>OY992851.1:14742764-17501152 GCA_963921415.1 Pyrausta despicata | reverse complement strand
CCGGTCCCCGACCCAGTTGGGCTGGTCAGGAACAAAGTATGGCTCCGCTACGACCGCCACATCAATTGACCACTCCGCCATGGCTTGCAGCAACATATCTTGGGCTCTGGCAGAGTGGTTTATATTCCCTTGCAGGAGGTTACATGGACGGACCCTATCCATTACTCGTCCATAGGAACCTCCTGCTGTAGCTGCTTGGGACTGAGCGCCGGCTGCGAGACGGTAGCCTTATTTGACGGACGGGTCGTTGGCTTCCCTCGCGCTTGGGGCGGTTTGCAGCTGCGCCCGCCCATCACATGCTCGGAGGGCCTCCGGGCTGCGGCACACACTGCACAATGGGGCTTCTCGTTGCAGGTTGCCCCTTTGTGGCCGGCCTTCCCGCACCTGTAGCACAGGGCGCTTCTGTCCTCCGCAGACGGACAATTCTGTCTGACGTGACCCGGCTGCATGCATCTGAAGCAACGCACGGGCCGGGTCTCCAGCGGCTTTACCTGGACGCAGCTAAAGCCGATTGGCAAGCGGCCTGCGTCCACTACTTTCTTGGCCGCAGCCACTGGGCACGATATAATTGTGGTGCCCATCCCACCGGGACCTATGCGAATTGGGCGCACCTTAACAAGGTCCCGACTGCATCCACCTCTCGTTGCGAAAGCAGCCGCAAGCCTCTCTTCTGTCACTGAGTCGTCCAGCCCGATTACGCGCATATCAGCGCACTTCGTGGGCCGGATGACTGTCGCCACCTCAGCAAGAACCTCCTGCAGCTTACTTGCTAGCAGGTCGGCCTTTTCTCCAGCGCCCGCACCGGAAATCTCAATAATTTTTGCGCCGGCCATTGTATTGCGGCATCGCCTCTTAGGGATGTTCATGCTGTCAACGTTGATGGCGTCGGCAGCACGGGACAGTGCCTCCCCGTAGGTAACCCCCTTTTCTACGGCGGCCGGTGTCAGAGTGAGCACCACCGCCGCCGATTTGGGAGGGGTCAACTTTGGTTTCCGCGCGACCGTGCGAGGAGCTGGCGTGGAAGCTGGAACAACGGGGCGCCTACTTGGCGCTGCTACGGCACTGGCCGCAGACGCAAATGTCTTATTGGCCGACTTGGAGGTCCGAACTGGGGGCGCAGCAGGGTCAGCCGCAGCTTTTGCTTTTTCCCCCCGCTGACGCTTCTTTTTCCTCCCCTCTTGGACGACCCAGCCACCGTCATTATCCTGAACCGGGGTTGCAGTCTGCGTATGGGGTGCAGCGGCGCCCCGGGACGTGGACGGAACTGGTGGTGGGGGAAGTTCCTCAATTAAGGGCTTCTTGGCAGCAATGCTTTGCTTGCCACCAGCCTTTTTAGTCTTGGCCGCTTTGGGCGGCGCCGGTCCCGCTTGCTTGATCGCAGCAGCCTTCGACTTCACCACGGAGGGCTTAGTCTGGGGCGCCGCGACAATTTGAGGGAGAGGGAAAGGATCCTCATCCATCTCCACGTCCTGCGTCCGCCTGTCGGCTGCGAGAGGAGGCCTCAGTCGCGGCTCAGGGGGCAAGCGGGTCTCAAGGTCGGCAATCCTGGAGTTGATTTGGTTGCCGATCGAGACCCACAATTCCGTGATAAGCTTCTCCATATACGGAGGTAGCGTCTCCTCTGTTGGCGCCGAAACGGACTTCGGCGCAGCTGTGACTCCTTTATGTTTGGAGCGCAACTCCTTTTTCAATTCCTCGAGCTCCTTACGGAGAGAGGAGACCTCCTCCTGAAGTTTTTTGTTGGCTCTCTGCAACTTCAGGGTCTCGCTATTGGAGCTGCACTCTAAGAGTGACTTCGCCGACGCAGATATCGTCGCCACAGCCTGATTTAGGGCCTTCTGAAAGGTACCCTTAAGCTGCGACGACTTCGCCGACACGTGGCGCACCGTTTTAAGCTCCGCCTCTATGGCGCCCAAGAGCTGGTAAGCCGCAGGCTCGCCCTCATCCATTTCCATGTTATTTAGAGAGGACATCGACCCCGATTCTGAGCGGAGCCTACGCCTCTCTGCGATTTCCTCCATTAGCTCTTCTTGAGCACGAATTTTCATCTCCTCTTGTTTGGCGAGGAGCAGCTCTCTCTTCGCTGCAGCCAAACCTACGTACTCCCCTGTGGTAGGAGGACGGCCTCTGCCGCGACCTCTTCCTTTGCCATCAGCCGAGATCTTTGGGGCAGTGACGGTTCGGTCACTCGCCGTGTCGGACTCGCTGCTCCCATCCCTGCCCGCCTTTTTGTTTAGAGGGCGTTTTCTCTTTGTGGCCCCTGATTGGGACCCAATCGTCTGCGTGCTACAGCAAGACACAGCATCGGAGTCATCACTGTCGTTTCTAGCTATCGACACCGCTATATCTTGCAGCACAACCCTCGGGTTTGCTCCGCTCATCGAATTCGAGCGTGAGTGAGGCGCCGAACTGCAACGACTCGCCGAGCCCATTACACCCGCTGATCTTGTTCCGGCACTAGCACAGACGGCCGGTTTATTGAACTTCAGGCAGAATGACCGCCTAGATGTCCCACTGTTTGTCGCGCCCACTGCGCCTACATCCGCGCCCACTGCGCCTTCCTCCTTCTCTCCTCCTTCGGGTTTAGGGTTTTGGATAATTGTATTCATAATTAATCCCACGAGTGTGGGGGATATAAACCGTCCATCCAGGCGGTGCCCCCTGCACCTGGATAACCCTATTACTGCACGAGGGCGGGTGGTCCCGTGCAGGTGTCGCGCTAGCGGGTAGGCATTGACCCATCCTACCACCTCGAGACCGAGGCGGCCGACCGTCACGCGACAAACGGCCAACCTTTTGGGGTTTTTTATTGAGGTTGTCTCCTCTCGACCGACCAAGGGCGACCAAGCCAAGGCCCCTACTTCCCTAGGGCTGCGAGACATGTCCACAACACCCTTCGGGAGCAGGTTGCCAGACGGTTGACCGAAGTCACCCACCTAGTCGCGCAATCGCGAGTGGTGGGCCCGTCCAGCCGCAGGTCTAGCAGACCCGCCATCCCACGAGCCGAAGCTCCGCTAGTCCAGTGGACTCCAACACGCAGTATGAAAACTGCACGGCGACAGAACGCCACCACCGTCGTCGCAAAGAAGCGACCGCAAGCCTTGCAGGCCTGCCATACCACGCCAACCAAAAAGATGGCCACTGGGCTCCGTAAGCCCCCGAAGTGATTCTCGGCCCCTCTTCTGAAAGAAGAGAGGGGAGAATACACCTCCCCTTATGGTGTTATAGACTTTTCCTTGTCGCGGCCCCGACTTCAATAGCCGAGACCCCCGGCCCCAACCTTTTTTTTTTTTTTTTTTTTTTTTTTTTTTTACGATGGAAAAAATGCCTTACGCACGCCCCGCACCCTGGGGGGGTGGCGGGGGAGTGTCGGGCTCTCCGGAAATGATTACGCTGACCTACTGCTCAGCGTAGCCATGACCGGCATACCGACTAAAACGACCATCGATGCTCCCTCAATCACCTGGGCGCGAACACATAGACGCCCGCCGGATCGTCCTCATCAGAGGAGAACGATTCGTCGGACGAATATGTTTCGTTTCCTGACGAAGCCATGGGATCCCCGTAGGACACTACCACAGCCTCGTCGGTGATTGTTCGCCTAGGGCGAACCCCTCCGGCGCCCCCCAGTAGGGGGGGCTGTCGACTCCCCGGAGCATCAGGAGAGTCGACTCTGGTCGGAGACACGTGCAATGCACGATCCGAGTCCCCCAGACTCGGACCGCGCTGGCCTCCGACGGGCGGGAGACTTCGGGCAAACTGCCTTCGTCTCCTTCCCAAACGTCTGCGGCGGCAGGCATCAGCGTGGGGATCCTCCTCTCGCGCGCGCTCCGCCACCTCCTTCTGCGTCACCACCTCGACGCAGTAGGTATTTACTGCCTCCCATGACTCCTCGCTTTCCACCATAGCCTTGAACACAGTGGGGAGGGAGAGGTCGACCCCAATCACGGCCACCATTGCAGCGCGCTGCGTTGAGAAGGCGGGGCACACCTCTAAAGTGTGCTGCGCCGTATCTTCCACCTCGCCACAGTGGTGACACTGCGGGGTCGCTTCACGTCCAATCCGGTGCAGATATTTCCCAAACGAGCCGTGCCCGCTCAGAATCTGCACCAGGTGGTACGTCAGCGACCCGTGCTGCCTCTCAGCCCAGGGCTTTAGAATCGGGCGCATGGCCTCAAGGGTGCGCGACTGCGTACCCGAGGCAGGTTGGACCAGACTCTCCGCCCAGAGACTGTACATCGTCTCCCGGGTCTCTTCCAAGGCGGCGGCTCTCTCGCGCGGCGCCCGTCGGTTGCCGCTCTCCCTGTCCTCGCAGCGGAGCCTATAGGCGGCCGCCAGAACCTCCGCGACAAGTTCCCAGGGTGGCGTGCCCGCGAGAGCACATGCTGCCGCCCGGGAGATCGTCCGGTAGCCCCGAATCATCCGCAGCGCCATTGCGCGCTGCGCTCTCTGCAGCGAGGCAGTCGCACGCGGGCTCAGTGCATCCGCCCAGACCGGAGCACCGTATAGAGCCATGCTCCGGACGATCATGCTGTATAGGCGGCGTACACTGGCGCTCGGGCCCCCCACATTCGGGAGAAGACGACCCAGCGCATCCGCCGCACCCAGAAGGCGGGGCTCGAGGCGCTTGAAATGCTCCTCGAAACCCCATCGACCGTCTATCACAAGACCAAGATATTTGAAGGAGGGCAGCAGTGGTACCCTCACTTCGTCCACGACAACCGCTGTTCCCGCGGGGGCTCCTCTGCGGGGGCCGTGAAATATCAGGGCCTCCGTTTTATGGAGGGCCACCCTTAGACCCAGGGACCGTATACGCCGCACGATATGGCTGACGAAAACGCCCGCCAATCGCAGTATCCCTGCAATGTTTTTCCCCCGGATGGTGACTAAAGTGTCGTCTGCATAACAGAACAGTCCAACCATCCGGGGAAGCCCGCACCTCAATACATAGTCGTACCCGATTATCCACAGCAAGGGGCCCAGTACGGACCCCTGTGGGACTCCACGAGCCACGGTGTAACGTCGGGTACGACCGTCCCTCCCTTGACAGAGCACAACTCTTTCCTCCAGGTAGTCAGCCACGAGGCGCCGTAGGTACGGAGGCACCCCATGGTATCGGAGTGCCTCCATGATGACCCCAAACGGAAGACTATTGAAGGCGTTGGCAATATCTAATGAGACAGCCAACGCCATTTCCCCGCTCTCGGTAGCCTCGGTTACGAGGCGCCGCAAGTCCGTCAGGGCATCGATAGTTGAACGCCCTGCACGGAACCCGTATTGGACAGGCGAAAAATTTGGCCCCACCTCCGTAATGTGCTGGACGAGCCGGGCCGCAACTACCCGCTCAAACAATTTCCCGGTCTCGTCCAGCAGGACGATGGGCCTGTATGCCGACGGGTCATCGGGCGGGCGGCCCTCCTTTCTAAGGAGGCAAAGAGCGCCCTCCTTCCATGGCTTCGGGAACTTTCCGGTGCGAAAACATGCATCGAACAGTTCCCGAAGCCTGTCCCCGAGTTGTTCAAGGGACAGGTACACAACCCTGCCCGGGACTCCGTCCGGTCCAGGGGCCGTCTTTTTGCCCTTGAGGCGATCGACGGCGGCCTCAAATTCTCCGTCCGTTATAAGGGGAGGTGGAGCCTCATCGCCCGATCCCGCCTCCTCGGCAGATGGTGGAGCCATCCGAGGGGGGACGAAACTAGCCTCGTTGGGGGGGAACAACTCCCCGACGACCCTCGAGAGCAGGCCCCCCCCCCCCGGCCCCAACCTAACCTAACCTAACCTAACCTTTTTTTTTTTTTTTTTTTTTTTTTTTTAGGGTGGGGAAAAATGCATGAAACTGCATACCCGCTAGCCGGGTTATGTGGGGCTCTCCCGCCCTGAAGGGGCGGGCCTACCCACTAAACGACCCCACCTTTTGGCCACCATCTCGTATAGCAGAGGAGGAGTAACAGTTGGGACCTTATCCCCAACCTCTGCTGGCCGTCCGTCCACGGGCGTTGCGGACACACCTTCAAACGCTTTGCGTTACATGGGGTAGTGTGTAAAGAGCACCACCCCAGACATCACAGATCTGCTCAAACACAGAACACTGCGTTCGACCCACTCCGAGTTTGTGTAAAGTCAAACTCATATACATGAAATAAATATCACAGATATCGTTATCACCGGTGCGACGCCGCCTGGGCAAAAGCCCGGCGCCGCCGTCCTGTCCTTCTCCTCCGAAGCGGGTTTGTCGAATCAGATTCGCGAACCCGTTCGTCTTCCTCCTTTTGGGTCATGACTTCTTCGCAGAATGTCTTGACTGCAGCCCACGCCTCTTCGCTGTCGACCATCGCGTGAACAACGGCCGGCAGCGACAGATCACCTCCGACCACCCTTACGAGGTTGGCTCGTTGAGACGTCCATGCCCCACACTCTGCGAGCGTGTGGTCGGCCGTATCCTCCGCCGCCCCACAGTGATGGCAAGCGGGGGTCGCCTCTCTTCTCGCCACGCTGCACAGGTATCTTCCGAAACAACCGTGTCCCGAAAGGACCTGTACGAGGCGGAAAGAGAGCGAGCCCCACTTGCGATCTCGCCACTGCTCCAAGACTGGACGAATAGCCGCAATGGTGCGGCGTCCGGCTTGGGCTTCTGACAAGTGGTCCTTCCACTTGTGCCAGACCTCGTCTCTAGCATCGCTACGCCATCGCCCGATTTGCTCGATTGGGAGCTCCACTGCTTCTCTTTTGGCCTCCGCGATCTTATCATATATGTCGGCCAGCATTGTGGCCTCTAACTCCCAGGGGGGAGTGTTGGACAGTGTGCACGCAGCATCAAAAGAGATGGTGCGGTATGCCCTGGCCACTCTAATTGCAACAATGCGCTGGGGCCTCCGCAGACACGCCCTGTTTTGGGCGCACAGTCGGTCTGCCCAGATCGGGGCTCCGTATAGAGCCATCGACCGCACCACCCCCGCGTACAGGCGTCTACACCCGGATTTCGGGCCACCAAGATTGGGCATGAGCCGTGTCAGGGCGGAAGCCGTCCCCATTAGCTTGGGGGCCAACCGGACGAAATGTTCTTTGAAGTTCCATCGGCCGTCGAGAACAAGACCGAGATACTTCATTGTCTTTCCGACGCCGATGGAGACTCCACCCACTACTATGTCAGCCTCTTGGGGAGGCGCCCTCCTCGGCCCGTGAAAACAAAGGGCCTCTGACTTTTCCAAGGCTACTTTCAGGCCCAGCTGTCGTATGCGGCTGACAACCGCTGCTGTACCGGCAGTGGCCAGAATGCTGGCCTCTCTATAAGTTTGGCCACGTGCTGTTACTAACGTATCATCTGCGTAGCACGTGACCGTCACCCCGCGAAGGGTTGCGCCTCGAATGGCCCAATCGTATCCGATATTCCACAGAAGTGGCCCTAAGACCGACCCCTGCGGAACACCACAAGACACGCCCCATTGCGCCTCGCCGTCCCTCGTCGGGAACCTGACAATTCGTTCTGACAGGTAATCCATTATAACTTGCCGCAGATATGGCGGCACCTGGAAGTACCTGAGGGCTTCATTTATACAGGAGTGCGGCAGAGTGTTAAAGGCATTGGCGATGTCTAAAGACACCGCCAATACTACTCCGCCCGCAGCCACCGTCTCTTCAGCCAGGGTCCTGACCCGCGCAATTGCGTCGATAGTAGACCGGCCCCGGCGGAATCCAAATTGGTTGTCCGATAGATTCGGACCGACCCGGTCGAGGTGGTCGATAAGGCGGGCTGCGATAACGCGCTCAAAGAGCTTACCCGCCTCATCGAGCAGTACGATCGGGCGATAAGCAGACGGAGAATCCGCCGGTCGACCATGTTTCTGTAGCAAGACTAACTTGCCCTCCTTCCAGGGAGCTGGGAACCTCCTTTCCCTCAAGCAGGCAGTGAGGAGCGACATAAATCGCGGTGCAAGATCACCACTCTTTAAAACGGTCACCCACACCCGTCCGGGAACGCCATCAGGGCCAGGGGCCGTGTTTTTACTCTGGAGCCTCTTCACGGCCTCTTTCAGCTCATTCTCCGACACTTCGGGGACCTCACCATGGTCATCGCCCGTTAGGTTATCTCCCATGACCGGCGGCTGAAATTGGTCTGTACGTCTGGGGAAGAGGGTTGCAACAACTCTCGCCAAGAGTTCCGCATCCATTTGCGAAGTAAGCGGAGGAGCCCAGGGACGTAGCTTACTCAGGACGAGTTTATATGGCCTGCCCCATGGGTCCTGATTCAGGGTGGCCAATAAGTCCTCCCACGCCTTCTCTTTCGCTTCGCCGATTGCCACCTTCAAAGCCGTCTTTGCTTGCTGATACGCTCTATACAGAGCCTGCTCCTCTTCACTCTGACCGACGGCCTGGTGGTTCCGGACTAGTCGCCGTCGATAATGAGTATACCGACGGCGGGCAGATACGCAAGCTGCGCGAAGCTGAGACAGCTCAGCGGACCACCAGTATACCTGAACCCGGTCTGGGAGCTTCGTGACGCGCGGCATTGACATGTTGCAGATGTGTGCCAACGCATCTCGGAACCACTCCGCCTCCGACTCTACCTCCGGCGACTCCGGCGCAGGAGACCAACTCTCGATGAGCGAGGCTACGACGAGAGCCTCATGATCCAGCTTCTTCAGAGCCCATCTAGGACCCATGATGGGAGTCGTTGCCCCAGAACTATCCCTCGACCTTGACAGAGGGGGAGAGACATCAAACCGAATATATCGGTGATCAGACAGAGTCTCCTCCCCCTCCATGACTGACCAGTTTTGGACACGGCACGCCAGGGCGGGGCTTGCGAATGTGACATCCACGATTGAGCCACCCTGCATCCGCACGCACGTGTTTGTGGCTCCACGATTAAGAACAACGAGTCCCTTCTCGATCAGCCACTCCTCCAGAACCATACCTCTGGCGTCAGTTGTTGGGCAGCCCCACAGGGTAGACTTGGCGTTGAGGTCTCCCGCAACTATTGTCGGCTTAGGACGACAACGCTCGACCACAGAGTCCAACTCCAGGAGGAACGTCTCGAAGTCGGACAGTGACCGGTTTGGCGAGAAGTACGCTCCAGCCACTGCCATGTCGTCGCAGACGATCGCCACGCATCCATGTCCTTGAAAGGAGTTGCGGATTTGCGGCGACCCGTCGCCTGTGTTAACGACGACGGCCGCTTCTCCGTTGAGGTCCCCCACCCAGTTATTCCTGGAAGGGATCGCATATGGTTCTGTGACCACACAGAACTTGATCGACCACTGCGTCAGGCTCTGGACAAGAAGGTCTTGAGCTCTGGCGCAGTGGTTGATATTCGCTTGGAGACAGGACGAAGCCATCCACTAATCTGTCGTGGTCATTTCTACATCTTGCGACCCGCCCGGTGGGTTCACACTCGCAAGTGCCCTCCGATTCACCTTTCGCTTGGGAGCCGAGCATTTTGCACTTCCCAGGCGGTGGTTAGCGTCCTTCCCCGCGTCTGCGCATACCGCGCAATGGGGAGTGGCGCTGCATTCAGCAGACTGATGACCCAGCTGTCCACATCGGTAGCACTGCTGACCGCGATCTACTTCCGATTTACATTGGGCTCTGACATGGCCCGCGAGCATGCAGCGGAAGCAGCGCATTTCCCGCTTCGCCAGCAATTTCACTCGAGCTGATACCCATCCGACCAGCAGGCGGCCCTCTGTGACCTTCTTAGCCGTTGCGACCGGGCAGCTAACCCAAAAAGCAAAAAGGCCCGATCGGTCACGTCGAGGCACACCGACCTTAATTTGGTCAATCGGGCATCCTCCCTTCGTTGCCACCGCCTGGGCTACTTCTTCACTCGTTACAGAGTCATCGAGGTCAGCCACAATGAGCTCTGCCTTTTTTACAGGCCGCGAGACCTTTACGTCGCCACCAGCGCCGCACACCTCCACCAGCTTCTGAGCCAGCTGGTCCGCTTTAGCATCACTGGAAGCCCCTGGGATTTCGATGATTGTGGCCCCAGTTGCAGCGTGGCGGAACCTTACGGACTCAATTCCGAGTTTTTTAATATCCACGGACCGTTTGGCGTCCGATATGACCTGGGCGTAGGTCATTCCCCGCTCTATTGCAGCAGGGGCTACAGTGACCACTACCGCGGCTGACTTTGGCCGTTTCAGCTTAGGTTTTTTGGGCTGATCACTAGGCTTAGGCCTCGCCACTTCTCTTCTCTGTTGTACAGGTCGGGGCCCCGCTGTCACGGCTTGGGGCGCCTTCTGCTTTCCTCTACGTACAACCGTCGTCCACCCTTCCTCCTGTGAGGGAGGCGAAGGTTGCTGGGTCGTTGCAGAGGAGGCCAACGCCTTCTTCTTGCTCTTCTTCTTCTTTTTCTTTCCCTTGGCCTGCGTTGGGGCAGGAGCCGAGGGTTCCACCTCACGAATGGGTGGCGCTGGAGCTACCGGCGCAGCCTTCTTACTGGCGCGAGGAGCAGGCGTAGGCTGTTGGCTTGCACTATCAGCTCTCCTCGCCTCTTCGCGTCTCTCGTGTGCCAGAGACGGGCGAAGACGTGGCTCTGGGTTGAGGCGTGGCTCGAGCCCCTCGATTCGGGCATTGAGCCGATCAGATACCCGGCCCATAATTCTCGCCTCCAACTCCTCCGCCAGTTGTGACTGCGTAGCAGGTCCGAGCGTGGAGGCCCCCCGCTGAATACTGGCTCTCAGTTCGTCCATTTCTTTGCGCATGGCTGCCATTTCCGCCTGAAGGCGGATGTTTGCAGCCTGCAGCTTCTTGGTCTCCTCAGTGGAGCTACGAGATACAAGTGCCTCTGTCGCCTCCTTGATTAGGACGATCGCCTCTTTAAGGCACTTTTTCATAGTGTTCCGTTGCTTATTGCTGAGATCCCGGAAAAACGAGTCAGTAATTGGCAGCAAATTTATTAAGAAATTGTCGCTAATTATTCGGAGTAAGGACCAGGGATCTTAGCCGTTCAAAACGAGGAGATATGACGTGAAACTGTTGGGGATATGGAGTGAAAAGAAGGGGAAGTTTAAAAGGAAAATAGCAATGGCGCAACATAAAGATCATGCTGAGGTCATGACGCACCATTCGAAACAAGTCGAAAAACACCAAATGGAAAGAAATAGGTATGAGAAATATAAATAAGAATGTGAATAATTATAATCGATAACAAAAAGCGTAATATAAATAGCAACAAATATAATATAATATAATATAATTAAATAATTCAAGATATAAATAAATAGAACATGTAGGATATTCAAATAAAAAGATAAAATAATATACAGCAAGATAATTAATAAAAGATATAAAATATGCACCACAATTATTAATGTGAAAAGAAAAAATGTATGGAAGTCAAGGTATTAGGGTTTTATTAGATGATGATGTATGGAAGTAAAGGAAAAGAGGACACAGGCTCTGATTACGTTAGAGGAAAAGCTAGCTGAAAACGTCTCTGCTCACCACGGCAGAGGATGGGAGGAGGGAGGATAAAAAAAAAAAAAAAAAAAAAAAAAAAACCTAACCTAACCTAACCTAACCTAACCTTTTTTTTTTTTTTTTTTTTTTTTTTTTTTTTTTTTTTTTTTTTGACGCGGGGAATCCATTTACGGACATCCCGCCGCTCCGGGGGGAGGGGCGGGGGGGTGTGGGACTCGCTCACCAGAGTGGTGAGAATACCCACTAAACCCCGCGGTGGCCGTCCTCGCGCATGTCTCGAGTCACCGGGATTTCTACTGAAAGAATTCCTCCGGTGAACTCGAGTGCGCAATGCCGCTTGCGCAGCCCATCTCGGAGAGAGTATCTCTCCTCACACCCCTCTGGTGTTGCCCAGCACTATGAGGCCACCCCACAGTGCCGTCCTCCTCGGGGCCACTTGAAACAGAGCGCACAGCCCCCGCCATGCACTCTTAGCGACCCCGAAGGCCCCCCTTTAGTCGCCTCTTACGACAGGCGGGGGGGAACCGTGGCCGTATTCTAACGCCCCGGACCACAGGGCACATGCTGGGGCATTAAATACCACCGCCCCGGCGCCTACTTCTTCTCCTACTCGGATCCTCCTGCTCCCTGATCCTTTCGGCAGCCTCTTTCTGGGATATAACTGCCTCACAAAAAGTGGCAACTGCCGCCCACGCCCTTCGGCTAGCCGTCATGTTAAGTACAACACTCGGCAACGTCACGTCCCCTCCGAGGGCAGCGCTGAGTTGGTTGCGCTCCTCAACCCACGCTGGGCACACTTCCAGTGTGTGTTGTGCTGTATCTTCGCCACAGTCACAGTGGTGACACCTTGCCGATGACTCCCTCCCGATTCGGCTCAGGTACCTGCCGAAGCAGCCATGCCCCGACAGGACCTGTGTCACCCTGAACGACAGGGATCCGTGATGCCGCTCTAGCCACTGTTTGAATACTGGGCGAATTGCCTCCAAAGTCCACTGGCCGGCTCCTGGAGCAGCCAGTCTGTCGTGCCAGATGGCAATTGCTTCATTTTGGCAAATTGGCTCTGTGGCCGTCAACTTCTCGTGGTGCTGCCCGGCCGCCTGAGGTACGCACATCCTCACGCCAGTAAAATACAGCTGAGAGGGCCCTCGCGTCTAGATCCCAGGGCAGTTGGCGAGCCAGCACACACGCCGCCTCAAAGGAAATCGTGCGATAACCCCGTACTGATCTTATGGCCATCGCTCTCTGCGGCCTGCGCAGGATGGCGATGCTCTGAGGCTTCAAAGCGTCGGCCCATACGGGGGCCCCGTAAAGGGCAATGGATCGCACGATCCCTGCGTAGAGCCTCCTGCACGAGTCGCGTGGCCCAGATAAATTGGGCAGGATCCGGCAAAGCGCGTTTGCTGTTTTCAGCAGTTTCGGCGCCAACCGCTCAAAATGGGCGCGGAAGTCCAGTCTAACGTCGAGGAGTAGCCCCAAGTATTTCATAGTCGACTTGACGTCAAGACGGACTCCACCCACCACAATGTGTGAGCCAGCTGGAGGGGCTTGCCGGGGTTTGTGAAAACACAAGACCTCGGACTTGTGCAGAGCCACCTCCAGACCCAGGCGCCGAATTCGACCCACCACATGCGCCGTTCCCGCAGTGGCTAAAAGCGCTGCTTCCCGAAACGTTTTCCCCCGAGCGGTGACCAGTGTGTCGTCCGCGTAACACGTTACGCTGACACCCGGTAAATTTCCACCTCGCAGCACCCAGTCGTAACCGATGTTCCACAGGAGCGGCCCAAGGACCGATCCCTGTGGGACACCGCACGACATAGGCCGTCTGCACCATCCATCTCGCCCGGGGTACTCAACGTACCTCTCGGAGAGGTAATCGCCAATAAGGTTGCTCAAATACACAGGTACCCGGTGGTATTTGAGGGCCTCTGTGATGCATGCCCAGGGGATCGTATTAAAAGCGTTGGCGATATCTAAGGATACCGCCAAAACGACCTCCCCCCGGGCTACAGCCTCCTCGGCTTGGGTCTTCACCCGCAAAATGGCGTGCACGGTGGACCTGTGCCGCCGAAAGCCAAACTGGCAATCCGCTAGGTTGGGACCAACACCTTCGATGTGCTCGACGAGACGAGCAGCGATGATTCGCTCAAAAAGTTTACCCATCTCGTCGAGCAGAACGATGGGGCGGTAAGCGGACGGAGAATCTGCCGGTCGCCCTTCCTTCTTTAATAGGACCAGTTTCCCAGTCTTCCACTGCCGCGGAAACCGACCCTGTCTGAGGCAGACCGTAAAAAAGTTCTGTAGCCTCGGGCCCAACGACTTTAGCGCAAGGGCTAAAGCACGACCCGGTATGCCGTCCAGGCCGGGCGCGGTGTTTTTCGCCCGCATCCTCAGTACGGCTACACCTAGCTCGGCATCGGTGACCTGAGATGCCTCAGACACGTCTTCATCCAGTGGGCCGACGGAGGCCATTGGTGGAGGGACAAACTCACCCCTTGTTGGGAACAGGGTTGCCACCACATTTTCCAGCAACGTGGGTTCAATGCTCTCCGTTAATGGAGGGGCCCACGGCCGGAGCTTGGCCATCGCCATTCGGTAAGGCCGCCCCCACGGGTCACTGTTGAGAGTTTCTAAAAACTCCTCCCGCGCTTCTGACTTGGCCTTGTAAATAGCCACCTTGAGGGACTTTTTGGCCTCACGATAGGCTTCATAAAGGAGCGCTTCCTGTTCCTCATTTCGGTTCGCTCTGCGCCGGTGTCGGGCGTATTGGCGTCTCGCCCTTACGCAAGCGTATCTCAGCTGCGCTAGGTCTGCGGACCACCAATACACCTGGCGTTTCGCTAGAAGGGACCTGGCTCGGGGCATGGCCGCGTCACAAATATGCGACATCGCCTCCCGAAACCACTCCGCCTCTCCTTCCACCTCAAACTGACCGTCCGGCACAGGTACCCATGCCTGGACAATGGAGGCCAACTCCAGCGCTTCCCTATCAAGGCGCTTAAGCGCCCAGCGGGGGCAGTCCCTTGTTAGGGAGTTTCGGAGGTTCGGACCGGTGTGGAGCAGCGGTGAAGCAGAGACGCTGAACCGGATATACCGGTGGTCCG
Source organism: Pyrausta despicata (assembly GCA_963921415.1). NCBI lineage: Eukaryota > Metazoa > Arthropoda > Insecta > Lepidoptera > Crambidae > Pyrausta > Pyrausta despicata. The sequence continues at coordinate 17,486,630 of OY992851.1, read as the reverse complement.
AGAACGTCTCCACATCCTCCACCACTCTCCAGTCCGATACACGGCGCGCAAGAGCCGGGCTCGCGAACGAAATGTCCACGATGGACCCACCCAGCTGACGCACACACGTGTCAACCGCACCTCGGTTGAGAACCACCAGGCCGGTGGCGATCACCCACTCCTCCAGAGCAGCACCTCGTGCATCAGTCGCCGGAGATCCCCACGTCAAGGATTTGGCGTTGAAGTCCCCGACGACGAGCAGCTCGTGAGAGCGGTTACAAGCAATAAGTGCCTCCAGCCCCGAAAGATAGCTCTCAAACTCTGCCAGAGTTTTATTCGGGGAAAAGTATGTCCCAACGACAAACGTTTGCCCCATGAGAGCAGCCACCCATCCGTTGCCTCGCTCGACCTTGCCAAAAAGCGGAACACCTGCAGCAGACTGTCTGACGATGGCGACCACTCCGTCATTATCGGCGACCCAGTCGTCCCTTTGCGGGATAAAATAGGGCTCAGCCACCACAGCGACGTGCACTGACCACTGTAGAAGACTCTGGTGTAAAAGGTCCTGAGCCATTCTACAGTGGTTGAGGTTCGCCTGTAAATAGCTGATAGCCATTCCTAACCGGCGACCTCAGACATCTCCTCGTCCCTGATTGGAGGTGGGTTTGTCGTCTGCTGCTGGGTCTTAGCCGCAGCGGCAGGCTTTTTACCTTTCTTAGAGCGCGGGGCTGTGCAGGACTTGCTGCCGACTCTGTGTCCAGCGGGCATTTTGGCAACTGCACAGAGTGTACAGTGCGCTGCAGCCTGACACTCCCTTGCTTTGTGGCCCAATTGACCGCAGCGGTAGCATTGACTACTGCGGTCTACCTCAGATGCACAGCATACCCGCACGTGCCCAGCCTCCAAGCAGCGGAAACATCGCATTTTGCGGGGCTCCAGCAGCTTGACCTGGGCTGCCACCCAACCCACAAGAACTCGCCGATTTTCTGCGAGCTTTTTCGCAACTAAGGCAGGACAACGGACCCATGCCGTGCCCAGCCCTGAAAAGTCGCGGCGAATAGCGCCCGTCTTAACTGCTTCTGCTGAACATCCTCCAGCCTTGGCCACCGCTGCTGTCAATTCCTCGACAGTGACCGACTCGTCTAGCCCGGAAACGCGGACCTCCGCCGTCTTCACGGGGCGGTGCACGCGGACGTCCTCGGGACCCAGGACATTTTTGAGTTTGTTGGCCAGGGAGTCGGCCTTGACTCCACTGGTAGTGCCTGGAACCTCAATGATCGTGGCCCCGGTAGCGGCCCGCCTGAAGCGGACCGACTCTATTCCGAGGTCCTTCAAATCAATTTTATCCTTCGCCTGCCCTAAAACGCTAGCGTAAGTAACTCCCCTCTTTTCTGCGTCGGGCTGCAGCGTGACCACCACAGCCATTGAACGGGGAGCTCGAATTTTGGGGCCTTTCTTGGCCTTTTTAGGAGCCTCCCTTGCGTTTGCCTTCCCCGTCTCCCGTGGACCACGTTGTGATTTTGAGCGTGCCTGGGGTTGCGAAGACTTGGCAGCCCCCTCTTTAACGCTTTTTCCGCCTTTCCCCACCCTGGTCCAGTCCTGTCTAGCAGAAGAGGAAGGGGGGTTGGAGTCTGATGTTGGCACCAAGACCATCGGGGATGCACCATCATCTTCTACTTTCTTTTTCTTTGCCTTTTTGGCAACTGTCGCGCCGCGGGTATTTTGGGGCGCAGGGGCATCTTGAGGCAGGGCCTTTGAACCCGCATTCGCAGCAGCTGCTGGCGTTGGCCTGGTCTTTTGCCGAGATTGTCGCTGCGGCTGAGGCTCGGGCTGGGATGCCTGAGCGACAACTTCTCTTGCCCGGTCAGCGGCCAGCGGTGGCCTCATCCGCGGCAGCGTGGGATCTTCTACAGAACCGTAGCGGGCCGACATCATGGTCCCCATGCGTATTGTGAGACTACGCTCCATCTCGGCCATTTGCTCTTGCTGCCGTTGCAGGAGATCTTGGCGCAAACCTTGCATTTCCTTACTGAGGTCGTCCATCCGTTTCTGCAGCCGGGCGTTTTCGCCAAGCACGCGGTCGCGGTCTTGTTGGAGGACCTCGTTTTCCTTTCTCAGGCGGATTGTTTCCTCCGAGGCATTCAGCTTCAGGATCCTACTACCCAGAGATTCCGCCTTATCATGGAGATCGTACAACGCTCTTTGGAAAGTCCCCTTAAGATGTTTGGAGGACTTCCCGACCTTCTGGGCAACGGCAGCAATTTGTAAAAGTTCGTTGCGTATAGCCTGCGGTGAGTCTTCGCACTCGTCGGCAGACATGGACGACTCACTAAGACGCGTCACACCCACAGGACACGCCATGGCGCGAGTCATCACAGCCAGCTCACGTTCAGCCAGCTGTTCGGCTGCTTCCTTCTCAGCTTCCTCCCTCTGCTTGAGGAAGGCGGCTTTGGTCTTCGCGAGGCCTACATACTGGCCCGTAGTGGGCGGTCGGCCTCTGCCTCGCAGTGTCTTCGCTATTTTCGGGGCCGAGACATCCTCCCTAGGGGAAGTGTCTGAATCCGACCTGTCACTTAATGAGCGGTGCCGAGAACGGCTCCGCCTCCTATTTTCCCAGAGTCGGCCCTGGCCCTCATCAGCGGACAAGGACTCCGGCTCCAACCGGGTCAGCCTTACAACAGGCACCTTCTCCGACCCTGTCAAAGATGACGGGGTCACAGCCTTTTCAGGCTCTACCGCGGAGGGACCAACGGTATCGCGGTCCCCTTCAACAGGGTTCTGAAGCTCAGCTAACTCTGAGTCTTCTATTCTGTTCTCCAACGCATCAAAACTGTTCGTCACACTTAAAGAAAAAGAAGTAAATGTATCCATTTTATTCCCACGAGTGTGGGGGATATAAACCGTCCATCCAGGCGGTGCCCCCTGCACCTGGATAACCCTATTACTGCACGAGGGCGGGCGGTCCCGTGCAGGTGTCGCGCTAGCGGGTAGGCATTGACCCATCCTACCACCTCGAGACCGAGGCGGCCGACCGTCACGCGACAAACGGCCAACCTTTTGGGGTTTTTTATTGAGGTTGTCTCCTCTCGGCCCGGGCGACCAAGCCAAGGCCCCTACTTCCCTAGGGCTGCGAGACATGTCCACAACACCCTTCGGGAGCAGGTTGCCAGACGGTTGACCGAAGTCACCCACCTAGTCGCGCAATCGCGAGTGGTGGGCCCGTCCAGCCGCAGGTCTTGCAGACCCGCCATCCCACGAGCCGAAGCTCCGCTAGTCCAGTGGACTCCAACACGCAGTATGATAACTGCACGGCGACAGAACGCCACCACCGTCGTCGCATAGGAGCGACCGCAAGCCTTGCAGGCCTGCCATACTACGCCATCAAAAAGATGGCCACTGGGCCCCATGAGCCCCTACTCAAGGATCTCGGCCCTCCTTCAAGCGAGAAGAAGAGGAGAGACAGTACACCTCTTCGACAGTTTTGGTCCGCGCCGGGCAAAGCCGGTACCCCCCATATCTGGGAGGCATTCCCCTATCCGCCACCTGGGGACGCGCCCGATGGGAGACTGTCAAACTCCACACGGGAACCTTTTTTTTTTTTTTTTTTTTTTTTTTCTCGCTGTGGAAATGCTTTTACGCATGCCCCCCACACATCTGCAGGGGGGTATGTGGGACTCAACGGCTGGTGTGCAAGGCCGTAATACCCACTAAAACCACAGCGCATTCCACCACTCCGCCATTGTGGGGGGTGCCATGGGGTCGCGTGAGCATTCACCACGGCACCCCGGCGGATAGCCCGAGGGCCACAAACTCCTTGGCGGCGGAGCAAGGTGTTGGGCTCCGCCACCAACCGGCCGCAGAGGATAGGGAGGACGGCAACGACACACCGCATCTCCTCTTCCTCTGCGGCCCCACCGCAGCGCCATCCAACGGTGCGCCCCCGTTTGGTCGCGGGAGATAGGCCGCACGGCAACGACACACCGAGACGTCTCTCCTCCCGCGACCGCACCCGACTGCGAGGGACAGCCAAAACCGTCCCCCACACCCGCACCCATGGACGCATCCTGCGCAGGCCTGCAGCTAGCCCGCGTGGAGCGTCCCCTCCCTGGATCCCTCTTAGCTTCACCGTGGGTGGCAAAGCCACGGCTACTGAGCCCCCCCACCACGACAAGGTGGAGATCCCACAGGGGGGACACGGGAACCTAACCTAACCTTTTTTTTTTTTTTTTTTTTTTTTCGCTGTGGAAATGCTTTTACGCATGCCCCCCACACATCTGCAGGGGGGTATGTGGGACTCAACGGCTGGTGTGCAAGGCCGTAATACCCACTAAAACCACAGCGCATTCCGCCACTCCGCCATTGTGGGGCGCCATGGGGTCGCGTGAGCATTCACCACGACACCCCGGCGGATAGCCCGAGGGCCACAAACTCCTTGGCGGCGGAGCAAGGTGTTGGGCTCCGCCACCAAAACTAACTCCCACGCGGCCGCAGAGGATAGGGAGGACGGCAACGACACACCGCATCTCCTCTTCCTCTGCGGCCCCACCGCAGCGCCATCAAACGGTGCGCCCCCGTTTGGTCGCGGAAGATAGGCCGCACGGCAACGACACACCGAGACGTCTCTCCTCCCGCGACCGCACCCGACTGCGAGGGACAGCCAAAACCGTCCCCCACACCCGCACACTTGGACGCATCCTGCGCAGGCCTCCCCAAGCCCACGTGGAGCGTCCCCTCCCGGGATCCCGCTTAGCTTCACCGTGGGTGGCAAAGCCACGGTTACTGAGCCCCCCCACCACGACAAGGTGGAGATCCGACAGGGGGGAACCTAACCTAACCTAACCTAACCTAACCTAACCTAACCTAACCTAACCTAACCTAACCTAACCTAACCACGATTTTCAGCATCTGAAACCTACATATTGGCTATTGTTGCGGTGCTATAAAATTTTGTTCAGTAGTTTACAATTGTCTTTAGTGAAATCACCGCAATAAATACATACATTTTGGATTTTCAGCGATTTTTCCAAATTTAACTTTCTACATACAAATTTGTATCGAAATTTCTCTAAGTGTTTTTCGGTCGGTCGTTTTTCAAAAATTTTTCGCCTAGATCGGCTGTATTAAGTGTTTAGAGTATATCGCCGTTGGTTTTGGCTTGATCCGACGTTGCGTTAATTTTTTAGAAAATAATAAAGTCTAAAATAACGGTTTTTCAGGCGTGCTGAAAATTTTTACTAGGAACACCCTGTGACTTGGTGCGCTTAATTTGTGCGGCTCCACGAGACCTATCCGTAGACACCTCGTTTGTACACCTACGGCAACTGAAAAGGCGGAAATTTGCTGATTTCAGTTCTATTTTAAGCCATACCGAGGTATAAAGGTAGGTAGTCAAATTTCACAAAAGTACGATTTTCAGCATCTGAAACCTACATATTGGCTATTGTTGCGGTGCTATAAAATTTTGTTCAGTAGTTTACAACTGTCTTTAGTGAAATCACCGCAATAAATACATACATTTTGGATTTTCAGCGATTTTTCCAAATTTAACTTTCTACATACAAATTTGTATCGAAATTTCTCTAAGTGTTTTTCGGTCGGTCGTTTTTCAAAATTTTTTCGCCTAGATCGGCTGTATTAAGTGTTTAGAGTATATCGCTGTTGGTTTTGGCTTGATCCGACGTTGCGTTAATTTTTTAGAAAATAATAAAGTCTAAAATAACGGTTTTTCAGGCGAGCTGAAAATTTTTACTAGGAACACCCTGTGACTTGGTGCGCTTAATTTGTGCGGCTCCACGAGACCTATCCGTAGACACCTCGTTTGTACACCTACGGCAACTGAAAAGGCGGAAATTTGCTGATTTCAGTTCTATTTTAAGCCATACCGAGGTATAAAGGTAGGTAGTCAAATTTCACAAAAGTACGATTTTCAGCATCTGAAACCTACATATTGGCTATTGTTGCGGTGCTATAAAATTTTGTTCAGTAGTTTACAACTGTCTTTAGTGAAATCACCGCAATAAATACATACATTTTGGATTTTCAGCGATTTTTCCAAATTTAACTTTCTACATACAAATTTGTATCGAAATTTCTCTGTGTTTTTCGGTCGGTCGTTTTTCAAAAATTTTTCGCCTAGATCGGCTGTATTAAGTGTTTAGAGTATATCGCCGTTGGTTTTGGCTTGATCCGACGTTGCGTTAATTTTTTAGAAAATAATAAAGTCTAAAATAACGGTTTTTCAGGCGTGCTGAAAATTTTTACTAGGAACACCCTGTGACTTGGTGCGCTTAATTTGTGCGGCTCCACGAGACCTATCCGTAGACACCTCGTTTGTACACCTACGGCAACTGAAAAGGCGGAAATTTGCTGATTTCAGTTCTATTTTAAGCCATACCGAGGTATAAAGGTAGGTAGTCAAATTTCACAAAAGTACGATTTTCAGCATCTGAAACCTACATATTGGCTATTGTTGCGGTGCTATAAAATTTTGTTCAGTAGTTTACAACTGTCTTTAGTGAAATCACCGCAATAAATACATACATTTTGGATTTTCAGCGATTTTTCCAAATTTAACTTTCTACATACAAATTTGTATCGAAATTTCTCTAAGTGTTTTTCGGTCGGTCGTTTTTCAAAATTTTTTCGCCTAGATCGGCTGTATTAAGTGTTTAGAGTATATCGCCGTTGGTTTTGGCTTGATCCGACGTTGCGTTAATTTTTTAGAAAATAATAAAGTCTAAAATAACGGTTTTTCAGGCGAGCTGAAAATTTTTACTAGGAACACCCTGTGACTTGGTGCGCTTAATTTGTGCGGCTCCACGAGACCTATCCGTAGACACCTCGTTTGTACACCTACGGCAACTGAAAAGGCGGAAATTTGCTGATTTCAGTTCTATTTTAAGCCATACCGAGGTATAAAGGTAGGTAGTCAAATTTCACAAAAGTACGATTTTCAGCATCTGAAACCTACATATTGGCTATTGTTGCGGTGCTATAAAATTTTGTTCAGTAGTTTACAACTGTCTTTAGTGAAATCACCGCAATAAATACATACATTTTGGATTTTCAGCGATTTTTCCAAATTTAACTTTCTACATACAAATTTGTATCGAAATTTCTCTGTGTTTTTCGGTCGGTCGTTTTTCAAAAATTTTTCGCCTAGATCGGCTGTATTAAGTGTTTAGAGTATATCGCCGTTGGTTTTGGCTTGATCCGACGTTGCGTTAATTTTTTAGAAAATAATAAAGTCTAAAATAACGGTTTTTCAGGCGTGCTGAAAATTTTTACTAGGAACACCCTGTGACTTGGTGCGCTTAATTTGTGCGGCTCCACGAGACCTATCCGTAGACACCTCGTTTGTACACCTACGGCAACTGAAAAGGCGGAAATTTGCTGATTTCAGTTCTATTTTAAGCCATACCGAGGTATAAAGGTAGGTAGTCAAATTTCACAAAAGTACGATTTTCAGCATCTGAAACCTACATATTGGCTATTGTTGCGGTGCTATAAAATTTTGTTCAGTAGTTTACAACTGTCTTTAGTGAAATCACCGCAATAAATACATACATTTTGGATTTTCAGCGATTTTTCCAAATTTAACTTTCTACATACAAATTTGTATCGAAATTTCTCTAAGTGTTTTTCGGTCGGTCGTTTTTCAAAAATTTTTCGCCTAGATCGGCTGTATTAAGTGTTTAGAGTATATCGCCGTTGGTTTTGGCTTGATCCGACGTTGCGTTAATTTTTTAGAAAATAATAAAGTCTAAAATAACGGTTTTTCAGGCGTGCTGAAAATTTTTACTAGGAACACCCTGTGACTTGGTGCGCTTAATTTGTGCGGCTCCACGAGACCTATCCGTAGACACCTCGTTTGTACACCTACGGCAACTGAAAAGGCGGAAATTTGCTGATTTCAGTTCTATTTTAAGCCATACCGAGGTATAAAGGTAGGTAGTCAAATTTCACAAAAGTACGATTTTCAGCATCTGAAACCTACATATTGGCTATTGTTGCGGTGCTATAAAATTTTGTTCAGTAGTTTACAACTGTCTTTAGTGAAATCACCGCAATAAATACATACATTTTGGATTTTCAGCGATTTTTCCAAATTTAACTTTCTACATACAAATTTGTATCGAAATTTCTCTAAGTGTTTTTCGGTCGGTCGTTTTTCAAAATTTTTTCGCCTAGATCGGCTGTATTAAGTGTTTAGAGTATATCGCCGTTGGTTTTGGCTTGATCCGACGTTGCGTTAATTTTTTAGAAAATAATAAAGTCTAAAATAACGGTTTTTCAGGCGAGCTGAAATTTTTTACTAGGAACACCCTGTGACTTGGTGCGCTTAATTTGTGCGGCTCCACGAGACCTATCCGTAGACACCTCGTTTGTACACCTACGGCAACTGAAAAGGCGGAAATTTGCTGATTTCAGTTCTATTTTAAGCCATACCGAGGTATAAAGGTAGGTAGTCAAATTTCACAAAAGTACGATTTTCAGCATCTGAAACCTACATATTGGCTATTGTTGCGGTGCTATAAAATTTTGTTCAGTAGTTTACAACTGTCTTTAGTGAAATCACCGCAATAAATACATACATTTTGGATTTTCAGCGATTTTTCCAAATTTAACTTTCTACATACAAATTTGTATCGAAATTTCTCTGTGTTTTTCGGTCGGTCGTTTTTCAAAAATTTTTCGCCTAGATCGGCTGTATTAAGTGTTTAGAGTATATCGCCGTTGGTTTTGGCTTGATCCGACGTTGCGTTAATTTTTTAGAAAATAATAAAGTCTAAAATAACGGTTTTTCAGGCGTGCTGAAAATTTTTACTAGGAACACCCTGTGACTTGGTGCGCTTAATTTGTGCGGCTCCACGAGACCTATCCGTAGACACCTCGTTTGTACACCTACGGCAACTGAAAAGGCGGAAATTTGCTGATTTCAGTTCTATTTTAAGCCATACCGAGGTATAAAGGTAGGTAGTCAAATTTCACAAAAGTACGATTTTCAGCATCTGAAACCTACATATTGGCTATTGTTGCGGTGCTATAAAATTTTGTTCAGTAGTTTACAACTGTCTTTAGTGAAATCACCGCAATAAATACATACATTTTGGATTTTCAGCGATTTTTCCAAATTTAACTTTCTACATACAAATTTGTATCGAAATTTCTCTAAGTGTTTTTCGGTCGGTCGTTTTTCAAAAATTTTTCGCCTAGATCGGCTGTATTAAGTGTTTAGAGTATATCGCCGTTGGTTTTGGCTTGATCCGACGTTGCGTTAATTTTTTAGAAAATAATAAAGTCTAAAATAACGGTTTTTCAGGCGTGCTGAAAATTTTTACTAGGAACACCCTGTGACTTGGTGCGCTTAATTTGTGCGGCTCCACGAGACCTATCCGTAGACACCTCGTTTGTACACCTACGGCAACTGAAAAGGCGGAAATTTGCTGATTTCAGTTCTATTTTAAGCCATACCGAGGTATAAAGGTAGGTAGTCAAATTTCACAAAAGTACGATTTTCAGCATCTGAAACCTACATATTGGCTATTGTTGCGGTGCTATAAAATTTTGTTCAGTAGTTTACAACTGTCTTTAGTGAAATCACCGCAATAAATACATACATTTTGGATTTTCAGCGATTTTTCCAAATTTAACTTTCTACATACAAATTTGTATCGAAATTTCTCTAAGTGTTTTTCGGTCGGTCGTTTTTCAAAATTTTTTCGCCTAGATCGGCTGTATTAAGTGTTTAGAGTATATCGCCGTTGGTTTTGGCTTGATCCGACGTTGCGTTAATTTTTTAGAAAATAATAAAGTCTAAAATAACGGTTTTTCAGGCGTGCTGAAAATTTTTACTAGGAACACCCTGTGACTTGGTGCGCTTAATTTGTGCGGCTCCACGAGACCTATCCGTAGACACCTCGTTTGTACACCTACGGCAACTGAAAAGGCGGAAATTTGCTGATTTCAGTTCTATTTTAAGCCATACCGAGGTATAAAGGTAGGTAGTCAAATTTCACAAAAGTACGATTTTCAGCATCTGAAACCTACATATTGGCTATTGTTGCGGTGCTATAAAATTTTGTTCAGTAGTTTACAACTGTCTTTAGTGAAATCACCGCAATAAATACATACATTTTGGATTTTCAGCGATTTTTCCAAATTTAACTTTCTACATACAAATTTGTATCGAAATTTCTCTAAGTGTTTTTCGGTCGGTCGTTTTTCAAAATTTTTTCGCCTAGATCGGCTGTATTAAGTGTTTAGAGTATATCGCCGTTGGTTTTGGCTTGATCCGACGTTGCGTTAATTTTTTAGAAAATAATAAAGTCTAAAATAACGGTTTTTCAGGCGAGCTGAAAATTTTTACTAGGAACACCCTGTGACTTGGTGCGCTTAATTTGTGCGGCTCCACGAGACCTATCCGTAGACACCTCGTTTGTACACCTACGGCAACTGAAAAGGCGGAAATTTGCTGATTTCAGTTCTATTTTAAGCCATACCGAGGTATAAAGGTAGGTAGTCAAATTTCACAAAAGTACGATTTTCAGCATCTGAAACCTACATATTGGCTATTGTTGCGGTGCTATAAAATTTTGTTCAGTAGTTTACAACTGTCTTTAGTGAAATCACCGCAATAAATACATACATTTTGGATTTTCAGCGATTTTTCCAAATTTAACTTTCTACATACAAATTTGTATCGAAATTTCTCTAAGTGTTTTTCGGTCGGTCGTTTTTCAAAATTTTTTCGCCTAGATCGGCTGTATTAAGTGTTTAGAGTATATCGCCGTTGGTTTTGGCTTGATCCGACGTTGCGTTAATTTTTTAGAAAATAATAAAGTCTAAAATAACGGTTTTTCAGGCGAGCTGAAAATTTTTACTAGGAACACCCTGTGACTTGGTGCGCTTAATTTGTGCGGCTCCACGAGACCTATCCGTAGACACCTCGTTTGTACACCTACGGCAACTGAAAAGGCGGAAATTTGCTGATTTCAGTTCTATTTTAAGCCATACCGAGGTATAAAGGTAGGTAGTCAAATTTCACAAAAGTACGATTTTCAGCATCTGAAACCTACATATTGGCTATTGTTGCGGTGCTATAAAATTTTGTTCAGTAGTTTACAACTGTCTTTAGTGAAATCACCGCAATAAATACATACATTTTGGATTTTCAGCGATTTTTCCAAATTTAACTTTCTACATACAAATTTGTATCGAAATTTCTCTGTGTTTTTCGGTCGGTCGTTTTTCAAAAATTTTTCGCCTAGATCGGCTGTATTAAGTGTTTAGAGTATATCGCCGTTGGTTTTGGCTTGATCCGACGTTGCGTTAATTTTTTAGAAAATAATAAAGTCTAAAATAACGGTTTTTCAGGCGAGCTGAAAATTTTTACTAGGAACACCCTGTGACTTGGTGCGCTTAATTTGTGCGGCTCCACGAGACCTATCCGTAGACACCTCGTTTGTACACCTACGGCAACTGAAAAGGCGGAAATTTGCTGATTTCAGTTCTATTTTAAGCCATACCGAGGTATAAAGGTAGGTAGTCAAATTTCACAAAAGTACGATTTTCAGCATCTGAAACCTACATATTGGCTATTGTTGCGGTGCTATAAAATTTTGTTCAGTAGTTTACAACTGTCTTTAGTGAAATCACCGCAATAAATACATACATTTTGGATTTTCAGCGATTTTTCCAAATTTAACTTTCTACATACAAATTTGTATCGAAATTTCTCTAAGTGTTTTTCGGTCGGTCGTTTTTCAAAATTTTTTCGCCTAGATCGGCTGTATTAAGTGTTTAGAGTATATCGCCGTTGGTTTTGGCTTGATCCGACGTTGCGTTAATTTTTTAGAAAATAATAAAGTCTAAAATAACGGTTTTTCAGGCGAGCTGAAAATTTTTACTAGGAACACCCTGTGACTTGGTGCGCTTAATTTGTGCGGCTCCACGAGACCTATCCGTAGACACCTCGTTTGTACACCTACGGCAACTGAAAAGGCGGAAATTTGCTGATTTCAGTTCTATTTTAAGCCATACCGAGGTATAAAGGTAGGTAGTCAAATTTCACAAAAGTACGATTTTCAGCATCTGAAACCTACATATTGGCTATTGTTGCGGTGCTATAAAATTTTGTTCAGTAGTTTACAACTGTCTTTAGTGAAATCACCGCAATAAATACATACATTTTGGATTTTCAGCGATTTTTCCAAATTTAACTTTCTACATACAAATTTGTATCGAAATTTCTCTGTGTTTTTCGGTCGGTCGTTTTTCAAAAATTTTTCGCCTAGATCGGCTGTATTAAGTGTTTAGAGTATATCGCCGTTGGTTTTGGCTTGATCCGACGTTGCGTTAATTTTTTAGAAAATAATAAAGTCTAAAATAACGGTTTTTCAGGCGTGCTGAAAATTTTTACTAGGAACACCCTGTGACTTGGTGCGCTTAATTTGTGCGGCTCCACGAGACCTATCCGTAGACACCTCGTTTGTACACCTACGGCAACTGAAAAGGCGGAAATTTGCTGATTTCAGTTCTATTTTAAGCCATACCGAGGTATAAAGGTAGGTAGTCAAATTTCACAAAAGTACGATTTTCAGCATCTGAAACCTACATATTGGCTATTGTTGCGGTGCTATAAAATTTTGTTCAGTAGTTTACAACTGTCTTTAGTGAAATCACCGCAATAAATACATACATTTTGGATTTTCAGCGATTTTTCCAAATTTAACTTTCTACATACAAATTTGTATCGAAATTTCTCTAAGTGTTTTTCGGTCGGTCGTTTTTCAAAATTTTTTCGCCTAGATCGGCTGTATTAAGTGTTTAGAGTATATCGCCGTTGGTTTTGGCTTGATCCGACGTTGCGTTAATTTTTTAGAAAATAATAAAGTCTAAAATAACGGTTTTTCAGGCGTGCTGAAAATTTTTACTAGGAACACCCTGTGACTTGGTGCGCTTAATTTGTGCGGCTCCACGAGACCTATCCGTAGACACCTCGTTTGTACACCTACGGCAACTGAAAAGGCGGAAATTTGCTGATTTCAGTTCTATTTTAAGCCATACCGAGGTATAAAGGTAGGTAGTCAAATTTCACAAAAGTACGATTTTCAGCATCTGAAACCTACATATTGGCTATTGTTGCGGTGCTATAAAATTTTGTTCAGTAGTTTACAACTGTCTTTAGTGAAATCACCGCAATAAATACATACATTTTGGATTTTCAGCGATTTTTCCAAATTTAACTTTCTACATACAAATTTGTATCGAAATTTCTCTGTGTTTTTCGGTCGGTCGTTTTTCAAAAATTTTTCGCCTAGATCGGCTGTATTAAGTGTTTAGAGTATATCGCCGTTGGTTTTGGCTTGATCCGACGTTGCGTTAATTTTTTAGAAAATAATAAAGTCTAAAATAACGGTTTTTCAGGCGTGCTGAAAATTTTTACTAGGAACACCCTGTGACTTGGTGCGCTTAATTTGTGCGGCTCCACGAGACCTATCCGTAGACACCTCGTTTGTACACCTACGGCAACTGAAAAGGCGGAAATTTGCTGATTTCAGTTCTATTTTAAGCCATACCGAGGTATAAAGGTAGGTAGTCAAATTTCACAAAAGTACGATTTTCAGCATCTGAAACCTACATATTGGCTATTGTTGCGGTGCTATAAAATTTTGTTCAGTAGTTTACAACTGTCTTTAGTGAAATCACCGCAATAAATACATACATTTTGGATTTTCAGCGATTTTTCCAAATTTAACTTTCTACATACAAATTTGTATCGAAATTTCTCTAAGTGTTTTTCGGTCGGTCGTTTTTCAAAATTTTTTCGCCTAGATCGGCTGTATTAAGTGTTTAGAGTATATCGCCGTTGGTTTTGGCTTGATCCGACGTTGCGTTAATTTTTTAGAAAATAATAAAGTCTAAAATAACGGTTTTTCAGGCGAGCTGAAAATTTTTACTAGGAACACCCTGTGACTTGGTGCGCTTAATTTGTGCGGCTCCACGAGACCTATCCGTAGACACCTCGTTTGTACACCTACGGCAACTGAAAAGGCGGAAATTTGCTGATTTCAGTTCTATTTTAAGCCATACCGAGGTATAAAGGTAGGTAGTCAAATTTCACAAAAGTACGATTTTCAGCATCTGAAACCTACATATTGGCTATTGTTGCGGTGCTATAAAATTTTGTTCAGTAGTTTACAACTGTCTTTAGTGAAATCACCGCAATAAATACATACATTTTGGATTTTCAGCGATTTTTCCAAATTTAACTTTCTACATACAAATTTGTATCGAAATTTCTCTGTGTTTTTCGGTCGGTCGTTTTTCAAAAATTTTTCGCCTAGATCGGCTGTATTAAGTGTTTAGAGTATATCGCCGTTGGTTTTGGCTTGATCCGACGTTGCGTTAATTTTTTAGAAAATAATAAAGTCTAAAATAACGGTTTTTCAGGCGTGCTGAAAATTTTTACTAGGAACACCCTGTGACTTGGTGCGCTTAATTTGTGCGGCTCCACGAGACCTATCCGTAGACACCTCGTTTGTACACCTACGGCAACTGAAAAGGCGGAAATTTGCTGATTTCAGTTCTATTTTAAGCCATACCGAGGTATAAAGGTAGGTAGTCAAATTTCACAAAAGTACGATTTTCAGCATCTGAAACCTACATATTGGCTATTGTTGCGGTGCTATAAAATTTTGTTCAGTAGTTTACAACTGTCTTTAGTGAAATCACCGCAATAAATACATACATTTTGGATTTTCAGCGATTTTTCCAAATTTAACTTTCTACATACAAATTTGTATCGAAATTTCTCTGTGTTTTTCGGTCGGTCGTTTTTCAAAAATTTTTCGCCTAGATCGGCTGTATTAAGTGTTTAGAGTATATCGCCGTTGGTTTTGGCTTGATCCGACGTTGCGTTAATTTTTTAGAAAATAATAAAGTCTAAAATAACGGTTTTTCAGGCGAGCTGAAAATTTTTACTAGGAACACCCTGTGACTTGGTGCGCTTAATTTGTGCGGCTCCACGAGACCTATCCGTAGACACCTCGTTTGTACACCTACGGCAACTGAAAAGGCGGAAATTTGCTGATTTCAGTTCTATTTTAAGCCATACCGAGGTATAAAGGTAGGTAGTCAAATTTCACAAAAGTACGATTTTCAGCATCTGAAACCTACATATTGGCTATTGTTGCGGTGCTATAAAATTTTGTTCAGTAGTTTACAACTGTCTTTAGTGAAATCACCGCAATAAATACATACATTTTGGATTTTCAGCGATTTTTCCAAATTTAACTTTCTACATACAAATTTGTATCGAAATTTCTCTGTGTTTTTCGGTCGGTCGTTTTACAAAAATTTTTCGCCTAGATCGGCTGTATTAAGTGTTTAGAGTATATCGCCGTTGGTTTTGGCTTGATCCGACGTTGCGTTAATTTTTTAGAAAATAATAAAGTCTAAAATAACGGTTTTTCAGGCGTGCTGAAAATTTTTACTAGGAACACCCTGTGACTTGGTGCGCTTAATTTGTGCGGCTCCACGAGACCTATCCGTAGACACCTCGTTTGTACACCTACGGCAACTGAAAAGGCGGAAATTTGCTGATTTCAGTTCTATTTTAAGCCATACCGAGGTATAAAGGTAGGTAGTCAAATTTCACAAAAGTACGATTTTCAGCATCTGAAACCTACATATTGGCTATTGTTGCGGTGCTATAAAATTTTGTTCAGTAGTTTACAACTGTCTTTAGTGAAATCACCGCAATAAATACATACATTTTGGATTTTCAGCGATTTTTCCAAATTTAACTTTCTACATACAAATTTGTATCGAAATTTCTCTAAGTGTTTTTCGGTCGGTCGTTTTTCAAAATTTTTTCGCCTAGATCGGCTGTATTAAGTGTTTAGAGTATATCGCCGTTGGTTTTGGCTTGATCCGACGTTGCGTTAATTTTTTAGAAAATAATAAAGTCTAAAATAACGGTTTTTCAGGCGTGCTGAAAATTTTTACTAGGAACACCCTGTGACTTGGTGCGCTTAATTTGTGCGGCTCCACGAGACCTATCCGTAGACACCTCGTTTGTACACCTACGGCAACTGAAAAGGCGGAAATTTGCTGATTTCAGTTCTATTTTAAGCCATACCGAGGTATAAAGGTAGGTAGTCAAATTTCACAAAAGTACGATTTTCAGCATCTGAAACCTACATATTGGCTATTGTTGCGGTGCTATAAAATTTTGTTCAGTAGTTTACAACTGTCTTTAGTGAAATCACCGCAATAAATACATACATTTTGGATTTTCAGCGATTTTTCCAAATTTAACTTTCTACATACAAATTTGTATCGAAATTTCTCTAAGTGTTTTTCGGTCGGTCGTTTTTCAAAATTTTTTCGCCTAGATCGGCTGTATTAAGTGTTTAGAGTATATCGCCGTTGGTTTTGGCTTGATCCGACGTTGCGTTAATTTTTTAGAAAATAATAAAGTCTAAAATAACGGTTTTTCAGGCGTGCTGAAAATTTTTACTAGGAACACCCTGTGACTTGGTGCGCTTAATTTGTGCGGCTCCACGAGACCTATCCGTAGACACCTCGTTTGTACACCTACGGCAACTGAAAAGGCGGAAATTTGCTGATTTCAGTTCTATTTTAAGCCATACCGAGGTATAAAGGTAGGTAGTCAAATTTCACAAAAGTACGATTTTCAGCATCTGAAACCTACATATTGGCTATTGTTGCGGTGCTATAAAATTTTGTTCAGTAGTTTACAACTGTCTTTAGTGAAATCACCGCAATAAATACATACATTTTTGATTTTCAGCGATTTTTCCAAATTTAACTTTCTACATACAAATTTGTATCGAAATTTCTCTAAGTGTTTTTCGGTCGGTCGTTTTTCAAAATTTTTTCGCCTAGATCGGCTGTATTAAGTGTTTAGAGTATATCGCCGTTGGTTTTGGCTTGATCCGACGTTGCGTTAATTTTTTAGAAAATAATAAAGTCTAAAATAACGGTTTTTCAGGCGAGCTGAAAATTTTTACTAGGAACACCCTGTGACTTGGTGCGCTTAATTTGTGCGGCTCCACGAGACCTATCCGTAGACACCTCGTTTGTACACCTACGGCAACTGAAAAGGCGGAAATTTGCTGATTTCAGTTCTATTTTAAGCCATACCGAGGTATAAAGGTAGGTAGTCAAATTTCACAAAAGTACGATTTTCAGCATCTGAAACCTACATATTGGCTATTGTTGCGGTGCTATAAAATTTTGTTCAGTAGTTTACAACTGTCTTTAGTGAAATCACCGCAATAAATACATACATTTTGGATTTTCAGCGATTTTTCCAAATTTAACTTTCTACATACAAATTTGTATCGAAATTTCTCTGTGTTTTTCGGTCGGTCGTTTTTCAAAAATTTTTCGCCTAGATCGGCTGTATTAAGTGTTTAGAGTATATCGCCGTTGGTTTTGGCTTGATCCGACGTTGCGTTAATTTTTTAGAAAATAATAAAGTCTAAAATAACGGTTTTTCAGGCGTGCTGAAAATTTTTACTAGGAACACCCTGTGACTTGGTGCGCTTAATTTGTGCGGCTCCACGAGACCTATCCGTAGACACCTCGTTTGTACACCTACGGCAACTGAAAAGGCGGAAATTTGCTGATTTCAGTTCTATTTTAAGCCATACCGAGGTATAAAGGTAGGTAGTCAAATTTCACAAAAGTACGATTTTCAGCATCTGAAACCTACATATTGGCTATTGTTGCGGTGCTATAAAATTTTGTTCAGTAGTTTACAACTGTCTTTAGTGAAATCACCGCAATAAATACATACATTTTGGATTTTCAGCGATTTTTCCAAATTTAACTTTCTACATACAAATTTGTATCGAAATTTCTCTAAGTGTTTTTCGGTCGGTCGTTTTTCAAAATTTTTTCGCCTAGATCGGCTGTATTAAGTGTTTAGAGTATATCGCCGTTGGTTTTGGCTTGATCCGACGTTGCGTTAATTTTTTAGAAAATAATAAAGTCTAAAATAACGGTTTTTCAGGCGAGCTGAAAATTTTTACTAGGAACACCCTGTGACTTGGTGCGCTTAATTTGTGCGGCTCCACGAGACC
Organism: Pyrausta despicata; assembly: GCA_963921415.1. NCBI lineage: Eukaryota > Metazoa > Arthropoda > Insecta > Lepidoptera > Crambidae > Pyrausta > Pyrausta despicata. The sequence goes on along the minus strand of OY992851.1, from coordinate 17,468,535 downwards.
TATCCGTAGACACCTCGTTTGTACACCTACGGCAACTGAAAAGGCGGAAATTTGCTGATTTCAGTTCTATTTTAAGCCATACCGAGGTATAAAGGTAGGTAGTCAAATTTCACAAAAGTACGATTTTCAGCATCTGAAACCTACATATTGGCTATTGTTGCGGTGCTATAAAATTTTGTTCAGTAGTTTACAACTGTCTTTAGTGAAATCACCGCAATAAATACATACATTTTGGATTTTCAGCGATTTTTCCAAATTTAACTTTCTACATACAAATTTGTATCGAAATTTCTCTGTGTTTTTCGGTCGGTCGTTTTTCAAAAATTTTTCGCCTAGATCGGCTGTATTAAGTGTTTAGAGTATATCGCCGTTGGTTTTGGCTTGATCCGACGTTGCGTTAATTTTTTAGAAAATAATAAAGTCTAAAATAACGGTTTTTCAGGCGTGCTGAAAATTTTTACTAGGAACACCCTGTGACTTGGTGCGCTTAATTTGTGCGGCTCCACGAGACCTATCCGTAGACACCTCGTTTGTACACCTACGGCAACTGAAAAGGCGGAAATTTGCTGATTTCAGTTCTATTTTAAGCCATACCGAGGTATAAAGGTAGGTAGTCAAATTTCACAAAAGTACGATTTTCAGCATCTGAAACCTACATATTGGCTATTGTTGCGGTGCTATAAAATTTTGTTCAGTAGTTTACAACTGTCTTTAGTGAAATCACCGCAATAAATACATACATTTTGGATTTTCAGCGATTTTTCCAAATTTAACTTTCTACATACAAATTTGTATCGAAATTTCTCTAAGTGTTTTTCGGTCGGTCGTTTTTCAAAATTTTTTCGCCTAGATCGGCTGTATTAAGTGTTTAGAGTATATCGCCGTTGGTTTTGGCTTGATCCGACGTTGCGTTAATTTTTTAGAAAATAATAAAGTCTAAAATAACGGTTTTTCAGGCGTGCTGAAAATTTTTACTAGGAACACCCTGTGACTTGGTGCGCTTAATTTGTGCGGCTCCACGAGACCTATCCGTAGACACCTCGTTTGTACACCTACGGCAACTGAAAAGGCGGAAATTTGCTGATTTCAGTTCTATTTTAAGCCATACCGAGGTATAAAGGTAGGTAGTCAAATTTCACAAAAGTACGATTTTCAGCATCTGAAACCTACATATTGGCTATTGTTGCGGTGCTATAAAATTTTGTTCAGTAGTTTACAACTGTCTTTAGTGAAATCACCGCAATAAATACATACATTTTGGATTTTCAGCGATTTTTCCAAATTTAACTTTCTACATACAAATTTGTATCGAAATTTCTCTAAGTGTTTTTCGGTCGGTCGTTTTTCAAAATTTTTTCGCCTAGATCGGCTGTATTAAGTGTTTAGAGTATATCGCCGTTGGTTTTGGCTTGATCCGACGTTGCGTTAATTTTTTAGAAAATAATAAAGTCTAAAATAACGGTTTTTCAGGCGTGCTGAAAATTTTTACTAGGAACACCCTGTGACTTGGTGCGCTTAATTTGTGCGGCTCCACGAGACCTATCCGTAGACACCTCGTTTGTACACCTACGGCAACTGAAAAGGCGGAAATTTGCTGATTTCAGTTCTATTTTAAGCCATACCGAGGTATAAAGGTAGGTAGTCAAATTTCACAAAAGTACGATTTTCAGCATCTGAAACCTACATATTGGCTATTGTTGCGGTGCTATAAAATTTTGTTCAGTAGTTTACAACTGTCTTTAGTGAAATCACCGCAATAAATACATACATTTTGGATTTTCAGCGATTTTTCCAAATTTAACTTTCTACATACAAATTTGTATCGAAATTTCTCTAAGTGTTTTTCGGTCGGTCGTTTTTCAAAATTTTTTCGCCTAGATCGGCTGTATTAAGTGTTTAGAGTATATCGCCGTTGGTTTTGGCTTGATCCGACGTTGCGTTAATTTTTTAGAAAATAATAAAGTCTAAAATAACGGTTTTTCAGGCGAGCTGAAAATTTTTACTAGGAACACCCTGTGACTTGGTGCGCTTAATTTGTGCGGCTCCACGAGACCTATCCGTAGACACCTCGTTTGTACACCTACGGCAACTGAAAAGGCGGAAATTTGCTGATTTCAGTTCTATTTTAAGCCATACCGAGGTATAAAGGTAGGTAGTCAAATTTCACAAAAGTACGATTTTCAGCATCTGAAACCTACATATTGGCTATTGTTGCGGTGCTATAAAATTTTGTTCAGTAGTTTACAACTGTCTTTAGTGAAATCACCGCAATAAATACATACATTTTGGATTTTCAGCGATTTTTCCAAATTTAACTTTCTACATACAAATTTGTATCGAAATTTCTCTAAGTGTTTTTCGGTCGGTCGTTTTTCAAAATTTTTTCGCCTAGATCGGCTGTATTAAGTGTTTAGAGTATATCGCCGTTGGTTTTGGCTTGATCCGACGTTGCGTTAATTTTTTAGAAAATAATAAAGTCTAAAATAACGGTTTTTCAGGCGTGCTGAAAATTTTTACTAGGAACACCCTGTGACTTGGTGCGCTTAATTTGTGCGGCTCCACGAGACCTATCCGTAGACACCTCGTTTGTACACCTACGGCAACTGAAAAGGCGGAAATTTGCTGATTTCAGTTCTATTTTAAGCCATACCGAGGTATAAAGGTAGGTAGTCAAATTTCACAAAAGTACGATTTTCAGCATCTGAAACCTACATATTGGCTATTGTTGCGGTGCTATAAAATTTTGTTCAGTAGTTTACAACTGTCTTTAGTGAAATCACCGCAATAAATACATACATTTTGGATTTTCAGCGATTTTTCCAAATTTAACTTTCTACATACAAATTTGTATCGAAATTTCTCTAAGTGTTTTTCGGTCGGTCGTTTTTCAAAATTTTTTCGCCTAGATCGGCTGTATTAAGTGTTTAGAGTATATCGCCGTTGGTTTTGGCTTGATCCGACGTTGCGTTAATTTTTTAGAAAATAATAAAGTCTAAAATAACGGTTTTTCAGGCGAGCTGAAAATTTTTACTAGGAACACCCTGTGACTTGGTGCGCTTAATTTGTGCGGCTCCACGAGACCTATCCGTAGACACCTCGTTTGTACACCTACGGCAACTGAAAAGGCGGAAATTTGCTGATTTCAGTTCTATTTTAAGCCATACCGAGGTATAAAGGTAGGTAGTCAAATTTCACAAAAGTACGATTTTCAGCATCTGAAACCTACATATTGGCTATTGTTGCGGTGCTATAAAATTTTGTTCAGTAGTTTACAACTGTCTTTAGTGAAATCACCGCAATAAATACATACATTTTGGATTTTCAGCGATTTTTCCAAATTTAACTTTCTACATACAAATTTGTATCGAAATTTCTCTAAGTGTTTTTCGGTCGGTCGTTTTTCAAAATTTTTTCGCCTAGATCGGCTGTATTAAGTGTTTAGAGTATATCGCCGTTGGTTTTGGCTTGATCCGACGTTGCGTTAATTTTTTAGAAAATAATAAAGTCTAAAATAACGGTTTTTCAGGCGTGCTGAAAATTTTTACTAGGAACACCCTGTGACTTGGTGCGCTTAATTTGTGCGGCTCCACGAGACCTATCCGTAGACACCTCGTTTGTACACCTACGGCAACTGAAAAGGCGGAAATTTGCTGATTTCAGTTCTATTTTAAGCCATACCGAGGTATAAAGGTAGGTAGTCAAATTTCACAAAAGTACGATTTTCAGCATCTGAAACCTACATATTGGCTATTGTTGCGGTGCTATAAAATTTTGTTCAGTAGTTTACAACTGTCTTTAGTGAAATCACCGCAATAAATACATACATTTTGGATTTTCAGCGATTTTTCCAAATTTAACTTTCTACATACAAATTTGTATCGAAATTTCTCTAAGTGTTTTTCGGTCGGTCGTTTTTCAAAATTTTTTCGCCTAGATCGGCTGTATTAAGTGTTTAGAGTATATCGCCGTTGGTTTTGGCTTGATCCGACGTTGCGTTAATTTTTTAGAAAATAATAAAGTCTAAAATAACGGTTTTTCAGGCGAGCTGAAAATTTTTACTAGGAACACCCTGTGACTTGGTGCGCTTAATTTGTGCGGCTCCACGAGACCTATCCGTAGACACCTCGTTTGTACACCTACGGCAACTGAAAAGGCGGAAATTTGCTGATTTCAGTTCTATTTTAAGCCATACCGAGGTATAAAGGTAGGTAGTCAAATTTCACAAAAGTACGATTTTCAGCATCTGAAACCTACATATTGGCTATTGTTGCGGTGCTATAAAATTTTGTTCAGTAGTTTACAACTGTCTTTAGTGAAATCACCGCAATAAATACATACATTTTGGATTTTCAGCGATTTTTCCAAATTTAACTTTCTACATACAAATTTGTATCGAAATTTCTCTGTGTTTTTCGGTCGGTCGTTTTTCAAAAATTTTTCGCCTAGATCGGCTGTATTAAGTGTTTAGAGTATATCGCCGTTGGTTTTGGCTTGATCCGACGTTGCGTTAATTTTTTAGAAAATAATAAAGTCTAAAATAACGGTTTTTCAGGCGTGCTGAAAATTTTTACTAGGAACACCCTGTGACTTGGTGCGCTTAATTTGTGCGGCTCCACGAGACCTATCCGTAGACACCTCGTTTGTACACCTACGGCAACTGAAAAGGCGGAAATTTGCTGATTTCAGTTCTATTTTAAGCCATACCGAGGTATAAAGGTAGGTAGTCAAATTTCACAAAAGTACGATTTTCAGCATCTGAAACCTACATATTGGCTATTGTTGCGGTGCTATAAAATTTTGTTCAGTAGTTTACAACTGTCTTTAGTGAAATCACCGCAATAAATACATACATTTTGGATTTTCAGCGATTTTTCCAAATTTAACTTTCTACATACAAATTTGTATCGAAATTTCTCTAAGTGTTTTTCGGTCGGTCGTTTTTCAAAAATTTTTCGCCTAGATCGGCTGTATTAAGTGTTTAGAGTATATCGCCGTTGGTTTTGGCTTGATCCGACGTTGCGTTAATTTTTTAGAAAATAATAAAGTCTAAAATAACGGTTTTTCAGGCGTGCTGAAAATTTTTACTAGGAACACCCTGTGACTTGGTGCGCTTAATTTGTGCGGCTCCACGAGACCTATCCGTAGACACCTCGTTTGTACACCTACGGCAACTGAAAAGGCGGAAATTTGCTGATTTCAGTTCTATTTTAAGCCATACCGAGGTATAAAGGTAGGTAGTCAAATTTCACAAAAGTACGATTTTCAGCATCTGAAACCTACATATTGGCTATTGTTGCGGTGCTATAAAATTTTGTTCAGTAGTTTACAACTGTCTTTAGTGAAATCACCGCAATAAATACATACATTTTGGATTTTCAGCGATTTTTCCAAATTTAACTTTCTACATACAAATTTGTATCGAAATTTCTCTAAGTGTTTTTCGGTCGGTCGTTTTTCAAAATTTTTTCGCCTAGATCGGCTGTATTAAGTGTTTAGAGTATATCGCCGTTGGTTTTGGCTTGATCCGACGTTGCGTTAATTTTTTAGAAAATAATAAAGTCTAAAATAACGGTTTTTCAGGCGTGCTGAAAATTTTTACTAGGAACACCCTGTGACTTGGTGCGCTTAATTTGTGCGGCTCCACGAGACCTATCCGTAGACACCTCGTTTGTACACCTACGGCAACTGAAAAGGCGGAAATTTGCTGATTTCAGTTCTATTTTAAGCCATACCGAGGTATAAAGGTAGGTAGTCAAATTTCACAAAAGTACGATTTTCAGCATCTGAAACCTACATATTGGCTATTGTTGCGGTGCTATAAAATTTTGTTCAGTAGTTTACAACTGTCTTTAGTGAAATCACCGCAATAAATACATACATTTTGGATTTTCAGCGATTTTTCCAAATTTAACTTTCTACATACAAATTTGTATCGAAATTTCTCTAAGTGTTTTTCGGTCGGTCGTTTTTCAAAATTTTTTCGCCTAGATCGGCTGTATTAAGTGTTTAGAGTATATCGCCGTTGGTTTTGGCTTGATCCGACGTTGCGTTAATTTTTTAGAAAATAATAAAGTCTAAAATAACGGTTTTTCAGGCGAGCTGAAAATTTTTACTAGGAACACCCTGTGACTTGGTGCGCTTAATTTGTGCGGCTCCACGAGACCTATCCGTAGACACCTCGTTTGTACACCTACGGCAACTGAAAAGGCGGAAATTTGCTGATTTCAGTTCTATTTTAAGCCATACCGAGGTATAAAGGTAGGTAGTCAAATTTCACAAAAGTACGATTTTCAGCATCTGAAACCTACATATTGGCTATTGTTGCGGTGCTATAAAATTTTGTTCAGTAGTTTACAACTGTCTTTAGTGAAATCACCGCAATAAATACATACATTTTGGATTTTCAGCGATTTTTCCAAATTTAACTTTCTACATACAAATTTGTATCGAAATTTCTCTGTGTTTTTCGGTCGGTCGTTTTTCAAAAATTTTTCGCCTAGATCGGCTGTATTAAGTGTTTAGAGTATATCGCCGTTGGTTTTGGCTTGATCCGACGTTGCGTTAATTTTTTAGAAAATAATAAAGTCTAAAATAACGGTTTTTCAGGCGAGCTGAAAATTTTTACTAGGAACACCCTGTGACTTGGTGCGCTTAATTTGTGCGGCTCCACGAGACCTATCCGTAGACACCTCGTTTGTACACCTACGGCAACTGAAAAGGCGGAAATTTGCTGATTTCAGTTCTATTTTAAGCCATACCGAGGTATAAAGGTAGGTAGTCAAATTTCACAAAAGTACGATTTTCAGCATCTGAAACCTACATATTGGCTATTGTTGCGGTGCTATAAAATTTTGTTCAGTAGTTTACAACTGTCTTTAGTGAAATCACCGCAATAAATACATACATTTTGGATTTTCAGCGATTTTTCCAAATTTAACTTTCTACATACAAATTTGTATCGAAATTTCTCTGTGTTTTTCGGTCGGTCGTTTTTCAAAAATTTTTCGCCTAGATCGGCTGTATTAAGTGTTTAGAGTATATCGCCGTTGGTTTTGGCTTGATCCGACGTTGCGTTAATTTTTTAGAAAATAATAAAGTCTAAAATAACGGTTTTTCAGGCGTGCTGAAAATTTTTACTAGGAACACCCTGTGACTTGGTGCGCTTAATTTGTGCGGCTCCACGAGACCTATCCGTAGACACCTCGTTTGTACACCTACGGCAACTGAAAAGGCGGAAATTTGCTGATTTCAGTTCTATTTTAAGCCATACCGAGGTATAAAGGTAGGTAGTCAAATTTCACAAAAGTACGATTTTCAGCATCTGAAACCTACATATTGGCTATTGTTGCGGTGCTATAAAATTTTGTTCAGTAGTTTACAACTGTCTTTAGTGAAATCACCGCAATAAATACATACATTTTGGATTTTCAGCGATTTTTCCAAATTTAACTTTCTACATACAAATTTGTATCGAAATTTCTCTAAGTGTTTTTCGGTCGGTCGTTTTTCAAAATTTTTTCGCCTAGATCGGCTGTATTAAGTGTTTAGAGTATATCGCCGTTGGTTTTGGCTTGATCCGACGTTGCGTTAATTTTTTAGAAAATAATAAAGTCTAAAATAACGGTTTTTCAGGCGTGCTGAAAATTTTTACTAGGAACACCCTGTGACTTGGTGCGCTTAATTTGTGCGGCTCCACGAGACCTATCCGTAGACACCTCGTTTGTACACCTACGGCAACTGAAAAGGCGGAAATTTGCTGATTTCAGTTCTATTTTAAGCCATACCGAGGTATAAAGGTAGGTAGTCAAATTTCACAAAAGTACGATTTTCAGCATCTGAAACCTACATATTGGCTATTGTTGCGGTGCTATAAAATTTTGTTCAGTAGTTTACAACTGTCTTTAGTGAAATCACCGCAATAAATACATACATTTTGGATTTTCAGCGATTTTTCCAAATTTAACTTTCTACATACAAATTTGTATCGAAATTTCTCTAAGTGTTTTTCGGTCGGTCGTTTTTCAAAATTTTTTCGCCTAGATCGGCTGTATTAAGTGTTTAGAGTATATCGCCGTTGGTTTTGGCTTGATCCGACGTTGCGTTAATTTTTTAGAAAATAATAAAGTCTAAAATAACGGTTTTTCAGGCGTGCTGAAAATTTTTACTAGGAACACCCTGTGACTTGGTGCGCTTAATTTGTGCGGCTCCACGAGACCTATCCGTAGACACCTCGTTTGTACACCTACGGCAACTGAAAAGGCGGAAATTTGCTGATTTCAGTTCTATTTTAAGCCATACCGAGGTATAAAGGTAGGTAGTCAAATTTCACAAAAGTACGATTTTCAGCATCTGAAACCTACATATTGGCTATTGTTGCGGTGCTATAAAATTTTGTTCAGTAGTTTACAACTGTCTTTAGTGAAATCACCGCAATAAATACATACATTTTTGATTTTCAGCGATTTTTCCAAATTTAACTTTCTACATACAAATTTGTATCGAAATTTCTCTAAGTGTTTTTCGGTCGGTCGTTTTTCAAAATTTTTTCGCCTAGATCGGCTGTATTAAGTGTTTAGAGTATATCGCCGTTGGTTTTGGCTTGATCCGACGTTGCGTTAATTTTTTAGAAAATAATAAAGTCTAAAATAACGGTTTTTCAGGCGAGCTGAAAATTTTTACTAGGAACACCCTGTGACTTGGTGCGCTTAATTTGTGCGGCTCCACGAGACCTATCCGTAGACACCTCGTTTGTACACCTACGGCAACTGAAAAGGCGGAAATTTGCTGATTTCAGTTCTATTTTAAGCCATACCGAGGTATAAAGGTAGGTAGTCAAATTTCACAAAAGTACGATTTTCAGCATCTGAAACCTACATATTGGCTATTGTTGCGGTGCTATAAAATTTTGTTCAGTAGTTTACAACTGTCTTTAGTGAAATCACCGCAATAAATACATACATTTTGGATTTTCAGCGATTTTTCCAAATTTAACTTTCTACATACAAATTTGTATCGAAATTTCTCTGTGTTTTTCGGTCGGTCGTTTTTCAAAAATTTTTCGCCTAGATCGGCTGTATTAAGTGTTTAGAGTATATCGCCGTTGGTTTTGGCTTGATCCGACGTTGCGTTAATTTTTTAGAAAATAATAAAGTCTAAAATAACGGTTTTTCAGGCGTGCTGAAAATTTTTACTAGGAACACCCTGTGACTTGGTGCGCTTAATTTGTGCGGCTCCACGAGACCTATCCGTAGACACCTCGTTTGTACACCTACGGCAACTGAAAAGGCGGAAATTTGCTGATTTCAGTTCTATTTTAAGCCATACCGAGGTATAAAGGTAGGTAGTCAAATTTCACAAAAGTACGATTTTCAGCATCTGAAACCTACATATTGGCTATTGTTGCGGTGCTATAAAATTTTGTTCAGTAGTTTACAACTGTCTTTAGTGAAATCACCGCAATAAATACATACATTTTGGATTTTCAGCGATTTTTCCAAATTTAACTTTCTACATACAAATTTGTATCGAAATTTCTCTAAGTGTTTTTCGGTCGGTCGTTTTTCAAAATTTTTTCGCCTAGATCGGCTGTATTAAGTGTTTAGAGTATATCGCCGTTGGTTTTGGCTTGATCCGACGTTGCGTTAATTTTTTAGAAAATAATAAAGTCTAAAATAACGGTTTTTCAGGCGAGCTGAAAATTTTTACTAGGAACACCCTGTGACTTGGTGCGCTTAATTTGTGCGGCTCCACGAGACCTATCCGTAGACACCTCGTTTGTACACCTACGGCAACTGAAAAGGCGGAAATTTGCTGATTTCAGTTCTATTTTAAGCCATACCGAGGTATAAAGGTAGGTAGTCAAATTTCACAAAAGTACGATTTTCAGCATCTGAAACCTACATATTGGCTATTGTTGCGGTGCTATAAAATTTTGTTCAGTAGTTTACAACTGTCTTTAGTGAAATCACCGCAATAAATACATACATTTTGGATTTTCAGCGATTTTTCCAAATTTAACTTTCTACATACAAATTTGTATCGAAATTTCTCTAAGTGTTTTTCGGTCGGTCGTTTTTCAAAATTTTTTCGCCTAGATCGGCTGTATTAAGTGTTTAGAGTATATCGCCGTTGGTTTTGGCTTGATCCGACGTTGCGTTAATTTTTTAGAAAATAATAAAGTCTAAAATAACGGTTTTTCAGGCGTGCTGAAAATTTTTACTAGGAACACCCTGTGACTTGGTGCGCTTAATTTGTGCGGCTCCACGAGACCTATCCGTAGACACCTCGTTTGTACACCTACGGCAACTGAAAAGGCGGAAATTTGCTGATTTCAGTTCTATTTTAAGCCATACCGAGGTATAAAGGTAGGTAGTCAAATTTCACAAAAGTACGATTTTCAGCATCTGAAACCTACATATTGGCTATTGTTGCGGTGCTATAAAATTTTGTTCAGTAGTTTACAACTGTCTTTAGTGAAATCACCGCAATAAATACATACATTTTGGATTTTCAGCGATTTTTCCAAATTTAACTTTCTACATACAAATTTGTATCGAAATTTCTCTAAGTGTTTTTCGGTCGGTCGTTTTTCAAAATTTTTTCGCCTAGATCGGCTGTATTAAGTGTTTAGAGTATATCGCCGTTGGTTTTGGCTTGATCCGACGTTGCGTTAATTTTTTAGAAAATAATAAAGTCTAAAATAACGGTTTTTCAGGCGTGCTGAAAATTTTTACTAGGAACACCCTGTGACTTGGTGCGCTTAATTTGTGCGGCTCCACGAGACCTATCCGTAGACACCTCGTTTGTACACCTACGGCAACTGAAAAGGCGGAAATTTGCTGATTTCAGTTCTATTTTAAGCCATACCGAGGTATAAAGGTAGGTAGTCAAATTTCACAAAAGTACGATTTTCAGCATCTGAAACCTACATATTGGCTATTGTTGCGGTGCTATAAAATTTTGTTCAGTAGTTTACAACTGTCTTTAGTGAAATCACCGCAATAAATACATACATTTTGGATTTTCAGCGATTTTTCCAAATTTAACTTTCTACATACAAATTTGTATCGAAATTTCTGTGTTTTTCGGTCGGTCGTTTTTCAAAAATTTTTCGCCTAGATCGGCTGTATTAAGTGTTTAGAGTATATCGCCGTTGGTTTTGGCTTGATCCGACGTTGCGTTAATTTTTTAGAAAATAATAAAGTCTAAAATAACGGTTTTTCAGGCGTGCTGAAAATTTTTACTAGGAACACCCTGTGACTTGGTGCGCTTAATTTGTGCGGCTCCACGAGACCTATCCGTAGACACCTCGTTTGTACACCTACGGCAACTGAAAAGGCGGAAATTTGCTGATTTCAGTTCTATTTTAAGCCATACCGAGGTATAAAGGTAGGTAGTCAAATTTCACAAAAGTACGATTTTCAGCATCTGAAACCTACATATTGGCTATTGTTGCGGTGCTATAAAATTTTGTTCAGTAGTTTACAACTGTCTTTAGTGAAATCACCGCAATAAATACATACATTTTGGATTTTCAGCGATTTTTCCAAATTTAACTTTCTACATACAAATTTGTATCGAAATTTCTCTAAGTGTTTTTCGGTCGGTCGTTTTTCAAAATTTTTTCGCCTAGATCGGCTGTATTAAGTGTTTAGAGTATATCGCCGTTGGTTTTGGCTTGATCCGACGTTGCGTTAATTTTTTAGAAAATAATAAAGTCTAAAATAACGGTTTTTCAGGCGAGCTGAAAATTTTTACTAGGAACACCCTGTGACTTGGTGCGCTTAATTTGTGCGGCTCCACGAGACCTATCCGTAGACACCTCGTTTGTACACCTACGGCAACTGAAAAGGCGGAAATTTGCTGATTTCAGTTCTATTTTAAGCCATACCGAGGTATAAAGGTAGGTAGTCAAATTTCACAAAAGTACGATTTTCAGCATCTGAAACCTACATATTGGCTATTGTTGCGGTGCTATAAAATTTTGTTCAGTAGTTTACAACTGTCTTTAGTGAAATCACCGCAATAAATACATACATTTTGGATTTTCAGCGATTTTTCCAAATTTAACTTTCTACATACAAATTTGTATCGAAATTTCTCTAAGTGTTTTTCGGTCGGTCGTTTTTCAAAATTTTTTCGCCTAGATCGGCTGTATTAAGTGTTTAGAGTATATCGCCGTTGGTTTTGGCTTGATCCGACGTTGCGTTAATTTTTTAGAAAATAATAAAGTCTAAAATAACGGTTTTTCAGGCGTGCTGAAAATTTTTACTAGGAACACCCTGTGACTTGGTGCGCTTAATTTGTGCGGCTCCACGAGACCTATCCGTAGACACCTCGTTTGTACACCTACGGCAACTGAAAAGGCGGAAATTTGCTGATTTCAGTTCTATTTTAAGCCATACCGAGGTATAAAGGTAGGTAGTCAAATTTCACAAAAGTACGATTTTCAGCATCTGAAACCTACATATTGGCTATTGTTGCGGTGCTATAAAATTTTGTTCAGTAGTTTACAACTGTCTTTAGTGAAATCACCGCAATAAATACATACATTTTGGATTTTCAGCGATTTTTCCAAATTTAACTTTCTACATACAAATTTGTATCGAAATTTCTCTAAGTGTTTTTCGGTCGGTCGTTTTTCAAAATTTTTTCGCCTAGATCGGCTGTATTAAGTGTTTAGAGTATATCGCCGTTGGTTTTGGCTTGATCCGACGTTGCGTTAATTTTTTAGAAAATAATAAAGTCTAAAATAACGGTTTTTCAGGCGTGCTGAAAATTTTTACTAGGAACACCCTGTGACTTGGTGCGCTTAATTTGTGCGGCTCCACGAGACCTATCCGTAGACACCTCGTTTGTACACCTACGGCAACTGAAAAGGCGGAAATTTGCTGATTTCAGTTCTATTTTAAGCCATACCGAGGTATAAAGGTAGGTAGTCAAATTTCACAAAAGTACGATTTTCAGCATCTGAAACCTACATATTGGCTATTGTTGCGGTGCTATAAAATTTTGTTCAGTAGTTTACAACTGTCTTTAGTGAAATCACCGCAATAAATACATACATTTTGGATTTTCAGCGATTTTTCCAAATTTAACTTTCTACATACAAATTTGTATCGAAATTTCTCTAAGTGTTTTTCGGTCGGTCGTTTTTCAAAATTTTTTCGCCTAGATCGGCTGTATTAAGTGTTTAGAGTATATCGCCGTTGGTTTTGGCTTGATCCGACGTTGCGTTAATTTTTTAGAAAATAATAAAGTCTAAAATAACGGTTTTTCAGGCGAGCTGAAAATTTTTACTAGGAACACCCTGTGACTTGGTGCGCTTAATTTGTGCGGCTCCACGAGACCTATCCGTAGACACCTCGTTTGTACACCTACGGCAACTGAAAAGGCGAAAATTTGCTGATTTCAGTTCTATTTTAAGCCATACCGAGGTATAAAGGTAGGTAGTCAAATTTCACAAAAGTACGATTTTCAGCATCTGAAACCTACATATTGGCTATTGTTGCGGTGCTATAAAATTTTGTTCAGTAGTTTACAACTGTCTTTAGTGAAATCACCGCAATAAATACATACATTTTGGATTTTCAGCGATTTTTCCAAATTTAACTTTCTACATACAAATTTGTATCGAAATTTCTCTAAGTGTTTTTCGGTCGGTCGTTTTTCAAAATTTTTTCGCCTAGATCGGCTGTATTAAGTGTTTAGAGTATATCGCCGTTGGTTTTGGCTTGATCCGACGTTGCGTTAATTTTTTAGAAAATAATAAAGTCTAAAATAACGGTTTTTCAGGCGAGCTGAAAATTTTTACTAGGAACACCCTGTGACTTGGTGCGCTTAATTTGTGCGGCTCCACGAGACCTATCCGTAGACACCTCGTTTGTACACCTACGGCAACTGAAAAGGCGGAAATTTGCTGATTTCAGTTCTATTTTAAGCCATACCGAGGTATAAAGGTAGGTAGTCAAATTTCACAAAAGTACGATTTTCAGCATCTGAAACCTACATATTGGCTATTGTTGCGGTGCTATAAAATTTTGTTCAGTAGTTTACAACTGTCTTTAGTGAAATCACCGCAATAAATACATACATTTTGGATTTTCAGCGATTTTTCCAAATTTAACTTTCTACATACAAATTTGTATCGAAATTTCTCTGTGTTTTTCGGTCGGTCGTTTTTCAAAAATTTTTCGCCTAGATCGGCTGTATTAAGTGTTTAGAGTATATCGCCGTTGGTTTTGGCTTGATCCGACGTTGCGTTAATTTTTTAGAAAATAATAAAGTCTAAAATAACGGTTTTTCAGGCGTGCTGAAAATTTTTACTAGGAACACCCTGTGACTTGGTGCGCTTAATTTGTGCGGCTCCACGAGACCTATCCGTAGACACCTCGTTTGTACACCTACGGCAACTGAAAAGGCGGAAATTTGCTGATTTCAGTTCTATTTTAAGCCATACCGAGGTATAAAGGTAGGTAGTCAAATTTCACAAAAGTACGATTTTCAGCATCTGAAACCTACATATTGGCTATTGTTGCGGTGCTATAAAATTTTGTTCAGTAGTTTACAACTGTCTTTAGTGAAATCACCGCAATAAATACATACATTTTGGATTTTCAGCGATTTTTCCAAATTTAACTTTCTACATACAAATTTGTATCGAAATTTCTCTAAGTGTTTTTCGGTCGGTCGTTTTTCAAAAATTTTTCGCCTAGATCGGCTGTATTAAGTGTTTAGAGTATATCGCCGTTGGTTTTGGCTTGATCCGACGTTGCGTTAATTTTTTAGAAAATAATAAAGTCTAAAATAACGGTTTTTCAGGCGTGCTGAAAATTTTTACTAGGAACACCCTGTGACTTGGTGCGCTTAATTTGTGCGGCTCCACGAGACCTATCCGTAGACACCTCGTTTGTACACCTACGGCAACTGAAAAGGCGGAAATTTGCTGATTTCAGTTCTATTTTAAGCCATACCGAGGTATAAAGGTAGGTAGTCAAATTTCACAAAAGTACGATTTTCAGCATCTGAAACCTACATATTGGCTATTGTTGCGGTGCTATAAAATTTTGTTCAGTAGTTTACAACTGTCTTTAGTGAAATCACCGCAATAAATACATACATTTTGGATTTTCAGCGATTTTTCCAAATTTAACTTTCTACATACAAATTTGTATCGAAATTTCTCTAAGTGTTTTTCGGTCGGTCGTTTTTCAAAATTTTTTCGCCTAGATCGGCTGTATTAAGTGTTTAGAGTATATCGCCGTTGGTTTTGGCTTGATCCGACGTTGCGTTAATTTTTTAGAAAATAATAAAGTCTAAAATAACGGTTTTTCAGGCGTGCTGAAAATTTTTACTAGGAACACCCTGTGACTTGGTGCGCTTAATTTGTGCGGCTCCACGAGACCTATCCGTAGACACCTCGTTTGTACACCTACGGCAACTGAAAAGGCGGAAATTTGCTGATTTCAGTTCTATTTTAAGCCATACCGAGGTATAAAGGTAGGTAGTCAAATTTCACAAAAGTACGATTTTCAGCATCTGAAACCTACATATTGGCTATTGTTGCGGTGCTATAAAATTTTGTTCAGTAGTTTACAACTGTCTTTAGTGAAATCACCGCAATAAATACATACATTTTGGATTTTCAGCGATTTTTCCAAATTTAACTTTCTACATACAAATTTGTATCGAAATTTCTCTAAGTGTTTTTCGGTCGGTCGTTTTTCAAAATTTTTTCGCCTAGATCGGCTGTATTAAGTGTTTAGAGTATATCGCCGTTGGTTTTGGCTTGATCCGACGTTGCGTTAATTTTTTAGAAAATAATAAAGTCTAAAATAACGGTTTTTCAGGCGTGCTGAAAATTTTTACTAGGAACACCCTGTGACTTGGTGCGCTTAATTTGTGCGGCTCCACGAGACCTATCCGTAGACACCTCGTTTGTACACCTACGGCAACTGAAAAGGCGGAAATTTGCTGATTTCAGTTCTATTTTAAGCCATACCGAGGTATAAAGGTAGGTAGTCAAATTTCACAAAAGTACGATTTTCAGCATCTGAAACCTACATATTGGCTATTGTTGCGGTGCTATAAAATTTTGTTCAGTAGTTTACAACTGTCTTTAGTGAAATCACCGCAATAAATACATACATTTTGGATTTTCAGCGATTTTTCCAAATTTAACTTTCTACATACAAATTTGTATCGAAATTTCTCTAAGTGTTTTTCGGTCGGTCGTTTTTCAAAATTTTTTCGCCTAGATCGGCTGTATTAAGTGTTTAGAGTATATCGCCGTTGGTTTTGGCTTGATACGACGTTGCGTTAATTTTTTAGAAAATAATAAAGTCTAAAATAACGGTTTTTCAGGCGAGCTGAAAATTTTTACTAGGAACACCCTGTGACTTGGTGCGCTTAATTTGTGCGGCTCCACGAGACCTATCCGTAGACACCTCGTTTGTACACCTACGGCAACTGAAAAGGCGGAAATTTGCTGATTTCAGTTCTATTTTAAGCCATACCGAGGTATAAAGGTAGGTAGTCAAATTTCACAAAAGTACGATTTTCAGCATCTGAAACCTACATATTGGCTATTGTTGCGGTGCTATAAAATTTTGTTCAGTAGTTTACAACTGTCTTTAGTGAAATCACCGCAATAAATACATACATTTTGGATTTTCAGCGATTTTTCCAAATTTAACTTTCTACATACAAATTTGTATCGAAATTTCTCTAAGTGTTTTTCGGTCGGTCGTTTTTCAAAATTTTTTCGCCTAGATCGGCTGTATTAAGTGTTTAGAGTATATCGCCGTTGGTTTTGGCTTGATCCGACGTTGCGTTAATTTTTTAGAAAATAATAAAGTCTAAAATAACGGTTTTTCAGGCGTGCTGAAAATTTTTACTAGGAACACCCTGTGACTTGGTGCGCTTAATTTGTGCGGCTCCACGAGACCTATCCGTAGACACCTCGTTTGTACACCTACGGCAACTGAAAAGGCGGAAATTTGCTGATTTCAGTTCTATTTTAAGCCATACCGAGGTATAAAGGTAGGTAGTCAAATTTCACAAAAGTACGATTTTCAGCATCTGAAACCTACATATTGGCTATTGTTGCGGTGCTATAAAATTTTGTTCAGTAGTTTACAACTGTCTTTAGTGAAATCACCGCAATAAATACATACATTTTGGATTTTCAGCGATTTTTCCAAATTTAACTTTCTACATACAAATTTGTATCGAAATTTCTCTAAGT
The DNA here is from genome assembly GCA_963921415.1 of Pyrausta despicata. Taxonomy (NCBI): domain Eukaryota; kingdom Metazoa; phylum Arthropoda; class Insecta; order Lepidoptera; family Crambidae; genus Pyrausta; species Pyrausta despicata. The sequence continues at coordinate 17,451,290 of OY992851.1, read as the reverse complement.
GTTTTTCGGTCGGTCGTTTTTCAAAATTTTTTCGCCTAGATCGGCTGTATTAAGTGTTTAGAGTATATCGCCGTTGGTTTTGGCTTGATCCGACGTTGCGTTAATTTTTTAGAAAATAATAAAGTCTAAAATAACGGTTTTTCAGGCGTGCTGAAAATTTTTACTAGGAACACCCTGTGACTTGGTGCGCTTAATTTGTGCGGCTCCACGAGACCTATCCGTAGACACCTCGTTTGTACACCTACGGCAACTGAAAAGGCGGAAATTTGCTGATTTCAGTTCTATTTTAAGCCATACCGAGGTATAAAGGTAGGTAGTCAAATTTCACAAAAGTACGATTTTCAGCATCTGAAACCTACATATTGGCTATTGTTGCGGTGCTATAAAATTTTGTTCAGTAGTTTACAACTGTCTTTAGTGAAATCACCGCAATAAATACATACATTTTGGATTTTCAGCGATTTTTCCAAATTTAACTTTCTACATACAAATTTGTATCGAAATTTCTGTGTTTTTCGGTCGGTCGTTTTTCAAAAATTTTTCGCCTAGATCGGCTGTATTAAGTGTTTAGAGTATATCGCCGTTGGTTTTGGCTTGATCCGACGTTGCGTTAATTTTTTAGAAAATAATAAAGTCTAAAATAACGGTTTTTCAGGCGTGCTGAAAATTTTTACTAGGAACACCCTGTGACTTGGTGCGCTTAATTTGTGCGGCTCCACGAGACCTATCCGTAGACACCTCGTTTGTACACCTACGGCAACTGAAAAGGCGGAAATTTGCTGATTTCAGTTCTATTTTAAGCCATACCGAGGTATAAAGGTAGGTAGTCAAATTTCACAAAAGTACGATTTTCAGCATCTGAAACCTACATATTGGCTATTGTTGCGGTGCTATAAAATTTTGTTCAGTAGTTTACAACTGTCTTTAGTGAAATCACCGCAATAAATACATACATTTTGGATTTTCAGCGATTTTTCCAAATTTAACTTTCTACATACAAATTTGTATCGAAATTTCTCTAAGTGTTTTTCGGTCGGTCGTTTTTCAAAATTTTTTCGCCTAGATCGGCTGTATTAAGTGTTTAGAGTATATCGCCGTTGGTTTTGGCTTGATCCGACGTTGCGTTAATTTTTTAGAAAATAATAAAGTCTAAAATAACGGTTTTTCAGGCGAGCTGAAAATTTTTACTAGGAACACCCTGTGACTTGGTGCGCTTAATTTGTGCGGCTCCACGAGACCTATCCGTAGACACCTCGTTTGTACACCTACGGCAACTGAAAAGGCGGAAATTTGCTGATTTCAGTTCTATTTTAAGCCATACCGAGGTATAAAGGTAGGTAGTCAAATTTCACAAAAGTACGATTTTCAGCATCTGAAACCTACATATTGGCTATTGTTGCGGTGCTATAAAATTTTGTTCAGTAGTTTACAACTGTCTTTAGTGAAATCACCGCAATAAATACATACATTTTGGATTTTCAGCGATTTTTCCAAATTTAACTTTCTACATACAAATTTGTATCGAAATTTCTCTAAGTGTTTTTCGGTCGGTCGTTTTTCAAAATTTTTTCGCCTAGATCGGCTGTATTAAGTGTTTAGAGTATATCGCCGTTGGTTTTGGCTTGATCCGACGTTGCGTTAATTTTTTAGAAAATAATAAAGTCTAAAATAACGGTTTTTCAGGCGTGCTGAAAATTTTTACTAGGAACACCCTGTGACTTGGTGCGCTTAATTTGTGCGGCTCCACGAGACCTATCCGTAGACACCTCGTTTGTACACCTACGGCAACTGAAAAGGCGGAAATTTGCTGATTTCAGTTCTATTTTAAGCCATACCGAGGTATAAAGGTAGGTAGTCAAATTTCACAAAAGTACGATTTTCAGCATCTGAAACCTACATATTGGCTATTGTTGCGGTGCTATAAAATTTTGTTCAGTAGTTTACAACTGTCTTTAGTGAAATCACCGCAATAAATACATACATTTTGGATTTTCAGCGATTTTTCCAAATTTAACTTTCTACATACAAATTTGTATCGAAATTTCTCTAAGTGTTTTTCGGTCGGTCGTTTTTCAAAATTTTTTCGCCTAGATCGGCTGTATTAAGTGTTTAGAGTATATCGCCGTTGGTTTTGGCTTGATCCGACGTTGCGTTAATTTTTTAGAAAATAATAAAGTCTAAAATAACGGTTTTTCAGGCGTGCTGAAAATTTTTACTAGGAACACCCTGTGACTTGGTGCGCTTAATTTGTGCGGCTCCACGAGACCTATCCGTAGACACCTCGTTTGTACACCTACGGCAACTGAAAAGGCGGAAATTTGCTGATTTCAGTTCTATTTTAAGCCATACCGAGGTATAAAGGTAGGTAGTCAAATTTCACAAAAGTACGATTTTCAGCATCTGAAACCTACATATTGGCTATTGTTGCGGTGCTATAAAATTTTGTTCAGTAGTTTACAACTGTCTTTAGTGAAATCACCGCAATAAATACATACATTTTGGATTTTCAGCGATTTTTCCAAATTTAACTTTCTACATACAAATTTGTATCGAAATTTCTCTAAGTGTTTTTCGGTCGGTCGTTTTTCAAAATTTTTTCGCCTAGATCGGCTGTATTAAGTGTTTAGAGTATATCGCCGTTGGTTTTGGCTTGATCCGACGTTGCGTTAATTTTTTAGAAAATAATAAAGTCTAAAATAACGGTTTTTCAGGCGAGCTGAAAATTTTTACTAGGAACACCCTGTGACTTGGTGCGCTTAATTTGTGCGGCTCCACGAGACCTATCCGTAGACACCTCGTTTGTACACCTACGGCAACTGAAAAGGCGGAAATTTGCTGATTTCAGTTCTATTTTAAGCCATACCGAGGTATAAAGGTAGGTAGTCAAATTTCACAAAAGTACGATTTTCAGCATCTGAAACCTACATATTGGCTATTGTTGCGGTGCTATAAAATTTTGTTCAGTAGTTTACAACTGTCTTTAGTGAAATCACCGCAATAAATACATACATTTTGGATTTTCAGCGATTTTTCCAAATTTAACTTTCTACATACAAATTTGTATCGAAATTTCTCTAAGTGTTTTTCGGTCGGTCGTTTTTCAAAATTTTTTCGCCTAGATCGGCTGTATTAAGTGTTTAGAGTATATCGCCGTTGGTTTTGGCTTGATCCGACGTTGCGTTAATTTTTTAGAAAATAATAAAGTCTAAAATAACGGTTTTTCAGGCGTGCTGAAAATTTTTACTAGGAACACCCTGTGACTTGGTGCGCTTAATTTGTGCGGCTCCACGAGACCTATCCGTAGACACCTCGTTTGTACACCTACGGCAACTGAAAAGGCGGAAATTTGCTGATTTCAGTTCTATTTTAAGCCATACCGAGGTATAAAGGTAGGTAGTCAAATTTCACAAAAGTACGATTTTCAGCATCTGAAACCTACATATTGGCTATTGTTGCGGTGCTATAAAATTTTGTTCAGTAGTTTACAACTGTCTTTAGTGAAATCACCGCAATAAATACATACATTTTGGATTTTCAGCGATTTTTCCAAATTTAACTTTCTACATACAAATTTGTATCGAAATTTCTCTAAGTGTTTTTCGGTCGGTCGTTTTTCAAAATTTTTTCGCCTAGATCGGCTGTATTAAGTGTTTAGAGTATATCGCCGTTGGTTTTGGCTTGATCCGACGTTGCGTTAATTTTTTAGAAAATAATAAAGTCTAAAATAACGGTTTTTCAGGCGTGCTGAAAATTTTTACTAGGAACACCCTGTGACTTGGTGCGCTTAATTTGTGCGGCTCCACGAGACCTATCCGTAGACACCTCGTTTGTACACCTACGGCAACTGAAAAGGCGGAAATTTGCTGATTTCAGTTCTATTTTAAGCCATACCGAGGTATAAAGGTAGGTAGTCAAATTTCACAAAAGTACGATTTTCAGCATCTGAAACCTACATATTGGCTATTGTTGCGGTGCTATAAAATTTTGTTCAGTAGTTTACAACTGTCTTTAGTGAAATCACCGCAATAAATACATACATTTTGGATTTTCAGCGATTTTTCCAAATTTAACTTTCTACATACAAATTTGTATCGAAATTTCTCTAAGTGTTTTTCGGTCGGTCGTTTTTCAAAATTTTTTCGCCTAGATCGGCTGTATTAAGTGTTTAGAGTATATCGCCGTTGGTTTTGGCTTGATCCGACGTTGCGTTAATTTTTTAGAAAATAATAAAGTCTAAAATAACGGTTTTTCAGGCGAGCTGAAAATTTTTACTAGGAACACCCTGTGACTTGGTGCGCTTAATTTGTGCGGCTCCACGAGACCTATCCGTAGACACCTCGTTTGTACACCTACGGCAACTGAAAAGGCGGAAATTTGCTGATTTCAGTTCTATTTTAAGCCATACCGAGGTATAAAGGTAGGTAGTCAAATTTCACAAAAGTACGATTTTCAGCATCTGAAACCTACATATTGGCTATTGTTGCGGTGCTATAAAATTTTGTTCAGTAGTTTACAACTGTCTTTAGTGAAATCACCGCAATAAATACATACATTTTGGATTTTCAGCGATTTTTCCAAATTTAACTTTCTACATACAAATTTGTATCGAAATTTCTCTAAGTGTTTTTCGGTCGGTCGTTTTTCAAAATTTTTTCGCCTAGATCGGCTGTATTAAGTGTTTAGAGTATATCGCCGTTGGTTTTGGCTTGATCCGACGTTGCGTTAATTTTTTAGAAAATAATAAAGTCTAAAATAACGGTTTTTCAGGCGTGCTGAAAATTTTTACTAGGAACACCCTGTGACTTGGTGCGCTTAATTTGTGCGGCTCCACGAGACCTATCCGTAGACACCTCGTTTGTACACCTACGGCAACTGAAAAGGCGGAAATTTGCTGATTTCAGTTCTATTTTAAGCCATACCGAGGTATAAAGGTAGGTAGTCAAATTTCACAAAAGTACGATTTTCAGCATCTGAAACCTACATATTGGCTATTGTTGCGGTGCTATAAAATTTTGTTCAGTAGTTTACAACTGTCTTTAGTGAAATCACCGCAATAAATACATACATTTTGGATTTTCAGCGATTTTTCCAAATTTAACTTTCTACATACAAATTTGTATCGAAATTTCTCTAAGTGTTTTTCGGTCGGTCGTTTTTCAAAATTTTTTCGCCTAGATCGGCTGTATTAAGTGTTTAGAGTATATCGCCGTTGGTTTTGGCTTGATCCGACGTTGCGTTAATTTTTTAGAAAATAATAAAGTCTAAAATAACGGTTTTTCAGGCGTGCTGAAAATTTTTACTAGGAACACCCTGTGACTTGGTGCGCTTAATTTGTGCGGCTCCACGAGACCTATCCGTAGACACCTCGTTTGTACACCTACGGCAACTGAAAAGGCGGAAATTTGCTGATTTCAGTTCTATTTTAAGCCATACCGAGGTATAAAGGTAGGTAGTCAAATTTCACAAAAGTACGATTTTCAGCATCTGAAACCTACATATTGGCTATTGTTGCGGTGCTATAAAATTTTGTTCAGTAGTTTACAACTGTCTTTAGTGAAATCACCGCAATAAATACATACATTTTGGATTTTCAGCGATTTTTCCAAATTTAACTTTCTACATACAAATTTGTATCGAAATTTCTCTAAGTGTTTTTCGGTCGGTCGTTTTTCAAAATTTTTTCGCCTAGATCGGCTGTATTAAGTGTTTAGAGTATATCGCCGTTGGTTTTGGCTTGATCCGACGTTGCGTTAATTTTTTAGAAAATAATAAAGTCTAAAATAACGGTTTTTCAGGCGAGCTGAAAATTTTTACTAGGAACACCCTGTGACTTGGTGCGCTTAATTTGTGCGGCTCCACGAGACCTATCCGTAGACACCTCGTTTGTACACCTACGGCAACTGAAAAGGCGGAAATTTGCTGATTTCAGTTCTATTTTAAGCCATACCGAGGTATAAAGGTAGGTAGTCAAATTTCACAAAAGTACGATTTTCAGCATCTGAAACCTACATATTGGCTATTGTTGCGGTGCTATAAAATTTTGTTCAGTAGTTTACAACTGTCTTTAGTGAAATCACCGCAATAAATACATACATTTTGGATTTTCAGCGATTTTTCCAAATTTAACTTTCTACATACAAATTTGTATCGAAATTTCTCTAAGTGTTTTTCGGTCGGTCGTTTTTCAAAATTTTTTCGCCTAGATCGGCTGTATTAAGTGTTTAGAGTATATCGCCGTTGGTTTTGGCTTGATCCGACGTTGCGTTAATTTTTTAGAAAATAATAAAGTCTAAAATAACGGTTTTTCAGGCGTGCTGAAAATTTTTACTAGGAACACCCTGTGACTTGGTGCGCTTAATTTGTGCGGCTCCACGAGACCTATCCGTAGACACCTCGTTTGTACACCTACGGCAACTGAAAAGGCGGAAATTTGCTGATTTCAGTTCTATTTTAAGCCATACCGAGGTATAAAGGTAGGTAGTCAAATTTCACAAAAGTACGATTTTCAGCATCTGAAACCTACATATTGGCTATTGTTGCGGTGCTATAAAATTTTGTTCAGTAGTTTACAACTGTCTTTAGTGAAATCACCGCAATAAATACATACATTTTGGATTTTCAGCGATTTTTCCAAATTTAACTTTCTACATACAAATTTGTATCGAAATTTCTCTAAGTGTTTTTCGGTCGGTCGTTTTTCAAAATTTTTTCGCCTAGATCGGCTGTATTAAGTGTTTAGAGTATATCGCCGTTGGTTTTGGCTTGATCCGACGTTGCGTTAATTTTTTAGAAAATAATAAAGTCTAAAATAACGGTTTTTCAGGCGTGCTGAAAATTTTTACTAGGAACACCCTGTGACTTGGTGCGCTTAATTTGTGCGGCTCCACGAGACCTATCCGTAGACACCTCGTTTGTACACCTACGGCAACTGAAAAGGCGGAAATTTGCTGATTTCAGTTCTATTTTAAGCCATACCGAGGTATAAAGGTAGGTAGTCAAATTTCACAAAAGTACGATTTTCAGCATCTGAAACCTACATATTGGCTATTGTTGCGGTGCTATAAAATTTTGTTCAGTAGTTTACAACTGTCTTTAGTGAAATCACCGCAATAAATACATACATTTTGGATTTTCAGCGATTTTTCCAAATTTAACTTTCTACATACAAATTTGTATCGAAATTTCTCTGTGTTTTTCGGTCGGTCGTTTTTCAAAAATTTTTCGCCTAGATCGGCTGTATTAAGTGTTTAGAGTATATCGCCGTTGGTTTTGGCTTGATCCGACGTTGCGTTAATTTTTTAGAAAATAATAAAGTCTAAAATAACGGTTTTTCAGGCGTGCTGAAAATTTTTACTAGGAACACCCTGTGACTTGGTGCGCTTAATTTGTGCGGCTCCACGAGACCTATCCGTAGACACCTCGTTTGTACACCTACGGCAACTGAAAAGGCGGAAATTTGCTGATTTCAGTTCTATTTTAAGCCATACCGAGGTATAAAGGTAGGTAGTCAAATTTCACAAAAGTACGATTTTCAGCATCTGAAACCTACATATTGGCTATTGTTGCGGTGCTATAAAATTTTGTTCAGTAGTTTACAACTGTCTTTAGTGAAATCACCGCAATAAATACATACATTTTGGATTTTCAGCGATTTTTCCAAATTTAACTTTCTACATACAAATTTGTATCGAAATTTCTCTAAGTGTTTTTCGGTCGGTCGTTTTTCAAAATTTTTTCGCCTAGATCGGCTGTATTAAGTGTTTAGAGTATATCGCCGTTGGTTTTGGCTTGATCCGACGTTGCGTTAATTTTTTAGAAAATAATAAAGTCTAAAATAACGGTTTTTCAGGCGTGCTGAAAATTTTTACTAGGAACACCCTGTGACTTGGTGCGCTTAATTTGTGCGGCTCCACGAGACCTATCCGTAGACACCTCGTTTGTACACCTACGGCAACTGAAAAGGCGGAAATTTGCTGATTTCAGTTCTATTTTAAGCCATACCGAGGTATAAAGGTAGGTAGTCAAATTTCACAAAAGTACGATTTTCAGCATCTGAAACCTACATATTGGCTATTGTTGCGGTGCTATAAAATTTTGTTCAGTAGTTTACAACTGTCTTTAGTGAAATCACCGCAATAAATACATACATTTTGGATTTTCAGCGATTTTTCCAAATTTAACTTTCTACATACAAATTTGTATCGAAATTTCTCTAAGTGTTTTTCGGTCGGTCGTTTTTCAAAATTTTTTCGCCTAGATCGGCTGTATTAAGTGTTTAGAGTATATCGCCGTTGGTTTTGGCTTGATCCGACGTTGCGTTAATTTTTTAGAAAATAATAAAGTCTAAAATAACGGTTTTTCAGGCGTGCTGAAAATTTTTACTAGGAACACCCTGTGACTTGGTGCGCTTAATTTGTGCGGCTCCACGAGACCTATCCGTAGACACCTCGTTTGTACACCTACGGCAACTGAAAAGGCGGAAATTTGCTGATTTCAGTTCTATTTTAAGCCATACCGAGGTATAAAGGTAGGTAGTCAAATTTCACAAAAGTACGATTTTCAGCATCTGAAACCTACATATTGGCTATTGTTGCGGTGCTATAAAATTTTGTTCAGTAGTTTACAACTGTCTTTAGTGAAATCACCGCAATAAATACATACATTTTGGATTTTCAGCGATTTTTCCAAATTTAACTTTCTACATACAAATTTGTATCGAAATTTCTCTGTGTTTTTCGGTCGGTCGTTTTTCAAAAATTTTTCGCCTAGATCGGCTGTATTAAGTGTTTAGAGTATATCGCCGTTGGTTTTGGCTTGATCCGACGTTGCGTTAATTTTTTAGAAAATAATAAAGTCTAAAATAACGGTTTTTCAGGCGTGCTGAAAATTTTTACTAGGAACACCCTGTGACTTGGTGCGCTTAATTTGTGCGGCTCCACGAGACCTATCCGTAGACACCTCGTTTGTACACCTACGGCAACTGAAAAGGCGGAAATTTGCTGATTTCAGTTCTATTTTAAGCCATACCGAGGTATAAAGGTAGGTAGTCAAATTTCACAAAAGTACGATTTTCAGCATCTGAAACCTACATATTGGCTATTGTTGCGGTGCTATAAAATTTTGTTCAGTAGTTTACAACTGTCTTTAGTGAAATCACCGCAATAAATACATACATTTTGGATTTTCAGCGATTTTTCCAAATTTAACTTTCTACATACAAATTTGTATCGAAATTTCTCTAAGTGTTTTTCGGTCGGTCGTTTTTCAAAATTTTTTCGCCTAGATCGGCTGTATTAAGTGTTTAGAGTATATCGCCGTTGGTTTTGGCTTGATCCGACGTTGCGTTAATTTTTTAGAAAATAATAAAGTCTAAAATAACGGTTTTTCAGGCGTGCTGAAAATTTTTACTAGGAACACCCTGTGACTTGGTGCGCTTAATTTGTGCGGCTCCACGAGACCTATCCGTAGACACCTCGTTTGTACACCTACGGCAACTGAAAAGGCGGAAATTTGCTGATTTCAGTTCTATTTTAAGCCATACCGAGGTATAAAGGTAGGTAGTCAAATTTCACAAAAGTACGATTTTCAGCATCTGAAACCTACATATTGGCTATTGTTGCGGTGCTATAAAATTTTGTTCAGTAGTTTACAACTGTCTTTAGTGAAATCACCGCAATAAATACATACATTTTGGATTTTCAGCGATTTTTCCAAATTTAACTTTCTACATACAAATTTGTATCGAAATTTCTCTGTGTTTTTCGGTCGGTCGTTTTTCAAAAATTTTTCGCCTAGATCGGCTGTATTAAGTGTTTAGAGTATATCGCCGTTGGTTTTGGCTTGATCCGACGTTGCGTTAATTTTTTAGAAAATAATAAAGTCTAAAATAACGGTTTTTCAGGCGTGCTGAAAATTTTTACTAGGAACACCCTGTGACTTGGTGCGCTTAATTTGTGCGGCTCCACGAGACCTATCCGTAGACACCTCGTTTGTACACCTACGGCAACTGAAAAGGCGGAAATTTGCTGATTTCAGTTCTATTTTAAGCCATACCGAGGTATAAAGGTAGGTAGTCAAATTTCACAAAAGTACGATTTTCAGCATCTGAAACCTACATATTGGCTATTGTTGCGGTGCTATAAAATTTTGTTCAGTAGTTTACAACTGTCTTTAGTGAAATCACCGCAATAAATACATACATTTTGGATTTTCAGCGATTTTTCCAAATTTAACTTTTTACATACAAATTTGTATCGAAATTTCTCTAAGTGTTTTTCGGTCGGTCGTTTTTCAAAATTTTTTCGCCTAGATCGGCTGTATTAAGTGTTTAGAGTATATCGCCGTTGGTTTTGGCTTGATCCGACGTTGCGTTAATTTTTTAGAAAATAATAAAGTCTAAAATAACGGTTTTTCAGGCGTGCTGAAAATTTTTACTAGGAACACCCTGTGACTTGGTGCGCTTAATTTGTGCGGCTCCACGAGACCTATCCGTAGACACCTCGTTTGTACACCTACGGCAACTGAAAAGGCGGAAATTTGCTGATTTCAGTTCTATTTTAAGCCATACCGAGGTATAAAGGTAGGTAGTCAAATTTCACAAAAGTACGATTTTCAGCATCTGAAACCTACATATTGGCTATTGTTGCGGTGCTATAAAATTTTGTTCAGTAGTTTACAACTGTCTTTAGTGAAATCACCGCAATAAATACATACATTTTGGATTTTCAGCGATTTTTCCAAATTTAACTTTCTACATACAAATTTGTATCGAAATTTCTCTAAGTGTTTTTCGGTCGGTCGTTTTTCAAAATTTTTTCGCCTAGATCGGCTGTATTAAGTGTTTAGAGTATATCGCCGTTGGTTTTGGCTTGATCCGACGTTGCGTTAATTTTTTAGAAAATAATAAAGTCTAAAATAACGGTTTTTCAGGCGTGCTGAAAATTTTTACTAGGAACACCCTGTGACTTGGTGCGCTTAATTTGTGCGGCTCCACGAGACCTATCCGTAGACACCTCGTTTGTACACCTACGGCAACTGAAAAGGCGGAAATTTGCTGATTTCAGTTCTATTTTAAGCCATACCGAGGTATAAAGGTAGGTAGTCAAATTTCACAAAAGTACGATTTTCAGCATCTGAAACCTACATATTGGCTATTGTTGCGGTGCTATAAAATTTTGTTCAGTAGTTTACAACTGTCTTTAGTGAAATCACCGCAATAAATACATACATTTTGGATTTTCAGCGATTTTTCCAAATTTAACTTTCTACATACAAATTTGTATCGAAATTTCTCTAAGTGTTTTTCGGTCGGTCGTTTTTCAAAATTTTTTCGCCTAGATCGGCTGTATTAAGTGTTTAGAGTATATCGCCGTTGGTTTTGGCTTGATCCGACGTTGCGTTAATTTTTTAGAAAATAATAAAGTCTAAAATAACGGTTTTTCAGGCGTGCTGAAAATTTTTACTAGGAACACCCTGTGACTTGGTGCGCTTAATTTGTGCGGCTCCACGAGACCTATCCGTAGACACCTCGTTTGTACACCTACGGCAACTGAAAAGGCGGAAATTTGCTGATTTCAGTTCTATTTTAAGCCATACCGAGGTATAAAGGTAGGTAGTCAAATTTCACAAAAGTACGATTTTCAGCATCTGAAACCTACATATTGGCTATTGTTGCGGTGCTATAAAATTTTGTTCAGTAGTTTACAACTGTCTTTAGTGAAATCACCGCAATAAATACATACATTTTGGATTTTCAGCGATTTTTCCAAATTTAACTTTCTACATACAAATTTGTATCGAAATTTCTCTAAGTGTTTTTCGGTCGGTCGTTTTTCAAAATTTTTTCGCCTAGATCGGCTGTATTAAGTGTTTAGAGTATATCGCCGTTGGTTTTGGCTTGATCCGACGTTGCGTTAATTTTTTAGAAAATAATAAAGTCTAAAATAACGGTTTTTCAGGCGAGCTGAAAATTTTTACTAGGAACACCCTGTGACTTGGTGCGCTTAATTTGTGCGGCTCCACGAGACCTATCCGTAGACACCTCGTTTGTACACCTACGGCAACTGAAAAGGCGGAAATTTGCTGATTTCAGTTCTATTTTAAGCCATACCGAGGTATAAAGGTAGGTAGTCAAATTTCACAAAAGTACGATTTTCAGCATCTGAAACCTACATATTGGCTATTGTTGCGGTGCTATAAAATTTTGTTCAGTAGTTTACAACTGTCTTTAGTGAAATCACCGCAATAAATACATACATTTTGGATTTTCAGCGATTTTTCCAAATTTAACTTTCTACATACAAATTTGTATCGAAATTTCTCTAAGTGTTTTTCGGTCGGTCGTTTTTCAAAATTTTTTCGCCTAGATCGGCTGTATTAAGTGTTTAGAGTATATCGCCGTTGGTTTTGGCTTGATCCGACGTTGCGTTAATTTTTTAGAAAATAATAAAGTCTAAAATAACGGTTTTTCAGGCGTGCTGAAAATTTTTACTAGGAACACCCTGTGACTTGGTGCGCTTAATTTGTGCGGCTCCACGAGACCTATCCGTAGACACCTCGTTTGTACACCTACGGCAACTGAAAAGGCGGAAATTTGCTGATTTCAGTTCTATTTTAAGCCATACCGAGGTATAAAGGTAGGTAGTCAAATTTCACAAAAGTACGATTTTCAGCATCTGAAACCTACATATTGGCTATTGTTGCGGTGCTATAAAATTTTGTTCAGTAGTTTACAACTGTCTTTAGTGAAATCACCGCAATAAATACATACATTTTGGATTTTCAGCGATTTTTCCAAATTTAACTTTCTACATACAAATTTGTATCGAAATTTCTCTAAGTGTTTTTCGGTCGGTCGTTTTTCAAAATTTTTTCGCCTAGATCGGCTGTATTAAGTGTTTAGAGTATATCGCCGTTGGTTTTGGCTTGATCCGACGTTGCGTTAATTTTTTAGAAAATAATAAAGTCTAAAATAACGGTTTTTCAGGCGTGCTGAAAATTTTTACTAGGAACACCCTGTGACTTGGTGCGCTTAATTTGTGCGGCTCCACGAGACCTATCCGTAGACACCTCGTTTGTACACCTACGGCAACTGAAAAGGCGGAAATTTGCTGATTTCAGTTCTATTTTAAGCCATACCGAGGTATAAAGGTAGGTAGTCAAATTTCACAAAAGTACGATTTTCAGCATCTGAAACCTACATATTGGCTATTGTTGCGGTGCTATAAAATTTTGTTCAGTAGTTTACAACTGTCTTTAGTGAAATCACCGCAATAAATACATACATTTTGGATTTTCAGCGATTTTTCCAAATTTAACTTTCTACATACAAATTTGTATCGAAATTTCTCTGTGTTTTTCGGTCGGTCGTTTTTCAAAAATTTTTCGCCTAGATCGGCTGTATTAAGTGTTTAGAGTATATCGCCGTTGGTTTTGGCTTGATCCGACGTTGCGTTAATTTTTTAGAAAATAATAAAGTCTAAAATAACGGTTTTTCAGGCGTGCTGAAAATTTTTACTAGGAACACCCTGTGACTTGGTGCGCTTAATTTGTGCGGCTCCACGAGACCTATCCGTAGACACCTCGTTTGTACACCTACGGCAACTGAAAAGGCGGAAATTTGCTGATTTCAGTTCTATTTTAAGCCATACCGAGGTATAAAGGTAGGTAGTCAAATTTCACAAAAGTACGATTTTCAGCATCTGAAACCTACATATTGGCTATTGTTGCGGTGCTATAAAATTTTGTTCAGTAGTTTACAACTGTCTTTAGTGAAATCACCGCAATAAATACATACATTTTGGATTTTCAGCGATTTTTCCAAATTTAACTTTCTACATACAAATTTGTATCGAAATTTCTCTAAGTGTTTTTCGGTCGGTCGTTTTTCAAAATTTTTTCGCCTAGATCGGCTGTATTAAGTGTTTAGAGTATATCGCCGTTGGTTTTGGCTTGATCCGACGTTGCGTTAATTTTTTAGAAAATAATAAAGTCTAAAATAACGGTTTTTCAGGCGTGCTGAAAATTTTTACTAGGAACACCCTGTGACTTGGTGCGCTTAATTTGTGCGGCTCCACGAGACCTATCCGTAGACACCTCGTTTGTACACCTACGGCAACTGAAAAGGCGGAAATTTGCTGATTTCAGTTCTATTTTAAGCCATACCGAGGTATAAAGGTAGGTAGTCAAATTTCACAAAAGTACGATTTTCAGCATCTGAAACCTACATATTGGCTATTGTTGCGGTGCTATAAAATTTTGTTCAGTAGTTTACAACTGTCTTTAGTGAAATCACCGCAATAAATACATACATTTTGGATTTTCAGCGATTTTTCCAAATTTAACTTTCTACATACAAATTTGTATCGAAATTTCTCTAAGTGTTTTTCGGTCGGTCGTTTTTCAAAATTTTTTCGCCTAGATCGGCTGTATTAAGTGTTTAGAGTATATCGCCGTTGGTTTTGGCTTGATCCGACGTTGCGTTAATTTTTTAGAAAATAATAAAGTCTAAAATAACGGTTTTTCAGGCGTGCTGAAAATTTTTACTAGGAACACCCTGTGACTTGGTGCGCTTAATTTGTGCGGCTCCACGAGACCTATCCGTAGACACCTCGTTTGTACACCTACGGCAACTGAAAAGGCGGAAATTTGCTGATTTCAGTTCTATTTTAAGCCATACCGAGGTATAAAGGTAGGTAGTCAAATTTCACAAAAGTACGATTTTCAGCATCTGAAACCTACATATTGGCTATTGTTGCGGTGCTATAAAATTTTGTTCAGTAGTTTACAACTGTCTTTAGTGAAATCACCGCAATAAATACATACATTTTGGATTTTCAGCGATTTTTCCAAATTTAACTTTCTACATACAAATTTGTATCGAAATTTCTCTGTGTTTTTCGGTCGGTCGTTTTTCAAAAATTTTTCGCCTAGATCGGCTGTATTAAGTGTTTAGAGTATATCGCCGTTGGTTTTGGCTTGATCCGACGTTGCGTTAATTTTTTAGAAAATAATAAAGTCTAAAATAACGGTTTTTCAGGCGTGCTGAAAATTTTTACTAGGAACACCCTGTGACTTGGTGCGCTTAATTTGTGCGGCTCCACGAGACCTATCCGTAGACACCTCGTTTGTACACCTACGGCAACTGAAAAGGCGGAAATTTGCTGATTTCAGTTCTATTTTAAGCCATACCGAGGTATAAAGGTAGGTAGTCAAATTTCACAAAAGTACGATTTTCAGCATCTGAAACCTACATATTGGCTATTGTTGCGGTGCTATAAAATTTTGTTCAGTAGTTTACAACTGTCTTTAGTGAAATCACCGCAATAAATACATACATTTTGGATTTTCAGCGATTTTTCCAAATTTAACTTTCTACATACAAATTTGTATCGAAATTTCTCTAAGTGTTTTTCGGTCGGTCGTTTTTCAAAATTTTTTCGCCTAGATCGGCTGTATTAAGTGTTTAGAGTATATCGCCGTTGGTTTTGGCTTGATCCGACGTTGCGTTAATTTTTTAGAAAATAATAAAGTCTAAAATAACGGTTTTTCAGGCGTGCTGAAAATTTTTACTAGGAACACCCTGTGACTTGGTGCGCTTAATTTGTGCGGCTCCACGAGACCTATCCGTAGACACCTCGTTTGTACACCTACGGCAACTGAAAAGGCGGAAATTTGCTGATTTCAGTTCTATTTTAAGCCATACCGAGGTATAAAGGTAGGTAGTCAAATTTCACAAAAGTACGATTTTCAGCATCTGAAACCTACATATTGGCTATTGTTGCGGTGCTATAAAATTTTGTTCAGTAGTTTACAACTGTCTTTAGTGAAATCACCGCAATAAATACATACATTTTGGATTTTCAGCGATTTTTCCAAATTTAACTTTCTACATACAAATTTGTATCGAAATTTCTCTGTGTTTTTCGGTCGGTCGTTTTTCAAAAATTTTTCGCCTAGATCGGCTGTATTAAGTGTTTAGAGTATATCGCCGTTGGTTTTGGCTTGATCCGACGTTGCGTTAATTTTTTAGAAAATAATAAAGTCTAAAATAACGGTTTTTCAGGCGTGCTGAAAATTTTTACTAGGAACACCCTGTGACTTGGTGCGCTTAATTTGTGCGGCTCCACGAGACCTATCCGTAGACACCTCGTTTGTACACCTACGGCAACTGAAAAGGCGGAAATTTGCTGATTTCAGTTCTATTTTAAGCCATACCGAGGTATAAAGGTAGGTAGTCAAATTTCACAAAAGTACGATTTTCAGCATCTGAAACCTACATATTGGCTATTGTTGCGGTGCTATAAAATTTTGTTCAGTAGTTTACAACTGTCTTTAGTGAAATCACCGCAATAAATACATACATTTTGGATTTTCAGCGATTTTTCCAAATTTAACTTTCTACATACAAATTTGTATCGAAATTTCTCTAAGTGTTTTTCGGTCGGTCGTTTTTCAAAATTTTTTCGCCTAGATCGGCTGTATTAAGTGTTTAGAGTATATCGCCGTTGGTTTTGGCTTGATCCGACGTTGCGTTAATTTTTTAGAAAATAATAAAGTCTAAAATAACGGTTTTTCAGGCGTGCTGAAAATTTTTACTAGGAACACCCTGTGACTTGGTGCGCTTAATTTGTGCGGCTCCACGAGACCTATCCGTAGACACCTCGTTTGTACACCTACGGCAACTGAAAAGGCGGAAATTTGCTGATTTCAGTTCTATTTTAAGCCATACCGAGGTATAAAGGTAGGTAGTCAAATTTCACAAAAGTACGATTTTCAGCATCTGAAACCTACATATTGGCTATTGTTGCGGTGCTATAAAATTTTGTTCAGTAGTTTACAACTGTCTTTAGTGAAATCACCGCAATAAATACATACATTTTGGATTTTCAGCGATTTTTCCAAATTTAACTTTCTACATACAAATTTGTATCGAAATTTCTCTAAGTGTTTTTCGGTCGGTCGTTTTTCAAAATTTTTTCGCCTAGATCGGCTGTATTAAGTGTTTAGAGTATATCGCCGTTGGTTTTGGCTTGATCCGACGTTGCGTTAATTTTTTAGAAAATAATAAAGTCTAAAATAACGGTTTTTCAGGCGTGCTGAAAATTTTTACTAGGAACACCCTGTGACTTGGTGCGCTTAATTTGTGCGGCTCCACGAGACCTATCCGTAGACACCTCGTTTGTACACCTACGGCAACTGAAAAGGCGGAAATTTGCTGATTTCAGTTCTATTTTAAGCCATACCGAGGTATAAAGGTAGGTAGTCAAATTTCACAAAAGTACGATTTTCAGCATCTGAAACCTACATATTGGCTATTGTTGCGGTGCTATAAAATTTTGTTCAGTAGTTTACAACTGTCTTTAGTGAAATCACCGCAATAAATACATACATTTTGGATTTTCAGCGATTTTTCCAAATTTAACTTTCTACATACAAATTTGTATCGAAATTTCTCTAAGTGTTTTTCGGTCGGTCGTTTTTCAAAATTTTTTCGCCTAGATCGGCTGTATTAAGTGTTTAGAGTATATCGCCGTTGGTTTTGGCTTGATCCGACGTTGCGTTAATTTTTTAGAAAATAATAAAGTCTAAAATAACGGTTTTTCAGGCGTGCTGAAAATTTTTACTAGGAACACCCTGTGACTTGGTGCGCTTAATTTGTGCGGCTCCACGAGACCTATCCGTAGACACCTCGTTTGTACACCTACGGCAACTGAAAAGGCGGAAATTTGCTGATTTCAGTTCTATTTTAAGCCATACCGAGGTATAAAGGTAGGTAGTCAAATTTCACAAAAGTACGATTTTCAGCATCTGAAACCTACATATTGGCTATTGTTGCGGTGCTATAAAATTTTGTTCAGTAGTTTACAACTGTCTTTAGTGAAATCACCGCAATAAATACATACATTTTGGATTTTCAGCGATTTTTCCAAATTTAACTTTCTACATACAAATTTGTATCGAAATTTCTCTGTGTTTTTCGGTCGGTCGTTTTTCAAAAATTTTTCGCCTAGATCGGCTGTATTAAGTGTTTAGAGTATATCGCCGTTGGTTTTGGCTTGATCCGACGTTGCGTTAATTTTTTAGAAAATAATAAAGTCTAAAATAACGGTTTTTCAGGCGTGCTGAAAATTTTTACTAGGAACACCCTGTGACTTGGTGCGCTTAATTTGTGCGGCTCCACGAGACCTATCCGTAGACACCTCGTTTGTACACCTACGGCAACTGAAAAGGCGGAAATTTGCTGATTTCAGTTCTATTTTAAGCCATACCGAGGTATAAAGGTAGGTAGTCAAATTTCACAAAAGTACGATTTTCAGCATCTGAAACCTACATATTGGCTATTGTTGCGGTGCTATAAAATTTTGTTCAGTAGTTTACAACTGTCTTTAGTGAAATCACCGCAATAAATACATACATTTTGGATTTTCAGCGATTTTTCCAAATTTAACTTTCTACATACAAATTTGTATCGAAATTTCTCTAAGTGTTTTTCGGTCGGTCGTTTTTCAAAATTTTTTCGCCTAGATCGGCTGTATTAAGTGTTTAGAGTATATCGCCGTTGGTTTTGGCTTGATCCGACGTTGCGTTAATTTTTTAGAAAATAATAAAGTCTAAAATAACGGTTTTTCAGGCGTGCTGAAAATTTTTACTAGGAACACCCTGTGACTTGGTGCGCTTAATTTGTGCGGCTCCACGAGACCTATCCGTAGACACCTCGTTTGTACACCTACGGCAACTGAAAAGGCGGAAATTTGCTGATTTCAGTTCTATTTTAAGCCATACCGAGGTATAAAGGTAGGTAGTCAAATTTCACAAAAGTACGATTTTCAGCATCTGAAACCTACATATTGGCTATTGTTGCGGTGCTATAAAATTTTGTTCAGTAGTTTACAACTGTCTTTAGTGAAATCACCGCAATAAATACATACATTTTGGATTTTCAGCGATTTTTCCAAATTTAACTTTCTACATACAAATTTGTATCGAAATTTCTCTAAGTGTTTTTCGGTCGGTCGTTTTTCAAAATTTTTTCGCCTAGATCGGCTGTATTAAGTGTTTAGAGTATATCGCCGTTGGTTTTGGCTTGATCCGACGTTGCGTTAATTTTTTAGAAAATAATAAAGTCTAAAATAACGGTTTTTCAGGCGTGCTGAAAATTTTTACTAGGAACACCCTGTGACTTGGTGCGCTTAATTTGTGCGGCTCCACGAGACCTATCCGTAGACACCTCGTTTGTACACCTACGGCAACTGAAAAGGCAAAAAATTTGCCCCCCCACCCTCCCATTCTTCGTTCATCACTAGGGTTCGGTGGAATTTGGCAATAATTGACAAATATTCAGGGGAATATACTCGTACTGTGATACTTTGTGGCACGCGCACGCCCGTTTTATGACAATAGTATCACTATTGTGATACTATTATTAGTTTTAAGATATATACACTTTTATTTTGTTTTATTGACAATTTTAATCTAATTCATTGACTATTTATTCTCTATTGAGACATTTAATTTTATTGTAATATTACTGACTTTTAACTCTTTTGAGTATTAATATTAGTTTTTAAATAATTTAATCTAATTAGTTGTAAGCTTGGTTTTATTGAGCCAATTTTAAAAAAGTAATTGACATAATTTATTTTAAACTAGTTAGGTTGACAAAAATAGTTAGGTTTTAAAATGAGCACCATACGGACCCCTGCCAAAAAGACGACTCCGACGAGACCTTCCATCTCCCCGTCGCGCGACAACACGAGGGTAGGACCCTCTGCACCGACGCAGACCTCCAAAGTGAGGCGTAGCATAGGCGAATGGGAGAGTGGAAGGGGGCTCGCGAAGCCCGCAGCGGCTGCGTGCAAAGCAGCCCCTCCGGCTCCGGAGCCGGCGGCACCTCAGAAGCTAAAGGCCAAAGTCCCTCAGAAGGCCTCGACTGAAGCTGGCGCGGTGTCGCCGGTCCCGAGGACGGACACGACCAAGCCCACGGACAGGGTGGCCCAGGCCAGGGTCTGGCTTGTGAAAGCTAAGACCCAGATCGGCGAGTCTCGCAATCTGCGGTCTGACCTGAAGGCCGGGATCACCCTAGCCGTGGAAAAGCTGTACCAGCTTGTCAAGGAGGCAGCAGCAGGGCAAGCTGGGGTGCACGTAGCTGCCAACATTGAAGAGTTACCACAGGGGCAGCTTAATGAGACAGTGGTAATTGACAACAGCGACAGCCGTGTCCTGAAAAGGTTGAACGAACAAATGAAACTATTGGCAGAAAATGGAAAGAAGTTAGAAGAATTGAAAGGAATGATAGAAAAACAGGAACGTGAGGAAGAAGCAGGAAATGTTAAATTATTAAAAGAGAATGGACGGAAGATGGATGAATTGAAAAGGATGATAGAGAAACAGGAAAGTGAGAAAGGAAAGACATCCTACGCGAGTGTAGCAGCCGCTACCGCAACTCCTACGCAGGTCTCGGGGAGGACAGCGCTCCACTCCGTAGTTGTCACGTCGAAAGACGAGATGGAAACAGGAGAGGAAGTGTTAGAAAAGATAAGGAAGACGATGAACGCAAAGGAAGGATGGATAGAAGTTGAAAGAGTGAGGAAAGCGAAAGACAGGAAAATAATAATGGGGTGCAGAACGAAGGAAGATAGAAGTAGGGTAAAGGAAAGGCTCGAGTCTGATGGCCGCTTCGTGATCGAGGAAATGAGAAATAGGGACCCGCTCTTGGTCTTAAGGGACGTCCTTCTCGTCCATAGTGACGGGGAAATAGTCACAGCCTTAAGGAACCAGAACGGGTCCATCTTCCAGAACCTCGATCCCGAGGAGGCCAGGATAGAGGTGAAGTATAGGAGAAAGACTAGAAACCCCCACAGTTGTCACGTCATACTGAGTGTCGCTCCGGTAATCTGGCAGAGAGCGACGGAGGCGCGAAAGCTGCGTATCGACCTTCAAAAGGTTACGGTAGAAGATCAGTCCCCGTTGGTCCAGTGCACGAGGTGCCTAGGCTATGGCCACAGCAGACGCTTCTGCAAGGATAGCGAGGACCTTTGCAGTCACTGCGGTGGCCCTCATCTTAGGGATGGGTGTCCCGCAAAACTTGCAGAGGAGCCACCAGCCTGCGTCAACTGCACCCGTGCCAAGTCAGACAATAACAAGCACAACACATTCAGCAGGGAC
Source organism: Pyrausta despicata (assembly GCA_963921415.1). Lineage (NCBI taxonomy): Eukaryota > Metazoa > Arthropoda > Insecta > Lepidoptera > Crambidae > Pyrausta > Pyrausta despicata. Next base: position 17,430,125 of record OY992851.1, on the reverse strand, counting down.
TGTCCGATACGTAGAAAATGGGAGTCTATAGCCCGCGCCTCCGTCGCTTATTGCTGAGATCCCGGAAAAACGAGTCAGTAATTGGCAGCAAATTTATTAAGAAATTGTCGCTAATTATTCGGAGTAAGGACCAGGGATCTTAGCCGTTCAAAACGAGGAGATATGACGTGAAACTGTTGGGGATATAGAGTGTTTTAAAAGGAAAGTAGAAGAGAAAGTAGAGAAGTTTAAAAGGAAAGTAGCAATGGCGCAACATAAAGATCATGCTGAGGTCATGACGCACCATTCTAAACAAGTAAGCAGAAAAACACCAGATGGAAAGAAAATGGAGAGAAATAGGTATAAGAAATGTAAATAAGAATGTAAATAAATATAAACGATGACGATAATAATACGAAATATAAATAGCAACAAATGTAATATAATTTAATAATTCAAGATTTAAGTAGATAGAGTATTTAGGATATTTAAATAAATAGATAAAAGATAATATAAAATATGCACCCCAATTATTAAGAGTGAAAAGGAAAAATGTATGGAAGTCAAGGAATTAGGGTTTTATTAGATTAAGATGTATGGAAGCAAAGGAAAAGAGGACACAGGCTCTGATTACGTTAGAGGAAAAGCTAGCTAAAAACGTCTCTGCTCACCACGGCAGAGGATGGGAGGAGGGAGGATAAAAAAAAAAAAAAAAAAAACCTAACCTAACCTAACCTAACCTTTTTTTTTTTTTTTTTTTTTTTTTTTTTCGCTGTGGAAATGCTTTTACGCATGCCCCCCACACAACTGCAGGGGGGTATGTGGGACTCAACGGCTGGTGTGCAAGGCCGTAATACCCACTAAAACCACAGCGCTTTCCACCACTCCGCCATTGTGGGGGGTGCCATGGGGTCGCGTGAGCATTCACCACGGCACCCCGGCGGATAGCCCGAGGGCCACAAACTCCTTGGCGGCGGAGCAAGGTGTTGGGCTCCGCCACCAAAACTAACTCCCACACGGCCGCAGAGGACAGGGAGGACGGCAACGACACACCGCATCTCCTCTTCCTCTGCGGCCCCACCGCAGCGCCATCCAACGGTGCGCCCCCGTTTGGTCGCGGGAGATAGGCCGCACGGCAACGACACACCGAGACGACTCTCCTCCCGCGACCGCACCCGACTGCGAGGGACAGCCAAAACTGTCCCCCACACCCGCACCCTTGGACGCATCCTGCGCAGGCCCCCCCAAGCCCACGTGGAGCGTCCCCTCCCGGGATCCCTCTTAGCTTCACCGTGGGTGGCGAAGCCACGGTTACTGAGCCCCCCCACCACGACAAGGTGGAGATCCGACAGGGGGGAACCTTTTTTTTTTTTTTTTTTTTTTTTTTTTTCGCTGTGGAAATGCTTTTACGCATGCCCCCCACACAACTGCAGGGGGGTATGTGGGACTCAACGGCTGGTGTGCAAGGCCGTAATACCCACTAAAACCACAGCGCTTTCCACCACTCCGCCATTGTGGGGGGTGCCATGGGGTCGCGTGAGCATTCACCACGGCACCCCGGCGGATAGCCCGAGGGCCACAAACTCCTTGGCGGCGGAGCAAGGTGTTGGGCTCCGCCACCAAAACTAACTCCCACACGGCCGCAGAGGATAGGGAGGACGGCAACGACACACCGCATCTCCTCTTCCTCTGCGGCCCCACCGCAGCGCCATCAAACGGTGCGCCCCCGTTTGGTCGCGGGAGATAGGCCGCACGGCAACGACACACCGAGACGACTCTCCTCCCGCGACCGCACCCGACCGCGAGGGACAGCCTAAACCGTCCCCCACACCCGCACTCCCGGACGCATCCTGCGCAGGCCTCCCCAAGCCCACGTGGAGCGTCCCCTCCCGGGATCCCTCTTAGCTTCACCGTGGGTGGCAAAGCCACGGTTACTGAGCCCCCCCACCACGACAAGGTGGAGATCCGACAGGGGGGACAGGGGGGGAACCTTTTTTTTTTTTTTTTTTTTTTTTTTTTTTCGCTGTGGAAATGCTTTTACGCATGCCCCCCACACAACTGAACTGCAGGGGGGTATGTGGGACTCAACGGCTGGTGTGCAAGGCCGTAATACCCACTAAAACCACAGCGCTTTCCACCACTCCGCCATTGTGGGGGTGCCATGGGGTCGCGTGAGCATTCACCACGGCACCCCGGCGGATAGCCCGAGGGCCACAAACTCCTTGGCGGCGGAGCAAGGTGTTGGGCTCCGCCACCAAAACTAACTCCCACACGGCCGCAGAGGACAGGGAGGACGGCAACGACACACCGCATCTCCTCTTCCTCTGCGGCCCCACCGCAGCGCCATCCAACGGTGCGCCCCCGTTTGGTCGCGGGAGATAGGCCGCACGGCAACGACACACCGAGACGACTCTCCTCCCGCGACCGCATCCGACTGCGAGGGACAGCCAAAACTGTCCCCCACACCCGCACCCCTGGACGCATCCTGCGCAGGCGTCCCCAAGCCCACGCGGAGCGTCCCCTCCCGGGATCCCTCTTAGCTTCACCGTGGGTGGCGAAGCCACGGTTACTGAGCCCCCCCACCACGACAAGGTGGAGATCCGACAGGGGGGAACCTAACCTAACCTTTTTTTTTTTTTTTTTTTTTTTTTTTTTTTTTTTTTTTTAACGTCAGGAAATGTCAATTACGCACCGTACCCCTCCGTCGGGGACCGGAGGGGCGTGTGTGGGACTCCCCCGTCTTCGGGTATACCCACTAAAACCTGACGAAGCCCGCTGCGTGTGGCTGTGACAGCAGGGGCCGCGGTGTCTCAACAGTCCCGCGACCCTTGCCAGCAGCAACGTCCGCCCTCTAAGCAGGAGGGCGGATCTCCACGGAGTGGGGTGAGGAGATCTCATCCCACTCCAGACGGCACACTGGCGCCGTCTCTCAGGAGGGTCCGGGCGGTTAGGCCAAGACCCTCGTTTCGCCACCAGGACCAGTGTCCCAAGGACATCCCCTGCCTCCTCTGATAAGCCAGAGGGGTGCTGGGAGCCACAATCACTTCGGTGAGTCGCCGCTCGATGCGAGACAGACGCGACTCACTAGTGCCTCTGCCGCCCGATACGGGAACAGACGCAGAGGCACTCTCCACAGAGCATCTTGGCTTCACCTGTCGCTGGATTGCGACAGGCTACTGAGCCCCCTCGCCACGGCAAGGCGTGCTCTATTCGAGGGGGAACCTAACCTAACCTAACCTAACCTAACCTAACCTAACCTAACCCCTAACCTATAACCTAACCTATAACGTAACCTAACCTAACAGGACCCAGGAGCCCGTGGTGGAGCCGGTAGCGGCTGAGCTGGAGGCGTCATGAGCAACTTTTCCCTCCCAGCTCCAAAACAGCCGCACGCATCCCACTTCCCGACGAGTTAGATATTGCCTACCCTTACCTGTCATTGTCTTGGGAAAAACTTAAATAGTACAATTTAACGGATTATATCGCGATGTTTATATTTTAATTTAATCTTACGATTCGTATCCTCCTCAGCGCCCGTGGTCAAAGATAGAATAAAATGTTAGTTGTCATTTCATAGCTTGGAAGAAAAATTGAAACAGGATAAAATAAAATACATTTAATAATTTATATTATTTTTATTAAAAAATACAGTGAAGGAATTCTCTTTTCGCATTCTATAGTACTTGTAACGAAGAGAACTTTTACAGAAATTGACTAGCAGATCGTTTCTGGAGCGACACGGCGCGGCGGCGCACACTGGGGCAGCATATATGGCGGGCGTACCCAAAACTCAAATTATATCGGAAAATAAATATTAATGTATAAAACTTAATAAAAACAACTTTTTAATACTCATAAAGTTTATAAATCTCCGACCAACAAATTAAGTACATCAGAATCAAAAAAAAAAAAATCTCATAATTAGGCAATTTGCGATTAAGTGTTATAATTGGATCTGAAGAAATTAACAAACGATTAATTATATCGGTTAGATTATACGTTCTTTAAGTCTTAATTGAAAAATTTTCTCGATATGACTTAGAGTTTTTATTTCGAGCTTCTTGAGTCTCCTCACTCAGCATCCCTAAAGGTAGTAATGCATTGTTAACAATTTCAGCGCAATGAATTAACTTCAGTTGATTTACCAGCTGCCCTGAATTGCATTTGAGCAGCATATGATAATTCATATGGCCCTGCTACTGACCGTAAATGTGCTGTCTTTCTACGCTTGGTATTTTCACTACTCTCTTCAAGTGATAATGTTGGCCTACCACCTGTATTGCTCGAATATAAAGTAAATTGCAGTAATCGTTAAGCCAGGCCTTTTCAGCATTCAAAAACTTTTCTTTGTGTCTATTTTGTCCGATTTATTTAGCTTTTAGTTGATTTTTAAAATGACGTAACTCTTTCGACGAAATATGGCGATTTTGTGTTGTACAGTTTTTTTTAATTTGCAACGTTATCAATCAAATCTTAAAATTTTCTATCAAATGGCTTATAATTACTATTATAAAACACGTCGAACAAAATTCTTCGTTTTATTTTAAATTTGGGGAGTAAATCTGAAAAAAAAATCAAGTTCATGCGATTTTCGCACGGCAAAAAACCACGATTATTTCGATTTAGCGCAACGGGCTTTCACTTTTGACTTTAGACTAAATAAATAGGCAGTCTAGACTTCTTATCTGTTAATTTACTTTCAAAAGCCTGTTGCGCCTTTTTAAAATATTAAGCCATAAAGTATAACTATCAGTGTCTTCAGAAAAATATCAATAACCCCACTTATTACTCACTGATTGGTTCAATGAAAGTAGTTTTTCAATAGAGCTTACCATGATCCACACTTGACATGACAAAGTTTTTATGTAAACACAACAATAAAAATGCGTCCGGGTCTTGATTGAGTTCAACTTATCACGGAATTGCAATAAACTGATAACAGAGTGCTTTTTAATCAAGTCAATCCGGTAAATGACTAACTTCTCAGTGATCTAAATGTTTCAGACAGCTGTAAGAACACCTACCCTACATATAAGAATAAAAATCATACTAAACTACCTCGTTTTAAAGTTTTGAGTTTTGGGCATGGCCGCCATATATACTGCCCAGTGTGCGGCGTGGGCGCAGGCAAGCGGATCCTCCTAAGCACCGTCAGCGCCCGTGGTCAAAGATAGAATAAAGTGTTAGTTGTCATTTCATAGCTTGGAAGGAAAATTGAAACAGGATAAAATAAAATACATTTAATAATTTAGATTATTTTTATTAAAAATACAGTGACTGTGATTCTCTTTTCGCATTATATTATATTAGTACTTCTGACGAAGAGAACTTATGAAAAAATTGACTAGCAGTTCGGTTGTGGGGCGACTCGGCGAGGCGGCGTGGGCGCAGACAAAGCGAATCCTCCTAAGAACCGTGGAGGCCCAGGAGATGTACAGACCCTCTCACGTGATGATCAGCACCAGCAGGACTATCGCTATCCCTGACGCCATGCAGATCACCAAGCCAAGCTTTTTCTGAAAAAAAAAATACAGTCATTTGATTGCATGTTTTGTAATTATGGATTACGACTTTGGAACGAACTCCCTAAGGAAATCCAGCGGTCGACGTCGAAATTATCCTTTAAAAAGTCACTGCAGTCCCACTACAGGAATGAACTGTCTCTCCTGTCTCAGTGACACTGTGTTCTTACCATGTGTACCATCCTTATTATGTATACGTAGCAATGTATGGCCATGATTTTTTATGTATTTATATTTCATTTTATGTAAGTAATTAGTATGTATGTTTATAATTTTATTTTGTTCTTAAATAACTTCAGTTAAATTGTTTGTTTACTTTTTACTTTATGTGCACCGCTTGAATTTTCTCTGCTTGGCCCTATAGTTGACTGGTAGAGAATGCATTCGGCATTAAGTCCACCATTGTACACATGTTTGTGCAGAACTTAAATAAATAAATAAACGACGGGACGGGACGGGAACGAAGGAGGTATCCAAAATAGGTGGGTGGTGCAGTGGAAATCATAATCTGGCGTCTCTGTGACACTTTTGTACTACCACCAGTCATACTAAAGCAATGATATAGCGGCTTCGTCCATAAAACGTCAGTTGAGAAGGAAGCCTAGCCTCGTCATAGTTTGACGACCTCTGTTGTGTAGTGGCGTGAGTACCTTTTTCAAGAGTTCACCCTTGAGGTCCCGGGTTCGAACATCAGCAGAAGCAAATGTGGAAACCCCATTTTCAATATTGTCACGGGTCTGGGTGTTAATGATACTCATAGTTAAATAATAAAAAAGGTACTAAATAGGGCAATTTGACTGTTTTTTCCTGAACATTTCTGGTAAAAGTAGTCGTATTTTTTAAATTAATTTATTTATTTTAATTTCAATTTATTTTAATTTTAACACCCTGTGACTTGGTGCGCTTAATTTGTGCGGCTCCACGAGACCTATCCGTAGACACCTCGTTTGTACACCTACGGCAACTGAAAAGGCGGAAATTTGCTGATTTCAGTTCTATTTTAAGCCATACCGAGGTATAAAGGTAGGTAGTCAAATTTCACAAAAGTACGATTTTCAGCATCTGAAACCTACATATTGGCTATTGTTGCGGTGCTATAAAATTTTGTTCAGTAGTTTACAACTGTCTTTAGTGAAATCACCGCAATAAATACATACATTTTGGATTTTCAGCGATTTTTCCAAATTTAACTTTCTACATACAAATTTGTATCGAAATTTCTCTAAGTGTTTTTCGGTCGGTCGTTTTTCAAAATTTTTTCGCCTAGATCGGCTGTATTAAGTGTTTAGAGTATATCGCCGTTGGTTTTGGCTTGATCCGACGTTGCGTTAATTTTTTAGAAAATAATAAAGTCTAAAATAACGGTTTTTCAGGCGTGCTGAAAATTTTTACTAGGAACACCCTGTGACTTGGTGCGCTTAATTTGTGCGGCTCCACGAGACCTATCCGTAGACACCTCGTTTGTACACCTACGGCAACTGAAAAGGCGGAAATTTGCTGATTTCAGTTCTATTTTAAGCCATACCGAGGTATAAAGGTAGGTAGTCAAATTTCACAAAAGTACGATTTTCAGCATCTGAAACCTACATATTGGCTATTGTTGCGGTGCTATAAAATTTTGTTCAGTAGTTTACAACTGTCTTTAGTGAAATCACCGCAATAAATACATACATTTTGGATTTTCAGCGATTTTTCCAAATTTAACTTTCTACATACAAATTTGTATCGAAATTTCTCTAAGTGTTTTTCGGTCGGTCGTTTTTCAAAATTTTTTCGCCTAGATCGGCTGTATTAAGTGTTTAGAGTATATCGCCGTTGGTTTTGGCTTGATCCGACGTTGCGTTAATTTTTTAGAAAATAATAAAGTCTAAAATAACGGTTTTTCAGGCGTGCTGAAAATTTTTACTAGGAACACCCTGTGACTTGGTGCGCTTAATTTGTGCGGCTCCACGAGACCTATCCGTAGACACCTCGTTTGTACACCTACGGCAACTGAAAAGGCAAAAAATTTGCCCCCCCACCCTCCCATTCTTCGTTCATCACTAGGGTTCGGTGGAATTTGGCAATAATTGACAAATATTCAGGGGAATATACTCGTACTGTGATACTTTGTGGCACGCGCACGCCCGTTTTATGACAATAGTATCACTATTGTGATACTATTATTAGTTTTAAGATATATACACTTTTATTTTGTTTTATTGACAATTTTAATCTAATTCATTGACTATTTATTCTCTATTGAGACATTTAATTTTATTGTAATATTACTGACTTTTAACTCTTTTGAGTATTAATATTAGTTTTTAAATAATTTAATCTAATTAGTTGTAAGCTTGGTTTTATTGAGCCAATTTTAAAAAAGTAATTGACATAATTTATTTTAAACTAGTTAGGTTGACAAAAATAGTTAGGTTTTAAAATGAGCACCATACGGACCCCTGCCAAAAAGACGACTCCGACGAGACCTTCCATCTCCCCGTCGCGCGACAACACGAGGGTAGGACCCTCTGCACCGACGCAGACCTCCAAAGTGAGGCGTAGCATAGGCGAATGGGAGAGTGGAAGGGGGCTCGCGAAGCCCGCAGCGGCTGCGTGCAAAGCAGCCCCTCCGGCTCCGGAGCCGGCGGCACCTCAGAAGCTAAAGGCCAAAGTCCCTCAGAAGGCCTCGACTGAAGCTGGCGCGGTGTCGCCGGTCCCGAGGACGGACACGACCAAGCCCACGGACAGGGTGGCCCAGGCCAGGGTCTGGCTTGTGAAAGCTAAGACCCAGATCGGCGAGTCTCGCAATCTGCGGTCTGACCTGAAGGCCGGGATCACCCTAGCCGTGGAAAAGCTGTACCAGCTTGTCAAGGAGGCAGCAGCAGGGCAAGCTGGGGTGCACGTAGCTGCCAACATTGAAGAGTTACCACAGGGGCAGCTTAATGAGACAGTGGTAATTGACAACAGCGACAGCCGTGTCCTGAAAAGGTTGAACGAACAAATGAAACTATTGGCAGAAAATGGAAAGAAGTTAGAAGAATTGAAAGGAATGATAGAAAAACAGGAACGTGAGGAAGAAGCAGGAAATGTTAAATTATTAAAAGAGAATGGACGGAAGATGGATGAATTGAAAAGGATGATAGAGAAACAGGAAAGTGAGAAAGGAAAGACATCCTACGCGAGTGTAGCAGCCGCTACCGCAACTCCTACGCAGGTCTCGGGGAGGACAGCGCTCCACTCCGTAGTTGTCACGTCGAAAGACGAGATGGAAACAGGAGAGGAAGTGTTAGAAAAGATAAGGAAGACGATGAACGCAAAGGAAGGATGGATAGAAGTTGAAAGAGTGAGGAAAGCGAAAGACAGGAAAATAATAATGGGGTGCAGAACGAAGGAAGATAGAAGTAGGGTAAAGGAAAGGCTCGAGTCTGATGGCCGCTTCGTGATCGAGGAAATGAGAAATAGGGACCCGCTCTTGGTCTTAAGGGACGTCCTTCTCGTCCATAGTGACGGGGAAATAGTCACAGCCTTAAGGAACCAGAACGGGTCCATCTTCCAGAACCTCGATCCCGAGGAGGCCAGGATAGAGGTGAAGTATAGGAGAAAGACTAGAAACCCCCACAGTTGTCACGTCATACTGAGTGTCGCTCCGGTAATCTGGCAGAGAGCGACGGAGGCGCGAAAGCTGCGTATCGACCTTCAAAAGGTTACGGTAGAAGATCAGTCCCCGTTGGTCCAGTGCACGAGGTGCCTAGGCTATGGCCACAGCAGACGCTTCTGCAAGGATAGCGAGGACCTTTGCAGTCACTGCGGTGGCCCTCATCTTAGGGATGGGTGTCCCGCAAAACTTGCAGAGGAGCCACCAGCCTGCGTCAACTGCACCCGTGCCAAGTCAGACAATAACAAGCACAACACATTCAGCAGGGACTGTCCGATACGTAGAAAATGGGAGTCTATAGCCCGCGCCTCCGTCGCTTATTGCTGAGATCCCGGAAAAACGAGTCAGTAATTGGCAGCAAATTTATTAAGAAATTGTCGCTAATTATTCGGAGTAAGGACCAGGGATCTTAGCCGTTCAAAACGAGGAGATATGACGTGAAACTGTTGGGGATATAGAGTGTTTTAAAAGGAAAGTAGAAGAGAAAGTAGAGAAGTTTAAAAGGAAAGTAGCAATGGCGCAACATAAAGATCATGCTGAGGTCATGACGCACCATTCTAAACAAGTAAGCAGAAAAACACCAGATGGAAAGAAAATGGAGAGAAATAGGTATAAGAAATGTAAATAAGAATGTAAATAAATATAAACGATGACGATAATAATACGAAATATAAATAGCAACAAATGTAATATAATTTAATAATTCAAGATTTAAGTAGATAGAGTATTTAGGATATTTAAATAAATAGATAAAAGATAATATAAAATATGCACCCCAATTATTAAGAGTGAAAAGGAAAAATGTATGGAAGTCAAGGAATTAGGGTTTTATTAGATTAAGATGTATGGAAGCAAAGGAAAAGAGGACACAGGCTCTGATTACGTTAGAGGAAAAGCTAGCTAAAAACGTCTCTGCTCACCACGGCAGAGGATGGGAGGAGGGAGGATAAAAAAAAAAAAAAAAAAAACCTAACCTAACCTAACCTAACCTTTTTTTTTTTTTTTTTTTTTTTTTTTTTCGCTGTGGAAATGCTTTTACGCATGCCCCCCACACAACTGCAGGGGGGTATGTGGGACTCAACGGCTGGTGTGCAAGGCCGTAATACCCACTAAAACCACAGCGCTTTCCACCACTCCGCCATTGTGGGGGGTGCCATGGGGTCGCGTGAGCATTCACCACGGCACCCCGGCGGATAGCCCGAGGGCCACAAACTCCTTGGCGGCGGAGCAAGGTGTTGGGCTCCGCCACCAAAACTAACTCCCACACGGCCGCAGAGGACAGGGAGGACGGCAACGACACACCGCATCTCCTCTTCCTCTGCGGCCCCACCGCAGCGCCATCCAACGGTGCGCCCCCGTTTGGTCGCGGGAGATAGGCCGCACGGCAACGACACACCGAGACGACTCTCCTCCCGCGACCGCACCCGACTGCGAGGGACAGCCAAAACTGTCCCCCACACCCGCACCCTTGGACGCATCCTGCGCAGGCCCCCCCAAGCCCACGTGGAGCGTCCCCTCCCGGGATCCCTCTTAGCTTCACCGTGGGTGGCGAAGCCACGGTTACTGAGCCCCCCCACCACGACAAGGTGGAGATCCGACAGGGGGGAACCTTTTTTTTTTTTTTTTTTTTTTTTTTTTTCGCTGTGGAAATGCTTTTACGCATGCCCCCCACACAACTGCAGGGGGGTATGTGGGACTCAACGGCTGGTGTGCAAGGCCGTAATACCCACTAAAACCACAGCGCTTTCCACCACTCCGCCATTGTGGGGGGTGCCATGGGGTCGCGTGAGCATTCACCACGGCACCCCGGCGGATAGCCCGAGGGCCACAAACTCCTTGGCGGCGGAGCAAGGTGTTGGGCTCCGCCACCAAAACTAACTCCCACACGGCCGCAGAGGATAGGGAGGACGGCAACGACACACCGCATCTCCTCTTCCTCTGCGGCCCCACCGCAGCGCCATCAAACGGTGCGCCCCCGTTTGGTCGCGGGAGATAGGCCGCACGGCAACGACACACCGAGACGACTCTCCTCCCGCGACCGCACCCGACCGCGAGGGACAGCCTAAACCGTCCCCCACACCCGCACTCCCGGACGCATCCTGCGCAGGCCTCCCCAAGCCCACGTGGAGCGTCCCCTCCCGGGATCCCTCTTAGCTTCACCGTGGGTGGCAAAGCCACGGTTACTGAGCCCCCCCACCACGACAAGGTGGAGATCCGACAGGGGGGACAGGGGGGGAACCTTTTTTTTTTTTTTTTTTTTTTTTTTTTTTCGCTGTGGAAATGCTTTTACGCATGCCCCCCACACAACTGAACTGCAGGGGGGTATGTGGGACTCAACGGCTGGTGTGCAAGGCCGTAATACCCACTAAAACCACAGCGCTTTCCACCACTCCGCCATTGTGGGGGTGCCATGGGGTCGCGTGAGCATTCACCACGGCACCCCGGCGGATAGCCCGAGGGCCACAAACTCCTTGGCGGCGGAGCAAGGTGTTGGGCTCCGCCACCAAAACTAACTCCCACACGGCCGCAGAGGACAGGGAGGACGGCAACGACACACCGCATCTCCTCTTCCTCTGCGGCCCCACCGCAGCGCCATCCAACGGTGCGCCCCCGTTTGGTCGCGGGAGATAGGCCGCACGGCAACGACACACCGAGACGACTCTCCTCCCGCGACCGCATCCGACTGCGAGGGACAGCCAAAACTGTCCCCCACACCCGCACCCCTGGACGCATCCTGCGCAGGCGTCCCCAAGCCCACGCGGAGCGTCCCCTCCCGGGATCCCTCTTAGCTTCACCGTGGGTGGCGAAGCCACGGTTACTGAGCCCCCCCACCACGACAAGGTGGAGATCCGACAGGGGGGAACCTAACCTAACCTTTTTTTTTTTTTTTTTTTTTTTTTTTTTTTTTTTTTTTAACGTCAGGAAATGTCAATTACGCACCGTACCCCTCCGTCGGGGACCGGAGGGGCGTGTGTGGGACTCCCCCGTCTTCGGGTATACCCACTAAAACCTGACGAAGCCCGCTGCGTGTGGCTGTGACAGCAGGGGCCGCGGTGTCTCAACAGTCCCGCGACCCTTGCCAGCAGCAACGTCCGCCCTCTAAGCAGGAGGGCGGATCTCCACGGAGTGGGGTGAGGAGATCTCATCCCACTCCAGACGGCACACTGGCGCCGTCTCTCAGGAGGGTCCGGGCGGTTAGGCCAAGACCCTCGTTTCGCCACCAGGACCAGTGTCCCAAGGACATCCCCTGCCTCCTCTGATAAGCCAGAGGGGTGCTGGGAGCCACAATCACTTCGGTGAGTCGCCGCTCGATGCGAGACAGACGCGACTCACTAGTGCCTCTGCCGCCCGATACGGGAACAGACGCAGAGGCACTCTCCACAGAGCATCTTGGCTTCACCTGTCGCTGGATTGCGACAGGCTACTGAGCCCCCTCGCCACGGCAAGGCGTGCTCTATTCGAGGGGGAACCTAACCTAACCTAACCTAACCTAACCTAACCTAACCTAACCCCTAACCTATAACCTAACCTATAACGTAACCTAACCTAACAGGACCCAGGAGCCCGTGGTGGAGCCGGTAGCGGCTGAGCTGGAGGCGTCATGAGCAACTTTTCCCTCCCAGCTCCAAAACAGCCGCACGCATCCCACTTCCCGACGAGTTAGATATTGCCTACCCTTACCTGTCATTGTCTTGGGAAAAACTTAAATAGTACAATTTAACGGATTATATCGCGATGTTTATATTTTAATTTAATCTTACGATTCGTATCCTCCTCAGCGCCCGTGGTCAAAGATAGAATAAAATGTTAGTTGTCATTTCATAGCTTGGAAGAAAAATTGAAACAGGATAAAATAAAATACATTTAATAATTTATATTATTTTTATTAAAAAATACAGTGAAGGAATTCTCTTTTCGCATTCTATAGTACTTGTAACGAAGAGAACTTTTACAGAAATTGACTAGCAGATCGTTTCTGGAGCGACACGGCGCGGCGGCGCACACTGGGGCAGCATATATGGCGGGCGTACCCAAAACTCAAATTATATCGGAAAATAAATATTAATGTATAAAACTTAATAAAAACAACTTTTTAATACTCATAAAGTTTATAAATCTCCGACCAACAAATTAAGTACATCAGAATCAAAAAAAAAAAAATCTCATAATTAGGCAATTTGCGATTAAGTGTTATAATTGGATCTGAAGAAATTAACAAACGATTAATTATATCGGTTAGATTATACGTTCTTTAAGTCTTAATTGAAAAATTTTCTCGATATGACTTAGAGTTTTTATTTCGAGCTTCTTGAGTCTCCTCACTCAGCATCCCTAAAGGTAGTAATGCATTGTTAACAATTTCAGCGCAATGAATTAACTTCAGTTGATTTACCAGCTGCCCTGAATTGCATTTGAGCAGCATATGATAATTCATATGGCCCTGCTACTGACCGTAAATGTGCTGTCTTTCTACGCTTGGTATTTTCACTACTCTCTTCAAGTGATAATGTTGGCCTACCACCTGTATTGCTCGAATATAAAGTAAATTGCAGTAATCGTTAAGCCAGGCCTTTTCAGCATTCAAAAACTTTTCTTTGTGTCTATTTTGTCCGATTTATTTAGCTTTTAGTTGATTTTTAAAATGACGTAACTCTTTCGACGAAATATGGCGATTTTGTGTTGTACAGTTTTTTTTAATTTGCAACGTTATCAATCAAATCTTAAAATTTTCTATCAAATGGCTTATAATTACTATTATAAAACACGTCGAACAAAATTCTTCGTTTTATTTTAAATTTGGGGAGTAAATCTGAAAAAAAAATCAAGTTCATGCGATTTTCGCACGGCAAAAAACCACGATTATTTCGATTTAGCGCAACGGGCTTTCACTTTTGACTTTAGACTAAATAAATAGGCAGTCTAGACTTCTTATCTGTTAATTTACTTTCAAAAGCCTGTTGCGCCTTTTTAAAATATTAAGCCATAAAGTATAACTATCAGTGTCTTCAGAAAAATATCAATAACCCCACTTATTACTCACTGATTGGTTCAATGAAAGTAGTTTTTCAATAGAGCTTACCATGATCCACACTTGACATGACAAAGTTTTTATGTAAACACAACAATAAAAATGCGTCCGGGTCTTGATTGAGTTCAACTTATCACGGAATTGCAATAAACTGATAACAGAGTGCTTTTTAATCAAGTCAATCCGGTAAATGACTAACTTCTCAGTGATCTAAATGTTTCAGACAGCTGTAAGAACACCTACCCTACATATAAGAATAAAAATCATACTAAACTACCTCGTTTTAAAGTTTTGAGTTTTGGGCATGGCCGCCATATATACTGCCCAGTGTGCGGCGTGGGCGCAGGCAAGCGGATCCTCCTAAGCACCGTCAGCGCCCGTGGTCAAAGATAGAATAAAGTGTTAGTTGTCATTTCATAGCTTGGAAGGAAAATTGAAACAGGATAAAATAAAATACATTTAATAATTTAGATTATTTTTATTAAAAATACAGTGACTGTGATTCTCTTTTCGCATTATATTATATTAGTACTTCTGACGAAGAGAACTTATGAAAAAATTGACTAGCAGTTCGGTTGTGGGGCGACTCGGCGAGGCGGCGTGGGCGCAGACAAAGCGAATCCTCCTAAGAACCGTGGAGGCCCAGGAGATGTACAGACCCTCTCACGTGATGATCAGCACCAGCAGGACTATCGCTATCCCTGACGCCATGCAGATCACCAAGCCAAGCTTTTTCTGAAAAAAAAAATACAGTCATTTGATTGCATGTTTTGTAATTATGGATTACGACTTTGGAACGAACTCCCTAAGGAAATCCAGCGGTCGACGTCGAAATTATCCTTTAAAAAGTCACTGCAGTCCCACTACAGGAATGAACTGTCTCTCCTGTCTCAGTGACACTGTGTTCTTACCATGTGTACCATCCTTATTATGTATACGTAGCAATGTATGGCCATGATTTTTTATGTATTTATATTTCATTTTATGTAAGTAATTAGTATGTATGTTTATAATTTTATTTTGTTCTTAAATAACTTCAGTTAAATTGTTTGTTTACTTTTTACTTTATGTGCACCGCTTGAATTTTCTCTGCTTGGCCCTATAGTTGACTGGTAGAGAATGCATTCGGCATTAAGTCCACCATTGTACACATGTTTGTGCAGAACTTAAATAAATAAATAAACGACGGGACGGGACGGGAACGAAGGAGGTATCCAAAATAGGTGGGTGGTGCAGTGGAAATCATAATCTGGCGTCTCTGTGACACTTTTGTACTACCACCAGTCATACTAAAGCAATGATATAGCGGCTTCGTCCATAAAACGTCAGTTGAGAAGGAAGCCTAGCCTCGTCATAGTTTGACGACCTCTGTTGTGTAGTGGCGTGAGTACCTTTTTCAAGAGTTCACCCTTGAGGTCCCGGGTTCGAACATCAGCAGAAGCAAATGTGGAAACCCCATTTTCAATATTGTCACGGGTCTGGGTGTTAATGATACTCATAGTTAAATAATAAAAAAGGTACTAAATAGGGCAATTTGAC
The DNA here is from genome assembly GCA_963921415.1 of Pyrausta despicata. Taxonomy (NCBI): domain Eukaryota; kingdom Metazoa; phylum Arthropoda; class Insecta; order Lepidoptera; family Crambidae; genus Pyrausta; species Pyrausta despicata. Next base: position 17,414,419 of record OY992851.1, on the reverse strand, counting down.
TGTTTTTTCCTGAACATTTCTGGTAAAAGTAGTCGTATTTTTTAAATTAATTTATTTATTTTAATTTCAAGCTACTACCTCTAGATAGATAATTAAAAAAGCTATAATTGTTAAAACAAAAACAAAACGTACATTGAGCGCGTATCAAGTGAGATAGACTCCATTAGTGTAGTACCTTTGACTGGACAAAAAATTTGACTAACGATAAAAAACCAAATGAGATATAGCATAGTTTCGCATATTTTAAAATGTACACTTTATAAGGGTTAAACTGTATATACTTGGTACCTTTTTCGCTTTGGCGTGGCTGACGGTGCCCTTGAGCAGCTCGCGGCCGCCCAGCTCCACGTGCCCGGTGGCCTGCAGCGCGTAGTACTCCACGCTGTCGATCTGGTCTTGCTGCAGGTAGAAGTCACAGGTTAAACCTTATTTATTGTTAACAAGTTGGACCCGGTAGACTTCTAGTACGAGAGCCCACGACCAAAACCATGTCTCATAGTAATACGGCAAAAACCCTATAAAATCGTTAGATTGTATGATTCTGAACCCGACTAGGTGTGTAGTAACGGTCGAAAGTGTAGCAACTGCGTGGGAGGCCATTTCTGCTGTGTCAAAAAAAAAGACAGTCGGTATTATAGCAATACGTCTGATAGTGAAAATGTACATAGATTTTATAATTGTATTACGAAAAAGTTTGTTTTCAGACATTTTGCGCGTAGCATATAGCCTGAGCGCATTTTTGAAAATGTCAACAAATTTAGCCGACCTGTATCATAGCAATACGGATAAAATTTTTTTTCAACTTTTCGTATTGCTGCCATGATTACCAATAACCTGTTTTCAGACACTTTAAGTGTAGCATATACTCCCAAAAACGAAAATAACGTTTCGGAGTCGCCTGGCCGACGCCTCTACTACCTACTTTGACAGATGACAGATGTCATTACTTATTTCTTTTGTAAAAGTTACTCAAGTGTGCTTTAAATAAAACCAAAACTATCAAATCAATCAGTATTTAATTTCAACAGCCTCAGCGCTTGTTACGCTCCTGCCCCTTCCCTTCCCTTCATCCCAGTTTCCTTTTGTGCGATTTATTTCAGTCCTTCAACTTCAATGTTAAGGTTTCGGGTAAATTCTTTGTTAATTATCATCTAATAAATTCAGGGTCGCAACGTATTCATTGGTTTGTAACAGAAAATTCAAGATGCCTCAATACGATTTTTAAATGATATCTGAGTATCGAAAAGTTGTCTGATAGAGAAGGTGCTACACTTAATTTGTCTGATATAAATTTTTTGCACATGTGGACAACTTATTTTATCATGTCCAACAATTTTCAGACATTTGCTATGATACCGATCGGTAAAATTTGTGAACATTTTCAAAACGGTCTCAAAATTTAATGCGTTCACATTTCCGTCTGAAAATTGTTTTGTTCGCATCAAATAACCAAATATTACTAATAAAAAAGATTTTCAGACGTATTGCTATGAGACATTTTTTTTGTCTCATTTTTAATTTTTTTAAGTGATTTTACGGGTTTGCGCTACACCACTAACGTCTGAAAAATATGTTTACGGTATCTCAGAACTATCATTCAACTACAGTCTGCAAATCAGACATATTGCTATGATGCAGTTCGGTAAAATTCTTTGACAATTTTGAAAATTCGGTCAGATCAAACGCTACGCGGAAAATGTCTGATATTGGTATTTTCGAGTTCAGGATAATCGTATCTATCGATTTGATGCAGTTTTGGCCGTATTGCTATGAGACAAAAATTTTGGTCGTGGGCTCTCGTACTATTCGTCCTGCCAGGTTTTTTTGGTCAATATCTGATAGGTACGAAAACTTTGTACAAGAAAAAATTATTGTCTTTTTAGTATTTTGCTCGCAATTTTTTCATATTTTCCCATCATTAAAACCTTCCGTGGACTTCTACCAATATTTCAACACAAAATCTTATTAAATTGGTTCAGCCGTTTTCGAGTTTTAGCGGGACTAACGAATAGCAATTAGTCATCTACTTGAAACACTTTCATTCCGCTTCGTGCTCTCGAGCTAACGAGCGAAACAAATAGGAATTGATTTAATAAATGGCTAGTGGCATATTCCACCTACCACTGACTGAAAGTTAGATAACTGTCACTTTCATAGAAAAATTTGAACCTTCTTGAAGTTGTTTAACTTTTAGTCAACGGTAGACTGGCGATAAATCACTTGAGGTGAACAAAATGTAAACATGAAAAAGTTTCCTACATACCTAAGATTTTTATGCACTAAGGTCACAATCACGACCTATTTCAGAAGCTACCAAACCTGCGCATCCTCTAGCTTCAAAAGTATGTGTTACACTAAAAGTGAAAATATAACGTATACTCTGGGTTGTTCGACGCGACCTTTCGTTTTTTGCTGCGTCACCATCATTGTCAAGCAGTTGTTCTAACCTGTAAGTCGACAAGGTTCGGTGGTACCTCGTTTGCTGCGTCACCAACATTGTCAAGCAGTTGTTCTGACCTGCGAGGCGACAAGGTGCGCGAGCTGCACAAAGAGGTCCCGGAGCTCCTGCAGCGAGGCCTCGACTTTCGTCAGCTCCTCGTGCCGCGCCTCCACGTCGCGGAGGGCGCGCTTCGCCTCCGCCGTCTCCGCTTTCACCTGGAAATATGTGGCCAGGAGATTCATACAATTCAAGAATACGATAAAAAAAATGCCATAAATCAACGATTATTATAGCATTAAAATTGTCCTAAACAAAAAAATACACCTTGGTTTTAGTTGCATAATATATTGTATTATATTTATATTTAAGTTCTGCACAAACATGTGTACAATGGTGGACTTAATGCCAATGGCATTCTCTACCAGTCAACCATAAGGCCAAGCAGAGAAAATTCAGGCGGTGCACATAAAGTAAAAGGGAAAAACAATCAATTTAACTTATGTTATTTACGCATAATCAACCAATCAATGCAATGTGCCGATCAAAGTAATAAAAAAATATATAAAAATACTTTTACCGCGATTCCCACGTTATTATTATAATCTGTCAAAGCAAAGAATTTTATTTTCCAGCTTGGAATTCTACAAAGTAATGGATTTCTATAAAGTAACGACTGATTCCATCAACTGTCAAAATTTTTTTGCAATTGTTGTAAAATTTCGGTTGATATTGTTTTTATGTGTATATAGATAAGGAAGAGCGAGGTCTTCAACAACTTGCTTAAATGGAGACCTCAATCAACTATGTAATTAGGAATAAGTTGAAAACGAAACAAATTATTTATTATTATTATTGCGAATTTTCTAAACACTTAGCTCACTTTAAAATTAACGTAAATTAACCGAAACTTGCATTTGGACTAACCATTGTGTGGGACTCTTAGAGCTAATTTGCGTTTCTATTAATTTATCAGCCAGTGTGTCCGGCTAACACGCTAAATGGGCTCATGGCGATGACCTAGAGAGGTACGGAAATGAATAGTTTGGGGACAAAGCACGAACTAAATGACTGCTTTGTACTGTAAGATTCGTGTAGACCAATGCAGGGCGACTTTGTGCATATTTTCTTCAATCGCAGTCGCTTACACAGTCATACTGACATAAGTAACAGGAGATTTAGGACTATGGACAACAGTTTATAGTAGGCCAAGTACTAAATATTTACAATACGAATGTTGGCAGGTGTAATGATAGAACTTACATTGTCGACAAACAGTGAAATATTGTTGGAGTCGAGAAGGCTTTGGCATTCTTCATCCGATATCGTCAGGTTGGCTGAAAAGTTAAAAATAATCATTAGTCGATATTAAATCAACTAGATGATTTAATAAATTACCTTATGAAAACTTGAGTAATATTCCACTTTTAAATGCATTGGGAGGTATTTTTACTATTCATTATGACGGGTGATCTTCAATGGCTAAATTGATATGACTTGTTGAGGCAACAGAAAATTAAATGGGGTTATTAGGTAATAACAGAGTTTTTATTTGCATTAGCCGAAAATAATGATATGGCGACTTGGCATGATGGGTGACATTGGCTATTTGTAGACTTCTATCTAAAAAACACATTCAAATGTCTCTACTACATAAATTTTACAAAAACTTGTTTAAAATTGGGTCATTACGATATTAAAAGGAAGAACATGTCGTTTGGAAGAACAAGTCTATCGAAAGTGTTATCAAAGACCGTTTTTTTGCGAATATGAACATTTTAAATATACAGATCGATAGAGCGCACGATTATGAGTATGAGACCGTTTAAAACTAATTTTGGCCAAAATGGCTTTTACGACATTTCATCCCAGTCGCATTGCTGCCAATCGATTATATTTGCTATCCATTTTAATTATTATTCAAACCTCAAATCAAATTTATAAGTCGCCGTGTTAAATAAATGACAATTGATAGTGTTATAGGTGCCTAAATTTTACCGCGTGTACTTTAATAGGATACGTCCTATTGGGCATCGATGACTCGATGACTAACAATTGAACATAAACCTGGAATAAAGGAACCAAGCTCTGTGGTCTTGGATGAGTAACCGGCCAGTTAGCACTTAGCTGCTAGCGTGGGCGTTCACCTCTCCGCTCATTCGGGCTATTGACTCGTGCGCACCTCACTGCACCGCGCAGGAAGTCTTTGAACCGCGCACTGTGTCAGCCTATTAACACTTACGAATGACCTAAATAGTAGAACTGGATCATATACGGTTCCAATCTGTGTTATTTTAAGGTAAGAGACCTTTTTTCTGTGAATTCAGTAACGGGATTTATCTGACCTTTTCAACTTCGAGAATTTACGATTTGGCCGAAATGATGACTAATATTAAACAAGTTGTCCTCAAAGAAAGCTTAGCTTAGCCAATATAGCAATCGTAAAAGTAATCGGGGTACCTATGTCCGATTTAAATCTTAACTGGGCATTTGATCTGCTTAAATCAATTTAGGTCAACTGACGGTTTATCCTTTCAATAAGCAATCTCTTTACAAACATTAGCGTAGGATGTAAGTTGATAACAGCAATTTATGACGGTTATCTAAGTGTTAGTATATCTCAGTTTATTTGTCGCAATGATTTTCTTCAAAAAAACTTGACTTAATGCGTTTGACGAGTAACTTTGAAATTGATAATAAAAGCTGTGCAAAAAATTAATTAATTGGCATTACAATCATTTAACCCTTAAGGAAATGTACTTAAAATTAATGCTTCCTTTCTAACGAGCAACAGTTTGTCTGCGACATCTTGCTAGAAACTTAAGAGAAGTCGAAAGTAAGTGTGCTTCGATCTTCTTCTAAGTGCTTTCTGATTAATTTTATTCCTATGATAATTCAGTGTTCTGGCAAAAGCCTAGCCTTTTTTTTTCGACCACGCTCAGTAGCGTAGCGTGCCTTTGCGGAGCCCTGTATAAATTTTTTTTGAGGGGCTCTTATAAATGGTAAAAATTATCGAAATTATGAAATTTGGGTACTTTTTTACGAATTCCTTCCCTTTTTCAGAATTTCCACAGCTATTTTCTTATAATATCCTTGAAATTTCCAGACCATTTTTTCACATTTCCCTGACAATACTTGGTACGCCGAAATATGCTTCGGAATTTGATATATGGTTGTGTGCTAAGTGCTCATTCACACGAAGACGATACGTGTTTTCTGACGAATCGTCTTTGTTCATGCAGTAAAACTTTGAAAGCGCACATAGCAAGTTTTTTCAAGTTTATACGGCAGATACGGCGCTAGCTACGCCCCTGACTAAGCTGTTATTCTCGGTTTATCTAGAGTTGCCGATATGGGATAAGATCCCGTTACTGGGACCTAATTCTGTTAATCAATCGTTACAAAAACATAATTGAGTCACCTGTTATTGGGAGTTCTAGTATTGAGGAAATGTCAAAATTGGGCAACACGATTGTTTTTTTTACGATTGATTAGCGGAATCAGGCCCCTGTTCTGTAGAAACTTTGAAGAGCTGTGTAGGTACATTACTGAGTTTGATCTGCTCGTGTAGGAGATGCAGCTGGTGGTCCCTCAGCGCGTTGAGCGCGCGATGATGCGCGCCGAGCGCGTCGGCGTAGAGACGGCGCGTGGCGGCGTACTGCAGCCGCGCGATGCGCGCGCGCGCGTCGTTCTTCTGTACGCCTGCGCCTGCGCTCGCGACGCGCGACTCGAACTGACGGAGCGCGCCGCACACTTTTAAGCCGACGTTGTTGGATTGAGTGATGACTGAATCCATTTGGTCTTGGAGATCTGAAAATGTCAAAATGGAAATAGGTTATGTAATGATTTTTAGAATGCGAAACCCATGTTAATACGAGCTATGACATTAAAACAAGGAGACTTGTGTTGGCAACCGTGATAATTTATCACAATATCTGATAGCTAATAACGTCAGTGCTGCCGGAAGTCAAGACGAAGCCTGAAGTTGACGTTGTCAAACAGATGGCGCTACTGGGTCGAGCGGATAAAACTAGCTGCTGAGTCGTTTGCCGTGTATTTTGCTGCCGGACGCCGAAGTGTTAATTTGCTGATTTTCCATAAACATGAAGCAGTCAACATTGACAATTAGAGTGATTAATATCATCTTACAATATTTCTTAGTCATACGTGTTGGAAAGGTAAATAATTTAAAGTATGCAAGGTAAACAAATAAAACAATTATACGAGTATCTTTTTGCGAGCTTTATGTAACATTAACGGCAATTATGTAACATTTATGTACATAATTTACATAGAAATACAAATTTACAAAAAAATAATTATAATAAAAATAAACACTTAAAATTAATGGTCAGTAAAGTTAAAAGCAGTAAATTATGGTTTGCAGGTCAAGATAAAATGCTTCACTTTTGTAGCTTACGTTGCACATTGCTTGCATTCTTCAACACGCAATATCAGGAATCTGAAGTGAACTTGGTACGCTCAAGTGTGGTATAAAGCCCTTTGAGTGCAAGTGGCTCTGTGATGAACAGTGAAAGACTAACTTGGTCTCTTGAGTGTGGCAAAGACCCTTCAAGTGCAAGTAGTCTCAATAAACGCGTGTGGAGGGAGGTTGGCAGTGTGTGGTTTTCTGCAATGGTTGACAGGTTGACTGCATAACCTTGTTTTTCTCTATAACATGTTATAATGTGCTAACATCGCGTTATGTTTCAGCATTTTATCTAAACCAGTGTGGTGCCTGGGGCAGGCACCGCGCAGAATGGCCGTGTTGGCAACCGTGATAATTTATCACAATATCCGATAGCTAATAACGTCAGTGCTGCCGGAAGTCAAGACGAAGCCTGAAGTTGACGTTGTCAAACAGATGGCGCTACTGGGTCGAGCGGATAAAACTAGCTGCTGAGTCGTTTGCCGTGTATTTTGCTGCCGGACGCCGAAGTGTTAATTTGGTCGCCCGCGAGTCGTTGTACGAGTAGGACGTTGGATGCCCATTACGCACCTCCCTTTATAGGACGCTGGTCGTAATTCATCCTCCCTACACTGCCGCGCCCGCGAGTGCCTGCTTTCGTTCACTTATTTTGAAACTCTTGTTCCGCGATTTTGACGCTTTGTGTTGTTTAGTTTTAAAATAGTGATTAGTGTACGTGTTAATTTTAGTGACTAAAATTGTTCGTGCGACCATTAGGCCAGCCTGTCCCCATTACCTTCAGTAATTTTCAACACTTACCCTCCCTTTTTTGTTTTTATTTTTCTACCCTCTTTTTCTTTTGTTTTTATTTTTAACCGTGTACCCTTCGTCTCGGCATCATATTGTGATAATATGAGCGACCGAGACCGTGTCCCGCCGGACCCAGGACGCTCGTGGCCCCGCAGGACCACAGCCCACAGGGGTCCCGGCGCAGACGCCGCCGACGCCGCCGCCGCACAGAGGCGAACACCGGCCCACCCGCGGCTGCGTCGACCCCGACGCAAACCGCCAGACCACCGACCCCCCCCTAAGCTCCCCAGGATTTTGCCTCCGGGGGGACCATCACCGCAGCCCACGCTATCCCCCCACAGGCAGTGGCAACCCACCGTCCCTCCTCTTGGAGGGCCACGGGACCAGCCCAACCTCCCCGCCCAGTTTCCCAGCCCTCACTGAGGCCGAAGTCGGCCCAACGAGGCCCCCAGCTGGAAACACGACCCCAACCGGCCTTCCGGCCCCCCCGCCCCCAGTTGCCTCCACAGCCCCCGAGCGGGTTTGCGAGTCGGGTGCCCCAGGCCCCGATCTCTTTCATGAGGACCCAGCCTCCCCTAGAGGCCCAACGACCCCACTTCTCACAGCAGCAGACGGGGGCAACCCCCGTGATCCCTCTTCAGGCAGTGCTGCAGCTCCTTCACACCCTGCTGATCCAGATCGGGCAGGGGATGGACCCGTGCGCAGCGATCATGAACGGGCTGAATCAGCTCGTTATGAGTCGCTGCGCTTAATCTACTTGAACCCCGGAGGGGTCCGGGGTAAACAGCAGCAGTTGCGCCACCTCGCCCAGTCGCAGGACGCCCACATCGTCCTCCTGGGCGAGACCCACCTACGGCCGTCCACGCACTTCTCCCTGCCGAATTACAAGATTTACCGCAGGGATGAGGTGAGCCCACAGGACGCGCCCTACAGGGGCACAGCAGTAGCGGTAAGGCGGGACGTGATCCACGAAGAACTACCGTGGACGGAGTTTAAGACTCTGAGCTCCCTGGGGGTCAGAGTCCACACCCCAGCCCACGAGCTCCGTATCTTCGCCGCCTACCGCCCACCAACTGCCGCATTCCACCCGTCCGACCTCGACGAAGTGTTTGTCGACGGTCTACCGACAATCCTAGCAGGCGACCTCAACTGCAAACATGTGCAGTGGGGCTCCCGCATCACGCGGGCGGACGGCCGTCGCCTGCTAGACGCCACCACCACCAGGAACATCGAGGTGGTGGGCACGGATTCCCCGACACACATCCCCACCGAGGAAGGTCACCAGGCGGACGTGATCGACGTGGTCCTCCACAAGGGCCTGCGCGTCCCCCTGTCGACGGAGGTCCTGTACGAGGGAGACACCCAGCACCTCCCCCTGCTGATCACAGTCCCCACCTCTCTAGCGGCGGTGAGAGTGCGTCCGCCCAGGTCCCGCGTAGATTGGCCAGCCTACAAGTTGGCCCTCAGGGACCTGACAATCGAGGGCCCAATCTCCACACCAGAGGAGATTGACGCCGCAGTGGCCCTCCTGACCCAGCGGATGAGGGAAGCGAAGGCGGCTCATACCGAGAAGGTACCGCCGCCCTCCCAGAAACGCTCCCAGCTTCCGCTTTTCTTGAGGGCACAACTTCAACAGAAGAAAGCCCTCAAGAAATTATGGTGCGAATCGAGATGCCCTAGGGTCAAGGTGGACTTAAACGCCATTACGGCCAAGGTGACCGAGGCGGTGAGAACGTGGCAAGGTCGTGAGTGGGACGACCTTATCGACAGGGCAGGAGAACACCTGCCCACACTGCACCGCCTCAACAAAGCCCTCACCGGGGAGAAGTCCCACGCATGTCCCCTCCTGGACGCGGACGGTCAGAGAAGATTCGCGGCCCAGGACAGAGCCCGAATCCTGGCGGAGCACCTGACCGTCCAATTCAGGCCCCATCCGCCAGCCCCCAGAGCCCTCCACCACCACGCAGACGTGGTACAGAGAGCGGAGGAATTCCTGGCCACTACCCCACCTCCACTCCCGGGCGACACCTTCATCTCCCCATCGGAGGTGAAGAAGATTGCCGCCCGGCTCAATAGGAAGAAGGCGCCGGGCCCCGACGGCCTTCCACCCGCAGCCCTGGCGGAGCTGCCCAGGAGGGGAATAGCGGCGTTGACCCGCATCTTCAACGCCGCCCTCAGGACGAACCACTTCCCCACGCCATGGAAGAAAGGGCGGGTGGTGATGATCCCCAAACCAGGGAAAGACCGCCGCCGCCCAGAGAGCTACAGGCCCATTACTCTGCTGGATCACGCCGCCAAGCTGTTTGAGCGAGTCCTGCTGCGCCGACTGCGCCCCTTCCTCATCCCGAGGGATGAGCAGTTCGGCTTTCGCAGCGGGCACTCCACCACGCTCCAGCTGGCTCGAGTGATCCACCACCTAGCCGAGGGCCTAAATAAGAAGAAAGCCTCGGTGGCGGTCTTCCTAGATGTGGAGAAAGCTTTTGACCGGGTTTGGAACCCCGGTCTCATCTACAAGCTCTCCACGACCGCCCTGCCCCCAGCCTTAGCCCACCTGATAGCGTCCTTCCTCCGAGGACGCTTCTTCCAGGTCGCCGTGGAGGACGCTACGTCCGCTGAGGGCCCCATCGATGCAGGGGTCCCCCAAGGCAGCTGCCTTTCACCGACCCTGTACGCTGCCTACACCAACGACGTTCCCACCATCAACGATCAGCTTCATGAGTGGGAACCCAAGGTCGAGCTGGCGCTGTTCGCGGACGACAGCGCATTTTTCACCACCGCCCCATGGGTCAAGGCGGCGGTGAAAAGGATGCAGAAGCAGCTCGACCTACTGCCGGACTGGCTGGAGAGATGGCGGATAGCGGTTAACGTGGGTAAAACCGCCGCCATCTACCCGGGCCCCAAATGCAGGAAGTTGCCCGAGCTGGTCCTCAACGGACAGAATATTAAGTGGCAGCCGAGTACCAAGTACCTAGGCTGCCACCTGGACCAGCGCCTTACACTCAAAGACCAGGTCAAGCACCTGGTCAACTCCAGCCGCGGGGCGCGCGCAAGACTGCGCCCCGTATTCCAGTCCCGCCTGCCCACCAGAACAAAGGTGGGCATTTACAAGACGTACGTGCGCTCCAGGCTAACATACGCGGCCCCAGCCTGGTACGCAATGATCAGCGCAACCCACCGTACGAAACTCCAAACCCAGCAAAACATAGCGCTCCGAATTAAAACGGGGGCCTGGCGCTATGTAAGGAATGCTATAATCCACAGGGACCTCAAGATGGAGGCCCTGGAGGAATTCGTGGTCCGCACATCCCGAAGGATGTACGAAAGAGCGGACTACGGGCCGCACCCCGGGCTACAAAATATAGCCCCCATGCCCACGGTAACTCAGGCGAGCAAGAGGCCAACCCCACGACAGGTCTGCTCCCTAAATCCGCCCTCCCACCTATCCACTCACCAATCCCAACCTCACCAAACTAACTCTCTTCCCTATCCCAGCCAGAGTCAGCCGCAGTCAGCTTGCCCTGCTCATCGGGCCTCCCCGAACGGGGTCTCACCTGATGGGCAGCCCGCAGCGACTGTGCAGCCGGCTCTGGCAGAAGACGTAGTTAGAGACCTGTCGTCGCAAGACGGCCGCGCACATGCGGCACCTAACACCGTGGGCCAGTAGACCCATGAGAAGAAGCCCGGGGAAAGAGCTGGAGCTCGAACCCGAACCCGATGCGTGTTAATTTGCTGATTTTCCATAAACATGAAGCAGTCAACATTGACAATTAGAGTGATTAATATCATCTTACAATATTTCTTAGTCATACGTGTTGGCAAGGTAAATAATTTAAAGTATGCAAGGTAAATTAATACAACAATTATACGAGTATCTTTTTGCGAGCTTTATGTAACATTAACGGCAATTATGTAACATTTATGTAACATACATACGGCTTTATGTAACATTTATGTACATAATTTACATAGAAATACAAATTTACAAAAAGATAATTATAATAAAAATAAGCACTTAAAATTAATGGTCAGTAAAGTTTAAAGCAGTAAATTATGGTTTGCAGGTCAAGATAAAATGCTTCACTTTTGTAGCTTACGTTGCACATTGCTTGCATTCTTCAACACGCAATATCAGGAATCTGAAGTGAACTTGGTACGCTCAAGTGTGGTATAAAGCCCTTTGAGTGCAAGTGGCTCTGTGATGAACAGTGAAAGACTAACTTGGTCTCTTGAGTGTGGCAAAGACCCTTCAAGTGCAAGTAGTCTCAATAAACGCGTGTGGAGGGAGGTTGGCAGTGTGTGGTTTTCTGCAATGGTTGACAGGTTGACTGCATAACCTTGTTTTTCTCTATAACATGTTATAATGTGCTAACATCGCGTTATGTTTCAGCATTTTATCTAAACCAGTGTGGTGCCTGGGGCAGGCACCGCGCAGAATGGCCGTGTTGGCAACCGTGATAATTTATCACAATATCCGATAGCTAATAACGTCAGTGCTGCCGGAAGTCAAGACGAAGCCTGAAGTTGACGTTGTCAAACAGATGGCGCTACTGGGTCGAGCGGATAAAACTAGCTGCTGAGTCGTTTGCCGTGTATTTTGCTGCCGGACGCCGAAGTGTTAATTTGCTGATTGTGATTGTAACTGTTTGTGCTAATTAAAATTATTGTTCTGTGAGTGCGTTGTTCATATTTTCGTTAATACTTGTAATTTTAGCTGCACTTAACTTGCCGCTCTACGAGCTGTATACGGCTGTATATTTTGGTTACGTCATCTTAGAAGTTCAGTTTTTTCCAGCTATATGGGACGGTAGACCTGAGTATTCAATATGAGTTTTAGCTTGATACCTCCACGCGTTCCTGATAAAAAGGGTCTTAACCGACCGACGGGCAGATAGATGGACGGACGGACAAAAATATAACTTTCATGTCCTTCCGTCCATCCGTCCGTTATGGGTTTGGGTACTTCTTTTCGAGTTACGTTACTGCCTCGTTGGTGTAGAGGCAAAGTCTCTGCCTGACATCCGAGAGGTCTTGGGTTCGAATCCCAGGGCGACCCAGTTTTTTTTTTTTGAGATTTTCTGTCATGAATTTCTCAAAAACAGCTCGGAGTCGGGAAGTTGGCGGTGGCCGGTCGGCGGTTACACTCTCGTGCCTCGGAAAGCAAGTTAAGCCGTTGGTCTTGCGCCTGATCTCTCTCCGGTCATGTCGGATTGCCGTCTCAACCAACGTTGAGAGTGATGGAACATTGAGTGCACCTGTGTATTGCGCTCACACTTGTGCACTATATCTCCTGCGTAGTTGGCTGATCTCTGTTGAGATTGGACGACGTGGTCGAAATCGGCGGCCAGGAGTATTATTATTATTATAATTCGAGTTACGAAACCCCAACATGGCAGGTTAACAGCAGCAGACGGGCTGCTGCTGTTAATTTTACGACTTTGCTAATGATTAAGATAGTGATGATAAAAGAGAGATCGACATACGCCTGTTGGTGTGGTAGGTGGGGTCGGCGTGCAGGCGGCGCATGAGCTGCGTGTTGCTGTTGAGCTCGTGCACCCACGCGCGCATGCGGTCCACCTGGAACGTGACGTCACACTTGATAATGCAGGGTGTACGGAGGTGAGGCCGCTAAATATGAAATGTGATTACGATGAGCGTGTCACTCACAGTGGATGTAGTGCACTTTAGATTAAGATTTACTTATTTCAGTTTGCAAAAAAAACTAAAAATTTATACATAGAACATATTTGAATTTGTTTGTATGATACGTGAGTAAATTATAATCAAAGTACAGCAGATACATCCTAAATAAGTTGTTCTTACTTGTAGTCTTGAAATGATTAATTAATTTGTTACATAACATGTGAGTAAATTATGAAGATAATAGAGATGACAGGTAAATAGTCAGAACGCACTGACCTCCATGGTAATGAATCTTCATAAAACAGCTGTACCATATATTACTCGAACGTAACTCAATATTGTACAGTTAGATGTGACCTACATGGCGTCACCGGTGTTGCCTACGCGCAAGGAAACAATATAGGAACAATTCCAATTATTCAAGGAATTAATATCACACACAATAAGTATATGCTAATTTGACATTTATAAAAATATAACCGAAGGAACAGATAATTTTTATCCGTTAATTATGTTTCATCGCCTATTACACCGGACCATGGAACTTCAGATACCTAATCTTTAATAATTAATGCTGATCTTTTTAGACCACTGTTTGTAAGTCGCTTTTTCATGTATCGTGAAACCAGAGAGTCATGTAAAAGTCGAGGTCGGTCATTGGCTGCGGCTGAAACTACCGCAAGCTGTGATATTGCGTATGCGCCGATACTCCTAAGCATAATGTTAATGAATGAAACTCCGATGTTTGAACAAGTGCTTAGTTCGTTTGAAAAAGATTTTATTTTGCCACGCGCGATATAAACTTTACTCAGACACCTCAAGTTACATTTTGTATGTATCCTTCCATGTGTTGGTACTGAACCCAAATTGTTGCAGTTTAGAAGTGTAATTAAAATAACCATTTAATGGAAAGTCTATAAAAAACTAGTTTGGCTCATTCTGCAAAGTACAGTTGCTTTTAACTTCTTGTAACGTTCAGACGACAACACATCAGGCTACTCGTTCTTTTTGCAAAATTACTTTTATCGCAAACGCATTAAACTAAGAACTTTAATGTGCTCTGATGTCATATGTACTACATAATTCAGCCGCGGTGTCCTAAAACAAAGAGCGTCCGTCGTGACTAAGAGTATGTCAATAAGTAATTAGTTATTATAAGGTTTAATGCCACTAATTAGCACAACAGGCGCGAGGTGAGTGCGCGCGCGTATTCATTAAAAGCAATTAAATCTATTATCTAAATTGAAGGTGCCGTGAGCTATGAAATTGATACTTGTCACACATTTTGTTGATGAACTATAGAATATGCTTTTATGTTTTTGAATAGGTGCCGAGCTATGCGATTGCGTTTTTGAAGAAAATTGAAGGATGTGTTTTCCATTTCCTTTTAAATATTTTCCATCACCGTTGATATCTGTAGAATCTTTTTAAAAGACTGAACTTGACTTGTTTTATTCTTAGTTTTATAGCTACGTCCTCACAAAGAAGAAAATAAGTAGATCACTTTTGCTGGATAAGTTTTGTTTTCTCACATTACGTGACAAGAAACACATCTCTGTTCCAAAATTGAGTAGCTTAAGCACTGTTGCGGACGCTAGAAACTACGAGCTTATCACTACTACTAGACTGCTGAATTATATTTTGCTTGCAGTTTTATGCAAAGAACGTACCTCAGTAAACATTTCTTCTATGTCCTTCTGGTAGGCGGGGTCGAGCGTGGACTGCAGCTCGACCACCGTGTCCTGGTACACGCCGCCATCAGCCCGCTGCAACAGGTAACGTACTGCATGAGCGATGCTCTACACATCAACATCCCTGCTGCACAAATGTATCATCATTATCACTCGAAACAGCTACACTACTGAATAGCGTAGGTACTTCTTATAACAGGAAAAATATTGTCTTACTAGATGCATTGTTATTTTTCAGCAGCAAGACCTAAGGTATAGAGGTATCTTGAGTATGTCTTGGAATCGTTGAGAAAATAAGAAGAATTCGCAATGAAGTTTAGTAGATTCTTAAACCACCCAGCTGATCGATAGTGCGATATGACCGGCTCACTGACTAACGTGAAACACTTGAGTAAACACACTCGCACATTGCATTTTATAACTGTATACGGCTTTTTCCTAAACGCTTAGACAGCTCTTAGATAGATATTTGCATGATTTATTTATAACAGCAAGTAACATAATAACCAAATGTTTTTTTATGTAACTCAAACCTTGGTTTTCAGTGACAAAACATACACGATTAATTTAGAACACATTTTTCGTAGATCACTTGTCAAATTTTCGGGATTCACTGTCGCGAAATCGTTCGAACAAAAATCTGATGGTCACTCACTTGCTGCAGTTCAGCCAATCTATCCTTGCTCCTCATGCTGTTCAGACTAAAGTCCTGGTCTCCAGGCGTCTGAGGGCGCGGTCTGGCGTCGGTACGGACGGAGCGTGTCGGTGCGCGCGCGGCGGTATCTAATCGCGCACTGATAAGCGCTATGCCGCGGTTAAGGCCGCCGAATCCCGACGCATTTCACACCTGAGAAGACTCTTTCACTTTATTTTATTACGCTAATCAACACACCTGCTTTAGTTATTCATCGTATGAGGAAAAAGTAAATCTATTTTCCGCAATTCTAAGTTACCGGAAGATGTAACAAAAAAACTATTATAATTTCTGAGATACGATATGGCAGTCATTAAATCTTTGCAGCAATTGAGTCATCGATGTTATTATAATTGTATTGTGGTGTATAAATAACAGTGTATGTTTTATTACTTTGGGATGAAATTTCTGGCATTTTTTGTGGACATGACAGCATGTTTTCAACATCTCACTTAGTTCATCGTGTTGTTTGTGAGATCTTGTTGGCATTAATCCTTTTATCTTTGGCGTTGTTTGCTTCTAGCTAATATTCCAAAAACATAAGTAGGTGAGTGGAATTTATAGCAATAAAAAGCATTTTACTTAAATTTTTCTCTTGATCCGGTTGGATTTTACCATTTTAGTTATCATCGGATACTACACTAGTATTTTTGATGAGATGATCTGGAGTCGACCTTGTAGTTTGACCATTCACTATGTCACGAGCACATAAGATACGCCGGTCGTTCTGTTTGCGCTGCGTGTTAACGCACCTACAAATGACAAAACGTTTCTAGTTACAAGCAAGTCCTTGGCAAGCTGAAAATATCGTTGTTGAAAATATTCAACACTTGCATTCCGATTTCTGTGCAATGCATGTTCATTATCTTAAAACCAAAAAAATCAAACGAAATAAAATGTAGGGCATGACAAAAACAAAAGAAGTACTTTATTAGAAGGTGGCATAAACAATGCGTTTTAAATGAAAAGTGTTTTGTGTTGTCTTATTCAAGGAAGGCGGGTTCACGGGGGTCAGAGCGCGGCCTCGCGCAGTATTGTGCGCCGGCGCAGACGACGCTTAATCATACAGAAATTTTTCATTTGTTGTGCAGGTTGGCCCTTAAACAATCATGACAACAATGCAATATTTATCAAAATAGGGAAGGTTTAAAAATATGCACTCTCCTTAATTTATGCGTTTGTCGACTTGATTAATTTATCATTAAATGATCACTTCCACAATCCAGTAAATAAGAAACGAAACTAAATTTATTTCAAATGGAACGCGCTAATTAGGTCACGTCAGGATTTATGTTCGAAATTCAAAATCCGGGTAACCGAAAATGCGCGCATGCGACTGCGTTTGTTCATTTGAATTTGTTGTTTGAATTTCGAATACTTAAAAAATCTGTTTTGAAAAAGGCTTTTTGGCTAATCTGTCTTTGCTACTTCTACGAGGGCCTATTAAAGCTGCAGGCACATTATTTGACGCGTTTGGATGTCTGCGGACGGCAGGACGCGGCTAAAGCGATCTAGGCCAAGAAAATGTATAGAAGTGTACACATTTCTGACGTAAATCGCGCAAAATTTTTAACCATAGAGTTAAGAATTTGCATTCTACCAGCATTAGGTTCAGAAGCGTCCAATATTATGTATGCCCTGAACTTAATGAAAGCGAGCCCTCAAAAGAGTCGGGGTCCGAGGTGTCGCCACTTACCTACAGTATTTTGCAGGTAAGTGGCGACACAGCAGGATTTTGTGCTATGTTTGATTTTAATATCAAGAATAAAGCTAAGACTTTTTTATCGGACACTGCTGACGGAATGAAAATGTACTGTGTAATCTATAAGATGTAAAGAAAATGTACTGAGCCGTGCAATCTGTGATAGGTAAGTGCTGCCTGTGGGCGGCCTACAGTACAGGTAGTAGCCGCGCCGGACATTAAAATATTATGTTTTTAGCTTAAGCAGTTAACAACTATTGTTTTTTTTTCTATTCTATATTAGTCAGCTGCTTTCCCAAGGTTTTTATTGCATTTCATTAAACCCATAAAAAGTGAATTTTCATTTGTAACTCGAAGATAATCAAATACAGCAATAAGGCAACAGCATCACATATAAGTTGCTACTTGTTTAGTAAACACACGATTTATCGCTGACCTGCTGCGCCTGCGCCGCTATCGCGCCAATTAATAAAAACACGCCTTGTGTTTGCATCGTTAACGCTACAAGTGTCAGCTTACATGTGTACATCTTGCGCTTATCTCAAAACTGTTTAAGCGATGAGATAAAACGATCTTATAAGGAAATTACCTATAGCCATCGAAAGTGTGTGTGACTAAATAACAACGCCTGAAGTTTAATTTATTGGATTGCCTGATCAGTACTTTCTTAAGTAAAATTATATTTACTTGGGCTGTTTAGTAAGTTTTTAAAGCGCAATTACATTATAATGTAGTAATAACGTTAATATAATATAAGTTACAATGTCTAACGATTTTTGGGCTTCAATAGTTTAATGTTACTAATTCTAAACAGTTTTTTAATAAACGGTATGAATTCTCAATGGGTAACTTAACCACCAACCATAAAACTGATTTGTTTAAATTGCAACAACACTTAACAGAAGGTCGTCTTAACGCCTTAAGGCATCTCTACCAGTCATACATAAAGTTGGAGCCTATATAAAGTTACAGTGGTAAGCGTCAAGTAACAACACTTTACTGTAGCTCCTCGACTAACGAAGGCTTAGGAAAGAAGGTATCATCTAAATCAGCCGCCGTTCGGTAGATGGCGCTCAAACTAGTAGAGCCATCTGGCGTTACGGTTCTAAATCTCACGGTAGAGACTGCTGGGACGACGCCAAGATAAATGACAAGCGATCATATATGTTTCTGTGCGACTACAATAGCTGGCGTTGCGATATATAAATGCTATGGTTTTGTAAAGAATGACATGTTATTTTTTATTCTATTAGGTCGGATGGATAAAGTAATTTGACGACGTGAAGTAAGCACGAATTTTAGTTGCACTACCTCACTGTAAATAGATAATCCGTCAATTTGGTGACCACTTAAAAAGTAAATAATAATAATAATAAATAAATAAATCAAAAATATACTCGTAGTAGGGGTTCAAGTTAACAAGGTAACTTATTTTAAAAGTTCGTGGTACTGGAAATTGTAATGAAAACTTAAAGCTTACATGAAGCATGAAGTTTTCATTACGATTTCCGTGTTTTATTTTATATGACTGTTATCAATCATAATCATTTCACTTTTACATTACAATGTTACCTGTTTACTAATATGCATGATGGGATTCCCTAATTGGAATAACAAATCGTTTATGATACGAGTGTACATATGCTGACGCTCTAATCTTTTGTACGAAGGTCAACCATTATAGAATGTTGAGATTTTTGGTAGGTACTTTAGGTTACTAAGTTTTGGCTTTTAATAATATGCATATTTTTTATTCAAAAACTAACATATTTAATCTTTATTACTATCCCCTAAAGCTAATTTAATATGCTTTGAAAGTACAAAATAGAGTTCCATCTATTTTATTTTTTATCCACTGTACTTTTGAAGTCAAGTAGAGTTTGTAAAAGTAAAGAAAGTACAACGTAGTTCAACGTAGCTACTAATTACAAAACTCGTCTGAGATCAATATTGAATCAAATCAGTAATCTAAATAAAACCAATAAGCATCATTATATCATTATGAAGTTGACAAATTGTGGAATCGGTATATTGGAATTTAGAAAACAGAAATTACATTCCACAAAACTTGCAAAAAGAAATAAAAATTAGTCGCTTAATTTGTTATACCATCAAATAATGAGGAAAACTTGGTGTCTTTATTATTTTATCGGTCATACAAAAATATATACTAACATTAAAAGGTAGCAGTGTCTCTTAAAAGGCTGAAATCATGCTGTAGGTACGTACGTAAAGAACAATGGACAGGAGATAGGTCGAGGCATTTTTTTCAATAATTTATTTATTGACTTAACCAATCACAGAAAATAAATGAAACACAAAACTATATTCTCTATTATGTTTAATTTTTTAACATATAGATAGTTTTCTACACATCCACCTCACATACGCGTCGTGCGCTAACTGATATGAGCTCTGTACATCACGGGCAGGTCTCGAGCGGGCCGCGGGGGGCGAAGGGACCGCGGGGGGTGACCGGACCGCGGGGGGCGACCGGACCGTGGCCGGACGGGCCCGGGCCCGCTCGGGAACGGCGAAGCGGGCGCCGCCACTGACGCACTACTCCCTAAGCCTTAGTCCGTAGTTTCGGGTGTAGCCATCACTGTCACTCTTACATTGCGAGTTAGTTTTTTGGCTAGACCCGAAAATGTGAACAAAACATTACGTATGACCGGTGCCGCGGTGGGGGCGCCCGCCCTCCAACGTATATAAATAAAAATTCACATAATAATATAAACTTACTCGCTAATTTACAGTATGACACAATATATAAGGCGCTTCGAATATCTTCAATCGCGAAGACAATGAACGACATCACGCTATGATATTATGACTACATTAATTAGGTACGGAACTTAAGTTAGCATAGAGTGAAGACGTGACAATGCACTGTTTCACTGATACTCAAATGCTGCGCTAACACGATTGGTGTATTTATTTTCCTGAGTACATAAGCAAATTGATTTCTTCTGCGCAGATGTCAAGAAGCCTTATTCCTTGTGTCGTACTGTGCAGACACGGACGCGTTCTGCGTCCTCGCATATACACCTATATACACTAACGATCCAGTCTGTACACGCGACGTCGGACGACGCCGTATTATTGCGATGCGTACTATTTACAAGTCGATATGTGTCGTGTGCGCGGGTCGGGGCGCGGGGGGGAGGGCGCGTCATTCGCGGGGCGGCGCGCGCGCGAGTAGCGCGAGGGGCTGCAGCGCGTGCGCGTGTGCGTGCAGCGCGTGGTGCGCGGCGTGCGCGTGCGGCAGCGGGGGCAGCAGCACCCCCCCGACTCCCCCCACGCCGCCGCCCGGGCTTGTGCCTGCGCCGCTCTCGCCCGCTGGTGGATTGATCCGCTTCTCCTGTGAACAACGAGTTCTGTTAGTGCTCCGCTACGGGTGAAGACTGACAAGATCGTGGGTGACCGTCTTGTGGAGTGATAGTCGTTTGCGTAACCAAGGTAGGGCCACTTTTTCTGTTTAACCTCCTACGTAAATAGAGCTTTGACTATGGTACCGTAGCTCCTAAGCGAATGACTCTATCTGAGAAAAAGTAAGAAGCGGTTCTGTACCACCTCTCCCCCCAGCGCCCATCACCTTCCATAGGAGGGTCACGCAAGTTCTTGTCGGTCTTTAAATTATTTTTGTTTGCAGGCTCACCGACGGTCGTACCTTCGGTGGGTGGGAGGACTGTTTATTTATGTATTAATTTCTTCTGGTAAAATGTTTCTCAATCGTCGTCGGACAGTACGACGCTGGGCCACTGGGGCGGCCAGGCGTACGGGTTCGCGCGGTACCGCAGGCGCCTCACCTTCTGCCGTCGGTTGCAGAACCACACGCGCACCACCTCCTTCTCCATGCAGAGCGCGTCAGCGAGCGCGGCGATCTCCTCGCTGGTCGGCTTGGGGTTGTGCACAAAGGCCTTCTCGAGGGCGACGCGGACGCCCGACTCGATGGACGTGCGCTTCTTGCGGCGGCGCCCGACGGCCTCGGCTAGCCCCGCGCCCAGCCCCGCGCCGCCGCCGCCGCCGCCGCCCCCCGCCAGGGACGAATCCGCGTCCTCCAGCCACTTCTGCAGGAGAGGCTTCAGCTTGCACATGTTCTTGAACGACAGGTTCAGGGCTTCGAACCGCGATATCGTTGTTTGAGAGAAGTCGTTCCCGTAGAGTTTCCCCATCGCGAGGCCGACGTCTCCTTGCGTGAAACCTGAGAAGAATAATATTATTAAGTATTTTAAAAATATGCAAGTCTTACTTTGGATATTTCTAACAAGGATCGGAGATTGTCATGAAGTCGAAGATTGTGGCGCACTCACTCGTCTGCGAACGAGTACTACAATACTGAGTACCACTCCCCCAACATGGTCTGAGTCTTCACTAAAAATCTTACCAAGTTTAATCCGCCTCTGCTTGAAAGTCTTCGCGAAGTGTTCCAACTCCTCCAAATCGGCGGTATCATCGGCCGCCGGCTCCAACGCACGGGGCTTGTGCGCGTGCGCGTGGAGCGGCGTGTGTGCGAGCGGGTGCGCGTGCGTGTGTGGGTGCGGCGCGTGGTGCGGCGAGCGCGCCCGCCCCGAGCCCGGCGTGTGCGGCGTAAGAAATGCGCCGGCGCCGGGCGGCGTGTGCCGCGGAGATGGAGATCTGTCGTCTGAAACAGATGATGATTTTATAAGTTTATAAATGTAAAACATGTTTCAATTTATTCCTAAACTTATGGCCGCCCTCCACTTCATCCGCGTGCAAGTTCGAACACAGTTTTGACCCGGTCTACTCGCCGAAATCTTTAAAACGATACCTCAATTATATTATTAGGCCCTAGCACTGCGACCCAGGCTGATGGGAAGGAATGCTCTTACACAAATAATATTATATCGATGATTTCAGACGAAAGACCGAAGAAAATATCCAAGAAGATTCCCATGGACGCAGGTTTCTAACCTGCGTCCACCTCACCTCAAACAGTAATTTTTTTCTCCTGCAATAGATCTTTAGATGACACTTGGTTGTTACCTGTGGTAGACTGTGGTGCGGCTGCTCCGGCGCGCGCTTGCAGCTGTTGCAGCTGCTGCGCCGCCGCCTGCGCCACCGCCTGCTGCACCTGCAAACGGAGTTAGAACAGAATTGAATTTATTTATTTGTCAGTTTAAATAAAGCATATACATAAAAATATTTATCACTGTTAGTGCCCAAACGGTCCTCGCTCAGTATACTAGGGCGGTTTGATAAGTCCATGACTTTGAAAAGAAAACATATATTTTGTGTACAAAAACATTTTATTTTTCTACATACTCTCCTTTCAACTCTACACTCTTTTTCTAGCGATGCTCCAATCTCTTCAACCCATCCAAAAATACTTTTTGTCAAAGCCTGCAAAATAGGCCTCGGTTGCAGCTATCACCTCTTCATTGGATGAAAATCTTTGCCCAGCAAGCCATTTCTTCATGTTTGGGAAGAGAAAGAAGTCACAGGGGGCTAAATCTGGTGAATATGGAGGGTGCGGCAATAATTCGTATCCTAATTCGACAAGTTTTGAAGTCGCGACTGCAGACGAGTGGGCCGGAGCATTATCCTGATGAAATAGAACTTTTTTCTTTGCTAGATGCAGTCGTTTCTTCATCAACTCTTCATTAAATCTTTCCAGAAATGCAGCATAGTAAGCACCGGTTATTGTCTTGCCTTTCTCCAAGAAATCGATGAAAATAACCCCTTGACTGTCCCAAAATACTGTTGCCATCACTTTACCAGCCGAACATACCGTTTTTGCCTTCTTTGGTGCACGTTCGCCGGTAGAAGTCCACTGCTTTGACTGTTGTTTAGTCTCTGGCGTATAATGGTGGACCCACGTTTCATCCACGGTTACGTACCGACGCAAAAATTCACTTGGATTGCGATTATACATATAGCCAGACATGCCTCAGAAGTAGTCACGCGTTTTCGCTTTTGGTCGACTGTCAGTAAGCGCGGCACCCATCTTGCAGAAAGTTTTTTCATTCCCAAAATATCGTGCAAAATATGAAAAACTCGTTCAGTTGAGATGTGCACAGCCTCAGCTAACTCGCGTATCTTTACTCGACGGTCAGCCAAAACAATATCGTGGATTTTGTTAACAATGTCCTCAGTGGTTACCTCAATCGGCCTTCCTGGGCGCTCGGCATCATTGGTTGTTTGTAATACGTCCACAACGAAACTCAGTAAACCATTTATGTACCATTCCATGAGACGGCGCTGAATCCCCGTAATATTTTTTCAACTTGTCTTCGGTCTGCTTAATGGTTTTCCCGCGTAAAAAATAGTGTTTAATCAAGACTCGAAACTCGGATTTCTCCATTTTCGAAGAACACCTTCACAGCCGCCAAACTTCTTTTGTTATTAAATATTGTTTTCGCGCCATATTTGAAAATATAATTATTTTAGGTTCGCAAAAATATTACTTTTAAGAAAATATCATTAAAAATAAAAAAAGATTCTATTCAGCCTGAAAGTCATGGAGTTATCAAAACGCCCTCGTACGTTGCGGCAGCAGATTGATAGCGTACCACGACACTTGTTTTCAGTGATCATCGGGCACCAAGTGTGAAGAAAGGAAAAAAAAATGATAAATTCGATTAAAAATAAAACTAAATAATGAAAATAAATAAACAATCCTATAAAACAGTTCAGAATTGAATCTTTCCTTAATCAGTCCGTTAATTGTTTACAATCTGTCATGGCGTCGACGCACTTACAACACTTCGATGATTCCATAGCGAGGTTGGGAACCGGTGGTTATTTAAATAAATTAAGAACTAGCCGCAACGAGACCGGTCACTACCGGGGCAGCAAGCGTACTGATAAAATACAATACAGTACAATACAGTAGTACGTATGGAATGACATCCAAGTGTTCTCGTTCGAAACGCACGTGCGGTCTAGAGGTAAGTAGAGAGCTCGCGGCCGCGCGTTCTTACGTGAACAAGCACTAATCTATGTACGATGATGACGATTATGTTAAAGACGGGTACGAGTACTGACCTGCGTGTGCAGCAGCAGCGAGTGCGCGCCGTGCTGCGTCAGCAGGAGGTGCTGCAGCTGCGCCAGCGCGTTGCCCGCGCCCGCCGCGTTCTACACAGAAGAACACATGTTATTAATTAGTGGCAATAGTTACAACTTTTGATAGTTGAGATAAAACGTTTCAAGGATTAAATAAAGACACGAAAAACTACTACAACTTTAAGTGATTAGTACTACTGATGCCCTTTGCTACCCATCTTTAGGAGGACAGTCCAGATTAAGGTAGGTACAGAATTTGATAAATTTGTTAAAACCGGCATGTTACAGTTGATGCAGGAATGGTAATCAAAAGCTTTCAAGTAGATCTCAGTTGAAGACGAAGATCATACCGTCAGACATCGGTGTAGGGGCGTTATAGCAGTGGGCCTACTCCTCATCACAGCAGTATTGGCAGCGCTCTGGCAACAGCTCAAACAGCACAAACGGCGTGGTAGCTAGTATGCTCACAAGTGGCGCGGACGGCATGATAGTAAGAATACTCACGAACACAGCGGCGGTAGCGGCCGTGGCGGCGGCGTGCGCGGCGTGCGGCGCGTGGTGCGGGCGCGCGGCGTGGGGCAGCGGCGCGGACGGCGCGCGCGGCGGCGACGGCAGCCGTTCGTCACCGCTGATCTCGCCCTCGCCGCTCGCTGAACCGTCTGCAGAGAAAAAATACATTACTTTTTTAACATAACTAGCTGCCCTGCGGTTTCACCCGCATAGAACCCGTTTTCTACATATTATACAGGAACCGTGAATTTTCACGGGATAAAAAGTGTTATTCCAGGTTATAATCTACCTATATTCCAAATTAGTCCAGTAGTTTTGGTGTGAAGGAGTAACAAACACCCTTACAAACTTACGCGCTTATAATATTAATAGAATAAGAATTTTTTTTATCAATGAACACGCACTTTGAATACCTGCACATTTAAAGCGCATAAGTAAATCCAATGATTTAATATAATTTGCATGCTGTTATCATATGGCTGAAAAAGCTTAACCACAATGTTAAACAATATAATATAATATTTATGAAATGTAATCTCTGCTCTGTCTGAAAGTTTATTTTTAAAAGATTGAATCCGGTCTAGTTTTAGTAAAAGTACAGCAAAAAGTACATTGACAATTCTGGTACCGCAACAAAATGCATAAACTGTAGACGTTTTAAAAACATACTCTAAGGTATTTAAAGGTCATGACTAAGTAATTTTTTTCCATTGCAGTTGGTAGTATCCTTGAAATCAAAAACTAAACAATAATAAGCAACTGACAGTCAAAAAAATGTTAAGAGCGTACAAACAAAATGTCAATGAATAAAATAATCTGGTGTTGTGGTGAACTGCTCCTGAAAACTTCTTCTGTGTTATTTTTTGGTGTTTTGTTTTAAATACATTTCGAATATGTTCTGAAAGTGAAGTGTGAACTCTTATTTCAAGTTACTACGTTTGCTAAAACACAAATTAAAAATATAGATACAATTACAGAGGGAGGGGATAATCATTTTTTTACTGGAGCTAAAATGAAATCACGCCATGTGGAACGTAGAATAGAACCTTCTGTGTTTTTACTGCCGTCGCGAGAGAGCAACAAGGTGGAAACGGCATATTATGTAGGCTATTGGCCTATTGCCGCAGCTAAAGAGTTGGATTAAGAACCGTCGGATGCTGTTCACATGCCATGAGTGCGTTATGGTACTTGTCGTATGCTCGATACGAAGGGATGACACCCCCTGCGGAATTCTTAGACCACGTTTTAACAGAAATGTAATAAATACACTATTAATCACACTATTGTTTTATTTTGTCGTTTTTATTCAGTCAGTACTACTAAAGGTGTACGTTCAAGAGTCATCTATGAAGGTTGTCACTCAAATGTCTATAGGAATTTGAAAATACGGGTAGAATCCAGTTTTACATGACTCTTGTTCACGTGCGAATCCCAAAGATATGGTAAAGTAATTAGTTTGGAATGCGAACTATAGTTTGATACACATACACACGACACTTATGAGAGTCAACAAAGGTAAGGCTTCTTTGTATTTGAAATATAACGACTGCATAGGGACACCAAGAAAGAAAGCACTGTACGACGTCATACAAACCAACCCCGGGTCCACACCTTGTTGCCAAAGTTGTTCCGAAAATAACGCTACTGGCAATTATTCAAAAGCACCAATCAACGTTGAGGCCAACGCTTTTTTCAGGTCTACTCATAGGAAGATGGGTTTCTGACCAACTGTTTGCCCAACGTGTGGATCCGGATCCACACGTTGGGCAAACAGTTGGTTTACAATGACGTTGAGGTAGATAAATTCCCGCCAAATGAACTATTTCGACGTTACGTTAAAATTAACTTAATTTCCCAAATTGTGTGTACATGATATGATTACGAGTTATGTTATACTATAATAAAAGCACTATAATTTACATATTTTGCATCTAGAAAGGTCCTGCCGTAATGTGGTACTGAAAACACGTTAATCTCCGCCATTGTTATTTTTAATGAAGGATTATTACATTAAGCGAATCTATTCCATAAATTTTGAGATTAACATAATTAGAAACGAACTTAGTTTGCACTAAAATCAAGGTAAATAACAATTATCTGACTTTGTAACCGTGCCGTGACGCAGAGATTATAATAATTTTGCAAGTAATCTACATAAAAATCGGAATAATTTGAATTACGTGCAATCAATTACCATTAAGGGGAATATTTAGTGAATCATTATGATATCGCGGACTTGTGCTAGACGCACAGATTGGAGCGTATGGTAGAATATGCGATGTTCATATATATAATTGTTTAAGGCTGGAAGAGCCCAGATTAAACATTAATTAATCATAATTACTTTAATTAATAAGATCATAAGTAAAAACATTATTTTTATATTTCTATCTTTGATGTGATTGTTTATTTCGAGTTTGTTTGTTGAGAAAATTTGTAGGATATTTCGGTAAGGCTATACTTATAATACCTAAGTCATTCTAACTCTATCTCGAGGTTTTTGAACACACTTAGAACGAGTACTACATTCACAAAGTAAGGTTAAAATTATGCTCACTAGAAAAAGCTTCCAATTGTTATAACATGAGTCCCATGAAAACGTTTTTAACTAAAAATCTGTTTTTTTTAATCTGCAGAAGTGAAACCGCCATTGCATTACCAAAATACAACAAATATGGACATCGTACGTTGTAGTAAACATTGATGAAACTACAATTTTCAGTTGAGTAATGTTTAAGTTATGTTTATCACGTCAACATGTCACGGGCGGCCCCGCGAGTGATGTATGGTGCGCTACCGGATATTACATGTAAATGACACCGAAACTATCCCGTCTTGGAGCAGTGCTGTCAACCGTAATTTGGATCATTTTTTTTTAAAATAAGAACGCTACCATTGAGCGTAAAGCAAAATTGCATTATGCCCCCTGCACCTATTTACTAAACGTTTGAAAGATACGCACTTAATGGTAGTTCGACCAGATGATATAGAGTTCCTGTCAATCAATAACTTTAGCACATTGCGAGTATTATCGTTTATCATATTTTTTGTATGAAATACTATGATAAATTATTCAATCACTTGTAATAAAATACTGACGTACATAACAGTAAGATATCTATTAATTGTCTTGATAAACATGTTTATTAAAAAAAACTGAGATCGAATGAAACCCTCTCTGAATTTTCAAGTTTCCCATGACGTCTGTTTAAAATGAGAAAAACCTACTTCCTGTCAAACTGATTGGACAAACAAAATGATTAGACCGACAATTAATAGAAAAAAATATATATTTGTAGTGCAATTTGTCATTATTGTCAATTACTCGTGGCTCGTGCGTACCTACCCCTTTAAATCTGCGTAGATCATTTAAAAAGGATAAAAATACCCCGTCAAAAGACGGAGTGTGGAGACATGATCATAAAGTGATTAAGTACATGCGATGGGTTAAGAAAAGAGTTGCGGGGTGAGCCGAAGGGGTTGAAAAACCAATGCGTGCGCGCATTGTGCTTAACGCGTGCTCAAAGGGTGCTCTATTGAAACTTTCTCCAAGTATCAAAAATGTTTTCGTATTATAGCACCTTCCTCGTGCCTAAACAAACACACCCCTTGGTGGAGTAAGGTTAGTTCAATAGTGTACATGGCAGGGTAGTGGATTGATAGTTGTAAGACGGTTATTTATACGTGTTGTCGTGTGTCAAGTGGCAATAACGAAATTTAAAGTTACTTACATCAACGTTCTTAGAGATTGATGGATTTGTTTTCTTGATAATAAATAAAAATAATGACAAACTTATGTCTCAGTCACAAAAAAAATATTACTTTTATCTTAAGAGATTTAGTTAGACGTTTGAAAGCTAAATACTTTACTCAGTGTGCTTGAAACGCTTTTAAATAAAATATATTAAGAAGCAAATATTATGTAAGGTTGTTGACACCGGCCAGCCAAACAACTTAATTTTCTAATTAATTAAAGATTTGCTAATTAGTCGGGACGCGCGTCACGTGCTTTTTGTTATCTCATTTTAGTTTTCTATGCAAATAAACGGTTTTGATAGATTATAAAATTACTGATTGAACAATGTTAGTATATTTTTATATTTATTTATATTTATTTCATTTACGTGTATTTTTTTCTGCGCACTGTGTAGATATTTTTCACTGTATGGGTGTTTACCTTGGTAAATTATTATTGTTTTTGAATTAAACCCAGCCTAATTCGTAAAAAAATGCACTTATATAAAAATAACTTACCATGGCTGGGCGGCGGCGACGGCGACTTGATAAGCTCGCCCGACTCTTCTGAAACAAACAAACGTACTTGTTAACATTTGCCATATTAAAAAAAATATCTCCTAATAATTAGTAAATAGAGTTAGTTAGCCTCGAGTGAAAAAGCTGAGTAAAACTTTGCAAAACCTTTGAACATCCGGCATAAACTCGACGACTTAACACCAGCACTCATTTCCACCGTTTAAGCAAATATCGGAAGTCTAACGAGCTTAATTAACCACCGTTACATCACTCCTGTGGTCAGCGCGTCACTTCTGTGGACAACGCGTCACTCCGGTGGACATAACAAGGCGTCAAGCGATCAGGCGATTAGCTGCAAGGCCGTGTCGAGTAATTTGATCAGCGTAGCTTAGGTAGCGTCGGCACCGCAAGCTTGGAATAAGAAGCTTAATAACGCCTTCACACCTCAGAAGGTTAAATAACGCTTGCTGTTGTACGAAAGTTAAGCAAGCATTTAAGTTAGCTTATACCAAAAAAATGCTTAAAACTGAAAGGATACTGATACATACTGCATCGGTAATTGAAACATCTCGAAAACTTTAATATATCTTAAGAGCTACGGTAACGTGACACAATGATTATTTACTGTAACATCGATGGTCGCCTTTTTGGTCAAGGGGTCAGCATTTTTTCCGTTTGCAATGCAAATTCCATAGCTACACAGAACAATAATTGTGTAGACTATTTTTGATTTTATGTCACGTCAAAGAAAATATTTTACCGAAACTTATTCACCGACGGAGCTTCTATAAACGTAAACCTTCGTTCACATAACCAAGTGTAAACTCGGTAATCGATACTTTAAATTCGTGAAGATTAACCGCGTGTTCGATATCAGTAGCATTAGAACTGAGGCGACGCAACGAAGATAATGAGATTAATTAATTAGGCGACACGATTCCAAGGATAATCTCGAAGCTGTACAGATGCCTCATCGCGTTACCGACACGAATTGTCGATTTTGCTACTTCCAAGTATTTAATTAAATCTTAAAACATCAAAAAGTTATTGCCTAAAACCGAATAAAAAGTTTTGTATAAAACAGACCAGAACGAGATAGAAAGATAGAACTGAGCTCAATTCAAAATTCTGAATTACATTTAACAATCTAAAGCAATATTTTGGCATTATTTAATTTTTAACTGTCATAAGTCATTCTTACGCTTTCAATCTAAAGCACTCATACACATCTATAATTTTATCATATACCATTGTTATAATTAAATAGTTAGCAAAGTAAATATTATTGTAGAGTTATGTTCAGTACTACGAGTGCGAGCGTGCTACGGTGCTGCTACGAATTGCTACGAACAGCACGCACAGAGCGTCACTAAAAACCTGTATGAAAAATTTCAAATAAAAAACAATGGCGCATTTTAAAAGGGATTTGCTTACATACATGCGTGGGAAGGCGGCATGTACCTGTCTCAGATAATCCTTGCACAAAGCTGACGTAGCGGATGAAGATTTGCGCTGCGCCCGCGCGCCCTATTCAAATGTTCGCCTGATCTCCGCTAAAAAACCGTGATCCACGTCAACGGCCGGGAAAAAATAGCATTGTGCGCGGGAGTCGCGATTATTGAAACGTCATCGTGAGCTTTGGCTTTTTACCATTCCGCTCGAAAAAAGGGTGCATTGGAAAAATAACGCCGACTGTATTATCGCGGGACGTTTTTTACCCTAAAATGTGCATTTGTTCAGTTTTTACGTCGCATCCTTCTTTCAAAAGAATATCTGCATTGAAAAATGTAAAAAAATAATGACTGTATTATCGCGAATTGCATCAGATCAATAAAAAAATGGATAAACTTTTTAATTATACGTTGAGTAAAATGAATATTAATAGACTTTGTAGTAGCAATAATAAAATGTTATGCACTCATTATATCGATCTCACTGACGTAAATCATTATACAATAACGAATTACTACTAATAGAAAACTACTAATTAATAGAGGACTACCAAATCCGACGTCATGTTATGTAAATATTGAAATGAGAAGTTCAAGTTTTGGTTCCGTTCGTTGAAATGAGTTGTAATTACGATTCTTAATAATATTTGTAACAGAAGTTTTTTTAATTAATTGAAAGTCGATTTGCATAGTGCACGAAGTCCTGCTATTATACGTATAATTGTATGTTTAAATTTTAATTCATACAAAGAGCCTCGATGCAGATCAATATAAAGAAAGTTATTATAACTGTAATAAAATCAATCTCTTTGCTTTTATTGAGTATTGGTCTACTTGTACATAGTGGATAGTAAAGTTTTAAAATAATAAAAATTACATGAAGATTCTGCATTTTCTACGGCATAGAAATCCCTTGGGCATAGAATATTTATCTAATGATCACTTAGTGATATCGTTATGATAATTCGTCTCCAAATATGGTAAATCAATCAATGTAAGTACGAGTATTGCTTTATAATAACGTAATAAATATTGAAGTCAAGGTAGATAGATAATTAAAAATAAAATCAATAGGTATAAATTAAACAAGTAAATCTAGCCTATATAGCTATAAGTAAGTTAAGAGCCAAACGAAAGAACCATAGCGTAAACAACGTTAGAGATTGGAATCAAAAACATGTGGATTAATTTGTTTGTATTTAATTAACGCACCAATTAAAAATTACTAGCACATGCTTTGAATATCATTAACGAACTCTATAGGTTGTAAAGTGTATGAAATAAATATTTTGTTCATTCATTAAATTAAAGTGCTTATGATAAATGAGACGCTAAATCCTGAAACTGAAAGAAAGTCCAACAGGCGCAAGAGGTACTCACGATAAGGGTTGCAATAGGAGCGAGAGGCGGCGCGCACGCACGCCGACAGCACCATCGCGTATTTTGTTCTATCAATTCACGTGAGTGGGAAGCTGGGCCAGCGATGTGTAGTACAGTAGTGTTTGTATAAAGACGGCTCGGTAGCGGGTCGTGGCCGCCGGTCGGCGCGCGGAGGCATACTGCGGCTGCGATGCCGATCGCGCCACAGCCCGCGCCCCCCTCCGCCCCACCACGCCGCGCCCCGCACCCTCCAACCGACGTATTAAAATTTGGACTTTTTTGTACGAATCCGTTTCTTTTTCCGCCCTTATAGTGAATTTTTTTCGCGCGACCTCGCCATTATTTCGATTACCTGAGATGATTTTTTTTCGCTTTCGATGCGATGCGCGCTTAAAAGCTGTTTAATTTTTTTTAGGAAAGGGGAACGCCGGGTTCGGCTAACCGATGCGCGAATTCCGATATCGGGTTTGATAGAAAAAAAGGTTCGTTCGAATCGTCGTGAGCGTGTGCCGAGAATCGTTACAGCGTTATTATCAAACAAAGAATACTGCACTATCGGCCTCCATCGCGGCTCCGTTGTCGACGTGTAAATAATGACAGCCTAATATGTGCAAGTTTCAAATCGGCCATACATATTCATTCGGGATCTTCACTAAACTGCAGAATTGCTGCCTTATTTGGAAGAGTACAACTTATTCAATTTGTATTTTACGAGAAGAACGTTCGCATTTGCATCATTTTACGACAGTACATTACATCTTCGAGGAATTTACAGCGGGAAACATACGTTTTATTGTCTTTTTCCCCAAAAGGTTTATAAACATTCGAAGACGAATCTGAAAGTTAAGCTTAGAGTTTTATCAATTCGGTGTCCATCTAAATGCAGTGAAAAAGGTTTAGTGAATAGTGGTTGTATTGGAATAGGGAATGAGATGGCGCCGCGAGGGTGCTTTGATCGCGCTATCACGGAGCCGCGATTAAAGGCGATGAATAAGAATGCGGACCTCTGACCTCACAGGTCGGAGGGTATAACAATATGCAGGCTGCGAGTGACCACGCAGACTTACTCCACGTTAGACTGGACCACTTTTTGTAGCTTTGGCAAAAAAGCCACACCTGCAGGAGACCGATCACCGTTGCCGTCTGATATTTATTTTGATTTATGAAGTCGGCCGTGCAAAGTTATAAAAATTATGAATCGTTGATAAAAATCTGAATATTTGAACGATACATAACAGGTTATGTGACAACATCGAGTTTGCTAAGTGCTGTTTGATTAAGAAAACAATTTATTAAATACATTTAAGCTCGCATTTAGGTATATATGTAATAAGGACTTGGAAATAGATCATACTTTAGTATTCAGCATGGTGCTGCGCTTTTATGAAAGTAAAGTGGTCAGATCTATCCGTGAGAGGTCTGCCAGAATCTTTGTGATGGTAATGCGCGCAAATACTGACCGATGAAAGTTTAATTCCACCCCCTCCCCTCCCCCCGCCGCCAGGACTCACTTTGAACCTCATGCATCGTTATCAGCGAATGCATTTACGTAATGTTCCCATGTTTGTTTAGGCCACATATTGCTACTTTGAATAAGAAATTCGTCCTTTGTGAGATCTCGTCTTGGCAATGTTTGCGCAGCTCGCGAACGCAATCGTGTTGTTTTATTCGCGATGTTTGCGTTGCGTTTTTTGGGGTTCCATTTAAATAAATTCTTCAAATTGACACAATAGTCGATGCGGACTCAACAAATATGGATACGAGATTAAAAGACACTGTGCGTTGTGCACTTCTTTTTATGCTTAATGGATACAAGTTTACCAAAATGTACTTCTGTAACTGCATCAAAAGAGAACTCAGTCAATCAACCAATAAGCGTAATTTAAAAGCTAGTTTCAAGCTTAAAGTATTGATAACGTTGATAATTTACCTATAGATATTGTTAAATCTTTGCTGATTATTCTCCTAATGACGTGCAATTAGCAATTACATTCTTTTGGTTCTGTAAAACGTGTGGTGGTTTCGTGTTAGAATATTTATTATCGCGCAATTGTAGATGTCACTTTGATCGAATAGACCTTGAGGGCAAGAGTTGAACCAGGTCACCAATACGTGGCGCTAAATTATTTTATTTTTTATTTTATTTATTTAAAGAACACAAACAGAGTACAACCCTTACAAAATCACAATTTTATGAACTAAGCTTAAACTAGATTGTAATCCTAAAAGTGCTCCTAGCGTGTACAATATTATGATTTTTATAAATTATTTTATAATTTTACATTGGTGTTAATAAAGGGTACATAAAATTTTAAATATATATGAAGAAAATAAAGAAGCAGTAATTTCCTTATAATAACAAAAAAAAAATTAGAAATGAAATGAGTAGTATGGCCAGATATTCACTCTACAAATTGCTGAGAACAGATATAAGATATTAAGACACAAAAAATATCTATACATAAATTATGCCATTCCGCTGTGAAAGAATTAGAACTGAAAATCCGCTGCATAAGAATTGTTTTTTTTTTGTAGCGAGCAGTGCATAATTTTTTAATGCATATTAATTTGACCAATGATACAGTATGAGCCACTATTCACAATTTTGGTAAATTAAACCATACATTTAGATGACTGAAGGGCGCGTTCGTAGCAACATATGTAGCATTTTTCGTAGCTTGCTACGGCGTAGCAGCGGTCAGTGCGTCGGTGCGCGGGGTGCGGGGCGCCCTTGTTTTAGCTCATGGACATTTTATGAACACTGATTTCTATATTCGCGTGTTTTATGAGGTGTCGCGGGAGGGTCGAAGGGTTGCGACGACTACCCCTTTAGGGCGGGAAACTGAAATAGCTAATTCATAGCTTTGCGATCGGACTATTTATTAAACATTGCAATATTGTTTTATCATACATTGTTTATTTATGACGCTGTGTTCATTGAAATTTAAATAATTTCATTGGTTTTACCTTACATTTGTTTGTATGGATCAAAATATGGTCAGTTAGAATAGAACTTCTTTAAGCTACAATAAGATTGCTATGGTTTCAATATTTGTGTATCTTAAGTGTAATTTTTTGACTTAAAAAATTATTCCATATAAAGCTATTTCTAATCAATATGGCCTGAGCTTTTCGTATTACTTAAGGCAAGACGAGACGTCTTGTTTCGACTTGATCTAGATGCAGCAACGTGCATATTTTATACTAGGCCGTATCCTCGAAGTATTTGAAGTTTGTAAATGCAGTTTGGTACGTGTTTATAGACAAAACATGTGTCCATGTCACTGGACCCCTGGGGGGCCGTTTCGCCGCCGGCCATAAATCTCCAATCGCCGGCGCAGCGCCGGACGGCGGCCGGCAGCCGGAGCCGGCAGCAGGTGCCATTAAAAGTGTTTATGAATAAACTTGTAAAAATACAATCTAGTGGGCTGGTGACCGATTTATTTGTTTGCGAATTAGAGAAAGCTAATACGATTTTATTTGCTATTTATTTCTCGAAAGGCAAGAGATAATGCGCTAAAATCATTTTTTGTCCGTTAACTTACTACGATATTTCGAGGTTGAACGTAAAAGATAATGGTTTGATCACATTATGTTTCTCAACATGGGTCCTTCTTTCCTTTAGTTACTTTTCTTTTTCTTCGACTTTTATTTTCCTATACCAAGGTAAATTATAAATTACTGCAACTTATAAGTTTTCTTTCCATCTCTTGAGTGAGTAGCCTAAAAATCAAAAATAAATTACTTCCTACATTCAAGAACTTCGCACGTAAATTGAACTAAAATCAATACCTATAATCGAAAGAAGGAAATATTAGCATGTCATGAAGCGCATTATAATCGTGACTCAAATAAGTACCGTTTAAATTTGTTAAAGTAAAAAAAAACAAATTACAGTGTTAACAAATGCCCAATTGTTGTCCGCTGCCGATTACAACCCGATTAGTAATCTCTGCGCGGGCGCAGGCAAGTGTATTGAGAATCCGAGATGTTATCTATTGTCTTAGCTTTGTTTATTGTTCACAACAAAATATGTAGCGTGATTTTGGGTTCAACTTAATCTAAGCAGTACAGTAAGCTTTATGCCGCATTTATTATTGTGATGACGTTATTTCTCGTGATCAAAGCAAACTATCTTATCTATGAAATTGCACTGTCATCATCACCAACACGTTACATCTTTTAGTACAATTAAGTTTTTTGTGGATTCTATTGTTTAAAATATTGAGTGTGGCAATTTTCGTTACTGCATTTTACTGACGACAGTGGGGTGAGCACGACAGTATCTTAACGTATTCGTGTCGTCCAAACGTCTGAAACGGTCAGTTTCCCTATGCAAATTGACAAGTGTAACGATAGGTAAACACTTCGATAGTTGTTCGTGCTTACCCCACACAGCACAATAGGTCAACCTTTTTCTTGCAACATAGCTTTAATTATAAATTCATAAGATGCCGAAATGTTTATCGTGATGTGCCTTACGTATACGTTGCTATAGACACATAGACTGTTCAATGTCTTCATCAAAATATCCTTATAAAATTGACATTGCTAATATTTTGCTAGATATCGTTTGTTTATCGAATGCACACACGTCACTACTTTCTCCTTAGATTATTGACACCGATAGGACATTAAGAGAGTACCTCTAATATTTAAAGGGTTGGCCGGTGCAGCGAACGTATAAAGCATTCGCCGGCCCTCCCGCGGGAGCCGTCTCGATGGCAGGGCATACCTCACCTGGCGGATCCCACGCGGGTCCGCATATTACGGGTCACTTACTTATTCGGTAGGAAATGTTTGGACAAGTTTTATAAGGAGTTTAGTGTCTTTAAGGATGTGAGAATTTGAGAAAACTTTGCATTAAAATGAAAAGTCTAGGTTCTACCTCATACTGATGTCTCGTTTGACATAAGTGCTTATTTGTTCTGGGGTTTTTAAGCTTGGTAATAAAATGTAAGATGTTTGATTGATTATAAAACACATGGTTTACTAAAGAAAAAATCCGAACTGAAACTAAAACGATTCTTATACATAAGTCGTCCCATTAAATTGCCGGTATCAGAAATAGACTTAGTTGATTAATGTCCTTTGTTATACATAAATAAAGCCAACGTCGAAATTTCAATCAGCGTACACTAACAAACAATGCATTACCATTTTCTTCTCCCGTCAAAACGCTTGTATGGTGTAGTCAGCTCAGCTTCGACCGTTTAATTAAATCCTGGCAGAGGGCAGGGGTCGGCAATTCGGCCATGTTGCATTAGCGTTGTATTTGCATTTTCAATTCGGCGAGAGGGCGCGAGGGGTAGAGAGAGGGGGAGGGGGAGGGCCCCTCTAATCCCGTTACCGCGCAGCGCTCCAACTGTTCACATTCGACGTTTACTCGTACGTACCCTCATTTACATAATGTGCCGTGAAATTCACTGTGAAATGAGAGAGTGGTGCCTTTGTGCGCTGTTTTATCTTATCAAAACAGAGGGAGAAAAGAAAATTAGTAAATTAAAGTTTTAGTTTTTTTTACAAACGCATTTTCTCGTATTTTATTATTTTGTTAAATAACCACGTATTTGATGGGTAAATCTAAGCAGCAATACGGCTGGTATGTGTCTTTACTGAATTCGATTAGCCTGTTCATGTCTCAATCTTAACCGCAAGCAACTTCGAATTCCATTCCAACTTCGATGGGCGATTACTAAATACCGCGTATTCTCTCGGCAGCCCTAATTAGATTTGAATAGGAAAAAAATATTTGCATAACCACTTCTCGTAATGTCAACGGACCAAGAATGGAGTATAATTTGTTTACGGGCCGATTATCTTTACACGTGGATCGGCAATTATTTGCATGTCGAAGGCGTTGTGTGGGAGAACAATGGCGGCCGGGAGGGGCGGGGGCGGCGGGGCTGAAGGGGGCAGGGGGGGGGGTGATTGAGGCGCTAATCAATAGCTGCAGCTGCATCGCCGCCCGCTGGACCGCGCACAACAGGTTGGAGGCAGACATGCACACGCTAACACTTGCTTTCTTGTGATCTCGATTCGTATCGACACATTTGTATTGTGCTTTTTAGACTGAGTGCTTACTCAGTCTGAGACAGCATACCTATATAGTAGGAACCTACTCTACACAAAGTAGCCACGGCAATGCAACGTCATTGTATATGAAAATCACAATACCAAAAATGAGTTAACTACTTATTAATTAGTGGCAAAAGCTGATTTTATAACCTATCGTACTGAAAAGTACTTACTAAATAACTTGGCGGATATCAGTAATCATTAAAGTGATTTCAATTTTATATTAAAACTGAAGTATTTGTTTTCCTTTTAAAATTATGGATAATTTTGTAAAATGTTCAACTTTTCTTCCACCACCGACGCCGTAAACGGGAGGGCTCGGGCAGAGCGATCTATCTCCTAATGCGTATTAGGCTGTGCGCCGATAGCGCACTATTCATTACTATGGCGAATGCTTAAGCCTTTGTGCGAACAGCTTTGAACTGCTAATGTATAGAAATGGGCGCGCAATGTTATTCTGGGTGTAGATTGTGACATTGCGTCGAGGCTGCATCTTTGATTCGATTCAAATGTATTGTAGAGTTCTGTATATAATTATTTTGATGTGGATGTGGTGCATATACACCATGAGCTACTCTTGAAATTATTCACTTGTTTGATGGCGATACAACTAGGGTAAGCAAAAGCATTCAATTAAAACGATGGATCAAGAAAATGAAACAAAAAACTGCGAGGAAAATATTCTTACAAGGAAAGCTAAATATTCACTTAATGTACCTAGGTACTTAAGTTTAAACTTCCATGAACTTGCATCCAAAAACGAAGACTAATAAAGCGCGAAGATTGACGTGAATGACTCTTAAGATTCGGAGTGTCATTGAACGCCGAGAAACCGTTACTCTATTAAGTGAATTCATAAAAAAAGCTAAACGATTATTGACACATTTTGTCACTTTTGGGTAAGTCTGAGATATTAGCATAGTTTAGGGGGAAAATCATTGAACGATGTCCATGCGTATTGTTACGAAAGATATTATTCTTAATTGTGCTAGTAATATTGTATTGTAAAAAGCGGTCACCTTGTTTGTGAAAAAAACCGGTTGTCACCAAATGACGCGTATGTAAAATCAGAACACGTGTGCTGTCACATTACATAAGCACCTAGGTAGCTCACCGGGGCGGCGTATGTAAATGATATGTAGATGTGCCTGCGCCGCGATTGGCCGCGCACCCTTTGCCCTTTACCCTTTACTCGTATGGAAATAGGCGAATAAAAAACGGATTGTCACGAGCGGGGCGCGGGGCGGGCGGGGAGAGGCGAGGCAAGGGTTGCGACACACGGCGCATGATTTATTATAAACGTCATTTGTAAATTATTCCGTCACGACAATATCGGCCGGTTTTAATTTAAACTATGATGTATGACCTAGCCGGGGGTGCATCGCGACCTCGTTATAATAAATAATGTAAGTCGCAGCGACGCGGCGCGGCCCGTTGCGCGTCGGATACGCGTGGTAATCCTGTTAATGACTTTTATTGCGATGCACACGTTTTATAGCTCAGATTATATAATCTGTGCTTTGACTCGGCGTCGGCTGCAGTCACATACGTAGGCACAGCCACTTAGCATTATGTGCTGTGACGGAAGTAAATGGCAACAGTACCTGTAAATGCTTTATGGCACTAATGGGTATTCATGAAGGATGTAAAAGCACTCAGTGTTACAATACCATTAAATTATTTTATGAGTCACGGCGCGCTCGAAGCGTTATGTGGTTTACTTTTCCATTTTACATTTATTCACTTATTAATAATTGACTCGTGTAATAAAAGTTCATTTAATACCGTGGAATATTTGTTTCTTCGGTTTGCGCAAACAGTAGACATTGAACGGACGCTGAAAAGGGTCCAAAACGTCAGGTTAAAACAAAATGTAAATAAATCGCGAAATAATCCGTAAAAAGTGTCTCATTTCAATATCGTGGAAGCTACGGGTCTCATTTTTAAATATGTCGTTAGGGAAGTGTCATTCAATTTGATTTTTAATCTGAATGCGACAATTGTTAGTCAACCCACTAGAGATTAAAGTAATCAAGAATCAAGTTTGTCAAACAGCGGCCGGGTGTGGTCACCAGCAGGAGCATAAACAATTCATAGACTACGTGTCTCTAGAGGCGGGGTAAGAGAGTATGAACGAGTATCGCTGTATAGCATCGGCGCCGGCGGCGACGGTAACTGCAAACAAACCGGGGAACTACGGATTTATTTGCTACAAATGAACAGTCGATTCTGAAAAATGAAATAAGCAGCATGTTTGATCATTCCCCTTACTTACAGTTTCAGTCAAGTGACACTGTGTGAGCGTAGCGTAGACTAAACTATGGAGATATCTACACGAATTCCAGAGCTTTGGATCTAGATTTTAAGTTTGATTGACCAATGATTACTACTTAATCTTTAAAGTCAATCATTTATTGACATAACAGCCTTAGTACTAATAAATTTGTCAGCTTTCAAATCTTGTCTAAAAAGCCGTCAATTTAAAATAACATAATGGCGACAATAGATTACTTACTTACTTACTTTGAAATAACCTAATACTTTTTGTAATGTAATGATGAGACACTTTTTATGGATTATTTCGTGATTAATTTTGTTTTAACCTGACGTTGCGGACCCTTAATAATGTAATTTCCCCATTTCAATGTAATAGGTACTAATTTTTGGGAATGCGTAAAAGTAAGCAAAATTATTGTTTTAAAACATCGCTTTAGATTTAACGTTATACTTAGCTCACTAGTTTAAGAAATCACGTTAAAAACTAGAAGTTAAACTGTAATAGGGAGCGATGGCGGCGGTTGAGCATCGCTAACGCGATCGCAACAATGTCTGAGTCGTGGCATCATATCGCTCCGTCCCCGGAGACGTGTCGCGATTCAACTCGCCACCACTCCGCCGCCGACCGCCGGGGAAATGCCGACCAACGGGACCGAGAGCCACACTTTTTGCGGCTCAAATAATTGTAATGCACGTCCGCCGGCTAACGATAAGTCCGCATAATCAGCCCGCTAAGAGCCATCGCATGTACCCATTACCATATTATCAATCATACGATCAAACAATAAGACAGCAATCGTTTTTATCAACATATCATCGGGACGAGTCATGTTAATTCGTTCATCTACATCGTAAAACTTGCGAATTAATTTCACTCGAGTATTTCGAGTGATACTTATGTTTTTAAATTAGTGTAGATAAGGTTTAATGTACGTACTACAATGATAATATGTTTTTGTTCACACCGGCAGCAACAATAGGCAGTTACATGAGTTAATGATACTCGTATCGGGTAGCAGCACACTTCTTGCTGAGCGGCACGCGGTCCGTGGAGGAAATGCGAACCTCTTTCGTCACGGATGTGAAATTGAATTCGGAATCGTCGTTTTGAAATCGAAGGTTCGTCGTGCGCGGGCGCAGCTGCCGTGGGGCGCGGGGGTGCGCGGGGGCGGGGGGTGATCTCCGCCACGCGCCGCAAACCCTTTAGCAGTTAACTCTATTTAACCCGACAATCGCCGGAGGTATTAGGCGGCGCGTGGCGCGATCCCATCACGAATGCGGGCAGCCTCCGCACCCGGACTCGTTATTGCCGCTTTAGACATTTATATCGCGGCAGAATAAACATTATAAATTGCTTTAATCACGTCTAATGGTCTTCGATAGTCATAATTTACTTGTAACTAACGTGCACATAACGAGACCTATTCTGATAAATCGGTGCAACTCGCGCACTCATTTTTTCATCGTCTCGCGTCCAGTTTAAAGTTATGACAGTTTTCATTAATATGTAAGCGTTTGAATCGGTACAACTTATGAGTAATATATTAATGTTTTTTGTATTTTTTTTTAGGAATGTAAGTGATCGGGTTGAATGTAATGCTCGCTGAAGTGTGCAAGGCCGAGAGTGCGTGCGGGCGACAGGCGAGATCAAAGGCCAGAGGACGGAAGTCGGAGGGCGTCTTCACTTTAAACAAACTCTCGCGCTCGGCTGCCCCGTGCACTCAAATTCGCAAATTTAATATTGCCTCCAGTGGCCCCTGTTTGCTCACATTCTGTGTGCAGACTGCGATTAAATTGAATTCCGACCTCTTTACATGCTCGCAGGCTTGTAACGGCCGCAATCATGTCGAATGCCTACACAAACACCGGTCGCTCCGATTGGTGTAAGTATGTATTTTACTCTGTTTGAACGATAAACAATATTGCCCTTTTCATTTTATTGCAAATGGTCATCGTGAATGTAGGTAGGTAAACTCCATTAAAATTGCAAGCTAATATTTATCAACGAGAGGTAACTTGTACCTTTGCCAATAAATTTCAATTCTTGCTCGTTATGTAAATTCTTCCTTAAAATATGACATACGAAAGTACTTTATAATACCGATAAAGAGTAGCCATACTGTTTTTAAAAGGTTTCAAATACTAAATTACTCTTACACTAAGTTTGAAAAATCAACGTGTTCTTCTGATTAACTTGATCTAATTACGTTCCTAACGTTGAAATGTAAGAAGTTTTAAATTTTCATAAAGGATTTTAAATGCAATTGTCTTGTTCGATTTTCATACTTTTATGCTAGAACAATTCACACGTAATATGTTGACAGTTTCTAGAAACATCTTTAATTCAGCGAATCCGATTAAACCGACATAAAAATGAAACGTTCGCTACCATCAAACATTAGCAAACAGTCTGTTGTGCGCAGCCGCTCCGACCACGTTTGAAATAACAATCACTTTCTTTTTTTTGGGCTCTCGATTAGTTAAAAAGTGAAATAGAATCCCTTCGCTGTATGTACATTTGTCTACATACTGCGCACGTGCATTTGAAAGGGGTTAGAGGGCGATAGAGGGGCCGGTAAGACGCGCGGGGGGTTTGTTCTGTGTGTGTGTGAGTGTGCGCGCGCGCCGGGTGCGGCATTGTCTAAGTCGCGAGTCACCCTTCACCGTTTCACTTTTCATCTCGCGCGGAACAGATTGCGTATTTTTTTATCGCAGGTAAGGGGCGTCCCAGGAGGAGCGAGGCGTTTTTTAGGCCCCGCCTGCTCGTTTGCATACGGCCCTCCTGCCTCCGCACTCCGCACTCCTCTCGCCCGCACCGCGCCTCGCCTCTCGCACGAAACGGTGGCGTGCCATCGCGGCAATCGCGCGGATTTTGCATTTACACGTCTAGAAACGCCTTCGTCGAAATGAGCTAAACACTTCACGTAACTGAGGAATAATGCAATAACAATTAAGATAATTAGAATAGGAAATCAGTTGATATTTAAATTTTTTAGAGGAATCTGTAATTTCTCAATGAAGTGTCTCGTTATTATCAAGCATGGTGATAAATAAAACATTAAATCATGGAAAGATAAAACAACTGAGTGCAATTGACAATCATGAATCGTAATCAAATTACAACGAAGAATGATACGAAAAAACAGAAAGGTAAGCCATAGTTGGCTGCAGCCGGAAGTGTCCGGCTCAATAATAAATAAAAAGTGAAATTCCTAATTTGACAGGGTCCCATTGAGCCCCGAGTCGGACAGGGTCCCCCGGGCCCGCGTTTATCTCCGATCAAAGATGTATATTGAATTACAGATCGCTCGGCGTTTTAAAGCGCCACATTACATGATGGATGGGACGAGGAATCCGCTATCCTGCCCCGTAATCTGTTTGCGAAAGAGCCAAATTCTGTGATGTGGGGCACCGCGAAATACAGCTTTATAGCAAATTTATTAATTGTACTCGTATATTTTACGTCTTAATCCTTCATCCAATTGGCATAAGACGAACTTTTTTTTTAAAAGAAATAGTTTACCTATGGATGCACTAACGTAACCGTAATTTAGGTATTTAATTTCTCTGCTATTGCATTGAAAACACAACTCTAACTTTTTAATTTCCATTAGCAGTTGGCCGTCACATATTATATATTAAAACTAAAAGCGTTACGCTGAAATGAAAGTGACTAGCTTAATACTCGAAGTCGGTGGACTACCTTTGGGTAGTATGATGTAAAAAATGTGTTCCTCTTTCGTGATAGTAAGGATACTCAGACGTACCTACTGCACTGCAACTGAAAAAAACGTTACGCATTTCAAAATGTGATGGCGAAATACGGTTGGAACGTACGGTGTTTTTTTATTTTATAAAAAAATCGGTGACTATTTTATTATTTGTACATATAATAGACTGAATTAATCAAACATTGATAAACATTGTCTACTGCTGTCTGATGCGTGCACTAGACTATGACGTCTAATGTGTAAAACAGACTTAGTAACCGATGCTGGCCCAGTAGATTTTTTAGCTGTTGAAAGCAAGCACTGAACCGGGGAAGCGCTAAGAGTGACGCATGACATCACATAAGTGTAGAGCCGCGGAACTCACGGAGTCCCGCACTCGGTCACTGAGCCGCATTGTTCTCGGTAGTCGCGCTTCATCAAACGCAGCTGATTCGACTTTTTGCGAAAAACCGTTATTTTACACATAAATCTCACCCTTCCAAATTTCAAATTTCAATATCCCCATCTAACAATACATCCGTGGCGCGTTTTTTACACTCGCTGATTTTTTAAAATGTGGGGTAATGCACTTTTTATTACAAAAATGTACGAAACCAGCGGAGACGCAGTCGTTATTCCTTCCCACGGC
Source organism: Pyrausta despicata (assembly GCA_963921415.1). Classification (NCBI taxonomy): domain Eukaryota; kingdom Metazoa; phylum Arthropoda; class Insecta; order Lepidoptera; family Crambidae; genus Pyrausta; species Pyrausta despicata. Next base: position 17,369,702 of record OY992851.1, on the reverse strand, counting down.
CGGGAAATGGGTCACGCATTGTTCCGCTCCTTCGTTTTTTCGCTAAAAAAGAGATTTCGGCGAGACGGGGACCTGTCGCCTCCCGCCGCGCCCCGCCATCCCCTCTGACACACTTTTTTAGGGTAAAAAATGTAAAAATTACGGCGCAGCTTGCGATCGAGTTTTCTCAGGAGTTGTGCGGGTTTTTTTCGCGATAAATCTAATAACGGCGTGTAGTACAGGAGGCGCGAAGGGTTGTCGTCGGTTGAAGACATCTGTCGCGGGAGAGTGGTGAGGCGGGGGGCGCGGGGGAGGCAATAAAATGATTAGGTAAACAAAACGGAGGCTGCGGGCTGTTTGCCGGGCGGGGGAGGGGCGGGAGTACCTCCGTTTTAACGCGCGAAAGATTTCAAAGGCGGCCGGCCACTTCACAAATAATCCATCAACATCTTGTCGCGCCCTTTAAAGGCCACTCAGGCAAAGGGCGCAGATTCGATTCCGGCGTAGATTGGAGTGCATATTCAGCTAACGAGGTTGGTAGCCCTCCCCCTCCTCCCCGCCAATATTGTGCCAATAGGCACCTGCAGGACACAGGACACCCCTCGTTACCTCACTCAAATGGCTCTGCTGGACATATTTTCAATCCTCTTAGCTGTTTTCGTGTGCTACTTATTGGCTTTAGTATCGGTCTTCTGGAATAAACAAACTTTGAATAGAGTTTGGTTAGGTTTGGATAGGTTTATTAAGTTATGTAGGTATTTTTAGTTAGGTAGGTTCAAGTTGAGTATATAAATTTATAAAAGCATATATATAAATATATATATATAGTAGTTCCACACATTTTACTACTGGTGACTGCACCTTTGTTAGCTGTTGTGCGCATCGCGTCTGATTACTTTTTTTATTATTTAGTATTTGTTAATATTTGGACAGCGTGTTGACTGCAGAATTATTAATAATAACATAAGCCTAAATTATTGTACCACGATATAGTATGTAGTTATTTGCCATCCCAAATAAAGAGAGAAAAAAAATGTTATTGGGTTCAGGAATAATTGAGTTTTTATTAGATAACCTAATGCATAATATGGCTGAAAATACCTGTAATAATATGGCTGAAAAAGCTGAACCACAATGTCTAACCTACCACCTAAATGTACCCTTTTTCATACGCAAATAAATTTCATTTATTCATTCATATATTATGAATGAATAAATGAAATTTATTTTATAAAAATGTAGGTTTTTGAATCTTTTAAAGGATATCAAAAGTTACTGCAATAAACTTATGCAGAGAGCGATAGGATGCACTAACAATTGAACGGCAAGAAACAGTTTCTTGCGACATTCATACACGCCACAATAAAATGTCTGAAGTATCAACTTTTTCTAATCTGCATGCTGCATTTTTCATCATGTCGGCTGGACGCTCGAATTTCAAATGTTATCTGGCAGCAATTAATGTGTCCGTTTATGGCGATGTCGCGGGCGGCATGTGTCATTTCGAGGCACTCCTGTGCAACTTTTTCGTCGTCTGCATTTGATTTACACGTCAACACGCCGCCTCGGACGAGGTGATATCTTCGCGCGTCGTTTTCATCATTTCAATTGTTTGTAAGCAACACCGAAAATGCCTTGGTGGTTTTAATTAACGAAAGTATTAATTATGGAAATGCCTTTAAAGGAGGCAAAACGTGATGAAACACTTGCAAGAAGATACAAGACTTAGAACAAAACTCGGATGAAACTCAATGATTATGGAACAGAGTCATTTCTTTGAATCGTTAAGTAGCTTTGTTCGGAGGCCGTTGGTATTTCAGACACAGCGTTTTTTCAATGATTGTTTACATTGTAAATGATTATAATAAACTACTGTTCTATTAAAGGTACTCTGTGCATGTGTTACAATTTATCAATGTGTCATTCGCATGTAGTAACTTCGTTTTGTTATGCAACATTTACCAGGTGCCGGCGTCCATTCACTGTAATGGAAACACTATAATTTTTATGATATACTGCGCTGCGCCATTACGCACGACGTGCTTATTGCCCTTAATTTCGTTACTTGAATACTAAATTAAACAGTAGGTGTTCCGTTTTTAATGAAAACAAAAATTATACACATTTTTGTTTCAACAAAAATGAATTACAAATTAATTACCTGCTGATATGTAACGTTTCGTGTTTACGCACAGCAAAAATTCGATTTATCTGATACTGTTAAGTGTCAGTACTGTCAGTTGATGTTATCTTGAAACGTTGCTAATTGACCCATTGATTGACTTCAAGAATGCGAAACTCGGCATGTTGTATAATAATTTTGACAGATGTTACAAATTGATTTTAACCCTACATTGGCTGACAACACGATTAACTTTGACCCACAAGCGGACAGGTGGCGACACGACGATTGGTTTTGACTTATGATTGACAGCCCGGCGGTCAGCGGCGAGGCAGCTAGCATGCGCGCGCGCAGCAAATAGAGCGCGCTTCGTTAGACGCGTTTCACTTCCTGCGAGCACCTGGCTTTGGTTTGAGCTCATATTCATAATAAATAATATTCTTTAGGATCGGGTTACGGAGGATATAACGGTAGAACAATTAGTCGTCGGCGTAATTATGTGAGTGTTCGCGACGCAGCGCTGCGCTTGCGCACTCGAGCGGCACGGTGCCATGGTGGTGTCTCTGCTCGCAAGTGGCATTCTGATTTATATATTTTTCATAATTATGCTAAATTTAAATAGCCTAAGCTATCAAAATGGTGCATTGAAACCTACCTAGACTAACTTATCTATTTGTTGTTTAGTAATTATTTATGAAAGTGTTTTATTTTAATTGGTGTGTGACCATATAATAACGAACAAGTTTGAATTAGCATATTAAAGCTTATCATATTCATCTTATCATATCTTATCTATCGCCTAAAGATGTATTATGTTAAGTTCGCTCGCTGTGTTTTATTTTAGTATTACTTCATATTGATTTATGTATCTCACATATAAGTGAATTGTATGATTCTTTGTGGGAAAATAAATAATCTTTAACCTGAAATCCTTGCATAAATATCGTCATCCTACTAATATTATAAATGCGAAAGTTTGTCTGTATAGATGTTTGTTACTCTTTCACGCCAAAACTACTGCACCAGTTTGGCAAAAATTTGGAACATAGATAGATTATAACCTGGAATAACACATAGGGTGCTTTTAATCCCGTAAAACTTCACGGTTCCTATGGGATGTGTAGAAAACGGGTTCTATGCGGGTGAAACCGCAGGGCACAGCAAGTCATAAATTGACAAAGCTTTAAAGTTTTTGACAGCTTACAATTTGTCCCAAAGCTGTGGTAGAGTTTTATAAGAGGCGTGTTAAAGTGCCCCCTGTGGGTCTATTAACAAAAAAAAAATCTTTTATGATTTTATGACAAAAATGATTTTTTGAACATTTTCCTTGTTACTCTAAGGTCAGTACACCAACGTTACAACTTCGTTATCACATCATTATACTTGTGACGTCACATCCGCGTCACAGGCGACGAATGCGCCTGCGCAGATTGCATCGCGCCAATTAGCACGCGTACGCGTATAGCGCATGTGTGTGTGTGTGTGTGTTCGTGCACCCGTGTGCGATGCACATTGGTGCACATCACATGCAGATGTACATTTTTTAGTACTTTCTCTGAGCGAATGATGTTAATCCGTGTGATGGACTACAATTACGATTGATACTGAAATGCGCGAGTAAAAAATATGAAACGATCTGATTATGAGCGAATGGTAAGTCTCAAGTAGTTCATTATTTTAATTAAAAAACTTCGTAACATATTATCACTCATGTTTAACCCTATATCTTGTAGACAGTACTAAGGGTTTCGCGCGCACTATAACTGACTGCAGTGTTCGTCTTGTTATGAATGATACAAACAACCCACTTTAAGAATTGAATTTAACGGTTTATACTGCTCGCTCGGGTGTTTCTAAATTGTTATTTTATTATTGTTGTTGTTTTTTATGTTCTCATGTAAGTGAAAAATATCTATCATCTTTAAACCTAAGGATACATTGGACTACAAACTTCCAAAATGTTGAAGAGCAAACCTATTTTAAAAGGCCTAATAGTTTCACGTAAACAAATCTAATTGCATAATTTGCTTAAAAATCTACTTGCACAGTTGCCCCGTAAATGACTTTCTAGTTCCGTAGTAGCTTGTAAAATGTTCCATAGGTACCGGTACAGCGATCACGACTTCATTTAATGCCACAATGATATGAGATAACAATATAGATGTTCCAAAAGTAGATCACAACAACAGAAAATAACAAGATCGAGCTCATTACAGCCGGTGACGCCGACCCGATGACTCTACATATTAATAGTGATGATAATCATTAGAGATGGGCCGAGTACTCGGTTAGTACTCGGTACTCGGCATACTCGGTGGATTTTAAATACCCGTCCTCGGCCGAATAACTCGGTTCAAGTGACGAGTACCCGGTTATGTAAATTTCAGCACGTCTGGAACAAGTTTGCTAGTGGCCAACTGGAGGAATTAAAGTATCTACCTAATTGACCACATACTTAAATCAATGAACAAGCCCCTAATCTGGCGTTTGTCAATTCCTTTTGGTTAATTACAGGCAGCCAGGCCGCTGCAGATCGACGGGGGTCGATCAAAGGACATATCATAAAATCAAATACATATTATGTAAAGTCATGAGTTATTAATCCAAAATTACATATTGCCAGCAGCGCGTTGCGGTCATGTTTGATCTTGTTTTAGGGCCTCAAATTAAACCGAGTAACTCGGCCGAGTACTCGGTAAAACCACTATTCGGCCCATCTCTAATTTAAATCATCAATTTTAATAAGTCTGCGCGCACCGCTCCGTGGCCCAATAATACGTAAATGGTAATAAAAAAAAAACGTATTTAGTATGAAAATAATGCGCAGGTTAATACAATGTTAGGACTAAATAATATGACATTACTTTCGGTGGCCGATGATAAGCCGTAATGACGTGAGGGTCGGAGCGTGCCGGATGCATTCTAAAAAACCGTAGCCCTTTTTGCAACAGATTCGGGAAGGTTCGATTCAAAACTCCATGTCGCAGCTTTAAATCCGCGTTACATCGCCAGAAACACAATTGTTGTTAATTTTGAACAGAATGCTTTTTACTGGATTGTTGTTCGTAATATTTACAATGGAAGAGGTATTTTTAGTAAAAAAAAGTTTTTTTTTTAATTGAACACAATTCGATGGAGTTGATTTGTGTACAATAAAATATTTTCAGAATCCAACCTAATTAGAAAACACGGGTATGTTATTAAGAACTGGTTCCATTCTCACGAAATTGCAGAGCTGAGAAACGGCGCGATGGCCGCGCAGATGCGGTATCGCTACCAGCCGCATCACGACCGCCATTCGTTATTATAACTAATAGAAGATCCTCAGCCATATTTCATGCATTTTTACACCGATAACCGGGTGAACTGGGCCAAGAGGTTTAAAGTCATTGTAAATTACAATGTTTACAGTTGAGTTGAGACATTTTGAAATCTCTACTTCATATCTCTGCAAAAATGTTACTTTTTTCATTTTAAACCGTACGTACAAAGAGGATGATATAAGGGTACATATAACTTCCATGATGATATAACACAAATACCTCCATATCGTGTCTCTTTACTGTACAAAATAAATAACCGCGTTTAAATAACTCGATCTCCAATCTTATATTTAACTAGACATACCTACCAATCTTTTGTGGTTTAGTGTGTGGTATTATAACAGAATCCAGATTGAAATAGTCAAAAATATGATTCGCTTGTGCGCGGAGAGGCGCGGCGGCTCGGCAGCGCGGGCGCAGCGCTGACGACTCGGTAATCGAATCATGATCGTTAATCGCACGAGCTCGAATAATCGGGCCCGGTCACGAGCGCGCACGAATGCCCAACATCCGAGATTTGAATACTAGATAATTAATATAGCTTTATTAGCGGGGAAATATCGATTTATGAAGATATTATCCGCTTTGTGCGAGCCGCGGCGCGGATGCCGCGTCAATCAATTACTGTCGGCCGCGTGCCCCGCGGGACGCAACCACAACTACTTGCCTACAACTGCACTACCGCTGTTGAACTCCTAATAAAAACAACTGTTTTACATCTATGAGATATTGCATTGATAAATAAGATCCTTTCCAAAATAGACGAACATGACTTTTTTTTTAAAAAAACCATAAAATTCTCTAGGAAACGCAATATTCGAACCACGGAGCATCTCAAAAGCAAAATGAAAAAGAAAAGCATACTTAAAAACGGTTGAAAACCTCCTTAAAGCGTAGGTTAGTGGCGGTCGGATGTCGGCTCGCGTGCGCGCGCGCCGATAGCATCGCGCACGCAGCGCCGTGGGCGCGGGACAGATCTTATCGCGAATTTAATAAACTGTAATATTCCCGACATTTTACAATGCAAAATGTGACATTGACTCCGGGATAACGACACAATTACGGTCACTGGTGTCAATTGTTTCATGCGTTGAACTCTAGTCCCTTAACTTAGTAATGGTACAACACCAGATGCAATTCCTAAGAAGGTAAGTAAGATTTAAGACAACTTGCTCGACAGCTTTATTTCTACCCACCTCAGTATCAGTAATAAAAGCAAATTATTTACACATTTTAACCTAAATTATCAGTTCCACAATACCTATAATCTTTGAAACTTGTGCCTGTGCAACACTTAGATTCCTGATTCTACACCTATATCAAATTAAAGAAACGTCGTCACCTATCTTCATAATACGTGGGTCAATAGCTCAATGTTTGACAAGGGTGTAAGATACCACTGGTCCTTTGTAGGTACCCAGGACCTACAAAGTCGCGGCGCCTGCGCATACAAGCGATCGTATCTGACGGACCCTCTACAGACAGGGCGATATGTCCACAGGTGGACATTAACGCGATGTCAATCGCTGGGCAAGATTGTTGTGACGTTCATCGTAATTGTGTGACTTTGGCATAATATTACAATATTTCCCACATTTTTATTATGTGAATAACTGAAGAACCAAGTCAAAAATGAACTCCTCAAAGATGCTGTAATATAGAGTGTTATGGGAAATGAAATGTTTCCCGTAAACCCTATATTTGCGCAGAAGATGTCGAGGAGGACCGACCGACCACTAATAGTAGAGTATAATATGTAGATAAAAGTTTATTCAGGTTTATTCCACATCACAACAGTAACAATAAAATAATTACATATAAACTTGTCTCGTCATAGAGTAAAATATACTGACAACTTATTTGTAAAGGTGTGTACAGGAAAAAAGTACTAAATATTCCTCCTTAATTCTGCTGACTAAGAAGTAACATCGAAAACAAATACAATAGCTTTTGAAGTAGCAAGAAACCGAAGCTCGCGCATAGCTGAGCAGCGAGCACAAAGCCATAGTGTCCGAGCGGCGCTAGACAAAGCGGCGATTGTTCGCCGACTCGCTTTAATTTGTTATCTTAATTTATTAATCGGATCGGGGTCAACAACCTTGCCCTCCCCCCCTCCACACTGCGCCTGAGCACATTGTTATTCTCGAAACTGGCCTCCGAACGCGGCAGATTGCATTACAATCACCGCTGCTTATCTTTTTAACAACGAATCTGAAATTATACGAACTGTGATCGGGTTCGAGTGAAGTAACCGATTTGATATAGATAAATGCTCAATAATACCGTCACTGACTGAAATAGTAGACAGATACTGCTAACATAAGTCGTTGTTTTGTAGAAATATAACACTCCAAAAGGAAATAAAATTAAAGGATATCCCGAAAAGCCTTACTAGGTAAATTAAGTTAAACATAAATGCCTTGTCGTATTTAGATAATGCAATTGTTTACCCTAACCAAATAAAGTTATAGAAACACATAGTTTAATACGGAACAGTACAACCAAAATCACATCAGATATTGATCAAACACCCTTTAATCATGTAGCTGACCACATCTCAATCAGCGGTCATCATGTTCCCCAAACACTATTATTAGGCTTCGACGCGACGCGGGATTCGATTAGCTCAACTCGTGCGCATTTGCATGTTCCCACGGACACAATGGCGACGTCAGCCTGATTTTTTTCTAAATTACAGGAAAAATTGGCTATGTGGGAGTCAGGCTCGCGCACAAACGGTTCCGTACCATACTATCAATAAAAAATGAGGTATGACGTTCAATCAAGATTTTGTTCAAACCAATTTTTACTTACGTTGGGGATTATGATGAAGATTCTCTTAGAGCTCGTTTATATTATATTTAGCTACGGAACCCTAAACAGGACAGTTGGTTGGACACTAAGTACTCTACTCGAATAGACAGAGAAAAATATGAATGAAAGTGCTAGAGGCAAAAAAGCGAGAGGTGGTATGATAATATACTAATTCAATCCTGAACAATATCCGGAGGTACAGCTGAAAACAACAACTCATGCGCATTTGCATAATTCTCACGGACACAATGGCGACCAGTTTCATTTGAATGAGCTATACTTAGCCACGATTTATAGTAATCAATCGATGACGTCAATTAAGTGAGGACGCGAGACAGAGGGATGTGGAGGATTTATTGGAGAAATAAATTTTGGTGGTAACTTTTTATTGAATTGGATACTAAGAAGGCTTTGAAAGCTGTTAAGGAATCCTATTTTTTATAAAATTTTAAAACTAATATGTCTGACATTATTCGGATGTTTTACTTCAATAAAGAACTACTACATTTCAAAGAAATTTCAGACGATCAGTCTTTTTGTAACGTTTGTGACGTGTGTGCAAAAAATCTCTATATATATTTTACTTCTTTTTTGCTTTTGAAAATGATGAACGCAGGCAGAATGAAACAAAGAGCAGAGAAACGGGTCAACATTAAAATAAAATATGTAATTTGACTCAAAAACAGCGAAATGAGAATCATAAAAATTTAACCTAAGCACACAGTGTGCGTACGCGCATGGCACTGTAAAGCGGAAGAGATGTCACCGGGCGCCATCTCTGTCGCACGGAGGCGGGCCCTCTCGCTCCCTCCCTCGCGCAATCCGCGCATGCGTAATGACACGTTTGAGTCTGTGCGCCGTACCGCGTAGGCGCCTAGTAGGAACTTGTTACGTAGAGACAATAACCATGGGCCATTGTCTGCTGATATGTCGCATTAATCTTTATAAAAGTAATTCATTTCTGCATATAGACCCATAACGGGCACTTTCACATGTCATAAGGAAAACTCTTGCACGGATACGGGACTACTTTATATGTAAACATTTTACAACTGATAATAGATAGATAATAGATAGGAAAATCTTCAGATGGTTATTATATCTTCTTATTAGAAACTGGACTTGGAAGACTCTTTTACACCTAGCATAGAAAATATTCTTATTCAAATAAGAACTCATTAATATTCATCTATGCTAAGATTTGATGCAATGACGTGCAAAGAATAAAATTACTGTAGTTTTGTACGAGTACAAAGTTAGGTTTACTCTTTACAAAACACTTGGTTAAAAGTAATAACCCAATATTTTTTACAGATTTAGAGTCAATGAGAATAAATAACAAAAATAATTAAAATCGATTCAAAATGTTACAAAATGTTAAAACAACACAACAAAACAAATATTCAGAGGTCCACATGAAGCCAGTGCAAGCAATCTGCCGCTTACTTCCGATGTCAGACTAAAGAAATCATTTGGGTATTTGTGTCTGGTATCGCCTTTGAGGGCATCGCTTCACACCGGTACCACAGTAGCACAGTGGGCTATCTGTCCATCCCCATTTGTGCTGAAGGTAGTTGCACCTGTTACACCCCCGTGCCTCGGAAAGCACGTTAAGCCGTTGGTCCTGCGCCTGATCTCTCTCCGGTCATGTCGGATTGCCGTCTCACCGAACTTCGAGAGTGATGGAACAGTGAGTGCACCTGTGTATTGCGCTCACACTTGTGCACTATAATGTGTCCTGCGTAGTTGGCTGATCTCTGTTGAAATTGGCCGCCGTGGTCGAAATCGGCCAGGACTCCTGGCCCAGGAGGACTATTATTAGTTGCATCTAGAATGTCCAGTGCGGATTCTATTCAGGCGACACCAGTGTTTCTTTGGAAGAGAAAAGCCTGTCGGTTTTTGGGTTGGGTCCAATGTAGCGAGTGGGGGTGTCATAACTGACTCCGACCACTCCCTCCTCCTGGTCTCTTTCATTGCAAAGCCCTCCTGGATTAAAGTTCTGGCAGCTACACTGGTCGACCACAGTGACTCCATTCTTAGAGCCAATAAACCTGCATCTTAATTTAAGTATTTGTACTACATACTACATACCGAAAACATCTTCTTTATCAGCCAACGGTTCTTATTTTCCCCTCGCCAACTGTCATTATTACAGCTAAGGTACTCTAAGATCTGGAAAAGTATCTACTAATTGATAATGTAGTAGACAGCAAACCTCTGATGGTGCTTGCAAATTGTAAAACAAAAGTAAAGTGCGCGGCGAATGCAAAAGGCCCAGTGGCGGGCTCCGCGCAGCGTGAGACGCACTGGCCGCACGGACGCCACGCAAATATGCTTTGGGTACTCTTTTTCCATACCCAGACCATTCTGACCATACAAGTGACGTCTATTTACAAGCATCTCCGTGCTTCGGAGGACACGTTAAGCTGTTGGTACCGGTTAATATCGATAGATATTAGTCGTTAAGCCTGGTTGGAGGCCCTTGGGCGGCTTAATAACATCTGACAGTAAGGTAGGTCGCTTACCTTACAAACACCCCTCCAGCAATCCGCACTGAGCCCGCGTGGTGGAGTATGGCTCGTAGTTGAGGTGCGGCCTGTGCCCAGCAGTATATAAGCGGATAATGATGATAATGATTTATTTCGGAAAATCAAATCCATTTACCAAATTGGGCTGCTTAAAAGTTGCTGATTAGGGTGCTGATATGTCTTCATTACGATAATTTCAAATCAACATGAATCGTTTTTCAACAAATTTATGTTAACTTCTTATGATTGTAATATGGAAAGCTCAAATGGTATTGTATAGAGATTACCTACTTGCAGCTGAATTTTTCATGTCTTTGAGATTTTAGCGGTAGTTTAAACATTATGCACAATGTCTTACTTACATTGTGCATACCTACTTAATGTAGTCCCTATAAGAAAATAAAAAAATAATAATATAAGAATAATTTTTCTAATACGATTTGAATTTATCAAAATCTTGCAAGTGATTTTGTAATTTTTCTTACAACAAACATTGTACGTTTTATACATTGTACATTTTCACACGGACAGTAAAGTGTGTGGTTATAGCCGCCCGCGGGCGACACGGGTGCGCGCGCGCACTTCGTGTCGTTGGCACGTCGTTTGCAAACAAATTATGAGCCGTTGATATTAGTTACTGTGCAAAAGAAACTAATATAGATGTGAGTCTGATTTCAAGTACCTTTTAAAATGCTATAAGATTCAGAATCGTATACAATTACACCAGTAAGCCATTATAAAAAAAAACTTATAAGATTTCTTAGCATGTTTTTTTAACTAATATTATATGCGAAAATAATGAATACGGTACCTACAAAATGAAAAACCTTTCAATGCAAGGAAAATGTAGGATAGACAGCCGTTAAGTTCTTCTTATAACAACTTAAAACAAAAACGTTAATCCAAATCTAAATACAATGCGTGAGAAAGTTTAGAGTGCAGTGTTAACATTGTAATTGAAATGCCCTTTCTTTTTTATCCACTGCACGAGGGTGCCTGGTTGATATAAAATGTACCCACTTGCCCTCCCCTCGGAGGGGCGGCTCTACATAAAATTAAAGTGCCTAAATGATGGCAATCTCTTCACAACCAGCAGGCACTCCTTTATTCCAAACTCCTTTATGTCGGAGAAGGCGTTAGGTACCTACAATGCTGAATACTGTCAAGGTAATGCAATGGGATTTATCTTCAACGGGATCGACCATGTATAAGATAAGCCAAAATATAGAGTTTTGACGTCTTCTTTGATCTAAGTCTGAAATCCATTTTCATTGTTCAAGTACATATCGTGAAAGGATATTTTTGCATCTTGCAATTTCCAATAAGAATTTGTAAGTCAAATCCGGTAGCGAATCGTGAAAACTGTAAACTATTTTGTGTTAATAAATAAAATAAAATAAAACAAAATGTAAAAATTATTAAAATTCAGATTTACAATTGGTTTCTCTTTTAGACAGAAATTAGACAAGCCTGCATAAGTAAGATAACATAAGTGGATATGATATCCTGCTGAAAATATAGTTTGACATGGAAAATGGTTTGTGAAAAAAGATACATTCTATTTATATTTTCTCAGTCTTATGAAATACGATGACACCTTAATTACAGCACCGAATGTGTATATTAAGCTGCCAAACAGTAGTCAATTTAGTACAATATCTGTTGCGGGTGTGTTGATTAGTCTCATTTGTTAGTTACTTATTCAAATGCGTGCGCTACAAGTTTCATCGTTTGGTTTCTAAACGCCAGTCACCATCCGTAATGACTGGCTTACATAAGACATACAATAGCAAAAAATTCAATCCAATTCCAACCTTGGGAGTAGGGGGTACAGTGTATAACTATATTAATGGGACGTTGTTTTTGTTTGTTATGGGAAGCGATTGTTTGCGGAACAATGGCGTGGGCTAGCTGATCATTTGAATGCAAGTCAATCATTAGCGCTACATGTGTGGAGATTGGAGCTGTGAATGGAGACGATAAGTGATAGCCACTGCACTAACTGATAGATTGATACGAAAATTACAATCATGTCTTCAAATCAAGGTTTAATCGGCATCTTATAAAGGCAGCAATATGTGCGAGTTTAAACTGCCTTATGGCGCTTTCCACTCAACTACAGTGCTGATATTCATAACATTGTTCTATTTTATTGCAATAGCAGGTCTACTGTTGAACGGGATGTGATATCTCAATAGGTTTCTCTGCACAGGATATGAAGGATTCCAATTACTAACAAACTGAATTAGGTAAGCATAATTCTAAAAAGAATCCCTGAATGATCATAACCTATGATTCGTAACCTATTAGACATTTGCCTTATAAGAGTAAAAAAATCGTCACAGAATTCTGGTTAGAATCGATACAACTGTATATTTTGAACAGGAAATAATATATATAAAAACCTGAATTGAGTAGAGTTATGAAGATATATCACTTATGCTGTCAATATATTTTTCTTTCAATATTTGGAGGCGTCATAGCACACGTGTTCAGCCTATGAAAGTTTAATGAGTACAGCGTACTCGTATTAATATTTTTCGATCGCGCCCTTTCGTGGAGCGCAGTGTAATTACACCTAACGATCGCCCAAATGTCAGAGCCCAATAAGCAAACGTTAATAAGCGACTTGCAACAACTCTTTTGAACGACCTTGTGTTGTTACGTGGTAAAGTTATTAATTAGTAGGAATCTTAAATAGGATTTTTAATTCAAAGTAGAGGCTTTTGTACATGAAAGCATTATTTTTCATTCAATGCCTGCTCAGTTGCAAATCTTTTTTATACTTTCTCATACGAATTAAATATTGACATAAAAAGTGTCAAATACATTTTTTTATCATCTGATGCAGTTTGGGGAGCAGTTCTTATCTGATTTGATGTTGTCAACTTGCTATAAGTAATTACAGTATGATTAAGGAAACCTCATAATTGGCTATGCTAATTATAATTGTTAAACTATAATGTGCAAATCTGTAACGCTGTATGGTCTCTTAATAAATAAATAAAAATACAATGGTTATAGTATTATAGAGATGGTGTGTTAAATTCATTACATCAGCCTTTCTTAAGTGACCTACATCTTACTGCTGAGCACAGACCTCACAACAAAGTTGGTACGAGCCGTACCTAATCCACCACGCGGAATGGCGGGTAAAACATTAAATCATTCAATCAAAATATAGTTAGTAAACTTGCAAATACTTCACCATCTTAAAAGACAAAGAATAATTCGTCCGATAGTAAAATGAGATCGCACGAGAGCAAAGCACGCCGCACCGTGATGAATAATTAAACGGCGGATAAAATAATTACGTTGTGTTTTAGCGACGTCCATTAGCTGCGCGGGCGCCGCGGGGCGCGCGTCGTGCGCCCCCTGGGGCCCGGGCCCTGCGGTCGGCCCTGAGTGCAGCCGCGGCACTGACTGAACGAAGATGGTGCACCTACAGAGGCGAGGGAAATTACTGATGATGACAACTGTTAAAGAATTTTATAAAGACTAACTTTCAGAGTGTCATTGCATCTATTGTAAGACCTTTATGTCATGTGACTTCGCAATAAATCATGTGAATCTAAATCAATGTGCCCAGGAAAAATTAGCGACAAATATAAAATCGTTATCATTCCATGAATGACATATCTGCCATATCAGTAATAATTAATGAAAATGCAATAAAGTACTAACTACGTTTTTTACAATCAAATCGTTTATAAAAGCAACAAACTACCTTGATAATAATTAAAAGCTGAAAGTAAATTCTAAGTTTCAAAAGTAGAACTTCTTGGCACATGAAACCGTAGCTGAAAAAGAAACAATTTCGCAATAAAAAAAAGGAAATAGTGAAAAATTATAATCCGTCAGAAGTAGCCGGTCGTCAGACACCGAAAACGTACACCGACGGACATAAGTATAGTATTTGCCTGTGTGTTAGGAAAGCAGTAACAAATTCAACAGGCTGCCAATGTACACAGCTAGATTCCCATGGACGCGGGTTAGATTCCCGCCTCAGACAGTTAATTTTTTCTACTACAAAAATATTTACCTAAGTATAGCATCGCTTCGTACATGCTATCGCATAAAATTTCTAATCCTAAAATAAAGCAATCTCTTTTATTTGAAGTTACCCAAGAAGGTTTTTTCAAGTTAAACAATAAGTAGCATATGTTTCGTTTCCTTCCTTGCATTTTTATCCAACCATTGCGCTATGAATTTGTTTTTAGATTTAGAAGTGCCATTTCTAAATTCGTGAAGATTATAAACGAATAATCTTCTTAAAACAAACAGAATTTAGTGTCCTCAGCTCCTTGTCTCCGGTCTCTATCGGCCCAGGCGCAGCGGCTCCGAGCCTGCGCCGCGCCAGTAATTACAACCTTCGCCGCAAGCGCATGTAAATCACGTGTTTGCCGACACCACACTTGGTGTAGTTTCGGGGTGCCCGCGCAGCACAGGTTGACAAAATTGCCTTCAAATTGGGGAACCTAATATTTAACCTATGGATTTGACATTAGAATGTAAGCTCTATGGTGATAACTGAAATACTATCAGAGAAATTTGTATTTATAAAGAGCATTAAAATGTGAGTTTATAATGATCATGAAAAGCTTGCAATAAATCAGTCAACTAAATATATATTTGCGGTTTCAATGAGCAATATTTGATATAATTACGTGGATGATTACTTTCATTTATTTTGCATTAACTATTTATAAACCATAACACTCAGTACGCAGTCTTATAAAACTTATCAAATTAACAATAAAGAATTTCGCTCCTGTAGAAGTGCAATTAATATCTATTGTGAAGAAATTTGCGAGGCTTGCGCGGGCGCAGGTAGCCGACGTAAAAACGCGCGCAAAAACTCACTCCAGCCAGCCGAGTTATTTTAACTAGGGTCCGCCGGGTTGGCCGGTGTTAATAATAATACGTGAAATTGTTGAAAATGATTTAGCCACGTAATTTTTAGATTGGTTTCTCTATTTTCACCAATTAGGCGGTCTACCTTCAGTGGTCAATTGATCACCGATTCCGTGTCGTTGGCTTCCGAATCTCATACGTGTCTAGTAGAGTCGGGGTAGGAGCGTGTGTTCCCACGGACGCACCTGAATATTAAATCTCATGACGGACAAATTGGAGCTCCTGGGAACCGGCGGCTGCGCGGGCGCACGCGGCGACAATCTCGTGTCATTACCGCTGTACGAGGGTTGCCATCTTTTGGGACCAAAAAATCGGTCCAGCCAATTTGACCGAACGATTTGGTACTTATATAGCCGAGATTTTTATTTATTTTAAACGCCTTTTCAAGTCATTCATCGAATATGAAATAAATAAAATGGGGACATCATCACATAGATTGCTCTGATCCCATAAAGATTAACTTAGTTTGTGTTAAAGAAATCAAAAACAATGAATTTACCACAAACACCTACACCCGAGACAAAAAAAAGAAACAAATTGGTTTTCTACAGTGTCTCCGTCCGGGGCTCGAACCCGGGAGCTCAGAGATGGCGGCTTTCACGTTGCGACTACACCACAGAAGTCTTCAATATTGGGTAGGTAGTTACTGTTCGAATCGGCTGGACACGCGAGCGAAAATCCTGGCGTTGTCCGGCTTTATCGGGAAGCCTGGCAACCCTACTTGTAACCAGCCGCACGTTTGCCGGCATTACCACACCCGTTTTACAATAACATTTTTGATTGTAAAATCATGTCCAGATTCGATTGGGAATGTTGAACTATTTAGTTAGAGTAAAGCGTTTCTCGTGGTACTTGGGTAGTATGAGGTGCTTGTGGCGCAGTGGTGGCAACGGTTTGGAAGTGATACTACTGGCCTGTACCCAGCAATGGGACGTATATAGACTGATGTGTGAGAGAGAAACCGTTTTTCATGAGAACCGGTAATATTTTAATTTCATTTATTTGCTAACAAAGTGTAAAATGTACAAACAGGTCTTATGCTTAATACATTTTTGAACTTGTTATGTGATCTTGTGTGTTTTTATATGAAATATATTCAGATCGTGTTGAATATCAAGTCGGAGCAGAATAAAATTGCAAATTCAAAAAACGAAGACGCATCATAAGCAGCGCCCTTCGAAAAGTGAAATCGTGTGTCAAACGCCGGCGTGCATTGCAGAAATAGCCAGTTGATTGGGTTTTTACGGGTGGCTTGGCGGGACCGCTAGGAATTTGCTCGGCGGGCAGGGCGGGGGTCGACTGAATTTAAAATTCAGATAAGCGGAATAAACAGTGGCCGGGCGAGCCGGGCTGCTCCTGCGGCGGGCGATAGCGCTGCGGAGCGCGTGATGCGATGACCACCCGTTTCATACTTCATGCGGCTGCTTTGGAAAATTGAAAGCATTATAAGGGCTGGACGGATTCGATTTGTAAACAGTATACAATAAGTTCAATGTATGCGAGAGATATTAAAATAAACTTTCTGTAAAAAAACTTATACTGCAGTGCCTAACTGCCTTTCTTTGCATTTCGTCAATAGGATGTAGTTTGAAACTTTTGTATCGTTTCGATGGAGGGTCAAATATTTACTTGACGACTTAAAAGTTAAGACAAAAATAAAGTGTCTTCCATACCCCGAGGCCTGTCCTACCGGTCACCAATTCACGATAATCATCACATAATAGCCCAGGATGCGCAGGCGCAGGTA
The DNA here is from genome assembly GCA_963921415.1 of Pyrausta despicata. Lineage (NCBI taxonomy): Eukaryota > Metazoa > Arthropoda > Insecta > Lepidoptera > Crambidae > Pyrausta > Pyrausta despicata. Next base: position 17,352,275 of record OY992851.1, on the reverse strand, counting down.
AGTCGATTAAGCTAAGTCATAGTATAGATATGAGCGTAATCAGTACGGAAGCGAAGATAAAAAGCTTGTAATAACACATTTATGTAAACAAAAGTAGGTCTCAAAGAGGCCCTAAGCTAGGTAAGGAGCATCATCAGCTTAGATAAGACGTCCTGTTGGAACATGTATTTGTACACACCCAAGAAAAATCTGTAATCCTGTAATCTGTAATGAGGTTATGAATAAATTATTATTATTATGTATAGTGGTGTGTCATATCGAGCATTATTTTTTTATTCCATACTGTTTATACTATTCGTGTTTAACTGTCACTATGCGCGCGCCTCCTTTCGAAACACACTCAATTAATTTGACGCATTGTTAGTCGCGCATTATAAACACATTATAGGAAACAACTGTGACACTATCATTGCTACCCGTAAGCAAATGGCCCTTCCTGTATTATAATAAGGATATCAGGTGAACAACAAATTATGTAATAGAGGGTTGTATTTTCTTGTCAAATATACGGGATGATAAAGTTACACGCATAATGAAACCGTGGTTTTAGCAGAAAATAAACAACAAATCATCATGTAGAATAGAACATCTTTTCAAAATTTAAATTGTTTCTATTAGACTCTGATGCTATATCTCTATAATATTGTTGAAATGGCAACCGTTTATTAAAAATCGTTCAAAAATTTACGGAGCCAGTTGTAATACTACCTACTTTACTTGAATTGTATAGCACTGTAAAAGTATGCAGCGATTTCAATGCTCGTCTAACCCTCTTTATAGTATCGAGTGCACCGCGTGCAGTGTTCAGGCGCAGTGCGTGCGGCTCCCAGACGCCGCGTGCCCGAGATTAATAATTAACAACAAGCGTATATCATTAATTAGCATTTCTAAAAATAGTGCCTAATAACGCCGCCGCGGACGCCGCCCGCGCCACGCATTCGGAGCGGAACTCCCAGGCAAATTACTTGCTATGGGAGCTCATTATCGCACACCAAATAATTGAAAATGGCAAACTCATTATAATATTTAGACAATTATTCAGCATAATTATCAATTCCCACTGTACATATATTATGTCTCCGCTAATTACGAATTAAGTGGATCTGTTTCGTTGGATTCGAATTTGAATTCCACTGGATTGGGGAGTTACAGATGTAATAAAATGTTTCACGGCCGTGACGTCGTATAATTTGACTGCCTTGTTAGTGTAGTGGCAAAGTTTCTGCCTTACGTCCGAGAGGTCCTGGGTTCGAATCCCAGATCGAGCCAAAATTGTTTCTGAGATTTTCTGTCATGAATTTCTCAAAAACAGCTCGGAGTCGGGAAATGCGGTGTTACACCCCCGTGCCTCGGAAAGCACGTTTAGCTTTGGTCTCGTCTGATCTCTCTCTGGTCATGTCGGATTGCCGTCTCACCGAACTTTGAGAGTGATGGAACATTGCACTACCTGTGTATTGCGCTCACAATTGTGCACCATAATATTTCCTGCGTTGTTAGCTGATGGGCTAAGAATACTATTATTAATTATTTTAAAACATCGTTTTTCATAGCATGCAATCTTAAATTCTCCCTAAATCGTAATCTCGTATTCGTCGATCATCTAAAGTACAAATACGTAATGTCAAACGACGAGTTAAATTATTGCAATAAATGTTACTTGAGAGAATCGAAGATATTTGCGAAAAAAAATTGTCTTTTTTGTTTCATTAGATCGATCGACAGAATTATCAATATGAAAATGTTTCTTAAACATTTTTAATCAAAAATAACGACAAAAATATTACAATTTAAGTAAACCACGAGCAGTCGCAGGCGACTATTAGGTACTGTAATCAGCCGGAGCCCGGGAGTTGTTACCGTAATTTTATTATTACAAATGAAATTAGCCGCAGCCGTAAAAAATAATGAATGAACAAAGACTGTTGGTGTGTTGCAACTTTTTTGGAGTATCGTAAGCTTAACGGTCACTGTCCTTTTCGATTGAACAACTATTGTCAACTAATAACATCGGCTCATTGTACAACTGAAGATATTATACGTGAGGTAAATAATTAGTGTATAAATAACATAAGAAAGCCAAAATGTATGAAACTTAAAACAAGCGACTGAAATATTGTAATGAAAAACAAAGTTGCTCCCACACTCACAGCCCTACTACAATTTATCCTATTTCAAATGTATCTATATATTTGCTTAAGTCACTATTACGACAAGGCTAAAGCGCTTCTAATTTTTGTGGTAAAGGCCTTTTAAATCAATCCCATGAATCACTGCGTATTTTCTCCCATGAACTTGCTCTCTGTTTAGCTCGAGACAAGTTTCCAGTGGTGACACTGTCTAGAGACGCGGGGCGGGCTAGGGGGGTGTCGCGCTCCGCCGCCCCCCTAATTAGATTCACGGACACGCGAGCATCGCGACACTCGTAATCAGCTGTGAGTCTTGCTACTTGCAAACTGTGTTGATCTATGTACTGAGTGCTGTTCCGTTAAGATATACTCTGCGTAACCCGTTAGAAAAGTAACTTAGATTTTTATGCTGCCTTGAGACAGTCCCTTTAAGTTTTATTACTATGTTTAAGATAAGTAATTGATCATGACCAGACACTGGCTGTCTAAGTAAAGAGGTTTATTCGCACTAATTTATTCATACATATCTTTCTTCGATGCAGCTGTTATGATAAAGATAATTAATGAGACATTTTGAAACCAGATGACGTCACATTATCATAAACTTTTTAGTCAGAGACTGGTACTTTGAGTAGGTTGACATAAAGATAATCACAATAATTTTTCGACTTCAACTGTTAATAATGTTTACATCTGTTAAATGTAAATTCAATCGCGACTGTTACAGGGCTGGAGCCAAACTCAATCTAAAATCAGATAATGAAGCCCATTAAGTAATCTTGTCTCTTCCAATAAGGCTCGAGTCGAGTCTAGAAATTTGGATTTATTATCGCGTTTGAATTATTCAATGATTTATGCTTTAGGCCGACGGCGACAAAGTGTTGGTTGAGCACGTGGGAACGGGTCGCGAGTTGCTAGGGCTAGAACATTTAAATTAAAGCAGGGCCGAGTCAAAACTTATATCCCAATACGAGCTCATTATAGCAGGGGGCCACTTTTCTTCACGCTGTCTATATTTTTGCCTCAAGTCACTTTGTTTGTCTACATAGTCAAGCTAGTTCGAGCTACAGGAATAACTGTCGTAGAGACTACGCACGATGCTTTACATAGTAGGGTCTCAAATTAGCATATTACACGTGCGAGAGGCGCGGGCGCATCATTACGGCTATAACTAGCCAAACCCTGGTCATTGCCTAACATTATAAAAAATAAACCATATCAATACATCTACATGTTACTGCACAAATTAAGTTTGAATACATTACGCTGCCGGAACGAACCAAGTGATGCTCCGTGACAGGTACATGAGTTTATATGAGATATGTGCCTTTTTGTCGGCATTTCCTGTGTCAATGAGGTAAGTTTGAAGTGTAAGTATCTGCATATTCCTGCCGTTTAACAATAATTGTTCTTGTAATTGTCTTCACATGGGCAAAGTCTGAGCAATTTAACATAATTGCTTTGAACTTTGAATATGTGGTTCTGAATATTTAAGTGGATGTAAAGCTACAGCAGAAATAATAATATGCTAATCGACTAAACAAATATACGATTTGTTAATAGCATTGCACATATTTTATCATAGCACCAATGCTTTGAATGTCGATTTACTTGCTCGAGCTCAAAGAAGAGTGTTTACTGTGAACCCAGACGAGCACTAAATTGTGTTGCAGTCACGCACGTGACACCCACTCCGGGAAGTATCATATTAGCTCCAGTGTCCTCCACAGCGAGTCTGCACGCGACCTGCTGCTTGTACGCTCCTGCCCGCGACCCGCAATTTTGAAGCCCCTTGTAATCTACATCTTAGGCATCCCTGCGTGTAAACTATTATTGCTGACGACTACTGCGGACGACTCGTGACCTTGCATACAGGTGATGATGGCTAGCGAAAATGATGTTGGTAAAGTTTGCACGTTGACACTTAGGTTGCCCTAAACTTTCACGCGTACCGTGAAAAAAGGTAAAATATTGTCACAAAAAAAACAATACGAGTTTAAACATTGTTAGGCGGAAAAAAATGCAGATAAAACCAATAATACAGGCTAGCAAGACAATGTAGGAGAATAGAGATGAGACGCGGGAATTCGCCGGCCATGGGAATGTAAAAAAGTTATGTGTTACCATATTTCTGCTTGCTTTCGCAAAAGAACGCGTGGTTTTCAAAACCATTCTACAGCTTTTACTTTCGTATGAAAAGTTAAGCTCATTACATAATTCTCATACATAAGTCTCCCGCTGTAAGCGCCGGCGGTTATAAAAAGTCGCGGCTCGCGTCCTTGACCCCTGCCCCTACGCGGCTGTGTGCGTGCGCGCATGTGTGTGAGACAGGTGCGCCGGCGCGCGCGCAAATATCACCGCATGTCACTCACCCCCGATATCGTTATCGGTCCCGTTATTCTGATCTTATTTCGCTAAATACTTTGACACTTAAAGATCGTTTATTTTTAGAGCGAACTGTCGGCGATGTGAAAATTGTTCGTTGTTTATGTATGATCTAGCCGTTTGAGGACGATTATGTTTGATTGTGTAATTGGCAAACAAACTTGCAAAGGATGTTTTTTCATGGCGCATCAAACTTCTCATTACTTTGCTCCTTTTTAAATTTTGAACGTTATTTAATAAGTTTAATACTGTTGTAAACAATATTCGTGTGTAACACTATTAGGTGATGTGCTGCTCGGTGTACCTGTTACCAAAGTCAGTGACTCGCGCCAGCTTGACAGGACAAGCAAAGGCTAGATGAAGTCGAAAATACAGTTCACGCCTTTCGATGTTTAGCCTGTGTATACATTGTCTCTTGCCTCACTGCAGCCGCACGCTCACCGCAGCCGCATTTGAATGCAGTCTGCGGCACATCGCCGTGCGCTATGAATGTTATGATTGCCCATCTCGCTAATGACCGCATTGTAGCGCGAGCCGCCTGCGCGCGCGCATTATGCGTCGGCAATCGCACCACTTGTTATTGGATCCAGAAGGAAACGAGATCAATTTATAAATCGACGCCTCGGATCGGCACGTACTGTATCCGAACAATCATTCGTTACGAAACTGCGATGCTTATTATGGGCTCATTCCTTGTATGTAAAACGGTGTATTACGGTGCTTTGGAATAAGGTAATATTCGTATAATATGGTAGCCTATTATAAACCGACACGGCACGTCTAAACCAACACCTCAAGTCATATTATAGAGAACAATAAGCTTTGCCGTATTATACCGTAACACTTTTGGCCATGATGAAAAAATTAGCTTTTACAGTGTAACCATTAGCCTCGCGTAACCATAGACACATTTAAGAATTCATTGTTATGATGATGATACATATCGTCTTACTGATGCTCAAGGGGTTGAAAAAGTGCATTGACGTTGTCAGCTCATTTGAATGACTAAAATTCATGTACATTTTAGGAGTCTAGTTATTTAGGTCTACCTAATATGGAAACATTTTGTTGCCGAAAACTAAGTAGATAAATTTCATTCTAAGTTAATTTTAGAAAATACGATTACAACCGCATTAATGAGCTTGCAGAAGAAATAACAGCTTTCAAAAGCTACCCTTTGGCCAGAGCTGTCTCGCTATAGTGACCTGACATTCCGCGTGGGCCGCGGGTGACCTTTCGGGTCCCGTTAGCCACCTGCGCCCGCGCCGTTACGGTCCCGCTACGCGCACCCCCGCCCGCACGCTAGCCGCCCCTGGCGAGCTTTCATTCACTCGACTAACTAAACAACCTATATCTTTACATTAATAATGTTTGTTGTATAGACCTTTAATTCTTAAGAACGATTGATAGAATGGGATAGCAGATTAGAATCCTACTAATTGCAAAATAAGTCAGCATCCAAGAATTGACTAAAATCAAAAATGATATCCAATCGATTTGAAATAATAATGTCTCGTTTCTATTATGCCATTTGAGTTTAAACTGGCCGTGTTACAAGTAATTATTTAGACCAGCTTTCAACACTGACGAATTTATTTTGGTAAAGTAATCACGCTAAGGTTAATTTATACTCGTACTAGTGGCCGCCCGCGACTTCGTCCGCGTGGAAAGCCTTTATCTTAAAAATTCATTATGAATTGTAGCCTATATGTTATTCTGATGTATAAGCTATATTGTGGTAAAGTTTCATTCAAATCCATTCAGTAGTTTTTACGTGAAAGAGTAACAAACATCCATACATCCATACATCCATACATCCATACTTACAAACTTTCGCCTTTATAATAGTAGTAGGATATTTTTAATCCCAAATAAATATTTTAGAAACGTTTTTTTTCATGTAGGTAATTCTTGTTTCCGTATGAAATGTGCAATAAGATATTTTATTATCTATCTATCTAATGACGCCTTATAAAAAGGTCCATTTCAAGTTGGGGTAAAGTTTTCCGTTTTATAAAGATGCATAGGTTTAGTGACGGGGTCGCTCCCCGGACGGTCCATAAATCCAGAGGGCCCTCCGAGAGGGTAAAACATATGCACTCGCACTCACTTGCCACTCCATAAAGATGGAAAAAGGTCCACTTATTTTTAAAGTCCAGATTAATAGCGCTAAAGGGGTCCGAGGTCGGTGGGCACATTCAAAATTGTCTTACCCTGTGTTTAAATAAAAGTAAATTGAGAACCATTTACATAAAATGTTTGCTATTCTGTCATGTCAATTTTTATTGCGATGTTACCCTTAACAATTTTTATACCGACATGCTTTTATAGTAATCTGCTGATATCTTATCTATGTAAAGCAAAAATATTTAGATAACATCTCTACCTATGCTAAAAGATTACGGTATTTATCTTGCTCACCTTAAGAATCTGAAAAATAATAAAATTACGGTAACTAGTTATCTATCGTGCAGCACATTCTTTACGAGTATTCAAAAAACACGAGTTGCCGTAGTAGAAGTATTAATTATATTGCAGCAGTAATAGTTTTATTGTAGTTTTGTTTGTAAGCATTAAAAAAGCTGTTTTGTCAACAATAGAACTTTCATTTAAGGCTATCGGGTGCGCGCGCGCAACCTAACGGGCCTACGGTGCGGGGCGCGGGGGGACAGGAATTGTGCAATTTTTACAAGTCGATTGTTTCGTTAGTTTTTTTACAATGATTCATTGCTCACCCAATAATTTAGAAAGTACGCTTTTAAGTGTTTTGTCACAGACAAAGTAATTTTTTGTGACTGCTTTCTCCGGCACAATAGAAGCATCCCTCAAAAAAGTAATAGCAATCATTTAAAGAGTGATTCTTAAAAAGCCATTTGTGTGAAACGGGACTGTTAGCAGAAATAGTGGTCATTTGCGTAGCCGTAAAACGTCCGTTAAACGGGAATATAGGTTGGCCATTAATTGCCTATGACATTAATAACGTCAATAATAAAACGAACATGTGTTTCTGTTTGTCCAAGCTCTGAGAATAAGTTACGTATAATAAGTACATTAAAAACCTAACTGCATTGAGTACAAGTAGTTTTATTAAAGTTTACGTTAATACAAGTTTGAAAACTGTGACCAATTACGTAAAGAAGAATGTTTTATTTAAGTCGGAGAAGATAATAATAATACAAATAAATAAATATACAACAACATCACATACATTGATCTGACTCCGTGGTAAGTAGCTAGCACTTGTGTTACAGATACCCGAATCAACAGTGGCATTACAAATAAACTTAAATAAATACATACAACACTCAGACCAGTACAAACAGACATGTGCATGCACACGAATGTTTGTACAGTGCGGGAATCGAACACGCGACCTCTTGTTTAATAGTCAACTTCTTGACCATTACACCAAAGTAGTCATCAAAGATAAAGTCAAGATAAAGGTCAGGCTTCGATTGAAATATGTAATTTAATCATTCAATAAAGATTTAACGCAGGCAACGTTCATCATTATAAGTAATTTCTGTTGAAACATAAAATTGCGCAATAATTTTTAATGATAATTATAATGTAAGTACATGTATAGGTGTCTACGAAAAAATCTCGTAGTAACGTAGAAATTTTATCAGACCATCTAAAGTATTGTGAAATATTTAAAGAGACAATCGCAAGTTGCAATAAATAATCGTTTTATTTCTAAGCGTGGGAGTGCTAAACTTATAGCGATGCCATTTAAACCCAGCCGTTACGTGGCACCTCTCTAACAACCGTAAAACGGCGTTCATTGAAAAAACATTAACGCACATTTAGCCGGCCGAAGAAAGTAATAAAAGTTAAAAAGCTTATTACCTTACCACGAAGAGGATAATAAAAATTCAGCAGTGGGAGAGAGGGGGGGGGGGAATGCTCGTCACGCGAACCGTAATTAAATGCCGGCTTTGGACGTTACTGATTTTTGATAAATATGTTTTTGAAAGTATTGTCATTTAACGTCGATAACCGACAGCTGTAATGGTATTCATACGTATTACGTATCACAGACCTAATGACGTAGCTTTGATTTTTGACGTCATGAAATTAGCGACGTACATTAATGATGTTTAGTTGTTGTATTGCAACGGTACACATGATTATAATAGTGACGTAAAATAATAACAATGTTACTTAAATTAAATTGGAGTAACGATGCCGACAGTCGACACAAATATGCAAATGTAACAAGATGCGGTGCAGGTGTGAACTAAAAGGTCACATCTCAAAAATAGTGCGGGAAAGCGTTTGTGCAATTTATCGATATCAAGTGGCAGTGACAATGAAACTCACCCGAGTCCATGAACGGAGTGGTAGTGAATGGCTCGTGCGCATCCCCTGACAGCCCCCCTTCCCCCCTGCCTAGACCCGTCTAGCCCACATTATTCACCCTAGGGTGCAAAAAGTGAAATGTCAGGCGATTTCAGGGCGAGGGGAGCGAGTAACGGGACTTTGAAACTAGACTAGGGAATTAAGAGCTAGGTCGTGTAGCAGGCCGATTGTAAATACATAGATAAACAATATACCTACATACACAGTTCATATTTTGAAACTTTGACTAGGCTTTCATATTTTGAAGGGCACTCACAAATCGCTTACTGTATGTGCGAGTGTCCAGACAAACTTTTAAAGCACGCATGTACAAATACGGTTGCCAACAGAAAGTGGTTACCACCTTAATGATCACAATTGTTTGCACATTTAAGTGACAAATTCTCAATGTATTTAATAATAATTTGATTGAACATAGATTATTTTTATTTTTTAACGAGAATCAGTCATTTTTTTTATAAGGTTGATTGACACTGACTACAAAACTGTCAATTCAAGAAATTACCAAAAAATTCTATTTATAATAAAATTATAAAAAATGAAATTATAAAAAATTTAAAAAGTAATAAAACACTTCTTTTAATTCTTGATAAGTTCAGAACGCGAACATACCTACAATGTATTTCACTACGGGGTCTATTCTGAAACTAAAATGTTCCGCACATTTTAATTTCAGGTTTGCGATGTTTTTACTAAGACCCATGTATGACCGTTGCAGCGGTCTGATCTGTACATAGCCGAAATTATGTTTTAAACTAAACTGTTGACTTGTCACCAAAGTTTGTATAAGCTTGAAAGTTTTCTGTTAAAAATGTTTTAAAATAAACTTCTTGCAGTCATAATTAGGAAAGTATACGTAAAAGAGACACATTTCTAACACAGACTTTACATTTCATCCTGAAACATTCCAGTTCCGAATACCGTCCTTTATACCCGAGTAAATGGTGAGCTTTTTATGTACAGAAGGAAGTATTTTTATCTAATTTAATATAGGTATTCCGTCACTTTGACAGCTGTCATCGCGATTTACTATCTCTGATCGGCAGTGAATCTCCTATACTGCGCGCAGTGTTGAAGCGTGATAGATAAATCCTTGTAATTGGCGAGTAAATCCGCGGGGCGAGCACCTGCGCGCGCGCCGCTGCGTTTACGATCGCCAATTACTGTAGTAACCTCGATGGAGCTTGCTGTTGTTGTTTAGTTTTTACATAACTTTTTGCATAAGTGGAAAGAGCTTAAAATGTTTGTTAGTATTGTTGAACTTTAGTGCAAAGCTATTTGAAAATATTTTTTATAAGTTTAATCTATTTAACCTGAGTTTTTTTAATTTTCCTCGTCTTTCCAAAATCAGCCACAAGATGTCCACTGTTGAACATTGGCAATGATTTTCAGTTTGATCGGCTAAAAAGCAACCTGCACCAAGTTCTTGCAGGGATCAAATTCCTTTATCAAATTCTCTCCTTTAAAGAGAACTTTAGTGCCTATTTCGTTATTTTTTATTTCATATTTTTATATTTTCATTTTTTTATTTCAGTTATGATATTTTGTGACAAGTTATGAAAATCATACAGATCTTAATTGCAAAGTAAGAATACATTCTTACTAGTGCTATGCACTGTCCGTCAATCAATTAAAAATACCTGAAATGCATAAAACCTATTGTAATTGTATAGTACTAATTGTGTTTGCTTTAAGCAAACCATTGTTGCCAGTGTTTAAGTTGCAATAAATAAATAATGGCGTGTAAAAAAATCTACTTTTTACTGTCTGTAGAATGCCCATGAAAATATGCGCAGTGTTCCTGGCGCACCCTCTTTCTATTTTCTCTGTAGCGCGGGCTCAGACATCTATCACAACTTTTTGCTCGTTCCAAGAATTTTGTAATATTGAAATTTCTAAACGCACTTTGAACGCGCATTACCGCTGCGAAAAAGTTTGCGTGGAAGCTTGCATGCGTAGCGCATTATAAGCTCTGTTTTTGTGTAGATATGGTTCTCAATATACTTTTCGGTAAGGATATCTATTGCCAGCCCAACAAAGGATTTGCATACGATTTATCTTGGCTGCCATTTTTTGCCAGGAAGCTTTTTGTCCGAAATCCAAGTTCCATCGCGCGGACTCTACCTGTGCAATACTTTAACGATAAATTCCGCTTTTTTGCAGCAGTTTACTTATTCTTACTATTACTAACAATGATTAATCTAATATGAACTTTACGAGCTGCAGGGGAATGATTTTTATATGTTTATAGATCTATCGAATCGTTTTCTCAACGATTGTTATTTTTTCGTTTTGCAATTGCTGTCATAACTTTTTATAAAAAGACTACTAGAAAATGTTTAAATTTAACCACCCAAAAAACAATATCGGCGACATCATTACGAGCGCACTAAATAACACTTGAGTCAAATACAAATTTTGATTCATATAAACACAATGAAATGTGTTGACTGACTGATAATTATACAAAACGTCGTATCAATGCCTGTCCCTGCTTTCACAGTCGCAGTTCACTATGCAGCGCCAACGACGCGTCACATTTGTGCGCACACGCACGGTACGCAAAATCGTACGCAAATGGACATCCATTAGCTATCGCGGAAAAAAAACCTGCCTCTAGACAAAGTGGCATTGCGTAGTCGATTGATGGAACGACCGAACGCATCGCTTGTAAAATGTTTGAAAATTACATTCGTGTTCGCCGAAGTCACGTAACAACTTATTTAATATTGTGCTTTAATCAAAAAACTTTCTCGTTGAAATTTCTTTATATTTTTTAATACCATATTGCACCAAAGGTATACATTTGGCAGAACTAATGCCTTATGGCACTCTCTACTAGTCAACCGGGTGGGAATGCAGAAAGGTAATTTAAAGGAACAACGCCTAAATTGTGCAAATATTGTAAAATAATGTCTTGAGGCCATATTAATTGTGCGATAAAGACTTTTTTATCCATTCATCTTAGCGCAGGCGAATATCAATTCCATAAATTTTACAAACGGAGCGATCGGTCGAGTTTGCAATGTAACTTTGTCTAGGGACCCTGGCCTTTAATGGAGTTGACATGATACTGTAGCGCGCGAATGTAAATAATACTCGTAAACAAATAGCAAAAACGCTCAAAGTTCCGTTGTGGTTGTGTTCAAATGGTCTCATTGAATAAATAAACGGGTGTGGGTAACGCGAAGTTTGTCTGCTTCGCATACACATGTTTGTCATGCTACACCTTCCCATAATAGATTGTTTGATTCCTTTATATAGCAAAAGATTACTCAAATCATAGTCTAGAAAAATGTGAAATTCGGTAGTTACAATAAAGTTAACCACGAGAAATCACTTAACCTGACACACGCACACCCACACACACACACACGCAATTAAATCTATTCTAAGCTTGATAAAGACAGTTTAATTTAGGTTGCCTAAATTAAATAGCATAAAAAAGCAAGTCATCACGAAATTATTTGAGAATGGGTTTAGTAGTCAATACAACCGTAGTAGTACCCATGTAGATTTTAGCTGCGTATCGCTTACATCTTAAAGTGGTATCAATTAAATTATCTTAATAACAGCTATTAACCAATGTTATGAGGGTTCAATATACTGATCAGATCGTGTCGGGCACTCGTGACCGCGCTGGCTGAGCCTGCAAAAAGTCGGGCTTAAAGCTGGTTCTCTACTCTGAAAAGCTTTGTCTGATTTTCGAATCTAAACATCACGTTCTCTCGCACGGGCTTAGGTAGAATAAGAGACAGAGATGGCTGCATTCGCAACGTAAACATTGGCTACCAATGTAGGTCACCTGCGCCTGAGTCGAAGTGACTCACTGCAGGTAACTGCCACGTGCTCTGTATTATACAATACGATTTGTGAGTTTTATAGTATCTTAAACTTATTTTTGATTTATCGACGGCCAACGGTAAGCTCAATTTGGTAAGAATTAACTGCAACATGCCATCCTCATATCAAGGTATCATTAAGTAAAAAGGTTCTTTCAGGTGTCAATTTGGTTCTCAGAATGTAGCATATACTTAAGTATTTTGGTTTGATTAAATTGTCAAAAGAAGACATTCGTTTTTTCGCATACAAACACGACGATAAAACGATGTTACCTACATCTATCGCCAATCTTATACCCTGGCGATCTATTGTACGACTCCGATAGCAATCTCCGAAGACAGTGAGTTGCGGAACAGCTGACAAAGACACAATACGCACATTAATTTCATGATTAGCATGTAACCGTCCTGCCGCACCCTGGAGCGCGCATAAATCTTCGCACGAAAAAAACTCTCAACAAAAACTAATGGAAATGGTAGAAATATGCAAGTGATTGTTGTATCGGAGGTGCGCGAAAAAAGCGGGCAGATGCGCGGTCGCAGGTAGCCATGCAAATGCGCTTTTACCCAACGCTCGCGTTCGGTAGATTCTTCTCTTCTTCGTGTATTCTAAGTCGGCTATAAACCGAGTTGAACGGTCTCGCGCGGTAACATAAAATCATTCGATACGCCGCGTGCGCAGCGATGCCTCCGATCACCGAGATTATGTAATTGGAAGTTTATATTAATGCTTAATTCACACCCGTGGCTAAATTACTCTAACCCTTCACTTATAATATTCTCCACAATGCATACAAATTGTTAGAAACGTGATTAGTTTTTTCATATGCAAATGCGCGGACATTGATGGATAAGTATTGCGTTTTGTAGATGATATATTCACGCATTCCAAGATATCGATCAGTAATGTTGAGGAAAAAACTGGTTAGGGACGAGTATTCCTATTATGCGGACATGCAAACGACGTGCATTCTTAAAACGGTGAAGCATTGCGTTTGGCGCAACCGGCGCGCGCGCATACTGCGATGTGACGCACAGAGAGACACTGACTTACACTTGCACATCAAACTATCACGGTTAGGTGAATATAATAATCTAAGAAGTTATTAATTATTTTATCCCTTATTTTATGCACCTTTAAACTAATTAAGTAAAAGTGGCCGTGTGTAGACATGGGAAAGAAATGATGTTTCGTATTAATTATATTATAATATTAATTATATGCAGAATTCAAAGCGTTTTTAAATAAAACAAAGAATTAAAACAAAATAAAACAAAGACGACCACTTTGGTGCTATGGTCAAGAAGTTGACTATTAACCAAGAGGTCTCGGGTTCAATCCCCGCACTGTACAAACATGTGTGTGAATAAACATGTCTTTGTACTGGTCAGGGTGTTATATGTATTTATTGAAGTTTATTTGTAATACCACTGTTGATTATGGTATCTTTAACACGAGTGCTTAAGCTACTAACCACGGAGTCAGATCATGGATGTGATGTTGTTGTATATTTATTTATAAGAGAAAGATAACTTCAACTGGAAAACTTTATTAGATATATAAGTACCAAACTATAGCATAAAAATGTTTCGTGTTTTAGATAAAATTAATTGCCCTATGCAACCATGTTCTTGCTCAACAGTTGGGACATTACAACAATATAAGTTGGTGGCGAATCAACCTCAGCTACAAAGTAAGTCCGTTACGTTTATTATGTTAATTAAACTTCATAAATAAGTAATTAGCCGAGTTTGTATAGTAATAAGCCGGGATACATAGTTGTATTAGTTTCGACTGGCGATTATAGTCTCTGTACTCATTCTAATTTACAATTAATCACAGCTAATTACCGTGTTTTTGGTTTTCTGGAGTTTGACAAGAGTACGAGTGCTGATAGCTGTAAATTGTGAAGGAATAACTAGCTCAGACATTTTTGCTATTAATAAGATTATACCATAATTACATATAAAGGTTATTTAAATTATAAGGATGATTAATCAAAATCGGAATGTTGTCGCATGTTCTCATTTATACAATAGCTATAAAAGGTGGCTTGTTTATGTAAAACTTGATATAATTAAATAATTATCTATTATCGATTTTTTTCACTCCTCCTCTTCACATATTTCTTACATTGGTAAGGTCCGGTACAGACTAGACTAATGTTCATTAAATTAAAAATAAACCATTACTTTTAAAAAGTCTTGTTTAAGATTAACAAGATTGGAAGATAGTTTAATCTTGTTAATCTTATTATCTTAACACTGGTTATTTGGCCGAAGCAGTCAATATAAAGTATGTTGTTATAGTAACAATATTTCTCACTGCCAATCAAAGATGATATAAACAGAGAAAAAGAAATAAAAAATATATTTATATAAAAAATATATATAGTTTATTTGGGAATAAAAACAATGTAACATTAAATATTGGGCACGGAAATAACAGCTAGTTTAGGAAACTGTGTTCCAGCTATTAACGCCCACACTCCAGATACAGACAGTGCCTTTTGTTAACCGACTTATGTGTGATTCATTAATAGATTTTGAATAGAAATGTTTATGTTAATAGAAAAAAAAATATCACCTGATTTTCACTTACTTATATTGAAATTAAAAAGCGTGATTGCTTTGCATAAGAAATATCGCGCAGCCGGCGTGTTTCGTTCAATTTCGGTTAAATGACATTTATAGAGCTCACGAATCGAAATACCAAAGAGTAGCATTTCGTCAATGAAATAAAAAACGGTTGAATCGTGGTACAATGTCACTGGCACGGTTGATACAGAATTAAATTAACCATTCCATTTCTCTGGACAAGTGTTTAATTTAAATATATCATTCATATAATACCAATTTCTAGATTGTGAAGCAATCTTGGACATTACTTGTGTAGCGTTAGGTATATAGGTTAGGTATATACAGTGACATAAGAAGCTGCCTGTTGTAATTTACTTACATAAAAATTTTATGCAACTATACGAGTCAAATTTTGTCACATATGAAATATAAATAAATAGATTCCAGTGTACATACTTTAATAAACTTTATCTTGAGGATCTTAAAGCACTTTGAATTTCAGTCCTACGACAATCTACCAGTACTGATCATAAGTATAAGTACAAAACCCTAAAATGATGAAAAGGAAATCATTTAACATAACTTGTTTCCATCGCAGCTTCTTGTTAGATAAAGTTACACGTTAGAACGAGGCTTAATTAAGTTCTAGAGGTGTTAATCCATTAGCAGGGCTTAATCTGAGCCGTTGGCACGAGCAGACTTTATATCCGATGGCCGATAGGCTGATTTTAATAAAATCACTTTAAGGTTCACAGTGGCGAATAAACTTTAACGCTACCTGCGCAGTAGGTTTTTATTTTCCAGAGTTTTAATGTTGTCTATACAAGATTAGTGTATTGGCATTTTTCTCGGAGTACAATTGGAATGGGACGGTTCTAACGGTCATCGAAGGGTCCTACACTAAAACATGCTGTCTGAATTTTCAACTCTACCATCGCGTTTGCTTGCTGTGAAGACACAAGCCCTTAGGCTAAATTTCGATGGTGAAATTCGGGTTTTAAAACTTTATTTTCTCATTAAAAATCACATTAGTTAATTCACTTACTGAGAAAACACATAGTACTCAATATTCAATAAAAAAAACAAGCGCACTTGACATAAAAATGCAAACAAAAACTTAAAGATAAGGGTAGGTAGTTCTAAATTACGAGCTGGTAACATTTAACGGAACGTCTTCGCCTCTTGTTGTTTACTACACCAAGCAATCACGGGTATGATGAATTAGAACGTACTTTCGCCACTGGATGTGGCTACATCATTGGCCACTGCATCTGTATCAGATGATTGTTGCGCTAGTGGGTTCCTCCCTGGTTACCGCAGCGCCGCTGATGGCTAAAGAGCCCTATGGCTGCACGGCACTTCTTGCCACACCGATCGCACACATATCTCGAGTCCGCAGGAGGTGGCAAAGCACGACGAAGGATGTGGCATACATTTAATAAATAAATAAATAAATATAAATAAATATTTCACAACAATCACACCAATTCTCTAGTCCCAAATTAAGCTACGAGGCTTGTGTTATGGGTACTAGACAACAGATAAACATACTTAGATACTTTTTTTTTGTAAATAAATACATATTATACATAGAAAACACCCAGACCAGTACAAACACACATGTTCATGCACACAAATGTTTGTACTGTGCGGGGATCGAACCCGCGACCCTTGGTTTTAGAAGTCCGACCTGTGGACCACTGCACCAAACGGTCGTCATACATTGCAAATAAACTTGATTTGCAGATTTTTGTTTGACTTATGTCAATGTCATTCCGTACTGTGTCTAGGGCATAGAGCTATCGGTATATGTAGTAGCGCCTCAGGTGTTACGGTCGGGTGTGACAGATGGACGAACCGAATGGTTTTTGTGCGCATTTGAATACGGCGTGTCGGCCGCCCGCGCAGCGCTACCGGCGTGCGCGAGCGCAGCCTCTCCGGCTCTAAGAACTAGAGATGGCACCTCGCATATTAGAAATACCTACTTAGTAGCCTGTAAATGTAATGCAATTTAGCATACGACCTGCTCGTCAATTTTACCCTTAGTGAGCAAATAAATGAAATTGAAATTAAATATTAAATAAAATAAGTATTACGGATAATAAAATTAATTGCATGTGAAAAATTTACTATTGCATTAAACTGCTAAGAGAAATTACGAGTAATCATTTTAAAGTCAAACTTACTTAAGCAAAAATACAATTGAAAGCTCATGAAAGCTTATAAAAGCTAAAGAAAAGGAAATTAGCTACTAAAAGACCTAGTCTATTCATACCACCTATGATGAATATTACTCCATTTTATGTTCCTTATATAAAACAGACAACCAACTTTCCCTGATTCGGCTTAATCTCATTATTAGTCTCATAACAAGTTATTCTATTCCCATCACTAGCCGGCATCGGCGAGAAGCACGCCCTCCCCCTGTCCCCCTCCCGCCGCCATTCATCCGATAATTTAACGCGACAAAAACGCAATGCGACGAAAATTGGAAATGTCCGCGACAAAAACGCCTCAGCTGTGAATCCGTAATTTAATTAAGTGTTCGTTTTGTCTCGCGTCACGGCCCCGCTCCGCTGGCGAGATGAGGAAAGTGCTTGCGACACTCCAGTCCATTTGGACTAGACAAAAACTTTAGATTTGGATTAAATTTTTATTTTGATTCAAAAAGCATTTTGATTTTGTCGTGCAAACAAATAAAAACTGGTAAAAAAATTGAACCAAGGCGTTGTTGTGTAGAGACTCACTCTGAATTTGTGCATTGAAGTTAACATAGAATCTAGGTTTTATCTAGTCAAATCATCGATAGTAGCAACAATTTCTCCCGAGATACTTTTTGTCGTTATTTAATACATGATTTCCTGTATGCAATTTCTAATACGAGTACCTTTGTACAAATGTTTTATTAATATCAATCTTCAAACTATAACGTGTTATCATTTGAATAACATCAACAGCACTTTATGCTAACGCATTTTTTGCACTCCGCCAATTGAATTAGATCGTGGGACCTGTACAAAAAAGTGTATTAAGAGGTCACGATCTATAGTAAGAAAGACATCAACGCGATACCAGGCGATGAGTTTGATTTGCCTACCGACTGCCGTGTTTCAAAATAGTACTGACATAACCGTAAATAATACAGGTATAATACCGCATTTCTCATTACAAAAACCATGAGTGAGGAGCATAGCTCACGCACGTCACTCGTACAAAAACATAATTAGATAATTCGGTAATTCCACGACTTCCGTAATATTCAAATGAGCCGTTGTCATGCGATAATAAGTTGTATTGACTCACCGTTAAGGTCGAGCACCATCTGTGTGTTGAAGAAGCTGCTGACGTCACCGCGGCCAGATACTGCAACAACAGTAATGTAATTAGAGATAACAGTTAATTAGAGGCGGAATGTTTCGGGGTCGTTAAAATCGCATTTGCGATCCGTCGCCGACGATGTGCGACTTGCGACAGTTACACTGCAAGAAACACACATGTCCCTCCATGGGCACACGAACTATACTTCTTAATACCCAATTGCACCCCAGTAAATAAGTAGTTATAGAGTATTTTAGAATTTCGAGCCTGTGTTAGGGTATAAGAAATGCAGCATATGAATCTTATAAACCTCGTCTTAAATTTAAATTAGTTATTTCACATCATCAATTCAGGTCTTCTTCAATCTAAATCGTTATTAAAATGTTCGTTCTTAATGTCTCGTACACGCTCCTGTGTGATTTTACTCTTAAAACATACATAGTACGAGTATAGTGAATTTAAGTAAATTATCGAAATATGTAATCGACGGCACAGTTTCTCGGAAATACGTTACGACAACAATGAAATGGCACTTTTGTACTTCTAAATAGCGGGGGTGGACTGCACCGGGGCCATCATTCAACGCCACACATTATTCTAAATTCAGATTTGTGCATTATTCTGCATTCGGTGCATACTGCGGGATGCAGTGGTCAGCATGCGCGTGCGACTGTCACAAAGGATCGCTATAAATCACCGGCACCTAGCCGTGATATAATATTATTGGAAAGGTGTAGAAGGTTTTTTTGGTGCCAGTGTGCTAGTGTATAAGATCTTAGTTAATCGAGTTTTTTTAATTTTTATTTGGGATAGGTTTGCTCTCGACCCAATACAAAGTCCAGCGAGACATAGACTAAGTCTACGATGGAGCATAGAAAATGCCTGTTCACTCTAAGTTTGATAAAAATGCATGCATCTAGAGTATGATAAAAATACAGCGGAGGATAGCAAAATGTAATGAAGACTCGTAAATATATCAGAATCGGATTGATGGTGTCGACTTTAGTTAATTTACAATTTGTTAACCGGGGTTTTTATACAAATTTTAATGACATCGTATGACCTCTCATTCGCAAATGAAATACAATTTATTTTTATGCGTGATCGCTGTTCGGTTTCGTGGCCGGCGCGGCGCGGGCGCACACACAGTGACCTTTGCGGTTCGGAAATTGATCATTACCGCCCAATGTAAATCAGTATTCGATATACAAAATAACAATGTAACGTTCGACGTGGATCGACTCCTACGCAGCGAAGGCTGATATCGAAATGGCTTCAATTATTGTGGAACTTTCTACTCGGACAGTCCAATCGAACGATATTAGTCTTGATAATGATTCTAAACGCATTTACGGTAGGTGAGTAGATTAATATAAGTGGTTCGGTGATTTGCGCATTTTTAAAAATTTAGCTGTAAGTATAATGTCTGCAACGAATAATTGTTTGGAATAAAATAAACATTTTGAAATAATTAAATTTTGCACGAGGCGAATTTTTCAAAATCATACTCAATAAATAAACGCAAATAGCAAAAGCGAGTCGCCGCGGCCATTTGGTTGGCAGTTCTACCAATTAAAATATTAATAAATATGTATTTAAAATGCGCTTGTAACTGTGCCCCCAGCCAAATGAGCACTAATTACTTAAAATTCGCTAATTCCATGTCGACTTAAGCTATTAACAGACTCACGAGTCAAAATAACAATTAAAGATAGAACTTCTATTATTAAAATAAGTTTTTGTCTGGGACGCCGTATTTACATAAGTAGAGTATACTAATGAACGGTCAAGTGTGAGCGTAATTAAAATTAACTAATGTTTCATATCCTGATACATATTATTATTTCATAAATAAAAATAATAAAACCTATCATAGTTAGGAACTACTGGGAAAACAAATAAGGTTGGTAGGTAGATGAACATTTATTAAGCTTAAAAGGGGTTTCCCAAAACTGTGTAAAATTTACTTGTAATCAATAAAGAAAATTATGTTTTTTATAAGAATATGGAATGAATAAACGGAGATAAAATTAAGTTTCGCTGATGTCAATACTAAGTCGGTTTGTCAATTCAGAACATTAGAAACTTATTAGATTTTTTTGTAATTATATATAAATATGTTAAATATCATTTAAAACGAAATCTCGTGTCTTAATGGAGAGTTCGTATACTATAATGTGGAACCCCAAAATTTCAATTAACAAGTAGTTTCATATTCATAATTACTTATAATGTAATTTGGGAGATTCCAAGTAGGTAACATGTGAGCTTGTTAACGTCAAACTTAATTAAGAATACTCGTAGTGCCTGTATCCGTAAGGTCACATTATTAAAATAGGAATAGATTTGGCTTTAAAATTAACGTGTTAGGTTTTCCAAGAGTTTTCTTAAAGTAACCCATTGCAAGTTTTGTATTTAGGTTAGATGAATTTTATTATACTCGCAGATCCAACCGACTTTGCAAGCTCAAATGATGGAGTTCTTTCTATTGTCAGTACCCAGTTAGCCAGTATTTTTGTGTGAAACGCATTATGACAAAATTAACTACACAATAAGTTGTCTAGTTGTTTTTGTTATTTTATTCTAATATTTTATTAGCGGCTCACCCATAACTTCGTCTGCGCAAACGTTGGATTTTTCCTACTTCTGTTTTATTCCAGGGGAGCATTTAATCGGAATAAAAAGTATCCTATCACCCAAGTCGGCTCATATCGTGTCCGCATACCAAATTACATTCAAATCCGTTCTGTAGTTTCAGTGTGATTGACGGACAAACATCCAAACAAATAAACTTTCGGATTTATGATATTATAGTGTGATTGACAGATGTACAAATAAATTAACAGTAAACTGTATACGAGTATAACCAAACCATTCAGACTAGTTTGAAACCCTATTGATGGTTACATGACGACCATTTTGGTGTAATCGTTAATTAGTTGACTATTAACCAAGAGGTCGCGGGTTCGACCGCCGCACTGTACACACATTTGTGTGCATGAATATGTCTTTTTGTGACTGGTCTGTGTTTAATAAGTATTTTTTAAAGTTTATTTGTAGTACCACTATTGATTCTGATATCTGTTACAAGTGCTTAAGCTAGTTACCACAGAGTCAGACCAATGTATGTGATGTTGTTGTTTATTTATTATTATTATTACCTTTTAATGGTTCAATTGATTTTTTATGTTACTTACAATTTAGCATGTGTATGGAAAGCCTATTTAAGACCTGCCACAATATTGTTCAAATCTATCACATCATTACAAGAAGGGTGTGATTGCGCTAACCGCTCGGTTAGCGCGTTACTACTAAAAATTACTTCTATGACTTTTAAACCGGCCACAATCGTGTTAAAAACTATCTCATCAACACAGGTAAGGGCCCAGTCGGCCGCTATAAATGACTTCTATGACTCTTAGACCGGTCACTAGCGCCTTAAAACTATAATAATAATAGTCCTATTGGCCGATTTCGACCACGGCGGCCAATCTCAACAGAGATTAGTCAACTGCGCAGGAGATATTATAGTGCACAAGTGTGGGCGCAATACACAGGTGCACTCACTGCTCCATCACTCTCAAAGTCCGATGAGACGGCAATCCGACATGACCGGAGAGAGATCAGGCGCGGGACCTACGTGCTTTCCGAGGCACGGAGGTGTAACACCGCCAACTTCCCAACTCCGAGCAGTTATTGAGAAATTCATGACAGAAAATCTCAAAAACAAATTTGGCTCGACCTGGGATTCAAACCCAGGACCTCTCGGATGTAAGGCAGAAACTTTGCCACTACACCAACGAGGCAGTCAAAACTATACGAAGACCTTACTTGTGCTGGTGAATACCAGCACAAGTAAGGTCCGGTCGGTTAGGAGGTAAATTACGCACCGACCGCGTCTGCCCTTATCAACGTAAAAAGTAGCGTCCCATTACCGAGCGGGAAATAAACGATGCGTTTGGGAAATGAGGCCCTATTCTTTAAGAAGTAGGCATTTTTGGGTATAGAGTTTATACTTAGGTATACTGAATAGCGGCTCTTCCTTGCTTTGCACGGGTAGACAATTATTTAAGAAGTGCGAAGGGACGAGCCGCTAGTTTAAAACGTGGACTTTGTACATCAAGGATGGATAATGTAGGATTCTGATACTCGAAGTAAGATATTTTTTTACATCAGTCTGGTAGTTTCGGAGTCTTTTCAATTTAAACAAACAAACTATTCAATCTTTCCTCTTTATAACATTTTTAAGTGTAGATGCGTAAAATGGGAAAGTTAAGTTGAAAATGTCAAGTGAGGAAGGAGTTGGTTTACTAGTGCTGAATTGCAAATCGTTAAGGTTCAGGCTACATCTGCGACGTAATTTTGCCGCGACTGTCAGCGATTGACTCGCCGAGTGGTTTAAACGCTGTCAGAAGCCGGGACACGGCAACAAAAAGTTGCAGGTGTGGCCTGTTTAGTACAAGTGTTAGTTGAAAAATTAAATGTCGCATGTTTACTTTCCTTACTCCTTTGTAGAAAGAAAATAAAACTTTATTGTATCATTGTAGTGGACAAATGATAAGGAGAGTGATGCTTTTTAAATCAAAAATCAAAATCATTTATTTATCTTAAGTAATCGTAGTACTATAGCTAAAGCCAGGAGTCTCTGCTCTTCATTAACACTGTGATTAATTAATATATAACATAACAACATTAAAGCAACAACTTTACTTTCCAAAGGTGTGATTTCTTTTAAATCAACAATACTTTAAAACAAAAATAACAAATTTTATTTATACGACGACCAAATATTTGGTCGCATCTTACAGAAAAAGCCTCTTTTTGTTTGAATAACAAGAATTCAGAATCCAGACTCTACATCGAATAGAAACACAGTAGCACCCTCACAATCGCGGGCATGGGCTAG
Source organism: Pyrausta despicata (assembly GCA_963921415.1). Lineage (NCBI taxonomy): Eukaryota > Metazoa > Arthropoda > Insecta > Lepidoptera > Crambidae > Pyrausta > Pyrausta despicata. The sequence goes on along the minus strand of OY992851.1, from coordinate 17,328,756 downwards.
CCCGCTTGACAAACGCCCGTCCCCGCGGGAGCCGAGCTGAAACCACTCCGACTCCATAAATCGTCCCCATTTGCCGCCGCGAATCAAAGGAGGTAATTCGCAATGTTTAAATCCAATTTTAGAGAAAGGGGGAGCGGTCTGCATACGAATGCTGCAGCGGCCGCACGGAGTCGCAGCGGTTGGTTTGTATGCGTAAGCGTGGGTCTACACTGAATGCGCGGTGGCGATAGCCTATGTGGGCGCGATATATATTCTACTAGCTTTTACCCGCAACTTCGTTCACGCTAGGTAGTTCTCCCGAAAAACCAGTTTTATCTTTTATCTTTGGTAATTTAGGAGTGAAAGCGCTGAAATTCCCCGGTAAGTAATTTTTCTCATGGGAATGCGTTGTTTCCCCGCGGTCAAAAGTAACTCATGTCCTTTCTTAAGTCTCAAACTATGTCTTTACCAAATTTCATTTAAATCTATTTACTTGTTAAGACGTAAAAGCTATCGGCGCACCTGAATTTTCCCATGGGAATACGCGTCATTTTCCCGCGGTAAAAAGTATTCTAGGTCCTTTCTCGGGTATCAAAATATCTCCATACCAAATTTTTTGCAAATTTCTTCAGTAATTTAGGCGTGATTGAGTAACATACAGACAGATAGAGTTACTTTCGCATTTATATTATTACTTTAGTATCGATATCGTATGGCTTTTAGATTAAGTATGGCCACAAAAAGCGTGTTTCATAAGTCTGATATTTCCGCGCCTTGTTGGTGTAGTGGCGAATTTTCTGCCTTACATCCCAAGTCGGGCAAAAAATTGTTTCTGAGATTTTCTGTCATGAATTTCTCAGAAACAACTTGAAGTCGGCATGTTTGTGGTGTTTCACCCCCGGTGCGCACGTCAAGACATTGGTCCTGCGCCTGATCTCTCTCTGGTCAAGTCGGATTGCCGTCTCACCGAATTTTGACAGTGGAGGAACAGTGAGTGCACCTGTGTATTACGCTCACACTTGTGCACTACAATATCTCCTGCGTAGTTGGCTGATCTCTGTTGAGATTGGCCGCCGTGGTCGATATGGTCTATGCGACTATGTATGTGTACATTGTGAACCCACTATCCGGTCGACGCGCAGCCGTGCGGACGGCGACAACCCTTGCAACTCATGTCACGATGATGTTCGGTATTTGAACATTGTTCAAAGAATGGGGAAAATTTTAAATCGTAGAGCGCCCATCTTTTAGGGCCCTACCGCCATGTTTCTTTGCGCTCAACAACGGCGCTCCTTAAATTTTCGAAATAAAGCTGTCATTGCTGGTAATATGTTTTGAGGTAAGGATTTAATGGAAAAATTTAAAGGATTTTTTTAGATATAAATAAGATTTTGCTGATAAATAAAACAGCATTACAGCAGACAGTATTTATAACAATATTTTGATAATCTACTATCACAGGGAAATAAGTATTAAACCAAGAATTACCTAGGAGATTTGCTCGTCGTTATCTTTTAAAAATTGATGATTCACTCAAAGTATGTCCTAAGTTCGTAGTTTATCAAAGATTAACTGCAAAAGTGATGTCATATGATTTGATATTTACATATTTATCACTCAATTTGCGTATTTGTCGCGATAAGATATCTAGTAAAAGAGAACGTAGACACATTTTTATTCATTGAGTGTTTCAATGTTATTAAAATAAAATGTCGCAAATATTAAGACAACAGACATTCATTCTTCAAAAGAGTGATCAATCAAATGTAATCGTAATAATAACCTAAATATATATGTATTTTTTTTATTGATCCACCAACATTTGTATCATTCATTACATGTTTCTAATTCTACAACAACGAAAGGAAGTAAAATGTACAAATAATAACAGGCACACATGCAAATAAAATATCAGCTGTATGCACATCAACAGACTGGTGCTATATACTATAAACTTGACATGCAGAAAAAAAACAAGATTAGCTACAAGTTTGCAAGTAAATTTCCCATAATCTCAACTATGTGACAAGAAATGGTCTCGCAAAGTGCGATGGGGTGGTATGTGATAGGTGGGTTACCAAATAAATCTGTTGATTAACCAAAATCGTTGTCAACTCATTCTAGAAATTGAGAGAATTGGAGGCAAATACTGTTCTTCGACGTGGGCTGGTAAATGCAGTAATCTTATGAACAAGACGCGGAAATCGAACGGGATTGGTCAAATTTAATTTACTTAAAATTTCAATCAATGACACAGGACATGAGACGAAGAGGTGCTAACGACCTTTTCCCAACTATACTTTAACTAATTAACTGATTCTTGACTGCCTCGTTGGTGTAGTGGCAATGTTTCTGCCTTACATCTGACAGGTCCTCCAGGGGTTCGAATCCCAGGTCGAGCCAAAATTGATTCTGAGATTTTCTGTCATGAGTTTCTCAAAAACAGCTCGGAGTCGGGAATTTGGCGGTGCTACACCCCCGTGCCTCGGAAAGCACGTTAAGCCGTTGGTCCTGCGCCTGATCTCTCTCCAGTCATGACTGATTGCCGTCTCACCGAACTTTGAGAGTGACGGAACAGTGAGTGCACCTGTGTATTGCGCTCAAACTTGTGCACTATAATATCTCCTGCGTAGTTGGCTGATCTCTGTTGAGATTGGCCGCCGTGGTCGAAATCGGCCAGGAGGTCCATTATTATTATTATTAACTAATTAAATGTAAAAAGGTTTAACTACTAGACTCTACCTTGTTAGTGAAGATATCATGAAACTTATGATACACAGATAAAACTTATGATAGCAAAATGTACTTTTCTATGAAATTCTGCAAGTGTTAAAAAATTACATTACCTACTAATATTCTATAATCTTTCACACGGAAAATTATGGCCTAGAATACCTTCTAATTTGAGATTTTGGTAATTTATTATATATTACTAATAAATAATAAAGCCAAATAAAAGTTTTTAATTTTACATTCTGAGTAATGTTTAAAACAAAAATCTATTTCCACAATTTCCATTTGTTTGTGTTCTACTCTAAGATCTTTCGACTGATTTTTTTACCTGTACCTTTGTAGAAAATTAAAACCCTTTTCGTTTGCTTCGATTACTTGAAATTAATATCATTATTGTGCTCAAATTAGACTTTTCTCCCAGCCCAGCGTCATCATTAACAGTTTGAATGTCAAACATCTTATTAACTAGATGGAGTGCGGCAGGTGAGCGTCATGCGAGGTCATTGCCCCGGGTGGCTAATTGAGACTCATCCCCCCCCCCGGCCTCTCCCGCTGGGTCACGCAGACCTTCGGTCACATTTGCCCTATATACGGAAATCGATACGAAAGGGAACAAGTTCAAGACACAATCTATGTCCTTAAGAAAAAAAAAACACGCGGCTGGCACGCGACGCATCAATGAACCCTCCGAGGACTCAATGAGTTTACACTAAGCGATGTGTGGTAGGGATTAAAACCTTAAACCCTACCACACATCGCTACCTAGGGCTTAAAACCTTAATCAGGTAGTGATAGAATTGTGCTATGTCAAGTACTTTTAAGGCATAGGATTAATCATTCCGAACTAAAGAAATGATGATATATCAATCACGAATCACAAAAATTGTGAACTAAAATAAGGAAACATTTCCTGTACATTTCATTATTTATTAATTTAAGCTTTATTGCACAACAAAACTATGTACAAAATGTGGACTTAACGCCGTAAGGCATTCTCTACCAGTCTCTACCAGTTCTTTATTCTCTTACTCTATACCTTTGGGCTTAGCAGAAATTATTAAAGGGCGGTGCGACAAAATTTATAAAAGAGAAAACACAAAAATAATAACCCCGATACTATGACACATGAGATTAAATATAAAATATACAATAAATTTGTACAAGATGACATATTAAAAAATACACATAAGTAATATATACTAATATACACTAAATAAATATGACGAACTGTTAAAAGATCTATAATGACGGTTGCGATAAAGTAAGAAAGTACCTATTCGATTTCAAAACTAAATATACAGACAGGCATCACATATTTGCTAATAAGTTGTAAAATTTTAAATTAGGCACTCAGTAAAAGGTACATTTTAAATAATAAAAGTGTTCATTATTCAGAATCCATTAACTCTTATAATGAAATTATTAATCATAAAATGATTTTTATTTTTAGACATTAAACTTTTGCATTTATTTCCATTTCAAAACAAAGATAAATAATTAAATAACTTGCAAATAATGAAACCTTTCACATTCGCACCCGCCAGGCAGCTCAATAGCTTTATAGCGATTGTGAGTGTGAGAAAATTAAGTCCACCTTTTGTACAAAGTATTGTTGTGCAATAAAGCTTAAATAAATAAATAAAATTATTTATAAGACTTCGTTTATAAACCAGAATTGGGATATGGATTCAGAATGTATGGAAAATTCTAAATACAAGTAGGTAGCTGTGGAATTAATTTGACCACTCTGCATTTTTTAAGTCGCTAGTAAAGTTCAAGCCAAAATTTTAATTTAAAACGATCTGACAAATAAGACGAAAACATTTCAACTGGATATTATTTAATTCCATAATGTATCCAAGATACATTTTATAACTTTGCAGATTATGTTTGCACAGAATGTAAGTAATATTTTTTTCTTAATTTTTTTTTTGTCAAACTCCGCCGCACAATTTTTTTATTACAAAACGAAATTTCTTCCGTTTTATTCAAGCAAATAAGAATTACTGGTGGTTTATTTTTAACTTACATCAATGTCACGTTTACTTGATATAACTCCAAAAAACATTGTCAGCGATATGTTTGAACAAAATTGCACTAAACGGTTATCTTAGTGCAACGCAGCACGCATGCAGTATTAACAGTACCGACGTAAAAACTATGAAAGGTAGGTGCTGGTGTCGTTGTGATCATTTGTGAACCAAATCCGCTTTCTACATAATCGCTTACCGATTTTCCATACTTGCTAATTTACTATCAACTGTAAGATGGCATTTCAACTGCAACAAAGTGGCATTTCCAAAATTTTCTAATACCTTGACAACTTTATAAGGTACCAGGGTAGGTGCGTTTCGACACATAAAAGTACCTATTAAAGTTATAAAAGCTATATTTTTATAACTTTTATAGGTATAGCCTATTCAATTAAACAAGGAACAATAACAACAATAAAATGAATGAATCCAAACGAATTTGCATTTAAAACGCTATTCAAAATGACAAATTATAGGACGAGCGTTAATAAAAGTGCATCTCTTATAATGATGTGGAGGCGTTTTGTATTATTATTGGCTGCACCGCGAAGGGCGCGATTGCGGCGCGGGCGCACGATTACTGCCCGCGTTTATGCTCGTGTAATCTCGCGAACTTGAAAATTTGCATTAAGTAATTTTTCGCTAACAATACTTAACTGCTTTATTTACAGCGCATGCAAATGTACATTATTTTATTCGGCGACGCGGCGACGCCAGTTCACGCAACGTAAACTCCTTAGTAAGAACACAAAAAAGCCTCTACGAATCTCGCCACTAATTTTGTACGCTTTATGAGCCGGAGAGATAAGCGTATAATAAACTCTAAACCTCTATTAGTTAAGTGCGCGTTCGTATTTGGTAAAATTGTAATTTGCATAAGTAAACTTAGGACTGCTGATTATGAGTAATCAGTATTTTAATTAGTTTGAGTCTTCTTCATTATTTAGTGTGGATACGAGTACCAAATGATATGATGGTCATCACGGTAAAGAAAAAATGCAGTTATTTTTTACATGTTTTGAAGTATGTTGATATGATTTATTTTTGGGTTGTCCAATAAAGAGCTATCTTTAGCAATCATCAGGTATAATTAGGAGATGATTGTCTACACTGCTCTGAAATATTTATAATTATAATGCCTTTTGAAAAATGTAGAAACAGTGCGTATATGGGCTGCCAGTAGCACATTTATCAATTGTTACGTGATTTAATCTGCGTGCCATAAAAACTGTCCATCTGCGAGTGTGTTGTGCGCGGCCGCAAGACTTTCGATGCGAACACGCAACGTTCTGAGTTATGAAACAAAAACACGGCTCAAAATCAACATACCGGGACTCTAAATTGTATTTTACTAAGTAGCGGCTGATTCGTATATGTAGTACAAATAAATATTAGTTGCAGTTTCGAAAAGACAACACTTAAAAAGTTTTTTCGGCTCCGGTCATCGGGAAGGATTCGAACCCCCGACTTTTGGAAGTCTGGTCCAATGCTCTGACCACTGAGCTACAGAGAACCTTAATGGAGTCGTTGAATTTTGTAAGTGCTTTTTAACGCTTTGAGCCAGCGTATTGGACCGGACTTCCAAAGGTCGGGGGTTCGAATCCTTCCCGATGACTGGAGCCGAAAAGATTTTTTATGGGTCTTTCGAAATTAATAATTGTGAACGCAAAAAATACATAACAAATAAATTAATTGCAGTTGCATCCGCAAAACCCAAAAATACTTATATTTTTTTAATTGCTTTCGTGAGTTGAAAACATACAAGTATTTTTTACAATATTCATGGAAATGTGATTCCTTTTTTGTTTAACCTTTTGATTTCAGGACTATTATGTGATTCCAGAATGTGACTACTGAATGTTACAGTTAAATAAAATTACTTATTTACATAAATTTTGCACCATCATGCTAATAAGCTTTTTGTATTTCCCAGAGCACAATGAATATCAGGCATTATCCCTCAAATGGTAAGTAATCACCAGTTTCATAACAATCGCTTCATGTTTACTTTGTAATAAATTACTTGTATTAAAATGATTATGGCAAATTGCGTTGTTATTTGACGACCAAAGATATAACGGTAATAATTGTCGTTGATTATGTCGCAACAGATGCAAAATTAGGCGTCTAATTTAGATAGACAGGTGTGGTGAATATGTGCAGATGCGGGTAAAGTTTACGGCGATCCCAGGCGGGCTGCGCACGCGCCGCCGCACTGTGAATCGAAACCGCTATATGCGGAACTTTACGCTATTTTTATTTAATTTGAACTTTTCGGTACGTACTTATCGAGGAGGCGAAAGAAAGGTTAATACACATTATATCTCTAAAACTAAACGGCTTACTAAAAAAAGGTTGTATTTACGGAACGAGATATTCAATGAGTTTCTACAGACAAGTCTTACTGTTACAGCAGAATAGTATCAAACATTGGCATGTTCACTACACATGCCAATTGAAATCTGATAATATAGTATCTTCTCAACTAGCACTTTCGATCCACAGTGCGGCGCGACGTGTCATTACGTCGCAAACGACGCGTGACCTCATCACCTCCGCTAATTCACTTACCTAGATGACATTATTATAAACCCAAACTACCATAGAAAGCGCTGATTCTACATCGATTACATTACCACTGATTTGCTTCCAATTCAATTGTAATTTCATTATAATTTGATGTGAGCATTATAAAAAATTACAATTCTATTGTTTCGAAGTGGCTACTGAAGTAGGATGAAGACATTTGAGCTGATTGCTGTCACCTGGACATCTGATGACGTTCTCGTTATAACACTTAACTATGTGAAAAGACTCTTTAGGGTCATCAAACAGTGCCAGCCTTCAACCTCTAGCCATTACAATTATGCTTGTATACAAAAGTGATGGAAACACTTTATTAGAATCTATTCGGCTTATTAAAAAGTAAGATGCGTTCAACAAATCGAATTTCAGTGCTCCCCTTAAGTGATTTACAAGTGCGTGAGGAATAAAATAAATGTAAAGGTTCTTTTGACCCAAATGGAATACTTCGGGTTGATAATAAAAAGGTAAAGTGTATAGGGCATGTCAAAGGAGTCGTTTTGCACATGAGTAGCGAGAGTGGGTTTGCGACAAAAGCACGAGTAAGAGAGTTAATATTATTTGTGGGGGTGGCCGCAGGGGCAGCCCATGCACAATGCGACCTGCGCCCACCTGACCCCTCACCCAAGGGATTTTTGATAAAGGGTTAATTTAAGTAGCCTGAGCGATATTTTTGATTAAAAAACGAATATGACAACGAAAGTTCAGACTTACATCTTACCAACCGCAAGGCTCAAATGTACTAACTAAACTTCATAAATAAAAAATAATTGTAATTATTGACATCCTGGCGTTTCGCCGAACATCATTTTTTATAGAATTGGCAAAAAAAGGTTTCATGTTCAAGGCTGACAGTCACTACTAACATCAAAGAATTTCTTAATGATCATAAAAATAAAATACCTAATGAGGAACACGAACACTAATTGAATTATATTTGACTAAAGTATGCTAATTATATTTAGTGAACTGAACTCTTAACATTTGAAATACAAATACTTAATTTTTATTCAAATAATATTTGTTTCAATTTTTTCTTAGCGTCACTTTAAAGAAAACAGCATCACCTGTTTTGATGTAAACAATGTTATTTTAAGATAAATCCTATTTTTGCCAACCATTAAATAGTTGTATATTTATATTTCATACATATTGAGTAATACAGCAATTCTATTACGGTCCAATACAAGTATAATGGGCAGTATGGCCATACAAAATGGGCCTACACGCAGCGGTCAAGTCAAAACAGAGGGAGGTGGTGCCATATTTTAAACCTGTTGACAGACATTGCGGGTCGAATTTGTATAAGCAACACGCATTGGGGTTCAAAGGATAACAATAAACTGCCAAATCTGACCCCAGAGACGTCCACACGTGGAGGGTCGCATGATAAAGAACGGGATTGAACTCAAGAGCCGTCCGCATTAACTCTGTCAATGGGTGTTTTTTGTGCTGATTTTCCGAATCACTATGTGTCAACAAGTTCGAGGGGTCACTGGCTGGTGAGACAAACCGTCCGGCCGAGTCGCTCTGGGCTCGACCGCTCCTTGGAAGTTGCACACATCACATACACTATAACTGGCACTGTACTGACCGTGGCGGTCCTGGTGCAGCGGCAGGCGCGGCGGCGGAGGCCAGGCGGGCAGGTCGCGCAAGCGCATGGAGCAGTCGAGGGGCTGGTCGCGCAGAGCCAGCGCGGGCATGGCGCGGCCGCGGCCGCCGGTCGTGGGTCGCGCCGTCTCTCCTGTGCGAGCGTCCGCCCACCGAGCGCGTCCGCGAGACACTGCCGCGCTCCGAGCGCTTTTTTCCTAAGTTTTTTTTTCAGCGCGCGCGGGGGCGGGGCGCCGATACCCAATCGCAGCGCGCCCCCCCTGCAGGCCGCCCCCGCCTGCCGCGTATACTCTTATTTACGTGCCGTATATTAAAAGGGTTTTCCGCGTGCCGTTATGGATTTTCCTACGTCCCGTTTTACATACGGAGCGGAGGCCGCGCGATCGACCAGGATCTCGGTTCTCACACATTCGCGAGACCCAAAACTCAGAATGCCAACAAAAAGTTCGGCTGAATGGCAGAAGTGGACCGCTCGAATCCTTTTGAGGTCCGAGGAATGAATCGGATTTCGATTTAAACGACACTAATGTGTCCTGAGAAGGAATTTTAGTTGCTTTATGTTTAGCATTAAGTGTTTTTTCGTCACTATCGGGAAATCTTGCAGACGGTTCTACGTCAGATACATTTAACTTTTTTTTCGACAATCTTAGTATACGCAAATCAATTCGCCAAGTTATTTGTAACGTTATGCTAAATATAGTTTTCTCTGGTCCATAAGGTCTGTCGGCGGACGGGCCGAGTGACGGGGTCAATGACCGCGCTGAACTTGAACCCGCCTCGCCCGAAAACTAATTAATACATTGACAACGCAACCAGAGAAAACGCACTTTTGCAAATGACAAATAATATTATAGCGCTAAGTTACAAGATTATCATTCGATTGTTATCGATCTCTGCTCTTATTATTGCATTACTTTATTTTATACTTTATTTTCATTTTCCCGCGATTGGGGTTAATAATGTCTTAAGAATTTAATAATAAAACACAAAGCAGCTATATTATCTCAGGTAAGACAACCCTTCTTGTTCAATATTAAAAAAAACACTTTTCAAAAGCGTCCCAATCCTTCGAAAAACAAACTAAAAAGTTTAAATAAAAATGCCAAACAACTTTTTTGTCAACGTCGATTTAAACACTTTGATTTTTACCTACTGCATTACTCGTATTACTTATTTTTCCATACAAATATTTTCATGTACATAAATTAATTCTTTGACATGGATATTTTTAAAGTTTACCTACCTAAGAATCTACACGAAAAACCTTAGGTAATGTTTATTTTATGAGCTAGTAGTAAAACGATGGTGGGTAACCTTGAAAAATAACCGACAGGGTATGTCACACATTCATTGAATTGCTAACAAATAGCAGAACGACCATCACCTGCGCTATGGGATATGTTGGCAATGCCTTTGGCGGTCCCCTTATCTCCTTATAAAATTGGTTGCCTGTAAAGTCGGTATACGCGCGAAAGTTTTACGTGACAACGACTCTGAGTGTTAAAATAATTTTAATGTGAATATTCATTCGTATAACATGAACCGGTGTGTATGCCTATCTCTCTCTCTCTCTCTCTCTCTCTCGCTCTGTCTCTCTCGCGCGAAACGTGAGCGGAGCAGCGTAACGCAGTTTCTTGAGGTGTCACCCGGCAAACCAATTTATAAGTCGTTGTCACGTCAATATACCATTCATCCAATTATATAAGGTGTCATCAACCAAACCATAACACAAGTATTTGATGTGTTTTTTTTAAAATAAATAATATCATCTCCGTTATGCGTAATGTTTGGCACCTGTCCAATAAATAACATCGCTTTGGTTGAAATTGACGGAAATATTTATATTACATGTGAATGTCACAAATTAAATTGAAGTAGGAAAGCGTTGCCAATAGTTAAGTTAAGTAGGTACCCATTGTTAATAACACAGGTAAAATTAAAAGGTAGAAACAGATATCTAGAAAGAGAAAGTTTCTAATATGTTTTGTCTACCGGTATAGAAGTTAAACAAAACAATTGGAAGAAATCCATTGATCATAAAAAGATTACAAAAAACAATGTTCGTTATAAATTTACATTTACTTTTTGTTTAAAACGCAAACTCTCCAGTCAAACATCGTTGTTGTAACGCAACTGATGAAGATAATTATGCCATCTCTTGTCACGTTGTAAGTTTGTGTAGAAATTTTAGTTGTGGAATAACGGATAACAATAAATACTATTATGTTTGTTTAATCATATAATTTTTTCCCGCAGAAAATAACGATAATAAGCAATATCACACTTTTTGATCTACCTACATCACTATCTCCACAATAAACTATGCACTAGCTATCTTTCATAATTAAAATGACGTCTTGAAATAATGATTATATTTGATGATAGAGCAATATCTGCGATTTTTATTTAAATAACAAGTTCAGCGTGACTACGCACAAAACTAATTTTACTATTAAATGGATAAGTTATATATCTAATCAAAATGACTGCATTGCAACATACTGGTGCAGTGGTCTACATGTCGGACTTTTAAAACCAAAGGTCGCGGGTTCGATCTCCGCACAGTACAAGCATATCTGTGCATGAACATGTGTGTTTGTACTGGTCTGGGTGTTTATATGTATAATATGTATGCGCTCACACTTGTGCACTGTAATACTTCCTGCGTAGTTGGCTGATCTCTTTTGAGATTGGCCGCCGTGGTTGAAATCAGCCAGGAGGACTATTATTATTATTTAGATGATCTAGTCTCAACAACATCACAACAGTTAGCTCAATCTTAGCCTTGGTACGTTCCCATTTCCCTCACAACTGTCACTCACTATTCACTCCTTCAACATGTAAACCAAAACATTGCACCTGTGTTCTACAATTTCACTGACTGTTTACTAGTCAACTTGTTAAACCGACAAGCCCTAAGGAAAGGACAAAGACCGTCTTGAAGGGTGTAAGCCCGGACAGGTAGCGGTACCGAGCCAAATGTCACGCCCTTGGGCACGCCACTGCACGCTAGTTTTAAGTTCACGGACGGTGGATGAATGGCATGCTATGAATGGACGGACAAACATGTTCTCTTAACGGTAAACTTTACTTGTATGTAATTAGAGTGTGACATTATTCAGGTAACGTAAGTTCAGCCACTAAGGGGAGCTACCTAGTTGATAAATACGAGTAAACTAGTATAGACGTCTATAATCCCTATCTTTCTATTGAGAATTTATGCTTAACGTATATTTTTATGTAGATAATTTGTACTTTTTTCAAGAATCAATAAAATTTATAATTTATTTATTTATTTACTTCGATTATATTATTATTCAAGATTCAGTTTCATGTCAGCGATTTGTTTCTCATCGGCTATGTTGGTAACAAATGGCGGGAGATCGTGCGCTGTGGCGCTCCTTGGGGGAGGCCTATGCCCAGCAGTGCACTGCAACAGGCTGATATGATGATGTTAGTAACAAGTCCTAACTTTCAGTGATTTAATTTTTTATTGGATTTTATTAACTGCTTTGATAATAATCAATAACACTAAACATTGGTACTTTTTTTATTACTAGGTGTAAAGTGTTTATCCCAAGGGAGCATTTAATAATAATACCCAGGGAGGATAAAAGTATCCTATCACCTAAGTCATCTCATAACTTGCGTTTATTCCAAATTTCATCAAAATCCGTTCAGTAGTTTCAGCGTGATTGACGGACAAACATCCAAACAAAGAAACTTTCACATTTGTATTGTTATTGTTGAAATAAATGTGTTTCTAATATGTAATTTTATTACAATGTGTTCTTAATTACTTTAATATAGGTAGCAAAAACTTATAGAGGACGGTTAAAGCAAAAGTGGTTGGTGCATTGATAATAATAATAATAAACATACAACAACATCACATGTACATTTATCTGACTCCGTGGTAAGAAGCTACAGCACTTGTGTTACAGATATCAGAATCAACAGTGGCACAAGTAAACTTAATTAAAAACATATAACACACAGACCAGTACAAACAGTCATGTTCATGCACAAAAAGTTTGTACAGTGCGGGGATCAAACGTCGTGGGTTCTTGGTTAATAGTCAACTTCTTGACCATTACACCAAAGTGGTCGTTTAATCGGAAATTTTAAATTTGGTTTCAAATTAGTTTTACCTAATTCTTTATACTCTGCTTTACGATTACAATCGAAAAATGTGGCTAAACTTGTTTATTGCGGTTAGTGAGCGCAATGCAGGCTTATGATCCTTGCTTAACTTTACTTCTTTTGAATAAAGAGTATGAAGATGTCGACAAATAAAATTGCTCACAATGTTATCTACAACATAACCTATAAGAACCAGTAGTAATTACACTGAAAGTCACAACAACTAGTAGAGTGGAGAACAATAGGTAATTTTGATGATTCACGTCTTAATCGACAGCTAAGAAAGAACCGACAGCGCCGAAGCTCGTTCGTCATATTGGCACCACACAAAGGCTACCAGAGGCGTAGATACCGCACAATAAAAACACCACCACAACTCTCCCTTACCTACCAAGAAGGTACATCTATCCACACGTACAAACAAATTATTACACAGGATAGGTATGCTTAGCTTGCATGCAATACATTAACATACGACTAGGAAAGAGACAAAGAAATGTTGTTGCTCAGCCTCCCAATACAAGGACCAGATGTGCCAGTAGATAATTTATATCACGTTCTGCTTTTCTGTTTAACAAAATTAATAAATATATATGACAAAACTTGTCGTATCTGTAAGGAAAGTTTGTTAATTTGGATGAAACAGAAGACATATGAGGTAGAAGCATTACTAGAGCGCGTTGCATAATCGTACATACAAAACACACTCACATACTTATAATAAGTCACATTATATAATAGTATTAAAAGAATACAAATAAAATATTACTGTCTACATACTGCCTTGTTAAAATAAAATATAGTTAAGGAAGAGCGGACCCCCAAATACAGGCAAATTTTGCTTAAATGGGGGCTCCAATGTACTAGTTTTAAGGCAACTTTGTAACGAAATAAGTAAATAAAAAAATGCTGTAAAAAGGAAAAAAATGTCAACCTTAAATATCTATACCGACCGATACTTAAGAAGAGGTTGAAGTGCTGCGGTGCTTTTTCTATCATGAGTCCAGTTCAGTTCAAACGTTTTAACTAAAACACAGTTGAATTGATTTCTTGTCTAAAATTTACATTAATTGTAAATTTTTGGGTAGTATATAACTTTACCTGCGTTACAAAAATCTTGCGACTACAAACAAAATGATTTTAATGATTTGTAAGAACTATTGTTTTCTTTCTACCATTCAGCCAGTCATTACGGGGGTGATTTCTATCACAACAAAATATTTAATTCCAACGTCACGTTCAATAGTTTTGTCAATTCCATTCGTTTCAATAGGAATTCGACAAAGGCATTGTGCTTCGAGTGTCGTTTGACCCGCGCGCCACGGTCATTAGCGGAGGGTACGTAGGAACCTTATATAATAGCAATAAAGTTGAAAATGGTGTTGTTTGATCTACAAAGGTGTGAGATATGGGTCAGTGACGTCACTCGTGACATCTGCCGCCCCCGCACCTGGTGATATCCCCCTCTCCCCCTCCCCCGCGCGGCCACTCCGACGCATGCAGATTTATCACAACAGATATTTCGATAACAAGGATATAGGGCTACAAGAAGAGACACATGACTCTATCTACTCACATACTTATTATGTCCGAATCATCATAAAAACCACAAATTCAGTATGCACTGTTTATTAGGCTACGTAGCCAGATGTCAAGTGGTTTAATTGACCTACCTACATTATTCAACTTTATTTTATAACAAAGTAAACATGTATCTACGTACACAATGCATACCATTTTCATGGATTACAACGCTAAGATTAATTACAACAATACTGATCTTTAGAACTTTGCCAACCTCATTAAATGGCATTTTGGCATGACAATTTTTCCAAAGATAGATCATTTGTCTACATCCCATGCACTCTTTTGTTGAATAGTTGGTAGCTCATAAAAAAACTTCAGCTGCCTGTGTATTTCATTCCTTATCCGCAAGCAACGGAAATGCAATGACGATGAAGTGTAATATTGATTTGGATTTCTAACGTAATGAAATTTCACAGTAGCGGACCCGGTAGACGTCGTCCTGTCCGCTGATTTCGCTTTTTTTTAAATATTTTCTCATCGTTTAAACCTTCCCTGGACTTCTGCAATTATTTCAAGACTAAAATTATTCAAATCGGTTCCGACGTTTTCGAGTTTTATATAGTTAATATAGACTAACTAGACTAGACTAACTGTACTATAAGAGATATCTTAATAATATCCAAGTGATGCATAGTCCCTAAGAAGTTGAAAGCATTTTAGCATCAACTTAAATGATAACTTAGATGTCAGTTGTTGTCATAATAATTATGATCTTGACCAAGAATATCAAATCGAATTAATAAGATATTAATAATATAAAAATTATTTTGTGAGCACATCCAGTGCAGCTCTATATCGCCCAAAAGTGTCAGATGTGTTCTCTAATCTATGGACGCGGGCGCGGGTGCGCACGCGCCGGCTGTCGTGTGCCGTATGGAGTTGTACCCGTAACTGCCCAAAACAACTCGCCAATATAAAGTTATGGCTTTCACTGATAGATACACCTTTGGCGACATGTGGTTCGTTAGATTTAAGGTCCCCAAACGGTCAAACCGTTTAGTAATGATGAAATAAATTAATTTGGAATGGTTTCAGTCAAGGAAGGCTCTACCTACAAATGCATTAGTTGGCAAATATTACGACAACAAGAACTGCGCTTGGAAGGCAATGAGAGCTGTAATTACGCGTTGTTTTGATGGGTTAGATCTGTAAGACTTATTTTAATATCGTCGTACCTCTACGTTATTACTTTTAAATAACTGTTTACTAGTAACTAAATAGTAATAATAAAATTCTGCCTCTAATTTGAATGTACATCAGAAACGTTTGTATTTTGGTCAAAACTCATTTGATTTGTTTTAAAAGACGAAGCGAGGTCATACCCCGTCAAAAGCGTGCTCGGTTTAAAAACTTGTTTTATCAGCCCCCAATTATAAATATATATTTATAAGAAAAACGATTTTAATATGTCAATCCATATATTTAATAAATTGCGAAGGAATTATAATTAAGAAAAATTTAATGAACCGCTGCAAAATAAATGTTTTTAAAGCTTAAGTGAATATTTTTATTGTACTGACTAATTTTACTACGATATTTAATGTAATAACATAATATAATTAATGTAACAAAATGTGCCTACTATTAACATTTGCATGCATGTACGCAGGTTGAATACACACGACAATTTTTATTTCAGCATTGCAAAATTTTTGTATTCTTGCAACTAAACTATTTTTATATCTAGGCTTGTAACTTACAGGATCAACAGTTTGATCTCAAAGGAAAAAAATAAAAATTATGACTTACAAATAAGCAAAATAAAATTATCATAAATTTTCAACTGAAATGCCGCACCCTTTTTAGCCTTGAGAGAATACTTCACACGCAGGTTCAGAATTCAAGACATACTTCCGTCTGGGGACAACAATGTATTGAAAATTAAAAAATACACAGTTGACATGATCAATTAACACTTCATTAGGCTGACTCGTTGTCATTAGTGAGGGTGTCTGTAGGGGAGAGGTCTGGGGAGGGGAGGGTTTCCCAGAATGGCCCCCCGCGTAGGCCGCTACTCCGAACCACAATTATCGTACCCACTCCGAGGTGGGTACTCCTTTTAAGTAGCGGCATTTAATTCTACTAAAGCCTTTAACAAAAAAAAGAGATTTCAATTGGGAATGTGTTGATAACATATTTGAATCGTAATTGGTCTTATTGAGTTAGAAGGTATATTTAATGAAGATGAGCTTGTTCTAAGAAATGTACTTATTTTCCTGACTTGTATACGTATATTTACATGATAAAATGGGTAACAAGTATGTGCATCAGTAACGCGAGTTATGTGAGTAATCCTTTGTAAGCCAACAAACTTTTTTCCACAGAACACATTTTACAAACTGATTTAACCTCCAAAAATCAAAATAATAACTTCCCATCCAAATAATTAAAAGATACTGATACCAGATATGCATTATTACACATAAAACACATACATATATATTTTTTTATACATTATTTTAATTATATTTGAACCTGAATTTGAATAATAGCATTAAATGTAGCGAAAAGCGAATTGTCTCCGTTTTCATGACTACGATATTATGCTGAATAAGCTTCAGGACAATTTCAATGTAAAACTGAATAAGCGACACAATTCAGGATATCCTTGCAATAGAAATCCATAATTGGCCTCTTTAATTATCCTCAACTTATCCTGCTCAAGCAAATCGTTTCGTTGACAATTAAATTCGATCATTAGACGTGTTGCATACAAAGGACGAAGCCTCGAGGGTCGTCCAGCCAGCCTAATACGAGCCAAGGCCATATTACAGCATTTTGAGAGACATAAAAACGCGCGTGCGCATCCGACGCGACACCTGTGCTACGCACACATACGTAACCGTAGGTACCTATATAAGGTTAAGAAAGGAAACACACACACGTGCCATTCAAGTTAACATTTGTCATTCCGGACACTTGCTTGACCTGTACAGTAATAATACAGTGGCGACCGCAAAAACGCTAAGCAGCTTTACGCAAAAATAAAAAAATTGTAAGAACATTTTTTATAAAAATTTAATAGGATGTCTAGTGTAATTAGTATGTTTATGTATTCATCAACGCATAAGATGCTGCTTACGTAAATGTAATAGACACCTATTTCAGGCTAACTGTTGTTGCTGATGTAAAAGTATTTAATGCAATGGAAAATATAAATATAAATTAAATCTCACCATGAACAAATTATAAGCAGTTCTAAGGAAAAGATATAAGGAAAGGCATTCGGCATCGTACAAAATCGGATGAGAGCAGTGGTATTTAAAAAAAGACATTGGGAATCATAAATAATAAATAAAAAAATAAATATTTCTCAACAAGCACACCAATTCTCTAGTCCCAAAGCTGCAAAGTAAGCTACGAGGCTTGTGTTATGGGTACTAGATAACGGATATTATATATTTAAATACTTTTTTTTTGTAAATAAATACATATTATAAATAGAAAACACCCAGACCAGTACAAACACACATGTTCATGCACACTTATGCTTGTACTGTGCGGGAATCGAACCCGCGACCCTTGGTTTAGAAGTCCGACATGCGGACCACTGCACCAAGCGGTCGTCCTAAGTATTTGAATACCGATAAATAAAAATATAAATAAAGAAAATATTTCACACATTGCAAAACTGACGGTGAAACAGATGCGAACATAGTGCAGGCATCGCCAAAATCATGACATAGATCTATCTCACTTATTCTTTTCAGGTCGCAGAGTCCAAACATGCTCAAGCTTTTTTGACGTGACAACGTCTTATAAATTGGTTTGCCGGGTGACACCTCAAGAAACTGCGTTACGCTGCTCCGCTCACGTTTCGCGCGAGAGAGACAGAGCGAGAGAGTGAGAGAGAGAGAGATAGGCATACACACCGGTTCATGTTATACGAATGAATATTCACATTAAAATTATTTTACCACTCAGAGTCGTTGTCACGTAAAACTTTCGCGCGTATACCGACTTTACAGGCAACCAATTTTTTTTTGTCGGTATAATGGCAAGCCCCTGCCCTCTAAACTAGGATAGATCCTGTATCTTAGAGAACAGTGATCCCTCCAGAGATATTGTAAGTACATTACCTCTATACTAAATAATGTGGTTTTAAATTTACACTTTCTGATCACTGTGTGTGTGTGAGAGAGAGAGCTACTCTCTCTCGCACACACACACATGCACATACTACTATGTGCATGTGTGATCCCCTTATCATAAGGATGAGGAATTGCAGGGTTGTCCTTACCTGTGATGACGGTGGGTCTGGCCTGCACTGTGCCGCAGGCTGACTGCAGGAGCCGCTGCAGCCGCGAAGAGGGGTACTCCAGCCATGTGGGCCCCTCGCGCCGTCTCTGTGGACAAATTAAAAAAATTGAAAAACTCCCGAAATGAGCATAAAAACAGCTGATGAGCTTAAACGGCTGGATGGATTAAGAACAACTTATCTTTCATCCACTGACGACCACTTTGGTGTAATTGTCACGAAGTTGACTACTAACCAAGAGGTCGCGGGTTCGATCCCCGCACTGTACAAACATTTGTGTGCATGAACATGTCTGTTTGTACTGGTCTGGGTGTTATATGTATTTATTTAAGTTTATTTGTAAGACCACTTGATTCTGATATCTGTAACACAAGTGCTTAAGCTACTTACCACACTACTACTTACCACATAGTCAGATCAATGTATGTGATGTTGTTGTATTTTTATTTATTTATTTATTTCATCCATCCGTTCGGGAGGTACGTTGCCGCAGACAGACACATACAAAAACACATATACACCCATAAACAGACATAAGCGTCAACCTTATACCACCCCTCTTTTTCGTCGGGAGTTAAAAAATGTTTTCAAATGAAAAGAATTGCATTATGCAATCTGTAGAGTTGGCTTTACACACCAGAATTAAATTAACCGTTTGGGTTTAAGCCACCCATCAGTTGGTATGTTAGTGTTACATAATATATATTAACGCTATGGCCATCTAACCTCCCGTTGACCTGACTGATGACACTGTGACAGTTATTAACAATCACAGTGTCAAACTGTCTAAAGTAACATCTGCTCTGGCCTTAACTTTTATTAACATTGTGACTTACTTTTTACGACTTTCTATTTCTACAAACAAGCCATGTCAAATTAACACAATTGTGTTTGAATGCAATTTCAATCATTTTTTAAAGCCCTTACTACAACCAAAACACTTGCTTATCAACCTCACCCCTTTGCTTTTAAGACGCAATAAATCAACGCTGAACCCGAAAAGCGTCGCGTGCCGCAAAAAACCCGCGTGTCACGTGTCTAACCCTTCCAGGTGGCGTTAGACGCAAGAACGCGCGTAAAAACACCCCATTGTCGCCCACTTTTTTGTTGCGGCCCGCGCGTTAGCCGCCCCTGCCGGAACAAATTGCCCGTTAGATTCTCACACTTTATTATAATCTAACACCTGTAGATATCTATGGTGCCCATAATTACTCACTTACGTCATTGATAGTTCAGGTAGCTACAGCTTATTATTGAGTTCCGGTATTTGTAACGAGGAATTAACTGGTTGCTACTGACGACTGTTTTTTAATACAAAGCATCTATTAGAAGGGATTGAAATGAGTTTTTTTATTGGATACGTAGATATATTAAAAACATGTCTAGCGCCTTTTCAATTGATCGATGGAGGTTTGAATCTATTAAGATCTTAAGTTGAATTGCACGTCATGACGTCATAATGTAGGTAACCTTCAGTGGTTGACTGCCTCTTTGGTGTAGTGGCAAAGTTTCTGCCTTACATCCGAGAGGTCCTAGGTTCGAATCCCAGATCGACCCAAAATTGTTTCTGAGATTTTCTGTTATGAATTCCTCACAAACAGCTCGGAGTCGGGAAGTTGGCGGTGTTACACCCTGTGCCTCGGAAAACACATTAAGCCGTTGGTCCTGCGCTTGATCTCTCTCCGGTCATTTCAGATTGCCGTCTCACCGAAATTTGAGAGTGATGGAAAAGTGACTGCACCTGTGTATTGCGCTCACACTTGTGCAATATCTCCTGCGTAGTTGGCTGATCTCTGTTGAGATTGGCCGCCGTGGTCGGAATCGGCTAGAAGGACTATTACTATATTATCAGTGGTAAGGCCGATTAATTTGAATAAATAAAGAATTCTTAGCTAGTCGAAAGATTAACGATAATCGCAACTTAACACCAGCAAGTAAGAACTTCACGGTGTTTTTTCACTTTAATTAACACTTAACACAAACTCGAGTAGGTTTCCAATTCCCAAAATCAAGAACTCAAAAATTACAGGCGCAATAAGTTATTATCGTGAAGCTACTTACACAGATAGTTGCCTAAGCTTACCATGTTCGTTCAACCATCCCATAAAAAGAACTGAGGCGTCGAATACATAGAGGAGTGTGTTAAAAATTGAACATACTAAAATGAAATCGCTCCATGAAGTACTTTCAGGCAGGCAAGGGGTGCGGCCGAGATACATATTTACACGGCGTAAAGTACATAACGCTCTCCCTTTTCAGCCGGACGAAATATAAAGTTGTGTACAGCAGCGGGCGGGGGCATCTAGCCGTCTCACTCGGTAATGTATTCACGTTTCCTGGGCCGCTCATTTTTTATCACAGTCGCGCGGCGCATTAGAATTTCCAGGCGAGAAAATCTCACTCACACATGCATACTTCAACTGGCATGCTAACTGAAACTCGACCGTTGTAATCAAGGGTTAAGGTAGAAACTTCTTTGTTGGTGTCCGAGGAGTTTTCTTCAAGGTGGTGGGCGACGTGGTGTGGGGCGGGCGGGACATTGTAAATTCGCGCGGGCGGGTGAAGTATGGGGGGAGGGGGCGCTCGATAAGACAGCCGCTTCCGCGAGCGAGCGGCGACACCGTATACCAATGATCTACTCATATATCTGCGTTTTAAATAACAAAATCGCTTTGTTCTAGACAGAGAGAGGGTATTTTAATGTACTCAGAAGAAAAACTGGCAAAACAAAGCAGAAGTTTATCACTCTATACACAGACTTTTCACTTAAAACAGATAAAAGATGTAATAAAGTATTTACGTTTTTAGTCTGGGCTTACCAGACAAACTACATAATATTATGTGTTCTTCTACTAACTAGAATTAATTGCATAACTTGAATATGGTAATTTAAATTAATTTAATATAATTTGCATGCTGTAATAATATGGCTGAAAAAGCTGAACCACAATGTCTGACTTACCACCTAAATGTACCCTTTTTCATACGCAAATAAATTTCATTCATTCATAAATTGACTGTAACATATCACAAACTTATAAGTATACAGTCTGTTACTACAAAGCTACCAGCTCTTCAATAGAATAACAATAAACACGCCACGAATTACAGTAAGCAAAAGGTCGAAGAATACATGATTTCAAAATTTTGAGCATCCGTGAGCTACTTAAAAATAAGGTAACAATATGACGTGTTGTAACTCTCTATACATAAAATTCTCGTGTCACAATATTCGTTCCCGTACTCCTCCGAAACGGCTTGACTGATTCTTATGAAATTTTAAGTTAGCATATTGAGTAGGTCTGAGAATCGGCCAACATCTATTATTCATATCCCTTAGTGATAAGGGTTGTCCACAATAATTTATATGGGAAAATGCCGGGTCAACTAGTAACATTATAAAGTTAAAGTATATTACAACGAGGCTATCAACGTTTTATTAGAATTATAATATAAGCATATTACTAATCCACCCTGAATATAAGCATCTGAGATATAACTTGAACATACGTTACTGAAAAATACGGAAGTAGGCAACATTATGACGTGTGGTGTGGCGAGGTCGCCTCCCGCCGACCCAATTTACGGTCCCGATATAAAACCACCCAACTGTGCGCACCGCGGATCCCTGCACGAAACCATCCAAATGTATAATCTTGGATCACACACGTTGGAATAAGAGTACTTAAAGAAAACACTGTACCGAACAAAAAAGGCTGTCAAAGTTTTAACGATGCAACAAAGTATTTGCAAGGCTGAGTAGAATATTACGATGTTACTGAAAAATTTGACGAAATGTCAAAGTCTCATCATCATCATCTATCTATCATCTCATCATCATATGTATCATCAACCAAAAGATCTCGCAAGAGAACGTCGTTTTCTTCATCGTATGCTCCGTGAGGCTATTGAAATTAGAAGATACCCAATTTTTTATGGAGGAGATGGTTGGAAAATTCTTGGGATCCTGTTTTAGCCAAGACGCAAGCTAAACCACGCACTGCAAGACCTCAAGATACTGTTAGCTCATTTTGTGTAGATAGTACGTAGCTTAATATTTTTGAGAGATGGTAGTTTAAAATTTTTCAAAAGTATGTAATGAAAACTAACACCTTAGTCTACCTGTGACCACGAACGCTAAAAAGGGTCCGAAACGTCAGGTTAAAATAAAATGTAAATAAAAAGTGGAGTGCTAGGTGCTAGTGTTTATCAAATTTAAGGAAACTTGAAAATTTCAGAATGGAATGAAAGGTATTTGTTGGAGCGTTGGCTTCTGAAAGTCAGATCGACAATGTAGTTGTTTTCAGGCTATCATTGCTCTTTTAGATTCAGAACCTATATATTGAAATTGTTGAACATGTTAGTAGGTAACTAATTTGTTAAAAACTATTGATCCTTTTTGTTTAAAGGTGTGTTCAAGTCTACTACGAACAGCACAATCCTAGTTCAACATGACCTATTATGTGTGCCGCTATATCTTGTGATAGGAGACGCGTTCTGATAGCGAACGGAGTCCTAAACATCAGTAAATATAGACATAAAGGACTCCCAGACAAAGTTGAATTGCTTAGTCGATGACTAAATTCGCTATCGACTTCCTTTGTTAAACGTTTAAAAATGACAGAAGTCACTTGACTTATTGATGTTAAATGTCAGTTCCATACACTATACAAACCATAGTAAACGCGGTTTTAGTCAGCGTCTATTCGACGTACTCGTATGTTTGTCTATAAGATTAGGCGAATGTTGAGCTAAATCACTCGACTTCGCTCGAAATCTGGTCGTATGGATTAATTCGTACTACAGATACGAACCAACTGTATAGTAGGTATATTAGTAATAGTCCTCCTGGCCGATTTTAACCACGGCGGCCAATCTTACCAGAGATCAGCCAACTACGCAGGAGATCTTATAGTGCACAAGTGAGAGCGCAATACACAGGTGCACTTACTGTTCCATCACTCTCAAAGTTCGGTGAGACGGCAATCTGACAGGACCGGAGAGAAATCAGGCGCAGGACCAACGACTTAACGTGCGCACCGAGGCACGGGGGTGTAACACCGCCAACTTCCAACTCCGAGCTGGTTTTGAGAAATTCATGACAGAAAATCTCAGAAAATTTTTTGGCTCGACCTGGTACCTCGAATCTCGGATGTAAGGCAGAAACTATGCCACTACACCAACGAGGCAGTATGCAGTATAGTAAAAGCTAAGGTCGGTTTTTGGAGCGCGGGGTCAAGGCCGCGGCCTCGACTCGCGCGTAAACACTGCAACTGCTAAGCCCAGATGTTATGTTTACGTCACACGCCATCTGATGTCCAATCAAGCTAACTTGGCTCCAAAATTTGACCATTTTGTTAGTAAGATTAACCATGACCATTCTGTTACTAGGCTTCGTTTATGAATCGAATTAGGAATAAGTTAAATTAAAAATGAAGTAGTTAGGGCTGTGTACGAAAGTTGCAAAATGGTAGTCTGTGATCTTTGACAGTGTGCGGTTGTATCTATTTGGGTAGACAATTTTTGACGAAACATTTGCATTTGATTCTAATATATTAATTTTGAAATCAAATGCAAATGTTGCAACCACCTATTTAATGACTTATTATGAATTTATGACTTTGACGGTATTTTTGTGTTTTTGTATCTATATCTGTGTATCTCCTTGTATTGTGTTTGTGTGTGTTTCTATGAGTGGATTCTTGAAATAAATGATTTATTATTATTATAATTATTAAGGGTTTCAAATCGTAGCTGTGCTGCTTTTGTAGTCTGTGTCTATTGAACATAGCTCAGCACAACTCGTGTTTGGAAATTAACTTTAAGCTTGATAACAGGTATGTTAGTTTTATAGTAAAGTTTCAGCGTAACATTATACCTAAAGCACTTAATTTGTGAAAATAAATATGCCAAACCTAAAAATGAAGACCTAGAACCCATTTATTATTCATTTGTTTTTAATTCGAGCGTAAAGATTGGGTCAGTCACCGCTCGCGAGGTAGCCGGGAGCGGGTAAACAAATCAACAATGACTCGAAACGGCTGTCACGCACGGAGGTCGTACTCCGTAGCCCCGTTTCAACAGGCCACGTGAACTCGTAGAATAGTCGCTGGACAAGTGGATTGTGAAAACCGCACTGACCAAGGTTGGGGCTGAAATACTCACAATGGATGAATAGAGCTTAGGCCAAAGTTCGTTTTAACCAACAGTCTGCATCCGAGCGTCAGCGTCAATGACGTCCATTGAGTTTTAAAAATGAAGGTTGTCCCTTGACAACCTTCATTTTTAAACCAATCTTCAAGACCGAAACGATCGCCCAATCACTTTGGTGTAATGGTTAAGAAGTTGACTATCAACCTAGAGGTCGCGGGTGTGATCCCCGCACTGTACACACATTTGTGTGCATGAACATGTCTGTTTGTACTGGTCTGGGTGTTATATGTATTTATTTAAGTTTATTTGTATGCCACTATTTAACACTAGTGCTTGAGCTACTTATGGAGTCAGATCAATGTATCTGATGTTGTTGTATATTTATTTATTTAAAAACGACAAAAGAGCTACCAATCTCTTGCTCTTATCATAGCACAAGTGGTAGAAACGGCTGGATTCGGATAACACAATACTGAGTAAGCCCACTGCTCAGTGGCCAGGGCCCCTTCGCGTGGACTTTGCAAAGAATTTGGTATCGCTCAACTTTCGCGGTCGTTACAATCGATGGGAGTAGCCAAAAAATGATTGTGAAGAATAGGGACCAATGTAGACTTGAAATAATGGGTACGTTAGGTAAAATTCGCATACTTCTTAAATAAATATTAAAATTGGAATCTTATATTTTTACTCGCTAGACACTGTAGTAAAAGCCCAACGAACATTCTATGGAACTCTTAATTTGAAAGAATGAATGACTTCCCCTTCCTGTGAATAACAATATCCTTAGCCCGAAAGTTGTCTAAAAGAGATCGCTCTAACTGATAAGACTGCCTACATTGTAGATGTTTCTGTATACACTCTTGGTGCAATAAATGTTAAATTAGTAAACATACCATAATTTGATAGTATGTCCAATAAAGAGTTATATTTCTAGAAATTTTAACTATTTTTAAATACAATCACTGTTCACTAAGTTGTCAAAGGCTGAAAAGCCCCTTTCTTACTCATTTACATTCTTTATACCTAAACTTATTATCAGTGTTGAGACAGATAGTCCACGCCTTCAATAATACTTTCCATGATAACAACAAAGAAAT
Organism: Pyrausta despicata; assembly: GCA_963921415.1. Taxonomy (NCBI): domain Eukaryota; kingdom Metazoa; phylum Arthropoda; class Insecta; order Lepidoptera; family Crambidae; genus Pyrausta; species Pyrausta despicata. The sequence goes on along the minus strand of OY992851.1, from coordinate 17,302,579 downwards.
TTTATTTCGATAATGTTATGTACTTTTCTGAACTAAGTACAACACTGAAGATACAGTATCTCATACAGCCTTCTGCTTCTTTGTTCAATAATGACAAAAAGTGTACTTCAAATAATCATTATAACATTAAACTTAATTAACATCCATAAACTATTTCACTCGAAGCGCACCTGTCTGTCCCTTCCCAAACAAAAACAAATAAATCAGTTCAATGATCAAACGCATTAGCGTAAACGCTCGTCGCATATTCAGTGCGCGCGCGCACAATGGGCGTTCGGGGAAGGAAGCCGCGGCCACCTGCGCCAGGGCATCGCTGGTGAAGTGGTGATGAGCAGTGATGTCAGATGGAGCGATAGTGGGACAGGACATTTCCTATCTATGTTAAAACTCTACTAATAAGGCTTAGCTGTCCCAGTAGAAAATAACGGTCCAGAACCATCAACAAGTCAATAAAATTTTGTTTCGATGAGTTTTAATGTTGTACCTTCCACTAAATAGTAATCAGGTATACCATCACCCTTGGCCACCACAATTGTCAGCCTACTATTTAGCCAAGATCTTCAAAGCAGGAGACAGATTACGAATAACACTTTGTCGATGGAGGACGTAGCTATTTGTCAGTATAAGTTTACACGATAGAAGACAATAACATGCAACAACAGTAATCACGTAAATGTTCCTCCGAACTTGAATTGGGAGTATTTGTGTAAACTACTGTTCACCTTGAATGCTACTGCACGCAGTATATTTGTTCTACTTTTCGTCTTTCTCTGCCTTCACTTGATTTACTTGTATCACTTGTATTTACCCATCATATTTGGACGACAGCCTTGGTCTAGTGGTCTTGGGTCTAGACAAAAAAACCGGCTATCGCGGGTTCGAATCCTCTTAGGAGGCAAATGTTTGTGTGATGAGCACGAGCATTTGTTCCTGAGTCATGGGTGTTTATAAATGTATTTAAGTATTTCTATCCAATTTTCTAGCCATCATAACACTAACGCTCAGTTTGGGGCTAGGTAGTTGGTGTGTTCGTTGAAACAACTTATTTTATTGTTTATCACATTAGCTTGAAGAATCACAAATTTTAGCCTTCGTGTTTTTATAATGAATTCAGTAAATCCTAACCTACCTCTGTTCCGATCTATTGGAACACCATCTCCCCAGCACTATGCCAAACCTAGTCCCAGTGTCGCATGCGTCACCTTATCGCGTATGTAGCCCGTCACCTCTCATTAATAATAAACTGGTGTTCATCGGCCATCGCTTCCGATCTGCGCAGGAGTGGCGGTGGGAACCGGGATCGCTCGCGATACCATCGCCAAGAGATCCCATATCACATTGTTTCTCGATACATGAGGGCAATAATCTTTGGTGCAGTTTGATCTTGGTTTTCGATGGTGATAAAATGCTGTTTATTGTTGTAAGATTTTTATGTACATTTTGGTGAACTCCAGAGGCTTTCATAAACCTTTCTTAATTTAAAATAAATACATCTGATATTATAAGCTACGGGTATATAGGCCAATTGAACGATATTTAAAATTATTTTTAGGGCTCCTTTGTACTATTCTTTAAAATAAGTTAACTGAAAGCAATACATATTTTGGACTTGTAACTGTTCTTATCACCTGCATGGAGTCCCGTCTAACTAACTAAAAGAACTAACTCTATCCCTTAAACCTTATCTTACTTGATGAAATCAGATTCGATATTTTCAGTCTCTTAATTGATATTTAATAATTCTTCAGATCTTTATCAGATTTAGCATATGTTTAACCTTCTGGCATACTTAACCAACCCCAAATTTGCATTTTTACCAATAAATCCTCAATTAACCCATCGATTAGGCACGCAGCCTCGCGACATGCGCAGGCGCAGTCTCAGTCCGACGCTCCATCACTGTCAGCCGTAACTGCTAGCTAAACTTCCCAATAGAGTCATTAAATGTAATTACTCATTAAGTAAACAGTTTTGACAGTTTAATTTTTAGAATCTGTTGTGATAAATGAACTTGATTATTACTTTGTTGTTATAATCTAATCGCCACCATTAAAGTCTTTCGCATACAGCAAAGTCTTATGGTTCCTTTTAGTAGCGAGCGAGTCTATGAAGCTCCGTGTTTTCTTGTAGGTACAGTGGCTAGCACATCAGGCTACCCATTTTTGTTGCAAAGTCGCCCTTATTACAAGCGTTTAAGATATTGCAGTGTTTACCGTGACGTGCTGGTCACCGATACTTAATTGTACTTATTTTTACCCCCCAAGCAATGTGTTAAAATAAACTTCATGCCTTAAACTGTCAAAACTGAATTTAAACTGATAAATTTATAATATTCTAGTGGCCTTCGTCCGCGTGGAAAACCTTTAACTTAGCTGTAAGCATGTCTAACGAACAGCAATTCACTTTAATATATAAGAAAGATTTTTCACCTTAACCTCTTATTTATATACCTTCTCACTTCCAAGGTCAGAGTCCCCTAGCAGCCGAATCTCAGCGCAGGCGCAGGTAAGTTGCTATACTTTATAATATTTGGTGACCGAGCAGGACGCATATTTGCTAAAGCTACCATGGGAAACGAAGTTATGTAACTTATCCTCTAAACAAACCTTTTATTTTATTTAAAAAAATACATGATTGTTAAACTGTCAGCTACACAATAACTTTTTTTACATGAAAGCTTTCTTGGGCTTAAATAGAAGACAAGAAATATAAATGCACGTGTATCGATTATTTTCATGAGATTATTTTTCTGAAAGGTGATTTTGTTGACTTAACTGAGAAGGAAACTGAATATGAATATCTCATTGGTAGTATTGTTGTTGTTCACAGATATTTTAAGAATTTCTTTTATCATTTTGCAAAATTATAACTCTGTAATAATCTCCTAATCACTGTAGTAAAACAATAGGATGTTTGACACCAAGTATTTTATTCTAAGCATGTTACAACAATGTCAAATTAATTCGAGCACGTGCGAGTTGTTTTTCTATCGGCCAAAACCCGGCCTTCAAATTCAATTCCACAATCATATTTGATTCCCAGAATCATTTAACATGTAAAGTAAGTGGCAAATAAGCTGGATCGGTTTGGGGAATACGCGTCCTCGTGGGATTCCTGTCACGCCGCGCGCAGGTGTGCGGCGCGCGCGCAGCATTACAAGCGACGCCGGGGCACAATGCATACATCACACAAACACTCAATTTTGACGAAAAACAACTTTGAGTGCACAGCATAAGAGTCAGGTGATCCGCAAGCGACCCACAAGAAGTTTAATATGATAACATTGTCCACAAACTTTACATACTTACGATTTTTTACGAATCAGAGCGTCGAGTTGGACTCTGTTCTCAATACGTCTCGCAGATTAAATGTAAATACGCGACTTGAATATGGAACGCTGGTTGTAGAATTTTTTCAAATTCGCATGAAACATAGTTTATATGCGTGGTTTGTGGGTAGATAAAAAATATTGCAGTGCTTGTAACAATAAACATATTTGTAAATGATGAGTAACTTAGTCAGTGCCCTGCTGTGAAAATACGTTTATGTTATTCCTTTGATTGTAATCGATCACTTATCTGATACGATGTTAAGAAGCATCTGTTTAACATCTGAATACTTACGAGTATTGTATACTTACTTTCAAATCCTTTTTCCCCGAGTTCAGAAAAGGCAGCAGTCACTGAACGTCAAAATCTTTTTTACTTGAATCTGCGACTTGATAAATGAATAATTATCCTTCTTTTTGTTTTATACAGTATGTATATTCCTTAATTTAGTTGCTTCAATAGCTGTTCTTTAGCAGTTTCCTCAACTACAAATAAATACTTAATTGCAACCGTAACAAATGTATCGCGTTAATCTAAAGAAGCATCGCGCGGTCGCTGGCGCCTCTCCAACCAATGATTGGCAATCGACCGTGCAATGGGCCTCCCCGTTCGGAGGCACACACTCATGTGTCGAAATCAACAGTTACGGATAAGAAATGCCGGCTATTTAAAGATGGAGCTTAAAGTTTTAAAGATATGATTTTGCCACGTCTTCGGGATAAATAAATAAATATTTCACAACAATCACACCAATTCTCTAGTCCCAAATTAAGCTACGAGGCTTGTGTTATGCATACTAGACAACGGATAAACATACTTAAATATATTTTTTTGTAAATAAATACATACTATACATAGAAAACACCCAGACCAGTACAAACACGCATGTTCATGCACACTTATGCTTGTACTGTGCGGGGATCGAACCCGCGACCCTTGGTTTTAGAAGTCCGACATGTGGACCACTGCACCAAGCGGTCGTCCTAATGTTTGGTAATTTGAGGAGCATCATCAGTTTATTTAAGTTAAACTGTATATGATATGCGCTGTGGTGCTCCTTGGGGGAGGCCTATGTCCAGCAGTGGACTATAACAGGCTGATATGATGATGATATGATGTATAAGATAAATGTATATTTCTAATAAAAGCAGTTATACAGGGCAGTGCAAATGAGTTGTCATTAGGTTGCGAAGGTTTATATCGAAGGATGAACATATTATGATTTTTATAATAAAAAAAAATTTTGCACCCTGGTTGTCAATAGCAATGAATAGCTTAAAAGATTTATTTTATTTTATTTACTACGCACACCAACAACAGTTACAAGACATCACATCAAACAAAAGACTTACATGCAGTAAAATAGTGTAGCTAATTGCACTATCAATTAAGGGTGTACACAATATGCTAGATAACTTAGGCGTTACAAAATATGGGAAAAATTAACCATTTTGAAAAGAATAAACAATTGTCATTTAAAGTGTTCCTTGAGTTGGATCAAATTCTTACTTTTGCATATAATTTGACTGATTAAGTGGGTATCCAACGTTTTATAGCCCTGTTACATTACCTTTTGTAGCGTTCCTACTTATGACCTTTCGTTGTCTGAGCACTTATCTTAATGTAATTTTTTAAGAAAAGTTAATTTCTTATCTCAATATTACAAAAGTACAATTATCAACGGTCAGTGATTTTATTTTAGCGCCCGTCTTCAAACGCGTCATTACTTTCATCTTTTAATAACATTTGAATTAATCTGTCTTGATAATGTTTATTACTTTCGTAAGTCTTATTACATCAGTAACAAAACAACCGACATGAGTAAATTAGTTGAGCCTGTTTGCTTCGTGTTGGCATAATTTTATGTTATATTCATTTGTTATTATGCAATCAACAACACATTTAAAACACATTTGAAAAACCAAACTCGATGTTTACGTAATACTAAATAATACTAAAACCGGCCAAGTGCGTATCGGACCACGCATAAAGTTACGTAAGTACGGGTTCCGTAGTCAATTTTGGCACCGCGCTGTTTTGCGTTTCTTGCATCATCATCATCATCATCTCCCTAGCTTTTTCCCGTATCTCACGTAAAAGTATATATTTTTTTATTATTTATAATTTCGAAAGTATTCATCACAGGATACCCGAAACCATTTTAAATAAGGGTTTCCATGCCTGTTTCTTTACGTGAGAGATTTGAAGTTTATAGGTCCAAGACTTTAGAAATTACAGGGAGGGTGGGACACCGTGTAAACGACTTTGGCGGGCTATAACTCGCAAATGGTTAAGCTGATAAAAAAGTGTTGTATGGAAACCCTATCTTATTTTCATAGTCCTTTTCAACAATACCCCACACAAGGGGGTGAACTCAAAAAATAATTCCCCCCCCCCCCCTCCCTTTACATGTAATAGGGAGGTACCCTTAGAAAGGTGTACTTTTAATTTTTCGTTTTTTTTAAAAATGAGATCTATATGTGAAGTATCCTCGAACCAAGCTTCATGCAAATCAGTCCATAAACGTAGAAGATATTCTGCTGTGACAGACTAGGACGGACTGAACAATTTTATAAGGGTTCCTTGTCGGACTACGGAACCCTAAAAATAAAGTTTATACGAGTACTTTACGGTCCTCTTGGCAACAACGTCATAAGGTAAGTTTACACTTTGAATAAGTTTAGCTGGGCTATTTCTAAACTAAGACGCTTGATAGGGTCATGTCTGTTTGTAATGGTCTGGTTGTTATATGTATTTATTTAAGTTTATTTGTAATACCACTGTTGATTCTGATATCTGCAACACAAGTGCTTAAGCTACTTACCATGGAATCAGATCATTGTATGAGATGTTGTTGTACTCGTATATTTATTTATTTACTTATTTCATTGTGCGTTTTTCGGCACCTCCTGCTATTCCAACCAGAGCCTAGGCCTTCCCAGAAAGCTAATAGCTTTGATGGATTACCGCAAGCTTTGGAATTGTTAGCTGCTGTGTTGTGTTTTGTCTCAAACCGCTTTTAGAGCCTAAAAATAAGGAGACATGTTCATATTACCTCAACACTGACGTTCACAAGTGTTATTTGATATCCTAGACTGAATAAAGGTTATTCGTTTATCGTTGTGTTGAAGGCGGCTCGTTGTTCTACGATAGTAACCGTCAAGGCACATATGCAACCATATAAATACTTTTGATCCAATTGCCAAACAACTCTACTGGCAACATACTGTTCATTCAGATATCTGTAACACAAGTGCTTAAGCTACTTACCACGGAGTCAAATCAGTGTATGTCATGTTGTTGTATGTTTATTATTATACTTATACGTCAAAGCCACTTGTTTCAAAGTGTGTTTAACTTGACGAATCTGTTCAAACTGTGTCAAGTTGTTATCTAATCGCATGCATATTCATTCTCACGGGGCTTAGCTCGTCGCTCGGCGTATCGCGGTACGGCGACAGTAAACGACGCGATCTAATCGGCAATGTTGCAAATAGAACAGACAGTTCATTTTAAGAAAACTATCTAGATTTAATAATCTTAATTGGTCTCTCAAGATACAGGCATAGCCTATTTAGAGAGCCTCTGGTAACTCTTCAGTCGATTCCCTCACTGCTGAGGATCGTGACTCCTTTTGATCCTGTCTACCAGCTGCTTCCATCGGTTACGTTCTGTCGCTTGGATGAGCGCAGCGCTGGCGGCTTTTTCTTTATATTATAATTTATATGAAATATCTGTATGTTTTTAGTTGTCAATAAATATATTTCTATTTCAGCCAAAGTTAAACTCCCGAATGAGCCAGCTAACAGACGGTGAGCTTCGACGACTGGACAGATTTTTACCAACTATAGCTAAGAACCACCATGGTTAAATTATCTTTCGCAAACCGCTTTAAAATCAGTCCATCCGTTCGGAAGCTACGATGCCACAGGCCGTCACACACAAACAAACATAGGGGTTAACAACTTATAACACCCTTCTTATTCGTCGGAAGTTAAATTTCAATGGATTTATTCTGATTTTACCTATGACTTAACAGATTTGATGTCACTATAACACGAAACAGTAGTTTTATTAGTGCTTGACTCTTGTCAGTGTGTTTTTTCAGGTAAAACTAATGGCTTGGACATCTTTTCCTAATATAGATATCAACTTAATTTTTGTTGATATTCGTATTTTAATATGTAAATCAATTGCACATTGAATTTCGAGTAATTCCTGACGTCGGAAAAATTAAACAAGAAATAGAAATAGTTTATTTGCAAGAATACAAAGGTCTTAGAAATAAAAGTCTTGTGTATTCAGCCTCAGACACAAACACAAGGGAAGAGGAAATAGGTACCCGCATCCAGAATGCCTTGCGTTGTACTGCTGCCCTCCACAAAGTGCTGGTGTCTAAGCTTCTTAGCAGAAGAACCAAGATACGGATATACAAAACTGTCATAAGACACACTTGATGTATGGCAGTGAGGTTTGGACACTAACCCTCAAAGAAGAACGAAAGCTTTTGGTGGCCGAGAGGAAGATCATGAGGAAGATTTTGGGTCCAACTCAGAGAGAAGATGGCAGCTGGAGGATCAGGAAAAACCACGAGATCGAGGAGCTGGTCGCCGACCCTAACATCCTGGGAGAAGCCAAATCCCAGAGACTTCGTTGGTTGGGACATCTCGTAAGAATGGGGTAGGATCGTAGCGCCAAAGCAGCGTATCTTGGAATACCTCGAGGCCGCCGCCCCGTCGGCCGGCCCAGATACCGCTGGAAGGATGCCGTCATGTCAGATCTGCAGTAGCTACAAGTTGCGGACTGGCACGAGGCGGCGCAAGACCGGATCAGATGGCGTTCTCTTGTGTCGGAGGCCAAGACACACTTTGGGTCGCTGCGCCAAAGGAGTAAGTAAGTATTCAGCCTGATTAATCCAAAACAAAGATCTTACCGACAAAAATCTCGACGATCAAATTAGGTAAAGTGTAAGTACCTACATTATTTTTGGTTTTAGGTTATCGATTTTATTTGTAAGAATGCTTAAGATTTCCTTCAACGTTAAGGCTGTTCTGTGATATGACTGGGACTGTTGTGATGTGACACACGTGACGCATCAGCCGCGGCGCTTCACACGTTGACACGGCTGCGCTTGCGCAAGGAGCCCACTTACTCTCAGCAGATGGGCCTGATACCCATCGACCACTATGACCCTACACGTAGAGCTAGACGTTTAGATTGTCTAGTTGGTTAACAGTTAAACGGCTTCTTTTTTTGGCAACTCAATTCTTTGTTGACAGTTTTCTAAATATAGATCATGTGAATTCTAATTTAGAGTGATTCTGTTACGAAGATTTGAATTTTCTCGTCGTTTTGGAGCCATAAGATTCTGAAAACTTTAATATATAAGTTATATATTAAATTATTGATTGATATTTATTTTTTGTATATTATAATATAATTTAATATTTACTTTTTTTATTGATATTAAGATATTATATCACCACAACTTATCTTTCTCATTTAATTTTCACTGCACCCATTGCCTTCTTTTTGCATGACCTTGAGGTTGACTGGCAGATAATGCTTTTAGCATTAAGTCCACCCTTTGTACATTTCTTGCAGCCCATCTTTAGTGGCTATCACAATAGCATAGGCAATACCACATACCAGTATTATGGGGTCGATATTGATATTATGGTTTAGCCCGCGGCCGCAAGTGTTCAGAGTTTACCCAGATGGTACACGAGAAATATTTTTATACAATTTTTGTATGAAAGTGTTATTAATTCTCAGCTATTAATCGACAGATAGAATTACACTTTATTGTACAACACAAAACTAAAATTACAGACAAGTTTAACAAAGAAAGATGTACAATTTAGGCGGTCTTATCGCTTGTAGCGTTCTCTTTCAGACAACCTTCGGTTACAGTTCTTAATGTAAACTCACTTATAAAAATGAGATTCCTTTATCTGTATGTAAGTATGTTTGTTTGTAATAATCTCACCAATTTGAGTGTGACAAAAATGTATTTGAATTTCTCTACCCCTATGCATTTAGCTAAAGTTGCCATGCTTAAAGCTGAAAAAGAGGATTATCTTGCTTTACATTTCCACTAAACGACGTCAGCGCAGGAACCAAAATAATAAAAGCCATACTTACCAAGAAAATTTTGATAGTTAAACGATTTTATGAACATCAATGCCCAGGATCAAACTCCGACCTCCATGGATTAAGGTCGCAATCTCTCATCTGCAGCACAGCAATAACTCCACAGCGGGCCGTGTCGGCGGCGCGCGATCAGCTCGATATGATATAATTAAAGCGCACCCGCACGAGCGCGCGAAATATTACCATGCGCGTATCGGCGACGACGCGGGCACAGATAACGTTAGTTACCTACTTCACAACTTTGCCTGGATTTTGTCAAACTGGCTTAGAACATAAACGTCTAATATCATTTTTTGTTCCATGTCAAAATGTCCAGTTATTCTTGTCTTATTTCGAAAAGACAACACTTATAAAGTTCTTTTCGGCTCCGGTCATCGGGGAGGATTCGAACCCCCGATCTTTGGAAAACCGGTCCAATGTTCTGACCACTGAGCTACCGAGAACCTTAAGTCGTAGTCGTAGTCGTAGCTACCGAGAACCTTAAGGAGTCGTTGAATTTTGTAAGTGCTTTTTTTAACGCTTTAAGCCAGCGTATGTTTCATCAATGATTGTTTGTGGGAGACACCCTCAAATCACCCGAAATATTTTTACAAATATTTAATTATTATCTTATCTTATTTGCCAAACACAAGTATTGTAAGCTTTTGTATAGAGGCTACGACAATAGTGAATGAGTTTTTTTGCGCTGCTTCTTCTTAGCACTAAATTTGACCTGAAGTGCTGATAGGTTAACTCCTTAGCCGGTTTTTCGAATCCACGGTGTCCTTGTTAAAGTTTTGATAAGCTGTCTTGATGTGTTCTCCTGCTGATTTCTTAATTGCATTAACAACGTGGTTCGTCACTTATCGTTCCGAGCTGTTTTCCTCAACATAGGTAACGTAACCAGCAATCATAACAGAACGACTGGTGTTACCTATGTACCTACGTACCTACGACTGCCTACATAGGTGGAGGAGTACATAGGAGTACCGATCGCCTTCGATTGGTCCTGTGTTTCCCTCATCCAGCGGCTTCCCGCATCCTTCACCAGATTGTCGGTCCACGTTGTGGGGGGCCTGAGCCTGCCCACGTAACGGTCACCTGGTCAACGCAGTCGCCATTCGAGAACCTTTTCGGATTTTTCACTCCCCTTACTAATTTCTTAGATAGATTTGTAGTACATCTTTAACTTAAGAGCTGCGCTCTTGTCGGTGGAGTAATCTCCATTCATTCCTTTTTTCTGCCTTCTTTTTGACCTCCTGGTACGACGTGACCCTGACTTTTTCCTTTACTTGGTCAAAATAACTTCTTCTAGGCCTTCCTCTTCCCCTCTTTCCTTCTACCTTTCCTTCTATGATGTTTTCTAAGAACCTGTCATGTCGTATCAGGTGTCCTATCATATTTCCCCGTCTATTTTTTTCGTAGTACATACCTACCTAAAATTCTTGTGTTCTGTGACAGTTAGACATTATCATAATTTTATTTAGAACGCTTCTACTGCATAAGAAATAAACAAGGAGAGAAAATATCTGCGCTTGCGCCCGCCGCGCCGGCGGAGCGCGTGTTTGACAATTTGAATACCGCCGCCCCGTGAGAATAACCAGTCCGATCGCCAGCGCTCTTGTTGGATAGCGTTTATAGTGACGGAAAATACTTACGGTCAAAAAATACAAAAGCAAACTTTTACTCTAAATAAATAAATAAATTGTTTCAACGGACACACCACTTAATTACCTAGCCCCAAACTAAGCGTTATCTTGTGCTATGATGGCTAGGATAATGGACAGAAATACTTAAATACAAGTATTTACTCAAAAGAGTCAGAAACAAATGATCGTGCTCATCACACAAACATTTGCCCCTAGCAGGATTCGAACCCGCGACAGCCGGTTTTGTAGTCTGGATCTCACACCACTAGACAAAAGCTGTCGCCTAAAGAAACAATATCAGACAAAACCTCTGTCTTATTTATCCTAGATCCATCGTTCGTTCTTATTCCCATTTTTTTACCCGACTACGGCGAAGCAAAAGGAGGGTTATGATTTTGACCTGTATGTATGTATGTATGTATGTATGTGGGTATGGATGTTCATCTGTTCCCTCGTAACTTCTAAACTACTTATCAGAATTCGACAAATGACATATCATTAGAAGCGTCTTAATTGTCCGCTGGTTATAGGCTATATGGAATTTCACAAAATCTAATGTGGCACCCTCTGGCGGACAAAACATACGAAGTAAAAAAATAAAGTTAAGATAAATATGCCGTGTTTGGTATCATTTGAAAGCGCTTTACTTGTACATTTTGAATATATATATATTACTAGCATTTGCTTGTGACTTTACCTGTATTCATGGGCTGATTGTATATAATTCACATCTTTTTTACCCGACTATATATGTGGCTCTTAGCAGAGTAAGATCCATAGATGGATTATGGATTAGTTCACTGGAATCTAGCAAATTACTAAAGAATCCACATGACCAAAGATCGTTTGAGGAGTTCGAAAGATTGAGAAATCAATGAACCCAAGATTAACCTATTTAGAACTCCAAAATGTTAAATAAAAATAAAGTTTAAAAACTAACACCCGACTACTTAAAAACACGCTCTTATTAAAAACACGCTCTAAAAAGTACGAAACAAGAAAACACTCTCCAATGAAATTACTTAGTATGTACAAACTATTAAATATTTACCGTTATTAAATAAACTAACTTACACATATTATTATATTTTAATATATTTTCAATTTATAATATTGATAGAGAAATGTTTTAAGGATAAAGCCGTGGTCGTATACCACTTTTTTTAATTTATTATTCTTATGGCATACGACCACGGCTTTATCCTTAAAACATTTCTCTATCAATATTATAAATTGAAAATATATTAAAATATAATAATATGTGTAAGTTAGTTTATTTAATAACGGTAAATATTTAATAGTTTGTACATACTAAGTAATTTCATTGGAGACTGTTTTCTTGTTTCGTACTTTTTAGAGCGTGTTTTTAATTAGAGCGTGTTTTTAAGTAGTCGGGTGTTAGTTTTATTAATGTCCGCTACCATAATTTGTCTTACCTTATCTGATCTTACAACAGATCCACCGAATCACAAAAACTGAAATAAATATACTTCAAAAAGTTTGTCTTTAATAAAAGGCTTTTTACTTCTAATCTTATGTAGTGTGTACAGTTTAAGGAATATGACTACTTCCGGCCGTTTTTACCATGAATTAGTTAGCAATAGTCCAGATGGATAGACATGCAGACTGGCAAAAACATGGCTTTGACAAAAAGCCAAGGAAACCCAAATATGCTCCCATGTCATTGTCCGCTAGTCGCTCCGCTCATTCACACATGCGCACGCGCTACATTTATGCGCGCTTAGTGCGGATTACGCGCGAACGGTTCCCGCTATTACGGAGATTGGAATGCTAATCATATACGGACTTTCCCTCGACGTGCGATATGCGCTTGACGCGTTTGCAGTCCGGGTAGAGTGCAAAAATTGCTGAATGCTGATCAATTTGTTGTGAGTAATACACGGTCTTGCAATTAATCTATTTTGTTTATGTTGAACGTAACATGACTTCTTTATCCCACTCTAATACATGGAAAGGTAGGTATCCTAATGAACATTTGAAATCTCGAATAGGTTCTTTTTTTGACATCTTTCTCGTCAATCGTGGTTTTACAAATAAGTAATTTGTATAACTACTGCTTAATTGACTCACGACAGGGCAATTCATTTTCGGGAAACTCATTTTCGACCATCTCTGTGGTCGAGTGGTGTACGTACCGGCTGACATTAAGTACCTAGGTTTGATTTCCAAACTTATCAATATAGGAAACTTTTTATCAATGTTGAAATATTTTTTTTTTACCTTCCTGTTACATGCTAGACATCACATTCGAATCGTTATCATGTCCAATTGTTGACATTTGGTTGCTAAATAGACCCAACAATAACAATAACCCTTCATAACTGCCATAAACTGCAACATAACATTTCGCCAGCCATCTTCCGTTCACACTCAAGTGCCGTTTGGCACGCTAAGTCATATTCGCTGAGTTTCGTTTCATCACCTGTCAGTGTTGTTAGCGAAAAGCGAGTCACGCGCAGCCACGCATGCGCAATGCGCTGCCCTTTGGTATAACTGCGCGCAGTCTCGAATGAGATGCAGATGCAACATTGTCGCATGCAAATCGTGGATACTATTACAGGTTTAACTATCGTACAACTTACGTGGGATCAGAAGGGTAAGTTTACTCTTCTTCTTCTTCTCAGTCCTTTCCTTACTGCTGAGGATCGGGACTCTTTAGACGATCAACAGCACGTACACCGACGCTTACAGTTGGTGCACCGGTGCAGCTCAATGTTGACGGGTATCTTCAGCTGTTCGGATATCTGGTTCGATCACCTCATTGGACTAAGTACTTCCTATTGTTCATTTGCCCTCCGGTCACCATCAGTCTCTTGAGGTTGTCATTGTTCGTACAGGCAATGTGACTGAACTATTTCAGAACCTTTTGCAGACAAACTTGAGACAGCCGCTCGGACAGACCACAGAGTTAAAACAGAAGATTCTTCTTCTCTAATTAATACATTTTGTGTTAGATAAAATTATCGTTTGGAGTTATTGTCCGACATTAAGTGACAGGAAATACTTGTGACTAAAACTAAATTTTAAGGAATATCTTGTTGTGTGAATTAAAGCAGATCAATCAGTGATAAACATGAGACCTACCGTACCTCCCTGCCTTTCTGCTCGCAGTTTGAAGAATGCAGAAATTTTGCAGCCATCAGTCTGCGACATAATCTATATTTTATGGTGATTATGTAGCTGGAATTAATTATAAAAAATTAGGTACATCCTTACTATGTTTCACCATAAGGGTTATTATCAGACACTGACTTTTGTTAACAAATACGAGTATGTACGGTACATTGTAGCTCTATCACTCTACCTTTTACCAATTTGCGCATTTTGCGCATTACTTACTTATCTACAGAAGGTCAAATAATAATAGTCCTCCTTGCCGATTTCGACCACGGCAGCCAATCTCAACAGAGATCAGCCAACTACACAGGAGATATTATAGTGCACAGGTGCACTCACTGTTCCATCGCTCTCAAGGTTCAGTGTCACGGCAATCCAAATAAAGCAAGGTCAAATAAAGCAGTATGAAACAAGCCATTTGTAGTCTCAAATTTATAATTAATCGAAAGTTCATTTGACACTCCCCATCCGATTAGGAAGCAAATTAGCTAATTAAAGATAAGGCCCCTTTAAACGTGCGTTGGGGCGTCGTCGGCGTTATTTATGCGCGCGCGCCGATTTCACGCGCACATGTCGCCGCGATCGATTACCAACAGTTTTGGGCAAATTTGAACCAAATGGTGTTCAATATTTCTGGTGAAAGTGTATTTACATCATAATATACGTATTGCTCAGTTATTATCTTGTTATGATTTGCTTTATCGTATCCTCTAGTAATCCGTTTATCCTGTTATTGATGTACTATACTGCACTGCATCTCCACCGGATATAGTTGTCTCTATCCGCATTCGGATATACTTAATGACTATAATAGACCGCCACTTTACCTATCGTAATTAGAAATTAAAGTAAGGGAAATTATGGGAACGAGAATTAGGGAAATAGAATTAGCTTAATTCTCCCGTAGTCAATTTAATTAACTCCATAGGGTTGACGTTTCTGAATTCTTTCTGTCTGTTCTGTTATTCCCAAAATTTGTATCATCTCTCATAATAACTCCAGGCATTTATACGAGACTAGTGAATGCCTAGTCTTTTGATGTAGACTTCCAGCCAAGTAGCTCGATAGATCTCAATGAGCCGAAGCCTCGTTCAAGGGCGAACGAATGAGCTGCGCCCGCGCGCGATTGAGTCATTAGCACAGAATACTAAATTCATAAGACTACACAGACACCGCTCGCAAGCTTCATTTACAAATTAGTACCATCTTTGGCTCACTTGCGCTGGCCACGGTCAGGTCAATTAAGATTTTTCTTCTGACTATATCAAAGAGAATAGAAACATTACAAGCTGTAGTTAGTCAAACGTACACCTTACTAGTAAGAAAATATCTTACTTGTAGGTTACACTGGCTGTCACAAAAATTAACTCACCGTTGTCTGCAATATTACTCTCATGGATTCTATAAAAACGGCATGTTCATTTGAGATTTCATGAAAATCAAATCAAATTTATTTATTGTGGAACACAGGTACAAAAAGCTTTTAATTAAAGTGACGTCTCACTGTGACCTATTTTATCAGACATACAATATTTCAGTTATAGTCAATGTCGCAAATTCAGCAATAATAAATAAAAATAACACGGGTTGCACTCCGGGAGTGCCGGCAGAAGTGAAAACTTGATTATTAACGTTGTGCATTTTTGATTTATTTGAACCGTCTTACGGTTTTTCGATCAGCATCACGTGACCTGACGCGAGTTTCACAGTTTCTACCCATGCCACAAAAGTGCTCAACGCCGCTAAAGAAGTTTTCACTTCAAAAAAAAAACACGGGTTGCACTCCGGGAGTGCCGGCAGAAGTGAAAACTTGATTATTAACGTTGTGCATTTTTGATTTATTTGAACCGTCTTACGGTTTTTCGATCAGCATCACGTGACCTGACGCGAGTTTCACAGTTTCTACCCATGCCACAAAAGTGCTCAACGCCGCTAAAGAAGTTTTCACTTCAAAAAAAAAACACGGGTTGCACTCCGGGAGTGCCGGCAGAAGTGAAAACTTGATTATTAACGTTGTGCATTTTTGATTTATTTGAACCGTCTTACGGTTTTTCGATCAGCATCACGTGACCTGACGCGAGTTTCACAGTTTCTACCCATGCCACAAAAGTGCTCAACGCCGCTAAAGAAGTTTTCACTTCAAAAATAGTCTAAAACTTTCGTCAAAATATCGTTTAAATAGTCTTTAACTGAATAATAACATTTTTCTGTCAATAGCCGTTTTAATTTATTTTTAAATGTCACTGGATCGAATTTTTTTAAAACCATCCGGCAATTTATTAAAAATTATGGGAGCCATTCCAATTACACTCTCGTTCACCATAGATGTATTATGTCCTCCAGTTACCAATTTTTGTTTATACTGGGTTCTTATATGAATTGACCTTTTTCTTACATCCGCCACTTTTGTAAACAAGTTCGGAAAAAAATGTGGGATGATTTTAATGGTCAGTATACATTGTCAAATCAATAGATGAACTCGTATAAAAATGACGATTTAACTCAGTAACTTCAGCACAAACACTATTAGCTCTTGTGTCAATTCTTAATTGAAATATACGACTTCTATAGCCCATTACAATGACGGCGGTCTTTTATGTAAGTTCAAATATGTCAAGCCATAAAATGATCTATCCACTTCCATCCGTACAGTTTCTTTCCGTGGTTTTATAAATATACTCTAATAGCCCGTTCCTTGATAGCACATTTATTTTTATAATCGTCAATTACAGTTGTGGCAGAAACGCCACGTGTCCGGGTCTTGAATGGGAGGGTACGCACGGCCACACGTCAAGTTAATCATAGCAGTACTTATGCTTCCGTAATAAGGGTGATTTTGCAACGAAAATGAGTAGCTTGATGTATAGTCGTGTGTTACATCCAGTCATTCATATTCGCGGCCGGCGCCCGCGCAATTGTCGGCGTCTTTTTTAATCGCGCAAATTACACGAGCCGCTTCCTTTATGCGCTTGTTTTGTTTCAACCGTCGCCGAATTGCTCGGGATTAGCCTGTGGGATAGTTGCAAAGTATCGCATCATCGCCGGACGCTGCGTTAATCGCTGTGAAGGTTAAATGTGTAAATGCTTTTTGGTTTCCTGCTAAGTCGAAAATGAGGCTGGGAAAAACTAACTTGAAAGTTTTATTAATCAATACTGATGACAATTATGTAAACTGTTAAGAATCTTGGGAAGAACATTAAGCTGTTTTTAGTTAAATTGTAACTAAAAAAGTTTTGTACCTTATGAACAAAAAGAAAAGAGCTAAATAATATCAGCACAAGATTAGATGATCTTGTGCTAACCAGTCAACATTTCTCTTTCTAACACAATTGTATACAAGCGTCCAACTCACAATTTAAGACTTCAATTCTACCAGCAACAAGAACGGGAACAATGCTGTAGGCTTCCTGAACTCGAGCAGAGATTATCTGTCTCCGGTGACGGTGGTTATTAATCCACACAAAGGGGCAAGGCGGCAATTACAACGCAAGAAGCCGCGCAAGATCGCGAATCACCCTGAGCATTGTATGCAAATGCCAAACACGTCCGCACTCGATATCCTATTAAGCGTTTTATAGTCATTATCTTTGCTAAACAAGTGATGATTTAAATAGGTAAAGAAGTCTTACAGATTAAATTATCAGTCCGAAATCTGATGTCATTGTCTGATCTGATTGTCAAACTCAAAACTCAAACTGGTTAACAGGACTCCCAAAATGCTGTCAGTAATCAAACGGATGTGAGTAGAATTCATCTGAAGAGAATATTAGAGCCGTATGTAAACATTACCGATTAAGCAAATAATAAAATTGATAAAAGCGTTTTAAATTCCCCAACATATTATGAATGGCGGCGATATTGGTCGCGGTGCGCACGCGCTGCCGTGCCAATTACAGCATCGGCCATCAGATAGCGCTAACAAGACGATGCGTATCTGTCGCCCGCCGCACCCGGCGACATTCAAATTCCGATAGCGAATATACACCCCCGCGATATAAATCTCCAACCGACAATGTATATTTCGACCCTAAAGCTAAAGTAGAAGGTGGAAATTTGTGTGAAGATATGGCAGTGGTCACTTTGCATGATGAACGCGCTGGCGTGAATTACGCGGGCGCAGGTCGTTATTGTCCCACAACTTTACATATGCATCTAAAACCATACAATTTCAACCTTAATGTACCAGATGGAGAGTCGAGTGAGGATGAAGAAAATTGCGTGGCATATTCCTCAGTGTATTGTGGTGGCGGTGGAATATTTCACGGCGATGGCGCGATAGGGCGCGATTGCGCGCATGCGTCGCGATAGCGCGCTATCACTGACACGCAGCAGGAAGGACAAACCGAGACGCAATGAATCGTACCAACAATGCAGCGCCGACGCAAACGATCGCTTTTGTTTCGATTGTTGCATATCGAGAGGTGGAACCATAAGGTGCTATCTCGGAGTGCAAGTGTTTGTGCACTAACAAAGGACTGGAGAGCATTTCTTTTATATTGCTATTTGTTTACGGAAACTGATAAAGCGAAACAAAAGTTGCAAGTGAGCTTGAATGTAGTTATAAACCGGACTGTCGCAAGGTTCTCTTCTATGTCCTTCGTTCCATCTGCTTCATCAATATATTTAAACAGCCCCAAATTTGACTGTTCCTCATTCAATTGCAGTGGCATTGGATGGTTAGTCGAATTATTCGTTGGCAGAAGTCACAGTACGAGGCCAGGTCGGAATTGGCGTCAAACGGGACGAAGCATCATCGTCGGCGCCTTTGAATAATCCCGACGATTCCGTAATTTATGGCGGCTAACCATAGAGCGCGGGCAATTAAACGATTTGCCTACGCCGCAGCGGCGCGCGCGCAGCGCTCATTGTTGTTTGTGGTAGCTCATCAATCATGCCGAACCTGTGATTAGACCACGAAAGTTTGAGGTCGATTTGCGAAAAATGCCTATTTGTTTTCGGTTTAGCCATTTGAAAGTGGATTGGCCAATTAAATTCTTCATCACTTTTATGGGTATTCCTAGAATTCTATTTATGATTGTACTGATGTGAAAAAAATGCCAACCTTGGCGTTTTTTACCGTTCTTCTGGTTCACTGTCGCCACAACTAACGACAGTCAGCGATTGAGGGCAAGGTGATTGGAGTTGTAAGAAGAGTGTAAGCGATTGGTCTAAGATTTGATGATAGGTGCGTAAGTAAGCCAAGAAATTTATATTGTTATCACTATTTCAAAAGCTTACACCGGTTCCTGACAATATCCACAGAAAATATTTTCATCCACACAAAATGTACCGCTAAAGGTCATCCGTCCAGTGTCCGTCCGCGAGCCGGGTATCTGATTGAGCTGGCATAAGAAAAACTTCATGTTTAATGCATCTCGTTTTTGAGCCGAGACAGAAATAGCTGTTTTGATTACTCTGTGCCCGATCAACCGCGTAAAATTCCTATGTTCGTTCACCTACGCGTACGTCTCGATTTATAACATAATCTTGGAAAGTAAAAACTGTTTTGTTTTTTCCACCATCGTTTTCGATTAGTGGTTACGTTTTAATAAAGTGCTTTTGACTTATTTATTTGTTGTCTAATAGTTGTAACGCTTCATTTAACTTCACACCTTCCGTTTATTTGTTACTAGTTTGTTTCTTGTTAAATTCTTCTGAAACAGAACCTTCTTAATTTTTTTTTCGTCTCAGTACAAATTAGTTTCTCTCTGTACTATTTTCTGTCGTTAATTTCGGAGGTGTACCACGCATGGCTGCAGAGGTCACATTTCATCCAATTCCCAAACAGATTAAGGCGGGTCACACAGCTTTCAATAGCGGCCGCGACCTCAGGCAATTTGTAATTAAATTGTTCAGGCGTAAAGTGGGCGATGCGGAGGACAAAAACAAACGCGTTTTGTTCGGTACAGCCGACCCAAGAGATCCAATGGGCAGTGTTTTTAACGTTCTTGAGGGGTAGAATGTAAGTGTGGAAATAACGTGGCAAATGGGTGAAGTTGATGATGCAGTGTACAATTAGGCGGCTCCCAGGCTCTTTGTAAAGCGACCAATTGTATAATTGGCCGGCGATCAATTGGCGCAGACGTGAGAATGTGCGGCGGTGAACCAGCCGCTTCTAGCATCCTGCACTGGATTAGATGTCTGCACTCATCAGTCACAGACTATACAATGTTAAATAACGCTCTCAACGTTACATGATAGTTTTTCAAAAGATATTGACGAAGAAATAATACTTACTTGTTGTTCATTAAAATGTTATTCGAGAATTGCTCCCTCAAGGATGTAGGATAAACAGTACAAAAAACGCACCAAATCGTCTAAAAGTTTTTTTAACAAGTTTTAATTTAAGGGAATATTTTCTGTAGGCATCTCTAAAAATAAAAATAAACTATTAAACCATAAAATACCATAGATTGTAAGAACAGCAAATTAAATAAATAAGTACCTACTTAGCAAAGGAAACAAGATTAACTACCTAAATATTCTAAAAATTCACATTCCTAAAAGTAAACATGCATTTATTTGATCAACAGCATTATTTTTCATACTCCATTCACATTCTCCACATTGCCAATAAAATGTTATGTACGAGGTAAGTAGTACCTATTTGTGTCCATGATTTTTACATTAATTCCTATTCAGGCAACTTAGTAACAGGAGTTTTAGCTTCATCTAAGGATGTTCACGATTAGCATTGGCCATCTATCTCCAATCAGCTCGGAAATTGCATGGGTTTAATGGGGAGTCTCTCGAGTATCGTTCGTTACCAATATTATTTAAAGCGAGCCAATCTTGCTCCTTATTATAAACTAGACGATGCGCTATCGATAATGCGCGGGTCGCGGGCGCAGCGCGGGTCTACTCGAAGTTGTATATGGTTGCCAATCCGATGTTTTTATTTATTTATTTAAGTTCTGCACATACACGTGCACAATAGTGGACTTAATGCCGAAGGCATTCTCTACCATTCAACCAGAGGGCCAAGCAGAGAAAATTCAGGCGATGCCCATAAGTAACTGAAGTTATTTACGTACAAAACAAATTTATAAACATACAAACTAATTACTTACATAAAATTAAATAAAAATACATAAAAAGTCATAGGCATACATTAATACGTATAAATAATAAGGATGGTACACATAGTAAGAAAACAATGTCACTGAGACAGGAGAGTTTGTTGAGAGGATGTTTTAATTAACATGATGATACATGCAGTTTTTTCTTTAATAGATGAAGTAATTGAAAAGGAAGGTTTATATTTATCGTA
This sequence comes from Pyrausta despicata, assembly GCA_963921415.1. Lineage (NCBI taxonomy): Eukaryota > Metazoa > Arthropoda > Insecta > Lepidoptera > Crambidae > Pyrausta > Pyrausta despicata. The sequence continues at coordinate 17,281,061 of OY992851.1, read as the reverse complement.
ACATGCTTAATACCTCTATATTAGAGACCAAATTCCACTCGGTTGAGGCCGCTGTCGGGAAACTAGTGAATATATAAATAGTTAGGAAACACATTCTCTTAGGTATGAATAAAATACTATAGAATATAAATATGGTTACTTTGCTTAGTTTACAGTTATTTGTTCTTTTTTATCTTCTCGCTTAAGAGGTAGCTCTTAGTATTTCGGCTCGTTAACTTAATTTGTACAAGTTGTGAAAACCTATAAGCACTTCGATTTACATAAGCTCTGTAGTATAAGTGAAATGTATTATATAAATACATTATGTTTCGCAAAAATTTGCCTTAAAAATCTGACTCTATTAAAACTGGGAACTTTAAGCTTCAGCTACTTTAATCCACATATCGTCAGTTCGAAAGATATTTCAGTGAATCGCATCTCGACGTTCTAATAAGATGACAGACAGCCGTGTTACGTGTAGAGGAAGGTAGACCAGAAGATCTTGTGAACAAAAAGAAATTGTTTAATGTCGCTTTGATTGAAAAGTGACAACAGCTTTTACGTAGGTTTGGGTTAGATAAGGTTTAATTTTACCGTTGTAAAATTATCCAGGAAAAGTCTGTAAGCAGAGCTTTTCCTCTTATTATGATAGAAAGCTTAAATTTGATGACAGAAATAATGTAAAACATTGTCTATATGTATAAACAGTGTTATTCTAATGTGTATGTATTGTCACATGATGCAAAGTTAAAAAAAAATGACAGATAATGGGGACGTGTTATAAAACACAAGTTATACAACATTTTACTTAGTCTGTACGCACCTTAACACCTGTTAATGTTTGTTTCATTACGGCGCAAGCGGTTTTGACTTACGGGAGGACATCTAGCGTTATTTTTCTACATGTAACTCGGTCAGCCTAATAGACAGTAACACTTTTCTTACTTTAAACGGAATTCTTATGATTTGCTTAGCTCTCGAAGTAAGTTTTTCTTGATCGTGTAATTCGACTGCTGTTTCTTACTTCGAGATTGAAAGCGTTTTGAATTTTAGGTAAAATATAAAAGATGCTGTGTCCACTGCTGACCCTATACTCTAAGATACCATGTAGCACAGTGAGTGTCCAGCATAAAGCATGTCTCACGTGCCGCGTCCGTAACGCTGATGGCCCTACGGTGCGCGGGCGCAGGCGCTTATCGCAGATGAGTTACGATTAGTAAATTGGCGAGCGGGGAAGGGCGCGAGCGCTCTCTAATAAATTTCCTCGAATTGCGCCCGCGCTCGTCTGCCGCTAACCGCCACTCTGACTCGCAGATAACTATCGACTAGCCCGGTAATCACAACAACTTTAAACTAGGAAAGTTGAAATCTCATTTATGGTCTGCTTATTACAATGCCATGTTCCTATTGTTACATTCAACCGTGACAATTATCAAAAAGAATGTGGCAATTATAGTCGTACCTCCTTAGGTACGGTCATTGAAGAAGTTTTGGAGAGACTGCTGCAGCCAGAACTGCTAAAATGTTTGAAAGTGGATGATGAACAGTTTGGTTTTCGTGCCGGACTTTCAACGGATTCAGCAATATTCAGCCTTAAGCAAATCGTCAATTATTACACAAGTCGTGAAACGTCAGAGTAAGCGTGCTTTTTAGTCTTGAGTCGCGCTATTGACCTAGTGAATTACGAAGAAAATTCTCTGGGACAAACCTTCACGTGTTCCAGTCCCACTCGAACTGCTGATTCTGTTGAGTTTCTGGTACGATAATCAAACAAATCAAATAAGATGGGGCGACGCGACCTCTAATGAATATAAATTAGAATGCGATGTTTGCCAAGGTGGGTCGATTTCCCCGGACCTCTTTAACGTGATGACGTTAAAGAAGAAGTGAACACTGACGAGAAAATCCCTCCTCTTGCTTGCTTTCATTGGCTGGCCTGAGTGAGAGTTCGCTAGGGTAGATAGTAGTTTATGATGATAAACGATCTGATAGTGGGGCTGAAACAAACTGGGTTTGTGAACAGTTTGAATTATGCCGATGATATGGTTCTGCTCAGCCCTTCTATTAGTTCTCGCAGGACAATCGCGTAGGTCGGTAAAGATTCCTACAAGCATCTTACTGGACTATACATCCTCCAACCGAGCATGTCTACCCTAGCGAACTCTCACTCAGGCTAGCCAATGAAGGCAAGCAAGAGGAGGGATATTCTCGTCAGTGTTCACTCCAGCCGGCCAGTGAACGCAAGCCGGAGAAGAGGAACAGGGGTTCTTCCGGTGCAATCAGGTGCGCTGGGTCGCCAATAGCTCGCCACAAGCTGCCCTGCGCCAATTATTTTTAACGTTGGTCGATGAAACTCAGGTTGATCGGGGAAGAATTTGCCTATAAAAAAATGAAATTCTACAATTACACACACCATCACTGTCTCGGTAATATCGTGAAACAAAGACTTGATTTACACTCTCTATCACCACTTAATATTTTCTGCACCTTAGCTGTTCCTTAAAATTGACATCCCGGTAGAAAGGCACAAATGTTACTCGAACGGTATTGCTTTAGTATATTCATTAATATGTTTCTTTTTTTCAGTTACGTCCCTCAGTCTGTGTCTTTCATTGAGTTCACATGCAGAATCACGGAATAAAATAAGGTAAGGATTCACCATTTGAGTTTCATTTGTAAGCAATAAATTGGCTTTGCAAAGAAACAAAGGCACAACGTGTCAAACAAACACCGTCGCATTAACAAGTCAAACAACGTTCAACTAAATAACTATTACCATTGAACTACATAGTCATGTGATATTAATATTTGAACACCAAAATATTATGGGCTGTTGGAACTTATTTGTTATTCTTCTTAGAATGCTACACGACGCGCGTGATTAGTTTTAATGTTGGATTAATGGATCGTTGGAATACAACTTTGGATCTTATTGGAAGCGTATAACATTGAACAAACCTAATTAGTATTTTCATATAAATATTCAGTAAGATGGCAATAATTTAATATGGAATTGACGACCTCTTGGTGCAGCGGTCCACATGTCGGACTTCTAAAACCAAGGGTCGCGGGTTCAATCTCCGCACAGTACAAGCATAAGTGTGCATGAACATGTGTGTTTGTACTATTTGTGTTGTGTATGTCTGGGTGTTTTCTATGTATAATATGTATTTATTTACAAAAAAAAAGAATTTAAGTATGTTTCTCCGTTGTCTAGTACCCATAACATAAGCCTCGAAGCTTAATTTGGGACTAGAGAATTAGTGTGTTTGTTGTGAAATGTTTATTATTACTATTTATTATTAATATCCCAATAGGAACTGCAAGGCGGCATTAGGGGTAGTTATAGAAACACCTCTGATACGATCAGGAAAGTTCGGCATGATGGACGTAATCTCATTAGAAAAACATAACTTCATCATTTGGCGCCCGACGTGTTGTCTCACTTAATTTGCAAAACTTTATGAAACTGATTTTACTGGATGGAGAATGGACGATTCAGCTTTGTCTGTCTGTTTGTTATTAAAAGTTACGCAAACAATTGTTTCGATTTAAAATACTATGAATATGAAGGCCAGAACGTATGCCTTCAATTCCCATAAATGCCATAAATTTTGGATGCCACTTTTATATCGAAAAAAATAATGTAAATCCGGGGTCCTGTTTTTTTTATAAATAAATACCACATGCTTGCATGTTACAGAATAGTTTCGCATTCCTGAAGTTCCCGCAATCCCGGGGCTCAAACTTAACAAATAAACGTCTAAAGAATTCCGCTTCCATAATATCTTTTTTTCTTTTAATATGATTGAATTATATAAAATAGACAAAATGCCGTGAGAGAGTGAAACTAATGACACTTACTTAAAAGAAAAACCTAGTCTCTCGTAGGAGTGTCATCCATCAAAATTATTCAAATGCGAAAATGATCCGTAAACAATCGCGGGTAGTTGCAAATGGGTTTATAATGGCGCGTGCTGTGGGAGGGGTGCGGGGAGGGGAATAAGCAAGTGCGTCTCATTACAGATTTCACAGGCGGCGCGCGCGCACGCTCCCACGTGACATTTCAATCGGCAGCGCCGCGGTGGTCGCCGGCGACATGACGAATCGTTACTTACGATTTCAATAACACTTTAATATGTGACACCTTTTTTGTAATTTACTGCATTCCGCAGTAAAGTGGCGAGTGATCTGATTTGTTCTGATAGAGGCTACTGTGTGATTTTGTTGTGTTTACAAGCTCGGAGATAAAAAGTTTTCTTTATTTAGTGACTGCATAATGAAAAACATCACAGTGTTAACAATGTGATTTGTGCGTTATTTAAACACTGATTAATGGTTAAAGAAGCAGTTGTATATGGTGTTCCATACAGTTTTAAAATGATATATGATAAATTGATTAAAATTTTTATTGATAAATGATAAAACAAATGAGTACACACGCGACGAATGCTTGTAGTGAACTAAAAATATTGCTTATAGGACAAAAGCATAAAAGTACGCTGAAAATTACTCTCCATTTGGGGAAATGATGATATTCCGCAATGTTCGGTCATACACCGTACCAGTAATAATGAACCCCAGTTGCAGTCAGATTGGTACACGAATCACTACAGTATTGTTTCATCATTATCAATAACTATATAATTAAATTTTTGAAAGTGCACAAGTCGAATGAATGTACAGTTAATAACATTAACAAAGAGCTTGTTAGGTTGCTGACAGTTTAGTTACAGAGATTTTATTATGTGGCTTTGTAGTGGACAACTCACCTACCAAGTATAAATTAGGAATGCTATTAACTCAATGCACAACAGTCGAAGTGATTTAAACTTTAGAGCCAGATTCATAACAAAGTGATTGTTCTGTTAGGGATTGTTTCTGGTGGTCAAATATTAGAACTCTCTAAGAGCTATCCACGTCTCAAACTTAATACTTACTTACTAGTTACGATTCACAAAATTTTATAAAATTAAATACGCCAGTAGAGATGAGATTGTTAATTTTTTTGAGCACCACAATCAATCCCTAAGTTTTACATACGTAAAAATCAGTCTCCTGAATAGACAGGCATCTTCTAGACGAGATCTATCGTAGACTCAGTCTCTGCCTCGTCGGGCTTAGACTTGGATCAAGTTTCATTTATAAACAATGCTATGTAGCAGCACCGGACCGCACTGTACTCACTATATTAGCCATACTGTAATAACTCTTCTATTTTATAAACAATTTACTAAATTATTGGACACTGTACATTAATAATATTTAAAAAAAAAAACTCAGTAAAATACTAAATACTACCATGCGTGCAATCTGAATTTGTTTCACGTTTTTAGTCTGCATTATGTAAATAATTAAATTATCTTACCACTACTAATAGTTAATTCAAGGGAAACCTGTTATTAGCTTTACTTCCCTTTAATTTACTACTTAAACCTATACAATGTATTACGCTGTTGGTTTTCAAAATAAATAAAATAAAAAAATAAATAAGACCAAACTATCAGAAATAAAAAAATATTTTGAATCTTGGAATATCGGCGGCAAGGCTGCGCAAGCGCACGCGCTCTCACACGACGCCTGACGAATGCGGTGCGCGGAACGAAACGCAGCGAGCCGCCTTCACGCCGCGTTACCGGCTCGTTCCATTAGGGATCCGGGATTAGGTGCGAAATAATCTTATGGTGCTCATTTGACTGACCGAGAAACCTTATGGCACTACCATCATCTTGACATTTCACCTATGGGTATTAAAGTTAACAACTTAAGTTATTACTGACAAAATCGTGCCATTCAATTACATTCAGTTACAATTTGTGTAAACAGAATCAACGGCCAAAACCTGGTAAAACTGCTTCTACTGCTAAAGATAGACATCTTATTTTATAGCAAATTATAAACATTATTATGTAAATGTAAAATAAAATAAAATTATGATACTATATTATGTAAATGTAAAATAAAATAAAATTATGATACTATGGTTAGCGACAAAGAGCAACAATATGTACAGCAATCGGAATTATTCATTTCAATAATAAATATTCGTTGACACTTTAAAAATCACTTATAAATTGAATGTCATTAAACGCTTAATGTTAAAACATTTTCATTATTCAAACATTTTTATTATTTATGCTTATATTTTTATTATCAGACCAGAAGGTGTATTTTTTAAACCGCTTGTTCAATTGTGTTTAAAACTGTACTTTTAGAGTTTCTTAAACCAGTCTTTGAACATCGTCTTGCTTTCAAGACGATATTTAAATTCAAATTCAATATAAATTTATTCATTTGGTTTGAATTTGGTAACAGAAGAGCTAAAAGTATCGTACATATTCTTCCACTATTGGCGTAGAAATAACATAAGTAGCAGTCAAAAATATTATTTTTCGCATAACTCTAGATTTAGTCATGACTTCATCCCTAAAATGTTTAAGACACCTAAAAAAGCTTTGCTAATGTCTCATTGATCTTATTATTAATCTGCAAGCTCGCTCTTCACCAAAAAACCCCGTGAGACTCTTTGCTCACTTCACTCGTAAACGCCTGCGCCCGCGCAGAGCCTCAAAAAAGGTTTTATATCGCGTACGCTTCGCTTTTTTCGCTCGCGTCATTTCATATTAATTCGCCATAGCGTTTTAATTGTCGCGTTTAATTTCACATTCTGTTGCTATGCGTGTCTCAATGAATAGATAGATGGTTTTATAGAAGGATTCAGTCAAAAGTTGATTACTTTTCTGGGAATCTTTAGAAATTTAAGTACGTGATTTAATGTAGGTTTCTGGACGGTGGTAGGGTCAATTTATATGTTGGGACGTGTAAAAGTGCTAATTTGTTAGCCTAATTACAGAAATAAAATTGATTTTATTGATTTTGATTTTATTGATTTTTATTGGATGTTAGCTGTTGGCATTGTAGTCTAGCCTTGGAAGCGTCTGCTCACTTAGTTTGTAAACCTAACTATCTTATTAATAAAACTAATCTTTGTGTTAACTTAACGGAAACATATAACAAAATGTTTAAAATCATAAGACCCTAATTCATCTAAATACCTAAATAAACTTGTGTGTAGTAGCGTCATTTTTATGCTAATTAGTTTTGATTTCCAAAAATTTTCTGTATTGCATATGTCTACCAACTGAATTTTTGAACTGTCAAAACAAATGTCGTAGTAAAATAAAGTTAATTGATTTTTCATATTCCTGTTTTGTATTCTTCACCAGACGCTTAAAAAATCAGCCCTAAACTACTAAGTTGGGTTGTTAACTACAGGCAAGATAAAAAAGAGGTCCGATGGATTACTGCTATCAACTAAAATATAAGAAAGGTCAAATTCCCTGCTCCTTTTCACACATGATCTATTAACGCGCAAACATCTAATTTTCTCATAATGCGCCAAATGTCGCCGACTGCGCCCGCATGCAATTTAATTCACATCAGCAGTCCTAAAATACACTTTAGGTTAAATATTGTAGAGTTCATTTTGGGTAGAGGGATTCCACTCTTCACCCCTTTCACTCACAACGAGACGCGGCGGAGGGAAAAGGGACATTTTATTATTTTTTACCATCTCAATCCCAGGACAGTATGTGCGATTCATATTTACATCTCAAAGTACACACGACAGTATGTCAGGGTGAACACTGCGGTATCTTAGTCTCTTATTAATAATCGCCTCTTTAGAGCAAAATTGGATAACCTGATGTGCTGTTATCTGTACAAGGTAATATGAGAACTTAGTGATGGATGCGTGCTGTTCGCGCTACGCATATATTGAGCAAGGCATTAGATTCGATGATCGATTGACCTTTTTGTTCTGCTAATTAGCAAATCGACTTCCGATGATTTATTGAAAAAAGAAGATTTATGAGCTTGATTTACATTGTAAGTAACTAATAGGCACACGGAACAAGCAAAACACTTGTTAATCGTTACATAGATGCAAGCGGTGACGCACGAGGGGTTCTTGAAAACAGGCGTTTTGTTATTGAAATTACGTCCTCAATTGGAAGTGGAACTATATTTTTTTTTATAAATCATCATTTTTTCAGACAGGTATTTTGACTTGGAGAACAGTATTCGACTGAAAGGTAGGTATTATTAGGTGCCTACTTCTTTCTTACGGTGTTGGATTAGCATCAAAAACTGCATTTTGTTTGATTGACTATAAGGTCTAATAAATACTTAACTATATCTAATCGCACTTACTAATTCAAAATAGGTAAGTTATATAAATATAAATATTTCGTTGCGTAAATAGGGTTAACATTTAATAATTGTTTCTCATCTTAGAATCCATATTAGTATTAGCACAATTGTCTTTTTTTCTCCTTAAGTGGATCCATGTGCCCCATTAAAAAACGTAATTACATGTAAAGGCTAAAATTATTTTAGAAAACACTCGTAGGTAAGTAATTTGAACTAACTTGACTCTAGATTTCTGCAAACTTTTCCATCTTTCTGATTGGTCATCCTAACACAGATGTAATTTGATTTATTGTATTTTGATTTATGTAGATTTTACCAAACTGATTTCACCAACCGAATTAGTAACCACCACACGGTTCGTGTTATTTAAATATGGAAATCGTCAAAAAAAAACCTGCTGATTAAGTCTACCTACGTTATTTTGCAGCCCGTAACATTGACCCTTAGAAAGCATTCCCGTACCTCCATTGGTCAGTCTTCAGTTCAATTGTAGTTAAACTCTTGATCTCTGCATCTCATCAGCAATAATCTCCGGGTGCGCGGGCGCAGGTGCGCGCGATGCTATCCGCCTAATGGCCTTATAATGTTCCGTCGTTTACAAACTGGTCAAACCTTAACGTGTCTATCCGATACCCCGCTATTATGAGGATTATGACCATTTGGGAGTAATTGATCGATGTGCGCTATGGATCTTGAGCTGTTTGGTATTATGGTGTTCGTGGTATCTCGATTCCCTAAGATAAAGAGAAAATTACAAAGAAATATTAAAGTAAGGGCTAGTTAGATTTAAAAATTATTGTTAAGTTAGATAGGATATGCGTTTTGAAAGTTGAAGGAGTTAGTAAAAGCTATTTTTGACTTTATATTCTTTGTCATTAAGTCACTAGGTTCCTAATTCAATTAACTCTCACAAAATTATCTTGCTACTCGTGTATAACTTACTCTTTGTAAAATGAAACCAATCATTTAATTATCTTTTACAAAAAATGAGTTTATATTTTGATTAGAGGCAATTCACAAAGTTTTTTGGCTTAATATGAGTGTTATGAAGTAGGTAAGCACTTAAAACAGAAATTCAGTGAGCCTATCTATTACAACACAAAGAACTCGTATCGGATGCAGATCATCTTCATCACAGACAATTTATACGTAGCTTACGTCAGTCGTTCTAGCATAACAGGGGACGATGTTCGGCAACATTATGCAGTCGCTCTCGTGAGAGGCTGCGGCTAGCGAGCTTTGTTCTAGCCGCGTGACGTCACAGCTCGTTACCGTCACGTGCGCGCGCGCCGCCGGCGGGCGGGGCGGGGGGCGTGGCCGCGCGCCGCCATTGGCCGCCGCATGCAAATCCGCCGCGCCGCCGCTCGCGCAATCACTGCGCAACTACCCACCATTGTTCCGCGCAAAAACACGCCGACCCGCCCGAGCTCGTTTGTCGGGAACATGTCAACACAAAAACCGAAGAATGCGCATAACAAGAAACGGCAAAAAAGGCCGGACGACGCGACGCGGCTCTTTTTACTCTCGATTTATGTCCCCGCGTCCAGCCTGCGCGCGCGCCTACTTATCCTAACATCGCCGAGTCGTCACTTCTCAGCGTTTTTTCTCCGCGGCAAAAACTAGACCGATCGGGTACTGAACCCGGGATCTTAAACGGACGAGCAAAGTCAATTGGCGACGGGGCCATTACTTTTAAATCGCATTTACATTGAATGCCACGACGAGATCGCGACGTCGGGATGCAACGCTCAATTAAAATAAGGCAATAAATTAACAGATATAAGCGGCTACTATCTAAGTATAAGCCCAGTTTATGCGGGCTTCATGCCTAATGAAGCCGATAGCGCGTGTCATTAGGTCTTTTCGTGAGGATTCGTGGGTTCAGATCGTGACTATCGTTCAATTTACCTACTAAAGTTGAGGATTCTAGAGGGGTTCTGCAAGGATGCTCAGCCTATCGAAGAAATATATAAATATATACAAGGTGTAACAAAAAACCCCGTTATAACTGAAGGGTGTTGTTGTGCCCGTAAACCTGAACAACTTTCCCTAAGAAACCTAGGTCGAAATCTCAAAATATTTTTTGGCTCTCCCATAGTAAATCGATCAGCTGATTGGCAATTTTGTATGGGAGGTCCGATATTTTTTTGAGATTTTGACCAAGGTATCATTGGGAATGTTGTGCAGTTTTCCGGGCACAACAACACCCTTCAGTTATAACGGGTTTTTTTGTTACACCTTGTATAAATAGAAAATAAACTTCAGTCCGGAGATAAAAAGCTGATAGAAATTTGGTTCAATTTAGCAAAAATTTCTGGCAACATTCTTCATACAAACTGGAATTTATAGGTTTTGTCTTTAAATGAATAAAAAGAATACTTTTTTTGAAACACCATAGGACTTGGGTATAAAAAGTTAAGTCAGGCATTAGACAGATTTTTGAAATTAAAATATTATGCCAGATGGAAACCCCTGATGTCGTAGTTAGGTAGGTACTCCGTTATCAACAGTTTGTCCGGGTACGGATCTAACTAGCCCGTTTCCTCGCACGGCACTTGTAAAATTAACCCGGAAGCTTATATCGGAGACTACGGACGACGGCTTAGAGAGTTGGGCACTTACTATTGGTTATGGTCTAAACGCGAATTAAGTTACTAAATAAAAATACTCATTAAAATAGTTCGCGTTTAGACCCGATAACCAATAGTTAGTGTTAAAATGCAACGCGAAAGTTTAAAATCATATATAGAGTTGGGCCTCGGAACCTGATAGCGCCCGTCTATAGTCAAAACAATATGCAGAGGGCAATAATCTTTTAACGGGCGTAGACGCAATTTGCAGTCCCGGACTCAACTAAACGGTTTTATCTGTCCAAGGGCTAACTGACTGGATGCACACTAAAGACACGAAAGTACTTTATCGCATGGAATCTGGTAAAAAACATCTAGCTGTACAAATCCACTTAAAATCTTTTCCGAACTTCTAAACCTTTTTCCCTTAAACTACTTAAGTCACTTATTGATTTTGCACGGAGTATTGGTCAATTATGATGACAACTTAATGCTCTGTGTTATGGAACTGGGTTAAAGATAGCCATTGGTGATTAAATTAATGCTTATTTTCCTTAATCACACATACATACTGAAAAACGCGACACTCAAAAATGTATTTTGTCATAACTTACCACAGGGCTACATCAAAATATCAAAAGGAAACAATCACTTAATGGCAATTTCATGATCATGTGCGTTTCAACATATTGTGCCTATCAGTATCAATCAACATTGCCTCTTATTTCCTCGGATTTTTATTTAGTGTTGACACTGGTGGCTGGTAGTGACTGGATGCAAAGGGCGGAAGATCTATCGCTGTGGTGCTCCTTGGGGGAGGCCTATGTCCAGCAGTGGACTACAACATGCTGATATGAGTTGACACTGGTGACATTATGGAGACGGTGGGAAATTTTAGTAATCACAAGATGAGATCACTTAGACATAGTGTGCGGCCATCAACTTTAAGCAAATTGGCAGATCTAGTGGCCAGGGTGTTCTGGCGTTGGCGCGGGCCCAAGAACGGGATTTACGGACCCCGAGCAACACGAGCCCATTCAGAACGATCCCGCTATTGCCCATTTGGTAATCATTGTGGTTTAGCGGAGGCCGTGTGCGGATATGTGGGCGGTCATTGAATTATTGTGCCAAAAGTCTTGGGCAATGGTAGACGTACTGTTTGGAGTTAGAGTCAACTTTTAGTTGTTTACGATGAGAGAGTCAAAATTCCTTACTTCACACATTGTACACCATGCAGGTCACTGGTGACCCCCAAACAATATTATTTCTATTGTGTCTAGTCTCTCGGCAGTTAAAGGCTTCACAACTCTAATGATCAAAAATAGGTAATCTTTCTTAAATAGGATGTCTGGTTGCAAATTTAGTTTAAGACTACAGTTTCTAGCGCCTAGGTACATTATTTACTCCACATTCGACAATGTTCCATTTACAACAAAAACTAATGAAAGTAAATGATGCCACTCCTATTCAAATAACTAAATTTCATTTTAATATGTATCAAGTGTATAATCTTCAGTGTATAAAAGTTGTAGTATCAGGTATTAAAAATATACATATATACTTAAATTTGGAATTTGTTTAGTTCCCACACTAAAATCAAAAGAATCACTTAACGACGTCCAGTCGACAATAAACACAATTAATGAAGACGGGAAGTTGAAAAACAATAAATAAACAAAAAGCCATTTATCAAACTAATCAACTCTTGTGATAATCTAAATCCAAGTAAAAACGGTATAGACATGACAGTGTAAGTATAGTTTATAGATAATTAGTTTCAAGTGTCCAGTAAAGAAGCGCAAACGCACGCACACAACCGTAAGAACGTGATGAAATCTGTATCACAAGTAACCATTGTGAATTTCAACTTTATCTTTGTTGGCTTAAGAGTGTAGTAGTGGTCAAGTGGGGTTCATTACGTGTCTCATGCGGCCGCATTAGACGGTTCCGAGTATACGGCTAGCATTCGTATGGAATTATGCGCACGCGCAAAAACTGGTCGCGCATTAGAATGAGAGGTGCGGGCGCGGGTTGCCAGCTCGCTCAGTGATTGACTGGGGTGAAGAGAAAGTATGGTAAGTCCCAGTAAATGAAAAGTTTTTTATATGGCCTTTCTTAAAGATAACAACAAGGTCTAAAATCTGTTGGGGAAAATAAGGTTACTCAAATCCTCTTTGGCCCAATGAAACCAAAGTTTATAATTTTCTAAGGTTTACCTTTTCAAACCGTTGCAGGGTTTGGCAATTTTGATTGTACTTTCTTTAATGCTAACTAGCAAAACAACTTTGGAATAAAGCTTTATACTATTGATGTTGTTCAATCTTCTATTGATTTAAACATTCATATTAAACTTCAAAAGGTTAGTAATAATATTTTTATTGTTACAGTTTTGGACCAGCTACTTCATCATTATGCTTACCCTGATTCAGCATTGTGCACTTTCATTAAATTCTATCATTCGTCCAGCTCAATAGCTACAGAATGAAAAAGCAAGTGCAATCTTGAAAGGATCAATATTTCCCGTCCAATAAGTATGATCAACAGCAGCAACACTGAAGGGCTGCGCGCGCGCATCTCGCCCAATTTACAAATAAACCGCTCGGAACGTCCGCCGCGCGCAAAAACTGCCCGCGCGCATATGATTGGAGCGCTTTTTGCGCGCCGAATCACTGCGACGTATAAACAAACTCACAAATTCAGCATGTGAGATGGACGATTGTTTACTAATCTTTTGTGGTTGACAGATCAAAAATTATAATATTACAGTGGTAGAAGATCGACCATTTTGGAATGTAGTGTAGCTATTCCTAAGAATCTAATAAAAGAAAGGAAAGCGTGCAATACATTATGATCACCAAAAAAAGGAGGATGTAAATTACCAAATTACACTCTTACTTACTACTTCTCACATACTGTCTGGAAGTGATCGCTACAAGCGATAACACCGCCTCAATTGTACATCTTTCTTTTATAGTTGATGGAATCAGGCGTTACTTTGCGGAAATCCATGACTAAAGCTGAAAAAGAGGATTATTTTGCTTTAAATTTCCACTAAACGACGCCAGCGCAGGAACCAAAATACATCCAACTGTAATCACCTGAAAAAGATAGAGCTGGAAGTTGCAGGACTTACAATACCTGCAACTTACAACGTGAGACAGAAAATGCACCTGGAATCACAACAAAACACTCGACGAGTTTCGCCACTACACGTGGCATAGTCAGGAGATGTTGTCGCTTCGACAGACTACGAGCGTCTGATAGCTCTAGCTTTTTCAGGTGAAAATATTCCTCTTTTTCAGCTTTACATCTTTCTTTGTTAATCTTGTCTTTAATTTTGTATGTGTTGTACAATAAAGTGTTACTATCTATCTATCTACGATCAGCTTCGTGATTGTCAGACAGAAAAGCTACTGGTACCTACTTAAACCATTCCTTAGGCTTTATGTCCAATAATTCAAGAAAGAAAATAGTTTATTATGCATATCGATACACTCATTATTCACTTTATATTCTTGGTTACTTGATAATAATTCTACGCTTTGAACGATGGAGCTCAGAATCAAGCATTTTTTTCACCGGAATATTTTAACTGCATCGTTTTCCCCTGCGTGAGGAATAAACGGTTAACTAACATTCATAAATCGTTGTTACATTGCATTAACGAACTAAAAAAAAACTAGAAAAAAAGTTTCTGAAGGTTTGGAAAGCAGACAGAGGGAGGAAAGAAATGCTATAAAAACTTGAACCCATACAAAACCAGCTTTAGATTGACGTAAACAATGACTTTGTGTTAATTAATGCTAATTGCTCGATTTATAACAAAGTAAGCAGCCGATAGACTTACTCCAGAGACTAAATTAGACCAAATCAAGCACGTGAGCTTGTTTATCTAGTTCTCTGCTTAAATTCAAGAGCTCTTCGGAATGCACAATTCAAGACAGTGCGTTCGTACGTAGATCTTCATACCAAACCAAATGTTTTAGTTCACCTTGTAAAATACCTATCAAGTAACTTTCTACTAAACACAGAGCAATAACTTTACAGGAACTGTGTGAATTGAAAATAGTAATCTCAAATCGTAAATAAGAAAACGTTATTCGTTTTTCTATTATTTACATTTGGTAATATCTAGCAAACGAGATGTACCAAACTTATTGTTCCCGGCAATCGACCGGCCAAATCAATATAAATTGTAAAGTTATCAGATATTAACGTAATTGTTTTCCAGCGAGCCGGGGCTTGACTTGCAGCGGGTCTGTTCATGCTGAAATTAATAGACCATGTCATATTAAGTTGGATTTGTTATTTCAATGATGCTGATCCTGTATGTTGTTTATTTTCAGTCATACTAATAATACGGTAGTTGACACCACCAATCGTTGACGTACTTTTTATCAACTGTCAAAACGCTTTTCTTCATAGAGCTTGTATGGGCATAACACACTTTGACGTCACCGCGTGCAATGCCGACTGAGTGACTAATTATCATTTGAATTCCAATTAAAAATCAAATAATACGAACTGCAGAAAAATATTAGTGTAAAGGCATCTGAAATTATGAATTATTTTAGAGAAAATCAGTTTTTTAATATTTCTTTCATAGTGGAAACAAGCCTATTGTAAGTATGAGTACGCATTATTTTTTTTTTTACCTGATTCTATTTCCTAAATTTTCGCTAATATTTTCGAATTCTCTTTCCGCATTTGAACAGGATTATCACGGCAAAGCGTGAACAATAATTTTAGCCTTTCAGAGGCTTTTCTTTGCGCATCGGGTTCATCACTACGAAGGCATATCCCAGCTATCGAGCGCGGCAGCAAATCACTCGCTGTGTGAATCTGATCATCGCGTTTGGTTTTAATGAAAATATTTTTATAAGGTTGCGCGAGTCGTGACCGCTGCATCTGATGCGCTGGCGCAGGCGCGCGGGAGGGGGGGGGGGAGCGATCATATTGCCGATACAACCACTAACTTATTGATTCCTGCTACAATTTAGGACCGCGCGGGAGGCCTAGCCGAGACCATGGTTAAAACGAAACATCAGATAGTCAAAGTATAGCAAGCTAAAGAGCTGCAAGCTAGGTTCACTGTTTTGCATGTTACTAAATGTGCAAAGAGGTGAACCTACCTAGCCTATGTACTTTCATTTAATTCTTTCTCGTACTAAGGTTATCTTACTAACATAGTTTTTAAGTTCATACATTGTTACTAACAAATGGACGTAATTTGTCTGAAATAAAAGATTTTTTTTTTAAAGAATGTTACACGACGCGACGTACTTACTCGTAATTCAAAAAAGGTAAATGTCTTACAGACAGGAACACAGGACATTACAGGGAGCGAACTCAACTTTTGCTCAAGCCTAACTGCTACGTCAAGAAGACAGTTGGTTGTTACAAGACAGGAATACTTATGAAGAAAAATCTTGAGGTTGAGTAGCAGAAAATGCTTTTAGAATTATCTCCACCCATTGTACTTATTTGGTGCAATGAAGTCAAATAATAAATGATAGTTTTTTTTATTATAAATACACAACAACCTCACATACATTGATCTGACTCCGTGGTAAGTAGCTTAAGCACTTGTGGTACAGATATCAGAATCAGCAGTGGTATTACAATTAAACTTAAATAAATACATATAATACAAACCAGTACAAATATACATGTTCATGCACACAAATGTTTGTACAGTGCGGGGATAAAACCTATAGGTTAATAGTCAACTTCTTGACCATTACACCAAAGTGGTCGCCTAAGAATTTTAACATTATTGTAGTACTATGTAAAGGTCATATTATATACAAGTATTAAGCATAATGTATTGAACTCATTTGATATTCGGACACAATTTCCTTTCGCTCTAAAAAGTAATTTCAGAATTACGAGTAATTTTACCGGGCCAAAATGTCAAACGCCTTAACAATGTCAGTCTACTTGTCAGCCATTAATTGAGCTGACCGAGAAGAGCTTAATGCAGCAAATAATTATATACAAGGTGTAACAAAAAACCCCGTTATAACTGAAGGGTGTTGTTGTGCCCGGAAAACTGCACAACATTCCCAATAATACCTTGGTCAAAATCTCAAAAAAAAATCGGACGTCCCAAAATTGCCAATCAGCTGATCGATTTACTATGGGAGAGCCAAAAGATTTTTTGGGATTTCGACCTAGGTTTCTTAGCGAAAGTTGTTCAGGTTTACGGGCACAACCACACCCTTCAGTTATAACGGGGTTTTTTGTTACACCTTGTATAAACGGGACTAATAAACGAAGCAAGTCGTGAATGAATTTAATCCACCTTCAAAGGGATTCAATTTAATCCACCTAAATACTGCAGGCTAGTGATGTTGACGAGTAAATATCGATGAACGCGACTTTTCCTTCATTTTATGGGCATCGAAGTAAGAAATCGAGTGTTTAATAACAATAAAACCCAATATCATTAATTCTTGTATGGTTTTTCTAGGTAATTTAATTTAATTTATTAATATTCTGAATAGTAATTTCCCAGTGTAACTATTGTGTTGTTGTAATAATCTAATTTTATTTTAAATATGTTAACTCGATTTGCATGCTGTGTATACTTGTTTTCGGAGCTGCAATCAAATCTGTATGTCTAACTATTTTTATGTTAATTGGGATGATGACAGCTATCTTAAATATTGTCAAGAACATGGTGTTTAAAAAACATAGCCCCTATGAAGTTAATACAACCAATATATTTCCAAAAAACTGTAGAAACCAATTTTTAAACACACAAAACGCAATAAATATGCGGTCAATTGACTCCGATTTCTGATGCATGACCGTGACGTCACTATCATTTATTCCCATACGAAATCTATGGAGGCTGGCCGTTTTGACAGAAAATAAAAAGTATGTCAACGATTGGTGGTGTCGTATAGCCAATTGTTACGATTGTGTCTCTGTTATGTGTATCTGTCAAAATAAATAAATAAATATCCATGTATGCTAACCAGTGGTGGTTGGATCATACATTTATACCTACGTAAACTGAAGTATTATTGCTGCCGTTGCTTGTGTCCAACACGTAGATATTACAAAGGGATTGAAACCAATATTAGACAACGAATTATCGTAGGGTTCGTAAACGATACATTTGACACACTATGTTAGAATCTTATAACTAATTTTGTGCATGTATTTTGGCTTATGTGCCACATTAAGGGACAAACGTGTAGTCGCCCTGCAATGACTTACAATAACAACAAATATATAGGTGAGATGTAGAATTACCTATCACCATTGATTAACCAAGGTTACCCTATATTATAGTGTAGTTATAGGGCCTATGACTTTCCTAGTCCATTATTAGAGATGGGTCGTCTGTGGTGGCTTAGTAAATGGATTTTGTAATGAAAAGGGTTTGCTGGTTTGCTAAAAAATCATTTAATATTAATAATGTCATTATATCGACATCAAATTAATCAGTAGTTCAACAACACAACAGCTTACTCATAGGACAGTTCATTATTCAAGTTATCGCAACCGCATCGAAACATCGGTCATTGTTTAACGGTACTCAAAGAGCTGTTGATACGAACTTTAAGTCGTAGCAATAAGGTTCAAAGGAAGAAGCAGATGGCCCTAAATGTCACCGAGAGAGATTAACGGATAGTTGCGCACGCGCATCACGCGCTCTCTTTTCGACTTTACGTCGGATAATTATTTCGCTAGGAACACGTTTTTCGGTAAGAGTTATAATTGGTCAATTTTAATTACGTATTGCGATTAGTCGTTTTAATGCGTATCTAGACTAAAGTTCTAAATATAGTCTTTGGTTGTGTGCAGAATAATTTAAAAAAAACACTGAGACTTTGCATTGCACCAGATTAATAAACCCAGTTTGTTAAAATAGCTTGAAAGTGGTAAAAATGAAGAAAGGGATGGAGTGATAATTTGATCTCTTTAACAATTGGGAATTAAATACTGACAATAAACGATACTGGTAAATAGATACAAGTGAAAAAATAAACGATTGTGATCTCAGGATTCGAACCCACTTTACGCTTACTACAGTGTATTACAGTGTATGGTATATAAATTACTATCAGTAGTTCAATGTAGTTCTTATCTTTTCCATCATCAGACCACATGACAGTTTACTTAATAATAGTAAACCCCGTCACGGTTTTATAGTTCAAAGTAAAAGTCAATCCATCATTATTGCTGACCAGTACACTGCACTCGAAGAGAGAGCTAATTATAGCAAAATACCTGTTGTTTAAGGGCTGCTTTCACTGTTAGTGCTCAATAGGGCGTACCAGGGGCCGGCCGTGACCTCCGCCGATCGGAGTGACCGCGACGTGCAATGCACCATATTCACATTTTTAGGGTTCCTCGGAGTAAATCCCTAATAATAATAATAATGATATGGTCTTGTGGATTCTGAGGTACTGTACTATACATGCCTGTGCCGGTCCTCGAAAATAGTCATGCCAAGCTCTATTGGGATCGATCTGTTATCACGGACAAGACTATTGTTGCCAATAAGCCTGATATCGTGGTAATAGATCGATCGACACGTCACACGATGCTCGTCGATATCACCATTCCGCATGACGAAAACCTAGTGAAGGCTGAAAAGGACAAGCTTAGCAAGTACCTTGACTTGGCCCACGAGGTGATTGCCATGTGGGATGTGGATTCGACGATCATTGTCCCGATAGTCGTGTCTGTGAACGGTTTAATAGCGAAGAGCCTCGATCAACACCTTAAGAGGCTCTCGCTGGATGGTTGGGTCAAGGGTCAGATGCAGAAGGCAGTACTTTTGGACACGGCGCGCATCGTCCGGAGGTTTCCTTAACTGTCGGTAGCTTGAGCCCTGCCCCGCTGCTGGCAAGCTAGGGTTAGGTTTTTATAATATTTTTATAATTTGTCTAATTTTATATTTTACTTTTATAATTATATTGTAAAAACCATCCCTAAGATAAAGTTTAAATAAAGTATTCACTTTATAATAATAAATAAAATAAATAATAATTTTATTACGTTTATAGCTTCTTCCTAATTACATGGTTGATTGAGGTCTCCATATAAGCAAGTCCAACATCTATGGAGAGATGGGTGTGGCTGAAAACCAGCGCTGCATGGGATCATATCCCAAGTTAGCACAAGCTGAGCCACCGCCAATTGCTTTGTCATGTCCAATTGTTTGTTTGTGTCATTGAATGTTAGTTTTGTAAACAAATAAAGATTTTTATTATTTTTTAATTATACCTGTGTTTGGGGACCTCGCTCTTCCTTATCTAGATATGCATAACAACAATTTAAACATGAATTTAACAAAACAATCAGTAGTTACCCTTGTGGAGTAGACCGATAGCTCCACAACAATTTTTTTTTAAAAGAAGGCTTAAATCTACAAACATATCAATTGGCTAGACGACACCACCAATCGTTGACATACTTTTTGTTAGGTATCTGTCAAAACGGTCTGCCTCCATAGATTTCGTATGGGAATAAATGATCGTGACGTCATGGTCATATATCAGAAATCGGAGTCAATTGACCGAATATTTATTGCCTTTTGTGTGTTTAAAAATTAGTTTCTACAGCTTTTTTGAAATATATTGGTTGTATTAACTTCGTAGGGGCTATGTTTTTTAAACACCATGTTCTTGACAATATTTAAGATAGGTGTCATCATCCCAATTCTAAGTAAATAAATAAAAGTACTAAATAATTTACCCTCAGCAAGATATGAAATTTTTAGGACTGTGTTTGACATATTTGTTTTAATGGACTCGTGTAACAAGAAATAAACAAGTTATGATCTCTCATTTATAAAGACCAAGATCCATCATGTCTGCTGCGTGGCAGCATCAAGGCGTCGCCCAACAGCTCTGATAACACTTTACTGGATCTTTCATAGAACTAGTTTTTTATAAACAACATCATTTCATTATGGTGTATTAGATGTATAGCTTACAATTTCATAATTGCAATGAAATAAAAGTGTAGTGTTCCTTCTTCCTGTAGACTTATTAGGACGCACCGGTACATGTTACAAAAAAATCGGTGCGCAATCACACTTGGCCAGTTTTTTTACATTTGCTTTAATTTACACTTGCTTGTAGCTATTACAAGACAGTAGGTTGAAACAAACGGATAAGCTATTTGGTCACATATATAGGGTTACTGGTAACTCGACGTTTTCCTTGAGCCTAAGAAGAGGTAATCAGCAACAAAAAGGTTCCATTGACTAGGGGTTAGAATTAATTGATTTTAAAGATATCGTGCTTTTAAGGTTGCGAAATTTCTTGTTAAAGGGCTTAAAGTGCAATATTTTGTAATTTTTCGACCCCCTTTTTAGGGTTCCGTACCTCAAAAGGAAAAAACGGAACCCTTATAGGATCACTTTGTTGTCCGTCTGTCCGTCCGTCCGTCTGTCAAGACCCTTTTTCTCAGGAACGCGTGGAGGTATGAAGCTGAAATTTATATCAATTACTCAGGTCTACTGTCCCTTGAAGCTGTGAAAAAATCAAACTTCTAAGCCAACGCAATCAAAAGATACAGCCGTTTATGCCGCAAATTTTCGACACTTGCAAGGGAATCAAAACCTACAGGGTGCTTCCCGTGAACTCAGAATCTTGAAATTTGGTACGAAGCAACGTCTTATAGCATAGATAAAGGAAAAATTACGAAAACCATAAATTTTTAGTTACATCACATAATATATATTTTTTTAATAATTTTAAACTTACTACCCATTTCCTCATAAACGCGTAGAGGTATTAAATTGAAATTCATACCAAATACTCAGGTCTATAATACCTTTAAGCTGTAACAAAATCAAACTTCTATGTCAACGCAATTAAAAGAAACAGCAATTTAAGCTGCATATTTTGAAACTCGCAAGTACTCGCAAGGGAATCAAAACCTAAAGGGTACTTCCAGTCGACCTAGAATCTTGAAATTTGGCATGAAGCAACGTTTTATAGCACACATAAAGGAAAAATTCCGAAAACCTTAAATTTTTAGTTACATTACAAAAAATATATTTTTTAATAAATATAAACTTATTACTTTTTTCCTCATGAACGCGTAGAGCTATCAAGTTGAAATTCATATCAAATACTTAGATCTAATTGCCTTTAACCCGTGAAAAAAAAATCTAAGTCAACGCAAAAACGCAAAACGCAAAAGTACAACCATTGATACCGCATATTTTGAAACTCGCAACTACACGCAAGGGAATTAAAACCTAAAATCCACTTTCCGTTGACATAGAATCTCGAAATTTGGTAAGAAGCAATAGCTTACAGCACAGGTAACAGAAAAATTCCGAAAAGCTTAAAATTTTAAGTAGTTATACCACCAAAAAAATTGTGATTGTAAACATAATTGTAATTACAGCAATGACCGCGAGTTATTATACTATGTATGGGGAGGGCTCATCGTCATTCAATCCCGATGTTTTGGTGAATGTAGCTGTATAATCTAAATGCGTCCTAAATGCTTAAAGTGTTATACTTATAATTAAATTCAATGACATTATTATAAACGATAAAGAGATCTTTGTCTTAAATGTATGCTCCTCCATCTTTCCCCATTGTAATGTTATGAATTTCATTTTGCAATAAAAATACCATAGTTATTGAAGTATAGTGATTTGTAAGTTGTACCGTAACATAAATATTTTAATAAGTGTCTGCGACATAGTATCAAGTTTATGTTAAGTAAGCAAATATGTTTTATTGTGTTTTGCAATTATGTACAAGATTTCATTGATTTAATAAATATTCGACATTCAAGCTATACACATGTCTTTCTCTTGACATCCTCACCATCCATCTTCAAACACACTTCATGGCGACCCTGCCTCAGAACTTCACGGAAATCAGAAGAATGAAGAAAAGAAATCACTAAAAATATGGAAAACAGGAACATTGAAGACTATTATTGAAGACACAATCTAAATCTACACAAAATAAAGATCAGCATCAAGGTACCTATTATCAAGAATTTCATCATCATCGAGTATGGGGAAACAGCAAAGCAAAGAACAAGTAGTCATCGCCCAGACTGCCAGCGGTGATGCGAAAACAGAAAAATCTACGGGCATGAACATTGGCGAAATTCTGGTGGTCTTAGTACTGCT
Source organism: Pyrausta despicata (assembly GCA_963921415.1). Taxonomy (NCBI): domain Eukaryota; kingdom Metazoa; phylum Arthropoda; class Insecta; order Lepidoptera; family Crambidae; genus Pyrausta; species Pyrausta despicata. The sequence goes on along the minus strand of OY992851.1, from coordinate 17,258,171 downwards.
CATTCTGGTACTCGCACTAGCGTATTTCCTCTACAAAATTAAAACCTTACGCCGTGAGTTGACCCATTTCAATTTGGCAAGCAACGCCACGTCAACCTTGGAGCTAACGGCAACACCATAAGAAGAAATTGAAGGAGCGGAGTCCAGGGATATCCCGGCCCACGGAGTCCAGGGTATAGCCCGGCCCACCCATCATTCCAGTCGACGAGCACCTTCGTGTCTTCGAACATCAGCCTACAGCGTGCAGCCGCAGCGAGCCCTGTCTTCTTCCGATGACGACGTCAACCCACCCCTACGATGACTAGGAAGTTCGTCGCGAATCGCACTTTAACATTAATTATGTAAGTTTATTTTGCTTGGCTTTAGTTTTAATGATAAGTTAACTTTGTGCTTATTTTATAATTATTATGACAGATGAATTAATTAATTTGCGCGATTCATTAAAGTATTACAAAGAGTATTTAACTAAACTTGGTCCCGAAAAAAGGAAATCGGAGCTAGCATTAAAAAAGTTATCGATAGCAAAGACAGAATACAGTAAATTGGGGATTATTTTGTCTCATGTGTGTGGACAGATAGAAACGTCAGAGATAAGTTCAAAAGACGCTGTTTTAGTTAACCAGTTAGTAGAAGAAATTAATACTTTATACTCTCAAATTGTCTCATTGGTCCGTGTAGAGGACTTAACAACAACAAAAATGGCTACTGAACTACCTTCTTTTGATATTAAAACTGCCATATCACTGTTACCGGTTATGACTGGACAGGATACAGTTACTAAACAATTAATAGATGGCATTGAACTATACAGTACTTTGATTAAAACAGAATCGCAGGTGCAGTTAATAACGTTTGTCCTGAAAACTAGATTGTCTGAAAGTGCCAAATTACGTCTAAACACTAGTTACGATAATATTTCCAGTCTGATTAAAGATATGAAAGCTAAATTGTTACCAAAACTTTCGTCAGTCGCTATTCAGAGCCAATTGCAACGCTCACAGCAAGGCCGTAGGTCGATCGAGTCATTCGGTAGAGAGCTGGAAAATTTATTTGTACAGCTAACATTGGCACAAGCCGACGGTGATGACAGTAAGTTTCAAATTTTACGTCCACTCAATGAAAAAATTGCGATTAAAAGATTTTCGGACGGATTGTCAGACCCTCGACTTAGTACCATTATTGCATCTCGTCAGTTTTCGTCCCTTTCCGAAGCTATTACTACTGCTATAGATGAAAACTCTATGACAACACCAGGGCACGAGGTCATGAAAGTTAGGTATTTCCAAAATTCTAATCGAGGAAATCGTGGAAACCATCGATATCCTAATCAATCAAATCGACAAAATAGTTATCGAATGAACAGACATTCCACAAACTTTTTTTCGCGAAACAACAACTTAAATAATTCGCAGTTTCGCAATAATAATGTACCTAACAATAATAATTTCAACCGATCAAATAACTGGCGACAACAATTCTGCAATAACAACAGGCGGAATACGTCTGGTAACATGAACCGAGATACAAACATGCGCGCCCGCTTTGATGCGCCGGCGGCTGGAAATCGATCACAGGCCGCGCCGCGTGTTCATGTAATTCAGCAGTTTTCGGACGGAAATGAACATGAAACCGTTTCCAATAACAACCAGTTTTTTCGTGAATAATGAAGACAGTAATTTTATTTTAAGCTATAATAATAATAGCGTAATTTCATGTTTTATAGAAAGAGATATAGAAGTTAAATTACTAGTAGATACTGGCGCCAGTCTTTGTGTAATTAAGTATGATTTAGTTAGGAATTATCCGGATATATTAAGTCAAATAGTTAGGGATAGAATTACCATAAGAGGTATAACAGGGAATTTAGTTTCAATAGGATACGTATATCTAGATTTGTATTTTAATAACAATGTGTTTACTCAAAAATTTTATATTTTTGAAAATATTTCATGTTCAGCCGACGGTATCTTAGGCCAAGATTTTTTCTCAAAGTATAACGCTATTGTAAACTATCAAGATTGCACTCTAACCTTATCAAATAAAGGGTGTTTAATCACGACCGAAATAGTCGGTAACAACAAGTATGTACATGCAATTCCGCCACGATGCGAAGTTATTAAGTACATACCTACTAACTACTGTAGTGATTGTGTAGTGTTAGCCAACGAAATACCTTCTTATCCAGGAGTATTCGTAGCAGGAATAATTTCTAGACCTAGCAATGGTCATGTCGCGGTACGTATTTTAAATACAACAGATGAAGAAAGAGTTATAGATTTTTCTTATTTGGAAATTCACAGTTTAAACTTATTTGAAATGTGTAACTTTAGTGAAAATCAAGTATCTGTTAAACGAGTTAAAACCTTGTTTGACTTACTCGACTTAAGCTCTTACTTAAATAAAGAGGAACAAATAAACATTGAAAACATATGTGCTAAATATGCAGATGTTTTTCAGTTACCAGGAGATAAGTTGTCAGTTACTAACCTTATGGAACATTCTATTAAATTAAAGGATAATACCACTCCTATTTATAGAAAACCTTATAGAATACCGCATGCTTTAAAGCCAGAAATTCAAAAACAAATTAAGGATATGTTAGACAATGACATCATTGAAGAGACGACATCTGAATGGTCCAGCCCAGTCCTTTTAGTTCCGAAAAAATCTGACAAAAATGGTGAGAAAAAATGGAGACTAGTGATTGATTATAGACAGCTAAACAATGTTATTCAAGACGACAAATTTCCATTACCGAATATAACTGAAATCTTAGATTCACTTTCAGGTAGTATTTACTTTTCGAAATTAGACTTATCGCAATCTTACTATCAATTATCATTAGATGAAAATAGTAGGAAATACACAGCTTTTCAGGTCGATAAAATGTATCAACTTTCATTAAATAAAAATTCACGTAATATGACAGCTTTTACAACAGATAAGACGTATCAAATGAAAAGATGTCCTATGGGATTAAAAACCAGTCCTAGCGTATTTTCACGGCTTATGACAATAGCAATGTCAGGGATAAACTATAAGCAGGCATTCGTTTATTTAGACGACTGTATTGTTATAGGAAATTCCCTTACAAATCATAACAAGAATTTGATTAGTGTTTTGGAACGATTTCGTAAAGTAAATTTAAAACTTAACCCACTAAAATGCGAATTTTTACGTAAAGAAATAATGTATTTAGGCCACAAAATAACCTCCAACGGTATATATCCTGATCCATCAAAAACTGAAGTTATAAAGAACTACCCTGTACCCTTAAATACAAATGACGTAAAAAGATTTGTTGCGTTCGCAAATTACTACAGGAGATTTATCCCACGTTTCGCTTGTATAGTACATCCACTAAACAGTCTTTGTAAGAAAAATATACCATTTATTTGGTCACCCGATTGTGAAACAGCTTTTCAGAGATTAAAACAAGCGCTCATTAAGCCACCTATATTACAATACCCCGATTTTTCTGACAATAATACATTCGTATTACAAACTGACGCATCAAAACAAGGATTAGGCGCAGTTTTATCAAATAAAAATGGAACAGTAATTTCTTACGCTAGCCGTAGCCTTAAGCCCGCAGAAATTAGATACCCTATCATCGAATTAGAGTTACTAGCGATCGTATGGGCTATTAGACATTTTAGACCTTATTTATATGGCAAACAGTTTAAAATTTTAACCGACCATAAACCACTTATTTATTTGTTCAGTATGACTGATCCATCTAGTCGATTAACTAAGTTTCGTTTATATTTGGAAGAATATGATTTCATTATTGAACACGTCTCGGGAAAGGATAATGCAGCTGCAGACGCATTAAGCCGTTTACCGATTACGTGTACAGCATTAAAGCAACTAAATGAAAAAGTTGTATCGGTCATTACAAGAGCACAACAGCGAAAACTTGACAAAGCATTAGAAACTAATAACAGTACGGATTTGACAAACCAGGAGTCTGCAATCTTAAGGCCTGATCAACCTAAAGTTGTAGAAATTCTGAAAAAACTTTCTGAAGGAGTAGAACTTGTTATATGTAAGTCACATAACAATTTGAGTTTGAATAAATGTAAAAATGATGATGTTATTTATAGCCAATCAGGCAATTGTATTTTTGTGCCCTCAAGAAATATTATTTACCTATTATCTCGATCGTCATCTACTTTAAAAGTGCTGATGAGAGAAATAGAGTCATTGTGTAAACAATTTAAAATCGAGGAGCTTTTCGTTGTGAAAAATAAAGTCAATGAACAATATATAGAATTATTATTAAAGGAAATGAATAGTAATGGGACACCACGCATTCTTGTGATTAAAGATGTCATCCGTGTCACCAATAAAGACGATAAAACTTTAATTCTAAATGACTTTCACCTGCTACCCACGAGCGGTCACGCAGGAATAAATAGAATGATTAATAATATTAAGAAATATTATTTTTGGCCAGGTTTAACTAGTGACGTCACGAACTTTGTAAAGAAATGTAAACAATGTCAAATGAATAAGTTTACGAATAAACAAGTTAAGGAGCCTATGGTCATTACGACAACGGCTAATAGTGCATTTGAAGTAGTTAGTTTAGATTTAGTAGGACCTCTAGATGTAGATAATTTTGATTTTAAGTATGTGTTGACACTTCAATGTAATTTATCAAAATTCGTCGAAGCTTACCCATTACGACGAAAAGACGCAGAAAGTGTAGCTAAGTGTTTTGTAGAAAATTTTATTTTAAGGTTTGGCTTGCCACGCTCTATTTTAACGGATCAAGGAACTGAATTCACTTCATCAATAATGACCAATATTTGCAAATTGCTAAAAATTAATAAACTTCAATCAACTGCATACCATCACGAAACAATAGGTGCGTTAGAAAACACTCATAAAAATTTAGGAGCTTTTCTCAGAATTCAATGCGATTCCAACAAACAAGATTGGAGTTCTTGGTTACCCTACTGGTGTTTTGCTTTTAATACGACCGTCCACACTGAAACAAAATACACCCCATATGAATTAGTATTTGGTAAATTATGTACATTACCAAGTAACTTTAACGCACCGATTGAACCATTGTATAACTATGACGATTACCCATTACAAATGAAATATCGCTTACAAAAAGCACAATCTGAAGCCAAGGAAAATCTTTTAGTAAGTAAGCAAACCAGAAAAGTGAATTATGATAAGAATTGTAACTCTGTTAATTATAAGCAAGGAGATCTAATATTGTTGAAGAATCAAGTAGGAAATAAGCTCGATAACGTTTATAGTGGTCCATATGTTGTAATCAAGGACATTTCACCAAATGTAATAATTTTGAAAAATGATAAAGAATTTGTAACACATAAAAATAATACTAAAATGTTTTACACTTGAATAATGTATTAAGAAAAAAAAAAGTATATGTTTCTTTTTTTTCTCCCGAAATGCGGGGGGTGTGTAGTGAACTTTTCGGCGGAGGTGAAGTATAGTGATTTGTAAGTTGTACCGTAACATAAATATTTTAATAAGTGTCTGCGACATAGTATCAAGTTTATGTTAAGTAAGCAAATATGTTTTATTGTGTTTTGCAATTATGTACAAGATTTCATTGATTTAATAAATATTCGACATTCAAGCTATACACATGTCTTTCTCTTGACATCCTCACCATCCATCTTCAAACACACTTCATTATGACTCGATTGTCGTAATGAACGAACTTTGTAAACCTTGCAGGTTTGTACGGAACCCTCGGTGCGCGAGTCCGACTCGCACTTGGCCGGTTTTTTTGTAGGAAATCACCTTTACTATAACTCTTTTGAAGGAATACGTCGAGTTACCGGTAACATTGCATAAGTGAACACCTACAGAAAATAACTTGCTAAGTTTAACTTGCAGTGCGAAGACATTCGTTTTAAAATTAACGTTTATTAGGACTTCAAGCATAATGTTGGCGTTTAATTTAAAATTTGACCTTTGTTACTTTCACCGTTTTATCAATTAGCGGTTAATTGGCATTTTGGTATACGCATCTTAGTTGTTACAACGACTTTAATGACTTATGTGGAATTATAGGTAACAATTCATAAAGTTACACTCCGTTACACTAAATTGGGTCTGTTCACATTTTGAACATATGTGGCTTCTTTTTTTATTTCCTTATGCTATTTTCCGTTATGTTCCTTTATATATCCTACAAAGTTATCATGTGTTTCATATTGTGGATCAGTAGCGTACCTATTTCAACCAGATTTAAGTCATCAAATTTGTGCTACAATTAGGTAACCCACACCTTGGGCGATCAGTTTGCCCAGAAAATAATCGGCCAAAAAATGGATCTATAAAAATTAGTTGAACCCAACGTTGATTAGTGTATGTTTTCTAAGGGCCTAAAGCGTTACTTTTGTAACGAATAACATTTTTTTACGAGTGGATCCAGTTTAACAACAGTTGTTGTCATGCTAGAAGCTTGCTTGCTAATGCAAGTGCTTGTTTGAAGTGCAAGATCTTAAAAGACTTTACAGCAAATTCTACGAGTTCTCGCTAACAGTGCTGCGTGCAAATGTTTCGCATTGTAAAACATACTATTTAACGTTGTACAAACAAATAGTTTGCCATAATCCATCCACCGATATGACGCGCACACGAAAGGTAAACAGTGCGAGCGTTGCGCTGCGCGGGCGCAACAAAAACTATCAAACGACCGCCAATTACAGTAGCTACTAGTTTTTAACCGCGAGAACTTTCTTCCATCTCCATATTCATACAAAGAAAGGGTGAAATTATACGCGCGCCATGAATATGCTAACAGCTGCGTGGTAAATGCTAAAGTTGAATAACATTGCAGGCCGCGGTTAGAATGTGGCGGGGCGGTTTGATAAGCGATTTAGTACAAGCGGAGCGGACTCATCAACTAATGTACATTATACATGCTTATGATAAAAAACCGGCTGCGATTAGTCTAACGCGGATATAATCTACGTTGTACGCATTTAAGTGACTTAAGAAAGAGTGATGATTGATAAGTTTTTTGGCTTGTTGTTAATAATTCATTCGTTTTTTAAGCAAAATGTAAACCCCAGATTCTAAATTATGTTTAAAGAATGAAACTACCGTCAAATAAATGAGCTGATGAGCTTGAATGTGTTAAATTTTAGAATATAATCATGTTGCTAATCTGGAAACAGAGTTAAAATATTAACATAAGGTAGCTTGTAAAAGTCCACTACAGAAAAAAAACCTATTCTGCAAACATATCACGAATGCTTAATCTATATAAATAAAAAGAAATTGCCGAAATGCATTAAGCGCATTATTTCATACCGACTGCACCAAATTGGATGATTCTTTTTTATGTGTGATGAATGATATCATATCAAAGAAAAATACAAAAAAATACTTATAAAAAGCAACTGGCAGGACAACGTCTACGGAGCCTTCTAGTTTATATGATGATTATATAAATGACAAAGATATATGGAAATGTTTAAATGCAAACAATTACAATTATTGTAAATCAATTTTGAAAAGAGGCAATGACAATAGTGACTGAGTTTCTTGCGCCGCTTCTTCTCAGCACTGGCCCAAACTGTCCCGAAGCGGTGGTAGGGTCAATTTATATGTTGGGACGTGTAAAAGTGCTAATTTGTTAGCCTAATTACAGAAATAAATTGATTTTATTGATTTTATGATTTTACAATTAAAAAAACTGGACGCCAAAAACTTACCTAATAAGTACGTAAAGGCGAACTAACCTAGGATCAAAGGCCGCGGCTTGACCGCGAGCGTTCGAGCGGCTAGCGTGCGTGTGCCGTGCGTGACGCGCTGACTGATGCTTCGTTAACGCCGCTTGCGGAAAGGTATTTGCATGTCACTATGATACTATTTCTTTGGTTTTAAGTTTATTGCTCTGAGTTGAACCTATAAATATCGCAGGTACTACGGTGTTACTGACAAATAATTGCTGAAGATATGCTTTACTTTAAGTTCTTAGTTTAAGTTTAAGAAAAAAACATTTTTTTTTCATGAAAGCAGTTTCCATTTTGATATTTGAATAGTCGACGAATAAGAACAAATTCTTCCTGGATTTGGGCTTTGAGATTAATGAAAATTAAAAAATAATTCATTTTTCTTCAATTCAAAAAGCAATCGCCCAGCTTGCGAGAGTTGTGGGTTTGAGTCCCGCCTGTAGAAGTCCGTTTTTTCTTGAAGTGTGTTTTAATTTCACATTGTAAAAAAATGCATTATTACATAAAATTCCTAAGCTTTTTAAGCTGCTGTGACCTGCCTTTGTAACTTGACTTTTTCAAACTTATCAGTTGTCTACTTAAAACCGGCGCAGTGTGCGAAGTTCGCACAACCTTAAATACGTATTAGGCTTAAATACTAGGTTCTTAGTCACTGGTAATTACGGGAATACGGTGTACAGTTAGGTCGCGCAGACATAATTCGCTCGCCGGTCGAACGGCGCAAAAACGGTGAAGGCCTGACCTGTCACGCCACTTAAAGGGTTAAGAACTACTACTACTACTTATTTATTTATTTAAAACTTTATTGCACAAGAAATGTACAAAGGATGGACTTAATGCTAAAAGCATTTTCTGCCAGTCAACCTCAAGGTCATGCAGAAAGAAGGCACTTACTACTAGTATAGACGCAGTTACATACTGAAGAAGGTGTACTAATCTATGCAGAAAAGTCTCACGTACACATAAGTATCGTAAATCATTCAGAAATAATAAGTTAATCAATTTTAAAGTCTGATCTTTTTGATAAATCTCAAAAGCCGGAAATTAATAAAGATATATATTTTTAAGTGTGTATCAAAACATATTAACTATCAATTTATGTTCCACAATTAAACTTTTTTTACATTGAATAAATTATTGTATTGCAAATAAACTAACTGTTTATCAAAATTGAACATAAATATAAATAAATAAATCATCATCATTATCAGCCAAAGTACGTCCACAGCTGAACATTAGCCTTCCCCACAGTTTTCCACATCAACCGATCACAAGCGGTCTGCAACCGGTGTGATCCTGCGATCTTCTCAAGGTCATCTGTCCATCTTGCCGGTGGTGTAAATAAATAAATGTTAGATGTTAAATACCACCCAATATAAATAAACTAAATAAATAATAAATACATATTTCACAACAATCACACCAATTCTCTAGCCCCAAAGTAAGCTACGAGGCTTGTGTTTTGGGTACTAGACAACGGATAAACATAGTTAAATACTTTTTTTTGTAAATAAATACATATTATACATAGAAAACACCCAGACCAGTACAAACACACATGTTTATGCACTCTTATGCTTGTACTGTGCGGGGATCGAACCCGCGACCCTTGGTTTTAGAAGTCCGACCTGTGGACCACTGCACCAAGCGATCGTCAAACAAATGTTAGATGTTAAATTCATCTATTCAGTTGGCTATTGAGTATACTTATATTTATCTACCATTGCGGTGTTCTGTCATAGCCTGTCGGTGACTTACACTTACCTAACAAGAGATATACGTATACGCTACAGGAAAACCATTCAGAATTTCACAAACGTGATTCCAGCTACAAGAATATCACTAACAAACTACCTAGACGTTTTATATCGCGTAACAAAACCCACACCTTACACGAAGTCATAAGGTCCACCTTCCCTCGACAATGCAACGTGCATAACTGCTATATCAAGTAAAAATGGAGCGAGTTCGTTCGCGTCGCTCGGCACCTTACATTATTATGATTTACTAGAGCACAGTTGCAGCGCTGCAGATGACCCCCAGAGCAGGGAGGGAGGGGGGAGGTGGCCCCCGCGCCTGAAGTCAGCGATGCTGGTAATAAAGCCGGCAATATTTCACACTTAGCGGTAATGAGCCCGCGCCCAAATAATTGGATCACGTACATAACTCATTATTACCTCGCGCCTCACTTCGGCCTGCGAATGTATCATTACTCCCCCTCCCCCCCCCCCTCGGGCGGAGGTGCAAGGAGTTACATGCGACAATTGATCGCACCCGCTTCTCTTTGTTTGCGAAGTCCTCGTGTTTGCAGCCTCCGGCAAACAGTTGAACTTTCGCAAAGTAAATAGCATAACGAATGCCTCATCGGGACCGACGAACCTCGGTGTTTATGCTTGCACTTAGGTAAATAAATATAACAGTACAATACTGAACTCGACTGCAGATGCCTAGTCTTGTATTTAAAAATGAATTGCTGTTCGTTAGTCTCGTTAAAACGCGAAAATGGCTGAACCGATTTGAATAATTTTAGTTCAGCAAAGGGCAGGACAATGTCTGCGGGTCCGAATCCGAGTCCGAATATCCGAAAAATAGGAACTTAATAAATATATATGTATATATATGACAACATAACATACATTGATCTGACTCCGTGGTAAGTAGTTTAAGCACTTGTGTTACAGATAACAGAATCAATAGTGGTATTACAAATAAACTTAAATAAATACATATAACACCCAGACCAGACCAAACAAACATGTTCATGCACACAAATGTTTGCACAGTGCGGGGATCAAACCCGCGACCTCTTGGTTAATAGTCAACTTCTTGACCATTACACCAAAGTGGTTGTCAATGGACAGTGTAATAGTAAGAAGCCCATCACAGTATGTATATATGCGAATAAAGCATTACTACTTTACTCGAACATTATTGCTTTACTAAATTCTTACGTATTTAGTAGTGCTTATTCATAAACTATAAAGTCACACATCCCGCCTTCCCCCCGCCTTCCCCCCTACTTAACAACACTACTTTCGCCCCAACATAATGATTTCGACGGTCCGCGTCAAAACTTATGAGACAATTCCCGGCTAGACTATACCTAGGTGGGGCCCAACTCTGGCTAGAGTTATTCCATTAATTAAAGCGCGGGCAGCCCTGGGGGGCGGCGAGGGGGGAGGGGGGGGCTGAAACAAAGCAAGCAATAAGAGCACAGGGCTGCCATTGAAACGATCGCGAAAGAATGTAGAATTATGGAAAGACTTCGCGCCGTTACCGTGATTGGTGGCCGGACAAAGGAAGGCATTATTGAACTGTTGGGTGATTTTAATTGTGAAACTTTCTGTACGATTATTGTAATAGAGGAGAATGGATGTGATAATGGATAGAGACTTCAACTTAACTAGCAATGATTCATGTTCAATCTTAGTAAATAAATAAATAAACTCTTTTTATATCTTCACAAAAAGTATTACAAGGTTCGTTATCTCTCACTCTCTCATCAGCCTATATACGTCCCACTGCTGGGACAGGCCTCACCTCAACTATGAGGTGGTCCGAGCCATACTCCACCACGCGGGCTCAGTGCGGATTGGTGGAGGGGGGTATTTGTAAGGTAAGTGACCAACCTTACTGTCTGATGTTATTAAGCCGCCCAAGGGCCTCTGACCAGGCTTAACGACTAATATCTATCGATATTAACCGGGACCAACAGCTTAACGTGCCTTCCGAAGCACGGAGATGCTTGTAAATAGACGTCACTTAAATGGTCAGAATGGTCACCCATCCCAAACATGACCGCGCCCGAGGTTGCTTAACTTTAAGTATCACTACCAAAGCGCTGCAACCACTGCGCCACAAGCACCTCCCAAACATGACCGCGCCCGAGGTTCGTTATCAATCAGGTAAAAACAAATTATTAATGTATGTTCTCTGCTTGGGCCTGTGGTTGACTGGTAGAGAATGCTTCCGGCATTAAATCACTGTACACAAGTTTGTAAGAAGTTTTTTTAAAATATAAACACAAATAAATATCACCACCTGACATCTTTCACAAGAATCCACATTTGTTTTTTTAATAGCAACTTGTTCTTCTTCCTCCAAGCGATCCTCTCGTCTGGTGACGAGGTCTGCTTACAAGCTGTTCTGTTTCCACTCTGCCCTATCCTGGACGTCTTCTAACCGCCTTGAAAATTAAACTAAAAGACGCAAGCACTTCATAATTTAGCATTTGATCTTCCAGCCATAACTCAAGACGTAGCCCTGGACAATATTGCGGGGGGTGCGGGCGGGGGGGCGCACGCTCATAGAATAAAACATTATTCATAAATAGGATATTACGCCAGGTGGGCCCCTCCCCCGCGCACACCCGCCGCCCCTGCTTCCAGAACCAACTAGATTTTAAATTTAAACTCGGGTGGGAATAAGAAACACATTGGCAGCAGATTCAATTTGTATGAATGCAGTTTCGAGAGATAAGAGTTCTCCCAGCCGTTTGTGAGTTATGTACTTGCAGGCTGTTTCATGAATAGCTTATTATTGCAGTAAGTTATCGTAGACAGCTTAATATTTCGTTTTTTTTTTTTTTTTTTTTTTATTTATTTATTAAACTTATACTATCATTACAGGGTTTACCCAATGCGACAGTACAGCCCATATGCTTAAACTAACTAACTACAGAACCACTTAAACTAACTAATAAATTAATTACATATTTAATTATTGTTACAAATAACAGCTAGTGCAACTCTGTTGAATTCATTCAGGGTACAAATGAACAGATCCGTCTGATTGCTTATAATATTAAAAGTGCGGAGTGCGCGAGTCAGGGGTGACTCCTTGAGCAGGTTTGTTTTCGCCGTCGGCACCTCCAGCAGCGGTGGGCGACGTCGACGCCAAACGTATTTATTAGGAACACAGAGCCCCAGCCGCTCCAACAAAGCTGCGTTATGCAGCTTTCCACGCATGACTTTAAAAACATAAAGTAGAAGAGCATATTCTCTTCGTACTTTGAGTTTTTGTTGAAACTGATGATTAAACACCATGTTGTATTATTTTTAAACGGTTTTTGATAAACCGACTGCGAGTTCATACTAAACTGTCTGCCAAAGTTATTCCATATTTATTGTGTAATCTTGTGATGGGTAACCTTACAAAATGAAATGCTTAAAATCTACTGAAAATTAACAAGAAAACGCCTTAAAAACACATGTGAAAAGATTTAATAGCAGCATGCAACTATAAATTGCAAATTATGATTTTAAACTAGTGTTTTATTTCAATTCAACTATGCGTGCGCTTTTTAATGAGTCGTCGAGACGCCGGAGATAGATATTAAAGTTCATATTTATAGAGAGACAAGTTGATAAATACTTAGAAATTTGAATTATTCACTTTTTGTGAGGCTCTGCGATATGGACATTCTCTCGGCGACATGACAGTTGCGTTGATTTTTTCCAGTTTTTCATACACAGTTGCTGGTGCCTTGTATAATTGGTATCGGATAATGCCTAATAGGTACAGGTTTAGATGATAAATATGAACGATTTCTAATGAAACATAACTTATATCTAGCCTCAATACTTACTAGTTGCGTTAAGCTTTAATAAACAAAAATTCTACGAATTTGTTAAGTTGTATTTACTTACCTACTTAAATCGGGTTATAAGTTTGCCAAGATTGAAATAAAAAAGTTATCCTGTATTCAAAAAACGAACAAATTTCGGTTATTGGCCATTAAGACAACGTAAAAAATATTTTTTTAACTGAAAACAATACCCTAAGCACTCATTTCTTGCAAGAATGATTCACTTTCCTTCAATAATGTTGATATGTGTCACTTTTAAATACTTATTTATCTAATTTGTTGATTTAAAATATGCAGCAAATATTCACCATCTGAAATATTTTCTTAATCTTCTAGCAAAAAATATCAGTCTAATCAAAGCAATACCTATGAAATTAGCCGTCATAAAAATCCGTTGAAATGTTAACACTTTGCATAAACCGTCCATTCTTAGTCATGGTCGGCATTACGCGGAATGGTCGGAAAAACGGAATTATCTCCGCATATCCGCCATTGAGCGGTGTATAGCTCGCTCGCTCTCGCATGCTTGTCTTTTTGCGCGCGCGCAGCCAGAGATAATTGCTGAACTCAAATCATTGATATAATTAAACAGCGGAAGATGTGTAACATTCTTGCATTAAGCATTCAAATATGTTATTTTGATAGTGATCGAAAAATCTTACGAAATCCATAAAATGAATTCTCGTCAATCATTTTCTTCTGACCCAGGATCCTGGGATCTCTTGAATGTAGGCGATAAACTTCACCACTAGGCCAAAGAGGCGGTCATAGACGTCTAAGATGGAGTATCACTGGGCCTAGCGAGGCTGCCCAAAACCGCACTATTTTGTGGACCCATAATCAAGCGCCAGTTGGCAAATCTTCTGCTGTTTAATTACATCAATGATGCAAACGCTGATACCGGCCAATGGTAATAGCATTGATTGTTTATTTTATCGGCGTCGTTTTTGCGCGAGAATTAGAATGGTCGTGGCTAAGATTGAGATATTACTTGCCGAATCTGGTGCACTAATCTTGCACGAATCGGTCTGCTTGATTTGGTATTGATGTGAATCTCAAACAGTTCTTTAGAACCAGCATCGAATTATTCGGAAATCTTCGTACTTGTGTAGGTTTGTAAGTATTTCACGTTAGCAAAGTCAATTTTCAGTAACATTAATGCGTTTTCACTCTCCTGTAAGGTGATTTTGTGTTTAATAAATATATTGTTGGTTAAAGGGGGCAAAAAATGGATACTAAAAGCCCAGTATGCCAAAGCAACAAGCATATAGATTTATTGCGTCTCATGATTCATTGTAAGAGTTTCAGCAGAAAATGTTGCTGAACAAGTAAAAAACCTATTGGAGCCGTTTATAACGCTTTATCCTCCTTATCATCAGCAAGAGTTTAGGTAAGCGCCGGCATTTTGCTAAGATTCTGATTAGCAAAATGCTATACTGGCGCTTTCTAATTAAAATAATACGAAATGAGGTCTTTTTGTCTAGTGCTTGTTTATTTTACTCTTTTATAACTTTATCTCAGTCCACAACAGAACCATACAACATTTTTCATGACGCCTCCACTCCTTTATTAAACTTTATTTCTTATGTTCAAACATGCACTTAAAGTAACCACAACTAAAAAGCAAAAAAAAAACCTTATGCAAAACGTGCGCCGCGCTCCCATAAATCAAAATCGATACAATTTGTCGATACGTACGCGCGGGCGCAGCTCATTCGCGCATTAATTACCGGAGGGGGGGAACGTTTAAGGGCAACTGTGCCGTGGGAAACGTCGTGGGACCACACCACCACATACCGACCAGTTCAGTCTGGAGACAACGATACACACTAACACGCAAGCGGTACAACAACCATCGCTGCTTTGGTTAGAAGAAGATATTTGTCATGATGGACATAACCAGACATGTGTGATAGGGTTTGTAAAATGACGCTAATGCGTGCGCGCAAACCATTGCCAGTATGTCATTGTGAATTTTTAAGATTCATACTGTCGTAAGTGGCGTGACACGCATGAGGCATCAATATTCATGCGAGCGAAGTATGCTTAGATCACATTACTTGAAATTGGTAAAAAACGGGGGACATCTGTGCGTCAGAACTGTAAGCAATTTAGCTTAATTACATTACAAATAACAACATTCTGATCAGCTTGTGTTCGATTTTCTACGTTTCATTGACGTAATCTAATGTTGGTTTGGTTATATTATGTAATGCGAATAGAGTTTACCTAGCGTTGTAGACTGTTTAACCATGAATAGTGACGACCGCTTGGTGCAGTGATCCACAGGTCGGACTTCTAAAACCAAGGGTCGCGGGTTCGATCCCTGCACAGTACAAGCATAAGTGTGCATGAACACGTGTGTTTGTACTGGTTTGGGGTTTTCTATGTATAATATGTATTTATTTACAAAGAAAAGTATTTAAGTATGTTTATCCGTTGTCTAGTACCCATAACACAAGCCTCGTAGCTTAATTTGGGACTAGAGAATTGGTGTGATTGTTGTGAAATATATATTTATTTATTTATTTATATTATTATTCATAGTCGTCAATGTAATAAACGGTACATACACATACTAAATTGAATGAATTGTTAATTTTTTTCTGTTAATGTGTTCTTCAAAAGTAAGAGATAGAACCGATACACTACAATCATAGAGTATCTTCTCACAACCAAAATAGACGGTGTTTTATTTAGCTTTATTTCGTATTTTCCGAGTGACCAATATATGTTTAAATAAAAAAATGTGTCCTAAAACCTTTTCAGTGCTTAAAAGTAATTCCTATTTATCTTTGTAAGGGCTAGAACTGTCACGATAAATATTGAAACAGCTTAATTTCACACGCCGTTGACAGTTGCTAGAGCTAACGATGCTTCCATAAATATGTTTTTGCAAGTAATTTCTAGCAGGAAGCGACGTATGTTTCATGCGACGCGCCGGGTTGTCGCGGGTATGGGGTCACAGTGCAGGGAAAACCGACAGGTAGTCTTACGATCTTGTTATGGCTCAACAGATAACTGAAATTTTGTTATATTTTTTTGAAATTAGAACGCTGACAAAGCGGGTAGCAAGGTCCTAATACGCCCCTAGGCCAGTGCGATGGCTATACTCTCGTAAATAGGCTAGGTGACACCACAAATCGTTGACATACTCTTTATTTTTTGTCAAAACGGTCGGCCTCCATAGATTTTGTATCGGAACACAAAAACGTGACGTCACTGTTGTGTATTAGACATAGAAGTCAATTGATCGAATATTTGATGAATTTTGTGTGTTTAAAAATTGGTTTCTACAGCTTTTTGGAAATATACCAGTTGTATTAACTTCATAGGTATGTATGTATGTATTAAGTTTTTAAACACCATGGTCTTGAAATATTTTTTATTTAACCGCAAATCTTTATGGGTCTTGCGTTGTGACAATTATCGTTAGTTAAGTTCTTTGTTGATTGGGGCTCAGTATCAACAGTCAATTTTTAATTTGCACATTACTTGATACTTTTTCCTGAGTCGATAAACGCTTGTACACCATAGTTCAATATTAAAAATAAATATAACGTATAGTAAATACATGTTTTGACAATCTTTTATAATTTGATTGTGCATTGTCATCCCAACTTATCGTATGTAGGGTGAGGTTGCTATTATTGGACCACTTAACTTTAAAACTTATAAACATTTTAAAAGCCGCTACACACTTTGTCACTACCACAATAGATTCCCACTCTGCGCCCCGCCCGATCCAAAGGTTCCCATTATGCTAGCAGCATTACCACGTTGAATAGCTATGGAAACCTGTTGAACCAACCAAGACCCAGAGCGGGGATCGTTACCCTTATCCCTCAAACGTCGTCCCAACTCTTTGAATAGCTCGCGTGCCTCATCACCCCAGGGCCCAGCCGTCTCCACAGCAATTGGAACAAAATCATACTCGGACTCCAGCGCAGCGTACTTAGTATGTTTTAACTTGGCGGCGTTTTCTGCCGCTGAACCCGCTGATGTAACTGTGTTCCGTACATGTGACGCAGCAAAGGTGCTAACGCATGTTGCGTCCCATAAAAGACAACGTCCTCTCCGCCAAGGAGCTAACGTGAGGCCATCAGGTCTCTTACCATCCGTGCGGGACAGGCCAGGTGGCTCCAGGACACAAGGAACATTAACAGAAACCATGGCCCGACGCACAATTTCATTAAGAGAATGGTGCCTTGGGAAGCGCCCCGCACATCTCTGACAACTAAGACCATGGTGACCATTTTCTTCAACCATTACACCACAAATACATCGATGCGGTTCACAGATTTTACTACCCAGTCTTAAAGCCACCGCAATTCTTAAGGAATTGTTATCAAGCAGCGTACCCAACTGAGGAGACGGCAATGCATGCAGCCACGCACCAGATTCGGGTTTCACAACCGCTTTGAGACGTGCCAAATCAACGCCTGATCTCCCATCCAATAGCCGAGCATATGAGAGTTTGCAAGTGATGTCGTCCCATCCTCTCTGAGCTGCAAGGTCTACCGGTCTTTCATCGGTTGGACATATCATAGCCCATCTCTCCAAGGCCTCAGATACAAAAGGTAAGCAGATACTGCTGCCATCAAGTGATAAAATGCGAGCAACAAGATCCACCGACCCATGCGCCGAGGCCAAAAAAGCCACCAGACCAACATCCTGACACCGACGTATTCCAAGACCCCCATACCGAATAGGCAGCGCCGCCTGATTCCACTGGTCCTCATTCAAGTTCACATTGATTATTGACTCCAAAGCAACTTTAATTGTGTCGTCTAGCAGTTTTAAATCTTGTCCAAAAAGCCAAGTGGGTGAGGTTCGCAAGGCATACAGTGTCCGTGGCAAAGAAAGACAATTACGCAGCAGAACGAGAGAAACATGTCCCGACAGATGTGTTAAATGCTCCTGCGCCGCCAAGAGTGCCTGCCTTTTGAGTTTAAGAACAGAACTGACACCCTCAGGAAAAACAGGAGCACCCAACAAACTGAACGATGCTTTGTCAATATGCGCAACACCAGGCAAAACAGAATCAAAATCTATAGAATCGATGACCAGACCATTGCAATTATAAATTTCGCATTTGGCCGGATTGACCTCCAAACCCAATGCTTTCAGAGCAGGAATTAATGTTTTTAGATCTTGTAAAACTTCTTCTGGGCTACCACCTAAAACACCGTCATCAAGATACCAGACATTCAAAGGGGCTTTTAGGTTAGAAATAACTTTTTGAATTGCCAAGCAGAATAACAGAGGTCCTAATGGATCTCCCTGCTGAGCTCCAACTTGTGATTGAATAGTGTTATTTGCAAAGAAAAGATTACTTGGATACGCGTAACACTGGTAAATGAATGGGTAAAGGGACGGAGTTTGTTCCAAGACTTCATCTAGGATGATATCTCTTTCAACGCTGTTAAAGGCGTTTCTGATATCCACTTTAACTATTATATGGTTTGACGTCTCGTTTGTTATAGCAAAAGACCGAACAGAATGAATAGCCGCCTCACACCCCAGTGCAGTGCCAAATCCCACCTGTTTTGGTTGCAAGTAACAGGCCATGGCTTCTTTAACTGACCGACAACAAAGCTTAGCTGCAAGGCGGCGAAAAACACTGCCAACCGCAATTGGTCTTATACCACCATCCTTTTTTGACAGGGCACACAAAGAAGCCCCATATAAAAACGGCGTCACCTCCAAGTTGAGCATGCCTCTTAACAGAAAATTACAAAGCCTGGTCATCGATTCCAGCAACCGAGGCCCGTTGCTCCCCGCAGATGACGAAATCAATTCTTTGAGATGCTGGGGACGCAAACCATCAAGACCCGCAGCAGACCCATTATAAAAAGATGCAATAGCATTTGATACTTCAGGTGTTGTAACAGTCAAAAAAGGGTTACTTAAATTCGGTTCTGATGGGAGATTTACCGATCTGGATGGCGTTGGATGTTTATCCTTCAAGGCATTTAAAGTGTTTTCATTTTTGGGTGCAAGAGGGCTATCTGCAAGAAGCAAACGTACTGCACCTCTCAAATCCCCATCTTGTACTTTAGACTCAATAGCTCTGTAAATTGAACGTTGTCTCGGCGAGGAATTATCCTGCATAAAATGAATATTGGAGTCGTCTATATTTCTCTTGACCTTGGACGTCAGTGATTTGCTCCCTTCTATATCCGGCACTCTCAATGCTGAATAAGAAAATGAAAGTAACCTGAACCAATCTTCTTTGCTATTTGTACGTAAGCAGTCTTCTATGATATCACATAACTTGCCCGCAGCCAAGCTTCTAGCTCCCTTAGGTATGTGTCTTAAAACAGGTACTTTCTCCTTCAGCAATGGTAAATCATCAAAACATTGACCAAAAGGTGATGTCTGAGAAGCATTAACTGATCCGACAATACGATCTGACCCAGTATCCGACCTCGTAGGCGGGTCAGACGCATTCTGATTTCGCGACACCACATCCTTGTGAACCCTACTTATATGCACATTGAGGCCCCTCGATTGCACATATAGTCTCGGTAACCCTGGGCAATAAGGACAACTGACTCTTGGAGGGCTATTCATATTGTGGCTCTGTAACAAAATAATCAAAAACAGCAAAAGAAAGTGCTAAAACTAGACTGCTTACATTGGATCTTGCTTAATTTACAAGAACAATAAATAATTCACATAATAAAATATATTTTCATTTTACAAATTATTACGTATTAAAAAAATAAACTTTAAAATGACATAACAGCGAAGTTATGATATGTAGGAGAAAGCTGATGCAATATTTTAATAAGCCTTGCCTATAAGAACTTGCAGGTGTCTTTCAAGATTTTTAGCATCAACCATAAAGAGAGAAAATGGAAAAAAACTGTTTTCCAATGGTTGCTTTCTTTGGACCACCGTTTCTTTGATTGGACCATTGAGTTGCTATAATTGGACTTAGGATATTTTTGGCAGTGGTCCATTCAACGAAACTATGATAATTCAAATAAATAAAAGACAATAATAATTTTAAAAAATCGCTGTCTTTTATTTATAATCAGTCAACGCAGTATAAAATTAAATGGCACAGGAATATCGATCAGTCTTAAATTTAGCCTCATTTTTGTAATGTTGTATCAACATTATAACAATACGTAGGAAAACGTAATTCAAAATATGTTCGACCAATTTTTTTTCATCAGGAGTAAGGTCACCTGTTGAATCAATAATTTGTGTTGCGCCTTTAGCTCTTAAATTTTTGCCATCCAGCCTTCGTTTAAGCGTCGCTTTCGGCACACCGTATATCCTGCTTGCGGTATTAAGGCTAATTTCTTGCTTACTTAAAGCTTGTAGTGCTAGCTCCATACTTTCCTCGTTCCATGCATAGTATTCCCCTCGTTTTGCCATGCTAAAAAAAAATGAAACAATTTAAATTTATATTTTAAAAGTTGCTATGATTGGACCGGTCCAATAAAAGAGAAACTCACATTGGTCCATTGATAGAAACTCATAGCACAATGACAAAAAAATTAATATATAAAAATATGTGCAGTATTGCGAAAAATTGAACCCAAATCCACTTAAACAGTTAAATAGGCGTGCGTTCCACAAAAAAATCATCAAAAACTTTTATTGTACAATACTTACATGGTAAACTGTGTCACTGGATAATAGCATCGGGAGCGCGCGAAACACAGCGACACACGTCCTTCCCCAACGGAGCATTCGGCGGCACTGGCGGAAGCGGGGGTTGTTACAAGGTCAAATACAAACCGTTTCGGACAAACGGTTGATTTTTAATGTACTTCGGTTCCGAAAAATCGAAGCGGTCCAAAGAAAGAGCCGGTCCAATGATCGCAACCTTACCCTACATAATATCAGCTCAATCGGATACTGGAACGTGAGTGCAAACTTGCAAAATCTAATTACAAACAAGACAAAAAAGAGCACTGGGACAGGTAAAAAACTAAACAACAGCTTGTAAAAGGGAGGTAGCAACTTTATGGTAACATACTATCATGTTTGCCTGTTCATTCTGGGCTGTGGCTACATTCTAAGGTATCGCTTTTCCAACTAAACATTGACGAGTGCGGGTGCGCACAACTCGCGAATATGATAACGCGCAGATATAAAATTCGTTTGATCCACTTAATCTTAGCTAGAAATTGTATAGAACTCGGAATGTGGAGAAAGGGACAATTGTTTTCAGTATTACAGTTTCAGTTAAACAGTGTCATACAATTAATTTTGTGACCAGAAGTGATAATCTGAGTTGGTAAATATTAAAGTATTTATTTTCCCACTGTATTTCCGTACTATTATATATACCTAGTAGGTAGGTTACACAAATATCATAATATGTAATTAAACTACACTTGGCACTGTGAATCTTCTTTTGACTGTACTGGTCGACGACTACTTTGGTGTAACGGTCAAGAAGGTGACTATTAACCAAAAGGTTGCGGGTTCCATCCCTGCACTGTGCAATCATTTATATGCATGAACATGTCTGTTTGTAGTGGTCTGTGTGTTATACGTATTTATTTAAGTTTATTTTTAATACTATTGTTACACAAGTGCTTAAGCTACTTACCACGGAGTCAGATCAATGCACGAGCATGTGATGTTGTTGTATATTTATTAAATTTATTATTTACCGGTAGGTTACTGATTAGCTCTTTCGTAATACCAACTTTAGGTTGAACCAATATTAACCATTAACTGGTTTCACTTCAATATATGTCGTACTAGTGGCCGGCCGCGACTTCGTCCGCTTACCTTCATAATTCTTGATAAATTGTAGCCTTATTTTTTATTCTGATGTATAAGCTGCATTCTGATAAAATTTTATTAAAATCTATACAGTCGTTTTTACGTGATAGAGTTACAAACATCTAGACATACAAACTTTCGAGTTTATAATGTTATTAGGAAGTAGAATGAAAGTTCCTACAACAACAGGCGTTCATAATTTTCATAGGTCTACGCTGCGCGTGCGCATTCGCGTCCTGCGCCGCCGGCGCCTCCTCAAGTCCTCACACGCGGCGTGACTGTCGCAAAAAAGCGACTCAATCGCAGCCCATCTCCAACTATCGTTCACATGGATCTGATACCACTTGGTATGCGCTAGAGGCTTTAACAAATTGATTAAGTGTCAAAGTAATAGACCTATTTTACAGCCAACGTTTTGGTTAGCTTTATTAACGAATAATAAATACAAAAGGGAAAGAAGAAGTTATAAAACTAAAAGCCGACCACTCAAAAGTATGAAACAAGATTCATATTGGTGTTCAGTTGATAGCCGAGGTCGTGCATTAGTGCTAAGGTTTTTTTAACAGAAGTGGCACACGACCAAGGGTATCATCTGAATATCAATATGAATCTTGTTTCATACTTTTGAGTAGTCCGGTTTTAGTTTCCGGACTTATTTTTTATTTTAATAACTTTGGCGACATATTTATTATATGAGTATATGAATCGTGCTAATTAAACCTATTCATTTATAGCTTAAAACGTTACAAAAAAAAACATTCATGGCTTAACGTGTCCTATAGTGGGCGCAAAATGTAATAATTTCCAAAATAACCTAGCCTCTGCGCTGCAGCGGGCAGCTTGGGCGCATCTAATGAAACCCCTTTTTCAAAATATGATGAAGGGCTTAAAAGTTACGAGGGAATAGATGAATATACACACACACATAATAAATACATACATACCGGTCAAAATCATAACCCTCTTTTTTTCTTCGCCGAGGTCGGGTTAAAAGGTTACAAAACAACGGGCTTGTTTATAATTCACACTAAACTAGGATGATGAAATGATAGGTATCCCTATCTCCCAAAAGAATCTGTTTTTGTAATTTTCTGTCCATTGCTATTTCCTATGATAAGATGGAGCTTAGTAACCGCTAGGCAAATATACCCGTATAGGAAAAATTAAATAAACGTGCGTGCATCCAACTAAGCAAGCAGAATATCATTAACTACTACAAGTCGGTTCATAATTAATCATTTAGGTATATAACAAGTTTCTAATAACATGATGAACATAATTATTTTGCTATAATTCAAATACTGCTCATTATAATCTTAAATTGTAATTGCTTACGAGTGCGCTAGATGGTAATTGTACAATCAAAGTGATGTTTAATAATCGTGATTTCGCTAATGAGCCACCTGCCAATTAACACGCGCGTTAAATTAAAGTATCAGAAAAGTTTTTTTTCTTGAATAAAATCATTAAGCCGGTCACCCATCCGAAAAGATTACAAAAATAGCAAAAATTCTGTAGATACGTCCATTGGAAAAGCATATCTTGCTTATCTCAATATTAAATTAGCTCTTTTAATGAAGCGTAATCAGCATGACTTAGTTACAAAAATATTCAGTCCGGTCCTACTTACGATTTGCGATGTTTATGTCCATCTATACTATTTTAATATATAATAATAAATATACAACAACATCACTTACATTAATCTGACTCCGTGGTAAGTAGCTTAAGCACTTGTGTTGCAGATATCAGAATCAACAGGGGTATTACAAATAATCTTAAATAAACACATATAACACCCAGACCAGTACAAACAGGCATGTTAATGCACACAAATGTTTGTAGTCATCATCATCATCATCATTATCAGCCAAAGGACGTTCACTGCTGAACATAGGCCTTCCCCACAGTTAGAATAGAATAGAATAATCTTTATTTGCATAAAACATGGTACATACATTTTTGAGATGTTAAAATAACAAAATGGCCAAGCATGTTTTATCGATTTTTCGATATGCAAATCGTTCGTCGTCATGCGATTAAAATTAATATAACAAAACCAGTTTTCCAAATTGACCGATCACAAGCGGTCTGCATCCAGTGTGATCCTGCGATCTTTACAAGGTCGTCTGTCCATCTTGTCGGTGGACGTCCTACGCTGCGCTTTTGGTCGAAGGGTCTCCAATCCAGAACTTTTCTGCCCCAACGGCCATCAGTTCTTCGCGCTATGTGCCCTGCCCATTGCCACTTGAGCTTACTGATTCTCAGGGCTATGTCGGTTACCTTAGTTCTTCTACGTATCTCTTAATTTCTGATTCGATCTCGTAGAGAAACACCGAGCATAGCCCTCTCCATCGCTCGTTGTGTTGTTTTGAGCTTCTTTATAAGGCCCATAGTTAGAGACCATGTTTCGGATCCGTATGTCATCGCTGGTAACACACACTGGTTGAAGACTTTCGTCTTCAGACACTGAGGTAATTGAGATGAAAAGACACTTGCGCAATTTCCCGAACGCTGCCCAGGCGAGTTGGATTCGTCGATTGACCTCTTTCTCCAAGTTGGACCTACCTAATTGGATTACTTGTCCATTGTACTTGTAATGTTTGTAGTGCGGGGATCGAACCCGAGACCTCTAGGTTAACAGTCAACTTCTTGACCATTACACTAAAATGGTCGTCGAATATATAAAATGAGCCTCATTAGCGCAAATTTGATTTAAGTAAAAAATTTTATCTTAAAATTTTCAGCGCCATACCTTTTAACAATCCTTAATAAGAGGTTCCGTAGAACAAGTATCAATTCACTACAAACATATGACACTTCTTCAATCACTTGTAAGAATATCGCAATTGGTTAACATATTCTATCACCTTATAGGGCGACGCAGGCAATATCGAGCCTTGCATGAATGCATAATATTGGTAATGAAGCCTTATGCGAGGCAAGGAAAACTCTACATAATGACGTGAAATATCATACATTTGTCCTTATACGTTGTGTCCCACGGTTATATTTATGCATTATGTAAATTATATACTTACAGTACTTACACACAAAGATTGTGAATTGATATCTGTCAACTTTAACATGGATTTTGAAATATGGAATGTTGAACTGGTAACGAGTAAATGTTATTAAAGCCCTTATTAGTAGGTACCACACACTTTGTTACCACATACTTTGAGGTAAACATTTTTTTTTAAATATTTGTCTGTAATGAGCCTCGCAAAAGGAGACACAGTGTCTGCATTTACGGTGAAGCTATCTTTCTCGTAGTTAATCGTTCAAAAAAGTGTTACATACTCGTAGTTCAGGTACCAGAAACTATGACAAACTCAACATATTATCCGTCAAACTCTGACTAAAAAAAAACAGGAATAGATAAGGTAAAGTAATATTAATAATAATATCGATCAACACCTTAATTATCCTCGCTGGATGGTTGGGTCAAGGGTCAGATGCAGAAGGCAGTACTTTTGGACACGGCACGCATCGTCCGGAGGTGTCTCTCTCTGTAGCCTTAACTGTCGGTCTCTTGAGCCCTGCCCCGCTGCTGGCAGCTTGCTAGGGTTAGGTTTTTTATAATATTTTTATGATTTGTACAATTTAATATTTTATTTCTATAATTATATTGTAAAAACCAACCCTATGATAAAGTTTAAATAAAGTGTAATAATAATATAATAAGTCAGGTAAAGGCCTTTCTCATTCTAACAATCCTAATACACAGCTCGATAGTAATGTTTCTGAATGAAAGCACAAAAATGCCATTGATCCAGCATCGCAGTACGGACCGGCGTTTTTCGTGCGGGAACGGGCGCAATTACGCGCGGGCGCCGCACGGTGTCGCCGCGTTTTTCTGCGACATGAAAATGCATGAGCGCGGTCAGTCACCGAGTGGCGCATGGGAAAATTATGGTCGCTATGTCCACTTCCGCGATAGAGAAAAAGAGTTATGGCTAAGCAAATTGATTATAGCTTAGAACTGGCTGCTATGAAATGACGTTAGGTGGATGAATGTTCTTTGTGTAGTTCCTTTGCAGGTAGATAGATCATAATAATACATAATTGTATCTACTCAATAGTGCAGAAAGAGATAGTATTCGCTTGGTGTACACATCCATACACATTAATGTATCACTAAGGGGCCTCTTCGTGTTGGATCCATATACGCCTTTCAAAAGGACCGGCCTTGTGCTGTAATACTCTAGAGGATACTACAATTAAAAAATAAAATATATTTACTTAATTAAATACAATCTTAAGAATAAAAAATGATGCAGTAAATATCAAACTCATATACGGTAAGAAAAATACAAATGCGGGCGTTCGATGCTAATACTTATGAACTTCAATACGACTTTGACTGCCTCGTTGGTGTAGTGGCAAAGTTTCTGCCTTACATCCGAGAGGTCTCGGGTTCGAATCCCAGGTCGAGCCAAAATTGTTTCTGAGATTTTCTGCTAAGAATATCTCAAAAACAGCTCGGAGTCGGGAAGTTGGCGGTGTTACACCCCCGTGCCTCGGAAAGCACGTTAAGCCGTTGGTCCTGCGCCTGATCTCTCTCCGGTCATGTCGGATTGCCGTCTCACCGAACTTTGAGAGTAATGGAACAGTGAGTGCACCTGTGTATTGCGCTCACACTTGTGCACTATAATATCTCCTGCGCAGTTGGCTGATCTGTGTTGAGATTGGCCGCCGTGGTCGAAATCGGCTAGGAGGACGACTTTGAAGAAAATCATTTACCGGAGTTTACTTCATGTAATGGCAAAGGTACTAGGTAAATTTGTAGGATTTTATGTTTTTTTATGATTTTATTCCTTACAAGCTGTACAGTTTCCTCCATATCCTACAGGGCGTAAAGTTTTACTGGTTAAATAGTGCCCTATGTGATAAACCAAGTTATCATCTACCATGTTCCAAATTTCAGCCAAATCGATCCAGTAATTCACTGTTAAACACAAAATATGATCTTACTTCAAACTCAGATACATATTTTGGGTTGTAATCTAGCGAATACAGTACTTGTCTTATTGTATTTAATAATCTTACCTGATTGTCACCTGTTTTGTGTCTACATAATAAATAAATAAGTAGTTTGGGCGTGAAGGAGTAACAAATCTCCATACATGCTGACAAACTTTCATCATCATCATTATCAGTCAATGGATGTCCACAGCTGAACATGGGCCTTCCCCACAGTTTTCCACATCGACCGACCACAAGCGGTCCGCATTCAGTATGATCCTGCGATCTTTACAAGGTCGTCTATCCAAACAAACTGACAAACTTTCGCGTTCATCATTTTAGTAGGATCTTGTAGTACATTTTGGAGGTGAATCCAAAGGAGATTAACATGTAAATCCATCTCAAGATACACGCATCTCTTAAATCGAGTAAGGGTCAGGCAATTTTGAATACATTAAGTGAATCCAAAGCATCAATCAACTAGCAAAGCGGTAATTTTATTCAGATTACGGTAATTTACAACTAAATCAAACCCAACACGAACCCATTAGGTAAAATGCTTTCGACTAATTCATTTAAATGAAATATTTTTGAAGATTTTGAATCAAATAACCGAAATAACAATCTACTTCTTATGTAAAGAAATCGATATTAACATAAGAAATCTTAACCTTGGTATGTTATTGAAATTTTATTGACGTGACAACGTCTTATAAATTGGTTTGCCGGGTGACACTTCAAGAAACTGCGTTACGCTCCGCTCACGTTCCGCGCTCACAATGAGAGCGAGTGAGAGGCACGCGTCCCTTCGACTCGGGCATGGTTAGCCCGCCTAAGAGCGAGTGAGATAGACATAAAAAGTGAAAGGCACGCGTCCCTTCCACTCGAGCACAGTTAACCCGCCTAAGAGCGAGAGAGACAGAGCGAGAGAGAGAGAGAGTGAGAGAGATAGGCATACACACCGGTTCATGTTATACGAATGAATATTCACATTAAAATTAATTTACCACTCAAAGTCGTTGTCACGTAAAACTTTCGCCCGTATACCGACTTTACAGGCAACCAATTTTTTTTATTTTATTTCTTAAGGGGATGACAAACAGTTACACAATATCTTAAGTAGAAATAAAATTAATAAATGAGTAACCCGCTACGCTCTTCACAGGTTAAGTTATATTAATAGATCTATTATATTGTAAAAAAGGCGCATTGGATAGGAACAGGTACAAGACAACCTTTAGGACTGAAGATATAAAACTTAGTTGCAAAAGCCTAATTTGTTCAATACCTGCAAACCATTTTCTTTACATGTCATTGAAGTCCAAGACGAATAAATAGTTACATCACTCATCTATCAGTAAACATACTCGTATTGTTGCTCAGGGATTCCATTGCGAACACCATAGAAACTAGCTAGAGGAAGTAAACAAATTGTAGAAGGTTTTACAGGGTATAATTAGGCGATATTATTTTCGTTCTTTCTTTACGAACTGTCGACTGCCATAATCATAATATTTATTGCAAGTCCCACGTTACAGTAAACTAGTACAGAGATGCTCGGTTAGGGCACAGCAATATAATAATAAAAAAACCGGTCAAGTGCGAGTTGGACTCGCGCACCGAGGGTTCCGTACAAACCTGTAGATAAGGAGTAGTAACTTTGAAATTTTCAAAATTGTCAAAAATATTTTTTTATATGATGAAACTGAAAATTTACGGTTTTCATAATTTTTCATATATCTGTACTATAAGACGTGACTTCATACTAAATTTCAAGATTCTAAGTTTACGGGAAGTACCCTGTAGGTTTTGATTCCCGTGCGAGTTTCGAAAATTTGCGGAAATTTGCGGCCTAGATGGCTGTATCTTTTAATTGCGTTGGATTAGAAGGTTGATTTTTCTATAGCTTCCAGGGACAGTAGACCTAAGTATCATAAAGAAATTTTAGTTTGATACCTACCTCCGCGCGTTCCTGAGAAAAACGGTCTTGACAGACGGACGGACGGACAACAAAGTGATCTTATAAGGGTTCCGTTTTTTTCTTTTGAGGTACGGAACCCTAAAAATAAGTTAAATTAAAATATTAAACATATCATTAACTCTATTGAATATAATCGAATCAAATTAAATAATCAAACATAATATTTAAAGACAAAACTTCACATTTATTAAAACTATAATATTTCATGTCGTCAAAAAATTGTCTAAATTGTACCTAAAAAGTCATTGATGTCAGTAAAGATATGATAATTTGATTTAATGAACTATTAGCGGTGCAGCTGTCCCTGAAGCTGAGTTTTGAAATCGCCGGGAAGGTAATGCGTTCATTCGGTACCATTTCCATTAAACCCTTCTTCTGTATCTGTTATGCCTCAAAACCTAAAATCAACAAGATTTAAAATCTAACGAACCGTTCGGTGCGCGTCCAGTTTTTGCGCGTTCTCCATTCAAACGTCATTCCGAACAGGTGGGAGAGTGCTGCTCGGTTCGCGGGTAAAAACATCACTCAGACACTCGTCACTCATGTGGGAAACTGATTTTGAAGGTTTTGTTTCAAAGCGACCGCTTGGTGCAGTGGTCCACATGTCGGACTTCTAAAACCAAGGGTCGCGGGTTCGATCTAGGCACAGTACAAGCATAAATGTGAATGAACATGTGTGTCTGTACTGGGTGTTTTCTATGTATAATATGTATTTATTTACAAAAAAAAGTATTTAAGTATGTTTATCCGTTGTCTAGTACCCATAACACAAGCCGTGCAGCTTAATTTGGGACTAGAGAATTGGTGTAATTGTTGTGAAATTTATTATTATGATATTTATTATTTATTATACTTTATTATAAGTATTATTATAATTTATTTCGCCACTGACAAGTGATTTGAATACTGCAAAAAAGGTTAGATTGTTTCATGCCGAAACTTCCATGAAAGGTTTCCTGTTCTACTAGAAAAAGTCAGTCAGTCTTGCTTGTTGTCAATCCTTGGCATTAAATAAGGCTAATTTCAAGTATTTAAGATTTTCACCACTGTAAATAAAATTGTTGCAAATAGGACAAATAGAAAATAATAATCCAATGGCTTAAATACTCCTACTTAAAAATACTATAGGTTTATTTGACTACACGAGTTCAAAGAAACAAACCTTAATGTAATTAAGAAATCAATATAATGCATATCTACCGCTCCAAAGGTTGCAAGCAGCTACGTTTGTCTATTTCTCTAATGCGTTTTTAATAATGCCGCCTACAAAACTATTCAAAAATTTAAAAAAACAATCTCTTATTAACAGGATCAAGTTCAAACTATCTTTGGTCAGATGATGCCACCTAGCTAAGCGTAGATTAGTGCTTTAATGCAGAAAAGAACGGTAGGATCTTTTACCCCACACACACGCTTAATGAAAACCAAAATGTTCTGATGACAAAAGCTCCTGAAATGAAAAAACATACGCTTACGCATAAGGTGAAATCAACAATATATATTATATTTATATTTATTTCTAGATCCACAAAGACCAATCACTCACGCGTCCCAAACATATTTATAACCTCTAAATATTACCTATTTGGGATAAAAATTCTAGGCCAAATGGCTCAATTAGGTTAGGTAGGTAGTGCTAGTTCTAAAAGGAAGTCTGACGCACGAACAGTGATGTTTGACAGCATTATTGTGTTACGTCAGTTAGAGATTAGATAGCCAGGGGCTAACCACATCAACTGATGAGGTTTTCGAAAGTGGAGTGTTTTTGACCCAAGCCATTGACGACCACTTTGGTGTAATGGTCAAGAAGTTGACTATTAACCAAGAGGTCGCGGGTTCGATCCCCGCACTGTCCAAACATTTGTGTGTTGAAAATGAATGAAAATGTCTGGTTGTACTGGTCTGGGTGTGTTATATGTATTTATTTAAGTATATTCGTAATAAAAAATAAATAAATAAAAAAATCTTTTATTTCAGACAAACTACGTCCATTTGTTAGTAACAATGTATGAACTTAAAAACTATGTTAGTAAGATAAACTTAGTACGAGAAATAATTAAATGAATTAAATGAAAGTACATAGGCTAGATAGGTTCACCTCTTTGCACATTTAGTAACATGCAAAGCAGTGAACCTATTGAGAACAACAGAGTCCATTCTGTCCTCAATCATCCTTAGGATCCTATTGCCGCTCCCACGAATATGCAACAAGACAGCGGCAGTCTTTTTACGCATAATCGTATAAAAATCATCAACACCGGCGTTGGCAAACATGACCGAAGCGCTACAATATCGTGGGAGCCTCAACAAGGCCCTAAGGATGTTATTATATTGCACTCTGAGAGCATTGTAGGCTCTCTGCGTAAACTTGGCCCATAAACCACTGGTGTAATAGCTCTAATACCGCTGTTGATTTTGATATTTGTAACACAAGTGCTTAAGCCACTTACCCCGGAGTCAGATCAATGTATGTGATGTTGTTGTAGGTATATTTATTTATTGTTCATGTGAAGTAAGCCTACCACACATACGTGTGTAACATGAGCTATTAGCCCAAAGTTCCCGAATGTAGCGGGCGATAATAGTTACAAATGAAGGCTAATGGCGGCCGCGGGCGGGGGCGGCGCGCGCGCAGCCAACTGTTTGCTTCCGATATAAAGTTTATTGTTGT
Source organism: Pyrausta despicata (assembly GCA_963921415.1). Classification (NCBI taxonomy): domain Eukaryota; kingdom Metazoa; phylum Arthropoda; class Insecta; order Lepidoptera; family Crambidae; genus Pyrausta; species Pyrausta despicata. The sequence continues at coordinate 17,226,468 of OY992851.1, read as the reverse complement.
GATCTTTTTATTATTTATTTCGCTTTAAGGCAACATTTGTGTAGCATTTTTTATGTCCTAGTACTAAATTATGTAGCACTAGAACGTTAAAAATAAGTATGCAACTAGAAGTTCCTATAAACAGACAGGAAAATAACATTATTATAAACTAAATGAACAGGTAAACATAATTATGTACCAAACATGGAACATTAACAAATGTGTTATGTAACGTCAGGTTACTTTAACCACTTCAGCCAGGATTATTTCTACATTATTTTATAAGGTTCCTGCTACTTACATAATATCACGACCGCAATTCAGTATGAAACAATACAAGCTACAAAGTATTACATAACCTATGAACCTCTTTTAGTTTTCATCTCAAAAACAGCTCAGAGTCGGGAAGTTGGCGGTGTTACACCCCCTTGCAACGGAAAACACGTTAAGCCTGTGGTTACGTGTAGTGAGTGGTCTTTGTGGATCTAGGTAGTATCTATATTATTATTGTATTAAAGCACGTTAAGCCGTTGGTCCTGCGCCTCATCTCTCTCCGGTCATGTCGGATTGCCGTCTAACCGAACTTTGAGAGTGATGGAACAGTGAGTGCACCTGTGTATTGCGCTCACACTTATGCACTATAATATCTCCTCGGCCAGGAGGGCTATTAGTTTACATTGCTTCAAAGTGGCATGTCGGAATATTCCCCGCGGGTCCACGTCAGCTCGCTTACATTCGGCGGTGCCCGCGGTGGCGTATGATTGATGACGCGCGCTTAACGCCGGTTTAATTCACTCCGATCCGTTTACTTTACGGTTCCACAAAAAAGCTGTGCTTTGGTAAGTTAATATAGATGCAGTTATTCGTAGGTCAGATAAAAAATACGACAAAAGTGTCAAGTTTAAAGAAAATCTTAAGCAGTAAGTATATTAAGCGTTTGGTAGCAAATCAGTCCTTCTCTAGCCTCAATTGTTTCAGGATTATGTCTGCCGTATGTCTAACCTGGATATGGCTGCTCCGGTTACACTAATGCTGTTTACAATTATTTTAACGTTGGTCCTGTATGATTGACGAAATCATGCTTTTCAGTTGTAGTTTGTCCTGTACATAACGCTTCGGTAGGAGTATGTCACATACATCACAGGTCACGATACCAAAACCTTAATCTCAGGAGAGATTTTCATTCCCGCTAATGTATTAGTCCAGAAAATCAATTGCTTTAACGTTTTGTTCCTACCAATTTAATATGCACAAGCCAATCATTGTTAGCTCATTTTTATGTTTATAATGTCAAAAAACCTTCTAACCTTAATCTTGAATCACTCTAAAGGTTTTCGCAGTCAAATTGGAAGCATAATTCGGTCGGGATTCCCGCATAATCGCAGTCAGGACTTCAAAAGGCTTCCGAGGCTTTCGCCAAACAGTAGCAAAAACTTCATTACCAAACCCGCGGGAACTGTGAGGTATTCTATAACCTGCCGTTTCTATTCGAAGCGCGGAATGCGCGGCGCGGACAAAGCCAGAGGCACGAGACACAGGAGTGCTTTTTGAGGTTACGTTTTAATGGATGAGCAACCAAACTCATTTGCTAAGCCTGTGAAAACTTACAGTCTGTAGAATTTATTTGTACATACTTACTTAACGCTTTTTTGACTTTTGTGCATCTAATGTAAACCCCTTCTCCTCTTGATGATCTGTTAATCCGGAAGTAAATGGAAATAGTCAGCGTTTTTCTGTTTCATAATATGATATTTTACTGAAGAACGGTTTATCTACGTATGAACCCTTTACATGATTCTCAGTTTTCTTTGTTTCATTTAGCTTGTGTTTATTGTGTTATCACACAGGCTATCGTGAAAGAAGGTATAGCGCAGCGTTCTCAAATTATGCTATATAATGCAATCTTTGATAACGAACACGAATTGAAATATTTCATACGTCGCGACAGTAAAAACGGCACTAGTGTGGCCTATCCTTGAAATATCGCCCTCATATTTGGGCTGCGCCGGCGCACGATTGAGCGACAAAAATACCCTGCGCTGTTTCGGCCAAGCTAATGGTGCGAGGATTCGACGACCCGCGGAATGGTCCATTGTCGATCTTAATGCAAGAACACTATGAACATTATAGTGTTGTCAGAAGGTACCATTTGATCCTGTTGCATTGGTTGATTTTGTGGAACAATAAAATCACCTGAACTTTCACTATTACCTAAGTACAATCAATGTCTATATGTATAATAACAAGTATCTTGTTGGCAATAAAAATATTTGTATAAATTTGTATTTGTATGTCGTTCAGATATGCATTTTGAACCTTGAAATTCTTCCCTTCAAGGATTCAGCACTGAAATCAATATTTGTTTGATTATACAGCACGCTCTCAAAACATCTGTTAAACAACTTTTCGAGAAAGTAACCATCCCGCAAGACTGCAGAATACTTAAAAATCACTTAAGATTTTTGTTACTTTAACAAAGTTCCTACTAATACTACTTTACCATGTACACATAGGTAATTTGAATTTATTGCTGTTGCTTAGTATCATGTAATTTGGATTTCTGTCTTATGTAATGCTTTTATATTTAGGTATTTTTATTTTGACGTGACAACGTCTTATAAATTGGTTTGCCGGGTGACACTTCAAGAAACTGCGTTACGCTGCTCCGCTCACGTTCCGCGCTCACAATGAGAGCGAGTGAGAGGCACGCGTCCCTTCGACTCGGGCATGGTTAGCCCGCCTAAGAGCGAGTGAGACAGACATAAAAAGTGAAAGGCACGCGTCCCTTCCACTCGAGCACAGTTAACCCGCCTAAGAGCGAGAGAGACAGAGCGAGGGAGAGAGAGAGAGTGAGAGAGATAGGCATACACACCGGTTCATGTTATACGAATGAATATTCACATTAAAATTATTTTACCACTCAAAGTCGTTGTCACGTAAAACTTTCGCCCGTATACCGACTTTACAGGCAACCACTGTTTTTTAATCAATGACTGTGTACTGCATACGAATATTAAAAATGCGAAAGTAACTCTGTCTAAACTACTGAACCAATTTGCATAAAATTTGGTATGGAGATGTTTAGGTACCCGAGAAAGGACCTAAGATACTTTTGACCGCGGGGAAACAACGCATTTCGATGGGAGAAATAACTTTCCGGGGAATCTGATCGGTTTTATTCCTAAATTACCAAAGATTTAAATTATATTTGAATAAAATTGGTAATACGGGAAAACAACGCAGAGCTAAAAAACTACCTAACGCGGACGAGGTCGCGGGTAAAAGCCAGTATCAAATAAATAAACACAAAACTAGTATGTAATTCACATTAAGTTCTGGCTGTCCGCGCCCTGCATTTCACGTTCGATCTACACTGAACTGATAAATCTTGACATAAGCAAAAAGTCTCAAACTTATGTATCTCTCAGCTTCGTATTCACATAGAGCTCGTTAGGTACCAAAAATATGTTTTTGCGAGCCCGCAGTCCGCTGCCTGGCTGCTTTGAATAAATGAAATATTTATATCCATACCCGAGGTGTGTGAGACTCACTGAAACGAAATAAATCATCAACACCATTACTTGAATACTTTAAGTAAGAATAACTTATTTTTTATTACAAGCATTTATTTCGTTTCACCCGACCAGTTGTCTATAGGTTGTAATCAAATCTTGCTAGCTAAATAAAGTAAGGTTGAGATGAAGGTAGAGAATGCTTCATGGCATTAGAAAACCTAAATCATTATTTTTATTTAGATAATAAGCACATATGTCCTGATTTTTGGGCCCTAATAGTGCTTCGAAAAAGATGACGACCTATGACGGATTGTATTTTGTCCTGTACCTCAAGTACTAAATTGTAGTTGGTGTGCAGCTCAGCCATTTTAAGTGACTTTTTTGAGCCTTTCCAACAGTATCCTCTCATTATCTTCGCTTTCCCTATTGAGTTGCTTTTTTTTCTTTGCTGCCTGCAATTCCTTTCAAATCAGTAGGTAAGACAATAATTCACAATACTTCACACACACAATTTGAACATAAACTCAAAGTCATTAAACCGTTCACCGGCTCGAAAAAATACTAACGTCCATTGTTAGTTGCGTACGTACCTACCCGATTAATGAACTAGCAATAACCTGAAAATATTTCTGCATAACTCATTTTCATCAATAATCCATATCGACTCACTTTGTATAATCCAACTTAATCCTGCAATCATAACGGAATACAATGACAATTTAGACAGTTAATTGCGCATCGTTTTGATGCAGTTTAGTTTTTGTCGTGTCAGCAGTATTGAATGGATCAAATCGATGCATTAGAAACATCGGCACGTCGCGATGCGCCGATCGCAGGCGCGCGCGGCTCCCACGCATGCGCGCCGCAAAAAAACGCGCATGCGACGCGCGGGACGCACCTGAAATTCAAATTTTCAACACGAATGCTATTTTGCCGTCCTGTTTTCTTGTTAGCTGGCTGACAATTTATGATAAATCAATATAAAACATTGGAACAAGGATGTTTGTAAAGAAGAAGAAAAAAAGAAAATATTTTTTTAAGTGTTATGTCTTTTCGAAATTGAAAATATCGTTGTAAACCCAAAAAATACATAACAAATAAAATTTTAGCCTGTTTCATCTTAACCGATCGTTAAATATTTGTAAAAATATTTCTCTCGGGTGATTTGAGGGTGTCTCCCACAATCATTGATGAAATATACGCTGGCTCAAAGCGTTAAAAAGCACTTTCAAAAATCAACGACTCCATTAAGGTTCTTGGTAGCGCAGTGGTCAGAGCATTGGACCGGACTTCCAAAGGTCGGGGGTTCGATTCCTCCCCGATGACCGGAGCCAAAAAGAATGTTTTAAGTGTTATGTCTTTTAGACATTTATAATATCGTTGTAAACGCAAAAAAATACATAACAAATAAAAGGATGTTTGAGACACAAAATCAAGGGAGAGAGCTGACTAGGATATTTTTCAGATTCATGCGTCACCTCTCTTCTCTACAATATCAGATCTGATATTGAGATAGCTAAAAATAACCAGTTCGCATTTCCATTTACCCAAAACTGTGCATTATTAGAAGATGTTAGTACGTTTCAGCTGCCTAGGTACGTCTCACTGAAGGGTACAGGCTTTATCTCGTGGTAAGATCCATACTCTACCACGAGAATCTAATAAAAGGGTATCCAACACACTGACAAATCTATTACGGGCAAGTTGAGTGTTTACCATATAAAGACATGTATCAACGCGCACGCACACACACACAACACACACACACACACACACACACACACACACACACACACACACACACAGACACACACACTCTCTCACACACATATATATATATATATATATATATATATATATATATATATATATATATATATATATATATATATATATATATATATATATATATATATATATATATACATATTTCATTTACTTACCTCCATTTAATTTTGTTTGTTTAAAATGATACTGAATGCTAAGTACTTACTGTTGGAAATATCGTTAAGCTATAGAAGAGCGGGACCTCCTGCCACAGGACCCTAAATCCTACTAGGGGGCTCCCAACCACTGAATGTTTTTATGTAAAATTGAAATGAAATAAATGTTTTTGATTTGATTTTTGATTTGAGAGTTCGTAGTACCTACTGGAGGCATGATCTTCGTAAAAGCTAAAATGTAGCTTATTGTACTTTTGCGCTTCACCAATAGCTACTATAAATACTAATAACTAAAACCAAACAATTTCTTGGAAAGATTCTAAACAGCCTCGGATAGATATGTGATCGGAGAAAAAAGTAATCTTTTGCAGATTAAATAACTTTTATGTGATAGTTCTCGTGAATACTAATGGCGATAATTGTCAGGAGCAAAAACAGACCGGATGCGCCCGCGCAGATATTGTCAGTCCAACTTGTCGCATTTGGTGGCCCCATTGGTACCCTGCGGTTTTATGGGATATGTAGAAAACCCGTTTTCTACATATCCCATAGGATCCGTGAAGTTTTACGGGATAAAAAGTATCCTATATGTAATTTCAGCTTATAATCTTCATATGTTACTTCATATGTTTTGGTGTGAAAGAGTAACAAATGCATACCATACATACTTACAAACTTTTGCGTTTACTCGTAAAATATAAGTATAGGTTAGGATAGGTAAGGTAACCTAAACTTAGTATGATACTGCTCGCAATTGTATTTTATCCAAGTTTGAAAGGTGCTTCAGATATGATATTGCCGATAATTTAAAAGTCACTACACATACCTACGTATCTACAAAAAAATAAGTTTACCCAATGTGGGTTATTCCAAATTCATTATCATTTGTATATATTACTACATTTCCTTAGTCTTTCTTTATTCCAGTGAACAGGAGCTTTATGAAAGTTGAGTTAAAAGATATTTAAATATTAAGTTTTTACCTCTTCAACCCTGAATCTTTTATTATGGACTACAGTTCTGTTATGAAAAGGTTATTGCACCGTACCATTTTTGGTTAGAATAATCTCAATCGTCTCAAATTCTTAGTACACACCTAATTGTCAATCTTTTTTAATTTACAAGTAACTTACTATTTACAAGTACTTAGTTTTCCTATTACGAGTGTTATCGGGATGCTAATCTCAGTCGGCCATGTCTCGTCGCTTGCTTCTCAGTAGCACCGCCAATTAGAGGTATTGTCACAGTGTGTGACTTTCGAACTAAGGTAGTTACGGTAATAGCAGTTGCTTTGCGAATCTGTACAATGTTGTACCATGTACGTACATGATGCGGTTCAACGTGTACATCATACCTTATTTCGTTAGACATTGCAGTTGTGCTTCACACTGACTACTGCACCAAACTATCTGATACCTCACATTAGTCTCATAGAAAGTCTATACATATAGAGTACTCGTAGTTTTTATTTATAGCTCCAAGCACTGGAATTAAATCTAAAGATCCTATTGAAACCCTTTCTTCATATTCACGACCACTTTGGTGTAATAAATGTGTAATAGGTCGCGGGTTCGATCCTCGCTCTGTACAAACTTTCGTCTGGGTGTCCCTTCTGTAACACAAGTGCTTAAGCTACTTACTACTTATGTCCATTAGAACAAAGTTTAAATTTAAACTGCTCAAAAACTTATGATGTTGTCTCTCAAAAGCCTACTCACGAATGTGCTAATGTTCATGTATATTCAGATAAGCTAGGAATTGGTTATGGTTCCTTATTGAATAGGTCATTGAGCTGTAAAATTATTAATAACTGTATGCCAGACACATCACTGGATCAAATTGTAAATAGTATACGAAACAGCTCTTTCAATTCAAACTCGATTATTGTATTAATGTTAGGGAACAGTCAAAACGTTAGTAAGAAAAATATTATAAAGAATTGGACCATTTTGACAAATTTAAATGTCAAAAAAATTATCCTCTGTTCCTTACCATTTTCAAAATATTATATGGTAACACAAAATAACAGTATTCATATGCTGAATACTTTGTTATTTAATTTATCTCAGCGTCACAGTGACAAATTTGTGTTTTTTGACACAAATAAATTCATTAATAATTCATTTCATTTGACTGGCAGCTCTTTACACTTGCCTATTAAATTTAAAAAACGAATAGCTACTTTGTTAGCTTATAATATTAATTGTATTTTAAACTCAACCATATCACATGGTTGTCAACATATTAGTAATAGTACTAATTTAGATATTATTAACTTGACAACCTCTGACACTTTAAACTAAGGGGGAAGACAAAGGCTGGGTCTAGTTTTATTGTTGTACATCAAAACATACAAGGCCTAGCTGGCAAAGAATTAGAATTATCATTAGTTTTGCAAGATTTAAACGCCCATGTAATGTGTGTGACTGAGCACTGGTATAGGGACTATGAATTAATGTTAAGTATTGACAATTATAAGGTCGGTAGTTCGTTCACAAGGGAGACTACAACTAGAGGTGGGTCACTTATTCTATTGAAAAATCAATTTAACTGTAAAGAACGAAAAGATATTGTATCTCTCTCCATTGAGCGAACTATTGAACTTGCATGTGTTGAACTAGATCAATATATTGTCATAAGCGTATATAGCCCGCCAGACGCTAATTACCAACTTTTTGAAGACACTATGGATAAAGTCTTATCAAAAGCATCAAAATCAAAAAAGAATTTAGTAGTATGCGGTGATTTTAATATAGACATATTAAAAAAAAACACAAATTTCTATGAGATTTCTTAATCTCTTTGAATCGTATAACCTAAATAATGTTTTTGAAGAACCTACCAGAGTGACTCCAACAACGGCTACTTGCATAGATAATATTTTTTGTGATGTCAAAATAACAAATAAATCTATTTTACAATGTCTAAGCTCCGACCATAGAGGACAAAAGGTCACATTTCCGTCTGGTCCGGCCTTGAGCGTAGTAGATATAGTTTATAGACCAGTCACTGCAAACAGGATAAATAGATTTAAGGATAGGATTTTTGATGGTGTGAAAACATTAATTCCAAACAGTAGTAGTAACATAGACAACTTATATGAAGATCTTTTTAACTTAATTAAAAGCGAATTTGCATCAATTTTCACAAAAAAAAAGGTTAAGTCTAATCGGTTTACAAGTAAGTTTAATGAATGGGCTACACCAGGTATTTATAAAAGCAGGAACAAGTTATATGATCTGTATAGTATTAGAGAACATTCTCAGGACCCACATATTATAGAATATGTTAAAAAATATTCAAAAATCTTTAAAAAAGTTTGTGCCCAAGCAAAGACGAATCATCTTCGTAGGATTGTTTCAGGTTCAAAAAATAAAGCCAAAGCTACCTGGAATATCATTAACAAAGAAACCGGTAAAGATAAAACAAAATATCGTTCATATTCATTAAAAGATGAAGGTAAACTAGTTAAATCTGATGCAGAAGTAGCTAATATTTTTGAAAAGTACTTTGCTAATATAGCACCATCTACTACTAAAGAACTTAACTCTTCTGCAGAACTGTCTGAATCCATTCTCAAATCCAATATTGATGAGTGTGATTCACCACTATACTTTAGATACGTAAGCACCGATGTAATTATGAACGCATTCAATGAAATAAATATGAAAAAAACCGAGGATCTTTGGGGAATATCCGTATGTATAATTAAAACTATTATTGAAATCATAGCACCTCTTTTAGCGATCATTTTTTACAAATGTATTGATGAAGGAAAATTCCCAAATTTAATGAAATTTAGTAAAATAGTACCGTTATTTAAATCTGGTGACAAAAATAACCCCTCAAATTTTCGACCGATATCAATCTTACCGGTTCTAAGTAAAATTTTTGAAAAGATTATATTCAATCAGCTACTATTTCACTTCACATCAAACAATTTATTGCATAATAAACAATTTGGTTTTACAAAGGGTCGCAGTACTGCTGATGCTGGAGTTGCTCTGTTGAAACATATATTTGATGCCTATGATAGTAAGCATGATGCTGTGGGAATCTTTTGTGACCTCTCTAAAGCGTTTGATTGTGTTGACCATGAGACCCTGTTGAGAAAACTACGCCATTATGGTGTATCAACTAATGCATGTAACTTATTTAATTCATATCTCACTGAGAGAACACAAAAGGTTTCTATCAATGGAGCAGAGTCTCCTGGAGCACCTCTCACTATGGGTGTGCCCCAGGGTTCGATATTGGGACCGTTACTGTTTCTAATATATATTAATGACCTTCCATACTTTGTCGACGGTGCTTGTGAGATAGTGTTATTTGCTGATGATACTTCACTACTTTTTAAAACTCCAAGGGGTAAAGAGTTGTTTGACGATGTAAATGGTACTCTCTCGCGAGTACTACATTGGTTCACCGTTAACAATTTATTGCTTAACGCGACCAAAACTAAATGCATTAAGTTTACAATGCCCAATGTCCGACAAGTTCCAACAAGGGTTGTTGTTAAGGATGAACAACTAGTTACTTCAAATACTGCAACTTTTTTGGGAATTACTTTGGATGATAAGCTCCAGTGGGGTCCTCATATCATGACCTTATCAAAGAGACTAAGCTCCGCTGCATACGCTGTAAGAAAGATAAGGTTTCTGACTGATGTTGAAACGGCAAGACTAGTTTATTTTAGTTATTTTCACAGTATCATGTCATACGGCATCTTACTATGGGGCTCAGCTGCAGATATAGAGACAATTTTCGTATTGCAGAAACGAGCCGTGCGGGCTATTTATAAACTTAAATCAAATGAAACACTTAGAGAATTGTTTAAAGAAGTTAAAATACTTACAGTTTACTCGCAATACATTTACGAAAACCTAATTTACGTTCGAAAAAACTTACACTTATTTCCTAAAAATAGCGATTTGCATAACTTCAACACAAGACAAAAAATAAGCTTGCCGTTCCACATTTTAGGCTTCATAAAGTTGGTCACTCATTTATGGGTAGATGTGTAATATTTTTTAATAAATTACCTGAAAATTTAATTTCATTGCCTTTAGATAAATTTAAAACAGTTGTAAAAGATGTATTAATGTCGAAAGGATATTATAAAATTGATGATTATATAAATGACAAAGATATATGGAAATGTTTAAATGCAAACAATTACAATTATTGTAAATCAATTTTGAAAAGAGGCAATGACAATAGTGACTGAGTTTCTTGCGCCGCTTCTTCTCAGCACTGGCCCAAACTGTCCCGAAGCGGTGGTAGGGTCAATTTATATGTTGGGACGTGTAAAAGTGCTAATTTGTTAGCCTAATTACATAAATAAATTGATTTTATTGATTTTACGGAGTCAGATCGATGTATGTGATGTTGTTGTATTTTTTTTAATTTATATTTATTTATATAGAAATGTATCATTCTTAAAGCTATACTAATAACCCAGCATCATTATATGAGCACTTGTTGTATATTTATTGTTCCTATTAAGATAATGGTGAGAAAAGCATCTTTTGACTCTTTGTTCATACTTTGTGTCTTCCACAAAACTAATTCAAATCGTTTATACTGCTTACTTACCAAATCTGTTATGCACTCAGCTGTGAAACGTTTAGCAAGCACCTCGCGTGCCGTCACATCGCGTCATACCTTCGTGCATGTGTGTAAGGATCCTCATATTGGGCGACATGTCCCACGGTGCGCATATGTATGAGATGCGCGGGCGCAGTTTTTGCGTCGCCCGCGCGGACTTTAATTGCCGTAATCAGCTCGTCATTTGCCTCCAACTGATTTAACATGGACGCGAGTTGCGATGGTTTTTGCAAGTTTGTTGCGTGGTAGAACGCGGGTAAGGATTAAAATTATTGGAATAAAGTTGAAGAGGTTGCTAGAAATAAGAGACTTATTAACATGTCTATTTGACAGACTTTGGTCTTAATGAAATGATAATCATAATCATAATTATTTATTTGCAAAAAAACATGGTATTAAAAGATGGTACACACAGATAATTAGTGCTCATGTTTTGCTTTTACAAACAGCATGCAAAATTTGTACATTAGCATAGTAAATGTAATAAATGACATTAATTAAGTAATTATTACATAAAAAATTACATACTGAAAACATAAATAAATTGAAAAGTGTCATATTAAATTAATTGTATTAGGATTCATCAATAAAATCTTTCATGTCATAAATTCTTTCACTGATAAGCCACCTTATATAGGTGGTTTTAAAGTTTATAGTTTTATAGTTGATCAAATGACACGTTAAGTTGTTTAAGTTAAGTCAGTCTAACTTTGTTCAATGTGAACACCATCCTTAATGGATAATTAATATAGTTAAGTCCTCCTGTTCGAATGTGTCGCCTATACAACAACTTATCACGTGACTTAGACATTTTCCACCCTAGCCCAAATGTTTTTAAGAGAAATCTCATATCTGTTCTCAGCAATTTGTAGAGTGAATATCTGGCCATACTAGTAATTTCATTTCTCATTTTTTATAAAAAATATATTTGTTATTATCAGGAAAGCACAGATTTTTTGTCATATATACTTAAAATTTTATGTACCTTTTATTTGCACCAATATAAAATGATAAAATAATTTTTAACAATCATAATATTATACATGCGTGCTTTTGGGTAAGTAATTAAACTAGATTGTAATCCTAAAAGTGCTCCTAACTTTTAGGATTACAATCTAGTTTAATTACTTACCCAAAAGTACCCACTGGAGACCTTTATTTTTTTTCTCCATTGCGCGGTTTCATCATTCAGAGATAAATTCCTCAGCGCTAGAGGATTGCAAAAGTACTTCAGACCAGCTACTACCTCACCCTTAACATTCAATACCAAGTCTGATTAAGGCTTAGTGTTACCATGCTGTGTAAGCATAGTGTAGAAAAAACATATTTAATTTATACAAATTCCTTGACTTACCGTCTTCTCCGCACCGGCAGTCGCTGCGGTCGCTAAGCGTTTTTCACGTCCAGCTGCCGGCATTTTTATATTCAAGGTTAGGAATGTTTAGGAGGAAAATTGGCGGTCGTTAGCTCGATCGGATCATTGATGGCTGCGATTCATTTGAGCTGCAGAGAGGTGAGGGGTACACATTTTTGGCTAATGAAAAACCTGTTTCGAAAACATTCAAAACGTTATTTAAAGTAAACGTCTCAAAGCGAAAAACAATTGGGAAAACCGCATTCCATGGTGTGGACTAAATGACATTCCTGAGTCTTAAGAATAACAAATATACTCCGTATATGCCTATATCTGGTGGTCTACATAGTATCGAGACGGTTTCTGTCTTAGTTTCTTTAACTTTGTTTACAAAATTTACTGTACCTATAGTAAAAATAAAAAAATTGCATTTCAAACCACCTTTTCAGATCAGCCAAGAAACCTGTTACATTATAAAGCAACTGAAACCGGTCTGAATAAATCACAGAGATCATTCCCCGATACATAATAATCGGAGATACTTAATTTAATTATAATGTTGTTAATAAATTGTTGAATGCATGATCATGATCGTGCGTTACAGATACACCTCCCTCGCGTGCTGCAGTATACTTTGCTGTCGATATATTCACAATTAATGTGAGTCTCATAGACTATGCTAAGAAGTAACACCGCACGTACAAACACCTCTTGTTAGATGGCGAATTTATTTTCAGAAATAATATTTGTGTAAACGCTGCACAATTTAGCACGAGTACTTCTTTGAATCAGGTGGAGAGGCCGTATTGTGTGGGGACTAGGGTTGACTTTTGAGTGGTAGGTTATGCAGTTTTGTTTCAGTAACACAAGTGCAATAAAGGAGCGGGTGTTCTCACGCGCGGTGGCGATGGCGAGCGGCGGCCACACGCAAAGTAGATGAGCCGTGCCACTTTACTCTTATTAGCTACTAGTGGACCCAGCAGAGGTTAAAGCTGAAAAAGAGTATTATTTTACTTTCAATTTCCACTAAACGTAGCCAGCGCAGAAACCAAAATACAGCCAACTGTAATCACCTGAAAAAGCTAGGGCTGAAAGTCGCAGACTTGCAATACCTACAACTCACAGCGTGACACAGAAGACGCACCAGGAATCACAACACTGACACCAACCTGTCTGCTGTTTTCACAATTTATCCATATTTTCTCATCGTTTAAACCTTCCCTGGACTTTCACAAATATTTCAAGTCTAAAATTCTTGAAATCGGTTCAGCCGTTCTCGAGTTTTAGTGAGACTAACCAACAGCAATTCATTTTATATAGAAAAAAGCGATCGGCCCACCTGGATTTTCTTATGGGAATGCGTCATTTTCCCACGGTGAAAAGTATCCTATGTCTCGGGTATCAAAATATACCCAATTTTATACAAATGGTTCAGTAGTCACTCACACCAGTGAGTAACAGACAGACAGACAGAGTACCTTTTGCATTCATAATATTAGTATGGGTATTAGTATGGATAGAGGAAGTAACTACTTACAGAAACCAACACATATTCTGAAGTTATTCCATCTGCACCAAAAACTACGAGTGTATCAAACTCTTAGTATCGAAACCAAAAGTTAAGTCAGACTAGCTAGATTAAGCAAATGAAAATAGATACCAAATATGTTTCTGATATTCTGTTTATTTATTCTCGACTCGAGCAAAATCCATCTTCTGTTTTATCATTACTGCTGTAGAGCTAATTTTTACTTCAAGCATTAGCAAGTAGTATTTATGTGTATATTCACATTGACACATTTTCTGAACATAGTACAGAACCAGATGAGCACCTAAGTACGATAATCATTTGGAGGATTACACATGCTAGGTAACACACATTAAACTGATGTTTTTCTCAATTCATCATTTTATAATGAAAGTGGTCTTTGGTAAAATGCAAATAATTACAATTATTGTAAATCAATTTTGAAAAGAGGCAATGACAATAGTGACTGAGTTTCTTGCGCCGCTTCTTCTCAGCACTGGCCCAAATTGTCCCGAAGCGGTGGTAGGGTTAATTTATATGTTGGGACGTGTAAAAGTGCTAGTTCTTAGCCTAGTTACAGAAATAAATGAATTTTATTTTTTATTTTATTTTATTTTATTGTAAGCTTGACCTAGAATTGACTTACTCTCATACAAACTAACAAAAAATCCCTATGCCTTAAATTTCCGCTATACTTATTTTATTAAACAACGGACAGGCTGCACTCCGTGGGCTGCGCAGGCGCACCGCGGTCGGCGCAGGCGGCCGACTATTGTAATTGCATGTGCAGGAGTGCCATAAAGCAAATGCCCGAGTTTGAATATCGCTGCCCGCGCCGTTTGGCCGCAGTGAGGTATGATGCTGTCATAAACAGACACCAAACTTTATCTAGAAGGCAAGCGAGATTTTCTGCCTTGCAAGGCCAAATTCGGTTCCGTAATAATAACAAAAATGTATTAGGCAGTGGGTTTGAAAAAACGGATTAAAAACTTTTAACCCCATTTTTATCCGTTTTTGCCCATTTCGGTGGGCATAAACTATATGTACGAAAAACTGGACGATGTGATAATTTCTTTGAATAAAAATCATGTACAATTACAACTGTTGAACCCCTTGAGCATCAGTCGGACGATACCGTCTGAAACAACATTAATTATTCGTGTTTTTTGAAAAAAATATAACTATGAGAAAATCGAGGATGGTTAGTTACCATCTTTGATTTTCTCACATATGTATATTTTTACATAAAAAACATATCCCGTATTTCACCCTTTAGTGGCTTGTTTTATCTAAGATTTACTAAAGTATTACTTTTATTTATAAGTAACAAATTAATTTCGTTTCCGCCCGGCGTTCATCGTAAACTGGGTGAAAACGGGTTTTAATCCGGGCACTTACCCATCTCTAATAAGTACAGAAACTTCTGGAGTAGTAAATGTGTCCTGAATTTTCCCTAGGCTATCGTGAGCTTGGTGATGGAAGACAAAATTTCTCAAGCCGTTTTAGTATTTTGACATGTACCGATAACCCAAAACTAAAGAAAAAATGGGGCTTGAAATCGTAACATAAAGTCATCTTTGATGACAGCTTTGGTCTAGTGGTCTGAGGTCCAAACTACAAAACAGGCGGTCGCGGGTTCAAATCCTGCTAGGGGCAAATGTTTTTGTGATGAGCACGAGCATTTGATCCGGAGTCATGGGTGTATTTTTTTATGTCCGTCATTCTAGCCACCATAGCACAAGTTAATGCTTAGTTTGTGGTTAGGTAATCGGTGTGTTCGTTGAAACAAATAATTGATTTATGATTATTTTATTTATTTATCTTAATCAGCTGCAAGACAATCACTGCTGAAAAGTAGTATTTTCAGCAGTGATTGTCTTGCAGCTTACATGCTTTATTGATAGTTTATTCAAAACAGCAATCTTACGAATTCTGAACACATTGTTCCGTGTAACAATGTGTTCGTAATGCTGACGCAGTTACTTACTTCGGTGCGCCCGCGCAGCGTCCGCTGATAATCTAGTTAAATTTATTTATTGGAGTCGCGCCGTGCGCCCGCCGCAGCGCCCAATATAACCCAGACATGATTTATTTCGTACGATCCGCTCGATTAGAACAACGTGCATGGAACATTCATTACACCAGCCCTCATTAATAGTTTAATTGTTGTAATAACTTTGCGAGAAACACTCGATTCAATAAGCGCAATTAGGGAGTTAATAAGATCGGATATAAATGGGGAGATAAATGTCATAGGCTGAAAATTGATACAGATTGTCAGAGGTTTGTTAAGATGTCGCGTGTCAGGTGTCGTATGACAAGTAGGCAGGTCTGGAACGCAGGGTCAACACTTTTTTTATGCCATATTTGTTTTGCATCCTGCTAAAATGCACAATCAGTTCGCAGGGCTCTTGCACTTGACACTTTAAGGGTTAACTACTTGTAGTTCGAAAAGACAATACTTACATACACGGACATAAATCAACCCGGTCCGGTCCAATGCTCTAACCAACTGAGCTACCGAGAACCTTAATGGAGTGTACGTGTAGTTTCTATCGAGTAGTTCCAATAAGGTTAGTACCTTTTCCAGTTTTAATCCACCATTGATCATTTTCGTCTGAAACAATAACTTAAATCTAGTTTCTAAATCTACATACAAACCATCATTTCAAAATGCACATTCCCAAGAATCAGAAACATTGAATAAACCCTACCTGGTGTTCACCAAGAGTGGAGCAATTTAAATAACGCTGCCAGCCCCGGGGCAGCTCCCGAGAAGATGCGCGCGCGCCGCGGCGGCCTCCCCGCGGGCTATGGGCCAGCGTCCAGCTCACACACTTCGCATTGTAAACATACTTGTTTTAAATGAGACACTTTTTACGGATTATTTCGCGATTTATTTACATTTTGTTTTAACATGACGTTTCGGACCCTTTTCAGCGTCCGTGGTCACAGGTAGACTAAGGTGTTAGTTGTCATTACATAGTTAGAAAAATTGTAAACTACCATCACTCAAAAATATTTACGGTCCTATCCATGTTTACGTTTACTGAAGAAGTAATTTTAATATGGTTAAGGAATTAATTCGTAAATGAGATATTTACATAGCTTAATTATAATATTATTATAATAATATTGTCTATTTTGTACATTAAGTCAATAGAACATTTTACAACAGACTATTTTAGCTACAAAAAAGCAAGTACAAAACATTTAAAACAAAAATTAGAGAGTTTTTCGACAAGGGCATACTTCCTACGTAGAAAAGGTCTTCCTTAAAAAATTACGTACGAGTAACTTCAAATTTGTTGGTTTGCCTTCTACGAGTATTGTCTATGCCGGCAGATTCGAAGATCGCAGACAAAATCAATATTCTGGATTAATCATAGAACCATTACAGTTGCTGAATTAACAAAATGCCCAAGTAGGTATAGATAAAGTCAATCCAGGGGCCGAGCGACGCATTCATTTCTATGGCATATACCTTCACCATGGAAATTAGATAGATAGATAGATTAACACTTATTGTAAAACACAAAACAAAAATTACAGACAAGTTTAACAAAAAAAAGAAGATGTACAATTTAGGCGGTCTTATCGCTTGAATCGATCTCTTCCAGAAAACCTTCGGTTAAAGGACATTTAATTAACAGGAAATTTGTTGTTAAGAGATAAGAGCCAGAGCACATTTGTGGGCATTCTGTCGCTGCGACTCGCGACTGTCAGCGATTTGGGCGCGACCATTGGTTGGCACGCTTACACAGTCGCGAGTCGAAATGACAATAGGTATGTCGACTGTCTCGTTGGTGTAGTGGCAAAGTTTCTGCCTTACATACGAAAGGCCCTGGGTTCGAATCCCAGGTCGAGCCAAAATGTTTCTGAGATTTTCTGTCATGAATTTCTCAAAACCAGCTCGGAGTCGGGAAGTTGGCGGTGTTACACCCCCGTGCCTCAGAAAGCACGTTAAGCCGTTGGTTCTGCGCCTGATCTCTCTCCGGTCATGTCAGATTGCCGTCAGACCGAACTTTGAGAGTGATGGAACAGTGAGTGCACCTGTGTATTGCGCTCACACTTGTGCACTATAATATCTCCTGCGTAGTTGGCTGATCTTAGTTGAGATTGGCCGCCGTGGTCGACATCGACCAGGAGGAGTATTATTATTAGGTATGTCGCATATCGGCGTCCCAGGGTTCATTCCGGGACGGTTCCTCGAGTTCCAGTGATCCAGAAATATGTGTTTGGTGATATTTAAGTGCAATGTTATAATAGTAAGTCAGATCCGCGGGCCGGCCGCACGCGCCTGCGCCCGCGCACCCCGCGGTATCAGATGCGCCGGTCACGCGCCGCAGCCCAGAGTTACGAGCACTCGAGTAACTACTAAAATTATCACCAGCTTTGTTTGACTGGATGTTATTCGTTCAGGGAAGTGTTTTGGATATAAACAATGTGGCCAACGTCTGTCTGCTTCAAAAACCTATGTGTTTTTTTAGCCTTTAACTGCCGAGAGACTAGGCACAATAGCAATTATATTGTTTGGGGGTCACCAGTAACCTCCATGGCGCACAATATGTTAACAAGAATGTTATTATTTTCAGTTACCGCATATTTTAACTTCTGTAACGAAAACACTTACAATTAGACGCTTGATTAAACTATGAAGAACTAAGTATTCATGCAATACACGGATTTTCTACCTATACTTTTACAGATCCCTAGAATTCGACACCGACTGACAATTTTATGTCGGTTTCATTAAAATATTACATAAAGTATACTTAACAAATGCCAGTCACAGTAAAGTGCTTTAATTGTTCAAAAATGTTATCCATTTTGTTTTTGACGTTTATGATCAGTTTGTATCTGTTCCCTCATTAACATCCATGTATGAAATAAGTATTATTGTTAGGTTGCTCTTGACCAGATCACATATGGCTGACTTTGTATGGCGTCGTTATAACTATTTATAGCCGAGTTTTTATAGCCTACAGAGAGTCCTACCTATTGATAATTGAGAATATTTTCGTCAAACGATATCCTTAAAGACTGTTGTACTCGTAATATAAAGACGATCCCTAGGTTATGGTTAAAGTAACTCGAAGACATGCAGCTTTAGTGACCAAACATTGCAACATTGTGACCATCTTTCTTGAGTTGTATCTGATCCTTTGTAAAATTCAAGTTCAGAAATTAGATCTCAATTATTTGAACATGTGTTTTTGTATTTTGTAAAGTATGTGATACTGAATAAACATATTTGTTTCTTTGGTTTACGCGAACAGTAGAGATTGAAATAAGTCACTTTTACGGATTATTTCGCGATTGGTCTACCTGTGACCACGGACGCTGAAAAGGGTCCGAAACGTCAGGTTAAAACAAAATGTAAATAAATCGCGAAATAATCCGTAAAAGTGTCTTATTTCACTGAATAAACATGATTTCTTTCTTTTTTAATTTGTGCACACTAGATATGATAAACTAGTTTTAATCTGCAAGTTGAATTTAAGATTTGTTCTCCCAATTTCACAAAACAAATCAGTCGTTTTTGACAATCATGCCTGTTTTGCCTTGTGGTGCCTTGGACCCCGAATAAGTATAGTGATTTAGACTGACGAGGTCGGAGCTCATTATAATGCATATCGTATCACCACGGCATACAATGTAACATCGGTGAAATTATAGTAAGCAAACAACTTAGACCGCGGGTCGGACCCCGAATAATGCCTTTCGTGCATCGACTGAGACAAGAAGCGACTTAATTGCGCTCGCGCATCCGCCGGATCAATGGGCTTCAATGGCGGCCGTTTTTTCCTAACTCTTTCGTGAATCGATATACGAATCGATTCATCGAACCTATAGCCCGACATTGCAGTCATTGAGCAGGATTTGTTAAAATTCAAACCGGTTTCGAGAATACAAAACCTGTCAAAAAGTTGCGCCTGATTCATAACTGCCATTTTAATTGCAGTTTTGTGATCCACAGTGGGTGCGGAATTCAACTGGATTTGTATGAGGGAACGATGGTTGTGTTAAGAAGCAAATGCAAATAATAACGAGAAGAACACAATAAGATATAAAAAGTTTAGGTACCTACTTTAGGACGCTTAGCAGCAGGCTAGAGGTAAGCTGATCGCTCAGTAAGATTTCTGGCCCTGTTAGTTTGGTGGCGATATTAACCATTTTAGTTCAGTCTCAGTCAACGTCTTAACTACAAACGGGGAATTTTCTTTTCACTTTAAAAATTTAGAATCATATTTACAATCGTGTTACAAATGTACTGCTTGAAATCTTGAGATAAATGAATGTGATTCCGTTAAAATAATTCATCTGAACTCTGTTGCTACTACGAATATACTATTGCTATTTAGTATTAGTAGTTATTGCCTGTTGTATCCTCAGCTGGTCATTCGATCAAAATCACTTTTGATTCTCCAAATCAGGTGTTCCAAATCAGTCAGGGGTTTCGTCAAGTCGCTGTGACAGGTATGGGTTTTTCCAGACGGAGCGAATTGGAGCGGGTGTGACTGATACGCGACAATGGGCCCTGTGCAGCGATAACCTGCGCAAATATTTGTCCAAAATAGGGCTGCCACAGAAGATTATTTTGTTATTTTCAATAAGATTTTTTGTTGACGTGACAACGTCTTAAATTAGGTTGCGGCTCGGAGTCACTCATGAAAAAGTGTAACGCCCGGTAACGTAACGATGAGTCACCGAACGAGGGAGAGGCCTGCCGGACCGGCGAATGCCTTGCGTCTCTCTCCCACTCAAACATGATCGGTGTCACGTAAAATCTTCGCCCGTGAAACCGACTTTACAGGCAACCGTTTTTTTTTCGCTTAGGTTTCTTCTTCATGGTCATAATTTTGGCCTGTTGCACCTATACGGATACCTCAAGAACCTGCACATTTAACCAACACTTTTACTTTCACTTTTCTTTTATAGCATCGATACAAGTTGCTGGTTATGACATAAGTGGTTATTATAAGTAACATGGTGTTTATCGATTAACATTGTGTGGATTAACACGTTGGACAAAACTTTAATAACTTAAAAAAATAGTAATGTTCGCGTTAGGATATATTTGAGTCCGTCTTCGTACTAAAATGATAAACCTTAGGGACAGCCCTGAATCGTAATGTCAGTCACAAACAAATCGCATTGAATTCAATATCGTTATCGAAAGCAAACATTGAATTAATTCTGTGAATAACACGCTGGGCGCGGCGAGTGCGAGCAATGACACTTACTCATAATTACACTTTAAATCAGAAGTCATAGTATTTGTTGGATCTATATTTCACATTAAATTAATAATAAGATCGTTTTATTTCTTTGTTAAAAATGTAGCGGCTTAGCATTTATTCAAATGGGCAAGATTTTTGGTAAACACTGGAAATCTAAAAATATAGATTGACGACTTTGTAAAGATCACAGGACTGATATCCATACTAATATAATGCGAAAGTATTTCTGTCTTTCTGTCTGTTACTCAGTCACGCCTAAACTACTGAACCAATTTGCATGAAATTTGGTATGAAGATATTTTGATACCCGAGAAAGGATATAAGGCTACTTTTTACCGCGGGAAAATGACGCATTCCCATGAGAACATTCAGGTTGACCGATCGCTATTTTATTCAATATATAAAAATAAATTGCTGTTCGTGAGTCTCACTAAAACTCGAGAACGGCTGGACCGATTTCAATGATTTTAGCCTTGAAATATTTGTGGAAGTCAAGGGAAGGTGTAAACGATGACAAAATATTGATCAATTGCGAAAACAGGCGGGCAGGACAGCGTCTGCCGGGTCCACTAGGTGCCATAAGTGTGACAATCACTTTATCCACTAACGTAAAGACGACTCCTATTTTACTTTCTCCTATTATTATCTTCGCTAACTGTAACTAGGAACAACCGTTCCTACCTGACATCAATATTGTTCCACTCACTAAGACAATACAATCCCAATCCAAAGTATAGCAATATCGAAATTAAATCGTCATTATACCAATTCACGTTGATCTACACCGGGCACGTAATGACTCGGGCATACGGCGCGCACTATTATTTGCTGCGCTTGCGCAACTAAGCCGGCTTTATTTATGCCTCGATGTGAAAGCATTGATTAATATTGTAATGAGCACGACGAATAAACCCCTCCTACCAAGAAGAGAGGAGTGATCGATGGGTATCGATTGTCCTTCGATAGCAAACTATTTGACTCCAACGAGAGCAGAAATAGTGTCTTAGTATCTCATTATCTAAGCAGGTTCTAGAAAGGTTCTATTTTCTTACACAAATTGTATTGGACGACAAGCACTCAGATTATGAATCACTTGTACCTCTCAAAAATTTCTAGAAAAACGTTTCTACCTACCCAGTAAATAAAATAAATAAATATTTCACAACAATCACACCAATTCTCTAATCCCAAATTAAGCTACGAGGCTTGTGTTATGGATACTAGACAACGGATAAACATACTTAAATACTTTTTTTTTGTAAATAAATAGATATTATATATAGAAAACACCCAGACCAGTACAAACACACATGTTCATGCACACTTATGCTTGTACTGTGCGGGGATCGAACCCGCGACCCTTGGTTTTAGAAGTCCGACATGTCGACCACTGCACCAAGCGGTCGTCAAACCTACTTGCTGTTTTTCTTGAATCCCATGTCAGATTAAATTTATTCTTTCATAAACTAGCCTGTGCTGATTAGGACTTGCGCCCAAGTTATGTTACCAGATTAAGAAAGAGATGTAATGGTAAGAAAGTGACTACTAATGGGTTACGGGAACGGAATGGAACGTAGAACGGGGCTCAACGGAGTCCCGTTGCATAACAACAGAATATTTATTGTGTCTGCGATCTTCGGATTTGATCAGCTAAGAAGTAACAAATTAGCTTCACTTTTACATCGCCTACGGGGAAGCTCCAACAGCAAACCTCAAACATCTCGCGGACAAGTGGGAGTCTTCGTTCCTGAAGCACTGGTTTCGTCTCCAAACTTAATCCAATTTATTATAATTAAAAATTGTATTTACTAACTATGGCCAGTAAGAAAAAATGTTACTAACTTTTATATGGGCTCCAAAGGCCTGAAATAAATTATTTGAATTGAGTGACGGCTAAGCATCGGTCATTCACCACTTCAAGTAATGTTTAGGTACTGTAGCAAGTCTTTACTTTCAAAGTGTGAGCCGGTACCTCCCACCTGGAGCCAAAGATAGTGATCTCCGCAGGTCTCGTGGTACGGGCCGTAATTGTGTACGCCGGGATAATGGCGGCGGTCGCGGGTGCAATTATTTTTATCCTCCAGTCGCGGAGTGATTTGCGTACGCGTAGCGCAGGCGCAGGCTAGGGAGAACAGCCAATCGATTTTGGGAAAAGTACAGAAAAAGACCACATCTCTACATGTGAATAGATACATGAATTGAATTATCACAGGCACTACTCTGCTTGATTTTTTAAATGTATGAAATAGTTTGATAATTTATCGATATTTACATTGCCAACTTAAGATAAGGAATATTATTTCTACAAATTCTTACAAAAAATATTATCTTTATCGCTGTATTGCTTCGTTTCTGTCACATTACATCTTATTATTAGTTTTCTTTACATAGTCACTAAATCCTTTACATTATGACCTTCTCCAAGTATACTAGTATGTATTACCATATAGGTTAATATCGATAGAAATTAGTCGTTAAGCCTGGTCGGAGGCCCTCGGGCGCCTTAATAACATCTCACAGTAAGGTTGGTCACTTACCTTACACACACCCCTCCACCAATCCGCACTGAGCCCGCGTGGTGGAGTATGGCTCCACCTCATAGTTGAGGTGAGGCCTGTGCCCAGCTGTGGGCCGTATATAGGCTGATGATGATGACCATACAGGTTTAACCCGCGTGCTGATAATGCCGCGCTCAGGAGCTGTCCCGCAAATTGTGGCGTCGTTAGTACCGAAATATTTTATGTCCACATATATGTCAACAAGCAACGTCACCATCATCATATCGTTTCTATGGCTTCGGCCACACCTGCAGTCCCAGGTGTGGCCTGAGCCTATTGTAAGCTCGTGTGCTGTCTTCGGCTGCGCGGGCGTGGCCAAATTGTGGCGTCGTTTATAATGAAATCTTCACGTCAACATAATAGTCTTCCTGGCCGATTTCGAGCACGGCGGCCAATCTCAACAGAGATCAGCCAACTAAGCAGGAGTTATTGTAGTTCACAAGTGTGAGCGCGATACGCAGGTGCGCTCACTGTTCCATCACTCTCAAAGTTCGGTGAGACGGCAATCCGACATGACAAGAGAGAGGTCAGGCGCAGGACCAACCGCTTAACGTGCTTTCTGAGGCATAGGGGTGTAAAACCACCAACTTCCTGAGCTCCGAGCTGTTTTTGAGAAATTCATGACAGAAAATCTCAGAAACAATTTTTGGCTCGACCTGGGATTCGAACCCAGGACCTCTCGGATGTAAGGCAGAAACTTTGCCACTACACTAACGGGGCACGTTGCGTCAACATACAAATCAGCCAACACCATCACCATATCATCATATTATCGTATCTAAGGCACAGGCCACACCTGCAGCATACTGTCATCATTAATCGAGACAGTCACAATTGATTCCTCGGCGACAGAAAGGCGCAGGTGTGGCCTATTGTTTAAGCCATGTGCTGCCTGCGGTTGCGCGCGCATTGCCGATAATGCCGCGCTCACGAGCTGTCCCGTGGCGTCGTTAATAACGAAATCAGGGGGTGCGCGCGCGCCGTCATTACAAACTGCGCCCGATTTTAATAATCGCTCGCCGACCGCACTTACTTATACTTGGTCTTCTAAAACTAATGTTCGATGTGAATGTGGCGTATGATAATAAGTTTAGTATGCGAAATTTGTCTGCGCACTATAATTTAAGAATTGAAATTAGTTGGGTTAACCTCGACATTGTTTAAGTTACAATTGTTTCCCACATTTTAGTTACATGGCTTCGGAATTCATCCTACTAAAACTATTTATTTATTTGTCTTGCTCACGGCTTTATAACACCTACATCAACATTTAGTTAAGTACACATTAAAAAGTGATTTTCAATTTTATCACAGGTCTGGGTATACTTAATTGTAGCAGCTTAGGCATAGTATCAAATCAGCAATCTAAATCAAGCCTAATGTCTATCTAATTTATAAAATTCTCGTGTCACAGTTTTCGTTGCCATACTCCTCCGAAACGGCTTGACCGATTCTCATGAAATTTTGTGAGCATATTGAGTAGGTCTGAGAATCGGCCAACATCTATTTTTCATACACCTTAGTGATAATAATTTATATGGCATAACAACGTTTGCCGGGTCAGCTAGTATTATATAAAATGTTCGTGTCACAATGTTCTCGTTCCCGTACTCCGCCGAAACGGCTTGACTGATTCTCATGAAATTTTGTGAGCATATTGAGTAAGTCTGAGAATCGGCCATCATCTATTTTTCGTAGTGATAAGAATAATAGTTTATATAGCAAAATAACGTTTGCCGGGTCAGCTAGTAATAATCAAGAATTTATAGTTAGGGAACCTTCTAAGCGTTATAGCCTCCTAGAATGATAATTAGATGTAAGACCATAAGGTTAGCTCTTACAGCATCGTATCATTAAAATGATGCAACATTACTCTCCGGCCCGTGACGGCGCTCGCGGTTTGATAACAGTAATAAAGGATGCTGGCCTCTTCAGAGATTAAACAATTTTGTAAACTGCTCGCCCAGCTGCGAGCCTGCAAGCTGCATTGCGGCGTAGGGAAAATAGAGTGGATAGGGTCAAGCACTTAATGGTCATCAAAGTGTAAGTACACTGCAAGAACATGATTTTATTTCGTAAGCAATGTTTTGAAACTGTTACTAATAGAAAATCAAGAACAAAGATTAAATGATGTTACTGCACGGCATTACGAGCACCTACAATGTTACTTATAACCTGACTTTTTTAATCGCTCACAACAAACTATGTATGTCTAAATTGGTCATTGCATAATTATATTTTTTGTACTATTGTTCTCATGATTTTCGTGTTAAATTTAAGTGGGTCTATTTTTGTTACGTCGACGAAAATGTTTAAGACTTAAGCCTGATTCCTGATATTGAAATAATTGACTGAAAACTAAGTAGCTTGACTACCACTTTGGTGTATTGGTCAAGAAGTTGACTATTATCCAAGAGGTCGCGGGTTCTATCCCCGCACTGTACAAACATTTGTGTGCATGAACATGTATGTTTGTACTGGTCTGGGTGTTTTGTGTATTTATTTAAGTTTATTTGTAATATCACTGCTGGTTCTGATAACTGTAACACAAGTGGTTAAGCTACTTACCACGGAGTCAGATCAATGTATGTGATATTGTTGTATATTACAATTATTATAAGTATTTCCTTAAACAATGTACAAACATCAAATTCTCTCACAACGGAAGGTGCGCGTGCGCTCTGTGCGCAAGCGAACGACTTCTGCTGCGCTGCGAACGTTGTAGTGATGGGAAGCAAGAGGGTAAACATAACTTTTGTGTCAAAATCATCATGAACTAAGAGTTGTTACAAAACCTAGGAATTTTCAAAGCTAGAGTAAACATACATCTTCTAGGTGAGCTCGCTCGATCATAGACTCAGTACTCGTATTTGCCTCGTTGGGCTTAGCCTTGGGTCAAGAGCAAACCTATCCTAAATAAAAAATCAACAGTTATTTTGTTTATTTTGTTTGCAAGCCGAGATAGATTAGGTACATGGACGTAATTTTAGAGTTTCTGGAAGCGACCTTTAGACCTGAGTACCTCTATCCTACGATTAAGTGCTTTCACATTTATAAAATAGAACTACAAACTAAGTTGGTCTAAGCAGACTACCAACACATTTTTCTGGTGGCTTCTATTATCCAGTGTGTGTAAATTAAATAACCTAATACTACAGCAAATCACGATACCTATGTGTGCCGACAAAATGTTTAGCATTAAGTAAAATAATGTAACTCACTTCTTTATAAATAAATAAATATAAAACGCGAAAAGTTGGTTTTGTTTAATTTCGACTTATTATCAACTCACCTTTAATCATGATACTAATACCTAATCATAATACCTCTTCGACCCTGAAAATATGAGCCACTGTTCATAAAACATATTTTTTAAAGATATATAAATGAAACAACTTTAAATGAAAATGTCCCCGCACTAGTGAGTCGGCGCGTCGCTGATTGGATTTAGTTTATTATCCATAAAGCACGCCGTGCGCCCGCGCAGCCGCGCTGCACTACTATTTCGTATGAGCAGGTCCTTCTCTGCACTATGCTTAGTGCGAAGCCAACATTGTAATCTATATATATAAAGGAAAGTGGTGTTAGTTACACTATTATAACTCAAGAACGGATAAATCGATTTGGCTGAAAATTGGTGGAGAGGTAGCTAAGAACCAGGAAACGGACATAGGTTAATTTTAATGCCGTTCGACCGCGATTTCGAAAACAAAGGGATTCCACGCAGACGAAGTCGCGGGCGCCATTAGTAGATAATAAAAAGAGCTTAGACGTCAAACCTTCAAACTTGTTTTGTAGAAATCTGACACTATCAGTTGGAAAGGACAATTCTAGATGCGACAAACGACACGATTTGTGGTTACTTTAGTCTGCACTGAACGTTGTAAAGTTTTAAACTGTTTTTTTTTTATGACATGAAATTATCTTAAACACAAAATTATACTAGCCTAGGCAACTGTTAGCGTTTACAATTCATCTTTAAAATAAAAATGATCTTCTCTTTATTTCTCTGCTGTTCGAAGCCGGATAAATGCTTTTCTAGTAAGTCTATCATTTATTTGTAGAGAATGTCGTTAGCTATGATCATCGATCGATGAGGTTCGTTTGTTAGAAGTATAATTCCATACTTTCTATACGGATAATAAAGCCTTCTTAGAAAGGCTCGGTCCAGATTTTAATAGTTCCAATTAAACTCTCTTGTCTGGACCATATTTGTCGGTTACGATTTAGCCTCCTTTCGAAAAACATCATTCGAACGTATAAAAGCAAAGTATCTAAGTCACTTCACGTTTCTTTAATTTTAGTTTTATAATATACTTAGTCCTATTCCTTTTTCAAGTGTAGTTTATAAGCCAAGTGAAGATTTTTTCTTCCTTTCTTTAAATGGATATAGTCATACAACATCAATAGCAATAATTGTACACTGGTATGTCAATTCCAAATCATCTAGAGGTAGATATGCAAAAAAATGTTTTACAACGATATGTTGGTGTTTTTCAGAAAACCTAAGTAATAAACGTTTTTGTCTATGATCTTAGTATTTTGTAAATGTTTTAGTACACTAGCTGTAAATATGCAAGAATTTCTTTGACAATCCCACCCGAATTGCTTAGTAGGTACATGTTAGACAAAATAAATTAATTCTTCACATGAAACTTGAAAATCAAAAGCAGCTTATTCAATTCTCAACTGAAACTTTAACTGCTTCTCATTTTAGACATGATAAGTTTGCTATAATATTTCTAAAGACATTTTCATTACCCTGCAAATATAATAATATGTCAAAAAAGGTCATTTCATATGGCGATGGTAAATATTTGATAAGATTTGATGACATGTTCATTACACCCACATTAGCATTCATGTTCAAATATGACAGCTGATAAGAAGCTTACAAATTACGTTTACAAGCGCATTATAATTTCCTTTTGCACTTGATATGCAGATGCGGCAGTTATCGACGTGTAATTTCACGTGATATGACACTTGACGTGTAAATGTATGTCACGCAACGCGTATTATTGCGAAGGGACAGTCGCGAACAAAAAGCGTAGCGACGTGTTATGACAAGTGTCACGACACATGCGCAGACGCTTTGTCGGCCATTCTTATAAGGCCGCAGTTACACTGTTAATTTATTTGTTTTATTTGATTTAAAACTTTATTGCACAAGAAATGTACAAAGGGTGGACTTAATGCTAAAAGCATTTTCTGCCAGTCAACCTCAAGGTCATGCAGAAGGAAGGCAATGGGTGCAGTGAAAATTAAATGAGAAAGGTTAATTGTGGTTAATTGCTCTTTTATTGTGCAAAATTGGCATGACGTGACAATGGATCAATTATTAATATAATATACTATATTATATTAATCAAAGTATTCAGAATTCAGAAATATTTATTGTCCCTTCACGAAATGGCCACTTATTTATTAATGTAAACATAAAATAAAATAAAAAAACATAATGCAAAATGTAGCCAAGATAGTGAGGGCTGGCGCCTTAAATAGGCTATGGGGAGAAGTCTGGGCTACTGGTCACCAGGCCACACCCTCGGACCTCACTATACTTTGATTGATCAGTGTGTTTCTATGCTGAATAAGTTTTGTATGTAGGTGTGAAATCAGTTCGCATGTTAATGAAGTTGTATGATTCGGTCTTATGTTGCCAAGTCTACGTTATAGGCTGAGATACTTAGATAACAGAATCTATCAAAGTTTTTTTTTTGCTTTACCTTAATTTACCTCCCCCCATAGCCTTTATCCTTATCCTTTAAATGTTCTATCCTTTAACTAGATATTATATTTATAAGAGATTAAAGACTTTTAGACTGTGGAAGATTCATTTCCAGGCTTCCTAAGACTATTTCTCACAAACTTAGGCTTGGTTATAGGTTAGGATAACTAAGATTTTGGGAAATTACTTTTCTTTCAGTGTGAATGTTACCTTACCCCAAGTGCTTTTAAAGGGTAATAAACGATATAAGCCTCCTAATTGGCATACCCTTTGAATTTCGCCCATAAATAAAACACATTGCTACCTGACACGAAAATTGCTAATGGTCAGTTGTTATTCGGTTCTCGATATAATGTATTGAATTATTTCGAATGTAATGAATTAAATAAAATTATTCCCCTTGAGCAAACACTGGCAGATGTGATCTTAGTAAGTAGTTCAGCAGACCTTACAACTCAATGCCCATTTACAGGCGTCTCTGAAGTAATTAATAATTAATTAATCAATTACCTACGCATGTGCCAGTATAAAGACAATGTCACGATTAAAATTGAGCTTCAATAACTATATTTCAATTTGTAAGATGTGGGTAACACAAACGAGAAGGGAGTTAGTAAACTTAAATAAAGTTTTTGAACGTAAAAAAGTAGGTAGAAGTAGATTTAAAGCTTTCTGTTTAACTTCAACGATGATGCCCCTCATTACCAAAACATAAAAGCAAGTAAATAGAGTAATGTCGAGATAATTTAATTACATTAGTTTCGCAGATAAAATCGATTACTTTTTTTTCATATCCATCAAAGGAATCTCTACTAACTCTATAGAGTTAATACATAAACGAGACATACAACTGAGTGAATTAATTAATTAATTGCGACAGCATGCAATGACAAAATGAATATAAAGATTTTGTAGAATAGATGCCCATTTTTCCGGTGAGTCATCAGTTCCAAACGCAATTTATATGGGTCGGGCATCTATCCCCTGTATATGATAGATGTCACAAAATTTAGAGGTCCTCAAAAGCCCCTAATACTTTGAATATATCAAAGACAACGTTTTTTACTTTTCATAAATGTTTTGTCAACTTTCCTAAAAATAAATTTGATTCATTAATAAATTGTTTCGATTTTTATTATTGAAGTTATACAGTGAGGCATCTATCCCAGTTTTACATTTTTAATTGTAAATGCTATTTATGTGTGAGCCAATAACTTTTATTACTTTCCATTATTTTGTACTCACTTTAGATAAAAAGGAGCAGAAATAAGTGACAATGAGTTTAGTGAGCTTTTTATCCAATCTGATAATGTAATGTATTCTGTAAGGCATAACGATCGTTTTGTGCTCACTTATAAGCCTAATTAAGCTATTTTTTCACTATTTACCTTAACGACTGATAAGGTCATGTCAGTCTGCAAATTGTGTCACAATATTAAATTGCGCTTTCCCGTAGATTCGAATCGAAATAAACTGCTAACCAAAAGAGTTATATGTCTTATGCCAGCTTTTGGCAGTGTTCCATGCGAAGCCGAACTAGCGTTACAAAAACCAATATCATGGTAGCACAGGGGTAATTGTATTCGAAGGATTATGCGAATACAACTGAGTAGGTGGTTTGGCGATACTGTGTCCAAATATAACGATTTATATGGGATAATGACCATGTCACCAACTAACTGAAAAAAACGCTAACGCTAGTCGACGCTACACTCCTACATACGAGAGCGTGTAAGGTGTGTTCAAACTAAATAATAAATATACAAAAACATCACATACATTAATCAGACTCCGTGGTATGTAGCTTAAGCACCTGTGTTACAGATATCAGAATCAACAGTGGTATTACAAATGAACTTAAATAAACAAAAATAACACCCAGACCAGTACAAACAGACACGTTTATGCACACAAATGTTTGTACAGTGCGGGGATCGAAGCCGCAACCTCTTGGTTAATAGTCAACTTTTTGACCATTACACCAAAGTGGTCGTCAAACTGTGTTACAGTTTGGCAAAATACTTTACACTTTACACAAACAAAGGGATTTTTTAATTTTATCATATTTATCGTCTTCAAACGTAATCATATGTGGTTAAACTTAAGCTTCATAATACGGTGACACTGAGGAAAGTGGTCCTATTCGCGGATGATCGCATTCGCAAATGGTCACACTTTGCTAGAATCAGAATCTTTATTGCAAGTCACATGAGTAAAAGGTGTTACAAATAATTTCAAAGTACAGTGACGCCCGGCAAGGGCACAGCAATCTAAGAAAGGCAATCATCATCTCGTCTTGTTGGTTTTGTGGTTTTTAGTATGTCCCAGCATAACCCTTCAAATCTTAATTTCCAAAACCGTGGTGACCCTACCCCGCCCCCCGGGGCATCCTGGAAGCGTCTGCAAAAAGCCAGAAACCTCGGCATCCGATCAGTATTCACTTTGCCCGGCTAAATGCCTGACGCCGCGTGCGATCTGCCTACACAGATTAGCTATGCTAACGAATGATTCATTAAATAAATTCCCTTTTGCGGCAACGGTCTGGTAGGCTCTTCTATGGTCAGAGTTAGAGCAGATTTTTTGTTTTGAGTCTCAAAGATGCCGTAGACTGCAGACTTAAATAGTCACTAGAAGTGTTATGTGGCTTTTATAAGAATTTGAGAGATATTATATTATGTATTCTGAAGTCAGTTCAACCACTGATTAAAACTGAGTCACGCTAGAATATCATACCATAAAACTCTTCTGCAAAAACAAACTTATTCTTAATCCTACTAATGGAATAATGATTTGAGAGTTGCCTCCGAATTTCTTGGACTTCCCTGGTATGGTAAGTTTAATCATTTTATGAAATATCGTGGTTACCATTAACGTTGCATACTTAAGATAATATTTTTGCAGTAGAAAATGTCAACTGTCTGAGGTGGGGTTCTATCGGATATGTTATCGGATAGTGTCAGTGTACGAACAAGCACGTACACATCACTTCGCGTCTAATTTGCGCTGTAATATGGTCAACTTTGGTAACTATTTTGAATCAATTTCTCATAAAGTAGTATAGTTACTTTTTAACTTTTCTCCAATACCACATTAATCAACCAATCTACCTTATTGAGACCCCTCGATGTCGCAGCTCACAAATTAGCGGCTAATTTGGTGTTTTACGCTTATAGGGGCTGATATAAATCAAGGGGTTGTTAATGGAATTAAAAGGCCGTAATGTCCGTCATCAGGTGGTTGGTCCGTCATTGGTAAGCGACCGGGGGGCGCCAATTGAGGGTTTTTAGCCGCGTGTCGGCACCGCATGCTGACAGTTAGCACTGCAACACCATTTTTTACAGTTTCACGCTGGGTCCGGTGTTAACTGCTTTAACCAGTGCTCATACTCTGTAAGCTGATATTTTTGAAAGAGAGAAAGCTTTATTATTTATGGAGCTTGATCGTGCGAGCGAACGAGATGACTAGAGGCGAAAATGAGAAAGATGAATCACGGAATAACTCCTCTGAATTTGCAATGTGGAGGTGTCGTGCTGAGGTGCTATGTATTTGAATTAATTAGCTGCACATCCTTACTTAACATAGAATCCTGTATTTTTAAAACTGACTTAAAGTTATCTAATTACTAGTAGTAGGTAGTTAAGATACCTTCAGCTACATAAGGTGTCATAAAATTATAGCAGAATAACAAGCTCTGCTTTTACTCGTATGAGTTCGCTAGTTAATATAAATCTTGTGAAATAATTGTACATAATATTTTTTATGTAAGAGCTCTCCTTCCCCACCAGTCTGAGTCATGGTGCTAGGGCCTAAAAATATGATTGAGGTACCGTTTTAAAGCTCTCGGCGGGAAGACTGGACCAAATGTCTAATAATTAAAAAAAATACTTTCATTCTTCATTTATCGGGGAGGAAAACTACTGCTGGGGCCTGCTAGTACCTCTTATCTATCCTACCCAAGTCTATGCTAGGATGATAATGATGATTAATGTATCTATCCTGGTGGACGTGTTGTGCACCAAAGCAAAGGTGGTCCAAATTAAGTTTCCCCGCATGTTATCTTTGGTTACCTACTTTTCAAAGATGTCCCAATTTTATCGTTAAATTTGACGACCACTTCGGTGTAATGGTCAATAAGTTGACTATTAACCAAGAGGTCGCTGGTTCGATCCCCGTACTGTACAAACATTTGTGTGCATGAACATGTCTGTTTGTTTTGGTCTGAGTGTTAAATGTATTTAAGTTTAGTTGTAATACCACTGTTGATTTTGATATCTGTAACACAAGTGCCTAAGCTACTTACCACGGAGTCAGATCAATGTATGTGATGTTGTAGTATATTTATATTCATTTATAATTATTTTCTCCCAAATCTATCGATACCCGTATCACCTTTTAGGCGACACTGGGATCTGATAAGCTAGCGCCATCTGCCGGTAACAGGCGATCAATTAATCGATGGTTAGCTAACGGGTGGAACTGGACAGCCCGTATGCAGACAATGGGTTATAAATTAAAATATATTAGTCGCCGCATGTCGCCAGAGATCAGTCGATTGACTTGATGGCTGCGCTTCATTTGTTTTGATCAAACTGGAAGCTAATTTACACTAATCGGTGATCGGTTTTATTGGTTCTAAGTTGTTTAGGTAAGTCACTTTGTATCTAAAATTGTGTGATCGTTTTAGAAGTATATAGCTAGCTGTTATCTGCAATTTTGATATGGCAAAACAAACACTGTTTTATCCATATTGGTAAGGTAGGTACCACCTAATATGGTTATAATTAGCTACCTAATTATTCAGTCGTCAGGGAGGAAAAATATTTATAAAATATAGGTATAATCAGAATCAATCAGGCTTGTCGAGATTATGAAGACATTAAAAGACAGATTGCATGCATCAGAGTGACCTAGGATAAGGATTAGAACTAGGATGATGAATTCGATTAGACTAATTTCCAGTTTGATTGCCAGTTAACTGTTACTACTCGTATTATTGTTTCAACTCTCATTTAGAATCCTCATTAAAAAAAATTTGCATAGGTAATTTGAATGTGGCTATAATGTCTTTCATTTGAGTATAACATCATCATCAGCCTTTATACGTCCCACTGCTGGGCACAGACCTCACCTCAACTATGAGGTGCTGCGATCCATACTCCACCACGCGGGCTCAGTGTGGATTGGTGGAGGGATGTGTGTAAGGTAGTGAGAGTGACCAACCTTACTGTCAGATGTTATTAAGCCGCCCGAGGGCCTCCGACCAGGCTTAACGACTAATATCTATCAATATTAACCGGGACCAACATCTTCCGAATCACGGAGATGCTTGTAAATAGACGTCACTTGTATGGTCAGAATGGTCACCCATCCCAAACATGACCGCGCATTAGGTTGCTTAACTTTTGGTATCACTACCAAAGCGCTGCAACCACTGCGCCACAAGCATTTGAGTATAACACTGAGATTGAATAACTGATACTTATTAACTTAAATCTTACAACTATTTAGTGTATCGTATGCGGAAATGCAAACTCTAATTAAATGATTTTATCTGCTTACTGTATCGTAGGAATACCTTACCTAGAAAAGCTTGTTGTATTGTTCATTCAGATAAAATAATGTAAAGTTGGATATAGGTTAGCTCATTTTCAATCTAGCTAAGATTAAAATATGGCTTAATATCGTTCTATGATGGATTCGATTGAACTAATTTCATTTGATTGCCAGTTACCTGTTACTATTAATGTTTCAATCCTCATTTCGAAACAGCCTTAACAAATCGATTATCCCGTGTCCTCGAGCATGCAAATCTGCGCATATTTTTCATAATTGCATCTCATTAGTGTTGCAATTAATCCTTTCTGGCTTGAATAGTGCTGATGGGCGGGGCGTTGGTGTCTAGTTGCCGGTACTAGCGATCTAGTGGGCGAATAGCGAGCATGCGCTCGCGCAGGCCACGCCCCTCGCGCCGCCCATCGCGGATAGATAAACTATCGATCGGGACACACGATCTTAATTTATGGTTATGGAAATCATGTGTCTGGAACAGATTGGAGTTAAGCGAAAAGGGTTTTGAAATGACTTGTTTGATAGTTTTAATTTCATCTTCCAAATACGTCGAGTTATTTAATGGATAAATGAGTTAGGTACTTTTTTTCTGCATATGCATATGTTTGCATACATATAGAACGCACTTTTCTCGATAATACAAGGTATCAAAAAATAATATTATTCTGGATAAGTTCCTATTACCTTGTACTCAAGTCCAGTACTGTCAAGCATAAAAGTTAACTTTATATTCATGTAAAAAAAAACTTCAATGAATCTCTCAGATAAGCTGTCAGGAACTCATTCAAAAGTAATGAAACAAAGCTACTTATGAAGTCAAAACCATACGTATTTTACAATAGCACCTTGAAGTTTATTTTTGTCTAAAAAAATTAAAGCTTCACATGATATCCTATTCCTTTTTAAGTAACACTTCTTAGACGTAAGAGAGAATTGCAAAACTAGGTGTGATGACACCTATCTTAAATATTTTCAAGACCGAAGACCGGAGATGGCGTCTGAAAAACATAGCCTGGTAACTGCTTGTATTAACTTCATAGAAGTGAATACAACCAGTATACTTCCAAAAAGCTGTAGAAACCAATTTTTAAACACACAGAACTCAATAAATATTCGGTCAATTGGCTCCAATTTCTGATACATGACCGTCGTGACGTCACGTTTTTGTATTCCCATACAATAACTATGGAGGCAGACCATTTTGACAGATAATAAAGAGTATGTCAACGTTTGGTTGTGTCATGCCTATTCTCATAGAATATGTTATGTCATCGATGCCAACAACATGTACCTGAGTATTTATTAGATTACTAACATCTAATGCCAATAGCGAAAAAAAGCAAAGAATTTTAATCTCTCATTAAACAAAACTCCAACAACCGGCTCCCCTTTGTACGCAAATCGCGATAAAAACCGCCCCCTCTCGAAATTCTCGCGAACCAATTACCCTAATACGGAACACACGATTACGATGTGACGTGCGATTAGAATCCGCTAATTGTTTTATCGCTGATTAAATAATACGAAGCATTGTTTTCACCTGCCCTCTGGCAGTAGGGTAAACAAAACACATAGGATACTTTTCTGTGTTACAATGTAATATGCTAATCGCACACTCTAGTTGGTTTACCTACTCACATCAGTATTTGTCAAGACTTTAATTAATTTATCGAGTTTTTTAAAGTACGTTCAAGTGAATTGATAAAAATGCATTGAATTATAATCGTAAGCCAACATATCATAGACACAGCTCTGTTGTCGATTGCCTCGATGGTATTCTAGATTCTTTAACTTTGTCTATTTTATGGATTCGTAATCCTTTGATTTTAATAGTTATTGTTATAATTTTGATAGGAGTAAAAATATGATAATACTATAATATTGACATGAAATTATATATGTAACTATGTTCATTTTGCATGCCAGTGTCTGGTAAATTGTGAGGGTCTTTTATTAATATTGACATCTGTATGTGCACCACACACCACCACCACCTACATGGAACACGATTATTTACTTAAGAGGCCACCTCAAGCAGTTTTGTCTGATTGAACTCGAGATAACAATAATCCGACAGTTTGACACTTTACCATCTTGCCATATACTAAGGAAATAAATCATTTTTAACACCACGCAACAATTTTTAACAAGAATACTGTTGGTTTGAGCAACTTAGTATAAAAAACACCTGGATCAGCTAAATGATTTCCTTATCATTTCAATTGCAGTGTTAGTCCACACAACCGTGACAGGTGTGTCAAACAATTATTGAAACTGGCAATAAATATATCGACGCCTCCCTCTAATAACACACTTCCGATTCCAATAATTACTTGCACGTCGTTAAACGTAGGGGCATAGATGCTATCAGCAAAAATAATATGAGCATAGGTCATTTGAATGTGGCTAGAATGACTTTCATTTGAGTATAACACTAAGCTGTAATTGAATAACTGCTACTTATCTCATCAACCATTTAGTGCATCGTATGCGGAAATGCAAACTTTAATTAAATGATTTTATCTGCTCACTGTATCGTAGGAATACATTAACTAGAAAAGCTTGCATATTGTACATTTAGATCGTAAAATAATAGAGAGTTGGGTATAGTTTAGCTCATTTTCATACTTGCTGAGATTTAAATATGGAATTTGTAGGTATAACTTCTTTAAGTTTTGAAACCCCTAATTCAAACTGTTATGAAAACTTTATACATTCCCTAAGCATGGCTGTTCGTGTAAACATATACTGAGCTTTCAAACATATGCCAATGTGTTACTTTAAAATTCGCAACAATCTATCCGTTGAGTATTTACACAGGTAGATTGTATGAAAAAACACCGATAAATAATAATGTGACCCACATATGTTTCGTATAACTTTACGTTGGCGCGACCCTGTTCGCTATCGGCTCG
Organism: Pyrausta despicata; assembly: GCA_963921415.1. Lineage (NCBI taxonomy): Eukaryota > Metazoa > Arthropoda > Insecta > Lepidoptera > Crambidae > Pyrausta > Pyrausta despicata. The sequence goes on along the minus strand of OY992851.1, from coordinate 17,188,526 downwards.
GCAAACAAAATTCACTTTCTCAGAACGTTGCGAAAAGTATTGATATTCAGGCGCCGGCGCAGCCGCGATAATGGCCGCGCCTTTCAGAATAATCTACTTAAATGTAGGTAATCTTTACTTAAATTCAACCTGTCGTGTGATAAACGTAATTTTTCATCCATTGTAAATGTTGACTGTCGCATAATCTCGTCATTGTGCTTTAAAAATTCAAAACAGAAGTAGGTCATTACTAATGGTTTAAATTCCAGGCCGAGCTTACACTACTGAGTTAGTTTCAGACTTTAATTGTGTTTCAAGGCAGCTTCAAATTACATTACATGATGTAACATAAAGGACTGGTTACTGTAAGATGTTGATATTTGTCTTTTGCCGTGTTTCTTGGGTCATAAACTCTTATGACCCATCACATTTTTATTAGCTTATCACCAATGCGATCGGACTGGAATTAGATAGTCAGGTGTTTGAATCGTTACAAATTATTAGGTGTTATAGGGTAAGAGAATTCAATGCGAAAAAAATGTATTTAGGATGATGATTTGATGATTTAATTTATCTTTTTTCGCTGATTTATAAGCTAGCAGTAATTAAGACAAATTAAAGCTGAATCACAAAGATACTAAGCGAACCTTATTTCCTATGGATTTGGCTCCATGACGTGATTTTCCTACATAACGAATTAACGAAGTAATTGACTATGAATATTAATCAATTGAATAATTGAAATGTCTTCAAAGAACTATGAATGGATAATTCCATTGACGTCATTTAATATTGTAACGCGATACGGTGTTCCATTATTGGTACTAATTAGTTTTGTGATTATAAAACAATCGTGACTATCTGCAATTAATATTCATAAATCATATTGACGTCGATCATACAATTACTGATTTGAATAACGATAATGGTGGTAAAATCTTGTTTTAGAACCTCAAATTAAACCGAGTCACTCGGCCGAGTACTCGGTACTCGGCAAGCTTTAAACCGAGTAATACTCGGTACTCGGTAAAACCACTCCTCGGCCCATCTCTAATTCTGATTCCTCTATGTAGGTAGTCAAATTAAATCTGAACATCCATTTATTAATTCACAAAACAAAACACTGGGTTGGCGTTAACCAAATCAAGATGCTTCTGAGTACCTAGTTGTGTGTAGGAAGTCAGTTCCGGCAAATTTATTGACGCCACCGAAAAAACGCAGGTATACAGTTAGTTATTGGTCCACTTATAATAACCAGCTCTTATCATGGTCCTGTGAGTCTAAAATAAAGCCAAATTTGATTATAAAACCACCACCCATAAAAAAAACTAAATACCTGACTAAGATCCATGATCTCTGGTCAGCACTTCGAATCCTTGAACTTTCCTCTACTTGTACACGGTCACTTTTTTTTTTCAGTCAGAGTCTATGCACACTGCAATATTTAGGGTCACTAACACGTTGCTGGAGTTGCTATAAGTAGAACCTATCAATGGAGATAGATATCAAAAATTTATTAATAAATTAACAAGAATTAATCGTATAATTCATATCCATACTAAAACCGACTGAAACCCCGAAACAAGCTCACACTAACCGACTTGTAAGTTCTTAAGTTCTCTTCTTTAACTGATTTTCTTCAGTATTTCACCGGCAAAATGGTAATGACTAGCATTTCAATACTGACTCATTTCCTATGATATCTGAAACTATTATCTGAAACATTTAAATGAATGACTAAGATGTCAGCTTTTGAGTTTTGGCTGATAACAAATAGTATATTGATATTTGGCGTTATCTGCCAATTCAACTCTTAGGATATACTGTTAAGCTTAGGTAAGAAAAAGTATTGCTGATATTAATAAACTTATGAAAAAGATCTGATCTACACTAACTCTATGTAAACCACTACCAAACTCTGTAACACAAAGAAACATTTACTAAAAACCAACTCTCTTAAGTTAAAATATTAGCCCTGGCCTTCCACTGATTTTAAGTCTCACACTGTACCTATACCAACTTTCTCACTAAAGTCCTGTTAAGTTAAAATACTCTCTTAAGTTATATAATATTAGCCCTAGCCTTCCACTGATTTTAAGTCTCACACTGTATACCAACTTTCTCACTAAAGTCCTGTGTCCACTTTAACAGCGCTAATTATGCTAAACCCGCGTTACGCGATCGCACTCGCGAGTGACATGTGACGGAGCGCACTGGCTCATCCCGGCGACAGCAAGTACCGTGACGTCACAAGATAAGCAGGTGGACAGGTTGAACTATATTTTGTGATACGCTTTTTAAATGTTGATATAACCCATTTATGGCAGCAACAGGTATTAAGGTATTCATCGTGGGAGCAATGGAATTGAAAGAGGCTAAGAGCAAAATAAAAAAGCAGTTTAGGAAGAGATTTGATTAAAATCAAATCACTAATCAATCAACCTAAAGGATGTAGGTAGTGAATTCTACATGCTAAAGCAAAACCTTATGTGATGGCATAGGTGGATATCTTTTGGCATTGCCTTGCTTACAAGTACGAAAGCTTTAGTGTGTTCAAGACAATAGATGTCATCATAACACAAAAAAAAATGTCTTAATGATTGACTGTCTTATAAAATAATATTATTGCCAATGACAAGCTCCCTACTAGAAAACTACCCACTAGGGTAAGGAAGAATGCAGGCAGATCCGCGAGCAAACGCTAGTATTCAAAATTATTGTAAAATCGCTTCTCTGAGACGCAACTTTAAATATTGCGTTATAATGTATCCGGAGATAGGGGTGTTTGCTTTCGGCGATTAACCGATATCGAGAAAGTTATCGATCGACAAACAGAGTGCTATCGATCTGTGTCGCCAATTGTAATCGCATGCGCCCGCGCACGCAGGTGCTCTGCATTTCATGTGGAATATTACGGCAATTTTTATGTTGTCAATACGATGACAAGTAAGTATGTTCGTCCTGGCACACTTGAAATCTATTCTAAATAGCCAGGTTATAACCTGTAATAACACATAAGCAACTTTCATCCCATAAAACTGTATACTCAACGGTTAAAATCTATCTATATTTAAAATTTCAGCCAAATCAGTTCATTAGTTTTGGCGTGTAAGTCTAACGTCATACTTACGCACTTAGATAATACAAAACTTAGATTTATCTGCAAACGATTTTCATTTTTGACCTGGCCTTTCTATTTTGAATAAATTCCAAGTGGGCCAGAATGAACTAGGATGGTTTGTCCAAACAAAATTTAAATTACTTAATGACAAATCTCATCACATGCTACCTGCGCCATACACCTACCAATACCTACACCTACACCCACCATGCACCTACTTGGACATGGTAAATAAAGCTCTAAAATATTTAAGTATTCAAAAGTACCTACGCACCTAAAATTTATTCATAAATTATTTATCTTAATACATATAAAAGTCATAACAAAAGCTCAGCAGTCACGTTATCGAGTAAAATAGATAACAGGTAATTTCCAATCCGATTCCAATGAAGGAAAACCTCAAGCCGGTATCAGACTAAACAAATTGTATTGAAATGTACTCGTCCAGTCAAGTCATTGCAATCTCTGTTTGCTTACGATTACACATGCAACTTTATCAAGGTGAACAAATCCAATATAAAATGGACTCTGATTGTACTGGGCTATGTTTTAGTGATAGTTCAGGTTGTACTGGCTTTGTATAGGTTTAATTAGTGTGACGAGTGCTTGATTAGTTAATATGGCATAGGTAAACTTGCGCGGGCGCCGAACGATAATAAGAAGTCATTAGGGTAATTGACTTTGCTTTTGCTGAAGGTTATACTATTCTTGCGCTTCTATTGAAGGACGATGTTTTAAATAAACCTGTGTATCTAATAATACATAGATAATAAATAAATATTTCACAACAACCACACCAATTCTCTAGTCCCAAACTAAGCTACGAGGCTTGTGTTATGGGTACTAGACAAGGGATAAACATACATAAATACTTTTTTTTTGTAAATAAATACATATTATGCATTGAAAACACCCAGACCAGTACAAACACACATATTCATGCACACTTATGCTTGTACTGTGCGGGGATCGAACCCGCGACCCTTGGTTTAGAAGTCCGACCTGTGGACCACTGCACCAAACGGTCGTCAGATAGATGATTTTAAACTATCGCGTTGCATTTTAATACTAACTACTGGTTATCGGGTCTAAACGCGATCTATTTTAATGAGTATTAGGTAGGTACTCACTGCTCGACGTTTCGGCTGGATTGCACACAGCCGTGGTTACCAGTTGACTCTAGTTAAACCCTCTAGTTAGTCTCGTTTAGACCAGTAGTTAGTGTTAATAATAAAGAGGTTTAGGCCTATTTATACCTACACGTCCCACTGCTAGGCACAGGGCTCACTTTAATTATGAGGTTGAACGAGCCTTATTTTGCCACGCGGAATGGATTTTAATACATCCACCAATCCACACAAAACATCTAAAAAAAATAATGTTTTAATATTTCAACTTTATTAGAGCTTGAAGCAATCTCGGCACTAACCTACAAAATGCCCCCAGGGTTATAAGAACAAGTCTATAATTAACTAAGTATTGTTTTGTCGTGTTCTTTACCATTAATTATTTATCCTCAGATAGTTGCTTCCTATATTAAATTGAGTTCTTATTTATTCAATTTCATAAAAGTTCTAATGTAAGTCTATCTACGTGAATAAGCAGCTAATAAAATTTAAAAAGTAAAGTTTTTACAATATTTAATATCGCTTTAACGAAGAGTAACAATTATTGCTCTACATACTGAGTCTACGCTCCAAAAATAGAAATACCTCCAAGTATAGTACTCGTACAAATGCATTATAGGTCTAACCATCTTGAAGCTGAAGTGATGTCGTTCAGCGTCGTGTCGCGTCCTCGTCGTTGTGTCGTCGCCGCGTCGTGTCGTCGCCGCGTCGTCCGGTCGCTGGTCGGGACACGAGCGGCCTGTAACACGGGAAGGCGTGTGTGAATCGCTGCGTCACCGCCGCTGATCGCGCGCCCTCTTACAGCGTGGGAACTGGCCGCTTCCTAGTCGAGTGTAAGGGGATGCGCTCACGAGCCTGTGGCTGACTGGGGAGGCTGAAAATATTGACCTTTTTATAGCAGCAACCGTTATCCTACCTGGAAAAAAATATATATGTTTATACCTTTTTAGTGGCCACGTATGCAACGTATGCACGTAGTCGTAACCAAGTAGAATGGTCATGAACTGTGGTGAAAGATCCCCTGAACTCCTGAGAATTGAGGAGTTTTCCATCATCATCACGCTTTGAAATTGTGACTTTGTATGCAAATGCTCAAAAACCTTAAGATTTCGAAGCAAAAACTTAATTATTTCTGTGCACTTTTGACAAAGAACAATATTGCTACATCATTGCCTACATTGGTGAGACTGTTAACGGCGCCATCTCGCGACGAATACGAAAAAAAACACCCTAAAATCAAATCAAATCAAAAAGAAGAGAGAAAGATTTTCAGATACAAAGCAAAAAATTCATTATTGTAATTTATTGATATTATAGTTTTTGACATTGTTATGAATTGATATAGTCGTGTTGAAATGTGTATAAGCTTGCAAAGGTTTGATCGAGAGAAACTGTCGTGTTTAAATTTAAGATCTTTTGTAACCGTCATCCATACACAATAAAGAACTTACACTTCCACATTGGTGACCAGGCTTTAACTTAATTTCTGTGAGACCAATCGGACACTACTCTTTTGAATGCAAAAATAATTTTCCAAAGCTATAAAATGCCGGAAATCGGCGGCGGTTACATAACACAGACAGTCGCATTGATAACCTCCTTTTTAGAAGTCGGTTAATTTTTATTTTTTTCGATATCAACAAAACAGCTGCCTTTTGCAGTTGTAGTTGCATGCAACCGTTATCAAAAAGCTAAAAATTTAAAATATTCAGATAATGTAACAAGTAGACTGCAAGAGCTGCGCACACGCAATCTCGAATCTATACTGGAAGTATTAGAATAAATCAATAACATAAGACTTTTGAAGCCGAATTCTCTACTGGGAATTCTCTTCGAACAAAGGAATGCTTCGGACGGTTTTTGAAACTCTTTGAAATGGCATGCGAAGAAATCTCGCAAGCGTAGAATAGTTTTTCCTTCACAACAAAATGTTTTACCAACAAATAGCTTCCTACTACACTCTTTAAGATCAATCTACGGTTTCGTCTGTTTACGCGATTTATTTGCATTTTATTTTAAATCTGACGTTTCGGATCCTTTTCTGCATCCGTAGTCAAAGGTAGACTGACCTGTAGAGTCTGAGACTGGTAGAGCTTACCTGTGACCACGAATGGTGAAGAGGAACCGAAACGTCAGGTTAAAATAAAAAGAAAATTTCAATTCGATCCTCGGCTCGTGTGCGCAGACCTTAACCCGTGCGTGCGTGGGAGCGGCGCGTACGCAGGCGCCACCCGCGACTCTCGTTACGCAAACGAGCGTTCGCCGCCTCGCCGCGATAGGCGCACAGCGAACATGCCTACTTTTTTGTTAAACTGTCAATCAGTGGTGTTGCACACATGTTAAATATGATTTCTATAAATGCCAAAAAGAAAATAGTTTCTTGCATTGCAGAACATGAGATAATAAAACAGTTTGTTAGTAGTAAGTTATATAAACAGGTAGCTAATCTGCCTGTATATATTACTTTACCTTGTAAAATAAACATTTACCCTGTACCAAACAACTTATTGAAAATTTTCGTAAACAACATTTTAACAGAAAATACCCATTACTATAACCGAATGCTACCGTTCTCACAAAGTAACGATCCCCATTATAAAATTCTTGAAACGACTCGAATTCCAATAATAGGATTTACAAACATTATAATCATAACAAAAACTCCCACGCACGCTCCAATTCAATCCCGTTTTTTGTCGACTCTAATCCCATCGCCCCCATATTACACATTATGGAGACATGAATATTTGCCTCCGAAACTGCACTTTGTCGCTACAAAGTGCAGTTTCGGAGGCAAATATTAGGCAAATAAATATAGGCAGCGGGCGGCGACCTCCACCGATGACAAAGATCATTGCAAAAAATTGGTGCCTTTTCTTTGGGTCGGCGGAAAACGAAACCTTTCTTGTTTTACAACACTATAACGAGCAATTTATATTATGAAATGATATCTGTAAACTCCGTCGTAAAGAAGTTAAATTAAATTGGATTAAAGATAAAGAAAAATGTGCTTGTAAACTAACAGATGTGGTTACGCTATGTCACGAAAATAATTATAGGAGTATCATTATGGTGTTGTGTCGTTTCCTATCTTGGGTACATGGTCCCGGACCAGTACAGGGCGAGCATGGGGCCAAAGCCAACATATGGGAGCCCATTTTAAAACATGGATGATATGCTCGCAGGATGAGTGTGGTTAGTAAGGTGCCAGTAGTCACGTGATGCCGGAGCCTCAGTTAATTAAAAGATCGACAATTAACCCTAGAATAACCCCTCCAGCTGGCAACACCGATGTCGCCTCTCAGACGTCAATATAGCTTCAATAACCGGGTAGTCCTGCAATGATTATTTATAGTGCATACAGAGATATTCACCGACTGATGTAACCTTGCAATAACTAGACCCATGTTTCAAAATGGGCCCCCACATGTTGGTTTTGACCCATGCTCGTCATTCAAAGACCTGGGACTCCCTGTATCCAAGATAGATAACTAAACAATAAAACTAAAATTATTTTCATAACACAGCGCAACCAAATATGTAATTCAGAACCATATTCTCCTTATCTTTAATCCAACATAACTTCATTTCGACTGAGTTTACAGTCATATTCTCATAATATAAAATGCTTATTAGATTGTTTTCTACAAGCTGACAAAGTTTGGTTGTCCGCCGCCCCAAAAAAAGTCACCTATCGTCCATACAAATCAGTCATTGTCATTTATTGCGCGCGGACAATAAAAAGTGCTCGTAAAAATATTACTACGTACCTCCCCCTCCCCCTCCCCCGGTCGCGACGTCCCGCGAGAAATAACACACTTTGTCTCGGAGGGAATCGCGTCCAATCGCGGGCCAAGGAATTCGGATACAGGTGATATGGCATTAATATTTATTATGGTGTCTGTTTTCATGAGTGAAAGCTGAAAGTTATGTTGTCAATCGTAATTTTTGTGATTGAACCTTAGTACCTCCAAAATGTAGTTCTAAGCAAAAATGAAATGCCCACTTAAAATTGCCAGTAGCCAGCTTTTTGTTTGCTATAATATAATAATAATATAAATATTTCACAACAATCACACCAATTCTTTTGTCCCAAATTAAGCTTGTGTTATGGGTAGGTACTAGACAACGGAGAAACATACTGAAATACTTTTTTTTGTAAATAAATACATATAATACGTAGTAAACACCTAGACCAGTACAAACACACATGTTCAAGCACACTTATGCTTGTACTGTGCGGGGATCGAACCCACGACTCTTGGTTTTAGAAGTCCGACATGTGGACCACTGCACCAAGCGGTCGTCATCGTTATGTGGATCGTCATAGCAACAATGTTGCAAATAGAATTCTATTAAACACTAATTAGTAACCAGAAGGATAGGAACGAATTCCTGAAAACAGTGAAGAAAGAAAGTTGTCATTCATATCCAAAATGTCATGTTTTTCAATGAATTTGTTAACAGGATAACCTCAAAGAATGGAATTCGCTACCGGCTGAAGTGTTTCCCTTAGATTTTAACTTGGATATTTTCAGGAAAAGAGTAAAGAGGCTGCCACTAGACAGACATGATCCATCCTTGATCACATCATCACTTACCATCAGGTGAGATTGTGGCCAAATGTCCGGCTATATAGCTCCTTATTTCTTTAATAAAACTTTTAACAAACTTGTTTTTTTTTTTTTTTGTTTTTGTTTGAATAAACAACAAAATCACATACATTGATCTGACTTCGTGGTAAGTAGCTTAAGCACTTGTGTTACAGATATCACAATCAACAGTGGTATTAAAATTAACCTCTTAATAAAATGTAACTTAAATAAATACATTTAACACCCAGACCAGTACCAACAGACATGTTCATGCACACAATTGTTTGTACAGTGCGAGGATCGAACCCGCGACCTATTGCCGCGACCATTACACCGAACTAGAAATATTGTTGCTGAATTTTTAGAAATTTCTCTTCACAGCTGCATGTTTTGTTAGGTAGTATCGCACAAAACGATATTGTAAGCTAAATCTGGGCCCGGCCAAGGATCGTGGCATCTGGTGGCATCTTTCTCATTTAGTGTGATTGAACGCGTCAAATTATTGGCGCCACCGAAATGATTGAAGCACTACATCGTTACGTGTAACAAAAAAAGGATATTTACCGAAATTGAAGGCTTCGAAGGAATCCCCGCGATTCTGCAGGCTCAACGGCTCGCCATCTGGGAAAATGTTATGTTTATTTATGATACCGTGTTGTTATTACAAACTTAGCTACTACTTATATCAATACAGAATTATGTTGATAAAGGTAATAAACAATAAATCATTAAGTCAAAATACTAAAACACTGAGCTTGGGGCTCCATTGCAATGTTTGAGCAATGATCTGTCATTTTTTATTTTTTTATCCTGTTTTTATTACAAACTTAGCTACTAATTATATCTAGACAAAATTATGTTGGTATAGGTAATAAATAATATAATTAAGTCAACATAAAGTATTAAAACACTGTTATTGGGGCCCCATTGCAATGTTTTAGCACTGTGCTGCATTCATCATTTTTTCTTCACATTTTCCTGAAATGCTTAGCTGCAGCAATTCTGTTTACCGGCAAAAAACATCCTCTAATCATTATATCTTTTACATAAGCTGTATACTATATTCTTGTACTGATTTCATTTCATTTATTTATCTACTTAGGATAATAAGTATAAATTCGTTAGCGATTAGTGCGACTTGTTTAAATCATTTTTAAAGTGTGCATAGAGAATTCGTTTAAGTCAAAACGAAAATAGTAGTTAACGTACTTTTTTCCTTCTACATCATTATTACATCCTTCCATTTAGATGCACTTGCATTTTTAGCCGACAACAACATACGTGCTATATTTAGGAAAAAGCATCGGTTTCGGTACACAAATTCGTCGAAAAAAAATACCCAAAAGAAATTTCGTTAAGACGCCCCTTGAAAAACTTCCTACTAAATTCATGAGTGCGGATAAAATCTTTAAAAGAATACCCCCGGTCAGCGAAAGTCCGAACTAGCCGCATAAAACAAAAGTAGCCGCGAACCGCACTCGGATCTAAATCAGGGGATAACACTGTTACAGTAACATCTATTGTTATTCTGAGAAAAAAACTATCATATAACCCTAAAGCAGGGCCCTTACAGATCTATCTCTAAATGAAACAAGCAATGGTTGCGTTACAATTGCAAAATTTTGAGCAATAGTGAGATATGCACAGTGGCTCGGTAGTGGGAAGCGCAGCTTGACGCCCCCTAGCGAGCTATAAATGCTACGCTAATTCCCGCCGACCATGCACATTCCACCCTCGAACAAAGACAATAAATAAACATGCAACATTTATTATGCGAAAGTTTTGACAACCAAGTAATTTAATTTACGAAAATTATAACAAAATTGAAATTAAATTATTTTATCTAACACATGAAGTTTTATCTCAGTTCTAACAGTAATGAAGCTCAATATCATTTTGGTATGTATTCAAAAGAAGGAGATAAATATCACTACATAAAGCAAAGTCGCTTACCGCGTCTGTCTCTATGTCTGTATGCTTAGATCTTCAAAACTGCTCAAAAGAAATTCGATGCTGTTTTTAAAAATAGATTGAGTGAATCAAGTGGAAAGATTTTTTTTATTTAGCCCACTGCTGGGCAAAGGCCTCCCCCAAATCTCTTCACCTGTCCCTGTCCATTGCCAACGTTTCCCAGTCCCTTGTTGTATTGACCAAGTCGTCACACCATCGTTTCTTGGGTCTGCCTCTTCGGCGATAGCCGTCTGTAGGCACCCATTTGGTGACGACTTGGGCCCACCTCTCTGGATGCATCCTGCAGATGTGACCCGCCCACTCCCACTTCAATTTCGCGGCTTTGTTGCCCACATCAGCGATACCAGTCTTGGAGCGGATGGTAGTATTTCGGATCCTATCACTCCGTTTTATACTTAATATGCTCCGCTCCATGGCCCGTTGGCAAACCCCGTATGCCCATTCTTACCTACGGGGCGCAAACCCCAGTTTGCGCCCCGTAGGTAAGAATGGGCAGAATGCAAGTGTCGACGAGTTTTCGTTTCAGCGATATAGGCAAGTTGCCTTTCATATACGCTTTCATGGACCAGAAGCTCTTCCAGGCGTTATCGATGCGGCGCTCGATTTCTTTATCCTGCCTGTTTCCGAAGGAGACTATCTGGCCCAAGTATACGTACTCGTCAACGTATCGCATCGCCTGCCCATCCAATACCACAGTGTTTTTGGTAGCGTTAGTCAAGATTTCGGTCTTTGACCTATTCATCCTCAGCCCAACTTCAAGGAAAAATTGTAATATGTATAAAACATACTTAATTAAAGAACCGAATTCCACGCGGGCGATGTCGAGGTGATGAATAAATAACTATTGGGATTGAAAATGCTACCTATACAAAATCATAAGACCCTCAGCCTTTGCCGTTTATAGGACCAGGCTATGATCACCATCATGCCATACCATGTCATGTACCGTAGTTGTGTAGGTAGGTAAACTTAGTACGGATTAGGAACGATGTACTTATTTTAATGAAGAATTTATTTAATTTTAATTTATTGAATTTAATAACTTTAATTCACAAATACCTCGTTGAGGTCATAATGTAACTATATAACCATCTTTTGCCTATAATGTTTATGTCTGCTGTAATGTTATATTATGAAGTGAATATGAATATAAGGCGTACAGCGTCAGCATGTGCAAGTTCACACCAAATTGCGGGACCGAACAAAACAAACTTTCAAATCTGTAGACAAATAACGTCATAATTTGTGCGTGTTTTGAGTCCTCCCTCCCCCTCGCCCTCCTCTGGTCCTCCCTTTACGAGCGATATTTATGGCTCACTCCGGACACGCGTTTTTTACGATATACATAAAAGCGACGTGGAAGATTTACGCGAAATATATTCTGACTAATGCTGATTGTGGACTTCTGAAATAATGTCCCACGCAAATGTATGGAGATTAAATTGTTTTCGGCCGCTGTACGGCGACGGTTTATCTTGTTTTACATCATTACATTTGTCACGGAGGTTATATGAATACCTTCTTATAATTTTTACTAGGGGATGGTAAGTAATAAATATGTAATGGGCTAAGGAGCTCACACGTACCCTTAATTCATTCGTTTGAGATATAGGCACTGAAACCCATGGTTAGTGTGTCAATTTATTTATTTTTAATTTATTGCACAACTAAACTTTGTACAATAGGTGGACTTAACACCGTAGGGCATTCTCTACCAGTCATACCTTTGGGCTAAGCAGAAATGATTAGTGGGTGGTGCGACAAAATAAATAAAAGAGAAAACATAAAAATAATAATACCAATAGTATGACACATGAGATTAAATATACAATCAATTTATATAAGATTACATATTTAAAAATACACATAATATATGCTAAAATACACTAAATAAATTATTAAATTTGACGAACTGTTAAATAATGATCTATAATGACGGTTGCGATAAAGTAAGAAAGTGGGTGCGAATGAGTCTCTTGAATGATAACAATTTGCTAACAGCCTGTTTTATATTTTTGGGAAGAGCATTTCTAGAGCCTGATGGCCTGAATGTGGAAGAATTTGGCTTTAAAAATGGTACGGTGATGACTATTGATGTGTCCAGTGCTTTCAATAACATTAATGAAATGACACGTCTGAAACCTCACAGGCGCAACACAACGACAGCCGTAATAAGCAGTTCGATCAATTTTTTGATAGTGTCAGTCGCGCGACGACTCATTCCCTGCGCCAACATTTGATTTGAGGCCGCAGATTCAATTTACGGCACAATGCGCCGATACCGGCCGCGATGGAAAGCAAACTGAAACCCAAATAAATATTCGCTTTAGCAACAATCGCTCCAACTCACACAATTACGACGGAATGGAAAACCTTAGATAAATAAAATAGGAAGCGCCCCGGGCGGGGACTTTTCGCCGGACAGAAAAAGCGAAGGCAGCAACACAAACACGGCGAATGTAGCGAATTTGGAAAGTCCATTCGGTTTATTGACATCGAGGGGTGGTCGGATTCAAATCCCCCGGCCGGCGATTTACAATAAATTTGAAGCGGGAATATGTTAGCAATATATAGAGTGCGGACCCAGGGAGCCCCGGGGCGCACCGAACCAATTTTAAATACTCGCGAGGAATGTCGTAAGTTGTTTACAACGATTGGGGTCTTTGAATAAACTTCAATTGCTGTTAACATGAACTGCGATGCGCCCCGCTGTAAAATATGACAAATCGCCGAGCAAATCTAGTTTATGTTTTTATTTGCGTGGAGATGCTCTTTTTGAGCTTCGAAAATGAATTGGATAGACTTGCAACTTGAATGGGGAGTCAAATTCAAATGCATATAACGTTTTAGTTTAAAATTTTACAAGGTACTTACGGCATTGTCTGCAACAAATAACTTTGGAGTTAACTATTAGATTCTTGATTCTTACTGTCTTGTTTTGATCTACAGGCATTCATAACTATTTATTGCGGTAGTAAGGTACTGCACCTTAATAACGAAAAAATAAATCACATCACACTTAATTTTATAAATGTGTAAGTTTCTTCGATTGTATATTTGAATGTTTGTCCGTGAATCACGCTGAAACTACTGAACGGATTTGATGTAATTTGGTATACAAACAAGGTATAAGCTGACTTAATAAGCTGATTAAATGCTCCTTAGGAAAAAACACGTTTGCGCGGAGGAAGTCGGCGGAACGCTAGTCTCTATATACATAAAAGTCTCGTGTCACAATATTCGTTCCCGTACTCCTCCGAAACGGCTTGACCGATTCTCATGCAATTTTGTGAGCATATTGAGTAGGTCTGAGAATCGACCAACATCTATTTTTCCCTTATTAATAAGGGTTGTCCACCGTCAGCAGGACAACGTCTGCGGGGTCCGCTAGTTTCCTATAAACATCTAATTTAATGAATTTACTATACTATACTACTATACTATACTTACTACAATATTTAAAAAAAACTTAAGTCAGTGATTTTATAAAAGCTTTTGAATAAAGTATGTGATTCCGTATGAGGGATAAAGCGTTAGTGCGCCGTAAAACCAACACCGAGGTACGTATGTATTCATGACGAACTGACGGACGGACAGACGGTCGTGCACTTGCATTAGGGGGACGGGGAAAATTGAGCTTTGTATTTTGAGTGAAAAACGTGAAATGGCAATTCGAAACGGACGGAAGACATGTTGGATTTATATCGGTGTAAAGTTATCGTTCCAAAACCGTGGCGAAGTAACTTGAGTTCCTTTCAAGCGTTTTTTTATTTAAAAAAAATTGGTTGCCTGTAAAGTCGGTATACGGGCGAAAGTTTTACGTGACAACGACTTTGAGTGGTAAAATAATTTTAATGTGAATATTCATTCGTATAACATGAACCGGTGTGTATGCCTATCTCTCTCACTCTCTCTCTCTCGCTCTGTCTCTCTCGCTCTTAGGCGGGTTAACTGTGCTCGAGTGGAAGGGACGCGTGCCTTTCACTTTTTATGTCTGTCTCACTCGCTCTTAGGCGGGCTAACCATGCCCGAGTCGAAGGGACGCGTGCCTCTCACTGGCTCTCATTGTGAGCGCGGAACGTGAGCGGAGCGTAACGCAGTTTCTTGAAGTGTCACCCGGCAAACCAATTTATAAGACGTTGTCACGACAAAAAAACATCTTTTTCTCCTTAACAAAAATATAATCAAACTTTTTGGCAAGGTAAATATTACTATATAATATACAACAACATACATAATAATAATATACATTGAGCTAGCTCTGTAGAAAGCTTAAACACTCGTGTTACAGAAATCAGAATCAACAGTGGTATGACAAATAAATTTTAATAAATACATATAACACCCAGACCAGTGCAAACAGACTTTGTTTGTAGTGCGGGAATCGAATCCGCGACCTTTTGCATCATTGCCAACTTCTTAACCATCACACCAAAATGGTCGTCATATTCATATAAAATTTTGATTTGGTTGATGGGTTCTTAAGCTATGGCTATTTGAAAAAACAATGTAACCAAACATATTAAAAAGCAACGTAATGTATCCAAAAACACATCAGCGCAAAAATATTCTCGTCTATGTATGTGTTCTCATTACGCTGGCGGAATTCCACTCTTTATTTATGAAATAAAAATGAAAACATTTCTGCGGAGCGCTGACGAATGGCCGCCGACCCCGGGGGCCACCCCGTGGGGGCCGTGGGGGCCGGGGGGCTCTCGCGACATATAACCCGCGCACCTTGTACGCTCGTATACGAACACTTGACAATACTTATTTATTGTTTGGAAACTACAATGTGAATTTAAAGTTGGAATGTCTTATGACTTCAAGATTGAGTAGATGATGGTCATTATTGAAATTAAATAGCCTGTTTATCAACAGTTACTTAGTACTTTTCTTAAAGGATAGCAACGGGAACACTCGGTGACTTATCATCATGATATCTGATCTTGTCAAATCATCCCAAAGACCTACGCCTTCATCATCATCATCATGTTGTCCTCACCGTAACCGGTGACGGCGACTCCTGCAAATTTTCTACGTTCAATCTTTATTGAGATGGGCCCTGCTGTGCCTGGCAAAACCAAACTTTGTCTCAAAGACTCGATTAAGGTGCAAGTGGCTAGCCGCTCGTCCCGTCTTCGCACGGGTGAACAATTCTATTTATTACTCTTTCTCGTACATGCCTTATTTTCATCAGTACACAGCTTATTTAAATCGGTCCCGTAGTTTCGGAGCCTATTCAAACAAACAAACAATCAAATATTTTCTCTGTACAGTAATAAAGCAAGCAAGAGGTTCGCGAACATAGTGGACACCCGGCTTAACACAAGTTTTAGGTATTCTCTAACATCACTCATACTGTTACTTTTGCTACCAACAACTGTACTTACAAGCACATTAGGAAATTTCCATGCACTCGTAACTAACGTATTTTGGTATAGGTTAAAGCCGAGATAGATGCCCAAGTGGTATAGATGACCCGTTTTTAAGATATATTGACTCAGTTGTATGTCTCGTTGCGATAGTATGTAATGCCAAAATGAATTCAAAGATTTTGTAGAATAGATGTAATGAATGATGTAGATAGAATGTTTCCGGTGAGTCATCAATCCCAAACACAATTTATATGGGTCGGGCATCTACTCCTGTATGGGATAGATGTCACAAAATTTAGAGGTCCGCAAAAGTCCCCAACACTTTGAATATATCAAAGACAACGTTTTCAACCTTTTATAAATTTGTAGACAACATTCCCAAGAATAAATTTCTTTTTATTTTGATTTTTATTATTAAAGTTTTACAGCGATTTCGAAAAGTGGGGCTTTTCCGGTTTTACCCTAATGTTTGTGCGGATAATATACATATATTTCTCATGGCTATCAACATATTTATTAAGTATCTATTTTACTTACTAAGAATTTATTATACTTATCAAGTATCAAACTTTTTGAAGTATAGAAATATCGTCAGTGTAACGACGTCTGCCCTTTGCAAATTGGCCTCATTGAATTCCAATCGTCCGCGATTCAAGTGCGCGCACGTATGTTGGCTCAAGAGTTCCCTATTTTGCTGTTATGTACTCGTAATAAAAGATCTAAGGGAAAAAGAGACTTTCAATAAGAACTGAAGTGGGATTGCTAAAATCTGATTACACATGCTTAGTTAATATTTCTTAGTGACATTTCGTTTCCTACTGCGCTTTTTCATTTAACTATCGGATTTATTTCTACTGTCACATATCTTCATAGGTCAAATTCAAAACGGGTCATTATAAAGGGAACCGGTTTAAAATTAACGCACGTCATATATAGACCGTAGTTAGAGTTAACTGTTCATAGTTAAGCAAAGTATAAAAGAGTTTTTGGAAATACATTTTCGAAAGCTGTTTTAAGAGCCTTCTTACATATTTAAAGACATTGATAATAATTAAACTCAGAGGTTTTGTGGGGGGAGAGGGATTTCAAGAGCAGAAAGTTTTACAGCTTTAGAGCTTTTAAATGGTATGCGTTCTTAACCTGAGACATACAAAATGTACATTTCAAATTGTGCCTCGCCGTGCCTTCACGTGATATCTTGCATTCAAACACAATCAGAAACACGGGCTGTTGTCATTATTTAGGCTACTAAGTAGCAAAATGGTAATAAACTCCATTGTCTCATGCTTATAACTATTTTTAATAGAAACAATTAGGAGCTATTACTGTTTTTCTAACCATCTCATTGACCTGATTCTATGACTTCATTAAAGTCGTATAAAATTCTAAGCTGCCGCACGTTTTTCAGCGGAACTAATGTTTAAACTTAGTTCCGTTGTAGGCTACGTATTCTCCCCCTTACATAGTAGTTTTAATTGCGTCCATGTGACTGTAGATAGTTTAATTCCACCGTGGGGGGGAGGGGGGCAGGCGGCGGTGGGGGAGGGGCGTCTGAGTCCGGAAAGATTTTTCAATTACCAACTTTGTGCCGCTCGCTCCAATCTCGGGACGAAGAGCACTATAAAAGTACAGAGATAGTGCTAATTAATATATTTTAATGGTTATTTTTTGTTTAAGATGCTTATGAATGTTGAAAGACTGAATGAATGAAATTTATTATCTGCTTATGAATACACACAATCTGCTTATGGTAGAAATGAAGATGGCATATTTTTAGGATGTTCGGCCTACTCAGTTATTTTTGTTTTAGGTATGTAGCTTATAAACTGCAGGTAATTAATATGTAAGTGGTCTTAATGCTATAAAATTATCTTCCTTTTGATTCAACGCAACGAGCATAAATGATGTAACGCTGAAAACTGATAAGTGACAACTATTCGCTACGCCATATACTTTTTTTAAATCTTGAGTATTTTGGTATTTGTACCCTTGTTTGGTTTTCGATATTTGTTTTCCTATCTAGTAGGCAAAGTCTGCGACAATTACGATAGTTTCAAGCACCCAGACATACTAAGTATACTGTCAGTTAATTACAATCCCTCTGTCTTCCATACTGCTCTGTGCACTGTGGAATTCTTAATATCAGTGCGCGCTAACTACGCCAGTATAATATTGGCTGGCCCCCGCGGTCCCCCGGACCCCTCCTTCAGCAAGACAAGTCTAAACATGCCCCGTGCCTACAAGATGCAGCATATCTTGGCTGCAGACACATTATCAGCGGTGTAGTGTGAAGCTCACTTCACCATTATTGTATTTAGTATATAAGTAGTTGTAAGGATTATATTGGAGCCTATAACTTAAACAACACGTCTTTCATTTGGTCACGGTCCCATCCTTTTACACGTCCAGGGTGGGGCAATAAAACACTCTTGATTTCACACAAGAAATTTCAAAAAGACTGATGAGATGAAAGAGATATTATTCCGTGAACTACGATGATTACAAATCTTCCATTAAAAGATAGCAAATTATAGTTTAATTTACATTCATTTCGATTAAATTTGAAAGAATTTACCCGTAATTCCAAACGAGAATTCGTAGCACGTAGTCCGTAGCACGTAGCTGTTCAAAAAGATGCAAATTGTTTTTGTAGCAGTGACCGATCTCGTAACGTTTCTCTCATTGTGTGTTTTTTCACTTTAATGCCGATTTTTATTTCAATTGTAGCTTGTTTATTGATGGTTAGTTACTAAATTAATATAAAATTAATATTTTAATTAATAACTTACTAAGATTTTACAACTACAAGTTTAGTTAAATCCTCTGTGTGCTAAAATTATACTCGAGACATAAAAAAAACTAGTCATTGGGTATGCCACATGTAAGTAATTCCACTTACAATGCATTTACATTGTTTTATTACCACTTTAGTGGCAAACAATAGGTATAACTATCTTTCTCCTGAGAGTTTTTGCTTAGACATATATTTTTATGTAGACAAACTGTACTGTTTTCAAGAATTAATAAAATTTATCTTTATTATACCTTAAGTTACCTTCTCTCCAGGGGAGATCCTACACAAGACACTATCAAAGAATGCAGAATATTTGAAGCAAGAGAACCTCTTGAAGCGAATCCGTGGAAGCAATAAAGGTGGGAATCAAAGCGCCTACCGCCTACGTCCCACCGCATTTCGCCTACACGTTGGAATTGGATTCCACTGGTTCGAGAACAAGGAAGGTTAAAAATACACACAACGTGAGGTTGTATTTGTATCTGAAGGTTAGCTGTTAAAGCTACAGTGGATTTATCTTTTTTTTTTATTAATCTATAACCCCTTCAACTCCCGACGATAAAGAGCAATAAGTTTAAGCCCTATGCCTGTGTGTGCGTATATATGTGTGTATCTGTGGCATTGTAGCTCTCAAACGGATGTATCGAGTTTAGAGTGTTTTTTGACGTGACAACGTCTTATAAATTGGTTTGCCGGGTGACACTTCAAGAAACTGCGTTACGCTCCGCTCACGTTCCGCGCTCACAATGAGAGCGAGTGAGAGGCACGCGTCCCTTCGACTCGGGCATGGTTAGCCCGCCTAAGAGCGAGTGAGACAGACATAAAAAGTGAAAGGCACGCGTCCCTTCCACTCGAGCACAGTTAACCCGCCTAAGAGCGAGAGAGACAGAGCGAGAGAGAGAGAGTGAGAGAGAGAGTGAGAGAGATAGGCATACACACCGGTTCATGTTATACGAATGAATATTCACATTAAAATTATTTTACCACTCAAAGTCGTTGTCACGTAAAACTTTCGCCCGTATACCGACTTTACAGGCAACCAATTTTTTTTTTATTTGAAAGATAATTAAATCGCAGTGGTTTTCAGCTATAGCTGGTCAAAATTCACCCAGCCGATGAAGTTCACCAGCTGTTTTTTGACATTCATGAGTTTCGTAACTGGCAAGTTAGCTTTTATTGTCATTAAGTTTTCGAGCAGATTACAACAAGTGCTCAATAATTGAAAAAAAAATTGGTTAACTCTATGTATTATTTAAGCTGAAGAAACTTTATTTGTTTATGTGTTATTTTAATTCACTATTTTGTTATGTAATGTTATAACTGTATGTTTCTCAAAAATTAATAAAATAAAATTAAAATTAAAAAATGTGAGACGGCCATGATAATAGCGACTACGTACTTAATGTTAACTGTCTGGAGTCTTGAATCGAATATCCAGCTTATGCAGGTTCCATTTTTATTTTTACAGCGGCATCACATCGATCTGACACCGTGGTAAGTAGCTTAAGCACTTGTGCTTTACATATCAGAATCAACAGTGGTACTACAAATAAACTTAAATAAATACATATAACACCCAGACTAGTACAAAGAGACATGTTCATGCACACAAATGTTTGTACAGTGCGGGGATCGAACCCGCGACCTCTTGGTTAATAGTCAACTTCTTAACCATTACACCAAAGTGGTCGTCTAAAATGTCAGATTAAAATGGCGATCTGCATGCCAAATCACTTTCTTTCATTTCGTATTATAAGATTCCCGCGGTCGATTCTTTATAAAGTTAGAAGTTTCTAATTAAGATATATGAAACTGCGTATTTATTGAGAAATGATATAAAACCCACCACGAAATGGTCATAAAGTGCACCTAGAAGCATTTATTAAACGCCTGCCTGAGCGAAGAAGACGTAAAGTTAAGCTTACTTTTAATGAGAAATTGCCTGATACAGCGAACAAAGTTAAATTTTGTTGTTTCATATTCACAAGTGTGTTTTAAATGTGGGTGTTTGCTATTTTTCTTCCACCAGGTGGCGCTAGTCATCGGGTCCAAAGTCGTACTAATTTTTTTCAGCTTTAGTGCTAAAATTTTACTTTATTTATGAAATTTATTAGTGTTGTTTAAATAAATTAGTGTAGTTTGGAATTTTGTTGGTTTAATTATTTAATACGGCTAGAAAAAAGTTTATTGAACTCAAATGCAAGTGCGCAAAAGTCACTGATACTAAGAAACAACTTATTGAAATGTAACTAATGTGCAAGTGTTTTCTTTTTTACAGTTATTTGTGTTTAAGTGTCTTGAAGTTGATCAATAAACATTATTAGTGATTGGATTATTTAAACTCCTAAAACTCCTCAGAGCAATTATGCAAAAAAATATTTTCGTATAGAACTTCCTAAACAGAGTCCATATGCAAAAATTGTGTTTCAACACCAAAAACAACACTTAGATTGTCAATTTCGCAAAATCCCGTTTTTATGTACCTAACGACACCGAAGTCTCAAAAAGAAACCCTATGTAAAATTTAAAACTTCCAGCACCTGTAGTTTCTGAGATTTTATGATAAGTGTGTAACTTTTGCTATTCTTGAGCAACGTCTTATCAGATTTATCTCATGTAAAGAACTCAAGTACTCTTGTTTTCTTTACCCTCACGGGCGTCGGGCACTGCATAACACTGAATAATTTCAAAAGACAATAATCTAAAAACTATTGAAGAATACAAAAAAGTATGGATCTTTGGACCGCCGCTACGGTGCGGTGGCAGCCGTTTCTGGAAACCCTCATTGCCACCCCACCGGACAGAAAATATGACACACCAAATTATCATTTATTTTTATGGACTAGGTACAGGTAATCGATAAAAAGTATAGCTAAATCATTAAACTTAAAATAACACACACAACAGACAAACATTGACAACCTTAGACACTGACAAACTAACTTTTCTAAGGCCATTTTAGTACCATCACTGTAGCAAAATAAATACTAGGTAAATACCTACTCTTTTCTTGAAAACAAAATTATCTAAATGAGCTGTAAAGCGTATAAAATATACATGCTCACGACTAAGTTACTAAGTAATAACTAGCCGCCCCTTAGAAAGATGCGACAAAGAAAATCATTATAACTCAGAAACGTCAAAATTAATCTTTGGCCCAAGCGTCGTCCGCACGCAGCCCGCAGGCATAATTTGCGAATGTTAACGATTCGGCCGACGTCACAGTCCGGCGTCTCGTTAAACGGAGCGACGCGAGGGTGGACGTGCATTATGCATGCCGGACGATGCACCCTCAATGTGTTGCTACAGTACAAATTGAACGGTCAGACATCATGAGAAGTTTTTGTCTTAGAAGCGAATATCACGCACCAAACGCACTCAAGGTCATTTCATAGGCAACTGTCAAAGAAGGAACTAAGTCGCTCGTAGTCTGTCGAAGCAACAACATCTCCTGAGGATACCACGTGTAGTGGCGAAACGCGTCGACGTTGTCAGTGTTGTGATTCCAGGTGTATTTTCTGTGTCACGATGTGAGTTGTAGGTATTGTAAGTCCTGCGACTTTCAGCTCTAGCTTTTTCATGTGATTCCAGTTGGATGTATTTTGGTTCCTGCGCTGTCGTCGTTTAGTGGAAATTTAAAGAGAAATAATCCTCATTTACAGCTTTAGTCTAATTTCTATGTATACTGTGACCATGTTTTTGATTATGTATTTGGTATTGTGTTGCATGTATGCGCTTTGGAGTGATCTGTGAGCTAACATGTTAATCTGAATAAATAAATAAATAATCCCATCTTAATAAATAGTCATGGATTTCCGCAAAGTAACGCCTGATACCATCAACTATATTCCGCACCAAACACACTCATGGTCATTTCATAGCCAACTGTCAAACGAGGAACTAAGGGGACAAGTCGGTCAGGGGTGGTCCAGGCCACTTGAACGCCTGCAGTTGTTAACGTTGCTATGCAACCTCATTCCGAGAAGAATAATTTCTTCTTTTTAGAAACGAATATTATTTCACAAGTATTTTGTTTATATGCCAAAGTTTTTACGAAACTAGCCACATGTAGCGCAGGCGATATTTTTCTGAGTTTTGAAGATTTATTAGTTATTTTTCATTGCCAAGTAATGAGCAAAGGTAAAAAATCCAGGCAGTATGAAAGTGTTTAAATGTTGATATGTGCTATAGAAACAACCGTAAAAATATACTCAATTATACAAATAACGACCATAAATATGTAACAAGTAGGTAAAAAGTTCCCAGATTAAAAAAAATGCATCTAAACTTTACAACGCATTTACTCAAAAGTAACTCAATGTTGGTTGGATCTTTAACGCATAGCAGGGTCATGATTAATAAAAAAAAAATTGAAACAAAGATGCTTTCAGGTAAGGGCTATCGCGAAAACTACTCTAAAAATTGGCATCTGCTGTTGATCAGTACTCGTACATTAGGTTTTATTTGCTGTTTTCATTCTTATGTTCTTGTCTACTATTAAACCAAGTATTTCGATCATAAAACAAGGAAGAACTGTCACCTATATTTCTGGCTGTTCTCTCCCCACTATGTCGTCACTCCCTGCAGCACACGACTGGAATACATTAGCCGGTATTTGCATAAGCTGATGAGACACCCTCGTAATGAGGGGCCGGAGGAGGGAGAGTGATGCTGACGCAGAGATAGAGAGAGTGCGAGTTGTAAATGTTTATGGAGCCCTTACAGCGAAGATTTTAATAAGGGTTAAAAAATGTAGGTAGGTAGAGTTTCGACGCCATCTTTAAGCGTGGTTTTTCGCCCTCGAGGAAAAATGGGCGATGTTATATAGAGCGGTTATTGGTAGATGTGTGTAATTTTTTAATAAATTACCTGAAAATTTAATTTAATTGCCTTTAAATAAATATAAAACAGTTGTTAAAGACGTATTAATGTCGAAAGGATATTATAAAACTGACGATTATATAAATGACAAAGATATATGGAAATGTAAACAATTACAATTATTGTTAATCATATTTGGCCCAAATTGTCCCGAAGCGGTGGTAAGGTTAATTTATATGTTGGGATGAGTAAAAGTGCTACTTGGTAGTCTATTTACAAAAAATAAATTGATTTTATTGGTTTGTCAATGCCACATTCCTCCTGAGTGTTTGTACCGATTGGACTTACTTTCCATTTTTTGGTGGCACATACGTCAAAGTTACTACTCGTGAATACGCGTTTCGCTAATCTATGTCGACTTAAACTTGGTACTTCTGTATTTGGAAAATCTTTTTGGTCATAGAAACCGTTTAGCCAGTCTGTGGCAAAATCTAAAAAGAGTTATTTTGTATGATTGCATTTTTTTTTAAATTAAGTTCTGATCAGCTCAGAGTTCAGCAATTGTAACTCGTTATGCTTAGGTACTGCTAACTAGTTAACCACTTTTAAAGCAGCCCCAATCTGCAAACATCAGTATTTTCACAAAACTGTTTACGATGGTAAATCATTTTCCCATAACAACATGTTGGGCGCCAATCAACATATGACACAACAACTAACAACATAATATAATTTTTTCATTGGGATCTTAAGTAGTATAAGTATGCAAGTCAAGAATAGGGATTCCATATAAAAAAAACTATATTAATTCGTACGTTGCCACTCCACAATACAATAATTTTTATCTGTATAACAGTTGAAACGTTCGCCTACCAGATCTCTTTTCCAATCTCTATTTATATCGACGACCACTATGGTGTAATGGACAAGATGTTGACTATTAACCAAGAGGTGGCGATTCGATCCCCACATTGTGCAAACATTTGTGTGCATGAACATGTCTGATTATACTGGTCTGGGTGTTATATTGATTTATTTCAGTTAATTTGTAATATTTGTAATATTGATTCTGATATCTGTAATACAAGTACTTTAGCTACATACCACGGTGTCAGATCAATGTTTGTGATGTTGTTCTACATTTATTTATATTTATATTACTAGTGGCCGCCCGCGACTTCGTCCGCGTGAAAACCTTTACAATCATACAATCCTTTATCTTTACAATCACACTAATATTATTAATTATTTCTATCCTTCTTTACTTTCCAAGTAATGTTGAGTCAAATAAAAAAAAGTCCCATTAAAATCGGTTTAGTAGATTCTGAGATTCAATTTCCTGCCTGCCCCCTAAGTTCATCGGCGTGATTATTTATATCCCAGTTTACTCTCCAGGTGATACTGAGTCAAATAAAAAAAGTCCCGTCAAAATCGGTCCAGTAGATTCTGAGATTAGCCCGGACAAACAGACAGACAGACAGACAGACAAAAATTTTAAAAATTGTTGTTTTGGCTTCTATTACGGTAATTAAGACCCCCTGTAACAATTTTTCATAAAAATCTTCAATGTACAGAAATCGATCTTTTACAGTCTTATTATATGTATAGATATCTCATTCGACCTAAAGGGTTGCGAATAAACAGCGCGCGTCGGTTTATTTACCACTAAGCAAAACAGCCCTTGTGTATATCGATCGCTGTCCCCCCATACTGAGGGTGTTTCATCTGCTTATGCAAATATCTGTAAGAGGAAGAGGGAACGACAAGGTTCAATAGATTGTCACACATTTGAATACACTTGAGATAGATTGGAATTACCTTTGAATACATAACATACCTACTGAAGTATTATAAATAAATAATAAAATAAATATTTCACAACAATCACACCAATTCTCTAGTCCCAAATTAAGCTACGAGGCTTAGAAACACCCAGACCAGTACAAACACGCATGTTCATGCATACTTATGCTTGTATTATGCGGATATTAATAAAATTGTATATTATTAGATAATCATTTTGCATTTTTGACGTGACAACGTCTTATAAATTGGTTTGCCGGGTGACACTTCAAGAAACTGCGTTACGCTCCGCTCACGTTCCGCGCTCACAATGAGAGCGAGTGAGAGGCACGCGTCCCTTCGACTCGGGCATGGTTAGCCCGCCTAAGAGCGAGAGAGACAGACATAAAAAGTGAAAGGCACACGTCCCTTCCACTCGAGCACAGTTAACCCGCCTAAGAGCGAGAGAGACAGAGCGAGAGAGAGAGAGTGAGAGAGATAGGCATACACACCGGTTCATGTTTTTATTTTAAACGTTACACACTTCACGGGATTTACACAGCACTAAAAGTTACAGGTACAAATATATTTAATACACTTTATATTAGTCACTCACGACTCGCAAGTGTACTCTCTTGACAAACTATATAACTGTGAGGTGCTTAAAAATAGTTATATATTAGGACTTTACACATCAAGCTTTTTTCAAATATGCAAATGTGAATAAATAAAATTAATATAGGTGTTCTTTACTATCTCAGTTCTAAACTCTACTGTCAGTACTACAGCTTATCGTACATAATGTATAAGTAAATAAGTATCTACACATCCACTTACCCCCTCCCCCTCCCCCTAATTAGGTGCCACGACACTTTGCGCCTCGTTACGGTAGGTCCGGCTCCGGTCCGGTTCCGACATCATTAGGGAATACAATATTATAGATACAACTAAATATTATGTTATTCTTTAAGTCGATACAAGAGAAATGTTATTTTAATGCTTTGAGTCACCGTAATAAAATTATTAGAAGGAAAAACCTTTTGTTTCAAGAGTAACTATTTGACGACCACTTTGGTGTAATGGTCAAGAAGTTAAAGTTCGATCCCCGCACTGTACAAACATTTGTGTGCATGAACATGTCTGTTTGTACTGGCCTGGGTGGTATATGTATTTATTTAAGCTGCTGTCTCTAACACAAGTGCTTAAGCTACTTACTACGGAGTCTCAGATCAATGTATGTGATGTTGTTGTTGTATGATGCAGGCATATTTTTGATGCTTATCTAAACTTTAGGATAAGTGTTGTGTGCTTACTTTATTCGTGAACAATATCTCAAGTAAATAAGCAACTATCTGGTTTGGTTCAAGTTATTTTAACGATCATGTACCAAATTTAACGGTCCGCCTATAAAATTGAACAGTACTTACTCTGCAAAACGTTGTAGCAAATTCTCTGTGCCTACGTCGTAAATAAGGCCACTCGAGTGTTCGTTTAAAACGTGGCGATAATCACGCGCCGCCGTTACAGGGAATCAATTTGCCCGACTTAGCAGTAGGTGAGTTGAGGGTTGACAAAAATTGCTCCAGTTTTTTGCTGTGAAGTCAAATGTTGTTGTTATTCCCGTATTCTCTCTTTTAAAGTCTTTTTCAAAAGAGATTTTTTAAACAGTCACGGTACAAGACCTCTTGTAACATCTTATTTTCATGTGACTTTGCAATAAGTCTGAATAAGGCTTTTAACATTCAATTAATTCAAATAATTTATTTCAGACATTGGTCCATAGGAGGTTAGTAACAATAACTTACGTTACATTTAATCAATGGTATTTTTATTGTTTTTTTCCATGCTTTTCCCAATCACTTAAACCTGTAGCTTGCACAAGAGTATCTCAGTGATACAATGTTTAAAACGGAACAAGTTCGTTTAAAAAAAACTTTATTCTTCGTAAACGAAGTCTGGCATTGCATTGTTTTAAACATATACAGTGAAACTTGGTTAAGTGGGACCTGGATAAGTGAGAAACCTCCATAACTGAAACTCATGCTGAGGTCCCAACACTTTGGCAATGAATTGCCTCTGTTAGTGGGGCAACGTAAACCTCTATATCTGGGATTTGTTCTTTCGATTTATCATCATAGTTACCTCTATAACTGAGACAGCGAATAAATTTTATATGCATAAACCTCGGTAACTGAGATAACCTTGTTTGTTTACTCATTCTTATTCTACCCACAAATTCCACACGTAATTCCAAGTACGTAAGTACAAATTTTGAGCTTCAATTACCTTCAGTTTTAGTTTCGCTTTACTATTACTACTATTTACTATTATTTGAAAAATGTGAAAACGAAAGCTACAATCGTTATCATTACGTGAAAAACTGAAATTAATCTTTGTAGAATAATTCAGAGTAAACATAAAATTGAATTTATAACATCGAAAAACACCTGATACGATGGCTGATACTTCCAAACGACAAACTAAAATGACAGATTTCTATAATTGATACATTGTTTCTGTTTCCATATTCGTACATATTGCGTGTAAAAACGTGCTTGAATATTTTTGTTGATTACATTTGTATGATTACCTTTAAGTACTATTTTTTTTAATTAAAACTCATTTACATACATAACACGTTATTTTATTTAATGATCGCACCTGTATAACTGAAATAACCTGTATTCTCACCTCTATTAATGGAACCCTCTGTAAATGAGACAGATATTTATTTATACCTGTATATCTGAGACACTGGGTAAGTGGAATACCTCTATAAGTGAAACGAAATTGCAGGTCCCTTGATGTCTCACTTAACCAGGTTTCACTGAATAACATAGTAACATCAGCTCTCGTAGTGCATTCTTATCGTTCTGTCCTCTTCCTCTAATTATAAGTTAAATATTAAATAGGCTTCAAATTCTGCCTTAAAGTGTCATCCCTGTTTCGTAGTGGTGATAATAAGGGGATGGAGTGGGGTGCAATAATTAGGCTAGCGGATTAGCCTCCAGCAAATTAGTTGAAACCGCGTCGAACCCGGGACAATCGGCTGCGATTAATGTGGAACCAATCCGCTAAGCCCGTACGCCGCGGTTTATTACCTGAGATGTAAGTAACTGGTTCATTTGGGAAACGGGTACCCCTTTATTTTGGGTGCGGAGTTCCTAAAGTTATTGTAATTTGTAATTTATTTATTTCATAAAAAACAGTACAATACACAGGTACAAACACAGCCTGCCAAACTGTAAGACATGATGTGTCGGTCGGTACTAGTTAATAAAGGTAGTTTTAATAAAGGTTCTCACCGCTCGACGCGCCGCTCGTGACCAATCGAAACGTCGATCAGTAAGTACATAATTACTCACTAAAATATTACGCGTTTAAGTCCCGTGTATTATATACGTTATAATAATACAACGCGTAAGTTTATAATCTTATATCTCTACCCTTGATTGTGAAACAGTTTCTTAGTACCTACCTATCTCTTCTACCCTAGGCTTTAGACACTGTCGAATCACATTTGAACAAACCTGCTGCTAAAATTACCTACTGCTCACTAAAATAGAACTGTACACTTATTCTCATCAGCCTATATACGTCGCACTGCTGGGCACAGGCCTTACATCAACTATGAGGTGGTCCGAGCCATACTCCACCACGCGGGCTCAGTGCGGATTGGTGGAGGGGTATTTGTAAGGTAAGTGACCAACCATACTGTCGGATATATCATTTTAAACTTGCGCGTTGCATTGTAACACTAATTACTTGTTACCTAATATAAATTAAAAATGTATAGCGTTGGGACCCGAATACAAGTAATTAATCTTACTGAAAGATGTTATATACATATTAGGCTTAACGACTAATATGTATAGATATTACACTTATTACATATTACACTTATTGGAATACTAAAAAAACTCACGCAGCCGTTATTTTGTCGTATTTCAAAAACGCATTCCAATGCAAAACAAAAGTGCAATAAAACAAATCGATAGCCAAATCCAAGCGTAAAATATTCATTGCTCCGAGAGCAACGCGGTCCCGGCGGGGGCTGCAGCGTCGCCATGGCAACCGCCCCCGCCTAATCAATTGCAGAAATATGTACGACCCATTACCAGTATAACCTGACCTGCACACCCCCCTTCGACTACCAGAAGTTACAGTACCAAAGACGCAACACGCAGGGCGGGAGAGGTCCACGCAAAATGGCCGCTCACACCAGCGACCGACGACATTACACACGTTCGGGACGCGAAGAAAAGACGTATAGACCTAACCTATATGAGTTATACGGCTTTAAAATGTTGCCTCTATCGATTGTCGCCTAATGGGCTGGACATTGTGTGAGCGGGACATTGTTCGCAGTCGTGAGCGCAGATACGTATTCTACTTATAGGACCTTGAACTACGTAAAATAAAAAAATGGGGCCCTAGACAATTGGTACATAGTAAATTCGCTATTTTAGCGATGGGAATTGTAATTTGCAAATCGCTAGTGACTCCTTTATCTTGTTAAATGTATGGCAATGCAAACTATGCGACTATACAAAATATCGTAAAAAATCGTAATATTGTAAATCGTGCAAGCAAATGACACATAAATACGTCAATCTTTATTTAACCATACAACACAAAAAGGAAAACCAAACACAAACTACTTTTGACACAAAAAGGAGATGCAAAACGACATTTTAATTTAATGCTTTTTAATGTCACACCTCTGTTTTTCGTAGCAGCTCGTAGCACGCCGTAACGCGCTGCGTAGCACGTTGCTACGTGTCGTAGCTCTGCATATAAAAATCGCCTGGGAAAAAATAATCCATATTTTATTTCTTTATTTCCATAATTTACTTGTATTTGTTGTAAACTTTTGGATAAACACAATATGTAGGTACATTAAAAAATATATTTTTACCTGTGGAAGTGAAAAATTAAGAAATACGATTTGTCCTTATTGATACTTCCTGGTTTCTTAAAATCTCTTCTGTCTGGAAATCTGGAATTTACAAAAAACTACCGTTTTACAAATAGAAACAGGATAATTTAATTTTGTAGTATTCGTTTCACTTACTTTCTAGCAGTTGTAACATTTTCTTTAATCAATTTCTTATTTCTAGGAAGACATCGGCTCCTAAAAATAAAAAATAGGAGAAATCAAGATAATTGCTTCTGCGTGTAATTTTAAACTGTGTTACTCCTTATTATTATAATTTATACACATATTTTTTATGAGTATTTTTACCTACAAAGAAATCGGAGATCCTTTTGGGCAGCCGTCGCGAGCATGTTGTGCAAACGTCTAGACCAAGAGGAATCTTTTGTCTGAGACCGTAATGTGAGCGCAAGGGCGATATTAATAATAAGAAATATAAATTAAAATTACCGAAACCCTAAAATCTAGTATTTTGCAACGTAAGTAAAAAGGTGTATAAAGTGTAAAATAATAACTATGTAGTTGGCGAGAAATATTAAAAGCTTAGAAATATCTGGTGTGAACATTCCCGTCTTGATAAGGGACTTTAACGGAATCAGAGTCGAAGGACCAAATGAGATTCCTATCAGAAAGTAGTAAATTACTTCAACTACAGACGACAGCGGTGAAGCTCAGTAAAACATATTAATCGATCGGACACCTGTCATCTACGATAAAGCCCAGAGGAGCAGTTTCGGACGCCAACAACATGGATTGATGGTGGTGAAGCGTAACATAATCGTACGCTAGCAACACGGATGAAAACAGTAAAGCACAGCGGAATTATTGGCTGCCAGCTACAAGGACCATCAGAAAGAAAGCGTCAAGGTACAGATTCAGACGCCAACTAAATTATTAACAATGTTGCAGAGCAGTAGAACAGGACAGACACTAACTAAAAGCATCAAAGCAGCGTAACGATGACGATCGATGACGCTGATGCGCGGTGGAACCGAATTGGAAACAAGACGCCCCATAAACTCGTCATAACAGATATCAGACCCAAACAACAACATTCGGCTGCCAACCAGCTACAAGGACCATCGATAATAAAGCACACACAGAAGCGGACGCCACATGCATGGATTGACGGCGCGGTGGTGAAGCACGGTGGAATTGAATCAGTCATCAGTAAAAATGATTGGAGGCGATGAAGCGGGGTGGGATAGAATCGGATGTAAGGAACCAACAACAAGAATTGACAACGGTTAAGTGTGATGGGAGAGAATTGGGCATTAGCTTTAACAAAAATAAACAGCTCGGTGCGATGGGACAAGATTGGCCGTCAACTAAAAAAATTGTCGGCGATGAAACGTGAGGGCATACAATCAGACGTCATCTACAATGAGCAATAAAGGTGTAGCGAGTCAAAAGGACATCATCTAACGCTAGTTTCAATGAAATTGGAGGTCATCTTCAACTATTAACAGCAGCCAAACGCTACTGTACAAATTTGGACGTCAACTTTAAGAAGCTAGACAGTGGTCAAGCGCTTTAGGATACAATTTTTATTCAGTTACAGAATGGACGGCAAAAAGCGCCATGGAAGAAACTTGGACATCAGCTTACAGAGATGAACCGCGGCGGACAGTGGAAATTGCAGCTGTATTTAAGATCATCTCATCCAGTGCCATGAACGCGACCCTAACTGAAATCTCTTACCACCATGCAAGATGGCCCTCGTCATCAATCATCAACGCTAATACAAGTAAACAAGATTTCAAGTATTTCAAGCCATTTCAAGTATTTGAGCCTAAACAGAATGGACCGGACCTACTACCTGGCCAAGAACAAACTCGAAATAGACAGCAAATCTGACTCCGATTCCAACTCCACGAGAGAAAAACATCCAGTCGAAACTATCCGTAGTCCAGAATCAGGAACGAGGACACGTCCACCAAGGCTAGAAAGCCCACCTCACCAACGCCCTCTTTTTAACTATACCCGTCTTTCCATATACCAAGCTGAAGAAGCATTATCTAGTTGGTTGTTGCCAAGGCTTCGGCTTGTCTTTCCTCTGTCTGCGGTTTGACCGGATCAGGCTTTATCCTGGCTGAGTTGGTGCTTCGTATCGTATCGTATCGAATTTACCTATTAAGAACTGGTTCATCCATTGTCCATGAATGGATTCTCTTGGCGATCTTCTTTGTCTTCTTTGTGTGTGGTCTTCTTTCTCTCTCGACGCAATAGTTTAGTCTTCATCGCGTAATGTTATCTGTGAACAAAGAATAGTTCATATTGAACACCTCCTTAAAAGTTCATATAACTGCGACTCTTTACACTGCAGACGGGCAGGGTTTCTCAAATATCCATTCTCTAAGAAATAGAATAACCGCTCATACGGGTATCTGTATCATATATTCTTCATACATTTCTCTAAGTTACTTTTAAATATGAGTGCATACGACAGCGAGGGGCTGCGGGGGTGAGGGAAGGCTGGGGCGAGTGGGAGGAGGGGCGGGATGTCTTTGGTATAATTAAGGCGCGCGGGTGCACTCGCGCGATATTTCCCATACTACCCGCAATTAATTGACAACGCGCCCCACCGCCGCACCTGCGTCTGAAGGCTGAGATTAACATCCCTTATTGCTCCACTATCAATCGTTTGTTTAATTTGTACGCAGCCGCCCGCGAAATTAATTACACCCACTAATTGTGTTTCGCCACCCGAATACCTAAAGTCCTTTGGCGGAGGCCGATCGTACGACACAAATAAATAGAAACATTCAACAGAATATACCGAATTACACAACGTCTTTAACTTTAAGGCAATCCTTTGTTTTATATGTTATAATCAAACAGTAAGTACGCTAAGTACCTACTTATTAAATTCATACGCTCGCTCTCCCTCTAAAATAACTGTAAAAAGACGCCCACACTCCATTACGCGATTTAAAAATCATATTCAAAATCGCTATCAGAGGCAAACGAGCGTGCTCGGTATTCTATTAGGGCCCTTGCGGGAATAAATTCCATCGAAGCGCAATAATAATAAAAAAATGTCGAGAGCTTGTCGCGTGCAGGAGACGTGTGGTCACGCGCCCTCCCCCCGCCGCGCGCCCCTCGCCCCCGCTCCACCCTCACGAATATAATATGCATTATGCGAAATCCGTAACTCTTATGCCGAGTCTTGAGAATACCTCCAGCTACCGGCCACACAGGGCGATTCCAACTTCATTCAGCAGGTATTAGAGGTCAGAATGGGTCTGGACGGGGTGGATCGTAGATCGTTAGAGGGTCGTAGGTCGGGCGGGCGAGTCCTGCACTCTCGAGATAACGCCGGGTATTAATCATAGTATTATCGGCCGGCGGCGGCGTCTTTGTTATGACACCGCGTTATTGCAGTTTTTTTCTCTATCTACCCTCGACGACGATAACCGCTAAGAGTGAATTTTCCGGGACAGATGTTTTAGTAATCCGAGATAGGAGTGCCTTCGCAAAACGTCCGCATTATGCGAAGATCGCGATTGCACCATGATCGCGCCATGACGGGGAATGGGCATCTTTCCATAAAGTCGTATAAGATGATGGCGACATAAATTTAACATTTCACGGGATCGCACCGAGTGTGATGATTTCAAATGGCTATATTCAGGGTTGTATTGAATATCAACCTTCCTCAGACAATCGATTTGTAGAACTGTTATATTTAAATTTTTCTCAGAGCTTTTCTTAGATAAGTAATTTATTAGTAGCAGTCAGTAAGTGGGTAAGTACTGACTATTATAAATAAATAAAAATTAGCCAAACTGATATTTCCTTAAAGCCATGTACTTTTAGTAACTTCTACTTCTTCTTCTTACTTTGGTCTACTCCCAAATGTTGAATAATTTTATCACAAACGTTAAGAGTCAGTGAATTTTCACTCCAAAAATATTGCTTACATCTACTTTAAGTGATCTGTAGAACACTGAAATTTATGTGTTCTGTACAATTCTCGTCTCTGGTCCTGCTTAAGTTTCCTCTATTTCCATGACTCCATAAAAAGCAAGTTCATCGTGTCTCAAAATTTCGCAACATTTAGCCGAATACCGCTCCATCGTTCATCATCGGAGTTTATTCATCTATTCAAACTCGAAGCTTGCGAGATAACGCTCCCGTCAAAGGACCATGACTAGAGCTTGACGACAAGTCAGACCGACAATTTGTATGATTAATAGTGCCAGGGGAACGCTTCGGACTGTCAAACCCGGGAAATTCGGAAACAGCCGCGGGACGTGACGGCGGGAATACGAATGAGGGGACGGCTATTAATATTGCATTGGTATACGCAAACGCGTTTTCAGGTGTCCAAGGTGACAGGGAAGATAACATATTGTGTGGAAAAAAGTTTACTTTCAAATTGGGAATATATCAGCTGAACAATGTAGGAAATAGTGGTAGAAATGGATAATGGAAACTCTGTTTCTGTGATTGTAACACTAATTACTTGTTGACGTGTCCAAGCGCGTTATATTTAAATAAGTATAAGGTACTCACTGCTC
The DNA here is from genome assembly GCA_963921415.1 of Pyrausta despicata. Lineage (NCBI taxonomy): Eukaryota > Metazoa > Arthropoda > Insecta > Lepidoptera > Crambidae > Pyrausta > Pyrausta despicata. The sequence goes on along the minus strand of OY992851.1, from coordinate 17,153,499 downwards.
GTGCACCTCAAAGAGGTGCTTGTGGCGCAGTGGTTGCAGCGCTTTGGTAGTGATACCAAAAGTTAAGCAACCTACGGCGCGGTCATGTTTGGGATGGGTGACCATTCTGACCATAAAAGTGACATCTATTTACAAGCATCTCCGTGCTTCGGAAGGCACGTTAAGCTGTTGGTCCCGGTTAATATCGATAGATATTAGTCGTCGGAGGCCCTCAGGCGGCTAACTAACATCTGACAGTAAGATTGGTCACTTGCCTTACACACACCCCTCCACCAATCCGCACTGAGCCCGCGTGGTGGAGTATGGCTCGCACCACCTCATAGTTGAAGTGAGGCCTGTGCCTAGCAGTGGGACGAATATAGGCTGATGATGACTCACTGCTCGACATTTCGACTGGATTGAACACAGTAGTCACGAGCCGACGAGTGAGTACCTAATACTCATTTAAATATTACGCGTTTAGACCCGTTAACAAGTAATTAGTTTGTCTATTTAGATACTATCAAATGTTGCCAGACCTAAAAAGCTTACTGAGGTCTGTATTTTTTTTATTTTATTTATTCATCGCTCACAAAACAAGTAACAGTCAGTGAATAACTAAAAGTAAAGCGGTATACAGGGCTAGACTGAAACTCTAAGCATGTAAGCACAATTTGTTCCAGGTTAAATGAAATGTTAGAGGGTGAAAACTTAGAAATACAGATAAAGTCTATTAACTATTATTAGTTTTGTTAGTAAAATAATTAAAATGAACTGATAACAAGAATAGGTGTGAATAACTTACTTAATAATACACAAGTAAATACTTATAATAACTAATGGTGATTTAATCGACATGGCAAGAAAGAATCTTCTGTATGGGTCAAATGACGTTTTGTTACGATCAGAATATACAGTAAAGGACGACAATATTTTTCACTCTGCTTTAATTAAATAGCTATAGATTTTGCAAGCGTGTATCAGAAAATTAATCATAGGAATTTGACTATTTTCGTAATGCATTTCGTGTCGGCGAATTCTCCGCTCGTCAGCGCGCGATCATTTTTCACGCTCATGAACCGGCGGGTAGTGGATTAAAATACATTTCTCCGTCGCCCTGATGGATGCGAGGAAAGGGTTGCCCCCCTCTCCCCACGCCCGCCTCCGACTGCCCCGGTATCCCCTCGCGCCGGCGTAATAAACGACCAGACAATGGTAACTGTAGTTATATGATATGAATGTGTAATTTTACCTTGTGATTGCTTTATTTTCTTAGAGTGGAAACTATTAAAACAGACAGTACTATATGTAAGTAGAGTTTATGTCCTAAAATGATTTTTAGTGTGAAATTTTTTTAAGCCAATTGACATTATCATAAAGCTTGAAAAATCGGAATGAATATTCATTATTGCTTAGGAATAATCACTAAAAAGCCAAATTCTTGAAAAACACCTAACATAAACAGCCACATTAGAACATTTAAAATGGTAAAAGCCTGAAGAAAAGGAAATCGAAGTATGTCTGCCGGTAACGTTTATATTATCTACATATTTTATTTGTGTATTCCTTTCCCACCAGCCTGAGTCGCGGTGCTAAGTAGGGCCTAAAAATATGATTGAGGTACCGTTTTAAAGATCTCGGCGAGTTGACTGCGCCAAAACTCTAACATTTGTTCGAACTGCTATAACTATGTATGTATTTAACACTTAGTTGGCAAATAAAAGAATATGAATATGAATATGAACTTTAATACGTTTGCGCGAAGTCGCCGGCGGCCGCTACTAATAATATTAATTACCTACTTCTAATGAAAACTTAGTAATAACAAAGTTGTGTTAACAACTGCATTGGTCAAAGACTGTGTCGCAGTTATTAGCGCCCACCTCGCGAGGTAGATTTTAAACAAAGTTGTTATGGAAATCAAATAACATAATATGCGAGTAGTATGGTGTAATAATATCTATGATATTTTGCATGCAACAAACAAGGATCAAACATCAAAATTAATGTTAAAGAGTGTGTGTATGTGTGTGAATTTAAAAATTATGGATTTAACGGAGCAAAAAAGCCAGAACAGTCTTGCATTTAAATTTTGTAAAGGGGGAAAAGGTTTTATGTTCTATTTAATTTACATTGTACATAATTTATTGTACAGAAGAGGAGCTAAAAAATCAAAATGGCGTTTAACTAAAACGAGTCTACACCTGAGAATTTCACAAACCCTGAGCAATCTGCGTCTGTTTTTCATACATGCATAATAAATCATAGAAAAGTAATATTTACTTTGGACTCTCGGTAGGTAGCTTGAGTTTAAAAAAAAACTAAAGTAAACGTAGACGCAAAAGTTATTTGTGAGCAAAACCACTGACAAATGCTAGTCTGAATAAGGCGAAGGAAAAGCAAGTACAAATAAAAAAAACATCAGCTGAAACCTTACGCCAGCTAAAACGTTGGATAAAAAAATATTTCAGGCAAACAGCGGGAGTGAACGCAAACAGTCCGCGCGTCCGTATTTGCGTTGTGTTCCGTCAAAAAATTACATTTCCGATGTTTGTTATATCGTGTGACACACAAAGTTATGTACACAGGGTCTCGGGCTGAACAGAAGTCACTGAAGAATTATAAGTCGCGATTAAGTTCAGACCGTGCCTGCTGTATGACTTAAATGAGAACGGTTGTTGTGTAGGTTTTAATATAATTTGGGTTTTTCTAAATTAAACAAACGTGCTCTTTTTTTGTTCCTTTTTTTTGGTGCACTTCTTTCCACTTTCTTTCGTGAAAAAGGCAAAGGTTAATACCATACAGCCTGGACTTCAGTAAAACTCTTCTAATTAGTTTAATCTTAAATCTTAATACGCCACGAAAAATCAATTTAGAAAATTAAGAAACAGAGCCCATCTTACTCCTTTCGTTTCCCGTTAAATTCCCTTTTTTTTGTTGTTCTTTTCTTTCCGTTCTGGAAAAGGCAAAGGATTTTATCCATACAGCCTGGACTTGATTATATTGTGTACTAACCTAAGCCCTAATCTAAGTCATTGAAATGCGAGGATGGTTCACATTTCGATGCTCGAACATTGGAGTAAAACGCGTGAATATCGATCGGATCAGTACGGAGCACCTTACTCTATTTTTTACATTTACTCCATTGTTTTCCATCAGTAACACATTATGATGATAATTCCACCTCGCTATCACGATAATACGCCACGAAAAATCAATTAAGAAAATTAAGAAACAGAGCCCACCTTACTCCTTTCGTTTCCCGCGTTAAACTCCAAACGTGCTCAGTTCGGCTCACAAGAACGGAAGGATTTTTTTTATTTTTTTTAAACCATAGTCACAGTACAGACAAATGGAACAGAGTATACAATCGACATAAACTATAGAGGACACAAGTGTGCTTTTTTGGGCCATTAACAACAAGCTTGTATGTGTTTTTGTTCTAGTGGTCATGATCGCTTATCGATTGTAGTAGGTACTTGCTAAATCATACAGTCACCTTAATGTCAATAAGTTCGTTTTTAAGCATTATAACTACCATCCATATAATGTAACACACCTAGTATGCAAATGTCAATAAATGAAATGAAATGTATGATTAAGCAAAAACGATTTTAGTAACACGGGTTTTGAAACATTCAAATAAATTTATTTAAACTTTATTGCACCGTGATACAATTGGCAGGGTTAATGCTAAGGAAGAGGCATTCTCTACCAGTCGACCGCGTGGAAATGCAGAAAAATAATTGGTGGCGGACACAAAAAATGAATAAGGAGAATTCACTATTAAAATGATGATAATAAGGTGCTAAGAAATGTATATAATGTACTTAAAAAGTACATAAGTCTTCATCACTGAAATGGCAAATCGATATAATAAATAAATATTTCACAACAATCACACCAATTCCCTAGTCCCAAATTAAGCTACGAGGCTTGTGTTATGGGTACTAGACAATGGATAAACATACTTAAATACTTTTTTTGTAAATAAATACATATTATACATAGAAAACACACAGACCAGTACAAACACACATGTTCATGCACACTTATGCTTGTACTGTGCGGGGATCGAACCCGCGACCCTTGGTTTTAGAAGTTCGACACGTGGACCACTGCACCAAGCGGTCGTCAGATATGCTTCTTTCGAATTTGAATTGGAAATCAATAGAATCATGAAAATGTTTAATAAAAATTTGTTTATTAAACATTTTCATGAGGCAAAAATCCTTTTTTTTTCATATGAATAACCAGACATTTGGCCGCGATCTCACCTGATGGTAAGCGACGATGCGACCTAATCCTAGTCAAGAAACTGAATATTTATTAGACTTTACTCTATTATTGATCAATTTTTAGAAATAATTCGAAATTAAGCGTGCTATCAATATGTATCATAAGTACCTAGAGAGGTATGTTTTAAAGTCGAACCTATGATAAGTGCTCTAAGCTTTTCATAGTAAATTTAATTCTTGTGGTTTTTATAAGGACAGGTTATTGATTGTCAATTCAATTATAAGGTTCTATAGACACAATGCATGTTGGCAGGCGCTCCTCGTGCGGATATGCAATTTCCGCTAAAGCGTCAACACTAGCACACAATATGGACTTTGAGTCCCGTATACCATCAAAGGTATATTTTATTATTAATTATAGCTACAACCACAGATTATTAGTCCGTGCCATTTTTAGATTTGTTTTTATTTGTGTGTTCTTAAATATTATTAGGAGCTCCGCGTTGATGACGCTCATTTCTTACTATACAAGTTTTAAAAAGGGGATCGGAAAGATTTTAGGAAATGTGAAGGATGGTGTATAAAAGAAATGACTTATATTTATGTATTTCGATATCTGAAAGCAATACAATAATTAATTCACTGAGCCCCGTTCCGCCGAATCCAGCTCTGTAACAACAGAATACCAAACAAATGACAACTACTCTATGAACCGGTCAATCGCGGTTTACAAATAACAACTAATGTAAGGGTATCTATAAGATTGATAAACGTTTAATAGAACCAACTCACATGGAACTTATGACTTTCAAAACTTCTTCTTAGCTTGTTTTTTTTTAAAAAAAAAAAAACGTCATATTTTTTAATCTCCATTTTACGGTAACATAATGGCAGTGTCGCATGAGAGCCATAGACAGAGTGAAATCGCTTCGTCAATAGTGAAAATCGTAATCGACGTCGCTAACTTAGCTAAGACAAATGACATATACATACCTTCATTTATCGAATCATAGCGATCGCTGATAAACCGTCAACGTATGCCGTGTTACTTTGTCAGCGGGCCAGATACCTAAGCCACTTCTTAAGGCTATGTTGTACTGTGTACAAAAAACCGCTTCCTGCGCTTTTCCTGTAATAGATGACTGCAACACGACACCTTACATTAGTAGATTAACGCACTGTTTGTCCGTGACTACACGCGCAAAGCATCACTCTATCGACACAGCACGATTTACTATCTTATTATTGGCACTGTTTAATTGAACATGAATTAACAAAGATGGTAACTGCCACGTGGGCAGCAAAGGTGTAAAACCAGGTGCGCTTCAAAACTTTAAAACAGGCTTGCGACAGCGCAAAAAATACGTCACAAGCTCCCGTCGCGTGCCACAAACTAAACTCTAAAAAACAGCTGCAACCAAAAAAGGGTTGCGGATACAACCCTTCCCTTACCCCTTGGGCAAAAGCTCCCCTAAAATCGCGACTGTAAAAAGAACCCTTTGCATAAAGCGCCAATAAAAAGAGGCGGCACGTGCATGCGCGTTCTGATTTTAAACTGATTTGAATATAGAACATTTACATATGGGCGAGCCGCGCTGCGATTGGCCGCTGATTTGCGTACGCAGGGCTTGCGCAGAGCGGCGCATGGGTGTTTTAAAGTGTCATATCGCGAGACGCGGCTTGATTCGCCGACAATGTAAACCGGTATATGCTGTGTGTATGTAACAGGTCCATGTCACCGCTTTGAATATTTATTGTTTTGTTTGCATATTCGCGAAGCAACAGGTATCGAGACATTGTGTTGCACGTATCGTGTTTATTATTTGAGAACTTAATCATTTGCATTCTATTTCATATGGCTTAATAGGTCAAAGCTCTATTTTATGGATTTATGCCCATTTTTTATGTAATCTCCCTAGATTACATAAAATTTCATATTCATATTCAGATTCATAAGCAAATAAAGAAATTTGAATTTTGATTTTGAATAATCTAGTTAAAAAAGTGGGTAGCCGAGATTATTGTAGTAACTGTAATAACAGTATCTTCTAGGAAAGTTTAGTTTCAAAGTTCCTTTGCGTATGCCACGCCAGCCTATAGAGCCTCTTCGTGTACCGTTTAGAAGAACCGTGCTGGGAGCTAACTCACCAGTCTGCAGAATAAGCAAGCTGTATAATAGGTGCAGTGGATGGATCGATGTTCATTCAATGTCCCTGGCCAGGTTCAGGGCCACTATAGCCGTAACCATCACCTAATAATTTTGTTGTTTTTCGTTTTGTTATGTTAGCTTTTTTTGTAATACTGTTTTGTTTTAATATCTCATCTCTGTCAAAATTATTCATTTTTGTAAAAATTGTTTAAATTTTTATCATATTCTGTAACGCCTAATTTATCAAGCATGTTGTGTACACCTATAATTGATAGTGCAATTAGCAACACTTTTTTACAGTATGTAAGTCTCATGTTAAATCAATTGTAACTGTCGTTGGTGTGCCTAATAAAAAAAAAAAAAGAAACTGCCACTTAGTATTAAGTACCTTTCTAAATAGAATAGAAAAGAAAGGATTTAGAATGAAGGTTTCTCCAAATGCGCATTTGCTAAATGTAGAAGGACAAGACTACTTAATTAGATAATTAATTCTCGACATATTGCTTGAAAGTTAGATAAGCTCCTTATCTTAAGCAGTGGACTTGTCAATGCTATTTTGGTCAAGCAAATAGGTACCTACCTACGTACTCAAATTAATATTCCTTTTTTCTGCAATCATTTGTCCTCCCGCAGTAACAAATTGTCCTCAAAACAAAATTTCCTGATAACCAACATTTTTCCAAACTATAGCTCCCCACAACAACAAAGACCATCAAACAATTTCATTAAAACTTTACGAGCCAACAAGAATCCCATTACATTAAAACATGTAGCAGCTCAAATTGCGTAGATTCGCCGACCAGCAGCCTTAGGCAAACATGGAGTTCCTCGGCCCCCCTCATTAGGGTCCTTTGTGGCCACAATCAGGGCCTTGTTATCGAATTGTTTAAAATAACGAGAGAGTTTTGTTGTACTTGCCAGTCGGTGTACGTACAGAGAGAGTGACTCTAGGCTTAGGACTTGTAAAGAGTAACTTTTTGTCAGTTTCGAGTACTCGTACCTACTAGAGAAGAGTCTGGTGCTAGCTTGTTATAACAAGGGAATTAGGATAAATGAAACTGGCCAAAGATGACCAACGTTCTATTGGATCCTACACTTTTTTTTTAATTATACATTTTTCATCATCTCCAATGAACTGCAAATTTGATTCATCAAAATACGAACCCTTTAAATGCAAGCTAATCTTCGTTACTCATTCGTTTCCCAGCACGTATTTTTTGCTCCAACTAATCCATGCAGTTCACAGCGCATTTAACCTTAATCATAGTAATCGCGCTCCTTATATTTACTTTCACAGTCCTTGCAACACAAATCCAGTTCAATTCTCAGGCTCAGCGTTTTAATTACCATCGATTACGGGGTGAAAGTAAAAAGAGTCCCGTTATGTGTACTGTACGGGGTGTTTACGGTCGGCGGATCACAAAAAACGCTCCATTTGGTAATTAAATTGCGCCCTGAGGGAGGCGCAGGGCAGGACAGCAGGGCAGGACATGGCAAACTTGAGCAGCAAACAGACCACCGGTTTTGATACGTGACGAAGGTGGAATTGGATAACGTTGGGCCAATCGTTATAATGGATCATGGCAGGACAAACAAACCGGTGACATCGGGGAAAATAAGGCGAGGCCTGTGTAATAATGACACACACCTGATGACGTTGAAACAGTTATAACACTGCCAATAAGCTTTAGCTTGTAGATTTTATAGAGTTTTGAGATAAATAATTTAAATAAATAAATATGTCACAACAATCAGACCAATTCTCTAGTCCCAAATTAAGCTACGAGGCTTGTGTTACGGGTACTAGACAACGGATAAACATACTTAAATACTTTTTTTGTATAAAAATACACATTATACATAGAAAACACCCAGACCGGTACAAACACACATGTTCATGCACACTTATGCTTGTACTGTGCGGGGATCGAATCACTGTACCAAGCGGTCGTCAAGCAAGATGCAAGCACTTTCAATTGTTTAGGTTTTCGTAACTATACCTCTTCTGATTAAACTGTTATTTACTGTCCCTTTACTCAAAAGCTAACTCAATAATACTCGCACAAGAGTGAACGCGATATTTCAAGATAAAGTGTCGTTCAAAAAATTGCATAAGGCACTCATTTGATAAAGGAGCTCTATTAATTTCCTTGGCAACATTTCTCGCGTGAATAGTTTCCGTTGTACTCGTAACAAGGGTTGCGAAAGCATCGCCCTAGTATTTTATCATTGTAACTTAAACCGAATAAATTGTCCAGAATTTCGTTTGTCGTTTCTACCGTTAAGAACTTTTAATTATTTACACTTTTTTGTCGAAAGTCCTTCAGACCTAACAGTAGGTAAGTCGCAATTTGCGTAACTACTAGAAAGAAGCGCATTTGAGGATTTAATTGCATTTTACATTTCGTTTGTTGAGACCTAAAATAGGGGTCAGACAAAATGGTAACTTTCTTGTAAAGGTTGGAAAACCGTGACCTTTTTACCCCTGATGATATTTAATGGAGACGTCGTAATATTATTGTCGACCTTAAAGTCCATAAGCCATGTCAATTTTTAAATATTGTAAAGTCGGTATGGATGTAGCATCTATCAACCCTATTGTACTCGTAAGTCGGTGCATTGAAAATCTGCGGGGACCGCGCACAATACGAGTAGCTGCTAAGGGTGGCGGGCCCTTGCATTCACCACGGCAATACCGAACTACTGCCAGTCGGGAGTAAAATGTTTAAGTAATATACCTATTTGGATCTATAGGACAAGTTTATAATTTAAGCTAGCTGAAATATTTTAAACTAGCTGTGCTCTGCAGTTTCACCCCGCATGATCCAGTTTTCTTCATTACCCACAGGATCTATCTATGTTTCAAATTACAGCCAAATCGTTCCATGAGTTATGGCGTGAAAGAGTAGCAAACATCCAAACAAACTCGTACTTACAAACTTTCGCGTTTATAATATTAAAAGGATTTTAATAAATGCAAACGCATAAAATGTTTTAAGAATATTTTGTGGTTTGTAAGAATTTGTGTAATGATTCAGTATTTTTTAATTCATTGATGAATATAAAATCATTTCACGGAACAGAATAGCAATTTTTTTTTAATTAAACATAAATTTTTTAAAATTAAATAATAACTTTTCTTATTAGTGATGAAGTGCTTGATGGAGAAATTGAAGTTGATGTTGAAGAAACTCATTCATAATTAGTTTCAACCGACTTTTTGAGTGACTCAGACATTTGATATTAAGTCCCTTGTGTTAAATTGATATTGTTACGACCGAAGATGCCCCAATTAGCGTTAATTATACTCGCTGCAAAATTTCGCCCATTTCTTTGACATTTACAACAAATGTGGCTGACATTTTACTCGTATTTTCGCCTTCACCTTAACCACCACTGTTTACGGACCAATAAATGTTTACAGCTATTTGTTCAATAATTGATGTCGATGAACCGAAATTCCAAGTATGATTGCTTCTAGATAGAGCAAAGTATACTACGCTGATTTTTTATCCCACGACTTTTGTAAGCGAACGAAAAAAATTATAAGTAGCATTACTCGTTGAACGGAATCTGTGCTTTCATGAATTGAATTTAATCAATTTGTGGCAAGTCGTAGTTTCTGTCAGATGTTTTAAAAGAAATTCCTTTCCACGAAGTAATAAGTAATGGTTTTCCTACACCGAGTTTTCCTGCTGAAGGAGTAATTTCGCTAACAATCTCGTTTTTACACAAACAACGCACTTTGACAGCGAAAATATAGGTATGTAAGTCTGTAACGAACAAGTCCGCCTTGCCTAATAACGTCTCGTTACTTGGCTTTGTACACTTAATGACTGTATTTTTGTGGACTTAACGACTTGCGGCTCAGTAACACGGTGAAAGTACCTCACTAACGGATGCGAACGTCAAAACATTAATCCAGGCGTTATGAGCTCCAAATTAAAAACTCCTTTGTTCGCAATATTCTTCAAAGGTTGGTCGTTCGCAATTATAATAATAAACACCGCCTCTATTCGGAGGTGGTTACGATGCAATTTAGAATGGATGTAGAGTTAACGCTAGCATAATCGCTAATTAGGAGAAAGTGGAGCGCAATGGAGTGGCGAGTGCAAAAAGTTGCGCAAAAAGTGCCCAGGCGCAGGTTGCACGTAAAGGTCACGGGTTCGAAACGAACGGTAACTGAGTGTTTGACGCTTTGAAAATTTACCTACCACTACGTGAATAAGAATTAAAAGTAAGTAACTTAAAACATTTTTGCAAACGGAATCCATACCCCGTGATTCGCCCAAGCATAGCCGAAGTGGGATTGTGAAATAATGATCGTCGGAATAGTCACTTAGTACTACTTTTATTTAAACACAAGAACTCTGAAAAATCTTAAACTTTAAGATAAGTAATCGCTACATCTTTGATTTGTTTTGATCCTTGTTCTGGGAATCTTTTATCTAATGTCATTATTCTCAATTTCAAGTCGTATTAACTTTTTGTTTTGATTACCCCGATGACATCATTAGAGAAAAATTCCGATTTAATTGTGCCAACTGCCAACCCGTTGGCGTCAACTATTTTCTGCTGCAAACGTTTAATATCCTCGCGCAGTTGTTGCTTTCATAGATTATTGCATAGTTTATAGTTAATAAAGTCGACAAAGTCTGTTATTAGCGGTTAATTACTTACATAAAATTTCCCGAAGACGAGTGTGACAATGGCGGAGGGCTTCATTAAGTGACGGATGTCTCATGGAGGCAATTTGCGGATTGTCGGCTCATCAGGACATACCGGCAATAATGGACGTTTTTCACTCTAAATTAACAAATGGGGACTAGCACGTGTAAGTAAAACACTGTTTTAAACATATACTTACATTTAAGTGGTTTAACAGCTGATTATGCATAAGCATATAAGTATCATCTATCCATCAATCTATATATAGTACGTATCCTCTGCTAAATTGTATTTTTTTATGTTAACGTTGTGTGCAACATTTTTTGGAGTTATATTTTAATGTGAAACTTATTTTGCTATCCTATAACAGTGTATGGAGTTGTATTCTGTAGTTGTACCTAAAAAAAATGAAAAATAAAAATAAACTAATAACTAACGCTCTGAGCGCCTGTTACAATCTGTGTAGCACAGAAATAAGCATTTTTTACATTGTGGTAAAATAAATATTCAGTTATCGGCACTACAGTCAACCAAAAAAAAACAATAACCGCTAACCAGCTTTACGCTACTTCATCGGACTTGCTCACAGAATTAGATCTACCTACTTATTCACGATGAACTCATACGTACTTTCTAAAGCAATAACTTTCCGCCAATTCCATTACCGAAATCGTGTTACTGTAAAGAGAATCATCGTGACCGATTTCGCGGTGTTCCGAAAACCAATCAAGAGATAATACAGTTGAAAATTGCGGACGCACTACCGCTCGATCATCGCATCGCATAATGAGTTGAAAAATTTGCCTCGCGATCAATTTGCGTCCATTACAGCGGGTCAAAGTTCGACGCCTGACGATCCTAATAAAGCTGATATTGAACACACCCTCCAATCTAAACCCAACTTTATTACTAACCAGAAAAGTGAAATTTCGCTTTGGTAACGACGACGTTTTAAAAATACGCGGTCGCGATCAATCAATATTAATTTGATCGCTGATTTCTAAGCTTTAGAGTTGAATTTTGGTTGGTGTCGGCGAGCCTTTGAAAGTGGCGGTACATGCGAATTCGGCGGCGCTGCTCTGCTCGGGATGCTAATTCAGCAATTGGGTGCGCGGGCGCATGCGGGCGCGGGACGCACGCGACGGGACGTGAGACACTTTAGCCAACGAGCAATGAATAGATTAGAATTCATAAAACTTCCGTGGATTGTTCTTATAAGTGGATGTAGAAGACGGAAAGAAGCCCCGCCTGAAAATTCTAAAACGCCAGGAAGGAAAATAACTCCCTAGAAAGCGTAGATGTCACCAACAATACCCTGAATAATTCCTAAGTAAGTGGCCCTTACGCTAAGAGGCTAACTAAATTGAATACTTACCTTATTTCATTTTCACCATGCTAGGTGTTACCTACATAGAGGACTCTAACCAAGAAAATATAAATACTACGTGACTCTTATCTAAGTGACACATGTTTTTTTTTTAATTGTGTCCTATCGATTTTTCATCGATAAATAAATTATGCATGTATCACTTTACGATTACGCTTAATCACGAAATATAAATATTGAATATAGGTAGTTACTATTATTTTACATTTCCTTAAGAATCGGTTAGTCCAAATTAACTTTTTAAATTTTTTTTTTGTGTAAGGCTCTAAGTTGATGATTCCCTTGGTAACAGATTTTGCTTAAAAGTCAATGTTATAGTAAAACACTAAAACAACTTACTCTACTCCTAACATAGTTAATTAAAAACCAGGAAATGTATCCGCCGAGGCAACTATCCGGCTTTTACGCACGTATAACTAAGTCTTTTTGTATCATTACCTATACAAGTAAAATCAATTCTTAAAATCGATTCAAGTATCAAAATTAAGTCCATTAAAGTTCAACAGGGGCGTTGGAGTTAAAAGTTGCAAGTTGGTGAGAAACTCTCTGCGGGTCTAACATCTTCTCGAGTCAAAGTCTACCTAATTGATGTTGTAGTTTTAGGGCAAAGTATTTATGTTGTGGCTTGACCAACTCTGTGATACATGTCAAAGACAAGTATCACAGAGTTCAAAGCAGAGCTAGCGGCAATAGCCACAAGACAGCTTCAAAGTTGCAGTCGGGTTTAGTTAGCAAGTTCAATAATTTCGCGATAATAGCTACGTGTATAGCACCTGTGGAACCGTGACATTGTGGCGTTGATTACTCAAGAACATTGATGGTTTAAGAACACACCGAGAATTTTGCGCGAAAATATTTAGAACCGAACAGTTCAATACTGTCCTCCATCAGAGAGACCCCAGAGACCCAGACTAAAACTCGAAACCTCCTCAAAGAACAGGCAATAGACCCCGGCGGGACTGCCCACAGGGTTACATTTTATTGTACGTCATGGAAATATAAAGTATGACCCCGAAGTGCGTACAATCAAAATGCAGTCTGCAATAAATCAAGCAAGCAATAAAACAAGTTTATCGTTAAACATTAACTTTTCGATTTTGTTTTCCCCCGTTTCGCTTGATAGTCTTTAAAAGTTATATTCATTTTTTTCGAAAACATAAATTTATAACTGTGTTAAAAAATGTATTGCAAACTAGTTCTTCCAGTTCTTATTACCATAGTTGACGGTGGAATCATTTACAAGCCTCGTGTGATAGGCGGCGTGGACGATGTGAACAATGAGTTTCCATTCGTGGTCAGTTTAGTACACAGGAATGAGGATCCTGATGAAAAAATGTTCCGCCGAGTCTGCACAGGTACCCTCATTGCGCCGGAGTGGATCTTAACAGCGGCGCATTGTCTGCCCCCAGACGTAACAGACGTGAGGTACGGCGACTATACCACACCGAGAAACAACACGGGAAAAATCAAAACCAGAGTAATCTTGAAGTCATTTGCGCCACCTCATACGATAGATAATTACTTCCTTAAAAACGACATCGGTTTGGTTTTAATAAAAAAAATTGAAATGCCCATCGTGGGAAAATTGACAGCTGTTGATTACAAAACGCTGACAGGCGTCCGAGTGAGATACGCCGGTTTCGGAATGGTTGATGAGGCGGGTGAAATTGATGAAGAAACTAAACCAATTCAGTTAGGCGAAGGAGTAGTAGTCAAGTGTGCTCATAATCTTTTGGAATGGCATCCGGCAGTATGTTCGGCGCCGAAATGTACGAATCGAAAAGCTCATACGTTCGACGGAGATTCTGGTGGACCGATTTTCTTTAATGGCAGAATCATTGCAGTTGTGAGCGGGGGCCTTATAGCTCCTGAAGGTATATACACGCCAGTCAGCCCCTTTTTAGACTGGATCAGGGATACGGTTATGATGAATCACGCTGATTGATTTTGATGTATGCTAGGACTGATAAACTGATACATAGTGTAGGTGGCTACCATCTGAACATCAATATAAATGTTGTTGCATACTAAAATATGTTTTTTTTTATGTATTAATTTAAGTTTATTTGTAAGTACACAAGTGGTTAGCTACTAACCACAGAGTCAGATCAATGTATGTAATGTTGTTGTAAATTTATTTATAAACAAATGATTTATTATTTATTAATTATTACCTTCTTTATGCCAACACCTAAATGGGGTTCACCCATGCAGGTTCCGCTATAATAATTAGAACCATTAAGCACTGTGTTATAATAATAATAATAAATCATTTATTCAGTTTCAGTGCACAAAAGTTAATACATTAGAGCTTAAAATTACACCGAGATAGAAGACTTCCTTTGCCTGAACTAGGTTAAACCTGTATCTCAGGCAGAAAGAGCTTATATTTCTTGCTTTTGAGTAATAACTAGTAAACAAAAACATGAAACTACAAAATATTTACACTCTAAGTAGTTAATGTCATCAGTATAAAACTAGGTTAGTAAAGGTTGATGACTAAATCAGCATTTTTCTACAATTCAGTGAGTCAGGGTGTCAGCAGTTTTAATTTCTAATCTAGGTCAATAATTGACATGCTAACATCACGTACAGGTGTTTTTTCTGATTCCATTTAATTAAAATTAGGTGAAGAACTATATATAATTATCGAAAACTAGCGTTAAAAGTAAGAGTAAGTACTTAGCAAAAAGAGTTAATTAAGGTAATTATAAAACAAAAAACAAAAGGTAAAACGTATTAAGGTATTAAGTGCCCCTATTCCAATTTCAATTTATATATTAAAAACACATGCAAGCTTACAGATCAAGTCCAAAACGCTTACAGGTCAATTATAACATAAGAAATCAATAAATAACAAGTCAAACACAAATTAGGTAAAAATAAATGTCAAAGATAATAATTACATGTCAAAATATAAATACATAGGTCAATAAACAATTTCACTTAACTAGGTACTTATGTCATTAAGGAGCACACAGAATTGGTCAAACAGATGCCCAATATGGTCATAAAAAATATCTACGTCATTGTGCCGAGCGAGCAAGTCCCCAATGAGCCGCAGAGCACGGACAGTAGGGGCGTTAGCGGCGCGCTTCGTGCGCGTCACGGGGCGCGCAAGCAAGCGAGGCATGCGGCGAGGCGCAGTTTGCACACCTGACTCATCACAACGTATGTTCCTAGGGACTTGGAGCTGAAGCTTCTCCAGGATAGTTGGGCTCTCCATGACATTTCTCAAAATTAGTAGGTAGTGTTTTATGAGAGACATAAGTCGCCTCCGCTTAAGGGAGTCCATATCGACCATGGCGCTGACAAACATTGACGGATACAAATATGGATAGTACCCGTACTGCTTTTTGTACAACCAGCGCGCAAATTTACGCTGTATTTTTTCCAGAAGCAAAACATATTTGCTTTCATATGGGTCCCATACCAACGCAGCATACTCGAGCTTGCTACGGACATATGCATTAAATAAAACTTTTGCCACATTTAGGTTGTCAAACTGTCCTGCTGTTCTCATCACGAAGCCCAACATGCTACTAGCCTTTTTACAGGTTGCTAGTACATGTGTATGAAAGTCCAATTTTTCGTCAATAATTATACCTAAGTCACGGATATTCTTAACTCTTTCCAACCTATAATCAATTGAGTTTATGTTACGGGTTTCAACAGCTTTTTTGGCAGGACAGTCGGTATCCCCTGTTTTGTGCGCGATAGGCTTGTTGAAGCGCAGGCATGCAGCGCACTTTGGTGGTTCGGTCTTCTGCGGACAGTCCTTCATAGCATGGCCTACTTCTCCACAGTGGCCACAGGTGCTGGTGTCCTCTTGGCACGTTTTGGCTGCATGACCATACTGCTGGCATTTATAGCATCGTGTCACCGGTGTAAAATCTCTAACAGGGCAAGAAGACCAGTTGACGTAAACCTTATCACTACTGATTAAGGCCTTACGTATGTGTGCGGGGACTTGTATGACGTAGTTGCATGTTTCAGCATCCTTTTTTCCTGACTTATAACTTAATTTAACTGCAGACTAAAATGAGTCCAATGACGTAGTCGCAAGTTTGTCAGCTAAATTTTGGTGAACAATGCAACTAAAGACAACTTCTTTCATTGATGAGGACACTCCGATAATTACAATTCTTGGCTGGCGCTTATGCGTCTCATCTACGGTAAGGCCGAAGGTCATTAGTTGCGGTGATTTCTTCAGCTTTTCGATGTCATCCTTGGTGTCGGTGCTGATTATAAAGATTATTATGCCTGAGTATACAGAAGAACACATACAAGCAACAACTATCGAAGTAGAAAACAACAAAACCGGAAATATAAAAATATCTGCCATCTACTGCCCTCCTTGACATATAATAAGCGAAGAACAGTACAACGCGTTCTTTGAAACACTGGGATCAAAATTTTTCGCATGTGGCGGTTAGAATGCCAAGCATGTATTCTGTGGATCGAGGCTTACCCTGTCTAAAGGAAAGTACCTCAAGAACGCTCTCGATAAAAATAGCCTAAGTGTTTATCGACTAGCTAGCTCACCAACGCACTGGCCGACGTGCCCACCACAAAAGCCGGATATCATAGATTTCTTCGTCTATAAGGGTTATCAGAGCAATACTTAAAGGTGGACAGTAACTTAGATGACTCTTCATTTTCAATCAACTGGAAAATGAAACGGTCTTATTTTTAACCAGTTTTGTATGTAAAAGCAGTATTAATAGCTTTTATATTAAAATTTCAATAAAAAATATTTATCTAAAAAACAATATTTTTGCAACAACGAACCATCAGGTTTTTGATCATAAATAAATACTTAACTGCCATAAATTTGAATTATTTTGTTTTCCAATATTTACTTATACTGCTCTTCAACCTTGTAAAGTTGTGTATCTCATAAAACTTACCCATTTTTTTCTACACATCTTTAAAACAACAACCTAATTATCTCTGAAGTGACATTTTGTGGGTTAGTTCTAGTTTGCATAACTATGTCCAAATAATAATGGTGCCTAAGCCAGGTAAAGATCCTAACATGATATCGTCGTATAGGACAATAAGCTTGCTGCCAGTTATCTCAAAACTGTTTGAGAAGCTGTTCCTCGACAGAAGACCAGTCATCGCAGAGTATTTACTGATACCTGAGCACCAGTTCGGATTTAGGCGGTACCACTCAACGATTGAACAGATACATAGAATAGCTCAAAAAATAAGACAGTCACTTGAAAGAAAACAATATTGCCTTGATGTTCAGCAAGCGTTTGATAAGGTTTGGCACAAAGGCTGTAACAGTCAGCTACTAATGTCACGTCAAATGTCAAGTATGAGTGCCCGAGGGATATTTAAAATGTTGTAAATAAATTAAACACCCAAGTTAACCGTATGGCTTCTATTCGAGCACTTATTTATTGTTACAATGCATACTGCAACATCCATGTAAAGTCACTGTCCGAAATGTAGGGCGCGATCAAAGTGCAATATCTCAATTGTGCATAATGGTCAATATTAACTTAAACCATGTACGTACATCGTACATATTGCCACGACAAAACATTTTTTTTTAAACACAAACTTGAAAGCTAAATGACATAATAGGACTTAAATAACAGGTAATTACTACTTAAATATCTCATGGAAAACATGTACTTTAAAAAAAAAACTACGTTTAAAAAACTAAATAATTAACTACAGTTCCTATGGTTTCTAACGCACTAAGCACATGTGTCACTATGTCTATCAGTGTCAAATTTCACTTTACTTTTGTTCACACAACTGTACACTTCAGGTTTACGCCTTATTTCACTATACCCTTCCGGTGTTGCCTCTTGGAGCTCCACCTCCACAGAGTGTCCTTTTTGTTGTCCTTGATTGGTTGACGCTTTCAGCTTACTACTTCGCCTTCGCCAGCACCAAATGGAAGTTACGAACAGTGCAATGCTTATGGTTAGGACTAAATATATCATGGTATAATGATGCCAGTCCTGTGAAGATAAGTTTTGTAGTGTGGACTGCTCTTTCATTATGGTTAATTCTTTCTTAATATTTTGTAGTTTATCTTCATGTGTTTCAATTTTCAGCGATGTATTTTTTAAGGACGTATTTATTAAGTAATTGACAGGTGATATGGTAGGTATGTTCAGGTGTATCGGATCTTGTAGCATAACATTGTCAGCGTATTCTTGTGTTGCGTATAGCATAAATGTGTCACCTCGTAGGACACACCCCCGTTCAAGTGTCAGCAGTCCTGTGTTACGTAGTGTCTCTGACGTCATGCCAGTGGGACACGTAATGTGAACTAAGCATGCGTCACAGCAATAATAAAACCACGTGTTTTGCTTGTGCAACTTGATCCATTTCCATAGGTCGCTCTACAAGCTCGTCTTCTCTACAAGCTTAAAAAAAATCTCCGACATAACTACAACACCATATTTAAATCTTATCTTGAGGACAGAATCTTCCAAGTTCATAGTTACTAGCAGACCCCGCAGGCGTTGTCCTGCTGACGGTGGACAACCCTTATCACTAAGGGGTATGAAACATAGATTTTGGCCGATTCTCAGACCTACTCAATATGCTCACAAAATTTCATGAGAATCGGTCAAGCCCTTTCGGACGAGTACGGGAACAAACATTGTGACACGAGAATTTTATATATAAGAGATAAATGACTGCCATTAAAATATCCATGAGATTCAAGCAGGAGTTCCCAAGAGATCTGTACTCGGCCCAGTGCTTTATACGCTGTTTAGAGCTGACCTGCCAAGCTCACCCAACACACTCTCAGCTACCTTTGCAGACGATACAGCAGTCTTATGTAGCCACACCAATGAAATAGACCTATTGATGAAAAAATTGAAAACAAAGCCTAGTGCTACGAAATCCACACACGTCACGTTCACCCTAAGACAAGGAAATTGTCCAAAAGTTAATCTGGAAGGTTATGAAATATCACAGAACGATGTTGCCAAATACCTAGCCGTGCATCTGGACAGGAAACAAAACTGGCGCACTCATATCCGAAAAAAGAGAGACGAACTAAATGCACGTATCAGAACTATGTCCTGGCTCATGGGAAGACAATCAAGACTGTCAGTAAACAACAAGCTTCTCCTATACAAAACCACTATCAACCCCATATGGACATATGGGATTGAGTTTTGGGGAACTGCGAAAAACACAAAGTTGGAAATACTACAAAGGTTACAAAATGGCGTCTTCCGAACTATAACCAATGCTCCATGGCTAGTAAAAACTTCAGAATTCACGAATACCTTGAAATGCCCACCGTCAAAGAGGAAATAGTCAAGAAGTCAACAAGATATTATAAAGAACATCTAGGCCAGGCATGTGAATACTCGTAGGCTAGCACTAGCATTGACTGACACCACTGAAAAATGGAGAGACTAAAACGACTAACTATTGAGTCTCTTTCTTCTGGAACGTTGACAAAAAGTGCCCCTCAAGGGAGGGTGTTGACTCTAAACAAAACATTACTAAGAACGAACTAGCTTATAGTGCAAATGCGCTGATTACAAGTAGAGACAACATAGGAAAAAAAAACATTTATTAATAGTTTTTTCTCTGTATTCTTCCAGGGCGAGTGCCAGAATATCTTTTGTCTAGATAATGTTGCGTGGCACTACGCCAAGTTTTCGTTTGTGTAGGCAAAAATGTATAAAACAGTTATATAGATGTTTATTTTATTTACTTCACAGTGAATTTGAAAAAACAACAAAAATCGTCTTTGCTTGTAACAAAAATTTTAGGTTCTCTGATCTGCGAAATTAAGAAAGGCGACTATCCTTTTGATGCTTATACTGGCCCTTTTATTAAAGAAATGATTAATTTATTTTATTATTAAACATAATAAACAATGTTATTAAAACTTTAATTCATGCAAAGAAACAAAAAGCTGACTGAAACCACGATCAGTGGTGAAGACATTCAATAGAAATCAAAGCTTCGCCGCGGAAGAATATTGCTTACACGGGCAAAACCCGTGAACCTTTTTTCGGTGGCTTATGCAGCAATGAGGTTTGCTAATAATATGTATAATTATACTCCGAACATAGTAAATTAAAAACAGAGGAATGTACCCCCCGCCGGATGCAACTATACGGCTTTTACTCTGATGCACGCATTAAGTTACTAAGTCTTTTTGTATCATTACCTACAAGTAAGATCAATTCTTAAATTCGAGTCAAAGTCCACCTAATTGATGTTGTATGTAGTTGTAGGGCAAAGTATTTTTGTTGTTGCTTGACCAACTTTGTGATACTTGTTTTTGGCAAAGCTAGCAAAGCTGTCTTGTGGCTAACAAGACAGCTTCAAAGTTGCAGTCGTGTTTAGTTAACAATGCAAGTTCAATAATTTCGGGATAATAGCTACGCGTATAGTACCTGCGGAACCGTGACATTGTGGCGTTGATTGCTCAAGAACATTGATAGTTTAAGAACACAACCAGAGCACCGCGAATTTTACGCGAAAATATTTAGAACCGAGCAGTTAAATACTGTCATCCATCAGAGAGACCCCAGAGACCCAGACTAAAACTCGAAACCTCCTCAAAGAACACACAATAGACCCCGGCGGGACTGCCCACAGGGTTACATTTTATTGTACGTCATGGAAATATAAAGTATGACCCCGAGGTGCGTACAATCAAAATGCAGTCTGCAATAAATCAAACGAGCAATAAAACAAGTTTATCGTTAAACATTAACTTTTCGATATTGTTTCTCCACGTTTCGCTTGATACTCTTTAAAAGTTATATTCATATTTTTCGAAAACATAAATTTATAA
Source organism: Pyrausta despicata (assembly GCA_963921415.1). Classification (NCBI taxonomy): domain Eukaryota; kingdom Metazoa; phylum Arthropoda; class Insecta; order Lepidoptera; family Crambidae; genus Pyrausta; species Pyrausta despicata. Next base: position 17,132,272 of record OY992851.1, on the reverse strand, counting down.
CTGTGTAAAAAAATGTATTGGAAACTAGTTCTTCCAGTTCTTATTACCATAGTTGACGGTGGAATCATTTACAAGCCTCGTGTGATAGGCGGCGTGGACGATGTGAACAATGAGTTTCCATTCGTGGTCAGTTTAGTACACAAGAATGAGGATCCTGATGAAAAAATGTTCCGCCGAGTCTGCACAGGTACCCTCATTGCGCCGGAGTGGATCTTAACAGCGGCGCATTGTCTGCCCCCAATTGTAACAGACGTGAGGTACGGCGACTATACCACACCGAGAAACAACACGGGCAAAATCAAAACCAGAGTCATCTTGAAGTCATTTGCGCCACCTCATACGATAGCTGATTATGACTTCCTTAAAAACGACATCGGTTTGGTTTTAATAAAAAAAATTGAAATGCCCATCGTGGGAAAATTGACAGCTGTTGATTACAAAACGCTGACAGGCGTCCGAGTGAGGTACGCCGGTTTCGGAATGGTTGATGAGGCTGGTGAAATTGATGAAACTAAACCACTTCAGTTAGGCGAAGGAGTAGTAGTCAAGTGTGCTCATAATCTTTTGGAATGGCATCCGGCAATATGTTTGGCGCCGAAATGTACGAATCGAAAAGCTGATGCGGGCCACGGAGATTCTGGTGGACCAGTTTTCTTTAACGGCAGAATTATCGCAGTTGTGAGCGGGGTCATTGTAGCTCCTGAAGGTATATACACGCCAGTCAGCCCCTTTTTAGGCTGGATCAGGGATACGGTTATGAATCACGCTGATTGATTTTGATATATGCTAGATATGCTGATAAACTGATTCATAGTGTAGGTGGCTACCATCTGAACATCAATATAAATGTTGTTGCATACTAAGATATGTTTTTTTTATGTATTAATTTAAGTTTATTTGTAAGTACACAAGTCCTTAAGCTACTAACCACAGAGTCAGATCAATGTATGTATGTAATGTTGTTGTAAATTTATTTATAAAAAAAGATTTATTATTTATTAATAATTACCTTCTTTACGCCAACATCCAAATGGAAAAAGCCATGCAGGTTCCGCTATAATAATTAGAACCATTAAGCACTGTGTTATAATAATAATAATAAATCATTTATTCAGTTTCAATGCACAAAAGTTAATACATTAGAGCTTAAAATTCACCGAGATAGAAGACTTCCTTTGCCTGAACTAGGTTAAACCTGTATCTCAGGCAGAAAGAGCTTATATTTCTTGCTTTTGAGTAATAACTAGTAAACAAAAACATGAAACTACAAAATATTTACACTCTAAGTAGTTAATGTCATCAGTATAAAACTAGGTTAGTAAAGGTTGATGACTAAATCAGCATTTTTCTACAGTTCAGTGAGTCAAGGGTGTCAGCAGTTTTAATTTCTAATCTAGGTCAATAATTGACATGCTAACATCACGTACAGGTGTTTTTTCTGATTCTATTTAATTAAAATTAGGTGAAGAACTATATATAATTATCGAAAACAAGCGTTAAAAGTAAGAGTAAGTACTTAGCAAAAAGAGTTAATTAAGGTAATTCTAAAACAATAAACAAAAGGTAAATCGTATTAATGTATTAAGTGCCCTCATAATCAATTGAGTTTATGTAACGGGTTTCAGCAGGTTTTTGGCAGGACAGTCGGTATCTCCTGTTTTCTGCGCGCTAGGCTTGTTGAAGCGCAGGCATGCAGCGCACTTTGGTGGTTCGGTCTTCTGCGGACAGTCCTTCATAGCATGGCCTACTTCTCCACAATGGCCACAGGTGCTGGTGTCCTCTCGGCACGTTTAGGCTGCATGACCATACTGCTGGCATTTATAGCATCGTGACACCAGGTGAATAAAATCACCACCATCGTGTAAAATCTCAAACAGGGCAAGAAGACCAGTTGACGTAAAATCTATCACTACTGATTAAGGCCTTACGTATGTGTGCGGGGACTTGTATGACGTAGTTGCATGTTTCAGCATCCTTTTTTCCTGACTTATATACATATATATACATAACACAAGCCTCGTAGCTTAATTTGGGACTAGAGAATTGGTGTGATTGTTGTGAAATATTTATTTATTATTTAATTATTTATTTAACAAATCAGCCAGGAGGGAGCTTAACAAAAATCCTAACAGATATTGAGAACGACAGCTTGCAAAATCGCTTGGAAAATATGTCTCCAAATAGTACTCGGGATTACTCACTCTGGAAAGCTATCAAGAGCACAAAAAAACCTATATCGCAAAACTACCCCTTGAAACTATTACTACCCTTGAAAATAAAATAAAATAAAAATAAAAATAAAATAAAACTGTCTGATACCAAATGGGTTAAAACGAACAAAGAAAAAGTGGAAGCGTTTGCAAAGTACTTAGGTGAAGTATTCACACAACACTCTATACCAACCGACCCAGATGTAAAAAAAGAGATAGATGAATAGATAGTTATCACCAACTATACCCGCCAATAAAACCAATCAAACCAACTGAAATTAATAAAGCTCTGAGGGAATCCTTTGTGCGCAAACCCAACTTCAATAAAGATTAACCCTCATAGTGCGGTTTAAATAAGTACTTTTTCGATACTGAATGGAATGATATTTTGGATCCCGGCACTGTCGATGAGGCTACCGAGAGATTTTATGTTCTTGTTAACAAAGCAATCCAGCAATTTGTACCTCTTGGTCGTTAGGCTGGTAAACGTTCCTACCCATTGTGGTACAGCTCTGCATTAATTAATATAATTAAAGAAAAGAAAAAAGCTAACACACGTTGGATTTTTTTTAAAACCTTTGAGACTATGACGAATTCTCTCTTTTACGGGCCAGGCAAAGACGTGTGCAGGAAGAATGTTTTAATAGATATACGTCTAACATGGAGAAAACTATAAAAACATATCCTAAAAAATTTTGGTCTTACGTTTAAGCTACGAGAGGGCGATCTTACTATCCTAAAACAGTGACTTTCGGTACAGCCTCATACAGTGATGGGCAGCAGACTTGTGAGGCATTCAGTGACTTTTTTAAAAGCGTTTTTGGGCAACCTTTGACAGAGACACCAGTTCAAACATCTGTTAATTCGATAGACTACATATCTGCATTACATATATTAATTGATGCCACATATCAGTCCTTATCCACTCTTGATAGTTCGAAAGGTCCTGCAAGTGACGGAATTCCCCCACTATTTTGGAAATATTGTACCAAAACGCTTGCAGAACCAACCTCATTACTATTTAATAAGTCTCTCACTCAAGGTGCATTTCCTAAGAAGTGGAAGGAAGCCTATATCGTACCAATCCATAAAAAAGGGTCTAAAATGCAAGTAGAAAATTACAGGGGTACTTCTTTATTAAATACTTTAGCAAAACTATTTGAAAAAAATGTATACTGAGTCATATACCCAGTTATACAAAAGGGCATTTCTTATACACAGCACGGTTTTCTTCAGAGGCGATCTACAGTTACAAATCTGTCCTGTTTTACTGATTATGTACTTAAAAGCATGGAAGGTGGCGGACCAGTCGATGTCATATACACCGACTTTGAAAAAGCCTTTGATCGCGTCGATCATATAATTCTCCTTAACAAACTTCAGCAGTTAGGCATTCACGGGGACTTATTGCGCTGGGTTAAATCTTACCTTAGCAACTGCTCTCAGGCTGTAGTCGTGGGTGGTTTCAAGTCGAATTTCGTCAGGATCTCTACTGGTGTACCACAGGGGTCCCATTTGGGACCCCTGTTTTACAATGCATATCTCCACGATATTTCAGCCTGCTTCGGTAAAGCCAAGCATCTATTGTACGCAGATAACAAAAAAATATTTCTTAAAATAAATAGTATTGACGACTGTGAACTTCTACAAAGAGATCTTAATACATTGTGCAACTATTATCTCGAAAATAGAATTACTATAAATGTAAAAAAATGTCAGTGCATCACCTACACTCGTAAGCGTAGTCCAGTACAATTTAATTATCACTTTAACAATATCATCATTAGTCGTGTAGACTTGGTGAGGGATCTAGGCGTTCTTTTTGACTCAAAACTTACAATGGCCACTCATATCGAAAACATCTTTGACAGATCATACAGAAACCTTGGGTTCGTTCTGCGCGTCTGTAAGCCCTTCCACGTCATCAGCACAATAAAGTCCGTCTTCTTTGCATACGTTCGAAGTATACTGGAATACGCATGTTCAGTGTGGTCACCGCATTATAAAGCATATATTAATAAACTAGAACAAATACAGAAAAAGTTCGTTAATCACCTCAACTATCGACTGGGCAAGACCAAAACCTCTTACATAGACGGATGTGGTTACCACAACCTGCTCACTCTTCAGGAAAGACGTGAGTTGCTGGACATGTGCTTATTATCTGACATCCTAAAAGGCCGTATCGACAGCGAGGAGCTTGTGGCGGGCGTGACGTTTTGCACTCCTGCGCGTCGCACCCGCCACACGCCCCTACTGTACGCCCCTACACATCTAACTAACTATGCTAAGAACTCGGTGTTGGCACGTGTAGCAAATGCCTATAACACAAAATTATCTAATGTAGACATCTTCAATTGTTCTAAAGACCAATTTAAAAAGCTTATTACTGATACCCTAAAAGAACGGCGCACCTAGTTCTGTCGCTGTTTCGATGTACATTTTATAATTATACATTAACATTAAAATTATTTCTAACACAGCTGTTATGAATGTAAGAATCACTTTGTTTATTAAGGCAATTTTGTATACAATACACTGATTGTTGGCGTAACCTTTGAGTTAACCTTTCAGTTTTATACCTGTATTGCTGTTATCACTACATAGTGTAAAGACAATGTCGAGTAACGCTCAGTATGTGAATGTGCCTATCTAAGTGTGCTACTTTTAAACTAGGCAACGGATTTTGATGCGGTTTTCGCTTGTTTTTCTCAATAGTTTTTGGACATACCTAAGTAATCTGATGTTTTCTTATAGAATTAGAGATAGAGATAGTGTATAATGTTTGTCTTAGTTTTATTCCTCAGTATCTATGGTTATCTTCAGGGAAACCTATAATTAGCCTTACTTAGCATAAGTTCTCATCTAACAATAAAACTGTAACGCCTTTGGTTTTCTAAATAAATAAAAATAAAAATAAAAGCTTCCAGACAACTAGACCTGCATAAAACACCAGGCTTTGATCTCATCACGGCGGAAGTGCTCAGAGAACAACCTAAAAAGGCAATAGTGTTTATGACCATCGTATTTAATGCAATTATGAGGGCATCTTACTTTTTTTTATTATTATGAAGACAACGTGTACATTTTATAGACAAAGTCCTACAAAACTATTTACACAGTTTGTCTGTAGGATCAAGTGAGTCTCATTTAAAGTTTAAGTTTAACAATTAATATTTATGTATCCAATGTGCTGAGGTAATATTTTTTTTAAATTACGTTTAAATTTGGACATAGTTATGCAAACTAGAACTAACCCACAAAATGTCACTTCAGAGATAATTAGGTTGTTGTTTTAAAGATGTGTAGAAAAAAATGGGTAAATTTTATGAGATTCAATTTATGGCAGTTAAGTATTTATTTATGATCTAAAACCTGATGGTTCTTTTTTGCAAAAATATTGTTTTTTGGGTTGGTTCTTTGTTGATTTTCATTTTAAGAAAACTAAATGTTAGATAAAGGGTGTTAGATAAATATTTTTTATTGAAATTTTAATATAAAAGCTATTAATACTGCTTTTACTTACAAAACTGGTTAAAAATAAGACCGTTTCATTTTCCAGTTGATTGAAAATGAAGAGTCATCTAAGTTACTGTCCACCTTTAAGTATTGCTCTGATAAACCCTTATAGACGAAGAAATCTATGACATCCGGCTTTTGTGTTGGTCACGTCGGCCAGTGCGTTGGTGAGCTAGCTAGTCGATAATACTCTTAGGCTATTTTTATCGAGAGCGTTCTTGAGGTACTTTCCTTTAGACAGGGTAAGCCTCCATCCACAGAATACATGCTTGGCATTCCAACCGCCACCTGCGATAAATTTTGATCCCATCGTTTCAAAAAACGCGTTGTACTGTTCTTTGCTTATTATATGTCAAGGAGGGCAGATATTTTTACATTTCCGGTATTGTTGTTTTCTACTTCGATAGTTGTTGCCTGTATGTGTTCTTCTTTATACTCAGACATAATAATCTTTATAATCAGCACCGACACCAAGGATGACATCGAAAAGCTGAAGAAATCACCGCAACTAATGACCTTCGGCCTTACCGTAAATGAGACGCATAAGCACCAGCCCAGAATTGTAATTATCGGAGTGTCCTCATCAATGAAAGAAGTTGATGTCTTTAGTTGCATTGTTCACCAAAATTTAGCTGACAAACTTACGACTACGTCATTGGACTCATTTTAGTCTGCAGTTAAATTAAGTTATAAGTCAGGAAAAAAGGATGCTGAAACATGCAACTACGTTATACAAGTCCCCGCACACATACGTAAGGCCTTAATCAGTAGTGATAGATTTTACGTCAACTGGTCTTCTTGCTATGGGATGCTATGCGATGGTCATGGAGCCAAAACGTGCCGAGAGGACACCAGCACCTGTGGCCATTGTGGCGAAGTAGGCCATGCTATAAAGGACTGTCCGCAGAAGACCGAACCACCAAAGTGCGCTGCATGCCTGCGCTTCAACAAGCCTAGCGCGCACAAAACAGGAGATACCGAGATACCGACTGTCCTGGCAAAAAAGCTGCTGAAACCCGTTACATAAACTCAATTGATTATAAGGCACTTAATACCTTAATACGTTTTACCTTTTGTTTATTGTTTTAGAATTACCTTAATTAACTCTTTTTGCTAAGTACTTACTCTTACTTTTAACGCTAGTTTTCGATAATTATATATAGTTCTTCACCTAATTTTAATTAAATAGAATCAGAAAAAACACCTGTACGTGATGTTAGCAAGTCAATTATTGACCTAGATTAGAAATTAAAACTGCTGACACCCTTGACTCACTGAACTGTTGAAAAATGCTGATTTAGTCATCAACCTTTACTAACCTAGTTTTATACTGATGACAATAACTACTCAGTGTGTAAATATTTTGTAGTTTCATGTTTTTGTTTACTAGTTATTACTCAAAAGCAAGAAATATAAGCTCTTTCTAGTCTGAGGTACAGGTTTAACCTAGTTCAGGCAAAGGAAGTCTTCTATCTCGGTGTAATTTTAAGCTCTAATGTATTAACTTTTGTGCATTGAAACTGAATAAATGATTCATTATTATTATTATAACACAGTGCTTAATGGTTCTAATTATTATAGCGGAACCTGTATGGCTTTTTCCATTTGGATGTTGGCGTAAAGAAGGTAATTATTAATAAATAATAAATCTTTTTTTTATAAATAAATTTACAACAACATTACATACATTGATCTGACTCTGTGGTTAGTAGCTTAAGCACTTGTGTACTTACGAATAAACTTAAATTAATAAAAATAAAAAAATACATATTTTAGTATGCAACAACATTTATATTGATGTTCAGATGGTAGCCACCTACACTATGAAACAGTTTATCAGTCCTAGCATATATCAAAATCAATCAGCGTGATTCATAACAGTATCCCTGATCCAGTCTATAAAGGGGCTGACTGGCGTGTATATACCTTCAGGAGCTATATAGCCCCCGCTCACAACTGCGATGATTCTGCCATTAAAGAAAACTGGTCCACCAGAATCTCCGGGGCCCGCATCAGCTTTTCGATTCGTACATTTCGGCGCCAAACATACTGCCGGATGCCATTCCAAAAGATTATGAGCACACTTGACTACTACTCCTTCGCCTAACTGAAGTGGTTTAGTTTCTTCATCAATTCGTCAGCCTCATCAACCATTCCGAAACCGGCGTATCTCACTCGGACGCCTGTCAGCGTTTTGTAATCAACAGCTGTCAATTTTCCCACGATGGGCATTTCAATTTTTTTTATTAAAACCAAACCGATGTCGTTTTTAAGGAATTCATGGTCGTTTTTATAGAATTCATAATCAGCTATCCTATGAGGTGGCGCAAATGACTTCAAGATTACTCTGGTTTTGATTTTGCCCGTGCTATTTCTCGGTGTGGTATAGTCGCCGTACCTCACGTCTGTTACGTCTGGGGGCAGACAATGCGCCGCTGTTAAGATCCACTCCGGCGCAATGAGGGTACCTGTGCAGACTCGGCGGAACATTTTTTCATCAGGATCCTCATTCTTGTGTACTAAACTGACCACGAATGGACACTCATTGTTCACATCGTCCACGCCGCCTATCACACGAGGCTTGTAAATGATTCCACCGTCAACTATGGTAATAAGAACTGGAAGAACTAGTTTCCGATACATTTTTTGACACAGTTATAAATTTATGTTTTCGAAAAATATGAATATAACTTTTAAAGAGTATCAAGCGAAACGTGGAGAAACAAAATCGAAAAGTTAATGTTCGACGATAAACTTGTTTTATTGCTTGCTTGATTTATTGCAGACTGCATTTTGATTGTACGCACTTCGGGGTCATACTTTATATTTCCATGACGTACAATAAAATGTAACCCTGTGGGCAGTCCCACCGGGGTCTATTGTCTGTTATTTGAGGAGGTTTCGAGTTTTAGTCTGGGTCTCTGGGGTCTCTCTGATGGATGACAGTATTTAACTGCTCGGTTCTAAATATATTCTCGTAAAATTCGCGGTGCTCTGGTTGTGTTCTTAAACTATCAATATTCTTGAGCAATCAACGCCACAATGTCACGGTTCCGCAGGTACTATACGCGTAGCTATTATCGCGAAATTATTGAACTTGCATTGTTAACTAAACACGACTGCAACTTTGAAGCTGTCTTGTGGCTATTGCTAGCTTTGCCAAAGACAAGTATCACAAAGTTGGTCAAGCAACAACAAAAATACTTTGCCCTACAACTACATACAACATCAATTAGGTAGACTTTGACTCGAATTCAAGAATTGATCTTACTTGTAGGTAATGATACAAAAAGACTTAGTAATGCGTGCATGAGAGTAAAAGCCGTATAGTTGCATCGGGCGGGGGTACATTCCTCTGTTTTTAATTTACTATGTTCGGAGTATAATTATATATATTATTAGCAAACCTCATTGCTGCATAAGCCATCGAAAAAAGGTTCACGGATTTTGTCCGTGTAAGCAAAATTCTTCCGCGGCGAAGCTTTGATTTCTATTGAATGTCTTCACCACTGATCGTGGTTTCAGTCAGCTTTTTGTTTCTTTGCATGAATTAAAGTTTTAATAACATTGTTTATTATGTTTATAATAAAATAAATTAATCATTTCTTTAATAAAAGGGCCAGTATAAGCATCAAAAGAATAGTCGCCCTTCTTAATTTCGCAGATCAGAGAACCTAAAATTTTTGTTACAAGCAAAGACGATTTTTTGTTGTTTTTTCAAATTCACTGTGACGTAAATAAAATAAACATCTATATAACTGTATTATACATTTTTGCCAACACAAACGAAAACTTGGCGTAGTGCCACGCAACATCATCTAGACAGAAGATATTCTGGCACTCGCCCTGGAAGAATAGAGAGAAAAAACTATTAATAAATGTATATTTTATACTCACTTTTTGATACTCCTAAGTAAATTCCATCATTTAAGTTTTAAAGTTCCAATTTTTGTATTTCTCTCTAATAGATTCAGTGTTGGGTTACGCTCTTGAAAGTTATGGTCTTACTTTCAAAACACATATAGATAAGCTAGAAGCACTTCAAATTAGATTTTTAAAATTATTAGTAAATAAAAAAACTACAGCTAAATGTAAAGGAGACTATACAAAATATATAACATATGTAAAATCCTTCCAGTTAGTCTTAAACATAAGTATCAGTTAGCAATCAATAGTCATGACTCTTGGGAGCGTGACTTGACTCTAATTAAAAATAAACACTGTACAAGATGTCTTCGGGTAAATTTGAAGTACCAAAGGTTAAAAATTATTTTGGAGTTTTTTTTTTTTGTTTTCAAATATTTGCAATCAGTCTTTGGACTATGAGCGAATCTGTTCTGTGATGGATAGTGGCTTGCTGAGCTGCTTCCCATTGGATGCATTTACTCATCTGCTGCCCAGAGCTACTGACGGTCTTCTAGCTCTAGGATATGGTGACGTTTTAGTCGTCTCACATAGTGGTCCATGGTGAGTTGGCGAGCAAGTTCGTTAGGGTGATGGATTAGCCGCTCTTTGTACTTAGCTGCCAGACTCCGAATTTCTTCCTTTATTGTCGTCATTCCGAGGTGCTCGTGGATTTCATCGTTGGTAATATACCATGGTAATTTCGCAATGGATCTTAGGATCTTGTTCTGTTGGCGCTGAAGTATGTTTAAGTTGGTATTGCTAGCGCTGCCCCATAGCTGCAGACCATATGTCCAGATAGTCTTTAGAATCTACACTTATATATAATATTATAAAGCGGAAGAGTTTGTTTGTTTGTTTGTTTGAACGCGCTAATCTCAGGAACTGCTGGTTCGAAATGAAAAATTCTTTTTGTGTTGAATAGACCATTTATCGAGGAAGGCTATAGGCTATATAACATCACGCTGCAACTATTAGGAGCGAAGAAATCATGGAAAATGTGGAAAAAACGGGGAAAATTATTCATCCTTGAGGGCTTCCGTTGCGAACGCTGCGAAAACGGTTCAAGTTACATAAAATATTTGTATGAAAGAATTATTCCTCTTAAAATGATCTAAAAAAATGTCTGCGACAGTATATGTCTATCTTTTAAGACCAAGTCTCTAGAACCGTTTTTGTGGTAATCAAATTTGGCCAAAATTAATGCATCATTTGTTAAGAGTAGTATCAACGTAATAATATTAATCTTTATCCAAATAAATGTGTGCCAAAACCTTTTGAGCATTCCGCAAAACTGACACGTTCTCGGACGAGAGGGCATCATGCCAGACCGGGGTGCCGTAGAGTGCCATTGAGCGAACCACCCCTAGGTAAAGTCGTCAAGGAGCCGTCGACGGACCACCCAGGTTTGGCAGTAACCGGCTCAAGGCACCCGCGGTCGCATTGAGCTTGGTAGCAAGCTGACGGAAATGAGCCTGGAACCGCCACCTTCCGTCAAGCACAAGCTCAAGGTACCGGATCGTAAACGGGGATTCGAACCCCATCAACCATCAACCCAGCACCCGCAGGCGGCGCACGTCGAGGCCTGTGAAAACACAGGGCCTCAGACTTCTCCAGCGCCACTCTTAGCCCCAAAAGGCCGATTCGGTGAACCATCATAGCGACCTCAGCCGTCGCACGACGAGCAGCATCGGCAAAAGAATCCCCCCGGGCTGTTAGCAGGGTATCATCGGCGTAACAAGTTACGCCAACTCCCGCGACGAAATGGCCACGAAGAGCCCAATCAAACCCGATGTTCCACAAGAGTGGCCCTAGGACCGACCCCTGCGGAACACCGCATCCGGCCAAATGCCGCAAACGACCATCCACCGAATCACACGCAACCTCTCGTCCCTCCAGGTACGATGCGATGGTGTCCTGCAGGTAAACAGGAACTCCATGGAAACGGAGCGCCTGCTTGATCGTGGTCCACGGCCGCGTGTTGAACTCGTTGGCAATGTCAATGGAAACGGCCAACAGCACGCCACCGCTCTCCACCGCTTCGCTGGCGAGCGATTTCACCCGCAGGACAGCATCAATCGTTGAGCGCTCTCTCCTAAAGCCATACTGGACATCCGACAAATGGCCCATCCGTATCCAGGTGCCGAACGAGGCGGTCTGCAATGATCCTTTCAAAGATCTTGCCCATCTCATCCAGCAACACGATTGGACGGTATGCCGAAGGGGAGTCGGTCGGACGTCCGGCTTTCCTCAGAAGCACGAGCCTTCCTTCCTTCTATAGCGCCGGGAAGCGCCCCTGTTGCAGGCAAGCAGACAGGAGCCTGCGAAGGCGGTCACCTAGTATGTCCGATACGAGGCCCCAGATTTTACCTGGAATCCCGTCAGGGCCCGGAGCCACTTTCTTGGCTCTACACTGCAGTATTGCCGCGCTAAACTCGCCCTCAGAGACGGGCTCAGGGGGTCCTCTGGAGGCCACAGGATGTGGCAACATAGTAGGCGGGGTGTGCTCCACCTGAGCTGGGAACAGGGTAGACACGACTCTTCGAAGGAACTCGGGCTCGAGCCGTTCCGTGACCGGGGGCGCCCATGGGCGGAGTTTCCCCCGCACCGTGCGGTACGGGCGTCCCCACGGATCAGCATCGAGTGTGGCAAGGAGTTCCTCCCTCGCCTTGAGTTTTGCCTCCAGGATGGCGATCTTGAACGCCTGCTTTGCCTCTTTGTAGGCCTGATAAAGCGGCTCGTACAGCGCCGAATCACGACGTCTGCGTCTACGATGTCTGGCTGAGGCACGGCGCGCCGCGATACACGCACGACGCAACTCCGCAACCTCATCCGTCCACCAATAGGCGTTCCACCGGAGAAAAGAAAATCCGGCCCGAGGCATGGACGCGTCACACACGTCCGTAACGGCCTCCCGGAACCATTCCGCCTCCACATCCACTTGGACGGGCTCACGACTTTCAGGCAGCCAGGCCTTAAAGACCGCAGCTTCCCGCGCTGTTTCTTTGTCCAGGCGGTTTAGCCTCCATCGGGGGTATGTCGGGTGGGGTGTGCCGCTCGGAGGGATCACGGAACCGGAGGCGGAGATGTCAAACCGGATGTACCGGTGATCCGACAATGTTTCCGCCTCTGTGACCACTCTCCAGCCACTGATCCGAGCTGCAACCGCGGGGGTCGCGAACGTAATGTCCACGACGGACTCCCCTCGCGGTCGCACGCATGTGGCTTCGGTCCCCACGTTGACAACAACAAGTCCGTTGGACATCGCCCAGTCCAGCAGACTGTCCCCTTTGGGGTCAGTGAGACGTGATCCCCAGGCTACGTTCTTGGCATTGAAGTCGCCACCAGTGATCACAGGCAGGGTGGACTGACGGAGCACCGACCCGAGATGGTTCAGATCGGTCTCGAACTCGCTCCTGGTTCGACTGGGGGGAAATAGACCCCCATCAGCAGAAACTCCCTACACTTGGCGGCAACGACACCGCTCTGTCTGGACACGACGTCAATAGGGTGTGCCCCCGACACCATGATGGCCGACAAGCCACTCACGTCCCCGACCCAGTTCTCCCGGTCGTCACGCGTATAGTACCTGCGGAACCGTGACATTGTGGCGTTGATTGCTTAAGAACATTGATAGTTTAAGAACACAACCAGAGCACCGCGAATTTTACGCGAAAATATTTAGAACCGAGCAGTTAAATACTGTCATCCATCAGAGAGACCCCAGAGACCCAGACTAAAACTCGAAACCTTCTCAAAGAACAGACAATAGACCCCGGCGGGACTGCCCACAGGGTTGCATTTTATTGTGCGTCATGGAAATATAAAGTATGACCCCGAAGTGCGTACAATCTAAATGCAGTCTGCAATAAATCAAGCGAGCAATAAAACAAGTTTATCGTTGAACATTAACTTTTCTATATTGTTTCTCCACGTTTCGCTTGATACTCTTTAAAAGTTATATTCATTTTTTCGAAAACATAAATTTATAACTGTGCTAAAAAATGTATTGCAAACTAGTTCTTCCAGTTCTTATTACCATAGTTGACGGTGGAATCATTTACAAGCCTCGTGTGATAGGCGGCGTGGACGATGTGAACAATGAGTTTCCATTCGTGGTCAGTTTAGTACAGAAGAATGAAGATCCTGATGAAAAAATGTTCCGCCGAGCCTGCACAGGTACCCTCATTGCGCCGGAGTGGATCTTAACAGCGGCGCATTGTCTGCCCCCACTTGTAACAGACGTGAGGTACGGCGACTATACCACACCGAGAAACAACACGGGCAAAATCAAAACCAGTGTAATCTTGAAGTCATTTGCGCCACCTCATACGTTAAGCTCATACCTCATACCTCATACGAATACGATACGCCTAAAAAACGACATCGGTTTGATTTTAATAAAAAAAATTGAAATGCCCATCGTGGCAAAATTGACAGCTGTTGATTACAAAACGCTGACAGGCGTCCGAGTGAGGTATGCCGGTTTCGGAATGGTTGATAAGGCTGGTGAAATTGATGTAGACACTAAACCACTTCAGTTAGGCGAAGGAGTAGTAGTCAAGTGTGCTCATAATCTTTTGATATGGCATCCGGCAGTATGTTTGGCGCCGAAATGTACGAATCGAAAAGCTGATGCGGGCCACGGAGATTCTGGTGGACCGGTTTTCTTTAATGGCAGAATCATTGCAGTTGTGAGCGGGGGCCTTATAGCTCCTGAAGGTATATACACGCCAGTCAGCCCCTTTATAGACTGGATCAGGGATACTGTTATTATGAATCACGCTGATTGAATTTCAAACATGGTAGGACTGATAAATTGATTCATATTGTATGTTGTTACCCTACTCTTGAGGAGTAGTAGGTTTTTAGTATTTAAATTATGTTTTATTTAAACTATGCTGGGGGCATATTTATTACAACAATGTATCTTATTTTGAATTATAACTAACTAGCTGACCTGGCGAACTTCGTACCGCCTTAGCGTTGCAATGATTGAACAATGTCATCGTATGACATTGACATTAGTTACGCACGTTTTTTAAAATATGCAAAATTAAATGCATATTTTTCAATATTTCTGAGAGATTTTCTTAATATTTTTTTCCGTAAGAACCTTCTCCTAATAATAACAAATACAACAAAAAAATAATTAGTGAAATCGGTTCAGCCATTCACGCGTGATGCCGTGACCAAGGAAAACGGGTTTCATTTTGACGTGACAACGTCTTAAATTAGATTGTGGCTCGGAGTCACTCATGAAAAAGTGTAACGCCCGCTCACGTGTGTAACGAGTCACCGAACGAGAGAGAGGCCCGCCGGACCGGCGAATGCCTTGCGTCTCTCTCCCACTCAAACATGATCGGTCCGCCGTGCGCGCAGCACTAGAGAATTAGACGCGTTTATACACATGGTGTAAAAAAAACCTTAACGAAGCCGTCAACCACGCGTTAAGTACATCAAACCAAATCGTATGAAAAAGAAATTTTGGCTGGGAAACAACTTTTATTTTTTGACATCAAAAAAAATAATTTAATTCTAACCCGCAATGTACAGCGCGCACGCGGAAAAGTCACCGCGGGGCGTGTTGCTTTATGCCGCCGCGACGCGGTTCGGTTCGAGTGTGCGCTGTTCATTGCGGAGTGTGCCGTTTAGAGGCTTCTTATGAAAGAACTAGTGAAAATTTGTATCATGTTTCTTTGCAAAAAAGTTCAGTTATAACGGACAGAAGTCATTTCTGTAAAAATCATCATTTTTTTTTCAAACTTTAACCATCAATATCTCAGTAACCGTTAACTTCCCAGGTATATGGTGTAAAGGAAAAAAATGATCGTAACAATTGGTAGAATATGTGGTATTCGGCTTCGTGAAGGTTTTTTTTACACCCTGTATATAGATTAAGCCCTTGTATTTGACACTCAACACGACCTTACACGTTAAAAAACTCGTTCATGATTTAAGGTGGTAATATAGAGGGCGCCACAAGCATTTAATTGCAATATCACAAAATTACATACTTTGTGTTCAATATGTACTCGTAAGTAAGTATGCAAAAGCTAATCGACAAAAAACCTGTAAAGGGTATATCTGATATCGTTTTTTTGAATCGCCAGCAAAACTTTTTTTGTACTGTCAAAAATACTGTTACACTATATGCGTCATATTCAGTTGATCTGCATTAAAAAAAAACCCTCTTGTAGCTTACAGTTTGCATCAAGTCGCTTACAAGGTTAAAATTTAGTTATAAAAATAATGCATAAACACCAATGACCCAACACATTAAAACATCCAAGGAATCTCAAAAATCAAGAAGAATAATGCGTAATTTACGTTGTTTTCATTAATTTAAAGCTTTTTAAATTGTCTATCGATTAAAAACTTAAAATAAAAATAAAAGAGTAATCATTTAAAATACGACTACTTTTAGTATAAAGGTTAAAATGGCGAAACTAGGCTTTACTTTTTGTAAAACATGTCAAACAAACATCATTTTCCACATTTGATTGGTGATTTTTTTTACGTTCACCTGATATTTTTCATGTATTTATACTTTAGCGGGCTATAACGTAAAAACTATGCGGATTTGCGATAAGTGATTTGGCAAATTCTGTGTCACATTGCCTGTAGAAACTATTCTAAGTTAACTACTAAGTTAATAATTTAAAAAAAGGGATTAAATTAGGCTTTTTTGAAGACAAGTGCTTTTCAGGCATCTTCTAGGTGACCTCGCTCTATTTTAGGCTCAGTCTTTGACTCGTTGGGCTTAGTCTTGGGTCAAAAGCAAACCTAACCCAAATGAATAAATTAATTCTCGAAAAAAATAGTTATTTTTCATGACTATTTCTGCTAAGATCGTTCGTAGCTAATTAATTATTAAATTATCATTTTTTTCAGATGGTTTTAATCGATAGACAATTTAAAAAGCTTTAATTGATGAAAACAGAACGTAAATTGAGCGCGCGTATCAACTGAGATATGACGCAATTAGTGTTGCAGTACCTTTGACTGTAAAAAAAAAATGACTGGCGATATTTATAAAAACGAAAAGAGATACACCCCTCCCTCCTTGGGTTATTCCGGGTTTGTTGTCGACGAATTTTTGCATACTATCGATATACAAAGTATGTCTACCTGTGAACAAGAGACATTGTATAACCTAATAATACTCGTAGTAGGTAATAATAGTCCTCCTAGCCGATTCCGACCATGGCGGCCGATCTCAACAGAGATCAGCCAACTGCGCAGGAGATATTATAGTGCACAAGTGTGAGCGCAATACACAGGTGCACTCACTGTTACATCACTTTCAATGTTCGGTGAGACGGCAATCCGACATGACCGGAGAGAGATCAGGCGCAGGACCAACGGCTTAACGTGCTTTCCGAGGCACAGGGGTATAACACCGCCAACTTCCCGACTCCGAGCTGTTTTTGAGAATTCATTATCTACAGAAAATCTCAGAAACAATTACCTGGGATTCAAACCCAGGACCTCTCGGATGTAAGGCAGAAACTTTGCCACTACACTAACGAGGCAGTTATTTCGCATAACATTAGCTATGTTCATTAGCTATGTGTACCTATAAACAGCGGGCAGCTTAGGCGCATCTAATGACACCTCATTCGTAAAATATTATGAAGTATTTAGAAGTTATGAGGGAGCAGATGAACATACAAAAATACACACTTGCATACCTTTTAAAATCATTAACCTCCTTTTTGCTTTGCCGTAGTCGGGTAATTAAACTTATGTATATTATAGCGAAAATAGGGGTGGCTAGGTAGTGTCAAGCTAATAAAGGCGCAAGGTGATGGATCCTTCACAAAATATCTCAAATTAAAAGGATGAATTTACCCACGTACTTTAATATGTTGTAAAATATGTGACTTTAAAGTCTGTCATTACTTTTCTAACAAAGGTTTTCAGCTGGATATCTTGGACGTGTATGCAATAGTTTAATCGTTTATTTAATTGATAAGCCACCTGGCTCTTGGCACTTGAGATTTATATAACTAAAGTTGTAACAACAATATTGTATGCGCTAGCATCGTAGTTTTTACATTGCTCAACCTCAGAGGGCCGTCAGCGACTAACATAGAGCGGCTGACCAATGAACCCTCGACCAGCACCGTCGGCACTCTACACCGACGGCACACATCTTTATACTTACATATGTTTTCATACAATAAGTTCATTATATCAATAAATCAGAAAGGTATGAAACGTCCGTGTTGGTTCTCATTTCCCTCCGCTGCCGCCAAGACACCCTTGGCCGACACTATGATCAGCCTGGAGAGTCTGCCCGGCTGGCAGCGGGTCCGCGCCACTTACCCACCGTCGTGATGCTGCTACCCTGGCAGACCTGGGTGCAGTCATCACTCAGCATCTCCGTATTGTATGTAAGACCCCACCGAGTTAAAGCTTTGCTCTTTTTTCTTAATCCTTAAGATTTTGCAGAACACGAATGTTGCTTAAACTATTAAGTTTAGGTAGGTAACATCACACAGTGGCGGTATAATGAAAGACCGCGACCAACAGGTCGTTGTCGTGGTCGTCAGGTGGGGGCTATTCTCGTGCAATTGGAAAAAGTTCACATTCGTAAAATTTCGACCGATTACCACTCGAACACAACGTATGGTGCCATTCAGTCAAAATTTGAAGCTTAATTTCAAGTTTCGAAAAGACATAACACTAAAAAAAATCTTATCGGCTCCGGTCATCGCGGAGGAATCGAACCCCCGACCTTTGGAAGTTCGGTCCAATGCTCTAATTTAATTTCAAGTTTTTATTATAAGGTTTTTATTATAATTTTACCAAAAATTACGAATGCATGAGAATCGTACCCTGCCCTGTGATCTTTGAATAAAACTCATTATCTGTGGTGTGCGCCGGCGCAGCATGACTCTCATTAAGACAATCTAGCCAATGAGTCGCGCGGATTAAGATTCGTGCCTGTTCAAACATTGTTGATTGCTTTATTTGACATTGAGCGTTATTGCGTTATTTCAATTGTCGAGGACATTACTTTTTAGACCAAATTTACTCTAAAGTCAATCTTTTTACGCTGACATAGAGAGAGATTATTAACGCAACCTTTGCTGACTTACTTGTGATAGATTTTATAGTGCTGAATGCATGTTTAGAGATCCTAAGACTTGAATAAGACAACTCCAAAACCTACCTTTGTTAAATTTCAAGAGTTGGCAATCAAATTAACGTATTTTCTAAATTCACAACAAATGTTTTAGAAAGAATTTCGAAAATGATCTATTCCCTACGCAAATATTTTAGATAATATATGGGAACGTTCAACGAGCAATGACAACGGTTAATACTTATTATTATTTATGGTAGGTACTCGTTATAGGAACGGCTATTTCACGTTAATTTATGTAAGCACACGATTGCCTAGGCAATATCGTAAGGCTTTCAATAGAAGCATAAAAATAATTTATTATACAATTTTTTTTTAAATATATTTATTATGAAAACAACATGGTACATTTTATGAACAAAGTCCTACAAAACTATTTACACAGTTTGTCTGTAGGATCAAGTGAGTCTCATTAAAAGTTATTTACAAGTAATATTTACTAGTAAGTATGACTCTCGACACAGCTTAATTCATTCACTAATTAGTGCTGTTTTTCATGAAAAATTTAAACAATTCGCATAATGCTTCCGCTTCTACAGAGTTACCATAAAACCATGAGGCAAGCCACAAAATTCGTTATGAAATATGGCAACCACGCAGCCGTCATAAAAAAACGTCTGCCAACAAAATATATTCACGAATTACGAAAACGTTTCGTATAATAAGCCGGCCATTATCAGCGAGATGGCATTCAAAGTAATCCATCCCTTTTTTGTCACCGCGCGGACTAGTCTAACCCGGTCCAAATGGGAATGCAAAATGTCCAGCTTTGTTGCATTCCGCTAAGATTGTACCGTTAAATTTGAATGCGGGCGTGGTGTGCGTGCGTGTATGTACGTGTGCGCGGCATGCGCATGCGCGTTGTCGCAGACTGATGGATGACAGCTGACGTCGGCGCCGCAAAGGGCCAGGGGCGCCGCAATCCGCGCTCCCAATATACAACCTAGGACCCAGGAATGCCACATGCGCTTAATTAGAGCCGCATCGGGCTAATGCGACGGTAACGAGTGATCTAAAAGTGCCGTCGGATTGATGTGAGAAATTAAACTGGCCCCGCCATTAGCCTATTATATCATGTAAAAAATATTCATTTAGTTTTACTAGCATTCTCCAGCGGCAAATACGGCCGGTCAGAGAAGCTACGGCTCGTTACATAGCACTGTAATTGCGGCAATATTGTCGTTGAGATGTTAAATTATATTTCCATTCCAATTTCCAGTGAGGGCACTAAGTAGTCTGATGGATGCTAATTGACATGTGGCTTAACATATCGATGTCTTTGGTGACGACAGCATGTCACTCTTCAATTAAAAGGGTAAATGATAGCTTTGTTTTGTCTGATAAATACCAAAGTACTTAACCTTCCTATAGGAGCAAACATAAGAATTAACAACTAACAAACAAACATATACCATCAACACATCCAGAAGTTGAAGTTTAAACCAACGGACAGCTGCTGTTTCTATGTTGAACTTTGAAAATGACGCCACCCACTAAGATAACCAGACATCTACATATCATGGTGCCCTTTTGGTGGTCCAATATTGGACATAGGCCTTATTCTCTTCTAGACGCAGTTAGACATTATCTATTTTTAACGTTTTTCCATTTGAAAGACTTGTTAACGTTCATATTGATTCAAAGTAGATCTAGCATTCACACAAAAAATCAAAATACCTCCATCTAAAGATTGGCAACCCCTGGTCCAAAGGCGAGCTCATTAGACATTCGCAGGTCGGCGAGTAGCGGCGGATTCCACGGATATTGTATAGTATACCTCATATTATAATAGGCCATCTCGTCCTGCGCTCGCGCCGCCACCGCATCACTCGCGCCGCGCACTTAGCCTAATGCGAACGAAACCAAACGCTAATAGTATAAATGAATTGCTAGAAATGATACAAATGCGGTCAGTCTGACGGGGGGTGTGGTGAGGATGCGCAAGGTGGTGTAGATTAAAAAAATAAAAATCAAGGTCATAGAGCCTCGCCATCATGCCTAACTAAATCTATGGCAGTTTCAAGTTAGTGTTACTTTAGTTAAATCTTAGTGTGGTTCATTGATGTGGCTGTCAATCGTGAACAATGTCACGTAAAGTTTTTTATTTATTTAAAGAGCCTCACCGTCATTGAAGTTACTCGTACCTTGAAAAATACCATATTGGTTTAAACTTAGATGGTTACTTACATAAGAATAGTTATTGAATAAGGTAAAAACAAAAAGATACATGGTAAAATCCCGTATTCAATTGTTAAAAATAATACAACAACATCACATAACTGAGAAAAGTAAAAATAACTAAGTAGGTACTATGTAGATAGATTCAAAGAATTCAATTAGAGTTCCTAATTTGCCAGATACGCGAAATTTTTTATTTCTTCTGTAGGTATCTTCGTACAATGTATTTAATTTAGTTACTTACATATAGCTTTAATTTTTTATTTTATTTTGCAGCCTACCTAATTTGATTTCACGATGTTGATAGCTTTTCAGCCTTTATGCATTACGATTTAACCGTAAGGTGACTTCATGGGCATTACATGCGGACGATCCTGTGCGTTAACGACCAAGCGCAGAGCGGCGTGAACTCGTAAGTCACACGGATGCGCACGCGCATGTTCGAGAAGAGCGTTGAGCGAGACGCAATAAATCGCAATCAACTTTTTGGATACAGAGGC
This sequence comes from Pyrausta despicata, assembly GCA_963921415.1. Lineage (NCBI taxonomy): Eukaryota > Metazoa > Arthropoda > Insecta > Lepidoptera > Crambidae > Pyrausta > Pyrausta despicata. The sequence continues at coordinate 17,110,808 of OY992851.1, read as the reverse complement.
GTACTATGTTAACAGTTCAATAATAGTCTTATCGTTGTCAGTTTTTTTTTAAATACGCAATAGGGTTGCACTCAGCCCTAATCACACCGGATAATAAGTGTTGATTAGGCTGAAGGTGGAAATGAACTACTCCAGGAATCCTTATTCATTGAGGCACTAGCTATTTTGAAACACAAATATGCTGAATACATCTTCTTTATTGAGACGCATACAAGATAGTGTTAGCTAGCCAGACGGACTATCGAGTCCTAACACGTACATACCAAACCGTGTTCAATATTATCCCACTGAGAATCGAATCCCGGGCCTCTGAATCAGTGGCGTGAACCACTACTCGGAAGAGAAAGATGATTGACTCTAAAACGAAGGCATTATTTTTATTTATTTCAAAATTGAGATTCCCCTCCACTACTAGCTTTTTTAGCAATTTTAACAAAGTGCAGGCAGTTACAGGCACGGATTTTCAAAAATAATACCATTTAGGTACGCACGAGAGATGTCATTAAAAGTCACTTGTATGTACCTATACAGGGTGGCCCTAAAGGTGACACTAAATTTACCTTTCGGGCCAAACTGTATAAGGTAAGTAAGGATAATCAGTAAGAACTTGAAATATCTTTGCATTATAGCAACCTCGCAACCTAAGTAGTAATTAAAAGCGGTGAACCGTTTCCGTACAACTCTATCTTTTTCACCCTAAATGTTTGGTATTCCATTGTTTGGATACCTATGTGTAGGTGGGCCAGGCGTTTCATAAACAAGTATATCTAACAGCGGGGAGTCTGCAGCGACCCTGCTGCGAACCGCTGCGACGCGGGAATATGCTAACAATTACTGCACAAAACCGAATGGCTGAAGTGAGAAGGGTGGACGACACATTATTGTTTGAACGGTGCGAAAGTCGAAAGAACGGGTATTTGTGAGCACTGGAATGAAAACTTAATTGAAAAGCCCTATCCTAAAGGCATGAAAAACAAGGTGATAGTAAGGAAATGAGAATAAAATTAATGGTGTTACTAAAAGTGAACCAACCGTGAACTAAGCATAGGCTTCAAATAGTCTAGGTTGCGTAGATTTTAAAGTTTTTTTCAATACAGCTTTTATCGTTAAAAACAATGAGTAGAGTTGCTATTCCTAAGTTGTATTGAAAACCTTAATGACATGTTACTGAATAACTTGCAAGGGATTAATTTACCTAAAGATATAAGCGTTCTAACGTCGTACTCGTACCTAAGCTTCTACTAGGAAGTTATTTCTACAGCAAGCTTAAGATGCATCGGTTTCCTTAAATTCTATTCTGATAGACTAAATAGGTAAATTGACATTTTCTTGTGTACTCCGGCGAAACATAGCTTAGCCGCAGTGCACAAATGCACATAAAACTGCAGGACGTAAAAGTGCCATCCGTTATACGTAAACGACGCCCGGCGCCATTAAACGTATGCCCGGCCACAGAGTACATATGAACAGTACGGAAAAATGCCACTGCCTCGTTGGTGTAGTTACAAAGTTTCTGCCTTACATCCGAGAGGTCCTGGGTTCGAATCCCAGGTTGAGCCAAAATTGTTTCTGTGATTTCCTGTCATGAATTTCTCAAAAACAGCTCGGAGTCGGGAAGTTGGCGAAGTTACTCCCCCGTGCCTCGGAAAGCACGTTAAGCCTTTGGTCCTGCGCCTGAACACTCTCCGGTCATGTCGGATTGCCGACTCATCGCACATTGAGAGTGATGGAACAGTGAGTGCACCTGTGTATTGCGCTCATACTTGCGCACTATAATATCTCCTGCGTAGTTGGCTGATCCCTGTTGAGATTGGCCGCCGTGGTCGAAATCGGCCAGGAGGAGGACTATACGGAATAATAGAACATATGCTCGAAATTACATTGGCACACAGACGCACGAATCTTCAGGGCGCATAATTGGGTTTTGGTAGTATTTGTGGCCAATACCCGATTTGAGCCCTATTAAGATGTCCGCCTGTTTTATTTATTCACAGTGTTTGACCTTTTCTTGCATACCTACTGCTCTACCTCGTATACTGTCCGGCGCACCTACCGCGATAATAACCTCTCATACATTATATTTTACTAGCTAAACTCTTTTATTTCCTATTTATAAGCAATGGATAGGTGTAATAAATGGATCGAGTATCACCCTTTGTGTTTATGTTAGCAATTCTTTCAGATACGTAAGTGTAAGTTATTTTGCGGTTCGTTTTCAAGAGGTATTTATTTGGCTTATTGATAGATATTTATATGTTGCAATGAGAAGAGGACGAGTTTTTCTTTTTACTTTAATAATCTACTGTATTAGAACTAGTCCCGCTTTATGTCATGTAAACACCACCACATGTGCTATTATTTGTGATTGCCAAGTGAGCTTGAAAGTTGATTGCTTACAAAATCAAATAGCAAATGGTGACCCCAAATTGTGCCTTGAGCCTTTGGGTAAAAGAATGAAGGGAAAATGCTAACTCAAACAAAAGGGATAGATACCACTGCCATATAAAAGTTTTAGTATAAATTCAAGAGACAGCGCGGTCCGCCCCGGAATCGCGGGGAATGTCACATCGAATGCGTAATAAGGGAGCGACGTCGCGGACGTCAGCTAGAGAAGAATGACCTGTCAGGGGTAGAGCCCTGAGGCCAGTAGCATTGCGTTTTGTTTAACCACATTTTGTCTAGTTTAGAGTTATTGTTACCAACTTAAATATACTTCAGCGCAAGCAGAACAAGATCCTAAGATCCATTGCGTAATTGCCATGTTATATTACCAACGATGAAATCCTCAAGCACCTTGGAATGACAACAATAAAGGAAGAAATTCGGAGTCTGATAGCTAAGTACAAAGAGCGGCTTATCCATCACCCTAACGAACTTGCTCGCCAACTCACCATGGACCACTATGTGAGACGACTAAAACGTCGCCATATCCTAGAGCTAGAAGAACGTCAGTAGCTCTGGGCAGCAGATGAGTTGATACATCCAATGGGAAGCAGCTCAGCAAGCCACCATCCATCACAGAACAGATTCGCTCATAGTCCAAAGACTGATTTCAAATAAACTAAAAAAAAAGTTAAGGTTTGTTGCACGACTCTTGATTTTTTTTAAAAGCACATAACATCTACTCAATTTCACTTAGCCTGATGCTAAATAAATATAAAGCTGAAGGTAGCCGTGGAAGCTAGTACTTCCGTAAACCATAAGCAACGAGTTTTTTTTTACTTCAACACTGGCTCTCTTATGTCGGAACATTTGCATATAAACATCGCATTGCAATAATGCTGAATACACAATATAAGCAAGACTAAGATAAGCAAGCGTTAGGTATCCAAGCGAAATAAGAAGAGTTACCTATTAAGTATGTATTAATCGTCAAAATATTGTTGTCCTACGGCCAGTTCCTGCCTTCCGGCTTAAAATATATATAAAGCTAAACCTATAGCTAAACCTAAACGTGATTTGAAGTTTCCCGCTAAAACCAACACCTACACCCTTCCTTTCGGATTGCATATGGCCATTTCAAAACCTGTCTTATAATTACGACATTCATCTTATCTGGTTCTAACCTATCACACTAAGTGATATCTCACCTTTTGAGATCATATGAACTTCGCAAACTATCATCAATCAAAACACTTTGTAATTGTATTTCAGTAAGTGTAAAACATGTGTCAAATGTCACAACTGTGTTTTAAGTCCATTTTTCTCTCGCCCATGGGACTTAACCTTCCGTAAGCCATCGAGCGCCGAGCCGGCCTAAAACACGCGCGAGATAAGCCGCATCAATTTTTTCTGGCGAAAATCCCCCGACGGCTGCCGTCATGCTAAAATATTCTCCCCACTTTATGCGCAGAATAATAACATGAGCGAGCCATGGGAGATACATTTTTCACACGATTCTCAACTTTTTTACGAAATCAAAGTACAGATTATTACTCGAAAAGCCACCACCATTAGCTGAATGGCATCCAAAAACCAGACCGGTTACGCCCGCAAAAACGCGGTAAGACAAACTCGCGTAAAAAACTGCGGTCACCGTTTTCGGAGCAAAAAGCCGCCGGTCCGATGTTTATTGTATGAGACGCTGAATTTCAAGTCTTTTTCAGCTTTAATGGACTATCCACCCTCGGCTCCGCGCAAAAACTCGCGCTCAACTCTCGCGCTAAGAACTGCGGCAAAAACACCGGCCTTCGATAACGCATAAATAAAACATTAAACCCATGGTAATATTCGTTGTCCACTACGAAAATAAAGGTCCAAACAGATACCTACAAATACTGTTAAAGACCCAGGTGGCTGGCCAACACAAATCGTGAAAAAGAAAAGAAGTCCTACTAAGGTGCTGAAAAAAAGTCCTGCTAAATTACATCTTTCTGTGTTTGTTGATTTTTGTATTATTTTTTGGTGTGCAATAAATAGTTATATTATCTAATCTGACGACCACTTTTGTGTAATGGTCAAAAAGTTGACTTTTAACCGAGAGGTATTCGATCCCCGCACTGTACAAACATTTGTGTGCATGAACATGTCTGTTTGTACCGGTCTGGGTGTTATATGTATTTATTTAAGTTTATTTGTAATACCACTATTGATTCTGATATCTGTAACACAGGTGCTTAGGTATGCTACTTACCACAGGGTTAGATCAATGTATGTGAGGTTGTTGCAAATTTATTATTATTTATTTATTTAATCTAATCTAACAATGCTTGTTAATGATTATTGCATTAGATAGATCAATTCACAAACTCTACCTTCATTTCAAAACTGCTAAAACATTTCGTTGCGGAAAGACTTGTAAAACTACAAACTTCTTAAGTTCAATTTTAAACGTTAAACAAAATTATTTCTGCAGTAAAAACATTTTTTTATCAGCAGGTACTATAGAGCTTAGAGTAAAGATTTTTTTCGAGTAGAAAACTTACATAGAAAGAACCGAGACACGTATAGCGAAGATAAGCGATAGGTTCAGCCCGCGCGAGTCATGCCGCGAATATTATTCATGGCGGCGCTTTCGGCGGGAATTTCATAAAACTTCTTTATGTTAATGGATTGTATAGATTGCCCATCGGCCAGTCACTCGGTCAGTTGCCAGTCACTGTCGAAGTCAACTGACCGTGCCGATGGAATCGAATGGATGCTGAGTTAAACAACTGTAACATGATTAGTTGTAATGCATTTTGGATGTTGCAAAAAGTTGAAAACTATGTCAATTATGCTGTCACATCTTCACAATACCTAAACAAGCGCAATATATGAGTGCATGCCTTTTGCCTGGCGTGCAATATTTTTATGCAAGTTAATATTGTGCAGGATCAAGTGGTTAAAATGCGAGTATGATAACTAAATTTATGAATTTAATAAATGCCGCTGATATACTTACTAGGAATAAATTATTAAAGTTGTACGTCTGATATTGAACATATATTAGGCTTTTTTACAGATATTGAATAAAAGAAAATTAGACTTTCGACAAATGGGACTCGAAATTAAGTTCTATGTTTCATTATTACATTTCCTCGGTCAAATTCGACAAATGTAATAATCGTATCAAATTTTTGTCAACAGTACCTATATACGAGTATAAATTGAATTCTGATGGAATAGCAATTAAAGCTCAAAACATCATTGTATTTAGTCTATATTTCAATAAGATCAAACAATTATATCGTACTCAGACTTAGTTTTGAACTTTAAAGAGTTGAAAAGTTTTTAGAATGTCAATATAAGAAATAATTATATTTCTGAATTTTAATAAATTAATCGCATCCCAATTGCATTAATAAAACTAAAACTAAATAAGTTAAAGAATATTATTACATTTACCCCGTTGTTACAATTCCTCTACTTAACCCTATAAAAGGGATGAGGAATAAACTTTCCTCACTTTTAAAAAAAGTTAGAGGTAGGTACATAGGTGATTTGCAACTTGGATCTTTTTAAAGAATATACAAGCATTTTTTTAAATGTTACTTACGTGTAAGCATTGCATACAGTGTAAGTTCACACACAAATAACTCTGATCCAATGAAATTGCGTACCTAAACACCCTAAAAGCAATATAATGTTTCTCGCCGCGTCTGATTCGCGATGACAAAGAGTCGCCATCGATCACTTACCGATAAGAGACACAACCCTTTCACGGCGTGTTTACCGGCGATATATCTTGATCAGTCATTACCGCGCTGTTCAAACTGCGGTAATGAACAGCGTCACTGATCACTTTAATGACGCATTAGCTGCGTTGAGCAAATGATGAATTACGCCTTTCTCCGTAAGTGGCGGGTTAGCGGATAACGCTGAGAGTGGAATGTCCACGCTTTATTAATTTGGAATAATGAAGGAGTTTTATGTGTTTCGGCTTACGCTCTGTTTATATCTGATTAACACGCGGACACACACTTATCGATACAACCCTGCGCTGAAACGGCTCTACCTATTTGTAAGTGGTTTATATTTCGCTTAAATCGCTAACAGACGCCTAAAATTAACTCCCTTTTAATAAACTTGTATGAAAGCATGGAATAATTATTCCACTTTTTGTCTTTTTTGCTAGAATCAAAGATTTAATTATTTTAATTGCTGAGACGGTACATGGAATAAAGTTAAGTAGTTATTCTAACGTCGAGTTTATTAAAAGGAGTATGCTCCAACGCCTAAAGGGTGTTTCGAGAATAATAAAATATATTTTTTTACAATCTCATTCTTAATCTTCAATCACTTAGACATTAAGTGCGTCAGAGCCGCAGTGCGTCTGATAGGCGAGTAATTCGCGCGCGCGTGGACAATAAACTTTAGAGTGCGAATCATTCAAACATTCCTGTAATGGTGTCGGTTTTATCTCCGTAGGACTTGAGACACAGATAATGCTATAATTTATTTAATTAAACTTGTCGGTTTTATCTCCGTAGGACTTGAGACACAGATAATGCTATAATTTATTTAATTAAACTAGCTGACCCGGCGAACTTCGTACCGCCTTAGCGTTGCAATGATTCAACAATGTCATCGAATGACATTAACATTAGTTACGCGCGTTTTTTAAAATATGCAAAATTAAATGTATTTTTTTTCAATATTTCTGAGAGATTTTCTTAGTATTTTTTCCGTAAGAACCTTCTCCTAATAATAACAAATACAACAAAAAAATAATTAGTGAAATCGGTCCAGCAATTCACGCGTGATGCCGTGACCAAGGAAAACGGGTTTCATTTTTATATATATAGATAACAATTTAGAGTTTTCAGCAAAAAATCAACAAATGAGAGTGTTGCTTTTTGGCTACTTTTTTGTAAATAAATTATATATCTTACCTTACACTTACATAAGCAAAACTATTTACACGAAAATACCTACTATGTATTTCAAAACAAAGAAACGTTTACCTAACAAAAGCCTTAAGGCGAAGTTTATTCCAATCTTTCCACAATCAGAAGCACTTCCTGCACTGGAAGAAAAGACGGTCAGTCATACCAACAATAAGCGTAACCCGATAGTTAAAACTAATACGGTTACGCGTTATGTGTGAATAAGTGCGCGTTTTTATTAGAAACGCCATCCCAGGTCGCAATTATATTCGGACACATTTGGAAAATGGCCGGAGTAGTGTTACAACTGGTTTTATGTGCCCGCGGGATGTAGCGTGATAGTAAAATGATCTTAATATCGCATAAAGCCGGACACTCTCACTATTGTCTGTGGATCGACATCATATTGCACTCACGCCAAATCTAATAAAAGTGATGTCCAGAAAATTACGCCCATATTTTTTTACAACGCTAATAAGCCGGACGTTCTTACGAAGAAATGTTTCTGAACGTCATTTTTATTCAAAGGGACGTAAATTTTTGGAATAGCGACCACCTGTCACAGTCTTGAATGACAAACAGAATGTTACGGACAAGGACGCGAAACTCAATTATGGGGGGCGGTCGCAGTTTAAAGCGCGGACCCCTGACATTGTGGCAGGAAGAAAAACATTTTTTTTACACGACACACCCTCCCGCGTTGTATTTAAAAGTTGCGTAAGAGCTAGTGTGAATTTATTTTCATTCATTAACCAAAGTAGTATCTTTAATACATATGTATTTTATAGAAGGTACATTTCTAAAGTATCAGCAGCAAATTGATACTTTACCTACCTACGTACTGCTGCTGATAAGTAAGTATGAAACAATTGATTTTAACTAAGTACAACATTGCACCAAGTAGGTTCCCGTTACCCGAATATTTGTAGGAAAATCTAGCCTCAAGTTTAACAGAAAGTAATGTACTAACATGACTAACTGTAATCTGTAAGTGCACCTATAATAAATAAAAATAAAAAGTAAAAATAAACTATGTCGATAGAAACATACCTTACATAGTGCGTATTTCATAGATGATAAGAAATATTTCTGACCTTAAACGGCTATACAATGTACATGTCGTAGTACGAGGGTTTTGGGTTCTGTATCGGTTTTTCCACTATGGATGGTAAATGACGCTAGCTCGATCTCCGACATGCAAAACTACCACGAAAAGCAACGTAAAGAATCGCGAAGCAGTCTCCAGGACTACAAAGAAAATGCTCCAAATTGCACTGCGCTCGGAGCGAACCAACAAGGGCGGGGGTGAAATTTTAAAGCCGTCACAAATGCAAGGGATAATCGCACTGACTGCTTTGCATCCGCAGCCACAGGCGATCCAATCGCGCCCCTAACAGCCACAAAATACAACTTGAATTGCTTAAATCAGCACAATTTGTAGCTAAACCATTTTTGACAATTATTTCTTTTCGATAAAACCTTTGTGCGCGCTTCGCAGTAATGGTCAGTCGGCGTATTAGCGCCATTATTGGGTTCCTATAATAAAGCGTTTCCATTTTTTCCCTTTGCAACGTGGGAATAAGAATTATCGTTGAAGAGGCTTTCAACGTTTTATGATGGGCGTAGTTGAGGCGTCACGAATTAATCAAAGAAGAAATTACAGTCATTATAAAAATGTGATTGTTGACGTTGTTGTGAAAAAATGTGCTCGCACTCGCACTCACGCCTGTTCATAGTAATAAAATGAATGATTGTATTATTTTACGATTCAGTTATTATTATCTTACCTAGAACGATTCTCTGAATACTTAGTTACCCACTTAGTTAAAAAAAGAGGTTCAATCTGAATATCAGATGAAACTAGAAACAATAAACTTTCTCAGAAACAGCTCGGAGTCAGGAAGTGGGCGGTGTTACACCCCCGTGCCTCGGAAAGCACGTTAAGCCGTTGCGTTGGTCCTGCGCCTGATCTCTATCCGGTCATGTCGGATTGCCGTCTCACCGAACTTTGAGAGTTATGAAACAGTGAGTGCACCTGTGTATTGCGCTCACACTTGTGCACTATAATATATCCTGCCCAGTTGGCTGATTTCTGTTGAGATTGGCCGCCGTGGTATTATTATTATTATATAAGACTTCAAACAATCGCAACAACATTCAAGTTTTAACGACCCAATATAAACGGGATTACGAGGTTTCCCTCGACTGCAAGCGATTTCCGCCACCCCAGGCGAAGAATTTTAAGCATGTAAAAATACAAAGCACACCACACGATCCTTTATTCCCAATAGCTCACGGGCGCACCTCCGCAAATCGTAATCCTCTTAGAAAACATTCCCAATTTAAAAAGAATTCCACCTCTTATCCCTGTGAGGAGGGCACGCGTAAAAAATAAAAGGAAAAACTCTACGACACGCACCGGGGAGAGGTGGCCGTACCTACAACATGGTTTTCGCCGGCCCCTCGACTCGATTCTTTACAGGTCGCTTCTTCCGCCGAGAAAGCATCTATTGAAACTCCACTCAGGCCGTGTTAGCTATCTTTTTAGTATAAAAAGGGTCGAGAAATTCTCGAGATCCTTTTTTATCCGATGGGTGGCCGCCCGCCCCTGAACCGCGCACACACTCTTCGTGGACCTATAGGAGCACACATAACATTTAGTATTTAACTACTTTTATTGCTTCAAGATTGACTATCTTAGCTAATCAGTCATAATACTTGTAACATTTTTAGCAAAGGTAGAAAATAACCTTCGTTCGTGGAACCTAACCTAACCTGTTTGGTAGGTACTTGATTTGTATGTTAAACTAGTGGCCCCCCGCGACTTCGTCCGCGTAAATCGGATCCCATTGTTTTCGAAATAGCGGTCGAATGGAATAAAAAGTATCCTATGTCCGTTTCCTTGTTCTAAGCTACCTCTCCACCAATTTTCAGCCAAATCGGCTCATCCGTTCTTGAGTTATACATAGTGTACCTAACTGACACCACTTTATTTTATATATATAGATGATAAACCTGTAAGACATTCAATACTCGAAAGGACATGTCCTGGAAGGTATTCCACCAAAACCCTATTAATATATACCTATGACCATAAATATAACATCAAAAAAGTAAAGGAGTCGTATTTTAAAATCGTTATTTACACAACAGTAACTCCTACTTACATCGACATTTCTCAAAAATGTAACGAAATTGTGTTCCATCCCCGGCGGAGCACTCGAGCGCCCCCGGGCCGCACTTCAAATATTTAAAGGGCACGGAATTTGATTTCGCTCGCTCTCTACTTGTACCTACCCGCAATTGGATCACACGAGCGGTTCTTCATTCCCAGTTATTTCACTAAAATCAACTTATGGAAGCAAATTTTATTACTAACCCTAAGTAAACCAGGACTCGATCGGCCAATTTTGGGATTATTTATTTGGAAATCGTTTTGAGTGCGGTTGCGATTGAAAACACGACTGAGTCTTACATGACTTACATATAGGTAAATAGTTAGATAGAAACAATTGTAAAATACAACAGTGTACCTATATCAACCGTTCTCATTTACAATATCTTATTAATATACAATTGGACCACTATTTTTTTTTAAACTGCACCAAAATCCGTTGGGTAGTTTTAAAGACATAAGCATACATACAAACAGACATAGGGACAGGCGCGGGAAGCGACTTTGATTTATACTGTGTGTGATATACTCGTACATTATACAAATAGATAAATATCGGAATTTCTGCCAGAGTTATTGAACCCAAAACCACAAGTATGTGTTTCGTGGGATACGTCGCCACAGAAACGCAGTATCTACAACAACAATATAGATATCTATTCACTTCAATTCCGTAGTACGAAAATAGGAATTATAGGTGGAATCCACATAAGACGGCGCGCGCCTGGGGATCGGTTAACCCGCGTTACACGACGCCCGCAGGAGAAATCCGACTTTCCACAAAGAAAATAGCAATCAAAATTTGATTTACCGCCACCCGCGGCCATACATCAAACCGATCTAATCCGTGGAAAGAGGAAGCCTAAAATCTGGAGGGATCCGCCGCTGTCGAATTGATAATCCTAGCGGCGGTCGCCTTTAATATTTATGATCGGTAAAAAGATACGGGATACCTTATGAATATATACGACGGTGTCGGCGGTGTAAATATACAATTACTATTGCGTATGTGCACTTATAATGGAGGTCTATGATGTTTATTGTAGGTAAGTAATCGAAGGGTGCTAAGCAATTGGGATGATGACACCTATCTTAAATATTGTCAAGAACATGGTGTTTAAAAAACATAGCCCCTATGAAGTTAATACAACCAATATATTTCAAAAAAGCTGTAGAAACCAATTTTTAAACACACAAAACGCAATAAATATTCGGTCAATTGACTCCGATTTCTGACACATGACCGTGACGTCACAATCATTTATTCCCATACGAAATCTATGGAGGCAGACCGTTTTGACAGATAATAAAAAGTATGTCAACGATTGGTGGTGTCGTCTAGCCAATTGCAATTTTGCTCTAGAAGCACAAATCTTCTAGAGCAAAGTTTGCTTTTGCCATAAAAACTGCTTACCAAATAAGACTTATGCAAAAGTAAACAAGTACCTGTTATTGATTAAGAACTGGCCAAAATTATAGTAATAATGTAGAGACTTTCGATTGATACGTGGCCTGCGATCGGCCATTATATTACGATATCAATTCGAGTGTGCGTAGGTGCATTATTCAGGGCACGCGCGCTGCAGGCGAGTGCGGCAGGCAGATAAGCGGAGTCCGGGGTACCGGGGTAGGCCTGCTCCTTCGGGTAGCGTCGCCAGACGATCGGGTAAAGCCGGACCACGGCATGCCGTCATTTTTGTACATAAGAATAACTAACAAATGCGATATCTGGCCAAAAATCTGTCACTTTACAAGTAAAGTTCCTATGGCTATGAAAGCCAATTTTCAGCTCACAGTGCATGCCCAACGTCAAAGCAATTTTAGTTATACCACAGAAAATATAATAGTACTACGTGTTATACGTAACCTACCCACGCACCGGAGCTTGCAAAATAAAAACAGTTCTGAAAAATATCATGCATCTCATGCATGTGTCACCATCTCTCTTCCTCAGAAGCCACTTAAACGCTATAATAGCCCATGCGTTTATTTCTCGATTTTTTGTTATGTTACCAGCTGGTTTCAAAACCGCACACTTGTCTTGTTTCTTGCAAATTGAGTGCACTGGTAGCCATACTCAAAATTAGACAGTTCTCAGACTAACTACTGGTTATAGGATCTGAACGCGATCTATTTTAATGAGTATTAGGTACTCACTGCTCGACGTTTCGGCTGGTCAGTCACAGCCGTGATCACGAACTGACTCAAGCAGTCAGTTAGTCGGCCGTGCGACCTGATAACCAGTACTTAGTGTTAAAATACAACGCCAAAAGTTGACGCGAGTTCTCAGACTGTTTGGCTTATGATAGGCTTTTCTAATACCTTTGAAATGTTCAAAAATAAAAGTTTTTTCCGGTTCCACCTCATCATAAGCAGGTACGAGACCTCCGCCAAATTTGGTCTAAGTTTACCAGGTTACAAGCAGTTTTCATCCAGTTCGATGATGCAACCAAAACCTAAAACACGAGTTTCAGCTTTTACACCCAAATGCACGGCTGATGGCTACTCTGTCCGGCTTTTTTCGTAAACCTTGGCGACCTCACGTCCCGATCCCGAACTCGGGGGGCCTTATCGGAAACGGCTTACAGTGACCCCATGCTAACTCCCTCGCGACATCGCTCAGCCCTCGCCCTGCCCCGCTCTCCCCCGATCGATCTCGATGCAAAATTGCCGCCCGATACGCGATGCTGTTTTTGTTTCGCACTCGTTATTCTTTTATTGAGATATTGTTACGATGACGGTGTCAGGTGGCGAGGGTATCTTTACGTGTTTCATGAGTTTTAAATATTGCAATGGTAGAAAACATGGTTTCTTGTCTGTCTCGTAGTATCTAATGGATTGTTTGTAAGCAAACAACACTTAGTTACTTAGCCAGGTAGGTTTACTGACTTCGATAAACAGAGTAACTACATCTTCTGCTGGATTCTTACTGCGACGTAGGAGATTCGATGCTCAAGTTTTGTGCAAACTTCAAAAAAGAAGGTAATATTATTTTATTAAAGAGTGCGTTAAATTTTTTGAAATGTTTGTAAGTACTTCAGATTTGCAATAACAATGCTATATAAGAGCCCTTTAAACACACTTCCCACACAAACCTCACAAAACTTTAGGACCTTCAAAAAAAGTCATAAATAAAGATTCAATCCTCGTCTTCCCCACAAACAGGTTGAATACCAAGAATATTCGATATGTTCTCATGGGTGCTGGATCAAAAAGTCCAATTTGGTTTCAAATGCCCCTGAATATTGAGCTCGGCGGATACATACATATTTTGCCGCGATAAGGGCGCGGGCAGTGGTGTGGGGACCCCTATGGAACTATGTGAAGGTCTGATATTGTAATTGCTGTGTTGTTTTGATAACTCCATTTTACAACACGTCGCTATCTAGGTAGATACCTATGCTAGTACCTGTAGAATGTTGATGAATCGCTTTTGACGACCACTTTGGTGTAGTGGCTAAGAAGTTTACTATTAATCAAGAGGTTGCGGGTTCGATCCCCGCACTGTACAATCATTTGTGTGCGTGAGCATGACTGTTTGTACTGGTCTGGGTGTATATGTATTTATTTAAGTTTATTTGTAAACCACTGTTGATTCTGATATCTGTAACACAAGTGCTAAAGCTACTTACCACAGAGTCAGATCAATGTATGTGATGTTATTGTATAGTATATGTATTCCTACCCAAACTAGACAACAGATTATTAAAAGCTAGGAGTTAGTATAACATCAAGTCGAGCTTGCAAATACTGAAAGACGATTAACTTTTTAGATAGATAGGTACAAACGTAAAGAGTTCTATCTCCCTAATAGGAATTTGGGACTCTTCCCAAATTCCTTGGTTGAGGAAACACAATCTCCCGTAAGTAGGAACTTAGTCCAAATTTATAAGTAAAGTCATTTTATGAGCAACAATTTAGAATTCATGGTTCGCAACCTTCAATTTTAATGCTAATTTTATCAAGCGTACTTTGCCGTGTTTTACGGGCACTCCAACTCGTACCTTCGAGGGTATTTTATCAAGTGCCGTCGTGACAAGAACCTGCACATCGCCCATCGATTATGGGGTAGGTAAAAAGCGTATCGAGTGTCGCCTCGACACGGAAGATTGAGATCTTGCGGGGCGTCCGGCGCAGCGCCCGCCGCATGACAAATAACCATCCAGCGAGGGTGTCGCAAAAAATGAATAAGGAAATTTACCTAATGGCCGCGATTCTTTATTTTCCATCCCCATTGTCGCGCAGACAATGCTGTAATGGAGGGATGACGTGCGGACGCGAAACGCTCTTATTTTATTCTTTCGTTTCAAATGATGCGACCTCTTTATAAGAGTTTTGGGGCTCCATCACGTTTTGTGCTTTTGCGAGCCATTAGGCGGGGAGGCCTTGCACTGATTGCGATTCTATTACTAAATAGGGAGAATATAGAAATCGCAAGAAAACATGATGGTAATTAATGGGTCAATGTGGGTTCCAGACCTGCTTTGGTGAATGTTAAGTTAGCAATATTTTGTGTAATGTCCTTTCTTTTGTACTTACTAACCCTAGCACGTAAGATATTTTTTCTGTAACTACGAACCCACTATATGGAAAATTTTATTTCTGAAATAAACATTAATAATAATAATAATTAATTGACGTAAGGTCACTGAGGACATGAGTACACTATTTTATTTTTTATTTATTTATTTATACATTAGTGAGTTACATTATTTTACTTAATACTAAACTGCCAAACTGCTGAGCAGTTTGTCGGCAGTACTTATTCGATAACACTATTGCTCAGAAGCCCTCAATCCT
The DNA here is from genome assembly GCA_963921415.1 of Pyrausta despicata. NCBI lineage: Eukaryota > Metazoa > Arthropoda > Insecta > Lepidoptera > Crambidae > Pyrausta > Pyrausta despicata. Next base: position 17,095,526 of record OY992851.1, on the reverse strand, counting down.
CACTCCTCACTAATTATGTGCCTACCTAGGTATTAATGTATTGGTAAAGCCTCTATTTACAAGTAAAAGAAGCAAGTAGGAAGTGATTAAGTTAGCACTTAGAAGTTTTTACACTTATGACAAACTCTAGGTAAATGCTTTATAAATAAGTATTACATTTCAAAAAGTGTTGAGCTAAAGGCTGTTGCCATTATACCTACTAATGGCAAAATAAAAATTAGAAATATTTTAGATTAAACATATAGCTAGGTACTCCCTTATATCAGATTTTATTAATAGAAAATTTTATATAATGTGGAAAAAGAGTGTAAAGCTCTTTTGTTATTTTATTGACTTTAAATAACTGAAGTAACAAATAAATAATTAATATTTTTTTTAAATTGTTTTATAAATAAAATTTATATGTATTTATTGCTATAAATTTGCGAGTTGCCAATAGGAACATAAAATAAAATTAATTAAATTATCTTGAAAATCCCATTATTTTAGCAAATTGCACATTTTTATTCAAATTGCTTGGTAAAATTAAATACAAAATAAATTTAACTTACCAATTTCACATGCAAGGAAACAATCCAAAATTGATCACAAATTTTCTGCACACCGCTCACATCAATTAACTTTCTCTCCATAGAATATTTTCAAAGCTACAAGTGGATCAATACACTGATACTTTTCGGTTTAAAATATTTAAATTACCCTTTAATAATATGCAAGGGTGGTTAGCCGCGTCAGGGCCAAAGGGCGACTGCAGGGAAGTTCCCCGGAGCAGCCACCGAGCAGCCCCGGAGAGATCTCCGGAGAAGCAAATTCAAAGTTTGACAAATCCTACCTTGCCATTGGGTAAAAAAGCCCCACACCCTTTTGCGCCTGTGCTAAAAAAGGCAAGGGTTAAACAACTTACCCCTTTTATTCAGCACCCCTCATTTTGCATCTCTTTCTTTACCAACCCCTTTTGGTTTTTTTTAACAATACTCATGTTTTTCGAGCAAACATGCTATGGTGTTGTAATTAAGAATAAATTTGATAGAATAACATGTTAATAATTCATTATGTTAACTATTATGATTTTTGAAGCGAACTAGTAGTACATACTTACTTAGCTTCTTTTCTTTTAATGTTTTGCAAGTAGCAGTTTAGTAGGTCATCTAACGCTCCACTGTGACCTTTACATGAAACAACTTTCTAATTTCATAAGTAAAAAATATTTTAACAGTTAACTTATAAATCAATTAGTATAAAACAAACAGGTTAAGAAAATTTTAAACTTTTTTGACAGCTCAGCTCCCGCTACAAAAACGTTTCTTTCCTCTTATTGAAATCAAAAGATTTATTGCACATCTTTTCTTTTATGTATTTTAATGTAAAAAAGTATACAATACATCCATGGTTCAATATTAATATATGCTTCATGTACTAAAGAAGCTTTTTCTATTCTTTTCGATTGTTAATAAATAGGCCTGGTAAATAAGTCCTGTGAAAAACATAAATTATCGGTGTAACGGATCGCATTAATAAGTTTCTTTCCACGCTTTGATAAGTGTAAGAAACCGGTAGAGAGTAGTATATTTCTTCAACCGAAACATTCTGAGACATAATCAAGATTCCCTTTCTGAGAAACGGAACTATCTTGTCAAATTATGCTTGACAGGCAAAAGAACTGTCATCTGTCATTTATTGTCCAATGTCCATCCGTCATTAATTTTTAGGTTAGAATAGTTGAGTTTAGCAGATTTTGATCTAATTTAATTAATTTATAACTGGTATTTATCAAAACTACAGAAACAAATAAGAAATAATGACTCTTTATCATTTTGGGAACTGCTTGGCGTTGGTTTATGCTCCTTATCATATGGCTTACAAGTTTTCAGGAATGTAAGTAATTTATTATCATTCGCTGCCCTGAATTTAGTTACAAGTCTCTTATCTAGACTTCGTAACAAAAAACGATTGTCTCTGTGTTCCAGCTCTGAGTATGCAACGTTTTCTAAATGTGTATACGCAGGAGGACTGTACATTTTCACGCAGCTATGTAAAATGTTACTCTTGGCGACATTCTTCCCAGACTCTGATAGTAATCAACTGAATGGTGAATACGATGTATTTTTGGTAAGTTTATCATTTATTAAGTGATAAAAAAAAGTTAAGTGCGATAAATATTCCTTACTTTATTTTCAAGGCATCAAAAGGAATTTATTTTGTTTTCTTAGTTATTTCTTGGCTAATGATATCATAATAATTTAGATGAATCAATTAAAATTTTTCAGGAAATCCTGAAGGCTACAGTAGACTTTGCTGACTTACTGGGACTGTACTTTGCTCTCAACTCTGTGCCTGGGAAAGGACATGCAAAGATCCTTACAGCGGCTATTGGCTGGGCTAGTGCAGAGGTTTGTTACTGTATTTTTTTTCTACATAGATGTGCAAGTTACACACACAGGTTACAGATAAGTGATGCTTGATGTTTTTTTATTTATTTAAGCTTTATTGCACAACAAAACTTCGTACAAAAGGTGAACTTAATGCCATAGGGCATTCTCTACCTGTCATACCTTTGGCCTAAGCAGAAATGATTAGTGGGTGGTGCAACAAGAAAAATAAAAGAGAAAACACAAAAATAATAATAATAATAATAAAATTATAATAAATGCTTTGAAATAATGCACTTAATGCGCACACACTCATTTAAGCCTCGACCCGTCGGCTCACAACATAGAAGTTGATTTGTTGAAGTTGAAGAAAGATGAAGAGTAAAAAAAAATTACATGGCGTTTTAATTCAGGATTTTAAATACATTATAGTCTTGGCATTTCCAGTAAATAGTTGATTGTCTTAAAGAACCCTTGGCATGTTGTTTATGAGCTCTGTCAAGGTATCTCATACTATTATAACAAAAATAGTATTCATTTATATTTTTAAAAGTTACATCTTGTAAAAATTTACCAAAGACTGGAGATCACTTATGTATTTTCTTTCCATACATTTCACATAAAATAAGATAGCCAAGAATGATTACTATCGATCTTAGATAGTACAAATTACCATAGATTCTAAAACCAATACAATACATGAACATCATAAACGGTTCAATCCTTGGACACAACAAATGCACATTATCCTTACTAATATTATGCGAAAGTAACTCTGTCTGTTACTCAATCATGCCTTAACTACTGAACCGATTTGCATAAAATTTGGTATGGAGATATTTTATTACCTGACAAAGGACATAGGCGACTTTTTACCGCGGGAAAATGACGTATTCCCATGGGAAAATACTGTTGCACCGATCGCTTTTACGCCTTAACTACTGAACAGATTTTAATGAAATTTGGTAAGGTAATTATTTGAGACTTAAGAAAAGGCATGAGTTACTTTTGACCGCGGGAATACAACGCATTCTCATGGGAAAAATTACTTGATGGGTTATCTGATTCCTTCCACTCCTTGATTACCAAAGATTTTGAATGAATTATGTTTAGATAAAATTGGTACTGATAATTACGGAAAAAAAACGCATTCCAAAAAAAATAAAAAAAGCGCGGGTAAAAGCTAGTGATTAAATAATTTTGAGTGGCAACAATGAACACCCTAAAGTAAATTGTCTGTGGCACTTTTTTTCCTGAAAAATTATGGTGTCTATTGATAGTTAATTAGAATAAGATATAAAAATAGAGCTTTCTCACAAAAAATGAAGTTCCATTATAGAGAAGAGTTTAATTGGTTCTCGTAGCCGTAATACTACAATAACTGATTCCAGGTGGTCGTGACTCGCAGCATTCTCCTGTGGGTGGGAGCCCGCGGCTCGGAGTTCGACTGGCGCTACGTGCGCTCGTGCGCGGAATCCAACGTGGCGCTGCTGCAGCACGCGGCCACCGCGGCGCTGGTGTGGCTGTGGACCCGCAGCGACCTGCCCCGGAAGCACTCGCCCGTCGTGCTGGCCCTGCTCGCTCTTTCGCCCTACAAGGTTGTTTTTTACCCCAGTGGTGTTAAGAGTTTGACTCCTATGTCTGTGTGTAGTTGATGGAATCAGGCGTTACTTTGCGGAAATCCATGACTAAAGCTGAGAAAGAGGATTATTTTGCTTTAAATTTCCACTAAACGACGCCAGCACAGGAACCAAAATACATCCATCTGTAATCACCTGAAAAAAGCTACAGTCGCAGGACTTACAATACCTACAACTCACAACGTGACACGGAAGATGCACCTGGAATCACAACACTGACTGACACCAACAAACACTCGACGCGTTTCGCCACTACACGTAGCATCTAACTAACTAACTAAGGGCGAAACGAGTGGTTTGTTGGTTGGTCAGTGTTGTGATTCCAGGTGCATTTTCTGTGTCATGTTGTGAGTTGTAAGTATTGTAAGTCCTGCGACTTCCAGCTCTATCATTTTCAGGTGATTACAGTTTGATGTATTTTGGTTCCTGCGCTGGCGTCGTTTAGTGAAAATTTTAAGCAAAATAATCCTCTTTTTAGCTTTTATCTGTGTGTGTTTGTGTGCTTCTGTCTGTGGCATTGTGGCTCAATATCGAAGAACGGACCAATTTCAGTGCAGTATCTTTTGTTCGAAAGATAGTTTGACTATGGTGGTTCTTAGTCGTGGCTGGTCAAATTCCGTCCAGTTGAAGGTGAGCTTCAACATCTGTTTTTCTGGCTCATTTGGGGTTTCATAATTGGAAAGTTAGTTTTAATGCAATAGTATTTTTGGCCAAATAGTTTTTTTTTGTATTTTTCTCTAAATCCATTAAATTATTACAATTTGTGATATGTTTCAATATGTTTCACTTTCTAATCCTACTACTATTATAAAGGCGAAAGTTTGTAAGTATGGATGTATGGATGTATGGATGTATGGATGTATGGATGTTTGTTACTCTTTCACGTAAAAACTACTGAATGGATTTGAATGAAACTTTACCACAATATAGCTTATACATCAGAATAACATATAGGCTACAATTCATAAAGAATTTTTAAGATAAAGGCTTTCCACGCGGACGAAGTCGCGGGCGGCCACTAGTAAAGTACTAAATAGATCAGATAAACACAAAAGGCGGGGGGGCCTAATGACTTGTAATACAGGTTTTTAAAACTGCCGAGAGACTATACACAATAGAAATAAAATTGTTTGGGGGTCACCAGTGACCAACATGGCGCACAATGTGTTAAATAAGGCTATCAATAAATCTTTTACTATGTGGTTGTGGCATTATTTGTTACTTATGACACTACTGTGTTAAAGTTTAGATGTTTGTCCAACAATCAGGCTGAAATGAACTTTAAGATTTCTTATATTTGTGGAGAGAAATGATAAAATAAAAATTTATTGAATTATTTTATAAGGGCCTGCTGGAGGACGCCGTGGGGTCGGTGCTGGCGCTCAGCGCGTGGGCGCTGCTGGCGCTGCGGGCGCTGCACGCCAGCGTCGTCGGGCTCACTGCGCTGGGAATGTACGCCGTTCTAGCGCAGCAAATTGGATTCTAAATAGTCATTAATTTATTTATGTATGGTGTGCGAGAGTACCTAGTGTTAATGTTATGTGGGTATTGGAATGTAATTAAAAAACTTGGTATGATCGTATCTGTTATTAATTTTGATGGGCTCACCCAAATCATCGCTTCCGAATAGATAATACAAGATTATCCTATTTAAATACTTGCTTGATGGGACTTTGTTTTACAAAACGTTAAAACAATGCATTATTATTATTTATTAATATTACTATTTATTTATTAATTTTCCCCAGCATGCCTCATTTATTATTTAGCAGTAAGCTTAACGGTTATTTTATGAATAACTGTTTGTTACTGAATAAAAAATTCTTTTCATTCCTCCTTTTCAAAAAGTTTTGGCAAATTTCTAAGAATGTATGTGTATGGCAGTAGGTATCGTTTCCTTAGCTTGTTTGTTTGACAAAAGAAAGGTTTGATGAACGTAGTACCCAAGTAGTACTGTAGTATTTACCTAACCCCGGATCTACATGTTGGCCAAACTTATGCCATGCAATCATAAAAATATAAATAAAGAAATGACCATGGTACGCCATATTTAGCAGAAGAAAAATGCTAATAAGCATGTTGTGTTTTATTTAAATTTTCGCGTGGAGTATATCACACACCCTCACGTTGGCTCAAACACGAAACACCAATCAACGTTGAGGCCAACGATTTTTCTATGTCCAAGCATTGAATGATAGATTTTTTGGCCAAATTTTCCAGCCATTAATTCAACCCAGATCCTTTTACGGATTATTTCGCGATTTATATAGATTTTGTTTTACCCTGACGTTTCGGACCCTTTTCACCATCCGTGGTCACAGGTAGTGTCTCATATCAATGTCTACTACTGTTCGCGTAAACCGAAGAAACAAATATGCAACCCAGATCCATAAATGAAGGAAAAATTAAGGAATCGCTGAACCATTGTCCCCGTCGAATTGGGGCCAATGGTTCGGCCAACGTGTGGGTCGGAGTAAAGCTGACAGACATTTTAGTTTGCTTTGTGGCTGCTCTATAGTCAACAAGTCAGTCAGCCAGCTGTCAACGCCACCATACATATTTGCACAGAGTACATTATACAATTTGCTTATTTTTTGTCAGTTCGGAACGCGAAAAATGCTTATAAAAGGTGCCTAAAAATCAGTAAATTATGATTACTAGCGCCTGCATATCATTATTTATTTCAAACACCGTTCAATAATGTATTAGAAGATTAATTGTAACGTTTGAGTTTTGTCTCCACAACGATGTTGTTTTGGGTTGCATCGTTGATGGTGGTGTTTTTATCGTTCCCGTGTATGGCTGAAAGGAATTATTCGATAAGATGTAGCAATAGCAAGGAGTCCAGCACAAGGTTGAAGCAGTCGGATGACGGCGTGAGGGCGCGCTACATCATGGAGTGGTGCACCGACGCCAACCCCAACGACACGCTATGGAAATACGACGTCAGTTTTGACCGTTTCAAGCGCAATCCTCGCACCTGCACTAATTCACATTCCGCCAAAGACATACTTTTGGACTGGTCTGAACCACTTAATTGTGATTATGTGAGTGTCTAGTATTACATTTTTTTTTTGTTTACTAGTTGATTTAAGTGTTACATTGTATGTGTATCATTTTTTATTGATTGATTTAACTTAGTGAGCCACCAAGCAGACATTGATATACTATACGACAACCACTTTGGTGTAATGGTCAAGAAGTTGACTATTAACCAAGAGGTTGTGGGTTCAATCCCCGCAATGTACAAACATTTGTGTGTATGAAAATGTCTGTTTGTACTGGTCTGAGTTTTATTATGTATTTATTTAAGTTTATATGTAATACCACTGTTGATTCTGATATCTGTAACACAAATGCTTAAGCTACTTACCACGGAGTCAGATCAATGTACATGTAATGTTTTTGTATATTTATTTATTATTGTTATGGACTTGCATTCAGGCGAATGCAGCTCAAAGGGTTAGAAAAACATTCTAGATACTCACCTCCACTAATCTGCAATGAACCTCTAAAGCTGTACTACCTATTAGTTGAGGAGATGTTCACACAGTAGTGAGGTTGATCAGATGACTCAATAGTTAATTAGTCTGTAACTTCAATAATAGAGCCTACATTGTTGATGCAGAATGTAAGTTTTAAACTATGTTCCTTCTTGCCAGGTATGCCTTTCTACACCCTTGGACTTGGTGTTTAACTCAAGCTACACAATTAGGAACTGGTTTCCTAATCGAGGATCCTTCTCACACCTTACCAATCACCACATCGAGAACAAATACACTAAAGATGACTTCTCCGATAAATATGTAAAAGGCAGTGATGTGAACCATGGGTAATAGCAACTTTTTTAAATAAATAATGACACTTTTGCCTTTCAAACTATGCTGCTGTAAAAAGGATAAGTGTAGTAAGAATTTTTTTTAGTAAAATGAGTAATCACTGATTCCAAATTGAAATATGATTATTTGATCCTGGTAAAGATAGCTGCTGTGAAGCGGCCAGTTTTGATAAGACAGAATGCGGAAAGTGTTCTGAAGAGGTCTTTTTTTTATCAATATGGGTTCGCTCTTGACATCATTCTCCCTCTAGGAGGTACAGAAGATGTCGACGATGTAGCGAGCTTACCCAGAAGGTGCCTATTTATTTTCGCTTTGAATGAACAACATAGTTTAGCATAAATGCAGTTATAGGGGCACTAGAATCTGATGAAAATTTGAAATGTCATGTAAATAAGACTTTCATATGGCACTAATGACTTGCTATATAATTGTTGATGACATCAAAATACTTTGATTTATTTTAGTAAATAACTATGATTTGAGAATATTTTGAGTGAAACATTATGTATGCATTGCCATATTGCATCGTTTCAACTGTTTCTTGAACTTTAAAAGTTAAAAATCCAATCATTGTCTCGACTAGCTGGATAATGCTAATTTAAAAAAGGATTTATTCAGCTGAAGCAAGAAATAATGATCAACATTACAATACAGTATGGTGCAATAATATTTTACAAATTATAGATACAAAAAAAAATTAAAAGTTTACCGCCTTTTTCTCAAAATCACGTTGAAGTCCCTTACTGCAGTTTTTCTTTGGAAGACAGTATGCTAAATGAGATCTGGCAGATCTTTAGTGTTATGGAACAACCTAGCTTGTAATATAAGTTGTAATCCTCAAAATATCATAATTTATATATTTATTATATATACTTAAAGTAAAATTAATTGCATAAGAAACATATAAAGGGTGGACCTAATGCATAAGGATTAAGCCACGGCAATAAGACACAAAGATTTGTTATTGCTGCATTGCAGAAATCATCAAATTAATGTTTTAGATAAGTTCTAACTTAGTCTTTATTTCCAGGGACTATGTGTCAGTGCACTACTTTCTCAACAACATCCCGGCTGTGGATTACAAAATGTTCCTGTGCTATGAAGCCCAAAGGCATGAGGTAAATATTATCTTCACCATCATAATAGTTTGGAATTCTTACCACAATTAACAAAAATCTAATACCACCAGGCATGATTGACAGCATTGCTTTGAGGAAAGAGAGATAATTGTTCAATGATTATGTGTTGAGTAGGAAATAATATCCAAACTTCATTCAGGTATATCTACATATACAGTGTGTCCCTGGATAAAGTGCAATCCCGAAAGGGGATGGAACTAGACCTTGAATCATTGACTAGAAAAATATAAAAAAAAATTATAAAAAATTATTGTAACTATCTTGGGTAAAAAAATGTATTTTTATGAAAAAAATGATTTTTTTAGACGTTTATTCTAAAAAACTTCAAATTACTAAAGAAATGTGCCCTATAACTATGTAATTTTATAGCTTACTTTTATTCTTTACCATTTTAGCTTTCAAATAATAAAAAAAACAATGTTCTAACTAAAAAAACACGCTATCTACGAACTTTTAAAGTGGAGCCTAATCGTGTTACCGTGCAGGAAGAGACCGTTTTTTCCATTCAAAATCGAGGAGGCAATTTTGAACATTTAATGCATTAAATAAAAATGCAAAATTGTAAATTACGGATAATTTTATTTATAAAGTTATTGTGATTAAAGTCTGACTTTTATTACCTACTAAAATCTAAATAACTCCTACCTAGCCAATTTTTTAGTTAGAACATTGTTTCTTTTTTATTTGGTAGCTAAAATGGTAAATAATAAAAGTAAACTATAAAATTACATAGTTATAGGGCAAATTTTTTTAGTAATTTGAAGTTTTTTAAAATTAACGTCTAAAAAATATTTTTTTTTCATAAAAATACATTTTTTTACCCAAGATAGTTACTTTTTTGCGGACTATTTATTATTTCATGGTCATCGCCAGGTATTAGGCATACTGTTTTTTTTTTATTTCAAAGAAATAGACCCATTATTTTGGAAGAAATCAATACTTTTGTACATAGAGTCCTTAATGAAACATGAAAATCTTAAAATACCAATAAATCCTACAATATTTTTTTATAAATTTTTTTTATATTTTTCTAGTCAATGATTCATGGTCTAGTTTCATCCCCTTTCGGGATTGCACTTTATCCAGGGACACACTGTATATCTGGTATCAGGTACATCTGCATAAAATTGTAATTCCCCTTTTTAGTATCCAAATATTAAATATTATTACTATTTTACAAGCTGCTTTCTAATGTGATGCCAAAGTGGTAAGTACTTGTAAGATATATTTGTTTTTATTAGTAAAACTACCTATGTGATGTTACTCTTTATCAATTAACAATTTCAATTTAATTTTAATTTAAGCTATTTCGTTTTTTACACGGTAATCCTTTTCTTTCGTAATGGTTAGCTCTATCCTACTACTATTATAAAGGCGAAAGTTTGTAAGTATGGATGTTTGTTACTCTTTCACGTAAAAACTACTGAATGGATTTGAATGAAACTTTACCACAATATAGCTTATACATCAGAATAACATATAGGCTACAATTCATAAAGAATTTTTAAGATAAAGGCTTTCCACGCGGACGAAGTCGCGGGCGGCCACTAGTATTAAATGTTTCAAATGACTGCAAGATTACTCTGGTTTTGATTTTGTCGGTGTTGTTTCTCGGTATGGTCATGTGAATGTCGCCGTACCTCACGTCTGTTACAATAGGCTTGTTTCCACTATGAAAGAAATATTCAAAAACTGATTTTCTCTAAAATAATTCATAATTTCAGATGCCTTTACACTAATATTTTTCTGCAGTTCGTATTATTTGATTTTTAATTGGAATTCAAATGATAATTAGTCACTCAGTCGGCATTGCACGCGGTGACGTCAAAGTGTGTTATTCCCATACAAGCTCTATGAAGAAAAGCGTTTTGACAGTTGATAAAAAGTACGTCAACGATTGGTGGTGTCAACTACCGTATTGGGGGCAGACAATGCGCCGCTGTTAAGATCCACACGGAACATCCTTTTATCAGGATCTCTATTGTTGTATACTCGTTGTAAACTGACCACGAATGGAAACTCATTGTTCACATCATTTACGGGTTATAGACGGACCCGAGGCTTGTAAATGATTCCACCGTCAAGTAAGAACTGAGAACTAATTAGCAATACATTTTTAACAGAAGTTTAAAAATTTCATTCGACTTTTAGAGAGTACTCGTAACAACTGAAACGTAAAATATAAAAATAGAAAACTTTTTGGACAAAGATTAATCTTTGTTATATGCGCTTGCGAGTTTAAATAACTCATTAATGTGTCCGCGGGTCGTAATTCGCTTGCTGTTGAAACCAGGCTTGAGTCTGGGGTTTCTCTGATGGATGAGCTATAGGATTTTTTGCCAGCATGAATCTGTAAAGTGAAAGCAGCAATGCGGCGACCTGCGAAAACCTGTGCTCTTGTTGTGTTTGTTCTTGATTCTCCGGTTTTTTTAGGGTTCCGTAGCCAAAAGGCAAAAAACGGCACCTCTGTATGTCTGTCTGTCCGTCCGTATGTCACAGCCACCTTTTTTCCGAAACTATAAGACACCATTATAGCCCTGTCACTTCTAGAATAAGAGAATGAAAAAACTTAAAAAAAACATATGTTGTACTAATGTACAACATATGTTTTTTTTAAAGTTTTTAGGTTGAGGTGGTAATCCACCTCAACTTCCGCCGTAAATTGGTTTACACGAAATCTAGTGAGTAGTTTTTTTATGCGTCATAATAACAAAAACTTTCATACAAAATACAAAATATTTTATTTCAGTTACTTAGTCTGATACAATAATAGTTGTGGGAACTCCCTTTTAGGCAAAACATCGCCTGTGTTAGGAAGAGCCGCTCTTTTGACAATCAATTACAAAGTAAACGAAATTACAACTGATAAACACTAAACAAGCAAGCAATTTAATACATTATTAGTTAAAATAAATTTACTTTTCTTACTGCTCATAATGTGTGTGGTGTATGTGTATGACAGTGGTGTGTATGTGTGCGTGTGTGTGAATGTATGTGTGTGTGTGTGTGTATGTGTTACGTTGTACGTTGTTTTGTTGTTAATATCATGTTACTTGCTGTTACTCTTCATGGGCGAGTCCAACTCGCACTTGGCCGGTTTGTAAAAAATAACAAACGCAAAATTATTGCAAAATTATTTAACACGTATGGTGTAAACTAAACATGACTGCAACCTTGACACTGTCTTGTGGCAAACATTTAATTATATGCCTTTAGATAAATTTATAACAGTTGTAAAAGATGTATTATTGTCGAAAGGATATTATAAAATTGATAATTATATAAATGACAAAGATATATGGAAATGTTTGAATGTAAACAATTGCAATTATTGTAAATAAAATTTGTAAAAAGGCAATGTGTGACTGAGTTTCTTGCGCCGCTTCTTCTCAGCACTGGCCAAAATTGTCCCGAAGTGGTGTTAGGGTTAATTTATATATGTTGAGACGTGTAAAAGTGCTTCTTGTAAGCATTGCTAAAATCAAAGTATCACAGATTTGGTCAAGTCATTACAGAAATACAATGCTCGTTTGCCCCAAAACTACATCAATAAGGCTTTCTCGAGATGTTCCACGTATAGCTTTTCTCACATACCTGCAAGTTTAACCACAAAATTGTCTCTCAGGACGCGGCCGATTGCCGCAACATAATGCGGAACTGCTCGACTGCGCTGTCAATTTACGAGATCACCTGCACGCTGCAGCTGCCCCCCGGCCGGTACCAGGTGCAGCTGCTCTTCAACGCGTCCTGGTCCAACACTGAGCTGGAGATCAAGTCCAAATATGTCAGGGATATTGGTAAGTTTCATGAAGTTTAGTATTCCTATAGTAATAGTCAGGAAGTTGGCGGTTCTACACCCCCGTGCCATTAGTTTTGCGCCTGATCTCCCTTCGGTGATGTCGGATTGCTGTCACACCGAACTTTGAGAGTGATGGAACAGTAAGTGCACCTTTGTATTGCGCTTACACTTGTGCCCATTAATATCTCCTACGCAGTTGGCTGATCTCTTTTGAGATTGGCCGCCGCGGTTAAAATCGGTTAGAAGACAATTACGTTGCAGTATCTATAAGATGCAGGTAGAGTATGAACCACTTACTAGTTGATGTGAGACCTGTGCCCAGCTGTGAGACGTATACAGGCTGATGAAATAAATAGTTAGCTTATTTTGCTGCTGTGGACGCGAAACACAATGGCAGGGTTCAAATGGACAATTGCGTGGTGAGAGCCACAGTGGCTCTGGATTTTCTCGAGTTGTACCGTAAACAATCCAGGTAGGGTGTTCTTGCCGTGCGCTGGGACCCGTAACCCTGGAAAGAAATCCTGGGCCTGTGGCAGACCACCCAGGCAACACATGTCTTTGGCCCCAGCTTCCGGTAACACAGGAGCCTTAGCCGTCTAGAAAATTTAGAAAATAACTTGGATCATTTCAATAAAAGAGTGAAAAGTTTGTTACTAGACAGACATATTGCAACCTAGGCCAAATCGTCCCTGTTGATGGAATCAGGCGTAACTTTGCGGAAATCCATGACTAAAGCTGAAAAAGAGAATTATTTTGCTTTAAATTTTCACTAAACGACGCCAGCGCAGGAACCCAAATACATCCAACTGCAACCACTTGAAAAAACTAGAGCTAGAAGTCGCAGGACTTACAATACAACTCGCAACGTGACACAGAGTCGCTCTTAGTCTATCGAAGCGACATCTTCTGAGGATGCCACGTGTAGTGGCGTGTGGCGTAGTTAGTTTTGTGTTTCCAGGGGCATCTTCTGTGTCACGTTGTGAGTTGTATCGTAAGTCCTGCGACTTCCGGCTCTAGTTTTTTAAGTGGTTGCAGTTGGATGTATTTGAGTTCCTGCGCTGGCGTCGTTTAGTGGAAATTTAAAGCAAAATAATTCTCTTTTTCAGCTTTCACATCGTCCCTTACAATCAGGTAAGATTGTGGTCATAGGTCTGGATAGTAAAATACAAAAAAAGTCACTAGCTGTTTCCCTGCCTGATTTTTTAACTGGCAAGTTAGTTGGTTTTGTGTCCTCTGATATGTACTGTAACTGTTCGCCTCCCGTTCCGCAGTGGTGCTGGCCCCCGCACCACCGGCGGTGGCGGGCGACGCGGTGTCTAGCGCGGCGGTGGCGTGGGCGTGCGGCGCGCTGCTGGCGCTGTGCGCGCTCGCGCTGCTGACGCTGCTCGCGCTACGGTGCCGCCGCGCTAAGGACTTTAGGAAGAAGGTGCTGCTCAAGTGGCTGCAGGGGTATGTGATCATGTCTATATTTTATGGCTAGGTAGAAATATGGCGACGATTTTACTTATTGATTTTCAATTTATTTTTACAACAATATCTCTTATGACGAATTTATAAATCAGTGTTTTTGTCGTTTTTTTTTTCATTTATAGTCAAAGAATACTTTTCGCATTGAATATTTTATTTATTGTTTATATATCTTTGACGACCGCTTAGTGCAGTGGTCCACAGGTCGGACTTCTAAAAAACCAAGGGTCGCGGGTTCGATCCCCGCACAGTACAAGCATAAGTGTGCATGAACACGTGTGTTTGTACTGGTCTGGGTGTTTTCTATGTATAATATGTATTTATTTACAAAAAAAAGTATTTAAGTATGTTTATCCGTTGTCTAGTACCCATACCACAAGCCTCGTAGCTTAATTTGGGACTAGAGAATTGGTGTGATTGTTGTGAAATATTTATTTTTTATTTATTAAGGAAACATACAGCTTTATACCTCGTGTGTGCAAAAGTTTTGAGACGAAATAAAAGTTGCATAACTTTTTTTATAATTAACATATATTTCTAAAATTTTCAGTAAACAATAAGTAGATAATAATAAACAAAAAATAATTATTATTATTCAAAATGACCACCCTTGTTTTAATACAGGCCCTTAGACGATTTGGCCAGTCATCAACGACGGCACGAATCTTTTCCAGCGGGATTCGCTTTGCTTCTCGGACAAGAGCTCGCTTCAGTGACTCTCAAGTTTGGGTGGGACTTTCGGCAGGCCCTGAGCTCTAGCTCAGCCCATAAAGCGGATTGAGGTCGGGGCTGGAAGAGGGCCATTCGTTCGCCGCGATGAAGGCCGGCACATTTTCCCTCAACCACGCTTGGGTGGTTTTTGCTTTATGGGATGGCGCTGAGTCCTGTTGGAAAACCCAATCCTTGTTGTGAAACAAAGTAAGGGACAGGGGTTTCACAACAGGCTCTAAGATGTCAGTTTGACAGTTCTTGGCTTTCACCTTGACGCCTTGTTGACAGAAATGGAGCGGAGTGACACCTTCATACGAAACTCCCAACCATACCATCACACTAGCCGGATGATGAGTCCGCGAGACATTCCGTGCTGAAACTGGGACGTCCTTGCTACTTTTTGCATACACTTTAGTATTTTGTAGGTTGATCTTTTCTTCGACAGTAAAGATTTTCTCATCGGTGAAGAGTATTTTCCTCGCATCGTGTCTCTTAAGCAGTATTGGACAACGTTCGCGTTGCAATTTACGAAGGCGATCGTTTAAAAAATTAACTTTCCTACGGCTATACGCCTTTACCTTAAGATCATATTTCAGTATTTTGTTGACTGAAACGCGCGAAATATTAGTCTGCAGAGCTAGTTTTTTCTGAGTTCGACATGGATTTCGGCGAAGTCGCTCTCGGATGATTTTGATGTTCGCAGGCGTCCTTACAGAGCGCGGCCGACCACTCCTTTGGCGATCTTGCAAAGAACTTGTCTTCTTGTATCGTTTAATAGTGTAATACACGAAGTTACGGCTCACACCAAAAGTTTTCACCTCACGGAAAATCTCCATTGGTTTTTTTCCCGCCTTAAATAGCGAAATCACGGTCGCACGCAATTCTTTTGTTTTTTCCATCACGAGAAAATTGAAAGAAATGAATTTGAAAATCAAAGGAATTAAAAGTTAACATTCGAAATTCAAAATTAGAAAAAGAAATAAATAGCAGCCAGTAATTTTTTATTTCTTTTTTTAGCACAAAGTTTGTCTCAAAACTTATGAATACAAGAGGTAATAGTACCTAGTAATAGATATAAGTTATACATTAAAATTTCTTACTCTCCTGATTCTGGTCAGAAACCCTGATGATGCTCTTAAAAATCAGCAGTTAAAAATCGATTGAGGAGGTAATCGAAGGTATCAGCCTTATTTGTAATCAATTATTACCTGTACTGTTTTCTATTTCCGACATCGTGTCTTGAGATCCGACCAACCAGTTATTCGGTTCACGAAGTAAAGACATCAGCATATCATGCTACACATTTTGATGCAAAATCGCCCGTATCATGCAGTGTGAATTTATTTATTCAACTTCACCAAGTAAAGTCTGCCATCATCATCGACTATTTGAAATAATACAAGGTGTTCCAGGAAACCTTTACAAGCGAAGGTCTGGAGTTAGAGGACACTGACACACCAAACGTTTGACCGTAATGTATGTTCCGTGATATCTAACAGTTCTGGAGATATGTTTTTTTTTGTTTGTTAAAATTTTAGGGGGATTTAGCTATAAACTTCTGTATGGTGTTTCTTTTAGTTTTTTTTACCTGTACGAATAAAAAAACACCCAAATTCTATCTAATAGCAGGATTTAAATTATACGCTTGATTTCAAGTTCAAGAAAAAAATTGGTTGCCTGTAAAGTCGGTATACGGGCGAAAGTTTTACGTGACAACGACTTTGAGTGGTAAAATGATTTTAATGTGAATATTCATTCGTATAACATGAACCGGTGTGTATGCCTATCTCTCTCACTCTCTCTCTCTCTCGCTCTGTCTCTCTCGCTCTTAGGCGGGTTAACTGTGCTCGAGTGGAAGGGACGCGTGCCTTTCACTTTTTATGTCTGTCTCACTCGCTCTTAGGCGGGCTAACCATGCCCGAGTCGAAGGGACGCGTGCCTCTCACTCGCTCTCATTGTGAGCGCGGAACGTGAGCGGAGCAGCGTAACGCAGTTTCTTGAAGTGTCACCCGGCAAACCAATTTATAAGACGTTGTCACGTCAAAAATAAAACTGTTGTCAAACGTTAGGTATTAGAGTCTAGAGTACACTTACCCGTTCGCACGCACCCTGTATACTTACCGTTCTCATTAGAACGTATGTCTAGTGTGTCATTAATTTCTAATAGGTATGATGTTCCAATCTTTAGCCTCATTCAAACCATTTTATCTGCATGACTACTAATATTGACGACAGCTTTGGTCTAGTGGTCTGACTACAAAACCGGCTGTCGCGGGTTCGAATCCTGCTAGAGGCAAATGTTTGTGTGATGAGCACGAGCATTTGTACCTGAGTCATGGGTGTTTATAAATGTATTTATGTATTTCTATCCGTTATTCTAGCCAACATAGCACAAGCTAACGCTTAGTTAGGGGCTGGGTAATTGGGTTCGTTGACACAATTTATTATTTATTTATATTTACCTGTATTTTCATTGAATAAGTAATCATTTGTGGACATAGCATTATGTTTTAGGTTGACTGTACTCATAATTACAGACCGATCATAGATAGTTGTCTTGGAGAAATGGTTGACTAACATTACTTACAATATTCTTAGTTAGTTACTTACATGCACATTTTAAAATTCTATTTACATACATATTTTATTGAAGAACTGCCAAAATCTATTTTCATAACTTATTGATGTAGCCTTGTACATTTTACTGGCATTACAATTGGGATGATGACACCTATCTTAAATATTGTCAAGAACATGGTGTTTAAAAAACATAGCCCCTATGAAGTTAATACAACCAATATATTTCAAAAACGCTGTAGAAACCAATTTTTAAACACACAAAACGCAATAAATATTCGGTCAATTGACTCCGATTTCTGACACATGTCCGTGACGTCACAATCATTTATTCCCATACGAAATCTATGGAGGCAGACCGTTTTGACAGATAATAAAAAGTATGTCAACGATTGGTGCTGTCGTCTAGCCAATTGGTGGGCGGATTGCTTGTTCAAATATTGGATAAATAATTCCAAATGATGTTGCTAATTTGTCTGCTGGATTTCAACAAACTTATGAAAAGGTATCAGTTGTTTACGCCTGACTTGGTATTTTCACGTTTTCTGGTTTTACTTCCTTTGCCACATCTACGTTAATACACGTAACATTCGTGGTGGTATTTTTAAAGGAAAATTGTAAATGATTAGCTGGTGTCATTTACAACATACGGAGTTACGGACGGACTGAATGATCAATATGAATAATCCCTAAAGTTGAACTATTGGTTAGTTGTTGACTTGTCGTAATTTGAAGGAAACTGCACAAAAGATACAATAGGCTAGATGACACCACCAATCGTTGACGTACTTTTTATTATCTGTCAATACGGTCTGCTTCCATAGATTATGTATGGGAATACAAGAACGTGACGTCACGGTCATGTATCAGAAATCGTAGTCAATTGACCGAATATTTATTGAGTTTTGTGTGTTTAAAAATTGGTTTCTACAGCTTTTTGGAAATATACTGGTAGTGTTAACTTCATAGGGGCTATGTTTTTTAAACACCATGGTCTTGAAAATATTTAAGATGGGTGTCATCATGTCTATTATGCAAAACTATGCGACTTTCCTTAACCGCTTGGAAAATGACAGAAGTTTTGCACATAAGTAATTGGAGATAACACTTGTGACAAACAAGACGCAAGTTCCTCTAGAAATTTGACCTTTTGACTATCTTAAGCAGTTATTATGGCGGTTTAGGTATGAGGATGACACATATGTATTATAACAATACAAACTTATCTACCTAATACAAAATTCATGCGGTTGACTTATTGTTTGTGAATTCGTGAGGTATGTTGAATATACGTACCTTATAATTTCATGACACATGACATAAAACAGATGATATCATAACCGATATGACATTATGCAGGTTTTGTTGGTTAGTCTTTAGTTTAGTTTAAGTATTCAGTTACGAATACCTTACTAACGGCTTAATAAGCTGATTAGGTAGGCTCAATCTTATTCAGATAATAGAATGTAATCAGTCACCTACTTCTCCTATAAGGAGATCAATGCGACCTGTTTTTTTATGGAGACTTGTGAAATCCACATCATTATTTTTATTTTTAAGCTGTGTGTATTACGTATTTACCTATAGTATTATTGAAATAGGTTTTTACGCTTTCAGTCAGCATAGTCGATAAATAATACCTTAATCAGAGTAGCAATGTTTTGTTCATTGCGGCAAACGACGACTGATAAGAAAATATATTTAATAAACTTCTATACATTATATGTAAACTAATAAATTAATAGTATCGAAGTAAATAATTATTCAATGTCAGTTACGAAATAATCACAAAGGGATTGAGGGTCAGGGTCGTTCTCCTTAATGCGATGAAATCACAGGGTTAGTATCGGAGACATTTTGCTACTAAGGAGTGTGATATCGTGGCATTTTCGGTGTTGCAGTTTTTTTTTTATTCACTTAGGCAGTCTGAAATACGTAGATGACACGATATTTTGTACAAGTTTTTATTTGGTGTGTAATGTTTGATCTTCGATTGCTCTATGTGTGCGCACGATTCACTCGCAAACTTGCCGCCTACACGTCTACAAGACGAGTTTTAATACAACACGTTTTTACTGCGCAGTAAAGGTCATCCAATAATAACATTCGCAATCCGTCACAGTTAGCAGATTAATAATTGTATATTTACTATCGAGGTGTGAAGCGTCTTACTAATTTGACGGTGTAATGGTCAAGACTATTAACCAAGAGGTCGCGGGTTAGATTCCCGCACTGTACATACATTTGTGTGCAAGAACATTTCTGTTTGTACTGGTCTTGGTGTTACATGTATTTATTTAAGTTTATTTGTAATTCCACTGTTGATTCTGATATCTGTAACAAGTGCTTATGATACTTACCACGGAGTCAGATCAATGTATGTGATGTTGTTGTATATTTATATATTTATTTATTCTAGCCACAATAGCACAAGCTAACGCTTAGTTTGGGGCTAGGTAATTGATGTGTTCGTTGAAACAGTTTATTTATTTAAAAAATTACAACACTAGTGATTTGGATACCCACATCTACATATTTTAACTAGCGAATCCGGCAGACGTCGTCCTGTCCACTATGTTATTATACATATAAACCTTTCTCTTGAATCGCTCTATCAACGACGATCTGACGACCGCTTGGTGCAGTGGTCTACATGTCGGACTTCTAAAACGGGGTTGTTTTACAAGTCCGACAAGGTCACGAGTTCGATCCCCTTCACAGTACAAGCATATGTGTGCATGAACATGTGTGTTTGTACTGGTCTGGGTGTTTTCTATGTATAATATGTATTTATTTACTTAAAAAAAGTATTCAAGCATGTTTATCCGTTGTCTAGTACCTACCCATAACACAAGCCTCGTAGCTTAATTTGGGGCTAGAGAATGGGTGTGATTGTTGTGAAATATTTATTTATTTATTCATAAAAAATATATCATCAAAATTCGTTAAGGAATTTTAAAGATCATACACACATACATATTACAGACAGAGGGACAAACGCGGGAAGCGACTTTGCTTTATACTCCTCGTATGTAGTGATTATCACGATATTTTATAGACCAGTTTTTCAACACTGTTATATAATTAACAATGCTGTTATGGCCAGAGAAGATGTATAAAGACACTACCCAAATGCCAGTTTTTGAAATAAAGTTACGCCAGTATGTTTAATGCTTGAAAAGTACAGAAACGTCCATATACAAGCAAAGTACATATTTACAAATGAGTGGAAATAGACAAAAAGTTGTTATTATATGTAAGCGATCGAATCACAGTAAATTTTTTGCGCTTTTTCTTTAACATCTTGTAACTACCTATATGGATATCATTGCCTACTTTTGCATAAATTATACCTACTGTGTAACTAACTAATTATACGCTACTACGCACTTCAGTATCTGTAATACCAAAACAACAAATATAATTTAAATTTAATTCAACAACCGATTGGGTATTGTAGGCGATAACTGAGGATAACAATATTCCTCGTCGCTCCTGCCAAACATTATGGAAAGTGTTTCGTTTTCCTGTAACCTCCGCCGACCGGTCCCGACCATCGCAAAAAATAAAGTTATATTAGCGCCTAACGGTTGTCAAAGTCAAATGATTATGTTTGCAAATCAGTGTTGAGGCTTCATATACGAGTAGTATACATCTTAAAATATACGTTTAAAATATGTTTTTTATCGCCAGTCAAACTTTTTTTGTACAGTCGAAAGGTACTGAAACACTTATTGGGTCATATCTCAGTTGATATGAGCTTAATGTACGGTTCTGTTTTGAACAATTTAAAGCTTATTAAATGATCTATCGATTAGTAGCTTAAATTTAAAATACATAGGTTTTATGTCATGGCATAGTTTTGCATATTTCAATACTAGCGGCCGCCCGCGACTTCGTCCGCGTGGATGTTAGTTTTTTGCGACCGGGCTTCATACAAATTCGCAACCCCAAGTAATGTTGAGTCAAATAAAAAAAGTCCCATTAAAATCGGTTTAGTAGATTCTGAGATTCAATTTCCTGCCTGCCCCCTAAGTTCATCGGCGTGATTATTTATATCCCAGTTTACTCTCCAGGTGATACTGAGTCAAATAAAAAAAGTCCCGTCAAAATCGGTCCAGTAGATTCTGAGATTAGCCCGGACAAACAGACAGACAGACAGACAGACAGACAAAAATTTTAAAAATTGTTGTTTTGGCTTCTATTACGGTAATTAAGATAATTTGTAACAATTTTTCATAAAAATCTTCAATGTACAGAAATCGATCTTTTACAGTCTTATTATATGTATAGATGTGCACTCTATGAAGATTTACACCATATAAACGTGTTGAAAGCTGACAATGTCATTTTTGTAAGCAGAAAAATAATGATTAGGTATTTTTTATTTATTTAAGTTTTATTGCACAACAAATCTATGTACAAGAGGTGGACTTAACGCCGTATGGCATTCTCTACCAGTCATACCTTCGGGGTAAGCAGAAATGAGTAGTGTATTTCGTTGCATTTTAATAAAATGTGTACTGTATTAACTTTACGAATATTTATTTTAATACCATTTAATCTCATATTATCAATACCATGCCATCATCATCATCAGCCTATATACGTCCCACTGCTGGGCACAGGCCTCACCTCAACTATGATGTGGTGCGAGCCATACTCCACCACGAGTACTCAGTGCGGATTGGTGGAGGGGTAAGGCAATACCATGTAATTTTGTAATAATTAATGACATATAGCGCTAGCACCCGTAAAAATCGAATACCTATGATATGGTGGGGGAAAAATCATGATATGTGAATGAGTCAACATTTATGTAATTACTAGTGGCCCCCCGCGACTTCGTTCGCGTGGAATCCCTTTGTTTTCGAAATGGGATAAAAAGTAGCCTATGTCCACTTCCTGGTTCTAAGCTACCTCTACACCAATTTTCAGCCAAATCGATTCATCCGTTCTTGAGTTATAAATAGTGTAACTAACACCACTTTCTTTTATATATATATATAGATAGTACGTAAGTAAATGCTCGAGGGGTAATATCACATATTATTTAAGGTATGATTCAGGGTATTCCTTAATAAAATCCGTAACTATTGGAACTAACTAAGGTCGATTATCGACTGTTTGCAGCATATTCGAGTGCTATTGTCAGAGCTATCTATTTAAGCTAGCGCTAAAATAGGCTGATGTATGCGCGTGCGCATAATTTGACAATTTAGCGCGAGGCGCACGTCGCTAGGTATAAAGTTAGGGCTAAGTAAGCTGTGTTTTTCCGTAAAGTCCTCGGCCTTTATGTTAATCTAAACAGTCTTATGCAGATAAGATGATTTTGATAGCAAAATATATATGGTAAACAATTTAGTTCATAAAACTTTCTTTGTGTTGCTAATAATGACTTATCGGGTTATTCTATATTTCCTAGAGTATTCCTCGTATTTTTGGTAAGTCATATAATTACCAAAAGTTTAGATGGGATGGGCTTATTGTGAAATCGACGTACCTAATACTGAGGGGAGCCTTTATTCACAATATTTGATTAAATCGCGTAAAAATTTTAGGATCAACAACCGGTAAAACGTGCTAAGTAAAAGTTGTTTTGAAGTGAACATACTAAAAGCATCCTGCTTCTAACGTGTTCACATTTATTTTTATCACATGTAGATAGTTACAAAGTCTGTAAATTTTTGTTATTGTAATACGGATATATAAAACAAAGACGGCAGTGTTGTTGAAGGAATATTATTTCTCCCCCTCCCCGTCTCACCTGCTGGGTAGGTATCATCCCGGCTATATTATCTCAGATGACCACGCTCCTGTACGCCCGTGCTAAGTAAACGATGCTCCTACAGCGGTAAATATGAGTCTAATACTTTACGGACAGAGGCTCAGGCACAGATTACTAAAGCTCAGGTATGTTCTAATGGACCCGCATAGTCTGGTATGCGACCTCACGCATAAACACGCACTCTTGCGCAACGTCAACGCCCGGTAAAGAATGAAATGCGCGAATTCGCGACACAGCCGACCTCGATCGGAATTTCTTCAAATCTAAATCTTTATTGCGTGCTTAGTGTGAACATATAAGTTGTTACATTGTTTTGTCTTCAACATTTTTGTCATTCTTTGGTCATTCATCTTGTTATCTAAACGTTTACTTAAAACTAGAGAGCCAAAACGTACCGCACCTAATGCAAATTTATATTATTCCCCTTTTTGCATTTATGTATCTCGCAGAGATCAAACAGCATGATATAAATAGGTATAATTATTGAATATAGTTGATGGAATCAGGCGTTACTTTGCGGAAATCCATGACTAAAGCTGAAAAAGATGATTATTTTGCTTTAAATTTCGACGTCGCTCGTAGTCTGTCGAAGCGAAAACATCTCCTGAGGATGCCACGTGTAGTGGCGAAACGCGTCGAGTGTTTGTTGGTGTCAGTGTTGTGATTCCAGTGCATCTTCTGTGTCACGTTGTGAGTTGTAGATATTGTAAGTCCTGCGACTTCCGTTCTACCTTTTGGGGTGATTACAGTTGTATGTATTTTGGTTCCTGTGCTGGCGCCGTTTCGTGGAAATTTAAAGTTAAATAATCATCTTTTTCAGCTTTATAATTATTGAAGTCTACCATTACGATTCAATGAAATTCATAAAAAAATCGGTTAAGTTCGGTAAAATAATAATAATAATTCATCTATTTCAGGCAACAGATTATAAATATACAGGCCCATATTATAAATATCTTTTATTGATCAAAATAATTTTCTTCGATTAACTTTCGCTGTACTGTGGCCACTGACAATGTTACGAATATATTGTTACGCCGGTGGGCTAGTGCTAAAACTTTGATCGTGTTTTTCCGTGCCTTGGAGGCGTTTTCAGCAGGCTGAAATACCATTTCAGGCCGTTTCAGAGAGTGCTCTAACACATACTAGTTTATCGAAATTTCACCCAAGTTGCCGTTGTTTTCAGGCGCCTGAAACATGTTTTCAGTCCGTTTCAGGCCACCCTCTATCAGATGACGCCATAACCTGAAAACCCGTTTTCAGGCGTTTTCAGGACCCCTTATGGGCCTTTGAAGCCCACTTCAGTATATGACGTAATTTTCAGTAGGAGTGAAAGAGATAGCACGATTAGAGAGAGGCAGCTATACTATGAACATTCCAGAAAGGTGTGACAGAGACAGCACAAGACAAGGATAGCACTATGATGCCGAACATTCGAGAAAGGTCTAGGCTAGGCAAGACGGCATTTGGAAGGATCCCGAACAGTCTCGTACTGGGTAGTAGGTACCTACCGAATATTCGGGAGTCCTTGACGGCCGGTATATTATAAGGAGCCCGGGAATGCGACCGAGTTTGAGTTTAATTTGGGAAAGCGACGAGTAAACATCGAAGCGAAAACTGCGACAAGAAGATTTTGGAGTGCGATATAAGTGTTTGTGTACTAAGTGTTGTAACGTAAAGTGTGTACAATAAATCCTACTCTACTTCATCGGTTTAGAAGTGCATTTCAATCTAGATCCCACACCCCTAGAACGTAACATTTGGTGTCAGAAGTGGGATTGAAAATGCCGATTACTCCGCGAGAAGAAGAGAAGGAGGGGATGCAGACCCGAAGCCGCACCGCTGCTGCAGACTCTGCGGGCACCGCCGGAACGTCAGACACAGCGGTACCAGCTTCAAGGACGCCGGAGATAGACGTCAACGCCATTCTGATCCTCCTGAAAGAACAGGCTAGAAGGCAGGAGGAACAAGCCAAAATCCTGCAACAAGAGCTACGGGTTCAGCAGGAGGAACAAGCCAAAATCCTGCAACAAGAGCTACGGGTTCAGCAGGAGGAACAGACCAGAAGGCAGGAGGAACAGACCAGAAGGCAGGAGGAACAGGCTAGATGGCACGAGGAATAAGCCAAAATTTTGCAGCAAGAGCTACGGGACCTGAAAGAAGTCCTCCGTGAGGTACACGAAGTAGCTGCAGAATGGAAAAAGGAGATGGCTGAGGTGCAAGACAAAATTGTGGGCGTTGAAATTAAAGTTGAAAACCACGAGAAGCGCCTCAATGGACTGAACGAAAAAGTGGAGGGCCAGGAGAATCGCCTCCAGAAGTTGGAGATCAAAGTGGCCAACGGCACCACCAGTGTATCAGGTGCACCAGCCACAGGAGGTGAAAAGTTAAAGGTACCTCCATTCGATGGTACCTCTTCGTGGGCCGCATACAAGCTCCAATTCGAGATGGTTGCCGAAGCGAATGGCTGGAGCAAGGACTATGCTAAAACGGCACTGAGTTTGGCGCTGCGGGACGAAGCTCTCACTGTTCTGGAAGCGTTAGGAAAGGAGAAGACATACGACCGTCTTCTTGAAGCTTTAGAGGCACGCTTCGGTGACAGCCATCTAGAGCACGTTTACAGAGCTCAGCTGAAGAATAGGACTCAGGGGCATAATGAGTCGTTACAAAAGTGGGCACTTGAGATAGAGAAGCTCGTCCGGAAGGCGTACCAAGGTTCCGCAGCGACTTTCATCGATGGAACGCTAGTACAGGCATTCATAGATGGGATTCGGGACTTTGAAGTGAGGGCTGCTGTACGGCTGAGACACCATGGGACCTTGAAGGATGCGCTCGCCAATGCCCTGGAGGTGGAAGCTGTACGCCAAGACTCAACAAAATCCTTTAGGGTGCGCGAAGTTGCGGCCAGGGAGCCGATTGCTCCACCTCGAGAAACTGGGCCTCGATGCTACAACTGCGGGGAAAGAGGACACATACAATCAGGCTGCCCAAAAAGATCTTGGAGGCAACGGGACTCGGACCGAACGGTGAAGACCAGATACGACCGGAAGTCTAACCAGACGAGGTTTGAGGAAGGATCATTCGTGTGGCTACATAACCCTATGCGTCGAAAAGGAAAGTCGCCGAAATTGTCGCCGAGTTGGGAAGGGCCGTACAAAGTAGTCACAAGGATCAACGACGTCACTTATCGGATACAGCGCAACGCACGTAGCCCCTGTAAGATTGTTGGCCAAGTACCATGGAACGAATGATGCTCGGGACGAGCATGTCTAAGGAGGGGGTAGTGTTACGCCGGTGGGCTAGTGCTAAAACTTTGATCGTGTTTTTCCGTGCCTTGGAGGCGTTTTCAGCAGGCTGAAATACCATTTCAGGCCGTTTCAGAGAGTGCTCTAACACATACTAGTTTATCGAAATTTCACCCAAGTTGCCGTTGTTTTCAGGCGCCTGAAACATGTTTTCAGTCCGTTTCAGGCCACCCTCTATCAGATGACGCCATAACCTGAAAACCCGTTTTCAGGCGTTTTCAGGACCCCTTATGGGCCTTTGAAGCCCACTTCAGTATATGACGTAATTTTCAGTAGGAGTGAAAGAGATAGCACGATTAGAGAGAGGCAGCTATACTATGAACATTCCAGAAAGGTGTGACAGAGACAGCACAAGACAAGGATAGCACTATGATGCCGAACATTCGAGAAAGGTCTAGGCTAGGCAAGACGGCATTTGGAAGGATCCCGAACAGTCTCGTACTGGGTAGTAGGTACCTACCGAATATTCGGGAGTCCTTGACGGCCGGTATATTATAAGGAGCCCGGGAATGCGACCGAGTTTGAGTTTAATTTGGGAAAGCGACGAGTAAACATCGAAGCGAAAACTGCGACAAGAAGATTTTGGAGTGCGATATAAGTGTTTGTGTACTAAGTGTTGTAACGTAAAGTGTGTACAATAAATCCTACTCTACTTCATCGGTTTAGAAGTGCATTTCAATCTAGATCCCACACCCCTAGAACGTAACAATATAAATAGAAGAATTCCTATCATATTATCCTCCAATAAATATCTAAGTACATTGCTAATTATTTCTGCTTAATTTTCCAGAGAGGAATCAAAACCGGCCGCCCCTGAGCCCCCCCAACCGGGTCCGATCCTGCTGCTGTATGCTCGCGAGTGCGCCGCTGCTGAGCCCGTTATAACTGCGCTGAAGGCCTTGCTGGAGACCGTCGCGCCTGGACAGGTGAGGGGTATACTAGCCTTCAAGATATGGCAGCTCCGTGGAAGCCACCTTCACCTCCTTAAATCGTAGACTTCTCCATACACTTCGGTCTTCCGCCTGGTGGAAGACTTGGGACATCGTTGTATGCAGTTGCCTCCTCCTCTTTAAGTCGTTCCCTCATTGCTGATGATCGTGGCTTCGGCGGAATTGATTCAAAAGACTTCTCCATGCACTCCGGTCTTCCGCCTGGTGGAAGGCTTGGGAGTTCGTTGTATGCAGTTGCTCTGTCATTAGGTCAAACCACCTTTTGGTACAGCGTCGTCTTGGTCTCCTGCCATCCATATTGCCGGTTATGATGAGCTGTTCTAAATTGTCGTGCTATATGATCAAAATATTGCAGTATTCTGTGGAGGCAGAAAGAGGCGCGGATGTGTGGTAATATTTGGCTCCTTTAAGACGAAGATGTTTGTGCGAAGCGCTGTCCAAAGCCAAAGCAAATGTTGAAGCCAAACCGGACGCAGTTTCAATAGGGATATGGTAGCTTCTTGATGTTTTTTAGACAGGTGAGGTAATAAAGTAGTTTTTAGTAGGAATATAGTTTAGTAGACCCTGGTAGCTACAAGTCGGCCGCAATTAAATCCCTACTAACAAGGCCGATACTGTTGCTATATACGCGCGAGTGCGCCGCTGCTGAGCCCGTTGTAACGTTGAAGGCCTTACTGGAGACCGTCGCGCCTGGACAGGTGAGGGGTTACACTAGCCTTCAAGATATGGCAGCTCCGTGGAAGCCACCTCCACCTCCTCAAGTCGTAGTCAATAGTCGTAGTCGTAGGAGTAGTAGCTTTCAGAAAGATTAATTATCCATTAACCATATGCTGTCCATGAAAAGTAGAGCGTCATGTTCTAATATGAAACGATATCGATCTTCCTCCGACCAATTTGTTTCTCTTATAGATTCTGGTAGTAAAACATTGTGTTTCGTCACGATGTGATCAGTTTGTAATGTGACTCATAACTGCATCATCTTAGTCGGTTAACTCGATTCAACTCCGGTCGGTGGAGATGTGGTAGCCACTTGCCTCCAAGTTGCTAGGTAGTTAAGCCTCCCAACTTTGTTCTGAAGGCTTTGTTGAACAGGTGAGAAAATGTAGCAGTCTGCAGTGAGGAAATAGTAATCGTTACATGTTAAGTCTGAGGCTAGATTTCCTGCTACGCTGACATCGGTTGCGTACGAAAAAACAACGTTATATGGATCACCGCATAGCAACGCTTAGAGCTTATCAGCGTGGGAAAGTCAAGCCTAAGCCTGCCTCTCTCCAGCTCGTCTTGATCGCGACGGATGCGGCCTCTCTCATCAAAGAAGATAGCAAGCGGTCGTCGCCTCAATGCTTCTCGCTTATTCTCCTATGTTCTACAGTTATTTTCATGTACAATAGTCATGATTACACCTGTCTTAAACATTTTCAAGACCATGGTGTTTAAAAGACATAGCCTCTATTAAGTTAATACAACCAGTATATTTACAAAAAGTTGTAAAGAAACCAATTTTTAAACTCACAAAATTCAATAAATATTCGTTGACTTCGATTTCTGATACAATACTGTGACGTCCCGTTATTGTATTCCCAAACAAGATCTATGGAGGCAGACCGTTTTGACAGATAATAAAGAGTATGTCAACGATTGGTGGTGTCGTCTAGCCTATTGTCTGTATCGTGGCGTGCAATATGATCGAAATATTGCAGTATTCTGTGGAGGCAGACAGTGGCGCGGTTGTGTGTTAACATTTGGCTCCTTTAAGATAAAGATGTTTGTACGACGCGCAAATCATGCCTAAGCCAGCCTCTATCCAGCTCGTGATCGTGACGGGTGCGACCTCTTTCGCCAGTAAAGATAGAAAGCTGTTGTCGTCTCACTGTTTCTCGCTTACGTCAGCATCGCTGACATCACTATTTCCTTCACTAGCCTCGTTCAATGCAAATGATAACGCACAAAAATATTGGAACACACTTTATTAAAATTACTACACACAATATAGCAAGCTTATAATAAGGCGTTAATTATTAACTAATTACTAATTAACAATAACTTTGGGTAGGTACTCTGTCTCACCTTTTCCAAGGCTCGACCAAAAATGCCGCATAATATTTGACGACCGATAATAAAGAGTATCTTCTCTATATATATAAAATTCTCGTGTCACAATGTTTGTTCCCATACTCCTCCGAAACGGCTTGACCGATTCTCATGAAATTTTGTGAGCATATTGAGTAGGTCTGAGAATCGGCCAACATCTATGTTACATACCCCTTAGTGATAAGGGTTGTCCACCGTCAGCAGGACAACGCCTGCGGGGTCCGCTAGTATCTATATAATATTTGACGACGGTCTACATGTCGGACTTCTAAAACCAAGGGTCGCGGGTTCGATCCTCGCACAGTACAAGAATATGTGTACATGATGAACATGTGTGTTTGTACTGGTCTGGGTGTTTTCTATGTATAATATGTATTTCTCACTCATCACATCAACCTATATACGTCCCACTGCTGGGCACAGGCCTCACCTCAACTATGAGGTGGTCCGAGCCATACTCCACCACGCGGGCTCAGTGCGGTGCGGTGGAAAAACAAAAAAAAAGTATTTAAGTATGTTTATCCGTTGTCTAGTACCCATAATACAAGCCTCGTAGCTTAATTTGGGACTAGAGAATTGGTGTGATTGTTAAGAAATATTTATTATTATTTTATATCAACGATTGGTGGTGTCGTCTAGCCTGTTATCACGTTCCAGGTGTTCGACATCCGCGAGCCGGCGACGGCCGCTGCGGCGGCGCCGGGCGGCACGGAGTGGGTGCGCGCGCTGCTAGAGCGGCCCGAGTCGCGCGTCGTGCTGCTGCAGACCCCCGCGCTGCAGGCACTGTACGCTCCGCGGCTGGACACCAGCGCCGCCACGCCCAGACGTGAGTACTGCCGCTCCTGTTCTGGAAGCGGGCGCACGTGTTGCGCGTCGGTGCCATACAGGTTGACGCCGAGTGTGGACGCGTGTGCAATGTGTTTCTCAACATGGCGACAGTGTGGGAAAACGAAAAAATACTGCATTTGATCGAAATCTACCAGAGCTTCGTATCTCGTTTGTGTATAGCTCGATCAATTAAATTCAATAAAATTTCAAAATCAATAAAGTTTGTAAATGATCCATAAGATAACCGCAGCGAAGATCACTTAAAATATTGATTTTTATTTCCCGATATAAGAAGGTACGCAGCACTAATCTATTCAACCTCTTCGGTCCTACTGGCTAATGTGTCCTACAGGCTGTCACGCAACATTTTTGTCCCCGAGAATTCTACTTTGTTGACGAGCAACCTGTTTTGAAACATGTTGCTCTAATTGTTCCCTAGTGTGTCCGTATCCGTGGCCACTCTCACCCTGTTGCGCCAAATGATATTTGTTTATTGTGTGTCTAGTGGAACAGCCCCTGCTGCCCTCGGCAGCGGTGTACCGCGTGTCGTCGGGCGCGGACTGGCTGCTGCAGTTTGCCATACGACTTCTCCACGCCGCACCCGCCGCACCGCTGCCGAATCTCGCCTCGCCGTACAGAAAATATTATTTGGCCACGTAAGTCACTATGCTCAGATGTATGCATACAATGCATACCTATAACACAATGTGTACCATCGCATATGAGAGTGTGTACGATCAATAACATGATTAAGTCAACAATAACATAATCACGTCAAAAGCTGGGCCTACAATGTGCCAACATTTGGCAACAGATGGCGCTGGTCGTAGTTAACTCACGCTAGCGACGTTTTAGCTCAATGTAATATACCAGGTGTTACAAAAAACCCGTAATACTGAAGGGTGTTGTTGTGCCCGGAAAACTGCACAACATTCCCAAAGATACCTAGGTCAAAATCTCAAAAAAAAAAACGGACCTCGGTATTGCCGATGACATAGTTATTATGGCAGAATCGCTGCAGGATTTGCAAAAAATGCTGCACAGTCTTAATTCTGCCTCGAGACGTGTGTGGCTTGGGATGAATTTGGACAAGAAAAATGTAATGTTCAACTACACTTGAGCTACACTCGGCACTACGCTCGAGGTTGTCCAAGAGTACGTCTACCTTGGGCAATTACCACAGCCCGGTAGAGACAACTTCGAGCGGGAATTAGCCAGAAGAGTGTAGCTTGGCTGGGCAGCATTTGAGAAATTGCGTCATATCTTCACGTCGACCCTGCCGCAGTGCCTGAAAAGCCGGAAATTTAATCAATGCGTCTTACCAGTCTTAACCTACGGAGCCGAAACGTGGAACATGAAAGTCAAGCTGGCTCACCGACTGCACGTCAGCGTGCTATGGAAAGGTCTATGTTGGGGATCTCATAAAGGGTTAAGATCCGGATCGAGGTCATACGACTTAAGACTAAGGTAACTGATGTTGTCCAAAAATGTAGCAAGCTAAAGCGTCAGTGGGCTGGCCATGTCTGTCGCAGAACCGACGAGAGGTGGAGCAGGAAGGTTCTCGAATGGAGACCACGCTTAGGTAAACTTAGAGTGGGACGCCCCCCGGCTAGATGGACAGATGACCTGAAGAAGGCAGCTGGTAGTGACTGGATGCAGAGGGCGGGAGATCGTGCGCTGTGGCGCTCCTTGGGGGAGGCCCATGTCCAGCAGTGGACTGCAACAGGCTGATATGATGATCTAGATTTTATTTGCGAAAGTTGTTCAGTTTTACGGGCACAACAACACCCTTCAGTTATTAAAGATTTTTTTGTATAAGAAATTTACTGTACCTTATTTTGACTATCTGTCGACACAAAATAGCTGTTTAAAGTTGGCTTTTATTAAAGCAAAGCGATCTAGCATTCCCTCAACTGTGACTTATCAAACTAGGGTTTTTACAGAGTGTCTCGTGAAACTCTATAAGAAACATGTCGGAGACTGCTTGCAACAGGAATAGATTATAATTACTGATTACCAGTATCGAGCATTTCGAGTGTTCACTTACTTCACGTCACGTGTAGATTATTTTCTGGTCAACGTATTATATTAATGGAATTTAATTGCTGCATTCACATTTCGATCTTTTTGCATAAAATAGATTAATCTTGATACAAAATGTAAAACTCATCTGCTTTTATTGCTGGGAGAGCTGTAACATGTAAATAGCACAGTGCGTTTTAAAGAAATAAATCTACTTTGCACACAGGGTCTTAGAGGTTATATCGAAGATTTCGAACCCACGAATGACGATGGAAAAATCTATTGGTCTTTAACTTTGATTTAGATGTAATATGAGATCAGATTTATGTATACGTTATACATAAATCTGATTCAGAATTTGTACCACCTTTTAACCATCGTATGACTGGACCACTTTTGGTTTAAACCTTGGCACCGAATGCGAAACGCTTCTTTACTAATTGAGAAGCAACAAAAGTTGGAAATAAATGTATGAAATTGTACCAGGGTTAATGTATAAAAGAACATGTTTTATTTATTTATTTAAGTTTATTGCCCAACAAAACAATGTACAAAAGGTGGATTTAACGCCGGAGGGCATTATCTACCGGTCATACCTTTGGGCTAAGCAGAAACGATTAGCGGGCGGTGCGGTTATTTGATTGTGGTTTTAATATTTTGAACCGACTCTATTGTAGACTGTCCGGGCTGGAGACGGACGCGCTCCCGTACACGGTCCCGTACCGGCGCTACGTGCTGCCGCTGCACGCGCGCGCGCTGCTGCACGACCTGCGCGCGCCGCACGCCCCGCCCGTGCAGCCCGCCCCGCACGCCACTGACGCGCTCGCGCGGGCCGTCACCGACTTCGTGGACCACGCGCGCGCCAACCCCGACTACCTCATGGACGAGCTCATGATATTATAGCCAAGGTGCGACGGTCTTACTTCTCACTTAACGGTCACTGACGTTGGAATAGTTTGTATTTAAGAAACTTTGTACCATTTTTAAGGCCCGTCGGAAAAAAGGAAAGTTAAAAGTATAAATAAAAGAATGGTTGCCTGTAAAGTCGGTTTTACGGGCGAAGGTTTTACGTGACACCGATCCGACTGCCGCATCATACCCTGAAAAAGACTTCCAGCTCTAGTTTTTTTAAGTTCCAGCTCTAATTCAATGCAAAATAATTCTCTTTGCCAGCTTCAGTCATGGATTTCCGCAAAGTAACGCCTGATTCCATCAACTATATTGACACAAAAGTCCACCAATGTCACGTGATTGCAAAATGATGCATATTGAAGGAATGGTCACTGATTATTCACAAATTTTATTCGATGTCACTGGCTCTTGAAGTAAATCTACCAGCAAAATCATACATCACCTTAGACCTAACATAAATGATATAATGACGTAATGAAACTATCACAACTACTGTCACATTGATTTACGAATCAACGTATGATTAATAAATTGTATACTTTGTGACAATATAATGGGCATGATGACACCTATCTTACATACTTTCAAGACCATGGCGTTTAAAAAACATAACCCCTATGAAGTTAATACAACAGTGATTTCCAAAAAGCTGTAGAAATCAATTTTTAAACACACAAAATTCAATAAATATTCGGACAATTGACTTTGATTTCTGATACATGTCCGTGACGTCACGTTTTTGTATTCCAATACAAAATCTATGAAGGCAGATCGTTTTGACAGATAATAAAGAGTATGTCAACTATTGGTGGTGTCATCTAGCCTTTTACGGAATCAATGTTTATCATGATAAGAAATTATTTTTCAAATAATGTAGAATAAAGAAACTGGAAATTTCTAAAGTAATTGAAAAAAAAAGATACTGATTTTAAAATGAAATAATATAGACTTTGCACAGTACGTTATTTTATAGACTGAAAATTCGCGTAGCATTTGGAGCAAGTTTGCTGCTGACGCGCTTCTACGGTGTATAAGAAAATATTTTGTGCATCACCTATTAATCAGAAGATATTGAAAATGACCGGTAGACTTACGCGTTAGTTAAGAGAGAAACATATTTTCTTATTTTTATATTGTAATTTTAAGCTGTCTACATGCCATTTCTCAGCAGTATAGTTGATGTAGTTAGACCTAACATAAGTCGATTTTGAAATGTAAAATTTATCAATTAAAACCAAGACTTTTCTGGTGAGAAAAACGGTGGTGACTTTTCGTCCACACAATGACTCTATATTTTGCACATCTATGTCTATCTTTAAAGTCATAAATTTCAAAAAAAATTAAAAAACGATCTTTTAGCACTCAATATATTCGTATAAAAAGGAAACCTGTGGCATGGTGAACTCAATTTAAGAATTTTTGACATTTATGACTTTAAAGAACTAGATGTGCGAATTGTATCTTAACTTGGTTCCGAAATCCTATAAAGGTCAATGATGAGTTAATATTAAGATTTTCCTCGAAAAAAAACATGACCATTCGCCGCGTTGTATTCACTGATATGCTTCGGAGGTAATTCTAGTTTTCAATTTGAGAAAAGTGGGGTGAGCACGAACATTATCGTGTCGTCTAAACGTCACAAACTGACAGTTTCCCCATACAAATTGACAAGTTAACGATAGGTAAACGCTACGAATACGTTATTGTAGTTTGTTCGTGCTCACCGCACAGATTGATAAACAGAACGGAAACTAATACAAATGCGTAAAATGATACAAGTATACAGACGCACATCTTAACTAGTTGCCTAATTACGTATGCACTGGTAGTACGTGCACTGCGAAACGTCCTTCGGGCCCTGTAGAGACGTGCGTCTGTGAGTGTGCGTGTGTAATTGGCTAGACGACACCACCAATCGTTGACATACTTTTTATTATCTGTCAAAACGCTCTTCCTCTACAGATTTCGTATGGTAATAAATGATTGTGACGTCACGGTCATGTGTCAGAAATCGCAGTCAATTGACCGAATATTTATTGCGTTTTGTGTGTTTAAAAATTGGTTTCTACAGCTTTTTTGAAATATATTGGTTGTATTAACTTCATAGGGGCTATGTTTTTTAAACACCATGTTCTTGACAATATTTAAGATAGGTGTCATCATCTCAATTTTTATCTATACTGTGACACGAAGTTCTCCATGTAAGGAGCTACAAAAATACTGTCCGACACAAATGACGTATTTGTCCTTTCTGTTGACAGCTCTATGGCGGTGTCAACAGAAATATAAAAATGGACCGAAGTATAAATACAGTCATATCGGTCAAAATCATAGCCCTCATTTTGGCTACGCCGTAGTCGTATAACAACGGACCTTAATTGCTTTTAAATAAATATAGCATTTACGCCATAAACATTATTTGTAACAATATTCATGTGGAGTTAGGCTCAAGTTATGAAAATGTGTTTTTGAAGAACTTCTTTAGCGGCGTTGAGCACTTTTGTGGCATGGGTAGAAACTGTGAAACTCGCGTCAGGTCACGTGATGCTGATCGAAAAACCGTAAGACGGTTCAAATAAATCAAAAATGCACAACGTTAATAATCAAGTTTTCACTTCTGCCGGCACTCCCGGAGTGCAACCCGTGTTTTTTTTTGAAGTGAAAACTTCTTTAGCGGCGTTGAGCACTTTTGTGGCATGGGTAGAAACTGTGAAACTCGCGTCAGGTCACGTGATGCTGATCGAAAAACCGTAAGACGGTTGTTAAGTTTTCACTTCTGCCGGCACTCCCGGAGTGCAACCCGTGTTAGTTTTTTTTTTTTATCACAATAATTTACGTCAGATTTTTCAAAGTCAAACTTTATAAGCACATTTATAGATTGCTACTAACATTGTTTTTATAAGTTGTAATTTTACTGTTCTAAATGTTATAAATCAGTGTTTGTTTCTTCGTTTTAAGAAAGGCAGCTATTATTTTTAGATGTATTTGAAATTAACCCTACAGCGAAAGTCTAAGTTTAAGGTTTACCTAGTCGCTTGAATAAAATAACGAGCTTAAGACAAAATCGATTATGGAAGATACCTGAGTAATTAAAAAAGAAATTTATTGTAAATACGTACATAGAAATTAGATATAAGATTTATACCTAAGTACAACGAATTATGTATATTAAAGAAAAGTGCATCAATCCCAGTGATATATGTATAGAGCAAATATGTTATAATAAAACTGAATATGCCATTATTAAAGAGGCTATATTAAAATCCGTAAAAATATTCCCTATATTATGTGTATAACTTGTATGTATAATTATGTATGTATTATCTTTAAAAAACATTGTTGCTTAATCCCAATTGCAAGAACTAGTTTCATTTTGATTCTAAATTTACTAATTTGTGCACTATCAAATTATTTTTAAATATAGAATGATAAATTTCAAAAGATAGAGCATGTAGAATCTGTTACTGAATTTAATTTTTTCTTATACAATTTCTGTTTTTTATAAGTTTATCCGTAAGTTAAATCAGAATTACCTACACCCACACCACACTGTTGTAAAAGTTCTCACAAAGCGATTCAATTACACACTCACCTAAGTGACATATCTATCCTAAAACATTAGCGTGCTTTTTAATGTGCGTAAAATATTGAGTCACCCTCGTCAAGCCCAGCATGAAATGTCATTAATAGATTGACTGGATTTTGAACGTATATTTTATCATTTGTAAAAAAACTACAGTTTATGCGAGCGTTCGCTCCATACCTTGTTTTAGGATAGTTTTGTCGATACTGGGTCACATATTTGTTTCGGTTTACGCGAACAGTAGACATTAAAATCATACACTTTTTACGGATTATTTCGCGATTTATTTAAGAAGTTTCGGACCCTTTTCAGCGTCCGTGGTCACAGGAAGACTGGTGTTTTAGTTGTCATTACATAGTTATGAAAAAATTGTAAACTACCATCACTCAAAAATATTAAGTAACGTTCCTATCCACACAAAATTACCTCTCATTTCAATAGTTTTGTCGTTAACCTAACGAAGGTCGCATGGTATTTCGCCAACTAACTAGTGTTGGGTGTTATCGAATATTTTTGTCTATATTCATCATTTTATTTAAGTATTTTTTGCGTTCACAACGCTATTTTTAATTTCGAAAAGACATAACACTAAAAAAATTCTTTTCGGCTCCGGTCATCGGGAAGGAATCGAACCCCCTACCTTTGGAAGTCCAGAACGACTCCAATAAGGTTCTCAGTAGCTCAGTGGTTTCGATTCCTCCCCGATTACCGGAGCCGAAAAGATTTTTTTTAGTGTTATTATGTATGGAGTCTCGGGCTTCGCCCTTGTTCGAACCGTCAGCGGAGTCCCGGCGTTGCCGGTTGCCCTCGGCGCAGCGACGCAAGGATTTGAACTTCGGACCCACCGCGTAAGTGTCCAGTCCGTAACCATTGCGCCACGGATACCGAGCGCATTGCGCTCGAAATAAGTCTTCGGCTGCAGCGCGTGTAGTGACGTCACCCACCCCAGAAAGACAGGTGCGCCCGCTATTTTGTTTTGTCATTCACCACAGATTGTGAATTCGTGCTATTTAAAACTTTAAGGCGCTATCAACACAGAAACTTAAAAATCACTATGAACTGCAGTGCGTGTAAGAAGTTCTTGGACACAAAAGAATGTATGAAATGCCGCTTATGCACAAGTAAATTTCACATTCAATGCGTCAATATTGACAGAAAACAATATATATCGCTTACCAAGGAGTATAAAGCGACATGGCTATGTCCGGCTTGCAGCAATGTTACCCGCCGGGCGCGTTCAAACGACAACACTCCCGTACGCCCGACTGCATCGAACGTGCCAGCCTGCGATAGTCTAGACATGTCCTGCGACTTACCTGACCCACGCACGGCCTCCCCAACTGGAAGCTTGACGTCCCCTAGCGCAATCGAGGAGATTACACTAGCAAAGATCAGCACACTCCTCGACGAAAGGCTCAGTGAGTCACTTTCTGTATTCATGGAAAGCTTTCGAAAGGCATTAAGAGAGGATGTCAGGGAGATGGTTAGAAGTGAGATCGGGTCTGCAATGAATGCACTCAAGGATGAGTTTAGCGCTACTACAGACTTTATCAGCTCAGAACAGAAGTCTATGCAAACTGACATTACCAAAGTAACCACCAACATTAAAAGGCTAGAGGACGAGAAAACCAGCCTCCAGACAGAGATTAATCGGCTTAATACCCGCCTGGCCACGTTTGAAAAGATTTCACGGAGCTGCAACATTGAGTTGCAGGCCGTCCCGGAGCGTAAG
The DNA here is from genome assembly GCA_963921415.1 of Pyrausta despicata. Classification (NCBI taxonomy): domain Eukaryota; kingdom Metazoa; phylum Arthropoda; class Insecta; order Lepidoptera; family Crambidae; genus Pyrausta; species Pyrausta despicata. The sequence goes on along the minus strand of OY992851.1, from coordinate 17,056,774 downwards.
AGCGAGAATGTGGTGGCGCTTTTCAAGAGACTGTGCGAGGTGGTGAAGGCCCCGGTGGATGATGGACATATCAGTGCATGCCGGAGAGTGGCGAAACAAAATGCCTCTTCTAGTAGGCCTCGCAACATCATTATAACGCTCTCTTCGCCACGGATTAGAGACTTGGTTTTATCAGCCGCGCATCGATATAACAGATCGCACCCCGAACGCGGCTTACGATCGTCTGACTTGGACATTGCTGGCGAATCGAGCAGAATTTATGTCAACGAGCACTTGTCTCCTGAACTTAAATCCCTACATGCGACAACCAGGAAAGCAGCAAAGGAACTTAATTATAAATACGTGTGGATCAAATATGGTCAAATTTACGTTCGTAAGGACGATTCTTCGGGTGCCGTCCTTATAAAAAATACGGAGTCTCTCAGTAGGCTTCGCTGAATATGGTATATTAAGTTACATTAAGTCCTTCTTTATTATCTTTATTATATCTAGATTTTATATTTAGTTTATATCCACATTTATAATGCATAGTTTATTTTATCAGAATTTAGGTAAAGCTAGATCAAAAATTAAGGAATTATACTTAAATTTATCTATTAACAATTACGATATTGTTTGTTTGGTAGAAACTAATTTTGATAGTAGTGTTCTCGATGGCGAAGTCATAGACGGCCGTTATACGGTATTTAGAAGAGATCGCGATAGTTTGAGCTCTTCAAAACTTAGTGGTGGAGGCGTATTTGTAGCAATTAAAAATGAAATAAGTGTAACCAGGCAGATTCAATGGGAGAGCAGGGCCGAGGATTTATGGTTATCTATTTTTCCTAGCATTGGCGAGCCTGCCCTTCACTTATGTTTATGCTATTTACCCCCGGATCTACCACTGGGGACCATAGCCGAGTATCACCGTAATTCTCAAAAGGTGATACTTAATTCTAACTTAGAGGATACATTTTTGTTAATCGGTGATTTCAACACTCCTAACATCTCATGGATAAACAACTCTCAGCCAGATTATATGACTCCCTCAAATCCTTCAGACCGTAAAGCCATCATGCTGCTGGAAACTATGAATGTCTGCAGTCTTACCCAATTTAACACGATACCAAATCAGAACGATCGCTATCTTGATTTGGTATTTGCTACTCTACCGGTCGGGTCTATCTCTGTTGCTGTGACTGATACCTTATGCCGAGTCGACTCTCATCATCTTGCATATAACGTAGAAATTTCAAATATCAAAAAAGTTAAGCCCATCAAACCCAACCACAAAAATCGTCTAAACTTCAATAAATGTAATTACTCCAAACTTAGGGCAGACTTAAGTGGCGTCGATTGGGACATAGTATTATCATCCAATGATGTCGATGAGTGTGTCGATGTTTTTTATTCAAAGCTCAATGATCTTATATCTAAGCACACACCACCTGCTAAGAGTGTGTCAACAAAATATCCTCCTTGGTACAGTCGTGCACTGGTTCAATGCATTCGGGAAAAGTCAAAATATCACCGGCGCTACAAAAAGTTTGGTAACCCCCGAGATTATGATACTTTCGCATTTTTACGTTCGAGATGCAAAAGACTAATAACCGAGTGTCATAACGTATATCTGTCATCAGTTGAGGACAGTCTTAAAAATGACCCAAAAGCCTTCTGGAGGTATGTCAATGGGAAGAAAGGTAGAGCCACAATTCCCAACAAAATGGTTTACAATGGCAAGGAGTCATCCGATGGGCAAGGCATTTGCGAACTTTTCTCTGAGTTTTTTGGCTCGGTATACGACAACTCTTCCGCGATGGTTTCACCTGACTCTCTGAACCTTCCTGCAGTTCTTAGCTCCACACTTCATCACTTCAATATTACACAACAGGAGATTGCCTTGAAAATAAAGGCCTTAGATGTACTTAAAGGCCCAGGACCGGACGATATACCTCCAAAATTTGTAAAAAGTTGCTGTGACGAATTGTTACTTCCACTATGCCTGCTATTTAATAAGTCGATTTCGGCCGGAGTGTTTCCTTCCCGTTGGAAAGTGGCCAGTGTCATTCCTATATATAAGTCTGGTGACAAGACATCTTGCTTAAACTACCGACCAATAAGCATACTTTCATGTTTTGCCAAGCTCTTTGAGTCACTTATCTATGGGCCGCTCTACAGCCACCTGAGTGGACATATATCTAGTAGACAACATGGTTTTGTTAGAAAGAAGTCTACTTTAAGCAATCTATTAGAGTTTAAAAACTATCTCTGCCATGTTTTTGCTTCTGGGGGCCAGGTTGATGCTCTTTATCTAGATTTTAGTAAAGCTTTTGACAGGGTAGATCACTCGCTGTTATGCTATAAGCTATCGTATTACGGTGTGCATGGTTGTCTGTTGAGATGGGTGAAATCCTACTTAGATAACAGAACACAATTGGTGTGTGTAAAAGGTTTCTCATCCAGCCCCATGTTCGTATCTTCTGGAGTCCCACAGGGATCCCACTTAGGTCCACTTCTATTTGTAATTTTTATAAATGACTTGATTAACCGACTGTCATGCCCCTCTCTTCTTTATGCAGATGACTTAAAATTGTATACCGATGTCACGACCATAGGAAACTGTCTAGTGCTTCAGGAGAATCTTAACATAGTTTTAGACTGGTGTGATTCAAACAAAATGAGTCTTAACGTGAACAAAAGCTGTGTTATCTCTTTCACTAAGAAGAAATTTAGGCTCATTCATCAGTATCATATTCGAGATGAAGTATTAAGCAGAAGCAATGTTGTAAGGGACTTGGGTGTATACTTCGACGAGGAATTAACTTTTCACCATCATTATGACCATATTATTAAAAAGAGTAACAAGCTTTTGGGATTCGTTTTCCGAACTACCAAAGCTTTTAAGAAGCCTTCTAGTACGTTGTGCTTATTTTTTAGCTTAATTAGAAGCGTTCTAGAGTATTGTTGTCCGGTGTGGTCCCCATACTATAATGTCCATATCGATGCCATTGAAAAAGTGCAAAGGAGATGTCTAAGGTACATATCTTATAGATATAACATGGGACGATTTCTTAAGGACTACCGTGACAGACTCTCTAAATTTAAAATGATATCTTTGCAATCCCGTCGCGATAGATATGACTTGCTTTGTCTACACAGAATTGTGCACTCGACAATCGACGCCCCAGATTTATTATCGTCACTCAACTTTAACACCTTGTATAGGTCGCGAAACCCAAATATATTTGCACTACAGGTATATAGGAACAACACCTCCTTTTTTAACCCCGTAGTGAGGATGTGCCGTTCATACAACGAGTTGGCCCGCAGTGGTAGAGACGTTGATTTATTTAATGACAGTTTTTCCCGGTACAAAAAACTTGTTACTAATATATTTCAGAGAGATTAGATACCCTCGACCTTGCTCACACACATTAATGTAGATTTTATAAAATAGTAAATTAAATAGTACCTAGTGTATATTATATATAATGTAGCATTATTTTATTAATTATATTGTAAACAGGTGGTGTACACTGATCCTGGATTTCTGTACTGTTTGTAAATTTCTTGGTTTATGTGTATAGCATATGTAATTACAGATATCTGTTTGTGTACCTAACTTAAATAAATAAATAAATAAATAAATAAATGTTCATCATCTCATCCCTTACTGTAAGTTCGTCATCGAACTTACGTTCGTCATCTCATAGGACTTTTAAATTCATAAGTATAATTTAAATTGGGTGTCGCTTTTTATAGGTAATAGATTATGAAGGTGGGAAGGGTTTACATGAATCATCACACAGATATCTAATAGTTTTATCGTTATCAAGACAAATATATTACTGTTTGTGTAATATTTAACTTATCTAATAGATAAGTAAATTTCTTGCCTGCATGTTTTATCAGTCAAATAATATTTTCAAATATCAAACATATCTTTATGATCATTTCAATCCAGTCACTATAAATAAGATTATGATAAGATACCTACTTTATGATACTTAATGCTAGCTGTAAATTAACGCCTCTCTATTTTTGTTTGTAAATAAGTTTGTAAATAGGTCCTCGATGTAAATTTTTTGTTAAAAATACATTCGGAAAATAAAATAAAAATTTATTTGTTGATTTCCTTTCAACCCCTTTCCCTGTTCGTATTTGGCGGGTGTGCGAGAAAGGGATAGTGTGAAAGAGATAGGTCATCCAGGTAAGTGAGGTAAGAGACATGGCGTCGGCGACATGTAAATAGCCGCGCCGGCCGGACGCCTGAATAATACACGAACACTGCCCAACGCGACCAAAAGGACATAAAGAGAACCTCTATTTATCCCCAGCCCTGCACAGCTCTGAAAGAAACTCAAAGTAAATAAGATATCTCGCAGTCTGTTTGGGATGGATGACCTTGAGCTTTGTTTATCATCATAACCGGTTTTATTTAGTTGCTAGCACATTACTACAATACAAGCGTAGAGTACCATTCTAGTAAACGGTATTCTTTCGCTCCTTACAATCATACCTACTCGCAAAAGGAGGAACAAAGGAAGCGTCACCGGCCGGCGTACGCAAATCAATCGACACATCCACACCAGTGTTACATGCGCAACTTTTTATCAGCAATTTATTATCAGCCCGATATTATATAACGCGAACCTGCGCCTATCGCCGTCCCGCTCCCGCTGCGCGAGTGCCGGCGCGGCGAGCCCCCGAAACATACGTGCGAGCGAGTCGCACTATATTGCATTAAATTTCGATCCCACTCTGTAACGTTTCGTCCAATCGCGGCCGATCTCTGCGTGTTCCGGTTCTTTGTCATCAATGGGTTGCCGGGCGAGTCCATTTCGAGTGCCACTCGAGAGCGTTTTACGCGAATTTTAAGAGGAATATCGACGCGACGGGGGAGCTAAACGTTCGTGCCGCAGACTGAGAATAATTCCGATCGAAAAATCTGTCAGGAAGCGGAGTATTTAGCGCGGCGGTGCTTAGGTCGTTTCGGTCCCGAACGCGGCGGTGCTTCAGCTGACTGCGTCGTACGCTCGAGCCGTAACAACGCTAGTAGTAGCGGCGCTCGCTCGGCACACGGACGCGCGGACATGCCCGCAGCGCGCTAGGCGGTCGGACGCGCGCGAGCGGCCGAGCCCGACGCTCAATAATGCTCAAGTTCCTCACCCACAAGCTGCGGACGCACTCGTTGAATGAGGACAACGTCTCCGAGAAGGTGGGTGCGAGCGCGAGCCGAAGGTCGCAGCCGGAAAATGGCCGCCGCGAACAAAGAAGCGGAACGCGCCCGACACCTACTGCAGCCAGTGACGTGCGCTTTGTGTTGCAGGTCGAGGAGCGCGACTCCGGCACCGAGTCCGACGACGAGGCCGAGCGCGCCCCCGCCGGTGAGTACACCACTAGCACTGCACCCTGCCCCACCACACCACACGCACCGCATACACACACGCACCGCGCGCCACCAGCCGGCCGGCTTCACGACCCTGGCCTGGGACACACCTACCGATTCATCAACTCGAAAAAGTCATTTCTTTTCGCTTAAACACCCACAGGGGACACTAATACACGTCCTGTAAAACAATCACTCAGATTAGGGTCAATTTGTCAGCTGTTGCTGATAGGAATCCGCTAAAGAAACAGGGTCACCATTGTCAATTCCTCTTTCCTATTGGATAAGCTAGGTACCTATGCTCTTTGTCCTGACCTTGAAACCCCTGAGGAAGTAGGAAGAGGAAGCCAGGGCTGGCTGTCAATATCGACGACGCGATATTGGCAGAGCTGGCAGCCTCGCACCTGCACAGGTGTGGAAACCAAAATCCGCTTGACACGGAACACCTCCGCGGCCATTACGTTCGCTACACATTCAATACGCTGTGCCGAGTTACACTTACACACCCATTATAAGATTCTTATAAGCACAATTACAGAGTGACTTAAATATCTATAGCAACGTAGACTGTGTGTACTTATACGCCGGTGTATTTCCCTTGAGATCTATCGAATGATCGCAGCTCATCTGGGCTGACCTTGGCGGGTGACCTTGGGCATTTATCGATGTAATCGGACGTCCAATGAATTAATTGAACCTATTCCAATGTTTTAATTCAAGCGGTGTGTGAATTTGCGTTGCAAATGTAGCGAGAACACGCCTATCCATTGTAGTGGGCTGCGCTTTCATTATTTTTCGAATTCTTCTGTAATGATGTAAGATGTATTATCAGTATACCTATTTACCATGAATCAAACATTATGATTTTGACGTTTGGGTCATCAGCTGTAATATCTTATTAGAGTTTTACAATGCAAATTGTTCTGTTGCCAGCAGGGGGTTGCTTACACTTGAATAACATAGCTTACAATAGAATAGGGAGGGAGACATTTTATCAATAGTAGCTTTACGGACAGCTGTGTTTGTACCTACGTTCGAGGGTCATTTTTTTAACTTGTCAAAGCGTAATTAAATAATGAACTGTAATAAAACTACGGGAGTTTTTCCGGGAGGGTTTCGTCGTGGTTATTTTTTTGGCCGGCCCAGTTCGTAACCAACTGGTAAATTTAGAGAGCCGAGCTACACGGGCGGGTTACTCCCTTTAACTAGTTTTATAATTATATCTGCGACTGTTACTGGGCTAAACGTTTCATTTAAGCATAAGTGTGCATGAACATGTGTGTTTGTACTGGTCTGGGTGTTTTCTATGTAATAATATGTATTTATTTACAAAAAAAAGTATTTAAGTACCTACCTATGTTTATCCGTTGTCTAGTACCTATAACACAAGCCTCGTAGCTTAATTTGGAACTAGAGGATTGGTGTGATTGATGGGCCTAATTTTTTTTAAATATTTTTATTCAACCGGTGATTTAAATGTTACAGAATGATTTATCGTACTGCATTATATTGCAGTTTGCCGATGTGGCCATTACAAGTTTTATATAATAGAATGTTTAATGGTATGAATGGTACCTTTTGGAGCAGCGTTATGGAAAAGATGGCTCAACTATACTTAGCCTTTAACTGGAATAAAAAACGCCGACCGCTGAAATAGGCCTACGCCCGCCCGGGCACCGGCGTCGCCGGGAGCGTTGGTGTTCAATGGCAATGAACTTTGGGCGGTAGGCATCAAAAAGTAAACACGTATTTTTTTCACCTCTTACATTTTTCGTTTATTTAATTACTTTAAAAGTGATTTTATACTCACAATTTATGCATATGCGCTAATTAGTCCTTAACACCTACCGGTAGCAGTTTTCACCTTTCCAACACTTATTGTCACCTTTTATCACAATCAACACATCATCACTTTGTCACATCACAATGGATGACTTGGCAAATCTACAAAAAAGTCTCAGTGACATGGAGCAGCTATTCAAGCAAAGAATGGAGACATTTGAGGAATCACTGGCTGCCCCAGCTACAAAGGTGACTGTTTCATCCCTCGCGAGTGAGTTCCAGTCTTTCAAGTCCTTCATGATGAATGCAGTGTCTTCATTGCGACAACAGATGGACATGGTTGCACAGGCACTGGATGGAGTGGAGATGAGATCAAGAGCCAAGGTCCTGTTACTTCATGGAGTAGCCGAGAGTGATGGTGTAAGTCTCTCTGACTTTGTTGTCAAGCTATGTCGAGACACACTGTTGGTTCCAGAGGTTGCAGCTTCTTCATTTGTGACCTGTATCCGTCTGGGCCAGAAGATCAAGCAAAAGAAACCCAGGCCTATTCTTCTTCGTTTTGTTGATTTGAGAATCCGGAACATGGTTTGGTCAGCGAAGAAAAAACTGAAACGCACAGGATACACCATTTCGGAGTTTCTAACTGCTGCAAGGCATGCAGTCTTCCTGTCTGCTCGGAAGGCAGTGGGCATCGACCGTTGCTGGACCAGTGATGGCAGGGTTGTAGTCATTGCAGCGGATGGGACCCGGCACAAGCTTGTATCCAGGGCACAATTGCAGGCATTTCTTGCGCGTGATCAGAGTCAGCAGGATGGGCAGGACGGCTTGCAGAGCAGAGGCACCCTCGCTGGCAGTTCTACATCAGGAGGAATGACTGCCGCATCAAAAACCAAGACAGCATCTAAAAACAAAGATTAGTATTTAGTTATCCATAGTTTTCCTTTACATTACATCAATTATAAATTTTTGTTTAATTGTAATAATGGTAGTAAGGCTTCTTTCTCCTACTTACCTTTTGTAGTTTGTTGTATAGGTTGCATGTGTATGACAACATTCTCAAGTCTTTCATAACAAGTAGCATATAGTTATAGATAGTTGTATTTTTGGATTGCTATACAAGTTTAGAACGAAGGTGGAATTAAAATGTTTTCTTTTAGTTTAGTCGGTTGAATCAAAATATCTCACTATTTATTTTGTATCAATTTGACATGACAATCTGACAATCTGACAGCTGACAGCAGGCAGTTGTCATACCGGGTGCGTTCTGTTTTACGCTATAGGCTTTCACTTGAATATACTTAAAATTAATTTTTAATATTTTGTTCTCGTGGTTGAACTTCCAATTAAATTAAATTTTGTTCTTTTTTTTTTTATGTACTTACTTTGTACTTGTAATTTGCTGACTGTGTTAATGTTTTGTTTTTGATTCTGTTTGTTTTGTTAACTGTTACTGGTGACAACGGAATAAGTAGTTTAGAATTCAGTTATAGACTGATACATACATAGTTATTTCATTATTTAATAATATTTTTATATTTGTATTTTATTTATTTTATATATTGTATAAATTTTAGCTCAATGTCGGACGAATTAAGTAATATTTCAGATGAAGAGTACTTTTCTCTTTCATCCTCTTCAGATGGTTTGCTTTTTAGTGCTGAGAGTGATGTTTCGGATATGCCTACCTTGAAAGAAAATTTGCATGTTTGTTTTTCTCCATATAAAAAGAATTTAAATGTCGTGCACCTTAATGCTCAAAGCATAGCTGCGCATTTTGACGACCTTTTGGTTACATTTTCGGACCAAAACATCCACGCTATTCTTATATCGGAATCGTTTCTAAAACCGTCGCTTCCCTCCACTTTATTTACTCTTCCAGGCTATCAACTCATCAGAAACGACAGGACCTGTGTAAGGGGGACTGGCGATCGGATGGTTGGTTGTGGCGGTGTTGCCATTTATCTTCGTAGTGACATCCCCTATAAAATTGTCTCTCAATCTCCACCAGTGCACAATACCGCCGAACACCTGTTCTTAGAAGTCTCCCTTCACCATACTAAAAATCTTCTTGGAGTTTTTTATAGCCCCGACAGCCACGTAAATTACTTTGATAATTTGGAAAGTACTTTGGCAGATCTTTGTACACAATATGATAACACCATTGTGATGGGTGATTTTAACACTTGCACTATAAAAAACGACCATCGGTCCAATTCTCTCCTTTCGTTGATTAACTCGCTTGATCTCAAGTTATTGCCCCTTGGTCCAACACATTTTCCTCATAATGGTTCTCCTTCCTGGTTAGATCTTATTATCACTTCTTGTTCTGATCTGGTGGAAAGTCACGGGCAGTTCAACGCAGCTGCATTTTCGCGTCATGATCTAGTGTTTGCCTCTTTCCGTATAAGGCCTCCCAAACGTAGTCACAGATTTATACTGGTACGTAATTTTGACAAAATTGATATGGGAGCGTTCATGCAGGATTTTGAGGAAGCCGACTGGGACTCAGTATACTCAGCTCAAGACGTTGACACCAAACTGGCGCTTTTCAACCAAATTATCACTTCACTGTATGACAAGCATGCTCCTCTGCATCATGTCAGAGTGAGACATTTACCTGCCCCTTGGCTAACTAGTGAAGTAAAAGCTTTGATGGTTAAACGTGACCGAGCCAAATTAAAATTTCGCCAAGATCCTTCTGCTTACAATAGAGAAGCCTATATCAACATCCGCAATCTCTGCAACCGAAGATGTAGGAACGCCAAGCGTAGTTATATCCACTCCTCTATTGAAAACTGTCCTCCTACAAAGTTGTGGAGATTTTTAAGATCACTGGGTGTTGGTAAAGCTTCAACGGTAAATTCACGTCTTGATATGGATCTAGATCAGCTTAACCAGCATTTTAGCGCTACTCCTGTGAACTTAGACCCGGTCGTCAAGCAGAGTACACTCTCAAGTATCATGAATATGCCTGTATCTGCATCGGAACCATTCGAGCTAACTGACATCTCGCCTAGTGAAGTGGTGAAAATTTTAAGCACTATTAAATCCGGCGCCATCGGTGATGATGGTTTGGGTTTAGACATGCTTAAACCGATCCAATCGACTTTGGCACCCATCTTAGCCCACATTCTCAATTGTTCTTTGAGATCTGGTGTTTTCCCGTCTACGTGGAAAAGAGCACATATCGTTCCGCTGCCAAAAAAACCAAATCCATCTTCTTTTTCGGATATCCGTCCGATATCTATACTTCCCCTACTCTCAAAAATACTCGAGAAGTTTGTTCAGCAGCGCCTCACTAGCCACCTTTCTCGCCATGATCTGCTGAACCCGTTCCAGTCGGGTTTTCGCGCTGGGCACAGCACCGTCTCAGCTTTGTTGAAGGTAACTGATGATATTCGACGCAATATTGACAACAAAGAATTAACTATACTCATACTCCTCGATTTCAGCAGTGCCTTCAACTCAGTTGACCATGATATCCTCATAGCTTTGTTGCAATCGCTCAACCTTTCTCCTACAGCGCTGTCCTGGTTTAAGTCTTACCTGACGGACCGGGTTCAGCTGGTCAAAATCGGCGACAACCAATCTCATTGGTGCACTATATCTTCTGGCGTACCTCAAGGCGGTATCCTTTCACCGATCTTATTTTCAATCTTCATTAATAGTATAACCTCTTCTCTGCTGTCTTCATATCATCTTTACGCAGATGATCTGCAAATTTATACCGCTGCCCCTTTCTCCACCTTTACTTCCGCTATAAATACCATCAATTCCGATTTAGCGTTACTAGAATCCTGGGCCAACAACTTTGGTCTTAAGGTGAATGCAGCGAAGTCACAAGCAATAGTAGTTGGGAGTCCCTACTTCATCTCAAAGTTTAAGTCGGAAGTGTGGCCGGATGTTCTCTTCTCCGGTACAGTGTTACCTTTCAACACTACAGTGAAGAATTTGGGCATAATCATGGACCAGACACTTTCATGGTCGGCTCATATTTCTGAAGTTAGTCGTAAGGTATTTGCTGCTTTTCACTCCCTAAAGCGCCTACAAAACTTTCTTCCTTTCCAAACTAAACTCATGTTGGCTAATAGTCTTATCCTTCCACTATTAGATTTCGGGGATATAGTTTATTTGGACGCTGGTGAGGAGTTGCTTAACAAGCTAGAGCGACTGCAAAACCTGGGTATTCGATACATCTACGGTTTGAGAAAGTACGACCATGTGTCGGAATACAGAACCAAACTGAATTGGCTGCCTATACGCCAACGGAGGGAGTGCCATATTCTGTGTCTGCTCTATAAAGCACTGTTTGACCCTACTGCCCCCGGATACCTCAGTGATATGTTTAATTTTCGTCCTGCGCCCGATGCTCGCCTGCGTCCTCGCAGGGATCTTGTTCTGCAGATACCTAATCATAATGCTTCGTCGTTTGATAAATCGTTTGCGGTGTTGGCTGCTCGGCGTTGGAATCTTTTGCCTGACACGGTGCGGCAAGCTCCTTCCTTTGCAGCATTTAAAGCAAATTTAAAAAGGTACTTCTTACAGCACAGAACTGAGCTATAAAATGGAATAAAATAAATTAATTTTCTTTGATGATATACATATAAAGTATATATTATATTTAGTTTAAGTAAGTCTATACAAATAAATATTTATTTATTATACATTATGTATTCTGTATATGTGTGTATGTATGTTTATGTATATATATTATGTTATAGTATACCTAGTTATTTAGTTAATGAATATGTAGAATATTGTATGAACCCTGCCCAATGTAACTCCTCTGCATGCCCTTTCTGGGTTAGCTGGAAGAGATCTCGCCAGGGATAAGCTCGCCCTTGCTCATCAATGTATTTCTGTTATGTTTAAATGTATTTTCTTATTGCAATAAAGAGTTTATACAATACAATACAATACAATACAACTTTGACGTTTTCCAGCTGTTTTTTTTTTTAGTTAAAAATTTAGCGTTTGTCATCCTTGGCTAACAAGTAATGACTTTTTGAGATCTAAGCGTAAATCTTAGTGATTTTTCTAGCGGTTGCTAGATTTCGGATGGAATAGGTAGGTACGTTATTAAACTTGATTGCAAATTACTGTTTGAACTTGACTGTTTTTTACGTTTATTGTGATGGGGATTTATTGAAGAAAACATTTTCAGTAGCATGATACGACGTAGAGTAGTAACGTAGTTGGCTATGGTGAGTTTTTAGCATTTCAATAATTTATACTTTAGTTACAAGTTACAATATTTAACTAAGTTCCTAATTAGATTAGATAGGTACCTAATTCTATTGTTTTCAGAGAGAACAAGTACCTATGTAATTTCTAAAATGCAACGGATGTTAGTACTCGTGTGTTAGCCTCGGTAACGGCTGCATTGTCAGCCGGAATGGCTAGAGTTTCCTCAGGCCCGCTTAGTTACACGTAAAAATATCGCTATTAGTATCAGACTAGTTTCAGAATTGAAGATCTAGAATTTCACGACGTCTCAATCTCACATTTCAGTTCCATCAGTTGAAATATAAATCTTCCATTGAATAATACTTCATATGTACCACCTGCATTAATACTCGTACCTAAAGATATAATGAATGAATAACGCTGAATGATTGATAAGTATTATCTAAGTATTATATGATATAAATTCATTTTGTGTGTGTTTTAATTTATTTATGAGAACACAATTCTATTACCGTGCTGTTCTTGATAGAAGGTTATCTATACAGTGTGTCCCTGGATAAAGTGCAATCCCGAAAGGGGATGTAACTAGACCATGAATCATTGACTAGAAAAATATAAAAAAAATATATAAAAAATTATTGTAGGATTTATTGGTATTTTAAGATTTTCATGTTTCATTAAGGACTCTATGTACAAAAGTATTGATTTCTTCCAAAATAATGGGTCTATTTCTTTGAAATAAAAAAAAAACAGTATGCCTAATACCTGGCGATGACCATGAAATAATAAATAGTCCGCAAAAAAGTAACTATCTTAGGTAAAAAAATGTATTTTTATGAAAAAAATGATTTTTTTAGACGTTTATTTTAAAAAACTTCAAATTACTAAAAAAATGTGCCCTATAACTATGTGATTTTATAGCTTACTTTTATTCTTTACCATTTTAGCTTCCAAATAAAGAAAGAAACAATGTTCTAACTAAAAAATTGGCTAGGTAGGAGTTATTTAGATTTTAGTAGGTAATAAAAGTCAGACTTTAATCACAATAACTTTATTAATAAAATTATCCGTAATTTACAATTTTGCATTTTTATTTAATGCATTAAATGTTCAAAATTGCCTCCTCGATTTTGAATGGAAAAAACGGTCTCTTCCTGCACGGTAACACGATTAGGCTCCACTTTAAAAGTTCGTAGATAGCGTGTTTTTTTAGTTAGAACATTGTTTTTTTTTATTTGAAAGCTAAAATGATAAAGAATAAAAGTAAGCTATAAAATTACATAAGTTATAGGGCACATTTTTTAGTAATTTGAAGTTTTTTAAAATAAACGTCTAAAAAAATAATTTTTTTACCCAAGATAGTTACTTTTTTGTGGACTATTTATTATTTCATGGTCATCGCCAGGTATTAGGCATACTGTTTTTTTTATTTCAAAGAAATAGACCCATTATTTTGGAAGAAATCAATACTTTTGTACATAGAGTCCTTAATGAAACATGAAAATCTTAAAATACCAATAAATCGTACAATAATTTTTTATAATTTTTTTTTATATTTTTCTAGTCAATGATTCATGGTCTAGTTTCATCCCTTTTCGGGATTGCACTTTATCCAGGGACACACTGTATAGATTTGTGGGTCTGATTAAAACTCTTACATAAGTAATACAGGTTTGTAACTTAATAATTTCTTAAAAAATTCATAACACCAAAGGAAGGGTCCTTTGTATTTGTGGTTTGCAAGTGATAAGTAAGCCTGTAGCTAGATAACCACAGACCAAGAATGAGATGGTTAAGGCCATACATTTTGTAATTTGAAAATCTAGTTAACTTGTTGCTTGTCCACCATAGGTTGCCCACTAAACCTCAACCATGAAATGGTTTAAGTCATATCAACCTTTTTTTTCCATTCCTTTAAATGGAGACAATATCACACACATTACTCTGATCCCAAAGCAACGTAAACACTTGTCGAATGGGAATCAGAAATAACGAAGGTTGGTACCTTCACACCCATACCCGGGACAACATTAAAAATTGGTTTCCGACATTGTCTCTGTCCGGGGATCGAAGCCGAGACCTTAGACTGTCACTGTCCGTGCTTTGCGGCTCATTGGGGACTTGCTCGCTCGGCACAATGACATAGTTATGTTTTATGACCATATTGGGCATCTGTTTGACCAATTCTGTGTGCTCCTTAATGACATAAGTCTAGTTAAATGAACTTGATTAATGACCTATTTATATTTTTACATATAATTATTATCTTTGACATTTATTTTTAACCTAATTTGTGTGTACTTACAACGAATATTTGTTTTATATTGTTTGACTTGTTATTTATTGATTTCTTACGTTATAAATAATTGACCTGTAAGCGTTTCGGACTTGATCTGAGCTTGCACGTGTTTTTAATAAATAAATTTAAATTGAAAGATGGGGGGCACTTTGAAATTTTCACGCCACGACAACATGTGACGTCGTCTTTAATGGCGGTGGCATTCTAGCCCAAATGTTAAAGTTACACTTAAAAATTATTTAGCAGTTGATAACTACTAAATAATTTGTGTATAATTCAATTTAACGTAGTCCGCCCGCGACCCAGTTCACAGCCCCCGGGAGCACGGGATAAGGAGTGGGCAACTTTTAAGCCGTTCGCTAAGCTGTCGCCGGGAAAGCATCATTGAAATACACGTAGCTGCTCCAGCGCTGCCCGTGACAAATAGACGGAGTGAGAACGATAGTTTCTAGTTAGTATCTCGGGTGCTTTGTGGCGGAATCCCTGCGTTCAATTTATATTTTCTTCTCGAGTCTTTTTCTTAAACGCCTTTGTGTGGGAGGCATTAACTACCACCTATCACTTTCAACCTGCATCTTCTAAGAACTAAAGGTAGAGCTTAAGCTATGATAGGTACTTCTTCATCAGAAGGTAATTGATATCAAGAGTTTTTTTTTAAAGATTTGTCGAGCAGATGCTAATGTTTGCTGTTTTTGTGTTTGTCTGTGTCATAGTTCCCGAACCGATGGAGTGATTTCAAAGCGGTTTTTAGGGTTCCGTACCTCAAAAGAAAAAAACGGAACCCTTATAAGATCACTTTGTTGTCCGTCCGTCCGTCCGTCCGTCTGTCAAGACCGTTTTTCTCAGGAACGCGTGGAGGTATCAAACTGAAATTTCTTATGATACTTAGGTCTACTGTCCCTGTAAGCTGTAGAAAAATGAACCTTCTAAGCCAACGCAGTCAAAAGATACAGCCATTTAGGCCGCAAATTTCCACAAATTTTCGAAACTCGCACGGGAATCAAAACCTACAGGGTACTTCCCGTAAACTTAGAATCTTGAAATGTAGTACGAAGTCGCGTCTTATAGTACAGATATAGGAAAAATTACGAAAACCGTAAATTTACAGTTTTATCATATAAAAAAAAATTTACAATTTTGAAAATTTCAAAATTACTACTCCTTAATTCATGAACGCGTTGAGATATTAAATTAAAATTTATATTAAATACTTAATTCTATAATACCCGTGATGGGTGAACTTTTACTCATATACCTACAGGTTTGTACGAAACCCTCGGTGCGCGAGTCCAACTCGCACTTGACCGGTTTTTTTTTATTCGAAAGATAATTAATTAAGTTGGATCTTAGCTTAGCTGGTTAAAATCCTTCCTGCCGTTGAAGCTGTTCCTGTTTCTGGCTCATTCGGGGTCTTTTTTTAATTGGAAAGTTTTTCTTGCTAACGATGATTAGTAGAAAAAGTTGATGCATACATGTCATAAAAATGTCCTTTAATTAAGGAATGTTACACAATAGTTAGCTATCAATTGTTTTAAAAAAAATGAGTTTATTACTTCCAACAATCAAATTTTTTTTCGCAAATCTAGAAAATTTCTTTAAATCTGTTCTTTATCATGATTTTATTACCGCTTTGTACTCGTAGGTACCCGGATTTTTAATAGACTAAGCTAATTAACTCTTGTAGGTCGTCAATTTTTATCGTTAAGCTCTAAGCATACATATGTACTCTTGGATTCCTACTTTATTAATTTGTCAGTTCTAATGTAGTTACTCCTACCTCTACTGTTGAATAGTTACAATCAGGAGGTGATCAGTTAAGAGTACCCAATACTTATCATTTCCCCTAATACTATTTTCTTCGCCACTTAGTAAATACTTTCTCGAATACAGTTGTCATTACAGTCAGACTTTATCATTTAAGATTGTATTGTTATTCTATTTTTAAAGTTCAGGTGTAGGAATATTACTCGTACATGATTGATGACTGTTTCAATCTAATCTTCCACGATAATCGCATCATTTAGTTATTATTAGTATTCGATAAGACTACTTGTTTTACTTTTTCTGGGGATTATATTTTCTAAGCCGTGTGGACTTTATGGCGACTCATGAAAGAACAATAATTTACACATGACTTATTATTAGAAATGTAAAAAATAGTGAGGTGCTTGTGGCGCAGTGGTTGCAGCGCTTTGTTAGTGATACCAAAAGTTAAGCAACCTAAGGCGCGGTCATGTTTGGGATGGGTGACCATTATGACCATTTAAGTGACGTCTGTTTACAAGCATCTCCGTGCTTCGGAAGGCACGTTAAGCGGTTGGTCCCGGTTAATATCGATAGATATTAATAGTCGTTAAACCTAGTCAGAGGCCCTCGAGCGGCTTAATAACATCTGACAGTAAGGTTGGTCACTTACCTTCACACACTCCTCCACCCAATCCGCACTGAGCCCGCGTAGTGGAGTATGGCTCGGACCACCTCATAGTTGAGGTGAGGCCTGTGCCCAGCAGTGGGACTTTATAGGCTGATGAGATGAGAGATATGTAAAAAAACGTTATCGTACTGTGCAAACAAAAGAAAGCTAGTAAGATAAGTGTGAACGCGGGTAAACATGGCGGCTATAGTTAAAGGTCGAGAAACATGCACACAATCATTAGTTGATAAGCGGACGGCAAGGTGTTTATAATTAGATTGACCACTGACGCCGGCTGGTTATCGGAACTTTACATAAAAATATTTACTCGCTATCTTCTATTTCTACCTAAATGGCGTGAAACTCCTTAAATTGTTGCTGCTTTTCTCAGTGGACGTCATCTTCATCATCACTTAGACCTGTGTCAGGTCACTCATACCTAAATCCAACTTAATTAAAGGATTATAACACCTAAAAGAATTCCTAATTTTGTATTTGGTTTCTAAATCCATGTCATTTTCCACTCTTGTAAATAGACATATTTTGTAAGAATTCTCTGATCAAGAGAATGCATTAAGGTTAGTACCTAGTAAGCGAAGTGCCTAAGTAGAAGACTATTATCTGCTTCCCTTTGGCGCAGATGGCAGAGACACAATGTAAAATGCTGTTGTTCAATATTCCTTTATTTGGTGATGCTGCGCTGCAATATAACGCCCGAGACAAAATGTGCCTTCGTACTTTGATCAGAACAATGGCAGTTCCTCGAGACGCGGACACGCGGCGTTTTAGCGTTATTCTCGCGAATCGCACTATTTACCACTAAGTGCTCCACTCCTAAGGGACGCGCCTACAACCGGCATCTGACAACAAGGTACACAGCCACCCAGCCATGCCGACCGTGATACTCACCGCGTTTATAAGATCATTAGAGTCGCGGCGAATGGCTGATTGTCTCTGTGAATAGTTAACGACCCATGTCAAGAGTTATTATTGATGCATTAAATGTTGGAGAACAGCAGGCAATCTGCGTTGATTGAGTTTTTGCTTGGGCGCGTACTAGTATTTGTTAGGTACATCTTCTTGTCTCTTATCTTCTTATACATATATTAAAATGAATTGCTGTTCGTTAGAGTCCCTTAAACTCGAGAACGGCTGGACCGATTTGAATAATTTTAGTCTTGAAATATTCGTGGAAGTCCAGGGAAGGTTTAATTTAACAATGAGAAAATATGGAAAATAGTAAATACAGCGGGCAGGACAACGTCTGCCAGTAGTATCTGTCCGCTAGTATGTAATATTGCTCAAATTGTCAAGTATTGATTACTTGACAATTTGAGCAATATTACATACCCGACCACGGTTATCGGTTATAAAAGTGCTGATGCCGTGGCGTAGAGTTTCAGGCATGTAATTGTATGCTCCCCTACCGCGAGTGCCGTCGAGCTGTCTGCGTCGCCATCGCGCGCTAGGGCGCGGGCGCACGGAGCGCGCTGCGCACGCGCATCGATAGTGGACGGTAACAATAACAGCGGTTGTTTTACCTATCATCCGGTCAAATTGCTTAGTTCTTGTGAACTATTCAAACCAACCAATAATAACGACTCTTTTGCATCTATGTCAATTAACTATATGCAACATAATTCAGTATTATAATG
The DNA here is from genome assembly GCA_963921415.1 of Pyrausta despicata. Taxonomy (NCBI): domain Eukaryota; kingdom Metazoa; phylum Arthropoda; class Insecta; order Lepidoptera; family Crambidae; genus Pyrausta; species Pyrausta despicata. Next base: position 17,038,070 of record OY992851.1, on the reverse strand, counting down.
CGTAGGTATCTACTTTATCTCGCGTCTCTACAGGCAGGAGCAGTAACTAATATCAAATTAATTTCATTTTAAGAAATCATACGACTAGTTTTGTCTACGATCATAAATAGAAATAAGCGAGCCATTTTATATGTATATTCGTGAACATACTTGGTGATCTAAATTAGTTTGGGAGATATTATATTGTACCGTGAATGTGATATCCTGCAAAATCGTTTGTGGCCGCTCTTATTTCCCCGGCCTTACGTCTGTTACGGTCGTCCCGCGTCGCACGAACGATTTTTACGCTTTGCGCGGTCGTGTGTCTGCTGCCCCCTTACTTGTGTGTTATTAGATCGCCTACATACACACGTTATCTACTTATTAAACATTTCCACGTCGTCCGATGATAACGCTACTTAAACTGGATTATTGACTAATCATTGCATTACTCGTGTTTTTCTAGACATTTCTGTGGGTAATTTTTTTTTTTTTTTTTTTCTATTTATTTGGGATAGCAAACAACTACATACTTTATCGTGGTACAATATTTTAGGCTTATGTTATTATTAATAAATATGCAGTCAACACACTATCCACATATTATACAAATACAAATTAAATTAACTAATCGGTCGCGAAGCAAACAACAGCCAACAAAAGTGGTAAGGTGCAGTCACCAGTAGTGTAATATGTGGAACTAACTTTATAACTAACTAACTATATATATGCTCATGTAAACTAATATACATGCTACATAAAATAATAAGTGATCAAAAAAAAAAATTGCCATAAGGAAGTAGTCATAATTAACATTAACTGACAAGTTAAAAAAAAACAACAAATACTCGTAATTATTTAGAAGTCGGATAAGATTAGGTTACTAAAGAGGGTTTAGCATACTTAAGATAGAACGCTTGAATTGACCTCCGGATAAATGAAATATGTCAGATTTAATAAAGTTATTATTATACAGATCTAGCATTTGTCGTAGGGGTGAGCGAAGACCCGCATTCGTACGATATTTGGCAGTTGCAAATAGGTTAGGCGCGCGCCGCACCTGCCGCCTAAAAACAGTTCTTGGGACAATATAACATATACCATTGGTCAAATCAGTACAATCAAACTTATTATTAACAATACCATGAAGTACCATACATACAAGAAGTTTTCGCCTGGATTGAAGAGGGAACAATTTATATTTATCTAACAATTGCTCACTAGACATGTAAGTGCCATAACACCTATAGTGCATTGATCTTAAATATTTACATTGCACCCTTTCGATTGATTCAGCATACTTTTTATACAGTGGGTTCCATATTGGTATAGCATATTCAAGTTGGGAGCGGACCAAAGTTTTATAAAGATATAAGTACGTACTAGGCTTCTTAAAGTGTTTAGATGACCTCATTATAAAACCATACATTTGATACGCTCTTTTAACAATTTTATCTATGTGGAGGTCCAAATGCAACTTATTGTCCAGTATGATTCCTAAATCACGCATTGATGTGACTTTATTTAATAAAACATTGCAAAGAGAATAGTCATAATTTATAACACTATGTTTTTTAGAAAAAAATATACAACTACACTTTGGCAAACTTAAATGCAATTTATTGTCAATGCAGTATTGAGAAAGCCTGTTTAAATCCTGTTGTAATAAAACGCAATCAGATATCGATGTAATAGTTTTAAAAATTTTCAAATCATCAGCATACATTAAAAAGTTACTATTGTAAAAACATTTTTTAATATCATTGATGAAGATTATAAACAAGAGGGGACCAAGAATGGACCCCTGCGGAACCCCTGAAGTCACATGAATACTATGAGATTGAAACCCATTGATAACGACCTTTTGACTTCTATTCATGATATATGACGAAAACCATCTCAATAAGTTTCCACGAATGCCATTATAGGCAATTTTCATTAAGAGCAGTTCGTGGTCTACCTTGTCAAAGGCTTTTTGAAAGTCTGTATATATGGCGTCTGTTTGAGTGTTATTATCCATGTTTTCAAAGAGAGAAGAAACATATAATAACAGATTGGTGATAGTGGATCGTCCTTTAACGAAGCCGTGTTGTTCTTTCAAAATGTTCTGATGTAAAACTGGATAAACTTCATTATGCACCAGTCTTTCAAAAAGCTTCGACAAGGCAGACAAAATAGATATTGGTCTATAATTCTCCACTTCATGCTTCGAACCCTTTTTATGCACAGGCACTATGTTAGCCCTTTTCCAGATCTCAGGAAAGATTCCAGATGTAATGCATTGGTTGTAAATAATATAAAGGGGCTTACTTATACTTTCAGCTGATTTGACTAGAAAGATTGCCGGGAGTCCATCGGGGCCTGAACCTTTCGATGGATCTAAGGATTTAAGTTCTCTGCGGATCATACTTTCACTAAAATATAGATCACATAAGTGTATATTGTTATTGGGAGCAGATGTCGTGGGCTCAGACCAATTATCCAAAGACAGAGTCGATGGCTCATAAACAGAGTGGAAAAATTCAGAGAACAAATTACAGATTGTATCAGGTTCACTGGCTAAAGAACCGTTATAAAACATGGGTGAGGGAACACTGGCTGAAGTTTTATTTTTAGAAATAAAAGACCAAAAATGTTTTACGTTAGCACAAATACTATTTTCGACTGAGCCGATATATTTTGAAAAGCATTTACGAGATTCTAGTTTGAAACGTTGCCTATACATAGAAAATTGTTCGTAGTCAGATGCATTTTTATACTTTTTCCATCTAATCCATGATTTTTGCTTGTTTTTAGCTATGTGTATCAATGAAGATGTAAACCAAACGGGATATCTTGTAGATCTAGAGGATGCCGGTGGGGCATGCTTTTTGATTATACTAAAAACTAAATTGTAAAAAATCTCAACTGCAACCTCCACGTTACTTGTATTGAGTAAGGATGACCAATCCAATTTATTTAGCTCTTCATTAATGGTCTCGTAATTAGCTTTATGGAAGTTAAACTTTACAAGTGATCGACGACGCATGGGAGGTTGTGGTGCGGTATTGAATATGAAATTTACACTAAACGGCGGGTGATGAATGACCTTGGATAAAAGAGTGTTCGTAAGCGGAGTTATACTACATTCGATATTGGACAGCATTAAATCCAATATGTTACCCCGTGCATTTGTGATAAAATTATATTGACTCGCATCGTGAAGTGACATGAATTGGGACAGATGGTTAGATCGCTCAGTCGTTGCAGCGAAGTCCAATGCACCAGGACTTGAATCTTTTGGAACCCATGTGATCTCAGGCAAATTGTAATCCCCAAAAAGGGAGAAACTAACTACAGACGTATCTTCAAGTAAAGTTGTCAATAAATCAAAATAAGCCAAATACGTGTCAGATTTAGTGTTCGGAGGTATGTAAACTACAGCAACAATATGTCGCTTTAAACCACATGAGCTCGGAAGGCAAACACTCACAAGCTCTATGCTATTCAACATGGCGTTATTACACCACGAGATGATAGGCATAGGTTTTAAGCTTTTTAGGACCGCAACCAAAACACCGCCCCCATCCTTCTTATTTGATAACACACGATCACGATCGCAACGATATACAGTGTAACGCTGATCTATAAATTCGCAATTATCAATTTCAGGCATTAACCAGGTTTCCTTCAGAATAATAAGGTCATATGCATGAGATAAAATATTCATGTACAACGTATGTAATTTTGTACGAATTCCGCTACAGTTTTGATAATAACACACTAAGTTAGCCATTCGTAACATAAAAATAATGAATACATTTTACCATAGAAGTATAATACGAATGAGGACAAATTATGGAACAATTAATATACTTAAGCCCAGCACAATATGAAACCTTGCAAAACTGATAATAATTGAATATACTCCCAACTCCAATATGGCGATAAAACATCTTCAACATTTTGACCGCAGATTCACTTAAGTTTGTTAAATAAGACTTAGACAATATACCTACACATATTAAAGTACGAATGCACAGAATAAGATCCGAACCAGAAGAAAATACTATTACACGGCGATAGGTAAGTGTATTTAAAACTAAACTATTAAGTTTAACTAAGTTTTTTATTCGAGCCGGCTTTGATCTTAGAAATGTCTGCCTGGGTACGAATAGCGATAGCCGCATGATTGTTAGATTCACGCACAAGAATAGTAGCATGCTTAATCCAGACGTATTGGAAGTTTTCCTTTTTCGCAGTTTCACGACAGTCACGAAAAAGCTTCTTCCTCTCCAGAGTCAAATGCTCATTCATAAAGATTGACCTAGGCACACCAGGTATGCCAACGTCATTGGTTGTAACACCTTTAATCTTGCGAAATGTACTAAGCAAGTTGTCTCTTAATAAACGTGAGGCTACCTTCATAATAATATTTTTTGGGCGATTTGCTTGAGATTGTGCCTGTGGGACACGATGAATACCGACAACATCATTCTGACGAATGGGTAGATGGAATTTCACTTTGGCATTTAGTTTCAACCAATTTTATTTTGGGTTATTATTTATTCATATTTGCATACTAGGTGTATTTACATTCTAGTTAAAATGCTTAAAAACGAACTTAGTAACCTAGTTACCAAGAAGGTGTGGCAAGTTTGAGGGCAAGTTAAATAGGTTTACATTTAAAAAAAATGAGATCAAATATTATTAAAAGCTAATGTACGAGTAAGTATAGTCTTTGCTAAAGTATAGAGCAGACAGAATTTATTGTTAATCGTCAAAGTATTCATTTAATAATAACATTTAGATACGAGGCGAGATCGTAGGGATTTTGAAAAAACTTTTACATTTGGCTCGTTTTGGATATGAGATGGCAATTTGTTGAAAATTTTGACTGCCATATAGTATGGTCTAGTATTTGACAGTTTGATTCTTGAAGGGGGTTAGAAGAGTCTTATTTTTATGTCCAGTGTTGATGTTATGGGTTTTTAACACCAGACGAATAAGATGGGTGTTATAAGATTGACCCGTATGTCTGTGTGTGTTTGTGTTTTTGTGCGTATCTGTATGGGGCATCGTAGCGCTTGAACGGATGAGCCGATTTTAAAGCGCATTGTCATTATTCGAAAGATAATTTAATCACGGTGGTTCTTAGCCATGGTTGGTGAAAATCCGTCCAGCCGATGAAACCCACCAGCTGTTTTCCTGGTTCATTGGGTTTCTAAACTGGAAAATTAGTTTTTGTTTCATATTTTGGTTTGTTATCTCATCGAAATTCTGACTTCAATGACATCTGACTGACATCGTTTGATTGTCTCAATTAGCCCCTAATCTTCTGTCGGTATTACTTTACCAAATCGTTTCTAGACTAGATATCTTTTCCTATTTTCTTTGTGATATAGGTGAAGTACCTAAAACGAGTTTTGCGCTAACCTGAAAAAATATCGCGTCTCGTGTGTTATTTTTGTGGGTGCTGTAGTGTGTGTTTCTGTTATTTTGTGATCTTAGCTCAAAAGTTCCAGCATCTTACAATGTCTATAATTGCAATGTATATCTTCTAAACAGAAGCAGAAAAGCGATAGCGACCCATAATTACGTAATAAATGATTGCCTGACGCAAGACCCAGACAAACACATAACTTTCAACTATTTATTTCGTTTGGGTTATATCTTAATAGCCTTAATAGTGCGGGCTCGTATGATAACCTTTTTTATAGCTATCGCTAGAACTTTCCTTGCCGGACGGCATTCGGCGGGTAGGTGCGCCACTGTAAATGGTCCGATCTACTCGATTAGTTATTAAGCCAAAACTTACTTAACTTAACTACAATTTACTTATTTTTGATTTATAATGTACATTAAATTAATGTCGGCAGTAGTTGGCAAAAATCAATCCATTTGAAATAGGAAGGTTTTTGGACATTTCAAAAATTAAGAATGTTTTTAAAAATTAAACATTGAATATGACTAACTGTTTCAACATTAGCCAGCCAGTAAACAAAACGCTAAATATGCTAATAACATTAATGAAGCTCCATTTGAACATTTGAAATAGCAAGGTTTGTAAACATTTCAAAAATTAAATATGTTTTTAAAAATTAAACATTAAATATGCCTTAAATATGACTAACTGCTTCAACATTAGCCAGCCAGTAAACAAAACGCTAAATATGCTAATAACATTAATGAAGCTTAAACTTTTATTTGCACATGAAAGCCGCTTTTCAACACGTTGGTAGCGAGGCACATTTATCACGTGAAATCAATCGCTTACTTTTTGCGGGCATTTGCATTTAAACTGAATCACGCACTGATGATAAAATATCGTTTGTCCTAGCAGTCCTTGAGATAGCTTGGGCACTAGGTACAATATTTGCGAACTACGAGTACCTATCTACAAAGGAACATTTCAGCGCTGTGTAACTATTTGCTCAGGTGGTCACAGGCCTGTGTCGCTTCGCGCAGACGTCGCAAGATAACTCGAGCAACGGTTCTTATCGTGTGACAACGCCATTTGCCTACATAGCTGTAATGTTCCCTGTGAAACACTTCCGCCAACGTTGGCTAGACGATCAATTCAGTATCAGACTTGTCAAATGCATGTATTATTTACTTCGATTGGAGGAGCAGAATTTGCAGCTTGCCCTTGAAACCCACCAGCATCCTGCCCTCCCAAATTCGTCCGCCGTCCGGCCTGTTTTTGCCGACGCAGATTGGCATTCATTGCGGGCGATGTGAACGATTCTACTCTAAAACGGGATGAATTAATTGATGCACATTTCTCCGAAGCCTCATGTGAAGAGTCGGTGGATTCGCTATGCTATCAAGCACTTAGGGCTGTGAAAATACAAAGTCAAATCTTCACAAAGGGTATTTTCTTTTTGCTTTATTCTTTCCGCGAAATGTGTGAAAACCTTCAGGATATGTAAAAAAAAATACGTCAATTTCATAAAACAGATTATGACGAAGGGAGAGCAAGCTGAAGGTAAAAGCCTGCAAGTCCTTTGTGTCTAAGTGTCCTCAGACCTTTTAGGTCATGACATGTAACCAAAAGCAATTACAAGTTCGAGCATCGGAATTGCTTTTAGGACTCAATTATGTAGCACTGACCTAAAAAGGAACTCGCTCGTATGGATGTCCTTCTTTACTTTCTTTTCCACTTGATCAAATTTAGGTCTCATCCCAGCAGGAAATGAGGAGTAATTCACGCTGTCAAATGCTGGCTAGCCCTGTCAGTTGTGAATCGCATTTTGCACCATCAATTGGCAATTGCAAAGTGAATGGGACCCCTGCGCTCGCGCGGCGACTCGGCACAAAAACCCGCCATCACGGCTCGCCTGAGCGAGATGACTATACATCAAACTAAGTATCGAACTAGTGCTGCCAATTGCTAATGATTTGATCGATAGGACTTTAGTAGTATTAATCTCTTCAATATCCATTTTCAACGGAATTTGGAAAAGCTGTATCCCTAATGAAGTAGCCATTATGAAATTTTCCAATTCTATTCGTCTCTTTTAGTTCGGTCGGTAGGTAGAGGCACTTAACAGTCCCATATTCTCCTCTTATTTCTTTTAGTTTAGAATTGGATCCGATTCAGTTTTTCAGGTTCAGTTTCCTATCGATAATGTCATCGGGACGTAGCACCCTTCCCTGGCTTAAGTAAGCAGCACACCAATCTGGGCCGGCGCAGCCCCGTACCGTTCCCGGAATCGTTCTTGCCGTGTCTACTCAACTGGACTTCGACATCCTTGTGTGCGTCTAACGCCGACGACAGGGGAATATTATTGCATAGAATGTCCTCACTTATCCTTACACGGCAGCGACGGAGAAATAATTTTAAACAGAGCCTTACTATCTCAACTTTTTCAACCGGAAGGCGCTGAATGAAAACGCTTTTTAGTATTCTATCGATATCTAAGAGAATCGATTCTTCGTATTAACATCGTTACCACCAGTCATGTTTGATCATATACCCTAGGAACCATCTTCAATTCTTTTGGCCTTACAGACCGATTACATCTGCCAGTACAGATTTAGGTCAGGTTTACAAATGTCCGTTGGTAGTTTGCGTACTAGCTGCAACGGCACGACGTGCGTGTGCCGATTTTCATCATTCGACACTCCGGCAAATCGAGTTCGATTATCCTCCTGAGACCCTCGGTGTCACCTATGATACTCGGGAAAATATTTTTTTTACAACGCCATCTGTCGCGATTTGTTTGAATTACTATTGAAATCGCGTAAACGAGTTACTCTATGCTATGCCACTAGGTGGCTACGGCTTGTTTTGGTTGCTCTGGGTCTTGCCGATCATTATTTTAAATTGAGGGTACGCAGAAAAACCGAAATGGCGAATTGGAGCAGAGGTAAATATTATTTTATATTGTATTTGCGTGTGTTTTTTGTTATAACTATTTAGAATCATCATTATACTAAACATTCATGAAGTTATATTGCTCAGATTATGCAATTAAACTATTTTTTTGCTACATTCCTTTTGGTATCATAGGTGATACTTTGGGCACTCGCGTCTAAAAATCGTATCGTTTTCAGGGTTGTGGGATGGTGAAATTGTTCAAAGTTTAATGAATTTAGATGAATCAGAGTGTGAAGATATAGATGAAGAAGACGTGGAAGATTTAAATTTAGAGCAAGAAGATAATTCCGAGGGAGTAATACCTCGGCCTTTAGACGAAAGTGATTGGGATTCTTCTGACGAGGAGCCGCTTCTTTCCATTGCACGTGCCAATGCTGCGAGAAGGTCAAGAAATCGTCCTTTGCGATGGGATCATACCAACAATTTTGGAAATACATCTAGTGACCTATTTGATGATCCACCACTCGTTGATCCAGTCATAGTGAAACCTACTCATGAATATTTCTCCAGGTATATTCACCCAAGTTTTTATGAAACAATAGCACACTGCACCAATATAAATAGTGTCCGGAGAACGGGAAGGTCTCTTAATACAAATGCTGAAGAAATAAGAACATTTATAGGGGTTTCTATGGCTATTGGCATATTAGGGCTCCCTCGAATTCGTATGTTCTGGGCTGCTGAAACCAGAGTGACATTGGTAGCCAATGCTATGACTCGCAACCGATTTTTTCAATTGAGATCTAAAATTAAGGTTGTTGATGATCAGTTAGTCACTCCAAATATGAAAGAAGTCGACAGGTTTTGGAAAATTCGCCCTATTGTATCTTCAATAGAGAAAGGTTGTCGAGAAAATGAGCGATGCCAAAATGTGGCCATTGACGAGCAAATTATCCCATTCACGGGAAAATGCAAGATGAAACAGGTTGTCAAGGGAAAGCCTAACCCTGAAGGGATAAAAGTATTTATACAAGCTAATCCTAATGGGCTCCCGTTAGATTTATATCTTTATCAAGGTCAGGGAACCAGTGTGGAGTCAGCGTTGTATCCCATGCCAGATAAAATTGATCTTGGCGGCCGTGTAGTGCTAAAGCTGGCAGACACATTGCCTAAATAAAGTTCAATCTATATGGATCGTTATTTTACCTCTATTCCTTTGCTGGACACACTGTTGAACCGAAATATCTACGCCACAGGGACACTTATGAAAAGCCGTGTTCCTGAGTACCAAAGGCCCAACACCAAGAAAAAAAGAGTCAAGCCTTTACTTAAAACTGATAATCAACTAAAGAGAGATGGGAGAGGAAGTTTCGATTGTGTTGTCAGACAAGACAAATTAGTTGCAGTTGTAAAATGGCTAGACAGCAAGCCAATTCATCTTGCTTCATCTGAGACTGCAGTGGAACCCTTGGGCACTTGCCGACGTTGGTGCAAAAAGGATAAACGTTACCTCGAAGTTCCGCAGCCAGTCGCGATAAGGAATTACAATCAATTCATGGGAGGTATTGACCTTCTAGACCGAATCATCGGCAAATACCCCATGTGAGGCAGAACTGGTAAATGGACTGTACGAGCAATTTATCACTTCTTTGTTTTTTCTGCTGCTGCTGGATGGATTCAATACCAAGAAGATGCGACCAAGTTTGGATTGCCACGGAAAAGAATTAAACAGTATCTTGACTTCAAAAAGGATCTAGCCAAGCATTTAATCTACGGAACTCAAATTTCTGCTCCAGAGTCATGCCCAAGTCCTTCGCTGCGTCGCATCTCCCGTAATAGTCCTCGAAGTGGTACCAATAGTCCTGGAGTATGCTCAGAGCCGGAGGAGGATATTGTAGCCCTACCTTCAAACCGGAAGCGTAGGCTCGTACAGCCTCTTCCCCATGAAGCTAAAAGATTAAAAGAAGCTCAACACTTACCAGTATGCGTGAAGGGTAACCAAAACAATCGATCGAAATGTAGACTCGATAAATGCAGCCAGTTAACTTTCGTAAAATGTTCTAATTGTAACATATTTTTATGTTTCAATGTTAACCGCAATTGTTTTTTTGAATTTCATACCAAACATGATTAATTATTAAGATTAGTTTGTTAATGTTTAAGGTTGATTAAAAGTCTGATTAAAATAATATTCAATATTTTTTGTGCCTTTTAATACTGTTTCGATCCCATAGTATCACCTGTGATACCCCCTATTCTGGGGTTTCTGGGGGGAGGGGATTTTTTTCCATATTTTTCTCGTAATCTTGTTATCAATTTCAACCACTATTCTAAAAATCACGAAGATCCTACAACTTTTGGGGTCCTGGGTCTCAGGAGGTTAAGCATTCGGTTGCACAGAGCGGTCACTCGCGCCTCCAGCTGGGTGTCGACGTGTGGTGTTTAGTTTAAAATTGGATACACATTCCACAAGATTACTAGTTTTATGACCAGACCGGGCCCCTGTCGTTTCGCAACCAGACGAATGCTAATCTACGCGATATACACTTCGCTAGGTAGTAGCTAGTTGTGCCTAAGTCAGAGGTGAAGACAATAGATCAATAAGCAAAGCTGTCAAACAATGCAGTGACCCAATGTGTGCAGGGTTGATGCTAAGCGCCATTGTCACTAGCGGACGTTACAAAATATTTACGGATCTTGTTTACTTATTTACAAACACTAATGCAACGTAACTCCGAACTAGCAGCGTTGAATTTTCAGCCCAACCCAAAATAGCGTTGTAGAAACACGACATTTTATTTCGGATATTTATTAAATTATTCAATTTTCTTGAGATACATTATGTCAGCCTTGACCGTTGATCCAGCCTTGATAATCTAATCTGTTTGTTTTATCCGAGGTGTCATCTACCTACATCTATGATGGAAAACATTGTTTATGCCACAGGAAAGACCTACGTATGCGTGCGTGTTTGTTTCTGAGATTTTCTGTCATGAATTTCTTAAAAAACAGCTCGCGGAGTCGGGAAGTTGGCGGTGTACAACCCCGTGCCTCGGAAAGCACGTTAAGCCGTTGGTCCTGCGCCTAATCTCTCTCCGGTCATGTCGGATTGCCGTCTCACCGAACTTTGAGAGTGATGGTGGGTGCACCTGTGTATTGCGCTCACACTTGTGCACTATAATATCTCCTGCGTAGTTGGCTGATCTCTGTTGAGATTGGCCGCCGTGGTCGAAATCGGCCACTATTATTATTATTTGGCATACTATTATTCACTGTTATTATTTGGCATTGGTTTGCTCTTGACCCTTGTCTTGAAGACATAAGGTTAAGATTTTTGTAGTGTTCTAAACTAAAGCAAATAAATCACTGATATCAAGTTGGAATCGAAGACAGTCTCAAGAAGTTCGCTCCACGAAATCAATCGAGTCCACTCGAGAAAGAATAATAAAGTTGGTCGCGTGTACGTACAGTGCTCAGCCCATTCGCGCTAGATTACGGGCCGCGGACCAATAGGCGCGCCCGCCCTGCGCCCCTCGCCCCGGCGCGATCAGCTGGCCGGTCGGTACGCATAATCAAAAACCACACCGCTGATAAGCACATACACATCCAGCGAACGCCGGTAAGAACATTCACAGCTTAAAATTACTCTTTAGTATTTACAACGCGGTTATGACTTTCGATATTTAACAGAAACCCTTCAAAATTGTTTGATTAACTATTTGAAATATTCGTAGTTTGACGCCGTTCCGCCGTTTTCAGAAAAGGAATTTGAAAATAATCTAGACCTTTCTTGTTTAATTGATGATGCGGCGTGTTTACCAGATGTTCTGCCCGATCATGGTTCCAACGCATAAGGTCAACAGCATTTTGGGCATGTACCTAATTGTGGTTCCAGGATTAACTTAATTACCTCACATAATAGCATCATTGCCAAAGGTCGTACGGTCTCTCGTCTTCTTTTTGCCAAAAGGTCGGCCAAATTCGTGCTTATTAGTCTCCATCAGGGGAGCTATTTAGTTCCGGAATTGTTCCTTCGCTCGTTATAAGTATTCATCCGTATTTTTTCTCTAGCCAGAGCTTCATCGTTACACTCTTACATAACTTCCTCCTTTTAACCGTTACGTTCAGATGACACTTTACGTAACGTGACACTAGTTTTTTCAATCATTATGTCACTATGTTTTTACCTCTTCTTCATCGCTGTTCTAAACGAATCGTTATCTGTTTATAGTTTTATTTTTATAAAACATTTTTCGGTGCGGCGTTTTATCTGTGTGCTTTAGATAAATAACGTTGCTGGAAGGCCTGTTGAGGTAGGTTGCGTCGCCTTGGCCTCCACCTCGCAAACGACATAATTGCGCACAATCACAATGCATGTGTAGCGGTTATTGTTCACTTGCCGGGTTTTAATCGAATTCATCTCTCCACAATGGTACAGTTAGAGAAAGAAACAGCTTGAGACTTTGCCCCAAATAGGACGGTATTTTGCGTGTTTCTTTGTTACATTGACGTTACACGGATGCCGAGTCAACAGGTTTCTAAAACCTGAAGATTTTATAGATAGAATCTGTTAATTTACTCACTCAGCTAGCTAGTAAAATGTTTATAACAAGGGCTTTGGTTAACTTGGGTCACGTTGCCCTATCCAATTGGCACGCAGTCTAAATTGAAATCCAAACAAGCGTCTCTTTATTCCATCTCTAGGTACATATACTATACATATGTACCTCCAAACACGTTTCAACGCAAAATATCGTATCTGCCAGTTACGCCGGTTTCCGTCAACATACCTGCGCTATTAGTATAAGTTATGTCACGACGCAGACCGGTATGGCCGGTTCGCTTTTTTCGCCGGTCGCAGCCCGAGGGCTCGGCGGTATAACACAACCCACTGAATGTAGTAAGTATACCTTGCCTTACTGTATTCAAGTTTGTAGCACGAGATGAGATCTCAGAAGTTTTCGAATTAGTGTAACATGTTGCTTAGCTCACAACTTGCGGTTATAAGCTTTAAATGGCCACAAATGAGGTTGTGATGTATTTTTGAAAAGTTTTGCCGTAGCAGATTAAATTTGAAGACCAAACGGTTGGTAAGAGCGGGGAGCAGAGTAGATTTGAGGGTACTATGGGCTGATTTTCAGATGGAATGTCTTTTATTGATGATGGCAATCTGTATTTTTGTAACTGTGTATTTCTATTGTGGCTGTGCGTACCCCTCGTGCTTGTTCGCCGCGGTGAGTTTGCGTCAATCTACAATTTGCGATGTCGGAAGTTTTTGAACATGTTCCCCGGAGGAACTAATCACGGCCCGTACTTTGCAGAACCAGGGATAATAATAGACACGCATAAATCGAAACCTGCAAACGTGGGGTTTTTGAGAACAAGTAGAATAAAAACTACTTTTTATTCGACTCGAGATTACAATCAGTATTTACCCTAATGTACTGGTATCTAAATAAATAAAAAATAAAAATATACAACAACATCACATACTTACATTGATTTTCAACAGTGGTATCACAAATAAACTTAAATAAATTCATATAACACCCAGACCAGTACAAACAGACATGTTCATACACACAAATGTTTGTATGGTGCGGATCGAACCTGCGACCTCTGGGTTAATAGTCAACTTCTTGACCATTGCACCAAAGTGGTCGTCAAAGTACCTACCAAAGTATCTGTGCTCTACATTCTCATCCTCAGAACGAAGAGGCAGGTTTTCTCAGATCTGAATTAAATTCCCAATAATCATATTCTACTTTGTCAATCGTGTGTATAATTGGACAGATAATAAAAACCGCTGCCAGTAAGTGGATATCGACACGACTGTGTTAGTTAGCTAGTGCACTCGTGCTAGGCACGTGAATAGGTCAGAACGGTTCATGCTTCGCGATGGGCAAGCACCCGGGTTTAAACCCAAGGCTGGGCTTTTAAACCCGACAAACACCCATTTTTTTCCACACACTGCGTGAAAATTCGGGTGTTTACTCAGTTTTTTTTTCAGTTAGTGTTTATTCAGAACCCTTGTACGAAAAGTTAATATTATTATTTTAAAGTTGGAACAACTTATTTTTCAATTAGAAATAAACATTTCGAAATTGTCATTTGTTTACTTTTATTTATTTAAAACTCTCGTCTGAGGTCGAAACCTTCTGTAATCGATAAATCACATAAAACTACATCGATAATGTTAATTGGTAAAACCTCGTTATTTGTCAGATTTGCGAGTTGAGTGCTTCTGAAAATAAGTTTTTTTTAATATTGCATCATTTTAGTTATACTCCGGCTTCGTCCTCGGGATTAGCAAATAATACTTGTAGTAGCGCCCAGTGGTTCGCCAGTCACGCACTTTATTTGAGGGTAGATTTAAAAAAGAAAACCTGTAAATGTCAAACTTACCCGCACCGGTCTCGGTTCGCCCGTGCCAGCCATTCGCTTTTTAGTGCTCGCCACGAACGCACACTCGTGCCTTTATTGCAAGTGAAAGTGAAAAAGTTTACGTGTAGAAAATGCCTAAACGTAAACGGGAGGACAGTGTTGATAAGATATTAAAGAAAATCAAGAAGTTGGAGAAGAAAGTAAGTCGTCAGTGTCGAAGTCGGAGCCGATCTAGAAGCCGGTCGTTATCATCCAACCGCTATTGTTCAGAAGATCAAGGTATTTATAATTCGAATATAAATATATTTTCTTTTTAGTTTGTTATCATTAACACTTTGAGTAGTTAATGTTATTTTTTGTTACTCATACCTCCTGATTGGCGGTGGAAAATAGAAATGTTTTACATTTTTATTATCGTGTATGCCTACCGATAAACCGCCGCTCATTTTTGTTTTCACAAATGTATTATTTATGGTTGCGTATTTTTCTATGGAAATTTACTACCCACCAAAAATATGAAAGTGAAGTGATGGCTACTTATTCCCTGTTCGCGTACTATTCTTTGGAATTGTACTAAACGAAAAATAAGTTATTGCGTACTTTTCTTTGGAGCTGTACCTTTAACTGACTTCATGACTCATCCTTTTCAATGTATTTTCATGTTCAATACAAATATTATTTTATTTTTGGTTTTGTCACAAACTTGGGATGCGTACTTTTCTTTGGAGCTGTACTTCTCAGAAATTAGTTTTGCGAACAGTGCTTTGGCCTGTTTCTTAACTAATGTACGAATATCGACCAATTCCAGAACAAGACTCGGCGAGAGCTGAGAGCAATGTTTCGGATCTGTTAGGTGGGCTGGTCGATACAGCTAGAACTCAAGAACTAGCTGAACCATCTTCAATGTGTACAGTCGTCGCCGACGTAGCTGGCTCTGATGACATACCGGACGCCTCAACGACCGCTACTGTTATGGTGTCATCTGCTGTTGCCTGCCCAAGCACTAGTAAAGACCGCTGCAAAGATATTACGGCAGAGTCTGATTCCACCGACTCTGCAGCGACCAGAGCTTTGCTTGAACTATTGGGCGATGACCTAACAATATGTGACATATGTACCATATGTGACCCAACAATATGTGACATATGGACCAGAAATAAACAACGACTTGGCTGTCCGTCTAGAACATATTGCCACCAACGGACTCACCAAAGAAGTTCGTAAGGAACTCAATGTTGATGGATGCAGAGCGTATTTTATGCGACTCGCAGCATAGTGACTCGGTTGTACGTAGAAGATATGAATGAACAACTACGCAATACTAAACCGGATAATTTATTGTTTGGTCAAAATTTTACTGTAACAATAAAAACTGCCAAGGCAATTAATAAGTCTGGAGCCGATTTAAAGACTCCAGCACGCAAACAGCCGTTGCCGACGACCAGTAAAAAGCCGACAGCTTCAACGAATTCAACAAACAATAATTTAAACTGGAAAGGACCCTATCCGTCGAGGAAGCCGCCGAATCCTCCGAAAACGACGAACCGCCCACCGAACAGGAAGCCGCCGTCGAGCTCATCGAAAGCGTCGCAGCATCAGCCTCCGCGGCATTGTCGCTAGATGAGGTACAATATGCAGGCAGATTGTCGCATTACTATGACGAATGGACATTGATAACCAATAACCCTGTAGTACTATCTTGCATAGAAGGTTACAAAATACCTTTTACGAGTCCAGTTTCTCAATCAAATATTCCATCTACAAAAAATATTCACACGCAGAAAAATGTAATTTTCATGAAGCAATTACTAAGTTACTGACTATAGGTGCAATCTCTAAATGCGATTATACAAAAGGCCCATTTTGTATCAAGCGTATTCCTTGTACCGAAACCAAATGGTAAATTTAGGTTTATTTTGAATTTAAAAAATCTTAATAAATTCATTACAGCTGACCATTTTAAAATAGAAGACTTGCTTGACTTGTTTTCAAACTTATAACAAAAAATTGTTATATGTCAAAAATAGACCTTAAAGACGCTTATTACCTTATAAAGATTCATCCAGATTCAAGAAAGTTTCTCAGATTTCAATTTGAACAACAATTGTTCGAATTTAATGTATTACCACTTGGTCTCAGTACAGCACCTTACATATTTACGAAAATTATGAAACCTATCATTCGCTTACTCCGTTTAGCTGGATTAGTATCTACAAATTACTTAGATGATTATTGGTTAATGGGTCAATCCTATAAGGATTGTCTGCATAATACGACTTTGACGAAAATGTTACTTACTTCTCTCGGGTTTATAATAATCAAAGAGAAGAGTTCATTGATACCAAATACTATGTGTACATTCTTAGGATTTGTAGGTACTCAATTCAGAAAGTTTCCAGATCACATTACCTTCAGAAAAGATTTTACGTATTAGAAAAGAAATTGATTTTGTCACTTAAAAGATGCAAAGTTCGAGAATTTGCTCGTTTTATTGGGCTATTAGTTTCTGTTTGCCCAGCTTTAGAATACAGTTGGCTATACACCAAAGTCTTTGAGCGTATTAAATATCTAAAATTATTAGATGACGAAAATTATGATAAATATATGTACTTATCGCCTGAATTACAACCTGACTTACAATGGTGGCACACAGCCATTCAAAAACCATTTTGCAAAATAAGAGAAGATACATATGATCTGGAAATTTTCTCAAATGCATCAACTACGGGGTGGGGGGCTGCTTGTGGTGATGAGAGGGCTAGCGGGTTATGGACAGTTCAGGAAAAAGAATATCAACTCTTTAGAAATTAAAGCAACATTTTTTGGCCTAAAAGTATTTGCCGATAAATTATTCGATTGCCAAATTCTACTTCGAATCGATAACACGACAGCCATCTCATACATGAACCGAATGGGTGGTTTTCAGTTTCCCCATCTTACGGAAGTTACTAGGCTACTATGGAATTGGTGCGAAAATCGAAAGTTATATGTTTTAGCCTCTTACATAAGTTCATCCGACAACAAAACGGCCGATGCAGAATCTAGACGTGTACACCCAGATATTGAGTGGGAGTTAGCAGACTGGGCGTACAACTTAATAAAATCATCGTTCGGAGAACCAGACATTTATTAATTCGCAAGTCGACTAAATTAAAAAATGCCTTAGGTACGTATCATGGCATAGAGACCCAGACGCAATGGCAACAAACGCATTAACAATACCCTGGACAAATTATTTCTTTTATGCATTTCCGCCGTTTTCCATAATTTTGAAAACCTCAAGAAAAAAAATTGGTTGCCTGTAAAGTCGGTATACGCGCGAAAGTTTTACGTGACAACGACTCTGAGTGGTAAAATAATTTTAATGTGAATATTCATTCGTATAACATGAACCGGTGTGTATGCCTATCTCTCTCTCTCTCTCTCTCTCTCTCTCTCTCTCTCTCTCTCTCTCTCGCGCGCGAAACGTGAGCGGAGCAGCGTAACGCAGTTTCTTGAGGTGTGTCACCCGGCAAACCAATTTATAAGACGTTGTCACGTCAAAATAATTTCGGATAAAGCTACGGGGATTCTGGTTGTGCCTTTATGGCCAACACAACCTTGGTATCCGATATTTAAAAGCCTTTTGTTGTCCGATTTAGTTATCCTAGAGGCAAATAAAAACCCAATTAATTTCTATTCTAGCAACCACAATATGCACACTAAATTTATCCTGGTGGCAGGGCTCTTATGCGGGCAGCGTGGTTAATATGGCTCCCTTAATTCATGTCGATCAGCTATAGCGCTACTGATGGGCAGTAATATTGCAGAAGATGATAGAATCAAAAGATTTTTTAAAGGAATATTTCGTCTTCGGCCGCCTTTACCGAAATATTCAGTAACTTGGGACACATCCATTGTAATTAACCATTTATATTTTCCTAATGAAAACCTAAGTCTTGAAAAATTATCAAAAAAGCTGATTACTTTATTTGCACTATTGACAGCACACAGAATGCAGACATTGTCAAAAATAAACATTAAAAATATTGAAATGCTACCTTCAAAAGTAAATATTAAAATTCCCGATTTTTAAAAAACGACACGGAATGGATGTCCTCAACCAATCCTTGTTTTACCTTTTTTCGTTGAAAGGCCACAAATTTACCCGGTTAAAACACTCCAATGTTACCTAGATAAAACAAGCCCACATCGTAAAGAAATATAATCGCTGTTCATTAGTTTTAGAAAACCACATAAGCCTGTGGGTTCACAGACCCTAAGTAGATGGGTCAAGGAGACCTTAAATGACAGTGGGATCGATGTTAGTATTTTTATAGCGCATAGTACTAGGCATGCCGCCACATCTGCGGCATACAATTTGGGGGTCAATCTTGATCAGATAAGAAGAACCGCTGGCTGGAGCGGTACTTCTAGTACATTCTATCGGTTCTATAATAGAACTATAAGTAATGTCAATGAAGATGATTCTATTTTTGCACGAGTAATTGTCGGTAATAACTATTAGTTTCTTTACATAAATTACTATTAATCAGTAAAATATTTCAGTCTCTAAAAGTCTACAAGTATTATTTGCTAATCCCGAGGACGAAGCCGGAGTATAATTAATGATTAAACGAACTTACCTTGTACGTGAAGTTCTATCATAATTATACGAAGGCTTCGTCCGAAGGGATTAGCACCCACCCTCCCTTGGTGATATGTTGAGCGATACCCCCGTTTCTGAAATATTTTCCTTCGCTCTAAACTAAATGACTGGCACGGGCGAACCGAGACCGGTGCGGGTAAGTTTGACATTTACAGGTTTTCTTTTTTAAATCTACCCTCAAATAAAGTGCGTGACTGGCGAACCACTGGGCGCTACTACAAGTATTATTTGCTAATCCCTTCGGACGAAGCCTTCGTATAATTATGATAGAACTTCACGTACAAGGTAAGTTCGTTTAATCATTAATTATTGACAATTAGTGTTAAAGTATACAATGTCAAAAATTAAGTGCAAAATAAATTTCAAAGCCTTAAAGCTTTTTTTTGTTTTACACCTTCTAACTCGCAAACCTGACATGTGACGAGGATTGACTATACTATATTTTTGGTTTATTGCGTTAAGATATGTCGATTTTCAGACATGGCTGTCAGCTCTAAATCTATCTTGACCCTAAAATTTATTTCCTTCCACTAAAATGGGTTGAAATGGGTGATAATCGGGTTTAAACACAATTTACCGGGTTTTAACCCAAGCACCCAATCAGGATTAAACCCACCGCCCATCTCTATTCATACTTGTGCACTTTGTTGCAGCGTTTACGGCTGTGCAATTGTTGTACGATGCAATTATATCGTACTCGGCCGCAACACCGTTTTCCTATCTTCACCTCTCGTTAGTGTTGCAGATATACATTTTACTAGCTGTCCCGGCAAACGTTGTTTTGCCATACAAATGTTAAGGGTAGACAACCCTTATCACTAAGGGGTATGAAAAATAGATGTTAGCCGATTCTCAGACCTACTGAATATACTCACAAAATTTCATTAGAATCGGTCAAGCCGTTTCGGAGCAGTATGGGAACAAACATTGTGACACGAGAATTTTATATATATAGAGATAAACACTCACTTACTTTGGCGATGAACCTCTTTACAGCGCCGTTACATTTTTAACATATTTTTGATTGCTAGAAGTGTGATGGACTTTCTTGATTTTTTCTGTTATAACGATAATATGTCGTATAATTGGTTAGGTTAATAATATATTTTACTTCTACCAGAGACTAAGTTCAGAAATAGAAACATATAACAACTGTCGTTACTCGTCCAATAACTGTCGCTCCCAAAATATGTACTCATTTATCTCATCCAAACCAATATGTTGGAAGGTAACGCACATAGGTGCATGTGTAGGTACACATACCTAGTCAATTCTATTTGATAGGCATTACAAGTTGGCTTAATTCTTATTTAAATGGAATTTATCATAACTGTGATTATATGACAATAGACAATAAATAAATAATAAAAAATAAATAAATATTTTACAACAATCATACCAATTCTCTAGTCCCAAATTAAGCTACGAGGCTTGTGTTATGGGTACTAGACAACGGATAAACATACTTAAATACTTTTTTTTTGTAAATAAATACTTATTATACATAGAAAACACCCAGACCAGTACAAACACACATGTTCATGCACACCTATGTTTGTACTGTGCGGGGATCGAACCCGCGACCCTTGGTTTTAGAACTCCAACCTGTGGACCACTGCACCAAGCGGTCGTCATACTTTTAAGAAACTCGTTGGCATTGTGGATTTACGTAGATCAAAAGTTTACTATCATAGATGTTTATGAGTCCTCTCTTACGTCATTCTCTCTCAGCACTGTACAGCAGATATTCCACCGTGTTGTAATACTTTACAACCGGCTTCCTTAAGGTCTCATCAGCTGTTCGGTGCTGCGAGGTCGGCAACCCACATTCGCCGCTATCGGCCACCGATAACGCTATCAGCTGAAAAATACTCGCTCCCGATAGCCGCACTAAAACACAAATGCTCAGATAGCGCTGTGATGGATCGCCCCCTAGTTTATCGTGATAGTTTCACTGTAATTTTTCTTGTTATTCCACCAATTTTAGCCGTTGTAAGGGGAATGTGTTTTATTATTCCTTTCTTTACTCAATTGTGGATTATTCGGTAAATGGTAGTTATCTTGTCTTCTGCCTTTCGTTCTCTCTTATTTTTATGACAGCTTCTGACGATGCTTCGCGTAGATCTCATTTTGTTATTCTCGAATATCATTTGTGTTGATTCTGATATCAGCAAAATAAAACACGCATCTTTGACATACCTACCTAAGCGGCTGTTTTCCACGGGCAAGTTGCCCTTTATAATGAAAATTCTAACACGAATTCCCGACAAGTGTCATGTTAATATAGACAAACTAAAAGGTTACCTAGTTTCCGTTGCAAATCACTCAATTAATACATGAAATGCTTTACACGATCCTCTCTTCTGCAATGGATGTATTTTCTACTTTATCAAACGAGTGTTGTGGAAAAAAAGTGTAGAAAAATGCCGCCATAAACAGATGCAGGTCGCGCGCTCACGGCTCGAGTGAGGCGGTATCGCGCGGCCGTTCACCCCCGCAACCAGGTCGAGGGTTGCCGCCGCATTCCAAGTTCAAACATCTTGGATCCGAGGGGTTACATGATGACAACGTATCTGCCGGGTTATTATGCCTTTGATGTTCTCTGATGAGTGAATCTTCTAGTAGTTCCGTATTTTATTTTTAGTTATTTTAGAAAACCAACTGCAACAATATCTTAGTAAAGAACTAGTTTATAAGAGGTTTAGAAGTAGTATCTACAGGATAAGTTAAATATTGCTTGTAGATATCTCCTTGGATGTCGAATCAGATTATCCTTCCTTCAGGGTCTTTTGGGAGCTGATGTTTAAGACTATTCTCTATGTCGTTCAACTGGCTAGGTGTTGTATTTTGAGTAAGGCAGCTAAAAGTGCAAATAAAATTACCTCACTGGCAAAAAATCTAGATAGAACTTAAAAAAAACACAGAAGAATAGTTCAAAAATATATCCCTTAAAGCGCTAGATAGCTACTAATCGTAGGATTTGTATTTTACAAGATTTATCAGATTATGTACCTATATAGAAATTTTCCTCATGTTAGTTTTATATGTATTTGTGGAATTTTTAATAAGTTTTTAATCACCGCGTTTTGTTTCGTGATAAATTATTAATCTTACTAAAGATTGAAGCCGTTCATCAAATTAATTACCTACTCTAGCGCTCCGGTGTCGGTCAACGACCAGTTCAATGAAAAGTTCAGGCACGATTTTGCATTTTTTGTTGCCACGAATCTTCTTTCAAACATTTTTCACCTAGGCTGTATTTTTTTTTTCTCTTCCTCTCTATACCTGGAGTATTTTAAAGTACTTATTATCTACATGAATCTTATTTCTTACCTTCAAATAAATAGTTTTTTTTTTTAATTTTGGTAAAAATCTCAAATGTATTTTATCATCATCACTGTATCATACTGTACGGTTCCATACACCAAAATTATAATCCAGTTCTCGTATCGTCACGAATTGTTTTGATTAAATTATATAAATTAAAGGTAAATTGAGGCATTTAGGCTGGTGGCAGTAACTTTGTACCGGCGACAGCTAGTCTGGTTATCCGTTTTCTATTGAAAAACCATCCTTATTACAATTGAATAAGATGCCACAGGGTTTACCCTGACGTGCTGTCGTGTGTACACTGCTATCCTATTTGGGTAATAATAGTCCTGGCCCATTTCGGCCACGGCGACCAATCTCAACCAACTACGCAGGAAATATTATAGTGCACAAGTGTGAGCGCAATACACAGGTGCACTCACTGTTCCATCACTCTCAAAGTTCGGTGAGACGGCAATCCGACATGTCCGGAGAGAGATCAGGCGCAGGACGAACGGCTTAACGTGCGCACTGAGGCACGGGGGTGTGACACCGCTAACTTCCCGACTCCGAGATGTTTTTGAGAAATTCATGACAGAAAATCTCAGAAACAATTTTGGCTCGACCCAGGACCTCTCGGGTGTAAGGCAGAAACTTTGCCACTACACCAACGAGGCAGTCAAGCCTATTTGGTTAGTAGGTGATTAACCACATCGAATGGAGTAATTGCCGGGCAGCGGCTGCTGCCCTCTCGTGCGTTTCAATCGCCACTCAACTGGATTCAGTGCGACCCATTACATTTTCGCATTATTTATGTTATCGGAGATATTTCGGTAAATTATTCGGAGAAGGATTTCTGATCATCACAAACATCAACAGGTTTTTAAAGTTTCATGTCGCCTCTGAATAAAAAGTGTTTAGTTCCACTTAAAGTATCTTCAGTTTAAGCCGTTATTTTTAACACGTTACGCCGTTGGTCCTGCGCCTGATCTCCCTCCGGTCATATCGGATTGCCGTTTCATCGAACTTTGAGAGTGTGTGCACCTGTGTATTGTGTGCCCTATAATATCTTCTGCGTCGTTGGCTGATCTCTGTTGAGATTGGCCGCCGTAGTCGAAATCGGCCAGGAGGACTATTATTGTTATTATTACCATCATTTTAGCAAAAACTTGAGCACGTCGCTAAGCCACCTACTAAGAAGTGATACGACAAAAAACAAGGCATTCGTAGAAACAACATTCAAATCCAACGAAAACTAGCGTCAATTCTAGCTGAATTAGAAAACGAATCCTCATCTGAAAGGTCATCGACCTAACTATTAGAATAATTCGTTCGGCTGAAACTGGGCCGACTGCTTACTGTGTACACATTCGATATTCAGCTACCCTTAACACAAGGTGGCAAGGTTCAAAATCAAACATCAGTGAATAAAGTTTGGACCTATGGACGGAATAGATTTTCTAGCCTCACTGTTTCACATTAAGGTTTTAGTGTTTCCGACTGACTCGTTTATTTGTAGTGAAATTCCTTGGGGTCCGTTAAAGCAATTAGTATAATGCACTTAAAGGTACAGGGCGTTTCGTTTTGCCCCGGGTGCATTTGTGTGCATCTGTGCGCCTCGCGGACGCGACTTTGCATACTTATTCGCTGCTTATTTCACTCTTTGGAACGGATAAAAATGACAATGCCTGTTATTTTTCATTTATTTGTCTTTAGTTAAAAAGCGATCTTGCTTAGGTATTTTATTCAAGTCCGCACTACCCTTACGAACCATCAGAAAGCAAATGTTTGTTTTGTCTCAGATGAAAATCTTATTTTAGATAGAATAGATTTTATCTCGTTCTTCTCAAAACTTTCCCTCTTCTCATCTACTCTTCACAGGGTATTAAATAATAAAAATAGTGCTATTTTTCTACTAACACAGTATAGAATGCTTCTATAACTGTCTTCTAATCTAGTCAAAATTTCATATTGCGTGATTATGCGTTCTGATCTCGCGCGTAATGGATGCGCGGGCGCAGCACCGCGTCGCGTGCGCGCAGACAGTTAGCTAAACACAGGCCACTACATTCATTGTATGCATTATAACACTTTTTTCAGCGCCGATTCTTTCCATTATGCTCCATTCTAATTAAAGGAGCAGCCATTGTGAAAATTCCCACTCTCACACATGAAAAAAATGGCATTATGTGCAAATTTTGTAATGCAATATTCAATTACACAGTAAATAGTTTAATAATCATGATAAGGTTGTTCATTTGTATAGAGAAATGAATGATTGAGTCCTCTTTTATTATTGAAAAATATTATCAGAGATACCGGATTTTTATAATGGCAAATACGAGCCAACTTGGAAAAGTGGTATCTATAAGTAATTATTGGCTATGGACCTATAAGTTATGTTTAAATAAAGAATTTTGACTAAAGTAATACATGTAACTTTAAATCCTTTATCGAAACAATTTTTTAATCGTGCCAATTTTTTATGTAAATTTAAAGTCTGTGTTTGGTTTCAGGTGATTTTTGTACGGACGTCATCATGAAGTGGAATGACGTCACCGATATCAGTAAGTAGCTAAGTAACTTAATTTATTTGTTGATTAGGTTATTATCATCACAGGTAATTAGACAGATTGAGGTGCTTGTCGCGCAGTTGGTACTGCACTTAGGTAGTGATTGATACCAATTCCAAAGTTAAACTACATTAGTCGTGATCATGTTTGGAATGGGTGAACATTCCGACCATTTAAGTGACGTCTCCGTGCTTCGGAAGGCACATTAAGCTGTTGGTCCCCGTTAATCTCGATATATGTATATTAGTCGTCAAACCTGGTCAGAGGCCCTCGGGCGGCTTAATAACATCCGACAGTTAAGATTGGTCACCCTTACAAAACAACCCCTTCACCGCACCTCATAGTTGAAGTGAAGCCTATGCCCAGCAGTGGGAGCTATAAACGCTGATGAGGTTAGAGATGAGATGTAGTATCATTTCATTATTTTTTTTTGAACTGCGGAAGCTAAAAACTTAATTATGAAAGTAGCAGTAAAAAATGTAGGTATATCTTTTTCAAATGTGAAATTGCGAAAGACGTGAAATAAAAGAATATTTGTTTCTTCGGTTTACGCGAACAGTAGACATTGAAATGAGACACTTTGGACCCTTTTTCAGCGTCTTTTAAGACCTAGAGATACTGTTAGCTCATTTTGTGTGGATAAGAACGTAACTTCATATTTTTGAGTGATGGTAGTTTACAATTTTTTCAAACTATGTAATAATGACAACTAACACCTTACTACCTACCGTAACGGTCCGAAACGTAAGGTTATAAATAAATCGCGAAATAATCCGTAAAAAGTGTCTCATTTTAAATGAAAGAATGTACATATTTCGAAACTCATTGTAAATAATCGTATTTATATCATCTCTAATAACCTTGTTCTCCTTATAATTGCCTAATTTGTATCAAAATTTTCTGGTATTAGCTGAAAGTAATTTGACCAGAAATAATATCATTAGCAAAGTGTGTCGTCGGTTTGTTGGTTTTGGCAGCGGCGTTGCGCGTACGCAACTCGTACGCTGCACGTAGTAGCAAGTGCGGGCGACGTGAAACGTGGGAGCGGAATGGGGAGATAATTTATTTGTAAACTATATTTTAATTTAAAGTACTTGAACGCTTTATACAAAATTGCGGATATTCTTAAACATTGCCTGCTTAAATTGCCTAGTCAATTTAATGATTAAGTTGTGGAGTCGTAATATGCATTTGTTTTGCTCCATTCTTTTTATTTTTATACGCACTCTTAATATAGAAAGTCACAATTCTGGGGTTATATGTCGGGTAAAGCCAATTCTGAAAGATTCCTTTATCATCATACTCTTTTTAGTACAATCTCGTATCCTTTCAATCACCTAGGATTGAAAGAAAGAAAGAAGCTATTTCTGTTTAAGTACCTAAATATTCTGCGTTTCTTCGCAGTCTGCTGTAATTTAAATCATTGCGGTTGCCAAAACACAACACTTTGTAAAATGTGTAGCCGTCTTCAACGATTTGATGACTAACTATTTGATTTGACGCCAAGCAAGTCAGACCGAATGGCAATAATTGCAATACCTACCGCGGATGGATTCGTATGGCGTTAGACTTCGGATCCTCTCCAACGAGTTGTAGGTTGAGATCATTTGGCAGCGGGGGCAGGAAGATGCGTGTAATCCCGTGTACGCTTATAAACACGAGCGCAGGGCGGCCATTCATACAGAAATAGTACGAGATAGTCTACCTGCCTGCCAGTAGCAGTGATTAGTGCGCTTGGCGAATAGAACATACCAGATTTGGACTTGTAGATTATTTATTATAAAGCTTGTAGCGCAGTGGTTGCAGCGCTTTGGTAGTGATACCAAAAGTTAAGCAACCTAAGGCGCGGTCATGTTTGGGATGGGTGACCATTATGACTATTTAAGTAACATCTTTTTACAAGTATTTCCGTGCTTCGGAAGGCACGTTTAGCTGTTAATCTCGATAGATATTAGTCGTTAAGCCTAGATAGAGGCCTTCGGACGGCCTAATACATCCGTATTAGGGGTGTTTGTAAGTGACCAACTATCCAGTTGGTCACTTACAAACACCCCTCCACCAATCCGCACTGAGCCCGCGTGGTGGAGAATGCCTCGGACCACCACATAGTTGAGGTGAGGCCTGTGCCCAGCAGTGGGACGTTTATATGCTGATGAGATTAGAAATGTTGCGTGAACAAATGTTTGTAAGAAACAGTTGATCATTGATATTTCTACATCGATTTCGAGAACGTTCAAATTGCATCAATTTGGTCACAAGCAAAACAATAATGGTTTGTGCGCCTCTTCCCCTCATGTTATGTCTTTTGTAAGTACTGGGCCCTCTGGGATTATCAAATAAGACTTTGTTGCACATGTGGCATACATGTGTGATATTAACAAATAAATAATGGACTATAATTAAAGTCGGCGAAGCGTATTTGGTTCGGTTGTGCGTTTTTGGTTTAGGTTTAAAGAACTTTATTCTCATAAGAATACAACAATTCACTTAAAATGAGATATAACAAATTATACATTAAATGAAATTTTGCTCGTCGGTACCCGCTTCAATGTGGAGCTTAGTTTAGTGATATTAGGTTTTTGGTTACATCTTATTCTAATTTAAATCACTAAAATGTTGATTTACAGAAAGTTTCCCTTGCAACTGTATTGTGTTCGATCAAATCTACCATATGAATATTCTTCTGACTAAAAAAACAATGTGGTAATTGAAGAGAAGACATACTTATGTAGAATTTACTGTTAACAGTGTTTAAGCTTGCGATTATATTTTTCACCAAGTCAATGTCTTAATTATACGTGTAATAAGTGTTTACTAGCGAACCTGCGCTTTGTGGTCAGTCCTCATTCCTTGCGGTTGGGTGTCCCTAGACTTACCACTACTATCTTGCGGTGTTTTACACTATAAGGCGCATGAGCCATGTTTGTTAACATTTGCCATTGTATTTTATAATAATACTGGTTTTATTGACCTGAGTGTATATGATGGATGCATTTAAAACAAAGCAAAAACTCTACCGTGACAAACCCACTCTAACCGTGAAGGTGAATACGTAGGTGTGTGCCACAATTTCCTGTTGCTATATTATGTGCAATAGATACTCGTAAGTCGACCGGCGTACAATGTTCATGACTGTTGGAAATTATCCATATACATAATTATAACCTCCTAAGACCCCTTGTACAAATTTTTACACAAAATGAATGTCGTCATTCAGTCCCGAAAACATTGCAACTTGTGCTGTAGTCCCATCGTACAAAATTTTAAAATTTGAACTTCTACGCTTATCTGAACATGAAAAAACAAAAGCTGTCAACCTAAGAAATCGTGATTGGTTCGTTAAGACATTGAATAATTTTGCTTTTTAAATATCTTACATAATACTTTAATTGAGACTGAAGGCTCTTCTTGCAAAATTTTGTACAACAGGGATTTAGGCACTACGATTTTAATTTTTAAGTGTCTAAATAGGTTAAACCGTAACATCAGACAATGATACTTTATCCAATACACCATCGCAATCGTTTTAGATTGTTTCGCAATGGTAAAAGCAACGTGCTACGTCGTTGTCATAACATTTTTCAAAAAGTATTTTAACTTAATGTTTATCCGAGCGTGACGCGGCGGCCATGTTGCGCGCGCGCCGAATTGCAGATTACATCACTGTGCAAAAAAACATGCTCGTGCAACGCGCGGAGGGGCAGGGGGGGGGGGGGCGTGTGCGGGCTCGCGGGGGGGGGGGGGGGCTGGTGCTTCGGTGACCTTGGCCTTGCTCGCGCCGCGGCCAAGGTGAGCGTTCAACGATACACCGCAATCACGGTCCGCAATTATACATGCGCCCACCAGTCTACCGGCACACATGTACTCGTTCGTACTTTATCAGCACGGGAATAACACGCGTTACGATCGGCCGCACTTAGCCGGTGCCAGTGGAAATGCTCCCAATTGGAAGAGCAAACATCGCGATGTTTTGACACCTTTCGAAAGCTCACTGAGCAAACAGAACCCGAAAACAGGATTCAGAATAATAAAGCTGTCAATACCAAATTGAATGTAAACTTTTTTGTTTAACATTCCAGTTTAACTACTTACCAAGATGTTTGAAGACTGCTTTACAAGAACCCGTTTTATTTGTTCTGCTCGTATGATTATTGAACTTAAAGTCGTACAAGGGTGGTCTATAACCAGACCTTCAATTATATCGCTCAGAAACATCAATAACATCATGAATACCTATGTGTTTAAACAAAACTCTCAAATTAACGAGTATAAGACTAAGTGAAACGTTCAACAGCGCTTTACAGTTACAATCTTATTTTGACTATATGCTCTTTTGCTTTTGTATTGGTGATTTTCCATAAATGAGAGTGCCAATTTGCTTTAAAAATACCGAGATGTTCCATTCCACGTCTGCATATTATATCTAACCGCGAGAATATTTTGTACAAAGCAGCAATCGTAAGCCGCACTGCACCCAAGAGATGGTTATTGAAAATCCTGCCATTGGAGCGTCGAGGTTCGATCGTGTGACTTATTAGGCGTACGTGCTACTAGAACCTCTTAGGTATATTTGCACTTGATGAATGATTTCCAATTGTCTAGTTTGAACGCATATGTAGAGCGCACTTTTGTTTCGATTTGGTTATAATTCCTCTTCCTTTGCTTCTCTAGACATATCAGCCAAGAAATTTTGATCCAACACCATCTGAATGGTACTCATACCTCCCCTTGTATCTTTTCTCTTTGGCTTAGTGGGACGCAGTCGTAATCGCGACTTGGTGCGCCTGGCTAGCCGCCAACCTTGAACATGTTTACGAAAATCACAATATTGTTCGCTATTTATTACTTTGCAACGGTTTAGACAAATTTCGTGCTCGCTAATTAGCTTTTATGTTAAGTTATGCACATGTTTATTGCGGTGGAAACATTTACAGCGTCTCTTGTGGATTCTTCTGTTTTTACTTCACACATTCTTCGATTAGTATTTTAAACGGTGACATAAATCTACTTAAGTTACAAATCCTGATAGCAAATGTGTAAATACATAGTGTGACATCTGCATTATGTAATTTATGCATGACATATTGATTACTTGTTGTAATTTAGTTCGGTACGTAAGGAAGTAATTACATCGGCCTCAGTATATTGAAGTTGGTATGTACGCTGGTCGCAAAGCACATTTAATTTTCCAGTGCGCCCACGCACACCTTCACGATTCCTATTACGGCGACCTCTACCGTTCGCCATCACAAGCGCATGCCTAACGGTGGCAAGCACGACAGCGAGCGCTGATACGGCTCCATAGGCTAGATGGCGCTGTTAGCCTAGTACCGCACATAAACCGCGGCATATAAGATATATACATACATATAGATAGATAAATCAAGATGATGTCTATCGGACCTTGGCTGCCGATCATAACTCCCGGTCGGTAGGAAGCGCTTCCCTTTAGCTTCCTAACTCTAAATCTGCTGCGCCAAACTATTATTATCATAACCTCGTTATTTCGTGATGCCATTTTTATACCGTGTTACACTGGTATAGTCTTAGACTTTAAATTGTACGTGCTTCTAGATTGATAACATTGACATTGATTTATTCTGATCACAGACAAAGCGCTAAAGCCAATTCAAAATTTGTCCGTGTAATGTCCGTGTTACAGTAGATAGTTCTCTTTAGTCTTTAAAGGACTAACGGAGGAGTGCTCGCTTTTAGTAATGTTTTCCTGACATAATTAGCGCGAGGGATGTGCGGTGGCTTATCTGCGTTTCTATTTTAAGTCTACAGGCGTCAGCAAGTCGATGTGTGCATGCCGGTCACGTGCTCGTTGTGACATCTCCAGCCCGTAGCACGCGGATCCGTCCCGAGAATATTACCGCTTGTTCACTCGAAGGCTGTATTTTGGCCGATTAACGCCATCTAAGCCGGGCTTCCCTCACTTTTCCAGGGTACAATATATGTATATTCAAAAGCTGTGGGTTTGGGGGGAAGGGGGGGGGGTATCTTCTGACTGAGTAAATGTCGTGTTTAACTTTTAACTTTCTTCGTTTATCCATTTGCAGTCGACGTTAGTTTCAAGCTTTCTTTCGTCCATATTTATTGTGATATTTAGCATTCTCTTCACTGCTGCACCAATGGAACTTAAAGAAACAATTGGCATTATCATGTAAAGTTACTTTACGTGACATGTGTTCTTATAATACAAAACGTTTTAGTTTTAGCGATTACTTGTACGTTGGAACGTCAAAACGTTTCAAAAATCTATTCTGACGAGTCTTATCCAAGGAGTTACATGTCCTTTCCTCATTAGCTCGTGCGAATTGTTCGGCATGCTCATGTATTTGAAATGAAAATAATTTGGATTAGACCGAAAAGGTCCGCCGAAGTAACAAACACGATTATGTTCGGGCACGAAGCGGCGCGCGCGCAGCCCGGCGACGCTAACGGTGGCGTCCGTGGCGGTCGCCCACGCGGCGGGATCATGTACACTTTCTGTGCATTTGTATCCATTTACGAGTATACACGGTGACCAAATCTTACGAGCTAGACTACAGCTCGGCAATTATCCGAGTTTGCACTACCTATGCACCGAAACACGTAATTTTACAGTTGAAATTGCGTTAACTTCCAATGATTTCCAAAGATCTTTCCAAAAAGGTGAAGCTAACATTAACAACATTTTTTTCTTTGAAAATTTCGCCAATTTTTGTTTCACTGCAACTCCAACCGAAATAAAGTTTAAGTTGTCCGAGGAAAACGCCAAACTAATCGTCGATAACACTTTACGGTGTTAAAGTGTAGAAACAGGCACTAACAACCTCGGTACTATCCAGCCCACAAGCCATGGACACCGGAGCCTCGTTTGACGGTCGTGACGTCCGCGACAAGAACGCGGGATCGCAACTTGCGCTCGAGACTCCATCACGATCTGTCATCTGACACTCAAAAACGTACTCTATCACAACCCGTTACCAGCTCAAGGTTCCGCAGCCTGACGAGGGGAATCAGAATCATATTTGTTTGAGATAAACAGGGTTGATACAAAGTTGGACAAGCAATTTAGAGTCGCTTATACGTATTTAGTCGTAACACTACAGCATGCAAATGTGTACGTCTTAAAGTCTAGCATTATTTTTATATAACTAACGGACCCCGCAGACGTTGTCCTGCTGACGGTGGACAACCCTTATTAATAAGGGGTATGAAAAAAACCATGTTGGCCGATTCCCAGACCTACTCAATATGCTCACAAAATTTCATGAGAATCGGTCAAACCGTTTCGGAGGACTACGGGAACGAACATTGTGACACGAGAATTTTATATTCATAGAGATTTACAAAATTAGTCATAATTCATCAAGTTTCAAATCTATGCAACTACCTACCATATCATGTTATTTATGTCTCCATAGTTGAGATAAGATGGCGTCGATACCACGAGCTCTTTCAATTATTCAAAAGCGGAACGGAACACTTGTATAGGACATGTTCTATGTCGACGTCCCTCGAAAAAGCGCACGTACAGCATACACAAGCGGTCAGATTCTCTTGATAGATGTCGATTAAAGCCGGGATATATATATATACATATAGGATATAGGCACAGCGTCCTGCCTGCTGCCTGCCATCATAAATATTATGACTAAAAAGCATTATCGTTATTTCTGATTGACAGAATATGCTATAAATCAGTACGTGCAACCGGTATTCCGTTTTATACTTACTCGTAAATGCCCAAATTGTTAAAGTACTGTTTTTGATGTCCTACTTATCCATTTATGTGTCTCATTTATCGATCCCATCATCATTTGCCGACCGATTTGCCGACCGCTTGGCGCAGTGGTCCGCATGTCGGACATCTAAAACCAAGGGTCGCGGGTTCGATCCCCGCACAGCACAAGCATAAGTGTGCATGAACATGTGTGTTTGTACTGGCCTGGGTGTTTTCTATGTATAATATGTATTTATTTACCAAAAAAAGTATTAAAGTATGTTTATCCGTTTTCTAGCACACATAACACAAGCCTCGTAGCTTAATTTGGGACTAGAGAATTGGTGTGATTGTTGTGAAATATTTATTTATTATTTATGTAAGAATATACAACAAGACGTTGATAATTCCTGAACCAAGAATTGATTGTAATTTGCTGATATTGTCTATACATATAATAAAGCTGAAGAGGGGGAAAAGTCTGTAGGTACTTAGAAGATATTTAAAAAAAATGACTAGGTGTACTTAGAATCGACTACAGAACACATTCCACAAATTTTTAGAATTTTTGTATACGCGCATCGCCTGAAAACGCTGAATGAATTTAAATAAAAACTTTAATAATCTGTCATGAACTCATGAAAAATCCCGGCCAGGTTTTTATGCAGCGTAATGCTAGTGTTAGAAAACAATTCCAAGAATGTGTACTGTATTAGAAAACAATTCCGAGAAAACAATTTAACAAGAAGGATACATAAGAAATATGTCGTAGCGTAGACTTCATTTTTGAGAAATAGTTTGTACCATTCCACCGTCGTAAATGTTAAACTCCTGTCAAGGCTGGCTCATCTTCAGATTATAACAGTGAATCATATCGTAAAAGTGAATGCACTTCAAAATATGTTTAAAAATGTGAATCATATTTTAAAAGAAAAGTGAATGCACCTGAAATACGTTCAAACTAACTCTAATTTAATAATTAGATTTCCGATTCAGTCTACCAGTGGACACGTAATTGCAGAAACTTGCAGGCTTTTATTTTTATCGCAATTTGATTCACATTAATGCTCTAAAAAGCAAATCTCTGGGCGGCTGCAAAGCGGAATATTTATGTAAAAGGAATGTGAATGGGACATTATTTTAGTGCATTTGCATACGAAACGAGTCGACTGCCGGCCGGCCCGGCCCCGGCCGGTTCCGCGGTCTGAATAAACTATGGCGGAATAAAGAAGTCTTGGCCGCGACGCGTCCGTTTTCATTTGCGGCTGTGGAAATAATCGCTTGCTAACGATTTTTATCGTTATTTTTAAACGCTCTCTGGGGAAGGCGGCTGCGGTCGCGATGCAACGTTTCCTTTTTAAAACTAACTCGATTAAATATTTGCAAGGAAATTTCTGAAAAAATTTAAGCTGAAGCTTCGTGAAATGTGAGTTTCCCTAAAAGATACGCCACGCCTAAGTCTGTTTAATATTAAGTAGATTAAATTATGAGTTTTTTTGCATTTAAAAGGGACGTTTCCTTTACATATGTTTTATGTACTTATGTTGTGCGAAATAAAGCCGAAATAAAATGAATAAATAACAACTCACTCGCATTTGCGCAGTTACTCATGCATTACCATTTGTATAAGTAGGTCTACTGAATGCATTTTTAAATCGTGAAACTCGCCACCTGTACGATGCGACATTTCTAGTTTTCCATACGTTTGCTCGCATACGGTGTTTAGCCGTTCTGTTTTGTGGCGTATCATTAAAGTAATAAAGCATAATATGGAACGTAATTTAAATGACTGCCCACAGTTTTGTCTATCTAATATATAAAATTCTCGTGTCACAGTTTTCGTTGCCATACTCCTCCGAAACGGCTTGACCGATTCTAATGAAATTTTGTGAGCATATTCAGTAGGTCTGAGAATCGGCTAACATCTATTTTTCATACCGCTTAGTGATAAGGGTTGTCCACCCTTAATATTTATATGGCAAAACAACGTTTGCCGGGACAGCTAGTCCTACTAATATTATAAAGGCGAAAGTTTGTATGTATGGATGTTTGTTACTCTTTCACGTAAAAACTACTGAATGGATTTGGTTGAAATTTGGCACAGGGGTAGATAATAGTCTGGAATAACACATAGGCTACTTTTTATCCCGGAAAAATATGCAGTTCCCGTGGGATACGAAAAATATTAGTCCACGCGGGCGGAGCCGCGGGCGAAAGCTAGTTATATATAAAGTAATATTATGACATTGTAAATACAATATTCCGAGAAAAGTGACACTCTTACAGTATTTATTTATTTAAGTTCTGCACAAACATGTGTACAATGGTGGACTTAATGCCGAAGGCATTCTCTACTAGTCAACCATAGAGCCAAGCAGAGAATATATAAAAGTGAAAACAAACAATTTAACTGAAGTTATTTACGTACAAAATAAATTTATAAACATACAAACTAATTACTTACGTAAAATTAAATAAAATTAGACATACATTATTACAGTATCGTCTGTAAGAAACTATTTATTCGGTATGTCACTCGGTATAGCGTTAATACTTTAAAGTTTAAAAGGTAAATTCTTGTTGGTCCGTTTGGATTCAGTTGGCAAAGGCATCAAAACACCTATGCCTAGACGGCGCCGGGCTGGCTCCGAAGTTCAAGAGCAGCCCCCCCCCCCCGCCAACCCCTCCCCCTGCTGCGCTCCCCGGCTCCCGGCGGCGGCTGGTTCTCTTGCTTGTTGTACATGCAGTTATGATTTTATTTTCTGACTTAGCTCACATTGTATTGCCATTTAATACCTTCTAATCCGCGCTGTTTTCTTCGTTCGTACCAAACGTGGTTGAAATCACTTTCAAATCGCAAACGTGCCCTTAAGCGCGAGAATTTAATTTAATAGTATACTGCGAGTAAGATGGTGACCTTGGTAACATAATAATTTATACTGTGATACTTAAGTAACGAATGTAGGTTTTTTATGGTTTCAACATTTTTTTTATTCGTCACGTAGCGTATCATCCATCATTTTCAATTTTTCATCAACCCTCTTACCGTCTTACCCTCGCAATCTTGAAACTGTCATCAATTTACTGCAGTTCTTCCGAAGTTGGGAGACTGTAAGACACTTACTAACAAAATCAAAAGTGCATTTTAAGTAATTAAATAAATCTATAAATAACGATTGTTTATTACCCTTGTTGCAGGCATGAGCGGGGAAGCGTGCGCGTGCGCACCGGCGCCGCCGCGGCTGCTGCCCGACCCCGAGCCGGACCACCTGTACGACCACCACTCCTCCGAGGAGGAACTGGAGGTGAGCATCTCAAACGCTTCTAGTTTAATACCGTGCAATTGTAGCCGATCAATTCCAGCATGATACGCCTGAGCTACAAGGACACGCGGTTTATTGAAATTGATATTCTTCGCCTTCTAACCCTCAAACATATTTCGGGTACGATATGCCACTGGTTCCAATTTAAATACTTTCCCTTCTGTATATCTCAGGCGTATCGCACTAGAGTTTGTTCAGCTATACATAAGTCAAGCTACTGAAGAACAAGAAGTCGAGAAGATTAATAGATGAGTTCAGCTTCCAAATATAACATTTCGAATTCCCCTTAAAGCATCTCCCAGTTCTATGACAGCAGACGCTTGATACCACTTCCAAGTTCTTATTTTCCGGTATCACATGTCCTCTCGTCTTCTTGTAGTTTCTGCAGTAGCCAGTAATATCTCCTCTTGGTTTGAAATATGTGGTAATGCTTCACACATAAAATTGATGATGAATATCAGCTTTTCCATGTTTAGTAAGTTAATCTTAAATATGTATATAACTATTTCGTCATGAAAGTAACATTCGTATATAATCGAGACCCGTAATAATTTATCCTGATAACTATTTTGTATGTGGAAGCGTGTGATTTCTTAGAACCATGAATATGCATAATGTGTTCATATTCCGTGGTGCACGTCGTGTGACGTCACCGTGTCAAGTGCGCGCACGCCGTCCGCTAACGTCGCGCGCGCATCTGACCGCAGAACACCGATACTCACATGGCTGAGGGCCTTTGTTTCACTATTGTCAAGTAATACCTTAAGGACCAACCACGGGCTGGCACAAAAATGTGTTGTTGCACTTAAAGGGAACAAGCACATTTTTTTAAATATATTTTTTTATAAACCTATATCATCCCACTGCTGGGCAAAAAGGTCTCCCCCAAACTCCTTCACTGTTCCCTAATGGCAGCTAAGGATTCCCAATCTGTTCGAAAACTCGTCAAATCGTATTTATATTATTTTTAAATACATATATCCTTGTTTAAAAGCACGCGTGGGCTGTCTAGTATCTCAGCATTTAGAAATCTTATAAATTAAATAGACGTACACATTTTGTTTTTAATTTTAGCCTGCATAAATTTTATTCAGGAACTGATTTTATTCAGCAACAACATGTTATTCAGGAACTGATCGATTGATGATATGTTTCTTATGGCTTTGTCTTTGACTTGTAATTCAATGCAAATACACTATCAGCCCTGCTAGTCAATGTGGCCATACACCGGCGCGCATTCCGCCAACAGACACTCGTGCGCATCCATAACACGCCGACAATCGAGACATTACTTACCTCTCACTCACTACAGACACACGACACGACTCACGTTTACAGCGAAATTTTGGCAAATTAATAAAGATCTAACCATCTGCGATATTTTGGTTCGTTTTAGTTTTTAGCACCAAATGAAACATCTGACACTTGAAATTTTTTACAGCTACAATATTTCATACAAACTAAAAAAATATTGGGGCTTAGTCGATAAAGCGTTTTTTAAGCAAATCTAGATACGAGTATTAGGTATCTGCTTCGCTTAGATTCCTCAAGATGATCATATAATTGCTTCAAATAAAAAATGCGGATGATATCGACCTAAATCTCATACTGCCCAAGTGCCTATGTACTCCAAGCCTTATGGTGATTCAGGTCGATATCAAGTAGCTTGTTCGAACAGTTCAACGTGTTTCTCCCAACAAGGTTCGCCTGAACCCGTCCACGACTCGTTAGCGTCGTCGCCTGCGCATCGTTATTTAGTGCGACTTGTTTTTACCAATCTGCGCTCTTACGATGAAAGCATTGGCTTTCTATCATGTTCTAGACACTATTTCCTCTATGGAAGGGCCACGAAATTTATGTATCCATAGATCCATATTTTTTAAATTACACGCATTGATATCCTTATTTTAGGAGTTGTTTTGTATGTGATGCTGCAATATTTGTGTAAAGTCAAGTTTTTGGCACTTAGTTAAAAATTGAAACCAACATGGCGGCTTACTTTTACATTTTAAAAGCAAAACTATTTAAAAACCACATGGTTATTGTTTTGATATTGTGAAGCAGTTTATGGTGATGGTGTTCTAATGACTTACTATGAATCTCATAATCGTACGTCCCATAATCTTCTAATAGTAAATTCTGTTCTGTTAAGTTCTGTTCGTAAATAATTTGCTTACATTTTGGACTTAAAAACTTACTTTAAAAATTGATAATAATTTTATGATATTTTTTGATGATTTAAGTCATCATAATTAATTCATACTACCCAAACAAATAAAGCCCGAGCCGATACCACTAGCACTCGAGAGCTCCTCGTTTTTCCGTGTCATTAGTATAATGAATGACATAAAACAAACATTTGCCGAGCCGTGACGTGAATCATCGTGCCCCGATAAACAGCGTGCGGCGTGCAGTTACGGCAGTTTGGCAACGGGCAAAGGTTGCGCTGTAAACTTTGAAGAAGGTCGCTGAAAGTTCACTCCGACCGGCTTTACAACGCCCCGCTGGTATTTGATTATATATAATACTATCAAGAACACGTTTGGGTGCCTTTCGATAAGGCCAAAATTATGGATTATACCAGCACCTTTCACTATGGTTAGTCTTTTTTCAAATACATTCATTGTAGGTAGTTAATATTTGTTCTAACAAGAATTTTTCCAATGCCCAATTGATTGATTTATTGGTTTCAAATGAATTTTCTCAACAATAGGAAGCGTCCGTGGAAAACAATTATCTTAACTACATAACTGTGCAAAACAGCCAATATATTGAGCGTTAGTCGTACACGCGAAAACAGCAATATTTTTTCCATTATCTGAGCACAGAAGTCGTTTGTCTTGATTTAAAGTTAATCCGCTAACTCGGCCATTATGTAATCGTATTATTAGCCTCGTGCGAGCTTATCCGTACCTCTCACATCCGTCCCAAAAGCCACATGTTCATCTTAAAATGTATAGCACTGGTAGGATATATAGCTGTTATTTCAAAAACTTTATTTCTTAGAAGCTTAGCAATTATCGTCAACCGGCAGAATGGTATCAAAGTTTATGATCTGAGGTAAAACGTTCGTCGAGGGAGATACCAGGAAGTACCGATAACGCGATCAGAGGAACCGTGCAATTCGCCCGGAGTTGCGACAAGAGCTGTCAATTATTCAGGAATAAGGCACGAACGCGAACATGTGCCCGAGATGTGCACTACTATGCACATACATACTGTACGCTTTTGCTGAACATTTCAAGAATACTTAATTGGCAAATTTTCTAGAACATATTAATTGGATCTTGCAAAGAGTTAATAATGTCGTGATTTGCAGTTCCCCTAGCCAAAAATTAAGAGGGCATTCAGTAATCTGTGGCAAGCGGACGTCACTCCGCCGAGTAGATATTCGCAAACAGTCTGTGCTACGACCGATAGGAGTGGTATGCTCTCCTATGGCTAGGTAGGTGCGTAACGTGTCACCCATACGTACGTGTCGCGCGTCGCATGCCCGCACTCGACATTAACGCGCCGCAACTGAATTACGGCGGCGGGCATCGCGCGGACCCCATACGTCACCCGGTCTACCTCAAATTATACGCGGTGGTGTCTGCTCGGCTCAATTTGTGACAGCGGAATATCGACTGAACGAGCAGACTACCCTTTGTTGTTAGTTTTAAGGAAATACTCTGCAGTTACATTATTTTACGATACACATATCATTTCGGACATAGTGGTCGGTCGACTCTGGTTTTAAATGAAAGAACTTAATACATTTTGACTTCAGACTGTCGTTCAGTTTTCGTAGCTTTTAGCGGCGGTAATAAGAGCAATTTGAGGCTACATCCGTTTCTAGCAAAGTCACATTTATCTTATTATCAGTCATAGGTAGATAGACTATTGAAACTGGCCGTAAGTTGAGGAAAAAAATAAGTGGTAAGATTCATCAAAATTGATTCCAAAACTTCAATTCATCTTACTTGGTTAATTGAATCTTTAAAAACATATATATTCGTAAAAATAATAACTATTATAATTAATGTACTTATTACATTAGAACCTACATTTTTTGAAAACCTAGTTTTAGGTTAGTGATTTACCATCACTTCCTAAAAACTGGCGATTCGAGCAATCATATCGCAAGCTACCGTCTAAAATCTCCGTAATTAATAATAACTTTATTTAACAAACAAACACCTGGCGGCTACATTCCCACCCATCGCTTACGTAAAGAGATTAAAAAGTTACGGGCGCAGGTGAACGCCCTGCGCCGCGAAAATGAGTAGACAGGCGCACAAAAAATGACAACCCAGCGCCGGCGACCTAACACACGGCTTTTTAGCTCGCTTCAATCATTATTCCCCTTCTTTTAGGTCTGAAAATAAAATTGCCAGTCTGCACAACACACCATATACCCGAGGGAAATCTTTGAATTAGAAGCTATTGCATAATTGATGCAGCAAGAAGTAGAGAGATGGGAGTTTGTTAGGTGGTACTCGAAATGCACCCAGTTCGATAAAATTGCAACCATCGTATGCTAAATACGCTATTATCATTTCGTCTGCTGTAGTGATTTAATCATCTCAATGCGAACTTCTCGGGGGGTGAGCGAGGGCCTTTAAGGAGGTTGTCAGACATCAGGTAGGTACCTATAGCGATATAGGTGTCTCATTTTATTGTTGCCCAAGAGGCACAAGTGGCGGCACTTATTTTCGCGCACTATACTTAAATTTCCTATGCAGTCGAGCTAACTATTAGCTCTGACAGTTGTGGCTTATGATATTCAATGACTGTTTTACCGATAGCCAAGAACGGTTATGTTTTCGTGCGTATCTTGTGTGTAATAATCTTTATTACCTCATATCACCAGAATCGCTCAACAGATTTACATGATTGAGGCGTGTAAAAAGAGAGTATGTTTTGTTATGTTTTGAGAGTATGGTTATGTGAACGTATGAGGTTGCTTACTAATTGAATTCTGTATCTTGTTCCAACCTTTTTAGAGGATTTTTTATTACCTGTTTTAAGCAGGCGGGTTTTTGTTTTTCAAAATTATAATATTTGGACTAGAACATTCTTACGTACCGAGATAAGTGTGACTTGTATGTTTATCTACTTCAAAATTTATCAAGGCTTTTATTAGTTGTTCATAATTAATTTCTTGGAATAATAATTTATTTCTAAAGAGTAATACACAACCCAACATACTTTACTTTCAAAGAAACGTCTTGCAGAAAAAAAGAACTTGCGGCAAATGCTGACTTCCATCAGATAGAAAAAAGGCAAATAAAAAGCGGAGTTTCATTCCTAAATGACGCCTCTGAATCGTGTCGTTGGGACAAAATCTTGTAAAATGTCATCAAAGTGCATGTAGCTGGTTGTGAATAGCGCCCTGCCCGCTCTTGGGGCAATGCTTCGTCGTCCATTGACGCTTTTTCACTTTTGGAGGCAAGACAAAACAATCCCAGTTTTATTCATTTTTTCCGTCTGCCGCCTGCATAACATTTGTTTATCATGAGCTTGGCTTGAAATTAGAAATTCTTTTGTCTCGGCACTCTGTTAATTGCAAAAAAGAAATGAGTGATAGCCCTCTTCCTCAAAAGCAAATGCTTTCAAATTTCTTTTAAAGGCAAATGTAATCTGATATCAAGTTGGTGCTTCCTTAGGCTTGTTTCATGTGTGCTTACTGAAATGGTCAGTATCCATATTCTATTTGGTTGGTTTTTTTGAAATATTTAATTCAAATTATAATGGTGTAAGTAATATTTAGCCAGGCTGCAATAAAATTAGTGTAGTCGGATGATCTCTTTTTGGTGCGGCGAGGCGTAAAATTTGTCACCAGCAGCGACGCCGTCGCGTCCGCGTCAATACACCGAATATACAATCCTATGTTGTTTATTATGTACCTACTCGAGTGATGTTCGTGTAGCCTTACATTATACCGAAGTATGATGAGTTTAGCAGGATTGTGCATTACATTACGATTACAGACAATGATGCTTTTTAACAGTTGTCATTCTTTTCGTAATTCAAATAGTAGAGTAGTCGTTATGAGTGCCATTTATGTGTCTAGATTATTAAGCTTCTTCAAGTACATTGTAAGTGATCTTCGGTAGGCTTGACAATTATTGCATCTAATAAGATCATCTTCTGGATCTAGTTGGTACAAGTGGTAGAAAAACAAAAGATGATAGGGAAGCGTTACCTCTATATTTTTCTTAAATGAATATGGAAAGCAAAATATCGTGATGTCGTATACGGAAGTTATTCGTAGATGCACTTACAAAGTACTTTGGCGCAGTATCAAATTTTACAATAAGCCAAAATATTGTCACCACACACAAATCCCACACACCATTCCCTTGTACAAACGCCATCCTCGCACCTCGCGACCCTGGAAGCTGACCGGCCGCTGTGCAGGTGATCAACGGCACGCCCAGCGGCGCGTGCGCAGGCGAGCGCAGCGGGCCCACGCCAGCCGCGGGCGAGTCGCGTCGCCGCGGTGCCTCGTCCCCGCCCCCCGCCAAGCCCGAGAAGCGCAAGTGGCCCGCGCAGGCGTACGATGCGGACGACCTCGCGGCCAGACCACCCTCGTCAGATGATGACGATACGAAGGTACACCATTTAATTCTCATACGCATACTAACGCCATTGCTTTTTAGTCAGACAGTTACGAGGAAGGTTTTGCTTGAATCTTTACTTTAACCATATAATCCAAAATACTTGTCTACAGGACTCTTTTGTTTCGTGCGTTTTTGGAATACAATATCCTTAGGTTCTATTTACACGCAGTCACGAGTTTTACCATTTACGCCCACCTTAATCAAAACACGCGACTCTTTTGGACTCAGGATCGTGACTATTTCCTCTAGACCTCGTTATGCATGTCTCTCACTACGAGCGGAGCACGCTCCTACGGATTCCGTTTAACTCGCATTACAATCTTAATAGGAGGGCTTCCACCATAGCCCAATCATGGTGGAATACCTCCTATTAAAATCTTGCACTTGCACTGCTATGAAGTCGCTTGCAGTTGCGATTTAGACGAAGTCTATAAAGAGCTCGCTCTATTTGCAGCGGAAGACACAAGTAGTTTCTCTTCTGTTTCTTATTTGTCGTCCGTTCTCTTCAAGCGAAATCTTTCACCACCTCAACGACTGACCACTTTGCTGCTTCTCCACCATTCGCCATCTTCTCCCGCTCAAGCTCAGGGCTCCGGTTGCAGGTGGAGACGCCGGTGCGGTTCCGCACGTCGCCGCCTCTGGAGGCGCTGAAGCCGCGGCGGGCGGGCGCGGGGGGCGCGGCGGGCGCGTGCGCGTGCGCGGGCGAGCGCGAGCGCGCGCCGCCGAGCCCGCGCCGCCGCCGCATGCCGCTGCCGCCGCCGCGCAGGCATCGGCCCGCGCTTGATTTTGATAAGATGCAGCAGGTATGGATCGGTGGATAACTTTTGCTGTACTGTCTTTACGTTTCGTTTGTATTAATCGCGCCGTATTCACTTGGGTATCAGTGTTTATTTCATTAAAATCGATTCATAAATAAAGAAGTTATGTCAATTTATGTCGTAACACATTTAAGTCATAAGTAAAAAAGGGCTACGATTTGTATGGTCAATCATATTACGTAGGGTTCAGGTTAAGCTGGACGCACGTCATTAACCGCACAAAACTGGCATGA
The DNA here is from genome assembly GCA_963921415.1 of Pyrausta despicata. Lineage (NCBI taxonomy): Eukaryota > Metazoa > Arthropoda > Insecta > Lepidoptera > Crambidae > Pyrausta > Pyrausta despicata. The sequence goes on along the minus strand of OY992851.1, from coordinate 16,994,185 downwards.
TGACACCTATCTTAAATATTTTCAAGACCATGGCGCTTAAAAACACAGCCCCTATGAAGTTAACATAACAAGTGTATTTCCAAAAAGCTGTAGAAACCAAATTTTAAACACACAAAACTCCATAAATATTCGGTCAATTAACTCCGATTTTTGATACATGTCCGTGACGTCACGTTCTTGTATTCCCATACAAAATCTATGGAGACAGACCGTTTTGACAGATAATAAAAAGTATGTCAACGATTGGTGGTGTCATCTAGCCTATTGGTGGTGAGTATGAAGTGAGAAGGGTGCGGGCATTTTGCGCATCGCACGTCCGGAACGCGGTAAGCGAGCGGGCTATCTAGCGACTGCCCCGTGTGCAAACTCTTGTCTCTCTGTCTTATTTTTATGTGCCGTGACTTATAGGTGACGCCGTACTCTCTAACTAACATTTCCTTCGTATCAAGCCAGCGCGTCCGCTCGTACAGTCAGGCTTGTAAGTGACAGGGATTGTCTAAACCGAAAACTGTCCGAAACTACAGACAACGGCTAGATAGTAGACGTAGAATTCGCGTTCGAAAAAGTGCGTTCAGCGTTAAAAAAAATCGGGTGTCAGTATCTAAAGTCGGCTTACTGACGATAGTTGAATGTGACAACGTCATAAGATTGTGCCTCTTTGTCGCTCATTTCGCGCTCTCGCTTACACTTTAAGCTTAAATGGAACGCCTCAGAGCAAGGTAATGCCGCATGAGTCATGTTTTTTGGTGCGTGCAGCCGGCTCCATCGAATTATAAGACATTGTCACGTCAAAACTTGTGGCAGTCACTAACGGCCGCGACAAGCGTGACGGTAAAACTTTTTAGGACGGCATTTTATTAAACCTAACTTATCAAAATTCTTATTATAAGGCACAATTTAATTTGTTAACATTTAAAATAGAAAAAGTAGGTTGCCTTCTACAGTGAACGTTTCAATTAATCGTTCAAATCTTGTGTATAAGAAATATCCAAGAACTACGCAGCCTAAAAAAATATTGTACAATTTCTCCCAAACACTGTAAAACATGCTTGCCAAAAATTGAGATGGCGTATAAAAGGAAGAAAGACTAGGCTTTAAAAAATTCTATGCAGACTACACAAAATCAGGCAATGTTTCTTTAAACGTTGATTCTAAACATTGGAATTATACGGTCATTCGGAGTATGTGGGCCTGCTGTATTGTGGAGCACAATACAATTTTATTATGTCCATTGTTTTTCCGCCGCAGCCGACACCGAAAGCCGGCGGCACGCGGAGATGACTACCGACCGCACTGCGTCTGCACTCTGCCTGCTATTCCGCCACGAAACACGTTCGCCTCAGCGTGGCCTTTAGATCACCTCAGCAAAACATTAAACTCTAATCATTTCACCTCGCGAACTCATAAAGTAATGGTTGAAATAAGCAATTTGCAACTGAAAAAAACTTAAATGATGAAGCTATGATGGTTTTGGATTGTTAAAAGACCAACCATTGCTATTTCTTTTGCCGTTGATTGATTTGAAGGTTATTTGCCACTATTTCTACATCGACGGTGCATCCTTTCATTATTAAAGTTAATGTTTTTTGTAGATATGCTATACTACTTAGTAAGCCCATGTCCAAAATAAGCGTCCTTAGTTTAATATTGGACTCTTTACAACATCTAGTAGTGTAGGTCTTCTTAGGTGTGAATTTCACTACAACCCACTGAATAGGTGTGCTAAACGCCAAATGGAAAAGCGCAGTGGCTCAGCACACAATAGCACGCACGCAGGCCGCGGCTCCCACGATCCGCGTGCGCACACGTCGAACAATCGACGCGCGAACCGTATCTAAAGAAAGGTTTTTAAGAAATTTGTGCACTTGTCACACTTGAGGAAACTTAGCAAGTTTCCTCGTCTGAGAGATTCTTTGCAATCTCATTAAATCTTATAATCGGACTCGTATATCTTTATACTCGTATATAATAATAATAATAATAAATTGCTGTTCGTTAGTCTCGCTAAAACTCGAGAACGGCTGAACCTGATTTGACTAATTTAGTCTTGAAATATTCGAGGCATGTTTAAACGGTGAGAAAATATTATATAAAAAATACGAAAACAGCGGGCAAGGCGAAGGGTGCGCAAGTTCACCAACTATAACGGTTCGTTTTTTGTCGACATTTGTAAAAAAAACATGTCGAATGTCATTTCGACAATGTTATCCAGAATGTTCTATACCTTCAGATGCCAAACAACCACGTTGAATAGTCAAACTTATCTTTTGGGGGAAGCAATTAGAAAAAACAGGTTGGTTTAGAAATATAAGAGGTGGTATTCTGCGTTTACACACGTGGCGTGAGGTCGTCGCACTGTGCCTACGAGCCGGGTTAAGCGGGCTGGCCTCTCATCTCGCACAATGCATTAGACAATGCCCTTGTATCAAAATATATAATGAATAAGCAAAAGAAATAGACTATTTTCTTGAGAGTAATGGTAACTTTCGTCATTTCTTCTCTTCTCTCCGCTTGATCCATTTCCACCGAGGATAAGCGGAGGATAAGTAAAACAACATATCTGATTGATCTCTCCGCGTTGGTGGAAACCGGACCTGTTCCTTTGACGCGTTTGTCGGTTACGTACGACAGCGGGAGACACGGTACTTGCATTTCAGTTTTCGCACTAGCTTTCAACTAGTTATTTTCTTCCTCTGTTCCATGCTTCTGCCAGTCCAGTAATCAATACCAGTAGCCGTTGCAATATAAATGGAACACGAGCGACAGCTGGAGACATAAAGATGAGGGCAGCTGGCACGGAGCGGGCCCGCTCGAGTCGCGTCCGCGGACGAATGGCCGGCACGCCCGTCGCTAGTGCCAGTAAACGCGAGTGTTTCTAAATAGGGCTGTCTAGCGGCCGGTACCAATATTCTATCTACCTTTGGCTGAAGTATAGATATCTGTCAGTTTCATACACACGGCTGTAACAGCAGATAGTTATTAACTAAAAAAAAATATTTTATTTTAGGATGAAACTGAGTTATTTAACTTTCAGTCAAAAGTACATAGAATATTGAAAAAACCCGGTCGAGTCGAAAAATAACTATAATTTTTCACTGGCAATATTCAAACATAATTTTTGCTTAAACGTTATTATAAAGATTTTCAAGACCATGTCTTTGAGAGGCCAGGTGTTTTATTTCTGAAATCTGAGCAATTTCTCTAATATAGCTTTCTTAAAGACTCCCACCAGTATTACATTATGATGTAGTATCCATCTGACCATTTTCTCAGTGAAACATGTTGTTATTCAGGCTATAATGAGGTAGATCTGTCCATTTAATTCTATCGTATTAACAGAATTGCTTGACAGCCCTACCGTAAGCCAAGTGAAGTGAGCTATCATTAAACGCAAAATGTGCACTCCCAACTGGTAAGCACCTCGTACTAAGTAAGACTGGTTAGGTAATGGTATTACTTTATATTGCACTTGTGCGATGCCTCGGAATTACAAATTACAGAAAGCGTTCACTAGCCCTTTACGGGATTGTTCGAAGTGCTCAGCTAAAAGGAGCACGTATTTTCCCCTTTTGTAAAGATTTTTCAAGATTTCAATGCGCGAATCTGATTCGTAAACCGTTCTGGAAAGTGTTTTGTTAGAATTTTATTTCAATATGTCTAGCTTTAGTTGTGTCATGTGAACATTAACTAAAAAACAGTCATTTTGGGTGTTTTCTATGTACAATATGTATTTATTTACAAAAAAAAGTGTTTAAGTATGTTTATCCGTTGTCTAGTACCCATAACACAAGCCTCGTAACTTAATTTGGGACTTGAGAATTGGTGATTGTTGGGAAATATTTATTTAAGAACTCGTGGAGTCCATCGTTAAAAAAGTACTTGCGTTGCATTTATCTTGGATTAATTTGTTGTTTCTCCTTCCTTGTGCCTTATCAAGCAGGCCACGACCAAGATACCGGGTATCGGATAATGGTTTGTTCACCCCACCAAATGCGGGCGTGAGGTGCATTTCTACAAACAAAGCAATAGAAGACGTATCACATTTTAGCTACAGCCGTGGTGGAAATACAAAAACCCGTTCCCTTATTGATTCTATTATTGATTTCGTAATTAATAACGCAGGCGTTGTACTTAATTGAAATAGGTGTGATAATACTAGCTTTCCACTTCACTGTAGAACTTATGTAGGAAGGTGTTCCTTTTTCACCATAAATCAACTACCTATAAAGAGTTAGCAATTTGTTTAAATTATGTCTTCCTAAGTGCATTGCCCGATCGCATTCGGTAATTTACATTATACTCATTTTCTGTTGTGATATCCAGTTACAAAGAACTGTCACTAACCCTCAAAGGCTTTTTGAGCAAAACTATATTAAACTGGCTGACCCGGCAAACGTTAATGGTGGACGACCCTTATCACTAAGGGGTATGAAAAATAGATGTTGACCGATTCTCAGACCTACTCAATACGCTCACAAAATTTCATGAGAATCGGTCAAACCGTTGTAGAGGAATACGGGAACGAACATTGTGACACGAGATTTTTATAATTTACTAGCTGACCCGGCAAACGTTGTTTTGCCATATAAATTATTATGGACAACCCTTATCACTAAGGGGTATGAAAAATAGATGTTAGCCGATTCTCAGACCTACTGAATATGCTCACAAAATTTCATTAGAATCGGTCAAGCCGTTTCGGAGGAGTATGGGAACAAACATTGTGACACGAGAATTTTATATATATAGAGAAGATGATAATTTTATGTTCCTATGAATTGGCAGAGACACTTGTATCTGCTAAAATAATGCAATTGCACGATTCGAGCATAATCGACTACCGCGTTTAATTCTAAGAAAGTCTGTTCGAGTCAAAGATGTTTCCCGAACATAAAATTAATACAGCAAGTGAATGGGCCTCGTGTGGGCAGTGGGCACAGGCGCGTCCCATTGAGCGGGCTGCTTCAATGGCGGCATTCCGCGCGCGCCGCCCCGCGGTCGATCGCCGAACGAGCCGCGCGAGGTTTTTGCTCGCCGCGTGATCCGGGTTCTAATGCGAGAAGAACGAGACTCGAGTTGCGAACTGTTACCTACGTTATAGTATTGGAGTATACGCGTATTGGAGTTCTATACTGGGGTGTTTAGTTTCGAAATAGAACTAAGCAGTCCTGCTTTCGTTTTTTTGTTTTACATTAAGAATCTTTTCAAGTGACAGCATTGATAGTTAAAATATTGCCTGTCAATGTATTATTTTCTGTGAATTTGATTTCAATGTATTACAATTAGTAAATAAATCACATAATATCGAGTTTCGTTGATATAAAAGAGTTTTTTAGCTTTGAACCAAAACTTGTATCATACTAGGGCGGTTTGATAAGTCCATGACTTTGAAAAGAAAAAAATATATTTTGTGTACAAAAACATTTTATTTTTCTACATACTCTCCTTTCAACTCTACACTCTTTTTCCAGCGATGCTCCAATCTCTTCAACCCATCCAAAAAATACTTTTTGTCAAAGCCTGCAAAATAGGCCTCGGTTGCAGCTATCACCTCTTCATTGGATGAAAATCTTTGCCCAGCAAGCCATTTCTTCATGTTTGGGAAGAGAAAGAAGTCACAGGGGGCTAAATCTGGTGAATATGGAGGGTGCGGCAATAATTCGTATCCTAATTCGACAAGTTTTGAAGTCGCGACTGCAGACGAGTGGGCCGGAGCATTATCCTGATGAAATAGAACTTTTTTCTTTGCTAGATGCGGTCGTTTCTTCATCAACTCTTCATTAAATCTTTCCAGCAATGCAGCATAGTAAGCACCGGTTATTGTCTTGCCTTTCTCCAAGAAATCGATGAAAATAACCCCTTGACTGTCCCAAAATACTGTTGCCATCACTTTACCAGCCGAACATACCGTTTTTGCCTTCTTTGGTGCACGTTCGCCGGTAGAAGTCCACTGCTTTGACTGTTGTTTAGTCTCTGGCGTATAATGGTGGACCCACGTTTCATCCACGGTTACGTACCGACGCAAAAATTCACTTGGATTGCGATTATACATAGCCAGACATGCCTCAGAAGTAGTCACGCGTTTTCGCTTTTGGTCGACTGTCAGTAAGCGCGGCACCCATCTTGCAGAAAGTTTTTTCATTCCCAAAATATCGTGCAAAATATGAAAAACTCGTTCAGTTGAGATGTGCACAGCCTCAGCTAACTCGCGTATCTTTACTCGACGGTCAGCCAAAACAATATCGTGGATTTTGTTAACAATGTCCTCAGTGGTTACCTCAATCGGCCTTTCTGGGCGCTCGGCATCATTGGTTGTAAGTTGTAATACGTCCACAACGAAACTCAGTAAACCATTTATGTACCATTCCATGAGACGGCGCTGAATCCCCGTAATATTTTTTCAACTTGTCTTCGGTCTGCTTAATGGTTTTCCCGCGTAAAAAATAGTGTTTAATCAAGACTCGAAACTCGGATTTCTCCATTTTCGAAGAACACCTTCACAGCCGCCAAACTTCTTTTGTTATTAAATATTGTTTTCGCGCCATATTTGAAAATAGAATTATTTTAGGTTCGCAAAAATATTACTTTTAAGAGAATATCATTAAAAATAAAAAAGTTTCTATTCAGCCTGAAAGTCATGGAGTTATCAAAACGCCCTCGTAAGTCGTCGTTCTTTAATAAGTTTTCTAGTTTGCCCCGGCTCAGGTTTTATGAATATGTAAGGTATCCTTCATTCATATCTCCTTCATTCTTCTGGTGGAAGTCGAGAGAGATGTTCTTATATCAGAGCTATAGCGTCTTCCTCTTTTGAAAACCATAGCGAGATCTCTGCTACCACAATCGATTGCTGCTTGTTAGCATCCTTTTAACAGGTTATGTTGTGATTCCAGCTGAAGGTGGGCGGCGGCGGCGTGCGGTCGTGGCGCGGCGTGGGCGGCGCGGGCGGCGAGCTGTCCGTGTTCTGCTGGTGATGGCGCCCGCCCGCAGCGCCGCGCGCGCAGGTACACACGCACTGCTGGTGATGGCGCCCGCCCGCAGCGCCGCGCGCGCAGGTACACACGCACTGCTGGTGATGGCGCCCGCCCGCAGCGCCGCGCGCGCAGGTACACACGCACTGCTGGTGATGGCGCCCGCCCGCAGCGCCGCGCGCGCAGGTACACACGCACTGCTGGTGATGGCGCCCGCCCGCAGCGCCGCGCGCGCAGGTACACACGCACTGCTGGTGATGGCGCCCGCCCGCAGCGCCGCGCGCGCAGGTACACACGCACTGCTGGTGATGGCGCCCGCCCGCAGCGCCGCGCGCGCAGGTACACACGCACTGCTGGTGATGGCGCCCGCCCGCAGCGCCGCGCGCGCAGGTACACACGCACTGCTGGTGATGGCGCCCGCCCGCAGCGCCGCGCGCAGGTACACACGCACTGCTGGTGATGGCGCCCGCCCGCAGCGCCGCGCGCGCAGGTACACACGCACTGCTGGTGATGGCGCCCGCCCGCAGCGCCGCGCGCGCAGGTACACACGCACTGCTGGTGATGGCGCCCGCCCGCAGCGCCGCGCGCGCAGGTACACACGCACTGCTGGTGATGGCGCCCGCCCGCAGCGCCGCGCGCGCAGGTACACACGCACTGCTGGTGATGGCGCCCGCCCGCAGCGCCGCGCGCGCAGGTACACACGCACTGCTGGTGATGGCGCCCGCCCGCAGCGCCGCGCGCGCAGGTACACACGCACTGCTCTACTACACGTGCCACATGCTGAGTGACGGTTGAGAATAACTGCGTCAAATTATGTCAAACAATTTGTCTGTGTCGAAGCATTCAAACAATGTGCAAGGCAAGGAGGATTTAACCTCAAATAGCACCGCGACAAGTCTACAGTACGTACGCAGATGCACACGCTATAATGTGTATCTCTTCTAACATGTACCTTCTCTTTGCAGATAGTGTAGGCGAGGGCGGCCCGGGAGCTGCAGTACTCAGGCCCGCTCGCGGTGCCGAAGGAACTACCGTCTCACGACCATATCAGAATCCGTAGCGTCACGTTGTGTCCCCGCGCCCCGCGGCCCGCGCGTCGGCGACGATCAAAGTACAAACTCGATATTTCACGTGGCGCGTCCCGGAGGCCGGCGTCGAGTTTTAATCTCACGGTGTGTAGTTTTTTGGATATATTTACTCTGGTGTTTAAATCACTTACTTAACGATTGCATCGGGACGAGGTGGACCCGCCAGCTCGGACAAAATTTTGATATAAAAGCGAGTGAGCGAGGAGACGCTAGCGACGACTAGGGCGAGCGCGATCGCTTCAGCCAGTATTAGAGGAGCTCCTCAAGTTTTGATCTCGAATTGCGACTGACCCGCTGGGTATTTGTGTTAAACGGGTGACCGCGTAGAAATTTAGTTGTCGTTTTATAAAATTTTGTAATCATTCTCCTTTAACATAAATATCCACGCCACATTACGTGATTCCATCGTAGATTAACGTTGTTTTACCATTTGATGTCAATTGATACGACTCGCCGGTGTCCCTAGTATGTATACTTATGTTAGTAGTTCTCTAGCGGGGCTGATATTGTGTTACTCGTATTGTGTTATGAAACGAAACGACATAATAAAATGTGGTGCGAGTGGATTCCGTGAATTAAACTATAAAGACATTTAACAAATTTTCAAATTAATATGATACAAGTACTAAGACTTTTTTAAAAATCGCTTGGATAAAGATTGTATGTACATAGTGTTAAGTTACGAGTAGAGTTAAGAGCAGACTTAGACGTAGTAGGTATATATAACAAATTGTAAGGCGCGCGGCGCCGGGTCTATTGTTAACATTTTCTCCCTTAATTGTGTTATTTCCATATTATTTCTGGTTTAGTTTTCGTTACTGACATTTTATTGTTATCGTCTCAGCGCACCGTGGGTGGGGCGTGCAATACGCGACCTGGCGACGAACAAAACGCACTTATCCATTAAAAACTATGTAACAACCACTCTGCCACGTAGTGACAGTAATTTAGCGAGCCGATCACATAATTTACCTCCTAGCTTGTACAATACATCTTTTGAATGGAATATTTCCATATTAGATGTGGAACAGTTTGATTGGGCATCATCCGCACAGCTCCTTGTCTATATTGATTGGCACTCTACTGCTTTTATTCAAAAGTGTAAAGTGTAGAGCGCTGATCACGAAGGTCTATCGCTGAAACATGACAGCGGCTTCATACACTGTCATCATGTAAGGAGATTGTAATGTCGCATAAAACGTCCTACTCTTCAAAATCTGTTATTTCAATAGCCTACTTGTACATTTATATTCTAACCTTTTTATTTGCTCATGCCAATGTGGCTACCGTCAAATTCTCCGCACAGAAACAGTATGTGGCTACCATCAAACTCGCCGCACAGAAACAGTATACAGCTCTCATGCGCTGTTGAAACTCTCCGCACAGAAACAACACCGTCTGCAACATGCACTCGGCGACTCGACGAGTGCGTGTTGCGGACGGCAACTGTCAGCGAAGCAACAGTTTCTGTGCGGATAGTTTGACGGTAGCCACACCAACTGGTTAATACTGCTACGAGAGAAAAAATAAATGCAGAAACCTTTTTCAGAAAAGGGCATATACATTGAGAAAGGCACTTTTCACGAATAATATTCGAAACTCTAAACGTATCTTTGACCTATACGATTGTCCTCATTTGTGGTGTCATCATTTCGGTTAAGCTGATAGTCGGTTCCTAGCGATCGCGACACGTGACGTCATCAAACTGTTTTCATAAGTGACACTACAAACGTGACGTCACGCATGAGTCACGGTCAGTAGGAACCGACTGCCATGCTGTTGCCATCGAAACTAATATCTCTTTAAAAATAAAACTGTAAATTCAAGTTTTGGAAATAAATAACTTTTCGAATTTGACTTTTTTCGCAAATTGTAATAGTTTTTGTTACAAAAATACACGAATTTGCGCGACATTTGTGTCGCTGGCGTCGTCGCCGACACGATGTGCGATGTTGCTTGACATGTACCTACTACACAAATCCTAGTGTGGACGTGTCTTTTATAAGCGCTTTTTGTTCATATACGTCAGTGTCGCTCGGTAGGTGTCATCACATGTATGAGGTCGGGGTGTGTGGGAACCCGCGGTGTCGCCTCGTGTCAACTATCAGTGGTGTTATTATATAAATAAATTTATTTTATGTTTTTTTTTTTAATATATTGATTAACAAGCGTAATAAAGAGTGAGCAATGGCACATCTGAATTATTGTTTCATTAATCCCATCTGTTTGTGATGTCTATTCTAAAATTATAATGAAACCCCAAATACTACCAATTTCCCATAAACTACTAAGGTATAACTATAAATCAAAATACAACAATACAGGTACAGCTATTACGTTTATTATCACAATCCGTAAAAATAATTTACAACCAAGGATTACTTACTAACTACAGTGAACATTACAGAAAAATTAAAGTTATTGAATAAAAACTTACCAAACCTTACTCTACTTACTTGAAGGTAAGACTTCATGCAGGCAAGTTGAAGCAGGACTACTCTACTGCTGTCAATTATTAAAACGAGTCTTATTTACATAGTAAATATCGGACAGTGATTTATATCATTTTCACATTTTCTTATAATTGTGTCTACATAATTAAAATAAATATGTGAGCCTGGAACTAAACTAAGGAGAAAGCCTTCTTTGCATACATACTATATACAATTTAAGACAGACTTCAAACACTACACTCAAAGAAAACTTACAAATAAATGAGATATGTATCTCAGATACCAAGTTAGGGCCTGGTTTCCATCCAAGAGACAAAAGATGTGTTTATAATAACCAGAGATTAGTTATTTCACCAATGATATCAGTATCATTAGTTCATTAATTGGTTCATCAATATTCAGATTTTATCTTATATATAAAAATGAATTGCTATTCGTTAGTCTCGCTAAAACTCTCGTCTCTCGTTATGAATTCGTGGAAGTTCAGGGAAGGTTATAGGGTGAGAAAACATTTGACAAAAATTGTGAAAACAGCATGCAGGATGTCAAACCTTATGTCATCGAGGTTATAGAAGAAAGGCTGCCGGGAATCAGGCCTAGTGTTATCATTAATTCGTTACAACATTGAAGAGTTCATTACAGAATAAAATCTTGTAAAATTCTAATGTAGGAAATGCAAATTAAAGCACTTACAGGTCTTAAACTTAAGAACTTATCACGGGAATGCAGTAACGTAAGACAAAGCCATGACAAAGATTGCCTGGGGATATGGCTAAAGTCTGGCACAACAAAATTAGGTATTAAATTGTGTCTTTACTTTCGAGTGACTTTCAAACTTAAAACAGATCTCAAATCTAAATTATTATTTGTACTTACACCTAATCTTTGTTCGTGAGAGTGAAATATTTTAATAGGGTTCTACTCTTCTTAATGCTAGATTTGGGTGTTTTCTCCGTCACAGAATTCCTTCGCACGGGTATATTCTCTTTGGGACTAAGCGGTGCGGGTATTGTCTTATCTAAATCGGTGATCTTGCTTTTCTTTTCTCGCGTCATGAGTGTCAACCAGTTGGTGGTGTCCTGCTTTTTCTTGGCTGGCGACATCAGCCTTAGATGCGGTGCTTCGCCTTCGAGGACAAAGTTGGGTAAATTCTTCGTCGGTGTCGTATAAGATATGACTCTAACTTTAGTTGGCGACACCTTTACCGGTGACAAATGGATTGAATCCGGCGATATCGGCTTAGGACTCTTTGGCGAGAGCCTCTTGCAAGTCTTTCTCTCATAGTTTTTAGTTGGCGTTAGGAAGGATGTGCCCGCCTTAGGCGGGATGTAGCCCCAGTCGCCGCCGATACAGGACGTTTGGGGTTCAATCATGCATCTTTTGACTGGACTAGCGTCGTCGCGCTCGTCTCTGTGTCTTTTGATTCCCGTTGGAAGCAATTTGGTTTCCTCCTCCGTTGGAATATTTGGCGTGTCCAGTTTCAGTCTTTTAACTAATACTTCAGCCTCATCAGTGTCTCGCGTCGCGTTCATCAGATCAGTCAGACACCGTTTCGTCTTGCGTGCCGACGGATTAAGCTGGCTTCTTAGCCTTTTCGAGCTGTACGAGCCGGGCGTGGCAGCTTTACGTTTGAGGGAATTCGGCGTTTTGTCCAAGGCTCCCCATTTAGGTAGACTCGCGACGTCAGTTCGCGGGACGACCTCCGAGCGACCCTTTAGCTCGAGGTCGGTGTCGGGGAACTCTTTACCGATCCGCCAGATCTTGTGTCGCGCGTCGTCACTGCACGTGACAATCTTCATATCGCCTCGATGGCACCACGCGGCGCACGTGACTTCCGCCCAGTGCCCCACCAGCTTGACGACCGGCTCCGAGTACTTCACGTTCCAGATGTACGCGTTCTTGTCGCTGCTACCACTCACTAAGTACATGCTGTCGGGACTAAGACTGGTCTTGATGTAGAATGTACTATTTTCATGCCCCACATACCGTTGCTCCGGCAGTGTACTGTACGTAGACACGTTGAAACAATAGATGACGTTGTCCATGCAACTAGCGTATAGTCTCATCCTGGCATCATCAATTATGAGATTCGTGTAGCCGTTTTTCGTTGAGCTGCCACAGTATGGAATAGAGTGCTTGGGCAGGGGTTCCTTTTTGTATATCGAGTAGTTTTTTCGCATGTCCCACACTTTTATGTTTCCGTCGCATTCTCCGCAGGAGATTAAAGTTAAGTCGTCCTGGAACACTAAGCCGGTGATACTTGTAGCGCGATGGTTATCTATTCGCTGCCTCTTGGAGTGGGAACCGGGAGTTTTTGGTGTGAAACTGGAGTGACAGTTCATTAGACAGTTGTCTGGTTTGAGGATGACAGTGGGTAGGCTGTTGGTGCGGATGTCCCAGACCAGGATGTGACCGTCGCGGGCGCCGGTCGCGAACACCGAGGGCTCCGTCGGACGAAAAACAGCGGTTTTTACTGACCTTGTGTGGTTGGAAAATACTTGGATCCTTTTGGGAGCACCTTCAGCGACATCCCAGAGGCATGCAGTGTGGTCTCCTGTGTATAAATAGTATTAAGTATTCAATTGAAAAGGGAAACTCCAAGGTTTGAATTTAATTAGGAAAGTCACTTCAGCAAAGGCCTCCTCTCAAAGCTCAAGTAATAGAATACTAATTTAAAATTGTACTATAAACATGTGAATTAAATGCTTATATTATACAGCCCAGAAAATGTCCTACACATTGTTTAAAAATAAGTGACTAGCCAAGACTTCCTCTTCTATCCCAAGGGAGCATTCAATCAAGATAATACGTAACCTATCACCCAAGCCAGCTCATACCCTGTTTGTATATTAAAATTCATCAAAATTGCTGACAAATATTCAAACACATAAATTTTCATGTTAATAAGAATATTAGTGTGATTATTATTATTAGGAAAGTGACTTACCAGACACAGTAACAAAGTTCATGTAACCAGGCATCCACGCCAGGTCAAACACGGCATTGTTGTGGCACTGAAAACCTTCCAGGGTGCTCGCTGAAGATATACTGGATGTGTTCTGAAATAGCATCAGAAAGGAGTTAGAATGAACACAAGACACATTTTTAAGACATTTAAAATGACTACCAATAAAAAAATACATAAAAGTAGGAAGAAGGAAGTTGGAAGGACGACTTGTTAACTAAGGAGACAACTTTGACGACCGCTTGGTGCAGTGGTCCACAGGTCGGACTTCTAAAACCAAGGGTCGCGGGTTTGATCCCCGCACAGTACAAACATAAGTGTGCATGAACATGTGTGTTTGTACTGGTCTGGGTGTTTTCTATGTATAATATGTATTTATTTACAAAAAAAAGTATTTAAGTATGTTTATCCGCTGTCTAGTACCCATAGCACTAGCCTCGTAGCTTAATTTGGGACTAGAGAATTGGTGTGATTGTTGTGAAATATTTATTTATTTATTTATATTTAACTTATATATTTCGAATGTTGCGGGCTAGAGTTGACAGAATATAAAATAATTATTGTAGTAATTTACCGAACGCCAAATTCAAACATCAAAACATTCTTTGATGGGCTCCACATGCTTCTCGATAAACTGAAAACTTTTAAAAGGCGCATTATTCTGACAGGAGACTGGAACATAGATACTTTAAAATCTAATAAAATAGCAGAACAACTTACAGAGACATTATTTGGTTATGGATTGGACTTACATATTAAGACACCTACTCGACAAAAGTCATGCATTGACCATTTTGCGAGCGATATTCAAGAAGCGATTGGAAGCACTGAAGCTATATGCCTCTCAGATCATAACACAGCCCAATTTTTGACGGTACCGGTCAAGACTCGCAAAATTTCACCCAAATATTGGTTTGAAACCCGGCGTGACTACAATACTGATAATATAGAGAAGTTTAGATCATTAATAGCTGATTACCCATGGGAAAACTTGTTTGAGTATGACTGTGCAGACACGGATTTTACACATTTTCATAATGAATTGACACTTTTGTATAAATTGTGCTTTCCAATGTATAGGATAAAATTTTCAACACAACCTAAGAAAACTGAATGGCTTACAAAAGGCCTTAAAACATCATGTCAAACAAAAAGGAAATTACGCCTATCCTATTACAAGAAAAAAACATATTATAGTAAAATTAGGTACCGTAAATACTCTAAAATACTAAAAGCATGTATACATCTGTCTCAAAGAATAACAAATGAGAAATATATCAACACTGCCAAGAATAAATGCGTGGCCTCGTGGAATTTAATAAAAAATAAAAACCAATCACAACAAAATAGGAACTATATAGATTATCTGAGGGTAAAGGATAAAACAATTCATAATCCTACACAAATAGCTGACGTCTTTAATGATCACTTTATAGATTCTACAAACGCAACTAAAAATAAAAAAAATATTCAAATTGGTCCAGTAAGTAATATTCCTACATCTATATTCTTGACTCCTACAAATGAAAAGGAAGTAATTCGAATTATTAAATCTTTGAATAAGACAGGTTCTACGGGCTGTGACGAGATTTGCACAAAAGTAATTAAAGCATGTGCTAACGAATTAGCCCCTCTGCTGACTAACCTTATAAATAGATGTCTTATCGAAGGTAAATTTCCTCACAGCCTTAAAATCTCAGTGGTCAAGCCGTTGTTTAAACGTGGAGAAAGATATGAATTAAATAATTATAGACCTATTGCTCTCATTCCGGTACTGTCAAAGGTCCTTGAGAAGGTCATGCATGAGAGACTGACTTCATTCTTCACAAAAAATAATGTACTAAGAGAAGAACAATACGGATTCCAAAGGGGAAAATCAACAGCACATGCTTGTTTCTCCCTAATTAAAAACGTATCGGTACACATGGATAAAAGAACTCCAGTAACCACAATTTTTTTCGACATGTCTAAAGCCTTCGATTTCGTCAATCATAAAAAACTCATGTCAAAACTAGAATCGTATGGAATACGAGGACCTGCCTATGAGTGGATCCAGAGTTACCTTATAGGTAGAACGCAATTCGTGGAGATTTCAAAGTTAAACAATGAGCTTCAATGTGTCTCGTATAAATCAAAGAATAGAGTGAATAATGCAGGCGTTCCTCAGGGCAGTATATTGGGGCCCCTGCTATTTATAATTTATATCAATGATCTCCCAGAATGTACTAAATATCCGGTAATCCTTTTCGCTGATGACATATCTATTACAATTGATAAAAAAATAAGCCTTGACTACAATACTGAGATAAACTACGAAATCACTAAAATAAGTGACTGGATGGAAAGTAACGATTTAAAAATGAATACAGATAAAACAAAATATATTCAGTTTAGTAATAAAAATGCCAAACCCCCACAATTATCTTTGAACCATCGTGGCGAAACCATTTCAAAAGCTACATCTGCAACTTTTCTAGGCATTGTTATAGACCATAAGCTGACTTGGAAGCATCACATTGAAGCGGTATGCCAAAAAACTAGCAGGTTCGTTTATGCTTTGTATAGACTGACTAAGTTAGCCAGCATTGAAGCGGCGCTGATGGCATATCATGGATATGTGAGCTCCATACTAAGATATGGACTGATTATATGGGGAAATTCAGCCGACATAAATCGTGCCTTCATTATCCAAAAGAAATGTGTGAGATCTATCTGTGGAGTTGGGCAGTTAGAATCGTGTAGACATCTTTTTAAACAACTAAATATTCTTGCATTACCATCCCTATATATTTTTGAATCATTGACATTTGTAAGGAAAAATATGCATATTTTTCCAAAGAGAAACGAATTTAGTAATGTAAGAAAAAGGTATCCATACAGGTTAGATACGCCATCATCAAATACAGCCTGCTTCAGTAGGAACAGCTACAGCATGTGCATTCAATTGTTTAATTTGCTTCCTAATTGGATCCAATGTCTTCCTTTTACTATTTTTAAGAAAACCATGTTCCAAATTCTAGTTGAAAATTGTTTTTATGACATTAATGAATTCACAAAATTTTGCCGAGGCGGTCATCTAAAAAAAAATATATATATTGTTAAAAAGATTAATCTTTAATTATGTATTACTATTTCTTTTTTGTACTCAAATGCTCCACTGTTGTATCTTACTTGCACCTGAGTTTGGGCTTATGTTAAGTCCCCGTTATAAATTTTTGACATTTTTATTATTATGAATTGGCCAGCACTGTATGACTTATTATATTTTGATGTGAATTGACCAGCATTGTATGACTTATAGTATTTTATATTATCTTATAGTGACATTATTATTTGCTTTCATTTTGTAATTTGTAAATTTGCATGACGACAGAAAATATAATATTTGCTTATCGATATATCGATTAAACATGAATGCTCATCTCTCTAAATGTAACAACTTTATCTGTACTACCATGTTTTATGCAAATAAAGATTTATCTTATCTTATCTATCTTATCTTATCTTATCTTATGAAACTGTGTTACAATTGGGTGCATTCTTTTATGCAATGTGAGATCATTAGGAAATGCACAATTTAGTCATAAAATCAATCAGATATTTGATTAGAGACCATAAAAAAACCAGTCAAGTGCGAGTTGGACTCGCGCACCGAGGGTTCCGTACAAACCTGTAGATAAGGAGTAGTAGTAACTTTGAAATTTTCAAAATTGTCAAAAATATTTTTTTTACATGATGAAACTGAAAATTTACGGTTTTCGTAATTTTTCCTATATCTGTACTCTAAGACGTGACTTCGTACTAAATTTCAAGATTCTAAGTTTACAGGAAGTATCCTGTAGGTTTTGATTCCCGTGCGAGTTTCAAAAATTTGCGGCCTAAATGGCTGCATCTTTTGATTGTGTTGGCTTAGAAGGTTGATTTTTCTACAGCTTCCAGGGACAGTAGACCTAAGTATCATATAGAAATTTCAGATTGATACCTCAACGTGTTCCTGAGAAAAACGGTCTTGACAGACGGACGGACAGACAACAAAGTGATATTATAAGGGTTCCGTGTTTTTTCTTTTGAGGTACGGAACCCTAAATAGGATATACTTAAATCAAATCTTACCAATCAATGAAAGATTTATAATTTAAAACATAGTCTATGTTGTGATTTTTATTTCAAACATGTTACATATTGCAGAACCATGGTATCAGACTTGTAAATAAGAAAATCACTAGCATCTTAGCAAGATTCTTAAAGTACTTGGATTGCTAGTAGCAGTACCTACTTAGATGAAAACAGAGCACAATCCAGCTGATTCACACAGTTTTAAAAGATCTGACTGAACTGCAATACAAGATAAATTCACAAGACAACTAGACCACCAGTACAACCAGTGTTGAAATAACCGCTGCCTGACTGAACAACTGTGATAAATTTAATTTATGCTAGTTATTATTTTAAAAGGTTAAAGGCTCACTTTGATCTGACAGTACATCATCTGGAATTAGAATTCACACTTTCAATTGAGTTTTCAAACTTCATATAACAATACCTGAATAGCGACTCTGCCATCTTCGTTGGCGAGGGCGAGGATGTGTTCGTAACCGGGAGCCTCCGAGAATCGGCACGCGAAGATCGGGGGATCCTGGTCAAAGTTGGCTGCCAACGACGAGCTCTGCAGCCCGTAGAACGACTCCTCACCGTTTACCACGAGGCGCTTCAGCACGTTGTCGTAATTAAAGCGGCAATCTAGAAATCACACCACAGGAATCAAAACTATAGCCCGTGAAGGCGAAGCAAATTTTTAGTTAGGTATCTACTATCAAGTTCCACACTTACAAATGCCCAATTGGCGATCAATAATACACTGGATGTCGTTCATGTTTGCAGTATTTCACATTTCAAACAATAAAATAACGATTTACAGTTAGAAACAATCAGTTTACTAGATTTTTCTACAAAGATTCTGAAAATCTAGAACAAAACAACATGTTGTGACAGGTCGTGTGGTAAAGCGAGTTGACATTCGAAAAGGCGCGAGAAGCGTTGCGAAATATCTGTATGTAATTTTTTTTTGGCCAAACATCTCGTCCCAACGTTGGCCCGTTTGTTTGTGCAGTGTCTACGCTTTGCGTTGGTTGAGCCAACATGAGGATGCGCAACACACTCCACACGAAAATAAAAAAATGCTTGCTGTGCAAAATATTCTGTACTATGCTCATTTCTGTATGTTTTGATGATGCATGTTTCAAAAAGCTAACAAACTAATAAATTTTATTTAAAATTTTTAGTGTTCCTCATTTTACTCCATATGCATTAACAAATTAAAAAAAATAATTGAATATGCTTGTAATTATTCCATTGACTTCTACAACATCCATTTGACGTACACTCGGTGGGTGCTGTAAAAAGACTAAGCGCATGGCCGCATGGCCAACCAGGCCAACTTGTGGTCGGCACGTAGGTAAACCGCCAACGGAATCCATTAATTTAAAAATACCGACACGGGAGGGCGAACAACCAACGCTCGGACCAACGTTGGCCCAAGCGTTGGAACCACCCGAAACCATTGGCGAATAGCGTTGTGACCACATGTTCAGCCAACGTGTGGATCGTGGGTTAAACGTAGTGATCCTTGGTTATTGTTGTTGCTGGTGTTAATCTTTGGGCGCGAGCGTTTAGTTTCTTCATCAAGACGTTAAAGCAACCGGTAAACCGGTTCAATCTGTAGCCTTCAACGTGGCCAAAATGCTACGGCACTTGTCTGTGTATGACAAAGACACGCGATTTAAAAAAATAGAATGGCAAGCAAGCAACCATCGTTTTCATTTTATGCCGCAAAATAAAATATTTTCTTTCTGTTTTTCTTCTCACTTTGAGCGGGTAAAACCGAGTTTTATTGCTTGGTGTACACTTTTACTGTTATCTTTTATGGTTGATATATCCTGTATTTTGTAATTGGTGCAATTTGATCCTTTCTGAGCATCTAAAGTTGGCGGTTCACTCTCTGCCTTCTTCACTGGTTTTTCTTGAGACTGGTGCAGATATTGACCGATGCTACTGCCCTATGTGAAGTAAAACCATCGTAAGTATACCCAGAAATTGCTCTTTGTCCAAAAACTTATAAAATTTTAATAATGTTGACATAGCAGTGCTGGTTCTCAATGAAAGCATTGTTTTTTTTCAGGTTCGTGGCATGGGACGCGTAAGAAGATGGCAAACGATGCAATAATCAGCCGTCGCTTGCGGCTCGATCGTATGTTTTCGGACGGAAGCTCGGAGCTCACGCTCAGGGCATACTGCGGATGGAGCACCCCTTTCCAGTGCCTCGTGCGCCTGCTCCGGCGCCCAGGCCGCCCGCGCCGCGCGCCCGCGACACCCCGCTCCAGCCTACGCACTCAGCTGACAATCCCTTTATGAACAGCATGGACGAAATATCCTATTGGATCTGTACTAAACAGGCCCCTTGCCTGTTCAACTACGACAATGTGATCAAAAGACAGTGGGAGGAAGCACACTGCTCTAAACCTAAAAGTGTTCAAAGCATCACTATAGAGACACCTTCACCCAAAAAGAAAAAAAAGAGA
Organism: Pyrausta despicata; assembly: GCA_963921415.1. Lineage (NCBI taxonomy): Eukaryota > Metazoa > Arthropoda > Insecta > Lepidoptera > Crambidae > Pyrausta > Pyrausta despicata. Next base: position 16,974,133 of record OY992851.1, on the reverse strand, counting down.
AAGTTGTCTCTTTTAGATGATGTGTCTGTATCCTCTGAAAAGCAACAAAATGTCTATTTTGAAACCTCACAAAGGAAAAGCCAACAAACTTTGTTGGAGAGCTGCAAATCTGACACACTTGGATCGGATTTAGACTTCAATATAAAAAAATCATCAGTTCAAGGGAAGTCCAAGAGATCTAAGTTTAATAAATCTAATAGGACTTTGCACAAGAAGAATAAAATTGCTACATCTACTCCTAAGGCGACCGGAACCCTTCGAAGAAGTTTACGAAAGGCTCAGAGAAGTCTCAACCTAAATGGTCAAAACAACAATTCATTTGAAATTTACAACTGTGAGGTTGTCAATGGCAGCAACACGAAATGTAACGAAAAAGCTAAAATAAACATTAGAACTCGAAAAGCTTCTGAAATACTTGCTGGCGGGGACCAGAGTATAGAAAAGAATAATTGCAATAATAAACATGAGAAAACTCCAGTTAATGGGCAGTTTGATGATCTTAGTGATGTGTCCGGTTTCACTGCAAATTACATCCGATCCACTAAAATTCACTCTGCCAAAAGGAACTTAAGGAATAAAGGAGGCAGGAACTATATTAAGGAATCACAAGATGACGTGCACAAGGATGATAAGATGTTAGTTTGCATGAGCAAGTCTGTTAACACGGGACTTCCAAAGTCAGCATTGCTGAACAGCAGCACAGACTCGACACAAAATATTGTTAATTTGATAACTTTGAAAAACCATGATAAAGCTTCAAGGGTGAACAAAAGTACATCAATATTGAAGTTCATGGAAACTAAAAATGGTAGCAAAAAAACTATTAGTGGTGGTGATGCAGGTAGGCCAGCCACTACTAATAATAATGTTTCATTACAGTCCATGGGTAATGTTACACCGAGGTATCCAAAAAGATACATAAACAATTCTACAGATGATTCTCCTCAGAAGAATGTTTTGAATGTAGTATCACAAGATAAAAGAAGGAGAGTTTGTAAGAATGAGAATAACAAATCAGATAGAAAGGAGAATCCAGAGGACATAATATCTAGAACCAGAAGTGGAAAATGCATAGGACTTACTGTGAGACAGGCTGAGAATTCTGTTTTGGTTCTCAGCAATTCTATGGAACAAGTTAGTTCTTTGGCGAGCATGAATGTGGCCACACCCAGTACGGACACTCGTGGAAAGGCCAAGAGGAAGCGAGGTGCCTCCAGGCCTGTAGAATTAGCTAAAAATAAAAACTGCAGTGAACGCCAAGACTCGTTGAGGGACAAAAGTGGTTTTACAGCATGTTTTTCAGACAGTGACGAGGACAATGTGCCGTTGAAGGAAAGAAAATTCTTCTGCTAGTGCAATTCTAACACAATTTACAAGACTGTAATACTGTACACTTAGCAGAAACATTTGTGAGCAATTTGTTAGTGAATGCATATTTACTGACTTTGTGTAAATGAATTGAGAACACTCCACATAAGAAGGGTCTAATTCTTGTTTATATGAGCAATAAATTTTGAAATAATTTATTGATGTTGCAAATTTTATCTAATGTTATTTGTATAATTAGAGAATTATGCATCTGAATTGCATACTATGTATATTTATAAAAAAATAAAAATACATTTTAATTTTCTGGCAAACATTCTTCAAAAAGGATCAGAGCTTGTTGTGTGGAATTGTTAACGTAATGTAATGTTTAACTTATGTAGACTTGTCAGTTTTATATATTCCAAGATTCCGTAGAATACTGTTATCTGCCAGCCCAGTGCCTGTAACCAGTTACTGTGTATTGTATACTCGTGATGTACCTTAGCAAATAATATTATTATTAGTCATGCTCACATTATCTTAGCCTATTAGCTGTACGTAAATTATATGTAATGATAATACTTGTAAAGTTGTGTGCGTGACAAACTTGTTTAATTTTTTTTGTTAAAGTGCCATTTTATACATTCTTAATACAATTTAATGTAGAACCTTAGTTGGTCCATGACTGTAATATAATAACGATTTTAACTAGCTATTAATATTGCCACATTCAAACACCATTACTGTAACTGAAACAAATGAATAATTTGGATTTGATGTGATATATTTTTAAGTTGTTTAAAGGTTTGATGTAATGGTTTTATTAAAATTGGGACTACAGTCTGAATTCAATTGTCAAGAATTGTATCAAATTTTTTTAAACTTTATATTTATCACAAAAACATTTTATATAGCTTAGTATTTTAGTTTTACTCCTTATATTAGTATGTATATAATGCCAATGATGTATTGTCATATCGCAATAAATAAATAATTTGTTATATAAATGATGGTAAATCTTAATGACGTGCTAAGACTGTAGGCCCTAATATTTGTTTTAAATAAGGCAGGATAATTTAATTCAGTTTCTATCAAAATTATTGTGTAAAATACTTAATACTTGCTTTTATGTATTAAAAATTGCATATTAAACTTAATGTTATGCAGCAATGATTTTTTTGTAATTTTTTTGTTTAACTGCGTTAGCAGGATGCTGAAGTACCTATAGTAGTTGTAGTGTGCAAATATAATAAGTAATGAATAGATAATTCCAATCATGGGACCATATTATGTGTGATGAGTTGACAGCACGAGGCACTGAACACAACAACAGTCTTTACACGTCATTGGAGGTTTCATGGTCCTGAACCTTGTCATCTCCGCACATGTCTCTGGTCAAGGTGACGCGCACGACGCTGCTGGCCGCCGCGTAGATGACCTGCTGTTTGCCCTCCACCGCGAACCCGTAGATGGTCTCGAAAGACGCCACCTTCTTCACGAAATCCCCAGAAACCCTGTACAGGGCGTCTGGTGTCGAGAAAAATAAGTTGCCGTCGGCGTCAACGTTAAAACAGTTCACACTGTAACTCCCAATGGAAATGACCTTTCCATCGCGCATTCTCTTCAGCTCCCCTTCGTGGACGAAGAGTATACTCTGGTCCGTGTCTACGGCTACTTGCATCGCCTTGTAGTTCTCCAACACCGGCAAGAGTTTGACCTCACCATCCTTGTAGATGTACACTTTTTCGTCCGGGAAGGAGGTGAAATAGAGGCCGTTCTTATAGAACATCTGCCAGATGTTGCTTCCAGTGATGTTAAGGTTCGTCGCCGTTTTGGAGGCGTAGTCGAATTGGTAGATGCCGTCCTTGCCACCGATGTATACGAGTTGGTGTTGGCTGTCGATTGCGTGGGCGAAACCGTTGAGCACGCCGGGGATGACGGCTGACGTGTCATCTTTGAGGTTTATGTACATGGACTGGAAGACGTTGTCGTCGTTGGTGGAATAGCTGAAGAACAGCGTGTTGGTGTCGCGGTCCAGGGCGAGTTGGTAGGGCATGTCCACGTTTGCTTTCAGCACCTGGCCGGCCGTGCGCGGCACATGGTAGTAGCCACTGCACTCCTGGGCCGCACTGCCTCCCAAGAGCACAGCTACCGATAGCAGTATTGCTGGATTCATCTGATAGAGACACATCATCTATTATATAAAAATGAATCGTAAAATGTGTTGGTAAGCGCATAACTCAAGAACGCCTGGACCAATTTGAGCAATTCTTTTGTTATGATATTCCTTAAAGTACGGGGATGGTTCTTACGAAGAAAAAAATAAAAATAAAAAGCAACAGGCAGAACAACTGCGGGGTCCACTAATTGTTTATAAAAATAAGAAATGGGTAATTAAAAATTTTGAACTGTTAATCTTGCGCGTTTTCGACGGAAACCACAAGTTTTCTAAATATAAATAGACATAAACAAAAAAAAAATGCTTTTAAACTTACCTTTCCACTGGAATGTCCCAAGCGACTGCACACGCAGTGATATGAAATGAACCTGTCCAGCTACTACTTTTGTTATTCAGAATGCTATCTTCATGGCAAAGGTCAAGTGCTATCACTTTACTGTACTTTCATCAATGTTGGTTAGTGCAAAACCTCTTAACAGAATGCAAACAGATTTTGTTACTACCTACTATTTTATTATATCATTACATAAGATTTACAAATATTAAGAAAGTCTGTCAAAAATGTAAGAAAATTGATGCGTGCGTGATACCTCAACATAAAATTGATTAGCTTTAACCCGTCGTACAAAAGTAATTAAAAAACAATAAACAAAATGTATTTTCGTTTCAAACAGAGTTTTTCAAGTAATCTAAAAGTCAACGACCAATAATGATAAGTGTAAGGGGGCATCCATAAATTACGTGAGGTGTTTTTTTATAATTTTCTATAACCCTTGGTGAGATGTCGTAAGATTTTATTTAACTCTCTCCTCTATTATTATCTTAGTTTTCTTCGAACGATTTAGTGAATGATCTAAATCGTATTACGATAACGCTTATGATTAAATCTTAAGCATGTACAATTTGGATTAAATCGACCAAAATATTATTATAATTTTTTGTTTCAATTAGAAAATAAATTGCGTGATGAGGCTTTACGGCCCCTTATGTGATATCTGCTGTATTGCTCTGAAGTTAATAAGTTTGAAGTTCTTGGAAAACCAACTGGCAAGCAATTCCAAAAACTTATTCAAATATAATCTTCGAAGACTTTCTAAAGAACAATTATTAATACTTATTATCAGCAGCTAGCAAAATATATTTTGGCCAGAGATTGCGTTTACCACTGAGCATAGGGTAACCAATTATGCAGTCATAATGTCCAATAGCGCCATCTAGTAGATCTTGTATGATTTAAATCAACGTAAGAACATTGTATAGAGTTACGACTACTCGTCAGCAGGTGTCGCTGTCATCTACATAAACATTTTTTTCTACTTCCCGAGAGATGTCACTACGACATACTTAAATACTACAGATAGTCGAAATCAACTACACCATCATCGTTTAACCGCCAAGCATTGTTGGTTGAGGCACAGATATAGTAATACCCCCCTATAGTTGAGGCATGTTCCGGTGATACCTATTTATACTAATAGGTATTTATAATTTTCATACATCGAGGCAAGTACCTACCTACGATGTGCTTAATATGGGTTTCATCACAATTTTTATTTGGTTTTAAATTTTGACGTAAATGTTATTGCTAAAAATCGTCAACCTCCAAAATATAAATTAGTCAATCAGTATTTACCCGATTTGTGCCGGTATACATAACAAGGGTAGGTTTCTAATACCTATATCACTTTTGCGAGCAGGTATGTTGATTTGATATTTCGACAGGGAACCTTTCCTATTCAACGCCAAGTGCCGATTTACCTAAACATCAAATTTACAAAGTTGTAATAACACTACAATGCGTCGGTTCAAAAGCGTCAAAAACGTCCATTTATAACGTCAGGTTGGACAATGGCGGCCGAAGGTGTCAGCAAGTCAATCAGATTATCACGCTTCTGTGCTCATGTGAGAAGATTTAAACGCTGCTCAATTGCCGCGATGTTGCCAGTTAAAATAATTTTAAAAGCTTTGCTTTTATAGATACAGGTAGACATGAGTGAAATTAAAACACACTTAAATACCGAATCCGCACCTTTCGGAAACCGGGCGATTGCTCTCCCAATTGAGCTACCGTGACACTTACTCATAGGTCCGAATTTATTTGAGTGCTCCTTCCTTTTGGCAGCCAGACATGATTCATCACTGCTGCACATAGATGAGTAAGTGTCACGGTAGCTCAATTGGTAGAACAATCGCCCGGCTTGCGAGAGGACCAGGTTCGAGGCCCACCTGTGGCAGCCCATTTTTCTTTATCACAAGTGTGTTTAATATTTCACATTTTAAAAGAAATTGCATTTTTAACGCTCATAAATGAAATAAGTTAATAAGTTACACGTGTGGTAAAGTTTAAGAACCACGGACTCATCATTACGCACTTAGGAAGGACGTACCTAAGTAAATTTTTGGTTAAATTTCCATATTTTCTTTAATTCATTTTCGCATATGTGGTAGCCGCGCTTTTGTATTGCATACACCAAAGTTAAACAACCCGCGGCGCGGTCATGTTTGGATGGGTGACCATAACGACCATTTAAGTCACGTTAATACAATCATCTTCGTGTTTCGGACGGCACGTTAAGCCGTTGATCCCAGTTAATATCGATAGATATCAGTCTCTTAGCTTTGTCAGAGGCTCTAGGACAGCTTGATAACATCTGAAAGTAAGCTTTGTGACTTGCCTTACACTATCACCTCTTCACCACGCCCGCGTGGTGGAGTATGGATCGTACCACCTCATAGATGAGGTGAAACCAGTGTTCGACATTGGGACGTGCCTAAATAGGCTAAAACTTAGTCAAAACATGGTTGCAATAGGAGGTAGGTACAGGTACAATAATAAGTCCTCACATTTTACCAAAATAATGGCATGCAAATTGTTCGTAATAGTAACATTAAAAATATAATAATTATAGGTCCATTTAAAGTCACACTTTTAGCACATTCACACACATTATTATTTTAGCAATAATGAATTTAAAAAAAAATGACCTTTACACCTAAAGGATCCAAACAATGAGCGATAAATTGGATAAAAAATATAAACTCAACTTAAGTACATATTTTAACTCTACACTGCTTATAACGCCAACACTGATTAGAATGCAATGATACGAATGTGCTACGATACTCGTAGCAAGCACTACATTCGTGAAAACATATGATAAATAGAAATGTAACTGTACTAGATACCTAAAGCACATATCTTAAATAAAAATGAATTACTGTTCGTTAGTCTCGCTAAAACTCGAGAACGGCTGAACGGATACTCGTATGAATAATTTTAGTCTCGAAATATTCGTGGAAGTCCAGGGAAGGTTTAAAAAGTTAAGATATTTGTAAAAAAAAAGCAACGAGCAGGACATCATCCGCCGACTCTGCTAGTTATCCATAAATATTGCTTAAATTATTTTCACAGTCGCAAAAAGTGTTACGTTTGCCGTGGGAACGGGTCTTCGCATCAAGTGTCTCTCAAAACCAATTATTCTGCTGCCCGACTGACTTCGCACTAAAGATGTAAAATCAAAGGTGTACCGTCATAACGCGTTGTCGAGTGATTTGACAAGATGGAGTGCTTCGCAAAATGCATGTGAGTTAAGAACTTAGTACTTAATTCTATTGAATTTAAAAAACGTAAATTAAAAGACTGAAAATAAGCGAAGGTACTTTTATAAATTACTACTGAAAGAAACGTCTTGTGTGTCTCAGCACCTGTTTACGCAAAGACCTCTAAAAGGCCACTAACGATGCTTTGTCGGTGGCTGAGTGGCTGAAAGAAATACACTTTTAAATTTTATCTATTTTTTATAAATGTTGTGTTTGTTTACGAGTAGGTTCCTTCACAAATATAAACGTATAACCTAACATGCATAACCTAGGCACAATAATAGAGTTAAGGCTGTGACCCACCCTGGAGAATTAACCTGGCAGACTGTGTAGGCAATAGGTATAACAAAATCTAACTTAGGAATTGGAGTTACTTGTATCCTAGTTACTTGTCACTAAAGAACTTTACTTATTAAACGTTCCGTAATTGTGGTTGTTTTTTTTATTTGGGATAGGTTTTCTCTTTACCCAAGACTAAGCCCAACGAGGCAAAGACTGCGTCAACGATGGAGCGAGCTGCCATAGAAGATGCCTATTCATTCTAGCTTTGAAAATTCCTAGTAGCTAGCTAGTTAGTAGTAATAATTAGATTTCAAATAAGTATTCTTACATCAACCCTTGTGTTAGGAAAAGTTACACGACACAACGAAAGCTTCGTTTCAAAAACACGAAAGAATAACAAGTTTGTGACGACTCAAAAACTTTTTCAAGTGTTTTCGTTTTAAAATGTTCCCTTCAGTAGCCGTGTGTAATGCGACACGCGTATTTACACAACTGCGACGAGCATTTGGTATACTTCGGGGACTTTTTAGTTACCACACTAGTTTGCTACAAAACGTGTAACATGTTTAGTTTTAAAAATATTTGAGAACAATATTGTATCGGTAAAATTACAAGAGGCTTGAACGATTTATAAAAAAGATTAGTAGGTTAACTTGACTTCTGTTATGTAAAATATAAGTACTTATAGGATAACCTAGGAGTTGAATAATATGGTTTGTTGTTTTCGTATCCACGATTTTTAATGGCGTATATCTTGCTCAGTGCGATCCTCATAAAAAAATCAAAATTGTTTAATTCGATTAGCTTTAATTACCTACGAACACATTGAATCACCCTTAGTTTTATTATTAGTTTGCGAAATTAGGAGGAATAGACCTTTATAATACTTAGGTGCCATTCAGCCTAACCACACATAAACAGGTCAGTGTTGAAAGCTTGTTTTTTTTAAATATGAATAACCAGACATTTGGCCGCGATCTCACCTGATGGTAAGCGACGATGCGACCGAAGATGGATCATGTCTGGCTATTAACAGCCTATTAACTTTTTTCTTGAAAGCATCCAAATCATATTGTTCCGGAAATATTTTAGGCGGCAGCGAATTCCACTCCCTAGTCGCACGCATAAGGAACGTAGATGCAAAACGTTTGGTACGTGATGAAGATATGTCTACGACATAAGGGTGAGTGACATATTTAGTAAGTACCTAATATCTTTCAAACGATCCTGTAAGATAACAAACAGCATCATTGCTTTTTTTCTTCAAATCTTACCTTAACCTTAAAATTACTAAATGGCCTCAGAATCTATTGTAAAGACAATTCCTGAAATATTTATTATATATTAAAATCTAATTACATTTATGAATGTAGACTTAAACAGAAAGGCTTGTAAGAACCATGTTTGTTTTGTTTCAATAATCGAGCGAGTCCGTCGCGTTCATACAAAATATTTTCCATGTCTATCCTCATTTAGTTAATAGGACCCTCGGCCGACGAAGCGGTGTCAGGTAACCCTTTCATGCAGAAACCTTACACTGCCCTTAAGACAGACTTTTTGCCGGAGTTTCTCTCAAAAACGCCGCCTATCAAAAAGGCTATATTCATAATCAAATCGCCAATTGTGCAGGCAACATTTTGACAGGCGGTAAGGTGTTCTGGCCTATGATTTATTATTCATAGTTGCACCCCTGCTCGCTGGGGTGGTTTGAGTCGGTGCAAATGTCATTAGTAACGGTTTTTTGGTATTTGATAGTAGTTTGTATTTTTGTTAGAGGGTAGTTAAGACGTTAAGAATCGGTGTTGTTGTAATTAGTGGACATAATAGGTTCATTTCGGCTTTGTAGACTGTGAACACTGAAGTTTGTTAGCTTGGAGATTTTGTTTTGAATTTGTGCTTTTATGAACTTACAACTGTTGAAATGTTTAGGGAGCTCTAACAAATATAACTGATATTGAGGTAAAGTTCCTTAGTACATGGCATGGTCCACCTCATGAACTGTCCCGCGTGCCCGAACACCTGCTCGCGTGAGGACCTACTAGCCTGTAACCAGAGGGCTGCCACGGTAGCCGCTTTCTGGGCAAGTAAAATTTAGCCCGTCATGCCGACACGAAAGAAGAAGAAGAAGACAGGGCTGAGTCCTTAGCTTCTTACATACTCCCACAAAAATCACTTACCAGGTATTTAACTGAACACAGAACATCAGTAAAAACAAACAAAAAGTACCTACATATAAATACTTTCTCCACCTCTAAAAAGCACATACACGGTTCGCACCTGACTGAAACTGGATAGCGCGGTTCCCAAAGGCACTCAAGACAAATTCGAGATCAACAGGGAATCCATTTAATTCATCCGATTCATTACTACATCCAAGGGTTGGCGTTGCTTGCTTTGCCCACACTGTCCTGTTGGCCCAACAGTGATACTATGGACCTTATTTTTAGAGTTATAGGGTTGGTTTTTGCGGTGGTGGAAAGGCTGGTGGGCGGGGCCGCGGCGCGTTTGAACTGTTCTTAACCCTTCGCTTGTCGGAGGAAGACGGGGATCGTGTTGCTGTTTCCGCTTTGCAGAACATTACCGGGGATTCCGTTTGAGGCGTTTGACATATTGTGCGGCCGGTGTAGAGTTGTTCAATGAGGGGGAAAAAATTAATAGATTTTTTTAATATCGATTGGTTTAGGTCAAGTTAATAAGCTACGTACATTGTTTCTTGATTAGTGCCGCATAAAAAATATTTTGTTAAATAAAAGCAAGCTTAGGACATACTCGTAGTTGAAAGGAGGAAATGCGCCTTTAACTTTTAGGAAATTGAATCTTTCGGGCTATGTACCCCGTCTAATTATCTCACTATAAAATTACGTCGTTAAGTAGCAAAAATAGTATGGCATTCATTAAGGTTTTTCCCAATCCCTTAGCTAGCCGGTTCAAATAATTTGCATGCAAATTAATTTGAAATTATAATATCGTTTCAGTAATTTAGTGCAATAAGACATTTAAGCAGTGTTGGGTGTTTAAAAATAAAGTGCAATCGTGGGTGACAGGCGAATTAGCCGCGCTTCGGCTGGAGACCGCTCATTTATTTCATTTATTTTTCAGCTTCGCAATCAACGCTCGCAGCACGACCCTACTGCTTCCCGCAAAGCCTTCGCATAAACCTGAAACGCTTCTAAATTCAATACGACTTGTAAAGCTCAACTCACAAAGTCGAATATGCCGTGAAGGGGTTAAACGCAAAAGCCTTAGAACGCCACAAATGAATTAGGCGCCTTAATGTGATTTGTTAAAACTCAAAATGCGTTGTGTGTCGGTCCGTGTGTGCAAGAGAGAAGGCGCGAACCGTTTCTTCTTAATATAAATTGTCCGCGATATATCCCCACGCGTATTTTACAAGGCATTTACACCTTGCTAGGGTGCGCGTACACTGCGACGAAAAACTGCTGCAACCTGACCTGACGACCACTTTGGTGTAATGGTTAAGAAGTTGTCTATTGTTCCATCACTCTTAAAGTTCGGCGAGACGGCAATCCGACATGACCGGAGAGAGATCAGGCGCAGGACCAACGGACCAATTAACGTGCTTTCCGAGGCACGGGCGTGTAACACCGCCAACTTCCCGACTCCGAGCTGTTTTTAAGAAATTCATGACAGAAAATCTCAGAAACAATTTTGGTTCGACCTGGGATTAACATAATTATAAGACGTTATTTGCCAGTTCCTTCAGGAATTTTGTTTGAAATAAATATAGCAATGCTATGTAAATCAAGTTTTATTTAATTAGGTAAATTACATTTGACAATATGTATTTAAATAGCTTAGCTAAAGCATAATAATCTTACCTGTAAATTGAGAATCGACAATTAAGTTTATTGCTTATTAATTAATTTAGCCATGACTAATGTTAAACGACAACATAGATAGAACAGAGTTTCTTTATAAACATACAGGTGGAAATAGAAGAAAAGCAGATTTTTTGTATTTATTTTAATAGTTTTATTCGACAGTTGAATTAATGTATTAGCACATAGTAACATGTATATAGTTTCTTGAAATAAATATTTCATGGATCGTTACACATCATTCGTGTGCTATAAGGATCTATTTATTTAAATTTATCTTAAACTTTATTGCACAAGAAATGAAAGGGTGGACTTAATGCTAAAAGCATTTTCTGCCAGTCAACCTCAAGGTCATGCAGAAAGAAGGCAATGGGTGCAGTGAAAAATGGATCTCGATCTGGGCGCGTTTCTTCACCGCAGCGAGCGCCGCCCCGAATTCCTTAAGCGGCGTATCAAAAAGGATTATTCGAGCTATAAATATGGCCGGCGAGATTATAATAATTTGAATAATAACATTAAAATAATAATAATGCGGCCTCTGCTCGCCGTCGCCGATGGAGACGTCAAACGCTAATAGATTTATCTCCGGCCATGCATCAATATTATTGTGCGGTTTGTGTATGGGACGTTTTCGGTTCATTAGGGCCAGATAAATAACACAATGCAATGATTAAGAACGGCGATCGATATTGCGTTCGATGCGCTCGGTGAACGTTTGTCTTTGCTTCTAATGATTGTCATTAGAATATTAAGACGGCTAATGACTTAAATTGAGTTTCTTTACGATTTTAACTTTTTTATGAGCATTGTTCTAACGATAACTAGTCAGCCTTAGAAAATATAAGCCTACAGTGATAGTAAGAAATCTCTTAACAAAATAATTAGGTGCGTCGATGAAATATTTACCAATATTGAAACAGTTACACTCTTTAAATCAACGTCTTGACTGACTGAAGAAAAGGTTCTCCCTACCTCGACAACTTCGTGCAACCATACCCAGCCTAGCCTGTTAGTGAATAGCGCAGTAATTACTTTAAGCGTACTTATATAAAGTAATTTATTTGTATTCTGATATTTACTTAACCTCCGAACACAGGTTTGTTACTACAGCAATAAATAATTGCAAATCCTCGAGGCTGACATAGTTATTTTAAACACTTGCTAGTTTTGGCTGCGCAATCAATGTGCGATTGCTCGTTTAAATTCCAAACACAATGTTGGTTAGTTATGGCCACGATTCATGATAAATATTTGGCCCCGTTGCGATCTTATAAATCACATCTGTCGATACGTCAAATTAATCTACACGCGTAAACGAGCTCTCATAATGAAGTTTACTAGCCCTACTCGTAAAACATGAGATTCAATAGCAATATTTTCAATTGACTGCCTTTCAAAGGACTATTATCCGGGACTGAAAACTAAAAAAAAAGATTGCGTTCAAGCGTCAGATTTGGCGCGCTTTTGTGACGTTTCGCGTGACGTTTTGGGTGCGTTCGGAAACATATTCGGAGAATGGGTGCGTTCCGATCGTGCTGTGCGCCATGAAACTAGCCAATGGGTGGTTTATTGTTTTACGACGGGCATTACACGCTTCTATGCCTTTATACCCGAGTTTTACAACACAATGGGGTACAAATCGGAGGAATTCGTATACGGCCGTTGTCAGGCGCTTGATGGAGTGTCGTAATCTTTCTTCCTGTCACATATCTGTTGTGTTGTGTCGCGCTCGCGGGCGGAGTGGCGATGGACACGTGTTGTTGTAACAATATGACACCACAAACTTGATGATGGCTTATACTTATTCCAATTCAAAACTCAGCAGACAAACGATTGCATAATATTTGTTCGTATTGAGACAAAAAATACTGTTTTTCTTATATTACCTACCTAACTGTAAAAGCAAGCCGTCAAAAACTTTGATATAAGTGGAGTAGAAGTTTATGATTTTCTCAAAGGACTTCCAACTAAGTTATGTTTCCTTCTATTACCCTAACGACTGTGTAATAAACGTAATAGCGAATTGAAAGCTTCGATTTTACTTAATTAAAAGCTTGATATTTCCAATACGATCGGATTATGCAAATGAGCGGGCCGAGAGCGGCGGGGGAGTAAATTAGAGTGTTTATACTCGGGTTCGCTAAGTGTCGATTAACTCTGTTATGCCGTGTCGACGGGCCTGATTGAGACGTTTCCCGTTACCGATTTTTAGTTATTTGGATGATGGCTATTGAGTAGTTGACGGATAATGGAGATTTTTTAACTATTAAAACGTAGATTTCATAAGTAAGATCTTTATCCGTCGTAAAAGCAGATTGCAAAACATTTGTTCGTTAAAAGGAATCAATTGTAACATTTTCTATGTATTATCACCTCCGTTATTTACACAAAAACACGCCAGTAATCAATCACAACACACTTTCCATTCCGGGAAGGAGTGTTGCTGCACAAGGCGCGCGCGCAGCTCTGGCTGTGCGCGTATCGTGGAATATACAGGGTGTGTTAAGAAGTATAATGCATAGTTGTATAAACACTTGAAATAGTAACCTAATTGATCAAACAAAAGATTTAAAAATTCTCCAAATTTTGATCGTTAAAAACAGTTCTGTTTTTTGTAGTTTGCACTTTTTAAGTTTCTCAGGCATTCATCCGCGGCTTCGCCCACGCATATTTCAATTAAACTTTTACTCTTAAAAAAACCGAATTAAACGACACCTGGAGACGATTTCTCTGGCTCTCATCACTGATAGCTTTGTAGGAAATTCTAATCAGGATATTTAAGCTCTCCGCCAAGCAGAAGACCCTTCGGTCTTCAGTGGATGGCTAGATCTCTTATAACGATTCCGTCGAAGCCGCGATCCTCAGCAATGGGGGTACGACTATAAGAGGAGGATGGAGTATCGAATGATCTTTCACACCATGTACCATCCAGTTGGAGGGGAACGACTTTAAGGGGAGGACGGAGAAGCAAATGATCTTTCACACCCTGTACCATCCAGTTGACATAACGGAGCCAAGGTCACGCGACCGCGCAGTAGCGCCCGCGGCGAGGCTGCTCCTTCCCCGGACCCTCGCTGCAGGAGGCAGAGACAATCGCGAGGCATAGACAATCGCGAGCCATAGACACAATGGGGCGTTCGCGGAAGCGCTGTTCCACTTGTTCCTCTATGCCATGCCCGTGCGCAATGAGAAAAGAAGACAACAATATCAATCACTAATTGTCCGTTAGTTGAATCTACAAATACTTTGCTTAACTTTAACTTTTAACTTTTATTTCTTGTAACATTTGCATGCTAATTTCTTTGGCCTAACATGTGACTCAGATTGTAACGAATATCTGTTTACACCATGTTGGATGCAAATAAAGAATTATTATTATTATTATTTACAAGTCGAATGACCAAGTTTGTCCCATTTAGTTAATAAATTAAAATTTTGAGGTTATGATAAGTCTCCAATCAATAAGCATGATGACACTACCAATAGTTGACGTCATACTCTTCCTTTATCATCTGTCAAAAGGACCTGCCTCTATAGTATTGTGTAGGGGAAAGGTGACGTCACGATACTAGTATTTGTTTGTGGTAAATTTTATCAAATTTTTATTATTGGTCCTTAGAAGACTGAATAAATAAAAAATTATAAAAAATCGGAGTCAATTGACTGCATCTTTTTTCAATATTGTGTTGTTTAAAATTGGTTTCTACAGCCTTTTGGAAACTAATTGGTTCTATTAACGGTTTTTGAAACGTCTATAGTCGTATACGTAGTATAGTCATGAAAATATTTACGGTAGCTGTAATTTGGAGCTCTAGTTTAATAGTTTTGGCCTACAAATTACTGTCTAGAACTCAGATTTCTCTAGCGATCCGATAAAAGTGCGCTAATTAAACTAAAACTAACGGATCATATTAATTTGTAGGCATTCGGGATGCACTTAACGACCGCCATTAAATACGAGTTGACTGATCAAAATCAACATTTTGTCCCGACGCTAAATTATTGCCCCTAAAACTTAATTTTGAAGCGCTTTACGATACAATTGATGGATTTTACGAGTCGTGTCTCCGAAAAACAGCTGATTACGAGATCGCAGGATGTCAACGTTAGGCCCACATAATGAGGCCCCGCAATAAAATATTTGATGCGTTTTTTTCTTCTAAAAAGTATCACTTTGTGTCCACAAAGCGAAGTGGGTTTATGGCTTGTAAATCATGGTGCAATTGATTATTTGAATAACGTTTTATTTTTGAATAAAACGGAATTTATTCGACATTCACACGGAAGCTGGAAAATTGAATATTTATAGATAAGTGTTTTGATGCGAACGAGATTTATACTAAATGCTTCCTGCCCGTGATTATCTTTTAATATATCTCGGCTTTCTCTGTCTCCCTTTCTCTCTCTCTCTCTAAGAAAGCTTTCCCCCAAAAGTTGAGCATAGAACTCGAATGTTTAAAATAAAAAAGTTTCTAAGGCATCCTGCATTAAATGATATTGGCGCATACTACTCAACTAATAAATAAAACGATAACTCAAAAGACTAACTACTTTATTTTTTGTTTCCTATTTACTTAGACCAAAGCTATTGAGTTTCCTTGATACTGTATCTTATGTACATAAATAAATTTAAGTCTGTATGAAACTCTGTTCTCACCAACATAGAGCTGCTTCCAATTGCTCGAAACATTGAAAAAAAAAATTGTTAAATGATTCAATTGCACGCTTTCCTAAAAGTTTCTTTCTCTCCAAAGAATGTGTGTCAAAAATGCAAATATTCATTTGTAAGCAATAAAACAAACACGTACCCCGTGGACTGCGCACAAAACCAAGATCAGCACAATAAATAAGAGAAACAATATGACAATTGAATGTAACCAAAACAAATTAAGCGATCCTTTTGAACAGAATGCCTTTTGTCTAATGGTGGCCATTCAGGGGCACCATAAAACTATAGAAATGACACGAGAATTGGAAAAAAACTAAAATTATGGTAGTTGTAAACTTTGGCTAGGGGCTCGGCGACACATTTGGTGCACTAAACTGTTGATGCAAAAGTTGATTTTCGATTGTAGCGACAACCAAAACTTAGTAGCTGCAAGTGGTCTACTTGGTACCACGGAAGATAAAAATTTATTGCAGCAAGAACTGAAAGGGCTCAGGCTCGTGTTGTGGCACTTTACAAATAAAGCAGCATTGTTTACGCTAGCGAGTGTAAACAATTATAAAACCTAATTTACGGCCGCTGTTTGTGTTCGCGCTTAGAGTTGACAGACACCTAGCTGTTTGTAAACATTTCCTCATACTTACATAACATGAGAACTATTAATTAATACAAAGTTTAAAAAACGGCTGACGTGAGCACAAACTTTGTCACGACTTTCAAAAATAATCCCACTCTATAGGTACAAACCAAACCGTAATTAATCATGCATTCGTATAAATCAATAGCTTTTAATTGCTAGACAGTTTTTGTTTCGTTTATCAAAGAGTGAGTTATAATTTAATTTCTATGATAATATTAACCGTTTTATGACAGGTGAAGAAAAACAATATCAATGGGTCTGGTTTCTAATAAATATTTCAGATTCATTTTAAGTTAACCCTACTAGGCAGTACAGAAATTATTTACTAGCTCTGGATATTATTTAACTGCCTCGTTGGTGTAGTGGCAAAATTTCTGCCTTACATCCGAGAGGTCCCGGGTTCGAATCCCAGGTCGAGCCAAAATTGTTTCTGAGATTTTCTGTTATGAATATCTCAAAAACACCTCGGAGTTAGGAAGTTGGCGGTGTTATACCCCCGTGCCTCGGTACGCACGTAAAGCCGTTGGTCCTGCGCCTGATCTCTCTCCGGTCATGTCGGATTGCCGTCTCACCGAACTTTGAGAGTAATGGAACAGTGAGTGCACCTGTGTATTGCGCTTACACTTGTGCACTATAATATCTCCTGCGCAGTTGGCTGATCTCTGTTGAGATTGGCCGCCGTGGTCGAAATCGGCCAGGAGGACTATTATTATTTACTAGCTACAATAACTAAGAAACATTAAGTGAGTACGATTTTCTGTTTTCGTCTTATTTAAATCGTTATCATGATATCTTTCAGGATTGAGGAGGCTATAATCCGAAAAACTGAATCCCACTTTGTCCGTAATTGATGTAGGTACACAATAACTTGTAATATTTAAAGCAAGTATTTTTGACGTGACAACGTCTTATAAATTGGTTTGCCGGGTGACACTTCAAGAAACTGCGTTACGCTGCTCCGCTCACGTTCCGCGCTCACAATGAGAGCGAGTGAGAGGCACGCGTCCCTTCGACTCGGGCATGGTTAGCCCGCCTAAGAGCGAGTAAGACAGACATAAAAAGTGAAAGGCACGCGTCCCTTCCACTCGAGCACAGTTAACCCGCCTAAGAGCGAGAGAGACAGAGCGAGAGAGAGAGAGTGAGAGAGATAGGCATACACACCGGTTCATGTTATACGAATGAATATTCACATTAAAATTATTTTACCACTCAAAGTCGTTGTCACGTAAAACTTTCGACCGTATACCGACTTTACAGGCAACCAATTTTTTTAAGTCTTAATTTTTGGAGAGTGCGCACGCGCATCTAACCGTTTTGCGGCGCGAGGGCCAGCGCCCGCTCCAACGCACATAAATCACTTCCAAATGGCAACATGACTCAGAAAACTTGTAAAACGCACGGGAATATTTATATTTATTGTCACGGATGGGTTTAATGAGAAAATATAATTTATGTGTTTGATGTTTTCGTAAAATTTAATTATGATGTCTTCCAATTATTCTCAATCATTTATGAGTTTTTTCTCATCTCAAGCTTAAGGTAAAATAATGTTATGTTAATGATACTTTAGAAATCGCAGTCACATATAATATAGAGGTTGCTATTGGAAAATTGGCTGCGTGAACATGTAACAAAAGAAAATTACATTTTTATCTGACTACTTAATTGACAAGAAAACACTATTATGTAAAAGAAAGAATGTAACTAAAGACACCGTATTAATGTTGTGTCCGACGTGCAGTGGTCCACAGGTCGGACTTCTAAAAAACCAAGGGTCGCGGGTTCGATCCCCGCACAGTACAAGCATTTGTGTGCATGAACATGTGTGTGTGTACTGGTCTGGGTGTTTTCTATGTATAATATGTATTTATTTACAAAAAAAAGTATTTAAGTATGTTTATCCGTTGTCTAGTACCCATACCACAAGCCTCGTAGCTTAATTTGGGACTAGAGAATTGGTGTGATTGTCGTGAAATATTTATTTATTTAGTTGTAGGTATCTTCTGCACATTTTTTGCGTTCAGTCATCTTTGAGATACCTATGTTTAATAAGACTCAGAAATCTTTATTAAAATTATTATTATTATTATTTATTTTCCTCAGCACAATAGGTACATAAATCTTAAACACGTATTTAATTTAAATTAAGTATGTGCACCTAAGATGCGAGAGGCTGGTGCCTGACATATGTGTGCAATAAACCGGTGCTACAAGTCACCAGGCAAATGTCAAAACCCTCACGAGATATAATTGAGTGAGACGAGAAGAGTTATAATCGATGAGTGTCACACGCAAGATGTCTGTTAACCTGTAAATGCCGCAGCAGTCTAGGAGCCACCGGTAAAGTTCAAAACCTTTTTTTCCCGCATGCCTCGTAGAACACACCTGTTGACGAGTGGAGCTCGAGGCGCTCGCGGGCCGGGTATAATTGATGAGCGGACCCTGGACCCCTGTCGGCTTTTGGGGGTCACGGGGGATGGTGCGAGGCATGGGCGGTGTAAGGGTTAACGCGAGGCGGTTATCTGCAATGAAAGTGCTAGTTGTTATGATAGGATGGATTTTCACGTTTTTACAATAGACAGAAACTATTATAATTATTATAGTACCTCTTGGTCAACTGTAATTGGCTAATTAAGTTATTTCCTCATGTATTTTTTTAAGTTGTAATGCTGTTTTTGTCCCTAATAAATAAATAAAAAATACTTTTAGCGTGTTAAGAGTAGGTACGTACAGATAGACAATGTAAATGGTTATACATACTATCAGGAGATCAGTTGAACATTAAATTATTTTAGACGTTTTATTAACGACACTTACTCAGGACGTTTTGAATCGGTAGGTCTACATGCCGGACTTCTAAAACCAAGGGTCGCGGGTTCGATCCCCGCACAGTACAAGCATATGTGTGCATGAACATGTGTGTTTGTACTGGTCTGGGTGTTTTCTATGTATATTATGTATTTATTTACAAAAAAAACTATTTAAGTATGTTTATCCGTTGTCTAGTACCCATAACACAAGCCTCGTAGCTTAATTTGGGACTAGAGAATTGGTGTGATTGTTTTGAAATATTTATTTATTTATTTATTATAAAATAAGAAGCTTAATTTAGTCTTAGTAACCCAAACAACGCTATCTTCTTCATGCTAATTAAATATGGTAAAATGCTAAGAAATACATGTTTTATTAGAACAAACACTGATAAGTAAATATTTAATTACAATCAATTGTTTTGTACGCACATTCGGTAATAAGAGTTAAATAAACATTACACTCGCAATTATTTCGCAAGGTTTTCTATTATTATCCGGTTACACGTGTAACGTGTTTGGTTTTAACTTTGTATATTTTAACTAGCTTTTACCTGCGACTTGGTCCGCATTAGGTAGTTTTTATGGAATGCGTTGTTTTCCCGCAATACCAATATTACCCAAATGTAATTCAAATCTTTGGCAATTTAGCGAAAGCGATCAGATTATAATAATAATAAAAAATAATAATAAACATTTATTTCTCACTAAAAATACATGGTACAAAAACATACACTGATACGTATATCCTAGGTAAATTATGGTGGGCTGAAACCTGCACTAGGATGATTCCTGTATCTCAGGTTATCAGCCCTCCCTGATTCCCTGGAAAGTAATTTTTCCCATGGGAATGCGTTGTTTTCCCGCGGTGAAAAGTAGCCTATGTCCTTTCTCGGGTATCAAACTATCTCCATACCAAATTTCATGCTAATCGGTTCAGTAGTTTAGGCGTGATTGAGTAACAGACAGAGTTACTTTCGCATTTCTAGCTGACCTGGCAAACGTTGTTTTGCCATATAAATGTAAAGTGCAGACTACCCTTTACACTAAAGGGTATGAAAAATAGATGTTAGCCGATTCTCGGAACTTCTCAATATACTCAAAAAATTTCACGAGAATCGGTCAAGCCGTTTCGGAGGAGTACGGGAACGAACATTGTGACACGAGAATTTTATGTATATAGAGATAGTATATAGTATGGACTAGTATGGATGTGTCTTTATTAAACTATAAGAAACGATGCAGAGGTGCCGCGGGTTTTCGAGTGGGTATACCGTTCTTCACGATCCATATTACATTCTATCTTACGATGCGGCGCACTGGGGAGTGCGGGAGGCGGGGGCCTCTTAAAAAAAATATTCATTATTAGTTTTATTTAACCTGTTGCGACTTAAAACCCAATCTTAACCAAGTCAAGCGTACATGGGAATCTAGACCGGCTAAAATCGCTCCCCGCTCATCACTTGCTACTCGTGATTCGCTTACGTGTCCGGTTGCCAAAATAAAACATTAATATTATAGTCCAATAAACATGTTCCACCTGCCTGGCCTTTGTTTTGTCTCAGTGGGCAGGCCCGCTAGATTGAGATGTTACTTTAACTCAGGGGCGGATCGAGACTTTGTGGGGACCTGGGCTAAAACTCATCACGGTCCCTTTTCTGTCTGTCCTTTTTCCTTGTCTTCTTTACTGTCTATTATTCCGTACCATATCGTAGAGCTGGGCTAACTGCCATTTTGTACAATTTAACTCTATGGTTGACATCAGCATCTACATTGGCATATGCCGTTAGCATGGGGCCAAGTTACTTGAACTTCCTAATTGTAGGTATAGGTGTTGTTCCTATGTGGATAGTGATAGTAGAATTAGTTTCTTTACTAAAAAGGCATTTCAGGTATTCTGTATTGCTTCTACTAACTCCGAGGCCATATTTTTCGAGCGTCCAATGGTTTAACTGACTGACTGACTAGCACAATGTCGTCTGCGTATAGCAAAGTCTATGGCAGGTATGTTCTTCATGACATAGTCGATCACAAGGTTGAACAAGAGTGGGCTAAACGCAGATCCCTGATGGACCCCTACTTTGACCTCAAACGCGCTCGATTTTTTGTGTACATATGATCTCTCATAAAGGTTTAAAAGTTAGTTCAGTACATTTTGAGCTTTGTGATATCCCAGAAAATCAAAAAGGTATATTTATGAGAGCGGAAGCGATTCCAGCGTTAGACATTTGGTTCGACGTTGGCTTTAGGACGACTTAAGAAGTGAAAAAAATTTATGGCCGAAGCCTGAAACATTTGTCAGGCTTTTAGTGCTACTTATTGGAGCTTCCAAGGTCAGGGGCCCTCAGGCCGTCATGGAGCCCAAAATCTAGAACGGCCGCACATTTACCTGAATAACCTTGCATAAGTATATAACACAACTGAAGAGTAGTGTTTTTTTTTCGTAAAATAAACTTGTACAAATATTTGATCAACTGCAAGGGTTGATCAATTTGGTGGCTACCTAAATGAATTAAAACCTTACGATTGTTTTTTTTGTCGTTTTTCTAATAACTTTTCGCGTCTCTTTATTTTTAAGGTGCTGGGAGCCCCGCGACGGGGCCCTGGGCTGAAGCCCGAAAAGCCCTTAGGAAGATCGGCCCCCGCTTAAACTTCAGTTGATTAATATGAAATATTACATTAGCCAGTGTTAATTCTATTGTAATTACCTCCTTATTATGTTAAGTTGATACATTGGTTTCGTGTGAGTTGATAAGCTGTGATATATTCGATTATTGAAAAAAAAAGGTGTGCTAACCAACATCTTATTGCGTTACAACATGTTGGTTACAACACCTATGGCGTGGCTAGCAGTCTAAAATAAGAATGAGCAAGATCTTAAGTATTTTAGAGTTAAACACGAGTAGCTGACTAGCGCCGACAAAACGTGCTGTGAAAAAAACCAGTGCCGCGGTGCTTGAGGATTCCAGAAGTAGTGCTCTTCTAACTCCAGCATTATCAGTTCAATATGACTACCACTTTGGTCGCGGGTTCGATCCCCGCACTGTACAAATATTTGTTTGCATAAACAATGTCTGTTTGTACTGGTCTGGATGTTACATGTATTTATTTAAGTTTATTTGTTATACCCCTGTTGATTCTGATTACTGTAACACGTGCTTTAGCTACTTACCACGGAGTCATATGTATGTGATGTTATGATATAAAAAAAAAATGTGATTCCTAAGTACTACCCGCTATGGAAAAACCTTTCTTAGCAGTGGCCTATTCCTATTGCTAAAGTACTTACATTAGGTTTTTATTATCCAATGTCGGCAAATAAACACATTAATAGTTTCGTGACACACCGTCGTGTCTCGTTAACGTTATTGTATGTAAAACGATCGTTTTTATCGCCTCAATAATTCTGTTGACATCAGTGTGACGTCTTTTGGTATTATTCAATACTAGTGGCCGCCCGCGACTTCGTCCGCGTGGAAAGCCTTTATCTTAAAAATTCTTTATGAATTGTAGCCTATATGTTATTCTGATGTATAAGCTATATTGTGGTAAAGTTTCATTCAAATCCATTCAGTAGTTTTTACGTGAAAGAGTAACAAACATCCATACATCCATACATCCATACTTACAAACTTTCGCCTTTATAATAGTAGTAGGATAGTTGTGTACGTATTTATTACATAACTATGTCATAAAGTAGGGAGGTAAGCTTATAAATTTGGGATCTGCTACTGTCTAGGGTCTATCAAAAGTTGTTTCAGTTACTCGATCCATAGGTTCATTAAATATCTCTTGGGAGTTTAGGCAGCCACAACTTTCTTTCGGAGGTAGAAGAATCATACGAAGACTAGAGATATAGGGCCTTATTCCGCTAAACCATCGTAACAAAATCGTTATGGAATCGCCTGTTTTTGACAGTTCTAGTTTGGACGAAATGTCAAAATCAGGCAATTCCATTACGAGTTTGTATGTTTGATGACGCTACTAAGTACTTGTTCTTGCATCTTCTATGCTTATTTGAAACGGCACAGTTGAACTTGAAAATGGCTTAGTATGGAAAATTAATCAAAATTGAAATGTCTAAGGGACTTGCTGAATACGTAAATAGTATACTATGGGGTAATGCCGAGATAAATGACCCGATTTTAATTACATTTGTTTCGCTGATAAATTCGATTACTTTTTTTCATATCTATTAAAAGAACCTCTAACTCTAACTCTATCTTAATTGACTCAGTTGTATGTCTCGTAGCGACAGCATGCAATGCCAAAATGAATTCAAAGTTTTGGAGGATAGATGCCCATTCTTCCGGTGAGTCATCTATCCTAAACGCAATTTATAAGAATCGGGAATCTATCCACTGTATGGGATCTATAGATGTCACAAAATTTAGAGGTCCGCAAAAGTTTCTAATTATTTGAATATATTGAAGACAACGTTATTTATTTTTCATAAATTTTTAGACAAAATCTCAAGAATAAATTTGTTTCATAAATAAATTGTTTAGATTTTTGATATTGAATTTAAAGAGCTTTTTCAAAAAGTGGGGCATCTATCCCGGATTTACACGCACATTCGTTTTGTATAAGATTTATTCCTAGTTGATCTTTAGGCGTGTTCAAAGCTTAATATTACCTACATTCGTGTTTTTTACTGAAAGCATAGCCTTAAATACCGGCTTGCTGAGTATTTTAGGACTTATACAACGCTTTTTCCCTAATCACAAATAACTCATACGTTACGTCATCAGGTCATTTGATCTGTTTGTAATTGACACCCGTTTTTAATAACAAAACGAAACAAATTATTACTTGGGCCGTCGCGTGGTGCGTACCTACTAAGTCTAATGAGCACTGCACTACTGAGGGGCGATCGGAAATAAAATTACTCTTACAAAAGACCAACGAGGAACCCAGCAGGGCGCTTGTTATCGTTCTATGGGCCCTCAACTATAAATCAGACAATTTTGAACTATAAACATGTTTAAATAAGGGTGTAAGGAAGTGATGAGAAAGCGTTGCAAAAGAAAAGTCTTTGTTGTGAAAATACCCAGTACTAACAATCGTAACGTGTTTGTAAGTAGATAGTTATCGTGGCTTTGTTGCCGCGTATGGGGGCTGAATTTGTTTTTTATTATAATATGTTTGTTACATTTACTTACGTTTTGAACTAATAATGTAAATTACTAAGAATAAATAGAAAAAAAAACCATAATAAGGGTCACTGGTCCAGTCAGTAAGAAGAAAAGAAAATAATTGAATATTTTGGGTAAATTGAGTTGCTACTGTTGCAAGGTTTGCGAATAAGAATGTCAAATTCTTATTCGCAATAAGAATTTGACATTCTTGTTGCGGCAAGAATACAAAAAACCTTTTTAAACAATGTTTCGTGCTGAAACATTATTGTAAATTATGAAGTACTAGTGGACCCGGCAGACGCTGCCCCGCTGTTTTCACAATTCACGAAGATTCCAAGCTAAAATTATTGAAATCGGTTCAGCCTTTCTCGAGTTTTAGTGAGACTAACGAACAGCAATTCATTTTTATATATAAAGAAAAGTGATCGGCTCACCTGAATTTTTCCATGAGAATGCGTCATTTTCACTGCGGGAAAATGACGAAAATATCTCCATACCAAATTTCATACAAATTGGTTCAGTAGTTTTGGTGTGATTGAGTAACAGACAGACAGACAGAGTTACTTTCCCATTTAAAATATTAACGCACACTTAATTTTAGAGTTTGAGTCATTTCTAATACATTTGACTTTATTGTTTTTTATTAATATAAACAGAGCCCATTGTTTTTGTGTCCCTAAAGCAAACATAGATACAACCATAAATCGTGACCATTAAAATATAATTGTTATTTTCATTTTAACGGCTCGGATCTGGCAATTAAAGGAGAAATCCGAAAAAAAAGTTTAAAAATAAATAATCGAAGGACGTAAAAAGGTAACGGGTCCACCTGTTGGTTTATGACTTTATGAGATATGTTTAATTGGCGATATTTCATCGTTTACGACTGACTTATCGCATCACTTTGTTTTACGCGTAATATAGTAGTGTTGTGCGCAGGGACAATCGTTAAATTGAAATAGTATGGCCGTATTTCAACTTTACTATCACGCGCCCCGTGCAGTGGAATACTAAATTAAGAATTCTGTATTAAAACATGAACCTACAACATTTTTGGTTCAGTTAAATTGCTAAAACGTAATTAAACCATATATCTATTTATATATTTTGCTTAAATTCCCTCCTTACTGTGAATTCAATGTTCCTTTAACCGAAGGTTGTCTGGAAGAGTTCGCTACAAGCGATAATACGGCTTATTGTACATCTTTCTTTGTTAAGCTTGTCTGTGATTTTGTTTTGTGTTGTACAATGAAGTGTTAATCTATCTATCTATCTAAACTATCAGTTGATACACACGTGTACATCATACAGCATCTTTAATTTGAGATCGTGTATCGAGCTGCATAACTTACTTAACTAGGTACTGTTTTATAATGTGGCATTTGATTTATACAATATTTTTTTGCCTGGAAATGCATTCATACACCTTTCTGTAAATTTGCTTTTACTTATAATAGATACTAGTGCACCCGGCAGACGTTGTCCCGCACGTGGCTTTTTTAATTTTCTTTTCTTTTTGACCTTCCCTGGATTTTCACGATTATTTCAAGACTTAAATTACTCAAATCGGTTCAGCCATTCTCGAGTTTTAGCGAGACTAACGAACAGCTATTGCTGTTCGTTAATCTCGCTAATAATGAATTCATTATTATATATGAGATGATGATGATGATGATAACAATGAGTCGTAGTAATTATGATTATAACAAAGTTCATATAATATAAGTAGGCAGAACAACGTTCTTCCTAAGATTTCACCTGGAGCTACTTGGCGTATGAGGTGCGTCCTCATCCAACTATTCTACCTTTGGGGTCGAATGAAAAAATTCAGTTTCGAAATTCGTACGGGCCTCAACGCGGTCCCACTGGTGTAGATTCAAAAGCCAAGATCCATGGTACCAAGCCATAAATGTCAAAAATTAAAGCTGACTCCTAAAACCACGGTGACACTTCAAATTGATGGCCCCATAATATTTTTAATGCAAGTTACCAAACGCGCCTTTCCCACTGTTTTTGAACTTTTATTTACACAAGAACGCTTTGTTGGTCGAATTTTATTGTGTTTTAGTAATAAAACCGCGTTTATCGAGTGCGTCTATCGTTTACTAAGTTTCAGATAAAATGATCACTTTGACCGTAAATTTTGCGGTACCATGTACGATTTCGTTCGTGGAGACGAACCATCAACCCGGAGATAACAGCTGCAGGTCTAGTTGATGGAATCAGGCGTTACTTTGCGGAAATCCATGACTAAAGCTGAAAAAGATGATATGACGCCAGCGCAGGAACCAAAATACATCCAACTGTAATCACCTGAAAAGGTATAACGGGAAGTCGCAGGACTTACAATATCTACAACTCACAACGTGACACAGAAGATGCACTGGAATCACAACACTGACACCAACACCACGTGTAGTGGCATCCTCAGGAGATGTTTTCGCTTCGACAGACTACGAGCGACTGATATTGTAAGTCCTGCGACTTCCCGTTCTACCTTTTCAGGTGATTACAGTTGGATGTATTTTGGTTCCTGCGCTGGCGCCGTTTCGTGGAAATTTAAAGCAAAATAATCCTCTTTTTCAGCTTTAGCTGCAGGTCTGCAATGGGAGGGTGTCAAGAGTCAAGCGCGAGACAGGGGGAAATGGCGACAACACACGAAGGCCCTTTGCACCACGGGGATGCCATAGGACTCCAACAACAACAACATGTACGATTTCACGAAATGTTTTTCATTTATCACGCCTTAATGACGTAGTCTTGAGGGTGTAATATTGAAAATTAAGTACCTTAATTGGCTCTTCAAATTTGTATATAATGTACTTATCTTTTTTAAAGGCTTACTTTAAGCCAAAAGTTAATTTTAAGTTGCAAACTAAATAAAACTAGGATGGGTCGTACGCATTGAAGAGACAAACGAAGTTTTTGTATTTGCAATAAGATTTAGACTAGGCCGATGCTAGCAATGTTTTGTAGGTGCTTCTCTACTTATTTCAAGTCTGTTTATTTTAACACTTGTTGTTTTTCACACTGCCTGAGCAGTTAGATAATAATAATAAAAAATGAAAAGTAATAATGTTAAACATGTAAAAAATATGACTCTTAGAGTACTCTTAAATTGAATCTTTATCATCTATTATGTATTCAGTAAACATAGTTGTAATATATAAAACAAGCGTAGACTGTAAAGATGTAATCGAGGTGGAGAAGCACTGATTGCTGAAATACAGGATCAGAATCAGAATCAAAATCTTTATTGCAAGTCAACTAAGTAAAAGGAGTAACAAATAATGGCAAATTACAGTGACACCCTATAAATCCTAGTTTGGCAACAAAGGCTATATGTATGTTAATTAGTTTTTTTTTTCCAATTTATTAGTATTGTAAGCTTATGTACACACTTTGTATCTCTTCCGGCAAATAAATATATTATAATTATATACCTATGAATATATGGTTCCTCCACATTCCATTACGCTACCATCTCCCAAAATATGTGTGTAGCTGTAACGATAATCGGCACTTAACGAGATCCTGTGTAATTGATACGGTGCCCACTAATCTAGAATAGACCCATTCCCTCATTTTAGTGGCGATAAAGTTTTAACTATTAAGATATGTTGTCGACCCCGGCTCGGCCCACCGTGTTAATTCGTATTTTATTACTGTTTTAGGTGCCTTTTGTCGACCATTCATTTGCTGGTTATATCGGGGACATTAAATTGTATATAACAATAAAAACACGGTATCATTATTATCGGTGGATATTAGGTGCGGGAGCTATTATGTTGTAACGTAAGAAATGAAACAAAACCTAGCACTCTTGAGTCCATTAAGAGAGCTTGTACTGTACTCGCAGCTTTCCATACTGTAGTGAAGGTACTCGTGTCATGTTAGACCATAAACCATACCACAAACGGCCTTGTCCTAATGTAAGTAATGGCATTACCTATAATTTATACACATCGTAAGATTTATTTTTCGATATTTTTTTTTATGATGTAGTTTAGTCATTAGTATGATAAGCAATTAAAACGCAATCACACCAAAACCAGACCCCTCATCATCACCCAAAAATCCCTAAAATTCCAAACATAGCCCAAGATTTGTCACTGTATCAGCAGATCGCATTAACAGCTGATCGCATCTCGGCAATTAGCTGCGCACGCGCCGCCCAGCTGCGCCACTTCCTCTGATCTTTGACTCGGCCAATTGCCAGCATCTGTCTCGCGTGACATAAGACCTGCTCAATTGGACCTGTGGTCCCCCTTCGTCCCCTCCAAGGAAGACGCCTGGCAGCTCAAGATACGCTGGCCAGGACTCTATTAATACCAACTTACTTATACTCCTGATTGAACTCCTAAATCTTAAATATAAGGAATAGTTTCGTTTGAAAGAAGATGTCAGGATGTTGTAAGAAATGGTTACTCAATCTGTTATTGTCACGAGGATATGAATTGAAGTGGTTCGCGATCAAATAGGTGTTTCCGTCGCATCAGCTGTTTACTCACTAACGTACTTGGATAAAATGTTTGGACAGCAGCTGTATGTAATTGTTTTTAGTTTGTTATTAGTGTTGTCATTTGAATAATAAGCTATTCAATAATAACACCATAATATTTTCCTACCCAGAATATAGCTTTTGAAAATATTATGCCAAAAAATTATGATTGTTTCTTTCAGTTTCTTTCTGCTAGGTGCTTTATTATGGTCAGATTGTTTTGCCTTGTCTGTCTTGGTTGTTTTGTCTGTATATGTCAATAGTGTCAATCTTTGAAAGATTTCGTCAAACATGGTCACTTAAAATTCTAGTGTAAACAAAAATAAAACAGTAACATGAATTATCAACAAGTTTTTGATTCGAAACCTTTTCACATGTCGCGTATCGGGGAAGGGTATAAATTAAGCAATATAAAGCCGGTGCTCCACAGCAGCAATGACGTCAAGAGAATGTTGGAAGAAAACGCTCGCGCGAAGCTCATATCGCAAATAGTTGGCACCGCAGACGAGCACCTTGCGAGAGACTTCGCTGCATTCTTCCGGAGTGCACCCCGAGACACTGATCCCCCACAATTGATGACCTCGCACAAAACCTGCCCAGACAGAAGACGACGGACTACCGTGCCCACGTACCCTTCGGTAGTCCAATCTTTGCGATGGAATCCATATGTACAAATGTCCTCCGCGGAAAATTCTTACACAGATCTCATAGAGGAACAACCGAAATTCAGGTGCAGGTGTGAAAGCTGTACGGTCAAGAATTGCCCGTCGAGGGTGTCTTCAGCGGGTACTCTTAAGCCTGTCGTGTTCAAAGACAATATCATGACGTTTTCTGATCGATTCACCATGACCCCAAGGCTGAACGACGCGTGCTGTGGAGCGTGCACTCCTATCGCTGCCACTCCTAAGGTGTCCGATGTGTGTGTGCCTCCAGATATAGCTGTGAGGGATACGGAGACGGTCACGCACTTCCCTATGATGTACGTGAATCAGGGATGTGCTCCCATACCGATACTAAAAAGAGATGACTTCAGCCACCCAACCAGTACGTACAGCCACTGTGGCCACTCTGGTCATGTTCCCATCGGGTTCCGACAGGAAGCTGTGAGAGACACCGATGTGGTCGACGACTACTGTGACCCTATCAAGCCCAAGTCTCTCAAAAACTTTTTCAAATTCAAGAAGAAACCCACATTTGAACACCCTCAATGTATTCCCGAGTATGGAAGAACGATTATTTACAACGAGGGTATAAGTGATACGGTGGCGAATAATTGTCCCATTCCCCCAATCCGAGTTCCGTCTCCCAACAATATCAAAAGGAAAACCAGTGGAGTTTCAGTCAAAACCATGGCCAGGGGCTGCTTTGACACAGAAGATGGCATTCCGTATGCTCATAGGAGTGAGTCTAGGTACCACAACAGTTGTAAGAAGCCCAACATTAAGCCATTTTATCACTTTTCGGATGTCGACGAAATTCGGCATGTTGTAGAAAGCCCGAAGGTAGCTCGGAAGACGTTCACAAGTAAATCAGTCAGGCCCTATAGATCACCTACAATATCCTTGCCTCGGAAGGTATTGACTTCAGAGGCTGATATAGAATCCTACATAGATAAGTCACCAATTGATGCTACGTTTGGTCGCCGAAAGAAGAGTAAGAAATAACATTGTAAGTGTAAATAATATCTGAGCATTGTTAGCCGCTATGAGACGTTACAACTTTAATAAACTGACAATTAAACAAGTTATGAAACTCAAAACGCTGTTATTTGTGTTACTAACGGCCGATAGCTGGTAGAGATAGATGTCAGTTTTATACCACGCGAGACAAACGCGACAATATCAAATGTATGTACGTTTGTGACCGTGTCCCAAGTATTGTTCGCACTCGCGTCGCGTCGCGTCATACTAATCGCCTTCCGTCGCTCGCGTAGGACAACGCTAAAACGAATGTCCTAACATCGGAGAGCTTTTAGTATAAAACTGACCGAGCTACCTAACTTGTACGGCCATAAACTAAATATTTTAGCCATATCAGTAGCTTCATTTGGTGATTCATAACAGCTAATCATACATAAGTTCATGGCTTTCATTGGCAATAATTTCAACAAAAGGACTTCTCAGTTGAAGACCAGCAGTGCGTGCACATGACGTTTGATATTCGCACTTGATTTAAAGCAAGTGGCCGAGCAACAAGACGAAAGCGCTGGGGAGCGGCTCCACAGAATAATACATACGAGTATTATAACATGTGCTGGTACACTCAGCTTTAAAAAGTAAAAAAAAAATACTACAATTTCATAAAATAAATAAAACGATGCAATTAGAATTTAAATAAAAAAAATATAATTAATACAATGCATGAAAATTGAATAAAAACAAAAAAAACAATACAATTAAAATAGTAAAATTTATATTAATACAATTCATAAAATAAATAAAAAACAGTACAATGAAAAATTTGAAGGCAAATTGTTGAGTATTAGAGGCTCTGCATTTGGTAGGTACGTAAGTGCAGTGCATGACGAGTTTATATGTACTGGAAAAGAGACGCGCTTGAAAGCTAGTGTTAATGGTAATTTAGGTATAACTGTCATTTTACTCCTGTTCATGCTTTTCTCGTCAGTGTTTCAGTGCTTTGCTCATCAAATTATTTAATAAATCTTTGCTTTTTAGTATTTTACGAATTAGCGCTGATTTTTTTTCCTGATCAAGAAAACTTTTAGAAAAATTGTATGCTCGTGTTTCTGCAACGCGTTCGGATAATCTGCTTAAATGAATTTCTTTGCTTTTTTATTTAAGTTCTGCACAAACATGTGTACAATGGTGGACTTAATGCCGAAGACATTCTCTACCAGTCAACCATAGGGCCAAGCAGAGAAGATTCAGGCGGTGCACATAAAGTAAAAAGTAAAAACAAACAATTTAACTAAAGTTATATAATGTACAAAATAAATTTATTAACATACAAAATAATTACTTACATAAAATGAAATAAAAATACATAAAAAATCATACATTATTAAGTATACATAATAAGGATGGTACACATGGTAAGAACACAGTGTCACTGGGACAGGAGAGACAGTTCATTCCTGTAGTGGGACTGCAGTGACTTTTTAAAGGATAATTTCGACGTCGACTTTAATTTCGGCTTTTCGTTTTAATCGACGAAAACAAACTTTTCAGTTTAACGGCTGGTCGGATTTTGACAAGCTAACTAATAACCATTAATTTGATAACTAAGAACCACTGTGAATAAAACATATTTCGCTTTGAAATTTGTCCATCCGTCCGGGAGAGACAGAGACACGTTGCCAGAGACAGACATACACAGAAACACATATACACACTCAAGCAGACACAGGCAGGGTCATACTTATAGCACTTCTCTTTTTTGTCGAGGGTAAAACAATGATTTACAGTTCTTTTGAAACTTGCATAACTATATTTATATTTTAATGTTTTCAACAAAATTTTAATTGTTTTACTCTATGTATTATTTAAGCTGAGCAAACTTAGTTTATGTGTTATTTTAATTACCTATTTTGTTATGTAATCTTAAAACTGTATGTGCCAAAAATGTTGAAAATAAAAAATAAAAATTAACCTACACGTTTATGTGGCCGAGTGTACCGTGTCTGAGGTCAGCAGCTGCGGAGAAAGCGATTGGATAATCTGCCGCAATTGCCTGCAACTGCATCTCGTTAAACTGTTTGCTGCAGTATCAATCTAAAATCTTGCCGAGGAGCTTTTGATAACATTTTTTCATGTTATTCTTATGGTAAGGAAAAGTAAATCCAAGTGGAAGATACGAGTAGTCTTGCATGATATGGTATGATGGAGCTCGATAGGTAAAAGGATCAAAGCGTTAGAAAGCACTTACAAAATTCAACAACTCCATTAAAGTTCTCGGTAGCTTAGTGGCAAGAGCATAGGACCGGACTTCCAAAGGTCGGGGGTCCGAATCCTCCCTGATGACCGGAGCCGAAAATAATTTTTTGAGAGTTGCGTCTTCTCGAATTAAAAATAGCGATGTGAACGCAAAAAAATACTTAATAAACAAAACTACCACTTTTAAAACTTCTGCCTCTAGGTTTTGCCGTATACCTGAAGGTGATTTAATAATAGTAATAATAAAATC
Organism: Pyrausta despicata; assembly: GCA_963921415.1. Taxonomy (NCBI): domain Eukaryota; kingdom Metazoa; phylum Arthropoda; class Insecta; order Lepidoptera; family Crambidae; genus Pyrausta; species Pyrausta despicata. Next base: position 16,941,027 of record OY992851.1, on the reverse strand, counting down.
ATTATTACATAACTAACATTCAATGAAACAAACATAGCACACAGCAAAGCAATTAGAAGTGGCTCAGCTTGTGCTGACTTGGGATATGATGCCAACCAATGGTTTTCAGCCACACCCATCTCTCCATAAATGTTGGGTAAGAGGTAGTTCTTGAGGAAGGCCCATGAAAATCCAGCGTCATAAAACCACATGATCATAATAATATTACCATCAAACAATTATGATTATTTCATACCAGCTTTTGAACGCTTTTTAATTTACAATTATACGTATAAGGACACAAGGGGGATGTGGTTCGGAACTATTGTTCAACTCTCACACGAGCAACTTGATAGGGTCCATCAACTGGGTCATCATCATATCAGCCTGTTGCAGTCCACTGCTGGACATAGGCCTCCCCTAAGCCGCGCCACGGCGCACGATCTCCCTCCCTTTGCATCCAGTCACTACCAGCTGCCATCTTCAGATCAACTGTCCATCTAGCCATCAAGTGGGTAGTTTATCTTAACTCATAGTTGGCAAGTCCTTCTAATACGACCGTTTGGTGCAGTGGTCTACATGTCGAACTTCTAAAACCAAGGGTCGCGGGTTTGATCCCTGCACATTACAAGCATATGTGTGCATGAACATGTATGTTTGTACTGGTCTGGGTGTTTTCTATGTATAATAATATGTATTCATTTATAAAAAAAAAAGAATTTAAGTATGTTTATCCGTTGTCTAGTACCCATAACACAAGCCTCGTAGCTTAATTTGGGACTAGAGAATTGGTGTGATTGTTGTGAAAAAAAAAATATTTAAACCCAGACGAAAAAGAAGGGTATTATAAGTTTTTGTTAGTGTATATGTGTTTGTGTTGTTGTGTTTTTGTGTGTCTCTGTCGGTGGCATCGTAGCTGTTCAGGAGCTGGATGGACCGATTTCAAAGCGGTTTTTTTTTATCCGAAAGATAATTTAATCACGGTGGTATTAGCCATGGTTGGTCAAAATCCCTCCAGCCGTTGAATTTCAGAAGCTGTTTTCCTGGCTTATGTCATAGGTTTTTCAAATTTTAAATTCAAGTTTTTTTAACGAAAGAGAATGTTGGGTACCCCTGAGAAGGCACGCGCGCCCGCGCTCAATCTGCTAGTTCAGACGTTTCAACATGTGCTGCTCTTGTTTCGCGTCCGATGCGCATGCGCATGGATATATAAAGGACTTTTTACTTTTGTAACTTAAATTATCTGTCTCTACTTACTGCTGAAGATAAGTTTGAACTCAATTGCTTTTTATTGCGATTGGTGTTATCCGGTATTGCGTTAACAAATAAAATAAATAAATAAATATTTCACAACAATCACACCAATTCTCTAGTCCCAAATTAAGCAAGGAGGCTTGTGTTATGGGTACTAGACATCGGATAAACATACTTAAATACTTTTTTTGTAAATAAATACATATTACATAGAAAACACCCAGACCAGTACAAACACACATGTTCATGCACACATATGTTTGTACTGTGCGGGGAACGAACCCGCGACCCTTGGTTTTAGAAGTCCGACATGTAGACCACTGCACCAAGCGGTCGTAATAATAACCAGTTTCCCCGGATCCACACGTTTGGCCTGATAACTTTTCCCAAAGTGTGTATGTAGTGTACCCAATATTAGCCAGGGTAGATTTTTTAATTCATGTTTGAGGCTTAACTGCTCGGTTTGATTTCGACACGTCAAAGTTAATAGCCACACTAAGTTCATTGATATTTACAGTTTAATTACTAAAATTAACTCGTAATGGGTAGCGCGCGCAACTGCCGCGTCGTTAGCGCCGCAATAAAGATAGCGTTAGAAATTATCGCTATCGCTTACCCCATCTCGATTCGGTGGACATGCCTGTTTTAGGAACTAATACGCTTCCGTTATTTTGGATGCGTTATGTTGTAGGGTGAATTGATAGAAAAAAATATTTCTGGTTCCAGTTGCCTGCACTTCAGATAGACAACAGAAATCATACATATTTATTGCCTCTTCACAGAATGGCCACTTATTAATGAATGTGAAAACATAATGCAAGTTGTAGTCAAGATAGTGAGGGCTGGCGCCTGAAATAGGCTTCGGGGAGAAGCCTGTGCTACTGGTCACCAGGCCACATCCTCTTTAGTCTGAACGAACTGAAGCACTGAAAACAAGATGCACACCACACCACACTGCCAATGGCGCTTATTAATCCTAGTCTCTCATCGTTATGTTATCATGTAAAGTTAGATGATAATTTTCCAACCAGCCTATTAAAAGTATCAATAGAATATTGAAAAAAGTTAAAAAAAGCTAGCTTAAGGCTAGTGAAAAAAAGGTTGTCTTCAGTGTAATCTGTCTAAGGCGTTATCCTAGGTGAGCGTAGCAACGCCGTAAATGCGATGCGACGCGTTTTGTGTTATATGTTGTTCATGTTTCTTCACGTAGGGGACTAATCATATACGACGGCTTAATGATATTTTTACGACACGTCGTGTCACTTAGGAAAACGAGTTATATGCAGCCGCGTTCCCAACTTGGAGAACTTGCTAGTTCACGTGCTAAATTTTGCTTGTGTATGTTGAACTTGGGAGGACAAGTTTTGACTACCCACTATCCACCCTAAGGTTATCAGCCGATCCGCATCAGCCTGCGCACGCGCTCATCGATCATCGGCGCGGGCGCAGGAATAGGTCACCGGCAATGCATCAAATAGGGATGACGCGAGCCGTCAAATATATGCTGTTTGAAGCAAATATGTGGACGGCATCTGCATATCTTTGGGCTCAAGCTAAGTTTGTCTCTTCACAGGACTATGAAGGACAAGTTTTGACTACCCACCCTAAGGTTACCTTATCAGCCAGTCTGCATCAGCCTGCGCGCGCGCACATCGATCACCGGCGCGGGTGCGGGAGCGCCGTCAAACGTTTGCTATTTAAAGCAAAGATGTAGATGGCATGTAGACTTCTGCATATCTTTGGGCTCAAGCTAAGTTCGTCTCCTCACAGGACTATGAGGACAAGTTTTGACTACCCACTACCCACCCTAAGGTTACCTTATCAGCCGGTCTGCATCAGCCTGCGCGTGCGCCGCCATCGATCATCGCGGGCGCGGGAATAGTTCACCGGCGATGCATCAAATAGGGATGACACGAGCTGTCAAACGTATGCTGTTTGAAGCTAAGATGTGGACGGCATGCGGACATCTGCGTTACATTGGACTCTAGTTCTTTTGCTCTATAATTCAGACTTCGACAGTTCCATAGAGCCTAGATAATAAGAAAAAATATTATAGCTTAGTGTGTTCTGCGTATTAGTTACATTATCTAAGTAACTTGCTTTACCTTTTCATACTATTGCGAGACTTAATAAAATGACACTGGTGGTAAATCGATGGTTAAATTAATCAGAATTCTTAATTGGGATATACCTATGGAGTTCAATTTGGACAAAGAGCATTGAAAGGAAATAATTCGAAGGCTGTAACTTGTTGTGTAATGCGGTTTCACCCGTTCCAAATTTCAGTCAAATAGGTACCATAGTTTTGGCGTGAAAGAGTAACAAACATACATACAGACAAACTTTCGAGTTTATTATATTAGTAGGATAGGATTTCGCTAATGATATACTTAGTTAATAACACTAAGACACCACTATCATATTTTAAGGATCTAATAATGATTAAAGTCCGGAACACACAAATGAGTGGGCGCGACCGTTTGTCTGCGCACGCGCACCGGTCACGCTGCCACGTGGATACGACAAACTCAATTATAAGTAATGCTTTGTTAATTCACTAAAAATAGTAAAGTCTGTGTCTAGACAATTTACTAGTTTTTTTTTTCACTGGGTTCTAAATTACTAATTATCTAATATATAAAATTCTCGTGTCACAGTTTTCGTTGCCATACTCCTCCGAAACGGCTTGACCGATTCTCATGAAATTTTGTGAGCATATTGAGTAGGTCTGAGAATAGGCCAACATCTATTTTTCATACCTCTAAGTGATAAAAAAAAATTAAATGGCAAAACAACGGTTGCCGGGTCAGCTCTATATATATAAAATTCTCGTGTCACAATGTTTGTTCCCGTACTCCTCCGAAACTGCTTGACCGATTCTCATGAAATTTTGTGAGCATATTGAGTAGGTTTGAGAATCGGCCAACATCTATTTTTTATACCCCTTAGTAATAAGGGTTGTCCACAATAATGTATATGGCAAAACAACGTTTGCCGGGCCAGCTTGTTGTATTATAAATAAATAACAGATATCTCATTGTTAAAGCTGAAAATAAGCTATGATTTAAGTGTAGTAGTAGTGTAGTATTTGTGTACTTAAAATAATGTTTTATTTTAATTACCTACCTTATGTTGCTGTGCTCTGCTGGGTGTATATACAAATATGCTGTACTATTATTAGTCTGCTTTATGTATATTTGCAATAAATATGTTAAATAAATAATGCACGGAATGCCATCCTTTTAATTTCACACTTTTACTGGGTATTATTCCCTTTTTGCTTCATTCTTTTACGTTCCATACGCCCTTTTCAACAACATCTTACTTAATTAAGTAATGCCTGAAATTTATTTGTTCTCATAACATAATTAGAACAAATTATAAAAATTGTTTTATAGACATAGCTGATGTTTTGTCTGTCGTCGCCTACCCCTTCAAATCTCCGTTTTTCTTACATAATCAAATCTTATTTGAGGATATGATGTTGGAATTTCGAATGACGTTGCATTATTGCGATGCCACAATAAAGACATCTCATTTCGTTTCCCACACAATACGAATAGTTTATGTAACACAAATAATGCCAACATGACATAACTTAGATCTGAGATACTGTCCAGGCAAACATTCGAGACACAAATACCACATCGTCATACACAGTCAGCATGTAATGCAATACAAACTGTAAGGTCACAAATGTTTTGTCTCATTTCAATAAGATTTCATATCAAAATGCTCGTGAAAAAAGTAAATTTTCTGGCATATATCCATAAAGTTTCAGGTGACCTTAATAGCTTTTCTTGGAAACAGCTTGGTCGGGAAGTCAGGGGTGAAAACAGCCCATTCCCCGGAAAGCACGTTAAGGCCTCTAGCACAACGACACGTTCGCACGCGGAAGCGAATCTCTGCATAAATACTGCGTAACGGAACTTCTGCGGTTCTGCAGCTTTTTAGCAACGGATCTACTAAAAATTTGGAAGGTACTTCGACCAGAGTATATTCAGTTCCTACTATTGAATCGTGGTTGGAAATAGCAGAGGCAAAATATGTGTGTCTATGTAACGGTCATTTCGCAGTTACTTGCGAAACGGTACCGAAAAAGACGCAAACATTTTCTAATGTGTATGCGAACGCGTCGGTATGCTAAAGCCCTAAACCTTATAATACGTTCTGTTCCTGTAATCTCTCTCCAGTCAGCTCATCACCGTCTCACTGGTATGCCGAGCTATGTATTAGCTCAGTGACATTGTTGATAATGTCAAAATCAGCAAACAATGTTGCACGTTAATCGCTGTCTGAATATTTTTATGTAAAAGGCTTTACTCTTTCCAGCCCATTCAAGCAATCACATCTTGATTATCCTACGGCACGAGGTATTGATGATAATATCATCAAGAAATCAGTCCAATAAAAACACAAAGCTCATTACAAATAAGTAAAAAGGATATTAATAATTAAATGATTTCGTTACTATTTGTCGGTGTACATCAAAGATGTCAAAATTCTGACGGATCAAGTCGTTTGAAGTCGCCGCGCCAGGGGTGGCGAGCCCGTAACTTAATTTACATAGAAATAGGTTTATTGTGCTTCGTGTCGTACGACGTGTTAATTACGATTCATTATCAGTTAATCTAACTCAATTTTGAGCGCGGAATGAGCATCATTTTTATTACAACTTGCCGTCAATGTTGCGTGTTAGATGATTATGATGCGTTTCATATCTGAACTTCTGTTCTAATGGTATGCTGGTGGGTAATTAAAACGAAATTTTTAAGCATCAAAGTAAACTATTAATATGTTTTCTTATATTTAACTAAACTTCGGATTTTGTTCATGTCAGAATTCATTTATAAGCAGGTGTGTAAATGGATTGATATTTGTGTCACACAAGTTGAAAGGGATTTGTAAATTTCGAAATCTTTGGAATTTAATTAATATAAACGCTAATGTTACATAATACACCGTGTGTGTAACATAAGCGTAAGTCACCTCATTTGCTTACATGAAGGTTGTGCTGTTATTATCAAGTCTTGACACTGCAGACGCTCAGGAAACACGCCCAGTGTTTCCGCATTACATATTTCCCTATTTATGTACACATAAACCTTGCTTTTGAATCTCTCTATCCATTAAAGAACTTTATTAACATAATATGGTGAGTAGTTTCAAAGATCTAAGCATACAGACAGACATAGGGACAGACGCTCGAAGCAACTTTGCTTTATACGAAGTGATTAGCAGCAATATGTTGCTCATCCCTGGCCCCAGCTCCGATCAATCAGGGCCGTCATCGGTGGCATCGTTAGCGAAGCCGGCTGTTTGTTTAACTGTACCCTAGCCTAATGAAATCAGTCAGCACAATAGAAGTGACGACCGCTTGGTGCAGTGGTCCACAGGTCGGACTTCTAAAACCAAGGGTCGCGGTTTCGATCCCCGCACAGTACAAGCATAAGTGTGCATGAACATGTGTGTTTGTACTGGTCTGGGTGTTTTCTATGCATAATATGTATTTATTTACAAAAAAAAGTATGTAAGTATGTTTATCCGTCGTCTAGTACCCATAACACAAGCCTAGTAGCTTACTTTGGGACTAGAGAATTGGTGTGATTGTCGTGAAATATTTATTTATTTAAGTAGATGCCATCTTCTATGCTATCTTATGAAGTCGAACTTGGATACGAAGTATTATAAGAACGTCACACACGTTAGCATAATCAGAGGTTCTCTATCGTCGTACGAATACAAATTGTAATGACACAAATGTTGTTACTCATTTCCCTAAAACTTCATAACAAGACACAGCAACTTAACGTGAAAGAAGTCAATTTTCTATATCCACGAGGATTCGAATTAGGTGACCGTAATGACTTTAGAAACAGCTTGAGTCGAAAAAAGTCAGGGGTGAAAATCACCTATAGCTCGGAAAGCATGTTAAAACGTTTTGGTAGGTACTGCGATTAAGAATAATGATTAAGATTAAGAAACCTAAAAACGTATAAGTATATGTGGTAAGGTAGTCTGACTGACTTAGATAACGGCAAAACAACAAGATTTGGCGCCATACCATAAGAAAGAAATGCCTCTTTAGTTCTGAAATGAGGTGACTGATTTGTATTGGGTTATAATTCTAAGTGATTGCGAATACACAACCGACTAAGCTTAATAGGTTAGAAAGTGTATGTTTTCCGTTAGAAAAACAAAAAAAAACAGGGAAACTTCAAGCAGTTTTAATTTGGCGTTAACTTAGTTCGTGTGTCGTAGTAAGCTTTAATTCCTACAAAACTTTCGTAGCGAACTTTCGTCGTCGTAGCAAGATACAAAATAGGAACTTAATTGTATGTTGACGTGACAACGTCTTAAATTAGGTTGTGGCTAGGAGTCACTCATGAAAAAGTGTAATGCCCGCTCACGTCTGTTACGATGAGTCACCGAACGAGAGAGGCCCGCCGGACCGGCGAATGCCTTGCGTCTCTCTCCCACTCAAACATGATCGGTGTCACGTAAAATCTTCGCCCGTAAAACCGACTTTACATGAAACCATTTTTTTCACATGTATTGAAATAAGCTTATTTCATGTATTTTCATATATTTCATGTATACTTTCACATCATAGACATATATATACATAACAATATAAATTTGCGACAAAAGAGAAAGTATATTTTGGACGTTGGCAAAAACAAGCGTAGGTACGCTTGATTCTTTTTGATCTTTTTGTCTCCGAATTGCACAAAAACTTTTGATAAGTAATTATTATTGATGCAATAGTGACACATGCAAACTGACGGGTGATTATCCCATCGGCCCGAGACGGATTGATGTGGAGTTTGTTTGTTTATTTGTCAACCGGACAGATTTATCGCCAATTAATATCTACAGATCTGCCAGTGCAAAGGAAAAAAAAACTATTTTGAACTTTGTCGCGTTCACTCAAAGTATGCTGGTCTTCTTTTATTTACAAAGTGGAGTGTGGTCTGAAATGTTTTTTTTTTGAGACAGTTTTATCAATTAGGCAAGAACAAACGTCTCAAAATATGCAATACGTAGTACCTACGTATGTTTTGCGACGACTATTGCTGACTAATTGATGAATTAAGATATCGGTTAAGTCCCTGAATATTTTTACTAACCAAATTAATAATAAATTTTAGGATTAGGTAAGTTGGTTTAGCTAAAAGTTAATTGATATAATAATTTATTATTATAATTTAATTTAATTATATAATAATAATAATAATAAATGTTCAAATAAAGTCGCTTTACCATCAACACGCTAAGAACAAGAAGAAATGCACTGACTTAACCGGTGGCATTCGACGATCGCAGACACTATGAATATGACAACCACTTTGGTGTAATGGTCAAGAAGTTGAGTATTAACCAAGAGGTCGCGGGTTCGATCCCCGCACTGTACAAACATTTGTGTGCATGAACATGTCTGTTTGTACTGGCCTAGGTGTTATATGTATTTATTTATGTTTATTTGTAATACCACTGTTCATTCTGATATCTGTAACACAAGTGCTTTAGCTACTTACACGGAGTTAGATCAACGTATGTGATGTTGTTGTATATAAAAAAAAACGATTGTTACGCAAGCCGGATTCAGCCGAACGAGACTCAATGGGTTAAGGCGGCATTCCGAGACGGACTGCAAACATTAACCACATGTGACACTATAGACGTTGAACCAGCTGTATCTAAGAATCTAATATAAAATTGATTCCGAACGACGCCGCACTGCATCCTGCAGCCACGTCTCCAATCTGTCTTTAAAATAAAATTCTCTGTTTGATAAATTTCCTAATCAAACAGAGAATTTTCTGGATAACAAATTTTCAGGGATGGAAATTACTTTTCAGCCTGGCAACAGCGCTGCCGGTATAATAATAAATTTATTTATTCAAGTGACCATTGGACTCAGTTTTGTTAGAAACAATAAACTTATCGTATGTTAGTAATTCATACTCCTGCCGAGGTTGTGCTTCAATAATTCATAAATTCGACATTCCAGTCTGCTCGCTATCATAGCCAGGATCATGTTAGGGCTGCTCCTCACCCTGCGCACCAGGGAGCCGCACCGTTTCCGAATGGTTACGTAAAAGCAGTCTACCCTCGCTTCTGCAAGCATCCCCGATGCGCTACAGTACCTGGGCAGACCCATCAGGACCCTGATAATTGGTATTCGATGTCATAGTCCGGGTATCCCAGCCAATCGACAACAATCACAACGAATAGATGATTGCAGTAGGAGGTATGCTTGCATGAGAGTATACTTTTGACTGGATGAAGGGATGCCTGAAAAAATCTTTAGCTCTTTACATAACGCACCGATCGCCGCCTGTCTTCTTAGATCAAACCAATCAGAGAAAGATACCTACGGTACGTCCTTACAATCGTCAACTTAAAAATAATAGTTTAAAAAACTAAAAAAACACACGCTTTGTACTCTACTGTAATATAAATTCTTTGTACTCGGAAATTATTTTCTCTTTTTTAGTTAGCAATAAAATCGTGTTTTTTTAGTTAATAAGGATAGTGGAAAACTCTTATCAAATTATTGCATTGTCATCGGCACTTTATACGTGTGCAAAGTTTAAAATGAATCCGATTTTTGGAAGTGAACATTGAGTTCAAAGATTCCGTTACATACATACATACATATAGCCCGAGCTAATAAAAGCGTGTTAAAAATGGACGCAGATGCACACGCTCACACGTGTAAACAACTGGCAGTACTGACGATAACTAGGAGCGGAGTTGGACTCTGTTTTGTAGGACCAAGCGCGAATAGCTCGTACCATATCTTATATACCAAGAAGTTGACTATAAACCAGGGGTTCGATCCCCGCACTGTACAAACATTTGTGTGCATGAACATGTCAGTTTGTACTGGTCTGGGTGCTATATGTATTTATAAATTTATGTTTATTTATAATACCACTGTTGATTCTGATATCTGTAACACAAGTGCTTTAGCTACTTACCATGGAGTCAGATACCAATGTATGTGATGTTGTTGTATATTTATTTATTATATCTGCCTCTCGGTTTTGTAGGACCAGGCGCTCTTACTATATTTGCCTCTTTTTATTTTGATCTAAGCCCGTGTCCCGTCACGCTCGGTCGCGTCTATCGCCTATCTCGGGAATGGCCAAACATTTTGATGATATAATTTTTTTTCTCCGATCTGTCCCCGCACCGGCCGTGTCGCTGTCATCCGATTGGCTTTACCCGTAATGTCCAACAGACGCCGCTTCTTTTGATCTTGCCGCCCACCTGATTTAAGCCAAATAAAATTAAACTCCACCCAAATACATTAAGGTACGTTTTTAGATGCAATTCGAACGCGAAGGCATTTAATATCTTTATTAATGTGGCCAAGTTCAGATGATCGATGATAACTAATTATTAGAAACATTTCGTTGACCGTGCGACCCTGCTTGTTTAATCCCCGCTACTAATTCGAGCTTTCGAGCTTTGGGATAAAGTTGAAATTGGGTTTAAGGTGATTAGCGAAAGATAATCGTCAGTTATTGTATTTGGTTATCGTTGAGCTTACCTGTGGAGTTAAGGAAGATTAGACCCGGCTTTTAATCCTATGTTTTTATGTTTTGTTTACGGCGACAGCTGAAGGGGTTTCATTTACAGTTGATGCGCTTACTGGCCCTAAGTTTGAAGAGACAAACAAGACTTAATGTCAAGGAATGGTGAAGTATGTTTTCTTAGAATCAAACTGCAATTTGCAATCTTTCTGTAATTGTAATAACCGATGAATTTTACAAGTACTTTCTTGAAATTGTACGGTTTTGTATTTACTTTGAATGTAACTTAACAAGTCATAAAAGTCATTAAGATTTGTAAAACGTAGGTAAGAAGAATGGTGTGTGAAGAAGTAAGAGATGAAATTCACATGCATGTTTCGTGTCTTACGAAATAACACTATGAAAGGTAGATTAAAAAAGGATTTTTTCTTAACTTCAAAATACATATACAATATAATTTGACGACCTTTTGGTGCAGTGGTCTACATGTCGGACTTTAAAACCAAGGGTCGCGGGTTCGATCCCCGCATAGTACAAGCATATGCGTGCATGAACATGATGTTTGTATTGGTCTGGGTGTTTTATATGTATAATATGTATTTATTTAAAAAAAAAAGTATTTATGTATGTTTATCCGTTGTCTAGTACCCATAACACAAGCCTCGTAGCTTAATTTGGGACTAGAAAATTGGTGTGATTATTGTGAAATATTTATTTATTTATTATTTAATCTTTAGCAGGTACTTATTTACTCAAATATTTTTAGCTAAAATGACATTTTAACATTGTTAGGATTTAGCGTCTTCGTTAAGATGTTTCAGTAAAATATTTATTTAGATATTGTAAGTAGCTTAGGTTACGTTCAGAACACTTAGTTCTAGTAAAATCTTAGTAATAAACGATGTTAATCAGCTAAAGTTATAATGCCATTAACCATTCTCGTATATATAAGTTATTACAACGAATATGTATTAATTACATACCTGAAAATTGGCCTTGCGGCGTAACGTTTCCTGAAGAAATTCGTTTACAATACCAGAAGTAAAATTGAACAATACTATCAAAATTACACTTATCTGACTTCCTGGTTGTAAACTTAACACAATATTGTGAAATATTTTGATTAGGTATATACTTATGACGTTTGATAACGATAACGGTTATTACTATAATGATTATGTATATAATGTGATAAGTATTACTTACTTACTAAAATAAGTAAGTTTTGAAATAAAAATATTTCAGCACCTATCTATAAAGAGAACATTCGATTAACATCTACATGAGTTATTACTAAATAACTCAAAAGTTTTTAAAATGTACGTTCAAATCACTGTTTTATCAGTATGATTTTACAAATTTTGTGAAATGGCGATATATTTTCTGTTTAAAGTAAGCTAAGTAAGTTTAAGTATTTTTTTGCATAAATTATTCTGAGATGACATTATTTACATTCGTCAGTAATAAAATCACCGAAGTGGGTATATTTATATATATTTCAACATAAATTATATCTTTGTGAAAGCCCTCACAACAAATCACAAAGGCTTGCAAACATGTGTTGAGAAACGCTTTACAATTACAAATCGCGAAGTGTTAACAAAAAAAAGCCTTCACCAATTGGATGCGTACGCGCTTTCATTCGTTAACCCCCCGGCGGCGAGCGGACAAGACAGTGCCGCATTGAGCCCGGGGCCCATCAGGCCCACTTGACCCGTAATGCGAGGCTAAAACAAACCCTGTCCAGCGATGCAAATAACCCCGGGTAGGGTTACGTTAACACCTTTGCGCTGTTAGGCTGTTTACACACTTTGTATTGTAAATAAAATTCATTCGCACTCATATTATAGTAGAACTTAGTTGCCGAAAACAATCTTCTGAGGTCGTATTACGACCTAAACAAGGTCAACAAATGCGCTGCTAATCGTGATATAATTCTAATTTTTTGTAACAAGAACGCGCGGCTAGAAATCAAGAAGTGCTAATGATAATATAGTTTAGAAATAACAAAATAATTAACAAAGTGTTTACGAAAAACCGATTATAGAGTTACATGAAAAACCATAGGTTGATCATATTCATAAGATCAATTTAAAAACAACCAGCAGGACGCTGAAAAGGAACAAATCATCACGTCCTTTGTAGAGTTTAGGTAGATTACGACAAAACTAACCTTTAATCGGGACAACAGATGATGTTTTCTTAATTTGTAAGAAAGGTCGTTTGTCTTTCAATTTAAGAATCTTTGTCTGTCAAATTAAAAAACATCATCCGTTTGTCTCTCATCATTCTTAAAGTGTGTAAACATCTTTATTCTCGTGCCGAAACTGTAGACCGTAACAGGATGCGCGCGCGCAAATAAGCTTAGGTCTTACAGACCGCGTGTTGGCTTACGCGCCCGCCGCCGCCCGCGCACTCCGCCGGTTGATAAGGAAATGGCCGGATAAATCTCCGCCGGGTATTTATTACTTTTATGCCACACTAAATTATGAATATAATATTGAGATTGTAATTGTACGGTTTTGTATTTAATTTGAATGTAACTAAGCAAGTCATAAAGGTCATTAAGATTTATTTAACGTTACGTAAGTAGGTAAGAAGAATTGTGTGTGTAGAAGTAAAAGATGAAATTCACACGCTTGTTTCGTGTCTTACGAAATAACACTATGAAAGGTAGTTAAAAGTCTTTTTTTCTAAACTTAGTGTGTTTTTTTTACATGAAGTGTTAAAAAACAAAATAGCACGTTTTTTCGCGATCGTAGGCGGATAACCTGCTTAATCTCTGTGATCCCGAATCACCCTTGACATTTATTCTTCATAAAGGCTATTAACATCGTTTTGTGGATAAACTCCATTCTGTAGATGTGTATCGCGTTACTGAGGTTTTGTATGTCAAACACGCCGAAGTCTTTGGAGTAAGAACGTTCGCGAATCTGTGAGAATAGATAACAGGTGCGAACGGGTGCGATTTTTTTGGTAAAAACCCGCTAATGTTACACATTGTAACGCTACAAAGAAACTATTAGCCCTTTGAAGGCGATGCGGGCGATAGTGTTACTTATTAGCTCGCAAAAAACCAACAATGATCGATCACTCCTGCGCATTCGTCAACATAATCGACTGCGCATTCATTAATCAAAAATATCGATTCCCATGCGCCCGAAGACGATTTATTTTTTAATAATATGACAGGTAAATGCTCGGCATTTAGTGTTCAACTTTTCGTTTTTTCATTACAAAATGATAACGTCTTCATCACAGTATCCTGTATCAGAATCTAACGTTTTTAATTCCGAGCACTAGAGTTCAGATTGCGATTGATACCAATCGTTGGAACGGCACGACTGGTGTTGTCTCTTTGTATCTTTTGTGGCTGCTTGACTCAATTAGAGAGGCGGTGTATCGATGTTTCATCTCGATCGATTCGGCCCGATTTATTAATTAATCGACACACAAACATCGGGACGTCATCGTGGCGATATCGGAGATAGATCGCCGGCCGATACGGCCGCGTTTTAGGACCTATTAAGTTCAACAATGATAAATCTATCGGATCGGTGAAGCACACTGAGATACATTAAATATAGTTGTTTCATGATGTATGGGTTTTGGGCACTTCATTTTGTAAGATTAAGATTTCGTTTAACTGATTAATTTCATTGCGGGCAAGCATCATGAGCTCATCTAGGCTGCCTTTTGATGAAATTATATCTTAATTAACTTTTTCATAGTTGTTTACATACCTTGCCTTGTCTTTGTTCCTTTGCTTAGCCCACCTTATGAAGAAATCAAGAAATGAGACACTTTTTACGGATTATTTCGCGATTTAACGTCTGGTTAAAATAAAATGTAAATAAATCGCAAAATAATCCGTAAAAAGTATCTACTATCGCGTAAACCGAAGAAACAAATACAAGAAATCAAGACTTGAGCTAAAAAAACAGTAAAAATAGAAAAAGCCTTTTAAAAGGAAAAGCTTTTAGTTGAGTTATTTTGAGTAGGATCTTCGCAAAACTCATTTTATCTGGCGTCCTTTAGAAACTATCTAATATTTCATTTATCCTTTTACAATGTAAAGTTATGTTGTTACTAAATCTCTTAGAAAAAATCAATTGTCCTTTCAAAGAAATCCGATTACGTAAAACATTTACTCGGCCACACAAGTCTAATATAGCGGAAACGGTTAATACTCCCATAGTCATCAGTAAAGAGGTACTTGGCGAGGTTTTTTAACAATGGCAACATTTGGAAATATTGAATGCAACGTCTTTTTAAGATTTAATCTTTTCACAAAGGGTTATGAGTTTTTGGCGGTAGAATAGGGTTGTGCTAAATAGCGCGTGAAGATGCGTACGGGTCGCCGCCAACATATTGATTGGCAACCCTTGAATTGTGATACGTTTTGTGAGATTAGGGTGTGTATGTTGCAACCATAAACTATTTTAATCGTAGGGAATAACATATTTAAATAAAAATTGGTTCTGTAGATAATATGCCACAAATCTTCTTATATATAAAAATGAATTGCTGTTCGTTAGTCTCGCTAAAACTTGAGAACGGCTGAACCGATTGAAATAATTTTAGTCTTGAAATATTTGTGGAAGTCCAGGGAAGGTTTAAAAGATAAGAATTTTTTTAAAAAGCAATTGCAGAACAACGTCTGCGGGGTCCACTAGTCTTATATATAAATATGAAATGTTGTTCTTTAGTCTCGCTAAAACTCGAGAATGGCTGAACCGATTCAAATAATTTTAGTCTTGAAATATGTGTGGAAGTCTAGGGAAGGTTCGAAAAATACGAATATTAAAAAAAAACAACGGACAGGACAACGTTTGCCTGGCCCGCCCGTTTTATATATGAAAATTAAATGCTGTTCGTTAGTCGTAATTTTAGTCTCGAAACATTTGTGGAAGGCCAGGGAAGGCTTAATAGATATATATGTTTTTTAAAGCAACGGGCAGTAGGTACAACATCTGCGGGTCCGCTAGTATTAGATAAAAAGTCATTTTGACAAAATTCATTACAGTACATTTTATAATCTTGTAAAGTAAATCAACGTCGTGATAAATTTTGTAGCATAGAATCCATGATTTCAATTATCTACCAGCCAACAAATGTTCCCAACAACAACAGCATTTGTCGTAAATACTTAAAAGCTCGTAAGTAAGGAGCTTTTAGTTACGAGCGAGCTTACAGAAGCTTCTTAACATAATTTGCTATTAATTTCTTATGTGTCGTCGTAGATCTACTTTTATGTCTAAGTAATATTTTCGTTTCGTTGTTTTATCGCGCAATAAAAACATCCCAAATTCATTTATAACTATGCATTAATTCAGTGTAATTTTTTAATTATCGTTTTGGTATACTTAAAATGTGACATTTGCATGAGTAAGTGGATATGGTATGGTATATACTCATAGTTATTTGTTATACAAGAGTGCAAAGTTGCTTTTTAACCGCGTGTTCAATTTTGATGACCGAGCAAGCGAAGGATTCTAAAATTAGAATCCCGAGCGTTAGCGAGGGAATCAAAAGAGCACGAGGTGAAAAATCTTTGCACTCGAGTGCAACACGTAACTTTTCATTCCACCTCAGCGAGGAAATGACTAAATGCAAATAAAACCGTTGACAATCACAAGATAGCTACTTTTATTTCAGTTTAGGTATTAACTACTGCATTATGACAGGTAAGTATTACAGAATAATCTTTAAATTATAACAAAATAATATTTAGGTATAATTAATAAAAATTGAAAGTAAAGTTACAGTTATTTAAATTGAGTGTAATATTTTTGTTGGGTACTATTGGTGTTAGTCACTAATGTACTATTTTTCGAGTGCTTGCTTTCTTGTTCTCGGATAATTCTATAAAATATGCCAGCAAAACGTTTTCTGAGAAAGTTTTGGCTCCTTTTGCTAGTCGCCACGTGTTGAACATAACGTACTGTTTTGAAATACTTCTCGCGTGATTGTTGAGGGAGAAAGATCATTTGCGCATTATTAACAGTTTCAGTCAATTCTGTTGGCGTCAAACAAACTTCCTCGCCGCTAGAATCACTCATTTTAGTGTTTTCACTTGTTTTCAAGTTTCTTGTTTTTAATATAAGGTTTAACAATGACGTGAAAAAATGCCGCGTAAAGAACCGCCAACAAAGCAAATTAAAAAAAGAGCACCAAGAAGGTTCCAAGTTTGAGTTTTTAACAAATTAAAAAAATGTTGTATGATATATTTGGCACCATAGAGATAGCAATAAATAGGTTTAATGATTTTTTTAATTCACAAACTTGGTGCACACGATGTTCTAAATTCAAATTTACTTTAACCTCTAGTGAATAAAAACGGCTTTTCCACTCAGATATTGAAGAGCAAAATGACTCTTTCCGAGATGGTGGGATGAAAAATATATATAATTTTAGAGTGATTTAACTAATTAAATCCCGTTTGAACAAATCCGGCTCCGTAACAATAGGATGTCGTTTGTTTCTTAATTTTCACGATTGACCGGCTAATACGGCGATGTACAGTGGCGAGCACATTTTCGTTAAAGTTGTTGCCGAGTTTAGAAGAACTGGGATCCCAGGTCGAGCCAAAATTGAGATTTTTTGTTATGAATATCTCAAAAATAGCTCGGAGTCGGGAAGTTGGCGATGTTTTACCCCCGTGCCTCGGAAAGCATGTTAAGCCGTTGGTCCTGCGCGCCTGATCTCTCTCCGGTCATGTCGGATTGCCGTCTCACCAAACTTTGAAAGTGATAGATCTACTGCTCCTGTCCTGTCCTGCTACTACCTGTATATTGCGCTCACACTTGTGCACTATAATATCTCCTGCGTAGTTGGCTGATCTCTGTTGAGATTGGCCGTCGTGGTCGAAATCGGCTAGAAGGACTATTATTGCTATTATTAGGTTATACAATGCTATTACTATGACTATTACTATTAACTCAAGAACTAGATGTGCGAATTAATTATGTATTTGTAGTATATAGAAATACAAATTGTATTGTATTTTTCAATTCCCAAAACATCATAACGTGTGGTGCCCCTAAGCCACTCAAGTCGGATTGTCCGCTTCGCTGCGTCCTCGGACTTATTAACCATATCTTATGTCGATGATAAGCCTCCATCGCACCCCTTATTCAAAAGATATCTTATGAATATGATGTGAAGAGTCTGGAGAAAATCGCCAAGTTACAGCTGGTATTCTGAGCTAGAAAAGTTATTCGGTATAATTTTAGAATTACTGCCGACCTTTTCATGTGTCAGTTTTGCAAGAATGGAGCTAAAATTTTTGGGTTTTTCAGCTGCAAGATTTACATATCATATAATCACTTACTTTTTGATCTAGTATTCGTTAAGGTTATGCAACTCATTTCACATTACTAGTATTATGAGAAAAATGAAATTTTTATCTACATTTATGTGCCACGAAATAAATAACAGGATTTACTCGATTTCATACATTGATTAGAGTAATTTAAGGGCATGAGTAAATCTTATGTTAGAGGAGATAGCTAACGTCTTTGAAAGAATTTGGAAATTCTAAGCAGTGAACTATAAATATAACATGGCAATATACCCCTCTTTTACGTCGGGAAAACAAACTTAGGGAAGAATTAAAAATTATGAAAGGCACAAAATTGGGAAAAAAAACCTGAAAAGAAATGTCATACCTTGCCTCAAGGTTGTGAAACATTGTCCACGTAATCGAGCTGTAACGCTTTTTAACAGACTGCCAAAGGAATCAAAATTAGAGACTTGGTTTAGCGTTTTTAAAATTAAATTAAAGAAATTTCTATTCGAAAGGTGTCTGTATAGCGTTGAAGATTTTTAGTTTGCATGTATATCTCTTCTAATTATTATGTAAAAATTCAAACACAATGCATATTGTTCATTCAATAAATGAAATGAAAATGACATATGTTCTCCAGCATCTAGGAAGCTAAACTTGGCGCTACAACTCCCGTGCGCCGCAGATGTGTAGCGCTTTGTTGTGCAATTCGCGGGTTCCGGCGCGCGGATTACGGCGGTGGAAGGCGGTTAACACTTCGTACCGTGTGTAACCTAATAAGGCATTTGCAACAATGTATTGAAAATGTTGCTTTTTTTACCGGCAACAAAAAGCAATAAATAATTATGCGTTAAGTAATAAATGTACTAAAAAGTGAAATTTTATAATAATTTTAAATTATTTAACCCTTTTCATGTTTATATTTTTAAATAGGTACTTCTTTTTCTTTCAGAACCTAACTTCTATGTAGCTAGGTATTGCTCATAAGAAAGAAGATTCAAAATATTTTTCGAAGTGGCTGTTGTTGTGTTAACCTATTTTAATAACATTACTAGTGGCCCCCGCGACTTCGTCCGCGTGGAATCCCTTTGTTTTCGAAATCGTGGTCGATCGGTATAAAAAGTATCCTATGTCCGTTTCCTGGTTCTAAGCTACCTCTCCACCAATGTTCAGCCAGATCGGTTCATCCGTTCTTGAGTTATAAATAAATAAATAATAATAATAATAAATATTTCACAACAATCACACCAATTCTCTAGTCCCAAATTAAGCTACGAGGCTTGTATTGTGGGTAGGTACTAGACAACGGATAAACATACTTAAATACTTTTTTTTGTTAATAAATACATATTATGCGTAGAAAACACCCAGACCAGTACAAACACAAATGTTCATGCACACATATGCTTGTACTGTGCAGGGATCGAACCCGCGACCCTTGGATTTAGAAGTCCGACATGTAGACCACTGCACCAACTGGTCGTCAATAGTGTAACTAACACCACTTTATATGATTGTTTTGATATAAAGCGTGTATCAAGATATATCTTTCATTTCTACACCAGAGCGCACGTCTGCCTTTTGTTCCCCAGACAAGTAGGCAGACCACATTTCCAAGAGCCTAACAAAACTGAACATATGTATAACTTTAATTTACTTATTGGATAATACGCCTTTAAGGGCCCTCAATTATGTCTCTGAAAGGAGTTGAATGCGATATCCGTGTTACCAGAACAATAAACATTATTTAAATCTTCCCATTCCACATCGAACACGCACTAAAATTCAATCTTAATATACTAGTTTTACAGTATTAAATGCGTCGTGTTTTCCAATGTAGGGTAGGTGTGACAATGGTCGCCGCTGGTCCTGTGTTCGTCATCCTTGATTTATCTCCACCGATTTGTTACGACTGTCCACAAAATGTTGTGTTGTACACAAACATGTGTTAGCAGGTATCTCGCCGCTTGATGTGTTAATTCTGTCCCTACATCCTCCCTATTGTGGCTGCATCCAATATGCTTGTGCCCTGTGTGCGTTTTTAATTTCACGCATTTTTTATGCCATACCCTTTTGAAAGATTCATGATGTGAAGACAGTTTTTATGTTTGATATATTGCCGGCAATAGATCTAATTTACAAAAGGTGCATGATTCGCAAATAAATACTTTATTTTATGTAAAATTATTTAAGAATATTAACTATTTTTAATTCAGAAGGCGTGCTTTCAACTACGTCACTACAGTTTTTAGAAAGTCTTAGATTTATTTATTGTAGTCGAATGAACCAGTAGGCAAGTCGTCCAGTAGGCGAAATGAACATAGGTGAATCGACAGTTGTTATATTGAAAATACTTGTATCAAACTTAGTTGAAATGATACGTAACCACTTCTTCTATTTTCCTTACCCTATTCTCCATATTCGATGAACTTGTTATGAAAAATTTTTTCATCATCCGCAACCAAAAAAGAGTGCGATTTAAAAAGTACCTCTCATCTTTTTGCCGTAAATGGATCTCTAACATTCTCGCGTCGCCATTGTCCCGCGAACACAAACTTAAACAAAGCTTATCAAGCGCGGGACGTGTGGGAGTGCGCGGGCGCACGATTGAGCCATCCGACGCGGGTTCAAACGCGCCGCCAGTCTATAGCCCTTTTGGTACAACAATTGGGCCTTTTACCCCGCTCTTAACACCAATGTGAATGCGACTCGTATGTCTTAGGATTCTCAAAAATAGAGTTCAATCCCGACGGAAATTAGGGTTCCTTGATCTTGATTAAACCTACAGAAGATAAGTGCAAATAATCCTACTGATATTATAAACGCGAAAGATTAGTTGTTTGTTACTCTTTCACGTTATAACTACTGTACGTATTTTAATAAAATTTTACAAAATATATCTTTAATTAACAAAATAATAAATAAATAAATAAATATTTCACAACAATCACACCAATTTCTAGTCCCAAATTAAGCTACGAGGTAACGAGGCTTGTGTTATGAGTACTAGACAACGGATAAACATACTTAAATACTTTTTTTTTGTAAATAAATACATATTATACATAGAAAACATCCAGACCAGTACAAACACACATGTTCATGCACACTTACGCTTGTACTGTGCGGGGATCGAACCCGCGACCCTTGGTTTAGAAGTCCGACCTGTGGACCACTGCACCAAGCGGTCGGCCATAGAATAGAATAACATTTAGGCTTTGTCAAGACTTGTAAAAATAAAAGGTTTCCACGCGGACGAACTCGCGGGCGGCCTCTAGTGTATTTTAATTAATTGTTAATGAACTGACTGTGTGAATAACTGATGGCTGTTGGGGGCCGAAATGTTCTAGATTGGGGAATATTTCTCCTTTAGAGGACCAATATAGGCCTATGTTAAGCAGTAGATCTTGTGGCTGAAAAGTGTGAGACATGACTGAATATTGTATTGCTATTTTGACTTCTAAATAAGTAGGCACCTACTTAATTAAGCTAAAACCACCTTGAAAAAAGAGCTGTCAACAAAGTCTTATAAAACTCGAGAACGACTGTACCGACTTGCTTATTTTGACTTTGTATTAATTGTGGATGATCAGGGAAGGTTTAAACGGTGAGATAATGGAAAAATTGCGAACACAACGGGCAGGACAACGTTTGCGGAATTCGCAAGTAAATCTTCTTATATATAAAAATGAATTGCTGTTCGTTAGTCTCGCTAAAACTCGAGAATGGCTTGGCAATGACAACCGATTTGAATAATTTTAGTCTTGAAATATTCGTGGAAGTCCAGGGAAGGTTTAAAAGATCTAAAATTAAAAAAAAAGAACGGGCAGGACAACGTCTGTCGGGTTAGCTAGTCTTATATATAAAAATGAGTTGCTGTTCGTTAGTCTCGCTAAAACTCGAGAACGGCTGAACCGATTTGAATAATTTTAGTCTTGAAATATTCGTGGAAATACAGGGAAGGTTTAAAAGATAAGAAAAATTTAAAAAAATCACCGGGCGGGACAACGTCTGCCGGGTCCACTAGTATGAATATAAAATTGGATTCCTGTTCGTTAGTCTCGCTAAAACTCGAGAATGACTGAACCGATTTTGTCAATTTTGGTTTTTAATTTTTTGTGGAAGTTCAGGGAAGATTTGAAAATATATTTTTTTAATTGCGAAGTCATCGGGCAGGACATTGTCTGCCGGGTCCACTAGTAAGGAATAAAAATTTAATGCTCTCTGAATTTTCAACGAACTGAACTTATATTTACGGAACCTTCTAACACACTTCGCATTGCTCTTCTTTGATTGGTCCGATATTATGCCTCAACCCTTTACTGTTGTATAGGAAATTTGTCAGACAGGGAATGGTTTTGTACTAATGTGTCGACGTTGTGACTGTTCGTCGGTCGATTTGACCCTTCGATTGCCGCTTTTATGTTGTGACGGCTTCGATAGGGTTAAGATGGCTGATACACTCTTAGAATGTATATGAGTCAGCTATTAGTCTTTTGATGTTTGGATAATGTCTTGCTTTTGAGCAACACAAATTATACGAGGTTGGAGTTTTAAACATCCGTTTATTTCTTGGTCATTTGAAATTATTTACTTTTTCATGATATCAGCTAAGATATTTTAGCATTTCAAAAGCAAAATTTTCAGAGAAAGTGGTTTCCCTTGAAATTAAAAACGTTGGTTAAACATTCTATTACACCTGTAGTTAGCAATCTATTGTCATAGCTTGATAAAGACTAAGCTGTTTGATTAGACAGATCAAGTGCTTTTTATATTTCTTTACTGTCACTGAAATACTGGATTATAAAGACATCAATATACCACAGTTTACTATTTTAAGTCAAGATAATCTGTGAAAATTTTCTTTCAAAGATTTTTTTAAATAATAAAATAATGAAAAAAAATATATTTCACAAGAATCACACCAATAATAATAATCATTTATTCATAACCTCAGTTTACAGATTTTTCTTGAGTTTGTACAGGTTTATTTAAACAATTTGCATCATACGATTCATATCCCTGACAATAATACTAGTAAAAAAGTATCTTCAGTGTCAGTCCTCGACATTTTTCAAACTTAATTACTAAAAATAAATTATAAGGAATAACAAAAGCAGCAGGATGTACGTGTGTGTATGAGTGTGTGTGTGTATTTTTTGAAAGTTATACCAGTCATAATAACTAAATGTTCACAGTCTTAGTATTGAAGTGTGTTTGTGCGAAACCTTTGCATGTCTTGATCAATAGCCCTGTATAATTATGGGTCGGTCAGGGGATGTTCCCCACGCGATCGCAGCAGCTGCGCCCTCCCACGGATGTTGGCCGAAGCTCGACCATAGCCGGAACTATACATAAATTATAGTTTTGATGACACATTGCACGCATTTGAAGACGAAGAAACAAAATGTAATAAAGGAAAATTGTTTTGTGACGTTTTTAAATGCCTACTAATCGCACACAGCCAGCAAGACGCGCTGCTTCCTTCGAGCTACGCAACATTGCGTTCATATAGTTCTTGAAAGTCATAAATGTCAAAAAAAACTATAATTCAGTGACTTCGCCACATCTCCTTCAATAAGAAACTATTGAGGGCTTAAAGATTGTATCTATTTTTATTTTTTGGCATTTATTATCGTAATGAATGTAGATGTGCGATTTACTGACTTCTATAAAGTCTAACTATGATAAGTATTTCATATACACTTTTTTAAAAATACTTTAAAATACATAATATGTGTAACCCATTCGGTTCAACTGATTACATATTTAAATTGAATAAATTATTGACCTGCTATTGATGCATATTATCGTTTAAATAATAAATAAATATTTCACAACAATCACACCAATTCTCTAGTCCCAAATTAAGCTACGAGGCTTGTGTTATGGGTACTAGACAACGGATAAACATACTTAAATACTTTTTTTTTTGTAAATAAATACATATTATACATAGAAAACACCCAGACCAGTACAAACATGATACATGATGATATACAACCAAGCCGTGACGTGTCCACAAGTACTAAAGACGCTTGTACAAAAGTAATTTGAGTAAAACACCCGTGGATACAACTTATCGATGTGCACTTAATGAAAACGTAACCAAGTATAATAGAAAGAAATAAAGAAAACATTTTAATTCAGTATCACATATTTTATAAAATAGAAAAACACATATTCAAAATCACATACACAAGATACTGAAAAGGTGGGCATCTCAGGAATGCCACGACGCTGGTTTTCCGTGGACACCCAGACAGGGAGATAGCACTAAATTGCTATATCACTACTTTTTAATAGAGTATGTTCTTACTTTCTTGAAGACGGAGTTAAGCCCTTCGAAGCTACGAATATTTTATACCGAATGGCTACGAAACAAAATCAGTTGCTACGACAATGCTACGAGCGGTTACTGAGGATTACTGAGCTTTTTAAGTTATATTTTTTGTGCATGCAAACAAGATACAATGTTCAATTATTATTAACACGCTTTTATTAGATCGGGGTGTATGTATGTATGTATGAATGTATGTAACGGAATTTTTGAGCTTAATTTTCACCAACTTCAAGAAATCAGATTAATTTGAAACTTTGCACACGTATTAAGTACTGATGACAATGCAATAATTTGATAAGTTTTCCCTTATCCTTATTAACTAAAAAAAATAGTTTAAAAAATTAAAAAAAAAACACGCTTTTATTGCTAACTAAAAAAGAGAAAATAATTTCAGAGTACATTTATATTAGAGTAGAGTAAAAAGCGTGGGGTGCTTGGTATAGTAGTATGTGAAAATCATCCTATTGTTGGCAACTATAAAAAGAGAAGTATGAAAACGTCATAAAGTGCACCCCCCAAGCGTGTTTTTTTAGTTTTTTAAACTATTACTTTATTATGTTATTTCACTGTATTTCACCTCTTCTTTCTTTGTAGTAAGTGGTTTTATATGAATGGCTTAAAGTCCATTTTTTGCTTGACTCATCAATGTGACGGTGCAAAATTTAGGATATTAAAAATAACTATGTCATCACGTTATATCGATGAAAAGAACATAATGTGATATCTTGTTTTTGCACACTATGAACCTTGGACTTTGGAACATAATGTATGAAATCAGCAATATCCAGTTACGTAGGTAACAAATAAGGCGGATGGGTTTGGACTTTACAATTTGATTGAGATAGTATAGATTGCTTTCTTGCTAAACAATGATGCAGCGTCAATTGCAGTAGGTAACTACTTTGTGGTCATACAATACTTTCATGTCTAAAAAGTATAACATGAAGTTGCAAACTGGATTAGTAGAGAAAAATTTGCGCTTCATGGAGTTTGGATAACCCTGAAAGTACAAAACATGAAATTATTTAGCAGAAGATAAGAAAAACTAGTAAAATTATCAATTGATATCAAAGTTTCCGCTAAGTTTGACTGGCCCAAATCGTCCCGAAGCGGTAGTAGGATTAATTTATATGTTGGGACGTGTAAAAGTGCTCCTTGTAAGTCTATTTACAAAATTAAATTGATTTTATTGATTTTACTCATAGAAGGTAAGGTAGAAGGTAGGTAGTAAGAATAGGTGATTTTTTCGCCATTTTGTGTCATGAAGCATCCTTCATGACACGAAATGGCGATCAAATCACCTTATACAATTATGTCATAAGTCGCAGGACGTTTCTCAAAGGACGTAGACCGTCCCTATGATATTAAAACAGACTAGTAACCAATTACTATCTGCTGTTTAAGCAGCCATGTCAAACATATGTAAATTAAAGACAAGTACATATAATATTGACGTAAGGATGACAGTTTCCTTTTTAATATAGAGCATTCGGCTTTGGTAAGGCCAACACGCCGCCCACTCGGTCCGCTAACGCATTGTATATACAACACGGCGGCCATTACCGCCCCTCCCGCCGCCCCGCAGCCTGCGACACGGAACACAATTGTTGTCACATTCCTTAACATACGGCCATGTGGTTCTCAAAGTTTGACGGAGAAGTTGAAGCTAGTGTAGAATACTCCTAGTACATGATACACTGGCTCGACAACACACGGTGTGCGCAGGCGACGCGTCCGCTCTCGCTAATGACTCGCGCAGTAATCCCCCGCGCACCCCGCCCCGCTGTGAGCACGAGATAGTGTTTAGCTACAACTATTGTTATAACCTGATACAAACACTACCGCTAGCACTCATGAATACTGAGGTCTATCGATGTTATATAACTAGACAAGGGTTTGAGGAATAGAGGTATCTGAAATTATAAATAATAAATTGTAATTAAAAGGGGGTGGAGGGGGGGGATCGGGTCCAGGCTGTGGCAGTCCATTTTTCTTTAAGTGTGTTTTAATTTCACATTGTAAAGAAAATTGTTTATGCTAAAAAATAAAATTTACTTAATAAATTTGGTACATTTATTAAGTAAATTTTATTTTTTATAAATGTTCTGTCTTTTTACACTACCTGTGTTTCTACATTTAAATTGTGTGAGGATATAAAACAGATCACAAACTAGCTCTCTCCTAAAACAAAGGGATGGAGCTATTAATATGTAATTGCTTTTCATGCCTTGAACAAACCTTACGAATTATTGATTTTACCTTCAAAACAAAAAAAGACAGAATTGGTACATTTATTAAGTAAATTTTATTTTTTTAGCATAAACAATTTTCTATAGGTACATTTAGATGTAGAAACACTACCTGTGTTTCTATATTTATATTGAGTGAAGATATTGAACGTGGTCGCTATTTTTATTTTTTATTTTTATAGAGGCCCAGTGCGGGGCGGAGTAAGTGATAAACCTCACTGTCAGATGCTATTAAGCCGCCCGAGGGCCTTACACTAGGCTTAACGACTAATATCTATCGATATTAACCGGGAGCGGGATTTCAACCTCAATCATATCGTAGGTGATATCAACAGCTACAAAAACTGATGTTTGCGTATGCGCACAGTGACTCATTTCACACAGTGAGTTGGTGGTTGCTGGGTGCAAGTGCATGTGCTGGTACCCGGTGCACCCGCTCCAGGCGTGTACTTAAATTTATCTCAAAATATACAATTGATTAATTATTTTGGAATTATAATTTTGTATTTTTTACTAATGTGATCTGAATTTTGAATTTAATTTAATTTTGTTTTAATTTCTCATCAGCCTATATACGTCCCACTGCTAGGCACAGGCCTCACCTCAACAATGAGGTGGTCCGAGCCATACTCCACCACGCGGGCTCAGTGGAGTGGAGGGTGTTTTAATTTACCTAATTTCAATTTGACATTTCACTTATTATCATTATGGACATGTCTGAAATAAAATGAGTGTTTTTAAAAAAAAAAAAAACAGAAATGATTTAACCATCTCGCAAGACAGACCCCGCGTAGTTTGAGGAGCGCTGCCTCCGCTAGACCGAAGGAAGCAGTACAGGAGTGCCCGCCAACAATTGCTGGTCAAGTGAACACATCCTCATCAGCTCTTGAGAAACGCGCGCGGGCGACATACGCAACGATCTAATTTAATACTTGCGTGACAATAAACACATGGAAAGATCGCTTTACGGCGTTTAGGTATGAAGGTGGAAATGGAATAGGTTCCATTTTCACTATACTTTGTCATAGAAGTACCAAGTAATGCGAGTTACAGACCGAACGCTTTTTTTATCACATACGTTGATCTGACTCCGTGGTAAGTAGCTTAAGCACTTGTGTTACAGATATCAGAATCAACAGTGGTATTACAAATAAACTTAAATAATTACATATAACACCCAGACTAGTACAAACAGACATGTTCATGCACACAAATGTTTGTACAGTGCGGGGATCGAACCCGCGACCTTTTAGTTAATAGTCAACTTCTTGATCATGTATGGTTACATACACTATAGGTTGAGTTGAGTTGAAGTTGATGAGCACGCACAATAGAAAAGATCACCGTAGTTAAGAAAAGTTAAGTTTAATAAAGTAGTTAAAGTTACAGTTAAAGTTATGGTGGCAAATCTTTCCTTGAGTTGTATATAGTTTGAAAGTTATTCACGTACTGGCTAATTAAAGTAAAAATATCATGCGAGTGATCGCGCGCCTAAAGTAGGGCGCAACGTAAGCGCAAAATAAAGTTGAATGTACGATGGCCTTGCCCGTACATATTGGCGACTCGAAAAGAGAAAAAGGAAAATTATAGAAATAGAGTTAAATTAAAATTACTTGTGATACAATCAAGATAAAGAAATGCCAGTACAAAGCAAAGAATTGTAAACGTTAGTCGTCGAAACTGAAAGTTAGGTTGTCCTTCGCTTGCGTGGTAGTGCACTGCTGGCGTGACAGCGCGCGCGGCTGTGCTGTCGGCGCCTGGCCTAATGCTTCTCTGGAGTGATCCTTCATTTCTTCCAGTTCAATAGTTTCAGTCACTTCAGTCTTCGACCTTTTGTTAGAGCAGTAATGGCTTACTCGTTTTTTAACAAGCCATATGGTGATGATAACAGCAATTCCAAGAAGAAAGTAGCAAATGGAATACTGATGTATGTCATGGCTTGAAATTGATGAGGGCAGGACCTCATTTTCTTGTTGTGAATGTATTCGTCTGCCGATGTCTTTTATCTCGTCATCGTGGGTTTCAAGCAGAGCGTTCCATGACAAGTTGTGACGTGACATGGTGACGATTTTGTTCACCGTCGAGTTAAGAGTTGGGACGTTTACATAGAAGTCATCCATGTTCATCTTAGAGTTGTACTGATTTTGTGAGTGAATGGTGAAGTCTTTAGACTGTAGTACACATCCTTGCACCAGTGTCACTATGCCAGATGACGTAATAGTATGTGACGTCAAGTCGTTGTTGCAAATTGTTCGCAAAGTGCAAGCTTCGCAGCAAACGGCCAACCAGCTGTTCGGTGTGTGTAACGCGATCCATGCGTCACTGCACGCTGTCCTTCTGACGTCACAAGGAGTTCCCGAGCGATGACTCAATAGTTTGGCTTCACATGGAGCGTTGTTATTGTGTAAGTTGAAGACTTGTAAGTTTTTGTTACATATCAGAGTGTCTTCTTTTAATTGCGTGCATACCATGAGGTCCACTTCGGCGATAGAGATGTAGGTGTTCTTGTGAAAGTTAACGGCAATATATTCCGATTGCAGCTGCATTGTTGCGATTCCCTTCTCAGTCTTCACAGGCAATGCGATAGGTTTATAAAGAAGAAAATCGTCGTCCGAAGTAAGTGGAATGTGAACTTCGAATAGAAAGTAATCGGCAGTAACTCGAGCTTTTGCATAAAGTATTTTGTAAAGATTTTTAATGTCCTTCCTTATGTCGTCAACTGGTAAGGTCAATGATTTAGGTAGTTTTCCCGAGATTTCGTTTAGTTGGGCAATTAAGTTTACAGGAGTGAGTAGATGCACGTCCATGTGCCCCTTGTAAATATCAGTTAGTGAGTTGTAAAGCATTTCCTGCATTGTTCTCATGTTTTTCAGGAGTAAATATGTTGTGAGAGAAGCGGAGTTGAAGTAGTTAGTGGCCATCATGGCTTCCACAGCAGATTCTACTTTGGCTAAGCTCATGTCAGTCTTGTTCATATAGCCTTCAATCATGTTAAATTGTCGGTTGATGTTATCTTCAGTTTTCTTCAGCACTCTATTCTCTAGTTCCACAATAGAAGTTTGGTTCTTTACGAGGTTAAGCAAGTGATTTTCATTAGTTTGTATTGCTTCAATGTCTTTCTGGTATTTTTCTGCAAACTGCTGGTCTAGCACGCCAAACAGAGTGTTAGCAATGCTGCCGACGCCGTTGATTAAACCTCGTTTTCTTCGCTCATACAGGTGTTTGTTTGGAGTCAGTAGAATCATGTTGTAGTAGTTAAGTATTTCTTTCTCGTGTGATAATTGAGATAAGGTAGTTTTACAATATCTAGGATCTGTCTGATCACATAGCTCGTTGAGACCTTGAAGATAGTTTTCAATTCGTTTTATTCCACTCCAGTAGTTAGTTAAGTTATAATACATAAGTAGTGTCCATTCATCATGAATCATTTGCAGTTTGCCAACGGTGTCATAATATATAGGTCGATCTAGTTCAAGCGCCGTAATGTGAGCGCCTGACGTCACAGCTCCATATGATGCAGACATGAAAGTAAACAATGCAAGTATCATTGTAAGCAATGACGAATACATCTTTGTTTTCTTCGGTCTCATTGATCGTTTGGAGGACGTATCTTGCAGATGGTTTTCAGATGTTTTCATAGTAGATGATTCTCCACAGTTTTCAGTTTGAAGTGGGAGTGGAGACAGTTTCGTTACAGGTCGCTTGATTATGCCAGTTTGCGTTTTCAAGGTTATAACTCGCACATAACCGTCGGCACCGGGATGAGTTTCGAGCACACGACCCATGGCCCATTTTCCTGGTGGCATGTTGTTATCCTTGATCAGCACGATATCATCTTTCTGGATGTTTTTAGTTGGTTTGTTCCATTTACTGCGGCCTTGTAGTTGAGTAAGGTATTCATTAGACCAGTTCTTCCAAAAGTGTTGTAGCATGTTCTCAGTTAGTTGCCATCGTCGGCGTAAGTTAATGTGTCTGTCGTCACTGTAATCAGATATTGGCAGTGACATCACTGGGCCACCTACTAAAAAGTGACCTGGTGTTAAGTAGTTGTGGAACTCATCCAGATCTTCAGTTAGAGGGCAGAGAGGTCTAGAGTTCATGCAGGCTTCAATTTGTAAGAGTAAAGTCTGGAACTCTTCATAAGTTAGTTTTTGATCTCCCAATACACGGCGTAGATGGTACTTCAACTGGTAAGGTCAATGATTTAGGTAGTTTTCCCGAGATTTCGTTTAGTTGGGCAATTAAGTTTACAGGAGTGAGTAGATGCACGTCCATGTGCCCCTTGTAAATATCAGTTAGTGAGTTGTAAAGCATTTCCTGCATTGTTCTCATGTTTTTCAGGAGTAAATATGTTGTGAGAGAAGCGGAGTTGAAGTAGTTAGTGGCCATCATGGCTTCCACAGCAGATTCTACTTTGGCTAAGCTCATGTCAGTCTTGTTCATATAGCCTTCAATCATGTTAAATTGTCGGTTGATGTTATCTTCAGTTTTCTTCAGCACTCTATTCTCTAGTTCCACAATAGAAGTTTGGTTCTTTACGAGGTTAAGCAAGTGATTTTCATTAGTTTGTATTGCTTCAATGTCTTTCTGGTATTTTTCTGCAAACTGCTGGTCTAGCACGCCAAACAGAGTGTTAGCAATGCTGCCGACGCCGTTGATTAAACCTCGTTTTCTTCGCTCATACAGGTGTTTGTTTGGAGTCAGTAGAATCATGTTGTAGTAGTTAAGTATTTCTTTCTCGTGTGATAATTGAGATAAGGTAGTTTTACAATATCTAGGATCTGTCTGATCACATAGCTCGTTGAGACCTTGAAGATAGTTTTCAATTCGTTTTATTCCACTCCAGTAGTTAGTTAAGTTATAATACATAAGTAGTGTCCATTCATCATGAATCATTTGCAGTTTGCCAACGGTGTCATAATATATAGGTCGATCTAGTTCAAGCGCCGTAATGTGAGCGCCTGACGTCACAGCTCCATATGATGCAGACATGAAAGTAAACAATGCAAGTATCATTGTAAGCAATGACGAATACATCTTTGTTTTCTTCGGTCTCATTGATCGTTTGGAGGACGTATCTTGCAGATGGTTTTCAGATGTTTTCATAGTAGATGATTCTCCACAGTTTTCAGTTTGAAGTGGGAGTGGAGACAGTTTCGTTACAGGTCGCTTGATTATGCCAGTTTGCGTTTTCAAGGTTATAACTCGCACATAACCGTCGGCACCGGGATGAGTTTCGAGCACACGACCCATGGCCCATTTTCCTGGTGGCATGTTGTTATCCTTGATCAGCACGATATCATCTTTCTGGATGTTTTTAGTTGGTTTGTTCCATTTACTGCGGCCTTGTAGTTGAGTAAGGTATTCATTAGACCAGTTCTTCCAAAAGTGTTGTAGCATGTTCTCAGTTAGTTGCCATCGTCGGCGTAAGTTAATGTGTCTGTCGTCACTGTAATCAGATATTGGCAGTGACATCACTGGGCCACCTACTAAAAAGTGACCTGGTGTTAAGTAGTTGTGGAACTCATCCAGATCTTCAGTTAGAGGGCAGAGAGGTCTAGAGTTCATGCAGGCTTCAATTTGTAAGAGTAAAGTCTGGAACTCTTCATAAGTTAGTTTTTGATCTCCCAATACACGGCGTAGATGGTACTTCATCGACTTAACAGCAGCCTCCCACAGACCACCAGCGGTTGGCCACCCGGGGGCGTTGAAGTGCCACACCACCTCCAGATTTTCAATGTAATCGAAAAATTCAGGTGAAAGTTGTTGTTTGAACTCTTCGTACTCGTTGCGTAACATTTTTGAAGCGCCGATGAAGTTAGTTCCGCAGTCGGAATAAACGTGTTTAGGGGTTCCGCGACGAGCACACATCCTCTGGAAGGCAGCGATGAAAGTTTCCGTGCTGAGATCAGATACAAGTTCTATATGCACGGCCTTTGTCGCCATACATACAAAAATAGCGATGTATCCTTTTGAAGTTTTGACCCCGCGGCCTTTGTTGAGTTTAACCTCCACGTGGCCGGTGAAATCGACTCCTGTATGTGTGAATGGTCGAGATGGAGTTATTCTTTGTTGAGGTAGGTCAGCCATAATCTGTTGATTTTCAGTGGCCTTGTGACGATGACACCGCACACAGAGTCGAATTTTTGCTTTAACAGCTCTATTTCCACCGATGATCCAATATCGCTGTCGTATGTAGGCCAATGTAAGCCTGGCGCCACCGTGGAGTGTTGAAGAGTGGGCTTGCTCGATGAGTAGCTGAGTGAAGCGTCCCTGTCGAGGTATGATGCTGGGGTGTTTCGCCTCGAACGACAGGTTTGAGTTGTTAATGCGACCGCCGACTCGCATTATTCCCTTCTCGTCTAGATAAGGGTTAAGTTTGTAGATCACGCTTCTAGTTGAAATAGTTTCTTTTTTCTTCAATTGTTTATATTCGTTGTCGAATTCTGTTCTTTGAACGAATTTTATAAGTTGTTGTTTTGCAGTTGTGATTTCCGCAGAAGTGAGGTATGCGGTGTCGTATTTTTTGTTGCCACGCAGATTTGCAATAAAGCGCAGTATCCATGCCGTGACTCTTGTTACACGCGTTAATGAACTGCATTTATTCAATAAGTCTTCAATGAAATTGTTTTCATTTGACCTAGTTAGGGCTTGCACCTTCTTGGTTTTGAGTTCGATGTTAGTCGTGTAACACGTGAAATTCTTGTTATCTTTGTTTTCAGTTAATGTTTTCAGGAACTCTGGACCTTCCCACCATAGGTTGTAGTTAACGAGTTTGCTGGGGTCCAGACCTCGCGTAGCGCAGTCAGCTGGATTTTGTTCTGAAGGAATGTACTGCCAGTTTTCTGAAGGAGTTGCTTGTTTGATTTTCGCAACCCTGTTGGCTACGTATCTCTCCCACTTAGTAACATCACCTTGCAGCCAGGCTAGCACGATTTGTGAGTCACACCATGCTCGAACCTGGAGGTCATATCCTTTGAAAGCTTGCTTAATTTTTTCAATTAGTTGTGAGAGTAGTAGTGCGCCACATAGTTCCATTCTAGGCAATGTTGTTTTTTGTGTCAGCGGGGCAACCCTAGTCTTGGCAGCAAGTAAGTTTATAGCAGCCGGGCTGTCCTTTTTCGTGACGTAGCTGTAGATGACGCACGCGTACGCCTTCTCGCTTGCGTCACAGAATCCAAGTAGTTCGATGTTGGACTGTTGTCCGCCGAGCCATCTCGAGAGTTTGATATCTTTCACTAGTGAGAGCTCGCTTCTTAGCTTCAGCCAGTCTTTCTCGATATCAGTTGGTACAGGTTCATTCCATTCGACCTTGGCTGTCCACACACGTTGAAAGATTAGTTTGGCAGTGATGGTGACGGGCGACAACCAGCCTAGTGGATCGTAGAGTTTTGAGATCTCAGACAGTAGTACCCTCTTGGTTAGTTTTGAGTTAGGTTTGTCGTCTAGATCCCAGTTGATTGAAAATGTGTCACTGTTAGGACTCCATCCAAGGCCAAGTGTTTTCATCGATTCTTCATGTTTGAAGTCAAAGTTGTTGTTAGTGGAGATTTGGTGTTCAGGCAAGTTTTGAAGTAAAGCGTTGTCATTTGCTGACCACTTTCGCAGATTCATGCCTCCGCCTCGTAACAGCTCTATTAGTGATGTTTGTAGTTCGATAGCTGCACTTATCGAGTTATGTCCGCTAACAAGGTCATCGACGTAGAACTCGTCTTGAAGTTTGAGAGCGGCCTCCGGGTACTTATCACCGTCATCCATCGCCAGCTGCTTCAGAGTTCTCATCGCCAGCCATGGGGCACATTTCATTCCATATGTTACAGTGCAGAGCTCGTATTCTTGAAGTTGCTCGGAGGGTGAGTTTCGCCAGATGATTTTCTGCAGTTTTTGTTGATCTTGAGTGACCTCAATGCAGCGGTACATTTTCTCGATATCGGCGGTGTATGCGTATTTGTATGATCTCCACTTGATGATGAGAGTTTGGATGTCTTTTTGTAAGTTGGGGCCTTTCTCTTGTAGTTGGTTGAGACTAAGGCCGCTAGTAGTTTTCTGAGAGGCGTTAAAAACTACTCTCAATTTAGTTGTAGTTGATTGTTCACGTAGCACGCCGTGATGAGGTAAATAACATTGAGGTACGTAGGTAGCAATCGGAGACGCCGGTTTCATGTGGCCTAGTTTTAAGTATTCTTCGATAAAGTCTCGGTACATCAATGCGAGTTTGTTATTTCTCTCAAGGCGTTTTTCAAGTTGAAGGAATTGAGATATGGCAGTAGATCTCGAGCTTCCCAGTTTTTCTTCATAATCAGCACAGAAAGGCATCTTTACGATGTATCTTCCGTTAGTTGCCCGTTGAACGGTTGTAGAGTAATGTTTTTCGCAGTAATCTATCTCTGATAAGTCGTTGTCGTTTTGAACAATGTCTTCGCTCTCCCAGTACTTAGAAATTTCGTTGAGATCAGTAAGTGTTACATGGCAGGCCAAGGTCGAGTTTGTGTTCAGTTTGCCGCACAGTATCCACCCCAGTTGTGTTTGTTGCGCAATTGGAGATTGTTGGCTTCCTTTTCGTACTCCATCTAGTAAGATGTCTGAGTACACGTCAGCTCCCAAAAGTAGGTCAATAGGGCGTGACATGTGGAAGTCTGGATCTGCTAGCTCTAAGTTCTTGAGGTGCGGCCAGTTAGCTCGTTCAAACGATGAGTTAGGTAAGTTGTTAGTAAGCTTCTTCATTATGAGGACTTTAGTTTTAAATGAATAGTCAGAGATAATTGACTTGCAAGATAGTTGAAGGCAGCCTCTGCAGTCTCCAGAGACAGTTCCTACTCCAGTGATAGTTGCGTTCAGTTTTTCCCTGGGTAGGCGTAGCAGTTGAGCAGCCCTTTCATTTATAAGGTTTACTTGAGAACCTTGGTCTAGTAAAGCTCGAAGTTTTACATAAGTTCCATTCACAGTCTTCACTAGTAGTTGCACAGTTGGTAGTAAGATTTCTAGCTCGTCGATGGATAGATGATTAGATGATGGTTGCGTAGAAGTTGAAGGTCGTGAAGTTAAGTTAGTTTCGTTCAGTTTGACTCCGAATGTAGTTTTCTTCGTAGGGTTATGCAATAATGTATGGTGCTTCATATTACATTCCTTGCATGTTTTCGACGAAGTGCATTTGTCATTACCGTGGCTAAACAGACAGTTTTCGCACACGTGCAGTTTTGCGACACAGTTACTCCGCTGCGTAGCGTTCATGTTGACGAACTTTGGACATTTCATAAGCACGTGATTTCCGTTGCAG
This sequence comes from Pyrausta despicata, assembly GCA_963921415.1. Lineage (NCBI taxonomy): Eukaryota > Metazoa > Arthropoda > Insecta > Lepidoptera > Crambidae > Pyrausta > Pyrausta despicata. Next base: position 16,905,092 of record OY992851.1, on the reverse strand, counting down.
TTAGGGCACTGACCGTAGGTCGTGTGATATGTTTTCTTTGTTTCGTAGTAATTCTTCATAGGAAATGGTTTTGATTTGTGGAAAATGGGCTTCTGGCTCACAGATGTGGGAGTTTCTTTCTTCAAGTTTTTCATAGTTTCGTATGCCATGAATTTGCTCTCGAGGAAATATAAAAAATCGCTCAAGACTTGTAGCTCTCTATGATCTTGCAGTTCTTTCATGTATTCAGTGTAGGTAGTTTTGTCTAGTTTCTGCGACATTAGATGCACGATGAGTGGATCCCAGGTGGCGGTGTCAATACCGATGTTCGCAAGTCCATTTAAACATTCAGTAATGACGTCGTGCATCTTCTTAAGGTTGTAGTTATCAGGTTGTTGTATAGTTGGCAGGTTGAGCATGGTGTTGATGAATGATGTAAATTGTAGGCGTCGGTTTTCATAGCGTTGAGTTAGGATGTCCCAGCACGAGTTATAGTTGTCGGCACTGATGCTAAGATGCTGCACTAGCCGTTCGGCTTCACCTCTCAGCTTAGATTTGAGATGCTGCATTTTTTGTGCTTTGTTGATCATAGGGTTGTTGTGTATAGTCTCCACGAAGAGGTCTTTGAAAGAGATCCATTGAGTGTAGTGGCCAGTAAACTCAGGTATCTCCACCTTTGGTGCGGATGTTTCATAATGCACGGTTGACCAAATCTTGGAGTTTAAGTTACGCCTCATATCATCGTACCTGTCCTCCATGCCGGTGAACATATCGTAGTACTTAGTGTTAGAACCTTTGAGTTTGGCTTCTAACTCCCAGTGCAGTTTGTCGATCACATCCCACTTAGCTTTTAGTGTAGAGAGATGATCTTGAAGTTCCCACTTTTCACGTATGGTGTTGAGGTTTACCTTCGACATAGCACGATCGAGGGCCTTGAAGTTACACAGTTGTTTTTCCAGTAGTGAATTCGTTGATGAAGACTCACTCGTTGCGATGTCCTCCAGCATTCCAGTTAGTCCAGTTAGGTCGAATTCCACAGGTTTTTTATCACGTAGCTGTCGCAAAAGTCCTAGCATGTCGTTCTTCGTAGCTTCATAAAGTTGTTTGGTGTTTTCGTAGATGTTCTCAGTGAAGTAGTTGATGGTTTTGTCTTCATAAGTTTCGAGTAACTGTTGGTGTCGTTCTTCGAAGTCGTTCCATTGAGCTTCGAGTGACTCTAGTCGTTTAGTTAAGTAGTCTTCATTTTTTCTAGTTGGACTATCCTTTTTGTAGTTAGCACAAAGAGTTTTGATGTTGTTGAAGCACTGTTGTTGTAGTTCCAGCATGCTGATAGTTTTCGTAGAAGTTAGTTATCCTTCGATTAGTTGACTCGTTGAATCTAGTTGGCTCGTCGATCTGGCACGTAGTTGACGGTGGCAGATGAAGAGCTTGGTGTTGATCCCGTTGATCCGGCTCGAAGTAATGTATGGTTACATACACTATAGGTTGAGTTGAGTTGAAGTTGATGAGCACGCACAATAGAAAAGATCACCGTAGTTAAGAAAAGTTAAGTTTAATAAAGTAGTTAAAGTTACAGTTAAAGTTATGGTGGCAAATCTTTCCTTGAGTTGTATATAGTTTGAAAGTTATTCACGTACTGGCTAATTAAAGTAAAAATATCATGCGAGTGATCGCGCGCCTAAAGTAGGGCGCAACGTAAGCGCAAAATAAAGTTGAATGTACGATGGCCTTGCCCGTACAGATCATTACACCATGGTCGTCAAATTGCGAGTAATTTTAGCTTAGTTCGCATAGCTTACGCCGTTTCCCATACGTGTGCGAACTGCAAAAGTATGAAAAACTGCGTGAGCTATGCAAGCTAAACTAAGTAAGCTTAGCTTTTGCTCTGCAATTCGCGTACTGCAATAGGAGTAAACATAGTTCGTTTCAAAACAACTGAGTCTTCTGTCCTTGCGTAAGACGAAGCCTAAAAAGGTAAATATGACGGTTTTTTTAAAATAAATTGTATGAACGAACACACCAATTACCTAGCCCCAAACTAAGCGTTAGCTTGTGCTTTGGTGGCTAGAATAACGGATAGAAACACTTAAATACATTTATAAACACGCATAACTCAGGTACAAATGCTCTTGCTCTTCACACAAACATTTGCCCCTAGTAGGATTCGAACCCACCATAGCCGGTCTTGTAGTCTGAACCTCAGACCACTAGACCAAAGCTGTTGTCAAAAGTTGAAACCTCTGAATTAGACCAGAATTAGTCCGGTAGATTCTAGAAGAAAGGTAAGAAGCAGTTAGGTTTAGAATTTAGTCGCAAAGAAACATAAAACGAAATCAGGAATTTGGGACTAATTAATAGACACGAAATGTGCAAATATCACATTTCAATAGAGTTACTAATACAAGCCGGTTAATTTAATTACATGCAAATCAAGTCGTACGCAGCGCAGTTGTTAATTTGATTAAAAGACGTTCATTTCTTTTTATATTAATTTCGGAAGCAGCTTAAATTATATTTGTAGTTATGTCGTATTTGTAGGTACGACATAAAAAAATATGTCGTACTTTGCTCAAGTTCCTTGTTGTAACAAACGTATTTAATTTGACTCGCTTATTTTATGGAACGCTTACACTGAGTGCATTTAGTTAGTGCTTTCGACCAAGTACGTATTAGGTACCTCTGAACTGAAAACATCACACAAGTACCTGAAACGTGAAATAGTGTCATTCTATCAGATCACGTCGAAAAATGCACTACCTCACAGCACCGTATGAGCAAAAGGATAGATAATGTATCAGATTGTTACCATAATCATACTAAGATGTTTATAATATCTTGTTTATCTAATATTGTTAGCTTACTATTGGAGATTGTCGATAATGAGCAATGTGAAATGACAGCTTATTATACGATCACTCATTACCATAGTAATCGACCATTCATAGCACTAAATTACACAATCCAAAACGTAATGAATGAAACAAGTAAAGGCTGTACAACTCCTGTCTCAAAAAGTAATTAGCCAAAAATGTGCACTGGTCAAATAATCTGTTATGCAAATACTAATGATACTTTGAGTAAAATATTTTGATTGGTTTGGAAAACATGTTTAAAATAAGAGAGCGGAGTTGATGGAATAACTAATGATTAGCTTAGTGGAAGCCATTTTGGAATTAAAACCTGTTTTTGCTAGCTCGGCTTTTCTTTTATTTGTTTATTTTTTATATATTTAAGTTCTGCACAAACATGTGTACAATGGTGGCCTTAATGCCGAAGGCATTCTCTACCAGTCAACCATAGGGCCAAACAGAGAAAATTTTATGTGAACCAAGGAAATTATTTTTGTTTTAAATGTTTTGATAGCAGTTATTGGACGATTTTTTATTGGTTTATTGATTAGGTTGATGTATCAAACGATAAATCAAATCAATATATTAAAAAAAATGTTTTACCGGGAAAGGTGTCTTGAGGTAATGGAACGTAAGAAAAGCGTGGAAGCTTTCCATGGAAATATTCGGTCAGAGTTACTACTTGCTAACTAATATCGTTGATGATTTGATGAATTAAAAATAAAACTAAACAAAAACCAAAGCATGATTACAAACGCAGTTAGCCAAATGGGTGTCGTGACAATATTTGGTCCGAATTAAGATAAGATTATATAAAATTTGGTTGATATTAGCTCGCGCCATGTTTTATATATATCCAAGAATTAACGTGATCTAATAATAAATTGAGGTATTAAAAATAAAGTGAGTATACATGCTTTATAATGACTTATCCACTTTAGAAACCTATTTTCCATCTCTTATTACCACAAATATTTGAAATGTCTAGCAAATACCATTGTAATTATTTAGAAGTTGATTTAGATAATCTTCTTAGTGAATCGTTCGAAAGTCTTCTCGGATCTTTCAAAATGTTTATACTTAAATATAAAATAGTAAACGTCCCATAAATGTCCTTAAACTCACCAATGTCTATTTATACGGCACTAAAAATGTTTGCATTTTGAAATCAGAAATTTACATTTTGATTGGATATTAAATAAAAAATTTGCCCCCGTGCCTCGGTGCGCATGTTAAGCCATTGGTCCTGCGCCTGATCTCTCTCCGGTCATGTCAGATTGCTGTCTCTTCGAACTTTGTGAGAGTGATGGAACAGTGAGTGCACCTGTGTATTGCGCACACACTTGTGCATTATAATATCTCCTGCGCAGTTGGCTGATCTCTGTTGAGATTGGCCGCCGTGGTCGAAATCGGCCAGGAGGATTATTATTATTAAATAAAGATTTTATTGAATACGATATCTGTAAATTTAAGACCGTACCCCATAATTAAGTAAATTCAACTTAATTTGACTGCAATTACGTCAGCGCCTGTTTACTTGTTATACCAGGAAAACTTAGGCAAGAGTTCCAAGCTTTGACTGCGCCTAGGTGTCGTTAAATCTCGATTAATTTCCAATGATTTGGTAATTATTTTGCCATTAATATCGTAGGCGTACGTGACCAAGAGCACGGTGCAGGCATAATGAAAACAATCCATTTATTTCATGGAAATCGCCATTTAATATCAATTAGCGATCGGTGTTGACTAACAGACTGTTCCGATCGGATTCCGAGCTGGTCTGCTGTGCCACTTTAAATAGTACCGTGACGCGTGAGAAGATTAAGATAGGGTGAATCGGTGGAAATTAAGAAAATCGTTAGCCTTCAGACCATATACGAGTATCTACGTGAGGCTGGAATCCCACATACAGGGAGTCATAAATCGTATTGTTAAAGACAGTCCAGGGACAGCGCAAATGAGACTCATAATACATGTTGTGTCGTTGTTTTAAAAGCCGCTGTTTCTCAATATCTCAGCTTCCATTTCATCTAGTAAGTTTGGACTCTGTGTCTGCCTTTGTCATTCAGCTCAGTCAGATTTTTTATATTTGTTATATGTTTAGAACTAAAAGTGTCCGACTTGTATGATCTGGCACAGAATAGGAAAGAATGGCGCACTTTAATGTCGGAGACCAAGATCCACTTCGGGTTGTTGAGCCAGCCAAGTAAGTAAGTTATATGTTTAAGAGGTAACAAAACTAATACAATATTCAATTGCGGTCGACAGACAGGCGCCACACTCCAACTATCTAGCTAAATCGAAAACTAGTTAATTTAATAAGCCAGTATTAATTATCGCAATTAGAAGACGATTGTCAATCCAAACATTTGCAAACTTTGGCCTACGTGACTTCGGATGCGTTTAAAGGTAATAAGCAAAGTCATTTCTGTAATGACTAATAAATAAGCAATCAAAATGCTTAGCTAAAAATAGGCAAACCTTCATCTTATTTTTAGAGTGCCAAAATTAACAGCAGTGAAACTGTGTAGTTAAAATAGTTCAGTAATTAGTATTGAAGAAAGAATTTATCGATAAGTAATATATTTCACCCTTTATTATTATTAAGCATCGACCATGATGATTGTGACTTTTTAGACACTTAGTTTAAAATCATATACGTATACATACAGCTTTTACCCGCGACTTTGTCCGCATTAGCTAATTTTGTTTGAATGCGTTGTTTTCCGCTAATACCAATTTTATCCAAATATAATTCAAATCTTTGGTAATTTATGAGTGAAAGCGTTTAGATTCCCCGGAAAGTAATTTTTCTCAAATGTGTTGTTTTCCCGGGGTCAAAAGTAACTCATGTGTTTTATAAAGTCCCAAACTATCTCTTTACCAAATTTCATTTAAATCTGTTTAGTAGTTGAGGCGTATAAACGATCGGCCCACTTGAATTTTCCCATGAATATGCGTCATTTTCCCGCGGCAAAAGTAGCCTAGGTAGTCCATTCTCGGGTATCAAAATATCTCCATTGGATACCAAATTTCACGCAAATTAACCAATTCAGTAGGTTCAGTATTCAGTAGGTAGGTTCAGTAGTTTAGTCGTGATTGAGTAACAGACAGACAGACAGAGTTAATTTCGCATTTATTATATTAGGAAAGAAGTATAGAAAAATCATACCTATCAGCTAAACATGAAACATGATTTGTATTACATATTTTAAAAATCTATTTGAAACGCACTTTTAGGAACCTTGAAATTGGATGATAAAAAAATCCAGCTTAAGATATCCCAGGAGAGCGATCCATCTGCTTCGTGGAGGGCTCTGGGCGGTGGGCACTACGACTGTTGATTTCAGTTAAGAAATAACAAAGGACATTTGACGTGGTTATCATGACGAAAGGCATTCAGTGATTAATTTTTAACTGATTAATAGTACACACATGTGGTTCGAAACAACTTTTTAACAAAGGTAAAAAGTTTTTAACAAAAAAAACAAAAATGTTAAAGAAAGAATGCAGACATAACATTTTCGGAGTAATTTATAGAAACGTTTTCTATGTTTCTCTTAAAAGCTTAAAATGTTCTGAATACCATACCCTCAGGTGCACCATACCTTAATATGTTACCATACCCTTAGGTGCATAAAGCATGCTAATTCTGGTAGGAGTTTACCTTAACTAGATCAATTTACCTAAAATATAAATATACCTACAACAACATCACATACATTGATCTGACTCCGTGGTGAGTAGCTTAAGCACTTGTGTTACAGCTATCAGAAAATCCAATAAAAATCCAATAAAATCCATTTATTTCTGTAAGTAGGCTAACAACTAGGACTTTTACACGTCCCAACATATAAATTAACCCTACCACCGCTTCGGGATAATTTGGGCCAGTGCTGAGAAGAAGCGGCGCAAGAAACTCAGTCACTATTGTCATTGCCTCTTTTCAAAATTGATTTACAATAATTGTAATTGTTTGCATTTAAACATTTCCATATATCTCTGTCATTTATATAATCATCAATTTTATAATATCCTTTCGACATTAATACATCTTTTACAACTGTTTTAAAATAAAAGGTAGTTTAGTAAAAATTAATGACTCTTCTAGAAGTTTATTATAGTACCTAATCAAATCACATCTGCAGGATGCATCCAGAGAGGTGGGCCCGAGTCGTCAACAAATGGGTGCCTACAGACGGCTATCGCCGAAGAAACGATGGAGTGACGACTTGGTCAATACAACAAGGGACTGGGAAACGTTGGCAATGGTCAGGGACAGGTGGAGAGACTTGGGCCTTTGCCCAGCAGTGGGATGATATAGGCTAAATAAAAAAATGAATTCAATGAATTTAGACGTGTCTTCTTGCTATAGCTCTTGAATGGACACACAGACATTCGTCCCCAGAGACCGATACGTCTGCCTACTCAGGTGGCATCCTTGATTATTCGTCAGGGTTGTCACAAAATTCAGCGTCCGTTATAAATGGTAAACTGATTGCTTCGCGATTATTCACACCTATTGATCGCGCCAATCTTTGGCACCGAAAAAAAAAATGAATGTGTGATCGATGCTGTTTGAAATGAATAAGGAATAAGATCAGTATTTGAGATAAGAATAACTTAAAATCAACAACTTTACTCGGAAATAATAAAAACAAATCATCTTGAGAATAATAGCTAAATAACTCTTATGTGTACTAATACTACTAATATACTAGTATTTAATTTAATTTAATTTTGATTTTTAATCATTATTTAATTATAATTTATTTTATACTCGTATTTGATTAATTATTGTCGTGTATGTAAATTATGGATAATGTTTATCTGAAATAAATAAATTTCCATTTTATTTAATTTATACCTTACAATTAGTTGAGGAAAATATTTTCATTTGTATTACATACACCTCGATCCTAGCTAGTGTTTAAACAGATATACGTAATGGGTTAACCCCTCTTTACTAACAATCATCACGCATAAAATATTTTGGCTAATCAAATTATATGTAATACTCACTCAGAGTAAGTAGTCATCATTATTATGACTCACGGAATTGTTTTGCTTGATATCGATTTTAATATAAGCCTTGCCAATAAAATTATTACATGGGAAAATATGCAAAACCGATGTTACGAACCTTCCTTCTAACTTCATTTAAATGAGGTTGCGCTAACTACTGACTGGTTCCAATATTCTATCTATACCTTTAAATGATTGATTGATTTTAAATGGCTTTTATTACAAAATAAACTTTAAGTAATCTTAGGCCTAGAGTACATTTGAATTAAATATAGATAACCGTCAATTCCTTAGTATCGTCTATAACCTCAGAGAGCTTTTAGTATAAAACTGAAAGTTATCTTAATTTCAGTTATAGGCAAGAAGATAGAAATTTTCGAAATCTACCATATCCTAATTAAAAGATCCGATTAGTTGATTGGTTTTAAAGGTCAGAAAGTCATTTTGCTCTGTCTTATTAGAGATACACCTTCTATGTATAATAAGTTATGTAATAGTTTATCCGTTGTCTAGTACCCATAACACAAGATTAATTGGTGTGACTGTTGTGAAATATTTATTATTATTTATTTATTAGAGGTGCCTGTGGCGCAGTGGTTGCAGCGCTTTGGTAGAGAAACCAAAAGTTAAGCAACCTACGGCGCGGTCATGGTTGGGATGGGTGACCATTCTGACCATTCAAGTGACGTCTATTTACAAGCATCTCCACGTTAAGCTGTTGGTCCCGGTTAATATCGATAGATATTAGTTGTTAAGCCTGGTCGGAGGCCCTCGGGCGGCTTAATAACATCTGACAGTAAGGTTGGTCATTTACCTTACACACCCCTCCACCGCGCCCGCACTGAGCCCGCGTGGTGAGTATGGCTTGCACCACCTTTTAGTTGAGGTGAGTCCTGTGCCCAGCTGTGGGACGTTTATAGGCTGATGATTTGATTTATTTATTATTATTAGTTAATGTGGCGCTTTGTATCTACTCGTGATCTATTGTTTTCTTATCACAAACCTTAAACAAAGCCACACGTCACACCTGTCGTTAGGTAACGTCAATTTGTATTACTAACTGATTACAAATCACTTAAATATCGACTCCAGTCATTCCCTTGTAAATACCACGATTCCACAATACATAGTATACCTAATTCAATCACTAATTGCCGCTCTGAGCATGAATCATTGTGTTGCTCCATTTATTGTTTATCTTTTATAGTTAGTATACAACAAATATTGAAGTAAAACTTTCCACCTATTTATGTACAGATGGTTTTCACGCCGTCCTGCGAAAACGAGTGGCTTCCCTGTGGGAGCGAGTGCGGAGCAGCACCAACACTCTCCTGAAGGCTATTGCAGAGAGGGTATACAGCCCTATCACCGCGCACTGGGCATCAATCCACGTTCGGTCCAATCCTAGTTTTAAGTTCTATTAGAGCTTGAAGCTGGGATTGGCTTCGGACGGTATTTAAGTGTTTTTTTTTTTTAGTGTTTTATTTTATTTCATTTTATTTTATTTTATCTCTTAAGTTAGTTTTTAGGTTAAGAATGTATGGAAATTGTTTTCTGAAATAAATGTTTCATTCATTCATTCATTATGTATTTATTACTAAACAAATATTTTAAGTCCGAGGACGGCTGCCGGCCGACACCGCGCGCTACGCATCTGTTCGCTGACGCGTGTGATTTGTGTTAATATTTTAATAAGATTGTTACATTTTTATTATTTGTATGTAAGGTAGTCTGTAAGGTATTTATAATATGGGCTTGTATTTTTTGAAATCTGTTGCCTGAAATAAAGGAATTATTAATAAGTGCTATCAAAATCTAAGAATGCTAATGAATCAGTTAAATATACCGTAAAGAGAGTATTATTGCTTTATCTTTTTATTTAAAAATGCAATTAGTTATAGAATTGATTTATCTTTTGGTATAAACCATACCATTTGGTATAATAACATGTCTTTTGAGTGACAGAGATTACAATATGGCATGACCCCATTCTTTTAAACTCACTCATTCAGCGTGCTATGGAAAGGTCTATGTTGGAGATCTCATTAAGGAATAAGATCCGGAACGAGGTCATATGACATAAGACTAAGGTAACTGATGTTGTCCGAAACTGTAGCAAGCTAAAGTGGCAGTGGGCTGGCCATGTGTGTCGCAGAACCGACGAGAGGTGGAGCAGAAAGGTTCTCGAATGGAGACTACGCTTAGGTAAACTTAGAGTGGGACGCCCCCCGGCTAGATGGACAGATGACCTGAAGAAGGCAGCTGGTAGTGACTGGATGCAAAGGGCGGGAGATCGTGCGCTGTGTCACTCCTTGGGGGAGGCCTATGTCCAGCAGTGGACTGCAACAGGCTGATATAAATGATTATATTATAAACTTCGCAATACCTATAGATAAACATAATTTCGCCACATACAAAAACAACATTTTCCAAACTTCAACAGCTATCTATCAGTAACCCAACTAAATGAAAGCAAGACAAGCTCATTCAAAATACAACTCCATCAGAAAAACTCAGCTTCTTACACGGAAGACGTCGCGTGATGGATGACGCGCGACTGACAGCCGCGTGATTGTCCGTTTGTTTGCGTGATTGTATTCAAATCACAGCTACGAACTGTTATTAGGGTGTGGCGTAAGCGATAAGATTTCGGAGAGTCCCTGTATCTATGGTTCTGGGCTGCTGGACTAAGTTAAATTGCATAATCTATGACGATATAATTGCTGTCGATTTTGGTTGTTGTATGGAATTGACATTCTCCATTGCCAAAAATGAAGAAAATATTTTATTGTAGGTTAACCTCCTAAGCTGTTTATATAAGCATTAAAGGACTAAGCTACCCGCTTAAATAAAAACGATGCTATGAAGTGAACCTTGGTTTACACTACCAACTTTTATCGAATTCGGTTCGATAGTGAAGGCGTTAAAGCATAACAGACAGACAGAGTTACATTATATATAAAGATGGATAAAATGCAAGTATGGATAGTGCTGGTGTTTAATTCAGAGCATCTCATATTACAGAGTGCGATTTTGACTCGCATACTACAGGTTCCAAAAAATCTATAATACAGGGTGAGCTGTATCTAAATCACCACCATGTATATTCTACGTATATGAATAAATTGCAAAGTGTGTTGGTAAGCGCAAATCTCAAGAACAGCTGAACCGAACTCAAAAATTATTTTTTATGATTTTCCGTATATGTAGTACGGGGATGCTTTAAGACCTGTTTCTTGGTAAGCAAAGAAAAAAATTAAAAAAAATCGGGCAGGACACCTTCTGTGGGGTCCGCTAGTTATTTATAAAAGATTAGTTTATTTTACGGAGCATAAATAAAACCTTCGCTACATTATACTATCGCTCTATCTTACCCCTTGCACCACACTTCCCCGTGATAGATGGTCCGAGGATGAATTTTAGCACGTTGCAAATTCCCATTGTGGGCCGTTTTTGTGCGCGGGCGCAGCGCAACCCGTTGCGGGACTATTGTGGACAACGCCGCAGGACGCCACTAGTGTAGCGCAGAAACAATGGCAATGCTTAGAGAAATCGGATTGGTGATTCAGAGGGTCCTGTGTTGTTTCTCGATCTGAGATTGTTTTGTTATAAACTTAGTAGTTATTTTGTCGTAAAAACGTTTTATATGACACCTTAAGGTGCCCAAGGTAGATAGTAATTATTGGTAATGATTCGGTAAGCTGTTTAGCTGCTGTATTCAATAAACAAATCTTAGTTTTTTTAATTAAAGTAGTAAGTAATTAGTTAACGTAAAGCCTTATGTAGATAAATAGGAGTTTCACGCAACGTTTTATTAAAACTAACTTATTTACTAAGTAATTCAACGAAGATGTTCCCACTTATTACTCTATTCATAATAAAAAAATAATGCAAATAAGTATGTAATAAGGTGTTCACCACGAGACACGTGTAAGTATTTATATTCATTAAAAAAATGTATTTAATTTAAACACCAGTGTTGCAGTCCCACGGATTTCTAAAGCCGCAATAATAGTTGGTGAATTCGAAATCAAATAGAATGTCTATCAAACCGCTTCCTTTAACAATTTATGTAATCAATATCATGGACCAGTAGTGTGTATTCACACGCAATTCATACACACTTGACGGGTAAAAGAGTTGTAAACAAATTACAATAATTGTGTCGATAAAAACCTTCTTTTAAACGTGTCAGAAGTAATCAGCGCTTTTGTCTGTGTGTACGATACCTCAAAAGTCCAAAACCTGTTGTGCTCGCCGAAACATTATTGTACAGTAGTAATTCTATGAATCCCACATTCACTAGTAAATGAGGATTTAAATATTTATTTTTTAATCCCACCTGTTTTTCATTTAACAGTAAAAATAAAGACTCTTTTCACATTTTTCTGAGTGAAAAAGATTCCATGGTTCAAATATTTATCTGTTTTTAAATAGTAATAGTACCTATATAAATTAAAAAAAAATATATATTTCACACAATTAGTACGTACTTGTTGCATTTCTAAGGCTCAGAGAGCAAATATTTATAGCGGCTAAAGATCTTCACCGATTATTTGTACGTAGAGGATATCTTTAGTATGTACTGCTATTTACTTTTAATCAATGTTTTATTGTTGTCAATGTAAATATTATTAGTATTTTAATAAACAATACACTCGCACATGAATATAGGTATTTACTTTTTTCATTAAAAAAATAATCTTCGTTTCTTTTAATATTTCTTTAAATCCAGATAAATCGAACATTTATGACAAAGCGTTGTTGTTAGTTTAACAAACGGTTAAGAAATGTTCTGTTTAAAAATACACACGTGGAAAAATAACTTTAGCGGGGTTTGTCAAACTTAATCTTAATCTTTGTTGTATTTTTGTGCATGAGTATGTAAATTTAAGCTTGTTTTCGACTTGGTGTAAACTGTAAGCTACAAGTGGTTTGAAATAAATAAATAAACTTAAATTGCGTAGTTTTTGTGATTGACACATTTTCTATTTTAATAAAAAAATATTTGCATAAAGGAAAATAAGGTTGCCAAAGAAATCATCCTAACATATCAAAAAATAAGTTACAAGCTATTTTAATCTATAGAAAGTTTATTTTAATCATTTTGTAACTGCAATACGAGTTCTTTATGAAAATTTCATCAAAGTGTTATTAATATTCATAATCAGTTTCAAGATATCAATAAAATACCATTCGCCAAATCCTTAGACGCACATTCGTGTTTTGCTACTGTTGCCCTTGTTTCTAGGCCTAAATGTTACTACATACTGAAAGTAGGTACGTTGTATGACCTACATTAGAACTGAAAACAAAAAGGTGTTTTTTCATTTTCATTAATTTTTAACGCAGATATTGAAGTTTAGAGTAGGATACAACTTCTTGTCTATATTTTTTTATATATAGATACTGTCAGTCCTCAGCATATCACAAATATTTGTCAACTAAGCAGTTTTTTTTGTCTAAAACTTGAATATCGTTAATCATTGATGCAAGTAAGCAACAATAGGACAATGTTTAATTAGACAGACTTAAAAAATATATACTGCTTTCTCCCAGTATAATCCTGTCGACTTAATAAAATCAAATGCTTTATATTTATATTAGCAGGCAATTTTTTTGGTAATTATTATTTCATGTTTAGGTAAGATGTCATAAATATTTGACGAAGGTGATAACATATCAAAAGCCAAGCTATTTAAAATTGTTTGATTGTTATTTATTAAATACTCATTCATGTTTATTTCAGCGATAAGAATTAGGTAAGTTGTGTTGTTTTTTTAAAACTAAACTGCCAGGCTTAAATAAGGTAAGCTGATTATTCATCCTCCGAGCACTTCGAGTAATTAAGATTAAATAAAAAGAGGTTTTAAGGGGAAACAATATTTTCTTTTATTCATCATAACTCTCTTATCTTAATCCTAAATCTAATTCAATAAATACCTATAAACTTTGGAATTATTTACACATAGAATGCATTGTACAATAGCGGAATGCTAGGTGAGGTACAACAAGGTGAATATTGCGGGCGTGATACACTTGAGATTACCGACTTTGCCACTGGTCCTTGCACTAATTTATACTATCACAGATGTGGGGACTGCAGGCGCGGGGCTCACTGCCGTGACAGCACCGGGACCGGCTTGTAGATGTGGGGGGTCAGGGGGTGGTGTGACGGTGATGGCAGCTCCGGGCTGGACGAGCCGGAGGTCGGGGGCGAGTGCGCCGCGAGCGGGGGCGACGACACCAGCAGCGGCGAGCTCTGCGCAATCATCGCTGAAGACGCCATGGAACCCTGCAGCATCTGCTGGTTGAGGAACGCCGCCGACGGCATGCGCTCCGAGCCGTACAGCGCCGGCGAGTAAGGCAAGCCGTACGGCATCGCCTCAGCGCCACGGAACGCAGGGTGCATCGCGCTCGGTGCGACCGGAGGAGTCTTCATTTGCATCGGCGCGTATCTTTGGTACAGCAGCTGAGAGTACAGACCGACCAGCTGGGAGTATGCCGTCGGCGGGTACGCTCCGGGCAGAGGTGCGCCGGGAAACAGCGGCCGCTTGAAACATGCCAGCCGAGATCTGCCGTTCAGAGCCGATCGCCGACGGAGTTTGCCCGTGGTGCCTCCGATGAACACGTCCTCGGCCGAAGCGTCCAACATCCAGTAGTTGCCTTTGCCGGGGTCGTCGTAGTGTCGCGGCACTTTCACGAAGCACTTGTTCAGACTCAGGTTGTGACGGATCGAGTTCTGCCAGCCTTGTCTATTTTCTCTGTAGTAGGGGAAGTTGGTCATGATGTACTCGTAGATCCCGTTGAGTGTCAGTCGTTTCTCTGGGCTGTTGCGGATGGCCATCATGATGAGAGCGTTGTAGCTGTAGGCCGGTTTCTCGTGTTTCTTGTCCTTTTTGTCGTCGTCTTTAGGTTTGGTGCAGTCGACGGGTTCCGTGCCCGTGACGTCGAGCTCGGAGTCGCTGAGGTCTGCCTCCGAATGCGACGCCTCGGTGGACGAGGGCGCAGGGGAGGGCGGCGGTTTGGTTGCCGCGTGGTTCATCAGTATGGAATTGATACTGAAATCTCCTTCGAACTTCACCATTATCAATTAGTTCTGTGCACTTATAACTGTGTAGCGAGACGCGTGTGCGCTGTCACTGCCGCGAGCGGACTGGCGGCGCGAGGGCGGCGCGCGCATTTATACGGCGCGCGCGCGGCCCCGCCCCGGCAGCTTTCAGCGCGCGCCTCAGCCAATGGGAACGGGAGCTTTCGTTACATAGAGCCACACCCGCTTCCCGAAGCTCCGCGCCGAGCCCCGCTCCCTCTCGCTCGCTAGTTTTATTTTAGCTCTGCGCGCGCGCCGACGACTCTATCAAATCCCCACGTTCTTTTATTGCTTCTATCTATGGCATCAATTAAACGATTGTGGTTTGTAATTTGATTTATGGTATTATTAGGCGTTTAAGAGCGTGCCGAATGCGTTCCGATGGTTTTGTGTATTGATTTAGAAATTAGAAGGCTCTATCAAGTAAAGATGCAGTAATAGATTTTGGGATTAGCCTTGATAACTTAGCTGGTCTCTTTAGGTTAGCTAATGAGTGTAAGTGGTAAGTTAAATAATTAATGAGTTCAGCTATCAATATCATCATTTTGTATGGATAGAACAATTCGTATGCGACGTGTATTTCTTAAGAATGAATTAGTTCAAAACAGGCCTTACTAATTACATTTACCTATCAGAATGACTTTGGCTTGCAATGAAGGTTAAAGAAACACTAAATTGGGTTTTTTTTTTAAAAAAATGAATTGCATCAGTGTTAACATAGTCGAGTAGGTGTTAAATAACATTAAATTTAAACAGTTGGAGATGTTTTCGGCCTTACCAAATACGGACGCTTTATCTTTTGCGTCTTTCCTTGTGATACCTACTTTTATGTTGTAAATAATTTTCAAAAGGCAACGGCACGAAATTGTAGAATTCATGTGCAATTAAAATTGTTGAAACTCCCAACCGTAATTCCAAGTAAACTTACTCTTCCCTAGTGGTTTATATTCGATATATTTAATATGTCTATGAAGTAGAAATAGTAATATTGCTTAAGCAATAAGCCATAAGAATAGTGATGAATATTTGTATTGTCAGCACAACAAGGCATAAAAGGATTTTGGACTAAGCACACGAAAAAACGCACGCTATCTTATTATGAATCTAAAATAATAAACATTTGATAACTCGTGCTACTGATAGTGTTATCTTGCCAGTTTGTCGGGCAAGGTTTTGATTACTAATTTTTATCAAATCATTGCACACGGTACAGATAAAATTAAAATTGAATAAAGTTTTGGATATTGTTACTTTTTAAGTCATGAAGTGATAATAATTTTCTGGTCACTTACCTTGACTATTAGGCAAAAAAAAATATTTATTTCGCATTGAGTACGACAAACGCAGGTACGTATACCCGATATAGATACCATAAGCTTTTGCTTTTGCTTATTGTTAAAAAATATCTAATCCTGCATTTACTTCGAACGGTAAAAATATATTAATGTTGAGTATTTTCACCATACTTATGTTTGTAACCGAACTAAGTTAACTAAGAAATGGACTGCTACAGCCGCCTTTTTCCATTTTTCTTTAAGTATATTTTATTTTAACGTTGTAATAACAGAACTTCTTAGTTATGGAACTGGAAAAAATGGAGAACTTGGAACAATGGTGACAAGCTCTCATGGTTTTTATTAGTTTTCGAAGGACTTAGCTTCGTAGTTAAGCTTGTCCGCTACCGAGCTTATCGCATTAATGTACTTAAGCTCATTAGAATACTGTTTCCGGCTAAAATATGGTCGCTATTAACACGTCATCGATTTAAAAGAAATCGTGCTTTTTTGAACAAAAGAAAACGTGTTGTATAAAATCATTTTTGATGTAGTAACTGCTCATAGTGTCTTTTGTGTGTATAGTAGTATAATAGTCCTCCTGGCCGATTACGACCACGGTGGCCGATCTCAACAGAGATCAGCCAACTACGCAGGAGATATTATAGTGCACAAGTGTGAGCGCAATACACAGGTGCACTCACTGTTCCATCACTCCCAAAGTTCGTTGAGACGGCAATCCGACATGACCGGAGAGAGATCAGGCGCAGGACCAACGGCTTTGCATGCTTTCCGAGGTACGGGGGTGTGTAATACCGCAAACTTCCCGACTCCGAGCTGTTTTAAAAAAAATCATGACAGAAAATCTCAGAAACAATTTTGGCTCGACCAGGGAACCCAGGACCTCTCAGATGTAAGGCAGAAACTTTGCCAACGAGGTAGTCTAACTAGTTTGTATACGCAAGCCACAAATATACAAGTAGAAAATATCTCAAGATATACAATTAACTTATGGCAAGAGTACCTAGATACTGTTTAATTTCGATGTGAGCGAGTGTTCAATTAGATTACAATGATACACTCAAATAGGCCTAATCTGTTTATACGAATACGAGTATAACATTAAAAAAGAAGTTAAAAAGGAGACAAGTCACGGTAGAGACGAGGGACCGACGATGATTTGATCGCATTACGTGCTATCAACCTCTTTAGAAGATGACTTATCATACAGATTCAAGCGTGGAATGATAAGGGCTGTGACGGACTCACAGTGGACGGACAATGCCCCAATGACCGACTGCTGTCAGGGTTGCCCCTAAAGACCAGTTTAGAAACTAATATTAGGCACTACGTTTGTATCTATTTGAACGAATTATGACGACCACTTTGGTTTAATGGTCAAGAAGATCACTATTAACCAAGAGGTTGCGGGTTCGATCCCCGCACTGTACAAACATTAATTTGTATGCATGAACACGTCTGTTTGTACTGGTCTGGGTGTTATATGTACTTATTTAAGTTTATTTGTAATACCACTGTTGATTCTGATATGTATGACACAAGTGCTTAAGCTACTTACAACGGAGTCAGATCAATGTATGTGATGTTGTTGTATATATATATCAAAAAGTATCTGTGAAGATGACGCAAAGTGATTTTTTATAGTATAAGGTAATGAACTTTACATAGGCGGATATTCGGTTGCAAGTTGCAATACCAATTAAGCTTAGTGAAAACGCCGGAAAAGTTAGGAAAATAATATTTTTAAGAACGAGTTTTTTTAAACATACGAATAATATAGTTTTTTTTATTTAGTCGTTATAACGTAAAGATACTGCTTATATAAAAAAACTAAGTCTGCTGTTAATATTGAAATCGGTTAATAACTCCATTGACACGATTGCATATAGGTACCTACTAAATAAGGGTGGATTATTGATTATATTTTATCATTCAGACACGTCAAAAGCAGATAGTTACGGTTCAATTATTTTTTTACAATGAAAGTAATAATGATATGCGCCAAAACAAATCGATCAATGTCTTGACGTATAAGGGATTAATAATTTACTATCTTATTTGTATGACACGTTTCTGTGTTTTATAATCAGATAGGTTACTAATGCAATGACGTTAATTATTAATTTAAGGACCTATATGAATTTAAAACACACTTAAAGAAAAATGGACTGCCTCAGGCGGGACTCGAATACGCACCTCTCGCAAGCCGGGCGATTGCTCTCCCAATTGAGCTACCGTGACACTTACTCATCGGTCCGAATTCCTTTAAGTGCTCTTTAGCTAAGTGTGTTTGAATTTCACATTGCATTGTAATATATGCTAAAATTAAAGTAACTTAATGAAGTTCCTATAATAAAATACAAAAATATACTTATGAGATCATTCTTGTATCGTAACGTAGATTATTAAAAAATATAATCAACTATTAGAAATAGTTTCCAAGTGAGTTTTAGAACGTAATTTTATTTCACTAAAGTAAAGCATTATCACTAAAAAAACGAGACTACATTTTATTACAGCTTACCCATGGACTAACTCGCTGAAAAAATCGAATGTAACGATTCTTGCAGATCAGTCAAAAAAATAATAGATCTGAATCTAGTCAACCCTATTGTGGTGAGTCAAAAAGGCAACAAAGCGTTCGCGGTGAGTCGGTGAGTCACCGCGGTCGTGTGTGCGCTGCCTTATGTTATGGCGGAACTACAACTCTACACGCGGCCTTTTTTATGTGTTTTCTCTTTTATTTATTATGTCGCAACACCCACAAATTATATCTGCTTAGCCTAAAGGTATGACTGGTAGAGAATGCCCTACGGCGTTAAGTCCACCTTTTCTACATAGTTTTGTTGTGAAATAAAGCTTAAATAAATAATAAATGCCTTTTTGTAGGTTAAAGAAATGGCATAGCGCTGAATCTAGCACTTAAAAAAATTATTGAACGATTAATTTAAATTGGAAGTATAAAAGTGTACGCATATTCTATTATTTTCATCCGCAACAGTAAGACAAACTAGCTATGCTTTAAAAATAAATCGTGAACTATAAAAAGAACTTGTAGAGAACTCATGGCGTTCACAGCTTTCATTTTCGTGAAAAAAAAAACGCAACAAGGATATTTTTCCTTGATTTTTTGCCGTAAATATATGCTGATGCGAAGATAAGACATGCTTTAATGACAATGACTATAGCTCATCTTTTTTAAATAAATCGTGCTAATCATGTAATGTAAAGCTGTTTAAACCATCATTATAGTGATGATGTTTTCAATAACTAGCGGACCCAGCCAAGTCTTGCCCGTTGTATTTTTTTTCTGAGTAGAACTATCCCAGTACTTAAATTAATAATCAATTAGAACAATAAGTTACAAATAGTTTAAGTAGCTCCCGGAATTTATAAAAAACAAAACATTTTGTAATCATCATGTTGAAAATATATGTAACCATACTTAGACAGTTCGAGATTGTCGCCGGAACAAAGGAGATACGTTTTTTTTTTAACAAAAAGTCATAAAACTTGAGAAAGTCAGTAGCAGGTCAAAAAGAACGTAAGTACCTACTTGTAAGATATTCAGTTAAGGCACTTGCAATAGTCACGAAAATCGGGTAGACATAATTATAGAATTAAACATTATTGTACAACACAAAACAATAGTACAGAAAAGTTTAACAAAGAAAGATGTACAATTTAGGCAGTCTTATCGCTTGTAGCGATCTCTTCCGAAACCTTCGGTTAAAGGAACATTTCATTTCATCAAGAATTTGAGCAAAATATATATGGATAATGCCAAACACAGTTTTTACAAAACAATAAAAATAACAATGGTAATGAAACAAACCGATGTAAGTAAATACCACCTCATAGTTGAGGTGAGGCCTGTGCCCAGCAGTGGAATGGGACGTATATAGGCTAATAAGATGGAGAACGATTGAGAAGTAGGTACTTACCATCCCAGTTTTCAGTGCAGGAAGACTGGCAGACGCCACCACCCGAACCCAGGCTGTCACAACTATGACAGAAACGGTGGCGGGTTCCTACGAGTTATAGGCATGTGCATGTCAACCAAATCGAATCCCGCACCTGTGCAAACACCTATACAAATGACAAATCGCATAAAATGCCCAAAGTTTTTTTCGCACAACCAATATGCAAATATTACACACACACAAAGGACACTTCGATTTTGAACAAAGCGGTACCGAGGTACAAAATATGCGATAATTATACTTGAATTATAACACACAAAAACACTCGTGTTTTTATAAAATATTTAAAATTGAACTAAATACTGAACTATAATCATATTGCACTTTGTTATTTTCAATACATTCATAATGAATTGTGATTTCTTTTGTTATTCGAAAACGATCGACTAGAACGCATTTTGCGTGAAACGCGTATGAATCTGGCCATGCCTAACTAAGTGTTGCCTGCCTTAAATATCTTCACTTGATTATTTTTTTGTATTAATAAGCGATTTTTTTCTTCCCAGTTCAATATTTTGTACTCTACGTACAACTTTGAGCGGCAATATATGGCCAAGAAAAGTGTACTTTATGTTTACACGTGCCGCTGTTTTTTGGTGACGACAGAGGATATATTACTTCTTAGTGAATAGCTGAAGCTGATAAACTAAATGAAAGATCAATGAAGATATTATCCAGAAGTTATTTTAGTCTCCTATGTTGAATAGCAGCTTCATCCAGTTTTCATGAGCTGGAAGTGCTATTAGAGTACGGAGGTTTACCAACGAAGTCACATTTTAAAGCATTCGGCTTTTATAACACTATATTGCTTCTACAAGTACTTATTAAAACTTCCAGAACACTGCCAGGATGCCAACATCAATAAGACAATAAAATACATATAATTTCTTTAGTTATTATTATTTATTTTTCCTTTTTTTCCCACTTAACATTCTTCGATCTTATTTTGTTTTGTTTTTTTTATGATGATTCTGTTCGTCACCTTAAGGTTGTCTGAAAGAAAATTCTTTAAGCAATGAAGCCTTATTTGTACATATATTTTATAAATTGTTCTTGTATTGCTTTCCGGGTGGAATGTGCAATAAAAGAAATAATTTATCTATAATTTGAATAAATATCAATTATAAATTCATTATTGTATATTGAGAAATGCTACAAATTAAGACAGAACAAACTTTACACCATTGAAAAACACGGATTCATTTTCTTGACCCTACAACAGTTTTTTCATTTTCATTTTATCAGATTTACCTATTTCAAAACTAATATCATAGCAAAGTGTCTCTTTATTTAAGTGGATGGAAGGCCATCTCATACCTTTTTCCCTGTATATTTATTTCCCATTTAAATATTCACAGTTAATCTGAGCCCGAGGTTCAACATGTGCCGGGTATCGAACCCTGATCGGATCGGCCGCGACAGCGGGGCAGCCAGGCGCGAGGCTACAGGGCCCGGCGATTAGCGGCCCCTTTGCGCAAGCTCCGTTCATAATTAGCTTATTTACCGTCTCTTCAGCACGACTGATAATATTAAAACTTAACTCTTAAACTTCAAAAGATGAAAAAGATAATATTTTGCTTTAAATTTCCACTAAACGACGCCAACGCAGAAAACCAAATATATCCAACTGTAACCACTTGAAAACTAGAGCTGGAAGTCGCAGGACTTACAATACAACTTACAAGTTGACACAGAAGATGCGCCTGAAAACAATACTGACACCAACAAAACACTCAACGCGTTTCGCATCCTTTGGAGATGTTGTCGCTTCGACAGACTAGGAACGATCTAAAATTGCACATGACGTCACAAGACCACTACTCCAATGTGATGTGTTTACTTGAAACACCTACTAAGGTAAGTATGGTGGCAAGAATGTCACGATTGAGCCACGAGCGATTTTGCAACAAAAATGGTTAGTCTCATGTGCCACTGTGTACCTACAACATTTCTTATTTAAAAATCCCAATATTTTATGTTTGGTCTAATTATGTATAGAGGTATTTTGCATAAGCGTTAGCATTTGTGCCCTGATCAAGTAATTAATCAGTTGCTTCAACAATAGTTGATTAATTTATGTAAACACAAAATAAAAGAGTGTGTTTTTGAAAATTAAAAATGTTTTTTTAAATGTTGGTACTAAACAGTATTGCTACAGTATAAATTAACATTTACACGCGAAAATTTCAGAGAGAGAGTAAACATAGTTACACGTGTAGGCGCAAAATACATAATACCTTGAGACTTTACGTAAATCGATGTAAATAAAACATTAAGAAAGCAATTGCACAAACATTTGATTTGGAGACAAAATATTTTGCTTTTCTGTGAGTTATTAAAATTGGAATATCTATGACTAATGCGGTACAAGATGTATGATAAGAAATATTCTTGAAAAAAAAACTTTTCTTTAATAAACTACACTTGAAAAAGAAACTGCGGTCAATATCGATAGCAATATCGTAAAACAGTTCAAAAGAGCCTAGTTAAAGATAAATAATAATAATAAATTATTTATTTCTAGAATTCACTCATTGAAACATACACAAATTTTAAGAGATTCAGACGCAAAAACACCGTCAAAGTCATAAATTCACATGCATTTAAGTAGTTATTAAAATTAGAATTAAATGTAAATATTTCGCCAATATTACACGACCCAAATACCATTTCGCAACTTTCGTACACAGCCATAACAACTTCATTTGTACAATCCCTAATTCGATTCATAAACGAAGCCGCACTTTTTCTCATAATTGCAAAGAATCGTCGACCCTGTTCTCAAACTAAACTAAACTGCTTGTAAAGCTTGAAGCCTAAACTCCTGTTTGGTCGCTTTTCTTTACCTCTCCCGAATGACGGGATACAGTAACCTTAGTTTAGTAGTTTATAAGATTCTAATAATAGTCCTCCTGGCTGATTTCGACCACGGCGGCCAATGTCAACAGAGATCAGCCAACTACACAGGATATATTATAGTGCACAAGTGTAAGCGCACAGGTGCAATCCGACATGACCGGAGAGAGATCAGGCGCAGGACCAACGGCTTAACGTGCGCACCGAGGCACGGGGGTGTAACACCTCCAACTTTCCGACTCCGAGCTGTTTTTGAGAAATTCATGACAGAAATTCTAATAAACAATATTGGCTCAACCTGGGATTCGAACCTAGGACCTCTCTGATGTAAGGCAGAAACTTTGCCACTACACCAACGAGGCAGTCTAAAAGATTCTAATACCTACTTGATGATTTCAGGTTGCAGCCTTATTTCTCGACGGTGAACGAATGTTGTCTAATTTACACAAATATGATTAAATTGACTTCCCCTTGGTCCAGTGGCGGGTTCAACTGGCCGCGTGTTGTGACCCGCACCTTAAGTAAGGTTAAATAATTGATGCCGACAGTCGTTGAGACTGTCATCCTTTAGTGATGGCCTACCACACTATCAATATTTTGAGGTTTGGTTTTTAAAACTAGTCCTTGAGAACCAACACAAACTGTATAACGACAGTTTTTAGAACCACCTCTACAATTACAGTTTCAACACCATTGAATTTTTGCATCTTTATCTTAATTTTCAGCATCTAAAGTACCATTTGGCTGGGCAGCATTTGAAAAATTGCGTCATATCTTCACGTCGACCCTGCCGCAGTGCCTAAAGCCTCCTTGGGGTAGGTCCATGTCCAGCAGTGGACTGTAACAGGCTGATATGATGAAAGTATCATTCGTGTTCGTTTGTGACGAAAAATTACAAGACAGATTGAACTTATATTGCGTGTCAAGGGTCTGTCTTGAACTACAATATTTAGTTAATTTAATTTGGTTTTAATTAACTAAATAAGTGACCAGAAAACACGAACCACCCCACCATCGATGACTTAGACCCATTGCAGCACATCACTAAAACGCCGGGACGATAGTGTATGTATGGCGTGTATGAAATTGAATTATAAACGCGGGTCGTGCGTGGGCGCAGCGCAGCTCGGTGAGACGAGGCCGGGTTGCATCCACTTACTTGGATAGGAGTGGGAATATTGGCCGTTTTTAAAAAAAAGAACACCTTACATTTTTGCATTCTTGGATGCCTGATTTGGAGAAAGGATTAATATTATCGGAACCGTAACTATCATGGGGTGGGGGGTTGCACCTCTGACTTATGTGTAAATATTGGCCGTTTTAATAGAGAAAATAAGAAGACCTAGGTACCTAACATCTATTCCTGGAGCCTGATTTGAATCTAGATTTGAAAGGATTAATATTAATAGAACCGTTTCTAATATGGTGTGGGGTTGTGTAGAAGGAACGCACAGGCTGGATCTCTATGGACCTAGGTTTTATTCCTGGCTGAGACAGTTGTCTTCGTTTATTTTTAAAAGAGAGCAAAGTTCTTGCTTAGGTGTCACTAAGAAATATTGGTATTTATTGATTAATAGAAGATACATTCATACAGTCAGGCCAGTCAGTTTTTTCTCTCTCGTTCTCTCTTAATCTCTATGAAAACCGAAGTTAGTCACATTTTTATATTGTATTCAGCTTGTCACGTGAAGACACTCCTGATTAACACTTGCAGTAAACTAATGACGAAGTTGTTTGTTAAACAAGACAACTTATGAGGAAGTCCTTCCTGTCCTAAACTGGTCGAGCTAAGAGCGGAAAGTGTAAATTAGTCAGTTGAAATACAAAGAAATCCTCATCTGAGGACTGTCTTGAGCAGTAACTGGGATGATGACACCTATCTTAAATATTGTCAAGAACATGGTGTTTAAGAAACATAGTCCCTATGAAGTTAATACAACCAATATATTTCAAAAAAGCTGTAGAAACCAATTTTTAAATACACAAAACGCAATAAATATTCGGTCAATTGAATCCAATTTCTGACACATGACCGTGACGTCACAATCATTTATACCATACGAAATCTATGGAGGCAGACCGTTTTGACAGATAATAAAAAGTATGTCAACGATTGGTGGTGTCGTCTAGCCAATTGCACTAATATAGCACTCACTTATGTTTAAGTGAAATTTGAGTACCTAAGTAAGAAGAGTTAAAGTTCCTTTTGCTACCTATCTAGCGTACCATATCCAGGATCAGATGTTATAAGAGAAGCTCTTCATTGTACACCACAAGTAAACCTCTTAAAAATATATATGGTTTGGACTGAAGTAACATTTGTGATCCTGCACAAGCCTAGAGGCAGATTTAGGTCGGTTATGATGAATTGTGCGGCTTGTGTGTGTGTTCTTTTAACTTTTATAATGATAAAACCTACACCCCTATTGAAAAATATATTGACACGCAAGACTAGCGTCAAATATATTGACGACAAAGAAGACTAACCTTACTATTCACCCCCTAAGTTTACTATTCACTTCTATACATATGTATAATAAAGGTGAAGAACGAAAAAAGTACTTGGGAGATATTGAAATAAAATTGGCTACGGGTACTTAGAATCGACTACAGAACACATTCCGCTATTTTTTGTCTGTTTATTTTTACGCGCATCACTTTAAAACGGCTTAATGGATTTAAATGAAAACTTTACAATTTATTTAAAAAATCTGAATATCTGAGGCAAAATCCCAGCAGCCTAGCTTATCTGCAAGAGTTATGAATATAACGCCATAGGAAAAACTGTTCAAAATGACGAGCACTTTTCGTCTCCATAACAAAAATGAAGATGTGCAGAACCTGATGTGACACACAAAAAGCCCAGCTTTTCCTTAGACGCTTTATTCATACTTCATTAAAAATAAGTTTGCTCCAATCTCTTTCAAAGCAAAATATGTAGATGTCAGCTAGTCTATATTACACTGACAGTGCATTGGAAATTACACGTCCAAGTGGGCTACAGCTACATGTTAATAGCTTCCGCGGCGCGGGCGGCGGGCGGCTGGCGCGCGAACTAACGAGGGACCCCGCCGCGCATGCGATTGCCTGCGCGCGCGCAGCCCGGGAAAAAAACAACGCGAATCACTTTGTTTTGCGAACAGTAAAATAATTGAGAGGTGATATATAAATCTTAATTGTAACGACCGTTTTAATAGTGCTTTTTAATTAGTTTTGGAAAGTTCCTAATTCCATCAACTAGTTCCTAAAAATACAGAAGATAGAAAAAATCACATATAATATCATTAACATTACAATTTTGTAATGTGGGAATAAATGGGAAGTAACTTCCATAGAACTCTACTTAGGTACTTACACTAAACTTTACTAATAAGTCGCAATTGATCAGATTGACATAAATTATGTGGGAATGGCACAGTGTGTCACATGAGATATGACATTACTGTTCCAAAAATGTTGTGTTCCATGCTGATTTGCTCATTACAATTATAGTAACGTACTGTTAGAAGACGCTTTCGCGCACAGTTTTTAAAAAACAAAATTAATTAATTAAAAGTTTATTTGTGGTTTGTCACAACTGAGGAGAGAGGGGGGAACCCGTTGGCAGCGTGTGTACGCGGTCGAGAGCAGGCGCGAACTGAACCTCGGGCTCCGGGGTTCAGGGAGCTGATGGCAAAAGTGCTGACACAGCTCTATTGCGGGTAGATCAGCCCTTATGGGTGCATCTATTAGTTATAACAACCCCCGCCGAAGATGAAACTTCGGGGTTAAAATAACCGAAGTTTAATTAAACTGAATTATACTATTTCTCTAAGTCTAGGAGGGGAAAGCTGCGAAGGTTGAGGTTCTGATGCTAGTGAATTACTAGTTTTCATAACAGGGGTTTCCTTAAGGGAAATGTTATCAAATTGCGATTTTTCTAATTCCGTTTTCTTAAGAATATTAGTAACGCTGCGGCAGGGTTTTACATGAATTATAATCTTACATACTATAACACATAGAACTATACTACACATAACTAAGCTAATTATAGAGTAATGTGCACCGTATTTCGTGAAGTGGGGTTGATCGATAATTTCTTGAGATTTGTTCAAAATGGAAGATGATGCTTTTATATAAAACTTTAAATTACTTAAATCAATATCTTCTAAGTGAATGGGTTTTAGTTTTAATTGGGTAGTATTTATTGAATTAGCTTTACAGCATGTGTCATGGATAATGTTATAATCAGATTTTTCAATTGGAATTGACACATTAAGTACATTAAATTTCGGGATCAACTTCGTATTTTTACAAAATGCGGTGCAGTTGCTCGGCATGTTAAGTACACCTGTACCGAATATGTTTACAATTTTAAATTCAGAGTCTATGCAATCTATAAACAGTTTAGACGGAACAGATTGGACATATATCCAGCGGTTATTTGTGAGAGGTTTCCAGATGTCCATATCACCAAAAATCACTTTAGTTTCACACTGTTTGGGGAGTTCAGTTAGCACTTTTGTTAATAGGTCACTTTCACATGAGGCACGAGCACTGGGGGTGTAAGTATTCATGACTGCACATACATAGGTTTGGGAGTTTATAATTTTACAAGGGGCCAGACTATCCAGGGTACAATAACGGGATTTGTCTTTGGTCATTGCTATGTATCTGCTACTAGGTATTATTGTCGCGTAAGACTTTGATTCATTGACGTCATGCGGTGTAGGTAGCGGAATATTATTATACAATGAATATGTTTCTGGGGTCACGAGCGGTACACTTAAAACAAATACTAACTTATTTCTATAATAGTAACAACTTAAACTAGAAGCTTGAATTATAGCATGTATAAATTCTATATCTAAGCTAACAGGTAATTTCAGATTGTTAGGGAAATATCTATAACTCTTGGCAAGCTCTTGATACAATTTTGACGGGGTAATAACAGATGGGTGTAACACATTTTGGTTGCAGAATAATATTGCATTTACGATGTCTTCTAAACGGAAGGACACTGTCAGTATAGCTGAATCTAAAGTGTTAAAAACTGTATTTAAACTGGAAGTAATGATCGCTTCCTGTGAGGCGATCGCCGTGTTGTTTAAATCCGCGGAGAGCTTGTCAATGGCTGTTTTTAAGTTGGCTTCATTAGCTATTATCCTTAACAAAGTTTTGTTTTGGGCGGCTAGAGTGGAGGATGTAATCAGAATATTTTGTTTGAGCAACGAGGCAAGCTTCTTTTCGTTTCCCTGTACAGTATTAAGAGCATCATCGTATCTTATTGCGTCATCTTCTGTAAGTGTTCCAAACAACTGTTTGAGGGCTGAACCAATGCCTCCAAACCATGCAGACCGTTTACTTCTGTGAGTAAATAAGTGAGATAGTGAATCATACTCTTCGACAATATCATGATAGCGAGTTAAGACAGGTTCTAAAATATTATCGCATTCTACTTTACTATATAATTTACTTAATTCACAAAAATGGTTAATTTTATCCAACATTAACTTTAAATTTGTAATGTGTGGGCTTAAATAAGTAATTTCGATGGGGGCGAGTACACTAAGATATCCACCGTTCACTTTCAATTCACCCATGTAGTCGAAGTATATTCCCGGGCTTGAGCTGATTGGTTCAACATAGTCGGATTGGCCTTGCGTTATCGTACTGAAATGTAAATGAGTATTCCGAAATTACCCTTGATTCAACTATGACTAACTTAATGTTCTAAAAAAAATAATAATCTAAGTACTTAAGCTAACAAGAAAGTCCGTACTGTGTAGGACATTTTAAACAAGACACGCTGTGCTTACAATGTTGCAACTTACGTGCCTTACCTACGCTGTGTTAAATCGACGCTGTGATAACGAGAACACCATGCTTGGATGGTTTCATGCAGTATAAGATAATTTTAAACTATTTTAACTATTTAGGTTTAAAACATTTATATAAAAATTATGTATTTATTTCAGCAGTTGTAGTGATGGTCGCCGGTTTGAATTGATCAAAGTGGTGTGTTACATGGCGTCTATTTATTAGTAGAGTGGCGGTGTTATTGCTATGAATTTTTATAATCTTGTACGGTCCTTTCCACAAGGGAGATAATGCTTTCCTGAGTCTGAGGTGGTTTTTGAGGTAAACAAGGTCGCCTACTTTATAGCGTGGAGGTGGTCGAGTACGATTGTCGTAATATGTTTTTGATAATTCTTTAGATTTATTAAGGTTTTCTATGGCTTTCTCGCGGGTATGTTTGAATTTGTGTTGAAGGCGTTTTACGTAGTCTGAATACGTGGCACCGAGACTGGTTTCGTATATTGTATTCGGAATAAGCGGCTTGTGGCCGAATACCAATTCATAGGGCGTGAATTTAGTAGTCGTGTGGACAGTAGTGTTATAGGTTAGCATGGCGGTGTAAACGTAAGTCGGCCAATTGTCCTGATTTTCATTTATAAATGATTTTAAATACTCTTTCAAAGTGGAATGGCTGCGCTCAAGTGCGCCTTGAGTTTGTGGATGGTATGGAGACGACCAAAGCTGTTTAATTTTTAAGAACTGGCAAGTGGTTTTGAATAACTCGGATGTGAAATTGGTACCTTGGTCAGTAAGGATCGACTTAGGAATTCCAAAGAGGGAAATAAAATGAATGAGGCAGTCACTGGTTTCCTCAGCAGTGGTACTACGCAGGGGATAGGCCAAAGAATATTTTGTTAAGTCGTCTTGCAGTGTTAATATGTATTTTAGTTTAGCAGGACCTGATTCAGGTAGAGGGCCAACGATGTCTAAAGCAACTCGTTGGAATGGCGCGGTGGACGTAGTTGTTATTTCCATAGGGGCTCTGTGTATTTTCCTTAAGGCTTTATTTTCTTGGCAGTGTTTACATTTTTTTACATAGTCTTCGATGTCACTTCTCATACCTTTCCAATAGAATTGTTCTTGAATTCTGCTGTACATGCGAGCCGCGCCTAAGTGTCCAGCGATGGGAATGTCGTGATTATCACGGAGGATTTTCGGTCTTTCACTTAACGTGGGGAAGATGATTCGATTTAAGTAAACGTGGATTGATATGTTTGTATCGTGAAACACATAAGCAAGGATGTTGTAGATTTTGGTATACAAGTGGTGATCAAACGGATTCTTGAAATCTGATATAGCAATGTCAGATACATTTTGAAGTAGTAGCAATTGGTTTTTTATGTTAGTGAGTGTGTTGTAGATATCGGGATAAGAGGATTCATCGAAATGATTAACTTTAGTGAATATTAGATAAACAGTTTTATTTTCATGGGATATTTCTAGAAATGTATGAAGTTCTTTTTCGCAGCTAGTAATTTCGTCTCTATTTTCAGAGTTGGAAAGGATTTCTTCAACATACGGATTTGATTCATCAAGATCTAAGGAAGTAGGAACGATTATTATTTTATGAGTGGATTTTAGGAGGGTTTCATTGTGTTCAATTATTCGAGTGTTAGCAATAAAGTTTTTGTTAGCAGTAGCTTTCAGGTATTTAGAGTAATTCCTAGCAATGTTAGAATGTTCATTGGACGATGATTCAGGGTTTGTTGGAGTTTGGGGATTTTGAATAATCTCAGGATTCAGTAGATCTGTATTGGATGAATCTTCAGAATTTAATTGGTGACTGGGTCCCAATGTAGTTTCTGGATCGGGTTGTTTTCCAGGATTTCTCGCATTTTCAGGAGAAAGTGGTGTATCAAGAACTGGTAAGTTTTCGGGATTTGGAGGAGATGGTATCGTCAGGTTATCGAAATCGAGATCTAGGTCTTCACTTTGAGGGCTAAAATCGATAGGGCCGAGATCCATAAGCTCGTGATCTGGACTTGGGAGAAATTCATTGGGGTCCGGTGTTTCTAAGTTTTGATTTGGAATTACAGGATTCGGAGCGGACGGAGGAATTGAGAGTGGAATTTCGTTGAGTTCATCAGGGAGTTCGGGTAAGTGTTGGTATTCCGTATTATTTGTATTTGGATCTTGGGATGGTAATATAGGATTTACAGGATATCGAGAGAGAGCATCAGCTGCTGAATTCAGTCTGCCTTTACGATATATAATCTCATATTCGAATTCTTCGAGTTGTAAACGCCAACGCTGAAGTTTGCTACTAGGATCAGTGTGATTGAAGAGCCATTTCAAAGGACGGTGATCGGTTATGACATAGAATTTGTGACCAAAGAGATAAGGTCTAAAGGTTTTACATCCAAATACAATTGCGAGGAGTTCTTTTTCAGTAGTGCTGTAATTCGTTTCGTTTTTGTTAAGAGTTCTGGACGAGTAAGCTATGGGATGGTCTTTACCGATAGGACCTTGGGAAAGGATAGCCGAGATTGCGTAGTTAGACGCATCACACGTGAGGTTGAAAGGTTGGGTAAAATCAGGATATGCGAGAATTGGGGCAGATACTAGTTTATTTTTTAGTGTTTCAAATGCTAGCTGCTGCTCATTGGACCAAACAAATGGGATATCTTTCTTTAATAAGGACGTTAGTGGTTTGGACAGTTTCGAAAATTCAGGAATGAAACGTCGGTAGTATGATATTAGACCCAGAAAGGATTTTATATCTTTAGCAGTTTTAGGGACTGGAAATTCGGAAACAGATTTAGTTTTATCAGGATCGGGTTTTACACCGTTTTCAGTTATTACGTGTCCTAGGTAACCGACTTCTTTCCTTAAGAATTCGCACTTATCGGGTTGAAGCTTGAGGTTGAATGAACGGAGTTTTTGAAAAACAGCTTTTAGGTTTTCTATATGGGAAAATAGATCATGGGAATATATGACGATGTCGTCGAGATAGACGAAACATCTTTCACCTTGGAGACCAGTCAATACATTATTCATTAAACGTTGGAAAGTTGAAGGGGCATTCTTAAGCCCGAAGGGCATTCTGGTAAATTCAAAGTGGCCTTGAGGGACACTGAAAGCGGTTTTGCAAGAATCGTGGGGTGCCATTTTGATTTGATGGAAACCTGAGGAGAGGTCAAGTGTGGAAAAGTATTTAGAATTTCCCAGTTGGTCAAGAATTTCGGTGATGTTAGGGATTGGATAAGTTTCACCAACGGTTATATCGTTCAGTCGTCGGTAATCGATAACGATGCGCCATTTTCTTTGACCAGAGGCATCTATTTTCTTTGGGACGATCCATATTGGAGAGGACCATGGAGACAGGGAAGGTTGAATTATATTTTGATCTTGCATTTTCTTTATTTGAGATTGAACTTCTTGTTTATGTACTTCGGGAAAACGATAGGATTTCACATTAACGGGTTGGTCTGATGTAGTACGAATTTCATGCTGAATGGCATCTGTTGATGTTAACTGTTCGTGTGACAAGTGGAAGATATCAGAATACTGGGAACATAAGTCGTATAACGCTTCTGCTTCTTCACGATTTAAGGAGATTAAGTACTTCATCTGTTCGGGAAAGAGTATCATTATTGAGGTGGTAAATCGGGATCTCAATTGAAGATGTTGGCATAGGTTGAATTCTAAGCTTGAGATCAGAATTCAGAGTTATGGGATTTTCGGATGTATTTACTACAGATATGTTTATTCTTTTGTTAGTTTTGAGTTCGACTATACAGTTAGCAATCAATAAGGAGTCAGAGATATGTTGATCTAGTATGAGACCCTCTTTAATATTGGTATTGGAAACAGTGCATTCAATGATGGTCTCAGTTCGAGGTGGAATTATGTAGATGGGCTCAGAGAATTTTAGTTTAAGGGTAAAAGATTGGATCTTTAGGATACCTTGGTTGTAGTCTATATTACATTCAAGGCTATTGAGGAGATCATTGCCAATGATGCCGTCGTAGGGCAAATTAATTTTGTCAACAACATGGAATCGGTAGAATATGCTCTTGGCTTTGGAGTTGGGAAATAAGTTTAAATTGAAATGACCTAATGTAGGAGTACATTCTTCTGATTCGTCAATACCTTTGAGGTTTATGATTTCAGGGTGTAGGGTAGGTAATGTGCGCATGGAAGATTTCTTCAGAAGACTGACAGCAGAACCAGTGTCAACGAGGAATGTGAGGGGTTCGTCGGCAAGTGTTGTTTTCAGGACAACATAAGGTAAATATCTTTTATTTGTATTACTATTGATATTATATACTTTATTGTTTTTATTTTCTGATTGTAGGTTTGAAGATAAGTGGGAGCCAGAGGCTACGGATGCATATGACACGGAAGGGTTGACTGATTTTGTCAGACGGGACACTTTTGGTTTAGGTGCAAATGATACGGTGGATTCAGTTGGTTTCAATTGATGGGATATAGTAGTTGTCGATGGTTTTTTAGGTTTGGATGAAGTAGGTTTATGAGATACAGTGGATTTCCCGGATTTGGATTTTGTCAATTTAGATACGCTGGGCTCAGAAAGAGCAGATTTAGGAGATACGGTGAGTTTTTTTGACTTAGATACAGCGAATGTGGATGCAGTGGACTCTTTGGGCTCTTGGGCAGATTTAGGAGATACAGTGGGTTTTTCGAACTTGGATACAGTGAATGCAGATGCATTGAGCTCTTTGGACTCTTGAGCAGATTTAGGAGATACAGTGGGTTTTTTGAACTTAGATACAGCGAATGCGGATGCAGTGAGCTCTTTGGACTCTTGAGCAGATTTAGGAGATACAGTGGGTTTTTTGAACTTGGATACAGCGAATGCGGATGCAGTGAGCTCTTTGGACTCTTGAGCAGATTTAGAAGATACAGTGGGTTTATTGAACTTGGATACAGCGAATGCGGATGCAGTGAGCTCTTTAGACTTTTGAGCAGATTTAGGAGATACAGCGGATGTTGAATTAGTAAGGGTGCCTTTTTTATCAGGGATCACAGAAGTTGGACTCTCGTGACACCGCCGAGAGCCCGTTTTCAGTTTAAATTGTTTTCATTATTGGTTTCGTCAAGATCTTCCTGTTCGTTCTCATCATATTGATCTTGATCATTGACGATGTATGTAATGCGGCGTGGTTGCGATGACGGTTGAGGCTGAGAGTTGGAATATCGTCTGTTATTGTTATATTCGCGTTTACGGCAGTTTTCAATAGAATGTCCTATGTTTTTGCAGTACCGGCAAACGATGGTGTTGTGTGGTTGATTGTTACGAGGACCTTGCGAGTCGCGTGTTCTGTTGTGGGAAATAGCGCGTGATCTGTCGGTATTGGAAGGTTGATTTTGCGTCTTTTTACTGAAATTTTGCAGGAGCTTTTCTTCCGCAACTGCGAAATTAACAGCCGCGTTAAGGGATGTTGGATTGCGGCATCGGACAATTTGTGAAAGTCGAGGTTGAAGCCCCATCATAAATGAATGAAGGGCCAGGTCTTCCATAGCAGCAACACGGCCAGCTAGTTCTGTTTTCTTTTTAGTTGGAATAGAAATATTTATTTCGGTAAGCAATTTAGCAAGACATGTTTCCACGCGTAGTCCGAAGTTGTTAACTGACTCATTATATTGTTGTTTTGAATCTTGTAGCTCGGATAATAAATGAGTATAATGTTTTTGTTCTCCGAACTGTTGTTTTAGGAATTCAATGAATTGTTCGAAAGAGTCGAATTCTTTTATAGAACATACACTTTCAGCTCGGCCTTCTAATTGGCTAAGAATATACTTGAACAATATGGCTTTCTGAAGATCGTTAGCTAAACTGAATGCATTTTGACAATTGTAAATGAACGGGTTTAGTTTTTCGCGATTTCCATCGAATGGTTTTATAAACTTCAATAAAATACCGAGTTCGATCTCGGGTTTAAGAGCTGCTGAAGCAGTAGTAGAGCGGGTTACTGGTTTTGACGGGCCTGGTACGATAGGCATTTGTGCGTCGTGAGGTTCAATATCTAAAAATTCTTCTTGCAACGACATAGTAACTTAGGCAATAAAATACGATAATGTAACAATTATTAACACAATTCGGATATAGTAACACTGTTGAAATAAAATACCTAATTAGAATTTAACTTGGCTACCTTTTGAATAACAATGACCAAAGACTCACCAAGAAAGGGCCAGAAGTATGAATGCGCGCATAGTGATTTCTTGGAACTGGGCTGGTCGGATGTTCGGATGTTGATTCGGCGACGGCGTTATCGCGCTCGGGATGGCGCGACGGCGATTTAGCGTGATTGAGACAGGGAGGTTGAACGATGCGGCGATGGGTGAGTTCGGCTGCTCTGGACAGTGGATGCGACCGTGACGATAGTGACAGGAACAACACACTGATGACGGCACGATGATGTTGTAGCACGAATTGGTATGGAAATTGGAATTGGCGTCACTTATACACGTACACAGTACTGGCACAACACTTAGGTTCACTGGATTTCGAGGCGTTTCCGAGGATCACACTTTTCTTGATCCCTTGTAGCTGCCACCAAATGTTAGAAGACGCTTTCGCGCACAGTTTTTAAAAAACAAAATTAATTAATTAAAAGTTTATTTGTGGTTTGTCACAACTGAGGAGAGAGGGGGGAACCCGTTGGCAGCGTGTGTACGCGGTCGAGAGCAGGCGCGAACTGAACCTCGGGCTCCGGGGTTCAGGGAGCTGATGGCAAAAGTGCTGACACAGCTCTATTGCGGGTAGATCAGCCCTTATGGGTGCATCTATTAGTTATAACAGTACGCTACTAATTTTATATTTTTATCACGCGTTTAAATATGGTATTGTAATTAGATAAAAATTAAAAGGAAAAAATTAAAAAAGAAAAATAAGATTAATATTTTCACGTCTTACGAGCGTTTGTAATGATATTTTTATTAATGCAATAACCAACCTAACACTTTTCAGCTGAATAATTGCTGCATAACACCTGCTGACTTACAACATTACACGTAATGTATTCCTACAGAAATAGCTCCCACTTAATAGCAAATTTCCTTAAAGTAGTTTCAATAAAAACTTCCCATAATTAAATTGCAGCAACAGAGATAAAATTTATTCGCAAAAGAAATACTTGCGACGCGAAATAAAACGTGTGAATTCGGATTACACGAGTCTTTTACCATTTTAATTTGCTTGCGCAGTGTGTATGAGATTAAATGTCACTGTTTGAGAAACATTGCCTCGGCTTGTTATGGTAACCGTGTAAAGGTGCTTCCTCACTCCGCTGAATTTGATCCAGAAGAAAACATTACAAAAAAAAATATAATCGCAAAAGAATATATTTGAGGAAATGTTTTAACATGGGATAGGAAAAACAATAAATTTTTTTTTTACTTTTGGCGTATTACCCCACTATCAAGTCATTAGAAATGAAAGAATATACAGACACTTGATTGTTCAACCTTTTTTTCTTACTAAAGTTTAGTTAGTATGGATAAATTAAAATAGATATTAAATACGGGATTTTTACCTTGTACCTATACTACTGTTAGAGACCATAGTATAAGTTTTAAACTATAATAATAGTCCTCCTGGCCGATTTCGTTCACGGCGGCGAATCTCAACAGAGATCAGCCAACTACGCAGGAGATATTGTAGTGCACAAGTGTGAGCGCAATACACAGGTGCACTCACTGTTCCATCACTCTCAAAGTTCGGTGAGAAGGCAATCCGACATGACCGGAGAGAGATCAGGGGCAGGACCAACGGCTTAACGTGCTTTCCGAGGCACGGGGTGTAACACCGCCAACTTCCCTACTCCGGGCCTGAGAAATTCATGACAGATAATCTCAGAAACAATTTTGGCTCGACCTGGGATTCGAACCCAGGACCTCTCGGATGTAAGGCAGAAACTTTGCCACTACACCAACGAGTAAAATGTAAGTTAAATTTAATATCAAACATTTTTAATTTCTTTTTTTATCATTACATCTTCTGTACCCACCTTTACCCTATGTCTGGGCAAACCGGCGCACTGTGCGAGTTCACACCTCGCGCGAGATATTGAGCTGTAAACTTAACGAACAGGCGGCGCGCGCGCACCCCGCACCGCACGCAATCAAAACCTTATTTTGGCCAGTATCGCTATTAGGTACGGACAATTACGGAGCACTGGAAACGGTGACGTCTTTGTAACTCTTTTGACATTCTGCACTGGTGTGGGAGTGTAGCAACTGCATCCTGATCGTGGTGGCAGATGATTCGCATGCCTATATTGAGGTACTTCATGCGAACGACGAACGAAATCGATTCTAGTTTATAATATCAGCGGATTAGATAAGTACTTTTGGAATATAATACTTTAATACATAATGGATACATAGCACTATTGCACTTATAGGATAGTTAACTATAAGTTAGTATACTCGTATCTGTCTATGTTATAAAATAATGTTACTACATTTAAACAAAAGATGAGCGCGAGAACGTCTGCCGACAAACTGCTCAGCAGTTTGGCAGTTTAGCATTAAGAAAATAATGTCACTCACTCCTCTATAAATAAGTTAATAAAAGAACCCAAGAGGCACTCCCTGCGCACGGGAGTGCCTCTTGGGTTCCATGACACATTAAAAATACCCAGCTTACAACCATAATTGTAATTACTAACATAGATCTAAGCTTCCTTGGTTACTAACCTATGGATGGAATTGATATTTCTCTATGTCATTTTCTTAAGTCGAATATCAATAGAGAATCTAAATACATATTTTTTTCTGTTGTGTCAATATTGACTTGGTATTTTGCCCACTTGCGTAATTTTGGTAACGCGTTAGATAAGTAATAAATAAATTAATATTGAAAATAAATTAGAAGTTTGTTACAGGGTTACATACTGTTTGTTATCAAAATAACAAAATCATGACTAAACAAACAGCGATAAAATAAAAACAAAACAATTCAGGCTGATTCAGTAAGTATCGATAAGCCGGTCGGTAAGTACTTCAAACGGAGCCAGATAAAACATTCAATTTGCTCGAATAAACTCAAAACACACTTACTGACCATCTCAGATAGCTTCGATTATACTATCAATTGTCATATCTGTGTGTCAGAAGTGTACCGTGTACGCGCTATTTGGAAAATAAAGCGGAACATCCCAAGCCTATTGTAACTTAACTCTAAAGAAAATAAAGTCCCTATTAGAAGAGAAGTTAGTAATCTATATCAGAAAGATGTGACTTCGCAAGATGGACAGGCTCAGTCACGTGGTCACTGATCTACGCTTTGTGTCGTGATACGCCTAATTTTAGATGTCCAGCGTAATGTGCGTTTTTTTGTGCGCGTGCGGTCGGTATCGCGGTACCATTGGGCTGTGTTTGTGTCATTGTGATGTTGTGCGATAATGATCTACTTATTGTAGCATTCTAATGTAGCTTAAAGGTCATAGTCACGAAAAAAAATTAGGGATTTAGATAATGTTATCATAAATAATAATAATATAATATACAACAACATCACATACATTGATCTGACTTCGTAGTAAGTAGCTTAAGCACTTGTGTTACAGATATCAGAATCAACAGTGGTATTACAAATAAACTTAAATAAATACATATAACATCCAGACCAGTACAAACAGACATCTTTATGCACTAAAATGTTTGTACAGTGGTTGATCGAACCCGCGACCTCTTGGTTAATAGTCAACTTCTTGACCGTTACGTCGAAGTGGTCGTCAAAATATGAATACCTACCTATCCAAAATGAAATAATTGATACTCTATTGATCACCGCAGCCTAGCGTTAAATGTTAAACTATTCCAAGCGTAAATTGCTATCAGAAACTTTATTAATAGTTCGCTTTGCTTTGTTTGGGCGCTGACCACAACAGTCAGAGTACCTACTTTTGCGGGCGGAAATCGCTGCTTAAATATTTAACGCGATCGTGCGAGCCGGTGCACCTGGGCGATGCTTGTGCCGTTTTGATCGTGGACGGAGCATATAATTTGACTGCGTTTGAAAGACAACCGACCCTGTGATGTCGTCTCGCGAAAACATCTGTCGGCATGTATCAATCCTATCCTCGTCGCCACTGGGAAATATGCGGACGCAGGGGAAACAATAAAATAAAATCAATTTATTTCTGTAAGTAGGTTAACTAGCACTTTTACCAAGTCCATTTTTTGTAAAATTGTTGTACAATACTACTTAGAACAAGTTGAGAGCTCCAATGCATATTCGCTAACGCCCCGCTAGCTGTTTGACAAAATTTCAAGAGGAAATGAGGATACTTAGAATAAAGTCACGCAATTCCGTAAAATAATAATAATAATAAATATAAATATTCCACAACAATCACACCAATTCTCTAGTCCCAAATTAAGCTACGAGGCTTGTGTCATGGGTACTAGACAACGGATAAACATATATAAATACTTTTTTTGAAAATAAATACATATTATACATAGAAAACACCCAGACCAGTACAAACACACATGTTCATGCACACATATGCTTGTACTGTGCGGGGATCGAACCCGCGACCCTTGGTTTTAAAGTCCGACATGTAGACCTTTGTACCAAATGGGCAAGAGTTAGGTATACTTGTATACGTTGTAGAGTATAAAGAGCTCTTGTAGTGGTCATTTCGAATAAATGAGGAAAAAAAAGCATGTACGTACCTCTCATAAAAAAAAATAAAAAAATTGTTTCAACGAACACACTAATTACCTAGCCCCAAACTAAGCGTTGGCTTGTGCTATGGTGGCTAGGATAACGGATAGAAATACTTAAATACATGTATAAACACCCATGACTCAGGAAAAATGCTCGTGCTCATCACCCAAACATTTGCCCCTAGCAGGATTCGAACCCGCGACAGCCGTTTTTGTAGTCTGGACCTCGGACCACTAGACCAAAGCTGTTGTCAAAAGTATAAATCACGCAATTATGACTACATGCTTTACAAGTATACCTCTAGCTAGGGATATTCTTTATTGCACACCACACAATACTTTGCACACTACATTTATAAAAGATTTAAAAAATTAATATAAATTTCATAATATTTTGTAATCGCGCATTATGAAAGATTAGTTAAGGCGCATTAATCGCTATTTCCTGTTTTACTACCTACTCTCAATAATTGTTAAATACCAAATTATCTTTTACTTTAATAAAATACGAATGTAGCATCAACATTAACTGATAAGTTGTCAATAAGACTGGAATAAGCCTAAGTATCTTAAACCTATACATTTTTTTTAATAAGTGGGGACATACAATATTACAAACCTACATTGACATTGCTCTGATACCAAAGTACTATTTACGTGTTATGGAAATCAGAAACAACGAAACAACTAATAAACGTGACTAAAATTGGTTTTGTACATTGTCTCTGTCCAAAAATCGAACCTGGGAACTAAAAGATGGAGGCACCTTGAAACCTGTGCGCACGCTACACCACGAAGGTCGTCATATCAGCTTCTACCCGCTGCTTGGCAAGCCCTGGCCTCTTTGACCTCCTAAATGCGGTGCCACAAAGCCTCTGATCGTGCCACGCGATTTTGACGCCTCGAGCGCGCGATCTTGACAGTTCCGGGCCAAGTTTTATATGCGTGCGCGCAGCCGTCAGTGTCAGAGCGATGGACACTGACGCGCGCGCTACCGACGAGATGGCTTGACCTTCTAGGGCTGACAAGCTCTAGCACAAGTTATGGTGATCGTACAAAATTACTTAGTACAGGTACAAAATATGTAGGAGCTAACCTGCTAAAAGCGCTGTCAGGTAATATTGGTCGTTAAAATATAAATAAATTATGGGTATGACGTATGTATGAGCTCGTCTTCTTGTCTCAGAGCTCTGTTAGGATTCAGGAGTCTCATAGAAGTTAAATATTTACGACGACTCACTCGACGAGTTCATTTAACTTGAAAGTCTAAACGTAATACCTTCGTATTTATTTTATTGTGGTGTTGTTTCCATTATCTTTAAATAAATATTTTTTTCCAAAAGGTTAATCATTGTCTGTAGCAGCGAAATGTCCTTGCACATTCATTAAATGATGCCTGAGTGCCATATTAGTCGTGAAGCTATTAAGAAACCATGTGTACACTGATACGAACCAAGTGCATCTCATCTACATTCCTGATGCGCACTGCAAAAGAGTGGAACTCACTACCTGCGTCAGTGTTTCCCTGAAATTACAACCTAGGAATTTTCAAAGCTAGAGTGAACAGGCATCTTCTAGGTGAGCTCGCTCCATCGTAGACTCAGTCTTTGCCTCGTTGGGCTTAGTCTTGGGTCAAGAGCAAATCTATCCCAAATAAAGCACGTTAAGCTGTTGATCCTGCACCTGATCTCTCTCCTTTCATGTCGGATTACCGTCTCACCGAACTTTAAGAGTGATGAAACAGTGAGTGCAACTGTGTATTGCGCTCACACTTGTGCACTATAATATCTCCTGCGTAATTGGCTGATCTCTGTTGAGATTGGCCGCCGTGGTCGAAATCGGCCAGGAGGATATATAGGGCCAGGGGATAGTAGCCCAAATAAAACAAAGAAGAAGAAAACAACTGTCCGGCCCGTGCGCAGGAAAGCTTCAGTCATAAAAACGTTATGAAATCTATTCCATAAAAACTCATTTGTGTTTTGTAGCAGCCCTTGCCGCTAGCTAGCTGTCACTCACAGTGTGTTTTGGTAGGTAACGGACCAGAGACCGACAGCCGCCGCCGCAGCCTACCGAACTGTGGTCATGAACCACAAGAAACATATCTAAACAAACGCAACCGACTTTAAAAAGAATTGATGCCCGAAATATGAAGATGTATTAATGTCGAAAGGATATTATAAAAGTGATAATTATATAAATGACAAAGATATATGGAAATGTTTGAATGTAAACAATTACAATTATTGTAAATCAAATTTGAAAAGAGGCAATGACAATAGTGACTGAATTTCTTGCGCCGCTTCTTCTCAGCACTCTGGCCCAAATTGTCCCGAAGCGGTAGGGTTAATTTATATGTTGGGACGTGTAAAAGTGCTACTTGTGAGTCTATTTACAAAAATAAGTTGATTATATTGATTTTTATTGAAAATGAGCCGCAAGCTTTGAGAAAGTACTGAGAGTTGTAAATGAAGTTCAAAAAGTAAAAACACTCAAAAAACCAAAAACCTGCAATCTGAAATGGTCAGACAAAAATTAAGTTATGGCAAATATAAAGTGATATCACAATCATTCAAAATAAATAATCTTTGATATGGCAAGCCGATAAGCAACTGATTATCTTGTTACAAAATATTTACGTGATGTATTCCTGCTCAATGTAGATAAGTGGCAATAATAATAAAATCACCATATGTGTATCATGCCAAGGTATTGTGATCGGATCAAAATTCAATTCGATAAAACATTATCAACAACAATAATATAAGCCGCAAGATTTATTATTATTTATTGAAAAAATTACGCCACATCCTTATAACCCGTGGTGATATCGCAAATTATATCTTTAACATTTTTGTCTAATATAAGTATTTTCCGCCACTAAAAGTTTGTTCTCCTCCTTCAAAGTCAACTCCAAGTTTCGCACCCGTACATTAAAATCGGCCTAACGACTGTTTTATAAATCCGATTTTTAGTAGTTCTGCTTATTAACTTGGACACTAACACCTTGTGAAGAGCTGCTGTACATCTTAGGGCCTTGACTATGC
This sequence comes from Pyrausta despicata, assembly GCA_963921415.1. Lineage (NCBI taxonomy): Eukaryota > Metazoa > Arthropoda > Insecta > Lepidoptera > Crambidae > Pyrausta > Pyrausta despicata. The sequence goes on along the minus strand of OY992851.1, from coordinate 16,862,486 downwards.
GGATGTCGATTTCGTCCTCCCTCTGATTTGTGTCAGTAATCGTACACCCGAGATATTTGAACTTGTCGACACCCTTGTACGTTATTCTATTCACATGAAGATCTTTTCTCCTGGTCCTGGAGTATTTGTACCGTTTCATGTGAAGATATTCAGTCTTCTCGCGGCTGATTCGGAGACCCACATGATTTCCTTCTTCCTCCAGTGTCTCCGGCATTTTGACTTTTAGTGGCGGAACGAAAGATATTGCGGAAAATTCTGGGACCAACAAGAGGAGAAGATGGGGTATGGAGGCGTAGGTACAACCGAGAGATCTAGTGTCTGAGCCGAACATCATCGGAGAAATAAAATCTTCCCGACTTCGCTGGCTAGGACATGTGGAGAGGACCGAGCCACAAAAAGAGCCTATCTTGGACAACCTTCCGGGCACCGGCTGGTGGGGCGTCCAAGATATCGCTGGAAGGACGAAGTCGCCAAAGACCTGAAACAACTAATAGTGTCCGACTGGTCAGATCTGGCACAGAATAGGAAAGAATGGCGCACTTTAATGTCGGAGGCCAAGATCCACTTCGGGTCGCTGAGCCAGCGAAGTAAGTAAGTAAATATTAGTATTTTCTCATACTGACTTTTAAGTAGAAATAGGTACAGGTTTGTGTATTCGTATTTGTTATGGAGTCGTTTTATTAATATTTCACAGTAGGTACGTTTCACGGTTAAGATATAGATACCAAAAATACTAGTAGTGTTATTAAAGCATATAGGTACCACACTAACACCCGGATTTGTCCCTACATTAACATTTGCCTCGTGATTCAACTCTTTCATTCGAAAAAGGTCACCCCGACGCCTCAGTATGTACATCTCTTTTCCATAATTTGACGACCGTTTGTTGCAGTGGTCTACATGTCGGACTTCTATAAATCCAAGGGTCGCGGGTTCGAACCCCGCACAGTACAAGCATATGTGTGCATGAACATGTGTGTTTGTACTGGTCTGGGTGTTTTCTATGTATGATATGTATTTATTTACAAAAAAATAGTATTTAAGTATGTTTATCCGTTGTCTCGTACCCATAACACAAGCCTCGTAGCTTAATTTGGGACTAGAGAATTGGTGTGATTGTTGTGAAATATTTATTATTGATTATTATTTATTTATAAAGAACGAATCTGTTATATCGGCCTGATCAAAAAAAAAACTTCAGTATGAACAGTCATCGAGACTTGAAATACGTGACAAAACGTCTGCAATGTTTATCACCACTTCAGTTAGATAGTGGCGGATCAGCAGAATCACGCGCCTTATCACAATGTTTTGACAACACTTTGAGTCAAATGCATATTTATACAACAGCGAGAGGAAAGTTGATTAAGCAGGTTTCTGAGTAAACAAACGTCCTTGTGTCGTGTAACAGAAACTTCTTATCAAATGCAGCAAAGACGAAAACCTTGCATATGGAACACTTTGTTAATACATACAACTGAAAATATTGCATAAAGATACCACTAGGTACTGTCATGTTAAAGTCCTAACATACAATCACGCTATATCAACGTAAGAAGCCTTTGCATAAGAAAATGTCACATAAATATCAGGTATCACATCAAATGTAATCTTACATCAAATGTAAGCTTAAAAGAGTTACAATTGATGTAAGATTACAAGCTTAGCAAGTCTAGTCATTTCAATGGACTTCAATTTTCATGAAAAATTTTAATCGTATTTAAACTCACAATATTGCAAAGATATAAAATGAACTGAAATAAATTCGTGATAGGTGTAACAAGATTGCTTCTATCTAGAGACGTTTAATGACACAAACAGAAGTTGAATTTCTTGATATAATTGTTGCTTCCCTTATTTAACCACATGACTTTGAATTAATTATTTTTTGAATAATAATTTATGTAACTTGCATTGTAAAGTAAATAGTTTAACCCAATTAGAAATAAGACATTAGTACGCCAAATGGCAGATCACAAAGCACTATCATATAGGTTTTAACATCTGCAATTCTGTACACTTACCTATGAGTCACAAATAAACGAATTTAAATAAATTTTTTTTGGGAAAAGCGTAATTTAAATAGCGTCTAGGAATGATACAATTTTCCTTTTTTTGTAGATGAATACTTTACAATCGTCAACCAAAAAACATGAATTCATTCTTTAGTTATCCATCTTGGACAGGATTCCCCCGCATAACCGCCTACAAATCAATTCCCCATATCACACACGACAGCATATCACAGTAAAAGCTGTGGCATCTTACTCTCTTGTAAAAAAGGGCGATTTTACAACAATCATGGGTAGCCTGATGTGATTTCGTCTGCATAAGTAAAAGACTTTGTAACCCCTCTACATGTCTTAAGGCGGTGAATATTCCAGCCAGTGCCGTAACCTGGTGTGGCTGCTCCGGGGTTAATATTAAAGACGTAAACACCGGGTTCGGACAGGAACGGGGGTTCCAGGATTACAGCACTATTTATTAGTTGTGACCGGTAAATGCCGGGTAGCCGCCATGCTTGCGAGTGTTTGAAATTAAATTGCCTAAACTTAATATCTAGAGGTATGAGGTAGTTCCCTTTTTTACAGGTTTTTATCATGCTTTCGATAATTTACTACTAAGATAAAGAATAACAAGTCTATAATATAGTTTTGTTTCTTAATATCAAAAAAGCACGTGTCGTAGTTCCTATGCCTAGCCAGCGCTGTTTGGGATCATATCCCTAGTCAACACAAGCTGAGCCACTTCCAATTGCTTTGCTATGTGCTATGTTTGTTTCATTGAATGTTAGTAAGCAACAAATATTTTATTATTACTTTTATTATGCGTAGTTGACATCCCCAGTTAGTTAGAGAACTTCGCTTTTGATTAAAACTTACTACCGATCAGTCTGAAAACAGTACCGAATAAAACCTGTAAGTATTATTTTAAGAATTTATTCAGTCCTCGATGTCATAGTTTACTTTTGATAACAACCGCTGTTCATGTATCATCCCCACAACCACACAATTAGTTATTTATTCAGGATTCGGAAAGGCAACATCGCGTTGTACTTACCAACTTTATTGAAAGACAAAACATTTTTGGCGTCTAATAGCTGGTATTTGGTTTAATTGGGCGAGGGGGTGTCATTAGTAAAAATGGTTGGTACCGTGAAAAAGCGGTCGGTTGACGGTAAACTGTGGCTCAACGTGTAATTAGTCGTTCGCGACTCGATTGAATACACGATAAGGGGGGCTCGGTCAGGGGACTTGGGCCATAGACTTTACCATGATAAGAAATATACCACTTGACACACTGAAGTTTATAATAATAATAATACATTTTGAAGACAGGGCATGAAATTGATTTCTGGTAAGGTATGTAGGTTTGGTTACAAACTTGGGCTACCTCTAATAGTGCCACAGTTGACACGCTAAGAAGACTAGATTCAGGATACCTAAGTGAAATTACGAATAAAAATGAATAATACCCGATGCCTATGGCGAACACCTAGTTAGACTAAACATCCTTCTTTCTGCATGACCTTGAAGTTGACTGGCAGATAATGCTTTTAGCGTTAAGTCCACCAGTCCAGTTTGTACATTTCTTGTGCAATAAAGGTTTAAATAAAACAAGTAAATAAACATCAAGGTTGAGTTCAGAGTAAGTTATTTAGCCCAGACGAACAGAATGATAAAAACCTGACAGTTTTTGGCATAGTGATTGAATTGATGCCGCATAAACTAACATTTATCTAAAGAATAATCCTTAAAAGATACCCAAAAAAAATCTGGCTCTATGGGGTGAGCGCGAACAACTATCGTAAAGTATTCGTAGCGTTTACCTCTCGTTAACTTGTCAATTTGTATGAGGTACCTAATTGTCAGTTTCTGACGTTTGGACGGTACACTTACGCTTACAATGTTCGTGCTCACCCCACTGATGAAATGGAAAAGAGGCTGAAACAAGTAGTTTTTTTTTTCGATCCAAGGTAGGTACGACTCTTGGTCGAAAGTCGAAATTCAAAAATTTTATTCAATAGGTATTTAAAATGTATTGTGTCAAAATTTTTGACACATTTCGAGGCACCTCATTTAAGCTGAGCGCTTGTATGGTGTCCCGTTCTGTCACAAGTTTACAGTAAAGTTAGATATTATAAAGTTGTTCGTGATGTCTGGTCAGGTCTATAACACTATATTGCCTGTGTCCGATACCCGGGTAACGACACACGGTAATGAAATAAGCCGCAACCATAACATTTAAACAGTCGGTTTGATCGCAAGTGCTCTTCTTCACACGGCTCACCAATGACCGTTAAGGTCCAACACGGCATAATTTTTGGGATGCTATACATTGCTGACTTTGATTCAAGTAACTTTTAAAATAATTCGGGGCAGCTGTGGTTTAGTTTCTTTATTACGTATTCGTTACTAAGTAAATCTTTAAGAGAGCTGTGCATGGATTTTCATTCTTCGGTCGCTACACGGTCACGGCTACGGTTTTAGCATATTGGGCGGGGAAACCTTGTTTGGTCACCTATAAAGTAGGTATTTATGCATTAATCAGCCACGGCTTTGCTGAAGCTATGCGCAACACATTATTATCCTGCTTGCGGAAACTCAGACAAACGGTTATGAAAGTAAAAAAATATATTTAAAAGAAAGTTGCAGAACGATACATGTTTTTTTTTTTCAAAAAGCAGCAATGTATACCAACAACACAAACAGTCGCCACCAAAACATTTAGTACACATGTTTCCATAATAATATAATCCACTCAAATATGCAAGCGATTAAACGGGGGGAAAGCGTTGTCATTACCGTGGTCGGCAAATTGTGCCGTAATGCCGCGGCAGCAAACTGATATTTAGCCTCGTCGCGGCCCGCCCTATAAATAGTTTAGTACTAGAGACGCTACCGATACCTAAACTGACAGCCACGAAGCTTTAAGTTTGCTGGTATTTACCGTAAGAATGAAGAAAATATTTGGCAAATTGTGCCGCAATGCCGCGGCAGCAAACTGATATTTAGCCTCGTCGCGGCCCGCCCTATAAATAGTTTAGTATAGTTCTTGCATTTCACGAAGGCGAGTAGTCTTTATTTGTTTTTAAACGTGTACATGCATAATGCAATAGTGTGCGTGTATGACGACGCGGTCAGTCGCGAGCGCGCTGTCGCTCAGGTTAGTTGTGTTTATTGTTTCCGGACGCTAATTGCCGTGAAGTACTGTCAGCATGTCAAAGCGCAAAGTTATCCATAGCGAGGTAAATATTTTTTTTCTAGTTTTGACATTAAATAAAAATGATTATTTTTTAATTTAAGTAATAGTTTAGTTTTGACTTTTGATACTTATTCAATTGTATATTTTATTGTTTTTAGGGTCGAGCAATCATTGCTAAAGTCTTTCACTTTCTAAAAGATGAATATAATTTTATGAAAGCAAATAACACTGATGGATGTGACCTAAGTCCATTAGCAAACATATTAGAACGAACTGCCCAAGCAACAGGCGTCAGTGAACGCACAGTAAGTAGGATTTTAAAAGAAGAGAAAGAGTTGCCATCTTCATCAACCAAGTTTACTTCACCTATGAAAAAGCGACGAAAAAGAGACGGTAAATTTAATTTAGATAATATGAATCGAGAAATTATTCGAACTACAATTCAAAATTTTCATATAGAACACAATGAACTTCCAACTTTGGCAAAAATTCAGTCAGCATTAAGAGAAAAAATTGGTTTTGACGGATGTTTGAGCACATTACGTTCGTTGCTTATAAAAATGGGCTACGAATGGAACAAAATTGAAAACAATCGTAAATCTTTACAAGAAAGGCATGAAATACAATTGTGGAGATTTAATTTTTTGAAAAAAATTCATGAATACCGTGAAGAAGGCCGTCCCATTATATATACAGACGAAACATATGTGCTAACTTCGCACGTACGTCAAAACACGTGGAATTTAAAAAAACTAGATACTAAGACAAAAGACAAGTCATTTTTAAAAAAATTGAGTACCGGTGCTCGTTTTATTATAGTGCATGCGGGTAGCAGTAGTGGATTTATTAAAGATGCTTCGTTAATATACAAAGCATCATCCACAACTGGAGACTATCACTCAAATATGAATTTCAATAATTATAGCAAATGGCTGAATGAAAAGCTGCTGCCAAATTTACCAGATAAATCTGTTATAGTGATGGACAACGCATCCTACCATAATACTCGAAGTAGTAGTATACCTACGTCAAATTCGCGCAAGAGCGACATGCAAAAGTGGCTGACGGAACACGGTATTCCTTTCAATGCACTGTCCCGCAATGTAGAATTGTATGATTTAATAATCAGAAATAAGCAGCGTTTTATTTCATATAGAATTGACGAGATAATAAAAAGCAAAGGTTTCGAAATACTACGACTGCCACCATATCACCCCGAATTAAATGCCATTGAAAACATCTGGGGTATTCTGAAAAATAAGATTGCCTCGAAAAATATTGGTCAAAATATGACAGAAGTTCAAAATTTAATAGCTGAAGGTTTAAACAGTATCGATAACAACATCTGGCTTAATACATGCAAGCATGTCGAAAAAATTGAAAAGGAGTATATGAAATATTTTGATTATGACTTTGAATTTGTAATTAATGTGGGTGAATCAAGTGATAGCAGCACGACTGACTTTGAAACTAACGAAAGCAACAGTTTTTCCGAAGAAGATTAAGGCGACACATTTTTCACATACGTAAAAATAGATAGAAATTTGTTATTAAATAGTTCCAGCCTAGCCTTATTTTCATAATTTTGTCATATCTTGAGTTCAATTGTATATCCTTATTTAAGTCTTATGTTTCGCTTAAATTAAAACTTAAACCCAAATGTAGAAGAACATAATTTTATTTTAATACATTCCCTTATTTATTATTTATTTTAAATAATAAACATTTTAGTTTAAAAGTTTTGTTGTTTTATTTTATTATCAATTGAACATACAAAAATATTGGTATTATTTTTATGCTAACCATACCCGCTTTCGTTTTCACGCACACATCGACACATATACGGACACATATTTACCACAAGTAAATTCTGCTCGACTTCGTGATTTGAAAGAACTATACTAGAGACGCTACCGATACCTAAACTGACGGCCACGAACCTTAAAGTTTGCTGGTATTTACCGTAAGGTCGATGAAAATACTCAGCAAATTGTGCCGTAATGCCACGGCATCGAACTGGTATTTAGCCTCGTTGCTGCCCGCCCTATTAATAGTTTAGCACTAGAGACACTACCGATACCTAAACTGACGGCTACGAAGTTTAACGTTTGCTGGTATTTACCGTAAGAATGAAGACAATATTGGCAAATTGTGCCGTAATGCCGCGGCAGCCAACTTATATTTAGCTTCGTTGCGGCCCGCCCTATTAATAGTTTAGCACTAAAGACGCTACCAAATCTTAACTGACGGCCGCGAAGCTTTACGTTTGCTGGTATTTACCGTAATAATGATAAAAATATTTGGTAAATTGTGCCGTAATGCCGCGGCAGCAAACTGGTATTTAGGTAGCCTTGTTGCGGCCCGCCCTATTAATACTTAAGCACTAGAGACGCTACCGACGGGTACCTAAACTGACGGCTACGAAGTATTGTTAAGTAAGGTATTTACCGTAAGATTGATGAAAATACGTGGCATATGTGCCGTAATGCCGCGGCATCATACTGATAGATATCAGCCTCGTTGCCGATACGTACTAAAACTGATAACAACGACATTATAACGCTAGCTAGCCTTCACACTATTCGCAAATGCTATAATTAGCACCCTTACTAGCGTTATAAAACAGTACTAAGCAAAACCGTTTTAGCATCAAAGGTCAACAGTACAGTATCTGGTATAAGCTATACCAGAGATACCTGTTAATCTATTTGATTTAATTTTTTATTTATTTATTTCATGTATAAATTTAATAATAATACGAGTAGTCGTGGCGACTCGCTTCTGACAGCGTGTCAACTCATTGCCGCACCTAAATCGCTGATCGTCTTAATATTTGAGCATCATTATTTTGAGGACCGTTTGGTGCAGTGGTCTACATGTCGGACTTCTAAAACCAAGGATCGCGGGTCGATCCCCGCACAGTACAAGCATATGTGTGCATGAACATGTGTGTTTGTACTGGTCTGGGTGTTTTCTATGTATAATATGTATTTGTTTACAAAAAAAAAAGTATCTAAGTATGTTTATCCGTTGTCTAGTACCCATACCACAAGCCTCATAGCTTAATTTGGGACTAGAGAATTGGTGTGATTGTTGTGAAATATTTATTATTATTATTATTATTATCAAAGCTTGGAATCTTTGAAATTTAATTTGCTCTGATGACGTCGTTCTTCAGGTGTTGTAGTATACGAGTAGTACATATTGTCACGTAGGTCGGTAGGTTACATAAAGAAAGAATGTTCCGGAAGTAAACTACCTACCTACTACTACGTACTAGTAGCTACTAGAAACTTCTACAGAATACTCGAATGTTCTGGAACTATATCTATCTCTTTCTAACACTATACCTATCTCGCTCTAACATTAGAAGTTTCTAGATATATCTAGGTCGAGTGCCCCGGCATATAAATAGAGGGTCGCCTGCGCCGCGAGTTGAGTTTAAGTTTGGAAGCGATACAGTGAAGACACAAGTGAAGATAAAAAGTAACCAGTGAATTGTTCAGTGATTGTTTTGTGAATTTAGTGTGTGATCGTTGTAGTTAATTAGCGTGTATTGTTTTCTTAAATATAGTGTTTCTTCGAGTTAATTGGACTAATTAATTTATCCCGAACCCCAGCTCGTAACATTTGGTGTCAGAAGTGAGGGATAAATTATGCCGGTTCTACCGAAGGAGGACACTGAAGGTATACGCACCAGGAGTCAGCGGCAGCAAGAAGTGGACCAGAGGCGCTTTGAAGATCTACGTGTACAGACACCTGGTGGCAGCCAGTCAACAATGGAGCGAGTTTCCCCAGAATCAGCTGCGCCTTCGGCATCAGCTGCGCCTGCAGCATCAGACCTTTCTGCTCTTATGGCGATGCTGCAGGAGCAGGCTCGTCGTCAAGAGGAGCAGGCTCGCCGTCAAGAGGAGCGGGCTCGCCGTCAAGAGGAGCAAGCTCGCCAACTGAGGGAACAGCTTCAGAGCGACAAAGAGGAGCAGGCCCGCCGTCAAGAGGAGCAGGCTCGCCGTCTTGCGGAACAGCTGCAGCATGTTAAGGACGAGCAGATGCTCTTCTTGAAAGACATTAAAGCAACATTCGGCAAGGAAATTAAAGCCGTAACGGAGAAGGTTGAGCTGCACGAGAACCGTATCTCAGAGGCCGAATCCCAGATCGCTGATGTGAAGAAAGAATTGAAAAGTCTGAAAACTGGAGACGTGACTGTGGCTCCTGTGGTTGCTGCACCTTCGCTACGTGGGTTTAAAGTGCCACCCTTTGACGGAACATCTTCCTGGTCAGCATACAAAATTCAATTCGAAGCTGTCAAGGAAGCGAATGGATGGACAAAAGGACAGGCCATGACCGCACTTACTTTGGGCCTTCGCGACCAGGCGTTAACTGTTTTAGAGGCTCTAGGTAAGAATGTCACCTACGAGCAGCTGCTGGAGGCGTTGGAGTCCAGATACGGTGATGCACATCTGGAACACGTGTTTCGGGCCTGGAAATTGAAAAGCTGGTTCGCAAGGCATACCAGTCGTCGCCTGCACTCATCGAAGGGAATTTAGTGCAAGCCTTCATCGATGGCATACGGGACCTTGAAGTGAGAGCTGCTGTGAGACTTGGGCACCATATGACGCTGAAGGACGCATTGGCCCATGCTTTGGAGGTAGAGGCAGTGAGGCAAGATCATCGTGCCCACCGCATCAGGGAGGTTGTTGCATCACCTGTACCGGCTGTACGTGACCGATTTAAGTATAGTCCTAGATGCTACACCTGTGGAGAAAAGGGCCACTTGCGGTCGAGTTGCCCTAGGCGCAGCGAAGATCAAGCTCAGGAAAGAAGGGCGGCTGATGTCACCGCCCACCAGCAGGGAAACGAGTAGAAGCCAGGACTGCGGGGCGGGTAGGGTTAATTTATATGTTGGGACGTGTAAAAGTGCTAGTTCTTAGCCTAGTTACAGAAATAAATGAATTTTATTGAATTTTTTATTTTACTGGCTGGTATTAGAAGAGCCCCAAGGATTTCGATTTCACAAGCCCACGATGGGAACAGCCTAATCATCAAAGGCGAAGTGAACGGAAGGCCATGTAAGCTGACATTGGATACTGGAGCTTCTCGCACGGTTGTCAGTTCCCGACTAGCGAATCGTTTTCTTGGGAACTGCTTCGGTCAGTTTGAACACCCCAATTTAATAACAGCTACCGGTCAGCACATAACCGTCCGAGGTGAGAAGGAGGTACAGCTACAACTGGGTAATACAATTTACCGACATAAGGTCATCGTAGCTGACATAGTAGATGACTGTATCCTAGGATTGGATTTTATGCGACAGCACTGTTGTGAGATCGACGTGAACCAAGGAGTTTTGAAATGTGGTTCGGAAGAAGTCTTCATGGAAGGTGCACCATCGGGAGAAGTGTACTGCTTGAAGAAGATCACCCTCCCTCCCCGGTCGGAAACAATGGTTCTAGTTACTCTTCCGCAGAATTCATGTCAGAAAAATCGATGCATTCTTGTTGAAAGATTGGACGAACATCTTCCATGGAAGATGGCGAGGACCTTGGTGAGGACAACTAACGTGGCAGCAGTACGCGTGCTAAACCCAAGTGAAGAGGAACAAGTCATCAGGAAGGGGACATTGATGGGAACCTGTGAGGAAGTAGATTGGATGCGCAACTGCCAACACCAGTCTTCGCGAAATAACATCCAGAGTGCAAGGTTTAACGTGTCAAATCTCTTGGAAGACTGTTGCGAAGAATTATCTGATGGAGAAAGGGAGAAGGCAGAGAAGATGCTTCTTCAGTACGCCGACATTTTCTCGACGAACGATGCTGACATCGGCAAAACTGGACTTGTTCAACATAGAATTAATACGGGAAGTGAGTTGCCGATTCGACAACGACCGAGAAGACTACCAGTGGCAAGAGAAAAGGAAGTTGACACCATGATTCAAGGAATGGTCAAGGATGGAATTATAGAGCCTTCCTCCAGTCCATGGTGTTCTCCTGTGGTCCTGGTGAAAAAGAAGGATGGCAGCATGAGGTTTTGTGTCGACTATCGGCGACTGAATGACGTTACAAAGAAGGACAGCTATCCACTACCCAGGATCGATGACACACTAGACACGCTGTCAGGCATGAAGTGGTTCTCAACTTTAGATCTAAAAAGTGGCTACTGGCAAGTGGAAATTGACCCTAAGGACAAAGAGAAAACCGCATTCTCTACAGGAAAGGGACTTTGGCAATTTAACGTTATGCCATTCGGTTTGTGCAATGCTCCTGCAACTTTTGAAAGACTAATGGAGTTAGTGCTCACTGGACTAATTGGAGACGCCTGCCTTGTCTATTTAGATGACATCATCATCGTGGGCCGCACATTCGATGACCACCTTCGAAACCTGGAACAAGTACTTTCAAAAATCCGAGGAGCCAATCTCAAGTTAAGTCCAAAGAAGTGCTCATTTTTCAGGCGGCAAGTAAGCTTTTTGGGGCACATCGTTTCGGAAGAAGGAGTACAAACTGATCCAGAGAAAATTATCGCTGTCAAAGATTGGCCGGTGCCAGAAGACAAGACGCAGGTCAGAGCATTTCTGGGTTTGTGCTCGTACTATCGACGGTTTGTTAAGAATTTTGCTGACATTGCAAAACCTCTTCACAAGCTTACTGAGGAGAAGAGATCGTTCTGTTGGGATGAGTGCTGCGACACTGCGTTCCAGGAGTTAAAGAAACGTCTGTGCGATACCCCAATATTGGGCTACCCTGACACACAAAATGAATTTATAGTGGACACGGACGCAAGTAATACTGGAATTGGAGGAGTGTTGTCTCAACGGAAAGGAGATCATGAAGTTGTGATAGCTTACTTCAGCAAGTCTTTATCAAAACCAGAACGTAATTATTGCGTTACGAGACGTGAACTTCTCGCCGTTGTAAAGACATTGCAGCATTTCAGTAAATACTTGCTAGGACGTAAATTTCACCTGCGGACCGACCATGCTGCATTGAAGTGGCTGTTGCAGTTCAAGAATCCAGAAGGACAAGTAGCGAGATGGATAGAATTGCTACAAGAGTATGACTTCACAATTGAACATCGCAGTGGAAAGTCTCACGGTAACGCGGACGCTTTATCAAGAAGACCTTGTCCTGGAGACTGCAAGCATTGTATTAGACAAGAGACTAAGGAAGAACTCCCTGTTAGGATGGTCAGAACGGATCTTAGTGATGAATGGAAAGAAACCCTGAAGCATGCTCAGCAGAGTGACACAGACATCAAGCCAATTCTGGAATGGATTCAAGCTAATGCTCCTAAGCCGAAGTGGTGTGATGTTGCAGCAATGAGTACAACCACGAAGAGTTATTGGGCACAGTGGGAAAGTTTGGTTATCCAGGATGGTGTCTTGTGCCGTAAATGGGAGAATGCCCGAGGTGATCGCTGCCACCTGCAAATGGTCGTTCCGAAAGCAAAGGTACCAGATGTTCTACAGCTCTACCACAGTGGTTGTTCAGGAGGTCATATGGGCGTGAAAAGAACTCTGCTGAAAGTTCGAGAGCGGTTCTACTGGATCCACTGCCGAGAGGATGTTGAGGATTGGTGCCGCAAGTGCACAAGTTGTGCAGCAGTAAAAGGACCTCAAACACGCAGCAGGGGTGCATTGAAGGTATACAACGTAGGAGCCCCCTGGGAACGGATAGCAGTAGATGTTGCTGGCCCTTTTCCTGAAAGTGACAGTGGGAACAAATACTTCATGGTTGTCATGGATTATTTCACTAAATGGCCGGAAGTCTTCGCCATTCCTAATCAAGAAGCTTCGACGGTTGCTGATAAATTAGTCCACGAAGTCTTCTGTCGGTTTGGAGTACCCTTGGAAATCCACAGTGATCAAGGAAGAAATTTTGAGTCTCAAGTTTTCCAGGAAACATGTCGGGTAATGGGTACTCACAAAACGAGGACTACGTCGTATCATCCACAATCTGATGGAATGGTGGAAAGGTTCAATCAGACGTTAGAAAGATACCTGGCGAAAGTTGTATCGAACAGACAAAAGGATTGGGACAAGCATATAGCGCCGTTTCTCCTGTCATACCGAAGCGCAGTTCATGAGAGTACGACTGTACGCCAGCCTTCGCAAACTTTGGAAGAGAGTTAAGATTACCAGCAGACCTGATTACCGGTATTCCCCCTGATACCCCACGCAGTATAACGGATTACGCACACGACCTGCGTAGCAAGATGCATGACGTTTATGAGCACGTCAGACAATCTGGCCAGCAGACGTCCGAGAGAATGAAAACTCGTTATGACCGGAAGATGAACAATAGTGGCTTCGACGAAGGCTCACTAGTCTGGTTGCATAATCCAGTGCGCAGCAAGGGGAAGTCTCCTAAACTACAGGCAAAATGGGACGGACCATACCGAGTTGTGACCAAGATCAACGACGTCACCTACCGAATACAGAAGAATTCGCGATCTGCGCCTAAGATTGTTCATGTGGATCGATTGGCACGCTATTACGGGAGTAACGATGCTCGGGACGAGCATGTCTTAGGAGGGGGCAGTGTCACGTAGGTCGGTAGGTTACATAAAGAAAGAATGTTCCGGAAGTAAACTACCTACCTACTACTACGTACTAGTAGCTACTAGAAACTTCTACAGAATACTCGAATGTTCTGGAACTATATCTATCTCTTTCTAACACTATACCTATCTCGCTCTAACATTAGAAGTTTCTAGATATATCTAGGTCGAGTGCCCCGGCATATAAATAGAGGGTCGCCTGCGCCGCGAGTTGAGTTTAAGTTTGGAAGCGATACAGTGAAGACACAAGTGAAGATAAAAAGTAACCAGTGAATTGTTCAGTGATTGTTTTGTGAATTTAGTGTGTGATCGTTGTAGTTAATTAGCGTGTATTGTTTTCTTAAATATAGTGTTTCTTCGAGTTAATTGGACTAATTAATTTATCCCGAACCCCAGCTCGTAACAATATTATAATTCTGTGGCGACCTCTACCGTTCGCATCACAAGCGCATGCCTAACGGTGGCAAGCACGACGAATACGAAGATACGGCTCTATAGGCTAGACGATGCTGTTAGCCTAGTACCGCACATGAATCGCGGCATACTAGATTTAGACCCAGAATAATATAGATAGACAAATTAAGATGATGTCTATCGGACCTTGGTCACCGACCATAACACCCGGTCGGTAGGAAGCGCTTCCCTTTAGCTTCCTAACACTAAGGCTGTTGCGCCAAAATTCAATCAGTTACGAAAAAGATAGGACACTTAATCACACACCAGTATCAGTAAAAACCAGGTGCGAATTTAGCACTCATTAACGTATACGAGTATGTTGCCATAACAAGGTAAGTGCTTTATAAGGTAAACAGATAAATAATATGATAAATCTGTTTACAAAAATCCCAAATTAGTACAGAAACAATTAATGAAAACAGTTTGATAATCCTACTTCAGATTATAAACGCGACAGTTGTACGTATGGATGTTTGTTTCTCTTACACGGAAAAACTTCTGTATGGATTTGAATAAAATTTTACAAAAATATAGCTTACTTTAGTTTAAAAAGTCCTCAAAACTTGACCGAGTGGCGCCATCCGTCGGTAACCTATATGTTGATTTATGAACTTTTTCATGGGTTTGAGATGTTTTGACGCAGAAAAAAGTAGCCTATTCTTCATAGCTTATTATTCTCCAGCCTCTTACATACCTCCGCTCATAAAAATCATATCATAATATTACTTCGTTGCGTCATGAAAGAAGGAAAACAAACAAACCAACTGACTTACCTATTCATAATATTATCAGTTTAGTTTAGTAGGGATACGTTAGTAACACATAGGCTGCATACAATTTACAAAGAATTGTGGAGATAAAGGGTCTCCAGGCGAACGAAGTCGGGGACGGCCACTAGTAGGTAGTTATACAAAAAAAAACTTGATAGTACTTCAAATAACTGCCGAGTTACATACTAATTAAAGGTAGTCACGTCTCTAGTTCAACTTGTCTCTATTCTCTATATCTATATTTCGTTGAAATGTGTGAAGTGTGAAGAAAGTTACTTGTGGGTTAATAACAGACCGCAAGTGTACAAAGTTCTAAAGTTTCATGGTTCGAAAACTAAACGATATTTTGATTTATTTCATATATTGTACTTGAATGTTAGTATACACGGAATTAGTATTAGAATCATTAAGTACAACCACTATGGTGTAATGGTCAAGAAGTTGACTATTAACCAAGAGTTGACTATTAACCAAATGTTTGTACAGTGCGGGAACCGAACCCTTTGTGTGCATGAACATGTCTGTTTGCACTGGTCTGGGTGTTATATGTATTTATTGATGTTTATTTGTAATACCAATGTTGATTCCGATTTCTATAACACAAGTGCTTAAGCTACTTACCACGGAGTCTGATCACTGTGTGTGATAATGTTATTTATATACATATATTTACGTACGAAATCATATAATGTACGAATTAGTTATAGGTAATCAAAACCAAATTCGTCTTACAAAAACTAGTTGAAAGTGGTTTTTAATCACTTATCTACAATGATTTATACTTTACAAAATAAAAAATTTGCAGGTGCTTAATATCTGTTTTAGCGTGACGAAGCACCCGCAATATCATTTGACGTAACAAAAATCATTACAAGTGGATTTTCGTGCAAAACTCAGTCATAATCGTATATATCGTCAATACGGCACTACGGTAGTAGAATAAATTATATAGTAATCGCACGTATTTAATGTTAATTCAAACACATTAGAAAATAAAGAACACAAACACACTTTCACACTCAGAAAGCACACTCTTTCGAAGAGTCTAAAGTGAATCAAACCAAAATGTATATTTAAATTGATTAAGTGAGTTCTGTGAAATAATTTTGTATGTTATGTTTGCTTATATATTTGTATTGTTAGCCTGGTGAATTTTTTAAACATTGTATTTTGTAATCACATTTGAATCAGCGCAAAAAACATAACGGTTTAAAAAAGCATGTCTTACCACACACAGGCCCAATCAAATATTCATATATTTATTTTACTTTATAAGCACTAATAAGGTCTTTTGTAAATAACAGTTTACTGTATTACTATTTAAATGTAGGTGCGTTTTTTATTCAATATGACTGTTTTTTGCCTTAAATAAAAAGAAAAAAATGCACACAATCTGTCTTTATTCGTAGATATACAGAGATAAATGTGAAATATAAAAATTACATAAGTACATAAGTATTATAGATAAGTACATAAGTAAAGTTAAGCGACCTAAGGCGCGGTCATGTTTGGGATGGGTGACCATTCTGACCATTTAAGTGACGTCTATTTACAAGCATCTCCGTGCGTCGGAAGGCACGTTAAGCTGTTGGTCCCGGTTAATATCGACAGATATTAGTCGTTAAGCCTGGCCAGAGGCCCTCGGGCGGCTTAATAACATCTGACAGTAAGGTTGGTCACTTACCTTACAGACACCCCTTCACCAATCCGCACTGAGCCCGCGTGGTGAGTATGGCTCGGACCACCTCTTAATTGAGGTGAGGCCTGTGCCCAGCAGTGGGACGTATATAGGCTGATGAGACATAAGTATTATCGGCCTGTCAGTTTCGAACTTTGTTAAGTTCAGTAAATCACGATGTGATGCGTTTCAAAAGAATTAATAACCAATTCACATTACAACATTCTCTCAGCCTCCCACAGAGTCGAAGTGTAAAGGAATTTCTCACAATTCTCGAGAAATCATCTAAATTGAATTAATTCGTTACTCTCAATTGCAAGTGGCTCGCGAGCCACTTGTGAAGTCAGCCGCTGCCTGCGACTTACTTAGTCTCCCCCTCAGCACTTAGAAGCTCAGTAAGCATTTAAGTACCCCTTTTTTGTGTTTGGATGAGAACAAGATGTTTTTGAGATTTCTTTTGCCTTTATTTATTCTATAAATTGGCGTTTTATCGTCGTAGTAATCGAGTGGGTGTTTACGTTATCGGTATTCTGCTGATACTAACTTTGCAAGATCTCTAAATTGCTAAATGCCCCGTTATAAAGAGCTGAAATTAAAAATACATTAAATTAAATTATTTATTGCAGTAACCAAATTTTTACAATATATTAATAGTGATCTAAGACACCTTTTAATCAAAATTTTGCCTGTGTTAGGTGCCTTCGCTCTTCCATAGCTACAGTATATTTAACAGGCTTCTAGTTTAAAACAATACTACAATTAACCTACTAAAATTAATTAACAATACTACATTATTAGTGTGTATATGTGTGTGTGTGTGTGTGTGTGTGTGTGTGTGTGTGTGTGTGTGTGTGTGTGTGTGTGTGTGTGTGTATGTGTGTATGTACACATGTGTTTGTTGCATTTGTGAATCTATTCTATGCGTTTAAGTATAGACTCTGTCTTATCGTAATCCAATACATCGTAATACAGTATCGTAATACATATTAATTAATTACTAGTGGACCCCGTAGATGCTGTCCTGTCTGTTGCTTTTTTTTTTAATTTTTCTTCGTGAGAACCATCCCCGCACCTTAGGGAATATCATTAAAAAAATAATTTGTGTAAGTAGTCCAGGCGTTCTTGAGTTATGCGCTTACCAACACATTTTGCAATTCATTTTTATATTATAGATGTACATGTATCAAGTAGTGTTACGTAAAAACATTGGATGCAATTCTCATTTAAGTAACAAGAAATATTTACTTTGGTTGCGTATTTTTTTTTTCATCATCATTATCAGCCAAAGGACGTCCACTGCTAAACATAGGCCTTCCCCACAGTTTACCACATCGACCGATCACAAGCGGTCTGCATCCAGTGCGATCCTGCGATCTTTACAAGGTCGTCTGTCCATCTTGTCGGTGGACGTCCTACGCTGCGCTTTTGGTCGAAGGGTCTCCAATCCAGAACTTTTCTGCCCCAACGGCCATCAGTTCTTTTTCAACTTAAACTTAAATTTCGACTGCAGACTCTTGGTCCACACCTTTTTAATTTGTAATTTATTTGTTAGTTCATTAAATTTAATATGCTTCGCTATAAATTGTAATATGTAATGTAATACGATTGGTGGCGTATTAATTACTATTAATTATTTTTATCCAAATTAGTATGTATTGTAATCAAACGCATGATACGCAAAACTTAGGGCTTAGAAGAATTTGAAGGCTTCGAGTATTTTTCCCATCTAAAAATAACCATCGAACTTAGATACTTCCGATAGGATTGTTTATGCAGGTACTTGTAGGTTTCAAGTCAATAATTAATTTACATTGAATAATGGAAAAAATATAATTAATAGTAGTATTGCTTTTATATTACCACGGAAAAACAATTAATTATTCCACAATACAATACCTATAGTGTTGTGTTTAAACAAATATATAAGTTACACGTGTAAACGATTTCTGCTAATTTAGGCTGTTCAATTTACATAAATGTATGTATTTACACAATCCGCAATAATGTATTGTAAGATAATGGCAGAAGGTTACAATGTGTTACTAAGAAGGAACAGTTTGTTTTTGGTGCTTAACGTTAAGACACTTATCTCATTTTAATTTATTGTTTTTTGAGACTCATTTTTATACGAAAAAAAAAACCATAAAAAGTATTAAATTTTTCATACTTGACTTTGACAAACTGTTTCGTTTAAGCCAGCCCTTCCAAAAGATTTCCTCAACAATACTTTATTATTCTATTTCCTGTCAATTGACAAATACATTATTAGAATTTTTATTATTACACGATTATTCAGCTACAAACTCAAAATAAATACATAACAATATCTATTCTCGCACAATGAGAGTACAACAAAACGTCCCCTTATGGGCGCTTATTATTTTAAATTCTAAAACTACTTTTGGACTTCGTGAGGTAACCCGATACCGGCCCGGTAGCGATCCATGGGCTTCAAACAGATAACCATCAACAAACATATTAATTTTCACTCAACTAAACGCGATGCTATCTCGATTGTGCAACTTGTTCCTTGTTCGCTCACAATTACTATTCTTAATGCTAAAAGGGCTTTTGCGGAGCGTTTAACGCCAAATGTGGCGCCAAAATATGAAGACAGACACCGGGAATATACGGACTAGTATATGTCTTTAGTGTGTAAGCTCTTATAATCAGAATAAGTTTGCCTGCTGTAAATTTGATAAATTTACGGCAAATACTGTATTTTATTACAAATATAACGTCATTTTGGGTTTAATTTCATCACAGGTCACGGTCATCAGTTACACGGGTAGCACCCATTGCCAGCATAGCGACACCAGATTTCATTACAAGAAACACTTGATCAAACTGATAAATGTTTTTTTTTCATAATTTTCTTCATTTCCAGAGACGGAACAGTAATTGAATTCATTCTAACAAGGTAGTTCAGGAATTCCGCAATGAAATCTGCGGGATAGAATTACATTTCAAATAATAAAACGAGTTCCAGTTCCATAAATCAGTAAAAGTTATTCAAATTTATCAAATGTTGACAACAATATTTTTTCCCTTGCGTAATTCTAATCCACCACAAATGAAGTTGTTTATTCCAGCAAAAAGCGCACACAACGGCCACTCAAACAAACGCCCAGCTCTCACATTGCAAATAAATAGGATTAAATCGCAACCGACCACAAAACTCGCAACTGCAGGAAGGAAGACATGTCACACGAGAGTTTTCCATAAAACGCGTCTTCGCCGCTCCTATTTCCCAAACAGTGAATGAATTGTCCCATTATTTGGCCACCCCTAGAGATACCATCTCGAAATATGATAAGTTTATTATAACGATATTTGCTAGTTTTCGGCTTTCGGCCATTGTTCGGCCGAGATCGGCCGATAGAGGCCATTGTGCCGGCCTAATGTCCCGGCTAAAGTTTCGGCCGACAATAACTCGGTTTGTTTTCGATCAAACAGATACGTAACTGTCATTTTATTCAAAGTTTTGTGAGAAGCGTATTGAATAGGAAAGTGGATATTATTATCGTCCATTTAATTTTGGTCGAAGTTAATCATTTTAATTCCTAAAATGATTTTGAAAAGGTTTTATTAAATTTTAGTTGCTTATAGAAGCATAAAAATAAATAGTAGTATGAGTCTTTGCAATTTGCATGACTTCAAATACACTGCTTTTCATTTCAGTTTCAGCAGAACGTTACGCGACTTTGAAAATAAAATTCACCAATAATAATTATATAGAATAATACATTTAACTGACTGCCTCGTTGCTGTAGTGGCAAAGTTTCTGCCTCACGTCCGAGAGGTCCAGGGTTCGAATCCCATGTCGAGCCAAAATTGTTTCTGAGATTTTCTGTCATGAATTTCTAAAAAACAGCTCGGAGTCGGGAAGTTGGCGGTGTTACACCCCTGTGCCTCGGAAAGCACGTTAAGCCGTTGGTCCTGCGCCTGATCTCTCACCGGTCATGTCGGATTGCCGTCTCACCGAACTTTGAGAGTGATGGAACAGTGAGTGCACCTGTGTATTGCGCTCACACTTGTGCACTATAATATCTCCTGCGTAGTTGGCTGATCTCTGTTGAGATTACTCTTGGTGAACTTCTTAACCATTAACACCAAAGCGGTCGTCAAAAACCAATATGTGTTTTTTTAAATAAAACTAAAACTAACGAAACTCGTACCTCACGCAATGCTATGTTTTATGAAAGCCTGTAAGTAATCATTTGACTTACTCCACGATTGCACTATTAATTTGTAAATATAGAATTCTGCTTAGTCAACAGTAATATCTGTTGGTTCACACAATTACAGTGAGTGAGCCAAATGGTATTGACCAAGCTTCCCCCACGCGAGGCTTGCTACCAAATTATTTCTTTGCGTACCGACTAAACCACTATGCTACAGGGGAAATGAAAAACCAAGTTTTCAATGTCATGTAACTTGGGGCATCCTGAATTTCCTTATTTTGATCTGCGGAAGTACTAAGGTAAAGCCGAGATAGATGCACCAGTGGTATAGATGACCCGATTCTAATTACATTACTTTCGCAGATAAATTGGATAACTTTTTTTTTCTATCAAAAGAATCTCTTGACTCAGTTGTATGGCTCGTATCGAGAGCATGCAATGCCGAAATGAATTCACAAAATTTTTGTCACAAAATTTAGAGGTCCCTAATACTTTGAATATATCGAAGACAACGTCTTTTACTTTTTTTGAATTTGTGGACAAAACTCCCAAGAATAAATTTGTTTCATAAATAAATTGTTTTGATTTTTATTAGTCAAGTTAGAGGACCGTTTTCGAAAAGTGCCATCATGCCATACATCATTATTCAGGCAGGTCACAGCAGTAGAAAGTAGGTACAGCTCGGATATGATTATTGAACAAAAATGTGAAAAAAATAATTAAGTAGGTACCTATTGTGCTAGTGGACGTGATTTAGTTTTTTTCAGTGATATGATAAGTCAATCTTAGAAAAAGGGTCAGTGAGAACACTAACGAATTAAGCCTATTTACGTTCAAGTTTTGTTCCTAAACTTGAACCTAAGCCTAGTAACTAAATGTTCACTATTATTCTGTAGTAATTTTCTGAAAAGTCTTATACTTTGCAAGTGCCTGCGACACCGCGGTGACCAGTGGAAAATGTTGCTTTGTATGTATGCAAATAGACCGGCATTGTGTGCTGTAATCACGCTTTACATGCCTTTCAAGCCATTATATATATTACGCCTTCAGAGACGGACCGACCGACGTATCACGCTTTTGTTCGAGAAGCAATTAAATTTATTAAGTTTGTTCTGCTACAAAGAAAGGCGCTTTTAATTATTTGTTACGTGTTTTTTCGGTTTAATTTGATTCATATCGTAGATAGTACGATAATACAACAACAGTTTCATAGCTATTGTAGCCTGAGTACCTACCTACTCTGACTTTAATGGCTTCGATGCGATAAAGATTTTTAAACCAGATGCTACCTCAAACTCTGAAGGTTGTCTGGAAGAGATCGCTACAAGCCTAAATTGTACTTTTTTGTTAAACTTTTCTGTAATTTTTGTTTTGTGTTGTACAATAAAGTATTAATCTAATCTATTTATCTATATTTCCATTACGATGTTCCAGTACCAGTGCGATGAACTAAAAAACAAGGCGTTTCATTCATAAACACTGTTTCCGTAATTATTTTATATATTTTTACAAGTAATTAATTACTCGAGCATGATACGAGTAAGATACTTTTAAAAGTAAAGTTGCTATTACGAGTTCTGCAATAAAAACTGTAAATCTTACGTGGAAAAGTAAAGTTCCAGAATTTGCAGACACAAATAAAGTGCCAAATTAAAAAATAACGGCCAACAATAATAAAAGATGACGCGGACCCTGCCCAAACAGAAATTGACGATATCTATTACTCAAAAACCGTCCGCATACGAAGTACGGTCGGCAGCGGCGGTAATAACAGAGGGAAAAGCGCGAGTCACGGTCATTACCTACCGTCAGCAAAACAGGTGAGTTGACGGCCTGACACGCGGTAGTTAGATATAAAAAGTATACCATGGGATATAGCTTAATAAGTGAACAATCCATTGTTATGCGATCATGGAGTAAAGAAGCAAGACAATAAATAAAGAATGCGTGCTTTGAGGCGGCCGCCCAAAATCAACTTCTTTATTGTCGACGACAAAAGCTATAATTGCTAGTTTAAGGGCTGGGCATGGAGAATTGACCATTTGTAAAGGCCAACATGTAGAGCGAAACTTTTCACTTTGATGAGCCGAACCAAGTGCACTGAAACTGAAAATTCTTCAGTTGTGAAAAACTGTATAAAGGTGCTTCGCAAAATGGTCTTAATCGCTCACAGCATTTTAAAGCTATTGCATAGCTCTATCGCGGGCTTTGAACGCGGCGACCGAATCAATAAATTCCGTAACGAAAAAACCTAACACATCGTCTAACGTCGTTTCAGTTCGGCAGACTTCGGCACTGTGTTTGTGCGCGTGCGACTAGGCGTATGCGTGTAGTCTTGCAATTGCTTTACCGCGGTAGTCCCCCAAATGCCACACGTCTTTTTTTTCTGCCGGATTTGGAAGCTGGAGCTGGAAAACTCAAAATCAGCAAAACTATTAGGACGTTCGTAAAATAGTGAAATCAGAAACCACGTTTTTATAATTATCTGAAATTATTCTTTTAAGTTTGCAAAAGAAGAAACTTCGCTAACACGTGTGTCACAACAAGACGCCTCACATCGAAATGTTGTCATCACAAATATCCATTCGGTGATAGCCTTTTAAAAGCTGACCAATAAAAATAGCTGCTGATCCGACTCCGGCGCAGGCAAATTAAAATATTAATAACGGACTCGGCTACCGGCTACTAGCCTCTTAAACTACTTAAAAGTATTCACGGTGGGCCACGGTACGATAATTTGTCGGGTAAGGGAACTTAGAAAAAGTTACATTGCATTGTCGATGATGTAATTAGCTGTCGTCTTCGTTTGTTTAAAGTAAGAAATTGACAGATTTGACAAACGATTTAATTTGTTCTAGGAACCTTGAATTCTCTTTCTGAACTCCTTGCTAAGAAAATCTTGTAGTGTAATTTAATAGGACTTAAGTATGGTCATATTAATCAATCAATAATTATAATTAGCACTCTTGCTAGCTTCAATTCTCATGCAATCAAATTAAGTCAATCATCTACATTCCTGATTCGCACTGCTAAAGAGTGGAACTCACTACACGTCAGTGTTTCCCTGCAATTACAACCTAGAAATTTGCAAAGCTAGAGTGAACAGGCATCTTCTAGGTGAGCTCGCTCCATCGTAGATTCAGTATTTGCCTCGTTGGGCTTAGTCTCGGCTCAAGAGCAAATCTATCCCAAATAAATAAAAAGTTTATACTAAAAACTATACGAACATTTATATCTAGGTTTCGGACTGTCGGCCAAATTTGATAATTTAAACCTGCGAAAATGGTGTCTGGGTTCCTCCGAGTACCTATTGGCAACTAAACTAAATGTATTCTACGAAATTGTCCATAATCCATCCATAATAATACACATATCTTGACATATTATGATATATAAGAATAATAATAGGACATTTTGTATTGTATTTGATTAATTAATGAATTGTAACTTTTATTTCTTGTAACAATTGCATGCTAATTCCTGTAGCCTAACATGTGACTCAAATTGTAACGAATATCTATTTATACCATGTTGGATGCAAATAAAGAATTATTATTATTATTATTAATTTTATTTTATTATTTTTCATAATAATAACACCTAGTTTTTAAGATTAATGTTATACTAAAACATGGATCTTTTTTGTCTGAAATAAATGAAATTTGAATTTGAGTATTCCGGAGTCTAATGGACACCTGCCGCTAATAGTCCGGCACCGTGTCTGTGAAGTCCTCCTATAGTGGATTAACATCCGAATTTGTAAATTAATATGTATTTGGACGACGGGCGTATTAGGAGGATTCTTCTGTTTACTGTTGTAGTCGCTGTCATTAAGATCGGTATTCAGAACACTTTGTTAAAGCTGAAAAAGATAATTATTTTGTTTTGAATTTCCACTAAACGACGCAAGCGCAGGAACCCAAATACATCCAACTGTAACCCCTTGAAAATACTTTTTTGGGTCCTGAGCTGGCGT
Organism: Pyrausta despicata; assembly: GCA_963921415.1. Taxonomy (NCBI): domain Eukaryota; kingdom Metazoa; phylum Arthropoda; class Insecta; order Lepidoptera; family Crambidae; genus Pyrausta; species Pyrausta despicata. The sequence continues at coordinate 16,837,661 of OY992851.1, read as the reverse complement.
CGTTTAGTGGAAATGTAAAGCAAATTAATTCTCTTTTTTAGCTTTAGTCATGGATTTCCGCAAAGTAACGCGTGATTTCATCAAGCTATTTTAGAGTATGGTGTTTTCCGCTTTGGCCTTAATAGCATCTTCAATTTAAATGTCCCTACTGAACTGAATAATTTTTAGGAAGGGTTTACAAAAGTTCTGAGCTTAGTGAATTCTGAAGTTAGGCTTTAGGTCTCCTGATGAATTTATACTTTCAGTAGGCAGTCAAATCGTACTGAGCATATCTTAAGTCCATCCTGTTACTCGTATAACAATACTTACGAACTCCTTTAGTTGTCCTGAAATGTATAAACAAGATTGAGACAGAGGTTTCTATGCTTTCGACTTGTTTGGCTTAAATGGAATACGCGTGTGACAAACAAGGCCTGGCTGTTACCCAACGGCGAAATGTTTACGATACGGTTTGTTAACGAACTGTTAATACGTGATTCATGCAAATCGATGCGCGTTTGTTTTCAAATAGAAAAGCCGCTGCGGAGCGGCGCAAGCGCACAGAGCAGGCGATTTAGATTTCGGTATTTTGGAATTATTGCTCGACACCTACACAAACACTTATTAATTATTCAGAGGAACAGTCTTATTTCTGTCAAAAACTTAATAACAATACGAGCTTTGTGTAAAAAAGCATTTTGAAATTGAAATTAGTTTGCCAATTACCTAGCACCTTTTTTAAAAGTCAGACAACTGAAGAGTTGAAATGGTGTGTTTTCCAACACAGCCAAGTGATGGATTAAGACCTATCATTAAAGTAAATTGTGCAGCACTAGTACTAGGAAGTTGAATTGTTAAACGTACTGTAACGTTGTGAAATTTTGGTTATTAATAACGATGGTACATTTTGCGTTATGTTTAGGCTGTATGGCATTGATCCCTTTGCCCAAAGGGAAAGTGGATTTGTGACAGCTGTGTTGTCAATGTCTTCGTGTTTGACAAGTATAGGATTTCCGTTTTGAAAGCACTCTGGGAGCTGACGCAGCAAAAGTAGCATGGCGTGAAAAATAAAAACTAGAAAATTCTGTTAAATTTTGGAGTTAGGGTCGGGGCTTGACCACATAAAAACTCAAAAAAAAGTGCCCCAGAGTCATGCCGTCCTTGCTGGAATAAGTTTCGGCCGCGGCACATATTTTTTTATCATGGTAAGTCTATTGCCTTGAAATTTGGAGGTTACGAGTAGCGCCATGTGTGAAACACAATAGTTAAAACATCGATTTCTTGTTTCAGATTTATGTTTTTACATACAAATACAGCAATACAGCATTGTTAAGCATTGGCCCAGGTATGTATTTCAGGAAATTTTATTCTGTAACCGAGATGTTGATAAAGAAAAAAAATGGTAATATCATAATTCCACATGATTATTATTTCAGGTTGTTCTTGGCACATTAGTATGTTGAGCTGAGGCTTGGTTCAGCAAACATGTAAGGCAGTATCATTTAGTAACCTCAGGTAAATATATCTGAAGTTGTTGACTAAATCTTAGCATAAAGCTCGGGCAGGAGTGTGGACTAATTGTACATTTATTTCAGTGGCCTTCTTCTTCTTCTTCTTCCTCCTGTTTTCATCTTCTCCGGCTTCACCTTTTGGCTCGGGGCTTTATTTCTGGAGTTTGCCCTGGCCGTTCTTATGAAGAAAGGAAAAACCTCTACGGAATGTCTTCCTCCGTGAAATTGTTGGAGTTCAAGTTAGCTGTTAAAGAGGCTTCGTTGGTCAGCTGATTCAGTCCTGGGAGCTCAGCTAAGTGTTGATAAACTTTAGATTCCAAACTTATTTCAATTTAGTAGCATTTGAAATTTAAAATTTAATTATAAACGGGTATTAATTTATTAATTTCTTAAGTTCTTAATTTATCAAAAATATTGGATTTCTTGATATAGTTTAAAGCAAAGACAAGGTGGTTTTTCTTTATTAGTCATATTATGTACTGAATTTCTTAGATAGCAATTTTCTATAGAACCAGACCCAGTATCTACCGGTCTGAGCTATTTTTTTTAGTTTTATCAGAGGTCTTTGGCCTATGTATATTGTTCAGGTGTTAAAGGTGTAAACCCGGCTCTAATAAAATATATCCTACAAATGCCCATCTCGGCTATTATTCAAAACCTTTACTCCTTTTAACACACTTTGCTCGGCTGACCCCGTTTGGTTTTTAATAATAGCCGAGATGGGCATTTGTAGGATATATTTTATTAGAGCCGGGTTTACACCTTTAACACCTGAACAATATACATAGGCCAAAGACCTCTGATAAAACTAAAAAAAATAGCTCAGACCGGTAGATACTGGGTCTGGTTCTATAGAAAATTGCTATCTAAGAAATTCAGTACATAATATGACTAATAAAGAAAAACCACCTTGTCTTTGCTTTAAACTATATCAAGAAATCCAATATTTTTGATAAATTAAGAACTTAAGAAATTAATAAATTAATACCCGTTTATAATTAAATTTTAAATTTCAAATGCTACTAAATTGAAATAAGTTTGGAATCTAAAGTTTATCAACACTTAGCTGAGCTCCCAGGACTGAATCAGCTGACCAACGAAGCCTCTTTAACAGCTAACTTGAACTCCAACAATTTCACGGAGGAAGACATTCCGTAGAGGTTTTTCCTTTCTTCATAAGAACGGCCAGGGCAAACTCCAGAAATAAAGCCCCGAGCCAAAAGGTGAAGCCGGAGAAGATGAAAACAGGAGGAAGAAGAAGAAGAAGAAGGCCACTGAAATAAATGTACAATTAGTCCACACTCCTGCCCGAGCTTTATGCTAAGATTTAGTCAACAACTTCAGATATATTTACCTGAGGTTACTAAATGATACTGCCTTACATGTTTGCTGAACCAAGCCTCAGCTCAACATACTAATGTGCCAAGAACAACCTGAAATAATAATCATGTGGAATTATGATATTACCATTTTTTTTCTTTATCAACATCTCGGTTACAGAATAAAATTTCCTGAAATACATACCTGGGCCAATGCTTAACAATGCTGTATTGCTGTATTTGTATGTAAAAACATAAATCTGAAACAAGCAATCGATGTTTTAACTATTGTGTTTCACACATGGCGCTACTCGTAACCTCCAAATTTCAAGGCAATAGACTTACCATGATAAAAAAATATGTGCCGCGGCCGAAACTTATTCCAGCAAGGACGGCATGACTCTGGGGCACTTTTTTTTGAGTTTTTATGTGGTCAAGCCCCGACCCTAACTCCAAAATTTAACAGAATTTTCTAGTTTTTATTTTTCACGCCATGCTACTTTTGCTGCGTCAGCTCCCAGAGTGCTTTCAAAACGGAAATCCTATACTTGTCAAACACGAAGACATTGACAACACAGCTGTCACAAATCCACTTTCCCTTTGGGCAAAGGGATCAATGCCATACAGCCTAAACATAACGCAAAATGTACCATCGTTATTAATAACCAAAATTTCACAACGTTACAGTACGTAGTGCATTAAACAGCACGGTTCCGCTACCGCTCTCGCCTCCGCTTATGGCTCGCAACTCCACCTAAGCCACTCATCGAAACAGGGCGTTCTATCGGTAATTATGTCGATTAAGATATCCCGCCGAGTGACGGTTCCTCACTAGCGCCGATAGCGGCACATCTCTAATCAGGCCCGACTCCCACTATTTACGGTAATACCCACAGGTACAACCCTACTCTGAAGATACGCTCGAGCTTTTGACTCGGCCGTCCCGTTCGTGCACACGGTCAAGCTATGTGGAGAGACAGGGAGGGGAACATTGGAAACTAAAAATATCGTGTTCTAAAGTGGGTCCCCAGCTACCAGAAAGCGTTAGTGTTTACGAAACATCTCCTCTGAATGTCCCAGCGCCGCTTTACATATCTGAAATGGAGATGGCGTTATTAAAATGCTAAAATACTGGTGTTACAGTTCCACATTTTTGAGAAGCTGGAGCGGACATTGGACGAGGACTTTTTGCCTTGTTTGATCTCGTAAGTGAACTTGAGCTAAATTCAAAAACTTAATTTAAAATTGAATGGTTTGGGTTAGTAGAGTACTGGAATAAAAAAAACATTAAATATTAATAAAAATCATTAAAGATAAGAATGGTTCAGCAACACATCATTTAAGTTTCTTCACCTAGTTGCTACTCTTGAAGTAAACCGTATTGTTGGATGTACGGCTTTAAATTTCTTTATTTCAAGAATTTTGATAAAAAATTGTTAGAAGAAACGAAGAGCTGCAATTCGTATCAATTCCTGGCTATAAAGAATAAATAAAATAAAAATTGTTTATTCCGGGCAACTTGTAGCTCATAGTATGGATAGTTAATGACAAAAACCTTAAATGTTAGTTCTTATTTTCTTATTTATGGCTCTTTCTTTTTATAGCTATGATGCCTTCAAGAACACACCGCTTACAATTACATAAAAAGTAAACTTTTTACCGTGTGTATACATTTGTTCATAAATAGAGACATGTGTGAAGCCGTGCCCTAAATAAAATCACAAAAATATACAATTGTCAAACAACAAACCGATAAATAACAACGGCTAATCTATTTGCTCCCCACAACATTATGCTTGGAAATGGTTTCACCATTACTGCGCTTCCGAATCCCATAAGCCAGCATTAGCAGTACCAAGACTACCAGTCACAGATTCACATTGATGCTTTTGTAAGGAAGTGTGCAGAATCAGTTGAAAATTATAATCGATGTATGTTAGAACTAAACTGGCAAAGTCAGCGCCGAAATAAGGGGCGCGCACGGAAACATGGTGATTTATTCGAACACAGGGTGGCATTGTCGAACAGACAATATGACCAAATTGAGATGTCACATTCGCCACGCAGTCCCCTTGCGCGGGCGCATCGAGCGACGAAACCCCTAATAATAGATAAATAAAGTCAAATACCGCAACTGAATTATTACTTCTTACCCAACGATGACAACCTAACTTATCATGTTCGTCATAAGGTCTAGTTCACGACTAGTTGACATTCATAATGTTGGTTCTAAGTCGATAAATCAAGTTGTTTTTGCGCAAGGGTTGTCTTGTACCTGGTCGGCGCCTTTGTAGTGAGGGTACGTTATAAATTATGTTTTAGGAGCAATAAATGCGGAACCGCGATCACAAGTTTCATCTGTGGCAAATGTGCGAGAATGTTTCAATAGATTCCCGTTTACAACTATTTTTATATCGAACTATCAATATTGGAAGAAACCGATGATTTTCATTTCACGGTTGAAATTCTTGAGAATCGTAAATCTGAAGTTTTATAGACTTGAGAATGTGTTTATCTCTGGAACAACAATATGTAGTTGTCTTGTCGCTCCACAAATTATTATCTTAAAGTCTAGAAATAAGTTTGGATAAACAAACAGGATGGTTTAAAAATACAGTTGAAATGTATTTAACAGTCAATTAGAGGCTGGAAGCAACTCTCTGGCTCAACTAATCCCCGTTGATCCCGTGACTTAGGATATTGTCTCCGGCGGGCAGAGATACCAAACTAACCAAGCAGACGAATAGGCGGAAGAATTTCCACTAACAACAATTTTCCTGAAATAGGACAAATTGACGCAAAACGCAGAAATAGACCAAGCTGGTTGATTTTACTATGGTAATTAAAGTTTAAGTGACGTATTTTTATGTACTTATTTGCAAAATAAATTTATGAAGAGACTGTTACAAATCTAGAAAATAGGTTTTTACGATAAAATATAAAGTAATGAAAAATATCGATTGTTTATCGTAAATAACGGTTCAGTGGAAATAGAAGGTTCAGGTTAAAGATTATTTATTTCCCACAAGAATCATACAATTCAATTATGCGAGGTACATATAAATCAATATGAAGTAATAATATACTAAAACACAGCGAGCGAACATAACATAGTACAATATTATTTAAAAAAGTTCTAGTAAAAAACACAATATTATTTCCTGCCCACTTACAAAATATACGGAGTAATCTTTATTATGCTAAATACGGTAGACGTTAAAATAAACATACTGGTTTGATAATAATCATGAACATGAAGCAGTCATGGGATTATTATCTTATTAACTTAATCTTCTGCCAAACCTTCATATCGTGTTTAGCAAATTGACGCATTTCCTTTCCTTAAATAAATACGTGAAGATAAAGAGATAATAAATTGATTATGCCTGTATTTACACATTTAAATGTTTGCCACACAGCCATTAGTAAAATCTGGGATAAAGTCCACACACGTGACGGTTAGTCACGGTAACTCTGCGGCAACATGGCGCCCGAGAGGAGGGGTTACATGAATTACTTTTATTCCGTCACAATGCGACTCACCCGTTTGAAATTTGATTTGTTGGCCGCCATACTTTTAGTCTCCCCATTTTTTAAAATATTTTGTAACAACAAAGAGCGCGTAACGAAATGCACAAAAAGTATCCAAAACACGCGGATACCGGCTGGCTGAAGCGTGGAGATACGAATTATAAGTCTGGTTTTGATGGAAATGTGTTGTGACAGAGCGTAATGCGGCTGGATTTAGATCTAGTTTGGCGGCGGCTTCGTCAGAGGGAGGCGAACGAAATAAATAAAACATAAATATGAGTGGTCTTGCCGAAGCGCTCGAGCGCGGCGACCACAAAAACTTGTTGTGCCAAAAAGTTTTGGCTCAATCAAATGATTTGGATTTGAATCTCTCTCAGCGTTTGTTATTGGTATACGATTATATGCCTCGTTGGTGTAGTGGCAAAGTTTCTGCCTTACATCCGAGAGGTCCTGGGTTCGAATCCCAAAGTCAAAATTGTTTCTGAGATTCTCTGTCATCTGGGAAGTTGGCGGTGTTACATCCCCGTGCCTCGGAAAGCACGTTAAGCCGTTGATCCTGCGCCTGATCTCTCTCCGGTCACGTCGGATTGCCGTTTTACCGAACTTTGAGAGTGATGGAACAGTGAGTGCACCTGTGTATTGCGCTCACACTTGTGCACTATACCTCAATATCTCCTGCGCAGTTGGCTGATCTCTGAGATTGGCCGCCGTGGTCGAAATCGGCCAGGAGGACTATTGCGAGTATGTAAAGAAGCCATACCTACAAAAGAAATACAAATGCTTAATCTTAATGTAGTGCTTTTATTTAGTTTTGTAAACGAAAAATTTCATACTATTTCAGCTGCTGCTAAGCTGAAATATACACACATGGACTCTAGAACTCTATACAATGTACCGTTATAAAATCTAAATTAAATCATGTATGTAACATTATATTTGGGTCCCCTCGACAAAGCGGGTAATAATATGCCCGCGGATAATGCCGGCAAATATTTGTAAATGTTACACTGGAGCTGCGCCCGAGCAACCCGCGGGGACTGGGATAAGGGATGAGAATCAGCGATTAAATAATAATAATAAGAATAATAAATCATTTATTTTAAGTGACAGACAAAGAACAGTATACAGACCCAAAATTTTGTTAGTAAAATGACTGTCCGATACTGAGTGTAGTTGAATTAAATGATTTCAATCATGATTATTTTAATCACAATGACATTGTGATATAATATTCTTAAGGTCTTTCATTCAAAATAAAAAATAAACGATCTTTAAGCACTCAATATCTTCGTATAAAAAGAAACCTGTGACATGGTAAACTCAATATTATTTTTTTTGACATTTATGACTTTAAAGAACTTGAGGTGCGAATGTGTTTATGCTCAACTTTAATAAAACTATGACTGATGTCAGCAAAGCCTGTGACAAGAGGGAAAACGTCAGAGTGATATATAAAGAGCGGAAAGAAAGAAAGAAAGAACTTCACCTTCTCGGTGCTCCAATATTTGAGGACGCCTTCCACTCTTTTGTACTAGACCAAATTTCAAGGTTTGAGCATTCCTCAGAAAAACTTTTCCAAATCCAACCCCACATGGCTTATTCCATCGTCAAATTTTGCACTTTCGCTCCCAAATTTACATACTTTTTACGATCTGGTCATTTATGGAAATTCCCAGAAATTTTATCCAAAGTTGATTCTTGTCTCAAATTGACCTTATCCAAAATTTTAAACTGTAACTTTTTTGACAGTTCTTGGGATCAAGCCACGCTTCCTATTCGTTTTGGAGGTCTTGGCACCAGGCGAGTCACTGATATTGCCCTTCCAGCATTTCTTTCTTCGGCGTATGGTACCGCTGGTCTCTTGAGCAAAATTTTGCGCTCTTCAGGCGTAACGGAGACAGCGTACCTTCCCGAAGCGACAAATGCGTGGTTAGTGGCTTGCCAGAGGACAGACCTTCCCACCGCTCATTCCTCCCAAAAACAGTGGGACGAGCCTCTTTGTTTGCGTGTCCAAGGCGAGCTGTTGGCTCGCTCGGGATGTGCTGCAGAGCGTGCTCGCCTTAGGGCTGTATTTCGGGCAGAGTCTGGGTACTGGCTGCAAGCTCTCCCTTCTCCCAGTGTCGGGACTCTGCTCGACAAGATCTCCTTTCAATTATGTGTGTCCCTGAGACTTGGCGCTCGCACGATTCACCCCCACCGCTGTCAGTGTGGTGATTTAGTAAATGATCTTGGACACCATGGTCTCTCTTGCCAGTTTAGTGCTGGCAGGGTCTCCCGTCACGCCTGCTTGAATGATGTCATCCGCAGATCTCTTGTCGCCATTGATGTGCCAGCAATACTAGAGCCTGCTGGCATATTTCGTGATGACGGCAAGAGACCTGACGGAATGACAATCATTCCCTGGCGGCAGGGCCGTTCGCTTATATGGGATGCCACCTGTGTTGACACACTGGCGCCATCACATATAGGCCGAACTTCTGCCGTTGCTGGTGCGGCGGCTGACGCTGCCGAGTCGCTGAAAATGCGCAAATATGCTGCCCTCTTGGAGAGCTACATATTTGTGCCTTTCGGTGTGGAGACCATGGGCTCCTGGGGCTCCAAGGCTATTGCCTTCTTCAAAGAGCTGAAGAAAAGATTAGCTCAACACACTGGTGACCATAAGGCTGGCAGCTTCCTCGGCCAAAGGATCAGCCTTGCCATACAAAGAGGAAACGCTGCCAGCCTTTTGGGCACCATACCCAATGGCAGCTCTGGGGGAGATATTTTTTCTATATAGTTAGAATTTTTGTTTCCTTAATTTATTTTTGGTATTTATTTTTGGATTATCTGTTTTTATACTATTAGGCTAGTTGTATTATAATATCTTAGTTTAATTATCTTTATTCAAATAAATAATTAGCATAGATAAAAAGAACGGAGCATGAGGCAGAAAAATTGCTTATCTTAATCGCTCTTTTTTTCTTAGTCCAAAATATTAGTAATAAACATAAGTATTTACTTATGTTGGTAAATGAAATTATGGCGCATGATATTCTTCCACTCACACTGCTTAACTACCTAGTGCGTTAAAAGAGCCTTACGAGACTTGCAATCACGATGATGATGGGAACCTATATTCATAATACTCCATAATTATAATTTATTTCCTATTCCTTTTTTTATACGAATTAACTTACTACCTGAAAAGTAGGTAAGTGATATTTTTAGTACCTGTTCTTAATCTTAGGATTATTTAGGTATGTAGTGCTGAAATAAGGTTTTCCGATATTATAACACATGTGGAGTTTTTTTAGATCGATTACTCGCTACAGCTTATAACTCAAATATTTAAATTGGCCCTATTGTAGAAAACTCCCTACAGAGCTGGCCCCACCGGAGAACACAAAGTCCCTAGGTCTAAATGACATGTTCGCGCCCGTGTTTGGACTGATGTCATGGCGCTTTTTCAGATTTTAGGGGCTTTAAGAATTTTATGCAACATTCAGCTATAGTTTTTCTGCGTGAAAATTTAATTTCGCGTTGTACAACAGTTATGCTTTTAACCTATCACCTTTTGATATATTATAACTTCTACCATACATCTAACGCTCCTTAATATAAATGACCTTTTGTGGTGGCTTTCTAATGAATTATATATTATATAAACGAATGTTATTTATGGAATCAATTACAAATTAGGCCGATAAAGTAGTGTGAGATTAACAGATTCTGAAACTAGTTCAATCTTTTTAGCACTTAAAGCCATAAAGCTAAGAGGATCGCATATACTAATTTAATAGCAAACTGTCAACATTTAAAATAACACAGACGACGATCAGCATAAATCACTAATATTTACATATTTGCATAATTTAACGGCCCGTGGGACTGTAAAATTATAAAATTTAAATACTGATGAAACAAAACACTTAAGATTACTCTGAGATGCCACCGTTGAATAAAATATGCATATTTTATTTTATAGTCTCGATAATATGCTACGCTAAGCAAAACTAAGGAGAAACGAGTGAAAACAAAAATAAATTATTCAGATAAAATAATTGGTTGTGTTTCGAACGAAAGGATGTTAAAAGTAGCATATTATTTGGACTCTACTTGAAAGACTTGGCTACAACTTCTCTATTCCGTCAAATCAGTATACATATAACTATTAACAACAAGTTAACTATACGTATACATGTCAGGCGCATCATGTTATGATGCCAGTTGAATGTTTACATATAGGTAACATGTAAATTTATTGTTTTGCCTATATCTACACTTCTTTGTTTCTAAATCTTTTCCCGCAATAGTTAACGTCAGCAATAACTCGTAACCTGTCATAGCGATATCGATGGTACCTACAGTTGTTTTAAAAACCTGATTGCTACTTGAAAAAATACAAAGTTTGTCTTAAGTAAATTAATTTTTGAGTTGTCTATTTTTGAAATCAAAGTAGCGGCATTTACGCATTTTCCACTCATCTCCATTAAAAACCTATGAGCACCAATAATGCTAAATTAGATGAACCGAATGGCTCCCATCCGCTAATTCCGGCGCAATCAAGCATCGATTAGCAATTATAAAGTTTAATTTTAAATCGACGCTAAACAGGCGGCCATATTCATAACTTAAAAAACGGTCACGGCACAGATAAGTTATCAGCAGTACGGAAGCAACGAACCTATGCTCAAAATAAATAAATAAAATAAATAAACATCATATACATTGATCTGACTCCGTGGTAAGTAGCTTTAGCACTTATGTTACAGATATCAGAATCAACAGTGGTATTACAAATAAACTTAAGTAAATACATATAACACCCAGACCAGTACAAACAGACATGTTCATGCACGCAAATGTTTGTACAGTGCGTTGATCAAACCCGCGACCTCTTAGTTGATAGTCAACTTCTTGACAGTTACCATCACCACCCTTCGAACGATGCAACATAACGCTTAAGCGCATATTTGTAATATGGGTACTGTGAGACTGGGAATCTGAGAGCTTTTGAGGCATGCGCGCGTGTGCCATTTTGAGCATTTTTTATCTATTTCTTTACTGCCTTAGCTAATATCTATACAATGGTCACGACTAATGGGGATACAGACCATTTAAGAGAAAGGTACATGTATCAACAGCTAAAAACTGGCTGATAAGACCAAACAGAGACTTTTTTCTAAAAACTTTCCCACAACTGTAGCTTCTGTTTGGCGCATGTCTTTTTAAGCCTAATGATAATGATGAATCGATCTCAAGCATTCAATTAAGTATGTTTGTTACAATTTTGTAAGTATCTTTCTACCATTGTACAGAAGGGAATTTCTACGCTACTTTCCCAAAACGAACTTCTTTGAAATATTACCTTTTTGTTTTGTCACCCAGCATTCATCCGTTGTGACGACCACTTTGGTGTAATGGTTATAAGAGCTTGACTATTAACCAAGAGGTCGTGAATTCGATCCCCGCACTGTACAAACATTTGCATGAACATGTCTGTTTGTACTGGTCTGGGTGTTACATGTATTTATGCATGTCACACTTGCGTATCTAAAATCACCAGCTAATTTTATCGACTAACACCTAAATGTTGACATTGACATTCGCTTCGAGCTTTCTCTGGTTCAAAAGTTCAGATCCTGTCCGCCATCTTTCTGTTTTCGTATCTCACTGACTTAGATTTGTAACATGATCTCTTCGGGAGTTGACATTAACATAATTATCAGTAATATCTATACCTAATTAGAGACGCGAGATATATGAGCCAATAAATTGTGAAGCCACTGTATCATCCTTCGTCCCACACCGTGAAATCAGATTTGGTTTCGGTTCTAATGGGCTACATTTGATCGGGTTCAGAATTAAGACATTACTTATTCAACCATGGATTTGAACTTGAGTTAAGCGTGGATGTTTATGATTTAATCTTTATAATAGATGACTTCGTAATTGGATATTTTCGTAAGTTTTGGTAGAGCGTCGGCAATATATGTTAGGTTGTTACCTGAAAACCTTAAATAAATCTTATTTTTACTTCAAACAATAATAATAATAATAGTCCTCCTGGCCGATTTCGACCACGGCGGCCAATCTCAACAGAGATCAGCCAACCACGTAGGAGATATTATAGTGCACAAGTGTGAGCGCAATACACAGGTGCACTCACTGTTCCATCACTCTTAAAGTTCGGTGAGACGGCAATCCGACATGACCGAAGAGAGATCAGGCGCAGGACCAACGGCTTAACGTGCTTTCCGAGGCACGGGGGTGTAACACCGCCAACTTCCTGACTCCGAGCTGTTTTTGAGAAATTCATGATAGAAAATCTCAAGAACAATTATGGTTTGACCTGGGATTCGAACCCAGGACCTCTCGGATGTAAGGCCGAAACTTTGCCACTACACCAACGAGGCAGTCTATTTTTACTTTAATTATGCATACCTACTATGTCGTCATCACCTTCATTCGCTTGCCATTTGACCAGTTTATCTGGGGTCAGCGCAGTATATTTTTCTCTACCATACCATTCTATCTTAGATTCCAATTTCGGGTTTCATAATATCCTAACATTTTATTTTATTTACTGGATGCGGGAAACACAGAACCGAGGCATATGCTCAGCTGTGGGCGTCGAAAGGCTGATATGGTGATGATGATGATGATAAATATATATTTTTGATAATATAATAGTACGTAAATAGAAGCTACTTCTTTGCTCTTTGTTATATTGTTATTTTAAGGCAGAATAGAAGCAAACAAATGTTTTTCTTCTATTGCCCTTAGTCAAAAAACAGACATGTTAAACCAAATTACTTATATAGATCGTGTGTGAAAGTGGCTGTCAAGCGGGAACCGGTCGCCCTTCATTTCCCAAAATATTATTTCATATTGTGCGCACCAACGTTTTGTTGCATTCAAAAAATGTATGACATGCGCAGTGTCACGTCACGGGGGGACGTCAATGCGAGCTAATTTCTTACGGTCCCGCGCTTTTATTCAATGACATACTAAACTTATTTGACAATAAAAACTTTTAGTGTCTTCCCTGTTACATTTTACATACAAACCCCAAACCTATTTTCATCGGAATAAGATCCAAAGTAACAAAGGGTTGATTTATATAGGGTGACAATGATTTTGACTTCCGCGCCGACGACCGCACATTAGCGGTGCGCATGCGCGGCAAAAGATAACTTTATTATGCCCATTTAAGTCGGCCGTGATAGATAAGGGTCGCATTGTCTACGGTTAAATGTTTGCGACTGTCAAACGCCGTTTTAATGACAATGACAGTTTTTGAAATCAAATGTGGATCACGAACATGTTGATAGAAAACAAGAACCCTTTTGCAAAAATCATTTGATTTTGCAATGATTTCCTGACACTTTTGTATATAAAAGAGGCTCGACTGAACTTCAGTATGAGAAACTGTTATCATTTGCATTTTACAAAATCATTGAAATTACGGTCTTTTTTTATTTGAGACATATAAGCTATAACTACTTAATTATTTAACTTAACTTAAATATAAGGTTATTATTACATGTACTTAGATAACTTACTTGTATAATTTAAACTATTCAGTAACTTAAGCAAACATGCATAAACATTTTGGATTTGAGAGAGCGGGATCCCCTAACACAAGCGTCCAGCTTAAAAGGGGCATCCCAGAACCATGTAAAGACGAAAATGGAAACAATAAAGAAATTTTGAATTTGAATTTTGAATTTTAAAAAGAATTTCATATTTCATAATTGACTAAATCTGAATTAGATTTTGAGAGTATTTTTTTTATAAAATACTAAAAACCAGCTTCTTATAAACTAAAATCGTAAACTGAACACAACCGAGCCATGATTGAAAATACTACACAAGCAATTAAATTCCAGTTTCACTTTTACCTCGATATACTTTCCAATATCGTCTGAGAATCCAAAACAGAAACCTCGCCTTAATTAGGCCACATAATCTGTTACGGTGTCCCATAACGTTTTATCTGCCATAGACACAGAAATTTATTGCGGGCACAGCTCATTCAAATAAGGTTTTTTACTTAGAAGGCAATAACAGTATTGAAAACATGGCTACTTGACATCGGCGGCGAGGCCGATGTGTTGGAAACTTAGTATGTGGGTTCCATAAAAGATTATTGGATAATTAACACAGGAAGCAGTCCCATAGAGCCAGCCATAGAAAACCTATTGAGCAACTGGTCCGATGATAGAGACTGCTAGGTATCCGTAACTTTCGGATACAATTACGGGACGAGTAGCAAGTGTATAAATTCTAATACGGGGTTTTAGTTTTATTTTATATATTCCGGTAAAGTGGGAGTTTTGTCAAATGTATTGGAATAATATATTTAATTGTGATGCGGTGTGCGCAAAGTTTTAAACGAATGTATAATTTATTTACTTATTTGGTGCACCGAAATTATTCATCTTCAATACTAATGAATCTAGTCATGATGGCGAAAGATGAATGATTTGGATGAAGGAGTATTTTTATTGAAACGTTGACACTATATTTAATAATTTAAAAAAAAATCCCTTAATTTAATATAATGTAGCTTTCTACTTTATAATGACCACGTAGGTAGGAATGACTTTTTTGTGATTCGTGTTACGTGTAAGATCCGTGAACACATCGGAGCGTTTTCCCATCCCTACGGGGCGTGCAGTGCCGTGCATAATCCGCCGTCGTCGGCATATCGTAACACATTATAACATCTTAATTTCAATCTCGATAAAAGGCATAAAGAACAGTTTTATAAACCCGATAAAGCCGCCTGTTCACGGGCCGACGACGGCAAAAGATGAATAAAGAGACATAAGGTTTTGTGTGATTTTGTTTGTAAAAACTGAAGTATAGATACTGTATACCTACGTAGGTAGGTTAATGATAAACTATCTAAGAGTTTAAGTATCAAACTATGGATAATTTGTGTTTGAGATTAAGTTATTTAGTGAAAGTTTTACAATATAAAATTTAAAAAAAAACATTGGGAAAATAGTCAATTCGCAAAGCTTGGACAGGCAATGATGCAGGCTGACTGTTTTATTAATAACTTCTTTTAAGTATTTTCAGTTTTATTTTAGTCCTGCCCGGCTGTAGGCCACTATATTTCCCAAAAATTTAAGTAATAAATGTAAATATAAATATCTTATATATAAAAATCAATTGCTGTTGGTTAGTGTCGCTAAAACTCGAGAACGGCTGAACCGATTTGACTTACTTTTGTCTAGAAATATTCGTGAAAGTTCAGGGAAGGTTTAAAAGATAAGAAAATTTAAAAAAGCAACGGTCAAGACGACGTCTTCCAGATCCCCTAGTCAGTATTTGGTGTGTCTGGTCATGAGTTAATATAAGATAATATAAGTCATGATATCAAAATAAAATGGCTGCCATTTCCACACCGTTGACACAAAAAAAATATATTTTATTTTTGTCGATAAAATTGCTTATATTTTTTCAAATTAACAGGTCGGACACCGTGGACCGGACAGACTGGATAATTCAGTCGTACCGTGAATGGGAATCGAACCTGAGTAAACGTGCGACATTAACTAAACGCGACAGCGGATCGTCATCGTAATCGTGTTGCGCGCGACATTCCGCCGTTTGATCTGCCGACACGGGTGACCATAACACAGGGTTAAGGCAGGATAAAGCCAAATTTACTTTATGAGTAAAACCTTCTTAGGTTAAGGTGAACGATCTGCGATTCAGGGTATGGGTTATACTTAAACGCATTAATCAAGTTTTATTGATGGTGCCATCTCCAAACCTCAATGGTACCCACAGAAAACTAGCGCCATGGCTGCCATGGCAATAATGCAGCTGAGCGGGGGCCAATTTGGTTAAGCATTTTGTTTACAATATGAAATTTAAACAGACTTAAATAACACACTTACATTGGGAGAGCAATCGCCCGGCTTGCGAGAGGTGCGTTTTAATTTCACATTGTAAAGAAATTTGCATTGTGAATGCAAAAAAAATAACTTAATAAATTACCTGTTTCATCTTAACCGACTGTTAAACAGCTGAAAATGTGTTTTTTTCGGATATTGTAGGTATCTTCCCGCAATATTGATGAATCATGGCTGGCCGCAAACTAAAGACCACTAAAAGAAATTCGGACCAATGAATAAGTCACGGTAGCTCAATTGGGAGAGCAATCGCACGACTTGCGAGAGGTGCAGATTCGAGTCCCGCCAGTTGCAGACCATTTTTCTTTAAGTGTGTTTCAATTTCATTATTATCAATCGTTTACCTTTACCGAACATACATTTACAATTATGATAATAAAGGCAAGAACGTAGGTGGTTACAATCTACAGAGCGATGATAAGTGGCTTGTACATTAAAATCTTAAATATTATTATCGAAGACAGCCCAGAAATGTGTATTTTTTTTCAAAGATAGATACATAACAAAGTTCTTAGCAATAAAAAAGGGTTATTATTGCATGGTAAACTAGCAAATTCAGTTTAACACAACACGCGCTCTCGCTTACCAAATAATTAACCAATGACATTAGCGGAAAAAATTAGGGTCTCAATTAACACATAAGACGTGGATCCCCTGACGAGATTAAGATCTCCTCGGCGTCGATAAGAAAAATTATTGGCCGCATTGTATTTATTGTTATTTACGGCTATTACTCTTTATTCGAGTTATTGGTCGGCACTTTGGTATCACGCTGTATATCACGAAGGAAGATACATTACAATGAGGCGGCCATTTCTTATACGGTGGTGGGATATATGGAAACTTTGTCTGATAAAAGTTGTAGTAGTTAGTAGTAGTTTTCTTACCGGTTTTTAGTAGGGTTGATGAAATTGATACGACACGGCATATAAGTCATGGGTGGGATAATTTATTGAAACGAAATAATAAATAAATAATAAATATTTCACAACAATCACACCAATTCTCTAGTCCCAAATTAAGCTACAAGGCTTGTGTTATGGGTACTAGACAACGGATAAACATACTTAAATACTTTTTTTTTGTAAATAAATACATATTATACATAGAAAACACCCAGACCAGTACAAACACACATGTTCATGCACACTTATGTTTTTACTGTGCGGGAATCAAACCCGCGACCCTTGGTTTTAAGAGTCCGACTTGTGGACCACTGCACCAAGTGGTCGTCAAAATGTATGTACTGTTACTTAGCAACTCTATGTTACAGATGAAATTTAAATTCAAATCATTTATTTGTGAAACACAAGTGAATAGATGTATATGTACAATTACAGGTTAAAAAGAGTGCGCTGTGAACAGCCTTGTCATCATACAAATGTACAAAAAAAGAAGAGAAAGAAAGAAAAGAGAAGAGAAATGAATATGTAACAAAAGAAATTATGGAAATATTTTACGAAAGTATAGAAGTTCTTTTATATAACATACTAGTGGCTTCCCGCGACTTCGTCCGCGTGAAATCTCTTTGTTTTCGAAATCGCGGTCGAACGTGATAAAAATCCTATGTCCGTTTCCTGGTTCTTAGCTACCTCTCCACCAATTTTCAGCCAAATCGGTTCATCGGTTCTTGAGTTATAAATGGTGTAACTAACACCACTTTCTTTTATATATATATATATATATATATATATATATATATATATATATATATATATATATATATATATATATATAATATAGATAATATAAGCTGAACTTATCTTCGTTTACAGACAATAAGTAACAAAATGACAGCTGAATTGTAATAAGTAATATAATTGAATCTTCTCTCTCCAGGCCGACGTAACTAGTTGGGTAAAACTATTTCATCCAGGACACGCCGGTGGTCCATCTCAAGTGGCTATTTACAATAATAAACGGCTCAACAATCGCGGCTCAGTCTGCATGAGCCATTTGCGGCTCACAATGAGCTCACAAAACGAGATCAGCCGTGAACGTCTCATTCAGGCCGAAAAGGCCAAAATAAAGTGATTACTGCACCGGGCCATGTTTGCACACTGTCCTTTGGCCGCCGCAAACAAACTAAATCCCCGAAGATAATCCGCTATGAATAAATAACTCCCATCAGCCTCTTTGTCAACTTGACGTATTGTCTATTGACAACTTTGTGCCCGTTCAAATCTCTATTCACATTTGCAAACGCGAATAAGCGGCTATTTTAAACTTTACTTCTTTGCGTTTAAGAAACTTGAACGTTTCGGTACACGCAAGACCTTTTTGCGTGACACACACACAGCAGATGATTCTCTCTCCAGAACAGTACAGATCTTGTCTGCAGCAATATAAAATTGGAATTCGAATGGCAGATAGTATCGTACTCAAATCCAAACTCTGTCTTAATCCGTCGGCGCTTAGTTTTGAAGTCTTGGTGGATATTTTTTCGTGACATTTCTCTTGTGGAGACATCTGTCTTTGCAGTAATTAGCCTCTCACGGGTGGCCCGAGGTTCTTTCGCCATTATTCTCTAGAATAACCCCCTTTGTACGATTGTCAACGCTGTTTTCACTATCCGATAATCTTTTATGTGCATAAACAGAAATCGATAGTGTATTTGCTTTAGTAAATTGCAAGTGACGGCCGTCTTTACGTAATTTAAAAGAAAGGATGGACAATGCGAAAACGAAAGTTTTTAATAAGTTGTAATAACTTCCATTGTTGGTGAGAAAACAACAAGTACTGTCGAAAATAAGTTGGTTAGGTTTTGCGAAATTTCTTTGTTGTGAAAGCCGCTGTATGTGTGTGTGTGTGTGATGCGATTTCGTCAGTACGAATTAGGTAGGTTTCTTTATAATTTCGATATTTCTATTAAGGAATTTCAATGGCAGAAATATTCAGTAATAAAATAACTGTACACCACATATCACAAATCTTACACATAGACCGCTCGTTGCAGTTGTTCACAGGTCGGACTTCTAAAACCAAGGGTCGCGGGTTCGACTCCCGCACAGTACAAGCATAAGTGTGCATAAACACGTGTGTTTGTACTGGTCTGGGTGTTTTCTATGTATAATATGCATTTATTTACAAAAAAAACTATTTAAGTATGTTCATCCGTTGTCTAGTACCCATAACACAAGCCTCGTAGCTTAATTTGGGACTAGAGAATTGGTGTGATTGTTGTGAAATATTTATTTATTATTTATAGGCATATTTCCAGTCTATGCCAACATTATCAAAACACTTTTTTTTTTAATTCTAACTCCCTTATTGGGCGGATCCTCATTTCAACCTCACACCGTAATTTATTCAATTAAGTGAAATAGTTCACACGTATGCCAACAAAAAGCTTGGATTATCTTCGCCGCTGGTCAAAGAACACACAATAGACAGAAGGAGCATATCATTATTTTATCTAATAAGTATCGCTGGCTGCTACACAATGCGTGTAGAACAACCATGTATTTATCTAATTAAGCCGACAATGGCAACACTGCCGACGTTTCCAAATTATTCACCGCCGCCGACCGTGACGGGCGCAGGTGTTAAATAAATACGCGCGCAGGGTTGCCAGTTTTATAAGGGGTTGAAAAATAAATGCTGAAAGCTTCCGTACTTGAAAACTAAGCAAGCTTAAAATCAACTTAACAGCTAGTTTAAAAGTAATTTAAAAGTACCTGCTGGATATAAGAAACAAACCCACTTACCTGTAACAAGAAACAAATAACATTAAACACCTTAAAAGGGAAAATTTTTGTTATTGCAAATGTGCTCGTAATTGATACAATTGTGCTCGTATAAAGTACTTTATTCTGATAGGGAAGGCAAAAGAAACGTCACTTTCCCTCTATTCCTATCCATAAAAATCGAAGGTACCCAGGATAGGCACTTGCGATTGACATAGCGTTTTTCAACTAAGAGTTTGAAGTCCAGTAATTTTTCAATAAATAGCATTAGTTTTGGCAACCCTATAGCGACTATTATACGCGCCGCCCTGTAATAGAGCGCCGAAGGTGTAAATTGAAAGGTAGACGTATCAGCCCCGCCCCTCCCCGCGCCCCGCGCCCCGCCCCGGCGCAATCTCAATTATTGCGAGCGGAGGCTTATTAGTGCGGATGACGCGGAGTTAGCGGCAAAGATTAAACGTCAGAGCTACAGCCTTCTAAACTAGTTTCTGAAGAAATATTCTATGACCCACTACTGAAACTCCTGCTTCCCCCGGGTCTACGGCTAGGTCATACTGAAAATCCAAGTATTCTCAGTGTCCCAATTTCGCTATCAGAATCGTAACTACCTAAATCCTTATTAAACTGCCCAATTGTGACTTTTCGTTCATACAAGAACTGTCAGATTCAGGTATTTTACGAATGCATTAGCGGAATTAGGGCCCCTGTAAAACACTACAATAGTCTAACTAAAATGACTAAATTAGACCGACATATTATTAAATATGATTTATTTGTGTCTATCTAAATACCTTGAGTATTTTGACGTGACAACGTCTTATAAATTGGTTTGCCGGGTGACACTTCAAGAAACTGCGTTACGCTCCGCTCACGTTCCGCGCTCACAATGAGAGCGAGTGAGAGGCACGCGTCCCTTCAACTCGGGCATGGTTAGCCCGCCTAAGAGCGAGTGAGACAGACATAAAAAGTGAAAGGCACGCGTCCCTTCCACTCGAGCACAGTTAACCCGCCTAAGAGCGAGAGAGACAGAGCGAGAGAGAGAGAGTGAGAGAGATAGGCATACACACCGGTTCATGTTATACGAATTAATATTCACATTAAAATTATTTTACCACTCAAAGTCGTTGTCACGTAAAACTTTCGCCCGTATACCGACTTTACAGGCAACCAATTTTTTTAAGCATTGTATTGCATTATTTTTAAGTCTGTAGGTAATTTTGCGAAAACGCAAACTTTTTATTAATTCACAAAAAATAACGGTATACTGCAGACAGCCAACAATGACATCAAAGTGATCGTGTAAAATACCGCATCTTCAAATGTGTTAAATAAACAACTCAAAAACGGTCTCAAACTGCGACCCTAATCTGACGGGGAATAAAAACAAAACTCAACGGTCAAGCGTGAATCGACCGGCGGAAAACAAATTAATTTATTTTACAACAAGTTTAATTAACTCAATAAGTCTTTTTTACTTATTATTAAATAATAATAAATTGTTTTAACGAACACACCTAGCCCCAAACTTATCGTTAGATTGTGCTATGGTGACTGGAATTACGGATAGAAAAAACTTAAATACGTTTATAAACACCCATGACTCAGGTACAAATGCTCGTGCTCATCACACAAACATTTGCCCCTAGTAGGATTGGAACCCGCGGCAGCCGGTTTTGTAGTCTGGACCTCAGACCACTAGAAATCTTTCATCAAAGATATAATTAAAGGCATAATTCAATTAACTACCTACTTACTATCCGATCAGATGATTAAAATAATCATAGTACATGCAAGTTTACTGTACACTACCTTAGAGCCTTGGTTGGATCGGATTTCCTTACTTTGTCAGGAACAAACATATTGTAATATCCTACACAATCATATAATTTGTAACGAGGCTGCTTTCTCATTGTTTAAAAAAAGTATACCTCTAGAAACCGTTCCTACTTTTTAATGAGATTCATTCATTCTTATAGAGTAGTAAAAATATTTAAGTATGTACAGTTTGCTATGAAAAGATACAAGATATTTATTTTAAGTCCAGCAAATGAAAATAATCTATTCTTACCTAAGTATTTCACGCAGCCATTTCGCAACGAGTACTTACAGTCTCGGTAACCGGCAATTGTTAGAATAAATTGACTAACATTATCAGATTATCATCTACTTAGAAGGCTGCAGCGAAATTTATTTTAAAAATATTTAAAAAAAAATAGGACGATGAACTACAGTCTGCCGAAGGTCCGACTTCACTGCTGAACCCAAATCAGTTACGAAATATAAAATATGAGTAATATTTAACCGGCAAAGAGTTAATTAAGACGCGTCCACACCGCAAGCGTGCGTAATCGCTCGCCTCAACTGCCTTTGGTTGTATTTATTTTTTAAGGATCGACCAAAAAGAGGGTGTATCCCTGTGTCTGTGGATATTTTCAAATAATTTCATTTCCTAAAATCTCAAGAAATCAAAGCTCGCAGATATTTTTTACTATATAGTCTTCAACAATATAAAAATATACAACAACATCACATACATTGATCTGACTCCGTGGTAAGTAGCTTAAGCACTTGTATTACAGATATCAGAAACAACAGTGGTATTACAAATAAACTTAAATAAATACATATAACACCCAGATCAGTACAAACAGACATGTTCATGCACACAAATATTTGTAGGTACAGTGCGGGGATCGAACCCGCAACCTCTTGGTTAATAGTCAACTTTTATGACCATTACACAAAAGTGGTCTTTAAATTAAATTAGATTAACGGAATAAATTTTAAATTTGCATCAATAGATTTTCAGTTTTGTAATCCTAATCACTCACCTCCCTAGTCCCTCCATTCCAATATCGTTATCTCCAAATCAACTTAAAGTAGTAAAACAAGGCTTCTCATTAGTTCTCGTCAACTTATACCCGCGGTGGTCCAACTATCCACTCAAGTAAGGAACCCCGGGCAAAAGGGTTCCGCCCGACTGCCCTTCAAGTGTTACCACGTGACGAACGTATAAACGTCCCAAAACATGTGGCATTTATTAGTTGTGACAAGGCACTGTTAATTGGAATATGATGGGACCGTTTCAGAATGCTGATGTGGAACCAGGCCTGTAAAGTGAAAAGAAAAAGTTGAAACTGTTTCAGCGACCGCACGCATTGGTATGGTCTGGGTATGAATGAAAGTATTTTTAATTTTTTATGTTGTGTGTAAACAGTTATTAGGCCAATTTTAATGTATGGATGCGAAGCCTGGACACTGACCTTGAAAGAAGAGAATAAGCTGCTAGTGGCGGAACGGAAAATTCTGCAAAAAAATCTGGGACCGATGAAACTGGAAGATGGGAGGTTGAGAGTCAGGAATAATTTGGAGATTGAAGACCTAGTGTCCGAACCTAACATTATTGGAGAGACCGAAGCAGCCAGGCTTCGATGGCTCGGACACGTAGAGAGAATGGGAGAGGATCGTGCCGTGAAGCGAGCGTACCTGGGACAACCAAATGGGAAACGCCCGGTTGGACGTCCTAGTTACCGCTGGAAAGACGCTGTTGCTAAGGATCTGCTCAACCTCGGCCATAGCGATTGGCAAGAACTGTCGCAGGACCGAGATGCATGGCGTGATCTGGTGTCGGAGGCCAAGACTCACTTTGGGTCGTTGAGTAAGTAAGTATGTTGTGTTGTAATTGAGAAATTAAAAAGTTAGGACCAAATTACCTATAACCAAATAAAATAATCCCCATTAATTCAGTTCAACAAATAAACAATGGTAGGTCATATCTAATATTTATGGACCCGGCAAAAGCTGTCCTGCCCGCTATTTTCGTCTTATTTCAATATTTTTATACTTCTAAACATATCTCCATGAATTACTATATCTATTTTAAAAAAATGCGTCAAAATCCGTCAAGTACTTTTAAAGATCTAAGCATACATTCATACAGACATAAAGACAAACGCTGGAAGCGACTTTCCTTTATACTATGTATGCTACCTTCAATCTCATTAAAAAGTAATTTAAAACCAATAGGACGCTAAACACGACTTTATGATAAAATATATCAGTAAATATTTTGTCACGTTTACCGTGGCTCCAAAAACCAACATCAGTTTAACCATTTCTATCCTTGTTTAATAGAAATCCGTTCGATCTGACGACTTTTAGTTGCTTGTTAAAAATTACCAATCTCAAGAGCGCTAAATCCCACTCCACGTTTTTATCGATACACCATTACTCTAATCGCAACAAATCAACCGTACTCCTTCAACCCGGATTTCCTCGCAATAAAAAATATTCGGATCACAAAAGAGTATTCATGGCCCGGGCAATTTGCGCCCACACCTGGGCCCTACTAGAGAAAGGCCCAATTAGGTAACCCTCCTCTTATTAAATCGACGAGGCGAGTTATCGCTCTATTGTCGAGCTAAGACGCGGTTGAAGGTTAAGGGGGCTTCTTGCGTGCGATACTTTTTCTGTATTGATGTGTTTTTAAAATCTTGCTATTTTCTGCAACGGTATATTCATTAAGAATTTGTAAAGTAGGAGATTTTTTTTTAATTTGTGCACATCTTGAGGTTCTTGTGATAGTATAAAAGGATAAAACAAAGAACGACACCTTTTTTTCTATTTATTTAGGACAAAAAACAGTCTTACAATGTTTTATTATTAATACGGTAAGTAACAGAATGTAATTTTATTGTAGGACCAACAACATTGTCCACATATTAATATTATAAAATTAACGATGTTAAGAGCAAAAATATTTTATCAAATTCATAATTGTAGTCACAGTTAACAAAAAAAACATTTGTGTACGTAACTAAGATATTTAGCATCTTACAAAACAAAACCACACCGAAAAGTTTTGCTACGTCGATATTGCCACTTCAAAATTGGCGTGACCATTACCAAAACCTTTTCGTCTACGATTACATTTTCCTCAAAAAACTACAAAGTAATCGAGGAGAATGAATAACTAAAAGAGATATTCGCAAACAAACTCGCCGAGGCGTGGTGTGGCCCCACAAAGCGCGGGTTTTCTTAATCGCTGCGAATGTAATAGTGACCGTTTTGTATCCCTTGAGTACACTACAAAGACTAAACCGGACTACGATCCAAGAGATGAGATGTAGCGATTTACTCTTGTAATAATACTCTTTGTACTGATTACACATTACGAATTTTGAATCGGTAAAATGGCAGAAATAATCGTTGCTACTTTTTTGGTATTTAATAACGTGATAAATATTAATTACGTCTGACGCATTGATAAGACAAGTCCTTTACTTACAGGCGTCGAATAAATCTTTGCACAAAGCTATCCTCAGTCACTGTCCCTTGAACATACCGTAACATAAATAAGTATTTTCCTTGATTGTTTATTTATAGCGTTCCTAGTAAAGCCCTCTACCAGGTCCCATTTCGTCTTTCAGCGATGCCTGGTTATATTTGCAATGCGATTCGCATTGCAAATCTCTGCGACATGGACCAAGCGTAACCCAAAGACGTATTTTCCTTGTCGGCGTATTGCTTAAAGTTAAGCGTGCCTAATAGGGCCGCCACCCACGCCGGTCGCTCGGCTGTCATCGGGTTGAGACCGCTAATAGAGCCATTAGGGTGGAGAGGAATAGATACCTTTTTGAGTGTCGCCGATTTCTTACAGATTTGGTGATTGATGTTACAGGTGTAAGATATGAGAATCAGATTCGGCGATTAGAGTGAAGAGAGACCGTTGACATGATAATTGGAAATGGAACCATAAAAGTAGGTTCTTTAAATTTAGTATCTAGGTTGCTTTATTGAGTGCCCAGTGTAGTCATTATAGTCGCACAACAGAAACTTGGAAAACAAAACATGATTTTAAATAATTTACAAAAATCCAACATTTTGCTATTGCAAAAATGTTTTTATGCTCATACTATGCGCAATATAATTATCAGTTATTTTACCTGCCTAGGTTAAAAAAATCTGTACCGTTTCTTTAGAAACACATACTGCTATTGATAGCGCTGGCTTTTCAATCTAAGACCAATGCCCAGAATTTTGAGCTACCAATAAACGAACTGTTATATCTCATTGCACGTAACGTGGCTTTGAACAAGTACAACCACCACGATGCATCTTCACCATCTGGCAACTGATAGATCTATTTTCAATCGGTAGCAGTTTCGCACTCCGTGTGCCGTGACCATGGAAACTTAATAGTCTGTCACTAAAAACCTCGGCGGCATCTCTCATGTTCAACAATGTGAAGCACGTGTGGAATGCGCAGGCGCATCTCGTCTCAAAGATGACGCGGTGTGCGGCGACGTTTTTGACGCTTGACGCTCTGCTAAATGATTAGCTTGTTGGCTGACGGAAATTGACACGTCACAAATTAGATTAACACAAACCATGAACATGATGGGAGTTAGAGAAGTTAAGAATAAAAAAATACCTCCATCAATCGTACTTGTTTCGGCTCTATAATGTTCAAATAAACGTGCCGTAGCTTGGTATTTTCTACGTTCGATCGTAATGAACAAGGAAAGTCAGAGTAAGCTATGCTCGTAGTATGGATGGTGGTATTTACCAAGATACTTTTGCTTAGTGTCAGGAACATACAAATCAGACTGGATCAAAGACAAATAAAATCAGGGTAGATTTTATTTGTCTTTGATCCAGTCTGATTTGTATTATATCTAAACATTAAGAAAATATGCTCAAAACCGCGGAATTTAGAGTCGTGAACTTCAAAGCGGCATCGCAGTGTGCGGCGACATTTCTGACACCCACTAATGACCCGGTGACGCTTCACCGCCGCTTAGGAATCGAACCCGCTGCCTTAATCATATAAATATGTGAAAATTTATAACAGAAGAAATTTAAAATTTCACTTATTTGGTCTACATGGGATAGCAATATCTAGAAAAGATCAGTCTTTCAAGGTTTTGCTCATTAGTACTTCTTAAAATGTTAACGGTTATAATAAATATTAGGTAAAGTGCTAGTTCTTTATAAAATAAACCATTATTATTTTGTCTGATCTATCTTTAACGTCAGATTATATAACTAAAAAAAGGATGAACTAACTTTTCAGTCCTCTACAAACTGACCAGCGAGATTATTTAAATTTCGCGATTGGCTACAACATGAAACTATAAGTTGATGGGAAAGTATTTATCATTAGAAACCGCTGAAGGAAGGAAGTCACGAGTAAGTGGAACGGTACCGCTGCGACAAATGACGCTATAGCTAATTGAAACTTCAGGAATGTAGTGAGCGTAGCAGTTCATTTGTTACTTCTTAAATCTACGTTTGTGGCCCATTCGTCCTCAGTGGTAGTTTGCAGTGAGGGTGTGACATTTTGGATGAGCTAAATCTGAGTATATAGTATTAGGATTACTAATTTGCAACAGGTACACAATTACTTTACCAAACCGTCCCTTATGAAGATAAAACGACTTCAATTTCAATGATCATTTTGGTGTAATGGTCAAGAAGTTGACTATTAACTAAGAGATCGCGGTTTCGATCCCCGCACTGTACAAACATTTGTGTGCATGAACATGTCTGTTTGTACTAGTCTGGCGTTTATATGTATTTATAAAGTTTATTTGTAATACCACTGTTCTTTTTTCTAAAATTAATCTAAGCGAATACCTTGTCAAAAACTTAATGTGTCAACGATACAGCTCTTAATTTTTTCGAAGATTTTTGGGGTCAGATCTTCAACCTAACGCAAGAGGGTTTTAATCGAGTATGTTACTTTTTTTAAATTGAACTGGTACTCTGAGATACAGACAGGTCACCTGTCTAGTTTAGACACCAGTCTTCCATAAATAAATTGTGTCGGAAAACTGTATACATATATAATATAAGAAAAATAATAAAAAACAATATCAAATCCTTATTAGGAAATGGCCGGCACATAACTGAAAACCCGTACTCGTATTATCTGAGCTTTAAAAGCTTCACAGGCTGAGGCAAATGTTCAGTCAGAAGATCTTTCAAGAAAAAATAATGTATATATAGTGCCTGCTCAACAAAACAAGGTATTTCAGATTGTTACAGCCACTCAACTACTCACATTCCTTTCTTTATAACAAGCTTAATTATCACCTCTTAATGAAGCGTCTGCGGGACCACCGGCGCGTGCGCACCACATCGCCGAATTAACACGTTCGCTGCCTCGCTATTATTAACCCGCTAATTGCCACCCATATGATTTATGATTACATTCTTTTGACTGTGTAATGTCGCATTCTTTACAAACGTTTGTGCGGTATACACTACAGATGGAACAGAGATCTAATTAAGACATCATCAACTAGGAATGGCTTTGACGAAAATGTGCTGAAATTAATTAAGACGTGACAGTTGTGGATTGTGTCTAATATATGGTTTGATAAAAACGGATCAAAAGAAATTTAAAGGTTGCGGATCGATTGGCGTAAATGTTGTTTAATCCTTTCGGCGAGCTTTGAAACGGCACACCGCTTTGAAACATTTTTTTTTCAACTGGCCAATAAGATATGACAATATATGATTTTAAACTTTCGCGTTGCATTTTAACACTAATTACTTTTTATTGGGTCTTTAATGAGTATTAGGTACTCACTGCTCGACTTTTCGACTGGATTGCACACAGCCCAAACTTACAATGCGTTACCGAAAGTTCAAAGTTTCTTAAAAATTGCGATACAAAGTGTCCTTAGTTAACTCTATTTTTAAATCAATATCGAAATATATATTTAAGCGACACATCTCAAAATGACATTTTTATGGGCAACTTTAAGCTTCAAAATTAACGGCCCACAAACAAGACGAAGTCAAGCTAACACAACTTATAAATCGGTTTGTCACTGAGTTTTTTGCGACTCCGTTTTACGACAAACTAGCCGATGACAGCGCACATGTAGTCTAAGAGATAGGGAACACAGTGTTTGGCAAAGTAGTAAGATTATTTGGCCACCCGTGGGGAAGTTGCATAGTAAGACAGACTCAGATATTTGAAGGAAAGAAATTAAAATCATTAACTAGCACTTGTAGATCAGATGTGCTAAAAAAAACTTTTTCAGTAGTTGGCGTGTAAATAACAGTAACAATTCATCATAACCTAAGCGTTTGCAAAGCGACCAAGAGCATTTTTGAAGTAACTCTATGAAACTGCAATTTTATCGCGAAAATAACAAAAGATACTTGCAAACCCAACGGATTACTGATTATTGCCTTACCCTGGCTTTAATAGGTAAACCTATATCTATGAGATACTAGTGCCCCCCCGCGACTTCGTCCGCGTGGAATCCCTTTGTTTTTGAACGAAATAAAAAGTATCCTATGCCCGTTTCCTGGTTCTAAGCTACCTCTCCACGAATTTTCAGTCAAATCAGTTCATCCGTTCTTGAGTTATAAATACCGTAACTAACACCACTTTCTTTTATAAATATAAGATTAGTAAACAAGTATAAAGAAACTCCTTTATTTAATTTTTTTAATAGCTTTGCTTTCAGGTTGTCATCTTTCGACAAAAGGCTAAAATATTTTAGCAAAATGGGAATTGATTATTGTAAATAAACCTAAGAAATAAACTTAATTGTCGATACTCATGTTACAGAGCATCGCAATATTTATTTTATACTTAACAATTCCTGAAGGAACTGGCAAATATTGTCTTAAATAAGTACTTTAGCAGATGTAACCAAACATCCAGCTGATCTACAGTGACATATGAAGGCCACACAGGGCGGCGCACGCGCATTTCAGATGATAGCGCGTGTCTTTATTGCCGACCTGTTGATAACGGTAACAGCGCCTTATCGTTGCGTTTTGCCAACGATTGAGCCGCGAGAGATACAGTTTAGGGATCAACTGAGATTTGAGACACATTCCACGTGTAACTTTTTGTGTAAAAAAGAGAAAATTTAACTTGCAGGAAGTGTTACATTTCCATGGGTGAAAATTTGACAAAAATTTGACGACCACTTTGGTGTGATAGTCAAGAAGTTGAGTATTAACCAAGAGGTCGCGGGTTCGATCCCCGCACTGTACAAACATTTATGTGCATGAACATATCTGTTTGTACTGGTCTGGGTGTTATATGTATTTATTTAAGTTTATTTGTAATACCACTGTTGATTCTGATATCTGTAACACAAGTGCTTTAGCTACTTACCACGGAGTCAGATCAATGTATGTGATGTTGTTGTATATTTATTATTATTTATTCATTTTATCACGGAGGTCTTGCAAAATAAGATGATCTAAGTCCTGTAGACACTTTTAGTTAGATATTATTTTATTATTACGAAGGACCTATTCCGTGTCATTAATTCAGCTTGAACGAAAGCTCTGCCTCAAATCCAAATAATAAAAAACGAATAACAGTGTTAGGAATTCAGGAACAATTAATTATTTTTTTAAACTTTAACGATAGTAATAATTTAATGATAAAATGTTTTATGAAAACAACGAATTCAGTGCTAACTTATATCTAAGGGCTAAGGGGAACATTAAATTTCCAGTTTCAACAACTTTCTTAATGATACGGTTACAGAACCACCAAAACATTTAGATTTTTTTTAAACATCGGTGGGTGGCAGTTTTTTAGCGCGTCTGCGCCGGCGCCAAACCGCCTTAAGAGGGTTATCTATCAGTAAATTGGTGGTTAGACCCGGTTTTTGTAACCATAACCACTCGTTAAAGTAATGGACATCGCGTAAGGTGGAAGCCGGCTGTGGTCGTGGAATGGTGATTTCAGATGATGGCTGAATGAATGGTGCTGATAGTTGAGGTTTTATTTATGGCACCAGCTTGGAGTTCGTTACTTTCTACTTAATTATTTAATTGGTAAAGTGTTGCTGGATATAACGGTCCTCCTGGCCGATTTCGACCACGGCGGCCAATCTCAACAGAGATTAGCAAACTGCGCAGGAGATATTATAGTGCACAAGTGTAACCGCAATTCACAGGTGCACTCACTGTTCTATCACTCTCAAAGTTCAGTGAGACGGCAATCCAACATTACTACAGAGAGATCAGGATATATGACTGCTGAATATACGACTCGTCGAGAATATATGACCTTAAGCAACGTTTGTTTTAAAACGAAGATGTAGGCAGTTCTTGTTTTGGGATTAACATTATAAAAACCACGTTTTACACAATATGGAAAAGATGCAAAAATAACCAACAAACTCCAAACTTTCCGCAAGAAATAACCACACAAGGCGATCCTCAAAACTAATAGCTTTTGATTGAGTACGTAACACAACAAGTTGAAAAGCATAGACACCGCCATGTTGTGCGCCAGTGTTGCCAACCGTACTATTTAAATCGTATTTGTACGACCTTTTTGGCTTTGATACGATGTACGATCGTTAATTCCTAATCGTACGCAAAATGTACGATTTTTCAAATATCCTTATTATTTTATTTGTCGATATAAAAATCAATAATAACTACAGAACGAGCCTTAAAAATATATTAAGATATAGAGTTAATACATTAATGATAGATACAGTAAGTGGAACATTGTTGGCTGCACAACATGTTAGGGCATCATGTATCGATTTCCAGCCATCCAGCGACATGTTAAGCAAATTAAATTTAAGTATGTGCGAAAGAATAAATTCTTTGACTCTTGCATCTGATGTTGCGTGTATCGTCGATATTTAGCGACTAGTATTTTAATTTATATCTGGACATGACACTAATGTGCCTATACCAAATATATAATAATTAGAAGTAATACAGTGGAATCCGTTTATAATGACATCGAAGGGAATCGACAAACACGTCATAATAAGCGGACGTCATACAAAGCGTTTTGTGAAAAAAAAAACATTTTTGCGTAAATATGTATGTAAGTATTTTAATAGAAAAGTATAGTAAGTAATGTATTGGCGAATAAACAACGCCAAATTCCTTTGCGAGAGATGAGTTCGATTCTCTATTTTCTAATCTACATATTATTGCACCTTTCTCAATCGTAAATACTTTACGACGTTGAAATGACATTCTTTTCACAGTATAGACACAAACGAAAAACGTAAAATAATGCGTGACCTTCAAGCGTCAATTACTCACTGAGATTGAGATTCAAAACAAAAACGAGCCATGTGCCGAACGTCGTCGGGAATCAACGAACATTACCGAAGGTGTAAACATGATACTTTGCAATGTAAAGTATCATAACAGTCATTATAACCGGACATAATTTATTAAAAATGGGTCATAATAAGCGACATGTCACTATAAGAGAAGTCATTATATCCGACTTTTTTTAAAGAATTTTATATGAAAACAAAACTTCGTAGTGTAATTACGTCATAATAGGCGGTTGGTCAATGTAAGCGGAGTCATAATAAACGGATTCTACTGTAAGTGATTTAATTATATTAGATAAATTTTATCTATCTAAAAAATTGTATTTCAATAACAAAATACACTTGCATTTCTTTTTTTTTTCAAAATGCTGTAATTTTGTTGAATATCTTAAAACGTACTATTTTTTTTCTAGAATTCTTGGTAAAATACGATTTTTCCTACAGTGTTGTACGATCCTCTAGAAAATAAAGTTGGCAACACTGTTGTGCGCTGGCGATTATTTTGAAAGGTCTCGGAGCGGTTCAGCACGAGTGAGTGGCTCCGAATGCAAATCCGTCGTTTAGCTTGGCGCTGGGTGGCCTGCCAGACGCACAGATTAGGGCGAATGCATAGGTACCTACTTATTTTGAAAGAAAGAAATAAATAAAAATTCGTTAATGGCAGAAAAAAAACCTAAATCAAATCTTTATTTTTGCTAGAACGTGGTGCATAAATGGTGTTACAATTGATATGAATAAGCCAGTACATTTCATTGATCTTGTCAACATAGAATATTTTACAACATAGTTATCAAAATTTAAATATTACAAAATGGAAAAAAATGTCTGTCAAAAACTCTACTCTGACTGCTGAGTAGTTTTATGCTCGTCGTGTGCTTCATGACTGCAGGCAAGGCTGTGAGGATTGTCCATTTCATAGACGAACGTACATATCATTATTTATAAGATTTGTATTTTTCAAATTAATTATTTTACTAAGATCTTCATTTTGTTATTATAAGTAAGATTTTGTTTTTTCTTTGAGGAAAAGACAGCAAGATCGCACAACGTCGGCTTCGTAGGGCAATTCTCTCTTAAATCAACCACGAATGTCATTCCTCAGTCATTAAATCACCTACATCCACAAGGGCCAGTGTGCGCAAACCCTAACGCTACAATAACATAGTTGTTGCATAACGGCGCATGCGCCGGTGCGCGCAAAGGGATGCGGGCCGTTTGTGCTCGTTAGAAACGTTATACTAATCCCGATACTGCTGAGCACGTCAGGTGGCAAGCTAAGTTTCGTCGGGTAAGACGCAAAAATATAAATAAGCAGCTTAAAAAAGGGAAGCTGAAAAAGAGGATCATTTTGCTTTAAATTTCCTCTAAACGACGCCAGCGCAGGACTCACTGATCGTAGTCTGTCGAAGCGACAACATCTCCTGAAGATACCACGTGTAGTAGCGAAACGCGTTGAGTGTTTTGTTGGTGTCAGGGTTGTGATTCCAGGTGCATCTTCTGCGTCACGTTGTGAGTTGTATTGTAGTCCTGAGCTGTAGTTTTTTCAGGTTTAAGCTTAGTAGAAATTTAAAGCAAAATAATCCTCTTTTTCAGCTTTAGTCATGGATTTCCGCAAAGTAACGCCTGACTATATCAACTAAGTATATTAAAAAAAGTAAGTTTTGGTAACGGAGCGGCTTTAGCAAAAGTCATACTGGTAGTTCTTGTTGGTCCAGCATTCAATTTGCTTGCCACGGAAAAGAGGACCTTGATGCGTAACTGTATCTGGGTCATGAACTGAAACATGAAAATTCCTGTCATGAAACTTGTAAACTTATGAAGGTTCATCTGTGCAAAAAATGATAAATGCTAGACTGCCCTGTTCTAATTCGACATCTAAGCTTAGCCATGTCTGTCGAAGAGTAAAGAGGGGGAATAATTTTGCTATAACCATATTGATTTTATGTGCAGCCCTACGGAAAACAGAAGCATAGCAAAGTCTACCCTTCACTCTATTTTCTTCTATTGCCGAGCACATCCTAAAACAAATTTAATGTCGAATCACTGCTCGCTGCAGATGTGTCGTTTTCGGGAATTTGTAAACAGACAAGCGTCGATGTAACAATATTATCTATCAATATTAGCCCGATTGTGTCTGCAATGAGGGTCGGCCATTGTTCGGCCCTCTGTGCGGCTTTCGCACCAAATTATTCCGCTTTTATTACCCAAATATAACCCCTATGTATAATGTGCTAAGAAATATAACAAATGCAGGGTAAAGATGTATAAATAATGGAGCGTGATCGTGTTTGCAATTCACAGCACATGTGGGAACACGAGATTTACAATATTATAAACGTTTTTGTAAACTTGATTTATACGAATGTTCATTGGCTCAAATTACAATGCTCTGTTATAAAGCACTTTTCGGTTACCGTTACCACAAACTTTAGTAGCACTCGTAGTATACACATTGTAAGTTAAATAATAGATATTTAAAGGATTTGGAAAAGTAAAAAGACTACACCTTACCTAACCACGCAGCTGTAACCGACTAAGTCAGTCTAATTTCTATAGTTCAAATTTAATGTAACATAACAAGTCTTCTACATATATAATATGGTGATATCTGTAACAACTACACAGTCGTCAGAGACGCGCAGGACCGGAACCAGTGGAGGCACATCATTCGCTTCACATGCAAGCCTGATGCTGACCACGATCCTCAGACATGAGGGAACGACAGAATGTTAAAGACCTCTCTCTAGGTCTTTAACATCCACAACTGATTCTCAAACCGCGGCTGGCGCACAGTCGGCTGGTTCCCAAAAGCGACTCCGGCGCAGGCCGCACAGTGCGCCGCGCCCGCGCACAAAAACGCGCTAATGACTCTAGCAGAATCAACAATTTAATACGTTCGATTGAACAGCGTCAATGCGATTTCTACACCCTATGTGTAACGGCTCCGTTCGGGCGCAGATTTGAATGAAATACTTTACTAACAACACAATTGGGTTTAGTTTTGGTCGGGAGAGAAATGTTTGCAGAAATGAAGACATAATCGTCGCGCACAGAGGGCGAAAGCCATAAAACGTAATCATTTATCATGTAGATGTGTTTGCTGTTGCCGCGCGGTTATTGTGGTAAACGGCGGCGTTACCATTATTAAAATGGCAGATGTCATGTGCGTGTTACAGATATTATGATCTGAATGCGTACGCGCTCAAAAATATCACAAAAGGTCAGTTTTAGTTTGAAAACTGTAGTTCACGTGTTTTTTAGATAATTTTTGTTTAAATCCAGTACATAACGTTTGTTTAAATCCAGGTTCAAAAAAATAATTTGTTAAGATCAGTCATCTTCATCTCTACTCTATTTTATCTTTCCTCTCAAACAAAAGCTTTTACCTAATTAATATTTAGGTACAAGATTAATTACAAAAAGTCTATCCTCCCTCTTACAAAACTCTATATTTTTATCAATTTCAACAAATGGCTTTAAATTCAGTCAAGTCGAGTCAACCACCTACCACACTAATAACATACCGTACCCAACACAGCTTTAGTGTAATTTGTATAGAACCGTTTTACCTAAAGTTCACACCTTGCTTGCTTAGTTCCGATTTGTGAGTTCAAACATTGACATAACTAGTATTTACGCAACTCCTTTATATTTTTCATACGGTGTGGGACTTATGTGTTAAATCACGTCATACAAAACAAATGAGTTTGACAACCATTCCTCTAATCCGTTTTATTCAATGCGTGCGCGCATTCAAAATGGCCGTTAATGTTGCGAAACATTTATTTAATAGGGACCGGTGTTTATCGATGTTATTAAGTTGTAAGGGTCCACTGGCTCGTACCACCTCATCTATAACTATACCATTTATAACATTTTCTTTAAGGGATTTGTGTTAAAACGATACATGTTTTCTGTCTTTTAAAGTTCTTGGTACAAGGTGTGACTTCCGCACATTCACCGTGACACAAAGCTGATCCACTGTTAGCTCAGAGCGTGCCAAATCTATTGAATGAACACATTTCGCTATTTTGGGTTCCGTGTGTGACATAAGAGTTTGTATCAAAATAATTTCATTTTGTCTTACTTTACGTTACTATTTTTATAGCATTAACAATGCAAATTTATTTACAATGTGTAATTAAAACACACTGAAAAACTGACTCTGAGTAATAGCCCGGTTTGCGAGAGGTGCGGGTTCCAGTCCCGCCTGTGGCAGTCCGTTTGTACTTCAAGTGTGTCTTAATTTCACATTGTAACGAACTTTTTCTCTTCTATTCATTAGAAATGGATAGTCAAGAGAAGAGAAAAAGTTTTTTACAGAATAATAATTATTTTAGACGTCAAACAGGCTCAACACATATTATATAGCAGCTTATTTCCATTAATTTCTGCAACGCCGTTTAGCAAGTAACTAAGTATTCGCTTTTTCGTGCAATTTCACCCATAAAATGTAATCTTCATGTACTGTGATGGTTGTGATAGAAGAAATAAATATTTTTATTATTAAAAAAAAGAAAAACCATGTAATCTTCACAGATGCTTTATAGAGGAATCTAAAAACTTCAATTTCGTTTGTGGTCTTATTACAGAACCACCTATTCAAAAAAGGTTTTTTGTCCGCGCTGCCCGGCTCACAAACTGGCCATGATAGTTTTATTGCGGGTGCATTCTCCAAATTATTGCCCCTCTTTCTTAGGTGACGAAGTTATATGGCTGCTGTAAAACAATAAATATACGAATTGTTTACGTGTTTCGTGGTTTCGGGACCCCATGCGTCGCGTTGGTCACGGCCTGTGGCTGTAAACCCATGATGGTGCATTAATACCATTGAAAAGTGGTTTGGATGCGATGACGAGATGTATTCAAACCGAGATGACCATTTAGTGTCTCTTTGAAACAACGGAGCGCGTCGTTAAAATCACGGCTTTATAAAGAACAGCGGGGTCTGACCGAAGAAATTCTGGAAAAATGCTGTTTAATGTCATTATCGGCGTAACGGAGTTGCAATAAATGGATTTACTGTGGTTGCTTTTTGGGAGACATTTGTTAAGAAACAAAAAAGGCTCAGAACATGCTGAATATTGTTCGCAGAGCATAACTAAATACAAATTGTTTACAAATGTGGTATAGTTTACCTACAACAGTGAACGGACATGTTTTGTGGTTTTGAAATTTCAAAGTAC
The DNA here is from genome assembly GCA_963921415.1 of Pyrausta despicata. NCBI lineage: Eukaryota > Metazoa > Arthropoda > Insecta > Lepidoptera > Crambidae > Pyrausta > Pyrausta despicata. The sequence goes on along the minus strand of OY992851.1, from coordinate 16,800,455 downwards.
CTACCATGTTGATTTACTGCCCCTGGATTTTTAGCTACTCAAAGTAAAGAAACTGCTGGAATTCGTTATCTGATTGGAAAAACAAATAATTAAAAAAAATTAAAAGCACAATGCGTTTAAACTTTTTTAATTATTTATTTTAACTTTATTGCAACAAAGTGTACAATTGGAGGGAAATATTGATTGTATGACATAAGTCCTATTGGCTCTAGTTCGCAACCAACATCAAACCATGATAACATTGGTCATTGTTTATGAAAAAACAATTGCTGTTTTACGAGCGATTTTTTCATTTCAACTCACTTAATTCACTAAATCCAAAAAAAAAAACTACGAGTAATTTACTTCGCATAGTTATTTATTATTATGATTCAACACATTTCGCGAACAGTAGCTCTACCGCTGTTTCAAAACCCCTTTTACTATTTGTAAAACAGTGAGCAATACTTAACAACACACGGCTTTAAATAAATGCCCCAGGGACGAATTAATAACAAGGTTTTGTTCCCGCGTGTAAAAATACTGCCCCTCTGGGCGAAACGCGCCCTCTGCTAAACCACCGGCTAGGCTCCTGGTTTTAAGATACACAGCTCTTAGCGGTATTTTTGTGTGCTTATGAGTTTATGAGTAACGATGATAAACATTTTTAATGTAACAACATTTTGGCGGCTCAACATTTCAGAGAATTCCTATAGTTGATGGAATCAGGCGTTACTTTGCGTTAAGTCCGGCGACTTCCAGTTCTAGCTTTTTCAGGTGATTACGAGTACAGTTGGATGTATTTTGGTTTCTGCGCTGGCGTCGTTTAGTGGAAATTTAAAGCAAAATAATCCTCTTTTTCAGAGAATTCCTCCAAATAAATATTATAATTTTGAAAGAACGTCCAAATTTTGAACTTGACTGACTGACGATGGAAAAAGGTCACTAATTTAGCAACGTATTAGTTACTTAGAGAATTCTAAAAGGCAAGGCCTTGAGAAGTTTTAACCAACGAATAATACAGCCAGCTTTTCGATTCAAAACCGTCAATCATCGCCATATTGTAACTATATGTTCAATATATTCCGGGGGTCCACATAATCAGCTTATGGCCATTTGACTAAATCGTCAAAGTCAACAGGCGGCTTGCACAAAACCGACCGCTCGCCGCCACTCTAATACTATTGTCATCAACACGAATCTCCTAAACACATCGAGAGCTGCCCACTGCTCAAAAGACGTAGATCAAACGCACAAATATCCAAATAAGAAAACTTACACCAGCACAGAAAGGTAGGTTTTCACCCAACGATATCACAGAGTCGGTACCTTTGCCCAAAGGGATAAATAGAGATGTCGGATCACCAAAGCGGCCGACGCAAAAAACTCACAAAAGCTCCAAGTTTTGAACACAAAGCGACATCGGGAAATAAATTATTTCATCCGTTCAGTCCTTTCACGATAATATTGGCAAATGTTTCCATTTGGGACGAGCCACGCCCCGAACGAATCTAACAAGAAAAAAACTGTTTACACATCACGTGTTTATAAAATTAAACTGAGTTTTATGTCTTTGATGATTAAGTTTGAAGTCGGTTGTGCTTTTTCTTTTGGACAGTGGGTCGCGGTATGTCACAAAGTCGACAGAAAGTCACCGTTTCTTTTACAATTTTTTCTTCGACACCAACATATATTTTGACTGTGATGTTTTTATTATTTTTGTCCGCGATTCCCTTTAGGGTGAATGGCCAATTCGGGCGATTTTTTCGCAAAGGCGGCGCGTACGCATGCCTAATGTTTAGTTTGTCATGAAGCCTGTTCTAGGAAAAGCCGACAAAGTCAGACTAATCATCTAAAGGCACAATGTTGACTTTCTCGAGTATTTGGCTTCCGTCCTGGGGATGCAAAGATGCAATTAATCAACGGTTAAAAGCCGAAGACAATACCGAGATAATGGAGACATTTCTATTTTCGTTGTAGATTTTTTTATTTTTCTGGTAAAAATTATGTGTTTACTTTGCAAGCATAAATTATAAACGTATTTTGTTCGCAGACAACCAGGAAGATAGAATATTTGTATTTCGCACGCACGTGAGTTTCAATTAAATATTTCATTTCCGCAGCTACATGGAGCCATTTTCTTCTCTTCTCTTCTACTTCATCTTTGATGAAGTGCACGTCATAAGTATCTAAATACTATTTTCTGTTATATGTAATGAAGAAACCTTTTCTAACGCGTTTAATCCCACTGAACTCTTTCCAATAGGTATACTCTTTATAATTCTTTCAAATAGGTAACAGAGTTGCCAAAATCAATCATTTTTGAAGCAAAACAAAAAGCTTCAAAAAAATCTGGTCTTAGCACATTGCTACATTTACCCAACTCCTCATTATGATGCTTGAAAACAACCCCGCGGCCTTTCATAGCCGAAGTAGGCTGTGCACCTTGTGCCAATACCGTTTTCAATCAAATAACGTTACCACCGTATTGTCGGTGTTGACAAAAGCCTCCTTATTGCTCGACGTCCCGGTTTGTACAAAAGTGTCCCAAAACAATAGCACACCATCCATCACCCAGCGAGTACATGTGTCGAGGACGGTGCGCACGCGGTCTTCTGCGAACTACCGAAAACTTACTGTGCACTCTTGTCGCAAAAGTAGAGTAATGCCAACAGTGGTTCCGTAGCCATTTTTGGAATCAGATTTGGAATCGGAATCAGACATGATGCAGCATCCAATGTCAACTTAACTTCAGATGTAAGTGTTTTTCGGCTTAGACGACTGACATTGCTTAAAACTTAAAACTTACATCGAATTTCCAAACTGGAAATGATGCTACCTTATCTTCCTTTGACTGACACGTAAAGTACAGACAAAGTGTAATAATACAAATGATCATTTTAAATTATAATAGCGGTCTGAGGGCATCGTGTCGGAGTAATACTATCAATCTACGATTTACCTAACAAAACATCACCACTTGCCAACACAACTTATTACGTATTTAGTAAACTATGCTACAGATCCCCGAAACGCACAAAAGAGTCCGGAAACCGTCCAGTAGTGTTACTGGCCAGTAATTGTAGCAGCTCAGCTACTAACGAGAAAGACATTGCATAAAGGCCCGCGGCGCGTCGTGATGCGCGCGCGCAGGGGGCACATAAATCTTCGAAACAGCTCCCTACTCTCATAGCCGGTGTCCGGAGTTTCGAATGTATCAATCCCTGTCGCTCTCGCAATCTTCACCGTGCGAGAGAAAGCGCTGGCTATACCCGAAAATACAAACGAAACGTTTGGGAGTACGGCCACTGAGCCCAACGTTATTGCAACTCGAAAGTCACTTTTCGGAAATGTTTTGGCGTGAGCTGTATGTGACAATTTATCAAGCGGCTGTTGTGAAGGCTGGATCATTTATTTGCGGATAAACAAAACAGTACTAAGAAGTCCTATTGGTGGCAAAAAGTACATTTCAACTAAACACAATCGATTGTTATTTTTTTAAAGTGCTTCGAAGGATCAAAGCCTTTTTATTATTACATACCTACAATATTTAGTTATAAGCAATCACCATTAATAATTATCAATTAATGGTAGATCATAAGCCGCTTTCTAAAAGCCATTGACAATCTGCTACCATTAAAAAGTATCAAATAACAAAGACGGGAGCCAGGTTTCCATCGCCCCACCCCCCTGCGTTCTTAATCGCAATCATGGCCCACTGTGCGTCTCGAACACACTGTGCATTTCCACGCTTGTTAGCGTCGCAAGAACAGTAGTCATAAAGTGCACAATGGGCGTGACTCGAACGCTTCTGGAACAAATCACAAAAACTGAAAAAGTACGTTAGTCGCGTGAAATTAATGAGACACCCAAGAAGCTAGGAGCAGCACTAATGCGGAATTCTCATTGTTTGCACACGATGAATGGTGCAACAGGAGTCCGTTTTGATAAGCAGTATCTGAACTAAATGGCTACATTGTTTGGAAATCTTAGGTTTTTTTAAGAAATAATCAAGGTTGTAACAAGCGTATACATTTTGAACTGATATGGCTTTTCAAATGCTGCACTTAAAGGTTTTTTATTATAGCTGCCGTTTTAACAAGACATGTCCTACGGGTAAGACAAACGTTCACATCGTGTGATGTAAACTGCGATCTTTCTAACTATTTCAATGAGATCTAAATAGACTTACTTATAACCACGTAACCGAATTTATTTCGTACTAGCGGTCCGCCCGCGACTTCTTCCGCACAAAAGCATGATTTTTCCTCCTTCCTGTTTTATCCCAAGGGAGTATTTAATCGGGATAACAAGTATCCTATCACCCAAGTCAGCTCGTACGATATCTTCAAACCAAATTTCATCAAAATCCGTTCAGTGGTTTCAGCGTGAATAACGAACCAATATCCAACTTTCAAATTTTAAATGTTGCTATGGTTATTATTTATTTCAGTATTTCATGAAAATGTTGTTATAATTTTCACATAAAACTTATACAATGGAAGTAAAGTTAATTATAAGAAAGCAAAACAGTTATTTAGTTATCTTCTATTACTTGACATTTTGTCCCTATTTTAAGAACATATTGTAAACAAAATTCCTTAATCGGATCAATAAACAATGAAATGAGCAAACAACTAACGCCATCTCTCGGCCGAAAACAGCAATGTCCACGCCAGCGCAAGACAAAGGCATAGTGGGACAAAAACAAGTGTCACCGGACAAAAAAATGTGAGCTCTAAATCACTTCCATTCGCCACGGAACATTAGGCCGACTCCTGCGCTCCTGCATAGGCCAAGTAATTGATCTTTGCATATTCTCGGCTATTGTCCAATCGAAATAGATTGCTGTTTCCAATTGCAAGGGGACAGAGAGGACTTATTATTACGCGTTTGGGAAACAATATAAAAAAATATGATGTCTGTCTGTTCTCATGCAGATAAATACAGCGAAACATACCTACACGTAATACATAATATTAAGTTGCAGATAGTCTGGATTGGAATTAAAAATAAATACATTCACATCCTGCGGAGCTGACTGTACTATAAAGTCGTGACGAAACACCATTATTTTAGTTAAAATTAATATCGCGATAACAAAACACTCCCATTGTTTCATGGTGACAAAACACCATGATTACGAAACACCACTAACCCTTCTGATGCACTTCTATATGTCACTTATTTTATCACAATGTGAAAACGTTCATCAGGGTGATCATTACATAATTATGAGTGACCAATTTCTTTGTAACTAGCTTCACGCCATGCCAGCGGCATTTCCACGTGATATTCGGCTCTCTTATAGTATATTTGTTTCTTCGGTTTACGCGAACACAAAGTCTGCAGTGTGTGAACACGCGTTAGATAAACCCATCCACTTCATACGCTTTGACCAACCAAAAGTCCTCGCAAGAGAACGTCGTTTTCTTCCTCGTATGCTCCGTGAGGCTATTGAAATTAGAAGACACCCTAATTTTAATAGAGAAGATGGTTGGAAAATTCCACCAGCTTGGGATCCTGTTTTGGCCAAGACTCAAGCTCGACCCCGCACTGCAAGACCTCAAGATACTTGTTAGGTCATTTTGTGTGGATAGGAACGTAACTTAATATTTTTGAGTGATGGTAGTTAAAAAAAAATTCAAACTATGTAATGACAACTAAGTCCTTAGTCTACCAGTGACCACGGACGCTGAAAAGGGTCCGAAACGTCAGGTTTAAAATTTAAATAAATCGCGAAATAATCCGTAAAAAGTGTATCATTTCAATCTCTTATAGTATATTAAGCATGTTATCTGCACTTATTCATCAGGAATAATATAGACTTCTACTGGTAAAATATTTTTTTAAAATCATAGGATCCGACCCGATCACCCGACGAAAAAGAGAAGGGTTATTATTCGTTAGACTCCTACGTCTGTTTGTGTGTGTTTATTCCAGACGTTCATTTCAAACGTTGACAAACAACGATTCATTTAAATATGAATGTAGTTTGATTGAAATGAAATCGGTTCAGTGTTTCGAAGATTTATTTTTTAAATGTATTAGGATAGGTTTGCTCTTGACCCAAGACTAAGCCCAACGAGGCAAAGAAGCCTTTTCAATTCAAACAAACATTAAAATCTTAATATTCATATTCATTTAATCACTTCCGTAATATTAGTGCAGATAACTTGATCATTACCTACTATCCAATGGTATGACAGAAATTGGATGTTGCTGTTAATCAGCGTCAGACCTAAACTTTAGTAACAAAAATACACCAAAAGCATCCCGCATCGACCGTACGGAATCGATTACGTTTATAAGGCGTGCGCATACGGCCGTACATCACGCGCAACGAGCGCGCTGCGTGTGCCCACCGCCTTATTTATCGCTCGCGATTTGTGGCTTGGAGACACGACACCGTGTACAGAGAGCGAATTTCACACACAAATCGTTTTCAACCGTATTTAAATCCAAGTAAAGTTTGAAATTGATTTTTTGATACTAAAGGTCCATGCATTTGCAATGACATTTAAAAGAGAACTTTAACACGGAATAGTAAAGTTGGAATTAGGATGTTTGGTAGCAACGAATGTGGTAATAACGGTGAACACTTAATAAACATTGCAGCATTGGTGCGAATCTATTTGACGCTGAAATAATTGCAGGACCCCGTTTTGAGAAGGCACGTGTGGTACTGTATGTCTTTATCTACAGTTTTGGTGCTAAGTTAACAAGTTATTGCTGCTGACGTTGGAGCTTCCAATTAAAAACTTTAAAGCTTTGCAGTAGACTTGAAAAGTAAGATATTGGCACAGATATTGGTAAGGTTTTGGTTTTAGAAAATAAAAGTATTTAATGAATGTTGTTATAACTATGTAGATATTAGATTTTTAAAATTTTTGATTCATTTTTGATGAATTTTAAGTTTCTGCCTACCTTTATCGCACCGCTAACATTTCATTTCTGCTTAGCCAAAAGGTATCCATACCATTAGAAAATGTCATGGCGTTAAGTCTAGCTTTTTTGCAATTATTGTGCAATAAAGCTCAAATAAGTAGAAATAAATCTTTAAATTTTACGCAGCTTATACTAAATTAAATAACATTGACCATGTTAATAATTCAAAGTTAAACATATTTCAATGTAGAGCATTCAATTACGGTAAAAGTATTAGTATTTCAAACATCCTAATTATAAAAAGACTACATTAGAATACTAGATAATACATTCCATGACGCATGATCAATCATAGAATGAAAGAGTATTTTAAACGGCGTCGCACAATGCGCGGCGCAGGCGCATCCCGCACGCAGCACACGGCCGCCACTTATTTAAGCAGAAACAAAAATATCTGCCTAACCGTATTAGTAGCCATTCACATTTAAATCAGTAGCCACCATTTCGTTTATTTTGAATTCCGAACGAGCTATAGACAAAAGAAACACAATATGGCCGTTGGAGCAACAGTGAATGGCAGGAACAGTGGCGCCATAGATGTGCGCGCTCATCTGTCAAAATTGAACGCCATATTTTTCAAGCACAACTAACTCTGCTCTTTTCGTTTAAAATCCTAATTACGACTAAGCAGTTGAATACTTTAACATTTAGTAAACGATTTGCATTCGAACAAAAATATCTTCAATTTTGGTACACAAATAGTCACACGAAAATTAGACTTGTGCTAACGAGTAAACAAGAAAATGGAATTCTATTTTAATCTATGTGGCCTGGTAAAGCAATTTACGCAAATGTTTACAAATTCTTGTAACATTAACGCAAGTCTATGGACTTTAGGTATAACGAAAGTAAACAAAAACGTATTATGTTTAGAGAATGACAGCAGGTATCGAGCCACTGTTCGGTAGCAATATCACTGTAGAAGTACAAATGCCATGTTATGCTATGTTGATTAAATTCAACTGCGCAGTTCTTCCAATCAGTGTGTCAAATGTCATATTATGTTTCAGTAAAAATCTAGTCATTTAATAACTCCGTTACGAGAATAACGCCCCAGGAATATGTAACACAGATCAATGTTGTAATTTCTTCCAAACTTTTTATTTTGAAAATTACTTAACGTGCCATTGCCAACGAGTATATATTTTAGTGCAGCAAATCAGTTGACCGACACCAGCACAGAAAGCATTGATTAACGAGAAATATAAATTACAGCGAAGTCCTCTTAAGGTTGCCCAACCGTGCATAACATGCATCCGATGTGACTATTTCGAAAGAAATTGACAAGTGGTAGCCATATTTCTGGAGACGTAAACAAAAAAATGAAATGTGACTGTATTGTGTGTGATAGACAAAGAACACTGTCAGTAATTATTTAGGAATACAAAGTCACAATGTGGAACCAATAATTATGGAACCCAATATGTTGTTCCACGGTGGCATAAAAGACTGCATTTTTCAGATTCAGAAGACAACTGTGGCAAGAAATATATTTATTTCAGTATTTAATTGAATGTACTTTTAAGAATATCCAATTCTATTTTTAATGCATTGTGAATAACAAAACAGATAAGTATATAATATTATTCACGACCCCAATGTCTACATACATATGTACCTACTTATAATTTAAAATTGCTTATTAATACAATATACCTACTAACTACATTATCAATACCTTTAAAATGCTTTCGTATAACTTACATAGTCTAACCAATGTCCAATACGCTGCGAATTGTAAATTTGAAAAAATAAAACAATCGAAATATGTATACGTGTTTATAAAAAACATAACCGTGAATCCAAGTCTCATTCGAAAATTAGTATTAAAATATGCACGCACAACTTCCTAATTTTTAGTCAAAAACAGCTTAGCCATAAGATTGTTCCAGTGATACGGTTACAGGACAAGTCCATCATTTCACGAGCGATATCTATGCGTCACTCCGATAACAATCGTGTTATGATCGATATGTCTGCTACGATTCCGTATTTTGGGAATGTCGGAGGTTAAGTTAACCGTTAAAACGTCAACAAAGGGAAAGTAAAAAAACAACAACAAAAAATAGTAGTCTATCAGTCGCTCGTAGTCTAAAATAATCATCTTTTTCAGGTAAAGCTGAAAGCTTTTGTTCGAAGGGTCTCCAATCAAGAACTTTTCTGCCCCAAGGGTCATCAGTTCTTCGCGCTATGTGCCCTGCCCATTGCCACTTGAGTTTACTGATTCTCAAGGCTATGTCCGTTACTTTAGTTCTTCTACGTATTTCCTCATTTCTGATTCGATCTCGTAGAGAAATACCGAGCATAGCCCTGTCCATCGCTCGTTGTGTTACCTTGAGCTTCTTCATAAGGCCCATAGTCAGAGACCATGTTTCGGATCCGTATGTCATCACTGGTAACACACGCTGGTTGAAGACTTTCGTCTTCAGACACTGAGGTAATTGAGACGTGAAGACACTCTTGCGCAATTTCCCGAACGCTGTCCAGCTGAGTTGGATTCGTCGATTGACCTCTTTCTCAAAGTTGGACCTACCTAATTGGATTACTTGTCCCAGGTAGATGTTCTCGTCGACAACTTCGAGAATTGTGTTCCCAACAGATACCGGAGTGGGTACAACACGGGAGTTCGACATAACTTTCGTCTTTTCCGTGTTCATTTTAAGACCCACTTGTTGGGATACTCGGTCAAGGTCTTCGAGCATATTGCCCAGATCATCCAGCGTCTTTGCCACAACGACTATATCATCGGCAAACCGGAGGTGTGTGATGTATTCGCCATTAAAGTTGATGCCGATTCCGTCCCATTCCAGGAGTTTAAAGGCGTCTTCCAATGCCGCTGTGAACAGTTTTGGAGATATAACATCTCCCTGTCTCACACCTCTCCGCAATGGAATCGCCCTCGTGTTCTGCTCCTGTACTCGGACCGACATGGTGGCGTTATTATATAGACACTTCAACACCTCTATATACCTATAGTCTATGTGGCACCGCTGAAGAGACTGAAGCACCGCCCAAGTTTCGATCAAATCGAAGGCCTTCTCATAGTCTACAAACGCCAATTAAATGATAGATATGCAATAATTACTTTCACAATAAAGTTTGTTCCATTTTTAACTTTAATTATTTTATTATTAGCTCCGCTCTTCTTAACAGTTTAATATTCTTATCTTAATACTAGATATTATGAAAAACCGTGTGCATGCGTGTGTATGGTGTGGTGTGGTGTGGTGTGGTATGGTGTGGTGTGGTGTGGTGTGGTGTGATGTAATATGATGGGATGTGGTGTGATGTGGTGTGATGTGATGCGATGTGATGTGTGTGTGTATGTGTGAGTTAGTGAAGAGAGTATAAATATGCGATTAAACATGTATGGTGTTTGACCGCATATGTATACAACCAGTAATTAAAGATGTTACCTTTCGTGCAATAATAACAGTTCGGATTCTGAGTAACTTATTGAATAAAGCCATTTTGTAACCATTTTCTTACATTCAGGTAAGTTCAAGGGATAAGCAACTAAGTTAACTAAGCGAGATCGTTATCATCGTTACCATTCAGACCATTGCATTGTCGTCTATTTACTAAATTAAAGCTAAAAAAATATACTGATACGGTGTACGAAAATAACGTTAATGTTACCGTTTTATTGATAGGACAACAAAAAATTCACGGCCGCATAAAACGTTTCTTATAAACATAAAAATTCGTTCCAGCTGACGTGCGAGTGGCAAATAGAGTATCTGTCGAGAGGGGGATAATATTGATAAACACAGAGATTAGGGAGGGGGGGCGATCCATCATCGCGCGGACGAAACACTCCGCTTCCGACGACTATGACTGTCGAAGGGTGAATAGAACAGATTGTTCATTTTAGCGACAAATTTGTTGTTATAAAGAATCGATTTCTTCGAATCAAATTTATTTCCATTTTCGACGACCGCTTGGTGCAGTGGTCCACAGGTCGGACTTCTAAAACCAAGGGTCGCGGGTCGATCCCCGCACAGTACAAGCTTAAGTGTGCATGAACATGTGTGTTTGTACTGGTCTGAGTGTTTTCTATGTATAATATGTATTTATTTACAAAAAAAGTATTTTAGTATGTTTATCCGTAGTCTAGTACCCATAACACAAGCCTCGTAGCTCAATTTGGGACTAGAGAATTGGTGTGATTGTTGTGAAATATTTATTTTATTTATTTATTTTATCATCTGAGTTGAGAGAGCTGAATTTTGAAAGTTAACAGGTCATCTTAACGCCGGTGAGACTTCACCGCCCGTAGCGTTACGTGAGCTTACGACGATCCCAAAGGAATCACAACTATTTGCTTGGTCCGTGATCCTACATAGTTTAGGCACAATTACTATACTTAATATATACTTACATTATTATACTTACTTTCATAGTTTTGTTACATATATAGAAAAGCAGTTAAAAACGATCAACAACGTTCTAAAACGTGCATCTGCACAAGACCAGTGATAAAACTTTGTAGGTGGCCAAGTTATGGGGCTCAAAAATAAAATTCAGAAGCCTGAGTTGCACGCCAAGAAGAAGAACGACAACAATCAAACAATATTAATTATTCCGTAGCTTGGATCACTTTTTACACAATATCCAAATCTGAACACAACGTTTCGCTCGCTAGTGTAAGCCGTTCGCACCGCGAGTACAAACCAACTTGGTTGAGTCGTCAATGTGTCCTGAAACCTGATATCATCATCTGTGTAATAAGATCACTGACAGAAGCCAATGAACTGTTTGTCCCCGTTAGCTTGTGGCCCTATCGCAGACCTCCTAAATGCTGCCTAATTACACGCACCGCGAGGGCTGGCTTAGGTATTTAGAACGGTTGCTACAATTCTACTTAAAGTACTATGTCAAGATTGCCTATCGGAGTGTATTACACGCAACTTACATTGTTTTGTTAGCCTTACAACGTTCTATTTTAATAGTAATTACTAATTGGTTGATTACCTTGTTGGTGTAGTGGCAAAGTTTCTGCCTTACATCCGAGGGTTCGAATCCCAGGTCGAGCCAAAATTGTTTTTGAGATTTTCTGTCATGAATTTCTCAAAAACAGCTCGGAGTCGGGAAGTTGGCGGTGTTACACCCCTGTGCCTCTGAAAGCACGTTAATCCGCCGTTGGTCCTGCGCCTGATCTCTCTCCGGTCATTTCGGATCAATGCCGTCTTACCGAAATTTGAGAGTGATGGAACAGATTGATGAACATTAAATACTTGCAAAAAGCTTTTTGCAGTATACCGTAAACTAACTGTACAAAGCATAAAATCGGTTTTCGCAAATTTACGACATGTGATTCTAACACCCAATGCCCAAAGCCTAGGTTTCAAACCATCCCGTATGGGATCAATTCGGTGGAATTCCCACTGCTGGATGTACGGTCGCAATCAGAAAGTGTTTATCACCTTTGCTTGACAATTGGACAATTGCTTGCACACATTTAAGTCACAAGTTCTAAATGTCTATTTCACATTAATTTGATTGACCATAGATTACTTTTTTTCTGACGAGAATCAATCATTCCCTTATGAGTTCGATTGACACCATAGAGTAACTTATATATCTCATTGACACTAACTACTTATATGCTGTCATTTCAAGGAATAAAGAAAACAGTTCCATTACCAAAAAGTGATCAAATCCCTCTTTTTATTCTCGATCAGTCAAATTGATATTGTTAAATTTTGATAGGTAACAAGTAACTAGTTATAGCATTTTGAACTTTAGTGTTAGTTGTGTGTTAAAAAAACTAATCTAAAAACTGGTAAACACTTATAGACCGCGATCATACTGGTAGATACAACATGCATTCATTTGCCCTGTAACAAGAAAATGTAAATATTAAACACTTTTATTATAGACATCCGTAGACATCCGGTACTGAAAATGCAATGCAAGCACATGTGACGCAAGTATCCAAAGTGTATGTAAGTAAATACAGGTATTCACTAGTAGCTTCTGAACCACAAAATTCTAGACTTTCTGTTACTGCTCACGAAGCTACCAGATGAATAAAAAAACAGGTAACACAATTATAATCCAAATTACATATGAGCAGTGTCCATCGCGTCTCCTGTCGACCGGAGGCGGTGCCTCAAAGAAGTGATATTTATTTTTATTCATTTTGGTCCGCAAGGCTCGCATCACAACAATAAAATGCGACTGTCACACTGTTATGTGAGGGTGACCATGCTTGAGTAAATAATACACCAAAAATTTGAAAAACGACACATACTTTTCTAAATTACTAGCATTTAATAACACAGAAGTAGAAACCGACATTTTACGAAATAAATTGCCTTGATACGTGCACCAAATTCCGACGGTTTGAAAATCTCTTAATATGTATTTTGAAGTCAGTTAAAATTCAATAATAATGCTGTTCGTTAGTCTCACTAAATAAAACGAGAGGAACGGCTGTTCCGATTTCAATGATTTTAGCATTAAAATATTTGTGGAAGTCCAGGGAAGGCGTAAACGATGAGAAAATATTGATAAATTGCGAAAACAGCGGGCAGGACAGCGTCTGCCGGGTCCACTAGTATAAAATTCCATTTGTCCGATATTGTCCTCACAGCGCAGGGCCCCTACCCCGCCCGTCACATTTCTGCGTGGCTGCGCGCGCGACTCCGTGACGTGGGACTAATGTGCACTCGCAGCTCCGACGTACGTAAGTAGACGTCTTGGTTTGGTAGATCAGGTGGTGTTTTTGTGAACATCTTTTGGTTGTATTTGGATATTATAGGAGAGAAGGACGTACAAGTAATCCATAGATACAGTGAACACTGTTAGGAGTTTAGACGCATCTTAAGAGTCGTGTAAATTAGAAATTACTGTTACCCAATCTGTTTGTGTCAGAATATGTAATGCCCAGTTGCCCACTTGCACCATCCTATAATAGCTGAACGTAGACTTATGCTGCGTGGAAACCCAGGTAAGAAGAGAACCAAACAGATTATACTTAAATAAGTTTACAAGAAAACTGTATTTGTGCAACAGCGTATATAAGGTATTCTAAATTTGCCGGTTTCAAACAGTTGGCCGATTGAACCTCAATCTAGCCATAGTTTTAACTCACTTCTTTAACTATAGCGATTGATTTCCTTACTCTGAGATAGAGAATTCTAAGGAACGATCACTTTTATTTCAAATCAGCACATATGTGTACCTCTTAGAAGACTACGAAAGATTGTATTCTCCCATTCCTATAATCGATCAATTACTACCTCGCCTTGCGTTCACACCTCTTCGCCAGTTTCCAAAGAAAATGTCAAATATCCATTAAAACAAAAAAAACGATAAAAACCACCTGTTTTCCTCAATCCAAACCTGTAATATTTCAGCAGTTTTCATCATCGGAAATGTTTCTTGGAAGCGTAAGAACTAAGAATCACTTGGACATGAAAGCGATGGACAATTATTAGATGTAAATAATAACGGAAGGTAGTGATAACATGCGATCAAAGGTGCCGCCGGTACCGCGGCGATGCCGGCACAAATATCCGGCCGTGTGTTTACGCTGCGGTCGGTTGGAGCATTAGTTGCGTGGTTGGTGGTATGTGTAGTATCTGTTTCAATTACAGGAGTTGACTGCCTCGTTGGTGTAGTGGCAAAGTTTCTGCCTTACATGCGAGAGGTCTTGGGTTCGAATCCTAGGTCGAGCCAAAATTGATTTTGAGATTTTCTGTCATGAATTTCACAAAAACAGCTTGGAGTAGGGAAGTTGGCGGTGTTGCACCCCCGAGCCTCGGAAAGCACGTTAAGCCATTGGTCCTGCGCCTGATCTCTCTCCGGTCATGTCGGATTGCCGTCTCACCGAACTTTGAGAGTGATGGAACAGTGAGTGCACCTGTGTATTGCGCTCACACTTGTGCACTATAATATTTCCTGCGCAGTTGGCTGATCTCTGTTAAGATTGGCCGCCGTGGTCTAAATCGGCCAGGAGGACTATTATTATACTAAAATCTATAGGTCTCGCGTTAGCGAGACGTAGGTGGGACAGTTTTCAAAAGTCTCTACTTAGGGATGAGTTCTTAGATCTTAGCTAAAACTGGATTCCGTAGTGGAAATAGTTCTTTGCAAAAATTATCAACAACTTTTTGACTACGTTATGTATTACCAACTGTGTTTAAAAAAGCTTAAAAGGACGTTACAAGGCTTTGAAACTGAACTTTTCTGCTACTGTTCATTCAAATCAACTTACATATAATTAGCTTTATTCTTTTAAAGCGTCAGTTTACACTTGTATTTAATTTATTTTAAAAAGATGGTCACTTTCCTCCCCGATGACCGGAGCCGAAAATATTTTTTTAAGTGTTGTCTTTTTGACATTAAAAAATAGCGTTGTAAACGCAAAAAAAAATAAAAAAATTAGACCACCGCCGTAAAGTTGCCTGCTTGTCGGTTTTCTACAGACTCTACTTCGGGGAGTGTGCTCATGAGCTCCATATGCTCATTCCATCAAGTCCATTTTACCAGAGGACCACCAGACGTACGGCGGGTTACCATCCATACTTGGTTGATATACCAACTATACGCACTAAGCGCTTCGCTTCATCCTTCATAATGCGCACAGCCAAGGAATGGAATGCACTTTCGCCGACGGTTTTCCCTGTTTCATATAACTTGAGCTCATTTAAAGCGAAAGTCAATAGGCACCTTCTGGGTAAGCTCGCTACATCGTCGACATCTTCTTTACCCCTTAGAGGGAGAATGATGTCAAGAGCCAACCCATATTAATAAAAAAAAAAATTATAGCCTGTTTCATCTTAACCGATAGTTAAATATTTGAGGGTGTCTCCTACAAACATTGATGAAACATACACTGGCTCAAAGCGTTAAAAAAGCACTTACAAAATTTAACGACTCTATTAAAGTTCTCGGTAGCACAGTGGTCAGAGCATTGGACCGGACTTCCAAAGGTCGGGGGTTCGATTCCTCCCCGATGACCGGAGCCGAACAGAATTTTTTAAGTGTTGTCTTTTTGATACTTTCCTCAATTTTGTATTTGGTGGCCAGCAACAAAATACATTATCAAGAAAACATGAAAATATTACACCAACCGCAATACACACATGACCAATACGCCAATAAAATGCGTGCCATCAAACGATTGCAACAGACCTGCGCGTTTGAACCGCGGAAGCATACATCATGCACGCTGTCTGACAGCATCGGGATACGACTTGTTTTTGTACAATCCCATGCTTTTATGTGATTATTAAATTTTACCTTTGATTTCGATTTGGATATAAACAGTTCGCAGTTTGAAGTAACGATAGCTTATGGTGTTATCCAAATACTTGTGTTTGATGAATGTAATTCGGGAAAAGGAAAAATATACACTTATAAAAAAAACTATTGATGGCATAGGGCGTACAGACAGACTGTCAAAAAAGTAACAATTATTTTACAAAATCCTAATTTTATTGCCAAAAGGTCTTATGAGCAACCTTCTTTTTTTACGCTTTGAATCTAAATAATAAATAAATACTTACTACTCGTACAATAATAAATATCTGTCGCAATTCGTGACGTACGTACCGAAGTAAATATCGTGGGGCGGCGGAGAGATTGATAGGCTACGTAGCATCATATAGTTGATGGAATCAGGCGTTACTTTGCGGAAATCCATGACTAAAGCTGAAAAAGAGGATTATTTTGAGGTGTCAGTGTTGTGATTCCAGGTGCATCTTCTGTGTCACGTTTGTTTGTTGTAGGTATTGTAAGTCCTGCGACTTCCAGCCCTAGCTTTTTTCAGGTGATTACAGTTGGAACTATTTTGGTCCCTGCGCTGGCGTCGTTTAGTGGAAATTTAAAGCAAGATAATTCTCTTTTTCAGCTTTACGTAGCATAAAAAGGCTACGTAATGAAACAGAAGAAATTCAACCCAATTAGACGGGGCTTCAGAATGATTCATAATAATTAATCTCCTGCGCACGTTTGAGTTAATTCGATCGGCTTATTATTTGTAAGGTTTTATGCGCTAAGTCGCAAGACAATATTTCCGCACTCGTTCTTTTACGGGCTCGGTGGGAAGCCGCAAATACGGAATTACCATAATCTGGCATTTATTAATACAATTACATGTGCCGACTACATGTTATCAAATTACGTTTTAACGTACAGTCACGTGCAATGAAATGTAAAAATAAATAGAATTTCAAATAAATGTTTACTCGGAAAATATCAAAAACAAATAGGTAATCACCTTCACGATACATACTATATAACCATCAGAGTTTATCACAAAAAAGTACACATCATTGGCCAAAATATGTACACAAATAGCTTTCAGACAATTGTTTACACGTTTATAACCAAAAATATGTAATCGATACTTTTCCACAGAATATAAACAATACCGTTTTCAGTACAATGTAAACATACATTACTTTGATTTTTTTCTTAAATATGTATACACTTATAAAACTGTAGCAGTTTTAGCTATTTCAACTAATGGGTATTATTTTCATTAAATATACACAATGTACTTTGCAATGACATGTAAACATTCATTTTTATCTTTTTTTTAAATTATATTATGAAGGTAGCCACGTCCTGGTAGGCGGTAGCGCGGACTGTCTTCTTCGATTAGGTTTTTTCTATCTACCCTCAACAATGTGTCAACCTCATATAAACATTTCTTATTCATTGGGAATTCATTGTTCAACGGGTACTGACAATATCATTTGGCACAAAACGGTCATACTTCGACAACGATAGACATAACAAATAAAAGCAATAAGAAACGAAAACTATTGCGTTATTGCAAAATCTGCATTCATGGCATATTTTTCTCAATCTCAACCTAAATGAACGAATTGGAATTAGTAAAATGCGAATAATTTCGAATTTTACAACAAAAGCTAAATTTTCACAGATCCTACCGTGAAAAGCCCACAAAATCTCCGACAAACATCCAACAATGAACTAATGATACCTTCACCTCTTCAACTGTGAACAAGTTAAGATTATTTAACCAGATTTTCTTACACAATCAGAGCACTTCTGCACTGCCGGCGGTGTTAGTAAATCACGCCGCGGCGAGTTCATAAGCGGCCAACGCGAATATCAAAATATACAAACACCGTGTAAACATAGTGAGAGCACATCAAAGAGTGCTCCGGTAGGGCCGCTAGGCGAGAGCTTACAGCGAGAATGGTTGCTGAAGTTCAACCGTAGAGGCCTGGTCGTGATGATGGTGACAAAAAACTACTACTACTACTCCTTTGGCGCAGCGACCCAAAGTGTATCTCTGTTCCCAAGCTAGATCAGTATGCACCAGCCATAGCACTACACAATAACACAATCTACCCCGGCACTTACCTACTTAGATCTTGACTACGCCAAAGCGAAGACCAGACGAGCGGAATGAATAAGATTTTAAACAAAAACAATAGTATTTCGTTATTCGAGTTGAAAAACATCATTTTCCGATTACATCAGTCAACCCATTTTTGATTAAAAACCCCCTTATTACAAGCTCATAAGAAACCGCTTTCGTGATTTTGGTACAGTCCGGGGGTCATAATTCCAAAACCAAGTTTCATATTCAGACTTCTCAATCTCTAAATCTTATCTCTTGGGGCTGCCACTGCTGTAAGATCTAAGCCGCGTGTTTACATACAATATCGCCCATCGCGCACGCAGCCGCAAGCATGCGCAAACGCCTAAACCGGAAACACGTGATCTATATGTATTAAAAAGTGTGATATATAAACTACAGCATACGAGTATTAATTCCCTAGTGATTAACATAAATCTTCCAAAATAATTGAACTTAACGATTATAGATATTGTTACATTTACCGCATACCTAGATAATGTGTGAGAGGAGAGTCGTGATCATTACATGTCAAGGAAGCAAGGAGTCACACCCATCGAGTTCCATAGTAGGCATTGTATGTATCTCAAATTCATATGTGAAAATTATCTATGGATTGTCACTAACATGTGATGACCAATTCGATGTCAAAATGTTGTCGATTCTACATCTGTCCTAAGTAAGTGGTTGTCATATTTGGTATTGGTAGAAAAGCTAAGCTTTCAGAAAGCTAGTTTTGGTCAAAAAAAACTTTTTAACTTTTTTTTTTCTAACAACAATCATAGAAAACTTTTACGAACGTACGAAGCATTTGTAATTTGTGGTGAGTGTTCGAACAAATTAAGAATCTTCTCACCTCCACGTCTCCGTCAGCTGATTCCACTAATACCTCGAACTATTCCGTGTTTGGGTGAGTAAGTTTGTTTAATAGCAAACAGCCTGTAAACAGCGGCACCTTCAAACGGCCACTCACGCGCAACGATCTTGATACTTTACATTCACATCAATCAAATGTACGAAGACCACAATTTGGTAACTGTTAATATAAATATTTTTAAAGCAGCACCTATGAAGTGTAGTTAAACATGGCAAGAGGCATGGCATGTAGTTAAATATGCGGTAACTCCAATTTCTTGGAATCTAAGCATAAGTACAAATTTCATAACTGTTTTGTGATCATCCATGTGTGTGGTCTAATGACTTTACCTTGTAGAATTAAAGCAACGAACCAATTAACATGCAACGAATGACAATGTCATTACGAGTATAAAATTAAAAATATAGAATTGCTTTTTATAGAAAAGCTATTTAAACGTCACGGAGTCCACACCTCTGGAATTCCGGTCAAGAAACATCAACCCTGTCAATTTTTTGTCAAGCAAGCCTGATAAAGGTTTAATCTCAGTTTCTTGTAAACGCTGCCAATTACGGACGTCATGTCTTGTCACTTTTTCGGCTCCGAGTCGGATTAGACCGAAGCCAGCCAAGTGTTAAACAGCTCGCAGCATATACCCAACAAATATACAAATATCACTAAACACAACCAGTTCTAGCTCGTCCGTAACTGATATTTCACGCCTTTTTTCTTCACCAACGATCAAGATTGCTTCCGCTTCGGGAAACATCGGATTGATCAAACTCCTTTGATCTCGCGGATCACACGCTCTTTACTTATATTACTTTGATTTTAAGCTTCATTAAAACACATGAATGTGCTTCTCACCTAAATCTGAACCTTCCTATTCAATTCGTTAAGTTCTACTTTGCTTGTTTTGGCTTAAGATATACTTCGTTTAGAGATTGATGTTGTAGTCGCTGTCTCTCTAACAAAAAGACTGATGAACTTCGATAACTCTCGTAGGAATACCGAATCTAAGGTCTTCAATGTAGATCACACATTTGAAAAAAAGCGTAATGTAACATAGGTCATTTCTACCACGAGTTTATGAGTGTGATCTGTCAAAACGGTGAGGAGTAGCAGGCGCTGGGTGTAAACATTAAACAGACCGGCTCTACCGAACAAAAACCCACACTTAGTGCCGCCGGTTCGCCGCTAGCACTGGACTTGATGAAACAATTACGACGAATAGACTGTCGAGGAGATTATAAATTAACACTAGTATCAGAATTTGCAAGACACAAGTGAAGTTTTTGGAGGTAGCATTACATATGTTTCTTGGTTTAATTTCGGGGGTGTGATAACAGCAGTGAGCGTAAGTATTTAGACTCCTTGGTAATATTAGATTGTTCTACATTATTTTTAATCAAATTCTCTGCTATATTATGATACGACGACGTATTTACAAAAGTTGCCTCTAATCCATACTTATATTGTTAATGTGAAAGTAACTCTGTCTATCTGTGTGTTTCTCAATCACGCCTAAACTACTGAACCAATTTGCATAAAATTTGGTATGGAGATATTTTGATACCCGAGAAAGGACATATGCTACTTTTTACTGCGAGAAAATGACGCATTCCCATGGGAAAATTCAGATACGCCGATGGCTTTCACTCCTAAATTACCAAAGATTTGAATTATATTTGGATAAAGTTAATACTACGGGAAAACAACGCATTCCATAAAAAAACAACCTAACGACAAAGTCGCGGGTAAAAGCTAGTTGCTTATATGTTTTCAATAACTATAGGTTTCGCTTAGTTTATCCACTATTAAACAATCACTGTATCAACTGATGCCAGGACCACCTCATAGTTCCTCTTCCCCCTGTACTTGGATGCGACATGAGTAGCCCTAATAGAACTCCCCACAATCATATCTCATTTCTCATTCTCATGGGTTATCCAATAACATGAATGTGTGCAACACGGTGGTCGCTGTCGCAAGGCTAGGGATGGGTTGATACCACAGATATATATTTACATAGATAACGCAAGTATCACGATTTGTATTGAAACCAAGCGTGCCGACTTTTTAACACCTACTGTGACGTCACAGGCGAAATTTAGTGACGGGCAATCCAAACCGATTGAAATTTTTGAGCTACTGCAGTTAATTATCACGCAACGAGGCATTTTTTAAATTTTTGCGGCCCATCCAGCTGCAACGGAGCGAGCGGACTGAACTTAGCGGCGACCAACCTTGACGTTTGGTCGGGGTTTTGGTCGGGGTTCGGACACGCGAAGTGCATGCATTTGCGTTATCTATGTAAATATATATCTGTGGTTGATACTTAATGATTATATTCTACTACACCAAATCCACTGAAAGGCACTGAAGCCTGAACACTGCATAAAGTGACCTCACTAGATTAGCTAAATGAGAGAGATAAAAGTCCTCCTGGCCGATTTCGACCACGGCGGCCAATCTCAACAGAGATCAGCCAACTACGCAGGATATATTCTAGTGACAAGTGTGAGCGCAATACACAGGTGCACTCACTGTTCCATCACTCTCAAAGTTCGGTGAGACGGCAATCCGACATGACCGGAGATAGATCAGGTGCACGACCAACGGCTTAACGTGCTTTCCGAGGCACGAGGGTGTAACAACGCCATCGTCCCGACTCCGAGCTGTTTTTGAGAAATTCATGACAGAAAATCTCAGAAACAATTTTGGCTCGACCTGGGATTCGAACCCAGGACCTCTTGGATGTAAGGCAGAAACTTAGCCACTACACCAACGAGAAATTTAGTGTTCAGATGTACGATTGTCATGCTTTCGTTCTTTTGCCGCACGGTAATCCGTATGTAGCCAGCTATATAGGTGTATTTCGTAATATGAATTTCTAACTTTGGATGGTCAGCGTTCGAGTGATTATCGATCGAACTTTTACGAATGTGAACTTATTCCGTTGCACGAGAATATTCCCCTGGTGTTGGAAAACTCAATAACACTGAATGATCAATGTAGGCGGGTTTATGCCTTAAGAATTATATCTTCCACATAACTTCAAGAAATGTAACGTTTTGACAAAATTAGAATTTAATATTTGTTTTATTTCTGAAACCAACTGCTTCAGTTAGACGAATAAATAAAGCCAACAACCAATCACTCACTCTTTACGAAATCCTATTTTTTTTATTAAAATTTAGTTTCATATTTTGCGTGGGTATATTAGGACCTAAATGCTCAAGACGTGTGTGTGAAATTGTCCTTGGAAATGATACTATTTATAAAGTTGGGTTCTATATGTTTGTTATATAAAACTTGCAACATTTAATGATAATAAAAAATGTCATACTCGAGATAAGCATCCCTACAGCAAAGGTCAGCGCAGGCGCAGCGTCCTGCTTAATGCAATTACTCCAATTACCGACAGGCACGCCACTAATTTTGTCGTTAGTCAACGACGAAATGAGAACGATGGACAATATTTAGTAAGTTAATTTCAAGTTGGACGACGCTAGTTTAGTTAAGGAAGGGATTCGGTTACAGCTTGTGACGGGTGATCACTTGTTGTTTAAGGTATTCTTCGAGTATGCTGTGTCTTATTTTATTTCAGGACAAGCTTTTTTTTTGTATCTGATACAATACTTATTTGAATGCAACTTAAAGGAAACTTGAAACTTTCACTATAAGTGCTAAGTAATAGAATAGGGATGTGGACTATTTTTGGGAAAGTGTTTAAAACCATGCATAAGTACCAAATAGAGCCCAAACTAGTTGTTATTATTTTTTTAATACAACTAATACCTTGAAAATAAGTTAATTAAAATTTCATTCCAAATTTCGCGCCAAAACGTGGAAACATGTCAAACGCCCGCTGTAACGTCACTTGTTGGCAAACATTGTCGAAGTTGTATGTAATAGAAAGTTATTTCGTAGTTTTGAGTTAATAAGATGGATTCTACATTTTATAAATGTTTTGCGGTGCCGTAGTGTGAAAGTACTACTATTAAAACACCTAAAATCTATCTATTCACGTTCCATGTAAAAAAAGATGCGGAAAATGTGGCTTCAACTAGCCCGTCGGGATCCAGCACTAGTATCTTGTGTCTGTGATTTCCATTAAGGTACTTTTAATAATAAAGGAGCTGGCTTTACTAAAAAATTCTCACAGTCAGCATCCTTGTATTTCAAGCACAGTTGGTCCATTGAACACATTATAACATAATCTTTGTAGAAATCTGACTGGTGTTTCAACAACTGAAAATTTTTAATTGTTTTTTATTTCATTCCTTTTCACATGATGAATGCCACAGCATGTTTGCAACCTCCTAGAGAAGCAGCACAATCATGACACTCGGCACTCACTATTACACCGTTTTCTTTATCCACAACCATAGTGGCTGAATATGGTTTACTACAAATTTTATACTCCGGGCAAATTTTGCACTTAACTGTGCACAATTTTGCATCTCGTCGAAGTTGTACATATCCCACAGCATCGTCTCCAATATGACTGCCTGCTGAGCAACTAAAAAGGAATGAAACAATTTGTTAAAAAGACAGAACCTAAAAATACTATTATTTTATATAACAACTTAACATTCAATTTTACTTTTGGACTTTATAAATACCTACGATTACTATTATAGTGCATCCTGAGTAATACTGAGTATATTACTTACATAGAGGTCTTCACATTTCTAAATTCAGCAGAGCAGAAGTTACTAATTGTTGCGAAGAAATTAGCCACCGTAAAGCAATCAATTCATGGCAAATTTGAACTATCTGCCTTAATATATCCGCTTACTATGATAAGAAAGCTTTTAAAAATTGATTCAATAAGATAATTGAACGAATTTCGAAGAAATATCACGGGAATCAAAATAATAATAGTGTCCAAATATCAACAAACACATAGTACTTGACAGTGAAAATTCTTGTTTGGCAACAAGTGACGTTACGCATTTTGATTGGCGTTGATTGTCACGTGACTTGAGGGTGAAATATTTAATAACATTTTATTAAATAAAAAATTAATCCTTTGGTTTTTGAAGAAAATATTGTGTTTTTTATTATTTTTATTATAGAAACTACCTTTTAATGGTAAAATTATAGACTTATTTGAGTACAGTCCACATCCCTATTCAGTTAAGATACCAAACTACTAGTCTTACTCAAATGGTTTTCATTTGCCCTGCACGTTTTTTTGGAGTGTACGTCTTAACGTATAAATAGTGACCATACAATGTACATAGATCCATCCACACGTATCAGCGGTATACGTTTTTTTGCAGAGCATTCGACGTGCGAATGTGACGTGTTGACAGCGACGTTAAGACGTATACTGCAAAAAACGTGCAGGACAATGCCGTGTGAACCGGGCCTAACTCAACCAAATAAAAAGTTCACCCGCTCAAATACATTTATGAGGGAAATAAACTTATTTTGAATTGCAACTTAGTAGACAAAAATTATGTAATACGATTCCCCAATAAAGCTCAATCAGTACAATTGTGTTACACTAACAAAATTTGACCACAATAGAATACCATGAGAAACATTTCACCCGAAAAGCATCAACAAATTATCAATCCCATAACACCAGGATGGGGTAAACGCTCAAACATCCCGCATAATAAAGTCGAGCTAATGGATGCGCAGGCGCAGTGGCAATTGACCAGTGTTACCGAACGGGAATCAAGCCCGGGCCATTTGTACCAATTCCGGTGCCAAGACGGTGGACACAATAGATTTTATTGGGTTAGGGGCGAACCGATTCCGTGATTCAATTTATTGTTGTGATTCATAATTCAAGATATGGGGTTAAAATGTTCATAATGCGTTTTCGATCGACGAGGTCGGTAAGATAGGGAAAGAGGCGAGGTTGGTAAATCCAGAGATACGAATCTAGTGGATCCCCAGATTTTGGACGTGACTAGTTTTAAGTATAATTGGTTTTTTTTTTAATTTCACTACAATCACACCAATTCTCTAGTCCCAAATTAAGCTACGAGGCTTGTGTTATGGGTACTAGACAACGGATAAACATACTTAAATACTTTTTTTTGTAAATAAATATTATAAGAGACATAGAAAACACCTAGACCAGTACAAATACACATAGTCATGCACACTTATGCTTGTACTGTGCGGGGATCGAACCTGCGACCCTTGGTTTTAGAAGTCCGACATGTGGACCACTGCACCAAGCGGTCGTCAAATTCGGTCGTCGGCTTTTGTGGTATACTGGTATAAGAATTAATCATTTCTGTTTATATGACACATGGCTCAGGCGGTTGAATATTAATATAACATATGCTACCAAATGAATTTATCAAAATTGTATTTTGGTATGATTATAAGTGAAAAAATATTAAATTAATCTGAAGGAAAGCTGAAAAATTCGATAGGTTTTCAAATTTTTCTATCTATGACAGAAGAAAAATAATAGTTTCTGACTATGCCAGAAAACAACATTTTGAATTAAAACTGACCACCGTATCCTCCCCATTATGACTTCTATGACCACACATAAGACAATCGGGAGATTCCGGTAAATGCATGCGGGAATACCAGAGGGCACGATAAATACTAATTATCCTGTTAGCCCAGACATGCCCACTTGATCACCCGACACTTTGAAATGTAACTTTAGTATTAAATAAATTTAACCTGCTGAGAACAAATGTTTATGAAAAAATCAAAATTAGTCGATTTCATCTACGTCACTGACGTCACCATCACCACTTTTGATCATCAGGACATGTTTCTTATGACTATTGGATTTTGTTCACGAAAGATCTTTCGGGCTTTGAGGAAAGTATTTTCAGCGGAGTCCTTACAGTGTAAAAATATGAATCATCACGTTATAATCCATTAAAGTCCACTGTTTTATTTTCTTTTCCATCTTCCACGTAATCATGGTTTATTTAGCTGTCTTTCTTATTACAAGTTCTCACATTACCATACAATATTTACAATACGAGTACAGAGCCCTTAACAACTATGATTGTTAGTATATTAAGTGTTTTTTCGAAACTTCTTTTGTACTAAATAACTTAATATACCAAGCAGAATGGAAACAAATCAATATTTCTACCTCGACAATAATGTTTACGACACAATGTGGCATACGGGCGTATTCGCGGCCAATTCCTATTGTAATGCGCCTGCGCAGGCCCGCGGCCAATTGCCGGCCAGACTGCATTGAGCCTTTGTGGAGTAGGAGACGACTTGAATTAATGCGATTGATAACTTGTTAGCATTGATAGACTCTTTCCCAAGCTATAGAAGATACAATGTATGTCTGACTGGAATACAGTCTACTGAATGTATAGAGCTGAAAAAGAGGATTATTTTGCTTTAAATTTCCACTAAACGACGCCAGCGCAGGAACCAAAATACATCCAACAGTAATCACCCGAAAAAGCTAGAACTGGAAGTCGCAGGACTTACAATATCTACAACTCACAACGTGACACAAAAGATGCACCTGGAATCACAACACTGATACCAACAAACACTCGACGCGTTTCGCCAGTTCGCCACTACACGTGGCATCCTCAGGAGATGTTTTCGCTTCGACAGACTACGAGCGACTTCCAGTCGCCTGTCGAAGTTTGTTGGTGTCAGTGTTGTGATTCCAGGTGCATCTTCTGTGTCACGTTGTGAGTTGTAGATATTGTAAGTCCTGCGACTTCCAGTTCTAGCTTTTTCGGGTGATTACAGTCGGATGTATTTTAGTTCTTGCGCTGGCGTCTTTTAGTGGAAATTTAAAGAAAAATAATCTTCCTTTCAGCTTTAATCATGAATTTCCGCAAAGTAACGCCTGATTCCATCAACTTTAGTGAATGTATGACTGGAGATGTCTGCCCATAAATACAGCGTATATTTCAGGATAGTGCATGAAGCTTTTTTTGTCTACATGCTATCTAGCTTTTTTCTATCTGTATTTACGATTTATGGTTCGTAATTTAAAAAAAAACTACTACTACTATAAATTGAGATATGAATACTAACAGATTTCCGATTCTGTGAGAAGACAAGCTTAGGTGTCATACGTCTTTTCTTTTTGTATATTTTATATTTAGTATCAAGTGTCATATTATTGTTATTATTATATATGTGTTTTCTCTTTAATTTATTTTGTGTTTAGTTTTTCTTTGTCGCACAGCCCACTAATCATTTCTGCTTAGCGCAAAGGTATGACTGGTAGAGAATGCCCTACGGCGTTAAGTCCACCTTATTTACATAGTTTTGTCGTGCAATAAAGCTCGAATAGATAAATTTTCATAATTCAAAGTATCCGTCACCTTCATTTGCCAAAAAAGTGACGGTGCCTATCCCATGTAGACAGACATAAAGAGAACTTTAAATGGAAAGCTATTAAATTATTATATTAAAAAAAAGGTCACGCGACCACAGATAAATCGATATTAAGTTAAGCGATAAATCCAATAAGTTTGCAGTTAACATTTGTCACATAACGTTGCTGGCTCGGTATTTTACGGCTTAAAGGGTTGTTTTAATGTTGATATATGGCGTCATGATGAAAGTGATTGTTATTAATTGTTGACGTCACGACCAGCGGTTTCTGACCTTACGTCTTATGGCACATCTTTTCTTTTTTAAAAGAAAAAAAATAACAACTCTACAGGGTGTAAAAAAAACCTTAACGAAGCCGAATACCACATATTCTACCAAT
The DNA here is from genome assembly GCA_963921415.1 of Pyrausta despicata. NCBI lineage: Eukaryota > Metazoa > Arthropoda > Insecta > Lepidoptera > Crambidae > Pyrausta > Pyrausta despicata. The sequence continues at coordinate 16,772,624 of OY992851.1, read as the reverse complement.
TGTTACGATCATTTTTTTCCTTTACACCATACCTGGGAAGTTAACGGTTACTGAGATATTGATGGTTAAAGTTTGAAGAAAAAATTGATGATTTTTACAGAAATGACTTCTGTCCATTATAACTTAACTTTTTTCCAAAGAAACATGATACAAATTTTCACTAGTTCTTTCATAAAAAGCCTCTAAATGGCACACTCCGCAATGAACAGCGCACACTCGAACCGAACCGCGTCGCGGCGGCGTAAAGCAACACGCCCCGCGGTGACTTTTCCGCGTGCGCGCTATACATTGCGGGTTAGAATTAAATTATTTTTTTTGATGTCAAAAAATAAAAGTTGTTTCCCAGCCAAAATTTATTTTTCATACGATTTGGTTTGATGTACTGAACGCGTGGTTGACGGCTTCGTTAAGGTTTTTTTTACACCCTGTATGTAAGTTTGTATTTCTAAGAAAACAAAACTGTGGAAACATGTGATCAATGAGATTTGCAAAAAGATAATGAGTCTGAGAATAAAAGTTATTGTGCTATGTCAACTTTTCCCATTTACAAGTTAAGTTGTGAACATTACAAAATTATAGTGGAGTAAGGGTAGTGTGTCAAGACAAGAAGGAAAAAAACTATGTTGCAGACGAGCTCAATCGGTAGGTAACAAAATAACAGAAGAATGATTCGGGTAAGTAATACGTAATGAAAAACTACCGTTTATAAAATTAAAACTAAATATACAACAACATCACATACATTGATCTGACTCCGTGGTAAGTAGCTTAAGCACTTGTGTTACACATATCAGAATCAACAGTGTTATTACAAATAAACTTAAATAAATACATTAACACCCAGATCAGTACAAACAGACATGTTCATGCACACAAATGTTTATACAGTGCGGCGATCGCACCCGCAACCTCCTGGTTAATAGTTAACTTCTTGACCATCACACCAAAAGTGGTCGTCAAACTAAAAAACATAAGCTTGATTTTTGTCAACAAGTCGTAATCAGTGGATGCTGTTATTACCATATTCGAACCTTCTTAATAGATGCAATAAATGCAACAAATCTAAGAAGTAATTAATCGATGCTTTTCTTGAGCACAGATCAAGAATAAATGATTATGATTATGATTAAGAATCAACGGGAATATCACAAAGAACCCCACTACCCTTTACTACACAAATACTTCTTGTCTGCGAACTGTCAACACGCATAGTCTGCGGATGCTGTTGTCACCACATCGGCAGCGGTCGGCAATGGGTCGGCGTGGCGGCGCGGTAATCGCTGCATTAGACCATGCGGGCGGTGGACACTCAGGGGTGCTCAACTGTTTTTTTATATGCACTAATAATACCAATAATAGAACTAAAGCGGAAAATTACTTAGTGACTATACCACTAAAATAAATAAATAAATATTTCACAACAATCACACCAATTCTCTAGTCCCAAAGTAAGCTACGAGGCTTGTGTTATGGGTACTAGATACGGATAAACATAATTAAATACTTTTTTTTTGTAAATAAATACATATTACACATAGAAAACACCCAGACCAGTACAAACACACATGTTCATGCACACTTATGCTTGTACTGTGCGGGGATCGAACCCGCGACCCTTGGTTTTAGAAGTCCAACATGTGGACCACTGCACTAAGCGGTTGTCAAACCACTATTTATTATACCATTGTTATTTTTTTGTTTTTTTTGAAGTGAAAACTTCTTTAGCGGCGTTGAGCACTTTTGTGGCATGGGTAGAAACTGTGAAACTCGCGTCAGGTCACGTGATGCTGATCGAAAAACCGTAAGACGGTTGTTAAGTTTTCACTTCTGCCGGCACTCCCGGAGTGCAACCCGTGTTAGTTTTTTTTGTATCTGTTTACACTTTTCATTTCTTTGTGTGTATGAAATGAAATGTCTTTCTTTCTTCAAAATTAAGGATGTCTATAGAGATAAGCCAACAATGCATTAGACTTTAATTATTCACAAATGTAACGATACCCACAGATCGACTTTGTTCCCAGGATGGCCGCTAAGATGGTAAACCGATATCAATACATGTTTCTTAAAAACAATTCAAATTTCAACTCAACGCAAAGTCCCATTCCAGCTTTTCAGGACATCTTTACTTATTATTCAACAGATTTCAGCTGAATAAAATGTACCTCTAGAGTAGGTATGTCAATTATATGGGAGAGTCAATTATAATTTATTTAGGTTCTATACATTTTCTGTATGTGTTGTTATTATTAAATTTGTTTGTGTTGTTAAAAAAAACATAAGTTTATGAAATCAAAAGTGTGTACTTATGTCCTACTTGTCTGCTGTTTTGCCCCATGGTGCCTTTAATTTTAAACGTAAGAAGTTATAACCTATAGAAAGAAAGTTCGGTACATTTTCCTACAGGATTTTAATAAATTTTGAAACAGTTGTTTACCCCTGCGTTCGGCCAAAGCTCGCCGCCAGAGGGTGCGAACTAATCGCTATGAGTGATGTTTAAAATCATTCAATTATGAATATTGACCGACAAAAATTGCTTCCCCGACTCTACGAGGACCCCTTATTTGGGTTCTAGTCGAGCTAATAACGTTTCTAAATGATTTGCGTCGTCCAACTCTAAAGTCGAGTAGATATGGGTGTTATATGTATTTTTTTAAGTTTATTTGTAATACCACTGTTAATTCTGATATCTGTAACACAAGTGCTTTAGCTACTTACCACGGAGTCAGATCAATGTATGTGATGTTGTTGTGTATTTATTTATTTATGTTTTCGTAGCATGCTCATAAACAAAGAAATCAGTTACTAAGGGCGTAGTTATTTTATGTTAGTTTGGTCACTTAAAAAGATGCTTTCAGTGCGACGCTTTATAAGACAGAAGAAGCATAGTTAATTAAAAACATAACTTATTACTTAGTAGTCAGTAAAACAAAACAATGAATACTTAGTTACCCGTCATTACCTAAACTGAGTAGGTCACTTCTAGTCGCGCTCAGCTTATTCTGTTTTTTTGCATTTCTTTACCGGCCGGTGGGCACTGAGCGCAGCCCGCTTATCAGTGACGCGTAGGTATATGTGCAGTACGCTTACCCGCATTATTTTTTGTTTTGTTCTCAGTGTGATAATTTCTATTTATTACTCGGTTTTGTATAAGAATAAGTGCCTAGTTACATTTAGTTTGGATTGTTAATGCTCCTGTACGCAAATTACTATAATTTTGTATTATTATTTAGTCACATAAGTGAATTTTTGTAATTCTTGTGATAAATAAATATCTTAAACCACAAGCTTTCAGTAAAAATAACTAAACCACTCAAACGTAAAGAATTTGTTTTGTAAATAAATGCTTACGTCAAACGAACTTAACTAAAAAGAAAAGAGACAACGAATAAAGTTTACTACCGGGAAACACAATGCCTTTTCTTATTTATGGGATAGGTTTGCTCTTGACCCAAGACTAAGCCCAACGAGGCAAAGACTGAGTCTACGATGGAGCGAGCTCACCTAGAAGATCTTTTTCGGGTTTTATATATTTCTCCTAAAATCTTTACTCCTAACGGACACGTCACCTGTCATGTATTTATGTTGTTGAATGAATAGCATTAAAACATCGTTCCATGTTAGGTCCTGAGGTCAATATAAAATTAATGTATATATTTTCAAACATCTTTGATATACTAGCTGACCCGGCAAACGTTGTTTGCTATAATGTAAAATACTTTTTGGAAATAAACGAATTGAATTGAATTTAATGCTCTATAAAATGTTTAGGGTGGACAACCCTAATCACTAAGGGGTATGAAAAATAGATGTTGGCCGATTCTCAGACCTACTCAATATACTCACAAAATTTCATGAGAATCGGTCAAGCCGTTTCGGAGGAGTACGGGAACGAACATTGTGACACGAAAATTTTATATATATAGAGAAGAGTATATCTACACTAATATTATAAAGCGGAAGAGTTTGTTTGTTTGTTTGTTTGAACGCGCTAATCTCAGGAACTGCTGGTTCGAATTGAAAAATTATTTTTGTGTTAAATAGACCATTTATCGAGGAAGGCTATAGGCTATATAACATCACGCTGCAACTATCAGGAGCGAAGAAATCATGGAAAATGTGGAAAAAACGGGGAAAATTATTCATCCTTGAGGGCTTCCGTTGCGAACGCTGCGAAAACGGTTCAAGATACTAAAAATATTTGTATGAAAGAATTATTCCTCTTAAAATGATCTAAAAAATCTCTGCGACAGTATATGTCTATCTTTTAAGATCAAGTCACTAGAACCGTTTTTGTGGTAATCAAATTTGGCCAAAATTAATGCATTATTTGTTAAGAGTTGTATCAACGTAATAATATTAATCTTTATCCAAATAAATGTGTTGTTGATTAAGAGTATTTAATTGTGAACAAAATTGTCCTTGACACCACTTAATTTCAATGAATATCTTAGAAGATATTACAGTTTTAAAATAACACCAATATAAAATTCACCCGCGCCACATGATATGCAAAACATGACGCTGCAAGGAAGAGAGGTGTTACTTGCGAACGACGCGGAGAGGGGGGTGTAGCTCTACGAGGTACCATGATGAACCAAAATTAGATTTAATTAATGACCAGGTGCGTCATATCTTCACGTCAACCCTGCCGCAGTGCCTAAAAAGCCGGTTGTTTAACCAATGCGTCTTAACTGTCTTAACCCACGGAGCTGAAACGTGGAACATGACAGTCAAGCTGGCTCACCGACTACACGTCACTCAGCGTGCTATGGAATGGTCTAGGTTGGGGATCTCATTAAGGGATAAAATCCGGAACGAGGTCATACGACATAAGACTAAGGTAACATATGTTGTCCAAAAATGTAGCAAGCTAAAGTGGCAGTGCGCTGGCCATGTCTGTCGCAGAACCGACGAGAGGTGGAGCAGGAAGGTTCTTGAATGGAGAGCACTCTTAGGTAAACGTAGTGTGGGACGCCCCCCGGCTAGATGGACAGACGACCTGAAGAAGGCAGCTGGTAGTGACTGGATGCAAAGAGCGGGAGATCGGGCGCTGTGGCGGTCCTTGGGGAAGGCTTATGTCCAGCAGTGGACTATAACAGGCTGATACGATGAATGACCAGGTGACCGCGTTTAATAATCTGGGACGAATGTTCCATGATCCATAGAGCTCATGTAGAGGGTCTAGATAGGACTCTTAGAGATATAAGAAGCTGTGATAAAATCATCATCATAAAATTACTGTTATGTTTGAGGGGGACTTTCGAAAAACTGTACCAGTAATAGTAAGGGGAACAAGGGCAGACATTGTAAAGTCTTGCCTTAAAAATACCCCAATATGGAAGTTTGTAAACATCTTAAAATTAACTACAAATATGAGAGCACATTTCGGGGGAGGTAGAAATAATCCTCCAGGCCGATTATATACCACGGCGGCCAATCTCAACAGAAATCAGCCAACTACGCAGGAGATATTATAGTGCACAAGTGTGAGCACAATACACAAGTGCACTCTCAAACTGCACTGTTCCATCACTCTCAAAGTTCAGTGAGACGGCAATCCGACATGACCGGAGAGAGATCAGGCGCATGACCAACGGCTTAACGTGCTTTCCGAGGCACGGGGGTGTAACACCGCTAACTTCCCATCTCCGAGCTGTTTTTGAGATATTCATAACAGAAAATCTCAGAAACAATTTTGGGTCGACCTGGGATTCGAACCCAGGACCTCTTGGATGTTAGGCAGAAACTTTGCCACTACACCAACGAGGCAGTGGTAGGGAGGTTGTATAACTTTTCCTTCAAAGTTACTTTTAATAGGAGACGGTAAAGTACCTCACTTTGAAAATAAAATTGCAATTGAACGAGATAAAGGATTAAGAGATTAACATTAAGGACTTTATATCGAGAGTTCACCCTCAAATATTCAAAATAGAAAAAAAAAGATCATCAATGGATGTGTCAAAGTGCAATATTGGGAGTGAGAGAGAAACTGTAGCGTAGACGAAATTAAAAAATAATTATTTGAACACAAGTGGCCTTCCCCCATTATTCTCTCAAGTTAAAAGTAGGTGCACCAATAATTTTACTTAGAAATCTTAAACCACCGGGACCCGACTTCAAATCTAATTTCTTCGCAATATGTAACGTGATGGTTGCAATAGTTTAGACTGGTTTAGCAGTTGGTCAAACAGTGCTTATACCTCGCACCTTACAAATTATTACAAATTATTTACCTTTTAATTTTAAAAGAATTCTATTTCCTTTTATGCTATCTTTCTCCGTTACAATTAATAAATCACAGAGGCAAACATTTAAACACATAGGAATTAATTAACGTCAAGACTGCTTTTCACACATATGTCGCGTTGTCAAGATCAGACCTACAAACGAGTTGCGGACAAAACTGATATGTTCTTCTGACACAAGAAAATGAAACTAGAAAAATAATTAACGCAAAAGTACTTTAAGCTAATTATGTTCTTTTAAAAACTTAAAAAATAAATTGTCTAAAATAATAACAAAAAAAATAATTTGCAAAAAGAAAATGATGCCCAAAATAAATATTCCACGCGGACGAAGTCGCGGGCACAGCTAGTGTGTACATATTTTCATAGATTTCTTCAAGTGGCCATTGGTATTCAGCGGCCGATGACAAAGTGCTGCCCCCTATTGTGTGACAATCAGCTGTCCGGCAATTACGCGAGTTAACCTCGGAGCGGGGTCACAATTTAATTTAATAAGCGCGACTGCGCCCGCGCAGGATCACGACCTGGCACACAATAGTCTTCAAGATAACTGGCCTTACTACCGAATTCTAGATGAGAGACCATAATACGATTCTTAATTTTTATTTCTCGACCACTTTGGTGTAATGGTTCAGAAGTTGACTATTAACCAAGAGGTCGCGGGTTCGATCCCCGCATTGTACAAACATTTGTGTGCATGAAAATGTCTGTATATTTATTTATTTGTAACTGTACTTTAGCTACTAACCACGGAGTCGTCGGTCTTCAAAATATCGCGTTCTACTCGGCCATACTCGTAGGTATGTGAACTTAAGCACATCGGTACAAGATTTTTATAAGCCCCTAAAGAAAAAGAGTGGTGTTATAAGTTTGACCCCTATTTTATTTGTGTGTGTCTGTCTGTAGCATTGTAGCTCCCGACCGCATGGCCCGCTTTCAATGTGGTTTTTATTATTCGAAAGATAAATTAATCGCGTCGGTTCTTAGCTATATTTGGTCAAATTCCAGCTTTTTTCCTGGCTGATGGCGGGTTTTTTTTTATTTCTGTTTTTTTAAACGCTTGCAAGGTTCGTACTAACAATAAAATCAATAAAATCAATTTATTTTTTCTAAATAGACTCACAAGTAGCACTTTTACACGTCTCAACCCAACATATTAATTAACCCTACCACCGCATTGGGACACTTTGGGCCAGTGCTGAGAAGAAGCGGCGCAACAATGTAACGAATGCAGTTTATTGAATAAATTAACCCTTATTTCGTAAGAAATAAATACTTGTACGACTCGAGTTATGTCATCCGTCAGATTTACTGGCATGCCTCGTGCGAACATACCTTCCTCTACTCAACCCTTAAGTGTTCAGTCATAAGGATGAAGATACCTACCACTGCTGCTTCTAAATTGCAATCTGGGTGCATACCCAGGCAATTGAGTTACATGACATGGTGTATATTGAATGGATGATGACATAATCAAGATTCGACTTGGAAGAAACAATTTGCTGTATGATTAGGTGGATAGAGAAGAAATACTCTATGTTATTAATAAACATATCCAAAATGTAATGTACTATAACTTAATTAATAGACGACCACTTAGAAGTTGACTTTTAAACAAGATATCGCGGGTTCGATCCCCGCACTGTACAAACATGTGTGTTCATAAACATGTCTGTTTGTACTGGTCTGGGTGCTATATGTATTTATTTAAGTTTATTTGAAATACCACTGTTGATTCTGATATCTGTAACAAAAGTGCTTTAGCTACTTTCCACGAAGTCAGATCAATGCATGTGATGATTTTGTATATTTGTAATAATAATGAGGACTTAAGTAAAAAACGATAACACACGCGCACGCCCAAAACAATGCGAAAAAAAAGCATTACCTGACCTATTTCTTTTCGCCCTAATTACACTTAAACTATCCAAAAATATCGTGTTTCTCCATTTGTGTGCTATAAATATTTAGAAACACGAAACTTGATACCGGAGCGATATAGCAATTATACACAAACAATGACATTATCAGATGCCAAGTGCGCTCGACTGGAATAATCTGCGTTTGTGCCGAAGGAATTCAGGAAAAAAGTTCAAACGTAACTCGATCCTATCGTGAGCCAAAGAAAAAGTGAGATTTCGTGTGTAATTTGAATTTTTTGGATGTTAAACTTGGATACTGAAAGCTTTATCAATGATTTGCTTTCACTACATTTTATTTTTTAGGTCTTCTTTTCGAATATTTATTCTGTAGTTCACTCTTCTAGTCAACTAACTTAATCATAAACAATATTAGATCAAACGTAGATACTAGGTTTATTTACATATTGTCATTTAATAATAATAATAAATAGTAGGTACCTAACCAATTAATTATATTTGCATAATTATAATAAGGTAAAATATGTGTACACCTTGGTAGAAACAACTTTGAAATTTCGTGTTTTGTGCAAATAAATATATTACATTTCAACGAATTACGTTGCTTTACTCGTCACCGAAAAGTTTATTTATTTATTTAAGCTTTATTGCACAACAAAACTATGTACAAAAGGTGGACTTAACGCCGTAGGGCATTCTCTACCAGTCATACCTTTAGGCTAAGCAGAAACGATTAGTGGACAGTGCGACAAAATAAATAAAAGCGAAACACAAAAATAAATAATACCAATAATATGACACGAGATGAAATATAAAATACTTATATAATAAATTTATACAAGAATACATATTTATAAATACACATAATATACACTAAATAAATAAATAAATAATAAAATTACAGGAAACGAGTCCAAAAAAGCTAAAGAAGTTCCTCTCTAAAGAAGGTTTTAGTCGTATCTGTTATCGATGCCGCACAGTTTCTGGCCAGCCACCGGCGTCGGGCCGATTGCGATAACATCTCCGATAGATTAATTCAGCGTACAAAATTTCTTTACAAACAAAACCGACCATCGGCGGCGGCTTTGATCTCGCCAATTGTCCGTTTGATGTTGCCGCCGCCTGCTTCGTGTTCCAAAATCACCGTAAACATTCCGCTGAAGCCCTGAATGTTTCAGGAACCCGATCAATCGGGGCAACATAGACAAGCAGGCGTTGGGGCAACTGAAATCGCCGTCAAAGTTGCCAATATACAACAGATAAATACCTAGTAAAAGAGATTGATCGCAATACGAAAGGACGTAAACAGGAATTTGGAATGTATTACATCAAGAATGCAGAAGACATTAAGTACAAGCTTTTTTTACAAAGCTTTGAAACATTCTTACCAGTGTGCAATATTTAAATCTCGAATCACGCTTGCTTCCTTCTTCGTTACTAAATAGTAAGATATGGTCAATTGACCATTTCGTAATTCTAAGTATACTAAGTAAGTATTTTTAAGATCTGCAATTGGTAACTTGCATACTTTTGTGTATTCTTGCAAATAAATGTTTGATTTGATTTGATTTTAATACGTTCGTAATGCCTGCTGTAATGTACTGAGGAGCGACTAGGTTGCCACCAGTGCTGCAGTGGGAAGATCATGACTATTTTCGTACCGTATTCGTGTCGTCCAAACGTTAGAAACTGACAGTTCCCCCTTATAAATTGACAAGTTAACGATAGGTAAACGCTATGAATACGTCACGATAGTTGCATGATAAACTGCCTCGTTAGTGTAGTGCCAAAGTTTCTGCCTTACATCCGAGAGGTCCTGGGTTCGAATCCCAGGTCGAGCCAAAAATTATTTCTGAGATTTTCTGTCATGAATTTCTCAAAACCAGCTCGGAGTCGGGAATTTGGTGGGCAGGGGGGTCCCTGCCCCGGAACGCACGTTAAGCTGTTGGTCCTGCGCCGGATCTCTCTCCGGTCATGTCGGTTTGCCGTCTCACCGAACTTTGAGAGTGAAGGAACAGTGAGTGCACCTGTGTATTGCGCTCACACTTGTGCACTGAAATATCTCCTGCGTAGTTGGCTGATCTCTGTTGAGATTGGCCGCTGTGGTCGAAATCGACCTGGAGGACTATTATTATTACGATAGTTGTACGTGCTCGCCCCACTGTATGATAACAATCCTAAATTTTTCTTTAACACCTTAACTGAATTAGCTGGTAAGTACTTAGACCAACAACACTGATATAAACACTCGTTTCTTAGAACTGAAGCTCAAAGCAAAGAGTGTATAATGCGCGAGTTGTTTTATAAACATGCGCGCGCGCAGTATACATGCTATGTGGAATTCGAAGTGGTATGATAAATAGAGTCTACTTCTAAGCGGTTATTTGACCGACGGTTAAGTAAAACAGACGATTAGTGTCACTTTTTCGGTGTGTAAATTGTGTCTGACAGAGACGAAAAGTCATTGGTCTATATATTAAATCACTGTCCTCCAAGCATTAATAGCTATGAAATCAATTATATAATACGACGCGTATGCTGCAATTCTTAAAAAAATTAAAAGTACATTATGTCAACCAATTTAGTATAACTGATTATAGTTAAAGGAAGAAACTACTCAAAGACGAATTTAATTTTATAACAGGTCCTTTTTTTAACACACATACTATAACCTACATTCAAACAGTCCAAAAGAATATACCTCTAACAAAAAGATGTTATTATAAATCGAAGAAAGGATTCAACCATACCGAATTATGCCGAATGCCAGAAATATTTCACGATCCGAATGGCACAAATATATGAATAAATCTAAACGACAATCGCTACGATTATTATATTTTTTCCATCAAACCTAATAATCATACAAATCCACGCAACAATGGCAAGAAAAACTTCCGTAGAAAGGTTTAGCAGCAATGTGTGCAAATAAACATCCGTGCATTGAATAAACTAAATGTGGACAAACAAACGACAAATAGTACAAATACACAAGAATATGTTCAGTTGTTGAACGAACGTCCGAATATTTTTTCCTGCAGATTATCCCACGACAAAGGGAGAAAGGATTGAATGAAATGCCAATGTCCCATACCATAATTATGTCCTTTGCACATGAAAAAGTATTAAAATTATTTATTGGAATAAGTGCTGCAAGTGTGCCTGCCACAGGTTTGAACACCAGATAGATTTGAATATCATATGACTTATCTTAGTATAACTTAGTTAATATTTTGTAACACCGAATGACTCTGGTAAAATTCCACCTCACAATAGTCAACCGACTAGCGACTGGAAACATATTGGTTAGTTAGGTATATTACATTTGGTTACAGAAATCCAAGTTTAAACCTGAGAAAGCATCTGAAAAATATGCCCAGATTAACAATGAGATGACACTGAGCATCTATTCGGGGATAAGAATCGGGGAGTCAACAAAAACAAACATCTCGGAACGCATTATGAGCATTTCCCGGCGCTATTTCACGACATGACCATATTTAAACGGAGATTACCGAAGCGTTTCGGCGGGAAGTCGTCACTCGCGATCGCATCGCATAAAATCGTCGAAACGGGTTAGTCTGCTCCCGTAATCCCCTAACATATGTATCTGTCGTTGCGTTTTGACATAGATTTACAATTATTTACAAGAAATACCCGGTACACCGCTTGGGTCTCCTCAACGTAAGCCGCGGATTAACCAGTGTTTATGGCGCGATTATCGTCGCGGGAAAAAGCGCGCGAACGCAAAAACAAAATGGTGGATTGATTTATAAGTGGGCGCGTACGAGCAGCTTTTCACAATATTTCTAGACGCAAGATGTTTTGTGTCTGATGAGAGATGGGCGGGCTTAGTGGGATTACGCGGTGTCGCGTTGCGCCGTGACATGTTTTTGTTGGCAACACTGCAGCGTTTTGGCGAGTGTGTTTTTAGTCGCGACAAATTGTGCGATTTGGCTGTACTGATTGAATCGTAAACAACACAAATGTTTGGACGTTTACAAAATACACACTTTCTCGTAGGATAATTTAGAATCAATTGTCCATTGTCTTTTGCGCTTTTCCGGTGGTTCTGCACTTGCCTGATCGGAATAATACGTAATAATAGGCATATGTAAAGATATCTAACCTAAAAAAACGTTTTTAGGTTATCATTACATATACCTACGTAATAACAAGTCTTGCACTCTTTTTGATCTTCTTTCATGAAATTACGCTAAAATCTTGCGCATCATGTTATTTCAAATGAAATTCTTTAATGACCAAAACCCCAGGTGACGACGAGGCATTAAAGATACCTGACTAACTTGACTTTTGCTGAATATCCCAAATCAATTGAAATCAAAAGGCCTTTATTCAATCTTCGATAACAAAGTATCAATTGTGAATGTCTATTATCTTAATATATATAAATCTCGTGTCACAATGTTTGTCCTCAATGGACTCCTAAACCACTTAACCGATTATAATAAAATTTGCACACCATGTGCAGTTCGATCCAACTTGAGAGATAGAATAGTTTAAATCTCAAATTATAGTCGCAATTTTAATTTATTGCTAATTATTTGTCTGTTATTATTTGACAGTCACAATTATCTGTTAACTCCAAATGATTCTAACAGATGTCGATACCTTTCGACTGGGTTGAGTAAGTAATCAATAGATGGCGCTGCTATGGTAAATCTACGAACGTGTCATATAAGCAACATTTTAACAGCATCCTAAACCACTTAACCGATTATAATAAAATTTGCACACCGTGGCCGGGTCATAATCTTATATATAAAAATGAATGAATTGCTGTTCGTTAGTCTCGCTAAAACTCGACAACGGCTGAACCGATTTCAATAATTTTGGTCTTGAGATATTCGTGGAAGTTCAGGGAAGGTTTAAAAGATCAGAAATTTTCAAAAAAAGCAACGGGCAGGACAACGTCTGCCGGGTCCGCTAGTTTAAACATATTATCAGAACATGTCTACGTATCGTTTGGGCTCTACCAAAGCTTCGAGACAGAACACAGACAATAAGGCAATCAGACACAATGAAATACTTACACCAGTTACCTTCTTGCACCATCTCTGAATATATTAATCAGTTATTTAGGTTGCATTACAGCAAGTTAATTACCTTAGGTTAATCATAACCAATTACAGGTAACAAGCAAACGTAGCTTTTCTTACAACCTTTGAGTAAACAGATGTTTTAAGTAACCTGAATAATATCCTGAAAGTTAAACTTTCAAACAATTTTTAAACGTTCTTAGGATTTAATTTCTTATAAGACTTGACTTAAAATTCACTGAAAAGGTGGTCTGGAAAACATTTACCTAGTCTGTTTTTTTCAGTTAACTAATTTGTTTTTTTTTAAGTTAAATTAAAGTAGTAGTTTATAGCACATATAAGAAATACTCTAACTAGAAATGTAAATTTGTGGAAATCTATTATTATTAGCTGTATACTTATACACATGATCATATGTCTAACAAAATGTATCACTGTTGATTTTTTGTTGATAAAAACAAAAAAACATTTACAATTTATATTGTATTTTTTATTTATTTATGTGTGAATTGTGCAATTAAGAATATTCTATCTATCTATGCAAGTTATTTTTTACTAGCAATAAGAAGGGTGACGTCTGTTGGATAGACGACCAACTTCCTAGTTTCAATTATTGCGTTAAGAAAACTCGTACCTATCGCAATACTTTAGACATGTTTAAAATAGGATATAAGAGAAACAAATTTATTCGAAATAAATCACATTGGCTACAATGTAAAATGATAAAAAAGACTAACATTAAAACTAAATTCATAAATCCTGGTATCAAAGTAGATATGCTGTACTAAGCAAAAACATTTTTTTTTTTTTTCATATGAATAACCAGACATTTGGCCGCGATCTCACCTGATGGTAAGCGACGATGCGACCGAAGATGGATCATGTCTGGCTATTAACAGCCTATTCACTCTTTTCTTGAAAGCTTTGTAGTTATGAGTTTGAAAATAAGTATCTGTAAAGAGTTGACGTGGTTCGCGATTTAGGTGTTATCTTCGACTCAAATCTTACATTTAAGATGCACTATAACAACATTGTTACAAGAGCAAACAGAAAGTTGGGCTTTATTTCACGAATTAATAAAATAAAACATTTAAATGTCGACAATCTTGGATGATCCTCTACAATTCCTTAGTCCGCAGCATTCTGGAATACTGCTCGTCAGTCTGGTCCCCAATTTACAGGATACATGCTGACAGAATAGAATCTGTGCCGCGTCGTTTCTTGAGAGGTTTCAGTTGTAGGCTAGGGCTAACGCGAAAACTATTCGAATATGAAGACAGACTCCGGGAATTCGGGATGGTTAGTCTGGAGGACAGTCGCGTCATTGCCGATCTCTGCACGTTGCATAAGATAGTGAATGAAAGGTTTGACTCTTCTCTTCTCCAGTCAGTAAACTTTAGAACCCCCAGTCGTTCTGCGCGTCAGCTAAAACTGTTTCACATACCGAGCACAACAAATATGGTTTCTAAAAACAACCCCATACATAGAATGTGCCGGTCTTATTACGTTCACATAGACATGTTTCAGTGTAATCTAGAGACTTTCAAGAAAAAGTTTAAAGAAAAGCTAGTGTAAGTTGTCAGTTAAAATTTAGGTGATACTCAATTTAAATTGTTGTTCTTAAGTATTTTTTTTAAGTTCTTAAAAAATTATGTGTATAGTTTTAATTGGCAGTCGAATTAGTATATGTCTTAAGTGTGTAAGCTCTTGTAATCAGAATAAGTTTGCCTGCTGTAACCGTACCCTAATGAATAAAATAAATACTGTATGTATTTACAGTTCGAAAATATGAGCTAAAAACCAATAACAAATGAAAAATATTCTGTAGTAGGTATATTTAGTTAAAGGGATTCTAGATGATTTTCTCCATTATAAGAATCAAATGCATATTTACTACTTTAATGGATACGGTATGCCGTACAGACATTCATACGCTTTTAGGCCTAGGTACAAACTAACTATCTTCATCATTTTTAGGAAAACAGTTATTTTGAATACAGTTACAATGTGTTTTGAAGTTTTTAGGAATATTTTATAACTTATCTCTCTTTCTTTCTCTATTATTAAGTACTTACACGAATATAGCAATGACAAATAGATAAATAATTTTCAAAATTACCAGTTAATAGCGACACATGCGATTGAAACCACAAATTTACTTTAAGCATTCAGCTTAGCAACATTTTATTGCGCCCAATAATCTCATATACTTAACATTAAATTAAATTCATTAAATAGAATCTTAAGTTAATAATAAATAGCGATACCACTTTTTACAGATTCTAATTCGATTATAATACACACAGCGTCCTCGCGGCTCGCCCTATCACAGTTCACAAGTGCACAGCGCTGGGGTTCAGCATCGCTGATCTCTTCTGGAGCTCATTGGCTTCAGCGCTGAGCTCGTCAAGACTTCAACTGCGCTGTATCGGGTCCGGGTCGGGCGGGCTGGCCGGCGCCAGCGCGTGCAGCCGCCGGTACAGCTGGTGGTACGGCGGCGGCGTCGGCAGCCGCAGCAACGGGCTCGGCAACGCATACCTCCCGTACACAGAGAGCAGCGGCGGGTACAACCCCACCAGCGACGCGTAAGGATTCCCGAACATCGGGTGCAGAATCGCACCGCGCTTGAACGCCGCCAACCGCGACCTCGACGCCGCCGTCGACCGCCGCCGCAGCTTCCCCGTCGTGCCCCCGATGAACACGTCGTCCGAGGACGGATCCAACATCCAGTAATTGCCTTTCCCAGGATCGTCGTAGTGCCGCGGCACCTTCACGAAGCACTTGTTCAGACTCAGGTTGTGCCTGATCGAATTCTGCCAGCCCTGCTTATTCTCCTTGTAGTACGGAAAGTTCTTCATGATATACTCGTATATGCCGTTGAGCGTCAATCGTTTCTCTGGGCTGCTGCGGATGGCCATCATGATGAGCGCGTTGTAGCTGTAGGCCGGTTTCTCGTTTTTCTTCTTATCGTCGTCGGGCTGCGAGGAGCAGCCGGGCGGGGGGGTCTCGGTGCCGGTGACGTCGAGCTCGGCGTCGGAGGGCGAGGGCGAGCGCGAGGACGCCTCGGGCAGCAGGTCTCGGATCGCGAAGCTGTGCGGAGGAGTCATAGTGGTGCGGCATCGCGAGCCGCTCGCGCCCGACTGACGCGGCCGCGCCGCGCCCCGCCCGCCCCGCGCACGCCCCGCCCGCGCCCCGCCCAAGCGAGGCCCCTCCCTCCGTGCGTGCTCCGACACACACATAACTCTCACTAGCTCCACATCGCCTTTACAACACCGGTTTAAAGATTATTGTACAGTGCTCGCTCAAAAAGCTACTACGTCACTTTTTAGCAGCGCGATGGGGTTGCATTCTATGATTTTATTAACCCGATCTGTCACGGCGGGTAAACAGCGATTGTAATTCTTCACGCGTTGTTTAGAGCCGTATTTACTGTGACCGCCGTAATGAACGATTCTGTATGGGCTGAGCCTATAATTATAAATCGTGTTTCTAAACATTGAGCAGCTGTGTCGACGTGACTAATGGTACAATGGGTGGTGACAAATTATATTTTATACGTCGGTACACTCTTTATTTTAGTTGTAACCATTTTTCTTGTCACGGCGGTAGAAAGTATCCATTGTTGCGATAGCTTTAATAGTATCTAATTTATGGCATTCAGAGGGACCACGAACACATTCATTCAAGTCATTTATTTATCAAATTGATCAACAAAAAGAAAGTTCGCCAACTGCTAAATCCATTGCTCACACGGACTATGACTGGTCAGATACTAAACATCAAACAACATTTTCTAATGTATACAGAAGCAGAATTTTTGAGAAACGCTATGAAAATCCATTAAACCGTACAGTGGACACATAAGCTGATCTTCATAGAGAAGTTGAGTTTGCGGCTGATTGACTTGTCGTCGGATAGCTATTTAAACGAGATAAAAATTGTGCTTATTTATTTAATTATTTACTTATAATAATATCCCTGAACAAACTTTTTGAAAGAGCACAGATCATCAAAGACATTTTGTAAACATCATATTAATCATGCGTTAACCAGGCATCTACGAAAACGTACAATAAGACAACTAACAATGTCAAGGTAAGGTGACTTCAGTCTCAAACCAAACTAAACTGACAATAAAGCTTAATTTCTTAAGTTAGTTTTTGGGGTACAAAAATTCAACAAAATCCTATTACTTTAAACCATGTACCTTGACGCTTTGGTCTAGTGGTCTGCGGTCCAGACTACAAAACCGGTTGTCACGGGTTCGAATCCTGGTAAGGGCTAATGTTTGTGTGATGAGCATGAGCATTTGTACCTGAATCATGGTTTATACCTACATGTATTTAAGTATTACTATCCGTTATCTTAGCCACCATAGCACAAGCTAACGGGTTAGGTAATTGATGTGTTCGTTGAAACAATATATTTAATTTATTTATTTACCTACAACACTAGTACCAAAGGTAACTTCAAAAAGACAATGATTATTGTCAAATAAACACCTACAAAGCTCGGTCCAATGACCTAGACCTCGCCCCGCCCCGCGCACGCCACGCCCACGCAGCGCTATCGCTACAGCTACGCTATAGATGTACGGAGAGATTGTTACTTGGTGCTATGTGGGTTGATAGTAATAATGCTAGGTGTTTGAGCTTAAGTTGAAACTTGTGTACAACCAACAAACAAAATATTGCATTGTGAAGCTCTACTCTACCCACTGCAGAATTCCCCATACGATACGGAACGAAATAACGAACTTTCCAATCGAAACGAGACACATAGTGTGCTATTATGTGTGATTATTACAAATAATAATTGTACATTTATTGTGCAATAAAGTTTTAAATAATAAATAATTAATATATGTTTGCGATATCCACCATACCTATTTTACTAGTACTAATAGCTCTTGGTATGGTGTATTGATGTTACAGTGCTGCTATTTACTTATTTAGTTTCACTTGCGTCAACGCATCACAAAAGCAACCTTGCTACGAAAGCTCGTAGCACTGATCGAATCGTAGTCACATTCGTAGTTCGTACTACGACTAGAGAATGTGTGAAGCAAAACCGTCACCTCTGCCACTGTCAAAATTTCTTTATAATTGATGGAATCAGACGTTACATTGCGGTAATCCATGACTGAAGCTGGGAAACGAAAAATATTTTGCTATAAATTTCCGCTAAACGATGCCAGCGCAGGACAACAACAAACAACACAAAAAATTCTGCATAATGGTGTCAGTGTTGTATTTCCAGGTGCCACGTTTTGAGTTGTATTTTAAGTCCTGCGATTTCCAACTCTAGTTCTGGAAGTGGGTACGGTTGGATGTATTTGAGTTCCTGCTCTCGCGACGTTTAGCGGAAGTTTAAAGCAAAATAATGTTCCTTTTCCAGCTTCGGTGATTAAAAAATAGATTAGACAATGACATTGTGAACGAATACTAGCTGGCTAGTTTAATAAATAGTGCTAAAATAATAGAAACTTATAATCAAAACCCCTACAAAGTCCTTCATAGCACACTTCTCTGAAAATCTGTGCCCACATACTAGGGCATAATCAAACCCCTACATAGGCCTTCATAGCACACTTCCCTGTGCCTACATACTCGGCACATAGCCAGCGGTATGTACACAAACACATAATTTATCCGACGCGAATGCGCGTGACCGCGCGCGTGTTTATCGCACGATTGGGCCAATGGATGGACTGTTTGTACTGACACCAAGCTTCGGACGTTATTGGAGACTTTAAAACAAACAAAATAATCTCTTTGGAGACATATCAGCCAACTGCTTAAGCACGGGAGAGAGAAGAAGAGGCTGTAAGGATAATCTTGTCTAATAAGGAAACATAGGGAAGGAAACACAATTTTTAAGTGTTATGCCTATGAATTTTAAGTGTTTAATTGTAATTAAAAATAGCGTTGTGAACGCAAAAAATACTTAATAAAAAATTTTTTAGTCTGTTTCATCTTAACCGATTGTTAAATATTTGTATATATTTCTCTCGGTTGATTTGAGGGTGTCTCCCACAATCAATGAAGAAACATACGCTGGCTCAAAGCGTTAAAAAGCACTTACAAATTTCAACATCTCTATTAAGGTTCTCGGTAGCTCAGTGGTTAGAGCATTGGACGGGACATCCAAAGGTTGGGGGTTCGCATCCTCCCCGATGACCGGAGCCGAAAAGATTTTTTTAAGTGTTATGTCTTTTCGAAAAGGAAATACATTTTACTTACGTAATTTTGTTGAAAAAAAAATTTGAAAATATTGTTATGTGTTTCGAAAAAATCAATAAAACTGTTTAAGGTCTTAAGCAGCTTAATGGTAAAACTGATTTCATATAACTTTACGTGGTGACATTTAAAAGCACATTTATATGTTACTTTTAGCCTTTAACATTTATAAAGTAATTCATGAATAAGTAAGTTTTTAGAAACTTGTTCTAGACAAAGAACCTAAGAGGTTTACGTGACAGCAATTAAAAATATTGATAATAATAAATAATAGTAATAGATAATAAATAATTTATTTCGTTTTCAACTTATTCCTAATTACATATCTTGATTACATTATATTATTTTATTATTAAAAATCTAAGCAATATTCCTGAATTATCCCGAAACTAAAATAAAGCATGGTGTCTGTAGCGCCGGCACGTCGCCCGCGGCCGCGTCCGTGTTTAGTCCCGGCGCGCAAATATTTGACGACACCCGGCAACGCCCCGGCACGAACCGCGATTATAATATCATACGGGTACAAATACTGGTGCATAGATCGCCTGTAGAAAATACAGGTGTAATGTATGTTATAGTCTATGGATTCCAAATCTCGGAGCTTTGTCCAACTTTTTGCAAAAGCTGAATATGAAATTTTAGCAACTTAACGATTTAAATAGTTATAATATACATTTGAACCTTCGAAAACTTCCTTTACATATTGTGTACTTCACATACTTGTGATAATCGCCCGATTTGTAAAAAACTATTAGTACCTAATACTTTCTGAAAAAAATAAAGTTACATCGACTCTTATATATAGACTCTAGAGGTACAATCAGGATAGTTAACTCTGAAAGCCTATGAAGAAATCAAGTTGTACTATGGTACAAAGAATACCGAGTTCCAACATCGTAATTTTTTAAAGCATTATATTATTATTATCACAAAACCAAGTTGACTGCAGCTATGACAAAACCTTCAGCGTTATACAAATCCTATACTTACTTAGACATAATCACGTCCCGTCAAATGGCGAACACAAAAGAACAGAAAAACTACGGCAAAAGCTCCATTTTGGCGCTCGTTAGTCTGTTGCCCAGTAAATAGTAGGTAAATAAATAAATACGGTTTGGTTTGGACGTGTTTCCCGCGCGATTGGAGCAATTATAGGGGCGCTGGCGTCGTTTTCGCGCCATGTTCGCCGCGCTGTCAAAATCTCTTTCATTTGTTTTCCGAAAGGAAATTTTTGGCCGTATTTTAAGCACGGAGTTCGCATTTGTTTCCTTTTTTATGAAAAAAAAAACAGAAAGGACTAGAAATTGTTCACGAATACTGGCTGGTAAGACTTTTTGGTCTTACTCAAATTAAGTTTGTTTTTTCTGCTTTGAATGTGTAATAATGTAATCGCGATCTTGTCACCACTTTTTGGGCTTCTATCGCTCTAATGGGAATTTGGGTCAACATGACACAAACAGAATGAAGCCATACACGCCAATCACGAGATCGCGCGGAGCCCATTGGGCTTCCCACATAAACACAGAGCTAATTGAAACAGAATACAAAACAACTCGTTCTAATTGATTGTAGAAACCTTTCCAATAAGTACGTACAAAAGCAACATCAAAGTTAATCTACTTTTTTTCCTTCTTTGGCCAAAGAAGGGTGTTATGTAAGTACCAAACTTTTTTAAACCGAAACAATTTTTATTTCTAAAATAAAAGGGAGTAGTAGGTAGCAAGTAGCGCTGTTTTTTATTTGGATTTATATTTAAAGTGTGAAAGTGATGTTTACCTAATAATTCACACGGATATATTTCAGACTAGCGACGCCCGCGACTTAGGTTCAGATATCCTAATTCCTAAGTGTAGGGTGTGTCTACAGTTAAGGGATGTGTTGAGTGCTAACGACTTGAGAGGGAAGTTGTAGTAAGAACCAAACCCGGTGTATGCCGTTCTACACTGACGCTTGATAACTGTTTTATTAATGCTTGTGAAGTTGTATTTATAATAAAGATATTGATTGTTAACAATTAAATATATTTTGTTGTGTGCCGTCGGTGTAGAGTGCCGACGGTGCTCGTTGAGGGTCCATCGGTCAGCCGCTGTATGTGGGTCGCTGACGCCGCTCCGAGGTTGGGCAACTTCCATGTACGATGCTAGCTCGTACACTAAGGGATCATTTAATCGGGATAAAAAGTCATACCCTGTCTGTATATCAAATTTCATCAAAATAATTATAGTAATATCAGCTTGATTGACAGACAAATATCCAAAAAAAACGTTCACATTTATAACATTAGTGTCAAATGAAATGATGAACCGTGATAAAAGTAAGATATCTAAAACCATAACCATAAGCCATCGCCAAAAGTCACACACGAGAATTTGTTGTTAATTATCCAAAGAAAGAACTTTAATACACGTGCGACTGCGAAGTCTCTATGAAATCAATTTAAAATACAGAAACAAAGCGGTAAAGTCCAACCCCGTCCGACCCACCTCACAGAGTGCAGTGAGGCGCCAACCCTCACAAACACGTCACCTACTGCGCAACCCGCCCTGCGCCCGCGCCGCTCTGCGGGACACAGTATGGAGAATAAAAAAAGTAACTAACTAACTACTTACTGTGCGATCATGATCATGAAATTTTGTAATGATTACAAAATAAAGATTATTTTTGAATGAATCGTAAATGTGCAAATTGGGTGAGTCCAAAATCCAAAGCATGAATTAAGTTACTTTATTTTTTGGTATTAACAATGCAAAGTTCTTTACAATGTGAAATTCAAACACACTTATAGAAAAATGGACTGCCACAGGCGGGACTCGAACCCAGACCTCTCGCAAGTGTTCTTCTTTAAGTGCTTCTTGGGCTGCAGCCAGCCATTATTCATCACTGTTGCGGTTAGATACCTAAGACATCCGAATTAAACACCTATATAGTCCTCCTGGCCGATTTCGACCACGGCGGCCATTCTCAACAGAGATCAGCCAACTACACAGGAGATATTATAGTGCACAAGTGTGAGTGCAAAACACAGGTGCACTCTCTGTTCCATCACTCTCAAAGTTCGGTGAGACGGCAATCCGACATTACCGGAAAGAGATCAGGCGCAGGACCTACGGCTTAACGTGCTTTCCGAGGCACGGGGGTGTAACACCGCCAACTTCCCGACTCCGAGCTGTTTTTGAGAAATTCATGACAGAAAATCTCAGAAACCCAGGACCTCTCGGATGTAAGGCAGAAACATTGCCACTTCACCAACGAGGCAGTCAGTCACCTATACAGCTGTTTAGGCTGGCATCCATTTTTTTTTAAGTGTGTTTTAATATCATATTCCAAAGCATGAAGTCATTCTCATAATGAGAAGTACGATGATAATGCCATGTTGGCACAATCCGTGCCTTTCACATTTGAAGGAAGGTGACAAACAAATAACACGGGGTAAATACGTGAGGTAGCTTATGTCCAGCACTAGACGTCAATATGATGATAAATGTTAAACTGTCGCGTGTACACAACGTTCTCTACGTTGTGTACACGCGACAGATTTTAGGTACTCGCAGGTGATGAAGGTACCTATTATTCGCAACCATAGTTACAGTTAGAGAGCTTTCAGTTTATCATCAACACATCATCATCATTTATAATCTGAAATTAAACGAAAACAAAATATCTACTCGCCAAAAGCACACACTTTGCTGCGGATGACTCAACTTCCTAACCAATTAAGCGTAATTAGACTTCCTCCCAAAAAGGTATCAAAACAAAGCAGACACAATACTTTGGCCTGTTTCATTGTAATGTCGGATGCGAGACGAGTGAGAGTAGCCGTCTCGTCTTGAGAGCGCGTCCTCCAAGCTCCAGGAATGTTGTTGAAATATTGATTAATATTGTCGCCATCTTCACCCGGCTCTCAGGGCGGAAGCTGTGAGGGCCACCCCGTGTTCCGGTTTAGATACCTCTTTGTCCCCATTGTCGCCCGCTTCGAGAGCACTCGGAAAATTCCCTTTAAAAAGCATTTTATATTGCCAACAATAAAAAAAATGCTTGTTCACGCCAATTGAGCAACGGTTTTGAAAACAATACGAACGGCTTTCAATCGTATATCGTTAAACTTTACTCGTATTTACAACGATCGTTCAATCGCACTTAGGAATAAATTGAATTTCGCCATTTATTACTGGCCATTTAAAAAGGTATATAATTCAAAACCAAATGGTGTTCTTATTTTAAATTCAAGTGGTTTTTAAAATATTTGTAGCATTGAATTTAAGGTTCGAATGCACCTGGTTTTGGTACGTGGTAACTCAGTCTACATATAACTTTTGTAAGGAGGCTGTATAGTTTCGAGTCTTTATTATTTGGGTCACATCAGGTGTGGAAAGTACGTGCTGACACTTCTGGCAACTGAAAGGCCATCGGAAGGCTATTAGTGTCCATTGTTGGTTCGAACCTACCTCCGTTTTGTTGTAATGTGGGGGCAGCTGCGACGTCGTGCTGTTTACACAAATCTTTATTCTGTACAATATAATAACATAAGCTACTTACTTGTAAACGAAACTGTTACAATTTTGACATCTGAAAAGATTTTGTTTTCTTTGAGTGATTAGATGACTGGACAGTTTGCTCATAAAATTATAGCGTAATGCATAAGAATCGATCCTTTTCCAAAGCACAGACTTTGGAACATTTAATTTTATATGATTATGATTTAAAAAAACCCCCTTTGTGAATCTAAGATGTAAAATAAGCTGTAAACATCGTGCCCGGCGTGCCCCAACACCTGCACGCCAGCGGATTTCATGAACTGCAGCCGATCCGCATTACAAGTCGCTGAATTCTGGGCTGCCACGGTGTAATTCCTCGTGTTCCATCGACACGGTAAGAAGAAGAAGAAGAAGAATAAAGAGTTATCTCCGCATATTTATTTTCGTTATTCAATAAGATATACCCAGTACGACTCAATACCGTTATCCCGTCATTAAGAACCCAAAGCACGTCACAGATGTGTAAACTAAACAACTAACGAGAGATCAAACTCGTTACACGCTAACAACTCACTAATGGCATCAAACAGTTTTCACGCGCAATAAAAAATAAATAAATAATTGTCGGTAATCCTCGCCGTCCCTGCCTCGCGAGCGCGGTATAACGAGATTCCTTCGCCGAACTTTTCCTACATCTGTTGGTGACTCGTGTCCGCTCTGCCAGTGTTTTAGGGGCCAGTCGACATTCGAAATAGCTCCAAATTAAACTTTCGACAAAAAAGTCTAGTTTTGCTTATTGCACAACAAAACTATGTACAAAAGGTGGACTTAACGCCATAGGGTCTCTACCTCTACCACCTCTACCAGTAATACATTTGTGCTGAACAGAAATGATTAGTGGGCGGTGCGAAATAATAATTTAAAGAGAACACACAAAAATATTAATACCAATAATATGACACATGAGATGAAATATAAAATATACAATTATTTTTTATAAGAATACGTATTTATAATACACATAATATATACTAATATACACTAATTGCTGTCACTGTAAATTGGTTAGTTTTCATATGGTCATTTGAAAGTTCCCGATTTTTGTAAACGAAGCAAAACTAATTTTCAGGCTTTCTAGCTTAACGGCGGATTTGTCAGTTTGTGTCGTAAAATGCTTATGTTAAAGATGTAACTGGAAGAGGATGCAAGCCCTAAATCCACAGTCCTTGAAACGCCAATTTATCCTTTCGAATCAGCAATTAAAAGGCATTGTAATTATCAATTTCCATACTGAAACATGAAACTAAGCTGGCTGTTTGGTAAACCGTTGGTCAAATTACTTTGGTGAAATGAGCAGTGCCGTCGTCGTTTGCAGTTATAGGTGCAATAATGTTTTATTAAATAAATATAGGTTTACATAAAAATTACACATGTCTGTTATAATGTTGATTATTTACTACTTGATATTGTCGACTCTACATTCACTTTGGTTTAATGGTCATGAAGTTGACTATTAACCAAGAGGTCGCGGGTTCGTACCCCGCAACGTGTTTGTACGTTGCGGGGTACGATTTGTGTACATGCTCACATCTGTTTGTACTGGTCCGGGTGTTATATGTATTTATTAATGTTTATTTGTAATACCACTGTTGATTCTGATTTCTATAACACAAGTGCTTAAGCTACTTATCACGGAGTCAGATCAGTGTATGCGATGTTGTTGTGTGTTTATGCATTCTCTGAAGTTCAGGCAGTAATCCCATGCGACCAAACTTTTACAACGACACATTTTAACTACAGAACCCTATAAACACACCGCTCTCTCGCCCTAACCATACTTTTTTCGAACGCCAAGGCGATCGGCTTTGCCGCGGGGGGGCATTGTCGAGTCGTCGTCGCCATAGTTGTGCGCTATAGCAAACCGATTGTGTGTGACCGAATATTGCAATTCTCTGCGCCATGATCGTCCGAATGCGAATTCGAGAAAGGCCATTTGGACGAAAGCGGATTAGAGAGCTTTGTTGGATGTGTGATTTTTTGTATTTTTTTAGTTGGGTTGAGCTGATTTTGCGGTAATGATAAGGGTAGGATAACGCTAATCATGAGAAAAGTTAAATACGGGTATTAAATTGTCTACAATTTTAGTATATCCTCAGTAAGATATTTGAGAATTAAGTAAGCTTTTGAAAATCTATCAAAAAAGTCAGTTTTCCATGAGAGTATGAGACTGTCCAAAGTGAAAAATGTCACAAAACTAGTGCATAAAGATGAAAATTAAGATAAAAAAACTTTATTCATCACCTAGGTAACAAAAATATGTTCAGTGGCTGGGCTCGACCTAGTAGGTAAAGGTAAAAATTATACTTGTGGCAGGAGGCCCCGCTCTCTGTATCAGGAACATCCGCTTATAAATAGACTTCACGTAACATTACAATAAAACATAAAAATCGCTTAAGATTAAACACATAATCATTTGGTAAGAAATAAAAGTTATCGAAATCTTATAAAAAAAAACTTCATACTAAGAAACGGTTTCCATCAAACCTTTCACAATGAAACGAGCAATCATTTCTCCACTTTCACATGAGAACGTCATCATTCCCGAGAATTTCGCATCACGTCTATACCTAGTGTGGCAACAAACAGAGCTATTACAAATAACAGCTCTCCTGACGGCGTCATCTGTATCATCTGCCTACGTTTTAATTAACTCGCCACCACGCGAATTGGATGTCTTCATACCGCCATTGTAGGAACCAGTGGGAGGCATGCCCTGTTTTTGAACGCACCTGTCGCCGTTTCAATACAATCAAACACCTACCTTCTACGCTAAAATATTAAGTTCAAACTTGATTGAAGAGTGAGCGTCTCTGGCGCCGTTAGAAGAATAAGAAAAATAAATCGTAAGATAGTGGGTTCAGAGTAAAAATTAGAAGGTTTGCGTGGGAGACACCTCAGTGCGACGTGTCAAGAAGCCTTTGTGGTGGTTGACAATGCCAATAATTGAGTTCGATCGTTCAGTGAGGGCGACCAAATAAGAAGGAATACCTACTTATGCAAATGCATGAAAACCAACTCTAAGATAAACCTCATCTCAACATTTTATTGATAAATAATTAAAGCCTAGAAAACATCAATGGTAAAAAGTGAACACAGTAATAGATTCTCAATAAACAATTAATTTGTGAATGTGCTTTGTGCTAATTTTCTTATTTTAGAACTGACTAAATGCAAACTTAAAATTCGAATATAATAGAATTTAAGAGGTGGTAGATTAATATTTTTTTTAAGAGTCAATATATATTGCATAAAGCTAATTTGAGAATCAGAATGTTGACTGTGCATTTAGCATATACTATTGTTAGCTTTATCATCCAAGATAAAATGTAACAGTTGTTGGTAATCTTAATAAATAAATAAATAAAAAAATACTTGGAACTTACGGGACAAATAATCCCCTAATTACTACCGCAGTGTGGCCACCGCAATCCCAAGTCACAGATGCCAAGCGGTACGCTTTATGCTGCGCTCTGTTTATTCCTTCGCCTCCAACATCAAACGGTAACAGAACTGTAACGCAACCCGCAGCGTCTTGTTAACAACACTATTATATGTTTCCGACAATCACTGGTTGTCCCAGACCAGTCATCTGTCCCTTATGAAGGAGGCTCGACATAAAAGTGTGGATTTGCAAACTAATTGTCGAGTCCCGAAGGTGTCGTAAATACTGTCAGTAAGTCACTGAATTAATGGGCAGCTGTGCAGACACTGTGTCAAAAGGTTCAATAAGAAAATTAGGTAAGAGGATTTCTAGGAGTAGAGTGGCGCGTTGTTCAAGGCTTTATTATCACATGAGATAATATGGCTAAGTTCAGTGCCAAAATCATTACCTATTCAGGAATTTGAATACTCGTAATAATAATAAAAGTTTATTTGGGAATAAAAACAATTGAACATTCAATATTGTGCACGAAAATAACCGGTGTAGTTTAGGAAACTGTGTTGCAGCTATTAACGCCCACACTCCAGATACAGACAGTGTTCAGTATTCCACTATTTAAAGGATTTTATAAGTGCTAGAGAAATGAAATTAACCACAATTAGATTTTATTTATGGTAATAAAGTTTTGTAAGTTTGAATGTAAGATTGTTCTGTAAACAGAAGGTAAGAATAGTTATTTGTTATACAAGAGTGCAAAGTTGCTTTTTAACCGCGTGTTCAATTTTGATGACCGAGCAAGCGAAGGATTCTAAAATTGAATCACGAGCGCAGCGAGTGATTCAAAATTAGAATCCTGAGCGTTAGCGAGGGAATCAAAAGAGCACGAGGTGAAAAATCTTTGCACTCGAGTGCAACACGTAACTTTTCATTCCACCTCAGCGAGGAAATGACTAAATGCAAATAAAACCGTTGACAATCACAAGATAGCTACTTTTATTTCAGTTTAGGTATTAACTACTGCATTATGACAGGTAAGTATTACAGAATAATCTTTAAATTATAACAAAATAATATTTAGGTATAATTAATAAAAATTGAAAGTAAAGTTGCTACAGTTATTTAAATTGAGTGTAATATTTTTGTTGGGTACTATTGGTGTTAGTCACTTGTGTACTGTTTTTCGAGTGCTTGCTTTCTTGTTCTCGGATAATTCTATAAAATATGCCAGCAAAACGTTTTCTGAGAAAGTTTTGGCTCCTTTTGCTAGTCGCCACGTGTTGAACATAACGTACTGTTTTAAATACTTCTCGCGTGATTGTTGAGGGAGAAAGATCATTTGCGTATTATTAACAGTTTCAGTCAATTCTGTTGGCGTCAAACAAACTTCCTCGTCGCTAGAATCACTCATTTTAGTTTTTTCACTTGTTTTCAAGTTTCTTGTTTTTAATAATAATATAAGGTTTAACAATGACGTGAAAAAATGCCGCGTAAAGAACCGCCAACAAAGCAAATTGAAAAAAGAACACCAAGAAGGTTCCGAGTTTGAGTTTATAACAAATTAAAAAAATGTTGTATGATATATTTGGCACCATAGAGGTAGCAATAAATAGGTTTAATGATTTTTTTAATTCACAAACTTGGTGCACACGATGTTCTAAATTCAAATTTACTTTAACCTCTAGTGAATAAAAACGGCTTTTCCACTCAGATATTGAAGAGCAAAATGACTCTTTCCGAGATGGTGGGATGAAAAAGTATTTTCGCGACTGCTTTTAACAGTTTAACATGGTCGTAGTGAAATTTCTTCACATCGTGGATGGTTGTTGTTATCAGTAGTTAAACCCGGTAGCAAGCTCAAATAAGATTTTCAGAAAATTTACTACTATCCTTAAATGAAATTTCGGAGAACAGAGAATTTTTTAAATATTTCGCCTTAGTTAAAGGTCTTGTAATTCGAAAAGTTGTAATTTGTTTATTCGAGATAGGTCTTTTTTCGCCTAACTTAAAAATTGGTAATTTACGAGATAAGATCCGAGATAGGTCTTGCTGCTAAATTCGTAGGAGGTGATCAACAATAGCCGTCGTTTCTTTGTTGAAACAATATCTTTATTCATGTGTCGACAGAAAAAAATGCGATCGATGTTGGAGATTACATTATTATTTTGTGGTGATGATGGAAGAACGGACCGACATAAGGCCGGCAGGATGGATAGCCGTGTGTATCTTTTGTCGTAATATTAGCATTTGAAAACTACTTAGCATTTCCGTTATAATGTTGGGAAGTTATTAGATGAATGTGAAATAAAAACACACTTAAAGAAAAATGGACTGCCACAGTCGGAGGGACTCAAACTCGCAAGCCGGGCGATTGCTCTCCCAATTGAGCTACCGTGACACTTACCGTGGCAGTCCATTTTTCTTTAAGTGTGTTTTAATTTCACATTGTAAAGAAATTTGCATTGTTAATGGTAAAAAATAAAGCAACTTAAGAGAGAGAAGATTGTGCAGTAAAGTTTTATGGGGGTTGAAACCTTGCATGTGATCCCGAAATGTATGCAAAAGTCGCGAGCATCCGCTAGTTATGTATAAAACTGTTATGTGAACGGAAAAAAGTATTCGATTATTAAAGCTGAAAAAGAGGATTATTTTGCTTTAAATTTCCACTAAACGACGCCAGCGCAGGAACCAAAATACACCCAACTGTAATCACCTGAAAAAGCTAGAGCTGGTAGTCGCAGGACTTACAATACCTACAACTCACAACGTGACACAGAAGATGCACCTGGAATCACAACACTGACACCAACAAAACACTCGACGCGTTTCGCCACTACACGTGGCATCCTCAGGAGATGTTGTCGCTTCGACAGACTACGAGCGCGCGTCGTTTAGTGGAAATTTAAAGCAAAATAATCCTCTTTTTCAGCTTAAGTCATGGATTTCCGCAAAGTAATGCCTGATTCCATCAACTTTATTAGATCATTAGTATTTTAATGCCGTGTTCAATGAGTTTAGAAAAAATAAAGGACTAAAATGTAACTTCAATTTGAAATGCGTACGTAGTGTCCCACGATGACTGGTAGTAGTAGCCATTCACCGAGAGAAAAACACCGTTTGGTCGACGTATTCAAGCGCTGAGTACGTCGTCATGGCTATTAAGCGTGCTTCTTAGTTTTCGAGAATGTTTTGTTTACAACTAAACGGGATTATTCGTGACGAATGAACAGTTCACATTCGGTCGCTGAGCCACGTATTGTGACAGTAGCGTGCGGTAGGTAACGCTGGAGATATAACATTTTAAATTGTACCCAATATTATTACGTTACATTATACATATTATTATACGCTAAAGTATGTATGTATGAATGTTTTCTATGTCTTTCACTTTAAAAGTACTGAATGGATTTTAAAGAAATTGTACAAAAGCTTTTACATAATAATTACATTAATATAATAACACATGGGCTCCAATTTATAAAGAAGAAGATTAAAGGTTATCCTGCTGATTTAGTCGTGGGTGAGTAAGTATTGTACGCAAGTTAGTGATATAAAAATATACTTCTAAAAATTAACGATACAGCAGAAAATTGATGAAATGTATGATAGGTGTGTGTTAACAAACAGTTATAGCCCAGAGAACTATAAACTGAACTAAAGTATTAAGTTAGGTACTTTATGTTTTAGCATTAACAATGCATTTTTTTTACAATACGAAATAAAACACATTTAAAGAAAAAAGGGACTGCTACAAGCGGGACTCGAACGCGTAAACCGGCAATTGCTCTCCCGATCTCCGCGATTGACACTTAGGTACTCATCGGTCCATATTTCCTTAAATGCTCCTTAGGCTGCAGACAGCCATGATTCATCACCGTTGTGGTAAGATGCCTACATTTTTCTTTAAGTGTGTTTTGATTTCAAAATGTGAACTAAGGTAAATCCCGAAATGTGGTAAAAAAGTGGGTACTTATTTGCAATAATAAGAAAACTAATAAGTACCTACTTTATAAGCAAAATGAGTTTTGTGCTAAGAGGTAGGTATTACCAACATAGCTAGCTGAAAAATTGAAAATTATAAGGTAACTGTGTAAAACAATTGTTTGTGTTAATTCTTGTTGACTAATTATGAATAAGTAATCTGAAAAGTTAACTTTAAAAAACTCGTCACTTTAAAAATTAAGCACTGGTTCTTCTACTTTTCTACATCTGTGGGCGTCTGAATGCGTTTCATTACAGTATTCTAAGCACGCGTGCGCCCGCGCATCTCAACAGTGTACACTGGTCCGATGTTTCAACCAGCCAGCGTGCGGTAGTTCAACCAGCCAGTATCTAAAGCAAAGACTAGAGAAACAAGATTTTCTTATGCGCAAACCAGTCAGCATATTTCTCTATACGTCATCGTGGTATTGTAAAAAGGTTTACATTTTTTTAACAACATCACATACATTGATCTGTTTCGTGGTAAGTAGCTTAAGCACTTGTGTTACAGTAATCAGAATCAACAGTGGTATTACAAATAAACTTAAATTAATACATATAACACCCAGACCAGTACAAACAGACATGTTCATGCACTCAAATGTTTGTACAGTGCGCGGATCGAACCGGCGACCTCTTGGTTAATATTCAACTCCATGATCATTACACGAAAGTGGTCGTCAAGTCGTCATCTTGTTTTATACTTATCTTGGTCCAAGAAGAGTAGGTAATCAGACGGTAGGCAGTAGGTTGTATAGGTGTTCGGTACAATTAAAGCATAAGGCTTGACTCGAATGTTGCTTATTCATTTGTAAGATTCTTCAAACCTAAGTGTGAAGAGTTGAAGGTACCTTAGGGAAACTACTGGTCTGTAGCTAAGGGTCGATTACGTAGCGAATAAAATCCCAAGACTAATCCTACTTTGAATCTACCAACTAAAACCAACCAACACTAAGGTCTAGACAAAATAGAGAGGACTTTATTTATTTTGTCATTCCCGTTACAAAAACACAAACGCGCTCAGCGACCAAAAAATTTATTTTGCAAACACTCGCGGATTGATGCATTTGTTTAAACGAGTATTTATTTAGTGCACCCCCATTTGTAAGTCTGGAAACAAAAACATAGAGGACACTCGGACAAAAGGGCGTCATTATCAAAACATTAGCGCGAGACCGCGGGGCGCCAATTATTTAGTATGGCAACCCCATCGCTACACTGTTTCTCGTTAGGAACTCGTGCGCAACACGCGCCGCCATTATTTGAAACGGATAGTTTTGGATGTTCACCATTACGACTGTGAGAATGACGTGTTTGTGTAAACATTGTTGAGAATATGCGGGCGTTGGCGGCTTTGATTTTGCGCATTTCGTTTCGAAATTCTTCTTCACTGTACGCATGGTTAGGGTTATCTGAATAAGCTAACTTTTACAAAGGGTGAACACTTTCAAAACAACAACAAACCAAACCGAATCCGAACTGTATCCGAACCAAATAGAAAAGAAAAAGAAATCACAGAGTCCTAGCACTAAAAATAGGAAAAAATAATTCCTTGGTCCTTCAAAAGCCATCTGTCATTAAGGACTCCGAGCCTTAAAAGCTACTCGGATCAATAGAAAATCAGAATTCAAGAAATATTAACAAAGTTCTAACAAAGACTTCTCTATAAATGGCGCTACATTACGAAAACGTAAGTGCCTCTTCCGTGTTTATCCAGCTTTAAAATAATAAAGTGGATTACCGAATAAAATTGAATACCAATCAAGCAGAACCATAAGATCAGGCGTTTCTCAGGCTCATTACTGATCGTCGATTCTTACAGTTGACGAGAGCGTTTAAAGCGCAGTGAGCGAGCGACCGGGTGGCGGAGCTGAGCCGAACGAGCGAGCAGCGACAAAGCGCGCTGTTTGCCCCAAACAGCCCCGACCTCCCCTTGTTTGTCGCGTTTCCTCGCGATTTCACGCGATCCTTTGTACAAATGCCCACTCACTTCGCTAATTTTTATTCATCTTAATTGTGGGAAACACTCCAATATTGCAATTCCCTTATGGGAATAGTTTCTTGAACGACAATGACTCTCCAAAGGCGATTTGACGAGTCAACCGTTTTAATTGTTAACGAGAAATGTTAATCTTTTGTTCGATGTGTTGCAATTAGAAACGTAGCTTTATTGTTTCTCAAATTAATTTGAAAATATTTAATTGTTCTTTGCTGTTTCGTTGCACAAAAGGCAACTAAAAAATAATTAAGAGTTACACGGCGCAGAACAATTTAGAACGGTCCGTTGCAAGGATATGTTACAATATTTGTCTTCAAATAACAGCCTTTTGTTAGCCAAGCGTGGAAAGGGATGTAACAATATTGTTAATATCAAAATACTAAACAATACAATATCAGTTATGAACCTATCGAACTTTAATATGCGAGAAATTATTAACAACGCATTAGCATGGGAATGAAAGGGGTAGCAGATCCATTGTTACATATTTTCACAGTCGATAATCCCAGCATAATGGCGGAGTAAAGTAAAAATAACGAAATCTGTTTTCTCTGGTATCGTTTTCGCCTCGAGGTTCGACTTTCAAAAACAATTAGAGGGCTGGAATCAAAAAGATCTCATGGGGTGTGGTTGGGTGCGCCCGAGGCGGGCTGCGCACCGCATTGTCTTCCAGCGCACTGACTGGCTTTGTGGTTGCTCACTCGACTCCTGCGCCGGTTGGAAGCGAATTACTCATTTGTTGGGAATCGCTTTCATTTGTCGTCAAATAATGCGCAAAACAAAAGGTCCGACGCGATGTCATTATGTTCGTTCATTACCGTTCGGTGCGAATTCTGATTGAAGTATTGGAAGGGACGAACAAACAGCAAACAATAGTCGAATCTGTTGATTGTGACCCCTTGTGGTCTCAAATGACCTGCTCAGAAACTAGACGGAGCGTAGCTTATAACTTACAACAACCTCTGGGGTTGTAACTTTTCAAATTATTTAAGACTTTTAAAGCACGTTCATCTACATGCAGGCCGCATTAGTAACCGGTCAATTTAGAAATTTCGAGGTCCATGATCAGCCACAGTAGACTTAAGCGGAAACAGCACGCAGAATAATAAATAAATGAATATCACATTACCTAAATTGCTAACAAATTAAATAGTAATAGAAAAATCAGAAACAACGAAGGAACCACAAACAACCAGACCTGTGTAGAGAGTAGTAGAGTGTAGAGAATTGGTTTTATACATTTTCTCTGTCCGAGTATCGAACCCTAGAAGACCTCGAGATGGCGGCACCTGCAAACCGGTGGGCACACAACTACACCACTGAGGTCGTCATGATGATGACCTTTCTCTTACGTTTGATTTCATAATTTTGCTTGACTAATTATAATATTTTACCGGTTGAATCTGAAGATCGCAGATGCACTTGGTAATCATAATGACTGACTAAGTCAGCTCGTGACCACGGCTGTGTGCAATCCAGCCGAAACGTCGAGAAGTGAGTAGGTACCTTATAACTTTTAAAATATATATCGCGTTTAGACCCGATAACAAATTATAAGTGTTACAATGCAACGCAAAAGAAATAGATCGCAAATGCAATCAATCAATACGAACCGTTAAACCTTTAAAAAAAGCTACTGCTGTTGATATAATCCACTGCCAAATCCGTAAGTACTTACGCAGCACCATTACCCACTCGATCAGAGTGAAATCCTTATCTCTGATCTGGAGGGCTTCCGCCACTCCTGGTAGGTGCTACCTGTCGCGATGGAGTGCCGGAGTGAGGAGGGAGAGTGATCACATCAGCTTCCGAGGCGCGTGCTGAATCACGCGTCGCGCTCACGCGGGTGGACAACATTTTATTAGGTTTTGATAGACTACCGCATACACGAAGTTATTCGAAGATCTATTTATAGAGACCAAAAAAATTGCAAAGCTGCGTAAACACAAATGGAGTTGATGACACCGACAAGCAGTCATTGTGTGCAGGGAAGATTTATTCTCAGGAATATACCTCCGAAACTTTGTCGGCGTCGAATTAAAACGGGGAATACTTTACGGAAGCATAGATACCGATAGGTATCCACTACCTACTCACAAGTATTACTACATATATATAGCGCTGTAACGAGGCACTGGGTAACCGCCTTGGTAAACCCGAATGCTATCCGCATATATTTTGTTAATTAATGAAATTTATTATTATTATTATCATAAAGCAAAGTTGCTTCCTCCGTCTGTCCCTATATTTATATGTATGTATGTATGCTTAGATCTTTAAAACTGCGAAACGGATTTTGATGCAGTATTTTAAATAGATAGTTATTCAAGAGGACGGTCTATATGTTTAGTATCATGTTAATATATTGTATTCAACTATATATTAGATGCCCGAATTCCACGCAAAGATAATACCATATAGGCGAAGACAATCAAGTATTGGGTTATGATCATTAGCTGTAAACGAAAACGGAAACAGCAGGAAAACAAATCTTAAATTCAATAATCTTACCAACAATCCGTATGTTCCGCACCCCTGCACAAATAGACAAGTGGCTGATTGCCGCACGTGTCCCTTCATTGTCTCTGGTCATGTTTTGTCTATCGCCATCAGCGGTACTCGAGCCTACACTACACAACAACTACGTATTGTGCAGAATCACGCACACACTCAAGATAATAATCAAATAATTCATCGATTAATCATTTGCAAATGCAAATCATATTTTTTTTTTTTCTGTTACTAATATAGCTTGTAAGATTTATTTTACTAACAAAATGGACCTGCGTTGTCTGATTTTCTAAAATAAAATAAAATAAAATAAATAAATAAAATAATAAATTAATAAATACCTTAATGAATACAAAACAACACACATAATTTTAGTAGTAAGCTTCTATAAATATTTCATTTGTACTTTCCCGTGATCTTACTAAGGAATGCAAAAGTACACAGAATCAGAAACCGAAGTGAAGGGCATATCACACACCAAAAAGTCCCAAATAAGAATCAATAAACGTTTTAGAATCTAAGCAGACAAAAGTGAGTAAAACCATATTAATAAATACTTAAAATACATGTTCATATTGTTGCCCGATAGCACCGTCAAATAAAACACCGAATGTAGGATTAAATCTGTACTAAAGACTGAATCAAAATAAAATTTACAAAGTATATAAGCTAAAGGAAAAATCGCATCTCTAGCGCGAGTCAAGCGACTGTCAGCGCCATCTGTTGAGCGAATGTTGTAAATCACGCAGACATCCCGCCCGCCAAGGACTCCGTTCTTCTTTATGGCAACTGGATCAGCTTCGATAGAGGACGTTTCAGGTAAGATCCTCTGCATTTCAGGCTTACTACTCTGACTTGGTCATCGGGTCCAGAATGAAGTTGAATTATCCGTCCCAATAACCATTTTGCTGGTGGGAGGTCCGTTTCTTTGATGATGACCAAATCACCCACCTTTGGTGCATCCACCCTTGAGTGCCATTTGTGACGCTGTTGTAATGTGTTTAAGTACTCTTTGGACCATCTCGTCCAAAAGTTCCTCATCATGCGTTGTACTAGCTTCCAGCGTTGGAGAGGGCTGATAGTGTCTGTAATGTCGTGAGGTTCTGGTATAATCACTAATGGTGCTCCTACCAAAAAGTGACTCGGAGTTAACGGAGATATATCATTCGGATCATCGCTGAGACCACCAATCGGTCGTGAGTTCAGAACCGCTTCGATCTGACAAAGCACCGTCGACATTTCTTCGAAGGTAAGTGTTGAGTTGCCAATTGTCTTCATAAGATGTGCCTTTACTGATTTCACACCCGATTCCCAAAGGCCTCCAAAGTTTGGTGATTTTGGGGGAATAAAGTGCCATGTTGTTCCATCGTTCTCAAGCAATTCTGCTATCTCCTTAACAACCTTTGCCATGCTTTCATTTAACATTTTTGTAAGTTCATTTGCAGCGCCAACAAAGTTTAATCCATTGTCACTCCACATTTCAGCGCAGTGGCCTCTACGTGACACGAATCGGCGAAATGCTGCAATGAATCCAGATGTGGTAAGGTCACTTACTGCCTCTAAGTGTAAGGCTTTTGTTTTCATACATACAAATAATGAAATGTATCCTTTGTACGATTTTTGTCCCCTACCCTTTGACACTCTCATCTGTATAGGTCCAGCAAAATCTACACCACAGCACTCAAAAGCTCTTCCAGGGTTTACTCGTACACTCGGAAGTTCACCCATAATTGGTTGTTGCGTTCTGGCATTGTATCTAATGCATGTAACACATTTGCTGAGACATTTTTTCACAGATTGCTTTAAGCCAATAATCCAGTATTTGCTTTTTAGGTAGTTGATTGTGAGAGCTGTTCCTCCATGCATCACTCTTTCATGTGCATCTCTAATCAACAGGTCTCCCAGGTGAGTATTTTTTGGTATAATTAATGGATGTTTATAATCTTGTGATATGTTAGCCGACTGTAATCTGCCACCAACTCGTAATAACCCTTTCTCATCTATATATGGTGTAAGTGTTATTAGTTTGCTACTTTTCTTAATTTTTTCTTTCTTTTTCAGGTCTTCAAGTTCTTCAGCGAATTCAGTTTCTTGAGTTGTTTTGATGCAAGCGTCGAGTGTTTTCTTCATTTCTTCAGCGGTAAGGTAAGTAGACATTTTATTTCTAGTTTCTTTCTTTTCTTTCAGGTTTAGAAATCGGCGACAGTAAGTAAGTACCCGGATCATTTTCTTGAAACTTGAAAATCTATTTATTATTGGTTCTTCATCTACATTGTTGTGAAACACTTTTGTATATTGTTTTCTTTCTTCTAATGTTGTTTCAGCTACCGGTAATTTGTTGGTATGAATGTTGGTATTTGTCATCCAATGAGGTCCTTTCCACCACAGTTCAGCTGCTTGCAGTTCTGAGGGTTCTATCCCACGAGAAGCAATATCGGCTGGGTTCTCTGCTGAGGTTACATGATTCCATCTATCATTATCAATTCGGGTTTGTATTTCTGTTATCCGGTTAGCTACAAAAGTTTGCCACCTTATAGGTTGTGATTGAATCCACGCTAAGACAATTGTTGAATCAGTGTAGGCGTATATTTGATTGTTAGGTATGTTTAATTTCTTTGATGTTTCAGCCAGTAATTTTGCCAGTAAAACGGCGGCGCATAGTTCTAAACGTGCTACGGAGATTTGTTTTAATGGAGCAACCTTTGTTTTACTTTCCAGAATACTGACAAAGACTTCATTTCCTTGAATCACTCTTAGGTAGAGTACTGCAGCGTATGCTGCTGTCGATGCATCTGCGAAACCAACCAGCTCAATTTTGTCATTCTCAGGGTGTGTATGTATCCATCTATTTATTTTTAAATTTTGTAATGTAAGTAGTTGCTGTCTAAATATCATCCATTCTTCTAGAAGGTCTGATGGTATTTCTTTGTCCCAATCACAACTACATAGCCATAGTTTCTGTATGATCACCTTTGCCTTGATAATAACTGGAGCCAGCCATCCGAAAGGGTCAAATAATCGTGCTACGTCCGAGAGCACTCTTCTTTTTGTTATGGGCTTGACAGGTTCAGGTAAGTTGACAGATATTTTGAATTGATCATCATTTCTGTCCCATGTTACTCCTAATATTTTTATAATCTTGTCTAACTTTATCTCAAATGGTTGTATGTGCTCTTTGTTTTGTTGTATGATTTGTAACACCTTATCAGAATTACTAGACCATTTTGAAGCATAAAACCGGCGCTCTCCAAAAGTTTGTTTATTTGTTCGTAGATTTCTGCAGCTTTGTCTTCTGTGCTAGCACCCGTCATCAAGTCATCCATATAAAATGACGTTTTAACAATTTCAGCAGCTTCAGGATATTTGTCACTTTCGTCTTCCGCCGCCTTCATTAGAGTTCTAACCGCCAAGTAGGGAGCGCATGCAGTTCCAAAGGTGACAGTAAGCAATCTATAGAATCTACATTTTTCATTAGGGTTATCTCTCCATACAATACACTGGTAATGAGTATCTTTTTCTTGCACTAAAATTTGTCTATACATTTTCGAAATATCGCTTATTAATGCTATTTTATGTTGTCTCCATTTAGTAATCAAAGTGCGTAAATCATCTTGTATCACAGGTCCAGTGAGCAGTGTATCGTTCAGCGATTGTCCCTTGGACCCCTTTGCGGAGGCATCAAATACCACTCTTAATTTGGTTGTATCCTTATCTTCTCGGATTACAGCGTGGTGAGGTAAGAATATAACATTTGTATCGTCTTCATTAGTCATCGTCATGTGTCCTAATTCTTCATATTCTTTTATTACCTTGGCGTATTCTTGTTTCATTTTTGGCTTGTGTTCTAACTTTCTTTCTAATTGTAAAAATCTTGTTATAGCCATATCTTTTGTATTTCCACATTTGTCTACAGGTGTCTCAATGTCTTCTTTAAAAGGTAAGTTCACCATATATCTTCCTGATTCTGTTCGTACTGTGGTTTTGTTGTAGATATCTTCGCATCGTTGCTCATCTTTGCTTAGCTTTCTCTCACAGGTAAGTACTTCGTTTTCTACCTCCCAGAATTTTCTTAAAAGATCGTTGTCACATGCGCATACATGCATGCTAATAATTTTGTTTTGTTTTTCAGGTTGTGTGTTGCTAGTATCACCGGTAAGAATCCAACCCAGTTGTGTTTTCTGTGCAATAATACCAGATGGACTCTTCATCAATCCAATTTCTATGATTCTACTATACACTTCAGCGCCTAACAACAAATTAATCTTGTTGGGTGTATTGTACTTCGGATCTGCCAGTGTAATGTGCTCCAGCTCAGGCCAGTTAGAAATTGTAATTGATTGTTGTGGTAAATAAGTTGTTATTGATTTCAAAATGTAAGCTTTTACCGGAATAGTGAAGGTTGTATTATGTCTCGACTGCAACTGTACTTCAACCATGTATTTGGT
This sequence comes from Pyrausta despicata, assembly GCA_963921415.1. Taxonomy (NCBI): domain Eukaryota; kingdom Metazoa; phylum Arthropoda; class Insecta; order Lepidoptera; family Crambidae; genus Pyrausta; species Pyrausta despicata. The sequence continues at coordinate 16,732,350 of OY992851.1, read as the reverse complement.
GTGAAGCTGTTTGCCTTCACTCAATCCTGAAACCACGCCGTTGATTCTTATCTTTTTCAGACCCAAGGTCTGAACGATATCTTCGGTGACGAACGAGGCTTGTGAACCTTGGTCAATGAGAGCACGATAGACGTGTTTTTGACCCTGACGCGAAGTCACATCTACCAATGCTGTGGCTAATAGTATTTGACCAGGCTGATGTACAAAATGTGATACTATGTTTTGACTTGAGTCTTTATGACAATCTTCCCTTACAGATTCGTCCCTTTTCTCTGGGTGTAGCAAAGAATGGTGTTTTTTATGGCAAACGCGGCACGACGTCTTCCTCATACATTTATTCGATGAATGGTTTGGTATCAAACAATTAAAACATAAATTATTCTCTTGAACGAAACTGTGTCTATGTTTGTATTGTAGTTTAGCAAATTGTTTACACTGATAAATGTAGTGGTTTTCTTTACAAAATGCACAGCTGGTATGTGTCGGTTCCATTGAGGTATGAAAGGCTTTGGTTCTAGTTGGTTTTGTGGTGTGTTCAATCATTTCTATAGACCTAAATCTGGTTTCTAAAAATTCTTGCAATGTGTCAAAGGTAGGAAACTCATCTTTTTCTGAAGCAATATGCTGTTCCCATAAACGATGGCTTTCTGTATCTAATTTCGAAACTGTGATATAAATCATGATTGCATCCCATGACTCAGTTGGCAACCCTAGATTCCTCAATGAACTCAAACATTCAACAGTTGTATCAAGTAAGTATTTTATCTGATAAGCGGACTCTGTTGTTATATTTTTAATACTGAATAATTTCTTGAAAATGCTGTTTGAAATGTATCTTTTATTATTGTATCTATTTTTCAGTATTTCCCAAGCTTGACTGTAATTTTGACTTGTAACTGTTATTGTACGCAACAGCTGTTCGGCTTCACCAGACAAACTCGACTTTAAATAGTGAAGCTTCTGAACGTCATCTATTGATTTATTAGTATGTATTATAGAATTGAATAAATCATGGAACGATGGCCACTCAGTGTATTTTCCAGAGAATTGTGGTATGTTGATTGTCGGCAACTTTAATTCGGGTGTTGTTTTTTTGTTTTCAGGTAAGGCGTTAGTAGGCGAAACAGGCGATAATTCAGATATTTTTGTTTTTAAATCACTTATGTAGTTTATGTATATCTCCTCGCAGGTCTCGTATAAATCATCATTAAAATAACTTAAGGCACTTCTTGACTCTAAAGGTGTATCTTGCACTAGGTATTCATGGGTTGTTTTGAATGAATTCCATTTTAATTCCAAAATTTCTAAACGCGTCTGTAAGTATGCCAAGTTTATTCTGGACTTTGGACTTTTCCCGTAGTTTACTTGAGCTTTTTTAATTTCTTCTAATCTTTCATTTTGTAGGTTTAACGATTTATTTATTTGTTCCATTTTTAATTTTGAGGGTATTTTGATATAAATTAATTTTGATAATGTTCAACTTGAGGTTATTTGCACTTTTAAATGTTCAGTTGTTTAAAGTTCCATAAGTCCATAAAAAGATTCGAAATTCTTTTGAGTAGATTAAATTATTAAAGTCAATTTCACTTCAAAATTTTTCTAAGTCCTTCGTCCATACAAAATGAATCGTAATTTTTATAAGTGTTTTTTATTTTCACTCGCGAATTTTTTAAGTCCAATGTTCATACTAATTCAGTCCGAAATTGTTCTATGTGTTTTCACTTGCACTATGTCTTTTCACTTTACTTACGGTTACCAAGGTCCATCACATAACACTGAAATCCTTAAGTTGGGTCACTTCACAACACTTCACTTTATACCGCACTGTTTCCGTTTTCACTAATCACTTCCTACGCACTCACTAGTCCGACTCGATGGACCACTATGTTGCCCGATAGCACCGTCAAATAAAACACCGAATGTAGGATTAAATCTGTACTAAAGACTGAATCAAAATAAAATTTACAAAGTATATAAGCTAAAGGAAAAATCGCATCTCTAGCGCGAGTCAAGCGACTGTCAGCGCCATCTGTTGAGCGAATGTTGTAAATCACGCAGACACATATAATTAATTAAAGTACTTTCACACCTAATGCTCGACCAAGTCTAATTATATGTCACGTAACGTCAAAGGAAAGCAAGTCTTTATCTAAACTCTAGGGAGATAAAATCGTATGGGCAATCCCTAGGACTTAAGATGATTTGAATTGGGAACTTTGAAATATCGAAATGAAGACTCATATAGCACACAGCCCTTGCAAAGAGTTTTTATTCTTATATCAAACTACCAACATAATTATTGCTAACTAAAAAAGAGATAATAATTTCTGAGTACACGGAATTTATATTACAGTAGAGTAAAAAGCCTTGGTAAAAGTACTATATACCTAGTATGTGAAAATCATCCTATTATTGGCAACTATAAAAAGTGAAGTATGAAAACGTCATTTAGTGCACCTCACGCTTTTTACTCTACTGTAATATAAATTCCGTGTCCGTTTTTTAAACTATTATTTATTTTAATTTTTTTAGTTAATAAGTATAATGGAAAACTCTTATCTGTCATCATTGTCATCGGTACTTAATACGTGTGCTAAGTTTCAAATTAATCCGATTTCTGGAAGTTGGTGAAAATTGAGCTCAAAAATTCCGTTACATACATTCATACATACATACATACACCCCGATCTAATAAAAGCGTGTTAATAAAAGCAGAGTTTTCACCTCCTGGAGTAAAGGACTGTCGCAGTCTTGGGCTGATGCTGAATCCCTCACTTAATCCAGGACACTATATGAATTTCGTTTCGCTCAGGAGTCAACCTATAGTCACTCGCTACGCTCAGGATCCAACGCACGTGACATAAGATAGTCTATTATTTTATGCAGAGGTGACGATAAGAAAAACGACATCAGAGTAAATTTAATTACGGTCGAGGCCTTTTGTGACTTACAACGCCATCTAGCGCGGAGAGGAGTAACTACGTTAAATATTTATACTGTTTTCAATTTAGCATGCATTAATATAAGTAAATAGTAGTAGTGGTCATAAAGTATAAAAAAACGATTCACATACTATTTGAAAAAAGCAATATATTTTAAGCAAAGCTTAACAGATTTTCCAAAGCAAAGCATGCTTTTGAAAATTGCGCCATCTAGCGTCAAGTAGTCAATGCTTTGCCAGTGGTGAGTGTTCGTAATTAATTATTAATTACATTACGAAATACGATCAAAATGCCCAATAATTAATATTTTTGATTATTTCGTATGAAAAAATACATATTGGGTTGTTGTTCTCTACAAAAATTCACCACTTTCCGGAAAAAACCTTTCCGATAATTACGTTTTAAAATAACCACTTATTCCCCTCTCACCTATTCACCCGATACCCCATTTTTACGCATCCGAACCCGCAATATTTTCTTCCAAATATCACCCACGAGTCTGCAAACAAGCAACCCGATCAGTCGTAATCTGGGAAAATAAGCAAATTGCTTATCCAGAGGTAGTAGCCAGCTTTAGCAGAGCTACTATGAAGTATATCTTTAGTAGCGACAAATATCAAACTATGGTGGACACGTCGGAGGTCAAGTTACGAGTTACGACCGACAGAGGGCCAGCAAATATTTGATGTCGGTAATTGTCACATGAGACCGAATCTCCGCTTACGAAAACCCCTGCGGATTTTTTTGCACATAATGTTGTCCTGTAGGAATATCTTAGGTAAATTGGTGAAAGTGGCATGATTTATTGAGCGTCTCCAATATTTAGTCTTTATCTTACGTATATAAAAATGAATTGCTGTTCGTTAGTCTCACTAAAACTCACTGAACCGATTTGAAAAAATTTAGTCTGAAAATATTTCTGCAAGTCCAGGGAAGGTTTAAACGGTGAGAAAATATGGAAACATTGCGAGGACAATATAAAAAAAACACAATTTTATTTTCCCATACAAAAGTGATACGAAGTTCACTGGGTCAGCTAGTCTTTATAGTTATAAAAATAAAATGCTGTTTGTTAGTCTCGCTAAAACTCGAGAACGGTTGAACCGATTTGAATAACTTTAAACTTGAAATATTTGTGTTAGTCTAGGAAAGGTTTAAACTGTAAGTAAATATTTTTAAAAATGCGAAAACAGCGAACAGGACGACGTCTGCCGGGTCCGCTAGCTTTTTAATAAAATTCAGGCCAGTTTTGCATTGCACGACCACGGTGATTTTTGTGCCACTGTGGTTATATTTTATGAAAAAAAATATGTAATGTCTTGCATAAAATATAACGAAATCCATAACGTTCGTAACTTTAACACATGGATATAACGTATAATTATTACACGTTATATCTATTCCCAGATCCAGACGTTGGGCGTTCAGTTGGCCGAAAAATTTATTACCCAATGAGTGGACCTAGAAACTGTTGGGCTCATCGCTGATTGGTGCTATGTTGGTGTTTTATTCTAATGGCCAATAAATAGCGTTAGTTTTCCGGCCAACTGTTCGCCAAACGTGTGGAGCTGGTTGTGTTGGAGTTTGAACGTTATGGATTTCGTTTGTTGCCATGACACTTTACTGTAAATAACACAAAAAAGTTATAATGAGGTAGATAAATAGAAACGGTCGCTTGTCAATTACTGACAATTTCAAAAACAGTCGTTGATTTTTGTGAATAAATTGCGTTTTAAATATTTATCTCTAAAAAATGAACGTCCACAAGTTGTGGGAATACCGAGAGTACATAAACGTGAACGGCATGATGCTGACCAGCGAGCTTATCTCGCTGCTTCAAAACTCACTGACGCTGCTGCAGGTCGAAAACCACTTCACCCACATCCAGTACTGGGGGCAGCTGTACGCGGTCGACGCCGACTACCACATCGCCGTCGGCATCACCAACGACGCAATCGCTGACCGCAAGTACTTCTACTCTACCGACTTCAAGTTCTGGGGCCTCCTTCCTAAGCCCAAAAAGAAATACAAGATCCTGTCCCTGCTAACCACTTTCCCCTTCCGTGGTGACCCCTCCCTCAAAATCAAGGTTTTGGATGAATCTTTAGAAGAGAACCACCCGGAGAGATGCCGCCTCATGAAGGAGGAGAGCCGCCTAGCGGCTACCATCAGCAACATATGTGATGAGGCTGAAATATGCGCGCGGGGACAACTGCTCAAGCAACCGGACGGGCAAGTGGTCATCAACCCCAACTTCTACGGTCTCACGGGCTCTGAGGCCAAGCAACTCAAGTCGTACTTGCACATTCGACAGCCACAACAGCGATGGAACACTAATCTCCTGACGAGACCAGACTACAACTACAGCATGGATTTCTTGGACTCTGTCGACCAAGATATACCCAGCGGGTGTTGGAACCTGTGTCTGGAGAAATCTGGGAGCGTGGCCTACTTGAAAAGCCTTTACTGGCCGGGAATGACATACTTTCACAAGGTGAAAAGCCCTGATGGAGGTTTCCTGTACGTTGGCAATGGCAGGAAGAATTTGGATGTGCCTTTCCTTCTGTAGATTATTTTGCTATTTTATTGATTTTGCGTTGTCACGAGGCCAATGTAAAATTTCGACCAAGTGTATGTGTAGATAAATAAGTTTTTTGGCAAGGGCTTGTGTGAGTAGAGAAATAAACTTAATTTCTACATAACCGTGATTTTCAATTTTCAATTGCAAAATCTGCGGAACAGCATATTACAGCGAACACACAACGCCCTGCGCTCTCTTTCCATATCCATGGAGTCCGACAGGTTGTCAGTGACCCAGTGGCCCAGATATTTAAAGCGGTAAATTCTATTTAATTCTACACCACCCAGAGTAACAGAGGGTACACTTCTTTGATTACCGGCCGCACCTGCTTGGAACACCATGAATTCACTTTTACGTGCGTTATATCCGAGCCCATGAGCCCCGCATATTTTTCGCATATGCCCAATAGTTTTCTTAATGCTCCGATCGAAGGGCTCAGTAGCGCCATATCATCAGCATAACTAATGTTAAACACAAAGTCCAACCACATGACATCCTAGGTAAGTGCTACTGAGCTCCTCGATCAGCCCATTCATGTACAAGTTGAAAAGCTTGGGCGAGCTTAACCCCCCCTGCCTCACCCCACATTGCAACCCATACACGTCGGACTTCGAGTCTGTCATCTTACGCAGTTCCTCTGGTTGTCATACCAATACTTGAATGAAGATGTTAATTCAAGGGGTACAGTAGTTACAAAATGGGAAAGTCAGTTTGTTTATGTGTTTGTTTGTACGACGCAACGGAGCAATGTTACGATATGTTTTTGTGTGTGGAGGTAGGTAAGAGGTTGGAAAATGACATAGGCAACTTTTTTGGGTTCTAATCACCTCAATCCCATGTAAAAAATTTCTAATCAATTTATAGCTTATTTGTGAAGTGCACTTTAAGTGGGAGGAAGTGCAGCCGTTGTTTACCTTTAAATATTTTTTGAAGTGAAAACTTCTTTAGCGGCGTTGAGCACTTTTGTGGCATGGGTAGAAACTGTGAAACTCGCGTCAGGTCACGTGATGCTGATCGAAAAACCGTAAGACGGTTCAAATAAATCAAAAATGCACAACGTTAATAATCAAGTTTTCACTTCTGCCGGCACTCCCGGAGTGCAATTTTATCATTGGGTCTTTGTTTCTTTCTGTTCATTTTAGAGTGACGTGAAGCTGGGAAGAAAAATGAGATCTGAAGGCACTGCAGAGAGTACCCACCAGGAATCAAGACTCACACTGACATGTGGTGATTAACTCGCTTGGAGACTGCGGGGACACCCGAACCCCCCCGAATATGTCCACCGGGTCCTCCCATCCAGTCGCCAACTCGCACAGTGAACACATCGGGATTTTTCGCGAGTTGGCGGGGCAGCCTTTGGCACATGGCTAGCGCGCTACTTGGGCCCCCTACTGCCTCACGGTCGGCCAACGGCTGGTACCGTGCTTCGGATCCCGCTACCCTCCAAAACGAACTCTCCGGTACAGTGTTAGTCAAGAAAGACCCAAACCGGTACTGGTCAGCACTACTGACACTCATTTACTCCCCAGAGGCACTGGTTCTCCCACACTACGACGGAACGCAGAAAACTGCTTGGCGCCGGACTCCGGTGAGAGGGTGGTAGCTGCCAGTCGGCACCAAGGGGCGCCTACCACCGCTAGTGAGATCGTTTAGCCGCCATCACAGAATTTTATTTATGATGCCGTTGCCCGGGGTGGACCGCTAGGAGGTAGATCTCTGATCCCCACCCCAAAATTCGATTACGTTCGGAAATTCGAACATAGCACTGAACGACAAACTTTTTTGTAATTATTATCGCGCTAAAGTTGGCCTGAAACTAAAGCTATTGGCCAGTAGAATAAAGCAACAACGCACCACCAACCAACGCGGGAAGTCGAGGCCAAACAGTTGGCCGAAAAATCTGTTATAGATTTTTCGGCTGGAACGTCTCGAACTGAGTTAAAATATGTTTTCTATAAAGAAAACACTTCTTTTTGTTAAAAAGCTTAAGTAAAAAAAAATAAGTAAACCACAATTCTATCCATTTGAGAAAATACCGGTTAGTAAGAGTAGGTAGTACAGATACACTAACCGATAACAGGTCTGCTCTAGTTGTACTTTTGTCTCTTTCACTTATATGAACTTTCAACTTTGTATTCTTATTCTTTCACTCACTCACAGCTGTCGCGTTTCGTTTTGATGTGTTTGTTAGTAGTTAGTCGTTCGGACGTTTTGCTTGGTGTTGAATAATTTTTGGCGCCCATTTGTAACCGGCTTTTGTGCGCAAATTCAGGTAAAACTGTACATTAAGGGACGCGGGGTAGGGGGGAGGGGGGTGGTGGGAGGGGGAGGGGGGGAAGTGGGGTAACCCCTGATACCCTCCCCTCTTGAAGCAAGCTCTTGGTTTCTGAAATATTTATGATTGAAGTTTGAGGTTATGACTGTACTAAAAGGGTAAAACTGTACATTAAAGGACGCGTGGAAGGGGGGGAGGGGGTGAGGGGGAGGGGTGGGGGAAGTGTGTTACCCCCTATATTAATATTTATGATTGAAGTTTGAGGTTATGACTGTAATAAAAAGTGTTAAAATTTAGTTTTAGATCATCTAATTAAGGGGTGGGGGGAAAGGGGGATAGAGAGGGGGAAGTTTTACCCCTTGGGGGGGGGGGGGAAAGAGGGTAGTGGAGAGTGAAGACTTGCCTATTCCCTACAAAATTGCTTATCCCCTTTCAGGAGTATAATAAAGAGATTACTGTTGTCTGTTAAAAAAAAATAACCACGAAATTCAAGGCTCACGCTCCGCTGCGCTTCGCGCTCGCCTTAAATTTCTAACCTATCACAAGACCTACAGGACTTTGGCAAACTGGAGCCTTCCCACAAAATGGCGTCGTTGAGTTTCGTTCTTGCACAGTAGAAACACGATATTTCATTTAAAATTTAATTTAATTATTAATCTTTTCAATAAATTACACGTAAATACATAACATTTTACATGTAAAATGTATTTGCAACATAAATATCCCAAAAAGACCCCAAAAATTGTGTCCAAATTGACTGTGTAGAATCAACTTTCACGTAACGAAACGCAACTGTCAGATCGTATAGTTTTTTTAAGGTTGGTAGTCAGTCATGGTGACGTAAAATAGTCGAATTTTGATCTAATTTTGCGATTTTTAATAATTTATTTCTCGAAAACTACAAGGTTGCTTCAAAAAACGACTTCACCAAAAGACTTCTTGCATCATGTAGTTTCTGACAAAAAATTACGAACCGCCAGACCAGCGTCCCTTAAAGTACAGTTTATCCCAAATTCATTTGCAATAAATAAAGTTTGATGTGATTTATCTGTCCCATTTCACAGCATCTTTGATAATAAAATATAACTATGTCGACGAACGGCATAAATATAACAGACGACGCTGACATGGCCGAGTGTGATGGAGAAAAAGTTGTAACAATGATGGACGTTCTACAAGAACAGCAAGATTTCGAAGAAGACGCCAATGCAGTCCTCGGCGCTTCCGACGATAAAAATTGCACGTTTGACAAGGTATGCCCCGACCTTTTCTTTGTCTTTCTTTCACAATCTTGCTCAAAATGGCTGTCGAAATATTGTACTTTCGTTGTTGTACCATTTATCTGAGCTTTAGACGTTAGTCGAAATTGTTTTTGCATATAATTGTGTTCTTTTACTACCCTGGATATGTATCTGGTAGCCCTTTACCTTAAATATAAGGCCAAGTAGCATCGACGTTTATTTTTCACCTTTTTTGGGGTTATGAAATCGTAGGGCGTTTTTAATGGAATCTGTACCTCTGTACTCACCTAACAAATAAATTATTAAACAACTACCTAATACTCAAAAAAGTACATCTATCTCTTCATATACCTATCGTCAGTCAACCATGTAACATACTTACTTAAAAAAGTAAAATTATCTATATTCAAATACTGTACCAGATTCGAGAAGGAAACATAATAAGACATTCAAGGTTTTATTATTTTCTAAATTTTTATAATCTTTTTTTATAATTATTCCAGGGCTATATCAAAAGGCAGGCTCTGTATGCTTGTCTGACTTGCTGTTCTGATGCCAGAGATGATCCAACAAAACGTGCTGGGGTCTGTCTCGCATGCAGCCTTAACTGTCATGAAAACCATGAACTTATTGAGTTGTACACAAAACGAAATTTCCGCTGTGACTGCGGAAACCCCAAATTCAATAGTCATCCCTGCCAGTACACCCCTGACAAGCAAGACCTTAATAAAGAGAACAGCTACAACCAAAACTTTAGTGGACTTTACTGCACCTGTCACAGACCATATCCAGACCCTGAGGCCGAATTTGAGGATGAAATGATACAATGCATTATCTGTGAAGACTGGCTCCATGCATCTCACCTTGAAGCAACCCTCCCTTCTAATGAACTATATGCAGAAATGGTTTGCAAAGCCTGTATGGAGAAGAATGAATTCCTACATGATTACAGTGAACTTGCTGTTAATATTGAAACTGCAGAGGTTGATGTAACATCTATCAGTATTATAGCTGAAGAGAAAACTAATGGCAATGATACACCAAAAGTCAATGGACTATTTGAATCTTCAAACATTTCTGATGATAAAGATATTAAAACTGACATTGAAATGACTGAATCTGAAAATGCTAAAAACAATGGTGAATTAACCACTGAGGATAATGATAAAAACAATAAGATAGAGTCTTCTAAAGAATCCACCGAAAATACGGACCAAAATATTGAAAACAAAGAGTCTGACATTCCTGATACCACCGATGAAAATAAGATGGGCATGCCTGTTCCTGATACCACGGATTCAAAAGAAGAGGATAATGTGCAACATCAAAGCAAAAAAGAATCTGAATCTCTAATTGAAACTACAAATGACAAACCAGAAGAAATTACTGCCAGCACCACTGAAAATGATGATTCCAGAATAGAAAGTATTAACAATGGCACTCCTACTGAAAGCATGGTTAAAGATGATGAAACTAAGGCTGATGAAAATAGTGACAAAAAAGATAATTCTCTGCCAGAGGAAAATAAAATTGAAACAACTACCACTGATGATATTGTGCATAGAAATGAAAACAATGATAATTCTATCATAGAAAGCATTAAGAAACTAGAAAGTGAACTTGGAAATGTAGAACCAAAAGATAACCTTGCAGAAAATGAACAAACAAATAATGACACTCATAATCTGGAGTCTAAAGATAAAAACAGTATTAGTGCTGATTCTGCATCTGAAAATAATGTGGAATCAGTTGCAAAAGAGAGTGAAACAAGGGAGGACGAGAGTGAAACAAGTGCAGAGAACAGCAGCAAAGTAGAGATTGCCAAACCTGACACCAGTGATGTGGTTATGGATGGTGAAAAGGCTGAAAATATTGATTCTGAAAATGAAATCAATAATAAAGAGACAGCTGAAACTAAAGAAAATGTGCTAAATGGTAAAATAGAAGATTCTAAGCCAGCTGATGAATCAAATAACGACATAGAAGACTGTCCAACAAAAGATAGTAAAAGAAAGTTTTCAACTGAAGAATCTGATGAGATGGCAACAAAGAAGCCCAAGCTTGATGAAACCAGCTGCTGCTCTCGACCCAGAGGAGTGAAAAGAGTGTTTAAAGGTGCCACTTTCTGGCCATCTTACTTCCGCCAGAAACTTTGCACTTGCAGTGAGTGCATTTCAATGTACAAAGATCTGTCCGTGTTGTTTCTTACTGATCTAGAAGATACCGTCACAGCATATGAGGCATTAGGCAAACAGAAGGCTGAAGGTACCACATCATCACAGTACGAGAGAGGTCTCGAAGCGTTGTCATCGTTGGACAGGATCCAGCAAATAAATGCATTGACTGAATACAACAAAATGAGGGACAGGTTGCTCGACTTCCTCAAAAGTTTCAAAGACCGGAAGGAGGTTGTCAAGGAAGAAGACATAAAAGCCTTTTTTGCGGGCATGAAGCCCAAACGCCAGCCCGATGGTGTCTACTTCTGCAGATGAGTTTTAAGTTTTAATTACTATTTTTTTATATTTAGTTAATTTTGCATTCCTTGTGCTTATGTCGGATTTTAATACCTAGACCTTCTCATAGAAGCTCATAATGTATAACAAAGACTCAACGAATTTAAATACCCTAGAAGCAACATTGCATAGAAAACCGCCTTCAAAAACTGTCCCGAAAGTAGTTGCAACGGCGGGAGGGACTTGTAGAACAAAAATAATATCAACTTTAATTTTAATATTCAAAAGTTGACCTTAAATCACTAAAATACGATCTCACTTTAAATGTACTCATCCCAGAGTTATGACATTTTTGAATGTACGCAGGCAACAAGCTCATAAAATTTTATTGCTTTATTGCTGTAAAGACGAATGTAGCCTGTAAAACAATAGATATAAGGTTTAGTTCTGCTTGCGCTGTTTGGAAATCATATAATTTTTGAATCTAGAACAGAGTAAGAAGAGTCGTCGTCGGTGTAAATAAAATGTATTTGAGTAAAATAATTAAAAGTGTGTGTGTCAGCTCCGACGCACGACTGGAGTTTACTCCTTAAGAACGGTTATAAAAATTTAAAAGATTAGGGAATAAGGATAAATGAATGTATTTTTTATGATACTATAGGCATGTATGATACATTAATTTTTATTAATTATACAATGAATCTGTTGAAATACATAACAAAACCATAGAAATATAAACAATAGTCTCCATAATACATACATACTACAATACACCTTTACAATACTCGGTTGAATGTGTCAGAAAATGACCGATGCGTCTTTGGGTCACATCGTGTGACATCGCCGGTCGCCCTGTGACATTTTCGTGTAACATCGCGTGACATCGGATTTTTTTTAGATTTTGTTGTTGAGAATTTGATTTTACTTCCATATATTTTCATACCTCGGCCTTATAAAATCGATTATTAAACAGTAATTTCCAAAAACCTTTACTTGTTTATGACTAACTAGTTCTATTATTAACTAGCTTTCCGCCAGCGGCTTAGCCCGCGTGGACTAGCTGTGAATCTATTGACTGTGCTTTAAGTATGCTGGTACTGGATGTGCTCGATAGCGAACTCATTGAACTTTCTATGTTTGGTGTTGACAGTACAGCATTTCCGGGTGATGTTGTTTGATCGATCTGAAAATAAATTTTCTTGATTAGACAATAGTTTCGCCACTTTTCTCTTTTTATTTCATTTTTCGGAAATCTGAAATGATACAGATAATATTTTATAACGATATCCACTAGTAATAAAATTTCTTGTCGAATATTGTAAACAATATTTACATTCCTTTTCCTCCAAAATTACCATAATAATCTTTAGTACAACGCGACTCCATTACTATGTTCCAAATATTACTCTGTGTGAATGCGTTAGAAGCATTTAGACCGCAGCGCGTGGGAAAGGGACAACTATAAAGCCAGTCGCGCGTTTGATTTCTTCAGATTTTTTTAGAAAATTACAATTTTAGCACGTTTAAAGATAACTTTGCACCACTAATGCATTCTCTTATCAAAGATGGATTAATACCTTACCGGAAATACGAAACTCCATCCTTTTTCGAGTGGTTAAAGTATTGTTTTTGCACTTTTTCACGGAGCACTTCGGCATACTGACGCTAGCACGGTCCGCGCGCGACTACAAGCCAACGAGTGCTTAAGGCTTGTTTAAGCACTCGTTTTGCGAGACATTTTTCGAGCGCTGTCAGTGTATCTAGGGTATTTAATATCGTTGCAAAGACTATAATAATATTCTTTGGTACCTAAATATGCCTTTTACTACAATATTATTATGTACCTTGTTGCTTAACCCTTTTGCTTTACATATTCAATATGTATAGCATTTCTGAAAATTACAAATAGGTAAAGATTTGACTTATACAGATATTGCCTAGGAAATTTCAGGCCCTGTAATGCCTTTAGTCATTCACTGTTGGTCATAAACTCATAAATGACCACAAATAATAGTATAGATTATAATTGTTTATTTGCTCTTAAATATGGTACATGTCAGATCTTTAAAAATAATGCATACAAGTCTTATTTAACCAGCTATATAAAAAAGCATGCAAATATAAAATTGGAAATATATTGTAATCTAGTTTAGCATTCAAAATTAACGTCCATATACAAAAACTATTAAATACTACTGGTACTATTAAATCAAATGTCAATATCATTCATAATTAATTTGTACACAAAATCAATACCACTAAATAAAATGTCAAACTTAATGTCCATATACAAAACAATACTAATTCAATAAACCAAATGTCAATATCATCCTTATAGTCAAGAAATACTTTCAAAGAAATGAAAGAATGCACAAGCAGCCAGTTGTGTAATGCTTTTTTTAATTTGATATAATGATAGGCCTTTTACACCAATACAATTTTATTATAAATTTTTATGCACATGCAGTAGCAGTTTTTTTGGATGAGAGCACTCTTGAGGGTAAAATCAAGGACTAATCCATTGTAATTCCGAGTACTGTGTGGAACAAAATCTCTGGCTTTCTTAAATTTTATAATAAAACAACTGAATTGAGTATGGTAGTAAGTTTATTGTAATATTGTATAGCGGCGCAAAAATCACGCGTAGAGTATGTCGTAGTGGCCGGGCCGGTACAGGAGTTGCACCAACGGCTTGGCGCCCTCGGGGAAAACGTGCGCGATCACCTGCATAGAAATATCACTAGTAAATGAACGAAAATATGAGTAAAGTTGCCAGCTGCAGAACAATCTGTCCCCAAACCATAGTATTTATAGCAGGTCTGTAGGAAATTACAATACTTTAGTATTATTTTGCTAATTTTGGTTTTGCATTTTGTGTGGAAGTTCAGGGAAATTTTTAACGGTGAGAAAATATGGAAAAATTGGGAAAACAGCACGCAGGACAATGTCTGCTGGGTCCACTAGTTTACACTAAAAACGCCATCTGCTCAAATCAGGCAAAATCGTTGTGTCTTAGCTGGACATCACATAACAATGTCTGTTTACATTATTTTGCATGACAAGTTCACCTAAATGTAGTGCACAAATTTTGTTGCCTAGTGTATATCAGATGTATCTGCAGTCTCATTGAAATAAGTAAGGAATAAAAACAAAGAGACAAATAACTCACCTGGCTACCTTCTCCGCGGTCCATATACTCAACTCTCACGCCAACATTCAGAGCATTACTGAGTGCTATTATGTGGATATGGTCAGACTCCTTGTACATTGGCTCCACTTCCTGTAAAATGAATATTTTACATACAAAACTGCATGCGGAGTATATTTGCTTAAAGTGAGTCCACATAAAATGAGTCAAAATATGTAAGATTGCTTATGAGATGAAAGAGATGCTATAAAAAATTATCCTTCATACATCAAAGTCAAATGAAGGATGTTATTATTTATGCATAATGTGTACTGGCACAATTTTCAATACTTTATAGTGCCTTTTGTAATTTTATTGCATTTATTAAACTGTTAAACTCAACTTGTTCAATAAAATTATTGTAAATTGGCAAAACTAACCTGTCTACAAAATTCGGTCACAGTGCGAGGTCCTTCTATGAAGTTCTGGTAAAAGTCGTGTTGAGTCTGCAGCTGGCCCGAAGTGACAAGTCGCAAATAAACCACAATATAGTCTGAGTAGCCTTGCTTGTTAAATTTATCATGGAGTTCAGCCCGTATTGGCTCCAGACCTTCAGGAGAACCAGCTTGTTCACCAACCCGTTGTACAACTTCCATAAACTGCAAAGATGAATAAATTATGGTTTTAAACTTGAATTATAAGAAAACATTACAAAGAAGTCAGCACAATAATAATACAAAGCTTAGTTATCACAATTAAAACAATACACTGCTGTAATCTGACTGAACATTTGATATTCCAGAAAAGATAGAAATCTATCCAACTTAAAATTATATAATAAGCAAATTTTTATACCAAAGTAGCAATCACGACTGTATTAGCGCTAATATAATGCAAATAAAACAAAAAAACATAACCTCAAAAAAAAAATAACTTACTGTCTCGTAAAAGTCTTCCACTGTAAACTGTGAAAAGCCTAAAGCTAGAAGGATTTCTTTGGAGTTTTTTGCTAATTCAAAAAACTTTTCGTACTCGGCCTTATCTGTGAGAAGATACTCTAGGTATGCATACGAAAATGCCCGGAAAAAGCAGTTACCGTCTGGCCGCGTTCTCCTCACATACTTATATTTAGAAGCGAGATCTTTTACTTTTAGAAGAAAGACAGGATCTTTATTGTATTCTTTTTCTAACGATGCTAAGGCTTCGAGTTCACCAACGAGAGGTATGGACTCTGATATCTGAAAAACAAACACAAACATCACGTCATTAAATATCATTACTTTGTTAATCTTTCGACGTCCGTATTGACACAGACCCAAAAATATTACAATTGTTACCTCTTTTTCTATCTCCCGCTGCTGTTTCATAATCAACTCATCTTGATTTATAGAATTATCCACTAAATTACCGGCACAGCCACTACTGCTTGATGCATCGTCCGCCATTTTCAAATAAAAATTGACATATGAGCTGACGACAAATGACAATCGCAAAAAAATCTACAGATTGCGTTTAGTTTGTTCATCATTCCAAAATATTCATATTAATTACATATTTGTTTCTACGGTTTACGCGAATTAATCCGTAAAAGTGTCTCATTTCAATATTAATTATTTAATGCACAAAAAATATGTAATATGATTTTTTTAGGCATGATGACATAACATGTATCATGAGTTCCGTTGTAGTCTCCTCTGGATATGATGAGACTCTCTTTCTCCTGACTCCTATTTAGGACCACGGTGAATAATTCAAGTATCTTACTAGCGGCGTAGTACCTATTTAGTAATCTGTGCTAGCGGCCGCCGACGACTTCGTCCGCGTTCAAATTCGAACAAACATTCGAGTTTTACTTGCCGAGATCTTTTAAATAGTACCTTAACCATATTGCTTTGGCTTTGGCACCTCGACATAGGCTGGTGGGAACGGAATGCTCTTACACAAATAATACTCGTATGTAGAAATTATTCAAACTTTGATATGAATTTTAGAATTTTTACTAGTTTGTATTTGATCAACCAAGTAACTTCCTGTAAGTTCAAGAAATAAAACAATGTGGTTGTTCTTCATAATTTTATATCTTATCTTATTTCTATAAAATACTAACTAATCTGCAAACATGTCTTCAATCTTTTTCTGCACTTCCTTCTCAGTTTCGGAGTTGAGTTTGTCTGGTAGCATTTTGACTGCTTCCAAGTCTGTCGGTTCGCCATCATCGATAAGCGCCTGTCCCTTTGCCTGGAAATGTAAAAAAATGTTATTTCTTGTCAACTAAATTATTTTTTCATATTCTTTCTTTGTAACTTAGACCTAAATCACACATGCCATATGTTTATTTTCATTTTTCAGTGTCAAACAAGGATTTCTGAACACTGATGAAACATGGACAAAGGAATGATAAGATTCATGCACATATTTTAAACAATGCGAGTTTTTTGTCGCATTCTTCACTTCAAAATGCCTAGAATATGCAAAATTTGATAATTACTTTGAGAAAAATCATAACGATTTCGTTTTTTAACATAAACTTTAAAAGCAATCTCATATAAAATATCCACAGCTGTGTCTCAGCTTGATCACTTGTAGATGAAGGTCATTCTACATAGCGCAACTCATGTATATCTTAGGCACATTACCGGAATTCTGCCCCACCGCAAAACTTTCAAAAATATTATGCTATATGCTTTTGTTACTCTGCATTTTTGGCAAAAATATGCATCGTCAGGGGATTTTTGATAACATATGCAATAACTGCTAGTACTGGACAAAATATGCAAATGCATATAATCCAGTCTCTAATGATGATAATGGGCCTAATTGGTGGTACCAAGTGGGAAGCGAATGGGCATTTCGCGCACCACACGTTTCGCGTCGCCACAAGCACGTGAGATTACTGTCCCATGCCAAAAAGTCCCAAATTACTCCCCATGACTTCAGTTGTTAAAGATGAAGAAACAAACCTTCTGCAGCTGCAACTCGAGCTGCATGAGCGCGCGCTCGAGGCGGTAGTTGTCGGACACGAGGTGCGCCCAGCGCCGCCGCAGCGCCCGCAGCCGCGCGCCGCTCGCCGTCTGCGACCGCTTGCGCTCCCAGTTCACGGCTGCTATCTGTTTTCTGTAATAAGTTTGTGTCTAGCTAGTTTTAAAAAGTTTAGTCTGTTTTAAGCTTAGATGCGTTAGTCACAAAAATTAGAATGTTTATGAAAGTTATGATATACACAATTTAGAGGTACTAGATATTTAACAAAGAACCGATAGATAAAACAAAGTCTTTACACAAAAATGTTAAAGCCAGATCAAAATTTCATTCAAGCTTAACTTAATAGACAGCACTAGTGGCTCAAAGTGATAATACTGATACCATACATTTAAAATTTTAGGTATTTTGTATTTGTATTAAAAAAAAAAATGTCACAAAGCTATAATTTTAACACAGATTTTGTGATATTTAGATGTAACTTTTAATATCTAAATCTACTATTATAATAAAAATAAATAAAAAATTATTTGGGAATGAGTTAAAAATGAGTTTAATATTAATACACTATAGTAGAACAGTATCTCACCTGAGATTTGTGTGAACATTTTGTGACCTTACAACTAAAGCTTGTAATGTATTCAAGTAAGACCTCCAAGCCTCAGATCCATAGTTTAACTGTAGTTCCAGGTTTAGGACTCGTATGGCCTGGTGTGAGAGCTGTGCATGCGAGTTCTCCACAGACTCCGCCCACGCTGCTGGCTCACTTAGACGACCCGCTGGCGGCGGAGGTAACTCATATCTGTAAGTTTAAAAATTGTAACTTTCTTGGATGCACTGTTAATCGAACAACAACCAATGTAAGACTTTTGAGGTTAGTTAGAGTTGGCTGATTGAACCGTAACCTGTTTGAATTAACGTAGGAGTGCTATAGAACGTCTTCACCCATATTTAAAACAGACTAAAGTGCATGATAAGAAAATCGAGGTATACCAGCCTAATTAGTGACAAAGTTACCTTTTCATTGATAGCGGTTCCATCGGTAACCGCTGCTGAACTCGCTCCATTTCCCGCTGCAGTGCCGCCGTCTCAAACGCTGTACTTGGCTCAGGACCCGCATTTTCTAAATAGTTTTTTGTAGGTCTGTATCGTCTACATTCTTCCTCGACCATAGCGAGAGCCTAAACATAAAAAATAAATAAAATTAACCATATAAACAATAAAGTTTACACAATAAGACACGATTTACTTACCGCTTCCCGCACTCCTGGGTCATCGTAACCCTGATCAATATACGGCAATGCATCTACGACTGCTTCTCCAGCCATTTCTAAATAATTTTTCAGAGGATACTTCCAGAAATCTGGAGAAATTATCTCACATAAACACCAAGCAAGCAAGCCAACAAAGCGAGGACATGACACCTGACCTGACAGACAACAGGCCTTGTTGATTGACATTGACTTTTTACTTCATAAATGCTAACGACATTTTTTTAAATCACATCTTTGTGGTGCTTCATTTTATTGGAAACGGAACGTATTTTGCCTTTCTGACGTTGACAGCAAATGTCATTTCAAAATTCCGGAATCGCACTCAACTCTATTTTTATTTGTATTTTATCAATCTCATACTTTGTATTTATTTACGATACAGTTATAGCTTTAATTACTTACTATAATGTGTTAGTAGATTATCACTAGTTAAGCTTAATCATGCAAGAAGCAATGATTGAACGAGACCAAGCAAATCTTGATTTCTCAAAGGTTTTACATATTCTAAATAACGCCTTCCTCCTATTCAATTAAAAATGTGTTAGTTCTTAATGGTGCTAATTTTTTTTGTACAGGTAGCTGCACTTCAACAAAAAAGAACTTTAGCTTTTGTAAATCATTTTGCAATCACTACTGTGCAGTTCCTAAATAACTTTGTAAAAACTTGTGAACAAAAACTTATGCACTTTGAAAGGAAACTAGAGAAGGTTGAAGCTGCCATGGTACTGCTGGAAGCTAGAGTAAGTTTAAAACTTCTTATGGAACATAAGTAATTAATATCTCCACCTGCTTTTTATTTAGAGATAAATTTAACAAAATTGCTCTTACATTTCATGTTTTGGATAACGTATCCTACCATATCAAACAATTTAGTGTCCACTCATAAATTTATGCTGCCCTATTTACTTGTAAAACTTTTCTAGTTGTCATCAATACCAGAAGTGAACACTACTAAAGTGGTCACAAAACCACAAGAAGACATCCCTGATGCAAAACCCTTCGACCAAGCTGAAGAAACTCCTATCCCAGAATCAGAAACACAAGAGACTGAACCGAGCCCTGCTGAGAGCAGGCCAGAATATGACAGATTTGTGAAGATGGTCCATGTTGGCGTGCCTTTGCAAGCTGTCAAACTGAAAGTGTCCATGGAAGGGTTAGACCCAGATATTTTTGAACAGATTATGAATAAATGAATATTTACACTTTTTTTATTACTTCCTATATTCATTCGCCTACCCCAATTCAGAGCAATTCTTATCCATTGTTATCTTTGTCTTCCAACTAGTCTTTAAAAACTATCAAGTACATACATAAGCTTATTTTCTAACTCATTGTGTTGTACTTCATAAACAAATGTTTTGGCTTACAGTTTAGTACATAATCATTGAATTCTTAAGAAAATTTTATCTCCACAACTGTGAACTGTTTTGTGTTAATAAATAAAGAAAATAAGCCAGTAAAATACTTCCTACAAAGCAAAGGGAACTTGAAATTATAACTAAAGATAAAAAAATAGTAACTTAAATAAGAGGTAACTTGTACTTCCAAGAAAAATATGATAGTTTTTTCATTACCAAGTGGTGCTAGCAGATAATGGTTAAAAGTGCAGTATCTTAATTCTAGTAATATGGGCAATTTTGCAACAATAATGGGTAAGACTGATGTGCTAGCCACTGTACTATTATATGATCCAGTAAGCAAACTCAAAAGAAGTGATAAATAATCACTTAATATTATTATTGATGGCTATATAAGAGCTATGAAATAAAACAGTAAATAGTTGAAACTTATTTATTAGCCAGCCTAGAACTGGATCATCTGTCCCTTCCTCTTCTTGTCTCCTCCCAGCTCAAAGTGCTTGCAGCGCTTCAGTGCAACCTGTGATCGCACTTTGCAGTCGGCACACTCAAGACGGAGCACAATTTTCTTGGTAGTTTTTGCCTGAAATAAATTGTTGCTATTAGCACTAATTTTTAGAGTAGGTCTATAGCCTTAGATGCAATATGTACCTACATGTTCAAATTTTTGTAGTACATACTACATAGTACAAGTCTTGTACCTCTGAACTAAACACCTAATTCATCTTTAAAATTGTAAAAAAGTAAGAAAAGGTAAAAGACTTCGACTAAACATAGGATTTTAATCCTACATAATGTTGACTGAGGTTCGCATCATAGAAATGGAAACAGATAAGATGTGAGGCTTTGATTGTGCTATGTTACAATAAAGTTTGGGTCAGAGAGTAGCGCACTTTAAATCATGATTTAATATACCACTAGTCATCTAATTTGAGCTATAGATTGACCAACCGGGCAGTTGATTGAGGTTATGATAGATGTTTACCTTCTTTTTGAAGATGGGCTTGGATTGACCTCCGTAACCCTGTTGTTTGCGGTCATAACGCCTTCTACCTTGGGCAGCATGCCTTTCCTTTGACTTTTTGTACTGCGACACTTTGTGGGTCTTGTGGCATTTGCACTTTTTGCAGTATGTCCTGCGCTGTTTTGGTACGTTCACCTGAAATCGGTAATGGCATTAGAAAAATATCCTTCGTAAATTGCAGTCGAATACACGTAGATTTGACTGCTTTTGTTTTATCACTAATAACATTAGCCATAATCAGGATTATCATGGATTTTTTTATAGAAAATCACAAACCATTTTGGTTTTTGTTCAAGAACACGATCTGAAAGAACGTCAGAAAGAGGCAGTGAATTTGACATTAACAGATAATAACAATAAAGTTAATGTTGCTAGCAGAGAATACTATTACGTAGAAGTAGTAGAAATCTAAAACAACCCCCACAGTTAACGAAAATTAAGGTTCAACCTGTGGATATCCATTTTATTATAAGTTAAAATATAGCATAATTTAAGTAGCTATTTTGCTGACGAAATATCTAACAGTTCAAGCTCACTGAATAAAAAAACGAACGATTTATTTAAGTCTGATCCGCACGCTAGGCAAATATTGGCCCGCAGTGTCACTATAGGGCTCTAAAAAAATGCAATATGCCAATAATCGACGTGAAGGCCTACGCTTTCTAGACCATTTGGCAATTAATGTTCTTTGGTTAAGGTGGGTCAGGGCCACTGATTCAGCTAGTGTGTGGATCTGAAGTAAGGGAAAAGAAAAGTTATACTTAGATAACTATACTTTGTATGTATGTACTGGCAACTCTTCGGCTCCACACTATCACGCCAACGTTGACCCGAAAACTAACGCTTTACAAAAATGCACCAACCACGTTGAGGCTTACGCTTTTTTCTAGGTGCACTCTGCACTGCATTGGCTTTTCGTCCAACTGTTCACACAACGTATGGCGCTGGCTGTACACTCGAAATTAGTAGAAAATTTAGGAAAAGTAAAATGTCAAAGCGTTGTTTTGTTTTGTGGCGCCAAAATTGACAAAGAAGAACAGCTGTGCACAGTGCAATCGTTTTGAAAATACTTTAATCTATATTTTTACTACTGTAAAGTAATCAAAATGAAATTTGCCATTCCCGAAATATCGTGGCACAACAGGGATCCTGTGCTCAGTGTTGATTTTCAGCCTCAAACAGAGTCCAATGGACCATTGCGTCTAGCTACTGGTGGGACGGACTCTCATGTCGTGGTATATTAACTGCTCATTATTATCAGCATTTTCATCAAATTAATTATGTTAATGAGTGCAGGTAGGACCTTAAGCTGACTTTTCTACATTTTGTTACAGATTTGGTATCTAAACACTACTGACTCTGGTTCAGTCAATATCGAGGTGGTAGCTGACCTTACACGCCACCAAAAAGCTGTGAATGTAGTCAGATGGTCTCCGAACGGACAACTCCTGGCATCTGGGGATGACGAATCTATTATTTTCATTTGGCAGCAAAAGACTGAGAAGGAAACAGTTCAAACATTGGACCAAGGAGAAGAGCAATACAAAGAAACATGGGTTATTCACAAGGTGAGTGCTTTTTATGCGTTAGATCCAGCCAGAAAGATCTTGCATGATCAAGTAGTTGTAGTGTTGCTATTTTACACATTAATATAGTGATCCTAAACCATATATCTTATTCTTAATTAATCTGTACATTATTCAGACTCTCAGAGGACACATGGAGGATGTTTTAGATCTCAGTTGGAGTCCAGACTCCCTGCAGCTGGCATCAGGGTCAGTGGACAACAAACTGCTTGTTTGGGACGTAAATCGCGGTCGATACACTTCCATAATCACAGACCACAAGGGTTTTATTCAAGGAGTGTCCTGGGACCCTCAGGGGAGTCTCATTGCTACTGCCAGTACTGACAGGTATGTGAAATGTGACTATTTTTTTGATTTTATGTAAACCATGAACAAAATACTACAACTGTTCAGTCTTCTGAAATGAGACTATTACTAATATTCCTATTAATTCATCTATTTACTTTTCAGAGTATTCCGCACATTTGATGTGAACACAAAGAAAGTAGTATCTAGGAGTAGCAAAGCCACCCTCCCCTTTCCATCAGACCATCCGCTTCATGAAGTGAAGGTTCGGTTATACCATGATGACACATTACAGACATACTTCAGAAGATTGGACTTCAGTCCAGATGGGTTACTGCTGGCTGTGCCTGCTGGGAAGATTGAGCCTGATCAAGCCAAAGTTGATGTCAAACCCATCAATGCTGTGTACATTTATACAAGATATTCATTGAAAGTGTAAGTTGCACTCTTTTTATTAAGAAACTAGCGACCAGCAGGTGTTGTCATGCCCATTGCTGTTTAAAAAAAAAATTAAGATCATTTAAACATTCCTTGGACTTCAACAAAGACTAACATTCGTCAAATCAGTTCAGCCGTTCTCGAGTTTAAGCGAGACTAACGAACAGCTATTCATTTAAAACAACAGCTTGTTGTCAAAAACAAGCCCAGTTCTTGAGTTTTTTTGCTTTTTAGACATTCATCCAATCATCTAAATAACTCTAAAAAAATAAGCAAATTTGTTACTTTATAATGTTAGGTTCCTTGCAGAACATTTTAACTGATCGCTTGTAAATACAGTTGTACCTTACAATACATTTACTCAAACACAAATAAAATTTCAACCATGAACAAAAGACTGTTAAGCCTTTAACTGCCAGGAGACTAGACATAATATATAGTATGTATACTCTGAAGGCTTACAGTGCTCTTCATATCCAGTTTAATAATGCATTCAGTATGCTGCTGCCGCTATCTTGGTTCTGTAGTGTATCGGGGATATTTGCTGAAGCTGGTGTGGACTGTTTCCACGCAATAATGCGCAAGCGGTGTGCATGACTGGTAAACAGGGTGCGGGTGAGCAGTAACAGCATTCTTAATATGATTGCTTGTCGGCTCGACTGTATTTATGTAAGCCGTTCCTGCTCTATTTTGGGGGGACCGGTGCCGGAGTGGCCACTTTAAATTATTTAAAGCATTAATAATGTATGATTCTTATTAACATAGTTTTTCTAAGTTCTACTAACAAGATGAGTCTTTGTAACTTGCTAAATAAATAATACAATACAATAATAGAAATAATTTTGTTTGGTGGTCACCAGTGACCACCATGGCCCACAATGTGTTAATAGTACACTATGGTACTAGTGTGTAACATTGGTGATTACCGCCGAGGCGCCATTGAGAGAGTTGCTTAAGAGAGTCGAGGACGGTAATCATCAATACACACGTGTATCATACGACGTTTTTCAACACACTTGTGAATAAAATAACAATAAAGACTCATTTTATTTAGTAGATAAAAAGTTTATTTTCCGCGCATAGGGGTTGCGCCTATTTTGCCACGTACAAAATTGTGACTTTAAAGTTTACTTTTTTAAAATCTATAACTCACTGGTGAGTTATAGAATAATGAACTATTTATATACATAATGTACTATTTTCCTCCAGTCCAGCGTGCATCCTCCCGTGCGGCGAGGCGGCGCTGGCGGCGCGCTGGTCGCCGCGGCGCTACGCGCTGCGCGCGGCGGGCCCGGCGCCGGCCTTCCGCGCGGCGGGCCCGGCGCCGGCCTTCCCCGCCGCGAGCCGCATGCTGCTGGCCGTGGCCACCAAGCGCAGCGTGCTGCTCTACGACACGCAGCAGAAGACGCCTATTGCACTCATCTCTAACATACATTATACGAGGTACTGTGTTCTTTAATCATCGTACTATCTACTTGTCATTCTCTTCTGAACTTCGGAAATCGGTGGTTTTGCGTGTGAACCATGGGCATCAAATCTTATGTGAATTACTATTATGTAATTTTTGTTCTTGTTGAAATTAATATTCCATCTATGACTGTCTTGAAATAACATTTTATTTGTGCCTTTGTCAGGCCTGAATACACAGTCAGGGGTAGGACCCAAATGAGGAAGAAATATACCATTATTATCTAATCTCCCCTGTATTATAATTAATAATAATTACCACGGCAAAATTCTTTCCAAATACGACATGATACTTAGAAGAGATGGGCCGAGTACTCGGTTAGTATTCGTTACCTACTCGGCGTACTCGGTGTTTTTTTTAATACTCGTACTCATCCGAATAACTCGGTTTAAGCGACGAGTACTCGGTTATGTAAATTTAATAAACAGCACGTCTGGAATAAGTTTGCTAGTGGCCAACTGGAGGAATTAAAGTATGTGCATAAATGACCACATACTTAAGTCAATTAACAAGCCCCTAATCTGGAGTTTGTTAATTTCTATTGGTTAATTATGAGAAGGCCAGGCCGCTGCGGATTGACAAACTGATGTAGTTCAAGAGATATATCATAAAATCAAATACATATTATGTTGATAAGTGAAGTCATGATTTATTAATTCAAAATTACAGTGAGGTATTGTTGGCAGCGCGTTGCGGTCATGTTTAATCTTGTTTTAGGACCCATTAAACCGAGTAACTCGGTCGAGTACTCGGTACACGGCAAGCTTTAAACCGAGTATACTCGGTACTTGATAAAACCACTACTTAGCCATCTCTGACGCTTAGTTATTTCATCAAAGAAACCTGTATTTCTTTGATGCAAGTTAAGGTCCGTGTTATGTTCTGTACAAATCCACAATGTTTACCATAATTATCATGATCACCAGGCTGACGGACCTGTCGTGGTCCCCGGACGGGCGCCGCGTGGTGGCCAGCAGCACCGACGGGTTCTGCTCCGTCATCAGCTTCGACACCGACGAGCTCGGGGAGCCGCTACCCGACACGCCAGCTTCACCAGTTGACAACGCTGCTGGTATGTTGATGATGATGTTCCAGAAGTCGAAGGAGACATCTTTACCTTGTCCTTGAGATGAAAATAAGGAGCCCCTACGACCGTTTCTAAAAAATCTGCTTGGTTTCGTAATTATTTTACAACAAATAATATCTCCAGCCCCTAACACTTTATATAATAATATTTCTTTAATGCACAAGTACAACAGGACACAAAATACAATTATAATAATATGTTTCCTTTCTAACAACTAAAAATTTGCAGAGGCCATGGAAATCGAAGAACAGGCACAAAAGGAACCGCCAAAGACAGAAGCAATCAATGAAAAGCCTGCCGAAGAGAAACAGATCAGCAATGTGCAGAAAATAGAGTCCTTCATAAAATTCAAGGCACCCTCAAAGAAGTCACCGAAAAAGCAGAAGATTGAGACCAAACAACAGAAGACTCCTATCAAAATCGATGTGCTTGAAGATGCGGCAATGCAGTCATGGAGTGATAACTCCAACAGTGATCTCATTAAGCCTAAACAAAGTGAGCCTATGGACGTAGACACAGAAAAACCATCCGCAGTCATTGAAATAGAAGACAGCGAAGATATGAAGCTGGTATACGACGAAACAGAGACCAAATCTGCTGAGAGTCAATCGCCAAAGGACCTAAATTCAGCATCGTCAGAACAGAAAAACTCGTCAAACGATGACAAGAAAACGACACAAGAACAAAATAAAGATGCAGATCAGAAAAATATGGCATCAAAAGATCAAAGTAAGTCACCAGAACAAAAGAATGAGTTACCCAAAGCGGTGACCCCAAAAGGTTCAAACTTTCTGAAGCAAGCGAAGGTGACAGATGTAAAGTCGCCCGCGTCCAAGGCCGTGCCCAGCCCCAAGGCGCCGCGGCGGGTCAATTTCGTCACGTTATCCAGCCCTAAAAACACTAAGAAAAAGTGATTATTTAAATTTTAACTAGTTAATTTTTAATCTCCACTGTTATTGTGATAACAGAAAGGCACGTGTTAAACGTTACAATAAATATTTACAATTCAATCCAAGTGTATCACATTACAAATAAAAGAGAGTAGGTATAATAATAACAAAATATATTTTCATCAATAGAAAGTGTCATACTTACCTAACTTATCAAGGGTTGACTCGTTCTGGTTTATTTATTTTTAAAATAAATCTATACAAATCTCAAACAATGTGTTTTAATTAAATTCTGTGAGAGGGCGTAATGAATCAATGATAATTTAATGCGAACGTGCTCGTTCGCTTCCGAGGTTCTACTGGATATAGCTTTTAACGTAAAATCGACTTTAGCTATTCAATTCGTTCACAATTTTACGTTCGAGTATCAGGAATAGCTAAAATTAAATTTACGTCATCTGCTTACAGATAAAGCCTCGGGTTTGAGATTTCGGTAGGTCTCTTTAGTCGCACTACACTAAAGCTACACTCGATTGCTTTGAACTAGTCTTAATCCGAATATAATTTTGTTTGTAATTGTTCATTGTCACGTCAGTCGGTGTGTGGGCGACTCGCGGCGCGGCCTTATCTGTAGAGGCGCGCGAAGTCGCGCAGCAGCCGCGTCATCTCTTTGCACTTTTCAGCTCTGGAACATCAAACAAATATACGTAAATAACACACACTCGGAAAATAAAACTGAATGAATTGAATTGAAATTAGTATGCCATTCATGGCGCATCATGGAGTTCCTATATTCTATTTTTTACCTATGCTTTGTTTACCTATGATGACGAATAAATGAATTTGATTTGAATGTTGAATTTTATTTTCACACCTCATACTCGACAAAGTCTTTATGCATGACACGAAATGTTACGAGTACGGAGTAAGTAAAGCAACTCATTCTCTCGGGAGGTGAAATCGTATCGGAATTCCCCAGGTATTAAAATGATTTAAATTTGGAGCGTTGTAATTCGTATGAAGACTCGCAGCATACAGCCTTTGCAAAGAGTTTTTTTATTCTTACATTAAACTTTTCTACCTGTCCACCATAAACAGAAAATAAAGAAAAAAGCACCGTTCAGAAGAAAAGTAATTTAACAATTTGATTACCTTCAAATACTTTTACTAGTTATTACAAAAAAATGTACAAGTTATAATAATTTTAATTCTGCAGTTTGTTAAAATTTGCTTTAAAGATTATGAATACAAATTTCAGGAAAAATCAAAAGATAAATATCTATAAGCTTACGATGATTTTGAACAATGGAGAACAACGTGTCAACAAATGAATGGTCTTACGTTTTATAAAAAGAGTTGCTACGTTACGGTAGCTCACCTGACGGCGTACTGGTGGAACTGCCAGCACTGCTGGTCGGTGGCGGCCGCGGTGCGGTCCCGCGGCAGCTGGTGCAGCGCGCGCTGCAGCCACACGGCGCCCGCGTTACCCTCGCCGGCCCCCCCACTCCCGGTGGGCGCTTGCCAGCACACCAGCTCGAGTAGCACTTCACCAACCTAAAAAATTTACAAAAAGTACAAATTAGAGTTGCCTATCGATAGCCGACTATCGCTAAAATATCGATAGTCTATCGATAGTTGACGTCATTTCAATAGTATCGATAATATCGATAGTGTGTTACAGGGAAAAAGTATTGTTAAACATAAATAGTATCGATAGTATTGGCTACAATAGTATCTATACTATCGATAATATCAATACTATTGGGGACCGGCAATGTATTATGAGGAAATACTATCGATACCATCGATAGAATCGATAGTTCATACTGAACGAGCTGGTGGTGTTATAAAATATAAAGCGGACTGTATTTGACATAGGTTTAATGGCAAAGGTGTCGGTACAAAGATTCGGATAGACACGGGTGTTGTACGCGCCGCTCGATGGTCAAGTGGTGGCGCTTCGCGGGGCGTCTTGACCGCCGCCCCCGTCGCCCCTCGCCGCGCCGCTCGCGCCCGATGCGTCATCATCTGTCCACGCGCGTGGACACATACTATCGATAGTTATTTTATGTATAAGTTAGTATACTATCGCTAATTATTTGCTTTAGTATTGCTATCCACTTTATTACTTACTTAACTAGTAAATATTTCATTATTTCATAATAACGTAAGTCCGGACACGACACAGCCTGAACTTCACGGATTTAGCGACGCATCGGAGAAGGCTTATGCGTGCGCTATCTACTGCAAAACCGTAGATAAACAAAGGAATTACGTCATCAAGTTAGTGGCGGGGAAAACCAAACTCGCGCCACTACGACAACCTATTTCTCTACCTAAGCTGGAACTCTGTGGCGCGCAACTGTTATCAAAACTGATGATGAAAACAACAGAGTCGATAAAAGGATCCAATGTTACTGTGTATGGATGGACTGATTCGATGGTGGTGCTGGGATGGTTGCAAGGCGACCCTATTAGATGGAAAACCTTTGTTTCCAATCGTGTTGTGAAGATAACAGAAACCATGCCAGCTACCTGTTGGAGACATGTGAAATCCGAAGGCAACCCGGTAGACTGTGCCAGAAGAGGGCTAACACCATCGCAACTCCTAGCACATCCACTGTGGTGGGAAGGCCCCGCCTGGTTGAAAAGCTGTGAATTACCAACCCATGAAACTTTCAATACCGATGCTGAACTGAAAAAGATAAAACAAGTCTGTACGTCACAAAAAACTTTACCACTCATTGAGGAACTCATAAATAAACATAGCTCAATGACTCGTGTAACACGAATCCTAAGTTGGATTTTGCGATTCGTAAACAATGCGCGTGACGGCAAGAATGCCAAGCGAATATCGCACTTAACAACAGGTGACCTGAAGAATGCTCGACTTGCAATAATCAAGGCGACACAATTAAATTACTTCGCTGACGATATTGCACCACTTAAAAAACACAACAAGGTGCGGTCAACCAGCAACATTTTGAAGTTGAACCCCGTCCTCGACGACCACCAAATCCTGCGCGTGGGGGGGCGCCTACAACATGCGAACTTAAATCAAGAACAAAAACATCCAATTATCTTGCCATACAACGACAAGTTAACGGAGTTATTGATTGATCAAGCGCACAAGGAGACTGCACGGTGGAGTCAGGTTGACCTTGTCACAACTACGATCGAAATATTGGCTGATAAGTGGCCTGAGAGCAGTGAAGAAACAACTTCAAAGGTGCATCACGTGTCATCGCTTCAAAACTGCCAACAACAACCAACTTATGGCAGACTTACCACCACAACGAGTCACACCATCACGACCGTTTACTCACACCGGTGTGGATTTCACCGGTCATGTGGAGGTGAAGGCAAATAAAGGCAGAGGGATAAAAACCATGAAGGCCTACATAGCGGTTTTCGTGTGTCTTTGCACTAAAGCTCTCCACCTTGAACTTGTGCGACCTTAGCACCGCTGCTTTTCTAAATGCCTTGAAACGACTTTGCGCTCGCAGAGGAAAACCACAACATCTCTATAGCGACAATGGTACCAACTTTGTGGGCGCGGCAAGGATACTGGAAAAACAACGGGAGGCCCTGCAACAGTACGTGGATAACGATGTCATCACTACCTTGTCAGACTGGGGTATAGAATGGCATTTTAATGCTCCTGCATGGCCGTCTGCGGGGGGCCTTTGGGAAGCTGCAGTCAAAAGCCTTAAACATCATCTAAAACGGGTTCTCGGAGACCAAAAACTCACATTTGAAGAGTTCTCGACCCTTTTGACACAGATCGAAGGATGCCTAAACTCTCGCCCACTGGTAGCCTTGACTGAGAGCATTGACGACATAGACTGTCTCACTCCTGCACATTTCCTTATCCGCGAATCAACATTGGAACCGCCAATTTCCGCTGAGGGTAATGACATGACCTACACCACAAGATGGCAACGGAGAAAATGTTCAAGGACTTCTGGAAGAGGTGGTCGAATGAATATCTCCATACATTACAAACACGAAGCAAGTGGCACTACCCCACACCTAATTTGGAAGTTGGTGACGTTGTTCTCGTTAAAGAAGATAACATACCACCAGCCAAGTGGATTATGGGACGGGTACTGGAGACACACCCTGGCACTGACGGTCAAGTACGCGTCGTGACCTTAAAAACTAAAACGACCAACATTAAACGACCAGTCACCAAATTGTCACGGCTACCTCTGGAACCGTCACCCACAACACTCAACAAAAAAACTTTTTGACGTGACAACGTCTTATAAATTGGTTTGCCGGGTGACACTTCAAGAAACTGCGTTACGCTCCGCTCACGTTATGCGCTCACAATGAGAGCGAGTGAGAGGCACGCGTCCTTTCGACTCGGGCATGGTTAGCCCGCCTAAGAGCGAGTGAGATAGACATAAAAAGTGAAAGGCACGCGTCCCTTCCACTCGAGCACAGTTAGCCCGCCTAAGAGCGAGAGAGACAGAGCGAGAGAGAGAGAGTGAGAGAGATAGGCATACACACCGGTTCATGTTATACGAATGAATATTCACATTAAAATTATTTTACCACTCAAAGTCGTTGTCACGTAAAACTTTCGCCCGTATACCGACTTTACAGGCAACCAATTTTTGTGTGATGACAGAGCAGATGCGACGAATACATCAAGTTCACACGAAAAACGTCGGGGCAAAACAAGAAACGTTTGCCTTAACATCATTTACACGCTCCTTATAATGTTTGCAATGTGTGTCGGGCCTACTACACAACAAATGATCAACGTGACACATCTTAGCCCTTCACGGATTGTGTATTTTGATAAGGTGGCCGAAGTGAAGATAATTCAAGACGAGTGGAAAATGGTTGTTTATTACAACATGACGACTTACTGGCGAAGCTTAGACAACATTCAGAGCTATGTCAACCATCTAACTTCATTATGCAAGACTGAAACAGCTTTCTTGACAATAGCATCGCAATTCCAACATGAACTTAATGAAATCCAACACCACAATAACATTCTACACTCTGAACACGGATAAAAAAGAAGTCGAAGAGGACTAATAAACGGAATTGGATACCTAGCTAACTCTCTTTTCGGCATTCTCGATGAACGTTTCGCCGACCAGTATGTGAAGGACATCAAAACAATTCAATCGAATGAAAATCATTTGTTGAACCTATACAAAAACCACACGTCAATCATTGAAAGTGAATACAATATCCTGAAACGCAACGAGGAAGTGATGAATAGCCAATTCCACATCATAGAGAACCATATTGCCAAAACTCAAGAACGAGTGCAAGTGAGTCATGACAATGCGATGTATACGACCGCCATCACTGCCCTTGCCGTGAACTTACTAATCTCCAACATACGCCAAATCCAACTTCAACAACTAATCCAACAACTAATTGACTTAGTAACTGACGTAAAAGACGGACGAATCGACACACATCTTATCAAGCCTGACGAATTCGAAGAACATCTGAACATCATATCTGGGCAGTTACCAAGTGAACTCTCATTACCATGTGTGAACACACGTCACTGCACGCTAAGTCTCTATAAGCTAGCGCGAGTGCACGTGCGCCTAGCCAACGAATATCTTATATTCGAAGTGAAGCTACCACTTATAAACAACGAGCAATATGAGCTAAACCGCATAATACCTATTCCGCAAATAAGAGGCAACTCCGAGCACAGTATAGCGGTGACCTCTGAATACCTCGCTGTCAACCTCAAGAGAGACATGATCATTCAGTCAGATGACCGAGATGTAACGTCATGCATCAAACTTCAAGAAAATAATCTATTGAGCATCATAAATCAACCTATTTACGCCATAAAAGGAACGAAATCATCGTGTGAGGCGCAAATATTAAACAACGGCGACTTATCTCCATGCCGAACAAGAGTATCGGATTGCAGCGACAAGTGGGTGCGATTACACGTGCGCGGCGCGTGGCTGCTCTCCTGTTGCGAAGACTGCACCGCGCGCATTTTCTGCCCAGCTGGCGTGACGTAACAAAACTTATGCGGCACAGGTGTCATAACATTGGACCTTGGTTGCATGCTTAAAGGGGACAGTTTTATCATTCATGCTCGAAATGACGATAGTCATTTATATAGCGAGTTGAAACTGACGTCGAATGAAGAACGGATGTATATACGCGAGTCTAACATCAACCACATACTTGCCGACGTGGATCATACATTTGTCATCGAAGATCACAAGGAGGCCCTAAAGGAACTGAAAAACCGAATCGAAAAGGTTAAGGAGCAACAACAAACGCTAAGTGTACAACCACTGACACATGAGACACACAACTATGTGTTGTACACTATAGTCGGGTTACTCACTGCAGTCTGCATAGTATGGGTGATGTTGCGACTAAGAAGAAGATTTCAAGGCTGCAGTGTGGAACTACACAACAAACGCGACTCCGGCAGCAGCAACGAGCAGCTCACGTACGGACGAACGGCGTCGAGTAACGAGCGGCGCCAGGATAGCGATAGTGTAGATGAGGTGATCGTAACTGCTGTCCGCAAACTAGATAAGGCTTCGTCGCCCTAAACTTTCATTTTTTCTTTCTCTTTTACTTTTAAAAAGTTGGCAGCATGTACGAGCACGCTCGACATATTGATGACTCGGCGATAAAACGCTTGCGTCACTTGTCTTTTATTTCAATGTTTTATAATGTAACTTTAGTGCAATAAACGCTCTCCTCGGTGACGGATACTTTTATTTACATTCCGCTCCCGTGCTAACATTTACAACTTAACTTCAACCTTGAAACTACCTACTTACTTCAACTTACCTAAGTGTAAGAGGCGAAGCCCTTACAGTAAGTTTGAAATTGTATCAAGTTTTGCCTTTATTTTGTATCCGAACGAAACTACATTGTCATAATGCTACTTCATAAGCTAAAATTCAAAACGATACAATCAGTGTTTATCAACCTATCGATACTGTAATACTATCGATAGTTTGTAAAACTAACAATAGTATTGATAGTGTTTATGATTTGATACAATGTTTCTATAGGATTGCTTAAAACTATCGATAGTATTATAAAATAATAATATCGATACTATTGGTTTTCATCAATAATATTAGTTAACTTGGGATCTCGATAGTATCGATATTATCAATACTATCGATAGCGCTATCGATATTGTTACTAGTTAAACGGTCGCGAGTCTGACTTAAATAGAAATTCATTGACATTATTTATTATTGTGCGGTAATCCGTTATTTTTATTTTG
The DNA here is from genome assembly GCA_963921415.1 of Pyrausta despicata. NCBI lineage: Eukaryota > Metazoa > Arthropoda > Insecta > Lepidoptera > Crambidae > Pyrausta > Pyrausta despicata. Next base: position 16,698,084 of record OY992851.1, on the reverse strand, counting down.
ATTCAGTCTTTAGTACAGATATAATCCTACAATCGGTGATTTATTTGACGGGGCATTCGGGCAACATCTCTTGTTCAGCTTTACTTATGAATCATGTATTGTATTGTCACGTTTTATTGTGGAGTATAAATAAAACGGTCAAAAATTAAGTAAAGACAAGAAAATTTACAAAGGTCGTGGGTAGGTGACGAAATGGTTCTGTGCAACGAATCCTGGCTGACTCCCCTGAATTGCCTTCGGCTGCTCCTTTGACTGGTCCGTGGTCTGCGACGGGTCCTTGGGCTGCGACGGACCCGTGGACTGAGATAAGTCCGTAAAACGTCGAGGTGTTGTCGACGAGGTGCTAGTGATCTAGCCTGGTGGCAGTTCCCAGATACGGAATAATGTTGTTTATTTAGGTACACAGAGATATAGTTGCACTGTTTACACCTTTTTTGAACATAAGTAGCAAATTATGGCGCTGGCGCACGGCCGCGGTCTGCGCCCGCGCCTCTGCAGTCGCTCCCCTCGCCCTTCGCCCCTAGCGTATTTCTCGATTTGCACGGACTATAACGTTTAATACTTTTCTTTTTGGTAAAAATATAATTTGTATGTAGATAAAGTTAAGTTAGCTAGTTAATAAGTATTTAGGTTAAGTTTTTTAATTATTCTATTTATGTTTATACCTTTATTACTCCTATCTAGTTAGTTGTATTTATTTAATAACCTATATCGAGAAAGAGTATTAACATATTATATTATTATGTAACAGTATCACAATATTATTAAAAAAAGAGAAAGTTTACGTATTTATAGAATCTGTTTTATATTTCATTGCATAAATTATGTATTACTTACCTCGGGCAGCATGTACGAGTGCAGGTGTAGAACGGAGGCAGACAGCAGAGCGTAGGTCAGCTCCTCGCCGTACGTCGATAACAGCTCGTTTGCGAGTGCTGTTGAAATTTACAGGTTATATATACGTCCCACTGCTGGGCACAGGCCTCACCTCAACTATGAGGTGGCGCGAGCCATACTCCACCACGCGGGCTCAGTGCGGATTGGTGGAGGGGTGTGTGTAAGGTGACCAACTTTACTGTCAGATGTTATCCTCCTCCGACCAGGCTTAACGACCAATATCTACCGATATTAACCGGGACCAACAGCTTAACGTGCCTTCCGAAGCACGGAGATGCTATATAGTACATAATTGGATTAAAAAGTTTCGCTAAAATATTCGAAATGGCATTGAGATAATAGCAACCTAAAGACATTTGCGGATCGCTACTCGTCATCACTGTGGCGAGCTTTCGTGGCAAGTGTGATCGTCACTGGTGCATTCATTTTGTTTGCATTAATAGATATAAATTTGTACTTTACTAACAACAGTCATTAGGTCATTTGTTTACTAACAATAATATGAATCGATGGTCCGAAATAAAATTATTTTATTTTTATTATTAAGAAGATTGTATTTGATCGTCTATATATTATACCAGCAGTTTCTAAAAATTTTGTCAAGACAGATCGTGAGAGTTCAGCAGACATACAAAACAAATGACGTAACAGTATTCCGACGCCAGTATTTTGACGACCGCTTGGTGCAGTGGTCCACAGGTCGGACTTCTAAAACCAAGGGTCGCGGGTTCGATCCCCGCACAGAACAAGCACAAGTGTGCATGAACATGTGTGTTTGTATTGGTCTAGGTGTTTTCTATGTATAATATGTATTTATTTACAAAAAAAGAGTATTTAAGTATGTTTATCCGTTGTCTAGTACTCATAACACAAGCCTCGCAGCTTAATTTGGGACTAGAGAATTGGTGTGATTGTTGTCAAATATTTATCTTATTTATTATTATTCCTAAATGTTTCGAAGGTGCAGTGTTTTAACACCGTTGACATTCTTAAGAAGATCTACTCACCTTTAACCTGATCCTTGCCCCTGTTGGCGGCGCTGACCAGGTCGTAGAGGAACTTCATAACCGAGGAGTTGGCCTCGCGGTGGTCGAGCGCGGACGCCAGCACGGCCAGCTGGGCCGCCGCGCCCGCCGCGCCTGATGAGAGGAACTCCAGGGGAATCCGTTGGAGGAACCTGGTGAATTTTGCGCTGGTGTTATAGTTACAAAATGAAATTTATTTTTTGACGTGACAACGTCTTATAATTCGATGGAGCCGGCTGCACGCACCAAATAACATTACGCATGCGGGGTTACCTCGCTCTGAGGCGTTCCATTCAAGGCTTGAAGTGCAAGCGAGAGCGCGGAACAAGCGACAAAGAGGCAAGCAGGCAAGTTCAACTATCGTCAGTAAACCGTCTTAACAGACAACTGATTTTTTTCTTCCCTTTACGAGTGTTATGTAGAGCAAGTCCAGCAGCACAGATGCAAAGTAAATGAAAAAGGAGTGTGCACAGGACCAGCTGGATCACAAGCTAAGAAGACTATATTCAATGGAGCAGTAAAAAATGAGAAATAACTGATGCATAATCTTAAACGGTCGTCTACTGTATCTGGGTTATCCTGCAGTCCATTTGCTTGCTGTAACAGCTGGATATCCCTTGGCATCAATGCTTGAAGTAACTAGATCAATTCTGGCACACATTCTGCTGTTGAGGCTAGCTCATCCATCAGTACAGATGCCAGGTATAAAAAGCAGGAGTGCGCGTGAGCCTGGTAGAGCTAGGCCATGAGCAAAAGAGGCATTGCAAATATATTAAGCGTGACATACCTGATACACAGTCTGAATAGGTCATCCACAGTGTCAGGGTTGTCCTGCAGACCATTCGGCTGCTGCAGCAGTTGAAAAGCTCTCGGCATCAATGCTTGAAGTAGCTGAACAAGTTCCGGCACACATTCCGGGGTGGAAGCCAGCTCGTCCAGCAGCACCGACGCCAAGTACAGCAGGCAGGAGTGCGCGTGCGCCTGGTACAGCTGCGCCATGTGCGCGGCCAGCGGCGCCAGCAGCGGCTGCGCGCGCGCGCCCACGCAGCGCACGGCGAAGCGCAGCGCGCGGCACCCGCGCTCCATCACGCGCCCGTCCGCCGCGTATCTGTGGGCGAGACGCACGTTAACTATTTACTGAAAAAAATGCAAAAATAAACTTAATCTGACATATTCCTACGTGACCGACAAATGCGATGAATGCTACGCGACATATCAAATTAATGTATGCACATTTATGATGTGTCCTACGCTTTTAAGCTGAAGGTGCAGAGGGAGAGCAGCCCTTGTCCGCTGTGACAATGTGTAGTGTAATTATCAGATGTATGTATACTTACCTTCTATCTGTTGATTTTTATTTAAATATTATCTATTCAAGACGGTTGTTTGATTTCTCTTCTTGGCGACGTTGCCAAGGTCCATGAAGAGAAAACAAACTACCGTCTTGAATAGACAGCGCGACCTTAAATTGAGGCTGCCGAAGCTGCGGATGCGGTCGCGGATGGGTCGCGGATTAAATACGCAAGGGGAGAAAAGGCTGCACTTCCCGCAGCGCCAGAGACGTGGAATTTTTAACTTATCATCTTGAGATAACTTTTAGATTGCAAACGCGGACAGGCAGGGGTGCTGCGGGGGCGACACGTGTCGTGTGCCTACAGCTACGTGTGTACACACTCACTTCGTCATGACGTCGCGCAGCACGGGCCAGGCCAGCGCGAGTGCGGGCAGGCAGGGGTGCTGCGGGGGCGGTGGTCGCGGCGCGTCTACGTCGCGGAACAGCGCGGCCAGCTTGTCGAGCCAGGCCACCGGGTCCGTGGCGGTGCCCTTGCGAAACTCCTTGTCCGACTTCACCAGCTCCGACAGCGGCTCCAGCTGCACGGAGACGGCCTCGCGCATCGCTACCGTTAGCTAGGGAAAAAACAAGTTATTGAATTTCCATATGAATCCAAGAAAGATTTTCTTATCATCTTATCATATGTAGATATTAAAATTAATATATATCAGATACTAGCTGACCCGGCAAACTTTGTTTTGCCATATAAATGTTAAGGGTGGACAACCCTTATCACTAAGGGGCATGAAAAATAGATGTTGGCCGATTCTCAGACCAACTCAATATGCTCACAAAATTTTATGAGAATCGGTCAAACCGTTTCGGAGAAGTACGGGAACAAACATTGTGACATGAGAATTTTATATATATATAGAGAGATTAAAATTTTGTAATAAAATCGTCCAGGGGCATAAAAAGTTTAAAAGTTTCGAAAGTTTGTTTGTACGGATGTTTGGGACTCTTTCACGCCGAAACTACTGGACCGAATGCGCTGAAATTTGGGAAATACTATCTATGTTCCTCTCTGGAGCTGGAATATATAATATAAATATATATCCTGAAATAAGATATAGGTTACTTTTTATCCCTTAAACTAAAACATCACGGTTTCTGTGGGATTCGGATAAAAGGGGTTTTATGCGGGTAAAACTCAGCACAGCTACGAGTAGTGATTGAACAATGTAGGTACGCGCCCTATGTAATGCGCGCGCCACGCCGCCAGCAGCGAGCCCGCGTGCGCCGCGCAGTGCACGCGGCACGCCTTGCACACGTGCTGACACAACAGTGTAGGTACACACCTGCTCCGACGGCAGCGCCCCCAGCGCGGACGCGAGCGCGCGTGCGAGCGCGGCGGCGGCCGGCAGCGGCAGCGGCAGCTCCAGCGCCGCGCGCCACGCCGCCAGCAGCGAGCCCGCGTGCGCCGCGCAGTGCACGCGGCACGCCTTGCACACGTGCTGACACAACAGTGTAGGTACACACCTGCTCCGACGGCAGCGCCCCCAGCGCGGACGCGAGCGCGCGTGCGAGCGCGGCGGCGGCCGGCAGCGGCAGCGGCAGCTCCAGCGCCGCGCGCCACGCCGCCAGCAGCGAGCCCGCGTGCGCCGCGCAGTGCACGCGGCACGCCTTGCACACGTGCTGACACAACAGTGTAGGTACACACCTGCTCCGACGGCAGCGCCCCCAGCGCGGACGCGAGCGCGCGTGCGAGCGCGGCGGCGGCCGGCAGCGGCAGCGGCAGCTCCAGCGCCGCGCGCCACGCCGCCAGCAGCGAGCCCGCGTGCGCCGCGCAGTGCACGCGGCACGCCTTGCACACGTTCTGACACAATAAAACAACGTCTCCGTCAGACTCTCGACAGGTCTCTCGTTTCGCCGTCAGAAGAAAAGACAGACGTACGGAGCGAGTGGAACAAAGTCACTTTATAAGTTAAAAAAATGCAGATATAACAGCAGGGTTGCAACCGAAGTTTGAAGTCGCGTTAAGTATAGCATCGTCACTTTACGTCGTGGTAGTCCCTTTTTTTAAATAAGACAGGCGATGTTGCGGACTTAGCCAACTATAGGCCGATCTCTCTAGCCACTGATATAACACTTGGATAGGCACATCGAACTCCACGACTCTCAATTTGGTTTTAGATCTGTGGGGCGACCGCCTAACGTGATAGCTATTGGAATCGCAATCGTTTATGACGTCACACGAGTATTTCGTACCGCCGATGAAAGCTATTAGCTAGTCAAGTGTGGTCACGTGACCTTAACAATTTGAAAGCTATTGAACGAATGGTTATGGAAAGAATTGACAGATAACCCGACCGCCTAATTTTTTTGAAGGCCAGAGTAGCTGTCATGAAAGCTATTCCTTATGTCATCGAAAGCAGTTACTAATCCACTAACTGCTATCATCGTAAGTAAGTGATTTTGCTTTGTATTTAATTACAAATGATGCTAATTTGAGTTAGTTAATTTATGAAATTAAGTTTAATATATGTGGTAGCTAATATTTTATCATTTTTCAGTTGCGAAAACAACATTTGGCGCGTCTTGGAGCATTAACCTCTCGTGGACAGACTGTGGAGGAAAACATAGACTGATAACTACAATGGGGTCTACATAGATATTCAGAATTTGTCAGGAAGACTCAGCTCAGCTTCATTTGCTGTGTTAAAGATGAGGCTAGTATGTTAGTACTAAAAATAGGTACCCCAGGTAATAAATGAAACCATTATATAAATCAAGACTTTTATTTTTGATAAGGCGTCAGGAACGTGTTCACGGCCGCGCCGCTCGTGCACCGCTTGCGCACGCGTCTCCCCGAGCGCAAGTCGGCGCTCCTCCAGCCGCAGGCGGCGCTCGGCCGCGGCCGCGACGAGCGCCTACATTCCTCGAGCTCACGGCGATTTTCTAGGTCCCTAGCCCACTGTGGCGGACATGCTGCAATATCTGCTGTAACAACATAATATGCGTTAGTGACTGCATTGTGGGATTACACAGTTGAGGCATTTATATTATTCTAATACTTACATTTTCAACCATACTTTTTTTTTCCGGTTACAGCCATATGTTTTCTTTTCGCTGAAATCATAGAAACTTTTGTTAGACATCAAAGTTTTCAAACATACTTTATTGTGTTAAATAATAAATTGTTTAAGAAAATTCTTACTGGGTTCTTTTAACTTTTTCCACTCCTCGCTTGTATCCGTGGCTGTGGCTGCTGCAATCAAACATATTCATAAGCAATTGCATTTAAAATTACAAAGTAAGTTTATTAAAAGTAATCTCATCCATCTACAGAATACTTACATTTTGTTTTGATTCTAGTTGTTTTGGCTGGTGCCTCAGCTGAAATTAAGAAATTTATTTTTTACTTTAAATAATAATATAAAACTTTTACACACAACAATTATTCATAATTCTGTATGGAATACTTACTGGGTATATAAAGGTCAATCCTCTTCTTCTACTTCAGGGACAGGTGCCGGTGGCAGGGCCTTTGAGGTCGAGGGTTGGTCCAACCCCATCTGTAAAATAGCATGAAAGTATTTTTACAACATTAATAAAGCAACTGTATATACCTACTTATTTGTATGTTGTATCTGAGAATTGTATCATAAGCTCAGGCATCATTAAATTATAACAACATAAAAACTTTCCTATATTATATACAGGTGTTAGAAATGTAAGTATTAAGAAATTTGCTGTCCCAAAGCAGTGTTGCCTCATAGCCAACACCTTCTTTTTTAGTTTTGACTTTAAATCATTCCAATACTAAAGCACACCACAAACACAAATGTTAGTCATCTCAACGCATCAATAATTGAACATATTTCCATCAATAGGATCTAACCCACCCACAAACTGTGCTCAAAATCACTTACTCATATGTAAACCAAAATGTCTAATAATTAAACAGATAGACATAAAATGAAATAATTGCAAATAGATTTTTCTTTAAATAACATGAAAGGATAGCAGCTTTTCATGGAATTACGCCCAATTATTTTGCTATGTTTACAAACCAAATAAAGCACTATTAGTGAGTTACATGCTTGGTTAACAGACTTCTTAACGTTAGTTGTGTTGTTAGTATGAATCATTCATGCAATAACAAGAATCACTAGGCTTTCGCCTCTGAGTTTTATAACAACAAACAAACAAACAAGAATCACATCAATGTACACAAAATGTTTGTACCTAGGTACTTTTGTGGGAAGTTTAACTTACTTGTCTCCAATCTTTGGGGCTTTTCGACACGCCATCACTCACTGCGTTCAGTCGAGAGGCCATTTCACTCCACAGCTGGAGGCCCATTTGTTTCCCCTGTGTCTGTGGAGTGGCAAATTGGGTTCCTCTGGCCTGCAGTGGGTGCGCCTTCATCCACGATACCAATATTTCCAGTTGGTAGACACAGACGCGTCTCGATGACGGCATTCTGAAAATGTGATAAATGCACTGTAAAAAATACTCCAATGGATGTTCCATTACATGTTTTACCCGTGAAAGTATACAGAAAGTACTTACTTTACTTGGAACAATTTGTAGAAGTTTCTTCCGAGCGAGATTGAGCGAAGAAAGTTTTATCTTTTATTTATCAATATTGCGCGAAAACTAAACTTCATAAGCAGTGCTGCCAAGGGTTATTTTTATAAATCTACCAAAATTATACGTCAAAATAACTCGATGAGATTTTACAAACAAAGGACGTGTGTATATTTTAGTAATGTTATCCTCCATTTTGTCGTAAAAATGTGAAATCACTCTGACCAAAAATCGAAACAAATTTTTTTTTTAAATTAAAACGGGGCTTTTAAAAATTATTTTGTCTTTGCAGGCACAATGTAGATAATTTTCTTTATCAGATAAACCACGTTTGATAATTGCTCACAAAAAAAGTATCACACTAAAAGGTCATATTTTAGCCCAAGAAACTACCATTTCAACAAGGATTTATTTTAAGGCAGCACTGGATATGTCCTTGCCACGCGTTTGGTTTTTACTTCGTTTGAAGTTTTTTCAATATGTGTAATTTTAATGTCTATACCTTTTTCTAACGCATTTCAACGGGTAAACTGATAATGCATCATCATTTCTCCAATAAATAGTAATTTTAAAATATTTTTTTTAGTATTAATTAAACTTGGCAGTACGCCAAGTTTTAACACCAACATAGATAAACAAAACGCCGTTATTCCATTCATTCACGAAAGCTATCGGGTAGGCAAAGCTATCGCGATCCTTAGGCGGTCGCTCCAAGGCAAAGCGATCGCTAGCTTATAGTCATCGTCAATAGCTATCGTAAATGAATAGCTTTCAGTTAGGCGGTCGCCCCACTGTGGGGCGACCGCCTAACGTGATAGCTATTGGAATCGCAATCGTTTATGACGTCACACGAGTATTTCGTACCGCCGATGAAAGCTATTAGCTAGTCAAGTGTGGTCACGTGACCTTAACAATTTGAAAGCTATTGAACGAATGGTTATGTAAAGATTTGACAGATAACCCGACCGCCTAATTTTTTTGAAGGCCAGAGTAGCTGTCATGAAAGCTATTCCTTATGTCATCGAAAGCAGTTACTCATCTACTAACTGCTATCATCGTAAGTAAGTGATTTTGCTTTGTATTTAATTACAAATGATGCTAATTTCAGTTAATTGATTTATGAAATTAAGTTTAATATATGTGGTAGCTTATATTTTATCATTTTTCAGTTGCGAAAACAACATTTGGCGCGTCTTGGGGCATTAACCTCTCGTGGACAGACTGTGGAGGAAAACATAGACTGATAACTACAATGGGGTCTACATAGGTATTCAGAATTTGTCAGGAAGACTAAGCTTAGCTGCATTTGCTGTGTGAAAGATGAGGCTAGTATGTTAGTACTAAAAATAGGTACCCCAAGTAATAAATGAAACCATTATATAAATCAAGACTTTTATTTTTGATAAGGCATCAGGAACGTGTTCACGGCCGCGCCGCTCGTGCACCGCCTGCGCACGCGCCTCCCCGGGCGCGAGTCGGCGCTCCAGCCGCAGGCGGCGCTCGGCCGCGGCCGCCGACGAGCGCCTACGTCCCTCGAGCTCACGCCGCGGATGCGGCGATTTTCTAGGTCCCTAGCCCACTGTGGAGGACATGCTGTAACAACATAATATGCGTTAGTCACTGCATTGTGGGATTACACAGTTGAGGCATTTATATTATTCCAATACTTACATTTTGAACCATACTTTTTTTCCCGGTTACAGCCACATGTTTTCTTTTGGCTGAAATCATAGAAACTTTTGTTAGACATCAAAGTTTTCGAATATACTTTATTGTGTTAAATAATAAATTGTTTAAGAAAATTCTTACTGGGTTCTTTTAACTTTTTCCACTCCTCGCTTGTGTCCTTGGCTGTGGCTGCTGCAATCAAACATATTCATAAGCAATTGCATTTAAAATTACAAAGTAAGTTTATTAGAAGTAATCTCATCCATCTACAGAATACTTACATTTTGTTTTGATTCTAGTTGTTTTGGCTGGTGTCTCTGCTGAAATTAAGAAATTTATTTTTTACTTGAAATAATAATATAAAACTTTTACACACAACAATTATTCATAATTATTAAGTAAGTATACCATACAGGAATACTTACTGGGTATTATACTACTTCTACTTCAGGGACAGGTGCCGGTGGCAGGGCCTTTGAGGTTGAGGGTTGGTTCAACCCCATCTGTAAAATAGCATGAAAGTATTTTTACAACATTAATAAAGCAACTGTATATACCTACTTATTTGTATGTTGTATCTGAGAATTATATCATAAGCTCAGGCATCATTAAATTATAACAACATAAAAACTTTCCTATATTATATACAGGTGTTAGAAATGTAAGTATTAAGAAATTTGCTGTCCCAAAGCAGTGTTGCCTCATAGCCAACACCTTCTTTTTTAGTTTTGACTTTAAATCATTCCAATACTAAAGCACACCACAAACACAAATGTTAGTCACCTTAACGCATCAATAATTGAACATATTTCCATCAATAGGATCTAACCCACCCACAAACTGTGCTCAAAATCACTTACTCATAAGTAAACCAAAATGTCTAATAATTACACAGATAGACATAAAATGAAATAATTGCAAATAGATTTTTCTTTAAATAACATGAAAGGATAGCAGCTTTTCATGGAATTACGCCCAATTATTTTGCTATGTTTACAAACCAAATAAAGCACTATTAGTGAGTTACATGCTTGGTTAACAGACTTCTTAACGTTAGTTGTGTTGTTAGTATGAATCATTCATGCAATAACAAGAAGGCTTTCGCCTCTGAGTTTTATAACAACAAACAAGAATCACATCAATGTACACAAAATGTTTGTACCTAGGTACTTTTGTGGGAAGTTTTACTTACTTGTCTCCAATCTTTGGGGCTTTTCGACACGCCATCACTCACTGCGTTCAGTCGAGAGGCCATTTCACTCCACAGCTGGAGGCCCATTTGTTTCCCCTGTGTCTGTGGAGTGGCAAATTGGGTTCCTCTGGCCTGCAGTGGGTGCGCCTCCATCCACGATACCAATATTTCCAGTTGGTAGACACAGACGCGTCTCGATGACGGCATTCTGAAAATGTGATAAATGCACTGTAAAAAATACTCAAATGGAAGTTCCATTACATGTTTTACCCGTGAAAGTATACAGAAAGTAGGTACTTACTTTACTTGGAACAATTTGTAGAGGTTTCTTCCGAGCGAGATTGAGCGAAGAAAGTTTTATCTTTTATTTATCAATATTGCGCGAAAACTAAACTTCATAAGCAGTGCTGCCAAGGGTTATTTTTATAAATCTACCAAAATTATACGTCAAAATAACTCGATGAGATTTTACAAACAAAGGACGTGTGTATATTTTAGTAATGTTATCCTCCATTTTGTCGTAAAAATGTGAAATCACTCTGACCAAAAATCGAAACAAATTTTTTTTTTAAATTAAAACGGGGCTTTTAAAAATTATTTTGTCTTTGCAGGCACAATGTAGATAATTTTCTTTATCAGAAAAACCACGTTTGATAATTGCTCAAAAAAAAAAGTATCACACTACATGGTCATATTTTAGCCCAAGAAACTACCATTTCAACAAGGATTTTTTTTAGGCAGCACTGGATATGTCCTTACCACGCGTTTGGTTTTTACTTCGTTTGAAGTTTTTTCAATATGTGTAATTTTAATGTCTATACCTTTTTCTAACGCATTTCAACAGGTAAACTGATAATGCATCATCATTTCTACATTAAATAGTAATTTTAAAATATTTTTCTTAGTATTAATTAAACTTGGCAGTACGCCAAGTTTTAACACCAACATAGCTAAACAAAACGCCGTTATTCCATTCATTCACGAAAGCTATCGGGTAGGCAAAGCTATCGCGATCCTTAGGCGGTCGCTCCAAGGCAAAGCGATCGCTAGCTTATAGTCATCGTCAATAGCTATCGTAAATGAATAGCTTTCAGTTAGGCGGTCGCCCCACTGGTCTCTCGACGGAGAGAGCTATCGTGTGCCATAAACAGAATGTCCAGAACTATACAGCCAGACACACACCGGTCTATGCAGTGTACTTGGACATTTCCAAGGCTTTCGATCTTGTTTCATACGATGTTCTATTTCGAAAGTTGAGGGAAGAGACCAATGTATCACCTGAAGTTGTTTCAACCTTTAAATATTGGTACGGTAATCAGGAAAATACTGTTTAATAAGCGGTAAAGCGCTCCGATGTTTATAGGCTTGACTGCGGTGTGAGACAAGGGGGGTTTTCTTCGCCGAGGCTGTTCAACCTATACATTAACAGGATAGTGTGGGTGAGCTTAGAGGCACCAACATCGGGTGTCATGTCTGATGATATGGTGCTGCTGGCCCTTTCGATCAATGCTATGCTTAGACTGCTACGGATCTGTGAAAGCTATGTCAGTTCCCATAGACTCAGATACAATGCGAGTAAGAGTGAACTCATGGTCTTCAAGCTGGTCGCAAAACATACACTAAAGTAACTCCTTTGCATCTTTACAGAGTGAATGGGTTTAAGTATGTATACACACACACATGCTACATTTGTTATTTCGTATATATTTTTTTAAGTAATTCAGTTTGAAAAATGTCGAGGAATCACTGACACTGAAGATACAGTTCTTACTAGTCTCATTATCAGGGGTATAAATCTTATAATGCAAAATGATTAAATTAACCCTGAACACACCCAAAAATCTGTAATCCTGTAATCTGTAATGAGGTTATGAATAAATAATAATAATTATTATTATTATTATTACAATGATATTATAATAATAATTATTATTATTATATGGGTTACTGGGTATCAGAGTCACCTGCAGCGCCAGCGCGGCCGCGTAGGCCAGCTTGTCGTCGTGCAGCGCGCGCACGAGGCAGCGCAGACTCGGCTCCAGCGCCTCGGGGTGCTGCTCGATCCACTCGCACAGCTCGCCCAGCAGCAGGATGCACGTCTTGCGCACGCCGATGTGCGTGTCCTCGGGCATTGATAGGATCGCTTCGACAACCTTCGGCACGTACTCGTATTCGTCACTGGAACAAGGCGATCGAAATTAATGTTTAGTACGGTTTTCCGGTCATCAAAATTGTGTGGCTGGTTGAAATTTTGACCAGTTTGGCCACATCGGACGCAAAATGGGGAGTAGAGTTTGAAGAACCATTTAAATGACTTGTACTTAAACATCTGGATAAACTAGGGAGAATTAGATACATTGAGAATCACATTATAGGGTGTGTAAGTTTGAATAAAGCATATCAGAGTCATTGATTTGTTAAAGTAAGGTAGCACTTACACTTAAAATGTCTGTAGGATAGTACTACGTAAGGGATATTATGCAAGTAGGACAGTTGAAAGATGTCCGCATGCAGTGCCGGTACTGCGACGAGCCCACGACGATCAGCCCCGTCACTACAACAGTTGTCACTCACGGCAGGATGTTCTTGGCGACCGCCTGCATCACGAACAGCGCGGCCTCGGTCTGCTCCCAGGAGATGTCGGCGTGCAGCGCGGCGAACATCTGCCGGAACACCGCTGACGAGCCCACGATGAACACCACGTCCTTGATCAGACCCATCACTTTGATGCGGAACTCCTGATAAAAGTAAAAGAATATTGTACAAGCATAAGTGTGCATGAACATGTGTGTTTGTACTGGTCTGGGTGTTTTCTATGTATAATATGTATTTATTTACAAAAAAAAGTATTTAAGTATGTTTATCCGTTGTCTAGTACCCATAACACAAGCCTAGTAGCTTACTTTTGGATTAGAGAATTGGTGTGATTGTTGTGTGAAATATTATTTATTAATATTATTATTATTATTGTTTTAGAAGCTTTTAATATAAATAAATGAATGAACAACATCACATACATCGATTTGACTCTGTGGTAAATAGCTTAAGCACTTGTGTTACAGATATCAGTATCATTGGTACACAGTAACAGTGGTATTACAGAAAAACTAAAATAAATACATATTACTGTTTGTTTTGTTTGTTTGTACTGTGCGGGGATCGAACCCGCGACTTCTAGGTTAATAATATGGGTTCTTTATTGATGTATCCTTGAGGTAAATAAGCAATAACAGATTGCAACATTGCGATTGGAGAGATGTAGCACAACGCGGTACGCAAAAGGTATTTTCAGCGTTTGCCTATGAATTAAATATTAACACAACTAGTACACAGATAGACGAAAACTCATGTGAATAAATCCAAAGCCATTTACACTAAACAAAAAACGAATTTGGATTAAAAAAATGACATCAAATTATTTAATTGTCAATGGTAGTAAACTACCACTTTTGATAGTTATTTTAATCTCTTCAAGTCACTGGCAGTACCTGAGACTTGAATATTTGCAAAAATATAATAAACTTGCTACCTAATCAAATGAAAAACATTCTTAAATCACCTTGAATTCAATTGAATAGCATAACAGTCTACAAGTTTACGCATAAACAACAAAACATGTGACTTTTTGTCTTGCCAATGTTTACACTATATTTTATTAGCATTAAATTTTCATAACAGTTTACCTACAAAAATGTATGCACAGCAGATTTTTTAATTTTAAATACTCACAAAGAAGTCATCACCCTCATCAGGGAGTTGTGAGTGGTCAGGCTCACACTGACAATGCCTGGCCAGTGCCTCGATCAGTCGCTCAATATGAGGCTTGAAAGCGTCTGTCAGGGGCTGGTTGTCCCTTTGGTACACCTCATCAGACAGCTTGTACCAAAGGTTGAATGTTATTTCTGCCACCTAAAATGTTGTCAATTTTGAGCTGTACACATAGCATGTAACATTTATGTTGAATGAACATTATTAGAAGGTAAGCACCTTACAAAACAGGCTTTGTTTTGTATACATAGTTTTCTCTTCTTTGTTAGTACACTACAAACACTAAGCTTTTTAAGTCTTACAGCATCATTCTCTGGTACAATATGTTGAATACAACATTTTAATCAATCAATCATTTTTATTTGCAATAAATAGGGTTTAACCTATTTAGCCGTACAACAGCAAATATATTGTGTTTCAAAAATTTGGATATAATTTTAAAGAAAGAACTGTATCCATGCATCCTACCATTTACTATATCATTGGGACCTTAACTTCATATTTTTTTATTATTTAAGTCCCCTTCTCTTAGTGAGATTTTAAACCTTCTCAATGGCAAACTCTTTAATTTGTTCAGAATTTTGTGGAAGATCTAATATATAAAATTCTCGTGTCACAGTTTTCGTTGCCATACTCCTCCGAAAGGGCTTGACCGATTCTCATGAAATTTTGTGAGCATATTGAGTAGGTCTGAGAATCGGCCAACATCTATTTTTCATACACCTTAGTGATAATAATTTATATGGCATAACAACGTTTGCCGGGTCAGCTAGTTATAATATACTAATGAGCAGTCAAGATTACCTCATAATCATGATGTCCTACACACACCAAAGCCAACTCCAGTGATCTCATGGCAAAGTGTGTGCTCCCATTCGCCACAGCATTTATTATTTTCTTTAAAAATGATTCCCCCAGTTCTGTGAACACTCTGGCATAATTAGCTGCCTTCTCCTCTTCTTCATGCGCCACGGCCATATGGTAGCTCTCCTCCAGTCCAGACAGACTATCAAACATCAGCTTCTCAACCTCCTCAGCATTATTCTCTTCTAAACAGTGTAACAGTGCACAGACACAGTCGCAAGCTGCATCATGCAATATATTTATAGAATTGTGATCCCTTAAAACCTGTAAACTAAGCCCAACCACTGCATTCTGTGGTATTTCATGTATATTGATAGCTCGTACTTGTATCCATGATGTCAAACATTTGATTATTTTTATTGCTACATGGGTATTTGAAGAATTAACTACACTTTCCTTTAAAAATAAGTTAACAATTTGACTGTTAGAACGTAACTCTGATTTGATGTCTTCTCTCCTATTCTCTCCCAGTTTTAAGCTAGATGAGTCAATTTCTTGGGGTAATACAGTGAGTATTTCTAGGAGAGCATAGTCGTTTTTGTTGGAGAAAGATTTTATAAGATCATTGATGCAGTTCTGCCAAGAGGGCATTTGTAAAGCTAAGTCTGCAAGTGCTAGGCACAGCTGGGTGAGAATAGCACCACTGGTATCTGGTGAGGTCCTCTCTAAGTGTGCTACTAGAGAATCCCGTAGAGACACCATAGCCTCAGGGGGCAATTCTGAGAGGTTGTGTTGCACTTTGGATCTCATAGTTTGAGCAGCAAAATAACAGGAATGAACATCTTTCTTCTGCTGAAGCAACTCGTCAGCTATCTTCCAAGAGTGTATCTGAAAACAGGTGGCATACATTGAATATATTTGTCTCATAAATAGTATCTATAATGAGAAACACTACAAGTACAGATACAATAATTATGCTTGAAACAAAAAACTGTTAGAATAGCTGTATGTGTATGATACGATCGTTTTTACAAATGTGGGAACTCACAGATTTCTGAACATCTCCCAGCCAGCGAGATGCCTTTTCCTTTTCACTAGCATTGGGGTTATCGTACAAGGCACTGATGGCCTGGTATATTGTGTCCATTGAAGGGGTCTCCATGTTGCTAACGTGGGCAAAACAGGAATTTCACTTAACGCCCTAGTTTCACAAAACAAACACCATACACTTTCATATCTAAAAATGTAGATTATTAGAAAAAAATAGAAATTAATACAATCAACCGCACGAAATGCTTGATGAAAGGAAATCTGTCACAATGATAACCATAGACTAATAGTAGTGGTCATTTAAACGAAAAGCACTTGAATAAGCACGCTTATTAAAATAAGCTTTTAAGCAGGAATTTTGGTAAACGTAAAACATTGCGCATGCTTTTTGCTTATTTCACAAGTCCCGTCTTACCGGGTTTAGTATTACTACTAAAACAGTACGAACGATTTACCGAGACCGACTTAGTGTTTTTAATGTATGCCCACCGGTAGCAACAAATTAAGGCTAGCATATAAAGGTAAAATAAAGGCAGCAAATAAGGTATGCATAATGTATAATACTGCTATTGATAAATACCAAATAAGCAACTAATTAGTTATGTGAACTTTATTTGGTTGGGTAGGCGCTTTTTTCAATATAACGAAGTAAATTAAATTATACTTGAAATACGTAATAATATGTATAATAATAAAAGTAGTTGGGACAGATTCGTTTTGGCATAATATTTTATGGCAAGTTTGCCAAGCTAGCATAATCGACAACACAATGGCCTAAAAACTATTACTAAACTCTAAAACGCGATCAATCTGCGACATCAAGCAGTGAATACCTAATACTCATATATGTATCGCGTTTAGACCGACAAACAAGTAATTGGTGTTACAATGCAATGTGAAAGTTTAAAATCATACGAATACAATGGCCTTAGCTTATTAACTCAACGTTTTCTATACTTAATAAACAAATAGCAATTAAGCAGATGCAATAGCTCGCTCAAAGCTTAAACTTTTAAAATTTTGAGGTTGTTTGTTACATCTATTATAGACTAACATTGTTGCTAATTCATAACTAACAAACCATACAGAGTTAATTGCCTAGTCAAATAACTGATGGCTCGTTAGAAAACTACAACTAAGCACTACTATTTCCCAAAAAAAGAAACTTATCCCGTTTGTATTCAACTTCAGTCTAGCAATCTTTTTTCTTTTAAAAATGATAATTTCATCATGCATGTAATGATTATCCTATTATAATGTTTATCTTATTTTCGTTTTTTCTCAATGAGTATTTCTTCTTAATTATGACAAGATTTCTTGAAACTGTAGTGACCTCTACCGTTCGCCATCACAAGCATATGCCTAACGGTGGCAAGCACGACAGTGAGCGCTGATACGGCCCCATTGGCTAGATGGCGCTGTTAACCTAGTACCGCACATGAACCGCGGCATATAAGGTTTAGATCCAAAATTATATAAGGTCACCTCGAATTAAGCGCAAATATTTTAAGGGTAGATTCTATGCATTAAGTTAAAAAAATAATCTTAATAAAAAAATGGTGTAAATACGCTAGCTTTTTCGTTTATTTTTCCTAACAAAATAAATGTAATTTTCTTTATTTAATGTGTGATGGCCCTTACACTACCTATCTCTATTATTTCATTCATTTCTATCAGTCTTACTCTTTCCCTTAAGCCACGCCTCTTCTACCACATTTCACTCACAACATTAATTTCTATCGGTCTTTATTCTTCCCTCAAGTAATTCATAAAGTGGCAAAATGACAGCTGCTGCCACGCCTCCTCCAACTTTCATTCACAGCACACAAGCTCATTTTGCGAGATGAGGCTGCTAGGAAGATACGTGTTAGGTAAATGTTAACGTATTTCAGTGAACGTTTATCTAGGTACGTTAATTTTAGGTAATGAATCCATTATCAGGCAAAAGATTAAAACAACAAGGCGCTGTAAGCGCACAACCTAATACCTTTTTTTTTTTTCGCTGTGGAAATGCTTTTACGCATGCCCCCCACACATCTGCAGGGGGGTATGTGGGACTCAACGGCTGGTGTGCAAGGCCGTAATACCCACTAAAACCACAGCGCATTCCACCACTCCGCCATTGTGGGGGGTGCCATGGGGTCGCGTGAGTATTCACCACGGCACCCCGGCGGATAGCCCGAGGGCCACAAACTCCTTGGCGGCGGAGCAAGGTGTTGGGCTCCGCCACCTCCCGGCCGCAGAGGATAGGGAGGACGGCAACGACACACCGCATCTCCTCTTCCTCTGCGGCCCTACCGCAGCGCCATCCAACGGTGCGCCCCCGTTTGGTCGCGGGAGATAGGCCGCACGGCAACGACACACCGAGACGTCTCTCCTCCCGCGGCCGCACCCAACTGCGAGGGACAGCCAAAACCGTCCCCCACACCCGCACCCTTGGACGCATCCTGCGCAGCCCTGCAGCAAGCCCACGTGGAGCGTCCCCTCTCGGGATCCCGCTTAGCTTCACCGTGGGTGGCGAAGCCACGGTTACTGAGCCCCCCACCACGACAAGGTGGAGATCCCACAGGGGGGGGGGGGCACAACCTAATACCTAACCTAACCTACGCCAAGACTGAACTAACTTAGGTAAAAGAAAACCCTATCTACATGTGTTAAATAACGTAGCTATTTCAGTTAATACTTACCCACAAACTAACAGGAATTTCGGGAATAAATGACAACTCTGTTTCAATTTTAGTTTATTTTTATTATTATAAAAAACACAACAAATTTCTTAAATTGTTAAACACTATTACAAACATCACACTTTCTCAGGCTTTGGACTGACAAGTTAAAACATAAAATAACTATCACATAACAGTTAATTCAATTATTATCTTAACAATAATGGCTGATAGATTTTCAATAATTTTAATTTTCAATAATGATAATTTTTCAATCAAAATAATGTCTATCGGACGGACCTTCGTGCCTTGGTTCCGGACCATAAAACAGCCGGTCGGTAGGAAGCCAGTGTTGCCACCTTGGATTTTTTAAGGCGCTAGGTCAAGAGTCAAATGTCGCCAGATTTCAGAAATCTGGATTAAGAGAAAACCACCAAAATCCGCTAAATAAAAGCATTTAAATATCAGACTAAAGAAACCCTTATTTCACACTAATACACTTAATACTTACATTTGTAAGTCATCCGTTGCTTTGGAATCAGAAAAAGCCGATTTGACTAAATCCGTTAGATTGAATGATCAATACAAGAAACTGAACTGTGTTCTGTAATGTAAAGAGCGAGCATTCCTTTAGCATTGCGAGATTTTGGGTTTGAAAACTTTTCACTGTGTAACTTCACACACACACTGCTACAAGACACGAATCTATTAAACTTTGAGATTTTTCAATCACACGGACCAAATTCCAAACATAGAATGACAGATAAAAAGAAAACATTAACTAGCGACTATGCGTAGGGATCATCGATGGTAGGGATTCCCCGGTCCTATGACCGGGGAATCCCGAGTAAGCATAGAACATAATGTAATTTCGGAACAATAGGGGATTTCCCTCTCAAAAATGTGCTGCCAGAATCCATATTGAAAAATCGCTAAAAACCACTAAAATAAATAAAAACGCCATACACGAAAAAAAAAACACGAAAAAAAAAACCACTAAAAGTCTTGAAAAAGCACCAGTTCTGGTGGGAAAACCACCAAGCTGGCAACACTGTAGGAAGCGCTTCCCTTTAGCTTCCTAAAACACTCTCAATCTGATGCATTGAAAACCATAGACTATTTTTAAAATAGTGTTTGGTTATTAGCTTAAGAGTGAATATTAAAATACTATTAACAGAATACGTGTATCACCTTTTATCACCCACTCACAACAAAAGCATTGGTTTGATTAATTAAATAAGAAAGCTAAAAAGCATAAGACATGTTTGCAAAATCAAGAAACTATTTAACTATTTTTTTTCTATTTTTTCTATATAGTTTGAATTTTTGTTTCCTTAATTTATTTTTTATTTTTTTGGATTATCTGTTTTTATACTATTAGGCTAGTTGTATTCTAATATCTTAGTTTAATTATCTTTATGTACATCTATTTATCTCATTGTTAATAAATATACTGTTTAATTAGTTTTTTTATTATTTTTTTACTGTTTATTTTGTTTCCTTAATTTATTTTTTATTTTTTTGGATTATCTGTTTTTATACTATTAGGCTAGTTGTATTCTAATATCTTAGTTTAATTATCTTTATGTACATCTATTTATCTCATTGTTAATAAATATACTGTTTAATTAGTAACATAAAAAAAACCGGGAGTGCCGGCAGAAGTGAAAACTTAACAACCGTCTTACGGTTTTTCGATCAGCATCACGTGACCTGACGCGAGTTTCACAGTTTCTACCCATGCCACAAAAGTGCTCAACGCCGCTAAAGAAGTTTTCACTTAAAAATAACACGGGTTGCACTCCGGGAGTGCCGGCAGAAGTGAAAACTTAACAACCGTCTTACGGTTTTTCGATCAGCATCACGTGACCTGACGCGAGTTTCACAGTTTCTACCCATGCCACAAAAGTGCTCAACGCCGCTAAAGAAGTTTTCACTTCAAAAAAAGGAAACACATGTTGACACATTGTCTTTATATAAAATTTTACTCTTTGTATGTCAAAAGTGACACATAACACCTGTTTGTCATGTGTTTGTCAGATTGTTGTGAACCGTGCGTGACACCTCAGCACCTGTCTCATTTGACGTAATTGAAATCGGATCGATAAACGCGGAGTGGAGGGCGGAATTGTCAAAGAATAAAAAATAAGCAATTATCTACAAATGTTTTTACCGTGCCGGTCGATTGTTCGCATTACTTCTGCATTTACCAAGCAAGCGACCAGCCGCTCACTGCATTCCACTCCGCTAGCCATGGCTCCTATTAAGGTAATTAGTTTTTTTGGTGTTTGTTGGTATAATTATGTAACTTTGGTCTTATTTTGTGTTTGATTTGAAGGTTGGAGACAAGATTCCGTCAGTAGATCTTTTCGAGGACTCCCCTGCAAATAAAGTCAATACTTCTGAGCTGACGGCGGGGAAGAAAGTGATAATTTTTGCCGTACCAGGTGCATTTACTCCCGGATGTTCAAAGACCCACCTGCCGGGCTACGTGCAGAACGCCGACAAGCTGAAGGGCGAAGGCGTCGGCGAGATCGTGTGCGTGTCTGTTAACGACCCCTACGTCATGTCGGCTTGGGGGGCCCAGCACAATACTAAGGGAAAGGTGAGTTTGTTTCTTCAATACCTTTAGCATATAAATTCTGAATTATATAATTATCCATGTAAATTCTGAATTACCTACCACTACCTACCACTTAGAATATAAATTAATTTTGGCTTTAATTAAGTAAACAGTTGTTTAATGTTATAAATTATTAAAAATAAAAAAAAAACAAATCTTTTTTTTAAATTTTAATTTTTTTTTATATCTAGGATACAAAATATGACTTGTGAATGTCAACATTGATATTGCCCTAGAAGTGCAAGAGTATTTCACTGCATTTTTTGTGCTAGGTACATAATTAGACTAACACTGATTTACTACATTTATGTCTTTACAAAATCTGTTTGCATAAAAACAGTCAGCATTATTATAGATTTTTAATGTATTACCAAACTGTTTAGCTTTATTTTCATGCATGTATAATCAACAAGTATTGACTAAGCATGACCTTTCCCACAGCAACGGTCTTGTCAATGACGGCAACACTTAGTTATTATTGAACAGTAGGCACTTAGCTCAGATGACCTTCAACCTTTTGATAGCTCAGTCTTCAACTTGTAGCTTATTTTAGAATGTATTGAACTAAATAAACTCATGTCATATCTTTGAGCATGTTATACTTGTGAATTAAGCAAAGTAAATTTATTTATATAATACTACACCAGTAGTCTAAAAGATTTCTAGAATTATTTTTACAATTAATGTTCTAAAAAAGCTATGTGAAAAAACTTAAATAACTCAATAAGTACAAAATTTTGACACAAGATTTACAATCATATTTTTTGGGCTGTAGTTTGTATCAGTGGGTAGGATTTTTTGATTTGTTTAAGGATTATTTATATATCTATCAAAATCACACCATAAAAGCATTATTTTAGCAAAATAACCACTGCAGTAGGTAGTTTTCATGTTTTCTTATCTACTTATGAAATGAATAGTCACTTCTATTACCAAGGCCATCTATTTAAATATGTGTAAGCACTCTTAAAATAATTATACTTAAGTAGATATTTAATTAGGGAAATTTTGTGATACAGAATACTTACACTAGAACTTCACATGATCTGATCACTAGATTTTGCACTTGTCAGTTGCGTTGAAAACAGTGTGGTATATACTTAATTGAGCATAAATCGTTTCAGGTCCGTATGCTAGCAGACCCCAAAGGCGCCTTCATCAAAGCCCTTGATCTGGGCACAGATCTGCCCCCTCTTGGTGGTTTTCGGTCTAAGCGGTTCTCTATGGTGGTGAACGACAGCAAGGTTGAGGAACTCAATGTGGAACCTGATGGCACCGGCCTTTCCTGCTCACTCGCTGACAAAATCAAGATCAAGAAGTGAACGCTAGCATATCCCTAAAGTTAGCTTATAAGCTCCCCCTGTGTATGTGAATAACATACAGCTTAACACAGATCATAGACTGTTAAAGCACTCCTTGTGATATGATGCAAATTAATCAATTAAATGAATAGAATTTTATGATTGTCAAATGTTGTTTATAATTGTTACTATTCAACACCGTTGTTGGGTTGTGCTGGCTTCCATGAACCGCAAAATAAACGTTACACTATGCCTTTCTCATAGCACTATCCCGCAAATAGGTTCTAGAATACTTCAATAATTTAGCACCTACACAGAACAACATACCGTCTAGGTATGTTGCAGGTAGTTCGCAAAGGATTTCGGATACCGGAGGGACTCTTCTTCATATCTATTTAATCTATGTGGAATCAGCAAGTATTGAGCCATGCATAGAACGGAACGTCCCAAAATCAAAACGTCAATACCATCGGCGGGCGGCGCTGTCAAGTCAAGTGTCAATGTCAAAAGTACCAAAACAAACATCTGGGCCGTCCGTGTTTTTGGAAATAAATTCAAAATTTTAAACATGTAACTCAAAAAGCAATATGAAACATAGAGTAAACTTTTTCGGCAGTTTATTAATAATAGTTACAATCGTGTATTTGAGTCAACTAGTCGTAACAGAGATAGTAGAAGATGAAAGTGCTTTGGTGGATGAGTGGCTGGAGCAGAATGATCTTAGTGAATACAAGAAGCTTTTCAGAGATTATGGTGAGTATCAGAATAAATTTAGTATCTGGCTTCTTCCTGCTAATTTGATCTAGTTTGTAATACCCTAAACTGTGGTCTCAGATAAAATTTTCTGTGATGAAATCCTGATTGTGTGTGTATTCGGTCAGCATCTACTTATTTAATCGTTTTAAACTTTGTTAATATTTCAAGTTGATATTAACTGTATTTTTTCAATGTAAATTATTTGCCTTCTTGTGGCCTGCCTGCGACTTTGTTCTCGCAAACATTGGATTTTTCCTCCATCCTGTTTTATCCAAAGGGAGTATTTAATCGGGATAAAAGGTATCCTATCACCCAAGTCTGCATATAACCTGTCTGTATACCAAATTTCATCAAAATCCATTTAGTAGTTTCAGTGTGATTGACAAACAAACATCCAAATATCCAAACAACCAAACTTTTGCATTTTTAACATTAGTGTGATACTACATCATCTATGATGTTTAAATTTGATTATTTCAGTTATTTTTCGATCTGCTATTCTTGATGCTATTTCTGGCAGGCATAGTTCAGTGACAGAAATAAGTATAACTAAATTGGGCATCTTGTTATTATGTTCACTTGTGTGCTTAAGTTTGCCTATTCTCAGAACTGGTTGAGTTCCAACATTTAAGTTGCTTAAGATTTTAATATACATATCAGTTTGATATACATTTTCAAAATTTCTTAGTATTGACATAGTATCAAATACTTGGATTATTTATACTAAAGAATCTAAGCCTCTAGCTGTCAATGGATGTTTTATCTGAACTGTTTTAAGAGGATTGTAAAACAGGCAGAAGCAATTTTATAAGTGTTTATTTTTTAATTGTTTGAGCAATACTAATACTTTGGTCAAAAAATATCTGTTCTACTGTGGCACCTCATTTTTTTAAGTAAATTATTATTTTGTTTACACTCACTTTATTATTTGATCATCCTATAGCCACAAATATCCACATGTACCCATATTGCGTAAAACCAATTGTGCAAACAATTGAATTGACTGATTTTGTAAGTTCTAGTACAAGCTTAAGGCCTAACTAAATGAGGCAATTCAACATAGCTTTTGTTTTAATTGTTTTGCAGCAATCAAGAAATTGTAAAAAAGGAAAGAAATAAATCTAATAAAATATTTTTATTAATAACAATAATAAATCCATTTTTTTTCCTATTATTAAGCTAGTCTTATCCATCCTAAGAAAAAGAAAGAGACTCATTGCGTGCCGAGATACGATAGTCACATGATAAATAAACCATGCTGTTCAGTATGCAGAATATGGGCCACAAACTATTGTCTGTGACTTTATTCAAACAAATATCAATATTAAAGAGCGCTCTGATATCCCGCTATCCCCTGACGTCGCCTCACCCACTCGACAACCCCATCCCCCTCCCATGGAACCGTGCTGGCGGTGGGGGGCTGAAAGCGCTCAGTCGCGCCGCAGCCACAGCGCCGGGCGCACGTCTCTGCCAACCCATGCATATCTTCGCGGTTCAAAATGATCGCTTTAATCCTCTGTGTGATAAAAATTTATTAAAATATCGCCCAATCCATCCCAAGCTTCACTAGCTACGTTAAACGTGATCAAATCTAATACAAACTACAAGAACTCCATTCAGCAAAGTGATCCTTTGTACTCGATGTAAATAACCCGATAAAAGGATAATTTCTATGTGTATAGAGCATTGATGTTCCTCGGTTTTCAAGTTCAAAGGCTGGACATTACTTTCGAACCCGGTATGTGGCAGTTTGAGGATTCGGAGATATACTCCATCGGGATGATCCACCCTTCGCACAGCAGGCACTCGGGGCTCTCCATGCTGTCCAGTGTCTCGCAGTTCTCAGGTATTCATCATTCATTAACATGTAATGTTATTGCGTAAAGTTAAGAAGCTTTTAGTCTCCGTCCAAAACTCTATCTACCGCCTTGAGTAACTTTGCAGCAAGTTTGGTAAAAGGCGCCCAAACAAAAGTTTGGATGTTTGATGATGAAGCAATTTATTAATTGTTTGATGAAAAAGTAGCTTCGGATTTATTGTATACGTTCATCGTAAGTGGTCCTTTGTTCGTTTTGTGCCCATGTAATAAAGGTCGAACGTTGATCTATCGATATCATTATTACCTGTAATAAATAATATAGCCTGTCATATGGCATACTCGTAGCTACACAAGTAAAATATGATTTTAGACTAGGACGTTATTGTCGTTATTTACTCTTTATTGCTTCTCAACCAGCGACCAACTAAGCGATAAGACCGCCTAAATTTTACACCTTTGTTAAAATTGTCTGTTATTTTGTTTTGTGTTTTACAATAAAGTGTTAATCAATCGATCAATCAATCTTTCTTTGTTAAACTTGTCTGTAATTTTGTTCTGTGTTTGTACCTACATACAATAAAGTGGTATTATATCTAACTATCTAAGGATTAAATAAATTTGCGTTGATAGTAAGCTCATAAAAGTCCGTTGCCTGGCGGAGAGAGGGCGGGAAGAGCGGTTCTGCTTGGTTTAACCCCGGTCACTTTAAATATAGCATAAGTAGATCACATGATTTGCCCATATCTCTGTAAAAAAAAAATGATACTCCTTTAGCAGTCGGGTACACGTAGGTAATATCAGGCAGGTTTGTAGATGATGCGATAACTAATCATAATATTCCATTCCACATAAAAAAAATTGCCTGAGTGTAAATTTTTGTCTTACGATCACAATTAAAAGTTTAAAACTTAACGCCTAACTAAAACATGAGTTCTGCGGTAATCGTGTGTGGTGAATTTAAAGGAATTCTGTATGTCGTCTGTTCTTTGTCTGTGAATAAAATGGATTGTTTGTGTGCACCGCGGCGAGCTAGGTTCGGTGCTCTTAGCAAATTAGCAGAAAGCTTTGCAGAACTTTGTTTTCGTAATAAGATTGTCTATCTGCATTAATAAGTCTTGAAAAAAAATCTTTGGGAGTCCCGTTCGCTCGTTGGTTGGTTATTGCTTCTGTGGTAAGAAGCACTAAGCACTGCTAATGGCAAAAGCTGGAAAATGCCACCTTTGAAGCTAGGATGTGGTGGCGTGTGTTTTATAACTGTCATTTTTTGATTTACGATGACAGAGAAATAGCCAGTCGCCCGCTAGTTTTTGTTATTTCCTTTTCGATTTGAGATTGGATATTATGCTGTTTCGATTGTGCAAGATGTATAGATGAGAAAAGATACGTATTTTTATTTACAAAAGTAAATTGAAGTAAATGCAATTATGAGTTTTTTTAGACGGTTTCAAATTCAATGTTTGATTTCTTGCTGACGTCTCAAAACATGTTTAACGAAGAGTCTACGTTAGAAATGTTATTGTTCCAATAGAATACACTATGTCGTAAAGTCTTTTCCCTTTTCCCGTGGTGTCCCAGCCACAAGAGGGAATTGTCCTCCGAATACGGCCGAGTGACTTCCACCGTTCCTTGCGCAGATCAGAGAGAATATGTCTATAGAGTTCCTTGTGCAGGAATTCCCGCGACAGTATAATGCTGTAAAGGCAGATTTTTATGTAAATGATACATCCTATCATTGGATCTTTTACATTACTTAAATTTTTACGTTAATTTTGAGGAGCTATCGTTTATTTTACGAATCAAATTGGAGAAAGATACACAATTTATTTTCTATAATTTATTCAGTACACAAAACGGAGTTGCAGACAGCGAGATCATACAAAGGATTGTGGTAAGGTGTACAAGAAGACTGTTAATCCAAATACATGTTTACATAGCAAGTAAAACGAAATGAAGATGTATGTGACCAAGACTTCTAGCGTTCCTTGCACAGATCAGAGAGAATGCAAGGATTCCCGCGACACGGTAATGCCTGTGCTGTGGTAATGCAGAAATAGAAGAAATATAATTATTTATTTGCGTAAATGGGGTACGATTAACATTTGATTTGTTGGTCATCCTACAATAGTGCTAAGACCTATTTAGCCTTGCAAACAGCATGCCAATATATAAACATTATGAATTATCCAATATAGGCTGCTTAGTTTGCATATACAGGGTGTGGCGTAAATAGTGGTCCAAAGCAAAGGGGTCGATACACTGTACACTGAGGTATCACATATTAGTATTTAGAATTATATCAAGGGTGTTCACAATTTCTTTTTTGATTTTTTAAGAAGATTGGTACCTTGCGTTACACCCTGTATGATCCATAAATAGAATGCCTTCATTATGAGCTTTGTAAGTAGGCTATCGTATATTTTGCAATACGAGTTCGAGTAAGAGTTATGAGTTCAGTGAGAAATGAAAAAAAATGATGTTCCTGAAAATAGGAGTGATTACAAAACAACACTGTGTGATTTAGATAACATACGAGTACTCGTTGTTTTGTCAGCAGCTGAATCTACACCAAAAGGAGTATAACGAAAATGGTTCCCCGAAAGCTGTCATGATAAATGTGTTTGTTTCTTTTTTTCTGTGGTACAGACTCTTATCTTTGGGATTTTTAATACGTATGTACATACAGTTGTTTGTGCTACCCTATAACGTGAAAGATTATTACAAGTAGCGTGGATGAGATGTTTGCGCAGTAGTCTACTACTTAATTTTCCCTTTCTTCTTTCAACAAGGTGCTTACGCTTTGCTGAAAATTTGCTACATAAAGTTCCTAATGTAGTTTATCGACGATGGACTACTCGTATCTGTTACGACGGCCAGCACGTCACGGTAAACACTGTGGTCTCTTATGCGTTTGTGATACGGACGATTATGGAACAAAAATGGGTAGCCCTGTACTATCACTACTAATGCCTCGGAATTGCTCAAATATAGCAAACACAATATCCCCCCGTCTCAATTTTCTGTTTTTAAATTTCATACATCATTTACATATCACAGAAACCTTCACCTCACGCAAGGCTTAGAGATAGTTGGGTAATATTATATGTGAAAAGGGAAGTTGGCGGTGTGTTACACCACCGTGTCTCGGAAAGCACGTCAAGTCATGTCGGATTGCCGTCTCACCGAACTTTGAGAGTGATGGAACAGTGAGTGCACCTGTGTATTGCGCTCACACTTGTGCACTGTAATATCTCCTGCGTAGTTGGCTGATCTCTGTTATATATATGATTGGCCGCCGTGGTCGAAATTGGCCAGGAGGACTATATGTGAAAAGTAGGGGGTAGTTAGGGAGTGGTAGGCGAATAGTCCATCTGCAGTAGCTCCGTAGCGTGCTGGCCGCGGGCCAAACTGCCCCGGTGCCCGAACACTTTCGCGATCGGAAATTAACATTTTATTTACCCTCGTTTATATTAAATTAAGCTGAAAGTAACTGCCTTCATGGGCGCGTTACTTTGTTCTGCTGTCTAAAATATTACTTTAAAATGTTAAACTTTGTAAGCTGCAAACTGTAAACTCGTACAACAAAATACACATACAATACAAACATTTGTGTGCATGAACATGCCAGTTTGTACTGGTCTGGGTGTCATATGCATTTATTCAAGTTAATTTGTAATACCACTATTGATTCTGATATCTGCAACACAAGTGCTTAAGCTACTTTACCACGGAGTCAGATCAATGTATGTCTTGTTGTTGTTTATTTACCTATTTACTTACATTTACTACAAATAATTTCTGTATGATATATCTTCTACATAGGTATCATGCCATAGCTACCGGCCTTCTGAAGTCAGCGGCCCATAAATCTCTCTAGTTGCTGATATTTGGCACGATTTGTATGGTAAAGTGAAATATTTCTTTAAGTTTAAGTTTAACCTGTGGCACCGTTTGAATCCTTTCTTTTCATTGCAGTTCTATACTTTAGTTAGTTCATTCTTTACGTAAAGCGGGACGTTTTCCCTACCATTTTCATTTCATTTCAAAAGTTCTTTTTTGACAGAAATGTTAAAATTATAGTATACAACTTATAAATATACAGTTATACAGTAAAAAGGTGGTTTAACAACTTTGTTAGGCTACCCTACCGGCAACGACGATCGTCTGAGACTATAATAAGTTTCCGGATTCAGACTGCCTCGTTGGTGTAGTGGCAAAGTTTCTGCCTTACATCCGAGAGGTCCTGGGTTCGAATCCCAGGTCGAGCCAAAATCGTTTCTGAGATTTTCTGTCATGAATTTCTCAAAAACAGCTCGGAGTCGGGAAGTTGGCGGTGTTACACCCCCGTGCCTCGGAAAGCACGTTAAGCCGTTGGTCCTGCGCCTGATCTCTCTCCGGTCATGTCGGATTGCCGTCTCACCGAACTTTGAGAGTGATGGAACAGTTAGTGCACCTGTGTATTGCGCTCACACTTGTGCACTGTAATATCTCCTGCGTAGTTGGCTGATCTCTGTTGAGATTGGCCGCCGTGGTCGAAATCGGCCAAGAGGACTATTATGTCTCCGGATAATTTATCGGTTCGTCGCTCTCGCGCGGTCATCTCGTCGCGTTTTCCGCCTCGTAAGCTTTATTCACTTACCTTTTTCTCAATGTTCGCAGAACCTTACAGTACATCATGTTACGTTTCACCTACTCTAGAAAAATGAGCCTTATGGTGTGTGATTTAGGATTCTCTTGCAATGAAATGTAAGTCGCTTTATGTTAGGAAGAATGTTTAATTGCCGGAATGGGGATGAATTGGTTGTTCCATTCAGAACATGGTATGTGAACAATGTGGCCTATTTGTCTTATAAGGCTTGTTTACACATAGATTTATAGAAGGCATTGCTTTTTATGCCCTGCCTGCTCGTTTCAATTATTGCAGAGCACTACCACTTGGGACACAGCATCCTGTATGTTGAATTCCTACAGTATTTCCTTGAACAAAATCAAAGTTGACTATTAACCAAGAGGTCACGGGTTCGATACCCGCACTGTGCAAACATTTGTTTGCCTGTTGGTACTGGTCTGGTGTTATATATATTTATTTAAGTTTATTTGTAATACCACTGTTGATTGTTGATATATGTAACACAAGTGCTTTAGCTACATACCACGGAGTCAGATCAATGTATGTGATGTTATTGTATATTTATATATTATATTTATTTATTTATAAAATCGCTCGTACCGCTTAAATCCGCTTTGTGTGACATGTGCATAACAGACAGGAATAATAAGCAATAACTAAAATAGTATCATGTTACGACCGACCGCAAACCAGTTGCACTTCTTGCTACGAATAGATGAGCTCGACTTGGTAGTTGACGGCTTCCCGCTTCCCTAACTAACGCGTGAATGTTTGATCAGTCAGACTGGCTGATGCAGTTGAAGAGGAAATTATATCAGGCCTCTCTCTCTCTCCAGGTTTACATCTCAGTTTCATCGACTGCACTCTTGTTTTCAATTTGATCATATCGTCACTCTAGCCCCACCTTCGGTATATACACATAAGTTTTTTTTGTTTCGA
Source organism: Pyrausta despicata (assembly GCA_963921415.1). Taxonomy (NCBI): domain Eukaryota; kingdom Metazoa; phylum Arthropoda; class Insecta; order Lepidoptera; family Crambidae; genus Pyrausta; species Pyrausta despicata. The sequence continues at coordinate 16,667,083 of OY992851.1, read as the reverse complement.
AAAAACAACACTTAAAAAATTCTTTTCGGCTCCGGTCATCGGGGAGGAATCGAACCCCCGACCTTTGGAAGTCCGGTCCAATGCTCTGACCACTGAGCTACCGAAAACCTTAATGGAGTCGTTGAATTTTGTAAGTGCTTTTTAACGCTTTGAGCCAGCGTATGTTTCATCAATGATTGTGGGAGACACCCTCAAATCACCCAAAAGAAATATTTTTACAAATATTTTAACAATCGTTTTTTTTTGTTTGTTTCAATTTCTTATCGTTGCCTATCTAATAACTAAAAAGCGGTACAAGCGGATTTTATAAATAAATATAAATATTCAATAACATCACATACGTTGATCTGACTCCGTGGTAAGTAGCTAAAGCACTTATATTTTAGTTATAAGATTAATGAAAGGAGTATGAAACAATTGAATTATTAATAGAATAGGATTATAGGATCGAATTTGAAATTAATGAGGTCTGTTTTTCGGAAGCTTTATGTGTTGAATCCTCTTGAATGATGCTGTAAAGGGCCTTTTTAATAGCTTCCATGCTCTATATAGAGCAAAGAGATACCTTTTCATTGTGACATCAAAGCCCTTCTGAGGGCTCGGAGCTATCTCCTTAACATCATTACGTATGCATCCGGCTTACATACGTAGTGAAGTATCATCATCGTTAAGCTCCAGTCAGATGTATGTTACTACAGTGGCGAGCAACCAAATCGACTCAACGTTTAAGCGTGCACCTAATTCCACCAACTTGGCATCCTGTTTTAGCCAAGACTCAAGCTCGACCCGCACTGCAAGACCTTAAGATACTGTTATCTGATTTTGTGTAGATAGGAACGTAACTTATTATTTTTGAGTGATGGTAGTTGAATATTTTTTCAAAACTATGTAATGACAACTAACTAACACCTTAGTCTGCCTGTGACTACGGACGCTGAAAAGGGTCCGAAACATCAGGTTAAAATCAAATGTAAATAAATCGCGAAATAATCCGTAAAAAACTGTATCATTTACGCAACGCACATATGAAATGAAATGTTATTTCTGTCTTGAATCAAAAATCAGCCTTCCTAAATTATACACTATATGAATGCGTGTCTCTCCAGCATTAAATCAATCAGATAATTGTCCAATTGGCCATATTTATTAAGAGTTTCTTTAATTATCTTTTCATATTACTGTTATCATTAAGCTTGAGCCTTGAGTTTGTAATCCATAGATAAAAATTATGCATCAATTAAATATTTTACGCAAATGACATCTAATTGTGGTAGCGTAAGTGTTGAGTCGATTTGGTTGCTCGCGAGTGTAGTTCTAGGCGTAACTTGGAAAATGTATGCGCCATTTGAACGGGTTTCGGCGTTGCCAGATGCATTTAGGTTGCAGGGTCCTACGCCTCGGTCATTGGCCCAGTTTCGCGGCCTACTTAAGGCCATTGTTCCTGATGATGGCTTACAGCGACTAAAGCCGAGCGTCTATGGAGATGGAAATCAATGGCTGACGCGCATGCAAACCTATTAGAGTCCTTCACAGGTGCAATGGCCGCGTGCCCTACTTCCGTGTCCTATTTTCAGGCCACTGGTTTGTTTTGTGTTGATAATGTTAAAGGTTATTGATGATTCAATATGGAATAATCACGTCACGACACATTCGTAGGTACTAGTTCTTCGATCGATAATATTCTAAAGGCTCTACCTACTTACCTTATGAATTATATCTGATTAAAATGATGGTTTAAAAACTAAAAAAAAAATGTTTTTTATTGCTAACTAAAAAAGATAAAATAATTTCTGAGTACAAAGATTTTATATTACAGTAGAGTAAAAAGCGCTTTATGTCGTTTTCTTAGTTCTCTTTTTATAGTTGCCAATAATAGCATGATTTTAATTTATATTATACCAAGCACCCCACGCTTTTTACTCTTCTGTCATATAAATTCTTTAGTGAGTAGTTAGTTAATAAGGATAACAGAAAACTCTTATCAAATAATTGCATTGTCATCGGTACTTAATACGTGTGCAAAGTTTCAAATGAATCCGATTTCTGGATGTTGGTGAAAATTGAGTTCAAAGATTCCGTTACATACATACAGCCCGAGCTAATAAAAGCGTGTTTGGCGACTTGATTTGGCTTACAAGCTTTGACGAATGAAGGTAACGAACACAAGACGGCCACCTCATGTCAGCCGCTGAAATCTTAGCCCTTCGGGTGCGGTCCACCTGTGGCCCGGGAGAGGTCAGCGGCCCACTTCGCCGGCCTACTTCGCGCAACAAGTGACGTATGTGCCATTCCGTTACGCAACCGGGACGCGGATGAGACGATGCACCGCGGGACACTTGGGACGATCTTGCCCGCACTAATTAGGTACGCCGTCTAGGGATGGAGGTAGGGTTGCCAGATCGATTCTTCCTGTTATCGGGATCAATAACCGATTTTTCGGGATTTCAGGGCTTTGGCCGGGAGAAATAAAAAATAAGTTAATAATATTAATTATACATAACTTATTAAATTTAGTAAACAAACATATTTTTGCATTGCATAAGATAAAAAAAATATAGTAGGTATTTGTGACACATAAGAACCGAATGAGCATATTTATTGTTTTTGTTCTTGCTATAGGTAACTGTCCTTTTTTTACAGCATTTAACAACTTTTAAGCTTTATCGCTATTCAAAAAGATCTTAAACTTGTTTTTCGGGAGATTATTTCCTTTGTCGGGAGTCTGGTTCGGGAATTCGGGAGAATCCCGCCAATTCTCGATCGTCTGGCAACCCTAGATGGAGGGCGGAGAAAAATGAAACGAAATTGTGTTGGTTCTTCGGGGACTTGGTTTGCTTTTAGGTTGGAAGATGTTTATTCTAATTAGCTCCATTCATGAGATTATCTGTTTTTACAAGTTGAAGTAAATGACGTGATATACCTAGTTCATGCTATGACTGATTATTTCATCGACTCATTCCATGTGTGGTAAAGTATTGCACGATTAAGCGATTGGAAAAAAAAATATAACGAAATTATTTTCATATTACATTTTTTCATCCGCTCCATATCTTTTATCAGATTTGTATAAATGATTTTGTACTCGAATATTCCGAATTTTTAACTGTCGAGCAGCTGCGCAAATATTTGCTCAAGAAATTGCTTTCGTCGAAGTCGTTCTGGTAGGTTGAATAAGTTCTGTCAAGCTTTTGAGCTCCCAACATTTTATCTCAATGGCTCCCATTGCCTCCTAACTTACTGCTAGTCCCTGGGCTGTCCCAGCTGTGGTCAAATTCGATTCGTAGGCTGTACCGATCTCCAGTTTTTAATTTAGGAACTCACTCAGTAAAATTCTGATTGCTTTTCAAATTATAGAAGCCTCTAGTCACACTTGATATCCAACTCCTGCCTTCACTGCTGCATGCTCATCTTCTTTTTGTAATAACTTTACTGTTCAGCAAAGCCTTGGAATAAGGAATACTATTTTACGAGTTTTACTTACCTCATCATTATGACGTTTAGACATGGTTCAGACTACACTACCATTCCAGATGAAGACCTTATTACTTAGGTATAAGTCTCATTAAGACTTAATGATCAAAATTTTGTTTGTTTTATACGTTATTTCATTCTTTACCAGACTGTGTCTGTGAGATTTTACCTACTTTATTTATTTTTCGAATGCGTCTTTCGCTTAATTTTTTTTCGAGCCGACCATGAACTTTATCTCTTCTAATTAGAATCCGAAAATAAATAGCTATCTAAAATGAAACCTTCTTTTTTGTTTATCTTATTTGCTCTAAACTTCTTGCGAGCTTTCTAATGTCCGTAATTAATGGTTCGAAAGGCAAGGGTTCAATTTAGTAGCTTTGTGTAGGCGGTGCGTAAGTAAGCAAGGCTTTAGGAATGAAAAAGAGGTTTTAAAGACGTCCAGATTCCAAGAATGACCTCATCGTGTGCAATTTTTTTTAATATACAACTACATCACATACGAGTACATTGATCTGACTCCGTGGTAGCTTATGCACTTGTGTTACAGATGTCAGAATCAACAGAAATATTACAAATAAACTTAAATAAATACATATAACACCCAGACCAGTACAAACTAACATGTTCATGCACACAAATGTTTGTACAGTGCGGGGACCGAACTCGCGACCTCATGGTTTATAGTCAACTTCTTGACCATTACACTAAAGTGGTCGTCAAAAACGCAATTCAGCTAAATACTCTGAAAAATTACAGACAGATCTAATACAGAATCCGAAACAAAGGTATATTTGCACGACTAAATGAGAAGACAAACTTGAGAAGTTTTCCATACATCCGACACATTGTAATACCACAGGTATTACCGTGTTTTTCCAAATAAATATTTCTGATTTATGAAGGTATATAGTGTTATTTCATGTTCCTCTATACTCTCTCCACTTGTATGTTACTGTTACAATAAGTAAGCTTGCACTTTTATTCCTTTGTAATGAACATTGTGGTCACCTAAGCCCTGTCCAAATTAGGGCAAGCAAAGTCGCGATCTCTGCTAGTTGTAAATAAAAATGGTTTTATGTAATAAGGGCATTACATAGTACCTTCAGCTAATAGGCTTGTTTCCACTATGAAAGAAATATTCAAAAACTGATTTACTCTAAAATAATTCATAATTTCAGATGCCTTTACACTAATATTTTTCTGCAGTTCGTATAATTTGATTTTTAATTGGAATTCAAATGATAATTAGTCACTCAGTCGGCATTGCACGCGATGACGTCAAAGTGTGTTATTCCCATACAAACTCTATGAAGAAAAGCGTTTTGACAGTTGATAAAAAGTACGTCAACGATTGGTGGTGTCAACTACCGTATTCCATTTATATTAGATACAGCAATAAGAGATCAGTTTTCGCGTTATAAAACTGCTTACGTTAATAACTTTAGCCAACCCTAATTTTATATTTAATCTTTATGGCCTTAATGTGCCCGTTTATAACCAAACCTTGAGAAAGTTTGTCGTGAAAACGAATTCGATCCCTCGACTCGGGAGAGGGAATTGTGATTAAAGATGATTTTTTCATGAATGAGAAATGCCCTTTTGAATATCTCTTAAGATTGTTTTTTGTTAGATATCTGGAATTCGAGGACCCTTCATTTCCCCTTGACCTCGGGGCAAGTGTTCGATTTGCATAATGTGATCCTGCGGGATGGAGCGAATAAATCTGCGGTTTATTTTGTTCACACTTTGTAATAGGCATTATTATACAGTCACAGAGACCATTTAATTATTTTGCCATTTTAGGTGCTGCTGACGTAGCACACACATACATAAGAGTAAGTGTAACTTACACTATGTACCTAATACGATAACAACCGCTGCGACGGTTGGCGCGCCAGAACTAACTTAGTCCCGCCCGTGTACGGTACGGAGGCGTACTAAACGCACACTTCTACCCTAATAATAAATGCCGTAAACAGCCAAATCTATCAATTATTTCCACCCTTACACAAGCCAGCTTGAACACTCATATTGACCCCCTACAGGACTCAACACCATTTTTAAATCGTATATTTTTCGTTATTTTTGTAGTACGTAAAAACGGGACGTTTCTATCAATAAGTACCCTTGAGTTTTCCAGCATAAAATATACTTCACAAAAAGTCGAGTTACTTGGTCACCGCGGTCTGAGAATTGGCTATGTTATCTTACATCTGTTATTTGCTGTAATCTTTGTAATTCTATCTTGACAAATTACCTCCACCCTTTATTTGTGATTGACGTCATAGCCATCGAGTTGCCTTTTGACGTCAGGCGGTGAATTTGTACAGTTCTTGCATTTCACGAAGGCGAGTAGTCTTTATTTGTTTTTAAACGTGTACATGCATAATGCAATAGTGTGCGTGTATGACGACGCGGTCAGTCGCGAGCGCGCTGTCGCTCAGGTTAGTTGTGTTTATTGTTTCCGGACGCTAATTGCCGTGAAGTACTGTCAGCATGTCAAAGCGCAAAGTTATCCATAGCGAGGTAAATATTTTTTTTCTAGTTTTGACATTAAATAAAAATGATTATTTTTTAATTTAAGTAATAGTTTAGTTTTGACTTTTGATACTTATTCAATTGTATATTTTATTGTTTTTAGGGTCGAGCAATCATTGCTAAAGTCTTTCACTTTCTAAAAGATGAATATAATTTTATGAAAGCAAATAACACTGATGGATGTGACCTAAGTCCATTAGCAAACATATTAGAACGAACTGCCCAAGCAACAGGCGTCAGTGAACGCACAGTAAGTAGGATTTTAAAAGAAGAGAAAGAGTTGCCATCTTCATCAACCAAGTTTACTTCACCCATGAAAAAGCGACGAAAAAGAGACGGTAAATTTAATTTAGATAATATGAATCGAGAAATTATTCGAACTACAATTCAAAATTTTCATATAGAACACAATGAACTTCCAACTTTGGCAAAACTTCAGTCAGCATTAAGAGAAAAAATTGGTTTTGACGGATGTTTGAGCACATTACGTTCGTTGCTTATAAAAATGGGCTACGAATGGAACAAAATTGAAAACAATCGTAAATCTTTACAAGAAAGGCATGAAATACAATTGTGGAGATTTAATTTTTTGAAAAAAATTCATGAATACCGTGAAGAAGGCCGTCCCATTATATATACAGACGAAACATATGTGCTAACTTCGCACGTACGTCAAAACACGTGGAATTTAAAAAAACTAGATACTAAGACAAAAGACAAGTCATTTTTAAAAAAATTGAGTACCGGTGCTCGTTTTATTATAGTGCATGCGGGTAGCAGTAGTGGATTTATTAAAGATGCTTCGTTAATATACAAAGCATCATCCACAACTGGAGGCTATCACTCAAATATGAATTTCAATAATTATAGCAAATGGCTGAATGAAAAGCTGCTGCCAAATTTACCAGATAAATCTGTTATAGTGATGGACAACGCATCCTACCATAATACTCGAAGTAGTAGTATACCTACGTCAAATTCGCGCAAGAGCGACATGCAAAAGTGGCTGACGGAACACGGTATTCCTTTCAATGCACTGTCCCGCAATGTAGAATTGTATGATTTAATAATCAGAAATAAGCAGCGTTTTATTTCATATAGAATTGACGAGATAATAAAAAGCAAAGGTTTCGAAATACTACGACTGCCACCATATCACCCCGAATTAAATGCCATTGAAAACATCTGGGGTATTCTGAAAAATAAGATTGCCTCGAAAAATATTGGTCAAAATATGACAGAAGTTCAAAATTTAATAGCTGAAGGTTTAAACAGTATCGATAACAACATCTGGCTTAATACATGCAAGCATGTCGAAAAAATTGAAAAGGAGTATATGAAATATTTTGATTATGACTTTGAATTTGTAATTAATGTGGGTGAATCAAGTGATAGCAGCACGACTGACTTTGAAACTAACGAAAGCAACAGTTTTTCCGAAGAAGATTAAGGCGACACATTTTTCACATACGTAAAAATAGATAGAAATTTGTTATTAAATAGTTCCAGCCTAGCCTTATTTTCATAATTTTGCCATATCTTGAGTTCAATTGTATATCCTTATTTAAGTCTTATGTTTCGCTTAAATTAAAACTTAAACCCAAATGTAGAAGAACATAATTTTATTTTAATACATTCCCTTATTTATTATTTATTTTAAATAATAAACATTTTAGTTTAAAAGTTTTGTTGTTTTATTTTATTATCAATTGAACATACAAAAATATTGGTATTATTTTTATGCTAACCATACCCGCTTTCGTTTTCACGCACACATCGACACATATACGGACACATATTTACCACAAGTAAATTCTGCTCGACTTCGTGATTTGAAAGAACTATACCGAGTTGGGCTAAAACTCGCGTGTTTTCAGCTGATGGGATCGGAACTTATGCTTAGATTGTACAGCAGGCGGCACAACAGTTTTGTTGAAAAACGGTCTTTATTACAACAGGAAAAGGTAGCGTGGTCAGGTTCACCTTGCCATGCTGTCGGCTGTGCCTTCGCGTGACCAGAACGAACGGCTTTGCATATTCCTGCCTTAATTTACTTCCACTTAATGAACTTTCTTTGTTTTAGATTGTAGGTTAGTAGTTGTTGATTCATGTTTGCAAATTCGAAGCTAAATTGTTTCATGCGTAAAAGCTGTTAGTAAACATAATATTGTGTTTTCCTCGACAGCGAGTGTGACCAATACTTCAAACACCTTCTGTCAATGTTAAACGCGTCTCGTCCGTTTGTCGCGATGAGTTGGTCACGTAGAACAACGGCTTAGCTCTCTAGCTTGAGAGTAATTGACATGTAATTTTTAATCGAAGTTATTTTCTCATAAATTTTGAGATTAATCAAGACTTATGCGAACGAGGAATTCTAACTCTCTTTATTGCATATAGCTCGCTGTATTTTTTAAAAATTTTGACCAAATATACTAGCCAGTCTATTTTTATAAAATCCATCTTTTCAAATTGTCTACACGAGTAGGTAATAAACCATAAAATTTCGCATATTTGCTAAAGTTGCGTGCACGACGATCCCTTTAGAGACACGCGATCTCCTTCCACCTGGCTGAGTTGGCCACTAGTGGGATAACAGGGCATATTCTTGTCAAGTAGAGCTACCTAGAGTTATTTTTGACGTGACAACGTCTTATAAATTGGTTTGCCGGGTGACACCTCAAGAAACTGCGTTACGCTGCTCCGCTCACGTTTCGCGCGAGAGAGACAGAGCGAGAGAGAGAGAGAGAGATAGGCATACACACCGGTTCATGTTATACGAATGAATATTCACATTAAAATTATTTTACCACTCAGAGTCGTTGTCACGTAAAACTTTCGCGCGTATACCGACTTTACAGGCAACCAATTTTTTTCAAGTACATCCCGCTTTGCGAGAATCATTGCTGGCTATTTAACATCGAATTTGAAAGCTTAAGTTGCGAACAAACTAAGTAACATGTTGTATAACTTGTTTTTTATAACACTTCCACATTATTTGGCAATGTTTTTTAACTTTGTAACATGTGACAATACGTACACATTAGAAAAACAATGTTCTATAACAATGTTGTATGTATGACATTGCTTGTGTTGCAATCTTTGCATCTCGCTCTTGTCATATAACTCTATTGATTTTTTACACAAATCGTTTGCCTTGTGTTTTATAACATTCAGCCTCCACATTACTGAAACATGTAAATTAACATTGTTTATATTAACATGTTATGTCTCCCACAATCATTGATGAAACATACGCTGGCTCAAAGCGTTAAAAAGCACTTACAAAATTCAACGACTCCATTAAGGTTCTCGGTAGCTCAGTGGTCAGAGCATTGGACCGGACTTCCAAAGGTCGGGGGTTCGATTCCTCCCCGATGACCGGAGCCGAAAAGAATTATTTAAGTGTTATGTCTTTTCGAAATTAAAAAATAGCGTTGTAAACGCAAAAAAAAAACTTAACAAAAAAATGTTATGTTATATCATTTGTACGCACCTTTAGGAGGTCATAAAAGTCAATTTACTAAATTTTTTTAGCATTAACAATGCAAATTTCTTTACAATGTTTAATTAAAACACATTTAAAGAAATATGAACTGCCACAGGCGAGACTCGAACCCGCAACTCTCGCAAGCCGGGCGATTGCTTTCCCAATTGAGTGACACTGTGACACTTAGGTACTAATCGGTTCGAATTTCTTTCTAAATGCTCCTTAGGCTGCAGCCATCCATAATTCATCATCACTGTTGCGGTTAGCTACCTACAACATCCGAATGAAACACCTTTACAGCTGTACGGCTTGCGAGAGGTGCGGGTTAGAATTCTTTAAGTATATTCTAATTTCACTTCATAAAAGTCGTTTGTCTGTAGACAGTTGTCCATCAGGGGCACTTTTACGCTCATGGTATCTGAAAAAAATTATCGTCACTTGTAAATCATATGCCGCTTAATCATAGCGACGGGCAACAAATTCTTTAAACTCAAGTATAATGTGAAAGTTGAACTTTTGGCACGTAATAAACCATCTTTTCACATTCATAATCGCCAAGTTATTTACGATAACACTGAAATCATGCTTCGCTGCAAAGTTCGCGAGTCGCGACTTCGCGTGCCGAGAAGAAGGTAGTCATTCTTCGTGTCGACTCCAATGTACAGCCACACATTAAACACAAACTAAATCTGAAAGGTAACCAGTATTTATTTGCCAAACATTTCTGAATCTTACTGTATGGTCATTCATGTTAAGAAAATTTTCAACACGCTATAAAACTTTCAAGTGGAATAAAAATATAATAAAAAACATGACTAATGGATGCTCGTCCTTGATTTAACATAATTTTGCACAATTTTCCCTTTAATGACTCAGGAAATGGAAAAATCCATGTGTGCTCGCTCACTCGGTTCTCTTTAATAGCTTGACCAGTAATAACTTGTAAAAGTCTGCAGCCACAGGGCCAAGGTCGCCGGTTGCCTAGCAACAGGCACCCAACAAACCGTCCGTCACTTCCACGGTAAATATTCTGAACTTTTTGAATAAAGAATGGTGAACGTATTTACGTAACTTGGAAACACCGTGTTGGGCGCCAAATACGTTTGGTAGCTATTTCTTGACTAACAACTCTAGTCCTGATGGAATAAATAGTTAAGTTCGAAAGATTTAAGACGAAACCAGGTTGGTTACATTGTATGACTTTTGATGATGAACTCACAAAATGTAGTTTGGAATGCTTTTGCACACACAACTGTTGAGTCTAAGAATAATATACACTGCGAGTACTTAAGTTTAAACATAATATTTGTAAATTAAATTAACAAGACACATTTTTGCATCGCATTATTTGCTAGTCACTTCTTAAAAAAAATGGTAAATTATAACAATTTATGGCTAGAAATTCACCGCAACATCTTCAAAGCATTTGTAAGATTTTTTTCCAAACTTTCAAACTCTATTGGTGTGTGACGAAGTATCACAGTATAATTAATAATTTTAGTAAATATTTAGCATCATCATCAAAGAACGGCAAATACACTTATTTCATCGCACCAAGCCAATTAACATCTCATTTTATCAGCCTTTACATTCGTCCCATTGCTGGGCAAAGGCCTCACTTTAACTGTGTGGTACAAGCCATACTCCTCCACGCAGGTTCAGTGCGGATTGGTGGAGAGTCGTGTGTATGCTAAGTGACCAACTTACTTTCAGATGTGATTAAGCCGCCCTTTGGACCTCTGATCAGCCTTAACGACTAATATCTATCGGTATTAACCGGGACCAACAGATTAACGTGCCTTCTGAAGATTAGAGATGCTTGTAAATAGACATCACTTATAACGTTAGAGTGGTCACCCATCCCAGTAATGAGCGCGCCTTAGGTTGCTTAACTTAAGCTCTGCGCGACAAGCGACCCTATCACATATTGATCTCTCAATTAACATGTTAAAGTTAAAACAAATTTAAATCCTCACCTTTCGTCGTCGAGGTATTTAGTTGGAATCGTACTATTTTCACGTCAACCTCCATCACCGCGCGCCCTTTGCTTTCAAAACCTTTTATCGCACAGGGCGGCCCACAGGTAATGACATTTCGGGAGTTCAAAGTATTTTTAGACGGGACATTCTGAATTCTCACTGCTGTGGTATTATTGACTCGACTGAATTTCGTAGCGCTTGTGAATGTAGACTATGTTTTGTATCTCTGCTCTGTAATACATTGTATGAAAAACGATTAAGCTTAACTCTAACTTTGCTGTAAGATCTTTAAGTTTAAAAGTTGGGAAAATTCGTTCTGGCACACTAAATTATCAGAAAAGTATTTCACAGAAATGTACTCGTATGTCATGAATGTGGTTGTCATTCAATACACGTGCGACTCCGGCCAGCAAATGCACTTGGTAACACTCAGCCCCGTCTTGCAAAACACTTTACTACACGTGGGATTCTCAAGAGATATTGTCACCTCGACTGAGTTTGAACGCAGTAGTTTTTATGTAATGAACTGCCACAAAGTTATGGCTGTGTCGTTCGGTTTAAGCGCACTATGAATATTATACCATAGACTCATCTGAACTCTTCAAATTCATGCGTTTAAAGTAGATGCTATCCGGCTCGAAGGACCATTTAGATGTTCGGGGTAAACCATGCATCTAAAGAATTGCTAAATGAAATGCTAGAGATTGAGGTAATGTAGAGTTTATTGTAAATTAACGTAAATTACAGAACTTTTGACACTGCTAAGTTGACGTGTGCACGCGATGTATGCACTGATTAATTGAGTGGGAAAATGGATTGTACAAAGTGCTAAATTGCTGATGGCGTGATTTGGGCGTAATATTATATGTACACAGTACACTTGAAATTTATGCGTTCAAAGTAGTTTTGTTTTGTCCCAGGGATCTCGACACTCTCCGGCTGCGGCGCCCCGGACCAGCTGGACCGGCTGCCGGAGCTGCCGGCGGCGGAGGAGCGGCGGCTGCGGCGCGCGGCGCACGTGCTGCAGCAGCGCCTCGTGCTGCGCCAGTGGCTCGCCACGCACCGACTGCAGCACGCCTACACCAAGTAAGTAAACTGCTGCATCACCATCATCATGTTGGCTCTTGCTTCATCTAGTATTGGACTCGGGCCTCCTCCCATTCCTTTCATTCTGGCGGTCTTTTGCCCGTCTCGTCCAATCATGACCTCCGTGTCTTCGAATGTCGTCAACCCATCGATGGGGTACCGGCGGGTAGGTAGTGATCTCCTTAAGCCGGGTTGAATCGTTGACTTAGCCTAGGAGTGTCAGTGATGCAAGGCTACAACTGCAGCATAGCAGAAGACGTGTGTCCAGCTCCTTTTTGAACCGGGATCATAACTGAAGACATTATTTCACTTGGTAATACTTATTATCTTCTGTGTTTATTACTTTGCAAAAGGGTTCTTCTTACTAAAACCATCATACCTCAGATTTATAGGTATGTAAGACCTTCGATTTCTATAGAAAGTCTTGTAACATACGCAATTTGCAGCACTCTTTCAATAGAAATATTCACAGTGAACCCAAAACCCCGCTGATGGAATGTGCGCAGAAAATTGAGAATCCGACAATATGCAACCCTTGCGTGATTTTCGTCATTATGTTTCCCCCGTCTGGAATGAATCTAAAAATTCATGCCGTATGTCGCGCTGCGAATGTGCCACGGTGTTATTAACTTCATACGAAAAGTAATGTATATTGACATCGTGGCGCCCAACGTGGTGTTATTCAATCTTGTCCATTAACGTCGATTCTGATGCAAAGCAATGTTATCATCGCCTATTGTTGTCAAGTGTCGTGTCGACTTTTGACATCGTAACCGAACACTATACACCAATGACATTAGTTATGCATGACGCTTTGAGCGGCGATGTTACAGTTGGGGATTGGATATATTCCCTCCTCGTCGGAGCTCTGTCATACGAGATCACAATGGGAACTATTTGGAACTGAAATTGAAGTAGTAAAAGCAAGATATTCCATTTTATGTTTAAACTTGTGTGTGTAGTCAGACAAAGGCAGTTCAGTGGAAAGGTTATGTGTTGGCTTGTGATTTTAAGCATGAAATTTTTCCTATTGATTTTCAAATTGTATTCAGCTCCACCGCGGAATTTTCAATATCCCGTGCCCCAGCTGCGACTGCTAAAAGTTATAATAATATACCTACAGTGTATGAGCCACTTTTATGATACAGCCTTTGTGAAAAAGACATTCGTAATACACGAGTCACCGGTTTTAAATTTGCAATGCAAAATACGAAATCATTTGCAGATATTAATCCCAACTCGCGAGTCAGTAAAAAATTCACGAAAGAAATACAATCACGTTTCACTCGCACTTTAACGAGCTCAACCGTTTTGATATTCATTGCTTTCCCCCCGCGCTTCATAACACTGTATTGAAATCTTTATCTTATGGCTCGATACGGGGGGGTAGTAACTTTTGTGTTATTTTTGGCGTGTGTTCTTGCTAACAAGCACTTATCTATCGGGCGAAGGCAGGCTAGGAACAAAGGCCGGCCCATCAATAGCATCTCACCTGCCATACATTGTTGGCAACTAGGTCAGCGAGGCGCAGTTTGCGGGTTCACCTTTTGATGCTATTTTGATTAAAACGTTCCGAGATAATCTGCGTTGATTTCCGCTTGCGGTACTGGTTTAATATAAACCGCCTGTTTTAGCGGTGGTTGATTGGAAATGATAAGCCGTATTTAGAGCAAATTTGTTGTATGTATTTGCCGGTATTCTGAACGTTAGGTTTATTTTAGCTTATTGCGAATTTGCCCTGTAATTTTCTCGCGTACTTGTTCGGTTTCTATGAATTTTACTTAAGACTTTAGTTAGGATTTCTCTACTTTCTTTGTCTCAAAGTTCCCAGGGTACTTCTGAGAATAAAGTATTTTTATTATATTATTTTTGTTATTCCTCTCCGAAGTTTTACTAGACGTCATTCGTCACTGACGTAGCATATGCATGCAATGAACCCATTACCGAATATTATTTGGTAACGAAGCGCCTTTGTCCTTTGTGTGAAAAGCGCCACTGGCGCATGAAAATACTTCGTTAAGCTTATGAAAGGTTTATTTACTAATAGGCTTATGATACCTACTCTGTCGAGTTTACTTGTAACTTTATTATATTAGTTACTTTATTTCTTATCTCTCTCTCTCTTTGATAACCATTTCTTTCATTTCTTCAACCGTTTCTGCATGTAACTACACCATGTTTTTCACCTGGGTACTTGTTTAATCTCTCATAAACATCACACATGCCATGATACTTCAATAGCAACCGCATACAGTGTTCTCAATCAAGATTTACGCTCCCAATCTTTAATCCTAGAAATATTACTCGTCCAGGTCGGTCCTTTTAACGTTAACGTCAGATAAAAGCCAGAACAGATATCAGGGTGCATTTCAGAGGAAATTAAATCCGCGCCACTCCGGTTATGTCACTTTTATTTATAGCCCAAAGGTGGCTTCTGATTTCTGTTATCGACGATAGCGACTACCCGTGACTTCTGCTTGTAGTATTATGTGAAGTTTCATTTTAAATTTTGTAGTAGTTTCTGTGTGAACAAGAAAATCCATACATACAAGGTGTCTCAAAATTCAACGATAAGCAGGCGCCACAAGCACACCACAAGGTACATTTACTCATGACTACTTGAAAATTAAGAAAAAAATATCTACTTTCTTTTTTAAATTTGTAGACATTTTATTATTGGAACCCATGCCGAAATCATAAAACTCGAGTGCATTACACCTATCTTGTACAATCTGTTGGGTAAGTGCTGGGAAGCAGGCCATGTGCCACAGGATATGCGCGACGCTAACATTGTCACTCTTTACAAGGGGAAAGGTGACCGCGGTGACTGCAACTATTACCGTGGAATATCCCTCTTGAGCATTGTAGGCAAGCTTTTTGGTCGCACAATCTTGGGAAGGCTCCAGAAACTAGCGGATCGCATATATCCCGAATCTCAATGTGGCTTTCGTGCGCAGCGTTCTACAATAGATATGGTGTTCACACTTCGCCAGATACAGGAAAAGTGTAGAGAACAGAACACACCTCTGTTCGTGGCGTTCGTGGATCTGAATAAGGCCTTCGACACCATCAGCAGAGAGGGACTGTACACAGCACTCGAGAGCATAGGGTGCCCTCCAAGACTTCTCAGTCTTGTTAAGTCTTTCCACGAGGACATGAAAGGCAGCGTTGTATTTGACGGAAATACATCTGAACCGTTCGAAGTGCGCAGAGGTGTTCGCCAGGGCTGCGTGTTGGCACCTACCTTGTTTGGTATTTTCTTCTCGTTGCTACTAAAAGCAGCATTCGGCAACGACCAACAAGGAATCCACCTTCATACTAGGGCTGATGGGAAGCTGTACAATACCTCGCTTCTGAAATCCAAGCGACATCGTGAGGATTTATTCGTAGACAGTCTTCTCTTCGCCGACGACGCAGCTTTCGTGGCCAGTTCCACTCAAGGGCTTCAAACCATGATCGACAAATTTGCCCGATCTTGCGACCTGTTCTCAATGTCAATCAATGCCAAAAAAACCGTAGTACTGACCCAAGGAAGCGCAGAGATTGCAGCCATAATGTTGGGTGGCACTCCTCTGGTAGTAGTTGACAAGTTTTGCTACCTAGGTTCTACCCTGTCGAACAATCTGTCGCTTGACGCGGAGATAGACATTCGTATCGGCAAGGCAGCGACCATGTTCGGGAAGCTCAGTTCAAGAGTATGGAAGAATAAACATCTTACCACTAAGACTAAGATGATCGTGTACCAAACATGCATCTTGAGCATACTCTTGTACGGAGCGGAAACCTGGACATCGTACGCAAAACAAGAACGTCGACTCAACACTTTCCATATGCGTTGTCTACGTAACATCATTGGCATCACCTGGGCGGACAGGATCACTAACGAAAGGGTTCTTGAAATAGCACAGCTGCCGAGCCTTACCGCCTTGCTCAAACAGAGGCGTTTGCGGTGGTTGGGGCATGTGCACCGGATGGAGCCCTTCCGTTTGCCGCGGTGTGTCCTGTTAGGCGAAGTAGCGAACGCAAAAAGAGCCGTTGGGAGGCCAATGCTTCGTTTTAAAGACTGTGCAAAGCGGGACATGCACGCCTTTAACATCAAACAGGAGGGCTGGGAGAAGTTTGCTGATTCCAGGAACGAGTGGCGTAAACGTGTGAAGGATGGACTTAAAATTCACGACGATGCCTGGTTCAATGTGCTGGCTGACAGAAGGGAAAAAAGGCATCAGAGCGGCGATCCACCTGCCGCTGCCTTCCCGTGCCTTAAATGCGGAAGAGTTTGTCGCTCTCGGATTGGCTTATTCAGCCATAATAAGAAGTGCCTTGCAGCAGACACTGCTTAAATCGTCTGCTATAGACGGATGAGGCCTATGATGATGAGACATTTTATTATATTTTATTTAATGTATTGAAACTTGTCGAAATTTTACGCTCCTTATGATACTTTAAAACTTTTATGACTACTGTGTTTTAAACATTTCTGTTTTTTTTTTGTAAATAGTACTGCAACAGTAGTTTTCATACCTTATTTTTAAACCACAAGAAGTCAAAGTGGACCGAAAGTATAAGTTTTTAATTTTTTTTGAGAAAAAATAAATTTTGTTTGACTTTTGTGTAAATTCTACAGGCAGGCATTCAGGATTTTTTGAGGATTGCCATGGCTAGCAGCAAACAGTACTCTTTAGTTTACTGATACAAAAAACAACAGAATCATTTAAAACATTGTGTTAATAGTAGTTAAAAGAATTATAAGGCGTGTCAAATTCGACCAATTTCAATTCTCTTTAATAATTTGAAAAGGAAAGTAGTGTTTTGTCCTTACTTTTTATAGGTAGTCATGGATTGGTGTACCTTCTGTCTTTTATAATGTTTGTCTGCTGAAGCACAGTGACACGCACGACACGACCCTAGTTGATATAAATGCTCCACGCTTCATTGCATCGGCAACTGCACGACGTCCGATGAAATTCATGCCACCTTTTTTATTATATGTTTGGTTTTACCGTAAACGTGGCGTTTTTTGGCATCGTACAATCGGGCAAATGTTCCGCAAGGCATTATGTCATTCTGCATTTCCATTAAATCACATTTGAAATCCTATTATTTCTGCAGGGTAATCTTGCATTGAGAGCTTTTCGTTAATAGGCATGATGACACATATCGTAAATATTTTCAAGACCATGGTATTTAAAAAACTTAACATACATGAAACAAGTAAAACTTATTCATTTCCAAAAAGCTGTAGGAACCAATTTTTATTTACATAAAATTAAATAAATATTCAGTCAATTGACTTCGATTTCTGATACTACGAGTATATTATGACGTTTAATTATAGTATTCCCATACAAAAGCTATGAGGCATATCGTTTTGACAGATGATAAAGTGTATGTCAACAATTGGTGGTGTCATCTACCCTATTCTGGATCCATCTAATAATAAACTTGAGTATCATAAAGTTGGGAAGCTCTTCAACATCAATTAAGTATATTCAAACTCGTCCGTAAAGTGGCAAGACATAACTAGCCCTATGAGTGAGGTAGAATTAGTTCGTCGTGTTGTTTACCCCGACTCGTAGAGGAATGGATTCAGCAACTTCAGAGATGCGACAGAAGGCTAACTCTGCAAAGCTTTTTTGTAAGCTTACGTTTGCTGCAGCCTTCTCTGTTTTCCGCGGTCAAAGGAGTCGGTAAAGTTGATGGAATCAGGCATTACTTTGCGGAAATCCATGACTAAAGCTGAAAAAGAGGATTATTTTAGTGTAGTGGCGAAATGCGTCGAGTGTTTTCTTAGTGTCAGTGTTGTGATTCCAGGTGCATACTCTGTGTCACGTTGTGAGATGTATTGTAAGTCCTGCGACTTCCAGCTATAGTTTTTTCAGGTGGTTGCAGTTGGATGTACATATTTGGGTTCCTGCGCTGGCGTCGTTTAGTGGAAATTTAAAGCAAAATAATCCTCTTTTTCAGCTTTAAACAGTCAGTCAATTGCCAGAAACGGCACATACAGCATCTTAATAGTAAATCCTCACCATTGTACGATCTTATTGTCGCGTCGCCCTCGGGTGGTCAGAAACTCGGCATTCAGAGTTTTTGTTGCCGAACTTATATTAAAGTCTCGTATATTGTTTTGCTCTTTGATCATGAAAGAATCCGACCGCTAGCAGCTTTTACGCGAAACATAAAAGAAATAGTAATTTCTCTGCGGAATGCAGTTTGGTCTTCTTCGTAATAACGAGCAAAACTTTTGAAAATGACATGGAAATGTTATTAGTTGATATTGTTTTAATAGCGTAGCATTGGTACTTGAACTCGATTCAACTTTGTGAGCTCAACTTTTTTTAATCCATACTTCCATACTAATATTATGAATGAGAAAGTAAATCTATCTGTCTGTTTGTTACTCAATCACGCCTAAACCACTGAACCGATTTGCATGAAATTTGGAATGGAGATATTTTGATACCCGAGAAAGGACATACGCTACTTTTTACCGCGGGAAAATGACGCATTCCCATGGGAAACATTACTTTCCGGGGAATCTGATCGCATTCACTTCTAGATTACCAAAGATTTTAATTTATATTTGGATAAAATTGGTATTACGGGAAAACAACGCCTTTAAAAAAAACTACCTAATGCGAACGAAGTCGCGGGTAAAAGCTAGTTCTCGATATTACAAGTTAAGCCAAGCGATTGGTATTACGAGTACAAGTTAGTTTCAAAATTTGATTGGATCGTCATGTGCAATGCAAACCTGAGATTCGAGCTACCAACGATACGTGCTTCCATTAGTGTAAACGGCGAACGCAGATTGCGTTTACCGAACCGCCTGTTGGTAGTTAGCTAATCGTCACCGTGCAAATCGTACCCCGTGAGCAAACAGAGCTGTTTGCGTCACACTGTTTGTATAAGTTCGTTTGAGCGTCCCTTTTGCTAAGGATACAGATGCAATTACCTCAACTAGCTGATTGCAGGTAAAGAATTGTTATGAGTGAGTTAGAAATAACCCATTAGTTGCATGGCGTCGAACAGCTGATTGAATTTTTACTAAGTCGCTTTGACGTATCTGGACATCGTTTTATTTTGATAATAACGTTAAAAATCATTTATTGCAGTACCTTTACTAATCTAAAAAAAATTTTTTCAGTAGTAGTATATTTTCGGGTTTTAAATGATCATCCTGTGGCGACCTCTACCGTTCGCCATTACAAGCGCATGCCCAACGGTGGCAAGCACACCAGCGAGCACTGATACGGCTCCATAGGCTAGATGGGGCTGTTAGCCTTGTACCGGCCTAGTACCGCACATGAACTGCGGCATATAAGATTTAGATCTAGAATAATATAGATAGATAAATCAAGATGATGTCTATCGGACCTTGATCCCCGACCATAACACCCGGTCGGTAGGAAGCGCTTCTCTTTAGCTTCCTAACTCTAAATCTGTTGCGCTAAAATCCAAAGAATATTTTGGTCAAAGTTAAAAAAGTTTTCGAAGCTCTTTTAAGCGATGTTCTTTTCCTTCCGATTCTTAAAGTCTTAAGTTTCCACTTGCTTCATGAGAGTATTCAAAGTTCTGTAACAGAATTCATAGTCACACTTCGGCTTACGTGTCGATGTGTTCCCAACTGTGGTCTGTAACTCCTGCATGTGTAAAGTTCCCAGTAGCCAGCCAGATTGTTTGTTCCCGGGCTAGAGCCCCTTCAAGTGTGCACAGGAGTAGATGTGTTTGAGCTCGGCACACGTAGTTCCTCGTGCTTGCAGTGCAGTGCACGCGCTTCATACAAATTCGGTCGTAAATACATTAAGTCTTATTACAACTTGTTTTTGGTGTTATATGATTGTTTACTTGCATATAAATCTTCTATATATATATATATATATATATATAAAATGAAACCCGTTTTCCTTGGTCACGGCATCACGCGTGAATGGCTGGACCGATTTCACTAATACTTTTTTTGTTGTATTTGTTATTATTAGGAGAAGGTTCTGACGGAAACAAATATTAAGAAAATCTCTCAGAAATATTGAAAAATATACATTTAATTAGGCATATTTAAAAAAACGCTCGTAACTAATGTCAATGTCATTCGATGACATTGTTCAATCGTTGCAACACGCTATGGAAAATCGAGGTCTGTTTCGGATCAAAAATCAATAACTTCTTTATTTCTGAAGATTTTAATGTAAAATTTTGCACACATATAAAGGAATGTATCAAGTTTTATATGAAATGGTTTAATAACAATTTGCTTAAATGTAAGATATTAAAAATCTAAATCTAGCAGCAAAGTAGTGAATATTTTTACAATACTTATGCAGTTTTATGTGATGTGTACTGAAAATAACCACCATATACTTAATTTTAAAATACAAATCAATGCATAAGGCTAATTTAAAATAAAACTAGCTACTATCTTCTTAAAAAAATACTTCCTTAATTTTTAAACAATTATTGAATAAATGAAAGTTTAAAGCGTAGATTTGAAAATAATTTGGTTGAAAAAAAGACAGACAGATCTATAAACTGATTATGTTAGCTAAATGGATTATACTCTGTGAACTTCGGGATCGGAAATTAAGTCGTTTACTTTTAAAAGACAAAGGGTATCTTCATCAAGTTTCTTCACATTTTTGCAATATTTAATTATTATTTTCTTATGCTGGTTATAAACGGATCTGAAGTATGAAGAAGAGTATGAAATACGTCCTCATTAGTAGATGATCTAGAGCATTTACTGACATGGTGAGGGATTTTTTTTATAATCCTTAGCATAACTGACAAATTTTACAGCATTTATCATTACACCTGATGTAAGAGCTTGCAGAATTATGTAAAGTCGTGTAATTAAATTTAAATCCACTACTGTAATTTCAGCAGAGCAGCTTGCATTATAAATAATCTTCTAGTAGTGTTACCATCATTGGAGTTACCACTACCTTGCCGTGGTTGATCGATAATCAATCCTAGCTCATCACAAAATCGTTACCGTACCAATTTCATATTTTCTTGTTTAAGTCGTTTCTTTTCATCGGTTGTTGCTGACCATGTTTGAAAAGAAAGATTTTAATTTCTTACAATCTTTCTTTTGTTTAATATCATTTCCATACACCGAATCCATGCATGTAAAGTAGAGAGCCCGTATTGATAACTTTCTAGTAAGTAGTAGGTAGTGTGCAACTGGTCTGATAAAAAACACAAGCAAAACAAGGTGCAAAACTGATAAGGCACCAATATCTATCAATTGACAATAAGAAATAACCAAAAAAAAAACTGCAAACTATTGATGATAAATAGTGTACTACATTTGAAACCACAAAAGATAACACTTTTATGTTCTGCTTTTTATCACTCTTTAACCTATATCTTCACAAACCCCAAAAAGCCGCAGCTAATTTTAAAGAATGTTGTTTATGAATAACTAGGCTACAATCTAACATAAAATTTTAAGCACAGGGAAACGTTGGTAACAGTCAAAAGTCACGATGAAATAAATAAAATAAAAAATTTTCATAGTTTTTCCATTATAGCTACAATATTTAAGTAAAAAAAATAAAATTTTTACATTGTTCCTAAATCTAAATGAAATAACCTTTTTAGATATGTGCAATACTTCATACCAATTCTTACAAAGTTTCACATTAAAATCTCATTGAAACTCTTGAAGTTATTTCTCTCGCAATGTCTGTCTCTATGAACAATTCGGATTGTGATAGTACAGAATAATCATTTCTACATACTTATGTGACATGAGTACATAATTAACTCTTTAGCTATTGAATAAAATTAAAAAAAAAAATGTCATAAGTGACACTTTGAAAAACGATTTATGATATGCAGTTGTTCTACCATTTTCTACAGTGCAACGCTAAGGCGGTACGAAGTTCGCCGGGTCAGCTAGTAAGAAATAAAATAACATTGAACGATTTAAGGTCTCTTAAATTTGTACACATACAAATTTTATGCTTTTTTACAATAGATACTTAGAGACTTTTTGATTTTTTGGGGAGTTTCCGAAGACTGGTAAAAAAGGATCGAATGCTATAACAATCTTGATTAGTACTTATGCGTGACGTGAGCACTTCTTAGCCCTGCTTTCGTCGTTTGATGTCCCGCTTTCGCAACTTCGCGGTTTCTCTACAATCAAACCTTATGTTTCCCTAAACTGTGATTGAAAATATGTTATATTTGAGGGTAACATTTTATGATTTGTGACACTACCACTACTAACATTACACTACCCCGTTTTGTGGTTATGTGCATCAACATATAACTTGGTACCGTAGGTATATACATACAAGGTGTAACAAAAAACCCCGTTATAACTGAAGGGTGTTGTTGTGCCCGTAAACCTGAACAACTTTCGCTAAGAAACCTAGGTCGAAATCTCAATAAATCTTTTGGCTCTCCCATAGTAAATCGATCAGCTGATTGGCAATTTTTTATGGGAGGTCCGATTTTTTTTGAGATTTTGACCAAGGTATCATTGGGAATGTTGTGCAGTTTTCCGGGCACAACAACACCCTTCAGTTATAACGGGGTTTTTTGTTACACCTTGTATACGCCACTACTTTTTAAGTGTATCTAAAAATAAAATGGGGGTAGAACATTTATGGGTTTTGTCGGAAAAATATCGTGGTATTTATTTTTTAGCTTTTGACTGCACACACATGTACTTATACCCCATTTAATTCTTAAATATACTTAAAAAAGTAGCGGTGTATAATTTAAGAGATATAAGATTAATCATTAATCAGAATACAGAATTATTACATTAATCAGAAAAGTAGATCAAAAGATTAACAACTTGCCATCAATATCCTGTTCCTAGATTTAACATAGTTTTGAGAGTACTCGTAGAAGAGGTATGACTGGACGTGTACCATATTTCTTCTAAGTACTGAAAACGTTTCGATCTCTAAAATGAAAATTTAATTTTTAAAATTAAAACCACCTCATGCGAGTAGTTTCAGGTGAAACGTCTAACTAACAGCTCTTATGATGTACATTAGACGAGACAATTCCAGCATAGTAGTGC
The DNA here is from genome assembly GCA_963921415.1 of Pyrausta despicata. Classification (NCBI taxonomy): domain Eukaryota; kingdom Metazoa; phylum Arthropoda; class Insecta; order Lepidoptera; family Crambidae; genus Pyrausta; species Pyrausta despicata. The sequence continues at coordinate 16,643,484 of OY992851.1, read as the reverse complement.
GTCCCAGGAGACCCACAATAAAATGGGATGGCAGTACGAAATACCAACCCACACGTGGACGAACTTTAAACAAACCTATGTAACTGCCAGGATTTTTATCTGACATTTAAAATTAGCGGAGATAAAATGCGACTCGCTGCGGTATTATGCAGTAGCCGTATGTAGATTGTAGTGTAGATAAGCTAACGGGCGGCGAGATCGTTGTCGATAGGTAACCTCTGTCGAAGCAGTGAATGCATAATCCCACGTACTCGGAACTAGAGAGCTAGTGTCCATTGCTCTTGCATATATGATGAGACAAATCCTGGTGATTTCCTATTGTTAAAGTAGATACCCTTAGCCCTTAGCTGATATAGTTATTCAACAATCATTCAAACATTCGACGATCTATGAAGATGGATGACAATTACATTAATTTAACATAAACCGGAGAAATGTGACGTGCAAACTTGTAAATAAACTGATAGCACTAAGAAGGTTTCTGAATATTTTTGATATTTAATATTATAGTTTTATTATTACTAAATAGAAACTACTAAGTTATAGGCGACCAACTCATAAATTTTACACGGAAAATACAATTTACTAATTTTAATTATATGATGTTACTTGCTGCTAAAGAACCCTTCACCAGCGAGCCCAACTCGCACTTTGCCGGTTTTTTTGAACATGCTCCAATCGTTTCAGATAACTGAACGTTAATAAATAAATAAATATTTCACAACAATCACACCAATTCTCTAGTCTCAAATTAAGCTACGAGGCTTGTGTTATGAATACTAGACAACGGACAAACATACTTAAATACTTTTTTTTTGTAAATAAATATTATCAATACATATTATTATTAATTTTATTTTACATAGAAAACACCCAGACCAGTACAAAGACACATGTTCATGCACACATATGCTTGAACTGTGCGGGGATCGAAACCGCGACCCTTGGTTTTAGAAGTCCGACATGTAGACCACTGCACCAAACGGTCGTCTAATACTAACTTTAATACTAACTTTTCGGAATTTAACTTAGATCTAAGATCACATATTGTATCTTTACAAATAATCTTTCATTACGGAGTTTTAATAAACCTCCGTGAATGTTGCTGTAAAACTTTTCAGCTCAAATATTGGATGCGGTGACATATTAATCAACGTCACGGACTCTTTTGCCCGAACGAGCGGCAGCTCTCACCCGATTGGTCCCGCGAATAACATGATGTATGGCTCTCAGAAGAATGGCGTTTACTTAATACTGTCTGTATTTTCTAACATGAAAAAGATTTATGAGTATTATCCACCAGACGCGACTACTGACGAGTGGATATTTATGAAACAAGTGTAGTATTAGACCCCCAGCAGACTGCCGATTTTCGGTCGGCCGATATTATATTTGTCTTCTTTAAGCAGCGGTCAAGTAAAACAGACAAAATAATATACTATCGGCCGACAGAAAGTCTGCAGTCTGCTTGGTCTATTACTCGAATGAGATATGCGGCTTTGTCTTAAAAGCAAATTAAATTTGGGTAACTCCATCAAATTTTAAGGCAGGTATAACTCAATTACAAAAGTTTAGTTTTATAATGTTGTTCCCATACACACTGTGCCCTATTGGGCCACTATTAGGATACCACAGTGCTTTTGTATGTAATTCTACGGCCCTTTTCAAAAAGTATGTAAAATAAAATCCCCTAAATGTTACAATTATCTAATTTAATCTCCTTGTATCTTTGGCCATGAGTTTTATGTTCACCCCGGCCTTGACTCACGTATGCGTTTTCAGTTGGCTTGGCAAAAGCTACCCTAGCAAATCTCACAAGTATAATAAATTCTAAACCCTTCATTATGTATTCTGCGGGAATTTCAATGCTGAGCAATCTGATCTAAGTACTGTGCGATCTTATACCTACATGCCGTCTCTCTTCATAATAGGATAATATGTTATTACACATCCTTGCATAGGATAGTTGATTCGTTTGATTAAAAAATTCCGCAATAGTGATAGTTCGATCGATACATTAAGTCATGGACAAACAAACAAACATGTTACAAACAATCTGCATGGTACGAGATACTGCACTCTATTGACAATTTTGGTAACGTCATATCCACTCCTTTGACTTATTGTTATACTCGTAGTACCTCGTGGTCAACTGTAATTGGCTAATTGGGATGATGACACTTATCTTAAATATTGTCAAGAACATGGTGTTTAAAAAACATAGCCCCTATGAAGTTAATACAACCAATATATTTCAAAAAAGCTGTAGAAACCAATTTTTAAACACACAAAACGCAATAAATATTCGGTCAATTGACTCCGATTTCTGACACATGACCGTGACGTCACAATCATTTATTACCATACGAAATCTATGGAGACTGACCGTTTTGACAGATAATAAAAAGTATGTCAACGATTGGTGGTGTCGTCTAGCCAATTAAGTTATTTCCAAATGTAATTGTATAAGTTGTAATGCTGTTGTCGTCCCTAATAAATAATTAAAATGAGAAATTGGTGATTGAGACACACAAGCACTCGGAATAATAAAAATGTACAGAGAAGCGCTCGCAATTAAGGTTCAACAAGTATTAGTCCTCTTGGCCGATTTCGACCACGGCGGCCAATCTCAACAGAGATCAGCCAACTACGCAGGAGATATTATAGTGCACAAGCGCAATACACAGGTGCACTCACTGTTCCATCACTCTCAAAGTTCGGTGAGACGGCAATCCGACATGACCGGAGAGAGATTAGGCGCAGGACCAACGGCTTAACGTGCTTTCCGAGTCACGTGGGTGTAACACCGCCAACTTCCCGACTCCGAGCTGTTTTTGAGAAATTCATGACAGAAAATCTCAGAAACAATTTCGGCTCGCCCGGGATTTGAACCCAGGACCTCTCGGATGTAAGGCAGAAACATTGCCACTACACCAACGAGGCAGTCGAGGTTCAACAATTAACTACTTAACATCGGGAACAAATATTGTCATTCCATCGGTAATACTGAACTTCACTTACGTTTCATCGGATTAACGCTTGCAGCATTATCCCAAAACTGAAATTGGCTCGTCGCCACAAAACTTGGAGGTCAACTTTCCTATGGTTCACCTCGCCCTGGCTGGGTTGAGTTCGTGAATAATTCCCTCCAGTTCAGGATAAGCCGTAATCTTGCGAGTTAATGGGCCGATGGCTCCCGCCACAAATTACCCTGCTCCCGGAGTCGCGCTGACGACCCATTTGAATACAAGTATACATACAAAATTAATTGTACGTAACTACGTGTTTGGTAAATTAACGACTTTTTGGTTTAAGGTCTGATTTAATTATGTAGACAAGATATACATCCATACTTTACTATTATAAATTCGAACGTTACTCTGTCTGTCTGTTACTCAATCACGTCTAAACTACTGAACTAATTTGCATTAAATTTGGTATGGAGATATTAAGATACCCGACAAAGGACAAGGCTACTTTTTACCGCGCTAAAACTTGAGAACGGCTAGACCGATTTCAATAATTTTAGCCTTGAAATATTTGTGGAAGTCCAGGGAAGGTGTAAGCGATAAGAAAATATTGACCCACCAAAAACATTTTCATGTAAAATGTTGCCAAGACGAGCCCATATGACTCGCACTGTCAAAAAGTTATCAGATCTCATGTAGAGCCAAGCTTCTATCACTACACGCCCTAACTCTACAAGGCCTAACTTCACAAACTCTACACCTTAGTCAAAATATGTGGCTTGGCCATTTCGCTACATTCAAATCGGCGTAAGGTGAAAAATCAATTCACTGTTCATTACTTTTGTGTTATACAATAGTTCTTGTAGTAACGAACGGCCAAGGCACATATTTTGACTAAGGTGTAGAGTTTGTGAAGTTAGGCCTTGTAGAGTTAGGGCGTGTAGTGTTAGAAGCTTGGCTCTACATGAGATCTGATAACTTTTTGACAGTGCGAGTCATATGGGCTCGTCTTGGCAACATTTTACATGAAAATGTTTTTGGTGGGATTTCATTTATTTTTGTAAGTTGTTTGTAATAAAAATTTTTTTTCTTCTTCTTTTTTTGGGGTGTATTTCTTGCACATCAGAGACGCCTTTTTTTATAGCCCACTCTCTATCTTTGCCTTTTTTGTTTTTAAATTGATACTTTGTCTCAGCCCCCTGGTCTCATACAAACTCCCATCCCCTAGTTTAAGGGGTTGGGGGATGAAAGTTACAAGTTTTATAATTTTTTTGTTGTTTGTGTGCTAATACTAGCTTACATACAAAATTTCAGCTTTCTAGGACATTAGGAAATACCTTAATAATTTTGATGATCATCAGTGAGTCAGTGACGAAATCAGCGTTTTTTAGATATAAATAAAATCTGAAGTATATAAGCTAATGTAATTAAAACTTAATATGTTCAATAAGTCCGCTATTGACAATATATCCCGAAAATTTTGTTGATCTAGCATAATCCAAACCCAAGTTATGAGGGTTCAAAAAAACGACGAAGCGCTTCGAGAAAAGGTAGGTAGTGCCCGTGCGCTTCGCCTGGCTCGTCTTGGCGGGGGCACTACTGTGCCCCCAGATAAATTGCGAAAACAGCGGGCAGGACAGCGCTAGTACTACATGAATTACTCTAAAGCCGTACAAAATGATGAAATCGTGACGAATGCTAAACCCTAACGTTTGTAAAAACACCTCAGCCTCAGAAAACCAGCAAAACAATTCAAAATTAAACTGCTTTTTTGCACTGAAATCCAAATAAATACAAGCGCACATGAAGAAAGAGAACAGCCTTCATTAAAATAACTATCTCTCTCTCTGCTTGGCACAGGCACCTCAACTATGAGGTGGTCTGAGCCATACTCTACCACGCGGGCTCAGTGCGGATTGGTGGAGAGGAGAGGTGTTTGTAACCAACCTTTCTGTCAGATGTTATTAAGCCGCCCGAATTATATATAAAATAAATATACTTTAGTTAAATAAAGGTTATACGAAACAGACAATACTTGTTTCATCAACATAAAATGAATCATCTCGTAGCTGTAATGGAAATGGTTATATTCGTTAACGACAAACCTCCCGCCATTAGGGAAAATGGTGTCATTTATATAGCAATAACAATGGTTGCTTTCAGTTCTTCGCATCCATTTTTTAATTTTCAGCCTCCACTAAAAGCTCCTGTACATTTGTCTGCTGACTATAGGATATTGTACCGTCGCCAACAGAAAGTGGTTACCATCATAAGGGTCACAATTGCTTGCACACATTTTATTTGATTGACCAAAGATTATTTTTATTTTTTAACGAGAATTAATCATCCTTTGAGAAGTTGATTTACACTGACTACATATCTGTCATTTAAAGAAAATTGTTCTTTAACTAAAAAGTGATCGTAAACCTTATTTTTATTCTCGATTAGTGGACCCGGCAGACGCTGTCGGTACTACTGTTTTTGCAATTTTTCAATATTTTTTCATCGTTTTAACATTCTCTGGACTTCTAAAAATATTTTAAGACTATAATTATTCAAAGTGGTTCAGCCGTTCTCGAGTTTTAGAGAGACTAACGAACAGCAATTCATTTTTGTATATAAGGGATTGTTATCTAGCGGCCACCCGCGACTTCGACCGCGTAGACTTTAGTTTATTGCCACCGAATTTCATACAAAATTGCATCCCCTATGTTATCTCGTTGTGGGGTAGAATTTGTTAAAGCCTTTGGACCTTATTGATTTCTATCAATGTGTAATATAAAATCTAATTCAAAAACTGGTAAACACTTTCAAACTCTGAACATACATGTTTCTTTTTAACCACCGACCAAAAAGTTTGACCCCATGTCTGTATTTGTGTATTTCTGTCTGTGACATCGTAGGTCTCAAACGGATGGACCTGGTGGCTTTATTAGTCGAAAGATAATTTAATCGCGGTGGGTCTTAGCTATGACTGGTTCAAATCCGTCCAGCCGTTGCAGCTCACCATCTGATTTCCTGGCTCATTCGGGGGTTTTGAACTTAAATTTTTTTGAAGTGAAAACTTCTTTAGCGGCGTTGAGCACTTTTGTGGCATGGGTAGAAACTGTGAAACTCGCGTCAGGTCACGTGATGCTGATCGAAAAACCGTAAGACGGTTGTTAAGTTTTCACTTCTGCCGGCACTCCCGGAGTGCAACCCGTGTTAGTTTTTTTTTATATATTATTATTATGTGGCTGTAGTTTCGGGTTGACTGGCAGTCACGTACTCACACTCATGGCAGTGGGTTGAGTCCACTGCATGTAGTTTGTGTTGTTGTTCTGATTATTATATTTCTATTTTATTTTATGAATGTAATAAATGTATTAGTGTATAAATGAATTTAATAATTGTTATGTGTTGAAAATTTAATTGTGATAATTGTATGTAATATTCTTTCAAATTATAAATGCATTTTATTTATTTATTAATGATTAATGTGCCGTCTAGACAGTAAGAAGGCAATTTTGCAGATTAATTTGGCACCGTGTTTGGCTTTGGTTCAAGGTCAAACTGCTTTAATGTCTTAAGCCTGAATTTACGCAAGTTGTTTGGAATATAACTTCTGCCCGTATTTATTTAAGCTTTATTGCACAACAAAACTATAGCTGAAAAAGAGGATTATTTTGCTTTAAATTTCCACTAAACGAAAAGCAAAATAATCCTCTTTTTCAGCTTTAGTCATGGATTTCCACAAAGTAACGCCTGATTCCATCAACTACAACAAAACTATGTCAGTACCGTACCAGTCATACCTTGTGGCTAAGCAGAAATTATTAGTAGGCGATGCGACAAAATAAATAAAAGTGACAACACAAAAATAATAATACCAATTAATATAAGAATACATATTTATAAATACACATAATATACAGCGTGTAAAAAAAAACCTTAACGAAGCCGAATACCACATATTCTACCAATTGTTACGATCATTTTTTCCTTTACACTATACCTGGGAAGTTAACGGTTACTGAGATATTGATGGTTAAAGTTGGATTTTTTTTAATGATTTTTACAGAAATGACTTCTGTTCTTTATAACTTAACTTTTTTCCAAAGAAACATACTACAAATTTTCACTAGTTTTTTCATAAAAAGCCTCTAAATGGCACACTCCGCAATGAACAGCGCACACTCGAACCGAACCGCGTCGCGGCGGCGTAAAGCAACACGCCCCGCGGTGACTTTTCCGCGTGCGCGCTGTACATTGCGGGTTAGAATTAAATAATTTTTTTTGATGTCAAAAAATAAAAGTTGTTTCCCAGCCAAAATTTATTTTTCATACGATTTGGTTTGATGTACTGAACGCGTGGTTGACGGCTTCGTTAAGGTTTTTTTTACACCCTGTATACTTATATACACAAAATAAATAAATAAATATGACGAACTGTTAAGAAAATATCTATAATTTGCGTTGCTTTGTAGCTGTATTTTTCTTAAAATATATTTTATAATTATTTTATTGTTATTGTGTATACTTAGAAATATAAAATATGTAACTATATGATACATTGTAATGTTTAAAACATTTTAATGTTAGTCTTGTTTAGTTCGATTCATGTATAAATAACTATATTAGTCATTAAACAACATTACATAAATTAACCCTATGATAATGCATGTATTTCTCCTTTTCATTTATGTTATGCAGTGAAAACACATTTAAGGATTATTTTCTTGTGCTGAACTGATAACTATGTACTGCTTGATTAAGACTTGATGTAATCTGTTGTGTTCTCCAATAAAATAAAATAAATAAAATAAAAAATAATGAGTCTCTTGAATAAATAAATAAATATTTCACAACGATCACACCGATTCTCTAATCCCAAATTAAGCTACGAGCCTTGTGTTATGGGTACAAGTAGACTTAAAATTTTAATGCAAGAATTTAAAATATTCTGCCTTTGAATGCAGGAATTTAAAATATGCCGCAGTGACGGCGTGCTGCCAAAGCCTTCGCGCCCGGTCCGTTACAAATTGAGTTAGTCGGCGGACGCTGGCCGACATGGCTCAATTAGTGGTGACATTTAACTGCTCTGGCCGTAGTATGGGAAAGAGATGAGGAACTTTGTTATAAATTAAACTGCCTTCAGTCTATGGTTTGGTTAAGGGTTATCTAGAAGCGAGAGAGACCAGCCTACTTCTTAAAGTATAATAATAGTCCTACTGGCCGATTTCGACCACGGCGGCCAATCTCAACAGAGATCAGCCATCTACGCAGGAGATATTATAGTACACAAGTGTGAGCGCAATACACAGGTGCACTCACTGTTCCATCACTCTCAAAGTTCGGTGAGATGGCACTCCGACATGACCGGAGAGAGATCAGGCGCAGGACCAACGGCTTAACGTGCTTTCCGAGGCACGGGGGTGTAACACCGCCAACTTTCCCGAATCCGAGCTGTTTTTGAGAAATTCAGGACAGTAAATCTCAGAAACAATTTGGCTCGACCTGGGATTCAAACCCAGGACGTCTCGGGTGTAAGGCAGAAACTTTGCCACTACACCAACGAGGCAGTCTTCTTTCTTTCTTTCTTCAGTTTTTGAAGTATATGTGTGACCTTAAGATGGATGACATTTAACAAAGATTAACTTTGTAATGCATTCATTTATCAATGGTTTAAGCTTGATGAGATGTGAGACAGACCAGTCTACTCCTTATATGAAGGCGGGCTAAAAGTCTTACGATCTATGCATTTTTAGCCAAATTTAAGTTACCCACATATAGTGTTTCCAATTCAAGTTGCCGATTGTGTTGGCTTATCCGACATATAACTCTAATTACTTGTTGTAGGTCTAAACGCGATTTTTTTTAATGAGTATTAGATACTCACTGCTCAGCTCGTGACTACGGCTGTGTAATCTAGCCGAAACGTCGAGAACTGAGTACCTAATACTCATTAAAAATATGTCGCGTTTAGACTCGATTACAAATAATTAGTGTTACAATGCAAGGCGAAAGTTTAAAATCATATATATCGCTCTATCTGGGGGCACGGCCGTGCCCCCACCAAGTCGAGCAAAAAAGCGTCACGGCCGTACCATCCTTTTCTCTTTCTCTATCGCACTAAATAATTGAATTTACATGTGTTTTCAGGCGATTGAATTTACACGTGTTTTCAGGCGATGGCCAAGTCTCGATATATTTATATAAAACATTCAAGAATTTTAATATTGATATACGTCACTATAAGATGCTGTTAATTATTAAGTAACAACTTAATCCTTACGGAGATTCCAGACACAATAAAATTGATTTTCAATTGTTATTGACCACGATCGTGGTCTTAGAGACTGGACGTATTAAGACAGAAAGTCACTTAAGTAGAGACTGAATTAATTAATAACCGACTTGGTATTACATTGATCTCACAACTTTTTATCACATAAAAACTGAGTTGCGAGACTTGGTTTTTTTGACAAGTATTGTTTTTGATGGGATGTACTTTTCCGATACATAGAACGTATTGCTCCAATGAATGTGATTTGTGAAATCAAACGCATACGTAGCGTAGCTCAGCACAACTCGGGTGGAAAACCCGATAGATAGGATAGGGTTGAAGTGCTGAGTGCTGACTAAGCAATCGAAGTTCGACAATTGAATGAACCCGCTATTTCCCCGTCGTATCAGCTCGCATCGAAATCGAATCGAATCGAATGAAAAGCGTAGAAAGAACTTTAAAATTGTGTTAAAGTTCAAAAGTTTGTGATAGTGATGTTTTTTTTACACACAACCGACTGCTAAATGGACTTTAGAAGAAGAAGAAGAAGATTAATAAGAACACACCAATAATCTAGCCCCAAACTAAGCGTAAGCTTTTGCTATGGTGGCTAGTATAACGGATAGAAATACTTAAATACATGTATAAACACCCATGACTCGGGTACAAATGCTCGTGCTCATCACACAAACATTTGCCACTAGCAGGATTCGAACCCGCGACAACCGGTTTTGTAGTCTCGACCTCAGACCACTAGACCATAGCTATCGAATTTTTTTATAAATCCTTACAGTTATCGGTAAAGCGCATAAACTGAACATCATATAGGCTCTTATTAAGTCGTAGCTAGTTTATGATAAAGTCATTTTGGTTTCATAAACACTTTAGATTCATAGCTTGTCGTGAGTTATTTCCACGGTTTATTTCCCATCTATGCACGCTTCATCGTTTCTGGTGCGAAATTCCAAATGTTTTTGGCTAAAAGCTTGGCGCGGGCGGCGGGTGAGACCGCTGCCAAGTCAGGTTTTAAAACGGTTGTTGGAAAGGTTCTTATCTGCTTCGGCGTTTCTAACATACCTCATGTTTTTGGACGGTTTGCACTTTTTACGTGTCACGAATGCAAAACTAGTGGTAGAAATGTAAAGCAATTTACCCAGAAATATTTTAATACAATATATAGCTCTAAAGGTTTACAATTAACCTTCGTGTATTATGAAATTCTTTGATTTCATCAATTTTATCAATCCATTTGATTTAATCCTGATTAACTACCAAGTTTTAACCATTAAGGTTACACACGCGACAAAAGCTTTAAAATACTTTTCCCATTTTCCCAACATTTCCCTTCACTCTTATTGATTGTAGCGTAATGAAAAGTATACTGTAACCAGCTTAGGAGGGTGAGAAGTACCAAGTTTCGTTAAAATCTGTCGAGTAGTTTTTGTTTCTAACAAAAAATAACAGTACAGACAGACAAAAAAAAATCTGATTGCATTTTTGGCACCAGTATCGATTTCTAATCACCCCCTGATAGTTATTTTGGAAATATATTTCATGTACAGAATTGAGCTCTCGATATTTTTATTATAAGTATAGATGAGAATTGATGGTATATTCAGAACTATTTTATGTTGCTTCTATCAGCAGTTACTAGCTCGGGAAGTGAAATCAGCACTTCGTTGTAGCGCCATTACCGCTAAAGCGATACGCATCATGATAAGCGTTCGTTTATCAAATCCCAGTACACTCTATCACATTAGACGACACAAAAAAATAGCTCAAAACACCACTGAATGAGATTTCGGAATTTCAAGATTCATATTTGACGACCATTTTGGTGTAATGGTTACTTAAACTATTAACCAAGAGGTCGCGGGTTCGAACCCCGCACTGTTGAAACATTTGTGTTCATGAACATGTCTGTTTGTACTGGTCTGGGTGTTATATGCATTTATTTATTTGTAATACCACTGTTGATTCTGATAACTGTAACACAAGTGCTAAAGCTACTTACCACGGAGTCAGATCAATGTATGTGATGTTGTTGTATATTATAATGTATATGCTCTATTTAACCCGCCATTGCAGGGTCGGCCGGTGTGTCCTCCCAAAGGGTCTATTTGCAGGTGGCCCCTATCGGTAAATCAAGTATTTTGACATGTTATATGTTGGGGAAAATGTCCGGAATCATGGACATCGGCAGCGAACATTAGTTGTGCCCTTTGGCTAGGGTAGCAACGACGAGTTAGGGTTAGAACGATAGGGTTATTTAACCCTATTGCTGACAAAATTACCTAAGTTTTCATCGTTGAAAAGCATTAGTTGTAAATTGTAATGTTATCTGTGTATTTTGAATTTTTGTATTTTTGTGGTATGCAAATAGATCTTTCTATTAATTGAAAACAGTGTGATGATGGCTGTAAACAAAACTTTAAAATAATATTTAAATGTGTCTAGTTTAGTAACTTATTACGTTATAATTGAGTAAGCTCTTCTAGAAAATGCTACGAAGAGCCTTGAGCTTTCATAGACATTAAGAAACCATATCGATTAACTTAACAGCACTTAACAATGGTACGTAACGTAGACCTTCAGTGCACAATGGCTCACTGGCGATTTTCCAATTATAACTCAGAAGTCCTTGAATATCTTTCATAGTGACTGCGCTTAGTAACTTTGTTGGGGACTTACAAGTGTGTTAGTCCAGGTTTTAAGTACAGTGTAGGTTCCTGTAACCTAAAAATAACCTGAAAATTTAACTTGCTCGAGGCAACGAAATTATCAAGAACGTTACCAGGAGTTTTCAAGCTATGTCGACCGCTTGGTGCAGTGGTCCACAGGTCAGACTTCTAAAACCAAGGGTCGCGGGTTCGATCCCCGCACAGCATAAGTGTGCATGAACATGTGTGTTTGCACTGGTCTGGGTGTTTTCTATGTATAATATGTATTTATTTACAAAAAAAAAGTACTTAAGTGTGTTTATCCGTTGTCTAGTACCCATAACACAAGCCTTGTAGCTTAATTTGGGACTAGTGAATTGGTGTGAAAGTTGTGAAATATTTATTATTATTATGCTCTTTCACATGCAAAGCGGCAGACTATAATTATGAACAAAGCTTGTATAAAAGAAGATTTACTATAATTAAACATCATAGAAAAGGGCATATTCTATCTACTTATCATAGATCCTTTTATTTTTTTGACGACCACTTTGGTGTAATGGTCAAGAAGTTGACTATTAACCAAGAGGTCGCGGGCTCGATCCCCGAACTGAACAAACATTTGTGTTCATGAACAAGTCTGTTTGTACTGGTCTGGGTGTACTATGTATTTATTTAAGTTCATTTGTAATACTACTGTTGATTCTGATTTCTGTAACCAAGTGTTTTAGCTACTTACCACGGAGTCAGATCAATGTATGTGATGTAGTTGTCTATTTATTTATTTAATTTATCTGTAAAGATCGAAATAGGTAGGTAATCAAAATGTAACCTTCAAATCAAATATATTTTCTTCGTCCGTAACTTGTAGTCTTCATCAAACTAAATTGTAACAACAAACTAAATGTATTTTAATTTTACGTGCTGAAATTAAATTGTTTGATATAAAGCCTTTTTTATTTCTTTTCATATTTTCAACCCTTCACACACGTTCACACGATCCGCAGTAAATCTATACTTTGCTTTGTGGTTGGGTACAAAAGGGCGCGGAAACGTTGAGTCGGGTCGCGGAACCCAACGGAGGTTTGCGGGGATTTAGAGGGGTTAAGGTCGCCGTCGCGTCCTTTACTCGCGCGATCAGATCCTGGCGCCGGCACGTTACGGGTTAATAAGCTGTATCCATCGCTTGAGTCGTCCCTGTGTGTTGTAGGACTAAATTGAATTGTGTTGTCCCTTAAAAGTCACTCATGTATTCAAGGTTTTATCGTTTTGTGCTTGTGGGTATTTGGGTGCCGTGTACCTATTATTTAGAATGAGAACGCAACTATTTTTAAAAAGTGTTAATTTTGACGTTCGATAGAGTTCATTTCATCATAGCTAAGATAAATGATTTATTTTATTGGTTCGAGAACTAAACTATAATTTGGGGTGTAGGTAGTGGGTGTGCCGAATGCACATCTTTTAGTACTTTTTGATTAGATTTTGTTTAGACTTGTAAATAAACAGTTCATGTGTGTGTCATTTGAACTCATTTGCGTATATACCTTTTTCCCTAAGGAACGTAGAGTTTAGAGTTTAGACTGAGGAACGTTACTTAATATGAGTGATGGTAGTTTACAATTTTTTCAAACTATGTAATGACAACTAACACTTTAGTCTACCTGTGACCACGGACGCTGAAAAGGATCCGAAACGTCAGGTTAAAACAAAATGTAAAAAAAATCGCGAAATAATCGTTAAAAGTGTCTCATTTCAATGTTTACTGTTCGCGTAAACCGAAGAAACAAATATTGTTAATAAACAGTTAGTTGTCATCTGAACTCGGATTTTCTTAAATACCTTTTTCCCTTTGTATCCCGATAGAGCCCTAGTTTCCCTTTAAAGTAGCTATCCTGCACAGTAGGTATACTGACAACACTTCTGCAAGCTTCTTCTGCTAAGCATGACTTATCGAGTTCTGCAATTTTGCGAAATTTTGTAACTTTTGATTAGGAACGTGTTTCTTGACTTAGTAAATGAATTAATCATACTTTAGTACCGCATATCAGTGCCAGATTTTATTAACTTATCCCGCTGTTACCTTTGCAATGCGCTTCGAAAAGATGTTCCTTCAAAATGAATGGAACCTTAATAATTTCCAGCCAGAAAAGGCAAATTCCTCCATTGTTTGTCAGACAATGCTCGGAGTTATTCGGTTACGTAAATTAGATTGTTATGTTCCCGTGCCCAGATTGTAAGAAAGCTCGCTGAGCGTGAAATACTTTCCTGCATTCTTTCCTCACGTACTGCCGAGTCATATTTTTCGGTTTGGCATTTATCGAGTTAACTGGACTAATTATAAATAGCTTTGTAACACGTGTATCGGAAATAATTGGGTTATTAAGAGTTTTCGATTTGTTGAAACAATGTATTGTATCGCACTAGACACTATCGAAGAGTTATCTGCCATTTCGATAATCATAATAGGTATACAATTTTCATGGTTCTATTTATCACCATCTCTCTCAAAGACGAAGACGTATAAGAAAAGATAATATTTTTGCAGTAGAAAAAAAAAAACAACTGTCTGAGGCAGGAATCGAACACGCGTCCATGGGAATTTAGCCCGTGTGCCTATACCACTCGGCCACCCAGACAACAAATTTCAACAGGCTATACCAATGTCTAGGTGGCCGAGTGGTATAGGCACACGGGCTAGATTCCCATGGACGCGGGTTCGACTCCCGCCTCAAACAGTTGATTTTTTCTACTACAAAAACATTATTTTTAATTTGCAACGTGAATTCTTATCACGAAAAATCATAAAACTACCATTAAGTACCATTAATACCTTTTGTTCCAGGTTGCTAAGCCTAGACGTCTCTTCCCTCGAAGATGTCTACTGGTTGGAAGACAAGACCGCGCGTCACGTGCTCGACCCCAAGGACTTCGGCACGTGGTCCGCGGCGCGCCAGAGCCTTCCCACCGGCAAGGAGGCGCTGCAGACCCTGAAGGCAGACCTGTGGAGCGCCGTGGTCAAGAACAGCAAGCACCAAGACGCGTGGACATGGGGTGAGTTTAGATGTCATCAGATTCCATGTAGAGACGTAAACATTCTGCAGAGCCCCTGAGTCTGCCCACCATCAGGGAGGCTCATCAGACTCTCAAAGAACTATTGACCGCGGTAGTCAAATCCAGTTGGTACCAGGACTCGTGGTCATTGGGATTAGACAATAGCTTCTATACAGAAGTTTTGTCAAGTTTTCGCCAATACGCCAGAAACGCCTACCCATCGTCAAGGAGGCTCTTCAGACTTAAGGAAAAACTATTGAGCATGATTGTCAAATCCAGTTAACACCAGGCCGCCTGTAAAAAGGGTTAGGCATCAGCGTCTTAGACGAAGGTTTTGTCAAGTGTTCTCCAGCACGCCAGAAGAGTCTGCCTATTGGCGAAGAGATATTTTCAGTTAAAATTGAAAATGAAAATAATTGTAAATAAATAGTTAACTTTTATTTCAGAAACTTCTTAAAAACCACGGCTGGCTTAAAATAACCAGTGGCAATTCTTTATACTTTTCATTTCGTTTCATGTATGTGATGTCCTCAATCCTTTTTCTTTCTTTCAATACGACACCCTACATACTTTCTGGAGGCCCTGCAATCCTTAAGATATTTGTGGGTTTAGGAGACAAGTTGTCTTACTAGCTGGTTGTCCTCAGGCGGCATGCTGGTGGTGTCGGTGTCGGTTTGCGGGCTGGTGACGCTAGCGGCCATGACGCAGCCCTCGCTAGCGCCTGAGGCCAAGCACTCGCTGCTGCAGTACGTCACCGGGAAGTACCTGCACCCGCCTAGCTGTAGGGTGAGTTCGGACAGTTTTGTTACAGTTTCTGTATTTCTGAATACATTTTTGATACAATGGCAGCGTGAAGGATCCGGCAAACAATTGTAAGTTCAAATAGTGGCCAAATTGATATCATCTTAAATATTTCCGAAACGGCTATGACCGAACGGACAATATTTCGGAAAATGAACATCCGTTAAAAGTTTTAATTAGTTAACTAACCTCAATTTATGTAACTCGTGAGACGTAACTTTCGTGTGGCGGCGTTTCTTCCTGCACTCTCTCTTAATTCTCAAGTCACATGATCGTGCTGCCGTATTATATCAAAAATGGTCTTCGAGATTTTGTCACATACACCTCGACAAAATAACGCGATATCTAAGTGCTGATCAATGGATGCTGAATATGCTTTCCGTCATTGTTTCCGACAGGTGGAGTGGGGCTGGGAAGAGCCTCAAGTGGTAGGCGAGACGATGTGCTTCACGGTGCTGTGCTTCCAGCGCAACGGGCAACCCTACCCCATCTGCGACACCGACGAGCTCACCGTCGTCATCTCGCACGGCACCAGAAAGGTTACTTCACGGCTGTCGTCACGTTACCCGTTAAAACTTTTTCTTTTAAAAAGAACGGGCAGGACCCTGTACTCCAATGAAAATCTGCCTCCAGGCTATAAGGAACCTTGGCCAACCTGGAGAAGTCTAAATAGACTGAGGACCCAGGTTGGTGAAAGTAAAAATAACCTGTCTCGGTGGGGGTACTTAAGCAGCGCAGATGTCAGCTGTGAATGTGGAAAACCCCTGCAAACTATGGTCCACCTCATGAACTGCCCCGCGTGCCCGACCACCTGCTCGCGTAAGGACTTACTTGTCAGTAACCAGAGGGCTACCACGGTAGCCGCTTTCTGGGCAAGTAAGATTTAGCCCGTGTTCTTGCCGACACGACAGAAGAAGAAGAACGGGCAGGACATCGTCTGCAGGGTCGTCTAGTAAAAACTAATTTGCTTCAGATCACGCCGGTGGTGGAGCTGGGCTCGGGCGACCCGGCGCAGGCGCACACGGCGCGCGTCAAGTTCACCGTGCGCATCGCCGGCCTCTACATCATATCCGTTACTATTGGTAAGGTTTTTTAAGTCTTCTATTACGCATGTGATGCAGACCGTATGTCTTCTATAGTGTCACTTGAAGCCATATTGAAATATTTCTTTTCGCGCAAGGATAACGTTGCTAACCATAGTTTTTATCTATTGTCTTTCAACATCGCGACAGAGCCCGGCTTAGCAAGTGTTCATAAGGGCCAATGTAGACAGTTAAATAATCTTCTTGTAAACAATTTCAATTATTGTAAATCAGATGCAATGACAATAGTGACTAAGTTTCTTGCGCCGCTTCTTCTCAGCACTGGCCCAAATTGTCCCGAAGCGGTGGTAGGGTTAATTTATATGTTTTAACGTGTAAAAGTGCTCCTTGCGAGTCTATTTCAAAAATAAATTGATTTAATTGATTTTATACAAGATGCTAGCAAGGGAGATGCTCACTAGCCGTTTACACTTACCATTGTACTCGCTGTACTGCTACTACATATAGCAGCAACAAAAATCTTCTATATCTGGTGAAATACAGCGGTACTTTTTTCCCTTTTGAGTACAGAAAAGTACGTTACAGATTCAGATTTATTTATTGCAAGTCACAAGTTGGGTATGGTGTTACAAAGTAATAAATAGTACTAGTGACGCCCTGCCAGGGCATTGCAGACATGAGGGGCGACTATTGCCCATTTACTTATTTTATTGCACAAATATAATTAATTATATAAAATAGCCCTTAAATAATTACATTCTTATCTATATATATAAAAGAAAGTGGTGTTAGTTACACTATTTATAACTCAAGAACGGATGAACCGATTTGGCAAAAAATTGGTGGAGAGGTATGCTCAGAACCAGGAGACGGATAAAGGATACTTTTTATCCCGTTTTAAAAAAAGAATTTAATAAAATCCATAGTCTGCTTATTTATTGCCTCTAAGGCGGAACAGAGTTCGTCGGGTCTGCTACTTTTAAATAAATATTAGTTATTACATAATTTCATTGCATAAAATTAATTCAATTACATTATTCAATATTATATTATATTTAACTTCGTGTCTAGAAAAGTTTGAAATAAAAATAGGCTTCTTTGTAAGACCTTAAGTATTTTACTCTATTTTGTCGTCAAAAAATTCTGAAATATTATAATAACACTTTTTTATTAAGAATTTTTTGAGATGTTTATTAAGTAATGTAGGCTTTTTTATATTTTTTAAACTATTTGGGATGTGATTTTATATTTTTATTATCATGTGATGAGGACTACTTGACACAAGTTTCATGTTAGTGTGTGGCCTGTTTAATTTATTTTGGTCTCTATTATTTCTATTCGGGATGGCTTCGACTGGGGAATATAAGTCTGCATGATTTCGCACAAACTTACAGGACTCTAAAATATAGATGGATGTTAGGGTCAGCAATTGGTGTTTCACAAAAAACGATCTACAGGATGTCATCTGGTCAACATTTGTAAGTATCCTGACAATTTTTTTCTGCAGAAT
This sequence comes from Pyrausta despicata, assembly GCA_963921415.1. Taxonomy (NCBI): domain Eukaryota; kingdom Metazoa; phylum Arthropoda; class Insecta; order Lepidoptera; family Crambidae; genus Pyrausta; species Pyrausta despicata. Next base: position 16,625,185 of record OY992851.1, on the reverse strand, counting down.
AAAAACATCGTCTACATCACTGCAGTTTCCCCACAATATTATGCCTTACGACAACCTAGAAAAAGCATACGCATAGTAAGCCGCTAAGGCAGTATTGAAGTCCGTCACGCGTTTTAAATGGTAGAGAGCATAGATAAAGGAATACAGTTTATTCCTCAGTTTTTCAATGTAAGGCTTCCACGTCATATTCGTGTCCAGCTCGATTCCTAATAATGTTGCAGCGTTGACAAGTTCTAGCTCTGTGTTTTGAAAATTGTAAGAAATTTGCAACGGTTTTTTTTGCGATGGTTTAAATTGTATTAATTTGTTTTTTTTTTTAGGTTAAGTTCGAAGTTATGTTCTTGTAGCCAATTTGTGATGTTATTTAATACAAGATTCAATCTGTCATATAATTCAATAGTATTAGTACATGGGATCAAGACTGAGACATCATCAGCAAAGAGAATGCATTCCTCACCGATTGCATTAGGAAGGTCTTTTATACAGGGTTAATTTTAATTAGCTGATCACCTCTTGCATGCAGCATCTCAAAATCAATCCCAACAACATTGGAACATGTGCAGCAAACTTAGTTATTATGGTATTCACGGTTCGCTTCTCAGGTGGATAACATCTTATCTTAACAATAGAACTCAACTGGTTACTTTGAAGGGTCATTGTTCTTCCCCCATACCAGTACCCTCAGGAGTTCCCCAGGGATCACATCTTGGGCCACTGCTGTTTATAACATTCATAAATGATCTAGTTGCTCAGATCTCATTTCATTTCATTTATTTCATTTATTTATTCAGATCAACATGTAAGCTCACAGATCACTCCAAAGCGCATACATGCAACACAATACCAAATACATAATTGGAAAAATGGTCAAGTTACACAAAGAAATTTAAATATAAATACAAATTATAGTCAATAAATGAAAAATAATAATAGCAATACAGTCAAATCATAAACAATGTCAATATACAATCCAGCTAATCTAATAGAAAAATAATAAAATACATCTATGTCAAATTTTTGTTAATTAAGTTAAAAAATTTGGTAATTAATACACCCCAACTGTCAAAAAATAAGTCAATATCATCGTGCTGAGCGAGAAGATCGCCTATGAGGCGCAACGCGTGGTTAGTGGGAGCTTGCGCATTACGCATTGTACGGCTGTAGGGACGATCCAACAAGCGCGGCCGGCGACGAGGCGCCACTGTTCCCCGATCGTCGTACTGTAGATTCCTAGGCACTATTATATTTACCCTTTCTAACACTGTAGGGCAGTCCAGTCTATTTCTGATTATTGACAGAAAATGAATGATGGCTGTCAGAGTTCGCCTAAGTGCGAGGGTTTCCATGTCCACCATACCAATGACAAATAGCGATGGATACAGGTAAGGGTAGTATCCGTAGTTAATTTTGTAAAGCCATCGGGCAAATTTACGTTGGACCCTTTCAACCTGCGTTATATACGTTGCTTCGTAGGGATTCCAAATCAGTGCACAGTACTCAAGTTTGCTACGTACATAGGCGTTGTAAAGCATCTTGGCAACTTGTTTGTCGTTGAATTCAGACGTTATTCTCATAATAAAGCCAAGCGTCTTACTAGCGCTTTTACAAGTTAGTTTTACGTGTTGGTGAAAGTCCAATTTAGTATCCAAGATTAATCCTAAGTCACGCATTTCGTTAACTCTACTCATTGAGGCGTCAAATAATTTATAGTCAACATAAATAGGAACACGTTTCCTCGTAAACGTTATGATTTTACATTTGTCAGTATTAAAGGGAAGTCGATTCTCAATACTCCAATTATAAATAGCGTCAATATCATTTTGCAAGGCAACAGTATCAGCTTCATTGTTAATACCTAGGCTCAATTTTAAATCATCAGCAAATAGAAGACACTTAGCAGATCTAACTTTATGCGGTAGGTCGTTAATGAATATTAAAAATAGTGTTGGTCCAAGTGTACTTCCCTGGCTTACTCCGGATCTTGTGTAGTAATCTTTGGATTCGTAACCATCCACTTTTACAAATTGACGTCGACCAGCAAGATAATTAGCGAAAAAATTAAGGAGTTGAGGGGAAAACCCTGCCATTGATAATTTTTTCAATAAAATGTCATTATCGACCAAGTCAAGTCAGTCTCGTGTCCTACTCTTCTATATGCGGACGATATTAAAATATTTGCTAGCATCGATAGTATCGAACATTGTAATGCTCTGCAGAATGACCTTCACACTGTAGTCGAATGGTGCAAATCTAATAAAATGAAACGACTGCTTCATTTTACGTGACAACTACTTCACTCCGTGGCGTCTCGATCCAAACTGAGCTCGGTCGAATCCGTCATTGACATCACGACTCTGTCGAAGCACACCCTAAGTGTAGTTGCTCGAAGTACACCGCTAGGGGGCGCGCTTGCGTTCCGATCAGTGTCCATACTAATGACCGTCTACGACAGTTATGTATTTTTTTCGTAATGTTCAATTGGTGTTGCATGCAGGCGGCGCGGGCGTGTCCGGCAGCCCGTTCCGGCGGCGGTTCGCGGCGGGCGCGGTGTGCGCGCGGCTGTCGCGCGTGGGCCGCGCGCACGCCGCCGTCGTGTGCACGCGCGGGCACGCGCGCGCGCTGCACATCCACCCGCGCGACCAGTACGACAACCCCGCGCCGCTCGCCACCGCTGATGTCAGCGTGAGTACTCTTGTTTGATTTCATCAAATGTTCATTCGCCACTCAATCATTCACATATTTCACTTTACTAACTTATGATTACAACCCATTTTATTAGTTGTTGATCTGTTTACGTCATAATTACGCCCAAATCACGCCATCAGCAATTAAGCACTTTTTGCAATTCATATTTACACTCAATAAGTCAGTGCATACATCGCATTCATAGCATTCACGCGTCAAATTATCAGTACCAAGACTTCTGTTATTTTAAACTCTACATAACCTCAATCTCTTGCATTTCATATAGCAGATGTATTGTTTACTCGGTACAGGTATTTAAACCTTAACCGCTAACCATTGGATAGTGCATTTTCAGTATCCCTGTGATCACCCTTGATTTCGTATTTGATTGTAGCCGTTGCTATTACAAATCCAATAATACGATACATTATAAAAAAAAACTTTCCAGATCCTACTACCAGCTAAAGAAAAGCTTCCTTCCAGGACTTCACTGCCAAGATAAGCCTACTAGGCGAGGACCCAGACGAGAAGTTGTCCTCATCAGCCACATTCACATACGACTCGGTGAACCAGCGCGTCACCATGTCGCTCTGCTTCGCGCACGCCGGCATCTACCGCGCGAGCGTGCACTGCGGCCGCGTGCCGCTGCTGCACGGCCAGTTCGACTGCATCGTGCTCACCGGTGAGACTCCTGCCCTGTAGCTGCCTAGGCAATGAGACGAGCTACCCTCAGCCACAGTCACACCGACTCGGTGAACCAGCACACGCCGGCATCTACCGCGCGAGCATTTATGTGCCTTTACTGCATCAATTGCTGACCAATTCGTTGGTGTGTTATACATATGTGTTTTTTTTGAATCGCAGTAAAACCTTTTTAAGAGCCATAACCGAGGCCGGGGGGCCTCAGTCTGTGGGACTTCTTACTTACTTACTCCTTTGGCGCAGCGACCCAAAGTGTGTCTTGGCCTCCGACACAAGAGAACGCCATCTAATCCGGTCTTGCGCCGCCTCTTGCCAGTCCGCAACTTGTAGCTCCTGCAGATCTGACATGACGGCGTCCTTCCAGCGGTATCTGGGCCGGCCGACGGGGCGGCGGCCTCGAGGTATTCCGAGAAACGCTGCTTTGGTGCTACGATCCTCCCCCATTCTTACTAGATGTCCCAACCAACGAAGTCTCTGGGCTTTGGCTTCTCCCAGGATGTTGGGTTCGGCGACCAGCTCCTAGCGTCCTAAAAAGGACGCGGCTCCACTCCGGGGAAAAACCGGAGTGGACTACCCACCAAAAACCTGCGGTATTCCTTCCCTGTCTAGGAGGTGACATGGGTGCCGGCTGATCCTTTACGTTCATGACAACCTCCGACAGCGTGCTCGCCTACACGGCGGGCCCAGTGCGCCCACTATTCCCACCCGACGGCGGTGGCGCGTGCAATGCAGGCCGGGGCACCCCTGTGCCGCCAGCCTGCGCGCCACCTTGAGGGACAAGAGAGCGGTCACACAAGCGCCGCGTCCTGCCCTCCCCGTCTGCGGAGCGGGGGCGCCGAGGGATCGTCCTCCCTCTCCCGCTCCGCCGCCTCCTTCTGGGACATCACCGTCTCGCAGAAGGAAGCTACCGCCTTCCAAATCCTCTCATTATCTAGCATTAGGTGTGTTATACCAATAAATTGGTCACTGTGTCATGGTCACGGTCACTGACTGACATATCTCCTTGATAAACGCATGCGAAGTCAGTAAATCTGCTGAAATTCCTCAAGCCGTGCGTCCTAACGTTTAGTTCGTATTTTCGGGTCAAGCCGTCGTCTGGCTTGCTCGCACGCTAAAGCTTGTAAGAGTGACAGGGATGGCTACATCCGGAACTACGGACAACGAGAAAGAGAGTTGTTTGTGTCGGCAGCGAGCGACGCGGCGTCGGTGTCGCGCGCGCTGGAGGCGAAGCGCGCGGGCGTGTGCTTCGCGGCGCGGCTGGCGGGCGCCAAGCCGCGCCGCGTGCTGTGCTGCCTCACGCCCAAGCAGGTCACCGTCAAGGACTACATACTCAAGTTCATACCGAAGCGGATCACCTCGTTCCGCCTCTGCCCGTCCACTAAGGTGAGGTTTTGATTTATGACTGTTTTTGTATGGACGATTGGTGCATTGTTTTTGGGGCGGCGGACGAACAAACTTTGGCAGTTTGGAAAATTGTATAATGGGATGGAATCTGTAAACTCACTCGTGGCGAAGTTATGTGGGATCAAATATCGAGAAAAATATAGTTCTGGAGCAATATAACATGTATTATCTCTATATATTAGTTTATTAATTTTTGCATTATTTTAATTACCACAATTTAACCTTTCTCATTTAATTTTCACTGCACCCATTGCCTTCTTTCTGCATGACCTTGAGGTTGACTGGCAGAAAATGATTTTAGCATTAAGTCCACCCTTTGTACATTTCTTGTGCAATAAAGTTTTAAATAAATAAATGCAATGTATATACCAAATATTATATTTGGTTCCGCTATGTCACGATAGTATGGGAATCATTTTTTTTTGGCAAAGGGTTTTAGTTGCAATTTTTGTTTAGTTTTCTGTAGTTAAACTTTTTGGTATGCAATTGTTTGTTCGAATTGTGGCTACCTCTACCGTTCGCCATCACAAGCGCATGCCTAACGGTGACGCACGACAGCGAGCGCTGATACGGCTCCATAGGCTAGATGGCGCTGTTAGCCTAGTACTGCACATGAACCGCAGCATATAGGATTTAGATTCTGAATTAATATAAATAGACAAATCAAGATGATGTCTATCGGACCAGGTCACCATAACACCCGGCCGGTAGGAAGCGCTTTCCTTTAGCTTCCTAACTCTAAATCTGTTGCGCCAAAGAATCTTCAGCTTACCATATACGAGTACATGTTTTGATTCCTTTGACTTATCCGTCCACAAGTACCTATGTTACTTTGATAACGTTGTCAATTATATTTTTCTAGTTAATCCTAGCACCGCGTGAGCCCGGCACGGGTCCGGGCGGCGAGTTCAGCGTAGAGGACGGCGTGCAGCCGCCACTGAAACTATGGGCAGCCGAACGTGACCTTATCGCCGCTGCATTCACACATCTGCTGCTCGCCAACTGCGGTGGCGAGGATACCTTTAAGGTAATCATCAAGCTGTGTTGCACACTTCGATAATTCGACTATATTTCGATGCGACTGTGGACGGAAAGGGGAATGCTTAGGTGTCACATTTTGTTCATTACCATCTTCATCATTATCAGCCAAAGGACGTCCACTGCTGAACACAGGCCTTCCCCACAGTTTTCCAAAACGACCGATCACAAGCGGTCTGCATCCAGTGTGATCCAGCGATCTTCACGAGGTCGTCTGTCCATCTTGTCGGTGGACGTCCTACGCTGCGCTTTTGGTCGAAGGGTCTCCAATCCAGAACTTTTCTGCCCCAACGGCCATCAGTTCTTCGCGCTATGTGCCCTGCCCATTGCCACTTGAGCTTACTGATTCTCAAGGTTATGTCCGTTACCTTAGTTCTTCTACGTATCTCCTTATTTCTGATAGATCTCGTAGAGAAATACCAACTCGACTGTGCAGCGTTCGGGAAATTGCGCAAGAGTGTCTTCTCGTCTCAATTACCTCAGTGTCTGAAGACGAAAGTCTTCAACCAGTGTGTGTTACCAGTGATGACACATGGTGTTATCAATACCGTATAGTATTAGAGGTCGATTTGAAGAACAGTGGAGTTGTGCTTGTAGTTTGACTTAATTGAAGTAAAACACGTAGTTAGAGGGTTGCAGGTTTATTGTAATGTAGAGAGATAAAAACAGCACAGCAAGCACTTATTTAGTTTCGTAAAATCTTGTGTTTTTGGGTTCCGTAATGCTGAGCTGTTAATTCCTTGAATCTTATTTGTTTCTTCAGTTTACGAGAACAGTAAACATTGAAATGATACACTTAACGATTTTTTTGAGATTTATTTATTTACGTTTTATTTTAAACTAAAGTTTCGGACCCTTTTCAGCGTCTGTGGTCACAGGTAGACTAAGGTGTTGTTAGTCGTTTTGAAAAAAAATTAAACTACTATCACTCAAAAATATTAAGTTTCGTTCCTATCCACACAAAATGAGCTAACAGTATCTTGAAGTCTTGCAGTGCGGGGTAGAGCTTGAGTCTTGGCTAAAACAGGACCCCAAGCTGGTGGAATTTTCCAAACATCTTCTCTATTAAAATTAGAGTGTCTTCTAATTTTCGAAACGTCAGGCTAAAATAAAATCCATGACAACAAAATACTTTTTTTTAAAATATTACAACATCACATACATTGATCTGACTCCGTGGTAAGTAGCTTTAGTACTTGTGTTACAGAAATCAGAATTAAAAATGGTACTTGTATTACAAATAAACTTTTCAACACACTTGCTCGTAAAGTGAGCCTTATTATATCGTTCTTAGGGCCATAAACCGAACTATAACATACACGTGCATAATAATATTACACACTAGTGCATAATAGAATGATCCCTACAAAGTTAAGTTAGTACCTAACTGCAAATTATATGCGAGTAAACAGAGCATTTTCAATTTAACCGGGTAATACAGTTTTTTTTTTGTAACAACAAAGAGGTTTTATGCCACCGAAAATCCATTTACATTTTTGAAATAAATAAGGGACACATTTATTTAATTAAGACGAAAAAACATTTATTATTATTAAATTATTTAGAATTCACAATAATTTCTTATAAAATATTTGCATTTTATCACTAAAATTATCATTTTGAAGTAGGCTGTATGGCTGTAATCAATCACCTTACATTTCGCGCGTGCAAAAAAAAAATGGCGCCCCATTTCCCAATTTTCCCATACTTAATTAAACGATTTATGCAATACATATTTGTTTTTTCCTCGCAAGTGTGTTGAAAAACGTCGTATGATACACGTGTGTATTGATGATTACCGTCCTCGGCTCTCTTAAGACCCTCACCTGACGGCTCGGGTCTCAATGGCGCCTCAGCGGTAATCACCAACATTACACACTTGTAACATAATGTACTATTAAAACATACATATAACACTCAGACCAGTACAAACAGACATGTTCATGCACACGTGTATTTGTACAGTGCGGAGATCGAACCCGCGACCTGTTAGTTAACAGTCAACTTCTTGACCATTACACCAAAGTGGTCGTCAAATTGTCAAATGTACATTAATCGTGAAATAATCCGTAAAAAAAGTGTATCATTCCGTAATTCGTCATTACACACATAATTAAACTTTAGTTCGTCGTATGTGGATTATGTTGCCAATATGTGGATTATGTAGGAGGATGCTCGTATTTATAATAGATAACTTTATATTCAAGTCATCTAATGTAACATGTTTGTTTATAAACCCCCAAAAAAAGTAATATCGAAACACAAATCATGTAAACAACTGCAACCAAAAACATTGATCGTGCCTCATTTGTTTCAGGATTTAAATCCCTGATGTTACAATTCGCCGAAAACCAATTTAGCCATCGATCAATGGTTTTCGTTGAAATGATAATCGATGATTTTTGTGTTCCAATATTACAAAGGAAACCCAAGTTAATCGTGCAGAACAAGGGGCAACTCGGCACCGTAATGTATTGTTTGTAATCCCTAAAAAAATGGTTGCCTGTAAAGTCGGTTTTACGGGCGAAGATTTTACGTGACACCGATCATGTTTGAGTGGGAGAGAGACGCAAGGCATTCGCCGGGCCGGCGGGCCTCTCTCTCGTTCGGTGACTCATCGTAACAGACGTGAGCGGGCGTTACAATTTTTCATGAGCGACTCCGAGCCACAACCTAATTTAAGACGTTGTCACGTCAAAAAAAAATGACTTGAGACTTGCACTTGCAGAACAAGCAGGACTACTTCTACAGCGAGCTGCGCAAGCTGCACGCGCGGCACCCGCACGACAAGCTGGCGCTGCGCGTGCTGCGCGCCGAGCTGCTGCGCTCCAGCCTCAAGGCCACCAAGCACTTCACGCGCGCCGACTGGTGCAAGAACTTCGACGTCACCTTCCAGGGCGAGCAGGGTACGTGCGAGCTGGCAGTGGGCACTAGCTGACCGCCTTAGCGTTGCGATGATTGAGCAATGTCATCGAATGACATTGACATTAGTTACGCGCGTTTTTTAAAATATGCAAAATTAAATGTATATTTTTCAATATTTCTGAGAGATTTTCTTATTATTTTTTTCCGTAAGAACCTTCTCCTAATAATAACAAATACAACAAGAAAAGAATTAGTGAAATCGGTCCAGCCATTCACGCGTGATGCCGTGACCAAGCAAAACGAGTTTCATTTTTATATATATATATAAGATTTGTCTCTTCTTCTTGTTTCGTGTCGGCACCATATTCAACAATGACGTCCTAACCGCCACGTGTCTGTCATCTTTGTGTTTATGGAACATTCATTCCATAACACAAGTGCTTAAAATTATCACATGGGATCCGAGAAAAGTATGTGAAGTTGTCCCCATTTGTTTATTATTTGTTTACTAGCGTACCCCGGAGACGTTGTCCTGCCTGCTGCTTTTTTTTAAAGAAATATTTAAAAAAATAATTGGCGAAGTTGGTCCAGGCGTTCTTGAGTTTTACCAAGGGGTGGTCCGCTCAATGGCACTTTACGGTGCCCCGGTCTGGCATGACGCCCTCTCGTCCTTGACAGTCTTGCGGAAGGCTCAAAGGATATTGGCCTTGCGTTTAGCGCGAGCCTACCGCACCACCTCCACCGATGCTGCGCTGGTCCTAGCCGGCAGCCTCCCCTGGGATCTCGACTCCCTGGTCCTCGCCGCGTTATTCCAGTGGCGGGGAGACCAAAGATCTCAGGGCAATAGGCCTGCACCGACGGAGGTGGAAACGGAAAGGAGACAGCTCTTGGAGCTAGCCCACGAGCAGTGGCGCCGTAGACTGGCCAGTAGCCACTTTGGCGTCCGGGTCACTGAAGCCGTGCTCCCCGTTCTCACAGAATGGGTTGAGCGTCCACACGGCCAAGTGACATACCGGATGTCGCAGGTGTTTACAGGCCACGGGTGTTTTGGGTCATACCTCTGCCGCATTGGCAGGGAACCCTCCGCCCGATGCTGGCACTGCGATGCTCCGGAGGATACGGCACAGCACACCCTTGAGGTGTGCCCGGCGTGGGTCGCCGACCGCCGTGCCCTCCGAGCACACGTGGGGACTGACCTCAGCCTGGGCTCCATAGTCCGGCGTATGGTCGGAGACAGGGAGGCTTGGCGAGCCATGGCCGCATTTTGTGAGCGGGTGCTCGCTGAGAAGGAGAGCGCGGAGCGAGAGCGAGAGGCTGCGGCTGACGCACTCCTCATGCGCCGTAGGCGCACTGGGCGCAGGAGGAACCGCCACCTCCTGCACATGCCCCTCCCTGTGCCTCGGGTCGCGGACGCGGGGGCGTCCGCTTCCCACTAAGAGGCGCGATGGTGTGTAATGCGTTCTACGCATCATCGGGACAACAAGCCGGAGGATACCCTCCTTCGGCGCTGGAGGCAGGGGTATTGTGCCCTCTCCAGACCGGGTGAGACCGTGTGTCGGTCTAGTCAGTGAAGGGCCGCGGATGTGTGCTTATGGCGCTGACCCGTGGCCCCGAACTCATGGCTCCCGAGAACGCCGCTGGTTTTTAGTGGGTATGCCCCAATCGGGGAGAGTCCCACATAACCTACTGCCCTCCCCCGAGGGCGGTAGGTATGCGTAAAGCATTTTCCAGCGAGAAAAAAAAAAAAAAAAAAAAAAAGGCGTTCTTGAGTTATGCGCTTACCAACACATTTTGGGATTCATTTTTAAATTATAGAAGATTAATCGAGGTGATTGTGGCGCAGTGGTTGCAGCGCTTTGGTAGTGGTACCTAAAGTTAAGCAACCTAAGGCGCGGTCATGTTTGGGATGGGTGACCATTCTGACCATTTAAGTGACGTCTATTCACAAGCATCTCCGTGCTTCGGAAGGCACGTTAAGCTGTTGGTCCCGGTTAATATCGATATATATTTGTCGTTAAGCCTGGTCAAAGGCCCTCGGGCGGCTTAAAAACATCTGACAGTAAGGTTGGTCACTTACCTTACAAACACCCCTCCACCAATCCGCACTGAGCCCGCGTGGTGGAGAATGGCTCGGACCACCTCATAGTTGAGGTGAGGCCTGTGCCCAGCAGTGGGACGGATATAGGCTGCTGAGAAGAAGATTAATTATCTCTACATCGGCCCATATAAACACTTGCTAAGCTGGGCTCTGTCGCGATGTTAAAAAGACAATAGAATAAAATTATTATTACCAACGTTACAAAATGGCTTCAAGTGACACTATAGAAGACATACGGTCTTCATCACATGCGTAATAGAAGACCAGAACAAACCTTACCAATAGTAACGGATATGATGTAGAGGCCGGCGATGCGCACGGTGAACTTGACGCGCGCCGTGTGCGCCTGCGCCGGGTCGCCCGAGCCCAGCTCCACCACCGGCGTGATCTGAAGCAAATTAGTTTTCACTAGACGACACTGCAGACGATGTCCTGCCCGTTCTTCTTCTTCTTTCGTGTCGGCAAGAACACGGGCTAAATCTTACTTGCCCAGAAAGCGACTACCGTGGTAGCCCTCTGGTTATTGACTAGTAAGTTCTCACGCGAGCAGGTGGTCGGGACAGTTCATGAGGTGGACCATGGTTTGCAGGGGTTCCCCACATTCACAGCTGACGTCTGCGCTGCTTAAGTACCTCCACCGACACAGGTCACTAATCAAAACCCTATTTCTCAAAATGAACACGTAATTTAACTCTTTGAGTGACCATTCTATTTGATCATAGATCATTTTTAATTGATCAAAAGTTTCAGAAAATCGATTCGACAATCGATTGACGGTGACGTCACAAGCGAGTAATTAATAGTCTTCCTGGCCGATTTCGAGCACGGCGGCCAATCTCAACAGAGATCAGCCAACTACGCAAGAGATATTATAGTGCATAAGTGTGAGCGCAATACACAGGTGCACTTACTGTTCCTTCATCCTGATTTCAATCCGACATGACCGGAGGGTGATCAGGCGCAGGACCAACGGCTTTCCGAGTGCGTATTTTACGTGCTTTCCGAGGCACGGGGGTGTTACGCCGCCAACTTCCTAACTCCGAGCTGTTTTTGAGTAATGAATGACAGAAAATCTCAGAAACAATTTTGGCTCGACCTGGGATTCGAACCCAGGACCTCTCGGATGTAAGGCAGAAACTTTGCCACTACACCAACGAGCTAGTAATTAAATGTTCTATTAACCTTAAGTTGTCTGGAATAGATTACTGCTACAAGCGATAAGACCGCCTAAACTGTACATCTTATGTTGTGTAACTTGTCTGTTATTTATGTTTTGTGTTGTACAATAAAGTGTTAATCTATCAAGTATCGACATACAAATTCTATGGAAGACTGGCGTATTGACGGTTCACAAAAAGTACGTCAACTATTGATGGTGTAACATACCGTAATTGTATGAAAAAATGATCTGGTGTTGGAAAGTGACACTAGACGAATCAATCGAAAGCCGATCGATCATATCCAGAGTGACACTAGACAAATCGATCGATTGTTATCGATGGTAGAAGTGATTAGTTTCAACTTCGATGAATACTTTCTGTCAGGTATTAAAGCTACCAGAAAAGACGATGGACTTCGAGCGATGCTTTCAACGATGATAGTTGATTTCGGTAACATGTAAGGTTGTGTTGTGACGACTAAAGAGTTATTTTAAATCTGAGTAAGTATCCGATTAAACGTGCAACACGTTTATGTCCTCGCCCCCTAATTTCGCCAGAGAGATCTTAAACATGAACTGAGAAAGAAAGAAAATAAATTTATGGACACATAGATTACTACAGAAAGTACAAAAAAGTCAGACAGAAGAGTGAAAAAAAAAAATCTTAACAAATCACATTACACACAAACAATAGTAAATACTATAACATAAATAGCCATGCAAATGTGTGTCCGCAATGCTACGTTAATTCGTCCCCCTCAACTTAAGCTACCAACGGACGCCATGACGCTGGTTTTCGGTGGACCGGAGCTGAATGCGGTACACGGACAATCCCACCAACCTTTTTTTTTATCAATATGGGTTCGCTCTTGACATCATTCTCCCTCTAGGAGGTAAAGAAGATGTCCACGATGTAGCGAGCCTAGAAGGTGCCTATTTATTTTCGCTTTGAATGAGCTCAAGTTATAAGAAAGTGGGAACACCGTCGGCGGAAGCGCATTCCATTCCTTGGCTGTGCGCATTATGAAGGATGAAGCGAAGCGCTTAGTGCGTATAGTAGGTATATCAACCAAGTATGGATGGTAACCCGCCGTACGTCTGGTGGCCCTCTGGTAGAATGGACTTGGTGGAATGAGCATATGGAGCTCATGAGCACACTCCCCGAAGTAGAGTCTGTAGAAAACCGACAAGCAGGCAACCACAGGTGAGAGCAGTACTTCATGCAGGAGCGAACTTGTGCTTTGTACAACGTTAAAAGCTGTTCAGGGGAGAAGTACCGCTTCACCTTGTTAAGGATGCCCAGCTTCTTTGCCGCAGTCTGAGCTTTGGACTCAATGGCACCGCCGAAGTTCAGATTGGCTGACAACTCCATACCAAGAAGCTCGAGATGGTCGGTTATGGGTACAGACACACTTCTGAAAGTAGGAGTCCAGTTGAACGGACTCTTTTTTGCGGTGAAGAGACATGCCTGGGTTTTGGCAGCATTGAACGTTACCAGATTGTTGTCTCCCCATTGGAAGACACGTCGTAGAATCTCATCCGTTCGTTTTACCAAATTCTCCCGTAGATACTGGCTACCATGACCTCCCATGGCTATTCCAACCTCGCGGTTATTAAGGGCGAAACGTGAGAGATGCACGCGGAATTTGCGTCTGCTAGGCAGTGCTGCACTCCACCGCGTGCAATTGTTGACTCTCTACAAATTCTCAACTCTGATCGTTGTCCCTTATGTCACTCGTCCCCTTTCTTGGAGGTTGACTCTCCTCGGTGCCATACCTTCCCCTGTGCCAGCCGTGTGCGAACTCCCGCAGCCGTCTCAAATTCCCCTCCGAGGCAACGAGGTCGTGATACCAAACCCGACCAACACTTGCGGTACACGGACAGTTGTGCTATAGTATAATAAGGAACTTACGAGCGCATTGTAACTAACAGTAATAATAGTCCTCCTGGCCGATTTCGACCATCTACGCATCTACCACTACGCAGGAGATATTATAGTGCACAAGTGCGCTCGCAATACACAGGTGCACTCACTGTTCCATCACTCTCAAAGTTCGGTGAGACGGCAATCCGACATGACCGGAGAGAGATCAGGCGCAGGAGGCACGGGGGTGTAACACCGCCAACTTCCCGACTCCGAGCTGTTTTTTTGAGAAATTCATGACAGAAAATCGCAGAAACAATATTTGCTCGACCTGGGATTCGAACCCAGGACCTCTCGGATGTAAGGCAGAAACTTTGCCACTACACCAACGAGGCAGTCTAACCGTATGAATGTATTGCAGGCGTGGACTGGGGCGGCGTGCGTCGCGAGTGGTTCTCCCTTCTATGCGGCCAGCTCTTCGACGCCAAACTTGGATTGTTCGTGTCCTTCCACGACGCGGCCGGCGGGCTAGTGCACCCCAACCCCAACCGACCGCCGCACTTGAAGGTTAGTTTAACGACCACTTTGGTGTAATGGTCAAGAAGTTGACTGCTAACCAAAAGGTCGCGGGTTCGATCCCCGCACTGTATAAATATTTTTGTGCATGAACATAGCTGTTTGCACTGGTCTGGGTGTTATGTGTATTAATTTAAGTTTATTTGTAATACCACTGTTGATTCGGATATCTGTAACATACGTGCTTAAGCTACTTACCACGGAGTCAGATCAAGGTAATGGCCGTAGAAAGGTGAAAATAAGGGTTGTATGTCTCTTGCAGTGCCAAATCATATATAAAAAATAAATAAAATCTCTAAATTAAAAATGTGTTGTAAAGCGCATAACTCATAAACGCCTGGACCAATTTGCCCAATTCTTTTTTTATGATATTCCTTAAAGTATGGGGATGTTTCTTATGAAGAAAAAAATTAAAAAAACAATGGGTAGGACAACGTCTGTGGGGTAGCGGACCCCGTATATAATAAAATACGAAAAGGTTTTAGGACTTTGAAAATTATAGGGTTAAAGAAGTTTATTCTCATAAGAAAAAAATTATACATTTCACTTATACGAGAACGTTCTTAAAATATAAAATTGGCTAGACGACACCACCAATCGTTGACATACTTTTTATTATCTGTCAAAACGGTCTGCCTCCATAGATTTTGTATGGGAATAATGAACGTGACGTCACTAGAAATCGGAGTCAATTGACCGAATATTTATTGAGTTTTGTGTGTTTAAAAAATGGGTTCGACAGCTTTTTGGAAATAAACTGGTTATAATTACTTCATAGGGGCTATGTTTTTTAAACGCCATGGTCTTGAAAATATTTAAGATAGCTGTCATCATGCCAATTGTAACAAACTTTCAATTTTCAACGCGCGAGCGATTAAACATTAACACGAACAAAACATTCTAACCGTGTAGGCATCTAACCATAGATTTTAAGCTAATTGTTACTAACCCATATGGATTCAATTTTCTGAAATAAATGATATTATTATTATTATTATTATAACAAGACGAATACTTAGTGAGTAAGTATTTGCGAGCGGAGCGACCGGGCCCGCTGCAGAATAAAACCGGTTGCGGCTAAGAGCAACTAGATGTGGCACGTACGTAGGTTGGACAAAGTACGGACAGGTTTCATATTTTCTAATTTATTAAGTAATACATTTATATATTAGTTTAAGTATTCGATTTGATTTTATATTATTATTATACAAGGTGTAACAAAAAACCCCGTTATAACTGAAGGGTGTGGTTGTGCCCGTAAACCTGAACAACTTTCGCTAAGAAACCTAGGTCGAAATCTCAAAAAATCTTTTGGCTCTCCCATAGTAAATCGATCAGCTGATTGGCAATTTTGTATGGGAGGTCCGATTTTTTTTTGACATTTTGACCAAGGTATCATTGGGAATGTTGTGCAGTTTTCCGGGCACAACAACACCCTTCAGTTATAACAGGGTATTTTGTTACACCTTGTATATATTTATTTTGTATGTAGTACTTAGGATATGTTTATTGAAAATATTAATATTTTAGAATGAAGATTTTAGATAGGACTGAAAGTACAGATATTGGCCTATAGTTGTTTGGATCTGTCCGAGACCCTGATTTGGAAATAGGTGTTACTTTCGCTAATTTAAGACTATTCAGTAATACACCTTCTTCACGACTGTGGTTTATGCAATTTGTTAGTTGTAGTCTTATACATTTTATAGACTTAGTATTTATTTTATCTAAGCCTGAGCTAGTGTTAGTATCTAAGTTATTAATTATTTTAATTATTTCACTGGATGTTGCCGGCGCCAAAGAAGTTAGACCAAAAGCATCTAGATTACAGTCGACAATAGCGGTAGTGTTCGTGTTATTATAATGATACGTACTTAGTATGCTTTCAGCGAGCCGAGATCCAACCGTAGCAAAAAACTTATTAAAATGTTCACAAATTTCATTTCCATCTGTAATAGTGTGTATTCCGTCCTTCAACTTGGTGGGCGATGAGATGTCTTTTACTTTAAGTATTATGAGTCAGATTTTTAATCAAGTTCACATTTTTTGGGATTGTTTTTGCATGTTGTCTTTGTCATAATGTCTTTCTTCATTTTTTGTATTTTGTCGGACACCAATTTCTTTTCTGTCAGGTATAGACTTTTTATTTGTTCATTATTTGGATTCTTCTTATGTTTTTTGTATAGTAGGTTCTTCTTATTTATTTTATCAATGATTTTTGAATTTACCCAGACCTGTTTCGGTGGATTTAGAATCTTTGTTTTTTGTATTTTGCATTGTTCTACAGTTTCACAAAGCAGGTTTTGGAAAGCATTGACATCCTTATTATCTCTTCCAATCATATTTTGTTTCATAAGCTCGTGTAGTTTTCCATAATCTATTGCCTCGTACTTAATTTTCTGTTTTAATGGTGGTTGGTATTTATTAATTTCGAGAAATATTTGCTCTAATGTTAAGGCTCATTTTGAAGTGTTACCTTCACTGCATTCCGAAAACCTCAAAAGACGCCGGCGAAAGTTCCGCTTCCGATTGATAGGCATTTGTAGGTGGGATAACCAAATTTCATGAAACTTTATTTCTTAATTTTGTGATTGGGATTTTCAAACGTATTTTTTGTTTTGCTTTCTTGTCCTTAAATTTAATTATTAATGATTAAGTTTAGTGTGTCATTTTTGACCCAAAGAGTAATCAGTAGCTACCTACTCGGTAGTTTTCTGAACCTACTTTTAAGTCCGTTTAAATACCAAATCCTTTCTAAATTGACAACTTTTTTTATTAGTCAACAATCATCGATTATCCCAAACTGGATAACATCGACAAACATACACGGGTCATACTGGGGTCAACTTTAACGGATTCACGTTCGCCTTTTTACGACATAACAACGACACAAATTAAAAATGGACTAAAATACTCTAGTCAACAAATTCTGTTTACCAATACTTTAATATCATGGGCACTCTACATTCTGCCCAAACGCACTGCGCGCGGCACGTCGTGCCAAATCCGCGCCGACAGGTAGCCGGCGCAAGCGGCTACCTTTGACACGGCTTGCGGCGTCCTTTGGCTCGTCTTTGGTGTGCCGCTCGCACCACGATAGTGATGTGCGCGGTGATGGATGAAAGTATGACGATTGATAGTTCTACTCAGATTAGATAAGTTGTGACATGATTTTATTAACAATTTTAAAACATGAATTGAAGAAACAAACAAACAGCATTACGAATTCTTGTGACGACTTAATTCTTTAAGTTGTCTTCGTTTTGCCACTAGTAAAGTTACCTACTCATCACTTCTACAAAAAAAACTTAGAAGTACCCGTAAAATTCACTATTTTATTGAAAAAATAATTAATTGGTTATTATTTGAATTGTAAAAAATAAGGTCAAAGTATTATAAATACAATACATACAAATATAAAATATATAAGAGCGAACCCATTATATAATAAATAAAAAAATAAAAAAAGTACCTACCTAAACGATGCATTATTCATAAACGTTTATTTTTAAAGCAAACTTGATTACATGGACGAGTTTTTATTTATTAGATACGATTAGAGTTTCAACATTGCAACACGCTCGATATCGCGACTCGATCATTGTCGCATCCCTCGCGGTAGGGCTATCCTGACCTTCGGCAATTTTTTGAGTGAGTCTTGAAATCGCTCAATTGTTCGGTATAGGACAGATTCGTGGATTCGGCAGATTCTGGATTGGACGGATTCATGGATACGGCAGATTCTTTGATTTGACGGATTAGCTATATGACAGAAGTACAGGTGTAAATAAAAATAAAATAAAATCCACTTTTAGTTAAAGAGTATGAGAAAAACAAATGAACATCATAAAAACAAAAAAAAACGAAAAACAAATGAAAATCGGAAAAACAAGTGAACAAGAAAAAATCAAATGAAGATCCGAAAAACAAAAGAACATCGAAAAAACAAAAAACAAGGAAAACAAAAGAATTCAAAACATTCATTTGTTTTTTAATATGTGTCCCGTTGTAGGTACGTAAACATATATGTGCCCGTTTTAGGCAGTCTTATACCATAATTTCATTTTTCATTGCTGCGGTAACAATTTGACTAATCTTGTTTTTTTTTTAAATCAGTTTTTCCGTACGCTGTTTCCTCTTGCAATGAATTTGTTTTTTTTCAACTTTATCACACAGAGATCACTTCCATCCGCCAAAAATATTAAATAAGTTTTATTTGTTTAGTATTTTTCGGCTCTGGTCCGATGACCGGAGCCGAAAATAATTTTTTAAGTGTTGTCTTTTCGAAATTAAAAAAATAGCGTTGTAAACGCGAAAAATACTAAACAAATAAAATTATAGCCTGTTTCATCTTAACCGATTGTTAAATATTTGTAAAAATATTTCTCTCGGGTGATTTGAGGGTGTCTTCCACAGTCATTGATGAAACATACGCTGGCTCAAAGCGTTAAAAAGCACTTACAAAATTCAACGACTCCATTAAGGTTCTCGGTAGCTCAGTGGTCAGAGCATTGGACCGGACTTCCAAAGGTCGGGGGTTCGATCCCTCCCCGATGACCGGAGCCGAAAAGAATTTTTTAAGTGTTGTCTTTTCGATATTAAATAAGTCCCACTCCGAAAAAAAACCAGGCAAATGCGAGTTGGACTCGCGCACCGAGGGTTTCATTGGTACAAGTTGGTAAAGTGTTTAGTTGTATTAATGTTTAATTGTATAATGGTTGCACGAGAATAAATAAATAAAACAAAAGAACATCGAAATTCAACCATGTTTTATTGTTTTTCCGATCTTCATTTGTTTTTATGATGTTCACTTGTTTTAATGATGTTCACTTGTTTTAATGATGTTCACTGGTTTTTATGATGTTTACTTGTTTTTATTATATTCACTCGTTTTTATTATGTTAATTTGTTAAAAGTACATTTTGCATTTTGAACACGACTGTTCATTTTTTGTCGTATAGCTAATCCGTCAAACAAAGAATCTGCCGTATCCATGAATCCGTCCAATCCAGAATCTGCAGAATCCACGAATCTGTCTAATCGCAGAATCTGTCCTATACCGAACAATTGAAATCGCTTCCGTATGTTACGCTACAGCTGTTTGTGAACGCTTTTTCAATTGTGTGCGTGTTTCTGTACACTATCCTTTTATTGTCGCTTAACGTGTTTGTAAGTAAAGGCGTGTTTCATGAAGTGCGTAATTTAATTGATTTAATTTGTTTGAAAACGTAACTTTAAAAAACACTATAAAAGTGGTGCCCATTTTTGGACACTGTATTTGGAGTGATGTATATTTGGAGTGATACCTCCCGTAAACGATTGATCACTAAAATTGTTAGACCCTGTATATCGCACCAAATTCGAGTGAAAACTATTTCAGATACACCCAAAAAAAGTTGTTGTCATCATCGGTCGTCTCTTCAGTCAAACAGTGCTCTATTCGGTTTGTTACTAAGATTGAGACTCCGCCTCCGACGATACCTTTTCTAGCAAGCAAAGCAAGCCTATTCTTTCCCAAAGCAAGCTTTTAATGGGCGAATTTTACCAGATTTGTATTATCCGATGCGCATAACCTTGATGGGCTCTGGGCAGTTTTCAACTAAACTATTGATAACATGTCATTGTTATCAGAGTCTCAGCGTTCTTTACCATCGGTACAATTAGGTTCTTGAATGCCCGTTATTATGATGTTCTTTTTCCTTCAAATTCAAAATTCAAATCATTTATTGCATGTCACATTACATCAAGTTGATATAAAAGTTTTAATAATATTGGTACATGTGACGCCCTGCACAGGGCATAGCAACATTTTGAGGGCTAACTAACTATCACATTATTAATTATATTATAATTATCGTACTAATATATAATACTAAGATAAAAACATATTTGACATAATATCTGTATACTTCTAATTATATTTCGAATAAAACATTAACCTAAGTCATCATAATGACGACGCTTGGTGCAGTGGTCCGCATGTCGGACTTCTAAACCAAGGGTCGCGGGTTCGATTCCCGCACAGTACAAGCATAAGTGTGCATGAACATGTGTGTTTGTACTGGTCTGGGTGTTTTCTATTTATAATATGTATTTATTTACAAAAAAAAGTATTTAAGTATGTATATAACGATCTAGTACCCATAACACAAGCCTCGTAGCTTACTTTGGGACTAGAGAATTGGTGTGCTTGTTGAGAAATATAAATATCATAATGTATATATGTTGGTCGGTGAGTTCCGCCAGAATTTCGTCATATTGAAGAGATACACTATAAGTAGATACTGCATTTGATAATTTTAAGCATCGCACATCATTTTCTAATGTTGCAATCTTTTCGTCTGTGGTATGCATTGACTTCACCAACTGTTGTATGTCTGTTCTAATTTCCGTTTGATTAGCTACTAGATTTGCCAGCTTTTGTTCAGTGTACCCCATGCCTTTTTTAATGTCAGCCATTTGGTCTTTAATGGTTGTCATGTCTTCTTTTATTTTCATTGTACACTCATTCTGGGCATTTATCGATGTGGTAAGTAGCTCCATCATTGCTGTCATTTGATTTTGTATGTCACTGAGCTGTGATCCAAGTAAATCTTCTTCGTGATTATACTTCCGCTTGTTGCGAAAAGTAACAGTTGACAAATCTGATGTCATTTCAGCACCTCCAGTCGATATGTTTGGTTGTGATCCACTGCGTCTCTCGTCCAAGGCGCTTCCAGAAGGAGAGTGTAGTGTGTACATCTTGATCTGTGGTTCACTGAGGATGACTTGCGGAAGGTGCACTTTGGTGCAATTTACTGTCGTTGCAAAATATGTTTTGAAAGGTTTAAAAAAGGATGAATTGAGATTGTTTTCACAAATTATAATATAATTTTAATAATATTTTGCAACACGTCTTCTCTGTTTGACGCTCGCGCGCGGTTCTGATATGAGAATCTTAAGCGTAACGTCACGAAAAGTCCCGCGTTTCCCGTCTCATTGTTTGTCCAAGCGCATCGCGCTGTAACGTCAAAGTGGCAGGACATTTGACCACCATAATTCCAGAGGTTTTTCGTTTGTTCCAGCTGAAGCACTTCGAGCTGGCGGGCAAGATCGTGGGCAAGTGCCTGTACGAGTGTGCGCTGGGCGGCTCGTACCGGCAATTCGTGCGCGCGCGCCTCACGCGCTCCTTCCTCGCGCAGCTGAGCGGCCTGCGCGTGCACTACAAGGTACTCACACAAATATATCGGCTTTAAGTCGCGCCGAACAGAAACAACGCTGGATTTCAATAGCTTCCGCAAGGGACTAGTCGCTTTCTCTTACACTCGCGGCGCGCGAGGTGCCCGCTCCCAACATCGTCATCGTCTAGTGCGCAGGTGACCGTTAGCGTTAGATAGTGACTTACCCCTAAACCAGGGCCCCGTCAATATGCAAACCGCTCGATTACAGATTTAATGAAACGACTGAAGTCTAGAACCTGCGTTTTACGTTCTTGCTTTTCACCCATTGGCAGCGTGCTTATTTCAAAAAATTTAACAAAATTATAATCAGCGGCGTTTCTGTTGAGCGGTAAGCGAGATCATACAAGGACCCTAGATCTCCTGATACACTCTCTGACAACCAGCTACGCGTCAGCTACATCATAGAAACTGATCTAGCAGATCAATGAACTGCTGCATTCAAGTGCAGCAGAATAGCTGTCTAGCAACTCCGACATGAACCGATCCGTTTTTAGCAAACGCCGTCGCGCCACTTAATCAAGGCAGACTTAGGTAGACCAAATGAAAAAAAAAAATGACGACCACTTTGGTGTAATGGTCAAGAAGTTGACTACCTAGTAACCAAGAGGTCGTGGGTTCAATCCCCGCACTGTACAAACATTTGTGTGCATGAACATGTCTGTTTGTACTGGTCTGGGTGTTATATGTATTTATTTAAGTTTATTTGTAATACCACTTTTGATTCTGATATCTGTAACACAAGTGCTTTAGCTACTTACCACGGAGTCAAATCAATGATGTGATGTTGTGATGAATTGAGCCGGGGTGACGTGGGTGCGGGTGGCGGGGGCGAATCGACAACCCTCGCCACGCTTTTCCGTTTCAGCTACTCCGTTTCGTTGCAAAATCACGGGATTATCATATGTAGTCAACTTTATTACCTGAACATCATCATATCATACAAAATATGATAATGATAGTGTACTGGTGGGAGCCTATTTTATGATTTCGAGAAGAGCATTTCAGAGCCTAATGGCCTGAATGAGAAAGGAGTTGGATGGAAAGCTGGTCCACACAGCCACGTTATGGAGACTAAGGCATCTCGACATGACTGTATCCCGATAAGCCAAAGCTAACTTTTGCTAAGTTGCATGATGAATAAAGAATTAATGACGAGTTTGTTTTCGTTTTTTATCAGTACTTCGAAACCGACGACCCCGAGCTGTATTTGTCCAAGATCAAGTACGTCCTAGAGACGGACCTGGACGCGACTGAAGGCGTCCCCGAGATCTACTTCGCGGACGAAGTGTACTGCAGCGACGGGAAGCTGGTCGCGACCCACGAGCTGCTGCCCAACGGCGCTTCCATACGGGTGAGAGCAACCAACGCTTTATGAAAGGACGATGACCATAAATATAGGGTCGCTGTTTGTTCATTTAAGCTTTATTGCACAACAAAACTTTGTATAAATGGCAACTTTCTTGCAACTAACTGAGAATCTAAAATGCTATGATACGGTTGGAAATCTAGCCACAAAATTTTTTTTTTTACCCTAAACGGGTCGGACACCGTTGACCAGACGCACCGTATATGACGAACTGAATTCAAGAAAAATCAATGATGACGTTTGCGATATAGTAAGGAAGTAGGTGCGAATGAGTCTTGAATGATTGTGTGCTGAGAGCCTATTTTATGTTTTCGAAAAGAGCATTTTAGAGCCATTTGGCTCTGAAAGGCCTTAATGAGAAAGGAATTGGATTAAAAGCTGTTCCCCACCCAGCCACGTGATGGAGACTATGACTACGAAATGAGTTATCTGTTTATGCCTGCACTAATCCGACACGACACTGTATCCCGAGAAACCAAAGCTAACTTTTTGAAGTGGCATGATGAATAAAAAAAATTAAAAGTATTTAGTCTGTCTGTACCTGTGGGGTAATACCTCTAGATGTTGCTGGGGACGAAGCTTTCTAAATGTTTGTTTAGGGAGAATTGTGCTGCTGTGAATGGCAGCTTGAGCACAGATTACTAAATAGTTACTGGCTTGAGTATTTAGGGACAGCCGGGTGGTGCTGCACCTTGCTTCAGGAGAATAATGTTTCTCGGCTCTGCCACAAATCAATTTGACGGTCTGTACTGTTCTGTTCTGTTTCGATGGCATTCAGTCTAAATTATCGTTTGGGATAGGTAGCTCTGCTGCAGAGCATCCATGAGTAAAGTATTCTCTAATGTTAGGTGACGAACAGCACGAAGCTGCAGTACGTGGACCTGCTGGCGCAGTGGCGGCTGGCGGGCCGCTGCCGCGCGGAGATCGACGCGTTCCTGCGCGGGCTGGCGCTGCTAGTGCCCGACAACCTGCTAGGTAAGCTGGGTGCGTTGCTTTCATATTTATTCATATTTTCATTTGCGTTAAAATACTTGTTGTTCATTTGCGTTAATATACTTTATATGGTTGTATTTAGGCGATTTGGTATGAGTTATTCTGTCCGAAGATAAATTAAAAATGCACTCTTCAAAATCTTCATTGGCGAGCTAAGTTTGCACAGCGCCATTCGGCGGTTCTATTATTGTTAATACCTTTGGCAAAATATATAAATAAAAAGCGGACTATAATTAAAGGTGCTGTATTCTCGCCTTATTACAAGAAATTTCTAAATCGCGCGACCAAATAGTAAGCGACCGCGGCGGCGATGAATGCGTATGGGGCAAGTGGCGAACATTCGGCTCGGGAGCTCGTGCTGGGGTCGTGATGACGTAGTGGCTCGACCGGCTGCCTGCGCTCCCCTCCCGCCGGCGCGCGGTTCGATGCCGAAGTTGTCCGAACAATTTTAAACTGGAGGATGTTGATCTTCAACAATTTTTAGACTTTCTATTCTAAGCTATCTTAGCTCGGTTTTTGGTGGTGGCAGAGCATGTCGACCATGTCGTATTCATCTTATGGTCACATGGAAGCTAAAGGGGTTGCATTATGAATTGAAGTTAGCGCCGCTTGCGACCCGTCAAGACTCGAGGTCGCTTATGTATCTGTGTGTGTCCTGCAGCGGCGTTCGACGAGACGGAGCTGGAGCTGCTGGTGTGCGGGTCGGGCGAGCTGTCGGTCGCGGACTGGCGCGCGCACGCGCTGGCGGCGGGCGGCGGGCGCGACTGGGAGCGGCTGCTGGCGTGGTTCTGGGCCGCCCTGCACGCGCTCACGCCGCCCGAGCGCGCGCGCCTGCTGCAGTTCGCCACCGGCTGCTCCCAGCTGCCCCCCGGCGGGTTCCAGGTGCGTGTCCCGCCCCCCAGCTGCCCCGGCGGGTTCTGGGCCGCCCTGCACGCGCTCACGCCGCCCGAGCGCGCGCGCCTGCTGCAGTTCGCCACCGGCTGCTCCCAGCTGCCCCCCGGCGGGTTCCAGGTGCGTGTCCCGCCCCCCAGCTGCCCCGGCGGGTTCTGGGCCGCCCTGCACGCGCTCACGCCGCCCGAGCGCGCGCGCCTGCTGCAGTTCGCCACCGGCTGCTCCCAGCTGCCCCCCGGCGGGTTCCAGGTGCGTGTCCCGCCCCCCAGCTGCCCCGGCGGGTTCTGGGCCGCCCTGCACGCGCTCACGCCGCCCGAGCGCGCGCGCCTGCTGCAGTTCGCCACCGGCTGCTCCCAGCTGCCCCCCGGCGGGTTCCAGGTGCGTGTCCCGCCCCCCAGCTGCCCCGGCGGGTTCTGGGCCGCCCTGCACGCGCTCACGCCGCCCGAGCGCGCGCGCCTGCTGCAGTTCGCCACCGGCTGCTCCCAGCTGCCCCCCGGCGGGTTCCAGGTGCGTGTCCCGCCCCCCAGCTGCCCCGGCGGGTTCTGGGCCGCCCTGCACGCGCTCACGCCGCCCGAGCGCGCGCGCCTGCTGCAGTTCGCCACCGGCTGCTCCCAGCTGCCCCCCGGCGGGTTCCAGGTGCGTGTCCCGCCCCCCAGCTGCCCCGGCGGGTTCTGGGCCGCCCTGCACGCGCTCACGCCGCCCGAGCGCGCGCGCCTGCTGCAGTTCGCCACCGGCTGCTCCCAGCTGCCCCCCGGCGGGTTCCAGGTGCGTGTCCCGCCCCCCAGCTGCCCCGGCGGGTTCTGGGCCGCCCTGCACGCGCTCACGCCGCCCGAGCGCGCGCGCCTGCTGCAGTTCGCCACCGGCTGCTCCCAGCTGCCCCCCGGCGGGTTCCAGGTGCGTGTCCCGCCCCCCAGCTGCCCCGGCGGGTTCTGGGCCGCCCTGCACGCGCTCACGCCGCCCGAGCGCGCGCGCCTGCTGCAGTTCGCCACCGGCTGCTCCCAGCTGCCCCCCGGCGGGTTCCAGGTGCGTGTCCCGCCCCCCAGCTGCCCCGGCGGGTTCTGGGCCGCCCTGCACGCGCTCACGCCGCCCGAGCGCGCGCGCCTGCTGCAGTTCGCCACCGGCTGCTCCCAGCTGCCCCCCGGCGGGTTCCAGGTGCGTGTCCCGCCCCCCAGCTGCCCCGGCGGGTTCTGGGCCGCCCTGCACGCGCTCACGCCGCCCGAGCGCGCGCGCCTGCTGCAGTTCGCCACCGGCTGCTCCCAGCTGCCCCCCGGCGGGTTCCAGGTGCGTGTCCCGCCCCCCAGCTGCCCCGGCGGGTTCTGGGCCGCCCTGCACGCGCTCACGCCGCCCGAGCGCGCGCGCCTGCTGCAGTTCGCCACCGGCTGCTCCCAGCTGCCCCCCGGCGGGTTCCAGGTGCGTGTCCCGCCCCCCAGCTGCCCCGGCGGGTTCTGGGCCGCCCTGCACGCGCTCACGCCGCCCGAGCGCGCGCGCCTGCTGCAGTTCGCCACCGGCTGCTCCCAGCTGCCCCCCGGCGGGTTCCAGGTGCGTGTCCCGCCCCCCAGCTGCCCCGGCGGGTTCTGGGCCGCCCTGCACGCGCTCACGCCGCCCGAGCGCGCGCGCCTGCTGCAGTTCGCCACCGGCTGCTCCCAGCTGCCCCCCGGCGGGTTCCAGGTGCGTGTCCCGCCCCCCAGCTGCCCCGGCGGGTTCTGGGCCGCCCTGCACGCGCTCACGCCGCCCGAGCGCGCGCGCCTGCTGCAGTTCGCCACCGGCTGCTCCCAGCTGCCCCCCGGCGGGTTCCAGGTGCGTGTCCCGCCCCCCAGCTGCCCCGGCGGGTTCTGGGCCGCCCTGCACGCGCTCACGCCGCCCGAGCGCGCGCGCCTGCTGCAGTTCGCCACCGGCTGCTCCCAGCTGCCCCCCGGCGGGTTCCAGGTGCGTGTCCCGCCCCCCAGCTGCCCCGGCGGGTTCTGGGCCGCCCTGCACGCGCTCACGCCGCCCGAGCGCGCGCGCCTGCTGCAGTTCGCCACCGGCTGCTCCCAGCTGCCCCCCGGCGGGTTCCAGGTGCGTGTCCCGCCCCCCAGCTGCCCCGGCGGGTTCTGGGCCGCCCTGCACGCGCTCACGCCGCCCGAGCGCGCGCGCCTGCTGCAGTTCGCCACCGGCTGCTCCCAGCTGCCTCCCGGCGGGTTCCAGGTGCGTGTCCCGCCCCCCAGCTGCCCCGGCGGGTTCTGGGCCGCCCTGCACGCGCTCACGCCGCCCGAGCGCGCGCGCCTGCTGCAGTTCGCCACCGGCTGCTCCCAGCTGCCCCCCGGCGGGTTCCAGGTGCGTGTCCCGCCCCCCAGCTGCCCCGGCGGGTTCTGGGCCGCCCTGCACGCGCTCACGCCGCCCGAGCGCGCGCGCCTGCTGCAGTTCGCCACCGGCTGCTCCCAGCTGCCCCCCGGCGGGTTCCAGGTGCGTGTCCCGCCCCCCAGCTGCCCCGGCGGGTTCTGGGCCGCCCTGCACGCGCTCACGCCGCCCGAGCGCGCGCGCCTGCTGCAGTTCGCCACCGGCTGCTCCCAGCTGCCCCCCGGCGGGTTCCAGGTGCGTGTCCCGCCCCCCAGCTGCCCCGGCGGGTTCTGGGCCGCCCTGCACGCGCTCACGCCGCCCGAGCGCGCGCGCCTGCTGCAGTTCGCCACCGGCTGCTCCCAGCTGCCCCCCGGCGGGTTCCAGGTGCGTGTCCCGCCCCCCAGCTGCCCCGGCGGGTTCTGGGCCGCCCTGCACGCGCTCACGCCGCCCGAGCGCGCGCGCCTGCTGCAGTTCGCCACCGGCTGCTCCCAGCTGCCCCCCGGCGGGTTCCAGGTGCGTGTCCCGCCCCCCAGCTGCCCCGGCGGGTTCTGGGCCGCCCTGCACGCGCTCACGCCGCCCGAGCGCGCGCGCCTGCTGCAGTTCGCCACCGGCTGCTCCCAGCTGCCCCCCGGCGGGTTCCAGGTGCGTGTCCCGCCCCCCAGCTGCCCCGGCGGGTTCTGGGCCGCCCTGCACGCGCTCACGCCGCCCGAGCGCGCGCGCCTGCTGCAGTTCGCCACCGGCTGCTCCCAGCTGCCCCCCGGCGGGTTCCAGGTGCGTGTCCCGCCCCCCAGCTGCCCCGGCGGGTTCTGGGCCGCCCTGCACGCGCTCACGCCGCCCGAGCGCGCGCGCCTGCTGCAGTTCGCCACCGGCTGCTCCCAGCTGCCCCCCGGCGGGTTCCAGGTGCGTGTCCCGCCCCCCAGCTGCCCCGGCGGGTTCTGGGCCGCCCTGCACGCGCTCACGCCGCCCGAGCGCGCGCGCCTGCTGCAGTTCGCCACCGGCTGCTCCCAGCTGCCCCCCGGCGGGTTCCAGGTGCGTGTCCCGCCCCCCAGCTGCCCCGGCGGGTTCTGGGCCGCCCTGCACGCGCTCACGCCGCCCGAGCGCGCGCGCCTGCTGCAGTTCGCCACCGGCTGCTCCCAGCTGCCCCCCGGCGGGTTCCAGGTGCGTGTCCCGCCCCCCAGCTGCCCCGGCGGGTTCTGGGCCGCCCTGCACGCGCTCACGCCGCCCGAGCGCGCGCGCCTGCTGCAGTTCGCCACCGGCTGCTCCCAGCTGCCCCCCGGCGGGTTCCAGGTGCGTGTCCCGCCCCCCAGCTGCCCCGGCGGGTTCTGGGCCGCCCTGCACGCGCTCACGCCGCCCGAGCGCGCGCGCCTGCTGCAGTTCGCCACCGGCTGCTCCCAGCTGCCCCCCGGCGGGTTCCAGGTGCGTGTCCCGCCCCCCAGCTGCCCCGGCGGGTTCTGGGCCGCCCTGCACGCGCTCACGCCGCCCGAGCGCGCGCGCCTGCTGCAGTTCGCCACCGGCTGCTCCCAGCTGCCCCCCGGCGGGTTCCAGGTGCGTGTCCCGCCCCCCAGCTGCCCCGGCGGGTTCTGGGCCGCCCTGCACGCGCTCACGCCGCCCGAGCGCGCGCGCCTGCTGCAGTTCGCCACCGGCTGCTCCCAGCTGCCCCCCGGCGGGTTCCAGGTGCGTGTCCCGCCCCCCAGCTGCCCCGGCGGGTTCTGGGCCGCCCTGCACGCGCTCACGCCGCCCGAGCGCGCGCGCCTGCTGCAGTTCGCCACCGGCTGCTCCCAGCTGCCCCCCGGCGGGTTCCAGGTGCGTGTCCCGCCCCCCAGCTGCCCCGGCGGGTTCTGGGCCGCCCTGCACGCGCTCACGCCGCCCGAGCGCGCGCGCCTGCTGCAGTTCGCCACCGGCTGCTCCCAGCTGCCCCCCGGCGGGTTCCAGGTGCGTGTCCCGCCCCCCAGCTGCCCCGGCGGGTTCTGGGCCGCCCTGCACGCGCTCACGCCGCCCGAGCGCGCGCGCCTGCTGCAGTTCGCCACCGGCTGCTCCCAGCTGCCCCCCGGCGGGTTCCAGGTGCGTGTCCCGCCCCCCAGCTGCCCCGGCGGGTTCTGGGCCGCCCTGCACGCGCTCACGCCGCCCGAGCGCGCGCGCCTGCTGCAGTTCGCCACCGGCTGCTCCCAGCTGCCCCCCGGCGGGTTCCAGGTGCGTGTCCCGCCCCCCAGCTGCCCCGGCGGGTTCTGGGCCGCCCTGCACGCGCTCACGCCGCCCGAGCGCGCGCGCCTGCTGCAGTTCGCCACCGGCTGCTCCCAGCTGCCCCCCGGCGGGTTCCAGGTGCGTGTCCCGCCCCCCAGCTGCCCCGGCGGGTTCTGGGCCGCCCTGCACGCGCTCACGCCGCCCGAGCGCGCGCGCCTGCTGCAGTTCGCCACCGGCTGCTCCCAGCTGCCCCCCGGCGGGTTCCAGGTGCGTGTCCCGCCCCCCAGCTGCCCCGGCGGGTTCTGGGCCGCCCTGCACGCGCTCACGCCGCCCGAGCGCGCGCGCCTGCTGCAGTTCGCCACCGGCTGCTCCCAGCTGCCCCCCGGCGGGTTCCAGGTGCGTGTCCCGCCCCCCAGCTGCCCCGGCGGGTTCTGGGCCGCCCTGCACGCGCTCACGCCGCCCGAGCGCGCGCGCCTGCTGCAGTTCGCCACCGGCTGCTCCCAGCTGCCCCCCGGCGGGTTCCAGGTGCGTGTCCCGCCCCCCAGCTGCCCCGGCGGGTTCTGGGCCGCCCTGCACGCGCTCACGCCGCCCGAGCGCGCGCGCCTGCTGCAGTTCGCCACCGGCTGCTCCCAGCTGCCCCCCGGCGGGTTCCAGGTGCGTGTCCCGCCCCCCAGCTGCCCCGGCGGGTTCTGGGCCGCCCTGCACGCGCTCACGCCGCCCGAGCGCGCGCGCCTGCTGCAGTTCGCCACCGGCTGCTCCCAGCTGCCCCCCGGCGGGTTCCAGGTGCGTGTCCCGCCCCCCAGCTGCCCCGGCGGGTTCTGGGCCGCCCTGCACGCGCTCACGCCGCCCGAGCGCGCGCGCCTGCTGCAGTTCGCCACCGGCTGCTCCCAGCTGCCCCCCGGCGGGTTCCAGGTGCGTGTCCCGCCCCCCAGCTGCCCCGGCGGGTTCTGGGCCGCCCTGCACGCGCTCACGCCGCCCGAGCGCGCGCGCCTGCTGCAGTTCGCCACCGGCTGCTCCCAGCTGCCCCCCGGCGGGTTCCAGGTGCGTGTCCCGCCCCCCAGCTGCCCCGGCGGGTTCTGGGCCGCCCTGCACGCGCTCACGCCGCCCGAGCGCGCGCGCCTGCTGCAGTTCGCCACCGGCTGCTCCCAGCTGCCCCCCGGCGGGTTCCAGGTGCGTGTCCCGCCCCCCAGCTGCCCCGGCGGGTTCTGGGCCGCCCTGCACGCGCTCACGCCGCCCGAGCGCGCGCGCCTGCTGCAGTTCGCCACCGGCTGCTCCCAGCTGCCCCCCGGCGGGTTCCAGGTGCGTGTCCCGCCCCCCAGCTGCCCCGGCGGGTTCTGGGCCGCCCTGCACGCGCTCACGCCGCCCGAGCGCGCGCGCCTGCTGCAGTTCGCCACCGGCTGCTCCCAGCTGCCCCCCGGCGGGTTCCAGGTGCGTGTCCCGCCCCCCAGCTGCCCCGGCGGGTTCTGGGCCGCCCTGCACGCGCTCACGCCGCCCGAGCGCGCGCGCCTGCTGCAGTTCGCCACCGGCTGCTCCCAGCTGCCCCCCGGCGGGTTCCAGGTGCGTGTCCCGCCCCCCAGCTGCCCCGGCGGGTTCTGGGCCGCCCTGCACGCGCTCACGCCGCCCGAGCGCGCGCGCCTGCTGCAGTTCGCCACCGGCTGCTCCCAGCTGCCCCCCGGCGGGTTCCAGGTGCGTGTCCCGCCCCCCAGCTGCCCCGGCGGGTTCTGGGCCGCCCTGCACGCGCTCACGCCGCCCGAGCGCGCGCGCCTGCTGCAGTTCGCCACCGGCTGCTCCCAGCTGCCCCCCGGCGGGTTCCAGGTGCGTGTCCCGCCCCCCAGCTGCCCCGGCGGGTTCTGGGCCGCCCTGCACGCGCTCACGCCGCCCGAGCGCGCGCGCCTGCTGCAGTTCGCCACCGGCTGCTCCCAGCTGCCCCCCGGCGGGTTCCAGGTGCGTGTCCCGCCCCCCAGCTGCCCCGGCGGGTTCTGGGCCGCCCTGCACGCGCTCACGCCGCCCGAGCGCGCGCGCCTGCTGCAGTTCGCCACCGGCTGCTCCCAGCTGCCCCCCGGCGGGTTCCAGGTGCGTGTCCCGCCCCCCAGCTGCCCCGGCGGGTTCTGGGCCGCCCTGCACGCGCTCACGCCGCCCGAGCGCGCGCGCCTGCTGCAGTTCGCCACCGGCTGCTCCCAGCTGCCCCCCGGCGGGTTCCAGGTGCGTGTCCCGCCCCCCAGCTGCCCCGGCGGGTTCTGGGCCGCCCTGCACGCGCTCACGCCGCCCGAGCGCGCGCGCCTGCTGCAGTTCGCCACCGGCTGCTCCCAGCTGCCCCCCGGCGGGTTCCAGGTGCGTGTCCCGCCCCCCAGCTGCCCCGGCGGGTTCTGGGCCGCCCTGCACGCGCTCACGCCGCCCGAGCGCGCGCGCCTGCTGCAGTTCGCCACCGGCTGCTCCCAGCTGCCCCCCGGCGGGTTCCAGGTGCGTGTCCCGCCCCCCAGCTGCCCCGGCGGGTTCTGGGCCGCCCTGCACGCGCTCACGCCGCCCGAGCGCGCGCGCCTGCTGCAGTTCGCCACCGGCTGCTCCCAGCTGCCCCCCGGCGGGTTCCAGGTGCGTGTCCCGCCCCCCAGCTGCCCCGGCGGGTTCTGGGCCGCCCTGCACGCGCTCACGCCGCCCGAGCGCGCGCGCCTGCTGCAGTTCGCCACCGGCTGCTCCCAGCTGCCCCCCGGCGGGTTCCAGGTGCGTGTCCCGCCCCCCAGCTGCCCCGGCGGGTTCTGGGCCGCCCTGCACGCGCTCACGCCGCCCGAGCGCGCGCGCCTGCTGCAGTTCGCCACCGGCTGCTCCCAGCTGCCCCCCGGCGGGTTCCAGGTGCGTGTCCCGCCCCCCAGCTGCCCCGGCGGGTTCTGGGCCGCCCTGCACGCGCTCACGCCGCCCGAGCGCGCGCGCCTGCTGCAGTTCGCCACCGGCTGCTCCCAGCTGCCCCCCGGCGGGTTCCAGGTGCGTGTCCCGCCCCCCAGCTGCCCCGGCGGGTTCTGGGCCGCCCTGCACGCGCTCACGCCGCCCGAGCGCGCGCGCCTGCTGCAGTTCGCCACCGGCTGCTCCCAGCTGCCCCCCGGCGGGTTCCAGGTGCGTGTCCCGCCCCCCAGCTGCCCCGGCGGGTTCTGGGCCGCCCTGCACGCGCTCACGCCGCCCGAGCGCGCGCGCCTGCTGCAGTTCGCCACCGGCTGCTCCCAGCTGCCCCCCGGCGGGTTCCAGGTGCGTGTCCCGCCCCCCAGCTGCCCCGGCGGGTTCTGGGCCGCCCTGCACGCGCTCACGCCGCCCGAGCGCGCGCGCCTGCTGCAGTTCGCCACCGGCTGCTCCCAGCTGCCCCCCGGCGGGTTCCAGGTGCGTGTCCCGCCCCCCAGCTGCCCCGGCGGGTTCTGGGCCGCCCTGCACGCGCTCACGCCGCCCGAGCGCGCGCGCCTGCTGCAGTTCGCCACCGGCTGCTCCCAGCTGCCCCCCGGCGGGTTCCAGGTGCGTGTCCCGCCCCCCAGCTGCCCCGGCGGGTTCTGGGCCGCCCTGCACGCGCTCACGCCGCCCGAGCGCGCGCGCCTGCTGCAGTTCGCCACCGGCTGCTCCCAGCTGCCCCCCGGCGGGTTCCAGGTGCGTGTCCCGCCCCCCAGCTGCCCCGGCGGGTTCTGGGCCGCCCTGCACGCGCTCACGCCGCCCGAGCGCGCGCGCCTGCTGCAGTTCGCCACCGGCTGCTCCCAGCTGCCCCCCGGCGGGTTCCAGGTGCGTGTCCCGCCCCCCAGCTGCCCCGGCGGGTTCTGGGCCGCCCTGCACGCGCTCACGCCGCCCGAGCGCGCGCGCCTGCTGCAGTTCGCCACCGGCTGCTCCCAGCTGCCCCCCGGCGGGTTCCAGGTGCGTGTCCCGCCCCCCAGCTGCCCCGGCGGGTTCTGGGCCGCCCTGCACGCGCTCACGCCGCCCGAGCGCGCGCGCCTGCTGCAGTTCGCCACCGGCTGCTCCCAGCTGCCCCCCGGCGGGTTCCAGGTGCGTGTCCCGCCCCCCAGCTGCCCCGGCGGGTTCTGGGCCGCCCTGCACGCGCTCACGCCGCCCGAGCGCGCGCGCCTGCTGCAGTTCGCCACCGGCTGCTCCCAGCTGCCCCCCGGCGGGTTCCAGGTGCGTGTCCCGCCCCCCAGCTGCCCCGGCGGGTTCTGGGCCGCCCTGCACGCGCTCACGCCGCCCGAGCGCGCGCGCCTGCTGCAGTTCGCCACCGGCTGCTCCCAGCTGCCCCCCGGCGGGTTCCAGGTGCGTGTCCCGCCCCCCAGCTGCCCCGGCGGGTTCTGGGCCGCCCTGCACGCGCTCACGCCGCCCGAGCGCGCGCGCCTGCTGCAGTTCGCCACCGGCTGCTCCCAGCTGCCCCCCGGCGGGTTCCAGGTGCGTGTCCCGCGCCCCCCCCCCTATCTGCCCGCTACAAACCTTCGCGTTCGTAATATTTGGTAGGATTGTGGTCCCAAAAACATGTTTACACCACATTTTAATGTTGCAATATCGATTTCCGTTCAATATCTCCAACAATTCCATACCACTGACACTTCTATCTTCCGTTCCCCAGGAACTGAACCCGCGTTTCCAAATCACACCGGCACCAAACTTCGGAGCCCTACCCACCGCCCACACGTGCTTCAACCAGCTCTGCCTGCCCGACTACGACTCGTACGAGCAGCTCGTCAAGGCCCTGCTCTGGGCCATCAACGAGGGAGGAGAGGGGTTCGGTATGATTTAATGGAACAGAAAGGTATCTTCTACTTCCAAAAGATATGTGCTTATTCACACAGAAACCCGCGGACGCGAGATCGCTGCTTAGACCGCACGTGGGTACGAACCCCACGGGGGCATTTTGGTATCACTTCATATGTTTGATATTTCGTGATCGCGCCCGCCACCGCGCCCGCAAGTCTACGTTAACAAGCACTAAGAGAGTTTAAAGGATGGATGACCTAAATTACCCAGCTGAGCTTGTAAAAGATACAACTGATCTTAGTTACAAAACCGCGGAAGTGAACTAAGATACTGATGGTCTAACTTGCAATACAATAGGTTTTGTGTTTGTTTTGTTCGGGAATGAGGTGACGCTCATGAATGAACGATGAATGAATGAATGTTGCCTGGATGTAAAAGATTTATTGAGTAGCTTCATTTACTAATAGCATCGGGTTTTCGGTGGCTGTTTACGACATACATATATGCTTTTGGTAATACCTACTCACTATTTTGGCCTAGTCTACTCGTCGGCCGCGATCTTTGAACCGGTACCTCAATCATATGTTTAGGCCTTAGCACCGCGACGCAGGCTAGGGGGAAATGAATGCTCATACACAAATAATATGTATGTACAATAATAAATATCGATCGATAAATATCAAATAAATAATCGATTACAAAGTATGACTGGAACGATCGACTTCATGCAAAAAGTGACTTGAATCGCGTCGTTAGTGCACTTTAAACTTTGTAAATACTCTATGGCTACCTTCAGTAGGTACAGTAATGTTACATACACTTGGAAAAATTCCAGATATTGCAAAAATATCGACACTCTGAAAACGATGTTGCCTCACCAAAATGTGGCTATGAATAGAAAAATATATTCCAGTAAGTGACTTTCTCACCAGAAATTATAATGAGATTATAAACTTTTAGACATAAATATGCTCTTATTGCATTTCTTTTAATATTCGTTAAGTATTATAATTTTATTTGTTGTTTATTATTAATATTCTATACAGTATGTGAGTGCGTGTGCGAATTTGGTAACGTCTCGTTACTTACGTTGAATCACACTGGGGAACAAAATAACACTTTTTTGTTTTATCAGATTTTGAACGGTTTCTCGCCAATTCGACTAAGTTGATTTCATATTTACATTCGTTTTTCAGCTCTGCTTTTTGATATACAGGTATACCACACATATTTCACACTACTTAGTTCATACGTTATTCCGATCAGACAATAATTAAGCAAATCTCTAAACGTTTTCGATTTGTCCATCTTAATAATGAAATGGGCATATACCTTAATGATTTTTGAACCATTAGTGACGATTAAGAATATTATGTCTAAAAAATGCTGTGTAAGAGTCTACAACTTGGTGAAACAAGCCTACCTCTTCATAAAGTCATTAGGCTGACATGATATCTAATCAGATATCATATTTGCCGATTGACTTGTTATCACTGCTTTAACATGAAAATCTTATGAAAAGTTAAGTTTTCCATACCCAAAGATTTCTCCTCCTAGCTCCAAAATTATTATTTTTTTGTTAAAATCCTCGACCATCCATATCTCAAAAAGTACGGCTGCTACTGAAAATCTGGCTTCAGATTTGTATACAGCGAGGAAAAGACATTTAAAATCAGCTGTGAAACGTCATGAAACAAAACCTCTGTTCCCCAGTGTTATGGGATCACTATTTATTATTTCAATTGATTTAAACTAAGTAAGGCCTATATTCTAATGTTAAAAAATACTTCTAGTCAAAAATGTCTCTGCTATTATAGCGATTTTAATTGTAAAAAATGGCCTTTGAAATTGTAATAATTTTAAATTTCTAAGATAGTTAAATTAAAAATTGATATTTTTCTAGTCCTAAGACAAAATGTACCTTTGCACCTGGTTTCACATCCAAGAACTAATTAAAAAAAATCTTTAATACTTTGTTCAACCTAACCTGTATTTTTATTGCGGCGACATTTTTCAACATGCAGTGACTGCCATAAAAAAAAATCTAATCGTGGCTTAACTTTTTGTCCAAACGAATAAAATTTAGTAAAAGGTTTTCACTTTGCAAAAATATAATGGTGTATTCAATTGGTTGTGGAACCAGAGGTACGTAGCTGTAACCAAAGTCCAGCCAGACTGTCCGTCAGTTGTGGAATTGAAACCGAGCGACAATAAGCGCTCTCGCGCAGGCAGTCGGCCGCCATTAGGCGCGGCTGCCACCAGAGTGGAGAAGAGAGGAGACAAGAAAAGATGTATTTGAATAATGAATAACCAATCAGTTTTCGTAAAAATGTAACAAGCTAAAGTGGCAGTGGGCTGGCCATGTCTGTCGCAGAACCGACGAGAGGTGGAGCAGTAAGGTTCTCGATTGGAGAACACGCTTGGGTAAACGTAGTGTGGGACGCCCCCCGGCTAGATGGACAGATGACATGAAGAAGGTAGCTGGTAGCGACTGGATGCAAATACACTACTTGGGGGAGGCTTATGTCCAGCAGTGGACTGTTACAGGCTGATAATATGATGATGATGAATCAGATCTCGTTATTTCTCCTCTCCTCTCCGCTTGATCTACTTCCACCGAAGCTAAGCGGATCTGATTGGTTATTTAAAACACATCTCCACTCGTCCCCCGTCTTCTCTGCCTTGGTGGAAACTGGGCCTTTACCACTGTCGCACTACACACTTTCGACTTGCTAACGCCTGAACGTATAATGCGCGTGTCATCAAGTTTAAATACGTTAAAAAGTAGCTAGTGTGATTGTGCGTTGATAAAGGCTCAGGGACCGTCATTTGCCATGGTTATGCTTATAAAAAATTGTAATAAGACCTTTTACAGACAGAGCAGAGCGCCTACAAGCGCAACTAGTAGACTTCATACGCGATTTGCCTATGCTGGGTTTATTTACAGATGAAATGACATCATTCAGTGAAAGATCGTGTGTGAAACCAACTAAAAGTTGTGTCGACACCGTATGAATGCTTTTTGATAAATTTTATTAAGCAACCCGGGCAAGTGTCGGCGCTGAAAAAAATATGTCTAGATGTGTGACATCTTTAAAACGTGTGCATGTGTGTAAGTCAAATAACCGGACGTCGTTCATTAGCTATTATTAGGTAATTGCACCTGATTTAGGTTGACATTTAAAAACATATTATGTAAATACGAATCGTTAAAATATTCTATTCTCTTATTAAATACTATTTATTTTTCATTTATACACTAACAAAGTAGAGAAGATGTATTATCTTATATATAAAAATGAATTGCTGTTCGTTAGTCTCGCTAAAACTCGAGAATGGCTGAACCGATTTCAATAATTTTAGTCTTGAAATATTCGTGGAAGTCCAGGGAAGGTTTAAAAGATCTAAAATTAAAAAAAAAGGAACGGACAGGACAACGTCTGTCGGGTCAACTAGTTTACTATAAAAAGAGTGCTTATTTATTTCGGGATAAAAGTTTCATGTGTGTATAAAAATTAACGTTTATGTATGTGTATTTAGATAAACTGTCGCCTACTCATTTTGTAAACGTGCCGTCACTGCGATATTACTCAGGAAATACCCGACGTTTTAAAGATTCAATTTACTGTCGAAAAACAATGTTATCTAGCACAAATTAATTGTTTTTAATTCAAATTATCTATTTATTACCGAGGCCTTATCAGAGCCGTTTGAACCCCGGGGTGACGACGTTATCTCGATACCCCTTAAAGTAGGTATTTTCTTGTGTATTTTATTAAACTGTATGACCTGGAAACTTTGTTTTTGAACTTGGCTAGCAGCTAGGATATCATTTCGTCCAAAGACAGTATTAAAAATCATGTTTTGTATTGTTTTTTTTTAATGTAGGTAATGTATTGGCCTAATTTTGTATAGACTGATTCATGTCGAAGAAGGGAAGTGTCCCAGTAAACAATGACGTGTGTTGGCCCAGGAAAGTGTTCCTGATTGGTGTACAAAACTTTCGTGTCTTTTTCATTTCCTGATCGGTCAACTTTCGCGATTCGACTTGGGGAAATAGTCTACTTTCATTTGTTTTTTCGACAGTCATTTGAAACCTTGGTTGACAAACTAATACCTAAATATTATAGTGAAAATAAAGAAGTACACCAAACAGGAAAGTAGACCGATCAGAAAAGTGGACCAAAGAGGACAGTAGACGGATCAGTCTCGAGGGGCCTAGTGTTGGGGATAACACACCCAGTATGCAAATCTTAAATTAAACGCGTTTGTACACTTGCTAAAAGTAGGTGATTAATTAATATCTCCAAATCATATTTGCTATTCCCGAAAAGTCCGGGTGGCAAAAAATCCATTATTTTAGCGTTCACATTACATTCGATTTACTTTTGTTTCAATCAGAGCCGAGTTTTATGTGCGGGAAATTTTTATTAGGTTTCTTTAAGTCAAAAGGCTAACAATAACGTTACACATCGTGGTATAACTCAAGTATAGTTTATAGTATGACATTGTTTTGATAACGAATTTAAGTTAAATTAAAATATTGTTAATTTTGTTATTACTTTAAATAATTGCGGCCATACTCTTATTTTGTTGTGCAATACACTCTAATTATTCTTTATAAGAATTACCATTATTAGTATTAAATTCCACTGTACCTACCTACCATATCGGGACTCATACATATTGCAAAGATGTAACTTGTTATCTACAAGAATAGCTTCAAATATAATTTTATGGACATATTTTTGAGTTTGTCATGGTTTTTATAATTTGAGATTATATGGAATACATATAACTATTTATTATTGTACTAGTCTAGTCTATTAAGTATTTTGTAAATGATAAAAGAGATTTCATAATATTGTTATACAACTTCATTGTTCTCATGATATAAAAATGGCATCGCTTGCCGCGTCGGCGACTGCACTTCACACAGTGTTTTTCATTTTCTTATTTTCATTGGTATTTTTATTATGTAATATAATATAACTGAACCCCCCTGATGTATAAAACGTTAGGGAGGTTTATTTTGCTTTGACTAAAGGAAGTTGAATAGATCGTAAAGTACTTCAATAATCGCACCTTTTAGTAAACATTCCAACCGTAGAGATTATATTTTGTAGCTGAATTGTTGATTAGAAATGTAAGACTGAAATAAATTATACGATATAAAAAAATGCATTTTCAATTATATCATAAGTTGCCACTTTTGCAGGTTTTTTCTGACGTGTGGGAGAAGGAAGTGAACAAAGACTAAACTTTTCAAATAACTAATTATATTCATTTCATTAATAATAGTGTACATAATATTATGTATAATAAAAACTTACAATTAAAACGACTTACCTTATAAAAATAACAACATTTCCTACAAATTCTAATAATATCTAGTACAAAGCGTATTTAAAATACTTACCAAACTCTTCAAAATTGATACGATCTGTCTCACCGAAAATTATTTTATTTTACGTGTGGAAATAATTTCCAGCGAGATACAATGTGGACGAACCTTAGAGATGTAATATAGCTGTATTTTATTGTTTTCTGCAAAGTAATCGCAATCGAATATTGAATTAAAAAAAATGTTTTGAGGGTACTTCGCAATATTGTGAATCAAGTCTGCAAGTCCAACCGTCACCCTTGTGGGTAGTTTTAAAGCAACTGTCAAATTCGTAGAAAACCGTCAGCGATTCACTGGTCAAGATGGAGGAAGTCGCGAAAATATTTTTTGACAGCAAATAAAGTAACGATTACTTGCACAGATAAGTTCAAAGTGTGATTTCATCGATACCCCGACATTAAACCTCGATGTTTTCATCTAATTGTTAAGCCCCGTATTCATGGTAAACATTTGTTTAGCAAAACAGTTGAATCAACGTGTTGCGGATATGCTGGCAGCACTGCGTGTTGCATAGTTGATTTTAGCATAGTTGCTCGCAACATTCTCGCCGCTCAGCAACAATGTTGATCTAACCGTTCCTACACAAATGTTTACCATGAATACGGGGCTTTACTATGGAAGATGTTAGCAACCGTGC
Organism: Pyrausta despicata; assembly: GCA_963921415.1. Classification (NCBI taxonomy): domain Eukaryota; kingdom Metazoa; phylum Arthropoda; class Insecta; order Lepidoptera; family Crambidae; genus Pyrausta; species Pyrausta despicata. The sequence goes on along the minus strand of OY992851.1, from coordinate 16,585,085 downwards.
CGGGCGGGTATGAGCGACCACAGCATGGCTTCGGGGAGTGACATGGGGTGCCGAAGGTAGTAGCGCGCCGCGCCCAGCATCCTGCAACAGATGTGATTATCAAGTAAATCCGATGAAAGGAAGACTGTAAGGTCGATAGAATATTGATACTGCCTACTGAAATACATGTTCCTTGTTTTTGACGTGACAACGTCTTATAATTCCATGGAGCCGGCTGCACGTACCAAAAAACATGACGCATGTGGCGTTATCTCTCTCTGAGGCGTTCCATTCAAGGCTTGAAGTGTAAGCGAGAGCGCGGAACGAGCTACAAAGAGGCAACGTGACAAAGACGTTGTCACGTTCAACTATCGTCAGTAAACCGACTTTACAGACAACCGATTTATTAGAAAGAGAGCTTTTTGTTAGTCCCCCTGGCCGATTTCAACCACGGCGGCCACAGGTGCACTCACTGTTTCATCACTCACAAAGTTCGGTGAGACGGCACGGCTTGCCATGACATAGAGCTACAGTCTAGATTAAGGCAGGTACAGAATTTGATAAATTTGTTAATTACGGCATGTTGCAGTTGATGCAGAAATGGTGATCGAAAGCTTTAATTATTATTATTGTACACACGACGCCACATTAAGCTGCTTATTTTCGTTGTAAAATCATTCTCCTCATATATTGACGTGTGGCTGTGCGTACATACATTTGAATGTTTGTAGGATGTATGTACTTACAAACGTTATTTTTCCAATATTCTTATAGGTACTTAGATGATACTCGAATGCTATAGACAATGTTTTATCCTAAAACTGAATGTGGATACCGTGTCGACTTGTGAGAAACTGGACCAGGCTGCTAGTAGACAAAATCTGTCAGACTCTGCTTCCTTCTAAGCACAGTTGAGTAGCTGTATCTTCTGCTGAGTGTGTTCCCGTTCTCAGCGGAAGTATCTTTAGAAATAGAGAAGTAATATGCTTTGTAAACACTTAGTAGGCGGCCGCGGCTAAGGCGCTGTCCAGTCGCTGTATCTCTCCTCTCATCAGCTTCACCGTAGCGCGTAGGGCACTGGTCTACTCGTGTTCTTTCTAGTTCTCTTTAGCTGAATATGACGACACTTCTTAGATTACTAATTTGGCCATCGGCTGCGGCCACCAGTCCAGCTGTTCTCTCGTGACTTCTAGCGCGCGATCCAGACCGCAGCTCGAAGGACACTTGTCACCTTGTGTTCTTGTTAGTTCTCATTAGCTGAATAATACAACACTTCTTAAGGTACCAACTTGGTCAGCGGCCGCGGCCACCAGTCCAGCTGTTCTCTCGTGACTGCTAGCGCGCGATCCAGACGCAGTATCATCAACTCCACCGTAGCTCGATACACTTGTCACCTCCTGTTCTTGCTAGTTCTTATGAGTAATACAACACTTCTTAAGGTATTTACTTGGTCAGCGGCTGCGGCCACCAGTCCAGCTGTTCTCTCGTGACTGCTAGCTCACGATCAAAACTCAGTATCTCCCACCTCATCAGCTCCACCGTAGCTCGAATGACACTTGTCACCACATGTCCTTGCTAGTTCTCATTAGCTTAATAATACAACACTTCTTAAGGTACTAACTTGGTCAGCGGCCGCGGCCACCAGTCCAGCTGTTCTCTCGTGACGGCTAAGGCGCGGTCCAGGCGCTGTATCTCCCCTCTCATCAGCTCCACCGTGGCGCGAAGAGCGCACGTCTCTTCAGCGGCTGCGGTGACCCGCGTGCCGAGTATTGCGCACTCGAGGGAGCATTTCGACCTAGCCCTGAAAAAATGTTAATATTAACACATTGTTGAGCCCTGCAAGGCAGAATTCGGCTCGATATTGTGTCTCGTTGATCGTAGCTCGAGTAACCAAGACCATGCAAAGAACAGTTGTGTATTTAGGAGATACAGAACAAAAAAACCAAACAAAGTCCTCCTGAATATTACAGACCCAGTTTCAGAGAGCTACCCAAACTTAATGGCGAGATGTCGTCAATCACATTATTTACTCACTTACAATTTTTCCGTAGACAATTCACATTGAGGTGAAAATAAATGGTTGTTACACCACCAAGCCTGGATGAGAGAGAGATAAGTTGGCATAATATCCTGCCAAGCTACAAAAGGCCATTACACTAAGTAAGGGACAGCACCCTTAAGATAGAGATAGTTCAGTATCATGCTTACTCCTGCTCCAGCCTCAGCTGTTCAGCAGCGTCGCGCAGGTCCCTCGCGCGCTGGTCGGCCTCGCGCCGCAGCGCCGCCGCCTCCTCCTCGGCTGCCGAGAGCAGCGCCTCGTGCTGCGACAGCTCCTCCTCCATTATCGACAGCTGAAAGTAGTGAGCCAGGTCAATTTGGGCTGGATCGACGAATATGGGTGTAGATTTAAGGGGCAACGACACGTGAAATGTTTACTTCCCGTTGTCCCCGTTAGCCGAATCTACGTTAACGGGACAGCGGGATAGAAATTGAATCACTTATAGCTGTCCCCGTGACGGGGACACGGCATACGGGGACAACGGGAACAGACGGATCAGACTTGCAAACTTCTATTTAAGTACTTAAAAAAACAAGTAATTATTTTTGACATTTAAGGTTCGTTGTAGCGACGGTAAATCATGCGTGTTCAACTTTTCATGGCGTTTATGAGAAGATGTCACAAGAAAAATAAAGTCTTTCGTCTACCATTACACGCAGAATAAAGAATAATCAAGAAACGAAAGACAGTAATACAAGCTGGAGAGTCTCACCCTTCGGTAGGCAAGGTCGCGCTGCGCACGCGCATCTGCCGCCGCGGCACGCTCCAGCGAGAGTGCGCGCTCGCTGGCCGCCGCTCCTACGAAGACGCCCTCCAGCTCATTTCGGCAGTTTCGCCAACCTGCAAAAATAGATCAGCTCATCTCTCATTTTATGTCATCAGCCTAAACGACCCACTGCTGGGCACAGGCATCACCTCAACTATGAAGTGGTACGAGCTATTCTCCATAAGCCTTGTAAAGCTGGTGTGATAAGAAGCAGTTGCCACTATTGGAACTAGTTGCAGGACCGGAACCTACAATTTTTTTTTTGTTTTTTATAACGATTACGTATTCAGAAAGACCAAAACCAGACAAAGGAGTTATTATTATTATTGGGTTTATGGGCCTTCTTATCGCCAAATCGACCAAGTTTGATCTATTGTGGCAGCCCTTTGTATTTACAGTTCACTGCTTAGTCCCGTCGAGTCTATAAATTGCCAGACTCTTTGGAGCGTGACTTCTGTTATCTCATCCGGGCGCAAGATGTGCCGCCCGAGATGGATACTTCTTTTGCTCATAAGCGGGCCGCATGAGCAGAGAATATGCATGGCCGTTCCCTCCTCTGTGTGGCAGAATCTGCACAGAGCGTCTTCTGTCATATTCATGTTTGCCATGTGTTTGTTTAGTTTGCAGTGACCTGTTAGTATTCTGGTCAAAGTACAAGCTTTGTATCTTTTGAAATTTAACAGCTCTTTAGTTACTTTGTTGCTGTATCCCTGAATGAGTGCTTTTGAGTGTTCTTGTCCTGATGTAGACTTCCACCACTCAATCGCCTCTTGTTTATAGAGAGAGGTTAGTAGCGTAGTGGCTCGTTGCTTGGTAATGCCACAAAACGGTTCTACGCCGATTTGAGGGTTATCGGCGCCCTCTCTGGCGAGGTTATCAGCTACTTCGCTTCCTTCTATATTCGAATGTCCTGGTACCCACGAGAGTATGACTTTGTTGGTATTTCCCAGTACATTTAGTGTTTCAGTGCACGTTTGCACCAGTTTTGATGAATGTTCGAAGGATTTTAAAGCCAGCAGTGCTGCGTGGCTGTCTGAGTTGATGTAGATGTGTTGGTTCCGGAGTTTCTTCTCTAGGTTTATCTCTGCACATTTGTTTATGGCTGCACATTTGTTTATGGCAAAGACCTCGGCTTGGAAGATTGAAGCTTCAGTCCCCATGTTAATGCTAACTTTGAGCCTAGGCTTCTCTCCGTAGATCCCACAGCCCACATCATTTCCATTTTTTTGGAACCGTCCGTATACCAGACAGCTCTAGCTCAGCCCATAAAGCATAATTCAGCGGGTTGAGGTCGGGACTGGAAGAGGGCCATTCGTTCGCCGCGATGAAGGCCGGCACATTTTCCCTCAACCACGGTTGGGTGGTTTTTGCTTTATGGGATGGCGCTGAGTCCTGTTGGAAAACTCAATCCTTGTTGTGAAACAAAGTAAGGGACAGGGGTTTCAAAACAGGCTCTAAGATGTCAGTTTGATAGTTCTTGGCTTGCACCTTGACGCCTTGTTGACAGAAATGGAGCGGAGTGACACCTTCATACGAAACTCCCCACCATACCATCACACTAGCCGGATGATGAGTAAGCGAGACATTCCGTGCTGAAGCTGGGACGTCCTTGCTACTTTTTCCATTCACTTTATTGTTTTGTCGGTTGAACTTTTCTTCGACAGTAAAGATTTTCTCATCGGTGAAGAGTATTTTCCTCGCATCGTGTCTCTTAAGCAGTATTGGACAACGTTCGCGTCGCAATTTACGAAGGTGATCGTATAAAAAATGATCTTTCCTACGGCTATACGCCTTCACCTTAAGATCATATTTCAGTATTCTGTTGACTAAAACGCGCGAAATATTAGTCTGCAGAGCTAGTTTTTTCTGAGTTCGACATTGATTTCGGCGAAGTCGCTCTCGGATGATTTTGATGTTCGCAGGCGTCCTTACAGAGCGCGGCCGACCACTCCTTTGGCGATCTTGCAAAGAATTTGTCTCCTTGTATCGTTTAATAGTGTAATACACGAAGTTACGGCTCACACCAAAAGTTTTCACCTCACGGAAAATCTCAATTGGTTTTTTTCCCGCCTTAAATAGCGAAATCACGGTCGCACGCAATTCTTTTGTTCTCTCCATCACGAGAAAATTGAAAGAAATGAATTTCAAAATTAAAGGAATTAAAAGTTAACATTCGAAATTCAAAATTAGAAAAAGAAATAAATAGCAGCCAGTAATTTTTTATTTCTTTTTTTCACAAAGTTTGTCTCAAAACTTATGAACACACGAGGTATATTCCGTTGTCAAAATGTTTTTTAACTGTCACTTACTTAGAAAAAATTACAACCTGAGATAGTTTATAGTATGAACTATCAGTTATTTAACTTTCAGTCAACGATAGATGAGATATTGAGAATGCCCATAAATTCCTTAACTTCTATCCCGATTAATGGGACCACGAATCATAATCTGACGACCACTTTGGTGTAATAGTCAAGAAGTTGACTGTTACCCAAGAGGTCGCGGGTTCGATCCCCGCACTGTCCAAATATTTGTGTGAATGAACATGTCGGTTTGTACTGGTCTGAGTGTTATATGTATTTATTTATGTTTACTTGTAATACCGCTGTTGATTTTGATTTCTGTAATACAAATGCTTGAGCTACTTACCACGTTTGTAGTGAATAAAAATCATACCTATGCTCATCTCGGAGGCCTGGTCCTGCGCCGCGCACACGTCGCGCTCGAGGGCCAGTTTTTCCTGTTTACATCAAAAACAATCAAATGAATACCGCTTCACTAATTACTTGTCCTGTAAAGAGACTGTCCTTGTACGTTAACGGTACGAATATCAACAAATCTACAACTTTTCATCTCTATATATATAAAATTCTCATGTCACAATGTTCGTTCCCGTACTCCTCCGAAATAGCTTGACAGATCCTCATGAAATTTAGTTAGCATATTGAGTAGGTCTGAGAATCGGCCAACATCTATTTTTGAGACCCCTTAGTAATAAGAAAAATAATTTATACAGCAAAACAACGTTTGCCGGGTCAGCTAGTTTTAATATAGCATTCGACAGCACATCTGCATCAAGACAAATAATGCACTTGTTATATAACACCAAAACGAGTACCTACACCGATGTCTTTTGTATTAGACAAACTATTCGGCATTCCTTTCGACGTTTAAAATGAAATCATGTTTCCAAACTGTTAATTTTAGGATTATGCAAATAAGACAAGAAAAAAACTTTAAAATCCGCATAATTAAGCCAAACTCAACAGATGCTCACTCTGGAGTTGCTCTCGGACTATTTTGAGAGAGCAAACTCATGTCTGAGTCGCTGTCTAGTAGATAGCAGCATTAACGAGCTTTAGTCTCAAGTAAGAGACATGCTCAATGCTGCGTCACCCTTTAGAAACCATTTTCCGTGATCTCCACATTAAATGTGAATAAATTATGTCATATTAACAAAAGGTCACTTTGCTAGTTTAGCGTGTTGGAAATGCGAGAATAACTGAGCATAGACAGAACTCAACATTATTTCGAACGGTTACTGTCCGTCAACTAATTTATGGGTTTCAAAAGAAATTACTCTCTGCAGCAGCGTCTTCTCCAGCTCCTTATCTCTCAGCAGCTGCTTGAGCCGCTCCAGCTCGCGCATGGCCAGCCGCACCTTCGCGTTGTCCGAATCCAGCAGCGCCTTCAGCGTCGACACCTGGATGCGGAGCCGCTCCGAGCACGTCACCTGTATTGTAGATTTTTAAATCTATTTAGACGTTAGTGGAAAAGCGGTATGATGGAAGCGAGACTTTTTAAGGCAACAGAGGTGTAGAGACGTCAGAGCAGTAGAGACCGCTACAATTAGGCATCGGTTGGTACAGACTTCGTGGCAAGGGAAACTTTTGAATATTAGGTACGAAGGTAATCCGGAATGTTTCAAGCTTCCAAAAACATTTAATAATGAACCCGAAAGTAATTAGATTAGAGTGACTATTTATTTTTCGGTTTTCATGCGGACTTATGGTGTGGCAACCTCTACCATTTGCCATTACAAGTGCATACCTAACGGCAAGCACAACCGCGAGAGCTGATACGGCTCCATAAGGCTAGATGGCGCTGTTAGCCCAGTACCGGCCAAATGATACCGGCCTAGTACCGCACATGAACCGCGGTATATAAGATTTCGATCCAGAATAATATAGATAGACAAATCAAGATGATGTCTATCGGACCTTGGTCCCCGACCATAACACCCGGTCGGTAGGAAGCGCTTCCCTTTAGCTTCCTAACTCGAAATCAGTTGCGCCAAAATGGAAAGGAAAAGTTTTACTACTTTCCACAAGTGGCTACACTTGTCCGCAGAAACATAATCACCTTTTCTAATCTAATAAACCTTCATACCTGGTACTCCAGCGTCTTCCTGAGGCATCTGACTTCATCCCGGCGTCGGCGCCATGCGCTCACTACCATAAACTTGAACACCTTTGCCGCAGCCTGTTCCTCAGCTGCGGAGCGAAGCCCTGGAGACCTTACCACCTCCAGATTGCTGTTCTCCCTATAATAAGTTGATCGATTAACGCTATCAGATCCCATGACATTATGAAATAGCGGATAACATTAGCAGCGCATTATTATTTCAGTATAATAATGCGCTGAGGGTGCTGTTCGGGCTGCCTCTCGTTATTGCAGCGCGTCTACTATGTTCGCGGAAAAGCACATAGATGGCTTCCACGCAATAATGAGAAAGCGGTGTGCAGCCCTCCTGAATCGGATGAGGAGCAGCCTGAACCGCATCCTGGGCGCATTGGCTAAACGGTGGGACTCACCGATGCTGCGACATTGGATGCACCTGCACACCTGTCAAGGTGGGTAGATGCAGCCAATGAGCGCCGCACACGAAAATTTTCTTTTTTTGTTTTTGTGTTTTAATGTTTAATTGCACTACTAACATTAGTTTTTAAGATACTGTGTAATACTAACAATTTATGGACATGGTCTGAAATAAAATGATTATTATTATTACAATAGCAACAAAAAACACCTTTTGAAAATGTAAAAAGACGCTGCTGTGTGTGTACTTCAGAAAGCATATTTCTCAACCATTGGAGTCTGCGCCCGATCTTTTTCAGGTTGTGTAGTAAGTTTCAGATTGTGTGGAGTAAGTTTGCCGTGTTAACTTGACTATTTAGTATCAATTTTACATTCCATGTCCAAAGTGAGCCAGTTATTATTCTATTTCAATTAAATATGATGAAAACATGATTTTCGTTGTTATAAGTATCAATTCTAAAAGTAGTTAAGTGACGTTTGTCCCAAACGAAGGCGTCTCATTACGCAGAGCATACCAAAGTTTGGCGAAGAGTTTTCCAGCTAACATCACCTATGGCACGCGTGTGATATAAATGGCATGCGATTCAACAAATCAACCTTGGAAATTGAAAGAATTAGTCGAAGAATCAAAACAAGTTTTAATCGCAGTAATAAAAATTACTCTCGTGACGATGCCAAGATGGCATGACGCTCAGCCGCTACTTGAAACGGAGCGCGAGCGACTTGAGTTCGGATCGGGCGGTCTCAAGATCGGTCTCCTAACTTCTGATAACTTATTAAAATTATTTTTCGTTGCATTTTTTTAATAAATACGAGGTTGAAGGTCATCGTGCAAAGATAAAGACGTTATAATCAATTAACTAAGTACAACAAGTTTCAACACGAATTAAGCGTGACGAAAGAATTGGCATGATGACGCCTATCTTAAATAATTTCATGATAATGGCGTTTAAAAGCATAGCCCCTATGAAGTTAATACAACCAGTATATTTCCAAAAAGCTGTAGAAACCATTTTTTAAATACCTACTCAAAATTCGATATTCGGTCAATTGACTTCTATTTCTGATACATGACCGTGACGTCACGATTCCCATACAAAATCTATGGAGGCAGACTGTTTTGACAGATAATAAAGAGTATGTCAACGATTGGTGGTGTCATCTAGCCAATTGGGATGATGACACCTATCTTAAATATTGTCAAGAACATGGTGTTTAAAAAACATAGCCCCTATGAAGTAAATACAACCAATATATTTCAAAAAAGCTGTAGAAACCAATTTTTAAACACACAAAACGCAATAAATATTCGGTCAATTGACTCCGATTTCTGACACATGACCGTGACGTCACAATCATTTATTACCATACGAAATCTATGGAGGCAGACCGTTTTGACAGATAATAAAAAGTATGTCAACGATTGGTGGTGTCGTCTAGCCAATTATATTTGAAACAACAGTTATTATGCCACTTAGGTACATAAGTACCTACTCTCACACAATTTCTGGAACAAAGTTTTTTCTGGAACAAATTTTTCGATTGTTTAGATTGTGTCTGTCTGAATTTCAGAAAAACTGTAACGGGATGAAAGGGTAAATATTTTTTTATTTCAAAGCAATCCAATGAAGAAATTCTATCTATCTACTTGACGTCCTGAGGTCATTTAGGTATCCTCGCAAACCTTTTTTATCACTACCATTATCCCTAACAGTTAGGGCTGACTAATTCACAAAAAATATAATTACATTTCGCACAAGCCTAATTAGTTGAGTCACTCTTATATCAGACTCATACATGTGACATTACATGTGAGATAATTAAAGCTAGGTCACAAAATATTACGTGGCGGAATCATAGGCAGACACGACGAGGCAAAAACAGTAACGAAACGAGGAAAAGAGACGAGCGTCAAGTGTCGTAGCTCGTGAAACGTGGAGGATACCACGTTGTTTGTTACGACAAGGCGAACAATTCCCTTTTTAAATCCCTTACCTTTTTTGTTTATTCGACGAAAGACAAGGTAGAAGGACTCGTAGCCAGGAGTAAAGATTCCTAGATTTTAACCTAAACACTGCCCTAAGAATGGAGTTTGCATCTAAGAAAATCACATTGCATCATAACTGTTGAATCTTGGGCACTACTTAATACATCGCATTGCATCATATTGTTTATAATATACCGTGCGGCAAAATTTTCATTTTGTTAGTCATGAAGAAATATACAGAGTATAGTAACAAAATCAAGATCAGTTTGTTCTTTGGTGTTAATTGAGTGTGTCACATAAGTGCCTAAAGATGTCGTTGATGTCTTTTAAAGGGCCTTTTTAACTACAAGCACTTTGGTCAAAGAAATGTTTTAAACTTTCTACAACTTTGTTATCTTTTCGAATATGAAGACACCTCCTAATCCAAGCGATAGATGCTATGATAGCAGTAGTAGAAGTAGTGGAATTATTTCAATTCAATGGTCCTCAGGTTTAAGAGTTTCAAATCAGAGCAAACTTATAAAAAGATTTCGTCAAGATAGCATTCCATCCCACCCTAGGACCCGTTCTTTTACAAGAGTCGAGACTCACCTCATGATCCATCTTGTCAGTTGGGGTCAGGTCCTCCATAGACACAGGCTTGGATTGCATCCGTTTATCTCGCGATGACGTCTGCGCACGGTACTGCTCCAGGCAGCTTTCAATACGCGCCAGGTTTAAGCAGGAGTAGCGTCCTTAGATAGATTCTGGAGCATTACCTCATGATCCTCATCTTAGTTGGGGTTAGGTCCTCCATGGACACAGCCTTGGGACGCACGCGCACAGCTCGCGATGGTGTCTGCGCGCGGTACTGCTCCAGGCAGCTTTTAATGCGCGCCAGGTTGGGGCTGGGCGCGCTGGTCTTCGCCGTGAACTTGCTTACAGGGACTGAGAATAACTGCTTCTTTGGATGGGCTGGTTGCACGCGTCTGGAAGATAAAAAAAGACATTCGAATTTGCAGATACAACTATTGAAAGAATTGGAAGGAGTCATATAAGATTTCATTGTGTCGTTTAATGTAGAGCTTGCAGGAAATGTTACTTTTAACACGGATTCACGTCACAGACTCTGTCGAGCTAGATTTAGAAATCTAAAAATGTTTTTCGCTAGATATATGGATCCTCATGACCCGATTATTCTACCCCCCAAGAGAGGATACATTACGGTGCCGAGTTGCCCCTTGTTTAGCACGATTGATTTGGGTTCCCTTTGTAATATTGGAACACAAATCATCGATTATCATTTCAACGAAAACCATTAATCGATGGCTAAGTTTGTTTTCAGCGAATTGTTACATCAGGGAGTTAAGCCTTGGTACAAATAAGGCATCGATCAATAGTGTAATCGATCAATGTTTTTGGTTGCAATTGTATAAATGATTATGTTTCGATATTTCATAGGAAACCCGATTGATTTAAGTAAGCGAAGTTCCTAGCAGAGTTCCTCCTAAACGCTTTACCCCCATTCCCTACCCTGGCCTACCAGCAATAACTGTTGGAGCTTATAGGTGAATACAGGGTTGTTGATGGTGATATGGGTGACTTTAGATTGGCACGGAATGATTAAATCAAAAAGATGTGTGTACAATTGCACGTGTATTTAGCGACTGACTATGAATGAATAGAAAACATCGATATAAAGCATCAGAGCTTTAGAAACAAATACATATCTATAGGCATAAGTAGTAGGTTTATGCAGTGCGTACAACCGCGCTGTTTTTGGATTGAAATGAATAAAAAAGACTAATATATCACGAACAAGGGTGTTTACTTACGTTGGAGGAGTGGTCTGCAAGTTGTGCCTCTCCCTCGACAGCTCCCTCTCGGAGATGTCGCCCGCGCCCGCGCGCGCCACCGACGCCTCGCTCTGCACCTTCAGACCTTCGGGCATTCTCATTGATTGGGAATAATTTATAAAAAATACAACCAACGGCTCGTCCGATTGTGATTGATTGAATGATCCTGTCAGATTGACAGCTCAGCCGTTAGAGAGATGGTTCGAATTTTGAAAGGTGGTGGAAATGAAAATTTAATTTAAAAAAAGGTTTTACTTTCTTCGAAAATGTAATATAGCTAGTGTGATAGCTACCTTCCCCCGCCAGCAGCTTGGCCCGCATTTTTCTAATATTTTAACCTTTTTATAAACATACATTAAGTGACGTCTATTTACAAGCATCTCTGTGCTTCGGAAGGCACGTTAAGCTGTTGGTCCCTGTTAATATCGATAGATATTAGTCGTTAAGCCTTGTCGGAGGCCCTCGGGCGGCTTAATAACATCTGACAGTAAGGTTGGTCACTTACCTTACGCACACCCCTCCACCAATCCGCACTGAGCCCGCGTGGTGGAGTATGGTTCGCACCACCTCATAGTTGAGGTTAGGCCTGTGCCCAGCAGTGGGGCATATATAGGCCGATGATGATGATGATGATGATAAACATACAACCCTTTCTCTTTGTTCACTCTATCTACTAAAAAAAGTTTTAAATTTTTAAGCATACATAAAATAGGGTTGAAAAATGATATGTTATTTTTGTAAATAAGGAGGTCGAACAATTTAGGTGCGGAGTCACGAGACCCGAATCTAATGTTGAAGCTTAGCAAAGAAAGAAGTGACGGCGAATCAATCTCCGAGTGGATAATTTTTTTTCATCACACAAACATTTGCCCCTAGCAGGATTCGATCCCGCAACAGCCGGTTTTGGAGTTTGCGCCTTAGACCACTAGACCAAAGGTGTCGTCATGCCGTACAGTCTGTGTGTAGTATATAACCGTTCATAAGAGCGATACCTCCTACGACATAATTACAATAATAATAAAAATAAGTAATTATATTTCAGTTTCCAAGAATTCTACAAAATTTTATTGGAATAAAGCTCGGAAGTCTGGTAAATAAGTAGCACCTAGCAATCGGTTTATCCAATGAGGCAGCCGTGTTATCGCTAATTAAGTAGGAATGTACCAATGCATCTTATTTTACAGGGTGAACAAAATCCTATGTAGATTTAAAAAGGATTTTGATCACATTGATACATTGATCTGACTTCGTAGTAAGTAGCTTAAGCACTTGTGTTACAGATATCAGAATCAACGGTGGTATTACAATCAAACTTAAATAAATACATATAACACCCAGACCAGTACAAACAGACATGTTCATGCACAAAAATGTTTGTACAGTGCGGGGATCGAACCCGCGACCTCTTAGTTAACAGTCAACTTTTGAACCATTACACCAAAGTAGCCATCAAACAATAGAGACTCATAACAAAATCGCAAACTTCCTGAAATGATTACTCTCATGGTAATAGTATTGGTTTTCCCTTCAGTTGTGATAAAACTAAAAATACATGAAACGTGTTCTCTAAACTCACCCTGTATACGTTATCGCTAGCTTTAATATCCCAAGCTTTGGCAGCATCAGTTTGTATTGTGTTTTCTTCCGTCGTGGTCACTGGTCCTGTCATGAGCAAATGCTTGAACAGTCAGTGTTAACGATAGTATACTCAGTAAAGTGAAATTGTGCCTTTTCAATTAAACATCGAATTTGTGGACGCAGGTGAAATTCATGAAATGCCTGTAAACCTCCTTTTTAATGAAAGATCTCCCGGAGTGCAAGGTTTGTTATATGCCATTTAAATTTGTTAAGCTTAAATTTTTCTTCTATCAGTGTAATACCGATGATAAAAAAGCACAAAATACATACATCATTTCCTCAATCCCACGGCTTGCTATAACGACTGCCGAAAACGCTAAGAATATAAACCTTAATAATAATAATAGTCCTCCTGGCCGATTTCGACCACGGCGGCCAATCTTAACAGAAATCAGCCAACTGCGCAGGAGATATTATAGTGCACAAGTGTGAGCGCAATACATAGGTGCACTCACTGTTCCATCACTCTCAAAGTTCGGTGAGACGGCAATCCGACATGACCGGAGAGAGATCAGGTGCAGGACCAACGGCTTAACGTCCACACCGAGGCATGGGGATGTCACACCGCCAATTTCCCGACTCCGAGCAGTTTTTGAGTAATTCATGACAGAAAATCTCAGAAACAATTATGGCTCGACCTGGGATTCGAACCCAGGACCTCACGGATGTAAGGCAGAAACATTGCCACTACACCAACGAGGCAGCCAAGATATATTATAGCTAATATTAAAATATTCATTCAAGTAATAATGTTTACAAACATCTCAAAACAAGAAAATATTTGAGTAATTAAAACACACTTAAAAGAAAAATGGACTGCCACAGGCGGGACTCGACCCGCACCTCTCGCAAGCCGGATATTGGCTTATAGGTCTGAATTCCTTTAAGAGCTCTTTAGGCTACAGCCAGCCATGATTCATCAATGTTGTAGTATCACGAAAGAAACATTTTTTCAGCTTTTTATTAATCGGTTAGTGTGTAATAGCTTATTTATGAAGTTTATTTATATTTTAGAATCAAAATGTGAAATTAAAACATTGTTAATGCTAAAAAAATAATTATTACTATATAAGTACCTTCTCAAACGCTTACAACTACTATAAGAGGTATTTTCAATACTGTATGTAAGTAGGTACCAAATTGCTTGTCATTCATTATTGTCAAATGTTTCCTAATTAGTATTTCAATTAATCTGTATAGTAATAACCGTAGTAATGTTGTGATTCAATTAATATTTTAACACCATATACAATCAACATCACAACATGGCATTGGATGGGTTTTTTTGATAATTCAATTCTATCTACATCGTCGCTGGAAATACCAAATGATAGTAGAAATCGTAGCACATTATTGTGCGTTAGAGTGTAGCGTGAGACGAATGGAAAACGAACCAGAGTCATCTTATTTAGTGCTTATAATTTCTGTAGATACAAGTGTAACATAATTAAGTTATTACTGATTAAAGTTATTATAACGTTAGTCCGTTACTGTGTGCGTGGTGTATTTTCCTGATAAGTTTTGTTGATCTGACCAATAGTTTGTCTAATGAACAGCGGAATGTGCAGTGAGTATGATTCTGGTAATTATCGGTCTTCATTCCATAAGAATACTAATGGGTAACTACTAATTAACTTTATCAGGAGCCGTTGGAAAAGTTTTGCGTGAAGAAGAGACAAATAAATTTTCACCAACTTTCTTTGAAATACTTACGAGTAATTTGTATATTCTCAGATAGTTAAAAATTTTACTCATTTGGGTATTAGGTTCCTTTTTGGAATGCGTCATTTGTTTGTGGACAATGTGTACATGTCATGGAAAGATTGCAAATAGGTACGCCATTCCAGGAAGCGTCGCGCTCGCCTGTCCAATTCGTATAAGCTATTTACCGCTAGATAGCCCCAAGTGTTGATCGAGAATGATGAAACTAATCTTCAATCTATAATAACTAAAGACTTTTAGGCTGTTATTAGGCCACAAAGAAAGCCAAGAGGAATTGCGGTAGGCAGGCTACGTAAGTCATTATGCTTAAAAGCTTCTACGGGCTAAAAGAAAAAAAGAGATTTAGGCGGTAGCACTTAGCTTAGTAGTTTAATTAGAGGTACGTTCCGTCACAAAAAACAATATTCCTGTCATGATTTATAGATGCAACATGTTCTTATGAGTTTTGGTGTAGGTAAAATTAAAGTGGGACGATTTCTTGGATAGACAATTGGATTTGTGTATCAGGCTTCATAAATTCGCGCCTCTTGTTTATCGGACATCATGTCAGATTGATTATAGTACCAAAATTGATGACTGGACTCTGAGTAGGTACTCCCCTATAGTTCGTACGTATTTTTCAGGTCTTCGTTCGCTCGTACGATCGACGACGAGGACGACGAATCTAATAAGAGTGACAGGAATGAATACATCCAAAACTATGAACTACTTAGAGAGCAGCCCCCTTCGCTGCTCTTAGCTTTTCAGGCCTAAACTGACTGAAGTGTGATGTTTTCAGGCTGCCTGGATGCACCGTCGCAGATTCTGCTGCGGTACGCGACCCTAGGCCTCCAGGGGCACAAGCAGCCCTTTAGGCCTGCCCCAAGAGACCCGGCTCCGAAACCATACAGATTTATTTACAAGTAAGAATAAGGACTTTAGTATATTCTAGGAGAGCTTTTATCGTAGGTAACCAACGAATTGTCTACGAACTAAACACATCTATTTATGGTGGTTAATCGCATATGCCAACCAATAATACGTTTAATCAAATTTTAAAAAGATAATTCTTTTAAATCGCAAAGAATCTTAAAAACAGGTAAGTATTACATGGTTCTACTTAACTTAAAGGCTCACGAAAACGATAGTGACATATTATTCGTGTAGATAACAAAGGTGTCCAAGGCTCTAACTTATCAAGTACATTATCCGACTATGTATTTATACACCTGGGATATTTAATTATGTGTACTCGTGTATGTTTGTACGCACTGCTGTCAAAGAAAGCTGTTGTTTTTTTCATGGTGTATGTATCTTCATCCGTAGCTATCCTCAGTTAAAGTTAGCACATTTTGTGTGGATAGGAACGTAACTTAATATTTTGAGTGATGGTAGTTTAAAATTTATAAAACTACTAGCTGTCCCGGCAAACGTTGTTTTGCCATATAAATGTTTATGGTGGACAACCCTTATCACTAAGGGGTATGAAAAATAGATGTTGGCCGATTCTCAGACCTACTCAATATGCTCACAAAATTTCATGAGAATCGGTCAAGCCGTTTCGGAGGAGTATGGAAACAAACATTGTGACACGAGAATTTTATATATATAGAGATGTATAATGACAACCAACATCTTAGTCTACCTGTGAACGCTGGAAAGATTTCGAAATGTCAGGTTAAAATAAAATGTAAATAATTTGCGAAATAATCCGTAAAAAGTGTCTCATTTAAACGTTTTATTTTACAAGTTTTTGCTAAGTGTTTATTTGTGTGTTTGTTTTTTAATTTTGCTGTTTTTTTCACAAATTGGTAGACTGTGACTAAAGAGAAATGACTGTGAATGAAGTGGATGATACAATAACGAAAAATAGGATAGTATGGAAGAGAAAAACATACTGCGTCGACCCCATATAACCTGGGAAAATAAATAAATTGTTTTTCTTTTTTTCTACAACCAGATTTAATTTGTTCAGAATGACACCCCGCCACACCCGACCCGAGCACGATGTGAAGGTGGAAGTGAAGGAGGAGTTCGGCGAAGACGTAAAGCCTCCCCTCGGGTTCAACTCCTGCGCATACCACCTCCCGCCGAGAATCAAGAGAGGTAAGTTATAATACTACAAACAATGAAAGTACTTGTCTTGCAAATAATCCTTTTCGGTTAACGGCCAATTCAAAATGACAGCAGAAATTACATAATCCAAAAGAGACAATTAAGTTTCAAGTAAGCTGATCTATGCATACCAGTATAATGCTAATACTGCAGTGGTCTAAGGACAAAACTTCATGAATTCTATGAAAATGTTGTATGTAATTCTTATGATATTATAGTAATAACTGAGACATGGCTTAAAGATTATGTATTCGACAAAGAACTCTTTGATGACAGATATGTAGTTTATAGACGCGATAGAAGTAGTTTAACTAGTGCAAAACAAGATGGTGGCGGGGTGTTGATCGCAGTGCTGAATAAGTATAAATCTAAAAGACTGAAACATTTTGAAAGTGAATATGAAGATCTATGGGTTTCTGTGGAGTATCATTTTTCAAATTTAGTCAAACAACTCACTATATGTGCTGTTTATCTTCCGCCACCGGTAACTTTATCGCAGGTAGATAACATTTTGGCAAACTGCAATCAAAGCTTTGAAGGTGTATCCAGTGAAAATTATAATATTGTTATTGGTGACTTCAATCTTCCGCAAATACGGTGGTTAGATGAGAACTACTTTTCGGTGGATGCTGTTACAAACTGTTCTGCAAAGCCTACTTTAAAAGAAAGTATTAAAGATTTTATGACTTTAAACGAGTTTAATCAATTAAACAAAGTAGTTAACGTGAGTGGTAATATTTTGGACCTAATTTTTACTGACATCCCAAATTGCAATGCTCAGCCAGCAAATGAAATTTTGTCAAAAATAGATTTGGCACATCCCCCTATGATACTTGAAGTATATTCTGTGAGTGAGAGCAACCTGCCTTGTAATAAATTAAGCGATAGGTATAACTTTTACAAAGGTGACTATGAATCGATCAGAAAAGACCTCAATGAGATAAACTGGACTAGTAAATTTGAATTAGAAAATGAAAATGTGAATGACCACGCCCTAGCCCTTAACAACGAAATTTGGAGAGTTATAAAAAACACGTCCCATTAAAAAAACAATCAAAACACAAATATCCTCCATGGTTCACAACACAACTAATTAAACTCTTACACGAGAAAAATAACATTAGACGTCGTTATAATAAATATAAGAATCCATTAGACAAGGTATCATTTGATATACTTAAATCAAGATGTAAGGTATTGGTTGCATCTTGTCACGACCGTTATATTAAAGACATGGAGTCTAATCTGATCAATAATCCAAAGCTCTTCTGGTCGTATATGAAGGGAAAACGTAGTGGAAACAGTAGTTATCCTAATACCATCACTGACGGTGACAATACGGCTACAAGTGGGGAGACAGTGTGTCAGCTATTTGCGTCGTACTTCGCATCAGTTTACAATACTGCACAACATAATAGTAACACACAAAATACGATTTCAGGAGACAATTTTAATGACTGTTTCGGTGGCATTCAGTTTACTCATGATCAGGTTTTAAAGAAATTAGAATCTCTTGATGAAACAAAAGGTCCGGGTTCTGATAATATCCCTCCATTATTTATTAAGCTGTGCGCAGATGTCCTAGTTGACCCTTTACTTTTTATATATAATAAATCTATTGCAACCGGAATATTTCCTTCACAATGGAAAATAGCGAAAGTAGTACCTATATCTAAAGGTGGAGATTTTAATTCTGTGAGAGACTATAGACCAATATCCTTGCTTTGTATTTTCGGAAAAGTGTTTGAG
Source organism: Pyrausta despicata (assembly GCA_963921415.1). Taxonomy (NCBI): domain Eukaryota; kingdom Metazoa; phylum Arthropoda; class Insecta; order Lepidoptera; family Crambidae; genus Pyrausta; species Pyrausta despicata. Next base: position 16,566,438 of record OY992851.1, on the reverse strand, counting down.
TCCTTAATATGTCCGCACTTACAATTTTATTGCAAACAAAAGTTTACACAACATCAGCATGGCTTCCTAAGAGACAGATCGACAGTGACCAATTTGGTTTTATTTCAACTCTAGTGGAAGCCTTGGAAACCCGATGTCAAGCAGATGTTATTTACACCGATTTCTGCAAGGCATTTGATAGGGTTCTGCATTGTAAGTTATTAGAGAAACTACAGTCATTTGGTTTCTCGGGTTCTATTTTAGAATGGTTTAGATCATACCTTACAGATCGTTATTTTTATGTTGTCGCTAATGGGTTTTCATCGGATTTGTTTCACATTACATCTGGCGTGCCACAAGGCTCACATTTGGGGCCAATTTTATTCAACATATTTATAAATGATTTACCACAATGCCTTGAAAACTCATCTCCCATTTTGTACGCGAATGATTTAAAAATAGTGCGGTTGGTAAAATCAAGGGAAGATGCTAATCTTTTGCAACAAGATCTAGACAAATTGTCTGAATGGTGTTGTAATAATGGTATGCAACTAAACACCAATAAATGTTCGCAAGTCGTTTTTACACGTAAAATTAACCCACTACAAACGCAATACTTAATTAGTGGCATCGTTTTAAAAGAAATCGACACAATAAGAGACCTAGGCGTCATATTTGATAAAAAATTAACATTTGTTCCACATATAGACAGTATTGTAAAAAAAGCGTATAAAATGCTGGGGTTCATAATAAGAAATACAAAACTATTCAAAAAACCCATAACAAAAATACTTTTATACAATTGTTTAGTGCGTAGTATACTTGAATATGGCAGCATAGTTTGGCGTCCGCATTACGCGGTACATATGTTACGGCTAGAGCGGATTCAGAAAAGGTTTACGAGGCACCTGATAGATTGAACCATTTTTCAATGTTACCGTTAAGTAAACGATTTGACTTATTAGAGATTAAATTTATACATAAAGTAGTAAATAGTACCATAGATTGCCCTGAACTTTTGAACCAAATATACTTTAGAGTGCCTCGTCGCAACCCGCGTCATCCCATTGCACCTCTATGCCCTCCACTTCGACGTACTGTTTTAGGTGCTAACTCTGTTATACCCCGGCTTTGCAGAATAGTGAACCAGCACAGCAGGCTTGATCTGTTCAATGATACGATCCGAAACATTACGCAAACAGTGATCAAGAATGTAGAATAAGTGTGCGCATGCTTAACTTAACTGACCATATACATATAATAAAATAATGAAGTCTGTTATTCTGTTATATATAGCATGTGGTGTTTACCAGTAAATAGTTTCTGTATTTAGTACTCTTAAGAAATAATGTATTCTTAGTTTAAGACTTGTATCGATGCATGAAACTGTTGGTAGACCTAATAAAAGAAAAAAAAAAAAAAAATAATAATAAAGCTAAATCGACTACAGAACATATTCCGCAACTTTTTAGAATTTTGTCTTTCTGTTTATCTGTTTATTTTTACGCGGATCACTTGAAAACAGCCGAATGGATTTAAATGAAAATAGATTGGTAATCTGTCAATAAAAAATCCAGTCTAAAACGTGTGAACGTTTTGATATTAAGGAAAAACTTGTAAATTTTACGAAACGTCTTACGAAGCGCAGTGCACGCTACGAATCAAAATTGTAAAAATAAAATGTAGAATAAAAAAATATCACTGCTCCCGAAACTCCGTAGCTTACGTAACGGGAATCGTGCTACGACGCTGCTACTACAAAAGCACCAGCTACGAGCCGTAGCAAGTCGTAGCACGAACTACTGCTACGGTTAAGTGCGGTCTACGAATTCGTAGACGTTGGAACTTTCACCATTTTCTTTTAACAAAGCTTTTTATTTAGTTTCTACAGCTGTCCCGTTTTGTTTGCTTATTTGTTAGTATTAATCTAAAATCTTGCAAACCTTAAAATACTTGTTTTGAAACTTAAGAAGTAATCCTAGTACTTACATACTACGCGTACAACAGACGGCTTTGTTGCTAGTAACCTGAAACCATTTATGAAAAGTAAAGTCCCGTCTTTCTATCAGATACCAAAAAAGCCTTTACTTCTGATAAAACTGATAAATGTTTAGTATATTATAAATAGGAAATAAAATGTAGATACCTAGGTATCTACGTTTTATTTGTGAATTAGATACCTAGGTATCTACATTTTATTTATGTAGATACCTAGGTATCTACATTTTATTTGTGAATTCTTCCCCTTCTTTTCCGCCACTAATAATTTTTCTACATTTCCACGCGTTTGACTGGTAGAGAATGCCTCATGGTATTGAGGGCGCTTTCAATTTTAGCGATTTTCAGTAACGAGAACGCTCGGCAACCGCACTGCTGCCGCACGTTGCGTTTTTTATGCAAACAAATGACCGTGCGTGCGCCGTACGGCAAACGTGCCGCTGCAGCACTGCACCTGACGGTACGAAACGCATGAAAGCGCACTTAGTCCACCAATTGTATCAAGTGAATTTAAATTTAAATAAGTAATACGTTTAACAAACAAACAATACCTACAACTCCCAACGTGACACAGAAGATGCACCTGGAATCACAACACTGTCGAGTGTATTTTGGTTCCTGCGCTGGCGTCGTTTAGTGGAAATTTAAAGCAAAATAATACTTTTTTTTTCAGCTTTCAACAAACAATTGGTTAATAATCAGGCTGTTATCATCAAGGTAAATAAATAAAAAAACTGATACAAATCAGCATTCATATTTGCGTTTGCATGATTATTTCACTCGCCCTTGCATTACGTAAAGCAATAATTACCTACCCAAAGCGGGAGCCGCGCCCCTTCACCTGTGCGTACGGGTACACTCACCCTGAATAATTGCGGCGGTGTTATAAGGCAAACCAAACACTCACGACTTGATAACTAAATAAGTAAAATAAATAAATATTTCACAACAATCACACCAATTTTCTAGTCCCAAATTGAGCTACGAGGCTTGTGTTATGGGTACTAGACAACGGATAAACATACTTAAATACTTTTTTTTGTAAATAAATGCCAAAGTTATAGAAATGTAGGTACAATGTAAATTGTTTATCACGAAACATCATTATCTAACTCGTGGCTGGTATATGTATTTATTTCAAGAATAAGTCGTGTTGAAACTTGCTTTCGGCACTTTAGATAAGTGAATTAGAAACAACTAACTTTTTACTTCTTTTCTTAAATTATTTTTTTTTTCAATTCTTTTTAGTGTTACTTAACTCACTATCTAAGCTCTGGAAAAATAATCTGTACTTTTAGCAGTGTGTGAATCGCTTTTTGGAATGCAACTTGTAATTTAACTGTAATGCTGCTTGCACAATAGTTGTTGTTAACGCTCTACTTTTACAAGCTGTAGGAATTTTGAAAACACAAAATAGAGTGATATTTTATAAACTAAGTACCTATGTCTTGGAAAGGATCCCTGAAATCATCATCATCATCATTTTGGCACCTGTCTCATCCATTGGATGTGGGCCTCCACCCCTTTCTTCTATTCGTGGCGGTCTCTTGCCCATCTCATGCAGTCATGGTCTCCACTCCGAGTCTTCAGATGTCGTCAACTAATCGTTCTTGTGGTCGGCATCGGAACTTTGGTTCCTCAAATCTGGAACCTCGGCAGGTTGTGCCTACTCTTGTTAACCATATAGCCCTCTAATCATTTTTAATAATTTTTGCAATACCCAAACTGAGAGGGTTACTAAGTTATAAGTGCAATTGTCTAGCATAAGACCTGCTATATGTATGTATGTTACACTTAGTTGGCAAATAAAAGAATATGAATATGAATATAATGAAGTTCAGCGTGCGGCCAGCCTGCACTCGCGACTCGCGTGCTGGTCGTCCGCGGCGCGCCGGCCGCCGAGTCGCCCCGGCGCCAGCCGCGCCGCCGCCGGTGTGGCCGACGCCGCGCCCGCCGGCCTGGCGGTGTCGCGGTGAGTGGTGACGCACCCCTACGCACGGGATACCACAAAGTACATTTGCTGGATACCACTTCAAAATATTGACAACGTGTGTGGAATTAGTGAGTGGTACTTTGGAGTAGACCCCCGGTTTTGGGATTATCTGTACTGGGTCGTGTCGGATCGATCCCATGGGCTTTGACGACACGGCCGAAAAATATTTCGACACGACGTCCTTCGCACCAACGGCCTTCGACTCTACGTAGGTAACCTGAAAGTACAGTATGTTTCGTTAAGATTACGACATTGCTACATTGAAAGGCATCACGGGCATCAAGTGTGCATCACAGCCCATCATCATGATGGGCTGTGATGTACACTTGGTATCAGTTGCACTCTGTAATTCAATTTGAACCTATAGAACTTTTTAAGTTGATAGTGAACCGTTTTCGTCAAATTAATCAAACTGGAAAAACAAATAAATAAAATTTACAAATTGATAAATAAAACTGCATCACTATCGATGTAATCAAGTAATAAGCCAAAATCAAAACTGCACGCCAAACATTAATAAGAACATTCAAAACATCGAATAGAAAACAAAAGACACCTTAATCGGACACTGGATATTTATCTTGCAAGATTTAATAACAAACTTCGGGACAGCTGAAACCAAAAAATTTTTTAATTATCATGAGCCATTTTTATCATAGCTGCTAAAGTACGCCAGAATATGCATTTTTGTATAAAACCATTTTGATAAGATTGTTGATTGTGAAACGACCGGAAATGCGAATGAATGAATTAAAAAAACCACAAGTTTTTACTCATTCACTAGCATAGAGCCAGGCACAGGATAGCTTTACAAAGCTACGTAATATGGTAACTTTAATTTAAAGACGTAGAATGTTTTCAAACACCTTGTTTGAATTGGCACTCGTATAAAAAATACATTACATCGTCGCCCTTGTCAAAAATTGCCCAGAAAATCTTCCATGTCCGCCTTTGATCAGCAGAATTAGTAAAAGCACGCTGTGCTAATTAGTAGTCAAGTAGCAATTAGCTATTTTTAATCATGAATTAGATCATGGTCTGATAATGAATTCAAACATGTTTTTAAAATATTTAATTGATGTCAGATAATGCCAAAATCCCGTTTATTCCTATGCTTTATTTGCATAATTTTGACGTTTTGATTTAATGAACTGTAGCCGTTGTCATTAATATTTTGTCATCTATCTGCTTGGTGATTGCCTCGTTGGTGTAGTGGCAAAGTTGCTGCCTTACATCCGAGAGGTCCTGGGTTCGAATCCCAGGTCCAGCCAAAAATATTTCTGAGATTTTCTGTCATGAATTTCTCAAAAACAGCTCGGAGTCGGGAAGTTGGTGGTATTACACCACCTTGCCTCGGAAAGCACGTTAAGCCGTTGGTCCTGCGCCTGATCTCTCTCCGGTCATGTCGGATAGCCGTCTCACCGAACGTTGAAAGTGATAGAACAGTGAGTTCACCTGTGTATGTATGTTCACACTTGTGCACTATAATATCTCCTGCGTAGTTGGCTGATCTCTGTTGAGATTGGCCGCTGTGGTCGAAATCGGCCGGGAGGACTGTTATTCTGTTTTATCTGCTTACTTAGTATATACGTAGGTAGTATATAAAACGTAACGTATTAGAAGTACGAGTTGTGGTTGCGTTATTAGTTCTGACGCCATGCTTCTCCAGGAACGTAAATATCGGTTTGAATTTGGAATTGCTAGTGAACCGGGGGAGGCGCCTCACGCAACGGTGCACGGCGCCGCGGCGACCACCCTCACCCTTCTGTGTGACTCACGGTTTGGCGTTCGACTTGATCCTTTGGTATTAATAACAACTTCAATATAATTGAACATGGAAGTGCGGGCTGATTGCGGTGAGGCTATGAAACAGGCTATTAGGTCCTGTCAAAATTTCTTCGTTAAACCTAAGATTTACGTTGCAAGTAACATGCTTAAAAAACAAGTTTTCAAAAACCTTCCCTCAAAAACTTAAAATATTAAAATAATAGAGGACAAAATGACAAACATATCTCTTGCGGCACCTTGAAATCGGTACTTATGCCACTTCACCACGGAGAGCGTCATAAACCTAAATTATAAGGTTATATATTGCCTGAAATTAAATATTTAAATTATAGTGGTAAAAAAGGGTATAGTGATGCAAACGCTATGTAGTAGTGTGTAAACCTTAATTTTTGAAAAAATACTTCTTGAGTTGTTTGGAAATCTTACTAACAAAGAGTTCCTATTTAATTTTAAAATAAAAAAGGCGCGGTTTTTCCTCAAAATCATTTTATGCTCACCGCTCGGAGCTAAACTCGACTGACACAGCGGCTCAATATAAAAGCCTGTTTGTGATGTAACAATTTATTCAATGGGTAATATAATAATGACGCAATATAATCAAATTAGTAAACTTCCCATTTTTGTACAATGCGCCTCCGTTTACGATGCGCGAGTTTTTTAACTCGTCCCGCGTTTTAGCGGAAGGATGGCAATGGCCACTTATATTGTGGTCTGATGATACATTCCTTAGTCATGTACATGACAGCTTTAAAGTAATATTGCGATTGGCGATAACTTAGTTTACATATGGCGTCGTGTCGGAGCACTTGTGTCCAGTGATCTTGTGAGACAGTGTGGTGAACTGAATGTAGTGTTTCTAGTAACGCCGACAGATGGCGCGGTCACTAGCGGAGTGCCAACTCGGGCGCATTTATCTCGATTCGGTGCCTCTTTTCATCAGTGGGTACATTTTGCAAACGATTTTTCATTACATATTAATATATTATTTAGAAACTTTTTGGCACTAATAAATATACAAAAGGTTGGTGAAAAACATCGGAAAGCATTAACCGGACTTTTGTAGATACCATAATCTAAACAAAACAAAAATATTTTTAGCTATTAAAGAAATAATTTTAAAACACAGCTAGGGAGGTTTTTACAAACTATTTTATGATTCACTTGAAAATTTCTGACATTGATAAAACAATTCAACTATCTACTTAATTGGCAGTATTATTTGGTTTTCAATCTATAAGAGTCATTGAGTAAAAATTCAATCTTTATTTTTCACATAATTGGCATTGGCATTTCATTAATTAATTTGAAACGATAAGGAATAAACAAAACGGAAAAGGAATTCACAAAATGAAGGGTCAGGAAAGCAGGAAATATAAATATCATAACTTAAAAATATGTGATTCAAATCGCCCACTTCAGCAGCGCACTCGCATACATCAATATTTGGCTATCAATTATTAAAGCTTGTTCAAGTTATTCTTAAAAAAATGAAGTTTAGTTGTAATACATTTTTGTGTCAGTTTATAGGATTTTCCTTTGGTCTGACTACTGATGTCCCACTCTTCCTGCCATTTTTCGCGAATGTAAAGTTTGGTTTAAGCTACTATAAATACACAAAAGAGATGTTTTGAATTGAAAAAGCTATAATGGAGAGATCATAATCATGGGGTGGAATAGGAATATGGGTGACTGGAATAGAATGATGAATAAGTAAGGCTACACCACCGTAAAATCATTCCTATCTTTTCTGGTACATGAGAAACTAGAAATTTTGAAAATAAAGTTTTGCCGAAGCTATCTTTCTTGTAAAGAAACTAAAAAGGGTCAAATTTATTATTAAAATATGCAGAAATTAGCTTTTTTTATTACAATTGTTTCGACAATTCCACTGTACTGCTATTGAGAGCTTCCCAAATAACAGTTGAGTATAGTGTATTTAAGAGATCATTTTTATTGGCAACGTTGGACGGTAATACAAAATTGGTTTGTTTTATAGAAGTAATTAAAGCGATGAGTAATTTTGTAAATGTTAAAATTGATGTTTTGAAAGCCTTCTCTAGATTTATGAAGAACATACGAAGGTTTGATTTGATAGATGCCATCTTAAAATGACACTAGGAAAGAAAAAATGAATCAATGACTCATTCATTTTTCCTTTCCGAATTCATTCATTCACTCGGAGGAAGGTGGTTGGTGTTGTGGTAGACCCCTAGTTCAGGCGCGTTTAAACGGTGACTCACTGCCCGAAATCCACTGAAGCTGAAATGGGATTCAACGGGTAAACATCCCACGCACTGAAATATTAATGAGGTAGCATACATACAACCTTTTGAAAGTTCTGAGTCACCCCAGGTTATATTTTTGTTCGTATTATTTACAACATCAAGGAAGAACATCAGATTTGCAAAGCCTGACAGTGAAATATATTGATTGTGCAGTTTTAAATGCTTTTATATACATACATTGTTTTTAATTCAAGTTCAGAAATATGCGTAACCCTTTAACAAAATAAAATAATGTTAAAAACGAACCAATAAAGATAGACTGCTTTTAATTTTAGATTCGTGAAATAGCTGGCTATAGAAGCAGCGTTCTATCTCACTCACTCCTAGGTAAAAAGTTTTAAAATCATTGCGCGCATGCGCAGTGTCCGCATACGTCACAATCGACCATGTGAGTGACACCGACCGGCCAATCGCCGTCAGTATAGCAAAGTGTGAAGTTCGGCTTTCGCGCACACACACGCGATTTTATCATCAGTTTTTGACATTCTCACTCGTCGAACAAAAGTAGTGCAACAACTTTGCTTCGCCTGTGCTAATGGTGATAAAAAATTAAAAATTGACTATTTACGGTGGAATATCGTTATCAGCTTATTGTGAATCGAAACCATTTTTACATTTCGACGCGGCAGAATTCACTGCAACATAACCTGTGAGCAATTCTTGGAAGCGCGTTTGCAGCGATTGAGACGAGACCTTGATAACTAGTTCTTTGGACGAGCAAGCAAAGAGACAGTTATTATAGGATCGTTCATGCCCGTGGAGGTATGTTGAGATAGTTTACGGTTTGTGAAAACGATCGCGTGTGTTAATTTCATTTTCTAATCAGAATATACCTAACAGTGGTGTGGAGTGTGTTCAAAGTTCATTGCGTATACGTTTTGCAACGGGGAAGTGCGAATATGCTGGTTATGACGAAGTTAAAAATATGTGCGTATTGATATTGTCGCGTGCGGAAGGGCCGATGCGAGGTCTGTGAGGCGTCCGCGCGCTGGTCTCAGTCGTGAGAGCCATGGACGTCGCAGGTAACCAAAGTGAAAGCCTGCATGCCTGGTGCATGGTACCGCGGCCTGGGACACTGGCGCTTCGCACCTGCACGTACTGAGATTTAATCCCAGCCTGGGTGCTGGCCTGCTCACTCACAGCTCGTTGTTAGCACATTTCCAGCCGGTACTGTAATAGCTTTGAGTTTACTCATTGAGTGTAGATCTAAAAATATCTAAACTAGCCGCACGCAGTCCATGGAGAATGGTGTAGTTTGCTTCTGATTTACATTTTGGTGTGCACAGTGTAGATGTTGTGGTTACTCATGATGTTCTAGGTTTGATCTTGATCAAAAATAAACCAATATTAACCAAACATTATAAAAATGCCAATTAATTTAATAATCACATAGCATCAGCATTATACATGTTATCAAACTATACTATTGATAAACAGTCCAATTAATTGTATTTTTAGATTACTAGATAGTGAACTGCAAAAAATGCTTCTTGAACTAAAGACAAACATAATTTTAAAAGAAATAAATAATGTACAAGACAAAATACAATTTGTGTAAATTATGTAGCTCTTTTCTTTGTAAAGAAGTAATTTAAAGGTTTACTTTATGTAATTCAATGTTCCTGGCCTTTTTTGTGACCACCTGTTATCATTGTGACCAAACCACACAACAACAACTGGAAAAAATGCTTGCCTAAATCACAATTTTATGATTTATTTAAAAACTTAATTGCAATAAATTAATTTGTACAAAAAATGGCTAAACGCTAAAACATTTTCTGTCAGTCCACCCCAGGTCATGCAGAAACACCATTTTAGATATGAATGGATAAATTTTCCAAACCTTAATATATTCTTCTTTTTCCATTAACACAAGAAAAAGCTTGTAACATAGTGCTATTAAATCTAACCAACCTGCTAGATAAAAAAATATTTTCATGACAATTTCTTACATGTTTATTCAACAATCAATGTAATGACTTCTATTCTGACTATACATACATAATACACAACTGAAATTATACACACAATATATTATAAATGAATTGCGTTTTGTTAGTCTCGCTAAAACTCGAGAACAGTTTAACCAATTTCAATAATGTTGGTCTTGCAATATTTGTAGAAGTCCAAGTTCAAGGAAGGTTTAAAAGACCTGATAATTAAATAAAAGCAACGGGTAGGATAACATCTGCCGGTCACGCTAGTACACAATAAATATCTTCACATCAAAGTGTTTATCAACATAACTCTGTATCATTCTCTGATAATTAAGTGATTGCACTTCACCTCTGCCATCTGTCTACATAGTGTGAGATATTGAATAAATTATATACATACTGTTAGTTATCAGTATTTCGCTTTGTAATAAGGTCAAGCTTTTTAATGAATTTGCATGGGTTTTTTAAATTGTTCAGGGAAAGACCTTATTAAAGACCCATGAACAAGTGATAGAAGAAATTCCCTCCAAAATTTCTTGGTGAGTTTTAAAAAGTCTATTAAGTTTTAACAAAATAAGGTAATATGGATTATTATGAAGGAGTAAACTAAATGGATTAAAATAATAGTTGTTTAAGACTTAAATGTACATTAATATAGTAAGAAAATATTGACATAATCTCCTTACAACATTTCAATTCCCAATAATACATACAACATTTAGCAGCTGAGATATTTACCTGTTATGTTTAATTATTATTGCTTGTGTACCGACAAACATATAAAAATGTGCATACCGCAACAGGGCAGTTGGCAATAAGGAAACACTGTACACCTGCTAGTGAGATTGATCGCGTTTTTAATAATATTTTCTAAGATAAATGTTTTTTATATCTTCAGCAGAAAGATACAAAAAGAAACATTTTCCATTTTAGTGAAACAAAACATCACAAATATGGATTACTTTGAGTTTGTAACTGTAAAATACACTCGCGAGCAACTGATTCGACTCAACGGTTACGCTATAAATATTTAATTCATGCATAATATTTATGTATGGTTTAAAAGATCAATGCTCAAGATTTAGCTTAACACCAATTTCAAAATATAATTAATTTACTGTATTATTTTCTTTCCCACAACAAAAAACAACGTTAACCTAAAAATTCTCATTACAATACTCACGAGTCGCGCTCGCAATACTCCCTATAAAATTAATCCTAGTCCTTTAATCCAAGTTGCTGTTCAGCTTCATTTGAGCCAGTCTGTTGTGTCCATATCCATAGTCTATAGAAGATTCCAGGCGAACGGTATCTTTAGTCACAGACCAAGAATTAGCTGCCACCAGTCTAGATCAGGCAGAGGTGAACAATTAATGGTCTTCACTTTATTGAGAAATCGACACTTCACCAGTGATGTTCAGCTGAGACGTGTTCGAGGGTTGACTGTCAGTGAGTGGACAGAAAGAAGACATCTGAGAAAAGCCAACCTCACAACAAAACGCCCTGCCACAGGCCTGAAACTGACTGCAGCTCATCAGCAAGCGCGACTTCAATTTGCTCGGGAACATCTCGATTGGAGCATCGACAAATGGCGGTCCGTATTTATTAGCGATGAGTGCAGAATGTATCTACATGGCAGTGACAGGAGAGAAAGAGTCCGGAGTCCTACAGACGTCCGGGGGAACAATTTTGCTAAAACAGTGGCTTACAGCATCGGCTAATGCCTGGGCCGGTATTTCTTAGGAAGGAAAGAACGACCTTGCTGTCGTACCTGGGGGACGCAGATGAGGAGTGCTGACAGCTTACTGGTACATTACCAACATTCTCCTGGAACACTCCTTCTTTCCGATTCTCCTGGATTTGTTGGCGAAGATAATGCACGGTGTCACACGCCCCGTGTTACTCAACAGTTTTAGGACGAAGTGGGAATACGAGCGATGGACTGGCCTACACTCAGCCCGGACATGAATCCCATTGGGCACTTATAGAATGAGCTCAAGAGAATATTCCGAGCCAGAAACTCAGCCCCTTCTATCGTGGAGCAGCTGGAGGCGGCGTTACTGGACGACTGTGACGGAATTCCTCAAGAGTCGGTGAAGAAGCTTGTTCGTTCAATGAAGAACCAACTGCTAACTGTAATCAGGGCTAGGGAGGGTATTACAAAGTATCGAATTTAATAATTTTTGAATTTAATAAGCTGGAGAGACACGCTTTCAGATGATGTATGATTTAGGTAGAATGATTTTTGTAGTTTTTGCACGTTGAGTCTATTTTGTTGCTCGCGAGTGTAAATAGTTAATTAAGAACTCTTTATTGCTCACCACATAAAAGTCAAAATCACCTTTATCATTTCACTAGTGCATAAAATTTACCTTGATGTGCTGACGTGAGTGCCTGAAATTGTACTAGCATTAGTATGATTGCGCGTGTGACACTAGACGTGTCTAGTGGCCTGCGTGGGCGCGAAGCTATTACGTCGCCAGAGGAGAAACTGACGAGGAATTTCCACTCGCTTCCGTTGCCTAATAGTTCTTTGTACACACCGATCACGATGATGTCGTGGAGCAAGAACTAGCTTTGTCTACGCCAAACGATCCATATTTGACCATTGATCCAGGATCGTAAAGCATGGTATAGCCTTGTAGACACCAAAAGGTCTATATTGGTTCGACGATCCAGGATAGTGAAGCATGTAGTGGCACGATGGGCATGACCATGACACTCTAGGATCTCGCTCGGCGACGTCTGCACCTTGGCCGTTACTTCTTTTGGCAGTGATGGCTGGACAGCGCTTTGGTAGATCTATCAAAGTCAAGTCAACTAAGACGCGATTGTGTATGGATGAGTGACCCTTCCGACTTTATAAGTGACGTCTATCACATACATCTTCGTACTTCGGAAGGTACCAAGTTGTCGGTCATTGAGCTTGGTCGCAGGTCCTCGAGCGGTTTGATAACATCATAGAGTAAAGTAAAAACACCTCCACCAATCCGCGCTGAGTCCTGGTGGTTGAGTATGGCCAGTATTTAGTAAAGCCCAGCAGTGGGTTGTATCAAGCTTTACCTTTAAATCTCAGCACGCACCTGTGGAGCAGTCTCCAGCCGCCTGCGATCGTAGTACCTACCTTGTTTGTGCTGGACCCAGCAATGAGCATGACCCGATGTAAACTTTGACACCTAGCCCAACGCCCATCAGTTAAAAATTGATTATGCTTTTGGATTGTGTTTCCAAAAATCTTCAAGAGCCCCTCCTGTCCAGAATTATTGAGAGAGATTATGAACCAGCGCAATCGCAAAATAAACATTTAATTAATCATTCATTAAATGGTGGCATTCGAAGATCTAGCCTTATAATAAACGTAAGCAAATGACCAAACGTACGCTCAATTTAACTTTTTACGATCGCACGAGTGTAGTTTGTAGGCAAGTAACAAGCATGCAACCGCCATAAACTGTTTGCTATTAGTGTGAGCCAGAATTGTAAAGATTACGTACATTCACGTCATAGGAAAAGAAGCATCATTCATGTTTTTGCCTCACCATTTAAGAATGTTGAATGTGTGAATGTTTTGGTACAGTTTCGTTTCGCTCTAATATTATACTGCCATTATTTTGACGATTTAGTAATTGTACCTCCTTCGATTGTGTTAGTAAGTTTTTGGGCAGAATTGGGAATTATCACCAATCTTACAGTTTAAATGATAGAAAGCTTACGTCATAATGAATCGTATATTGCGGAAGGACGGGTATACATACCAAGCTTCGGTATTACAAAATTAAAATTAAACCCACCTGAAAGGTCAAATAAAAATTATCCAAATCATCGTGAATATTCTATCATCTATGCTAATAAAGTTTTTACTGGTATTTTCCACAAAGATACCTTTGGTATCGAATACCAAAGGTATCTTTGATTCGATCTATAAGTAGGTATTCGATTTTAAAACGACGTTATTTTGACGTGACAACGTCTTATAAATTGGTTTGCCGGGTGACACCTCAAGAAACTGCGTTACGCTGCTCCGCTCACGTTTCGCGCGAGAGAGACAGAGCGAGAGAGAGAGAGAGAGAGATAGGCATACACACCGGTTCATGTTATACGAATGAATATTCACATTAAAATTATTTTACCACTCAGAGTCGTTGTCACGTAAAACTTTCGCGCGTATACCGACTTTACAGGCAACCAATTTTTTTTTAGAAGAATCATCAGGATCATTGGAATAAAGGTCCTTTTGATGATCTTTTTTAGCATTGGCGAGATGCTAAAAGTCTAGTCTCTAGCTAAATCTACTTCAGAGTTGTAATAAATTAAAGATAAGATGGTAGTTTATGCTTCTAGGCCTCTAGCATGCATGGCAGTTGAGATTATTGCACTTAAAATAGACTGTAAATACTCTTAGTACTCTAAATATCGTTATTACTAAGCAGTTAGTATTGAAATGGTGACGGTTATGATTGTTGTGGTAGTTCAAACTTGACGGATATTTCTACGTTGGCACAAAAATAATCAAAAAATTACGTTTCATATTCATATTTTATTTAATTCATATTTTTTTCTTCCATATTCGAATCTAACATCTGTGCTAGATGAGCTGTGACTCTTCACATGTTTCGTTCTTCAGATGAGCTGTGAAGAGATCACCATTTTACATATAGACCACCATTTTTCATTTTACGTATAGAATTTGTTATTTACTTTCAAACATAACTTCCCTTAAATCATCCATGTCAACCGACAAAGAAAGATTCCGAAAAGAGAGTTCTACATTAGCTGATTTTAATTCGATCGATAGGAAATATTTGTACTTTCTATTGATCCGCTGTATCCTGTTGATCCTCTCATGCTGTGCTATCTTCCAGAAGGCGTGGCCCCCGACTCGGTGGTAGTGCACAATGTGGGCGACCAGAGCGCCCACCTGAGTGATGTTTGTGAGTATCATTCTCTTTTATTTCGTCAAATACGAGTGTAAAACATAAGGCCGAAAGATTTACACTCTCCACACGCTCTTTTCTTGTGATTTTCCTTCTCAATGCTTTTGACAGTGTTACCGACGTGGTAGACAAGTCACTCTTTACTTGATTTGCGTAGGGTAGAGAAAAATTATATTAATAGTTTCTTATTCTAGTGGTAACAAATGGCAAACTTTGCAAAGTTTCATATAATAGTAGTTGGATTTAGTAACAAATGCGTGTTGGGTTCTGTAGTCAATTTTGGCACCGCGCTGTTTTGCAGTTTTTGCATCATCATCATCTCCCTAGCCGTCAATGCAACTTTACAATGATGGCTCATTGTAAAGTATATATTTTTATAATATTTATAATTTCGAAAGTAAAGAAAGTATTCATCTCAGCATACCCGAAACAATTTTAAATTAAATTTTAATTTTTCGTATTTTAAAAAATGAGATCTATATGTAAAGTGTTCTCGAACCAAGTTACACTCAAATCAGTCCATAAACATAGAAGATATTCTGCTGTGACAGACTAGGACGGACTGAACTTCCTTGTCGGACTATGGAACCCTAAAAACGGCACCGATAATGCAAACGATTACGTTTGCCTAAATCCGTGCTGCTGTCCCAGATATCTTAGGCAGGTGATTGATTAATACCTTTGATCAATGCATTCGTTGTACTAACAACGAAACCAGCTCCATACGCACCAGACAACACATAATCAGATCATAATAATGAGCTCATCTTTCACCGAAGGTGATCTAAAGTCTTGGCTCAAACCTTTGGAATTGGGCCAAGGTGGTTCCCAGACGGGCCTGTGTCGCTGGTCGAAATATATCGCTTTTCTCTTCCCGTGTATTATATTTGTCACAGAGATGACTATTACATGCGTCAAAGTTTTTTTGTTGAGGCCACTGCACCCAAGGAATTTGTCTATTAATTGTGTCGAACGATTAAATGTGTTATGTACTTTATAACGAGTAACAGCTCCTAGTGAGGCTTCATTAAATTAACTGTTAGACACACAAGTGATTTCTATGTTACGGTAAATATTAATGATTTCAAAATATTAATAATTTTTGAGTTGCGGGCTGTCTTCAAATCCGAAGATCGCAGACTCATTTTTGTGTACACAGGTTTTTTTAACCTATTTCAGGCACCAGTCTCTCGCTTCTTGGTACATACTAATAGTTTATAATCATTTGTATCTCTTTAAAAAAAACTATTTCTATCGTTACGAGAGCCGGATTCTGCTGATAGGGGCTTACTAAGTAAAACTGAATATAATAACTAATGAAATTATTATTATCTCTGCCCAGTCGAGGTGATATCAGCGACGGACCCCCAGTTCGGCGCGGGCCCGGCGCACGCGCACGGCGCGATGGCGGCGCCCTACGCGTACATCATCGAGCAGCCCGCGCCCAAGTCTCTCAGGTGAGTCGCCACACTTGACCACAGTAACTAGAGTACAATAATCTAATAGTCCTCCTGGCCGATTTCGACCACGGCGGCCAATCTCAACAGAGATCAGCCAACTACGCAGGAGATATTATAGTGCACAAGTGTCAGCGCAATACACAATTGCACTCACTGTTCCATCACTCTTAAAGTTCGGTGAGACGGCAATCCGACATGACCGGAGAGAGATCAGGCGCAGGACCAACGGCTTAACGTGCTTTCCGAGGCACGGGGGTGTAACACCGCCAACTTCCCGACTCCGAGCTGTTTTTGAGAAATTCATGACAAAAAATCTCAGAAACAATTTTGGCTCGACCTGGGATTCGAACCCTGGACCTCTCGGATGTAAGGCCGAAACTTTGCCACTACACCAACGAGGCAGTAACTAGAGTACCGACGACAACATGTCGCTACCTAGTCGAGGTGATATCGACGTCGAACCCGCAGTGCGGCGCGCAGGTAAGTCGTTGCCACACTTAACGCACATCGGTGCGTGATACCAAACGATTTTCCAAGAGGCTTGTTTCCACTGTAAAAGAAATATAAAAAATCTGATTTACTATAAAATAATTCATAATTTCAGATCCCCTTTCATTAATATTTTTCTGCACTTCATAAAATTTGATTTTGAATTGAAATTCAAACGATAAATAGTCACTTAGTAGTCGGCATTGCACTCGATGACGTCAAAGTGTGTTATTCCCATATAAACTCTATGGAGAAAAGCGTTTTGACAGTTGATAAAAAAGTACGTCAACGATTGGTGGTGTCAACTACCCTATTGTGTCTGCAAAGTGTGAACGTCAGAATCGCCGGTCAACAGTCGTATTTACCTTTGAAATTGTGTCTAAAATTTACTTATGAATTGCTTATATTTACTTATCATGATGAGAGAATTGCTTATTACATAATTTAAAAGAATTTAAGCATTTAAGGTTGACCGTCCATTCTGACGTCAGAATGGCTGGTCAATGTCTGTACAGCAGTAAATATATAGAATAACTGGAATTTTAGTGGACCAAAGATTGCTTATCAATTGCTTATTTCACAATTTATAAGTTTAGACCCTGTTATTATTTTCTTTAGTTATGTACAATCTTAAAATTCTCCAGTGCCTGTTAAAATATGAGAGCAAAGTATCGTATGTTGGAAATTGCGTTTATATTACAAAAGGTCATATAATGCCTTCCAATATTGAGATTTATAGTTGATAGTGAAATTGTAGTTACTACAAATACATGTGCATTGGACTCTGTTTGTCAAGCCTGAGCTTCATCATATATGGATGGAAGTTCCATAAATCAAATAATACAAGAAAGTGAGCACATGCTTTGCCAGCTTATTAAATGTCATTTGTGAAAAGAACAATAAAGATGTTTATAAAATTAGAACAACGTTAGATAAAACATATTTTTTCAAGGTTCAGAAAGGCACTACTATTGAAGTTGATCGGTAATGTAATGTGTTGTATATTTTTGACCGAATTCTGAAAGACTGCTATCTTTACAGTGCGGAAGAAAAATATTTTTGCACCTATGTAGACTGTCCTGTGAATAAGGTCACAAGAAAAGTTTCAGTTTTACGTCTACACGATAAACGTGCAACTAAAATTCAGGAAGCTGCAGATACATTACTAAATTATCCCGACATGACACCGTGTCGTAGATCTTCATGCACTGGTATAAAAACATTTGAACTAGTCGTAAATCGATTTCTGTGTACGAAGCACCTGCAAAACTAGTTTTGAAGGATATTGAATATGAGCTGCTTTCAGTTATAGAATTTGTTTCGCCTGCTGTTGGTAAAATGGGCCACTATAAAGCACACTGTAGGCGTGGAAATGTATGGCAATGCTACGACGATCTAAGTACAAGAATCATACGAAGCAGCAACAAAAAAGTAATACCACATTGTATTGTTTATGTTACGAAATAATGTCATATAATTTATTCCAAATCAATGTACATAAATAAGTAGATAATAACAATTATTATATATTCGAAATAATTTCATACAATTTATTTCAAATCAATGATGTACTATTACGATAAGTATAAATTACTATTACGATAAGTAATAAAAAATATTATACATATTTCAATTCAAAAATCTTGTCGAAGAAATAATGTCATAAAATTTATTAGTTTTCTTATCAGAGTCTTTAGCGTCTACCTTAAACAATCCGTGTGCATTTTCTTTTGCGCAACCTCGTTAATTTGTTGCTCTCATTCTTTTAACAGGCACTGGGAATTTTAAGCTCGTTACTGACTTATGGAAGAAATAACAGGGTCTAAACATATACATTGTGAAATAAGCAATTGATAAGCAATCTTTGGTCCACTAAAATTCCAGTTATTCTACATATTTACTGCTGTACAGACATTGACCAGCCATTCTGACGTCAGAATGGACGGTCAACTTTAAATGCTAAAAATCTTTTAAATTATGTAATAAGCAATTCTCTCATCATGATAAGCAAATATAAGCAATTCATAAGTAAATTTTAGACACAATTTCAAAGGTAAATACGACTGTTGACCGGCGATTCTGACGTTCACTGCAAAGTGGCAGCGAATGGGTTAACCACAGTACCCGTGCATTGCGCGTTGGACTACTTTGTTGTGTTGCAAAACTGCCGCAGTGTTTTAACTTTTGAGAATGCTGATCTGAAACTTTTTTGACGTGACAACGTCTTATAAATTGGTTTGCCGGGTGACACCTCAAGAAACTGCGTTACGCTGCTCCGCTCACGTTTCGCGCGAGAGAGAGAGAGAGAGATAGGCATACACACCGGTTCATGTTATACGAATGAATATTCACATTAAAATTATTTTACCACTCAGAGTCGTTGTCACGTAAAACTTTCGCGCGTATACCGACTTTACAGGCAACCAATTTTTTCTGCTACGAAAGAACTAGGTATTTTTAAATTAAATTATCTATAAATTTAAAGTGTCTGACTGCGCCATAGACATAACCTTCATGAGGCATACGTTTCTAATTGCTTGGATATTATTTAAACAAGGGATAAATACTGCCTATTTCTTTTAGGGATAATTTTTCAATAGTCAGCTAATTAGCTATCGGGCTGTTAAATAGAAGCTGAACCGAATTTAAGATGACATTCGGTTTGTCCTTTTGCATGATCAAGTTTGACATTTTAAATCGGCCATCTTGGGATTTTGTCGGACTGTTAGCGCAATCTGTCTATTGAACAATCGGCCCTTACCCGAAGGATTCGAAAGTCGTACTCGTCAGGTTACGGTCACGTGTGATGTCCCCTCGATGTTTGACAATTCCATATTGTCACCTAGAAAGGGTTTTGAAGTATCTCTGCCGAAAACACCTTTTTCTCTTGCCTCCGAAAGTCTTGAAGTCGTTGAACTATTGCTTGCGAAGCTGAAGAAGAACATTTGTACATACAAATAGGATAAGACCATAAATTACATTTCATTTGACCAATCGGATCGTTTTGTCCACTTATTTACTGTCACACAAACGTACGTAACGCATATGAGTAATTAGTTTTGCGTGTTGTACTCGTACCCATCATTCATTGAACGAATCTACTCTTTACTATAAGGAAAACAATCCAGTTTTACAAAAGGGAATTATGACAAGGAAACCCCATGTTGTTTTAGCGGGATAACAACACGACCTTAACAAATTTGATATAAACTGCCGCGTGCAATTGATCTGACACTGGTATTTGTAAAAAATATTTGAAATAATTTGTTTATCCGTGCTCTCTATAAAAACTAGAGATGGGCCGAGTAGTGGTTTTGCCGAGTACCGAGTACTCGGCCGAGTTACTCGGTTTAATTTAATCCTAAAACAAGATTAAACATGAACGCAACGCGCTGCCAGCAATACCTACTTACTGTAATTTTGAATTAATAAATCATGACTTCACTAATCAACATAATATGTATTTGATTTTATGATATATCCCTTGAACTAAATATAGTTTGTCGATCCGCAGCGACCTGGCTATCCTATAATTAACCAATAGGAATTGACACACGCCAGATTAGGGGCTTGTCTTGTTCCTTGACCTAAGTATGTGGTCATTTAGGTACATACTTCAATTGGCCAGTTGGCCACTAGCAAACTTATTCCAGACATGTTATTTATTACATTTAGATGACCGAGCACTCGTCACTTGAACTGAGTTATTCGGCAGAGTACGAGTATTAAAAAAACCACTGAGTACGCCGAGTACCGAGTACTCGGCCCATTTCTAATAAAAAACTGTTTTGGCATCTAAAAGTTGGGCCTGGGTAACGTTCATGGATATATCAGTAAAACTGCTCACTGTAGATCCCGATTTGATAAAACGAAATTGGTGTAAAATAGTAGTCTACTGCAAAAATATTTTTATGGAGCCATTATTAAGTGTGTTCATCGTATGTGACTTGAGTGATTTCAGCTATATTGGTTTATTTAAAAAATTTGATACTAATTTAAAAAAAAATGTTGACTTAAGTGTTTGATTGTAGATTTGGGTTTATCTAAAATGAATGGTTTTTTTTCTGATGGCTATTTTGCCATAGGGTTTTATTTTTAAATCGCACGAGCGTATGAATCGTGCAAAGTTTTGAGAAGTCAAAAATGTAATTGAACCGGTTTCAAAATTGCCGAAGTGAGCAAAAAATGGTAATGAATTTTGGGTTTCTATAATTATAAGGTAACATAATGTTCATACGTTATTTGCATATGTGGGTTTGGCCATGATAATTCAAAAGTTCATAACATTTTGGAGAATATCGTATAATAGGTATATAATATGTTTTGCGAACTAATTCAACGAAATCTAAAAAGCCAATTCAAAAATTTGCGCCTATTTAAAAGCACTTTATTTCATATGAAAGTGCATCGTGATTGTAACAACGTGCAATCTTGTGCTTTCGTTAGTATTAAAATGTAATTCTACAAGCAATTATAGATAAACTCAACATGCATGTACAGTTGTCGCCATTCTATTTAAAAAAAAATCAGGTGCACTCTACGAGTAAATTTGGCCGATTACGCGGCACACAGACAAGCTGACTTATTTTTTCGTAATATATTTTACATTCAAAACATTTTTGAAAAGGTAAAAAGTAAAATTTTATGACAACTGAAGTTTACCACCTGCGTGTAAGAGTATAGACTTTTTAAATTAACTTTTTAAGTAAACGGTGTTTTACAGAAGTGATAATTAATTGATTGCATTTAATTTCGTTATTTCTTCGCAGCATTTACACTTATCTCGTGGGTGTGGTGGCGTGTATCGGTATATCCGTCGTCAATAGATTAAATTATGCGCGCGCGCTGAGTTCAAAGCCACTTTTTTTTTAAGTCAGACGTTTCGCCGCGGGATTCCCCTTGCCGGCATTTTTTGTTTCGGCGTTAAGTAACATGTTTAGCGATCAGGCGATTGCTAAGCTGGTTAACTAGACGCCAATACAAATTTGGTATACTCTGTCTTACTTTAAGCCTTTTTTCTATGAATCTTTTGTGATTTGCGTTATTATTTTTGACGTAAAAGTTAAATTATGGTTCTTCTCGTCACTTACTCATCTTATAGAATTTCTTTAAGTGCTCTTTAGGCAGCCAGCCATGATTAATCACTGTTGCGGTTAGATACCTACGAGTACAACATCCGAAAGAAACACCTTTTCAGCTGTACTACAATCGGTTAAGATGAATCAGCTTATTTATACAGTTACTTTATTTTACACGACTGTTGACAAAAAAATCGGTATTGTTATTTATTTAACCATCTCGTTGTTAAAACGATTTAACATTCGTGAAACTAGAAGCTAGGAATTTAAGGTACTGTATGTACCTATGGGTGTAAAAGTGTCGACTTTAGTACGAAACCGGTATTGTTTTCCTTCTACCCACGCTTTATCGATAGGCTTATGCGAATTTGTATGCATATTATTATATGCTGCCCTCTCGGAGAGATACATATTTGTGCCTTTCGGTGTGGAATTCGTGGGCTTCTGGGGCTCCAGGGCTTTGAAGGCCAGGCCAGCTGAAGAAGAGGTTTGCTCAACACACTGGCGATAGAGCTGGCAGCTACCTCGGCCAAAGGATCAGCCTTGCCATCCAGAGAGGAAAGGCTGCCAGCCTTTTGTGCACCATCATACCCAATGGCAGGGGGTCATTTTTTTATATCGTTTAAATTTTTGTTTCCTTTTATCTGTTTTCATACTTTTATTATGGATCGTTTAATTAACTCCCTTCAAGCAAGTAGATAGGATTATGTTCTCTTGCTTTCAAGACACTTTTTCCCAGTAAGCACTTTACATGCAATATTACCCAATCCTACTACTATTATAAAGGCGAAAGTTTGTAAGTATGGATGTATGGATGTTTGTTACTCTTTCACGTAAAAACTACTGAATGGATTTGAATGAAACTTTACCACAATATAGCTTATACATCAGAATAACATATAGGCTACAATTCATAAAGAATTTTTAAGATAAAGGCTTTCCACGCGGACAAAGTCGCGGGCGGCCACTAGTACAAATATTAAACTCAAATCCTGCCCTGTAAAATATCTTTATTGTCATCATAGTAGTTAATTTGACAAACAATAATTCGTTAAATAAATAAGCTGCAAACAATACTTTTGAACACACAGCATTAAGGTAAGCGTCCACAGATTTGGCGTAACGGATTTTCACTTTGCCTTATATTAAAACTTATGATCAGTGGACGCTTGGATTACCAACAACTTTATACAAGACAAACTAAAATCCGTTACGTCCGATGCATGCGATGCGGGCATGTGGACGCTTACCTTACCTTACCTTAAGTAAGCGACGGCGGTTCCAATTTTATCTTTGAATTCGCCGTACATTTAGCTTTTGCGTAACGATAAGGATAAATAAACGCCACGAATGTATAAACGTAGTCATCGTACACACCAGCCGCTTGGTGAAAGAAAATTATATGTAAAGTGGCTTGGCCATCTCAAGACAGGCGTGAACAAGAAGATTAAATAAACAAGTCAATAAAATTGGCCATATTAGGCACACTACGTCGGCAATGTTTACGCGTATTTTTCATCGAAAAAAAAAAAGTTTTACGAGTATCGATGTAGAACCACAGTTGGCTGTTTTTAGAAATAGAAATATTTATTTGCGTAAATAGGGTTAACATGTGATTTGTTGGTCATCTTACAATAGTGCTTAAACCTATTTAGCCGTGTCAAACAGCATGCCAATTTATAAATAAATATTACTTATACTACATTATCCACCATTATGAATTAAGCATAAATTTATACGAAAATTTTGCTACTTATTGTATCAAGTACGTACATAAAATTAAGAAAAATAACATGTTTTAATGAGAATTATATATTGTGTAATTTAATTTTCAAAGGCGCCTATACCTAGCCTAACAAAGTTGTTAAACCACCTTTATACTGTATAACTGTATATTTATAAGTTGTACACTGTAATTTTAACATTTCTGTCAATAAAGAACTTTTGAAATGAAATGACTTATACTACATAAATTAATTTAAATATCGATTTGGACATTTTAACGTTTTATTATTTTTACATTTTTTTTAAGACATTTTATTGGACAATAAGGACAATAATAACACCTTATACATATTATATTGATTACATCATCACTGTTGTTTACTAATCAAAGTTATTATCAAATCGATGAGTAATATTCAACAATGTTAAAACCTTTGTTTTGATTATTATCATAAGTTATGTTACATGTGTTAAAAGCCCGCTTCCGCATTTAAAAATATTGGAGTCGCATAGTAGAATCCGTCAATTTCCCAAAACGCCATTTCAATATGGAAACTACGTAGCGCGTACGTCATCAAGAGGTTACGCGCCGCGACACAGCGCCTGCGCCGGTGGCATCGGAATAACCAAACGCACACATTACGGTAACCGTGTAAGGATTGTATCGTAAACAATGGTAGAACCTGTAGGCCTACTACGAAAATGAACAACGTCAAAATGATGGTAATTCTTCCGTTGTACAGATGATAGACATACGTTTTTTGCACATTCGTGGCTTTAATATGGGATCATGCTGTGGGTGTTATCACTTATCATGCATGGGTGACTGAATCAGTGTAAATGTCAATGAGATGTTTTATTGCAAAAGAAATTTGTAAGAATAGTAGCCCAAAAGAATAACACACATAGCTGGAAACCATTCTTTAAAAAATATATATTATTTACCTTTACTTCTATGTACATCTTCGACCTATGTCTATTTGTACGTACACAAAAAACCCATCTGTTTCCAAAATAAAAGATATGCATAATATAAATACTCGTGATGAGTAAAACTTATTCACCCCACCATCGAGACTTAAAATGCTACAGGATATACCATACTATTCATATATGGCTATTAAAGTTTATAGTAAACTAATTCAACATATCGTAAATAAACAAATATATTTAGAAAAAATCATTAAAAAGTCAAATAACTTTTAATAAATAAATGTTATTATTAGTTTCGTTCATTCGTGGCGTTTATTATAATTTAAATTAAAATCTTATTAGAAAATAAACTAATAAATACAGAATTTATTTTTTAACTTTATTAAAAAATATATTAATAATTAAATAAATATATGTATGTATAATGTTGTAATATAAAATAATGCAATCATATTAATCTTTTATTAGAAATACGACTACCTACGTTACAAGATCAAAAATGTATTGTATTTAATATAAGTTAAGAGTTTGCATAATTCTGCCAGCATTAGGTTCGGACTCGTTCAATAATGTGCCCTCAACTTTATAGTTTGGAACTTTGTATGGATTTCTATTTTCGTAGTAGGCCTTCTGGGCTCTTGGGCCGGGTTTATTCTGATTCTGAAGTCGACGAGGATGACGCGCTATGTCAACAACAAATATAGCAGGTCGAGGTGAAAGCCGGCTAGAGTGATGTGCTAAAAAGCTACCGGGCTTCTTGAGCCATCGAAAATACTTTGTAAATCTACATTTATTTATTTAAATCTTTATTGCACAAGAAATGTCCAAAGTGGACTTAATGCTAAAAGCATTTTCTGCCAGTCAACCTCAAGGTCATGCAGAAAAAAAGCAATGGGGTTCAGTGAAAATTAAATGAGAAAAGTAAATAGTGGTTAATAACGCAAAAATAAATAAACATTATTATGTATAGATATAATATTTAAACAACAATAAATAAAAGTAAATTGTATTATAATAAACAAAAAATAAATCAATCAATTAATAAATATGGATAGTAAAAATATATAAATATAATATACATGCAATTAATTCACATTACATTCTACATTGTATAGAACAACTAAGACATGATGATAAGAATTATGAAGTTTCCCGTTTGTTTAAACATCCCATAAATGCAAAAAAGCGCTTTGTTTCAGTGATCTGTTGTCTAAAACTGTCATGTCATTCTCTCACTCTTGAAGATAGTTAGTATTCATCAACTTCAGTGTAACATCGGGTCAAACTATATGTCTGGAATAAGTAACGTGTGTTAGATTAGAAACATATCAAACCAATTAAAAGTTGTGGTTAATTTATCTATAAGTGATTATGACTGTGCTAACGGCACAAAATGTGATGAGAATTTGTTTTTATATTTTTTAAAACTATTCAATGTTATTTATATAACAAAATTAAATTATATTAAATAACATTGAATAGTTAAAAAAAATTGTATGGTCACTACTATTATGGGTCTTACTTACCTGAAGTTAAGTGTGTGTTATTATAACAAACCCACATATTGATTAGCACATATGATTACTTGTGTAACTGCGTATTAATTTAAAACCTGTTTGTGAGGTAACATATATTTTATAAAACCTTTTAATATTGGTGAATTTCAAGGCCAACGCCTCGTATAGTAAGGCCCTTTGAGAAATAAATAATTATTTAAGACTAGACTACCGCTTCATTTGCTAAAAAATAATGTTCAATTTCGGGCAGTATTTGTTTTATACATATTCTGATACTAGCGGCCGCCCACGACTGCGTCCGTGGGGACTTTAGAATTTTGCCACAGAGTTTCATACACATTTGCAACCCCAAAATTTCAGGCCGATCCGTCCACTGGTTTGGGCTGTGCGTTGATAGATCATTATGTCAGTCAGTTAGTTAGTATTCATCAACTTCAGTGTAACATCGGGTCAAACTATATGTCTGGAATAAGTAACGTGTGTTAGATTAGAAACATATCAAACCAATTAAAAGTTGTGGTTAATTTATCTATAAGTGATTATGACTGTGCTAACGGCACAAAATGTGATGAGAATTTGTTTTTATATTTTTTAAAACTATTCAATGTTATTTATATAACAAAATTAAATTATATTAAATAACATTGAATAGTTAAAAAAAATTGTATGGTCACTACTATTATGGGTCTTACTTACCTGAAGTTAAGTGTGTGTTATTATAACAAACCCACATATTGATTAGCACATATGATTACTTGTGTAACTGCGTATTAATTTAAAACCTGTTTGTGAGGTAACATATATTTTATAAAACCTTTTAATATTGGTGAATTTCAAGGCCAACGCCTCGTATAGTAAGGCCCTTTGAGAAATAAATAATTATTTAAGACTAGACTACCGCTTCATTTGCTAAAAAATAATGTTCAATTTCGGGCAGTATTTGTTTTATACATATTCTGATACTAGCGGCCGCCCACGACTGCGTCCGCGGGGACTTTAGAATTTTGCCACAGAGTTTCATACACATTTGCAACCCCAAAATTTCAGCCCGTCCGTCCAGTGGTTTGGGCTGTGCGTTGATAGATCATTATGTCAGTCAGTTAGTCAGTCAGTCACCTTTGAGTTGCATATATTTAGATGACTGAGAGAGTTATAAACGTAGAAGTAGACAAATATAATCAGAAAGCTTCGAACTGCTAAACTATCGGTAGTTACAGGTGTTATTGTGAGTCAACCATAAACCATATAATATGCTATCGTGGGATATTTTTATACAATTGTAAAGGAGAACATTTCCGTCATACATGATTTCTGTGTTGCATACGCGACGGAAGCTTAAAAAAAGGGAGTAACTTCTCCCGTATTCCCAACATTTCCCTTCCTTGCTCTGCTCCTATTGATTGTAGTGTGATGAAAAGTATACTATAACCAGGTCAGGAGTATGGAAAATAGTTGTACCAAGTTTTTGTTTCTATAACAGTTATATAGACTGACAAAAAAAATAATGATAGCATTTTTGGCATCGGTATCGATCCCTAATCAAATCATCCCCTAATAGTTATTATGCTTATATTTTTCATGTACAGAATTGACCTCTCTACATATTTATTATAAAGTATAAATTGAAACCAATGTTACTTTAACACTCGTGTTTTTTTTTATTATTAATTTATATTTGAAAACAATAGCTTAATACTTGTTAGGTGGGAATCCCTATCGTCCGGCAATATTACATTTATATTCGGTATTTGTATGGTAAAAATTAATGAGTTTATGCGCGTTGGAAGTGGACAATACCCGCCATTACTATCCTGGTTTAGGCCAAGTATTCGATTTTAGCAAACGATTTGATTAATTATAGTAACGCGTGCTCATATGTTTTACGCATTTAGAATTGGTATTATCTTTGTAAGAAGACTTTAATTAAAACAACGTTGAAAGTCGATCAAATCAGTTTCAGGAAGTCAGAAATATTTACATAACAAATCATGACAGATGAATAAAAAACCGGTCAAGTGCGAGTTGGACTCGCGCACCGAGGGTTCCGTACAAACCTATAGATAAGGAGTACTCGTAGTAACTTTAAAATTTTCAAAATTGTCAATAATATTTTTCAAAAATATTTTTTTTTATATGATGAAACTGAAAATTTACGGTTTTCGGAATTTTTCCTATATCTGTATTGTAAGACGTGACTTCGTACTAAATTTCAAGATTCTAAGTTTACGGGAAGTACCCTGTAGGTTTTGATTCCCGTGCGAGTTTCGAAAATTTGCGGAAATTTGCGGCCTAAATGGCTGTATCTTTTGATTGCGTTGGCTTAGAAGGTGGATTTTTCTACAGCTTCCAGGGACAGTAGACCTAAGTATCATATAGTAGTTTCAGTTTGATACCTCCACGCGTTCCTGAGAAAAACGGTCTTGACAGACGGACGGACGGACGGACAACAAAGTGATCTTACAAGGGTTCCGTTTTATTTCTTTTGAGGTAGGAGGGTTCTCCTAAAAAGGAAAAAAATAATTTAAAAACACGCTTTTATTGCTAACTAAAAAGGAGTAAATAATTTCTGAGTACACGGAATTTATATTACAGTTGAGTAAAAAGCGGGGCGTGCACTTTATGACGCTTTCATACTTCTCTTTTTATAGGTGCCAATAATAGGATGATTTTCACATACTACTACGAGTATACCAAGCACCCTACGCTTTTTTAGTTAGCAATAAAAGCGTGTTTTTTTAAGTTTTTTAAACTATTTTTTATTTTTATTTTTTTAGTTAATAAGGATAATGGAAAACTCTTATCAAATTATTGCATTGTCATCGGTACTTAATACGTGTGCAAAGTTTCAAATTAATCCGATTTCTGGAATTTACATACATACATACACCCCAAACTAATAAAAGCGTGTTAAAAACAAGTTTTATCTTGAGTTAGCTCTACCTACATACATGTTTTCAATCAACTCATTACTAAGTTGGCACGTTCGTCTCTATGTCGTTTACTGTTGCGTGTGTTATTTATCCTGATCCCAAGTTTTTCCTGTTACTGAATACAAAACTACAAACCGGTTAAAATTAAATATGACAAAAGTTTTACCTTGATGCGATTGACAATCAAGTAAAGTGAATACTTGTGCATGAAATGCTGTGACGCATGTGGAGGCCGGAATATCGAAGTTTTAAATTGATTGATATTGCTGTCTCTTCGTGGGAAGTCGCCTGCGTCACTACCTATCTACGCAAACATCAATGAGAAAGTTAAATTGTACACAATATTTCATTTTTAATGGACATTAACTAGCCGTTTTTAGCTCAACAACAAGCAGAACAACGAGACATTGGAATTTTATTGATGATTACTTAGTTATTTTATTTGTGTGTTTCATATATATAACTTTCCCGTTAGTACAATTATTAAGGAATGTATTTGTTGACAATCTGTATTATTTGCGTCATAACACGATGAGGCCTTGTAAGTCTTTTGTCTGCGTTATTAATATCTCTTATTTTTTGTATTTTCCAATATAGATTATGATTAGCTAATGCGGGCTGCGCGAGTGGGGTCGTCGACCCGAGCTCGTATGTAAATAAACTAGTAAGGGAATTGGATCGTTTTACAATCAATCGAAATAGTTGAGATGTGCCCGATATATTTCTATCTCAAAAACATGCTGGTAATCATAACTAAATCGAGATGAAATTGTGTCAAAATTAATTGTTTTCTATTAATAGGTTTAATTTAATTCCTTAGATTCCATCGTTTGCTTGATTCAAAGCCATGGCGAATGGACAACAATGGTGTTTGTGATTCATTGAGAGACCTTAGCGCCTAGTATCTTTCCGCGTGCTCTCACGGTCAATTGCAGCATTTTTTGCCGGCGTAATGATAGACAGAACAGAAATCCAACTACGAGTAATTAATTTGGACTGGAAATAGCAATTAACAAGTAAAAGTATGTAATCGAGATATCGTTGTTTACCATGCTTGCATATGAATTTTTTAAAGAACTATCGATTTCTGACTTGCAAATTGTG
This sequence comes from Pyrausta despicata, assembly GCA_963921415.1. Lineage (NCBI taxonomy): Eukaryota > Metazoa > Arthropoda > Insecta > Lepidoptera > Crambidae > Pyrausta > Pyrausta despicata. The sequence goes on along the minus strand of OY992851.1, from coordinate 16,536,288 downwards.
TATCATTTTGAACTACCAGTCTACTATCATTATATTGCCATATTTTTTTTCTTCAAATTAATTGTCTTTAAACACTTTCACGTGCAATGGAATTACAACACGTCGATTACACTTGTTGTGTTAGCGACGCGAGCGCACAAAAAACGAAACAGGAAAACTGTGAGGAAGTATCAGAAGAGACGGCGTCCCACGCGGTAATTGCACTCGTGCGCACCTGATCAATGGCCGCCACTGTAGGTAGGACATGCAATCGAGTGTATTGGCAAAAAATACGAGTATTACTTACTATACAAACAGCAGTCAGAGCTGTGGTCACAGTCTGCGCTGGGTGATGCCTCACAACATAAACGTCACATGCGTCAGCGTAACAGCTATTTTCTTTTTTTTAATTTATTTTGTAAACTTATACTATCATTACAGGGTTTACCCAATGCGACAGTACAGCCCATATGCTTGAACTAACTGACTACAGAACCACTTAAACTATCTAATACATTAATTATATTTTTAATTATTGTAACAAAAAACCGCTAGTGCTACTCCGTTGAATTCATTTTTTATAATAATAATTATCATTTATTTCGTTTTTAAATGGACAATCGTAAATTAATATAAGCTAAACATAAGATGTATGGACCGAAGACTTTCTTTACCTGAAGTAGGTTACAAACCTGTGTCTCAGGCTTAAGAGCGCACAAATATTTTCTTAAGGTATATAAAATTAACACTATCTTAAAACTTCTACTTGTTTAAAAAAAAGTCATTAGATCAGATTTGAAGAGATCGACATCTAAATGCAGAATTACACTAATAGACAAATTGACTCTCTCAAAAAAAATAAAGTTATCATATCTCGTATATGATAACTTTATTTTTTTATTGTATCAACTGTTATATCATGTATGTAAGGTACCTATTTTAAAAAAAAAATGGGATTCTTACATACATGCATATTAATTAAACTCGTATTTTACACGTCAAATTTAGTACACAAATTTTGCCAGCTACTAATATTTGTTTTTATATTTGCTTAAACTTACGTGGTCCTGCGAAAGAGCTCCACGTAGCGTCCTGGACTCGCAGTTATTTGCATCGGACGCGTGCCCACAAAAAAAAAAGATAATACCTACCTACATGCCAGTATTTCATTTAACAAATTTTTCCTTAGCATCCACATGTCTCATAAACATTTATATATTTTGCACAACAATCTAATGCGCGTAAATACATAAACTGCATATACACACATCAAAAGTGTCTAGGGATCAACATATATTTTTGCAATAACTTTTCTCCTGATTGATATTAATTAAAATTTTCTTTAAGGATTCATCAAATAAAGTGTTTTCGTTTGTCTACAGTAACGATAAACCAAGTCACCTTTGCATTAATAAAGAAATTTGCCATTTTCCTAATAAAGGGATTTTTGACATTTGAACCACTAACATTAAAGTTCGAAAAAAAGACTGAAATAACAGTTTTCTCTAAATTTTATTGGGTAACTTAAACAATTAATAATCCGTGTTTCTACCGCGAACACTAACAACACAAGAACATCAGTTTGGCATACTCAAAATGAGTTCATCCAAATCACGCTGTGGAATGGCGCCCATGTTCGTTGCAACAACAAAAAAGGTCTTCTTGCGACTGGATACCCTCCATATTCGGCAGAGCTCTTCTCTGTAGTAGCGCCATACGGACCAGTAGGACGGTATCGCTGCACCACACGGAGACAAGACCGATACATTCAAATCACAACTCGAAGAGCTCCAACAATAACCGCCATGATGTTAGCCGTGAGGCTTCATCACTTTTCAGGGAACTTAATTAGCGACCAAACAGTCAGAAACCGCTTGCATGAAGTGAATCTTCATTCCCGAAGACCGCTAAGGGTACCACCTATAGCAATGCACAATCGTAGAATTCGATATCAATGGGCTCTTGAACACAGAAATTGGGCAGAAGAACAATGGCGTTTCGTGTGATTTTCTGATGAGTCTCGTTTTGGTATGAGACCGGATACAAGACGTATACGACACTGGAGAACCCCTGGACGCCAACAGCGTTTAAAATCCTGCCAGGAAGTCCATCCTTATAGTGGTGGAACCATCATGGTATGGGCGGGTATTTGGATCGGCGGAAGAACTGAGTTGATTTGGATCAGAGGCAACCTCAACGCTCAAATTTATGCTGAGACGATTGTATCAGACGTCATCGTTCCTCTACAAGTGCAAATCGGTCCCTTATTTCAGTTAATGCATGATAATGCACGACCGCACACCGCAAGAGTTGTAAGACAGACTCTCGCCGCAGCTAACATCAATGTCATGCCCTGGCCTGCTCAGTCGCCAGACTTGAACCCGATTGAGCATGCATGGGATATGCTACAGAGAAGAGGCTCTGCCGAATATGGAGGGTATCCAGTCGCAAGAAGACCTTTTTTTGTTGTTGCAACGAACATGGGCGGCCATTCCACAGCGTGTTTTGGATGAACTCATTTTGAGTATGCCAAACCGATGATCTTGTGTTGTTAGTGTTCGCGGTAGAAACAAGGATTATTAATTGTTTAAGTTACCCAATAAAATTTTAAAGAAAACTGTTATTTCAGTCTTTTTTTCGAACTTTAATATTAGTGGTTCAAATGTCAAAAATCCCTTTATTAGGAAAATGGCAAATTTCTTTATTAATGCAAAGGTGACTTGGTTTATCGTTACTGTAGACAAACGAAAACACTTTATTTGATGAATCCTTAAAGAAAATTTTTATTAATATCAATCAGGAGAAAAGTTATTGCAAAAATATATGTTGATCCCTAGACACTTTTGATGTGTGTATATACATCCGAACCGCTGTGGTGCATACCTTATGCTTTTGTGTTGCATATCACTTGCAGTGTCAAACTGTCAGTTGGTGCCATTTGTAGAATGCTAATCACCCGCTGATTCTCGCTCGGGTGCTCGGTAACATGCTTTTGTTTTGCTTTCACAACAAAATACAAATTCACAAACTAAAACCCAATTACCCCTTAAAAGTATGAATCAAGATTCTTTTTGACGTTTTGATTATAGCCGTGGTCGTATGCCACTTCTGTTAAAACTGACTTAGCACCAATGTTAAGTGAAAGTGTGACGTCCGACGTGACGTTCTTTTACCCAAGGTTGTCTTGAAGAGATCGCTCTCATGGATAAGATCACTTTTATATATATCTGCGTTAAAAGCGCTCTATATTTTTTAATTATGGTGTTCAATTAAGACTTATCTATACTTTAATGTAGCTGTTTGTTAATCATCTTGCTGGAATAAATGACTGTTTGTAAACATGATTATGATATTTTTTTCTTGGTAAGTGCATACTCGTTTGATCTATGATTGCACTACTGATTGATCATTAATTAAGTAACCTGTTTACAGATCGCGACGCATTAATCACCTTATCTTTTATGCAGTTTGTCTATTGCCCGACCCGCCCAACCTGTATGTTATGGAGTACCATAGATAGACGTGCGAATCATTAGCAGTTGTAAATTAATATAATAGTTCCGACGAAGGCAATATGAAAAATCAACAAAACGAAATAAAATCGTATAACAGATATCAATCAGAAACGTTATGGTGTTGGCGATATAAACAAAAATAACAAATAAAAAAAAGTGAATAAATCGCGAAATAACTTCAAAAAAAGTGTATCATTTCGACACCTGCAAGGAAAATCATTGTAACTCAGTTTGAAATCGTATCGAGTTGAGATGATGTTCTTACTTTTAAAAAAATATGGTTTATTTTTCACTTATCTTTGTATCTGAATTCCTAATAGTTCAATGTTTTTTACACTGTGTACATTACACAGTGTAAAAAACATTGTCAGAAAAATTGGCACTATTATGATTTAACTTAAATAAGTAAAAAAAAATTTTTCAAATAATCATCACGCTGTCCTGTAAAACTTCTCTCTTTTAATTACGATGCAAAGTGTCGATTTAATTAATTAATAATTTAATTTATTTAATTAATTGCAAGTGTCGATTTTAAATCAAAAACTGTGTGAAGATGGTTCTATTCTTAACAGATAAGTGTTTATCCTGTTTTTTTACATCTGACAGTAAGATGTCTGTAAAAATGGTGAAAACAGGCTGTATTAATATTTTCCACATCACTTACGACATACAGAATTTAGGTGTTAACAAACATTTTGTTAACATTAACATTAGGTACATACCTATAGCAAATGCATCTCAGTAGTCACTCAGTACACTACAAATGTATTCAAACAATATTTATTATTCTTTTCCTATAATATAAAATACCGACATTGATGGAATGCAAAATACTGGTAATTTGTAGTTCTGAGTACTTCTGAGAAAACTTGATACGTTCTGTTACTATGAATATGTTTTTAAAATAGGTCAACGATCAGACTCTGTACCAGGAACAGGTGCCCAATTACCATCTTCAATACATTTTAAAATGATTTATGTGTTCAATTCGATTTGACCATGATGTCAGGCTTCATAAGGAACAACATACTTTTGAGTGTCAATACGAAATATTAAGGAAGAATATTGTGTCCGACCGAGACAGTACGGATTCTACGTTTCTAACTTTGAATCAAATTTAATCTTGATTTTATTAACATTGCTGCCGGGAAGCAGAAAAATTTATGTTTCTTATCTGCAACTTTAAAAACCCGTAAATAATAAGTACATTACATGGGAACCGGACCAATATTTCTCAATACAGGAAAAGCTATACCAAAAACTTAAGAAACCTAAGGCTATCTTTGGGATGGGTGACCATTCTGACCATATAAGTGACGCTTATTTACAAGCATCTCCGTGCTTCGGAAGGCAGGTTAAGCTGTTGGTCCCGGGTAATATCGATAGATATAAGTCGTTAAACCTCGCTAGAAGCCCTCGGGCGGCTTAATAACATTTGACAGTAAGTTTGGTCACTTATACTCACCCTCCACCAATCCGCACTGGGCCCGCGTGGTGGAGTATGGCTTGTACCACCTCCTAGTTGAGGTGAGGCCTGCGCCCAACAGTGGGACGTATATAGGCTGATGAGAGAGAGAGAGAGACTAGCGGACTCAGCTGACGTTGTTATGACCGTTGTTTATTTTGTTTTCCTTAAGAATCAACCTCGAAATTCTAGAAATATTATAAAATAAGAGTGAACCAAATAAGTTTACATGTTCTCGAGATTGGCCCTTACCAACAGATTTGGCGATTCATTTTTAGATTAGTTTGAATTTGATACCTACATCATACTTTAAGTTTTCAACAGTTCAATTTACGACTCGTTTAATCACCAATAATGTCACACCAGTCAGTTCTTTTAACCTTTTTTTAGATCGTCATATTGTACTGCCTAATGTTGGACTTTTATGATTATTTTCTCTAAACAACCCACATAAATCGCTACAAGCGATAAGACCGCCTAAATTGTAAATCTTTCATTGTTAAACTTGTCTGTATTTTTTCTGTGTTGTACAATAAAGTGTTAATCAATCAATCAACAACCTAATAGGCATAATTGCTGTCCACAGGTTTCGCTACGAGTGCGAGGGGCGGTCGGCGGGCTCGATCCCCGGCGTGAACAGCGTGCAGGAAAACAAGACCTACCCCACCATCAAGATATGCGGCTACCGGGGCTGCATGATCATCGTGGTGTCGTGCGTCACCAAGGACGAGCCGTACAAGTGAGTACCATACGCTATCCTTACTCTTCATGCTTCAAACCGGTTTAAAAATACCGGTTCAATTAGGATTTTTACCGGTATTTTCATGAAGGTTTATCAAAGCTCAGAGCTTCAAAAAGCTAAATAAACCTGTTGATACAAAAACCGCGAACTGTAGGGAAGTAGAGACATCATTTTATCGGACTTTTTGACTTTTCTAATGGTTTAGAGGATAATACCGGTTAATTGATTCGAAACCCTTGTATATCGCTCTTTACGAATACCTACCGGTTTTATAAAGGTTAACCTAAACGTTTTAAAACGCTAAACCGTTTTGAAATGTACTTGCACTGTTACCGGTTCAAAAATTAACAGGAAACAAGCCCTGCCTTATCCACCTCAATGAGATACATGGTACGATTTGCCAATAAAGAACCTAAATTCCATTCAAAGATTCCGCAAATTGAACTGGGAAAAATACATCCAACATTCTAATGACACCTATCGACACGTCGATATGCGAATCATTGGAGCCAATCTTGTCTAACTCCCATAGTACATACCTTGAAGAAGAATTAAGGTCAAATGGTGCACACCATCAAACTACCTTCTTCTACTTGGTCGTTCCATCAGTCCTCACTGATGAGAATCGTGACACTGGATGTAGACTTATAACAGCGCGCCTCCATCGGTTGCGGTAGGTGGCCCAGCATCAGCAGTTTAGCTAATGGCTGCTGAATAATAATAATAAATATTTCACAACAATCACACCAATTCTCTAGTCCCAAATTAAGCTACGAGGCTTGTGTTATGGGTACTAGACAACGGATAAACATACTTAAATACTTTTTTTTGTAAATAAATACATATTATACATAGAAAACACCCAGACCAGTACAAACATACATGTTCATGTACACATATGCTTGTACTGTGCGGGGATCGAACCCTCGACCCTTGGTTTTAAAGTCCGAAATTTAGACCTTTGCACCGAACGGTCGTCGGTATGAACCGTCTCTTTGGACTCTTGATCTTCTTCCACCCTTCACTTTACACTCTTAGTTTATGCTTCGCTCTATCTGATACTCTATCTCCTCCTCAAGTCGTTCCCTCATTGCTGTGGATTGGGGCTTCGACGGAAATGTTTCGGAAGACTTCTTCATGTACTTCGGTCTTTGGATCGGTGGAGAGCGTGGTACTTAGTTGTATGCAGATCCTCGGTCACCGGGTCTGACCTTCTTTTGGGACTCTTGATACTCTATGTATGACGATCACTTTGGTGTAATGGTCAAGAAGTTGACTATTAACCAAGAGGTCGCGGGTTCGATCCCCGCACTGTTCAAACATTTGTGTGCATGAACAATGTTTGTTTGTACTGGACTGGGTGTTATATGTATTTATTTAAGTTTATTTGTAATACCACTGTTGATTCTGATATCTGTAACACAAGTGCTTAAGCTACTTACCACGAAGTCAGATCAATGTTTGTGATGTTAATGTATATTTATTTATTATATATCTATAAATTGATAATTTGATACTTCAATAAGCCACCATAAAGTGTCCGTACCGTGTCGATGTTCCACTGATACGAACCAAGCGCTTCTCTGATGCGCACTGCAAAAGAGTGAACTCACTTCCTGCGTCAGTGTTTCCCTGCAAATACAACCTAGAAATCTTCAAAGCTAGAGTGAACAGGCATCTTCTAGGTGAGCTCGCTCCATCGTAGACTCAGTCTTTGCCTCGTTCGGGCTCAATCTTGGGTCAAGAGCAAACCTATCCCATATAAAATAAATAATAATAATAATAAATAAATAAATCTGTATTTTATAAATATTTATATATATTGTTACGTTCTAGGGGTGTGGGATCTAGATTGAAATGCACTTCTAAACCGATGAAGTAGAGTAGGATTTATTGTACACACTTTACGTTACAACACTTAGTACACAAACACTTATATCGCACTCCAAAATCTTCTTGTCGCAGTTTTCGCTTCGATGTTTACTCGTCGCTTTCCCAAATTAAACTCAAACTCGGTCGCATTCCCGGGCTCCATAACCCCTCAACTGTGGCTGTCAAAACGACAGATTACCCATGTCTGTGGGAGCCCAGAGTGGGCCTCGCCACAGTATGGGATGTAGGGGGGCCGACCTACACTAAAACTGCATTTCTTTATTCCTTGCTCTAGCGGAAGCCCTTATTAGGAATTATACCTATTTAAAATGAAATTTCCTACTTAAAATAGTAATCTTTTGTAATATTTATTTAGTAATAAAGTTGTACAGCAGTCATAATTACAGGGGTCCCTAAAATTTCAATAAATTATATATAATAAATGTATAATAAAACACTCTTTAGCTTAGTAACAATGTTTTAGTAATGTTTTTTATATACCTTATATTGTTATTTACAAGGAAAAAAGCACAATACACATGACTCATGTACAAATATTTCACAAAATCAACGTTTTCAGTACAGTAGAAAAATGGTAGAAAAACACTGCTGATATTTCACTGCCGGTTGGCGCCAAATTGTTTGTCTACCGAGTACTCAGACGACCGCTTGCTACCTGTCTCGTTTCACGTATAACACGTTTAAATGAGACAGACAAAGACAAAAGCAGTCTATCAATGTGTTTAAGCTCGAAACGTGAGCGCGAAAGCCGCGGCCCAAAAGGGAGCAAGACACAGATGTAGCAAATTTGACAGCGGCCCAAATTGGATCGCGCCACATAGCAGAGGTTATATACCGGCCGTCAAGGACTCCCGAATATTCGGTAGGTACCTACTACCCAGTACGAGACTGTTCGGGATCCTTCCAAATGCCGTCTTGCTTAGCCTAGACTATCCTTGTCTTGTGCTGTCTCTGTCACACCTTTCTGGAATGTTCTTAGTATAGCTGCCTCTCTCTAATCGTGCTATCTCTTTCACTCCTACTGAAAATTACGTCATATACTGAAGTGGGCTTCAAAGGCCCATAAGGGGTCCTGAAAACGCCTGAAAACGGGTTTTCAGGTTATGGCGTCATCTGATAGAGGGTGGCCTGAAACGGACTGAAAACATGTTTCAGGCGCCTGAAAACAACGGCAACTTGGGTGAAATTTCGATAAACTAGTATGTGTTAGAGCACTCTCTGAAACGGCCTGAAATGGTATTTCAGCCTGCTGAAAACGCCTCCAAGGCACGGAAAAACACGATCAAAGTTTTAGCACTAGCCCACCGGCGTAACACTACCCCCTCCTTAGACATGCTCGTCCCGAGCATCATTCGTTCCATGGTACTTGGCCAACCGATCAACATGAACAATCTTACAGAGGCTACGTGCGTTGCGCTGTATCCGATAAGTGACGTCGTTGATCCTTGTGACTACTTTGTACGGCCCTTCCCAACTCGGCGACAATTTCGGTGACTTTCCTTTTCGACGCATAGGGTTATGTAGCCACACGAATGATCCTTCCTCAAACCTCGTCTGGTTAGACTTCCGGTCATATCTGTTCTTCACCGTTCGGTCCGAGTCCCGTTGCCTCCAAGATATTTTTGGGCAGCCTGATTGTATGTGTCCTCTTTCCCCGCAGTTGTAGCATCGAGGCCCAGTTTCTCGAGGTGGAGCAATCGGCTCCCTGGCCGCAACTTCGCGCACCCTAAAGGATTTTGTTGAGTCTTGGCGTACAGCTTCCACCTCCAGGGCATGGGCGAGCGCATCCTTCAAGGTCCCATGGTGTCCCAGCCGTACAGCAGCCCTCACTTCAAAGTCCCGAATCCCATCTATGAATGCCTGTACAAGCGTTCCATCGATGAAAGTCGCTGCGGAACCTTGGTACGCCTTCCGGACGAGCTTCTCTATCTCAAGTGCCCACTTTTGTAACGACTCATTATGCCCCTGAGTCCTATTCTTCAGCTGAGCTCTGTAAACGTGCTCTAGATGGCTGTCACCGAAGCGTGCCTCTAAAGCTTCAAGAAGACGGTCGTATGTCTTCTCCTTTCCTAACGCTTCCAGAACAGTGAGAGCTTCGTCCCGCAGCGCCAAACTCAGTGCCGTTTTAGCATAGTCCTTGCTCCAGCCATTCGCTTCGGCAACCATCTCGAATTGGAGCTTGTATGCGGCCCACGAAGAGGTACCATCGAATGGAGGTACCTTTAACTTTTCTCCTCCTGTGGCTGGTGCACCTGATACACTGGTGGTGCCGTTGGCCACTTTGATCTCCAACTTCTGGAGGCGATTCTCCTGGTCCTCCACTTTTTCGTTCAGTCCATTGAGGCGCTTCTCGTGGTTTTCAACTTTAATTTCAACGCCCACAATTTTGTCTTGCACCTCAGCCATCTCCTTTTTCCATTCTGCAGCTACTTCGTGTACCTCACGGAGGACTTCTTTCAGGTCCCGTAGCTCTTGCTGCAAAATTTTGGCTTGTTCCTCGTGCCATCTAGCCTGTTCCTCCTGCCGAACCCGTAGCTCTTGTTGCAGGATTTTGGCTTGTTCCTCCTGCCTTCTGGTCTGTTCCTCCTGCTGAACCCGTAGCTCTTGTTGCAGGTTTTTGGCTTGTTCCTCCTGCCTTCTAGCCTGTTCTTTCAGGAGGATCAGAATGGCGTTGACGTCTATCTCCGGCGTCCTTGAAGCTGGTACCGCTGTGTCTGACGTTCCGGCGGTGCCCGCAGAGTCTCCAGCAGCGGTGCGGCTTCGGGTCTGCATCCCCTCCTTCTCTTCTTCTCGCGGAGTAATCGGCATTTTCAATCCCACTTCTGACACCAAATGTTACGTTCTAGGGGTGTGGGATCTAGATTGAAATGCACTTCTAAACCGATGAAGTAGAGTAGGATTTATTGTACACACTTTACGTTACAACACTTAGTACACAAACACTTATATCGCACTCCAAAATCTTCTTGTCGCAGTTTTCGCTTCGATGTTTACTCGTCGCTTTCCCAAATTAAACTCAAACTCGGTCGCATTCCCGGGCTCCTTATATACCGGCCGTCAAGGACTCCCGAATATTCGGTAGGTACCTACTACCCAGTACGAGACTGTTCGGGATCCTTCCAAATGCCGTCTTGCTTAGCCTAGACTATCCTTGTCTTGTGCTGTCTCTGTCACACCTTTCTGGAATGTTCTTAGTATAGCTGCCTCTCTCTAATCGTGCTATCTCTTTCACTCCTACTGAAAATTACGTCATATACTGAAGTGGGCTTCAAAGGCCCATAAGGGGTCCTGAAAACGCCTGAAAACGGGTTTTCAGGTTATGGCGTCATCTGATAGAGGGTGGCCTGAAACGGACTGAAAACATGTTTCAGGCGCCTGAAAACAACGGCAACTTGGGTGAAATTTCGATAAACTAGTATGTGTTAGAGCACTCTCTGAAACGGCCTGAAATGGTATTTCAGCCTGCTGAAAACGCCTCCAAGGCACGGAAAAACACGATCAAAGTTTTAGCACTAGCCCACCGGCGTAACAATATGTATGTTTATGTATATATATATATATATATATATGTTGTATGTATTTATGAGTTTAAGTAGATGTATTAAATTTTAGCCATATATATCTTACTTGTTTCGTAAAAATTGTTTTGTATTATCCGTATATATTCTGCTCAAATTCCCCCTTCCTGTTAATTAATTGTTCCTTTCAGCGAAGGTTGTCTGGAAGAGATCGCTACAAGCGATAAGACCGCCTAAATTGTACATCTTTCTTTGTTAAACCTGTCTGTAATTTTATTTTGTGTTGTACAATAAAGTGTTAATCAATCAATCAATCAATAAAGACTCCTCCCTGGTTTATTCTGGACCACTGAATAATTTCTAACCTTGTAACCATTTGTTGACCAGGCCGCACCCCCACAACCTGGTGGGTCGCGACTGCCAGATGGGCGTGTGCACCGTCAAGGTGAAGACGGAGGGCGACGCGGACTCCTGCCAGGTGCAGTTCAAGAACCTCGGCATCCAGTGCGTCAAGCGCCGGGATATAGCTGAAGCGCTGAAGGCGAGAGCGCAGCTGCGCGTGAATCCGTTCAAAAGTGAGTACATCAGATTAATATCATAAACTAGAGGACCCGTCAGACGTTCTCCTGCCCGCTGTTTTCTCACCGTTTAAACCGTCTCTGAACTTTTACGAATATTGCAAGACTAAAATTATTCAAATCGGTTCAGCCGTTGTCGAGTTTTAGCGAGACTAATGAACAGCAATTCATTTTTATATATAAGACTAGCGGACCAGGCAGACGTTGTCCTGCCCGTTGTTTTTTTTTAATTTCTAACCTTTTAAACCTTCCCTGGACCTCCACGAATATTTCGAGACTAAAATTAGTCAAATCGGTTCAGCCGTTCTCAAGTTTTAGCGAGACTAACAAACAGCAATTCATTTTTATTTATAAGACTAGTGGGCCCCGGAGACGTTGTTCTGTCCATTGATTTTTTAAAATTTTCTTATCTTTTAAACCTTCCCTGGACCTCCAAGAATATTTTAAGACTATAATTTTTTAAATCGGTTCAGCCGTTCTCAAGTTTAAGCGAGACTAACGAACAGCAATTCATTTTTATATATAAAGAAGTTTTTCATATGAACACAAGTTGTTTGTTTGGATGTTTAACTGTCAATTACGCTGAAACTACTGAACGGATTTTGATGAAATTTGGTATACAGACAAGGTATGAGCTAACTTGGGTGATAGGATATTTTTTATCCCGATCGACAACGTCTGCGGGGTCGTTAAGTATGCCATGGGTAGAAATTCGGTCTTACCACAAACAATCTTTCACGATAGGCGTATTTACTAACGATCCGCGATCTAGAATCGTAGAGCATAGAATTGCATGGAAAGCAACTTAGGGTGCGCGTAGTACGTCCTCGAGTAGTTGGAGGATGTACACCCGGCTTTATGACTTTGCGATACTGGTTAACCTACTGACTAAGCTTAAAAATTGTGACACTTTCTTCCCTCTCCTCTATAATAATAATAATAATAGTCCTCCTGGCCGATTTCGACCACGGCGGCCAATCTCAACAGAGATCAGCCAACTGGGCAGGAGATATTATAGTGCACAAGTGTGAGCGCAATACACAGGTGCACTAACTGTTCCATCACTCTCAAAGTTCGGTGAGACGGCAATCCGACATGACCGGAGAGAGATCAGGCGAAGGACCAAAGGCTTAACGTGCTTTCCGAGGCGGAGGTGGTGTAATACCACCAACTTCCCGACTCCGAGCTGTTTGTGAGAAATTCATGACAGAAAATCTCAGAAACAATTTTGTCTTGATCTGGGATTCGAACCCAGGACCTTTTGGATGTAATACAGAAACTTTGGCATTACACCAACGAGGCAGCCAATTAGAATCGGATTAATATCATAAATGTAAATGATTGCTTGTTTGAATCTTTGTCCGTCAATAATGCTGAAACTTCTTAACGAATTTTGATAAAATTTAATATACAGACAAGATATGAGCTAACTTGGGTGATAGGATGCTTTTTATCCCGATTGTGATAAAACAGGAATCTTTACTCCTCTATAATATAAGCCTAGTGACTTAACGTCAAAACTCTGTTGTAAACTTGTGAATGAGAATGAAACACACTTTTTCCTTTTTTGAAGCCCAGGATCCTCAACATCTTAGTATTTTTTAAGTGTGAGCAGCTACTGCGAATCCCTTCCCTTGCCCTGAAGAACCTAAACTGTTCTTATGAAACTTGTCTTATATATTAACTTTTGTTATATGGTTGACTAGCCAGTAGCTTTCCCTTCCCAACCATCAGCAACCGACTAAGCTTCAAAACTTTGCCACACACTTGTTGACTAAGCACAAAAATGATTTTGTTCTCCAAAATCGACAAGCCGTCTGTTTACCCAGTAATATTTTGTTAACTTACCTATTTGCTTTGCGGTTGGCTACACGTGTATTTGGTAGTATGCAAATGAAGAAAAACAAGTGTCAAATCGTTACTCACCAGAGTATTTTGCAAAATCATGTAGATTTTTGTCTCTCGCTCGCATTATGAATGTTAGATAGGGATAGCTTAAGTGAAATTATCGTTTAAAGTTATTAGATAAACTACTGCGGTTTTATCAACGCTTGACTTGTCGTGACCTAGGCACCTAACCTATGGTCGAAATACATATCTACATCCCGTTTCGATTATTATGGATACGCAGTACCTAATAAATTATCGTATTTCAATTGATGTTAAAACTTGTATTATTTTGTATTTGACTGCCTCGTTGGTGTAGTGGCAAAGATTCTGCCTTACATCTGAGAGGTCCTGGGTTCGAATCCCAGGTCGAGCCAAAATTGTTTCTGATATTTTCTGTCATGAATTTCTCAGAAACAGCTCGGGGTCGGGAAGTTGGCGGTGTTACACCCCCGTGCCTCGGAAAGCACGTCAAGCCGTTGGTCCTTCGCCTGCTCTCTCTCTTGTCATGTCGGATTGACGTCTCACCAAACTTTGAGAGTGAAGGAACAGTGAGTGCACCTGTGTATTGCGCTCACACTTGTGCACTATAATATCTCCTGCGTAGTTGGCTGATCTCTGTTAAGATTGGCCGCCGTGGTCGAAATCGGCCAGGAGGACTATTACATTACATTATTTTATCCAATTTCATTTATGGTAACGATAGACGTAGGATGTATGGTAACAATGCCATCACTAGCATGCAATTTGCAATGACAAAATTCCAAATTTCTACTTACTTTTGGTGGGGATAACCCATGAATAGCCGATTGGTTTTCGCGTTAATGTGTCAGCCAACGACAGTTATGGAAATTTAAAATAAAACAAAATTAATATCACACATTTTACATTTAATTTAGCTTGTGCGTATGTTTGTTTGTCATGACATCGAATTACACAGTTTAGGTAGTTTAGATTTGTATGTTTGTTTGTGAGCTCAAATGTGTGAACACGTTATAACAATACAAATGTTACAAAGTAACAAAAGAATGTTTTAACATTATAACGACAAAAAAAAAACTGTTCATCTTGTTTAACAATTACTTCCACTTGAGTTATGATCGACGTAAAGAAATATTCATTCATGAAGCCACAAAATTTTACATAAGAAACTTTGAATTAAAGATTCTGACTAATAAATAGACGCGCGATTGTTCGCACACAAACAATGCTTATTTTCCTCTTAGTTTATGGAGTTAGCACATGCAAGTTTACGCACTCATCTCTAACGAAACTAAATACATTATTGGCCTGAAATAATTGGATAGTAAATAACTTTCCCGCTCCAACGATATTACCACAGAAATGTGTTCTTTATACAATCGTGCCATCAAACAAAATAAAGGGAATTTCCTATATTTTATCCAGATTCAATAACAGGAAAAGTTGTAACGTACTTGCTTCCTATCCAGAAGGCTATGGTTAACAAAAACCCTTATCATTATTATCTCTTCGCATTTTTTGGACCATTAACGTTTCACAGCTGGTCGTAATGTTTATAAAGAAATAAAATATCGCGTCAGTTAAACAAATAAATCGGACAATTCCTCTGGCGCGCGTGTCGTAACAATGCGCTATTTCTGTACGCCGCTGTGCTATTTCTGACGCGCGCGCACGGCGCCCGGACGCTGCGGTGCAGATGCCGTGCCCTGCGGCCGTACCTACTGCCTAACGTTTCGTTCTTAATTTCCGGTCTAGCCAAGCGCGTTCACTCGCATGGCCAAGCTTTAAGAGTCGCAGGGATGGCTACAATGACAATTGCTAAGAGAGTAGGGCTGTACGTCAATGTTCATAGTTGCTAAACTAGCTGACTTACTCACTTAGCTGGCCGAACGCGATCAATAATTAAAAAAATATGGGCAACGTGAAGGTCCTCTGAAGCTTTTAATGAAAGAGGTGCTTTGAAGACGGCAACACAAGCTCTTCATCGCGGCCGTTGTGATGCGAGCAATTTTGTCACATAAATGATTAGTTTTATTGCTTTTCATGATGCCAGCAATTGTCACTACTGGTTCCTCGCGTCATTAACCCTGGAATTCCATTGCAATTGTATGCCCCGTCGATTCATGACTCAAACTTTTACCAGGGGTGGGTTGTATTTCAACATATGATATCAGACTACGAGTATTAGAGATTTAAGGAATTTCTGTTTCATTTGTTTATCCATTCACAAACACAACATCAAGCGTCACACAATGTCTGACTGTTTATAAAATCTGTTTCTTTGTTAGTCATATTTTAGCACAATCTAAATTCCATATCAATAACACTGAAAGTAAACCATTTGCCTGCAGCTAATTCAGCGCACCGCACGCAGCCACAAAGCATAGACCTGAACGCGGTCCGGCTGTGCTTCCAAGTGTTCCTCACGAACGAGGCTTACAAGGTGGAGCGCGCGCTGCAGCCGGTCGTGTCAGAAGTCATCTATGACAAGAAGGCCATGTCCGACCTGATGATAGTGCGCTCCAGCCACTGTTCCGGCCCTATGAGGGGTGGGACCACCGTCATACTTCTCTGCGAGAAGGTGAGTCACTTCCTTACAGCCTGCAGGGTGATGCGTCGAAGCAGATGTCATTTATGACAAGAAGGCCATGTCTGACTTGATGATAATGCCCTCCAGCCTCTGTTCCGGCCCTATGAGGGGTGGGACCACCGTCATTCTTCTCTGCGAGAAGGTGAGTTACTTCCTAACAGCCTGCAGGGTGATGCGTGGTGACAGATGTCATTTATGACACGAAGGCCACGTTATTCTTCTTTGCGAGAAGGTAAGCTACATTCCAATAGCTTGAAGAATGATTTAATACAAAAGGTCATGTCTGACCTGATGAGGTCCAGCCACTCCTCTATTATTATATTCGTGACTTAGTTATTTGACACTTCTTGTAAACCTTACAATAACTTCCTAGTTCTAGGAAGTAACTATTATTATTTATTTATTATTATTGGGTTTATGGGCCTTCTTATCGCCAACTGGACCAAGTTTGATCTATTGTGGCAGCCCTTTGTATTTACAGTTCACTGCTTAGTCCCGTTGAGTCTATAAATTGCCAGACTCTTTGGAGCGTGACTTCTGTTATCTCATCCGGGCGCATGATGTGCCGCCCGAGATGGATACTTCTTTTGCTCATAAGCGGGCCGCATGAGCAGAGAATATGCATGGCCGTTTCCTCCTCTGTGTGGCAGAATCTGCACAGAGCGTCTTAGGGAGTCTTTAGGAAGGAACTAAGGAGTACTCGTAGTAGGAAGTCTTCTTTATGAATTGCTCTGTATTTTGTGCACCCTCAAGAGAGTAAGCTCGACATGTGCTACCTGAAATGTACTGTCATTTTATAAATGAAACAGCGATGTTACAATCAGCTTGTCATTTTATGTATTTTTTTATTTTAATTTTTTTATTAGGGTACAGTTACAGCAGGTAAACTTATTCTCATTATAAGAGCTTACACACTAAATGTATATACTAGTCTGACTGCCAATTAAAACTATACACAACATTTTTGAGAACTTAAAAAAATATCTAAGAACAAAAGATTAATTTTAAATTGCAAAAATTCATTCGCCAGGTGACGCGCGAAGACACGGAGGTGTGGTTCTTCCAGGAGGAGAACGGCAAGCTGGTGTGGTCGGAGCGCGGGCACGTGGAGTACGTGCACAAGCAGCTGGCCATCGTGCTCAAGACGCCCGCCTACCACGACGTCAAGACCCCCCACAGTGTTACTGTAAGTTGATGGAATCGGGCGTTACTTTGCGTTAAATCCATGACTAAAGCTGAAAAAGAGAATTATTCTGCTTTAAATTTCCACTAAACGACGCCAGCACTGGAACCACAACACTTCAAACTGTAAACACCTGTAAAAACTAGAGCTGGAAGTCGCAGGACTTTCAATACAACTCACAACGTGACACAGAAGGTGCGACTGGAAACGGGTACGTATTATAATACCGAAAGTTCATAATACCTACAAATGAAATACCTACGCTTGAAACGTCGAAAATCAAAATACCGAACGATTGAAATACCTACACCCGATATACCGAAGGTCAATATGCCGAATTTCAAAACCCCGAAAGTTCGAAATCCCGAAAGTTTGAAATACCGAAAGTTCATATCCCGAATGTTTAAAATCCCGAAAATTAATATACCTACAGTTACCTCAGAACTTCAGTCTCAATGTATGCAACAAGCAGACATGCAGCATGCAAGCAATCAAACAGGCATGCATGTAGCAAGCAGGCATGCAGCATGCAAGCAATCAAGCAGGCATGCAAGCAATCAAGCAAGCAGGAATGCAGCATGCAAGCAATCAAACAGGCATGCATAGGTTTTGCTCTTCTCCGGCGCTGCGGGATAATATAATAAAACGCTAGGATGGTTTGCAATCAACTGAACTTTTATTTGAATCCGTTCAATACATATAATCATACAGTCATTCATACATATTACACATGAATGATAATAGGTGGCGCTAGCAGTAAGGGACTAGAGTATTTTGTTAATATTTATAACACCCTGACCTAACAAAATAATCTAAATTCCCAAAACAATATTATATATATTAGAAAATCACTTGTATGGCACATGTTTAACTAAATTACACTTTTGAAATACCCATCAAACTAAGAAATTTATAATGTTTATCCTTACAAAGGCTCTTGGTCAGTAAATCAGCTGGCATATTATTTGTAGACACATATTCAATTTTTACTTTATTTTCTAACACACATTCTATAACATAGTGGTGCCTGATATCGATATGCTTAGTACGCTTATTGTGAAACAAAGGATTAGATGCCAATTTAATAGAGCTTTGGTTATCGCTATACAAACAAAGTGGCATATTCCTACACTGTACAAGCTCACCTAATATATTCTTCAAATAAATGCCTTCTTTACAGGATTCAGATAAGGCCATGTACTCTGCTTCGGTACTAGATAGGGCTACTGTCTTTTGTTTCTTTGATTCATAAGACACTACAGAGTTAGACATAATGAAGCAAAATCCAGTATATGACCTCCTGTCTAAGGAACAAGAAGCCCAATCAGCATCTACAAAACCATGTAAATCATCAGTGGTTTTCTTATACACTAAACCAAAATCCCTAGTTTTCTTAAGATACTTCAATAAACGTTTCAAATGTTTCCAATGACTCTCATTAAAGAAATTGTTATACTGACTTAAGAAACTAACACTAAATGTAATATCTGGTCTTGTTAATACTGATAAGTACATTAGGCTGCCTATTAACTGTTGGTATGGATATTTCTTATCTAAGCTACTGTTAACACCTTTATCCAATTTTAAATTAATTTCCATAGGAGTATCGCAAGTTGAACAATCTGACATATTAAATCTCTTAAGAATAGTATCTATATATTGCTTTTGGTCTACAGTAATACAGTCTTTACATACATTTATATTCATACCTAGACACTGTTTCATCTGACCTAAATCTTAAATTCTAAATTTCTTAACTAATACATCTATCAGCTCAGTATATGCACTATTACAGTTATAAAATACAAAGAAATCATCCACAAATAGAGCAATGTAAATTTTAGTACTATCATAACTTTTTATAAAAAGACAAGGTTCATAATTTGACTTTCTATAGCCTAATTTCAACAAACAATCTTCAACTCTTATGTACCAGGCTCTAGCTGATTGTTTCAGACCATATATTGCTCTCTTAAGCCTCAACACTTTGTTATTACAATTTTGAAATTCTGAACATTCTGGTACTTCCATAAACACAGTTTCACTTAGAAAACCATTAAGAAAGGCTGTTGGTACATCAAGATGGTTCATTTTTAAATCAAATTGAACACTCAAAGCTAATAACAATCTTAACACTGGAGAAAATGTCTCATGAAAGTCAATACCTTTTTTCTGAGTAAAGCCCTTGGCCACGAGCCTGGCCCTGTACCGCACTTCACCATCACTGTTCAGTTTCTTTTTGAACACCCACTTGGCTTTCACCACTGTTTTGTCTTTTGGCCTATCTACTAACTCCCAAGTGTCATTTTCACTAAATGATTTCAACTCCTCTGTTATTGCGCACTGCCACTGTTCTCTCTCTGAACTGTTTAACACATCACTAACACTAAGCTCTTCACCTGATATTTCCGCACACAAATTCGCCATATAGTAGTCTGGTTTTCGTCTCACACGTTTCTCGGGCACATTTGTGTCAGCCTGCATAGGAAGAAGATCAACATCCTCTGGCAGCAATGTGTCAGAGTAACATTCATCAGTGTCACTCGAAGAATCATCTGGAACGTATGTCTCATCCTTCTGTTTGTCACTTTCAGAAAGTTCTTGCTCCTCTACATCTTCAGATGGGCTGCTCTCATTTATGGTGATGGTTGTTGTTGAGCTGTCATCAATGTTCTCCATGATCACAACATCTCTGGCTACAATTACATCTCGTGCCACTGGGTCATATAAGCGGTATCCCTTGACATTTTCTGCATATCCAACTAGGAACATTTTCTTTGCTTTCTTATCCCACTTTCTGCGCTTTTCTTTAGGGATGTGTACCATGACCTGGCTGCCAAATATTCTCAGGTGATCCAACCTCGGCTTTCTGCCTGTCCATATTTCATGTGGAGTGGTACTTGGACTGATTCCTGCAGTAGGGGCACGGTTGATAATATAAACGGCAGTATTCACAGCCTCTGCCCATAGATATTTCTGGAACTGAGCATCGAACAGGAGACAACGAGCTTTCTCCACTATGGATCGATTGTACCTCTCACATAGTCCATTCTGCTCCGGAGTGTAGCTGTTTGTTTTCTGATGAACTATCCCACAATGGTTCAAATAGTTCTCCATTTCTGCTGAACAAAACTCACCGCCATTGTCAGACCTTAATATTTTAATTTTTCTCGATTGCTGATTCTCAACAAGCTCTTTATATAGCTTAAAGTACTTAAAGGTCTCCTTCTTTTCTCGGAGAAAATAAACAGTGCACATCCTGCTAAAGTCATCAACAAACAATATGTAGTAGCGAGCTTTTCCTAATGACAGATTCTCCATTGGTCCACATAAATCTGTGTGAACCAGTTCCAGGACTTCATGACTTCTACTAGCACTGTGAGGAAATGGAAGTCGTGTCTGCTTCCCTTCACAGCAAACTGTGCAGCTGTTCTTAGTGATGTCACATTTATCATTATAACTGACACCATCAACCACCCCACTCTTTAATCTCTGCATATCGGTGGCATTCATATGTCCAAGACGTCTGTGCCAAGTTGTACTGGATACGCTTGCTGATGCTGCAAACACTTGCTCAGTTTTCACATTTAGTTTGTATACACCATTTTCCAATTTTGCCACTCCAATACACTCATTCTGTGAGTTATAAATTGAACAACCATTTCGATCAAATTCGACTCTGTTTCCACTGGCAATTATTCTGCTCACTGAGAGTAAGTTAGTGGTCAGATTTGGTACATACAAAACATTGTTTACATTTATCTCGTGAAGTTTACTACCGACACACGTCGTAATCTGTAGATCTCCTGAGCACTCCACAGGCACTATCGTTTTATTTGCCACGATAATCTCGCTGATCTTGGGCTGATTACAAACATTGGACAATAAATTCCTGTTGGAAACCAAATGAGTACTTGCGCCGGAGTCCAAGTGCCAGTCGGTCTGACTGAACCCTTTTGACATAAAAACTGCACTAAATGCATTCGTCCTCATTTTTTCTGCGTTTGGACATCGGTTTTTAAAATGTCCAGGCTGCTTGCACTTATAACATCGAATTATTTTCGTTTTCGGCGATGTGTTGTTGCCGCCATCACTGACATTTGACGGATTCGTTCTACTTCCGTTCATTCCGACGCCGCGCTGTGAGTGAATGGTATGACTTTTGCCGCCTTTTTGATGATGTTTTCCCGCCATGAATGCACCTTCCGACTTAATCTCAAAACTCATATCCAACAATTTTGTCTTAATAGCGTCCGCGCTGATGTTGATGCCTGAATGTTCGATTGCCATTATCATCGGCTCGAATTTCTCCGGTAATCCGGCCAACATCAGTGATCCAATCCACTGGTCATTTATTTCGAAACCAGTTCCTTGCAGTTTCTGCGCGGTTTCTAGTAGCTGGCTGACGTAGCTGGTCATTGAATCGCAGTCTTCTAGACGTATACTGATGAGATGTCTGAGCAAGCTAATTTTTCGTGAATAGCCTGAATCATCGAACATATTCTTCAATGTTCTCCACAAGTCGTACGTTGTTGCACACTGCTTGATATGAATGTACAAGGACGCATCGATGGTTAAGACTAGTTTAGCTTTCGCCTTCATATCATCTGCTTTTTGCATTGCTGTCGCCGTTTCTGCTAATGGTTGCTTGATAGCGTCCGCCATGCCTTCGAGCACTAGCACGTTTTCAGCCGCGAAACACCAGTCATCGTAATTTTCACGACCTTTCAACTTCGGGACGTTCGCTAGATAATTACTCGACATTTTTATCAAAAAAACTGCACAAATTGACCACTATATTTTTCGCGGTAATGGGACTGGGCCCATAACCTAATAAAACGCTAGGATGGTTTGCAATCAACTGAACTTTTATTTGAATCCGTTCAATACATATAATCATACAGTCATTCATACATATTACACATGAATGATAATAGGTGGCGCTAGCAGTAAGGGACTAGAGTATTTTGTTAATATTTATAACAAAGTGCAGCCCTTTCGCCCTAGCGTAGCGAATCGCAGGCACCCACGCTTGCCTTCGCAGCTTCGGCTTGCTGGTTGCCGTCGGCGACCAGCCTCAGCCGCTCCAGCTCACACGGGAGCCTGAGATTCGCTACAGCGGGCGAGGGCTGCTCTCCCTCCGCGCCTCCGGCTTTTGAATTACACTCTAGTATCGGGCAGACTAGTACCACGACGAAGGACCACGGCGAGTCGGGGTCAATCAAAATTTGTTTTTCTTAATGAACCTCAATCTCAATGGTATACAATTTGTTTGGCGTTTCGTACATAGGTCTTGTAAAATTTGGTATTTTTAATCATCGGGTTTTTAATTTTTCGGTATATTAAACTTTCGGTCATATAAACAGTCGGTATATTAAAATTCGGCATTTTAGTATTCGGCTTTCCAATTATAGGTCTTATAATAAGATTCGGTATTTTGTATTTTCGGGATTTCAAACTTTCGGTATTTAGAACTTTCGATCATATAAACATTCGGCATTTTAACATTCGGCCTGCCGTTCGTAGGACTTATGAAATTCGGTATTTTAAAATCCGGTATTGTAATACGTACCCCTGGAAACACAACATTGACACCAACAAATACTCAATCGAGTGTCAAGTTGTTTAATCGTTTCTAGGGTTCCGTAAAGGTAAAATCGTTCACGTCTAACGGAATGTTCGTTGCTAATTGTGAGCATGCGTTACGCAGAGTATCGCTTTTCCATGTTAATTGAAAATCTCGTTTACATCATACCGACTATACGCCATTACGTAGTGCGTAGTCACTGACTTTCTTGAGCAGATGATTTTATTAGCCGACAATGTATGGCGGAAGCTGATTTGCTGCGTTGGTAGCCTATTATCGGCTCGGTGTTAATATATACTGCAGGCCGAGTTTATGTTCACACACGGGCTAACAGTTAGCGTACTCGCAATTGGCGGCGGACCATCGCCACCGTTAGGTAGGCGAACGGTACTTTATTGAGATTCCCTGTTCGTCTGTCTGTCACCAGGCTGTATTGCATGAACCTTTATAGCTTCATATTTTCTATGAGAGTGTGTCGTGCGCGAGTCCGACTCGCACTTGGCCGGTTTTTCCTGAATATTACTCTCCCGATCCGCAGGTGCAGTTCCAGCTGCAGCGCCTGTCGGACGGCGCCAAGAGCAACGCGTACACGTTCGAGTACATCCCCGAGGCGCAAGGTACCCGCAAGCCGCCGCCCGACCTCGCCGCGCTCGCCGCGCTGCTGCACCCCGCGCACCCCCACACCCACACCCACACGCACACGCACACCGACACCAACAACAACGACGACAAACTAGACAAGGACGCGCTCGTCAGCTCGACCAGCGACAGTCTCAGCGTCAACGTCTCCGACGAGACCGCCCCGATGCCCGAACCGACTCAACCCGTCAACGGAACTGACCAAGCTCCCGACTCCAACGAGAAAAGTCTCGACGACCTCCTCGATCAGGTCGCGGAGTTGGACGAGATCTACACCGAAAACCGAACGCGCCTCGAAAATATTACTTCTCTTACAACCGACGATGATATGGACGATTTTAACGACGCCGGAACGTATACGAGTCTTCAACTCGCATTCAAAAATCCGATCGAAATAACCGAACCGGAGTCGCTCCCGTACGAGGACATCCAGGTGCACAGCTACCGCGGTCCCATCATAGAGTTCGCGCCGCTCAAACGCGATACGGACGACGACAAAGCCCCCCCGCTTCCACCTAAACGCGTGCGAAAGGTCCAGGAACCGTTCAAATCCAGCCAGACGTCGGTCGACAGTATCCTCAAGCCGGGCCGACAAATCCCCGTGACGAGAAACCCGGACGTACTAAAACGCGATCGAACTGAACTATCGGTGGCTCGCAGCGAGCCCGCTCTGCCGCCCGTTAAAAAACGTTCGTTCTTCTCCCGTCTGTTTCGACGGAAAGAGAAGTCCCCCGCGCCCAGCATCAAGTCCGAGGGTAGGAAAGAGTCGAAATCGAAGCCGGTCGGACGGTCGGTTAGCAGCGTCTCCGGGCTTCGGCCCTCCAAGTTTAAGTCGTCCGTGTCGCACACGTCGCTTAAAGATAACGCATCCGGCGCCGGGCTGAGCTACGCGGACAGCATCACGCATATCTCTCTGCACGGGGACGACGATAACGATAATATCCGTTCCACGTCGCAAACATCTCTTCGCCGGCCCGCCAGCTTAGCCCCCTTACCGCCCACCGATGGTGGCACCATTCTAGTAGCTGAGAGTGTACTAGCGCTGGACGCGACTGCGTTCAAGAAGCTGCAGGACGACCTGGAGCTGACGGACGCGGAGCACTACGCGCTGTACATGGCGGTGGCGCCGCACGCCACCGTGTCAGAGTTCGACGAGACTAGTTGCTACTACTCGCCGATAGATGGCACCAAGTTTCACACACAAAATTAGTACCGATCTAAATCGGCTCTCTCTCTCTCTATTCTCATCAGCCTATATAAGTCCCACTGCTGGGCACAGGCCTCACCTCAACTATGAGATGGTGCAAGCCATACTCCACCACGCGGGCTCATTGCGGATTTGTGGAGGGGTTGTGTGTAAAGTAGTGACCAACCTCACTGTCAGATATTATTAAGCCGCCCGAGGGCCTCTGACTAGGCTTAACGACTAATATCTATCGATATTAACTAAATCGGCTGAAACTCAAATAAACTAATACTATATTTTCTATGCTTCTATTGAGTAGAAGGCCTTTTATAAAATTTGGGACGGTTAAAAACTACCAAAGTAATATTAGTGTAATTTATATATACAGGGTGTAAAAAAACCTTAACGAAGCCGAATACCACATATTCTACCAATTGTTACGATCATTTTTTTCCTTTACACCATACCTGGGAAGTTAACGGTTACTGAGATATTGATGGTTAAAGTTTGAAAAAAAATTTGATGATTTTTACAGAAATGACTTCTGTCCGATAAAACCGAACTTTTTTCCAAAGAAACATGATTCAAATTTTCACTAGTTCTTTCATAAAAAGCCTCTAAATGGCACACTCCGCAATGAACAGCGCACACTCGAACCGAACCGCGTCGCGGCGGCGTAAAGCAACACGCCCCGCGGTGACTTTTCCGCGTGCGCGCTGTACATTGCGGGTTAGAATTAAAATATTTTTTTTGATGTGAAAAAATAAAAGTTGTTTCCCAGCCAAAATTTCTTTTTTATACGATTTGGTTTGATGTACTGAACGCGTGGTTGACGGCTTCGTTAAGGTTTTTTTACACCCTGTAGACTTCTCTATGGCAGCTAATAAACCAAAGAGTGCTAAATAAATAGGTTAGGTCTAAACGTTTTTAACACTTTACTAGTCTATCTAGTCTTAGGATATTTCGATTATTTAACTACAACGTCGGCCACCGAAAACTGAGCTCAATAATTTACAAACCATGCACTAATTTATTATTTAATCAAAAGCGACCAAACACAAAATACACACTGACACATATATACATACAATTAAGTTATAATTACATAAATAAGCTTAGGCAATAGAATATCAAAACCAATTTAAGAATTATGCCCCTATTAGCTTCCCGTTCGTCATGCCAAATTTTTTGAGACATTTACAGTGAAATTTTGAATGGATTTTCTAGGAACAATATTTTTGGTTTTTAAAATGGTTCATTAATTTTAAAGGCGTGATATCATCTTGAATCTCTCTGTACTTAATGTTTTTTGTCTTATATTAATTTGTCTAATGTGTGAATAAATTATTTCTAGATATAGAGTATATCCTCGGAAAAAGGCGACGAAAGAAATTGTCCCCTTTGCAGGATTATGATGACAGTAAGTGTATTTTTATGCATTTTAGCACTGCAGTTTTTTACTGAGAATATAATTTTCTAGGCTAAAAGTCTCGTGAAAACTTCTCAGTGAAACACTATATTGAATACTTGTACCGTCTGATCATCATGGGTTCATTCATGGGTCTTTATATGTTAAGTACATATACAATCTAACAAAACGATATTTTATTTATAGGTGATGTTATATTTATCTTGGATATCATATTACATCTTCTAACAATATCGCTAAGTATAATATCATATCTTAATGACATGTATTGTATTAGATGCAATCGAAAATTGGTGGTAGTACTAACATTAGCTAGTTTATATTACATTATAGTAAATGTGGTGTAGGAAATTAAGGTCCACTTGCCTATCAACACTAAATATTGTCATAAATGTATAGTAAATTAAAATAGTATAGAGTGTATGCAATGCAAAGGTCCCAAAAAGGATAAAACAATTTAATGTTACCATTATGTCAATGTGTTTAGTATTATATTTTTGTGCAATGTTTTATTATTAAATTAAATTAGACTTTTCGTGAGTTAATATGAAAAACACACATGATTATTAAAAAAAAAAAACAAAGCTGTGTTCCTTCACGAAAAGTTTTTAATTGTTACTAATATTAATTTATTTCGTTGTTGTATATTTTACTAATTTATTTTTTAAATAGGAAAAATCAGCATGAAAACATTATTTTAAAAACAAAAAAATGCCGTAGCATTTACTAGTTAGTACAACTATAATGAAACCAGGCAATTAAATAGTAATCTTGAAGAATTTCTAGTTAAATAATGTTTCGTGCTGATTACATGAACTAATTTCTATCAAAGGGATAAGCTACTTTAAAAAAATAATTGAATTGCTATAATTTAATTCCGTTTTTGGCTCAGAGTGTCGCTATGCATCTCATAGCGCAAAATCTGCAGCGTAAAATGCTTTTAAGTACAAAAAAATATAATTTGCGGATAATTGCTAATGTGAATATGTGTGTTTACAAAAGTTACAAATGAACTAATAAAAAGCTTATTGAAATATTTTTGTTGCTTGTCAGTTGGACAAGAATTTA
The DNA here is from genome assembly GCA_963921415.1 of Pyrausta despicata. Lineage (NCBI taxonomy): Eukaryota > Metazoa > Arthropoda > Insecta > Lepidoptera > Crambidae > Pyrausta > Pyrausta despicata. The sequence continues at coordinate 16,509,047 of OY992851.1, read as the reverse complement.
TTCTATATAAGTATTAATTGATTTCAAAAAAACTTAAACAAAAAGTCGGACTGTCACAGGCAGATCGTCCGCTTTTTCTTCAAGTGTATTTTAATTTCACATTGTAAAGAAATTTGCATTGTTAATGCTAAAAATATAGTAACTTAATTATTTAATTTATCAAAATTGTTGGGTATTAATTCTCGTTTGAATTATGAATGTTTTCTTCGTGTTATTATTACACATTATTATTTGTTAATATTTTAATAAATATTTATGATATTGATTGGTTGAAATTACGTTATTAGCGTGTATGCGTTGTAATACTTTTTTATGGTTATGACATCTCCAAAGTGTCCCAAATATAAGTAGGTAGACGGTGCACAAGTGTGCACAAATGATTCGATTATGAAAAAATCAAGTATTTAATTGAAATTATGCCGAAGTATTGTTGTATTTCGTATAAGATGCGGACATATCCTTAATGAAATGTAATAAAATATTTTATGAAAATTTAGATGAATGTGCTGAGTGATAAGTTGTTCAGTGTCTATCAAATTAACAAAAATTGTAAAAGTTGGGCTGCAAAACCACTCAACATTACAATTTAATTTTAAAAAAAAAACTTTAAGGTGGTTTTACAGCTCAGTTGTTACATCTCTATCCTTTTTATACAGAAATATATTTTGACTCTATGTAGTAAAGCTTGAGTGATGCAAAATTCTATAATAATATGCTAATTAAATGGTGTTTTTTATTTATTCATTTAAAGCAAAGATTCCTCAAAATGAGAACTGAAGGTACGGATGAGATACGTAGCATGGTTGTGTTTCCCTTTTTTGATGTATTTTAGTTTAGTTTTTGGTTTCTTGTTTTTTTGTCACACATATTCATGTTAGCGATAACTTAGTTGACACCTTGCATGCACTTATTGTATTCTTACGTTTCTAGGGTTTTTTTTTACTAAGAGTGTGTTTTTTGGTAACTGCATGGAATTATGTTTTTTTTATTTACTTGATATTAATAAATTATGCACACGTTTGTAACGTACATGCGAAATATGAAATCTTATAAAAATAACAAAGATTTTTGTCCTTTATTTACGTGAACACTAGATTTTTAGTTATTGTCTGTAAATATGGTAATTATCACAATTTTAGGGCAATATTAGGATTTCATATTAACATGTACTTTAAAAATATATATTTTATCGTCACCTAGCCTCTTGTAACTTACCCGTAAAATTAGGACGGTAAAAGGCTACGTTGCACCACATTACTTTATTCAGAATTAAAATTGCGCAAACGTTTCAATACATTTGGACTTATTATTGTCACGAAGTTGTGTCTCTATCGCTTGATTATCTTCTTGGCTATGTCCCATTTCATGGTAACATGGTGCACGTAGTCCTTATATTTTTGCCTTATTTAGTTATCATTATCACCCTAATACATCGTAGGACGTTCACTGTTGAACACAAAGTTGTATTCTATTTTTTATTATTACATACTCAGATCTTGAGATCACTGCGAGGTGGTTGGTTTTATTTGCCAGTGGACGTCCTACGTTGAGATCTTGATTTTTTTTTGTGTAAAATTCATGAAAATTTCTAATAAAAATTGTGAAATTCAATAGGTTCAGTGGATTACCAAATCAAGGCGGAGCCACACGAACGCACGCCGCCGCACCACCCGCCCGCGCCCTCGTACTCGGAACAGGTAATTAAGTAATAAGTTAACTAAGGGCTTTCTACTGCCTCGTTGGTGTAGTGGCAAAGTTTCTGCCTTACATCCGAGAGGTCCTGGGTTCGCATCTCAAAACGAGCCAAAATTGTTTCTGAGATTTTCTGTCATGAATTTCTCAAAAACAGCTCGGTCGGGAAGGTGGCGGTGTTACACCCCCGTGCTTCGGTGCGCACGTTAAGCCGTTGGTCCTGCGCCTGATCTCTCTCCGGTCATGTCGGATTGCCGTCTCACCGAACTTTGAGAGTGATGGAACAGTGAGTTCACCTGTGTATTGCGCTCACACTTGTGCACTATAATATCTCCTGCGTAGTTGGCTGATCTCTGATGTGATTGGCCGTGGTCGAAATCTGCCAAGAGGGCTATTATTATAAGGGCTTTTAAAATATTTTTAAAATCCCGTATTCGACAACTTAATGTTAATTTCCAATAGATAGATTAACAGGGGACTAATTTCGCTAATCGATTGTAATTGGACTGTCTGATTTTGGTATTTCATTTATATAAGAACTGTCAAAATAGGCGATTCATTTACGTTTTTTTTGCCATGAATTAGTGGAATCAGGCACCAAAACAGTTATCAGACTGTCAAATATGAACCGACTTAATTTGAAATGTTAATCGGTTTGCCTTTATATTCACGCAGCCATGACATTTCAATCAGCCACCTTGAAAATTAGCCTTGAAACTTTATGAGACTATTAAAAGTTTTGTTTAATTAATTTCAATTTATTTAAAATAGCTACTTTAGCCATACCATAAATAAACAAGATGTTATTTAAAACTAAACAAAAAATCTTAACAAAAATAAAAAAAAAGCGCAGATGTTATAAATAGTTTCAACCCTAAAATCTTACTTAGTAATAATCACAGTTTAATATCATTATAGATAATCTGTATTTCGGCAGTCACGTAACGCTACATCGTGCTTAACATAAAATCCACTGGTTGCAGCCGCAGTGGCGGCCCGATCTAGCGGGCAGCAGCCACATGCAGCACACGTACGCCCCGCAAGCGAGCTGGCAGAGCCCGCCCTACATACAGTCGCCCTCGCCGCACCTGCAACAGCCCTCGCCGCACATGCAGCCCTCGCCGCATATGCAGCACTCGCCGCATCATATGCAGCCGTCGCCGCATCACATGCCGCTCTCCCCGCATATGCAGCCGTCGCCGCACCTGCAGCCGTCGCCGCACCACGTGCAGAGTCAGCAACCCTCGCCGCTGTTGCATCCGCAGGTGTGTACCCTGCAGCAGCTTTCATCGCATATAGGGAATACAATGCCGAGAATATTTTTCAATCCCGGGACAGTCCCGGGATTAGACTTTGTGTTAGTGGACTGGGCATCGCGTACATTCAGCACTATTCCCGTCGTTTACAATAAAAAAATAACTCCACACTGACGTCATATCACTATCTTTTTACAAGTACTGTCCCGGGATTAGAAATTAGACTAGGAAACGGCTGGGATCCCGGTATTTTGTATCCCGGATTGTATTCTCTAATCGCATATGCAGCTCTCACCGCATATGCAGCCTTGTCTGAACTACACTTAGTGTTGATACAGCATGTATAAACACCGTCTGTTCATCATCAGCCGTCGATAAATGTTCACTGTTAGAATATGCCTGCCGTAAAATATTAGAAGTTATACGAACCTTTCCATTATCGTTCCTAGTAATATGCAAAAATATAGTAAAACTCCAAGTTCTATTGCAAAAATGTAATCTTAAGTTTGCAATGTGAATGCTTTATCACGATTAATCCTTAATGTCCTTATTCATATCAAAACAGGAATATTTTGCTTTAAATTTCCACTAAACGACGCCAGCGCAGGAACCAAAATACATCCAATTGTAATCACCTGAAAAAGCTAGAGCTGAAAGTCGTCAACTTCTTAACCCATTACAAAAAAGTGGTCGTTACCACCATTGTGCCATACGCTAGTCCTTATTAGTTGTGTATTCCCAGCAGGTGGTGTCGCCGGGGCTGCAGGCGGGCGGGCAGTACAACGTGCTCCTGCTCAACCAGCAGATGCAACACCAGGTAACATATACATAAATCGTATTAACTACAAAAGTCAGCTCCCTTAGTGTGGTTCCGGGGTTACACATACAGGGTTACAGGAAGAGTCATGCTAGATCCGTTAAGGGCGTGGAGCTGGATTTTTTAATTTCTTACCTTTCACTTGTCTAATACGAACTATTCAATTAACTCACCCACTATTTTAATGATTGATGTCTCTATTACACATGCAACAATGCAATAATAATAATAAGACACACAAAATAAACAAAATTTAATTTAGCAGCCTTAAAATCGGCAATTTTGAATAAAAAATTAAAAGTCGAAAATATCGAAAACGGTTAAGTTTAGGTTAGGGTGTTTTATAGTGAAATATGTCAGAAATGATAAGTACTCCACGCCCTTAACGGATCTAGCACGACTTTTCCTGTAACCCTGTATGTAATCTAGAACTTGTCTGCCCCGAAGCCAAACGACGATCAGACTGAACCCGCTGCTTTTGCCATTTTTTAATAATAAAGGCTTTTTATTTCCTATAAGTCTTAAACAACAAACAGTATGTTATTTTAAATACTATCTAATGATTAAGTTACTATATTTTTAACATTAATAATGCACATTCCTTTACAATATGAAATTTGAACACACTTATAGTGTTTAAGTTACTTTTCTTTCAGTTTTTATAGAAATCCCTTGGTAGTGTATAGGCCTCCTCCAATTCCTTCCACTTCTATCGGTCTTGTGCTAAGCTTAGCTAGTTTTTCCCCATTGTCGATAATATATCATCTGCCCATCGTTTATGAAATGAAATTAAATATTTATTTGCACAAAACATGGTAACAATAATGAAATCACAAACAGGAATAAGATCAGCATGTTTTGTCTTTTCACATGCAAATATAAACAGATGTGGTGAGGTCGACCTACGCTCCTTTTTCCTTATGAGCCGGGCCACTTGGTGCTCTTTAGAGTCCATCGCTTGTATGTACGCCTCGCTACATGGTCGATCCAAATCCATTTCAATTTCAGTGCTTCGTGTATCGCATCTAGCGTTGCCAGGTCGCCAAACCTAATAGCCGGACAGACCAGCCAGTTTGGCCGGACATTTGGTTAAAAAAGCCGGACACCGGATTTTGTCTTAGTATTAATAGGTACGACAAAAAATGTTCGGTTCGGTAGTCGACTCTCGTCGCCTACGCTCGGCCACGCTCGGCGGCGCGCAGTGCTCGCTTGTTGCGAAATGTGAAAAGCCTAACAAAAGCCGGACAAGACGGACACCGTTTATTTTGGCCGGACTTGCAATCGAAAAGCCTAACTATGTCCGGCTTTATCCGGACGCCTGGCAAAGCTAATCGCATCTGACAGTTTCGTCTTATCTCTTGAAGTTTCCCATTATTATTTTAATTTTCTTTCCATGGTTTTTTTTAATTCCGTAAATATTTTCCAGCAGCAGCAACACCTGCAGATGCAGGGGCTGCAGGTGGCGTCGCCCGGCGACCTGCAGCCGCCCGCCTACACGCAGGTCGGTGGGAATACGTCACATTAGCTTTCATAAGTAGCGGTGACAAACGTGTATGGTTATAGCGTAGCTGCGACTCATACTGGAAATTGCGAGCTCGCTCTCCTAGCTACACTGGGTCTCCTACATTGAGTGTGGACCCAGTGGAAAATATCCAAATAAATAAATAAATATTTCACAACTATCACTCCAATTCTCTACTACCAAATTAAGCTACGAGGCTTGTGCTATGGGTACTAGACAACGGATAAACATACTTAATTACTTTTTTTGTAAATAAAAACATATTATACATAGAAAACACCCAGACCAGTACAAACACACATGTTCATGCACACTTATACTTGTACTGTGCGGGGATCGAACCCGCGACCCTTGGTTTTAGAAGTCCGACCACTGCACCAAGCGGTCGTCTGATAGGGGTGACAATCGTTTATGGTAATTGAGTGGCTGCGTCTCATATTGTTTGGTTTTTCTTTTTAAAGTATTTCTATTATCATAAAATCATAACAACAGCTAAGAAATAAGTTAACAAAAGTCGCTACCATAACATGCAATATAACTTAAATTTTACCAGGCTAAAAGCGCCTCCAAAAATTTTACGCACATGTACCTTTCTTTATTCACAATTTGTCTTTCATGTTACTGTTCATAATTACTTAGAAGTTGCTATTCACTGTAATGTTTTTGTAGTAAACATCGCTCATCGCATGATTTAATTAAGAAGTGGAAACATCAGGAAATATCCTGCGAAAGGTGACACACGAACCTGGCAGGAAAGTTTTTGATGTAAATCGTTATTAACACTATATTAAACACATAAGACATGACCTGGTATTTTAAGTCCGCTATATAAACGATGCGATATGATGTCCCCTAATTTTTTTAAGATCTCATCTCGAGCAATTAGGCCATGACAAGAAACAGCTATGTATTAGAAATAATAATAATAATAAATTTATTTTATTTTATTATTTAAACAAAAACACAAACAGCATACAAACTTCACATTATTAAATAAGTCATAATCCAAATTATAAGTTCTAGATTGTATCCCAAAAAAGTGTTTCTAGCTTACATTTTATAGTCTGAGTAAATACAGTAACTTAGTGCATGGGAATAAAAAAATAATAATACAACAACATCACATACTATGATCTGACTCCGTGGTAAGTAGCTTAAGCACTTGTGCTACAGATATCAGAATCAACAGTGGTATTACAAATTAACTTAAATAAATACATATTCCACCCTGACCAGTATAAACAGACATGTTCATGCACACAAATGTTTGTACAGTGCGGGGATCGAAGCCGCGACTTTTTAGTTAAAAGTCAACTTCTTGACCATTACACCAAAGTGGTCGTTAATATATGATTCCAGCAGAACCTAGCTTTTGGCACGGCGCTCTTACCGCTAACGTAAGCCATTCGAGTGATTCTTTGTTCATCACTTGTCTATAACCTCGTTTTGAGCAAGTGTCATCTCCACAGATGGACAGCGCGATGAGCAGCACCCCGTCGCTGGCGACGCTGCTGATGCAGGGCGACGAGGAAGTCAACTACACCAGCGGGGACTTGGCCCAGCTGTCCTCATTGCTGGACCGGCCTGACCTGTCTGACTCCCTGAAAAATCTCTCGACGAAGGATCTGCTGCCCTAGTGTCTAGCCGTGAGTACCGACCACACTGTGCGACCAACCTCATACAGTGGGGTGAGCACGAACTTTGTCGTAACGTATTTGTGTCGTCCAAACGTCAGAAACTGTCAGTTTCCTCATACAGATTGACAAGTTAACGATAGGTAAACGCTACGAATACGTTACGATAGTTTTTCGTGCTCACCCCACAGATTGACAAGTTAACGATAGGTAAATCTACGAATATGTTACGATAGTTTTTCGTGCTCACCCCACAGATTGACAAGTAAACGCTACGAATACGTTACGATAGTTTTTCGTGCTCACCCCACAGATTGACAAGTTAACGATAGGTAAACGCTACGAATATGTTACGATACTTTTTCGTGCTCACCCCACAGATTGACAAGTAAACGCTACGAATACGTTACGATAGTTTTTCGTGCTCACCCCACAGATTGACAAGTTAACGATAGGTAAACGCTACGAATACGTTACCATAGTTTTTCGTGCTCACCCCACAGATTGACAAGTTAACGATAGGTAAACGCTACGAATATGTTACGATAGTTTTTCGTGCTCACCCCACAGATTGACAAGTAAACGCTACGAATACGTTACGATAGTTTTTCGTGCTCACCCCACAGATTGACAAGTAAACGCTACGAATACGTTACGATAGTTGTTCGTTCTTACCCCACAGACCACGCCTCAGCAGCGGGCGTCAGAAGTCGGATGGTATTATCTTCCTCGTCTTTTAGGAGTTGTTAATGTACACGAGATATATACGGAGCTAGCATCGTACATTGCACAGCCTTGGAGTGGCTAAGTGATACTGATACTACAGCAACTAAAGTAAAAACTCTACAAAAAAGGTTTTGCGATCGACTGTACTTCAGTGTTTTTACTTAAGTTAAGGGACGCGAGAAGAGAAAGTTACTGATTAAACCAGAAAAGTGAATAACGAGCAGAACCGGGTTCAATGCAAGAGACTGTTGCAATGTAAAAATATTATATTTACATAACGACTACCGGTATACGATACCGCAATGGCTTTCATTGTTTTGTTAAATACGTGTTACATTACGTACCCGGAGACTGTACTGTCTTTAGAAGATAAAACTAAAAAAAATCTTCATTCCAGGCATACAAATATCGGTATGCAGTTTTTACTAATATATTATACACACGCACACATACACACACACATAATTAAAGAAAGAAACATGTTCAACATACTGCCTTGTTAAAATAAAATATAGTTAAGGAAGAGCGGACCCCCAAACACAGGCAAATTTTGCTTAAAGGGGGGCGGGTACCAATGTACTAGTTTTAAGGCAATTTTGTAACGGAATAAAAAACTTTAATTTAATTTTTTTTTAATTTTTATTTAAGGTATACATACAGATTACAGTTAATTCTTGGTCAACATACAAGTCTTAATTAAATTTACGGAACTATAATCCACGAATTGTATACACAGCATGCTTTATAAAAAAAGAAAAACAATTTATTTTGAATGTAAGAACTTAACTAAACTAAAATAAAAATAAAACAATTAAACAATTTAGAAAATTTGAGTGAGCTTATTCTGATTCGACAGCGCATAGAGTGTCAGATATAGCTTTCTTGAACCAACGGAAATTGCCATTAAAAATATCTATATCCATGTCTTTGCTACTATTGGCCAATTCATTGTACGTGCGACACATTCTAACAAGAGGGTTATAAAAGGAAGTATTATTCTTATAGACCTGAATATCAAACGCATTCCGTTTACGCGACCTGTGCCAAGTACTAAAATTAAGGGATGAGAGCAGATCTGGCGCGTCGACGGCGGAGTGCACGACTTTATAGAGGTAAAGTAAGTCGTACCTTTTGCGTCGTTGGGCAAGTGAAATGACACCAAACCTGGACAATCGTTCCTCATAGTTGTTGAGAGAACGACCAAAGCCATGCTTTCGAGATAGGTAACACAAACATCTCCTCTGGATCCTTTCCAAGTGATCCACATACTTATTATAGTAAGGTGACCAGATCGGGCAACAGTACTCCAAGACACTCCTGACAAGACTATAGAAGAGGTAAAGAGTGCTTTGGGGCTTCTTAAAGTCTTTGGTGGTCCTCATTATGAAGCCCAACATTCTGTTCCCCCTTTTTACCATGTGATCGTAATGAGGACGAAAGGTTAACTGTGCATCGAAAAGAACACCCAAGTCTTTAACAATATCTTTTCTGGATAAAGGCTTATCATGTATGTGATAAGTGTGAGTCAATTTATTTATTTTACCTGTGAAAGAAATTACGCAGCATTTCTCAACGTTCAGACTCATTTTATTTTCCACGCACCATTCAGCAACCCTATCCAAGTCGCCCTGAAGCGCCATGCAATCACCGAAGTCATCTACCTTTGCAAAAATTTTTAGATCGTCAGCATACAAAAGAGCGTTAGATGATAACCGATAAGTCAGGTCATTTATGTAAGCAACAAATAGGAGTGGACCCAGATGGGACCCCTGCGGAACCCCAGATGACACTGGTATGGGTGCCGACGAGTAACCCTTCACAGTAACAAGTCGAGTCCTATTTTCCAAGTACGATGAAATCCACCTCAACAGACAACCGTGAATACCGTAGTGTTCTAGTTTTAGACAAAGCAGAGAATGGTTAACCTTATCAAACGCTTTACTGAAGTCCAAATAAATGGCATCTGCTTGGCCTCTAGCAGCAAACACCTGACAAAGATAATTTTTAAATACTAATAAATTACTAAGTGTGGACCTTTTTCTCACAAAGCCATGCTGCTTGTATGAAATGTGCGTGATTAAATGATTATAAAGAGGTATATATACTAGTGACTCGAAGACCTTTGCAAAACAAGATAATATACTAATTGGCCGATAAGTCCTATCTCCCGCTTTGAAAATGGGTATTATGTGAGCAACCTTCCAGAGAGATGGAAAGATTCCTGTTGATATTGAATAATTAAATATTATAGATAAAGGAAGAGCCATTTCATCAGCACATGCCCTAATCAATTTTGGAGGGACTTCATCAGGACCAGAACCTTTGCGTACGTCTATTTGTTTTATCTTTGAAACGACATCTGGTGGTTTGATTTTCAAATTTAAATTACATAAAGAGGAGGTAACAGGAGGCATGTGCTTCAACTCACCTGGTTGAGAGAATCTGTCATAAACTGACCCAAAGTACTCGGAAAATAGTTCACATATTCCTTGGCCGTCTGCAGAAGTTTTATTATTGAATGACAGTGTGTCGGGTATTGTCACGCTGCCCTTTCTACCATTTACGTACCGCCAAAACATCTTAGGATCATCTCTTAAAGTGCCTTCGACGTTGGACAAGTACGTTTTGTAGCAGTCGGCTAAAAGCGCTTTGCTCCGACTTCGTAGCAGGGAAAATGTGTCGTAATCCCGCGGATTGGAGTATTTTTTGTAGCGTTTATGATACTTGTTTTTTTCTTTGATGCAATTTATTAACACCTGGCTATACCATGAAGGATATCTAATGTGTGGTGTATGATTTGAAATTATTTCGTAAAGCTTACTGTAAAAAAGATCAACGCGTACATTGACATCCGTCGACGAAAACAGCTCCTCCCAATTAACAGCAGCGAGCTCAGCTCTGACCTTATCATAGTCACATTTATTAAAATTAAAGCGTTGTTTATGTTTTGGTTTCATTGGTTGATCTGCCTTGGTTTTGAGAATTTCTATGAGGTATGCAAGGTGGTGAGAATCGGATCGACATAATGGTTCAGTTATACCCACAGAAATGGCTTTATTAGACATTGTAGAGAAAACTAAGTCAAGATATCTGTTACGGCAATTTGGGATGGCATTGTGCTGAGCAAGGCTACAAACATGCATGGTGTCCACAAGCAACTCAGCTCTGCGGTCCTGCGCATTCGATGGCATAAGAGTCGATGACGCAATATCATAACTAGACCATGTAAGGTTTGCACTATTAAAATCGCCTAACACCAGAAAATCGCTACCAGGAGGTGAGCCAAGAATGACCTTTTGTGTATTTAGGTGAAATGCGCAGACATCACCAATTAGCAAATCAGGCGGCAAAAAACAAAGACATAGATGAAGAGAATGTTCGTTAGAGTTTTGAGGCAGAATGTAAGCCAGATATCCTCAACTCGACTCTCCCAAGATGACTGTCGAACAACATTTATCCCGTTTTTGACTGCAACTAGAGCTCCACCCCCGCTCAACTTCTTGGAACAGGAGCTCTCGCGATCCCGCCGGTAGACACTGTACCTATCGTCTATAGACTCGCCGTCAAAAACACCGCCGTCGAAGTTTGTCTCCGTTACACAAATTATATCGTAATCATTATTTAAAATACTTATATATATATCTTTGACTTTAGATCTTGCCCTACCTAAATTTTGATAGAACATATTTAACTTACACAACATAGTGATTAAAACTTTGAGCAAAATTAGCGTACCAAATGAACATAACAATCATGAACAGACAAAGACAAACAAACAATACTGTTAAAGCTTATCGATAGAGCTAAGATTATGGATAACTATAGCACCGGATGAGTCGTCCTTGCGCACGTAGACCTGACCGTATTTCACCCATACGTACTTGTAATTACGATCTTTTGCTGCTTTTCTGGTCGCTGCATGTAACATTTTCTGTTCCGGGGACAAGTGTTCAGAAACAAATATCCTGCAGGGTTCGCCAGGAATATCCAGATCAGAAGACTGCAGGCCTCGACCAGGATGAGATTTATTATATCTGTGCGCCGCGGACAGCAACAGATCTCTTATGCGCGGTGTAGAAAACGTCACAACAATGTTTCGTGGTCTTTTAGTTGCGGTGTTAAGTTTAGCCACTCTACGACAGGCGCTTATACAACTGTCTTGGATCGGAGCTTTGACAACCTCACACAGCTTTTTCAAAATCGCTAAGACATTTTCAGTCTTGCGCTCTGGTACTGCTTGCAGTTCGATATTACAGTTGCGCGAGATCTTATCAATGCCAATGAGACGAGAGTTCAGTCTTTGTATCTCCGTTTGGAGCTTTATGTTCTCGGTCTCTAGCTGCTTTATAGTGGTTGTACATTTCGCAATATCTGAACGCAATTCTGTCTGATCCGCCGCAATGAAGTCCGTGGTAGCGCTGAACTCGTCCTTGAGTTCTTTTAACGCAGATCCTATTTCAGTCTTGACCATATCCTTGACATCATCTCTGATCGCCTTGCGGAAGGTGTCCATAAAATCCGATAGCTAGGCGCTAAGTGTTTCGTCCAGTAAGCTTTTAATTTTTTCCATCGTCACTTCTTATATTATTTATTTATTATCATATTTTGTATTGTGTATTTTTTCAAATGCTTTATATCTATTTTTACAGGCCCCATACCCGAGCGAACCAATCTGCGATCCTCAGCGATCATCTCGAACCGTCGCCGCGGCACGACTTCGAGCCCGCGGTGCAGTCGACTCCGCACGGGACGAGTCGACCCCGGCCCACGGAGACGAGTTGTGTTTCTGGTATCGATAAATAAATCGATTTCACTTACAGCATTTAAGAGTTAAACTAGGAAAAAAAAAACAAAAAAAAATATGGTCGTCAACCAACATTTGACCGGTTAAACAGCAATTTTGTACCGTTAAATCAATCGATTACACTTACAGCATTTGAGAGTTAAACTTTAAAAAAAAACTAAAAAAATATGGTCGTCAACCAACATTTGACCGGTTAACACTTTGACGGACGGTAGCCAGACACAATATATGTTTTATTGTTATAACTGCTATAGCAGTCTACCGTCCGTCAAAGTGTTAAACAGCAATTTTGTACCGTAAATCAATCGATTACACTTACAGCATTTGAGAGTTAAACTTTAAAAAAAAACTAAAAAAAATGGTTGTCAACCAACATTTGACCGGTTAAACAGAAATTTTGTACCACTAACTAATATTCGTTTTAGACGTTGGTTAATTTATTTGTAGGACAGTGTAAATGTGTAAGCGCCGTCTTGATATTGTAAATACGTGATCTCCAAAGAAACGATTTAGCCAGTACCGGTAACGTTTGCGTGAAACGCGTACTGTTGTCTTTAATAGCGTAAAACGCTATTTGTTGAAAATTGTGACCGATAAAATGTGAAACTCTGTGCTTTTTTTATAACTATTTTTAAAGCCGTAAGTTTTTATATATACACTTGATGTTGCAATAGTAAGAAATTAACCTGATATTTTGTCTCATTCTGAATTTCGTGTTTCACTATTATTATTTCACATTATTATCGTAAATGTTTTTGAATTTTGATAAATCTTTACTGTTGGAATTTCAACTTGTTTGTACGCACGAATTTATATAAGGCATAGTGTATTGAAGAACGATTTAGTTGGTAGTGAGAATCGCCCAAGGCATCATAGTAAAAACACAGACATATTTTTATTTTTACTGTTGATTTTCTGTCTATAAAAAATGAGTAAGGAATTTTGTCAAAGTGTGTAACTATCTATTTTGGACTTCCTTTAAATCAGACATAGCCGGAAAGCCAGCATGTATGTTGATAACTATTAAGGGATTTCATCTTAACTTGTCACTTACACAAAAACAGGCTTGGTCTTAGTTCAGTTTATAAGTATGAAATGTAGCATGTGATTTCTCGTTGGACATATTAGTAACATAAGAGATATATTGGTAATGAATTAAACTAAAGGAAATCACAAATAACCTGTAAATTTTGCAAAAAAAATGGGATTCTGATAACAAAGTTCTGCCGCCAGGGTGCAGCACAAGAGCAGTGTAAAAAGATTTATTTGTCCTAATTTTAGTGTTGATAACTATACATATAGTTATATATAGTTATCCAACTATATAACTATATATATAGTTATCAAACAATCCCAGTAATAGCTAAACAATAAAATAATGCTAGACGTTTACCGACATACAAACGAGTCTTACATAATGTTACAATTATTTAAACAATTACGTATTGGCTGGCGTCTTCTATCTAAAGTTGCAACAAAACATATTGGTTACCATGATCGCAGGGCGTATTTTAGTGCTATATTTATATCTTCCGACAGTTTTTCTTGTACTTTGCTAGTGAAAAATTAGTATAAAGCGGAAAACCAGTACCATTTCTGATCGGTTCAGAGATGACTACTAGGTTTACGTGTTTATGAGTTTAAACTTAATTTAAAGATTCTTACTATAATTGCGTGTCTAAATAAATTAGTTTTTATTCCGTATTGCTTTACAATGAACATGCTGCTAAAAACACTTCAAAAGTGTGTCACATTAAATTATTGGAGATTATTCGGTTGTTAAGCAATTTATTATTCATTTAAAAATCATTTGGAGAATAGTTACATTACAGTTAAATTTAAGTTACTATCTTGAAATGTGCATGCAAATCTATGTAAAAAAAATATTGTTCTTGAAGCGCTTGTTTAACTTTATTTCAGTTTTTTTATAAATGAAACACCTGACTGATGATCTGATTACTATACGATTTAGGCACATAGGTAGTGTTTTGATTTCAACCAGTTTATACAGTTTTGGATATAGGCAAATAGACTTCGTAAACCAGACAAATATTCTGAAAGACCTCGAATGTGTACTATTTGTTCGTGCTGAAGCGATATCATCCTAAATGAAAAATAAACAATATATACATAGATTTTTAATCTACCTCTCTCAAAAACATGTGCTGGGAACCTATCGGCCAGCATAAACCAGTTGAAAAATTATACACATCGTAACAATGTATACATTTGAGGTCAAATAAAAAAAATTGCCTTCGTCACGGTACTTAGAGAGATTGTTTCATTGTGAATTTAGATATTAATTTGTGCATAATAAATTAAGTTAATTAAGTGTTAATTTTATAATGATCTTTTGGTACCAAATAATACAGATGTTATTGGATATTACATACAACCTTCAACTGCATGCGTAAAGTTTAATATCACTTATTAAAAGAAAAAAAGAATATGTTGTTAACGAATATATGGTGCGATGTCTCATCACAAAGTCGGTTAAAATGTGTTGTATTTTTTTTATTCTATGAAAAAAATTAAATAATTATACTTAACATTTTTATTTAATTTGCACCCTTCTTCCTGGCAGTTGTACCCTCTTTTATGCGTCTGGAAAATGCTTTACGCATACCTCGAACGGGGGAGCCGATGGGGTTATGTGGGACTCCCGAACTCGATAGTAGCTCGTAAACCCACTAGAAAACCGGCGATGCCCTACGTCCGGGTGCCATTAGTGGCACGGGACCATGAGTAAGTGCAGTTGGCACGAGTGGGTGGGTTGTGGGTAGATTGCATGCGACCACGGTCCAGCCCGTACATCTTTCTACCCTGTGGCCGGGTAGAGAAAGCCGGTAACTGAAGAGAAACATGCACGTACATCGTGCGCGTTGCTCTAATCTTAATTTCTTCATTGGTGATGCTATACATGTTTTCGGCGGCTATTTATATTAGGGTCGATCGAGAGATACATAATGATGTATTTATACATAGATACATAATGAGGAATCAAATGTGATTCGGCTTCGGATTCGGATTCGAATTTTCATTTCATTTCAATAAAGCTGTTTTTTTGGGATGATAAGTGCGATGTTGTTTTTTGCACAACAACGCTGCTATTGAAAGTTTTTTTTTAAATTAACAGCACTTCTGTGCACGTAAATGAAGGCAACATCGTAATAGGGCCTGGCTTCTATTATTAAAATATTTGTTATAACTTAACACCTAAATCAAGGAAGTAAGCTAATATAATAGTGATTTATCTGACGAAGTACCTAATGACTCAGCAAGAAACAAGCCTATATTGATCTTTTATTGATGAAAAATATGTATGTCAATGTGTGAGGTGTTTATGTTCCTCGTTTGAGTACGGAACCCTAAATATTGAGTAAAGATTGGCGGTGCTAGTTGCCCAAGGCTGAAATCGTAACATTAAAAAAGCTCAACTTCAAAAATGACATGACAGCTCAGCACATTATAAAAAACATAAACAAACCACAACCTGAGTGAGAATACCAACGAATTGGAGAATACTGAGAATTAAGAAGGAATTTCAGAAATAAGTTAGGTACAACAGGGATTTTGTTGAAAGGAAAAAGATTGATTTGTTCCATGATGAACGATTCTTTGAATGCGAACGTGCCTGAACCCAAAAAAGTGGGTGTATGGGCTGAAGGCACCCACATAGAGGCTAAGTGAGTTAGCAGTGTAGAACACAGAACAACTTTTTCTGTTGTGTAGAACCTATCATATTCTAAATTCATAAAAATTATTGTCATTTTATATAGATAACTATTATTTGATGATCTTATCTTAACTTTTTGGCAAAAGTTTACCCAAACCTTTGGCTTATGAGCTTTTGAATAAGCTGGTGGTTATTTTACAGGGAGTACATTATACCGAAAAAATCACCTGACTCAAGTGATGATATTCCAACGATACCTGATCTAGATGATTTGCAAGACATACTTGAAAAGGAGATTTCAATGCCCCCAATGTAGGTATCACTAAATCATACATATTGGAAGAGTAATTACATTGATAAGTAACAACATTACAAAACCATACACTATGGATGTGGTGGTGGTATGATGAAGTTTTTGTACTCTTTTAACTCTTCCTAATTTGCAGTTTGTTTCAAAATCACATTTAAAACATCTTTTGATCAGCTTACTATTATAATCTCAAATTGTTTCTAGAACTGATCGCAAAGATGCTGATACAGTGAACACTTTGGCTGAGGTGGGTGGTGGGCTCAGCGCATCCGTGGACAGTGTGGATGCAGCGCTAGACATACTAAAGTCTTACATACCCCAAGTGGAACTGGATACAGCAGACTCTGTGTGGACCGTGGACTCCTTGCTGACTCAGTTGGCAGAGGAAAGTCAACCTTTGTTGTAGACAAGAAACTTTCTTCTAGCTTTAGTTACAGCAAATTAAACACATGCAATGTTAATTCTAAGTTAGATTAAACTTAATATTATCACAGATTTAATTTATGATTATATTATTGGAGCACAGGAATTTGAACACTCATTTGATGTGCAGAAATATAAATGTAGGTGTTTTTTTTTCATTACATATATGATGATTACACATACACTCCAAGTTTAAGGTATTCATGAAGTCGCAATTGAAAGAGTTGGATCTCTTATAATATAAAAAAACATATTTTCACTTGTGATCTCACAATTCTTATTTGAATTCCAATATTAAAAATGTAAGGAAATTGGAATAGTTTGTTGTTTAGATTAAAATAAACAATTTGGTAATAATTGTAATTTTTTATTTTGTTAAAAAAAATCTTTAGATGTTCTGAGGGCATTAATCGAAAATCAATTAATTAACATTGTATTACTTTTAAGTAATAAATTCCGTCCAATTTACAAGAACTAGAATTAATGTACAACTAAGGGAATGCTCTCTTAACTTATGCCATAATGATTTAAATAACTAAATGGATTAAGAATAAATAAATTCATAGTGTTAATAAAATTAGTGTATTATTATTGTAAATAATGAAAAACCGAAATAATACTATTTCCTAATTATAGCTTTTGCTGTTTTAAAACACTGAAATAAAAAGATTTGAGGGAAAAATTAATAAAGCTAATTAAACCTACGCTTCATTTTGAATAAGTAGGTACATAATTATTCATTTATTTCTCAAAAAATATCAAGTCTTAGGAATGAGACCACAATTTTTTTGCAGATTGTTCTAATAGAGAGGTGCTTTGTTGGAATACCACTCTGCACTGCTCTCACTTCACGCATCAAGTATAAACAACACTTCTAAGCTAAGTTGAGACCATCACAGTCATAATCTCATTTATCTTACCAATTCAAATTATTTACATTTTACCAATCTGATGAACAAATTGTAAAAATAAGTGTCATGTTACAT
This sequence comes from Pyrausta despicata, assembly GCA_963921415.1. Taxonomy (NCBI): domain Eukaryota; kingdom Metazoa; phylum Arthropoda; class Insecta; order Lepidoptera; family Crambidae; genus Pyrausta; species Pyrausta despicata. The sequence continues at coordinate 16,491,201 of OY992851.1, read as the reverse complement.
TAAACTAATACATGAGGTCAACAATGCTCTATGACCTGACAGTAAAGGATTCAATGAAGCTTTTGCTGGTGCCTCCCGCGCACTTGTAGGCTAAGACTGCTGTTATTATTAATAAGATGTATGAAGGCAATATTGTTACGGCATATAATCCATCACGGTTCAACAAGCTCAGTGATGAAACAACAATATGAGAGATGAGCACCCATCCAATTTTCAGGTAGTTGTTTTCATCAAATCCACTGAAAAATATGACGCTCCAGAATGTGTTCAGCAGGATCATGCAGAGGGTCATGGCTGCACTTGTGACAAAGAAGTACTCAGTGCCGGTTCGGAGGCCCAATGTGCCAGGTCCAACCTAAAATATATGAAGTAAAAAATAAAATAATTTGCTTACATAATAAGTAATAAATTTGAGGAAAAATATCAGAATAATAATAGAATCATTAGCTATCATAAGAGACCAGATTATATGCATAATAATAATAGCTATTATATGCATGCAAATATGCAAGAAGTTTGGTCTAAATGTGCACCAAGATTTCAAAAATCATATCAATTTCCCTTTTTAACCTAAACCTTCACACTAATCAATAAAATAAATAAATCCACAGCATGTCTCTTTGGTCATTTTGAGATGAAGGACATTCTACTTAGTTCTACTCATGTATTTTTTGGGTTTTTTAACTGAATTCTGCAACAATGCAAAACTTTGATTTTTAGCTTGCCTGCCGAAAATTATGCATCAAAGGATTTTTGGCTAAAATGCAATTACCACTAAGTTGGGACAAAAAATGCATATGCATATAATCTGGTCTCTAGTCTCTATCATCATCACCTAGGATGAATGTTATTGTGGGCAAATAAATGTGGGTATGAAAATTATTTATTTGTGTTCCTTGATGTACAAAGCAAACATTAAAAAATATTTACAAACAACTTACAGAGTCCGCAAGTACATTGACTAAAGCAAATGCACCACTCATGACTCCAAACCCAAGACCTGACACATACGCCATTTCTAGTTTATTGTTCCCAATTTCTTGGTTTTCAGATATTTCCTTGAGTCCTGCTTCAGTTTTCCTCAATAAGCGGTACATACCATAGCGGAATACTTCCTGAAAAAAAAAAGATTCTTTTGTGCAAGTAGTATGATTAATAGTGTAAATATATGATTGCATTGAATATTTTAACAAAAACAACATACAATAATGTTTCATGCAAGTATTGAACAATTCAAATTTTCTATGTAAATTACTAGTAGATATGAAGGAATAGAATAATTGAAAATTATGGAGCATCAAGATTACCTGGAATATGACTGCAAACACCATCCCAAACGCTAGATATGACCGCAGGGGCACCACTGCATACCAAACTAGTGACGACAAGAGAAATGATAACAACCAGCAGAACGCCGCAGCAATCATAATGATAATGCGGACAGGGTCGTTTGCTATCGTCATCGCAAACATCGCTAGCGGAGCCCCGAACGCAAGTAGGGAACAACTGAAAAACTCGGCGAGAGTCATCTTACTTACAATCTACTTTTTCTATGTACAATGATAATATTTTACAGGGATTATCATATGCCACATGCGGCAAGACACTTTTTAACAATTGGCAGATGTAATCGACAGCATTTGGATGGGATTTAAACTTTTCCTACAAATTAAACGCACAAAAAACTAAATGAATAAAATGAGCAACAGCAAAATGACTTAACTGATCTGACTATGACTTTGACAGTTTGACAGCTTTTAAGGTTTTGCGATATTACATTATATGCATCATTTATATAATCACACACTTATAGAATGTTATTACAAGTTTTCCTTTTTTTGCGTAAATTGGAACGTTCAGAGACAAATGCGTTCCAATTTGCTTAAATCACTGACCTCTAATAGAGGTCAGTGGCTTAAATAGTGCTCTTGACGTGACCATAGAGAAAGTAATACGATGTGACTTGCGCGACCAGTGCCAGTGTTATAAGCACCTAATTAGTGCACTACGTTAACGACAAAGCCATAAAAAAAAACAGCACCATCCACAAATTATAAGAAATTGACATTGACAGAACAACAGCTGAGCTTTTATGCCTGGTGTGATTTAGAATTATTATAACCTAGAAATCCCAATAAAAATTGCTAATTAACCGTTTACAAATTAAACCAATAGTAGCACGAAAGTTGAACTCTACAAATATGCCGCCAAAAAGCACTTCGCAGGCCAAAAAAACGCTCTGGGTTGACTGTGAGCGCTGCGGCTGTAGCATAACCTCCAACGACCGAAATGTTCATGTTGAGCTAAATTGTGAAAAGAATCAGATAAAGTGTCCGTACGTGGAGAATGGTAAGCTACATTCGTGGCTCGTACGGGGTGCTGCGCCCCCTGACGGCGTTCCCAGAGACGCGGTTTTGATTCACCCGTCGGCCGGTACTTTAGTCGGCGCAGTAATAGGAGGTCCCCTAGAACTCAGCCGAGAGGGCGCTCCGACGCTAGTCAAACGTATGTGGCCCTCGAAGACATCAGCTCCTGCTGCAGTTATATTACCTGTAGCTGGTAAGCTATGAACTGTGTTTAGCAGTATTGAAAACAAATACTTATTATGTACCTATGTATGTAATAGATGCGATAACCTTCATTGTTTTCTTCCAGATCTTACAGGGGCTTGGTGCAGTGACCACAAAAAGATTACAGTTTCCGTGGTACGGGGAGAGATAGCAAGAGCAACATACTTAGCAGTCAAAGTGAAGAACCATAAAATAGACACTGATATTTGTGATATTTTGAAACAACAATTCAGCCATAATTTTGTTTGTATTGGTAGTATTTTAGTTTACCATTACTTTGGGAAAAAGTTAGAAATACAAGTTACAAATGTTAAATCTGAAAATAAGGAAGAAAATTCAAATAGCATTTGGTATGTTCTAAGTGACAAAACTGTGTGGCATATGGAAAAAGATGTCATTCAGAAAGTTAGGAAAAAACCTGTATCCTTAGGAGGAGTAGATGATATTTTAGATGAAGTGAAAACATTGATAAATATCTCCTTTGATCCAGATTTGGCAGCAAACTTTCAACCAACTAGAGGTCTTTTGATTCATGGGCATTCAGGAATAGGTAAAACTGCAATTTGCAAATATTTGATAGAGAATCTCAACTGCAATTTTACAGAGATCAGTGGGCCAGCCATATTTAGCAAATACTTTGGTGAAACAGAGTCTACAATGAAAACTCTGTTCACAAAAGCTATTGAGCAAGAGCCCAGTATTATATTAGTGGATGAAATAGAGACAATTTGTCCTAAGAGGTCCTCTGGGAGCACTGAGCAGGAGAGAAGAGTGACTTCTGCCTTTGTCTCTCTCCTAGACAGCCTCCATTCAGAAAACAGTAGAGTATTCATATTAGGAACCACAAGGAAACCAGATGCCATAGATCCCATGCTGAGGAGGTTTGGGAGGTTGGACAAGGAAATTGAAGTGCCTATACCAGACAGAGTCCGAAGAAAACAGGTCTTGTTCAGTTTGCTCCAAAATCTACCGAGCAAAGTGAATGAACAAGAAATTGAGTCCATAGCAGATTTAGCTCATGGATATGTTGCAGCTGATTTAGTTAATTTGTGCACACAAGCCTCAATGAAATGCATTAAAAGGTCTAGTAAAATGTTAGAACACGAGGATTTGATTGCAGCACTGACTGTGGTAAGGCCAAGTGCTATGAGAGAGTTGCTGATAGAAGTACCTAATGTAAGGTGGAGAGATATCGGGGGGCAGGACAACTTGAAGCTCAAGTTGCGCCAAGCTGTAGAATGGCCTCTGAAGCATGCCGAAAGCTTTCGCCGCTTAGGTATACGCCCACCTAGCGGTATATTACTTTACGGCCCGCCTGGTTGCTCCAAGACCTTAATAGCGAAAGCTTTAGCAACAGAAAGCGGGCTCAACTTCTTGTCAATAAAAGGCCCGGAACTATTTTCGAAATGGGTCGGCGAGTCGGAGCGCGCGGTGAGAGATTTGTTCACGAAAGCGCGGCAAGTGGCGCCGTCCGTCATCTTTTTCGACGAAATGGATGCGATAGGCGGCGAGAGGAGTTCTGGGGAGGCGGGCGTGCACGAAAGAGTACTGGCTCAGCTGCTGACGGAGCTAGATGGAGTAGTTCCACTGAATTCTGTTACTATTTTAGCAGCTACTAATCGGCCCGATAAGATCGACAGAGCCTTGCTCCGGCCTGGTCGTTTAGACCGCCTGATCTACGTGCCACTGCCTGATTTCGAGACAAGGCTGCAGATTTTGGAGTTGAAGATGGAGAAGATGAGTACAAGTGACGATATAAACCCTCACAACCTAGCCGCAAGGAGCGACGGGTTCTCGGGCGCCGAGCTGGAGGCGCTGTGCCAGGAGGCGGCGCTGCGGGCGCTGGAGAGGGACGTGGACTGTCCCGCAGTCGCGATGGAACACTTTGAACATGTCTTAAAAGATTTCAAACCTAGAACACCAGCATCGTTATTAAGAGTTTACGAAGAATTTGCATTAGGCCAAAAGTCAGGATAAGATTAAATACAGTCTAAGACTCCCTTACATTTTTAATATTTTTTTGTTCATGAGATTCCAATTTTATGTAAGATTTTAAATGTCCTTTAAACAACGCTTTTATTAGTATATTTTGTCAATATAACATATTGCAATGAATAGAGAAGCCGACAAAAATGTAAGTTAGTCTTAGACTTTGTTGACGCATGTATTATTTACATTTGTATTTTTCTACTAAACTTAGTTTATACAACAGTTTTATATTTCTAAGACTAATAAAACGTTCTTATGTTTGTTTCATAATTTATTTATTCAATTATACGAAACCTAATTACAATTAATCCTACTAATGTGTATAAATTAATTTATTCTAGTCTTATTGGTTAACATTTAACACCAACTTTTCAGGTGTCGGGTCTCATACCTGTTTAAGGAACACAAAATCTTGTCTATTATGACGACACAAAGCAAACCTACAAACAAGGAAGTCTTTTCGGGGTCATACTAAAGTGTCATATTGACCCTCACTAATTCAGACAGGGTATCTATCCATAAATCTTATAAATGCATTACAATAAATAAATAAATAAGGGTAAGCTGGGTACTTGTTAGGCAAGGATATGATATTTCAGGCAGCCTTGAACATCAAACATTTTCTTGCAGTGTGCAATAGATTCAATAGAATTATGTCGCATTCACCTTTCTGTACTTTTTTGGAGCTATTTATTACCGACATGATTAGTCAATGTATAGGTATACTGTTAATGCAATATTATAAGTTCCTATATTACATTCTTAAAACATTGACTGTAGCTTCGCAAAAAAAAAAACCTTACATTCTTACATCACTTCTATTCATAAGAAAACACTTGCCTAATAAGTACCAAAACATGTCACAGCATCAACCAAAAATGCCAGCAGTCATTATTGTTCACCGTTTACTTTTGGCGCAACCCTGTATATAAAGGTCGACACTGCCATATGTAGTTTAACCATTTTCCAATTAATGACTTCATGTGTTCATATGCATCATGATGATAAATTAAACACACAAGTCGCGCCACATAAGAAGAGCGCTAACGGTCACCTGCGCACTACGGGTCTACGGGTCTATGGTAGTACGTAGTTGGGAGGGAGCGGGTATCTCGCGAATCGCACTGTAGAATATAAGTCATAATATAATCATGAATATAAAAGGATGTGCAAGTATTTAGTGGACACATTAAATGAGTACGTCAATTTGATCGGTTGGTATAAAATGGATCGGTACGGTCATTTCGAAGCAAACCCAAATCTCTACATGGCGACCCTGCCATCCGTGATGGGCACGCGCGCAACGTGCTATTACGTTTATGGTGCGGTTAATGTAAACTATCGTGCACTAACAGTGAAATTAATAATGAATTTTTAACAATTTGTGTCCGCGCCGCGAGCGAGAGGGATAGCTACTGCCCGCTTGCGCAAACTCCTGTCATCCAGCGTTCCTTTTATATGGCGCGACATAAACTTTATTTGAAAGGCTACACATATGTTTATGTTACCATCTCAGTACTTACTCTGATTGAGCACGATGATTTTGAGTGATAGCTTGCTTGTTTGTTCAGCGGTATACACAGTCTTTGGAAACACGCCCTAATTTTGAGAACTAATATACAAAATATACAACTATTTTATTATTTCATCTCTTACTCTCAACAGATCCTACCGGATTTTTTTAATGGGACAGAGAATATGCATGGTGTATTTCAAAATACGGTCGCCAACAGAAAGTGCTTACTACATAAAGGATCAAAATTGCTTGAACACATTTTCTATATTTCTATATCATAATAATTTGATTATTTTTATTTTTTAACGATAATCAATCATTCTTTTATGAGGTTGATTAACACTGAATACATATCTGTTGTTTCAAGGAACAATGAAAATAGTTCAATTACCAAAAAGTGATCAAAAACCTTCTTTTTATTCTTGATGAGTCAAATTGATTAATAAATGGAACTATGCATGAGTTAAAGCATTTTGGACTTAAGTGTTAAAAGTGTGATATAAAATCTAATTCAAAAACTGGTAAACACTTTCAGACCGTGACCATACGTAACACACTTGGTGAAATTATACTTGCATGTTCACCAAAACTACTTACATAATACTGCTGATACATAACTATGTATTAAAATACTAAATACAGAATTATAAATTTCACTATGACAATGAAGACAAATAAATAACAATCAGAAATTAGTCTAGTGATAAAACACAAACATTTCTCTGCCCAATAAACCACTTTCTTTACCATTCGCAGTCATAGCCGGCCGATAGCCTTCTATATCACACATCAATATTGCAAATCATTTTCACTTATAAATACATTTTGAGACTATAACACAATCTTGCAGTTTCGGCATTCAAAAAGAATGATTTTGTCAGAACAAAACTTTGCCATAACTATTTTCCGAAATATTGGTCTAACTCTATCAGACTGATTGAAGTGGATAATTTCATTAAAATTAGTTTTTTGTTGGAGTTAATAGCCTAACCTTACTCGTCCCTGCGGTAAAGGCGTGTCTTGTCTTCTCTTGGCATTATCGAAATAAAGAATCACTGAAACAAATAAATACATAAATCAGTGTTCAAAGTAAAAAAAAACAATGTGATGTTTCGAGTTGAGTACTAAAGTTCTAAAATAGGTATCTATAAAATAGTTCTAAAATAGGCCTTTATAATAGAAGTTAATACGAGCGATAGAATGAGTTGGAGAAATTCTATAGCGAAATAATCTTGTATTATATGAAAATGGATCGCAAAATGCGTTAGTGGACTGGATCCCACTGGATCTAAGTTCACAAACACTCGCTCTCACCAGCTATCAGTCGTGTGCGTTAGACGCGCAGTATCTCGGTGTGCCGGTTGTAGCAGATGGCGATCCAGTCGGGCTGCGTGGCGCCCCACCCCCACTGGATCTAAGTTCACAAACACTCGCTCTCACCAGCTATCAGTCGTGTGCGTTAGACGCGCAGTATCTCGGTGTGCCGGTTGTAGCAGATGGCGATCCAGTCGGGCTGCGTGGCGCCCCACCCCCACTGGATCTAAGTTCACAAACACTCGCTCTCACCAGCTATCAGTCGTGTGCGTTAGACGCGCAGTATCTCGGTGTGCCGGTTGTAGCAGATGGCGATCCAGTCGGGCTGCGTGGCGCCCCACTGGATCTGGTTGACCTCGCCCTCGGCCGCGGTGTACGCGAGGATCGGGTCCTCGATCGCGCGCGGCATCTGCTGGATGTCCCAGATCAGCGCCTGGTGGTCGTCGCCCGCTGTGCAGATGTGGCATGAACTGGAAAAGATGCATTAACCTTTTCAACGATACCCCACACAAGGGGGTGCACAAAAAAAAATTCACCCCCCCTCTTTACATGTATACCCTTAAAAAGGGGTAATTTTAATTTTTCGTATTTTTTAAAATGAGATCTATATGTGAAGTATCCTCGAACCAAGTTACATGCAAATCAGTCCATAAACATAGAAGATATTCTGCTGTGACAGACTAGGACGGACTGAACGATCTGATAAGGGTTTCTTGTCGGACTACGGAACCCTAAAAATGTCAATAAGTAAAATAAAAAATTCAAGAGAATGCTAGGAGAATGTTTCAAGTGCCAATTTGATCGAACGCAGTAGAGATCCTAGGGGAGGCTTATGCCCAACAGTGGGCGTCAAACGGTACAATATGCTGAAGATGAGTACCTGTGCGGCGCCCACGCGATGCCGTTGACGCAGGCGCGGTGGTTGTTGAGGCGCGCGACGGGCGTGCACGGCACGCGCACGTCCAGTATGATGACCTCGCACGCGTCCATCGCCACTGTTGCCAGGTAGTTCGGGTCCTGCTTGTTCCACGCTAGGCGGAGTAAGGGCGTGTGTTGCGGGTCCTGGAAAGTGACTAAGCATTAACGTCAAGTCTTAAGGTCGTGGCACACTTAACCGGCTCCGCATCGGCACACATGCAGCACGGCGTAGTCTCGAATTTAGGCTACGGCATCGTGCTAGCTACGTGTCGTACAAGCCACACACAAAATACGTTGCGTTTTGTTTAGCCCGCGACTCGGATGCGACGTCCAGCAAGCGCGCAGCCGGCTCCTGTAAGCACGCCGTTAGCGCGCTGTAAAGACGCGAGCTGTGAATTGAGTTGAGTTAAGCGACAAGCGCGCTGATTGCACGCAGCGCCCACTCCTCTAAGGTGTATTGTGAGGTTATAAAGCGGTACCTCGTAGATGATGGTGGAGTGCTCGAGGTGGCGCAGGTCGAACATGCGCACGGAGCCGTCGGCACCCACCGACGCGAACATGTCGCGCCCGCCGCCCGCGCGGCTGAACGCGATGTCGTACACCTCCTGCGCGCGTTACAATACTACATTATGGTACTAGTGTGTAACATTGGTGATTACCGCCGAGGCGCCATTGAGAGAGTTGCTTAAGACAGTCGAGGACGGTAATCATCAATACACAAGTGTATCATACGACGTTTTTCAACACACTTGTGAATAAAATGACAATAAAAACTCATTTTATTTAGTAGATAAAAAGTTTATTTTCCGGGCATAGGGGTTGCGCCTATGAAAAAGTCACAGTTTGATTATAGGTGTCATTATTAGTCTAATTTCAGTGAAATAACAACCATTTTATGAACAAGTGTGTTGAAAAGAATGTATCTTGATTCTAAGGCGCTTCCTACTGACGAAACAACAAGTACATCCAATGATTGGATTTCACCTAGGTATCTACACGAATAATGAGCCATCTCAAATAGAACATAAAAGTTTTTCAATAAATAATCTATCTGACGAGACCGCTATGCCATCAAAAGCAGTTTTTTATAATTTTACTAATTGCACATTTACTAATTGTTTCTCTAAATAAATTTTTTATCTACTACATAAAACGAGTTTTTATTGTGATTTTATTCACAAGTGTGTTGAAAAACGTCGTATGATACACGTGTGTATTAATGATTACCATCTGAATCACGCATTGTAGGTAGAGGGGGGGGGGGGGGGGGAAGGGGGGCATTTTATAGGGGATGGTCACCCCTTTAAAATGACACCCGGTTTGTGTCTAGGAGACGCGTAGTTTTTTTTATTCGTGTTTGAAGTTATGTGTGACGAAACGTTATTTTTTGTTAAACGTGTCTTTAATATTAATTTTTCATAATTGTTTTACACATAATTTGTTGTAAAATGTTTGCAAGTGTTATAAAAAATGAACAAAAGAAAAAAAGAACAGATAAAAAGGGTTGGCATCGGCATTAAAAAAACTATACGATCTGACAGTTGCGTTTCCTTCCGTGAAAGTTGATTCTATACAGTCAATTTGGACACAATTTTGGGGTCTTTTTGGGATATTTATGTTGCAAATACATTGTAGATGTAAAATTTTATGTATTTACGTGTAATTTATTGACAAGATTAATAATTAAATTAAATTTAAAAAGGAAATATCGTATTTCTACTGTGCAAGAACGAAACGCACCGACACCATTTTGTCGGAAGCCTTCAGTTTGCCAAAGTCCTGTAGGTCACGTGATAGGTTAGAAATTTAAGGCGAGCAACGACACAATTTTGTCGGAAGCCTTCAGTTTGCCAAAGTCCTGTAGGTCACGTGATAGGTTAGAAATTTAAGGCGAGCAACGACACCATTTTGTCGGAAGCCTTCAGTTTGCCAAAGTCCTGTAGGTCACGTGATAGGTTAGAAATTTAAGGCGAGCAACGACACAATTTTGTCGGAAGCCTTCAGTTTGCCAAAGTCCTGTAGGTCACGTGATAGGTTAGAAATTTAAGGCGAGCGCGAAGCGCAGCGGAGCGTGAGCCTTGAATTTCGTGGTTATTATTTTTTTAAACAGAAAACAGTGATCTCTTTATTATACCCAAATTCAAAAGAAATATTTTCCTAACTTCGGGGAGGGGTCAAGGGGGGGGGGGTCCCCCTCCCCCCTACCCTATCTATAATGCGTAATTGAAATGCAAACCCCATAATGTACTATTATTAGCACATTGCAAAACATATATATCGAAAGGTCACCGAGCTGTGAGATGAGCATGAACATTTACGTAAAGTATTCGTGTCGTCAAAACGACAAAAACTGACAGTTATTCCATACAAATTGACAAGTGAACGATAGGTTAACGCTACGAATACGTTACGAAAGTTATTCGTGCTCACCCCACCGAGCTGTTTGGCCCTGTCAATTTACAAGAGTTTGGAAAAGACAGGGAGAAGTGGCGACAAATCAAGGCCAAGATCCACTTCGGGTCGCTGAGTCACCGCAGTAAGTGAAAGGTTATAATCTAACAGAAAATCCCATTTTTCTCCCAGAAAAATCAAGAACAAGTGCTCCTCTGCTACTAGAAAACTGTTATTTACACAACAAGTTATTATGACACATTTATTTATCCATGATCATAACGAAAACGACAAATCTGACTTAAATAAAAAAAAAATGAATGATCTTTTTGAATTTTCATAGAAAAAGGTTAGTTTAGTGCTCCATTGTGGTGAAGCAAGCCAAAAAAATGAAAGTAGTAAAAATGTTTCTTTTTTTTGCAATTTACAAGAGAATTTCATGATGTAGGTATGTACTGATCGGATTTAGAAAATATTGTGAAGTCTGGTAATTTAAAAAATTAACATACCTTATCATGAGCAATCAACTGTGTCTTCACGTGCCCCGACACCTCATTCACTCGTCCCAGCACTTGTCCCGTCTCCAGCCCCCAAATGGTACAAGTTGTATCTATCGAACTCGTCCCTATCAGGTTTGGATCCACTTCGTTCCAGTCGAACGACGTGAGAGGCGCGCAGAAGTCCGAGTTCTTGTTGTTGTTGAGTACGCATTCGAAGAGGGTGTAGGGCTCACCGGCACGCCATATGCGAAGATAGTCCCCTGCAGGATAAAAAAGTAGCATGATCATTATAACAGTGACAGTACATACAGGGTGTAAAAAAAAACCTTACCGACGCCGAATACCACATATTCTACCAATAGGGAATATTCATGTTTTTCTTTTTTGTCTTAAATGAATAGTTTACTATTTTATAACATAGAAAAAAATATTAATGGGCTTCAAAATACTCTAGATATTTTTAAAAATGAAATTTAAAACTTTTAAAAAATTTAAGCAGTTCAAACGCTGCCATTTTGCGCGCGCTTTGCGTGACGTCACATGACACGTCCAGTGAGTGTTTACCTTAGTGTTTACTATGGACTTTTCAGTTACTTCGTAATTTTTACAATACAATGTCGTGTCAGATGACGTCACATTTCGTTCGATCTATGGTGGCGCGTTTTGGAAGTTTGAATTTCGCTCCCTTATTTTGCACTTTTTGAATATTATTTTAGGGGTTTAAATAATAAGTAAATAAAAAAAAATCTTTTCATTATAATACTACGATAATAAGTATTCGAGAAAAAAATATTTTAGGCCATTTAAAATTTTATGCATTTCCCTATTGTTACAATCATTTTTTTCCTATACACCATATCTGGGATGTTAACGGTTACCGAGGTATTGATGGTTAAAGTTTGAAAAAAAAAATTGATGATTTTTACAGAAATGTCTTCTGTCTGTTATAACTTAACTTTCTTCCATAGAAACATGATACAAATTTTCACTAGTTCTTTCCAAAAAAGCCTCTGTATGGCACACTCCGCAATGAACAGCGCACAATTGAACCGAACCGCGTCGTCTAACTACAACTAGTCGTGCGCGCTGTACTTTGCGGGTTAGAATTAAATTCTTTTTTTTGACGTCAAAAAATAAAAGTTGTTTCCCAATATGATTTGGTTTGATGTACTGAACGCGTGGTTGACGGCTTCGGTAAGGTTATTTTCACACCCTGTATAAAATTGAGGAGTACTGTTGAATGCAAACTACAAAGACACTGCTTTTTCTGAATCTCTTATGAAATGAAAGCAGGTCTCAGCCTATTACAGTGGCATACAGATGCCATTGCAGTCTGTCTCCAAATTACACTATTATACAATACACATAAGCTTTTGTCCTGCCTGTCTTTGGTTTAAATTTTTAAGTTGGTAATTCCCTATCAAATATAGAGGAACATTTTATTAATTGTTGTGTGTAGTTTATTGAGCGCAAGTAAAGACTTTTTAATTTAAAGAAATATTTTTCATATCTAACATTTATGTACCTAATTACAAACAGTTACTTTAATGCTATGTACAAGCTAGCAAGTACAATCGTCGCGTCAGCATTTGCCCGGAATCGCATTATTTCGTAATCCGCTTCACATTGCCATTTTTCCCACTGGTTCATAATTTCATCAGTTCGTGTATAGGTATTATTTGCATTGCGCATTCTCATATCATTCTATCATTTCAATCGTAAGAGACTTTCTATCAATATAACTATCAGTTTATTACTATCAAGGACTTACATTCCGTTCTACTATCATTCTATCAGCAAACAGTACAAAACCGAAAAATAGAATATATTATTATTGAATATTTATTTGCTCAAAATGGTCGGAATAGGTGGTAGGTACAGGTACAATAATAAGTCCTCACATTTTACCAAAAACCATGGCATGCAAATTGTTTGTAATAGTAACATTAAAAATATAATAATTATAGGTCCATTCAAAGTCACACTTACATTATTATTTTATCAATTATGAATTTAAAAAAATATATGTCAAAATCGGATACAATAATTCAAATTAAATAATGTCCAGAATAAATTAAATTAGTCATATACGACACAAACAAAACTAATTACGCAAAAACATCACTGATATTATATAAATTCTTTTCTTGAAGCCATTTCCTGAGTCTGTGCTTAAATAAATTCTTTGGAAGTGATTTAATTTCATCAGGAATTATCTGGAATACACGCTATAATAATTGCAGCTAACTTACCACTGGTGGCAAGCAAATCTGGGTACACTCCTTTGCTGTCGGGAATCCACATGATTTTGGTGGTGGGGTATGGGTGGTCAAATGTGCTTTTAGCACTGAATTCACTTGTCTCTTCATCAAGAGAGATGATTTGGACCTGGAAGAATGTGAAAGGTTAATGTTGTAATGGGGTTATACTAAGCAGAGATAAATAGGAACTCAGGGCGAACAAAATAACTTATTTATTTACTATCACTTAACTAACATTAACAATATAAAATATATGAGCACGGGGTTTAACTAATTTAAACAAAAGATAGAAGGTGGGGCGCTAAGCAAAGAGAGATCCCTATAACGCAACGTACAATACAAGTCGGCGTGCCGTTCGCTAACGACGCAAACACGGGACTTGTATATATACGCCACGCGATTAGCCTATGTTCGGAGAGAACTGAGCGAGCTCGCCGACCGACCTAAGTCGATACAGAGAAGTGCACTCAGAACGCTCCGAGCGCAGACTGCCGGGCGGTGGCTAGCGCACGGCTTATAAGGCCGCTGATGTGGCTAGCGGGTGTTGCGGCAACGGGGAGGGGATGCACAGCGCTGCGCGACGGTCATCCGGGCGCGCGCGGCTCGGCGCCGCGTTACAGGCTCCCCCTCTGGACTCGAAGACGCCTCGGCGAGAAGTCCAGTGGTTGAGGTGGTCATCTGCTTCTTTGGTCGACCTCTTCGGCGTAGGGGTCGTTCAGGGTCAGGTATGGAAGGGCCTGGCCCTTGATAAGGAGTCAGGGCCGAAGAGTGATATGTACCTAGTGGTATGAGAGGGTCAGATGGATTTGCTATTTCATAGGAACAGGGCCCATGTTTGCGAAAAATTACATAGGGACCATCACGACGTGGATGCAACTTGGCCGTCTGGTGTCTGGCGGAGTTGCTCAGAACATTCGTTGCCACTAGCACAAGATTTCCAGGCTGATAATCAGGGGATGGCCGACGATGCTCATCAGTTATCTTCTTTCTTGTTTCTTCTCGTTCTTCTTGAATTTCTTGTGCTCTCTTTACAGTTTCTGTTAGCAGGATGAGCTTTGGCGTCACTTCAGGAATGAAATTTTCAGACAAGGCTACCTGTCTGACATCATGTTTTATGTCGTCAACCGTTCTGAGTTCTCGTCCGAAAGTAAGGTATGCAGGGGTAAAATCGGTGCTGGCACATTTCGAGGTATTCATAGCATACCTTATACTTGGAAGCCGGTCTCCCCATGAACGGTGGTCATCACCTACAAGGATTGCTAATTGAGTCTTTAAGTCGCGATTCTTTCTCTCCACCGGATTAGTCTCCGGGTGATACACGGGAGTAAATGCGTGATGTATGTCCAGACAAAAGGTCAGCTTTTGCATTATCGCGGTGGTAAACTGGGTACCGTTGTCGCTGATGATCCGACGAGGAATTCCGTACCGAAGGAAAACTTCATTGAGCAACACATCAGCACAGGCTTCAGCCGTTGCTTGTTCGAGGGCAAATAGTTCAACCCATCGAGTAGCCACGTCTTCAACTATGAGGACCCACGTTTGGTTTTTCATTGTTGGAGGAAGTGGACCAAACAGATCAAAGGACAAAGTTTCAAACCTTTGGTTCATTATGGTAGTTTGTAGTAGACCAGCAGGCTTGAGGTTACTAGGTTTATAGCGTTGGCACTTTATACAGTTTTTGACGTGATTTTCGATATCTTTCCTCATGCCTTTCCAGTAATACCGCTTTGATACTCGTTCAAAAGTCTTATCGACTCCATAGTGTCCTGCAGATGGGTCATCATGGTACTGTTGCAAGACGGTAGAACGCTCAGCTTGTGGTATGACTAATTGAGCAGAGTCGGCATAACTATCTTCTAAGTAACGGTATAACATTCCACTACTCATGAAAAATCCTTTGTTAGACCAATAAACAGCATCTTCATCCTTTACAGGTTTCTCAAGAGCCTCAATAATTTTCTTGATTTGGGGATCAGCAACTTGTCCTTGTCGAATCTCGGCTCCAGAATAGCGTGGTAAGTCGATGGAAATAACACAAATTTCATGATTTGTCCTCTCACTGTCCTCGCACGGAGGTCTGGAGAGACCGTCAGCAACAATGTTTGTTTTCCCTGGTATGTATTCAATCTTCAGGTTATATGGCTGTAATTGCAGAGCCCATCGTGCCAGGCGGCCTGTGGGAGACTTTATGGACATCAACCACTTCAGGGCTTGGTGATCAGTGGCTATTATTACAGTGGATCCTTCTATGTATCCTCTAAACTTTGAGACGGCCCAGATCACCGCCAATGCTTCACGTTCCGTTGTTGAGTAGTTCCTTTCGGCTTTGGTTAGCAGACGACTCGCATATTCTACAGGGTGCTCATCAGCACCCTCCCCCTGGACCAGAACAGCTCCTAAAGCGTAGTCGCTGGCATCAGTTTTAATTGTATAGGGCTTGCTGAAGTCGGCCTGGTGTAAAATAGGCGCACTGGTTAAGCGGTACTTCAACTCATCGTATGCTTTTTGTTGCTTGGATCCCCATTCCCAAGCAGAATCTTTCTTCGTCAACTGGGTCAGTGGTTGGGCACACTTTGCAAAATTTGGTACAAACCTACGATACCAAGAACAGGTCTGTAGAAATGATTGCACTTGCTTTACGTTTTTGGGTACAGGCATCTCTGTTATAGCTATAACTTTTGCAGGATCCGTCTCTAGACCAGATCTAGTGATGATGTGGCCGAGGTATGGTACTTGATCTTGACAGAATCGGCACTTCTGTCTATTGACTACAACATTATTCCTTCTCAGAAGCTTTAACAGCCCATCCAGGTCTTGCAGGTGTTGATCAAAAGTCGGAGACATCAGAATATGGTCATCTAAGTAAGCCAGCAATTGTGCGTCTATTTGGATCCTAAGGCGGTCAATAAACCTTTGAAAAGTGGCTGGCGCATTGCGTAGTCCGAACGGCATGCGATTAAACTCATAAAGTCCGAAAGGTGTAACAAATGCTGTCTTCTTTTGATCTTCGCATCGTACTTGTATTTGCCAGTATCCAGCCTTCAGGTCCAGTGACGTCATATAAGGAGTTGGCTTGGCTTCGTGAAGAAGATCATCTATTCTTGGCAATGGATAAGCATCAGGTACAGTAATATTGTTTAGTTGGCGATAATCTATGCAGACCCGTACGTCACCATTTTTCTTGGGTACCATAACAACCGGTGCTGCCCATGGGGAGTTTGATGGTACAATCACACCTTCCTCTAGCATATGGCTTATTTCTTTCTTCAGAACTTCCTTACGGAGCGGCGACATACGATATGGTGGAACAGCTATTGGTGGGTGGTCGCCAGTATCTATTATATGTTCTACCAAAGCGGCTGGTTTTCCATTAGTTGTAAATACGTTGGCATTCTGAGTCAAAATTGCTTCGAGTCTCTCTCGTTGTCCGTTATCGATATTCGTCCCATATTCCACAGAAATCATGGCTATATCAACACTCGAACCAAATATGTTGCGACTAGTGGGTGAAAGTTCCACATTGGTTGTATTAATTGCCATCTGAGCATCTCTAAAGAGGGAACTTACGAATCTTGGAGAATAGCCATCAAGTCTCGGACTATCCCGGGTAGGCGAAGCTGGAGGTGTCTCGAAACCAATTAATGCCGGAGGCCCATAGGCTATTTCTGTGTCCATCTGTGGTGCTGCTACCTCGGATGAAGGAGTTGTACTCATTGGACTCACCATCGGCTCCAACGCTGTCATCTTTATAAGCTTTGAAATTTGCGTATCACTCGTCCTTGTATTCATTGTGTTTTCGTGTAATGCGGCTACAGAGTTAGTTTCGTCGACTTCGTTGACAAGATCGAACTTGACTCCTGGTTTGTCCAAGAAGTGGTACAGGAGCTGAGGCAGGTTGAGTATGATGTTGGCGTCCTGAATAAAGTCCACACCTAACAAAGTCCGGTTATCGTGTGACTCAGGTAGCACTATAAAGTTGGTAAGCACTGTTCTCCCGCCAACGACAACTGGCACTGAACATCTTTTTATAAGTTGTCGTCGTCGTAGTCCATCGGCCAGTGTAATGGTAGCCGTCTCGGTATCGAAATCTGTCCCTTTTTCTTCGAGCAGTCTATACAGCTTGTAAGATGCCACACTTGATTTAGCTCCAGTGTCGATATGAGCTCGACCTTTGACACCACTAATGTGAATATCGACCGTTGGTCGTTGTCTGGTCATAGTGGAAAGGCTGGGATCGAGAGAGTAGAAACCCACTTCCACTGACCCTATCTTCGTGCCTGCGTTACACTTCGCACACTTACTCCTAACCACGCCAGGCTCACCGCATCCGTAACACGTGATCTTATTATTTGTAACTGGTTTGAACTGCGTTCGAGTGTTAGTTGCTTGCTGGTTGCTAGACTCCTTCTTTCGGCATTTTTCTTCTACGTGACCGAAAGCACGACAATAGGTACAACGTACTCTTTTCCCCGATTGAGGGCGAATGGTGGTGTCAGTTGTGCGCGTACGTTCTGCTAGAACTTCCTCTCCTTGGCGGGCCTTGCTTAGGAAGTCGTCAAAACTTGTGACACTATCTCGTGGTATTTTGTCACGAATATCCACGTGCAGCGAGGTGTACAGTAGATCTAGGCACTGGCTAGTACTTAATGCCGGTTTGGGCAACTCGGCCATAAGCGCTCGTTTCTTCGCAACAAACAGTTCCGTACCTCTCGGTGTTGTCTGTTTAACGCACACTATTTCTTCATATACTTTGTATGCCGGTCTCTTAGGTGCGAATGAAGTGCGTAAAAGGGATAGGGCGTCTGACCATGAAGATACCTCATCTTTGACTCCTAGCCACCATACTGATGCTGCTCCAGTAAAGAGAAGCGTTAGCCCTTCAATGGCGTCGCTATCCTGAATATATTCTATTTTCTTAAACGTTTTGATGGTTGATATAAACGCTTCGACTGTTGCCGTATCGCGCGTTCCATCAAAACGGGCCGTACAAGGCGCAAAACTACCAATCTTTTGGTTTGGAGTGGGATTCCTATTTGCGAGAACTCCTAAGAGATCCCTAAACTGATCGTTTGTAAAACTGACGTTCGACATATCTACTCTGATATTACGTCGGCTACGTCTAGGCAAGATCCTATATAAATCAATCTCGGCGGCGAGATATTTAAAATTATATAAATAGAAATGCGGGTATATATAAATAAATAACGGGGCGGGACTGTAAACAAGAATGAGCAAAAGACTAATATGATTTACATAGACATAGAAAATAAATTAAAAGGAAAAGAAAGCCCCACGTTGGGCGCCAATTTGTAATGGGGTTATACTAAGCAGAGATAAATAGGAACTCAGGGCGAACAAAATAACTTATTTATTTACTATCACTTAACTAACATTAACAATATAAAATATATGAGCACGGGGTTTAACTAATTTAAACAAAAGATAGAAGGTGGGGCGCTAAGCAAAGAGAGATCCCTATAACGCAACGTACAATACAAGTCGGCGTGCCGTTCGCTAACGACGCAAACACGGGACTTGTATATATACGCCACGCGATTAGCCTATGTTCGGAGAGAACTGAGCGAGCTCGCCGACCGACCTAAGTCGATACAGAGAAGTGCACTCAGAACGCTCCGAGCGCAGACTGCCGGGCGGTGGCTAGCGCACGGCTTATAAGGCCGCTGATGTGGCTAGCGGGTGTTGCGGCAACGGGGAGGGGATGCACAGCGCTGCGCGACGGTCATCCGGGCGCGCGCGGCTCGGCGCCGCGTTACAATGTAAATTTTTAAACAAAAGTTGACTTTAACTGAGGTTGAAATGTAAAATGTACTTTGTTTTACAACAGGGTACCCTGAGCATTATTGACATCAGACATTAATAGATGATAAAGCTTGCAGCTTTATCATCACTTAATCCATTTCTAGAATAAGGACCCCTATATATTGGAATCTGTGTTTAATATCGTTGGTTGAATCACTCAGAGACATAACTAACAAAATTGAGATATTGAATTAAATATGCCATGTTATATATAAAAATACATCCGTTTTTCAATTTCCCATCAAATACAATTACTCCTTTTTGTGATTTGACCAACAATATTTAGAAAATGAAACTAAATTTAGTTCATATTAAATGGTTATAATATCTCACATTATAACCATTTAGTAGAGTAACCTACACAGTTAAGTACCTAAAATAAACTAGACACTAAGCAGAAATGCTTTTAAAACAAATTAACATCAAATCAAAACAGAATATAAATGCTAGGTCAGACTAACAGCTTTTATGCAACATACCTTATTATTATATTCCTCTACAAAGCTGCCGAGGGCAAGTCTGAATCTCT
The DNA here is from genome assembly GCA_963921415.1 of Pyrausta despicata. Classification (NCBI taxonomy): domain Eukaryota; kingdom Metazoa; phylum Arthropoda; class Insecta; order Lepidoptera; family Crambidae; genus Pyrausta; species Pyrausta despicata. The sequence continues at coordinate 16,471,393 of OY992851.1, read as the reverse complement.
TGTCAGGTCGCACTGACCAGTTCATAGAATACAAGGGCCATGGAGCTTGATACCTGAAAATGAGGTTATGTTTAAAATTAGTACCTTATTTTTCCATTTGCTTTGTATATCATTTGCAATATCAAGAAGCAAAATCAGTGTTACTACGTTAAATGGTCAATGATTGTTGTGTTGCAAGTTCGTTTGTTTTTATTTGGTTATTTGTAAATTTAAATCAATATTTCCTTCCAGTAGATATTAAAGAGTTTTAATTTAGATGCTACATTCGATATTTATACTAAAATAAGTACAAAATGAATACTCACTTGTATATTTCTTTGCGTTTTGTGCTTGAACTCGTTGTACTCGAACTGCTATGTGGCATAGACATCTTTGCAAAACTTTGATCCTGAAATAACATTGTCATTTGAATTAATAGCTTAAATTACACCGGGACACATGTCTAATACAATTTTAATGATATAAATCAGCCAGCACATGACAACAACAATAAATAGTTGCTGAAATGAGGCTAAGAAGACGAAAATAACACGAGCCACCAACAATAAAATAAAATGACTTACCACTTTCACGATTCTAAGAGTTACACTTTTATAAGTTCGTTTTAGTGTTCGGCATGTATGTGAAGAATGATTTTATTAATTAGAATATGTTTTTATATCGTTATTTTGGAATTTTAGCGCATGTTTTCACTAAACAAGCATTTTTAGCAACTTGCTTGACGTGCATAATGACATTTTGGTTATGATGTTGCCAATTTACAAAAAGTCCACACTTCCGTTCTTCTGCTGAATATTACGGAGCAATTGAAACCTAGCTAGATTTGATGGATGAAACAACGTAAATATAATTATGTACAAAATTAATATCCAAAAAAAATGTTGTAAAGAACCTAAGGGTTTGCATTTTATTTTAATTTGAGAAGTGTAGTGAGAACATCTTCCATACCTCATATGTATAACGACATCAGTTGTATTTATAGGGTCGACCCCAAATTCATTATCAAGGTCAGTATGTAGGTCCTTTGAGTGAAACACTCTGGTGTATGCGATCCTTGCTCTGCTGTGTTCTGCTCGTCATGGTGCTTGAGTTAGATACGAAGCTGGGATCTAATAAGCCTGCGATCCGTCCAACCGTTACACTCCTCATAGCTCTAGTGATAAGAAGGTCACTGAGATCTTTCTTACGAACTATAATTTAATCGAGAAAGTGCCAGTGTTTTGATCTGGGGTGTATCCCCGAGGTTTTGTATTTCTTTGGCAGTCGAAAGAACGTGTTGGTGATGCAGAGACCAAATTCTGAGCATAATGTTGTAAGGTCGTTTCCAGTCAAACTGACAGATTCTTTGAGAGAATTAAGGCAGTAGCTATTTGGTCCAAGAACGAGAAAATCTGCCCCCATATTTTCAAGCGATAGATCTGAGCGCCTCATGGAACAGGACAGGGTGCTTGCTCGTTGAACAGAACACTTCCTGTGAACACATAAACTGTCCTATCATCATCCTAGCACTTGAAGAGCAGCTGATAAACGAGGATCCGCCTACTTATGAGGAGTTCATAAAGGCCGTATAAAAAATGAAGTATGCCAAAACACTAGGCGCTGCCGGTTTACGAGTACCAGCAGCAGAGGTTGACGAGAGTTGAGAGGCTGACGGTTTACAAGTATAGTGGTCCAAACGTTCGAAGCAGGCTATTTGACCTGATATTAAAGCTCTAAGAAGCAGTTCATGTGCCACAAGAGTGGAGAGATGCCTCTAATGGCAAACTTTATAAAGGCAAAGGACATTTAAAGCTAGTGGAGATACACAGCTCTTACAGGGGGAACTTCCTTTTTTCCGTAGCTGGTAAAATATTGGCACATTTTATAAACACCCACTTGAGCACCATATTTGAAGAAATCTTGCTGGAAAGGTAGTGTGACTTTAGGCCAAACGGAGGAACGATAGATGCTGTATTTGTAATAAGGCAAATTCAGGAAAAGAGTCTTGTGCAGAATAGCCCCGTATTCATGTACTTCGTTGATCTTGAAAAAGCACTTTTTGCGAGTCATCTTCGAACACATAATAGGAGAGACACATGAAATAGCAGGGTCGCTGTCGTCGGATACGGCGAGGAGGACTATATATTTATTTTAACTAGGAGCATTTAATTAAAGCTTATTTTTACTAAACTGTAAAAAAAGTTTATAATTTAAAGGGTATGTTTAATTTAGCTACATGGCAACACACAAGGAAAAAAGCACTGAGTTTGTGTTTATACAGCCTAGTTGAACATTAAATCAACGTCAAATCAAATCAAAATTAAATAATTTGACTGGAAATATTCAACGTCCATCTACGTAGCTTAGGACTCTAAATGGAACGACCACATTAAAATAGTTCTGCAAATGTTCATGAGATGGAGCTTACTTAGCAAATATTGTTATCATCGTAATTATAGAAATACAGCACAGCCTCTGCTGTATTTGCAATATTTGCTATATTGCAAATACAGCAGACTCTTATAGAAAATTGTGTACCCCCACGTAAGCAAGGGCTATGAGTACAAACCATTCAACGTTTTTAGACCATTATTTATTATTACTGAACCTGCTGGGACACTGTGGCTAAAATTCAATTCTTATAAGACATAGCCTGGAGTAGCGTTACTAAGATTGCTCATTGCTGCTTGCCTTGCCACCGTCGTCGTCCCTCATTTTCCTCTATCACAGCAAAGCATAATATCTTTGAGGTTTCCCCAGACTTGATGGTTTTTCCTTTTTGGACTCAGATTGTAGTCAGAACTTAATGAAGTGCCTAAATGTGTGTACCTATGGTGTAAGGGTAATGTTAACATAACTAACTCTGAAAGCTTAGCAAAATAGGTTTTCATGGTTACCTTCAAGTTACCTAAATCTGCTGATGTTCGTGAATACAAATTTCCAAAAATAATAATGTATAAAAATATGGCCAGCATCAAGAGTTGTAAGTTATGTAGCTTAGTATACCCGCCTCTATGTACTTAGAAATTGTTACAAATATCAGCCACACGCCTTTTTATTACCCCAACCGCTCGTTCCACTAATCAAATGCTGTTACATTCCTGCTCTTGCGCAACTAATTATATCACAATCCCAGGGGGCTTTGACGTAAGAAAGAAAGTGTTGTCCTTAACCGGCGCTAAGCGCATGCGCGGAATGGTAAGGTCGCGTGCGCATGGAATGCGAAGGGGCGGATCTTGTTCTAAGTAGGGCACACATGACCGTTGCATGTATTTATGAGTAATAAATAATTATTATAGGCCTCTAACCAGTCTCATATTCTACGACACGGTCGTCACTGCCTAGTTATTGACAACCTCCGCGGTGTAGTGGCGCGAGGCGTCTGAGGCGAGAGACTGCCAACTCTGAGGTCCCGGGTTCGATCCTCGGACGGAGACAATCTTGGAAACCAATTTTTAATATTGTCACGTGTCTGGATGTATGTGATCTCTTCGTTAATGTTTCGGATTTCCATAAAACAAGTACCTGCTTACTCTAGTCACTTAGATGCTGTCCATATTTATATATTAGTTATAGACGCTTCATATTTTACAAATCCCGCCTACTCCACTTAAGTTTGACGCATTAGAAGTTTAAGCTTAACAACATTCCTAAATTGGAAGAAAGCTGGACGTAGTGCGGTTTAAATACTTATACGTTTTGTAATAATTTGATGGTATGCGTGGATTTCTAGCTGAGATCTATAGATTAGTAGTCATTCTAGTTATTTAGGTCATCAAATAATATCACAATAAGACAACACTAGGTAAAAAGTTGTACAAAAGATGTATGTAGCTATTGTGACTTCAACTACGATAACCACAGATGAATAGTTTTAAAGTTGAGAAGTGATAAGTACCTAATGTTTGTAATGATTATTTCACAATTTGAGTTTATCGAGCTGTTATAAATTTATATATATAAGTAGGAATCGCAGAACTTAATTATTTTCTATCTTTCTACGGAACCTACCTACCTGATTTAACGCGACGATTGTTAGTTCAAGAATAAAGTAGCATACCAAACTGCTTAGTTGGATTAAGTAGAGGCGACTAAGTTAAGGTGACTAACAAACTCTCATGTATGACCATAGGTCAAGGTGTTGCACCGGTATTAATAAGTTCTTTTGTGCGAGCGCATATTATGACAGCGGCTGCTGAGCGTTTTGTTCGTCGAGGTTTTATGAACAGCTCATTGAATCCATTTGAGATTTAGGTAATCGATAGTGAAGCTTTTAGCTTACTGACTAAGACAACGTTAGATTTGAAGCTATGACATATTTTTTTTTAAGGATAGTAAAGACCATTAGATTATATCTGTGGGGACCTGTAAGGTACTGCAATATTGTAAACCTTGGTCTTGCGAAAATCAGCTTAAAATGTCTTCCGAAGCACGGAGATGCTTGTAAATAGACGTCACTTGTATGGTCAGAATGGTCACCCATCCCAAACATGACCGACCCATAGGCTGCTTAACTTTTAGTATCACTACCAAAGCGCTGCCACCACTGCGCCACAAGCACCTAATAATTATATAAGGTTTTAAGTGTTTTGAACATACGAGCTACAGATCCTGAATACACAATCGTCCTGAACAATCAAGGCAAATCGTTAATGATGGTCATTAAGTAGCTAGATACATTAAATAATAAAAGCGGGCACCGAATGTGGGACTCTTGTTACAGGAGTATCAGTTTCATGTATGTAAGGTGCATTCTATCCTGCACTTTGATTTTCTAGAAGAGAGTACAATGTACCTATGTATAGAAGGGACAGCATCTACCCTCATAGAAATAATAAGGGTAGAGTTTTCCAAACTACGTTAATAAATAAAGTTTGCTACTACACTAGGTAAAAATAATAGAACTATGAAAACGACAAAGTGCACCCCACGCTTTTTACTCTATTGTATTATAAATTAATTTCACTCAGAAATTATTTTCTCTTTTTTAGTTAGCAATAAAAGGGTGTTTTTTGTTTTTTAAACTATTATTTCTTTTTTTAGGTAAAAAGGATAATGGAAAACTCTTATCAAATTATTGCATTATCATCAGTACTTGATACGTATGAAAAATTTCAAATTAATTTGATTTCTGGAAGTTGGTGAAAATTGAGTTCGAAAGATTCCGTTACATACATACCTACAGCCCGAGGTAATAAAAAGCGTGTTAAAAAGCAACATTTTATACTTAGATCCAAAAACAGTTTTCGCCGCGAATATCGAAAAGGCCCTGAAAACATTCCAACGAATGTAGTCGGGCCAGTTTTTAAGTAGTTAGGTAATTACTTTAAGTGATGTCGAAAATAGTATCGACATATAAAAGTCATAATACTTTCAAGATGCTCTAATAAATGTCCATTAGCTGTAAAATGACATTCACATCGCCATATTGATTTTGGTAACTGTGTCAAGGGTACAGAGATGAGAGAGAGAGAGATCAGAGAGCTGATCTATTTACAATAACAAAACAATCAATATTTGCTTGTTAGTGAGGAATGTAATACTTACCTTACTCACGAATACGTGTAATCATGGGTCCTAATGCATAAAAATTACAAGTGATAGTTACAAAGGCTACATAAGAAAGGACACTCAAATGTAGCCAGACAGTTTTTAATAAATAAATACAATGATATTTAAAATAATAGATATGTTACCGTAGCACACAAAATGAAGACGCGAAAACGTCCTAATTAGGACGTCTTGCCTCCAGTCTGGATAAAGCGATACAACGAGTGTGACGTCTCTGTTATTGATTGTGAATCTAGTAAAATGACATCGTGTGTGTTTCGAAGATGTACAAACTATGATAAGAAAGTAAATAAAAGTCAGGGGATCTCGTATCACATGTAAGTAAACAAGATTAATGTTTAAATCATTACATTTTTAATATTTTTACGTAAAATCCTTTTCAAAATACGGTTACAAAGGTGAAAGAGAAAGTAAATCGTTTTTTTAACAAGTGCGACAAGGACACAATGTCCTCGACAAGTGCTCGGTCAAAGATTAACAAAATAGAAACTATAGATGCGATGTCATTGGTTTGATACCTACGGCATACTTGTGTTTTATTCTTTTAGCCTTTTTGTGATGTTAATTTATTGTTATGTACCGAATGCAATTGTATTGGTAGTTAATTAAAAAGTCGTCGAAATTTAGTTACGTAAATAGAAGAAAAGAGGATACATATTAATGTTTATTATGGTATAAATTATTTTTATTAATGTTGGTTATTATTATGACTAACACTTTTTTTTTTGTCTCTCCATTCCAGGTTTACTACCTCTGAGGTTCAACTCCAAGATTGGATTGCAATTGTGAGTGGGCAAAGAAACGAATCAGACTGGAATCCTTCAAAAAGCAATAGAATATGAAGCGACCATTTTAATGCTAATGATAAATATACTTCCAAGAAAGGTCGAACATTGCTTTTAAGAAAATGCAATTCCTATAATTGAGGTTAATAGGTACATACATCTATTTATCAATAGGTACATACATCTAATTATCAACGTTCTTATTCAAACAATAATTACATTTGTACAAACACTTAAATATTAATCATATTCTTTCAGAAATCTGAAGCAAAGAAGACCCTTATCTCACCGTCGAGTCTTGACAACGTTCAGCATACCAGATATAGAAGAAGTTTTAGAAACACCCAGAAAGGCGGCACTTAGAAAACGTGTGCGTAAATTGACATTTGAAAAGGAGCAGTTACAGAAAAAAAGTTATTTGTCAACAAAACAAGTGACTAAAAAAAATGTTTTTTGGTATACATGATTTTGTATTTGTAATAATGTTTTATTTTAAAACCAAACCTTCGCACTATACCGAGTGAATAAAACAATATATAAATAGCATTATGAAAAAATAAATAGTAAAATTCGGTTTTTAGAACGAAATAGAAGGCAGATAGTTCACGTAAGGTTTGTACCTTCTGTTTCGTTGTTTTTATTAGTCTTTGTCAAAGTGCAATGCAGTGCAGTAATTGGTCAAAAAGTGACGTTTAGTTTACACTTGTGCCGAACAGAGAGTTACTACCTATCTCTTTTGTTCTTACTGTTTGAATTATGGCATTCCTTTCACACCATTTATTAATGTGGTTAATAAGAATTGCGCATGTGTGCACTCGCTCTCGATCGGCACAGATTTTCTGTTTGTTTCGTGAGCGTATAGCATATCTATTATTTTAAATATCATTGAATAAATATATAAAAATGAAACCCGTTTTCCTTGGTCACGGCATCACGCGTGAATGGCTGGACCGATTTCACTAATTCTTTTTTTGTTGTATTTGCTATTATTTTGAGAAGGTTCTTACGGAAAAATATTAAGAAAATTTCTCAGAAATATTGAAAAATAAACATTTTTGCTTATTTTAAAAAACGCGCGTAACTAATGTCAATGTCATTCGATGACATTGTTCAATCATTGCAACGCTAAGGCGGTACGAAGTTCGCCGGGTCAGCTAGTAAATAAATAAAAAAGGTACGACCCCCCTTAACGTAGGACGTCCACCGACAAGATGGACAGACGACCTTGTAAAGATCGCAGGATCACACTGGATGCAGACCGCTTGTGATCGATCGATGTGGAAAACTGTGGCGAAGGCCTATGTTCGGCAGTGGACGTCCTTTGGCTGATAATGATGATGATGACTTTTAATATTAGTTGTTCGGTTAAAGCTTTTCAAAATAAAGTGAAGCTTTTTAAAAATACATTTAATTTTCGAAATTAAAATTGACTATAATATTTTTTTACATATAATACAAAAAATATAATACTGTTACGCCGGTGGGCTAGTGCTAAAACTTTGATCGTGTTTTTCCGTGCCTTGGAGGCGTTTTCAGCAGGCTGAAATACCATTTCAGGCCGTTTCAGAGATCCGTGCCTTGGAGGCGTTTTCAGCAGGCTGAAATACCATTTCAGGCCGTTTCAGAGAGTGCTCTAACACATACTAGTTTATCGAAATTTCACCCAAGTTGCCGTTGTTTTCAGGCGCCTGAAACATGTTTTCAGTCCGTTTCAGGCCACCCTCTATCAGATGACGCCATAACCTGAAAACCCGTTTTCAGGCGTTTTCAGGACCCCTTATGGGCCTTTGAAGCCCACTTCAGTATATGACGTAATTTTTAGTAGGAGTGAAAGAGATAGCACGATTAGAGAGAGACAGCTATACTGAGAACATTCCAGAAAGGTGTGACAGAGACAGCACAAGACAGGGATAGCACTATGATGCCGAACATTCGAGAAAGGTATAGGCTAGGCAAGACGGCATTTGGAAGGATCCCGAACAGTCTCGTACTGGGTAGTAGGTACCTACCGAATATTCGGGAGTCCTTGACGGCCGGTATATAAGGAGCCCGGGAATGCGTCCGAGTTAGAGTTTAATTTGGGAAAGCGACGAGTAAACATCGAAGCGAAAACTGCGACAAGAAGATTTGGAGTGCGATATAAGTGTTTGTGTACTAAGTGTTGTAACGTAAAGTGTGAACAATAAATCCTACTCTACTTCATCGGTATAGAAGTGCATTTCAATCTAGATCCCACACCCCTAGAACGTAACATTTGGTGTCAGCATGCGAGGCAATCTCTTGGATACGGAGTTGCCATGGGTCGAAGGAGAACAAGTTACAAGAAGAAGTTGTGGAAATTGGAAAGTTATTGGAAAACTGCCAAAATGATCTCACGAAGGAAGAACTTCTTAAGGCACGTAATTTGCTAAAGCGCTATAGGAGCGTCTTCTCTGCACATGACAGTGATATCGGGAGAACTGGAGTAGTGCAGCACGAGATCGACACCGGAGATATCATGCCTATTCGACAACGACCGCGGCGAGTTCCAGTAGCTCGAGAGAAGGAAGTGGAAGACATGATCGAGGAAATGAGGAGAGATAAAGTGATAGAACCGTCGACAAGTCCTTGGTGTTCTCCAGTAGTCTTGGTGAAAAAGAAGGATGGAACCATGAGATTTTGCGTAGACTATCGTCGACTCAACGATGTGACTAAGAAAGACAGTTATCCATTGCCTAGGATAGATGACACTTTGGACACTCTGCATGGAATGAAATGGTTTTCCACGTTGGACTTGAAAAGTGGCTATTGGCAAGTGGAAATAAAAGACAAGGACAAAGAGAAAACAGCCTTTTCAACCGGTAAAGGACTTTGGCAGTTTAATGTAATGCCGTTTGGATTGTGCAACGCACCAGCAACGTTTGAGCGGTTGATGGAGCAAATACTGGCTGGTCTCCTGGGTGATACGTGCCTAGTGTATTTGGATGACATCATAATTGTAGGCAAAGATTTTGATGACCACCTCAAGAAGCTGGAACAAGTTTTGTCCAAGTTGCGCGATGCTAACTTAAAACTAAGTCCGAAGAAATGCTCATTCTTCAAGCGCAAGGTTAACTACTTGGGACATGTGATTTCATCAGATGGCATCCAGACAGACCCTGAGAAGATAAGTGCAGTTAAGGACTGGCCGACACCGAAAGACAAGACAGCAGTACGTGCCTTCTTGGGACTTTGCTCGTACTACCGACGATTTGTAAAGAACTTCTCAGATATAGCAAAGCCTTTGCACCAGCTGACAGAAGAGAAAAGACAATTCAACTGGGATGATCAGTGTGCAGCAGCTTTCTCAGACCTCAAACAGAGACTTTGTGAAACACCGATTTTGGGATATCCAGACCCAGAGAACGAGTTTGTTGTTGACACTGATGCAAGCAATACTGGCATTGGAGGAGTCTTGTCACAGAAGAAGGGTGATCAGGAAGTTGTGATCGCCTATTTTAGCAAGTCGCTGTCGAAGCCGGAGAGAAACTACTGCGTCACTAGGAGAGAATTGCTGGCAGTCGTCAAAACTCTGCAGCATTTTAGTAAATACCTGCTTGGACGCAAGTTCCGAATAAGAACTGACCACGCTGCTCTAAAGTGGTTGTTAGAGTTTAAGAACCCTGAGGGTCAGGTGGCACGCTGGATCGAACAACTGCAGGAATATGACTTTGTCATCGAACATCGCAGTGGAAAGTCACATGGCAACGCAGATGCACTCTCTCGAAGACCTTGTCCTGATGATTGCAAACACTGTTTAAGGCAAGAGGGTAAGGACTGCGTGAAGATGTTGAGGACAGACACTGTTAGCGAAGAATGGAGTGATGAAGCAATGCAAAAAGCACAACAGGAAGATTGCGATGTAAAGCCCATTTACGATTGGATCAACGCTGGGGCGCCCAAACCAAGGTGGTGTGAGGTAGCTTCGATGAGTACCGTGACAAAGAGCTACTGGGCGCAATGGGAAAGTCTGGTTATGCACAATGGCGTACTGTGCAGGAAATGGGAGTCAGAAAACGGAAAGGATGCTCATCTTCAAGTGGTTGTACCAAGAAAGAGAGTCAGCGATGTTTTAAGATCCTTTCACGACGGCGCTTCCGGTGGACACCTAGGAGTGAAAAGGACTCTGATGAAGATTCGGCAACGTTTTTACTGGATAAACTGTCGGGACGACGTGGAAGACTGGTGTAGGAAATGTACTAGCTGTTCGTCAGTTAAGGGACCACATACACGCAGTAGAGGTGCGCTTAAAGTTTACAACGTGGGAGCGCCTTGGGAAAGAATTGCTTTAGACGTCGCAGGCCCGTTCCCGACCTCTGACCGTGGAAACAAGTACATCCTGGTGGTCATGGACTATTTCACCAAATGGCCTGAGGTATTTGCCATTCCGAATCAAGAGGCAGTCACAGTAGCGGAAACTGTAGTGACTGAAGTGTTTTGTCGGTATGGTGTGCCTCTTGAGATCCACAGTGATCAGGGAAGAAATTTTGAGTCTCTGGTGTTTCAGGAGACTTGCCGAGTCATGGGAATTCATAAAACTCGGACTACGGCCTATCACCCACAGTCAGACGGAATGGTTGAGAGATTCAATCAGACTCTGGAACGACATTTGGCCAAAGTAGTTGACAACCATCAAAAGGATTGGGACAGGCATATTCCGCTCTTTTTAATGGCATATCGGACAGCAGTTCATGAAAGCACGGCCGTAACTCCTGCGTGTGCTAATTTTGGAAGAGAACTACGTTTACCTGCAGATCTTCTGACCGGACGTCCTCCAGATGCACCAAAGACGGTTTCGGAGTATGCAAGTGAACTGCGAAACAGGCTTGATGATGTTCACAGGCATGTTCGTGAACATGGATTGCAGGCCAGTGAGAAGGTGAAGACCAGATACGACCGGAAGTCTAACCAGACGAGGTTTGAGGAAGGATCATTCGTGTGGCTACATAACCCTATGCGTCGAAAAGGAAAGTCACCGAAATTGTCGCCGAGTTGGGAAGGGCCGTACAAAGTAGTTACAAGGATCAACGACGTCACTTATCGGATACAGCGCAACGCACGTAGCCCCTGTAAGATTGTTCATGTGGATCGGTTGGCCAAGTACCATGGAACGAATGATGCTCGGGACGAGCATGTCTAAGGAGGGGGTAGTGTTACGCCGGTGGGCTAGTGCTAAAACTTTGATCGTGTTTTTCCGTGCCTTGGAGGCGTTTTCAGCAGGCTGAAATACCATTTCAGGCCGTTTCAGAGAGTGCTCTAACACATACTAGTTTATCGAAATTTCACCCAAGTTGCCGTTGTTTTCAGGCGCCTGAAACATGTTTTCAGTCCGTTTCAGGCCACCCTCTATCAGATGACGCCATAACCTGAAAACCCGTTTTCAGGCGTTTTCAGGACCCCTTATGGGCCTTTGAAGCCCACTTCAGTATATGACGTAATTTTTAGTAGGAGTGAAAGAGATAGCACGATTAGAGAGAGACAGCTATACTGAGAACATTCCAGAAAGGTGTGACAGAGACAGCACAAGACAGGGATAGCACTATGATGCCGAACATTCGAGAAAGGTATAGGCTAGGCAAGACGGCATTTGGAAGGATCCCGAACAGTCTCGTACTGGGTAGTAGGTACCTACCGAATATTCGGGAGTCCTTGACGGCCGGTATATAAGGAGCCCGGGAATGCGTCCGAGTTAGAGTTTAATTTGGGAAAGCGACGAGTAAACATCGAAGCGAAAACTGCGACAAGAAGATTTGGAGTGCGATATAAGTGTTTGTGTACTAAGTGTTGTAACGTAAAGTGTGAACAATAAATCCTACTCTACTTCATCGGTATAGAAGTGCATTTCAATCTAGATCCCACACCCCTAGAACGTAACAATACGAATGATGATGATGATGACACCCCTTAAAAAAGAATTTACAAACAAGTGAGACATGGATTCACGAACTGAAGGGGGTTTCGTAGGTCCAATTTATGATTTTTCTTACCCGTTAATGTCCTGAACTTAACCCAAAAACAAATTAAATTTAAATGTTAAAACCTAAGGCTGTAACACTGAGGTCTTAGCTTAATGAAATCGACCAATGTGTTACAGATAAATGTGCTATTTGCGATAGCTCTAGGAAAAATTGCACGTCCGTCCCGTCCCGTTCATGTCCCGTCCGGAGCATTTATAAGCTCGTCACGTATGCGGCGACCTTTTGACTATCAGGAATCTAGTGCTGCTAATTTTTTTCTTAAATTATTTATACTAAAAAAAATGCATTGTTCGTCATATTAATTTATTTAGTGTATATTTACATATATTATGTGTATTTATAAATATGTATTCTTTTATAAATTTATTTTATATTTTATATTTCATCTCGTGTCTTATTATTGGTATTATTATTTTTGTGTTTTCTTTTTTATTTTGTCGCATCGCCCACTAATCGTTTCTGCTTAGCCCAAAGGTATGACTGGTAGGGAATGCCCTATTAGGTAAAGTCCACCTTTTGTACATAGTTTTGTAGTGCGTCATCATCATTATCAGCCAAAGGACGTCCACAGCTGAACATAGGCCTTCCCCACAGTTTTCCACATCGACCGATCACAAGCGGTCTGCATCCAGTGTGATCCTGCGATCTTTACAAGGTAGTCTGTCCATCTTGTCGGTGCAGTAAAGCGGGCACTTAACTTAAAAAAATAAAAAAATTGTTTAGAGTGTAGGAACAACTCAGAAATGACTCCAACAGCCTAGGTTTATAACAATTTATTCAAACACCCTTTTAACAATCTAACCACAGACTATATTTTTATTAGACCGTTATAATAGTTTTTAATCAATCTAGCACGTAGCTCACAACGCAACCTTTCGCTACAACTGTGCCCAACCAAGAATGCCCCCTCCCACCGACTTCTATGACTTTTTTTTTAAACCGTTGCACACCGGCACAAATATAAAGTGTTGACACTAATAAAAATTAAAAAATAAGATCAGAATACACCCAAACCTTACAAGACATCCTAGTGTCAGACTAACGATTGAAATGACGTCGGCAGGGGCGTCGCACAGGGAAGTGGCCTCTGGCCGATCAGATAGGATACAAGACGGTGCCTTGACCCACGACCTTTGGCCAGCAGATGAAAGGCTGCCCATTCACGTGTTATTGGCTATTGTTGTCCATTGAAATTGAGAAATGATTTGCTCCTGTCTCAATTGTTAAAAGAATGAACGTGTGTAAATATCTAACTTCATGGAAGCAAGTGAAGAATGATAAAACGAAAAAAAAACATGTAAAACGAAACAAATAATTAACCAACTGTTTGTTTTTATTGCTTAAGTTTTTCTGAAATTTCATGTCACTGTAAGTCCAAAATGCAATACTTAAGTTTTATTTATTACTAGCTGACCCGGCAACCGTTGTTTTGCCATTTATTTATTTTTATCACTTAGAGGTATGAAAAATAGATGTTGGCCTATTCTCAGACCTACTCAATATGCTCACAAAATTTCATGAGAATCGGTCAAGCCGTTTCGGAGGAGTATGGCAACGAAAACTGTGACACGAGAATTTTATATATTAGATAATAAGATACTAATAATAATTAGATATAGCCCTCTAATCATTTTTAATATTTTTTGCAATACCCAAACTGAAAGGGCTACTAAGTTATAAGTGCAATTGTCTAGCACAAGATGTAACACTTAGTTGGCAAATAAAAGAATATGAATATGAACATTTGAGAAATAGGTGCTAATAGAGGCATATTAACTCATAGTGTTTATTGAATCTGTAAATCTTCTAAATAAATAATAAGTAAATAAATGAAGGAATAGTGTGAATGATACAATTTGCTAAAGGCTCGAGTGTAACAGAGAAACCTTACCTAAGAAAATTTTCTTTAGTGTGACAACTTATTTGTCTGCTGACAACTTATTTGATTTTACAAACCTACTAAGGGTACAACACTTGCACAATACGATGTATGACACTTGGAAGTTTCAGTAGGCGTTTCCGGAAATGAAATAAATAAAAAGTAACTAAAATCGATATTGCGGAAACTGTAAATCGATTAATTGATCGATTACATAATTAGATTCGCAGGACGTAAAATATGAACCTGCAAAGTTCAAGGTTTACTGAGATTAGATCTTGAAGTCGTAATAAAACATAGCGTAGCCTATAATATTGGTGATTATACCAAAAGTTATACTAATAGCTAATGCTAGCAATAAGATATGATTAGTTCGACTGTTAGATAAATTGACTAGATATCAGAAAACATTATTTGTCTTATAATTTCGGATTGATAAATGCTTAAGTACCCGGAAAAAATCTTAGTAGTATCGACGAAATTATATGTGGCATTTTAATCTTAATTTTGATTAAAAAACAATGATTTAAAAAGCTCTTAATGCCTAAGAGCTTTGAAACTTTGCATGCTTGATAAACACTTAACAAATGACATTTCATTGATAATAATCATGATTCATTCAGCAGTCACCTCCTCAAAAAAATAAAACACAACCAATACCTCAACCACTGTTTAATCCCTCTACCTCTGCGTCCTCTGTCGGCACCAAATGCCAAAGATCGACGAGGGCAGCCGCAGCTGGTCCTCATTGGAGTACTTCAGGTACAACGTCCTCAGCACCAGCAGCAGCACAAAGAGGACGCCAGTGAGTAGGATGAGCTGGTACAGCTGCACGCTGGCAGCCTCGAGCTGGCGGTTGCCCTTCGTCTTCATGTAGATGGACCTCTTGATGCGGTAGAATCGGGTCGTCTTCCGACCAAAGTTAAACATTTAGACGTGTAGTGTGGGTAGTATCACATAATATGATGCTTTCGGAATCTGGAAATGGGAATACATGTTTGTTACTTTACAGGGTTGGAAAGTGCCAAACCTGTAAAGGTTTTAGCAGTTCTCAAGAGTGGTACTCATTTTCAGCGTCATTTATAGTCCTATAAATCATATTTTACATGGTGAAATTAAAAAAAAAGTATTTATACCCCATTGATTCGGGGCTAAGGATACAGTCTGCAAAGTTCTTGCATGCAACCAAACCTGCCTAAAAATCGGGGAGGCTGACACTCGGAGAATAAAGACTGCTTTATAAATAGTAGTTTTAACCGAGGCAATGCCCGCCAGGGGGTGTTAACACTGGAGGTGTTAGCACCGAGTTTTTTAAATCTACGTACATCTTAAACGTACGCAGTGCGTGACTGGCTGTTAAAATTTTAAGATATTTTAAGTTAAGGCTTATTTTCTGATTCTGATGCATTAGATGCTAGCACTCACATCAGCTCAGGCTGCCATTCACGTGCCCTCAGGCTTCAAGTACATCAGGTACAGAGATCTGAAGATGACCGCCGTGACCACAAGCACCCCGGTCCATGCCACGATGGCGCACAGCTGCAGCTCGTAAGGGTTTAGCTCGTTGTCATTGCAGGACTTCAAGTGAAACATGCGACGGATCACATCGAACCTAGAAGAGCAAAGACATCAAATTGCACCCATTTTTAGAGGTATTTGGACTTTACTAAATTTAAATAAAGATAACAGAAATTTACACCAGAACAAGTCTGAAAATACGGTCGAATATTGCTAATGCCTTTAGCTGAAGACTTTGGTATTCATTAAAATGAAACAACTAATTAGTGTTATTATTTGACTAGCTCTTAAGTTTGTAAGATTCATTTAAATATTTGAAAGAAAACCACTTTAGGCAAAAAAAAGGAAAATTACGAAACTTACATTCAGCTCATACAATATAGTAATAAAACGCCTACTTATAAACTAAATTTAGGCCTAACCTTTTTTTTAAACTTATGAGAGGCTCAGGGTACAACCATAAGAATAGATAAAAATTACGTAGAAGCGAAACTCCCGCACCAAACGTAGTCAAGGTCATTTCATAGCCAACTGTCAAACGAGGAACTAAGCGGACAAGTCAGTCAGGGATGGTCCAGGTCACTTGAACGTCTGCAGTTGTTAGCGTTGCTACCGAACCTCGTCCGACATAGTTCTTATTTTTAGAAACGATGAAAATGCCACAAGTCTTTTGTTTATATGTTAAAGTTTTTACGAATACTGAGTTTTGAAGATTTTTTTGTAATTTCACAATGGTGAAATATTGTTGTGTAAGAGGGTGTAAGTAGGAGTATAGAAGAACGCGATGATAGTTTTAATTGCCAAGAATGAGCAATGGTAAGTGATAATTTAGATTACGTACGATGTCCTCTCGCTAGCAGGTGACAGACATGTTAATGCGCACTAATGTTTGAACAGTGCGGGGATCGAACCCGCGACCTCTTGGTTAATAGTCAACTTCTTGACCATTACACCAAAGTGGTCGTCCGGTTGTCTTATGGTACAGCCTAGTGCGGCTTTATAACACCAAGCAGTAAGGTTGGTCAGTCTCTTGTGAATTAGGCTTTCACCACTCTTCGCGATCTTGAAGAAAGAAGCCTGACACTAAAGAATCTAACCACTAAGGATAACTTTATAGTCTTAAAGGCAATATTTGTCTACCTTCGAAAAGACAAAACACTTCAAAAAATCTTTTTGGCTCTGGTCATCGGATTACCCTGGATTCGAACCCCGACCTTTGGAAGTCCTAAGTTTATTTGTCTACCTTCGTCTTTTGGGTTCTTCTTGCTGTGGTAGAGTCAGCAGCCGCTTCCTTACAGTCTGCACCAGATCGGACATGGTCATCGGTGCGCATAGTTTCAGAGTTACGGGCCCATCGTGGAAAACAAAAAATTTACTGTAGATTTTAGACTACAACATTGGTGACGAACGGGAAATGTTTCTGTGGATTATTGTTGATTTAACATTTTGACAAGTTTGATTGACGCTGTCGTTGGTTTGTCTTTTTTAAAGTTGACGGATTTACTGTTTATGTGTATATATGCGTGAAGTTCTTATATTTTACCAATATCTTTGCTTTATTTCTTTTAGTTTCGGGGAAAAAAACTCGTAGGTATAATTATGTACGTTAATAGAGTATGAAACATTTGTTGTTAAAGTAGTATAAGCAAGAACAACAGAATGTGAATGATCTGTTTGGTCATAACAAATATAGCATGAACCTATGTATCAAGATGATAACAATAAAGTGATTCATGTTCAAAGATACGTTAAATGTTTTGTTAATTATACTCTCACGCTTATATTTAACCAATTTTATAGAAACATAGGCATGCGAAACTTCAATATTTTTAATCTTTGTAATACCTATTACAAAGATTTCTCCGAAACAAATGCGCAGATTCTATCATAGAGCCTAAACTGCGCATTGCAAGGGCCTCCAACGCGCATCGTTTGCTCTCGCGATTGTTACAGCTAAAACAATGCCATGCTGTGGTCAGTGATCAGGGCTGAACGAAGGGAAGCAGTTCAAATAATTTAATTAAATCTAAACAAATGGTATCAGTGAAATCTTCCCGACTTTTTAGCAACGTTCTGAAGAGCTAATGGTTTCTTATCGTTTTTTTATTTTTATTGGTTTGGTTGCCGGACCTAGCGCGTTGATGTCTTTTGTATCGAGATTAAAAATGTATAGTTAAAGCGGTTTAATTTGATAATGTCGCTTGTTTTTTGTAGAAATATACATAAAAATACTAATATTTAATTGAATTGACTGTGAATTAGAAACATTGTTGTAATTCTGTTAAGAAAAGTTGGTTAAAACTTTTTTGTTATTTATTTATACATTTATAAATGGCAGTGCAAGCACAATTTTACTTCTGACTGAAAATAAAGTTTACTGCTCTTCTATAGAAAGTATGTGTCCGTTATGAATAACAAAAACTTTTGTTGCATATTGTGGTGATAGCTTATTTCTACTTCATGATGATAAATGTCTAGTTTTGTGTTACTATATTGGGCTTACTTTCTAAGTCCATCTCTGGATCACACGAATTTGTTATTGATGCAACTGCAGACGGGAAAGTAACGCAGACGACTGCCATTATACTCGTAGTTAGATATACTACAGTAACATTATAAGAACAGTCGTAGAGTTTCTGAATAAAGCTAAAAGTGCTTTGGTTAAGTACATACTCGTACATTTGGAACTCAAGTAATCTTCCATTCCATTATGTATAGTTTCAAAACAAAATGTTGCCAACGGAATATTGAAATAGCGCAGCTTTCTATCACTGAAATCAATTTAAAATGAGATACGATTGTAGTAACACACATAATTTGCAATTATTTTAATTAATACTTTCTTATTAGCACATTCGAGTAGGTATGTGGCAAATGCATTATCAAGTAAACCAAATGTAGTCCAATCGCGAAATATGTACCAATACGCTGTTTACCCAGCTAAAGATGCTACACAGGAAAGTATTTTTGCAAAACAGTAGTCCTTGACATATCTGGAACAGTCCAAAGCTGTGGCGACACTGGTTTGTCAAGAAAGATAGCGTCAATGTAGTCTTTAGTTACAATGTAGTAAGGATTAAATTGCGACAATGTGGGTGAATTAATAAAACTTGTAACGTTTCACTTGCGATGCTGCCCGCGGTGGTGCTATTCGCTTCGGTTGAAACGTATCGTAAGAGTTCTTTGGCTGAATAACAAATTGCTTTTGCCTCGACGCGATGTATGTTTGACATCTGTCATGCGGTCACAGATTTTGGCGCCAGTAATGTTTGAACAGCTGGTTACGGTACGGTATTTGGTTACTGTAGTGGAATACTGAATATCAGAAACGAGACTATAGTTATATAGATCTGGAAAGTTGGGCAGTAAGATCAGAAAGATGGGGTTGAAGTAGAAACCGGGACCTAGATATAAAATTGTTTTTCACATAGTAAAAAAGTTGTAAAGTTTTGAAAAGTTTTAGTGAGTAAAGAAACTGGATTAAGGTGACACAAGGTGCCAATTTAACATTAACAGTTAGAAATGTGACCACTTTGTACTTGGGTAATCTTCGAATGCAATAAATCAGTTTACTGTACCAATTTAGATACAGTAAAGATAAATAATATTTCGTATTCGTTTATTGGTCACCTTTTACTTTTTAATTTATTATAACTAGAACTGTAAATAATATTTTAATATTGTAGATGACAATGCAATTATTTGTAAGCAGACATTGCATCGAGTTTCTTATTATGTTTTATTAAATTCAATAAAGTGAGTGTTACGGAGTTGGTATTCCAACTCCGTAACACTCACTTTATTGAATAGGTGGTTCTATGTTCCAATTGCCCCTTCCTGGGCCCCAGGCTTCCGACCCGGGGGTGTGTCGCCCGCTTAAGGGGGCCCGAGACGGCGTTGCGCGTGTTCCCGCGCTTCGTCTGTTGTTTCTGCGACGGGGTCGAGTTTCTCTCTCGTCTCAACACCGGTAGGAGCTCGCTGCAAAGTGGGGAATTGCGGTGAAAGCCTGTGCCCTATCGGCCTACGGTAAACCAGCCACGTCCCCGACTCACATGGCACCGGAGGGCATCGTCAGGTTTGTAGTGGGTAGGCGGGTTTTCTCTCTAAGGCCTGGAGTCCCACATAACCTCCAGCTACACCAGCGGCTGGCGGGTATGCGTAACATTTCCCTGAAGATAAAAAAAGTGGATCTACGTTGAATGTGTCTAAAGTAAGCTAGAACTTTACTCGTTGCTCAGTTTGAAAAAAATAGTTACCAGCTATTCGAGAACAACTGTTTAAACCGTGGTCCACAACAGTGGCGCCAGCCGGCTATCAACTTCCCGTAACTCTATATTCCGCGTGAGATATTGTATTAACTGCTGCATATAATATACTTTTATTTATAATTCTGGCCATATTTTTTTCGTCCAGCATCTGTCACGACGTGGTTCAGTGTGCACGACTCGAGCAGGCCGTGGGAACCCGCTGGAGCGTGGAGATGAAAATGTAATTGAAACTTTTTGTACAAGATCATTAGCGATACTTTTTACACAAGGTCGCTGAAAGGGATTTGAATTAAAAGGGCTTTACGTACAGGCTACACAGGGTGTGATAGTTTTTGAAAGAGAACATTGCTGAATAGACATATTTACTGCAATAAGTATTCAGAAGTAAATAATAGCTAAAAAATATCAGAACATAAGAATCACACTTTATTTCATCACACATTTCATTAATCACACACACACACACACACACACACACACACACACACACACACACTCACACACACACACACACGAACATACACACACACACACACTAAGTATTAAATTATAAGTTTGTTTAAAGTTGCAATGTAGTTAAATTCTTTATAACCTTCAATAAATTATATAAGATTTACTTTTTGTGTCTCCGAACGACATCGAGTGAGGAGAGTGCTGGCGCTCTGTATTACAGGCCCCCAAGCCTAGTTCAGACTCCAGTTCTCTTGTGAGATCAAATCAATTTCACCCATAAAATGTAATCTTCATGTACTGTGATGGTTGTGATACAAGAATATTTTTTTTCGCAATTAAATCATTTTTGTCGACATCCAAATACTAAAAAAACCTAAATCATTGTCATCCGGTATGTTCAACCTTGCAATGTGTTTTATCGGCCTTTAATCGATACCAATTAAAGTAAATTTAACACTCAACAGTAATTTTCTACCATGTTTAGAGTTCCTGAGTAAAAAAGCTCACATCGGAAACGCATTACTTACTTATATGTTGCCATTATTGAAAACAAATCAGCCCACTCAAGTAATTTTGTAAGACAATTACCTAAGCTAAGCAAAATGGCCAAGTGTGAGGGCAAGGCCGCGTTTGTCCGGCTGTCTGTCCGTCACCTTCGTCATGCGTCAATGGATTAAGTATAATAGGATATAACAATAAAATACATACCTAGATCAACTAATGTAGTTGGAAAAGAACGCAGCAGGCACCAAAGTTCCAAATCGCAATAAACTCTTTTACTAGAAATTCAAAATATACAAACTGAAAGCACGAAACGACATAACGTCGTCTTCATATTCAAGAAATAGCTTTCATGTCTTAAAAATAGTAGAAGGAAACCTAAATGTTTCGTTAGCGAATGGGCATTAGTCTCAAGAAAATTAGATCATTATTTTAAAGATTGTATTAAAGTAGCTTTATTGTATACGAATTTGAATTTACCATAAAATTGTAACCACTAATAGGTAAGTCAGTATTTTTTGGATAGAAATATGAAAATTAGATTGCTAGTAAAATTAACTTTCACAGTTATTTCCGGTTTTATGTCAGAGTGCTACTGTACCTTTTTATACAGGGTGGCCCATTTATCGTGGATCAAACGAATCAGGGTGGTAGAAGAGGTGATTTCCAATAAAAAATCTTTCTACAGCATGGTCATAACTTAATTGCATAAATGTTATGGTCATTTTTGTTTTTTTTAAATAAACTACCGTTTTTTGTACAATTTAATGAATACAGAAAAAAGTTGATAAAAAACAACAAAACAAAAGGTGTTGTATTATGACTAGATAATGTATCATTACAAAAAAAAATGAATTGCAGCTCTGGGTGCCAAATTTAAAAAGCAATCCATTTTTTCTTGTCAATTTTGAAGGATTACAAAAAATTACTACTCTCTTTGAGAACACCCTGTGAAAAAAGAATGTACTACAGAAAAGTGACCCTATATTAAAAAAACTTGCTGATTTAATGCTGATTGAAATGAGGTATTACACTTTAGTGTCAGTTTTTTATTTCAGGTTTTATGCGAGTTTTTTTCATGTCAAGGAGCAAATTTTACGAGCAAAATTAACGTAATTGTCTGAAGGCACGTCTGTTATTCATGATTTGTACTTTAGCAGTCTCGAGATTTTGTCGTAATTCTTGTTCAGTGTTGTTCTCTCTTTGATATTACCACTTCTTTGAAATAGCCCCAAATAAAAAAATCTAATGGATTAAGGTCGGGCGACCGGTTTCAGTTTATCATAAACGGCAAGTTGTTTGTGCGTTGGATTGCTAGAACTGCTTTGTACTTTTCAAACTTGCTGATTTAATGCTGATTGAAATGAGGTATTACACTTTAGTGTCAGTTTTTTATTTCAGGTTTTATGCGAGTTTTTTTCATGTCAAGGAGCAAAGTTAGAAAGGAAAATTTGAATAAAAATTATGTCGGTAATTAAAAAACCATATTGAAATAAAAGAACAAGAATTATGAGTTGATAATTTTATTAAATATTTTTTTTACATTAAATGTTCAAAATTTCTACCTCTAACTATTATGCAAAGTCTGCACCGCCTAATAAAATTGGCACGTAATCGTCTGAAGGCACGTCTGTTATTCATGATTTGTACTTTAGCAGTCTCGAGCTTTTGTCGTAATTCTTGTTCAGTGTTGTTCTCTCTTTGATATACCACTTCTTTGAAATAGCCCCAAATAAAAAAATCTAATGGATTAAGGTCGGGCGACCGGGGTGGCCGCGCAATAGCTCCGCCTCGAATCGAGTTGTTAGTAAACTAAAACCGGTCGCCCGACCTTAATCCATTAGATTTTTTTATTTGGGGCTATTTCAAAGAAGTGGTAATATCAAAGAGAGAACAACACTGAACAAGAATTACGACAAAATCTCGAGACTGCTAAAGTACAAATCATGAATAACAGACGTGCCTTCAGACAATTACGTTAATTTTGCTCGTAAAATTTGCTCCTTGACATGAAAAAAACTCGCATAAAACCTGAAATAAAAAACTGACACTAAAGTGTAATACCTCATTTCAATCAGCATTAAATCAGCAAGTTTTTTTAATACAGGGTCACTTTTCTGTAGTACATTCTTTTTTCACAGGGTGTTCTCAAAGAGAGTAGTAATTTTTTGTAATCCTTCAAAATTGACAAGAAAAAATGGATTGCTTTTTAAATTTGGCACCCAGAGCTGCAATTCATTTTTTTTTTTGTAATGATACATTATCTAGTCATAATACAACACCTTTTGTTTTGTTGTTTTTTATCAACTTTTTTCTGTATTCATTAAATTGTACAAAAAACGGTAGATTATTTAAAAAAAAACAAAAATGACCATAACATTTATGCAATTAAGTTATGACCATGCTGTAGAAAGATTTTTTATTGGAAATCACCTCTTCTACCACCCTGATTCGTTTGATCCACGATAAATGGGCCACCCTGTATTTGATAACGTAAAGTCAAGTCATAGATCACGTTTTCTTAAATAGCCTAATAGAATCAATTAATCTAAATGCGTGAATTATAAGGTTAGGACAATAAAGTTTATGTTTTAGCCATTATTATTATTTAAGGTGTAGTTTTTGTTCTACAAAAAAATGATATAGATAGATTATTAAGTAATAATAATAATAAGGCGGCAAATTGAAATTGTAATAATTTGAAATTTAATATGAGTAGATAAATAAATAAAAAAACCCTTCATTTTTTGTGATCGTCGTAACTAATTGACATATATACCAGGATATGGTCTGTTATTCTTTAAATAGGTAGGTCACTTACATGAAATTTCGTTAAAAATTTAAGTAGTCACATTACGACTACCGAAACATCCAAGGTCGTTCCAAAAACATTCTTTTTCTCTCCAAAAGTCCATTCAGTGAAATGGAACTTGCTGCTATTGGCGGTCGGCGCGACCTTGACATGCGCGGGCGCAGTAAAAGTGAACCGAAACGCAGCTGATCTATATTTTATGACAACCGTGAGGTTAAAGGGTTATCATATCGATTAGGTAGGTATTTGGTGGGCTAATTGAAATGATTTGTAAATCAGGTCTAATTTTGTTGAGTTATTAATTGACCAGTAAGGTTAGTAAAGGTGGCGATAGCACGTTTTGGTAAAAAGAAGATACCAGTAGGCCAAAGGTACTCTACTCTTGTTTTCATTTCAATTAACTTTTGGTATTCGAAAAATTGCCGCCCTGTCTCATCGATTTTTCCATCGAAAGAATGGGAAATAAATACTGTAAAGTGGAATGACAGTACTCCTGAATGTTAGAAGCAAAAACTGTTGTACACATCTAAACCTTCGAATTTAAGACCTCCCCTATTCCAGTCTCGAACGTTCCATCTGAATTAATGTTGTCTGACGCAAAACAATGCGTTTAGCATGCGCATGCGACGCGTCGTGACGCAACGTAACGAATGAGACGTGTGCTAACTGTTCTACTAGTATTGCGGGTTATTAAGTAACAGTAACGCCTCATTAGATGAGCAGTTGTGGGGTAAGTATGTTAGTGACAGTTTAGGAGAGGAAGTTCCTGCATAAAATGGTATTGCTTTAGAGGACTTCCACCTCATGGTCACCTGGGTGGAATGGGTGTTGGAGAAATGGAAAAATTCAAGTTTCTTTATTTGCTTATAAATAGGGTAGATTACATAAAATTCTGGTCATAAATACATAAAATAGAGCTTTGACCTATTAATCCATATAAAGTTGTATGCAAATATTTAAATAATACATTTATGGAAAAATAACTGATTAATTGATTTTATTGAAATGTCAAGAGTAGAAGTTATATTTGTACGTCAATTCTCTCACAAAATTCTTATCAAATAATTTACATTTGAATGGTGACAAAGCACTTTCATGATATGGAAGCAAACAGTCTAAGTTTTCACGAATAGCTACAGGCTAGGCAACTTAGTCGTTACTCGTCCATATAAAATGTTAGGTAAAGGTTTACTCTACATAAAATTACTTCAAAGACCATTTTGGGCATTCAAAGAAACTGATTTTTACCTTGGTACTTTTTGACTTTAAATTCAATCTAATTTAATATCTTTATTGCATGTCACATAGAGGTAAGATGTTATCAAATAAACAGAACGAAGCAAAGATTGCAAAAAATAAAATCGCAGCATAGTATTCCTGCGAGCTTTCAATTTTTTTGCAATTTATTACCCCCTTCTATTCGGCTTTGTTGTATTCTGTTAAAAAAGTCTAGTACCGGAAATATAATATAAAGAACAGAATGGAACGTTTTTTAAACCTTATTCGATACATCATGACTTCCAACGTAACCGCAGGTGTTTTGGCCACAAATCAATCGATTCACATAACTGAATGTAACCGCACATGCCACAGTTTGATAATTGCCACTAATTGCGCTGAAATAGTTCTCAGGCGATTAATCGCTCGGAATCTCCGTGATGCCGCGAATGTGCAGGCCACAGCACAACAGGATACCCATTTTTGTTTAAAAATCACTTTTATTACAACCGAGTAAGATGCCGGTTTTTTTATCTTGATGTGCTGTCGTGTAACTCTGTAAGTCCGGTACGCGGCGTCGTTCCGGAATCCGTGTAGTTGTTTTTTAAAGTGAACTGGAGAATAAATCATACTGAAGGCCTTGGTACGAACATAACTTATTGATATGTTTTTTATGACCTACTAGCGGACTCCGCAGAAGTTGTCCTGCCCGTTGTTTCCTTTACATTTTTCTCCGTACTTTAAGGAAGCATCATCATATCATCAGCCTATATACGTCCCACTGCTGGGCACAGGCCTAACCTCAACTATGAGGTGGTGCGAGCCATACTCTACAACGCGGGCTCAGTGCGGATTGGTGTATGTTAAATATTTGGGTTGGGTGACCATTCTGGCCATAAAAGTGACGTCTATTTACAAGCATCTCCGTGCTTCGGAAGGCACGTTAAGCTGTTTGTCCCGGTTAATATCGATAGATATTAGTCGTTAAGCCTGGCCGGAGGCCCTCCGGCGGCTTAATAATATCTGACAGGAAGGGTGGGCACTTACCTTACTGTAAGGAATATCATAAAAAAAGAATTGGCCACATTGGTCTAGGCGTTCTTGAGTTATGCGCTTACCAACACATTTTGCGATTCATTTTTACATTGTATATTGCGCCGCAGTAGTCATCGGTGAGCGACAGCAATGACTATGCATATTCTTTGGTCAATTATAAGAAATAATTATATAGAGTTGAGTTTTTGACTTTTTTGAATCGTATGTGCCAATAAAATATAATGACAAAAAGTTGTCGGAATTGCGAATTGGCGTAACATAAGGAAAGTGTGGTGGTCGTCACCTTTGACCACTACGGCGTTCAATGTGATATAAATATACTACTACTTAGTACGAGAGATGATCATCATAACTATCAGTGGTACCATTAGGCAACCACTACAAATACTGACTGCCTCGTTGGTGTAGTTGCAAAGTTTCTGCCTTACATCCGAGAGGTCCTGGGTTTGTATCCCAGGTCGGCCCAAAATTGTTTCTGAAATTTTCTGTCATGACTTTCTCAAAAACAGCTCGCAGTCGGGAAGTTGGCGGTGTTACACCCCCGTGCCTTGGAAAGCACGTTAAGCCTTTGGTCCTGCACCTGATCTCTCTCCGGTCATGTTGGTTTGCCGTCTCACTGAACTTTGAGAGTGATGAAGCAGTGAGTGTACCTGTGTATTGCGCTTACACTGATCTTTGTTGAGATTGGCCGCCGTGGTCAATCGGCAATCAAAGAGATCAGCCAACTACGCAGGAGATATTATAGTGCACAAGCGTGAGTAAGCGTGATGTAAGGCAGAAACTTTGCCACTACACCAACGCGGCAGTCATCTGCGATCTATACTTGGTCATCAGTTCATCTTACCGATGGACGCCTTACGATTAGCGTTTTGTTAAATGGTCTCTTATCGAGACTTTCTGCCCCAACGGATATAATTTTTTTGCGCAACAGTAAGACGTATAGTTTATCATAAACTGACTACAGTGAGACTTGCAGTTTATCATAAACTGACTACAGTGAGACGTGCAGTTATCACAAACTGACTAAATTGATTCAATGTCAAACGCTTTAAAAATGTTCGATAGTTACAGGGAACTCTAGTCAGAATATTTGTTTAATGTATTAGGTACCGGATAACACGTAAGTAAAAAATAAACTTAATAAGCAAAAGCGGAAACGGCCTAATTGCAAGCTAATGATGATGCTAAGATGCTTCGGCTAGTAAAGCTATTAACACACTGTAAACACCACAAGTAATAATTAATTATGATTCAACTGAGATGCGAAATTCCGAGACAAGCGCCCAGCTGTATGTAAACCTATTACAAAGTAATCAGTGCCTAGGTAATGTTATTAATTTATAAGCCAAGAGCTTAGCATCGCTGTAACTATGTTATTTACGCAGAAAAAAATAAACTCGTATGAGTATTTCTATTGTCACAGAAAAGCTGTTTTCTGTAGTAATATTTTAAATGTTAGTGTATTTTATATTATACAGGATGTCCAGGAATTAATGGATAACCCTTTAACTGCGGGTAGCTTGACCGATGCCCTACTGGTAAAAAAATATGACCTTAGTAAAAGTGTCACGGTTTTCAAAATATCGCCCAGAGACAATTGTATGAAAGTGAGAAATTTTTCACAATCTTTTTTTTGTATTTTTTTTTTCTTATTCACAGGCACTGAAATAATGTACTCATTTTATGCGCCAGCTATTTAGATGTATTTAAAAAAAACAGAACTCAAAAATGTTGCAATGGGAGATTTTTTTTTCATAAAATTGTCTCTGGGCGATATTTTGAAAACCGTGACACTTTTACTAAGGTCATAATTTTTTTACCAGTAGGGCATCGGTCAAGCTACCCGCAGTTAAAGGGTTATCCATTAATTCCTGGACACCCTGTATTTATGTTTATCATATTTTGTTTTAAGTTGAATTTAATAACTATTTACAGAGTTTGGAATCAGTTAATTATGACATCAATATTATCACGCGGTTAAACAAAAATAGATAAACGTACCTAGTCATCTCTCAAGAAGAAGAGTAGAATTAGTTTATTTAAGCTTTATTTCACAACAAAACTATAAACAAAAGGTGAACTTAAATCTATTAGTTGTCTTATATTACGTAAATCAAAGCTTTAAGTCAGCTTTTTATTTTATTTAGCAAGCTCTTAACTTATTTCTCGCGCTTTTGGCCTGAGTCCAGCGCATATTAGCTCCTCAGCTATAATCTGCGTAGGAAAACGGGCATAATTCTGTTTGCATAAGGACGAATGTACTCGTATTCCTGAACTAGTATGACAACCAGGTATGTCTTGCAATGTGTTACATAAGCCGTCGTAACAGTGACCACCTCGGTCCAGTAAATAGGTATAGGTAATTAGACAAGCTGAATAAAATTCATTAACTCAACCAGCGCACGTAACGCAATGAATATTCAGTTTAGGAAGAATTTCATTAAAAACGGCGAGGGAACTGGTAAATAATAAATTCTAATTGTTAATTTACTTTATATTTAGCCTGTAGCAGCTATTTTTTTTAAGTATGTTTTAATTTCACTTTGTTACTGTAAATGAGTGTGACTGTTTTTTGTAGCGCGTTTTTTGCCAGCTCAAGTAAATTAGCGAAACGTACACAAAACAAAACAAAAAGTATTTCTTTACGGTAGTATAAGTCTTCACTACATATTATAAAGCAAAGTAGCTTCCAATCCAGTGTCTGTCTCTATGTCTGAATCAGAATCAGAATAATTTATTTCGCTTAAAAATGGTACAGAGATGTCATAAAAAGTACAAAAAGATCGCACATTTCACCAGAGTTTGGCGTGCAAATTAAAACATATAACTAGTATTTAATTAATATAATTGTCAATTCCCTCATAATATTACATATTAAATCTCTGTGTGTATGCTTATATCTTTAAAACTACTAAACAGATTCTGATGCAGTTTTTTAAATAGATAGAGTAATTCCAGAGGAAGGTTTATATGTATTATAATTACATGCTTAATATATTAGAAGACCGAATTCCACGCGGGCGAAACCGCTGGCGGAAAGCTAGTTCTCTATAATTAGGCTCATATTTTTAGATTGTTACATAAGTCTTTAGAATGAATATCAAATTAATAAATCAAAGTACAAGTCAACGACGCCTTGTTTCGTTTTCGGTGAGGATATTAAAAAACGAATTGTAATAGTGAAGCAATGGGTTTATATTGTAACGAGACGAAGCTAAGTTAGACTGCCTCGTTGGTGTAGTGACAAAGTTTCTGCCTTACATCCGAGAGGTCCTGGGTTCGAATCCCAGGTCGAGCTAAAATTGTTTCTGAGATTTTCTGTAATGAATTTCTCAAAAACAGCGCGGAGTCGAGAAGTTGGGGGTGTTACACCCCCGTGCATCGGAAAGCACGTTAAGTCGTTGGTCCTGCGCCTGATTTTTCTCCGGTCATGTCGGGTTGCCGTCTCACCGAACTTTGAGAGTGATGAAACAGTGAGTGCACCTGTGTATTGCGCTCTTACTAATTGTGCACTATAATATCTCTTGTGTAGTTGGCTGATCTCTGTTGAGATTGGCCGCCGTGGTCGAAATCGTCCAGGAGGTATTTACGAAATTACATTTAGGGAGAAATGTTAGGAATTTATCGCCTAGCATTATATGGATAACTCAGTAAGGGCGTGTTTTTAGATAGGCATGTCAATTTTTTTATTCACTTAGACAATAGTGATTTAGCTATTGACATATTTATAGTGTAGGTACCTGAGGGCAAATTTTATATCCACCATTCGTAAAGAATGTGAGTTACCTATGATAGAAATAGATAGAGGTGTGAAGATAATTAAAATTAACATTTTGTAGAAAAATCCTCACGGTGTCTGTACCTAGGTATACTATAACTAACTGTAGTATATCCTATACCTAGGTATAGGACTAAAGTTCCACGGTAGCTAAAAGATCAAACTTCACACTAATATTTTAAATATGAGTGTTTGGATATTGGGATTTTCGTCCGTCAATCATTCTAAACTTACTAAAAGGATTTCGAACAAATTTGGTAAACAGATAGGGTATGAGCTGACTTGGGTGATAGAACACTTTTTATCCCGATTAAGAGATTATCTCCCTTGAGATAAAAAATAATTTTAATGTGAATATTCATTCGTATAACATGAACCGGTGTGTATGCCTATCTCTCTCACTCTCTCTCTCTCTCGCTCTGTCTCGCTCGCTCTTAGGCGGGTTAACTGTGCTCGAGTGGAAGGGACGCGTGCCTTTCACTTTTTAAGTCTGTCTCACTCGCTCTTAGGCGGGCTAACCATGCCCGAGTCGAAGGGACGCGTGCCTCTCACTCGCTCTCATTGTGAGCGCGGAACGTGAGCGGAGCAGCGTAACGCAGTTTCTTGAAGTGTCACCCGGCAAACCAATTTATAAGACGTTGTCACGTCAAAAAGGATTCTTGGCAAGTCACATATTTTTTTTCTAAGAACAACGGACAGAAGAACGTCTACGGGGTTGTCTAGTTAGATACTAAATGAAACTCTGTTGGCGTCTTTCACCCTGAACGGATATCTAGAACTTTCTCAAAAGTTATCTGTCATAGCTCATTAGTAGCAGTGTATCATGTGATGAGATGTGACTTTATTGTAACACACTCCCACGGATCATTAACAAAAACAATAACGGTTTGTAAAAGTTAAAGGAAAATATTTAACCTCCTTTATATGTTACCTACACGCTTGTTACAGCTAATGTATTCATTTCTGGGTGAAATCGCGCAATATTTATAAAGAAGCTTTTGTTTTGTTAATTAATGTTTGCAGTTTAGCGGTTAATTGCTTCAGGCAATTAATTTTTGTTACACATCGGTAGTTGATAGGTACCTAGGTACGTACGTACACATAGGGTTTTTTATATTTTTGTTTTTATTCAGTAAATCAACAGCGATACATTTTGTTTGACATATGATGTATAAACATACAGCTAATTACAGATTTCCACAAATTTACATTTCGAGTTGGAGTATTGGAAATTGGTAAAGCCGAGATAGATGCCCCAGTGATATAGATGACCTGATTTTAATTAAATTAGTTTTGCAGAGAAATTAGATTACTTTTTTTCATATCGATCAAAATAATCTTTAACTTTATCTTAATTGACTCAGTTAACTCGTTGCGACAGCATGTAATGCCAAAATGAATTCAAAGATTTTGGAGGATTGATGCCCATTTTTCCGGCGAGTCATCTATTCCAAACGCAATTTATAAGAAGTCGGGCATCTATCTAGGTATTTTTTTTATTTATTTAATGGGTATGGGAAAGATGTCATAAAATTTTGAGGTCCGCAAAAGTATACTTAGAATATATCGAAGACTAAGTTTTTTACCTTTTCATAAAATTGTAGACAAAATCACCAAGAATTAATTTGTTTCATAAATGAATTGTTTTGATTTTTATTATTAAAGTTATAGAGTGATTTCGAAAAGTGGGGCATCTATCCCGGTTTTACCCTATTATAAAACAGACAGAACTAGAAAACTTTTGATATCTCAGTCAAATAAAACTTTACTTTTAAGACCCCTGACATGATCTAGCAACACAGCTTTAAGGGCTGGGCGTATTTTGTCCGGTCATAAGTAAGAACCGCCGTTACGAAATTATCTTTTGAATAAACAATTCGTATTGAAATCGGTTCATTCGTTCAGGAGCAAAGATGCCGCAGACAGACAGACACACATAAAAACAGAAAAAGATTAAAACTTGTAGCAAATTTATTTTTTCGTCGGGAGTTAAAAATAATACTCTTGTTAGTTTTTAATTAAACTAAGAAAGCAGGCGTGTGGTTCAGTAATAGTAAAATTATTTCAACAGTGGTAGCTTTGGCCCTACAAAAACCTGCGATCAATTGAAACATCATATTTATTGAAAAGCTTAAAGAAATTAAGTTACTTTATTTTTTTAGCATTCATCATCACATCATCAGTCCCACATCAGACAGTGGGACGTCCCACTGTTGGGCACAGGCCTCACCTCAAAGTTATGGTTTTTAGCATAAACAATGCGAATTTATTATAATGTGAAATTAAAACACACTAATGGCAAAAATGGTCCCGCCTGTGGCAGTCAAGTTTTCTTAGTGTTTTAATTTCTTAAGCTAAAGGAAAACCACCAACATTAGTCAGGGAATCAGCTGGTAAGCCTCAACGGCTCGACCGATTTTGATTAGGTATAGCTAAGAACTACCGGTCCATTTGTTCGGAAGCTTCGATGGCACAGACACAAACATATTTGTTTCTTCGGTTTACGCGAACAGTAGACATTGAAATGAGACACTTTTACGGATTATTTCGCCTCAAGATCGACCTCAAGATACTGTTAGCTCATTCTGTGTGGAAGGAACGTAACTTAATGTTTTTGAGTGATGGTAGTTAAAATTTTCAATTTTCAAACTATGTAATGACAACTAACACCTTAGTCTACCTGTGACCACGGACGCTGAAAAGGGTCCGAAACGTCAGGTTAAAACAAAATGTAAATAAATCGCGAAATAATCCGTAAAAGTGTCTCATTTTAAAAGACACAAACATACTCAAACAGAACAGGGTTCAAACTCATAGCACCCCTCTTTTTTGTTGTACATTAAAACTAGCTTTTGATAAAATGTAAAGTAAGCTTTACGTGTCGTCTTAATGTGGTTTTTTTTCAAGGCGGAATTTATGACATAAAAAAACGTTGAATGTTGTCAAAGTCATCTCACCGTGGGTACTTTTTATCAAAGTCAACCCCTCAATGAAAGTTTAGCTATAACTAAACGTAGTGATTACTTGCTCAGTGTATAACTAAATTGTAACTAGCATGGCGTTCTTAATAGCTTATTGTAAGCAACTCATCTACGAGTGAATACATTTTTACTATTCTAATTCACATCGACATTCCCTACGATTAACATTCACGATTAACTGTATAGGAAGCCAGATCCAGATCGGGACAGTTCAGTGAAAATATTGATCGTAATTAATATAATATCAGATGGGGGGGAGGTTATATAGGGTGCGCCGCGGCCGCCGCGCCATTCTCCGCGCGACAATCCGCGCATGCGCTCGCGAGTGACAGTGACAGTGACAGTTAACCCCAAAATGTCGGCCAAAATTTACGTAAGTGTCAAAATTAAGTGCCATAGGCCTGTGGTATTAGAACGACCTGGACGCATCCGGATGTAATGTTAAGTGTTCAGTGATAATAGTGTTAACGGATCGAAGGTGGTTCTGTACCACATTTCTATGTCTGTTGTAGCGTGTGATGTATGAATGCAGTTGATATTGCATTTAGATTTAAGAGCTTTTGTGTCCAATAAATATTATTGTTAAAAAAAATTAATTAATTTTTGTTAAAAAAATAGTACTAAACTTTGAAAACAATACTAAAGCTTTCAGTTACTGTTCATTATTTTATAGCGCCCATTAAAAGTAATAGCTATTAGTATTTTATTAGCAAGTTTTCTGTTACAAGGTAAGTGTAATGAACTATGCAAAGCTAGTCACTAAGGTTTTCTACAGTTAGGCAATACTATTAATGCCTAGGTCTTGCCTGAGCTGAGCTCACTTAGAAAGGACAATAGTTGGTCCGGGTCGTTAACCCTTCGGGGAGACATGGGTGCATGCTGCAAAGGCCTGTAAAGGGCCTTTACATGATCAGACTAAACTTGTTGACTAATTTATTCAGCAAATACGGCAAACAAAAAAAAAAAGAAGTCTGCAGACTTGAATGCCGTTAAAAGATCATCAATGGGCAATAAAACATGTGAGAATCAGTCCCAAACTTACGCAAAATAAGCTCAAGCATTGTTCACAGATTGATTTTGCCTGATAATAATGAAGTATTCATTTAGACAATGCTAATTGCAGTCTTTGCAAAATTAATCTTGAGAACTATCAATAAAAATGAATGTTCTTCAATAGATCTTCACTAATCTAAATTGCATTCTCGGGAGCTTTGATTTGATTGACTAATCATTTAATCGAGGTTTTTTTCTGGCTCATTATACATTAGTATTCACTTCAATAATCAGCCAAAGTATTGTTAACCAGACGTAAAATGGAAAATGAAACGATACATTAATTTATTTCCGTAATTTCCACTGACGCATCCAACGAAAGTGAAAATATGGAAGACGAGAGTGTTGCTCGATCTTGTTAAGTGGAAAACCATAAATATACTTACCGACCGAGCATCATTACCTGTTCTCAAAACTTCCGGGTCTATTATAAAGCAGAAAAAACTTATCTGGCAACCATTCAATGGCATCACTACGAGTATTTGTTAACTCAAAATCCGTCTGAAAAGAATGTTCCAACTTTTGAACATACAAATATGTTATGGCATATTAGAGCTTTCGATATCAATAAAATAAGACTAATAAAAATTACTATTTCTTTTTTCTGCATTAAGCCCACAATGGGCTTACCCAAATATAATTTTTAATTAACCCTACCACTGCTTTGGGACAATTTGTGCTAGAGCTTTTAAGAAGCAGCGCGACCAACTCAGTCACTATTGTCAGCCTTCCTTAAATTTTGATTTACAATTGTTTACATACAAAGAAATCCAGTTGGTCTGTTCGAAAGAGCCTTATAAGCTCTCAACCCGGATAGTCTGCCTTAACGAATACTTAATGGACCCGAGAAAAACGTAAGATTACTCGTATTAAACACGCTATACCGTTGTAAACGAAAGTGAAATCATTGA
Source organism: Pyrausta despicata (assembly GCA_963921415.1). Taxonomy (NCBI): domain Eukaryota; kingdom Metazoa; phylum Arthropoda; class Insecta; order Lepidoptera; family Crambidae; genus Pyrausta; species Pyrausta despicata. Next base: position 16,436,634 of record OY992851.1, on the reverse strand, counting down.
AAGTGATTCCTAACGGAAAGTGAAAACCTTGCCTGAGCTTCGCAGAAGTGAATTTGTATGAGTCTAGTGTACAGAGCTCTAAACAGACTGTTAAGTGAGCTAGAGCTGTGTAATGGCTTATTCTACAGCTATTGTTCAACCGTTTTGTTATTTATTGACTTTTACTATAGGTGACATTTAGCAGCACCTTTGGAAGTCAATAATTTTCTGTTTCATGGTCGCTGAAAATTAGAGATGGGCCATGTAGTGGTTTTACGGAGTAACCGATTACCGAGTGTAACTCGGTTTCTCGGTTTAATTTAAGGGCCCTAAAATAAGATCAAACATGATACTCGTCACTTGAACCGAGTTATTCGGCCGAGTATTAAAAATAACACCGAGTACGCCGAGTACCGAGTACTAACCGAGTACTCGGCTCATCTCTACTGAAAATGTATTTCTTACTGAGCACAGAACAGTAGAGGGTGTATGCATTCAGTAAAGGATATCAAGTAACAAAATATCGTTAAGATAATAGAGTTTTACATGTAGGAGTAGGTATTATATTATTCTTATTTCTCCTTAGGTTTGGGACACTATATAGGACTTATTTATTCTAAGGTCGTGGCCAATTCAAATTCAAATCATTTATTTCGACCAACAAAGGATCGATTTCTTACTTACAAAAGAGACTTAGTCTAATGTTAGTATACAAACCCACAGTAATAAATAACAGATAGTTATGAGTTCTTCATCCTTTTGATAATCTGTTGCCATCTCTCCCAGTGATCGGGTTCTCGCAGGGCGGTTGTCACTGATGCTAAATAATACAAAGCGTAAAATAAGCGCTAGGACTTTAGATGAAATACCAATTACAATTTTTGGTAAAACATTTCGTACTTTTTTAATGAGATTCCAAACTTATAATGTTGTGATGTAATTAAAACGAAACTTCGAGACAAAGTAACAACAGGCATCATTTAGCAACTCCACGAGTATTATAGTGTGCATTGCGCAAAAACTTTTCTTGCAAAGTGTATGTATGTATCACGAGTTTTTGCGGGTTATCTAAACAGCTGATCACATATACCTGTGTGAACTTTTGCTTGTTTTTATTGACGGCTACACAATGCTCTGTGAGCCCTAAAAAAAATGTATATTATTTTGAACTCAGACTTGTGGAGTGTACTGTCCGCATTAATTTAACGAAAATGTTTATTGAAGACAAATTAGTTTCAATACTAGTATTTCTTGTAGGAACATATTTCCCCTGATGTTGAGAAGCGGATTAACGCACGATATCACGAATTTTAATTCCTAGGAATTTAAATCCGTCTAGACGAAAGAGTAAACTTGAGGATCCAAAACAAAAGCTTGACATATATGCGAGAGTCTAGTAAAAACAAACAATCTTGTTACTACTTACCTAAGAGCCGCTTCTGACAAATAACATGAAATTACACGCAGAAACTTTAGAAAGAATAAGCTAATTATAGTTTTTTAAATCAAGCGAGATTGTAACCTGTTTAGCCATTATTTTTTTCAGTGTTGATTTTGGTTTTGTCTCCGGAGCTTCTTCAATTAACAAAATGGATTGCTGTTCGTTAGTCTCGTTAAACCTCGAGAACGTCTGAGCCGATTTGAGTAATTTTAGTCTTGAAATAGTCCAGGAAAGGTTTGAACGATGAGAAAATATGGATAATAGCAAAAACAGCGGGCAGGGCACCGTCTGCCGGGTCAAACAGGTACTAAACTTATTACAAGTTGAATTAAAAGTTCAGAATACAGAGCTTATGTAGCCGTCTGTACTTGCTTCTCCATACAAGGCAGCTTAGTTCGGATCGGACCTCGTTGAATTATGATGATAAATGCACACTCAAATAAATTACTTTGATTCTCAAGCTACTCACTTTGGCCCCAGTAGCTCATTTGCTAAAAGGTTGACACTTGTTTGGTCAAACAAAATAGCCTGTTGCTTGGAATTGTTGTTTGTCTCTTGCAGGATCATTGTTTATGAAATAAACTAGTGCGTGTACTGTAAAGAATTGAAATAAAGAAATAAAGGAAATATGTATAGAAAGCACAAAGATATGACTAGAAGACCATAAGTGTGTTTTCAGGTTCCTATATATATATATATATTTTAAATATACAATAACATCACATAATTGGTCTGAATATTTAAGCACTTGTGTTACAGATATCAGAATCACGAGTGGTATTACAAATAAACCTAAATGAATACATGTAACACCCAGACCAGTACAAACAGACATGTTCATGCACAAAAATGTTTGTACAGTACGGAGATCGAACCCGCGACCTCTTGGCTAATAGTCAACTTCTTGACCATTACACCAACCAACCACCAACATATCTAACGGTAGTACCGCGGTTCAATTGCTAGAATATAAATTTACAACTTACTATACGATATAAATGACTTCACAATTTAAAAGCTACATAAATACTCTCGAGTAATCATTACTTTCAAACAACTTCATAATCACCAGTTATGTATACAGGGTTACTGGTAACTCGACGTATTCCTCCAAAAGAGTTATAGTAAAGGGGATTTCGTACAAAAAAGGTCCCATCAACGAAGGGTAGGGTAGGGGTTGAAAAAAATTACAAAATATTGCACTTTAAACCCTTTTGACAAGACAAGAAATTTCCCAATCTTAAATGCACGATACGATCTTAAAAATCAATTGCTTCTAGTCCCTAGTCGATGGAACCTTTATTGTTGCTGATTACCTCTTCTTTGTCTCTTTCTAAGGAATACGTCGAGTTACCAGAAACCTCGAGTTAACACCGAGTTATATCTTTTAAGAGAAAATTGCATTCTAAACGGCAACAAAATTGGACTCGGTTGCAAAATGCATCGGTAGGATTTATGCACTCGCTCGTTATCACATGCAAATTGATAAAAGGTCGGGTGCTATGACTCAAAAGACCTTGTCGTAAACTGCAACTGTTTTAGTCAATATTCTAGAAAATACAATATGAAAGGCAATGTGTATTAATTACTATTCTCAGTAAGTAACAGACACGTACACTCTTTGAAGATATAATTAGGTACTACAGATGGAGAGAAGGTTATTTATAACACCAGAATATTATTTACCAAACTTATCAATTAATATGACTGAATATTCGAAATTGTTAGTAAGAAACTTTGTAGAACTTTCACAAATCTTCTCTTATATCTTCTTCTCTTATATATAAAAATGAATTGCTGTTCGTTAGGCTCGCTAAAACTCGAGAACGGCTGAACCGATTTTAATAATTTTAGTCTCGAAATATTCGTGGAGGTCCAGGGAAGGTTTAAACGATGAGAAAAAGTGGGGAAATTGCAAAAAAAGCGGGCAAGACAACGTCTGCCTCTACGCAACGTCCACTAGTATATTTATAAAAATGAAGTGCTGTTCGTTAGTCTCGCTAAAACTCGCTAAAACGGCTGAACCGATTTGAATAATTTTAGTCTTGAAATATTCTTGAAATTGCAGGGAATGTTCAAAAGATAAGAAAAAATAGCAACAGGCAGGACAACGTCTGCCGAGTGCACTAGTTACAAATTAACCTACATTTATTCATTATTTATACAAATCCTCGTAAAACGTATTTCTTGACATAACTTTTTCACAAGCTTCTAGAAGAATCTCTTAGTTCGTGGCTATGCTACTAATTACTTTAAATTAGTTTCGTACTCATACCTCGCCAGGTTAGTGTTTCCATCTTCAAAAATATCACTTCGTTATAAGCGAGTGCAAGACTGGCAGTTTTTTAATTAAACCGCGAGAGAACGTTCTAGAATCAAGTCGAACGGCGAATCTACCGAGCTAGACTCATCCTAGATTTCTTACCAGCGCAACATTTCGATAGACCTTTTTACATTCATTGACATTAATTATGCTGGAGATTAATTATTTTACAACTCAATTTCTTCCAACCGGGTGCAATGTGGTGTTATGACTGTTATGAGTTGCAGACCGGATTCTGCTACAATTGCCTCGAACGTTATTATTTAACCATTTCAGTATTTTGTGAAGCCTAATTCAATTTGATACACAGATGAACCAAGACTCTTGCACCTCTTGTTTTACCACGATATATAAAAAAAATATATCGTGGTAAAATTTATCCATGAATATCAAAGCTTATCAGCGACTCGATTGCAAACAATGATTTGTTTCAAATTGAAAATTGCAAATAGTGATCAATTTGTCGAAAGGTAGAGTCAACCAATAGCTCTATTGTCTAACTAAATGACAAGACGAGTCATCAAGAAAAGGAAAATAACCTTCTTGCTTGCCATGATGTCTATCGTATCAAAATAATTCAATTGAAGAATTTATGCAACATAAAGAATTAATTAAATAGAAAACAGAAGTGGGGCGTAGTCAATGCATACTCTACTCCTAATGATGTAATCAATTCAAATTATTTATTTGCGTATAAGTAGGGTACATACAGTTCATGGTAGTAGCAGAAAAAATAAAATAAACAGTTCATTAGAATACTTAACAACAATTATAGAGCATGCATCAATGTAATATAAGGTATAATTAATGTATTTTTTTTTACTTTTATCAAAATCGACATTTAATTTACATTGTATACTTATAATGTTTATAAATTTGCATGCTGTTTGAGACGGCTAAATGGGTTTAATCACTATTGTAAGATGACCAATAAATGTTAAACATACCCTATTTAAGCAAAAAACTATTTCTATTTTTATTTCTAAAGATCAATAAAATAAAAATAATCAGAAAATAAACTCTTTGTTTGTTTGTTTGATAGTCACGACGCAGCAAGCCTGATTATCACGTTACTAAGCTATATTTCGCACGCATGAGCAAACCCAATGATTAGCAATCCGTTTCAATGTGTTATAGCGCCATTATTTAATTCATTGATAGATCTAACACACTTCCTATCAGTGTGGGTAAGGCTCAGAGCACACCTGTGATTTTCTGACGCCACGACACGCTTCTGACAGCGGGTCAGCCAATCGCCGCGCCTCAATCGCAGCTGAGAGTTGCCGTCGGCGATCATATGATGCAGGTGTGACCTGACTCTAAATGGTTGCTTTTTGCTATGAAAATATCATTCGTGATGTATGTAGATTGATGGGCATTAATTTTAAACTAAGAAACATTAGTCAAAGATTAATGTGTTTCGCAGCTACTTCATTCTAGTGTTTCAACACGGATATGCTACTAATTTTGAGGTGTCATGTTAATAAAGCTATTGCTCAAGCAATCAGTCTTATAATAGTCCTCCAGGCCGATTTAGACCACGGCGGCCAATCTCAACAGAGATCAGCCAACTACGCAGGAGATATTATAGTGCACAAGTGTGAGCGCAATACACAGATGCACTCTCTGTTCCATCACTCTCAAACTTCGGTGAGACGGCAATCCGACATGACCGGAGAGAGATCAGGCGCAGGACCAACGGCTTAACGTGCTTTCCGAGGCACGGGGGTGTTACACCGCCAACTTCCCGACTCCGAGCTGGTTTTGAGAAATTCATGACAGAAAATCTCAGAAACAATTTTGGCTCGACCTGGGATTCGAACCCTGGACCTCTTGGATGTAAGGCAGAAACTTTGCCACTACACCAACGAGGCAATCAGTCTTAATATTTATTGGGCTATACTCGTAAATATCTTATGACTGCTTCATGCTTAAGATCTTGTTCATTTTTTTTCATGGTTAAGAAGTTGACTTTAACCAAGAGGTCACGGGTTCGATCCCCGCACTTTACAAACATTTGTTTGCATAAACATATCTGTTTGTGCTGGTCTGGGTGTACTACGAGTATTTATTTAAGTTTATTTGTAATACCACTGTTGATTCTGATAACACAAGTGCTTGAGCTATTTACCACGGAGTCAGATCAATGTATGTAATGTTCTTGTATATTTATTTAATATTATTTTTGATTTTATTAATGACTTGGACGAATAAAACTTTAAGAACTTTGAACGAAAGAAACTCAATCACTCTATCTATGGATATGTTTGTGATATAGCCGTTTCAGTTTCAGTAAAGCTTCCTATCAATTTGGACAAATGTAAAATAAGCAATTAGAGATCTATCATGAAAAGGTTGTACGCACCATCACTTTAGGGAAAACAAGTTTTAGTCGTCACGAACTAGGCACTTAGTTCAAATCGGCTTCAGTTGACATTACTCTTTTCAAGCTAATTAATTTGCGGTTTGACTCTCGTGGGATCGAGGGCACTGTTCTTGTGTCGGTATTAGCATCTGGTAACACCGGTGATTATTCGAACGAGGTCAGCGGCCCGCAAAAATTGCAACGCAGTATTGTGGTGGTATCAATGTGATCAAGATTATGGGCTTGGCTTCCCAGAGCAATCTTCGTTTTGCCCAAATGTTAGCTTGTGGCCAGATCGCTATTGTGGCAAATTGATGGGCAGTGCCAGTGGTTTTAAAGGTTCTTCTTCTCGAAGGTTCTGACGGCACAGTAGGGGAAAGACTTTAAATGAAGATTTTCAACTTTACATGGGTTTTTGTAGGCGCTAGTTCCAACATGTCAATGAAAAGAAACAGAATTCTCTCGTAAACTGTATCGTGGGAACTGCTAACTCTAACTTAGACTTCATGGTGTTCTAGACCTACCAAACACATAATCTCAAAAAGATACGTAACCATAGGCGATAAGATACAAGTGTTTTTGCAAAACACCGTGTCTAGAGATACATCGTGAGAACTGGGTTCCACTTATATCCTGCTAAATCAAAAAGATTTAATTTTATTATTATTTGGTTTAATTCAACTTCTGTTGTATACGCAGCAATATTCGGTAGAAATTACCGAAACTTTTCGTTGAATTGCTTATCAAACTATCGTATTTTATTAAAATAATTACTGATCGAATCTAAATATATCTTCACGCTACGACAGCTGTAAATGCATTGACAAAAGTTCAAGGCTTTGATTATGTATTATATAAAACCCACCGATAAAACTGTACCTAACATTATGATTTATCATACGAATAGCTTGGTCAGTACGTTAAACAGCCAAGAAATATTTGGACTAGATACACCCTTCATAAGGCCACGGAAATATAATTTTTCGATCATGGAAATACCTAATCGCTACAATTACTTATTAAGACAGAAATAAGAAGAACAATTTAGCTTTATCTTAAGTGGATACGTAATGGCGCTAATTCGTTAGTTAATTATGATAAAATTAATAATCATTTTAATTGTGACTTACAATTGTGCAACTACCCCTGTAAGTAAAACGATCACCTAGCTAAATAGTTCAGCATTCTCGACTTTCAATAATCAGGGTGTAAGATACAAAACGACGTACGATAATTTCTTATATTGTACCGAAATTAAGACTTAATAATCTCACGGAATTTCGTATTTTTGTGGTTATAAGGCTATAAAGTATCTGACACACAAAAAGTTTAGCAAAATTAGTTAGCATTGATCAAATAAGCAGGCTTCTAGTAATTGAATCATAGCATGAACTAACTTAACACGTTAATACTGATGGAATCGACGCGTCTCTTAACGACTTGTCAAGTATTTGCAAATAACTTAATTGGTTGTGTCGATCATCAACCAGTTGCTACTTTGCCAGGACTACTTTTACGAGTAGATTTGGCAATATGGCATTTTCCTAGAAGATTGCCGTACCGGTCTTTTTGATCTTACAGCATACCACTACAGATCGCTCTACTGCTTTTTAAAGGGTGTCTTGTGAAAGGGAAAAGTTCTATCGGAACAGTTTAATGATGTTTTGTTAAAAATAAGGTGGATATTTAACTTATTTTATATGTCTTTTTTGTGCAAAGACAACACATTGTATATATCAATTAATAATTTCAGTCATACCTTTTTTGCTATTTTAGGTGCCTACTTATGTACATCAGTAGTATTGAACTATATAATAAGTAACTCTCTATTGTTTTTTACTGTTAGTTTTAATTTTGGGGCTGGCTATCTTGTATATTTTATCAAGAAACAAGCTGACAAATTATTTTGGACAACCCTAAGAGATTTATTTATTATTATTATTTATTTTCTATTTTCTTATCACTAAGAGATATGAAAAATAGATGTTGGCCGATTCTCAGACCTACTCAATCTATATATATATATAAAAGAAAGTGGTGTTAGTTACACCATTTATAACTCAAAAACGGATGAACCGATTTGGCTGAAAATTGGTGGAGAGGTAGCTTAGAACCCGGCAACGGACATAGGATACTTTTTATCCCGTTCGACCGCGATTGGGAAAACAGATTCCACGCGGACGAAGTAGCGGGGGGCCACTAGTATGCTATAAAATTTCTTGAGTATCGGTCAAGCCGTTTCGGAAGAGTACGGGAACGAACATTGTGACACGAGAATTTTATATACGAGTAGATATAGCACCACACTTATCTTACCGCTCATTAAATTGTAATTTATTCAAATCAACGTCTAATTATTGAGACAATAAAAACGTATCAGTTTTAAAAACAAGTTTACTTCACTAAATATTAATAAATCCAACTCAACTTGTAAATGTCAATAAATATAACAAAAACTAGCTTTGTCAAGGCTTTCCAATTTGAAAACACATAAAAGACAGGAAATTACACTAATTAATTGACTTTTAATGACGAGTATTAGTTTTCAAGGTAATATTCGTGGGTCGTCGTTCTCTTACCTTAGTCGTTCGTACTTACCTTTATTGAAAAAATAAAACTTACAAGGTTAAATAATATTTTATGAAAACTTGAATTAATTTAAGAAAGGTGATGTAACTATCACCATGTACCTCTCTCCGGTCATGTCGGATTGTCCTCGCCGAACTTTGAGAGTGATGGCACAGTGTTGTATCTAAGTATCACTGTTCCATCATTCTCAAAGTTAAGTTAGACGGCAATCCGACATGACCGGAGAGAGATCAGGCGCAGGACCAACGGCTTAACGTGCTTTGAAACATTGTATTTATTCATAAGCCATATAACCTTCATGACTTTACATATTATTGCCTTTGTCGGCTTGTCGTAACATAGTCTGTGAATTTATGTGAACAAAACGGAACACCCACAGCTAAAACACCCCGGAATATATACGGATTGCGTGGGACACATCATGACTAAGTATAGGTCACTCAGTTATTTCAGTATAGACATGACTAAGTATAGTCAGTACACTGTGAATGGTAGTGGGTGAGCAGGCGACAACTAACCTATAGGCGGGTCACGCGCATCGAAAAGTCGCGTGCACGTTGAATTGAACTTTTCTGTTAGAAATTCAACCTTGTTACAATTGAATAAGATGTAGCAGTGATCATCGTGATATGCTGTCGCTTAACTTACATAGTATACAAAGTGGAGAGACAGGGTAGATTTGTGAACCAGTTCGGATATTGTGGGAGGTTTAGTCAAAAGATTTATTTATTTGAATACGCTTTGGGCATTGATAGTTGAGGTTCTATTTTGATAATTGTTAACAGTATGTTAAAACTATAAAGTTATCCCAATTTTTATTAATATTATATTTATTTACTATATTATCCCAGCTTGCGTTAATAACGCAAAGTGATCTTAGAAATGCACCAGAAAAAGTGATGAAAACGAGTTCTGTAGGAAAATTTTCCTTTTGAAAAGTATTTAGTCAGACAAATTGCGAAGCATTTATCTTAAAAGAAATTGTTCTCAAGTATCATACCGCCTACATCGTAAATTTATGTCTACATTTAAAATTGTATTTAAAATTGCTCGTCAAGCTTTTTTATAGTATAGAATTTAAAGAGTTATCTAATTAAATCTAAACAATAATTTGTCATCCAACGTACATTTGATGACGGTAAAGTTGTTTATTTTCTATCCTTAATGGAAATAATTATCAAATAGTTCCCGTACAGCACAATGTAGGAAGTAAAACCGTGCGAGCGAAACTTCGCGCATCGAGAAAGTGAATATCTAGTCTGTATTGTAAGCTTTACCATTGAATTACCTCTGGAATAATTCTACTGCATGTTCTCGAAATAAATAAAAGAAGTTATTACGTTTGAAATAGTAATTTCTAGCATTTAAACTTTAATAAGTGCTTTAACGTGGGTCTAGTCTGTAATTTGTATGTTTTACACAAGGTATTCTTAAATCTTGCAGCGATAATTTATGAGATATGCAAAATAACTACAATTTACTATATCAGGTTATTAAAATTTTTAAAAAAGTGGTCAGAATCATAAGTAAAGAGTTGAAATGACAAAAGGAATACATAATATTCCGATTTTGTCCAATAAGTCTGTACACGCCTATTTTTATTAAATTTCTAAAATAAAACTTTATTAATCTAACACACCTTATAAGGTATTTGGAAATCAAAATTCACAAGCCTAATCAACTGTTGGAACCTGTAATTAAACAACATAACCATGTCCGACCCACAAGGCCGTCTTTGAAAGAAACTCTTCATTGTTTTAGGAATGACCTCAGATATCAATTTTGTTTGGATCCTAGGCATAATAGAATATCCACGGAAGTTAGGAAGTACGGATGAAATGCCTTAGTATTTGTTTTTTTTTTATTACAAAGGAAAACATTTTTTTTTTTCAATAAGTTTTTTTTTGGGATAGGTTTGCTCTTGACCCAAGACTAAGCCCAACAAGGCAAAGACTGAGTCTACGATGGAGCGAGCTCACCTAGAAGATGCCTGTTCACTCTAGCTTTCAAAATTCCTAGGTTTAAACATCCAAAGGATGAGAAAAAAGCTTTCTTAAGAATTATGTCTAGAAAATTTGAGTCATTTACTTACTTGACATTCAAGGCATAATTTCCTTTATCTTTTAGTGGCTTTTCTGTTAGATACTAACTAAATATTCCAAATATAGAGCTACTGTTTCATTCTAATCGATCTATTATAATTTTTGATAAGGTACTTAAAATAGTAATATTCCTCCTGGTCGATTTCGACCACGGCGGCCAATCTCAACAGAGATCAGCCAACTACGCAGGATTATAGTGCATAAATGTGAGCGCAATACACAGGTGCACTCACTGTTGTAACAATAGTTGGCTGTTCTCTGTTGTGATTGGCCGCCGTGGTCGAAATCAGCCAGGAGGACAAAACATTCCTTCAGATGCAGCGTTTTGCAAAATTCAGTTAAAGAAATTGACAAAGGTAGTTTAGTAGTGATCGTTAATATCGACATGATGCTCTTAATTGTGAACCTTTCTCTGTAAATTATTCTTTAATTTTGTTTTTGGTGTTCAATAAAGAGTTATCCATCTAAAATACGCACTGTAAAAACTATCTGCTAGGTAAAGGTAAAGATCGAAAAAGGAATTTCATCAAGGCATTCAAATTAAATAGGTTACTGAAATAAATAAAAAATAACCTAATCAAAAGATTACTTCGAGGCAATTATTTTCGACAATACAGCATAACTTATTAAAATGATTTTAAATGTCATAAGTTAACCTATACAGTGTTTATCAATGACAAACGATTTTAATAACTATTACATTATGACCTTATCTAATCTTGAGGCATATAACTTAGTACTGTGTAACCAACGGCGCCAATATGACGGAGTAGTATGAATCACGATACCTACCTAAGGAAGGCTTTAGGAAGTAAACGTGTTCAGAGTGTTCAACATTCAACTACGTTTCTACGTCGCTTTAGCACACTTTATCATTATCCGATTTTTGTATTCGAGACTTAAAAACGTTAGTATTGTAAAAAAGTATATTATAAAAAGTGAAATACTAATTAATTCGATTGTTAATTGCTTCAAACTCCTCTTATTTATATATTTTTTACTTTCTGACTAATAAATAACTTGAGTTACATCGTTTGTTTTTCCTTGTTATTTTATATGCACCGCCTGAAAATTCTCTGCTTGGACATATGGTTGACTGGTAGAGAAGGCCTTCGGCGTTAAGTCCACCATGGTACACATGTTTGTGCAGAACATAAATAAATAAATTATTGCGGGTCCCAAGTATCATCAAGTTAAGGTCATTGACGTAGCTGAATTCCAAACTAAACTTATTGAAAAATGATAAGAAGTTAACATTTTTTTTGATATTATAAAACATCGTAGGTGGAACCGTTTCCAGACCTTAACGGGTATGATTGCATGAACATATATTTTTACATTCCTTATGCTCAACAAGGAAGGCTAGTTCAGCCTCTTTGCAATTATGCATAATGTGTGCATTCTGAGGCTTGTCGAAGGCGAGAAAAGCAAATAGGGTTATTGTATTGTAGGTTAATGTAGGTATTGTGAGTCCTCAAGAAGAGCCTTCAAAGGCTTCGCTGGGTGGTTCGCGGAGCAAGGATCACTGATGCCCTTGGCCGCCCGTCAAGGTGATGACGGGGTACCGCGGGGTTTAGTGGGTAAACCCTTGGGTTCACATTCCCAGGAGCAGTGTCTCATAGGACACCGGGAGCCCCACACACGGCCTTGTTTAACCAGGACAGGGTTAAGGTGCGTAAGGCATTCCCCGCGAGAAAAAAAAAAAGGTATTGTGAGTCCTTCGACTTACAGCTCTAGCTTTTTCAGGTGATTATAGTTGGTTCTATTTTGGTTCCTGCGCTGGCGTCGTTTAATGGAAATTTAAAGCAAAATAATCATCTTTTTCAGCTTTATATATCAAGTAGTGCTAATTCAGGAATAACGCCAAATTTAAAATAAGCATTCCGTTTTTAATCTCATCGTCAAGATTTTTTGAATCCATTTTGCAACATACAAGGAGGTCAGTAAAAGAGACCAATGGATACTATTAAAATTGCACTTTGAACGAACGAATAAATGATTGTCCGATATATCCGTGATTCTATCGATAAATAGTCGGATTAGATCAATCAATTAAACCGATGTAGAAAGTACCAATGCGGTTTAATATTTTCGCCTCTCACATTCGGAATAATAACCGAGTTATCTGTAACTACAATCTATCAAAACTGATTTGAGTATTGTAACAAATAGTTTATTAATGAGACCGCCCGATTGTATAATATGACAGGAAGTAATATAGCAAAGTTTAGTTACTTAATTTTTTTGCATTAACAATGCAAATTTCTTTTTTTGCATTGTACACGAGGTGCTTGTGGCGCAGTGGTTGCAGAGCTTTGGTAGTGATACCAAAAGCTAAGCAACCTAAAGCGCGGTTATGTTTGGAATCGGTGACAATTCTGACCATTTAAGTGACATCTATTTACAAGCATCTCCGTGCTTCGGAAGGCACGTTAAGCAGTTGGTCCCGGTTAATATCAATAGATATTAATCGTTAAGCCTAGTCAGAGGACCTTGGGCGTCTTAATAACATCTGACAGTAAGTTTGGTCACTTACCTTACACACACCCCTCTACCAATCCGCACTGAGCCCGCGTGGTGGAATATGGCTCGCACCACCTCATAGTTGAGGTGAGGCCTGTGCCCAGCAGTGGGACTTATATAGGTTGATGAGAGAACAATGCAATGCATTTCTTTACAGTGTGAAATTAAAACACACATATAGAAAAATGGACTACCACAGGAGGGACTGGAACCCGCAAAAAAATGATTTACAAATGCATAATTAAATAGTTCTGATGAACTTTCTTCTTACACTGTTTCAAAGGTTCTCCCCAAACTAAACCACTCTTGGAAAACAACTTTCCTACACTCATCATCATCATCATCATCATATCAGCATGTTGCAGTCCACTGCTGGACATAGGCCTCTCCTAAGGAGCGCCACAGCGCACGATCTCCCGCCCTTTGCATCCAGTCACTACCAGCTGCCTTCTTCAGGTCATCTGTCCATCTAGCCGGGGGGCGTCACACACTAGCGGTTGTCATTTTCATCACTAAAATAATAATAGTACTTGTCTTACAAAAACGTTGTTCTAGATCCTAATAAAAGAGCTCCTGGCCGATTTCGACCACGGCGGCCAATCTCAATAGATATAAGCCAACTACGCAGGAGATATTATAGTGCACAAGTGTGAGCGCAATACACAGGTGCACTCACTGTTCCATCACTCTCAAAGTTCGGTGAGACGGCAATCCGACATGCATGACCGGAGAGAGATCAGGCGCAGGACCACCGGCTTGACGTGCTTTCCGAGGCACGGGGGTGTAACACCGCCAACTTCCTGACTCCGAGCTGTTTTTGAGAAATTCATGACAGAAAATCTCAGAAACAATTTTTGGCTCGACCTGGGATTCGAACCCAGGACCTTTCTGATGTAAGGCAGAAACTTTGCCACTACACCAACGAGGCAGTCTAGATCCTAATTAACTCGTCACGTTACAACCTGTACGATGTCTGAGTTGTATGTATGACATAACGCAAGTGGGTCGAGGTCCTCCGTCTGTCATGTAAATTTTTTCCAACCTTTGTCCAGCTAGTGTGTATGTATGATTGTCTCTTTGTCTGTTTGTGATCGCCTACGCACATTGTATTGTAGTGGTTGTTTGAAGTTGTGATTGAATTACTTTTTTTGTTTTTGGTAACTGACATGTTTTATAAGGTTATACTTGAAAATAGCGTAGAGTTCTGTTATTTGAGAGCGCAGCTGTAATTTGAATTTGTAATTGGAAGCTTACCTACCGGTTAATCGGGCTAATTAATTTTGGTACCACTGAATTTATCTATATATAATCTTGGCACATATATTGAGTATATAGATAGTAAAGAGTTCCATCGATCTTGCTTTCTGCTGATTGGTAGAGTTTTTATAAAAAAAATAGAACAAAATTATGGTTTGAGCGATAAGGACCCTAGCTAGGACTTGCAACTGAGTACTGATGTGATGTGACGAATTCGCACGTACATAACAACTTAAAAAATTGTTTCAATAATCTGTCGTTATATATTTCCCACACCACAACACCACTTCATATTATTAACAAGAAAACAGGCTTATTACAAATCGCATTCCACATTACGACCTTCAACGACCTAGCTTCGGCAATTGCGACTTGCTTCGTTCTACATAACGCCCTTAGGACAACTGGTTCCTTGTTGCATAACCCTTTGTGCATGTGATCTGGGGATTGCTTGACCAATGGTTGTAGTTTGTTACTCAATTTCGCTATTTGCAACCGATTGAGATACGGCTGTTGGTACTTATTGCCGATTGTGACATGCGGCCAAATTGTTGACAAAGGGACATCGCTGAAAAAGAGAATTATTATTGCTTTAAATTTCCACTAAACGACGCAAGCGCAAGAACCCAAATAGGTACATCCAACTGAACTTCTGAACTGAAAACTAGATCTGGAAGTCGCAGGACTTACAATACCTACAACTCACAACGTGACACAGAAGATGCACCTGGCAACACAACACTGACACCAACAAAATACTCGAAGCGATTCGCCACTACACGTGGCATCCTTTGGAGATGTTGTCATCTTCATCATCAGGACATCAGGAGATGTTCAAAGGGACATCGAATAGATGGGATAATGGTACTCTTTAACTTTCTCAACTGACGTTGTTAAGCTACAGTTTTGTTTTAATTTCATCAGGTTTATTGTAAGTCCTTGGAAAAAAAAGATTTTAATAATTCGTTGTGGCCCTTTCAATCACTATAATTTGTGGCGGGAGCTCTTTTCTCGCTGTCGACATAAAAGATTTTGTATCTGTCCATTAAGTATACGTTCGTATGCCAAAGGGCTTTTTACCCTTTTGCCTTCTCTTCTCCAAAGCAAAACACTTTTATTCACAGCATCCGAGAAGATTTTTCCAGCGCTAGTGGCTGGGTTGGGATTTCACAACGCTACGGCTGACGAGTCCTATCACGGCATACCCTCCAAAATGGCAAGATGTGTCTCCTAAACTTATTCCGTTTGATATTGACTAACTCTGTTACATCATACGTCACAAGTCATGACGTTATCTGTCATCGTGACAGCGTCGTGAGTCTAAAGACCGGCGCGTGCGCATCTTAGCATTAAGCGCATCACTGAGCACATTATAAACGGATCTTAGTGATTAACTGTTACTTGTTTACGTTAGAGAAGGAGGCACGTTCGTTGTTTATTTTAGCAACGAAGCGTTATTTTAACAATAGATAAATATCAATAAATACTTTCTTCGGTAAAATTATACGGTTCGTGGTCGTGATGAGCGAACCTTAGTGGATAATGGTGAAAGAGATTCATCAAAATATAAAATATCAAAATAGGCCAACTTTCTAGTAAGACATTAGGATAAAATAGACAAATAATGTTGTGTCTAAGAATTTCTTTACGGACTGTATATAAATCTCTTTTTTTAAACTGGTAGGTACTAAGGGTTTGATGAAGAGTTTGGTGAAAAATGAAATATTAATATGGCAATGGTACGAATGGTTAATGGTATGATCACACGCGAATTGGTTGGTTTCTCGTCGTAAAGTGGCTAATTTTTATTTTGTGCAAGAAAACGTAATATCTTAGTCAAAGCGTTAAATGCTGATCGCGCTCCATTAATTTCAATGCACAGCATAAGCCATAAGACCGCTTTAATTGTACATCTTGTTAAACTTGTCTGTAATTTTGTTTTGTGGTACAATAAAGTGTTAATCAACCTAAACATCTATCTACGTCCAAAAGTAGGACTCTATAGGATGGATGTGGTACAAACAACAAAATCCAACATAGGCTTTAATGTGAAATTAAAAGTTGTCAAGATCTCATCTTCAGGACTTTCGCTCTTCAAACTTTTTTGTAACATCACTTACTTGTTTTTCCCCGCACATTTTATTAGCAGACTTACAGTCAAGTGCTAACACAGTCTTTTAAGGAGCATTGCATCACCCATAGAGAAAGTTTATACTCGGAATGGAGTAGGAAATCGTTCTGGTTTGGTTCTGTCGCCTGCGCGCGCACCGCCTAATGTCTGCACTTATCTGTTAAATAACCGACAATGGAAGGCTTTGACCAAGGCTCGATAACTGTGATATAAGCTTAAGCCGTGGAAGGATCAATCGGGATTAAGAATCAAAAACAAGCAAGTTTCTTATCTCCGTATAGACATTACGTTATTAATATCTTTGACGACCACTTTGGTGTAATGGTTAAGAACTTTACTATTAACCAAGAGGTCGTTAGTTCGATCGCTGTACAAACATTTGTGTGCATGAACATGTTTGTTTGTACTGGTCTGGGTGTTATATGCATTTATTTAAGTTTATTTGTAATACCACTGTTGATTATGATATTTGGAATGCAAGCGGTTAAGCTACTTACCACGAAGTCAGATCAATGTATGTGACGTTGTTGTATATTTATTATTACTATTATATCTTGGATAAAAAGAAAGCTTGGATGAGTTCCACTGCCTCTATCATTCATCAGTGATTACCATATAAATGTTGTTGCTAAACTAACTTACTAAGTTGGCAACGAAAGTGTAAGCATATTTCTTAAAGTACAAACTTGTACTTCTAGTAATGGCCGCGGCGGTTAGAAGTACATACGTACTGCACATATAACCTTAATTTAAATGTTATACACGTCCATTTTAAAAGAGCTGTCACTGCGCATCTTGTCTCTACCAAAAGATTAATCAGACCATTTTCACACGTGATTGGTCTAACTTGTTCTATGTATTGTTGTGCAAATGTTTGTGCAACTTACACACCGATACGGCAACTGTTTGTGTTTGGCGGTTGCTACACATGTACACGGATTCTGTCTCTTTCACTGTTGGCATAATGTTGGCGACCAAAAATGGTTGAACTAGAGACAAACAAGGGTATGTTACAGACCCTGTAGGAGCGGTAGAAAATCAATACATAATACCTCAGGCAGAACTGTCTAAATTTACATGTGTCTAACAGTCAAAAATTCAGACATTTGGTAATCGTTCGCGGACGTTCAGTTTTAATTTTAATGGCGATTTCTCTTTTTCCAAATTTTCTTACGGTGGATCTGATACGGTGGTCTGAAATTCGGACCGATCTGTAAGTGTCACGGTAGTTCGATTGGAATAGCAATCGCCTGGCTTGCCAGAGGTGCGGGTTCCATTCCGCCTGTGTCAGTCCATTTTTCTTTATGTGTGTTTTAATTCTGATACTACGTTTTCTCAAATTTACAGTTAGGCGATGTTGATTTCATTGAACATTGGAACGTTCACAGGCAATTTATGTAGCAGACAAATTGGTATTATCTACAATAAAATATCTAAGGAGAAACGTTTTTCTGCTATCATTTCTTTGGTTAAAAACACGGATTTTTTTGCATACATAATTTAGTAATGCATCCATAGATTTTAGCTCTAAGACTCAGGGCTAAGTAGGTATGTGTATTTGTCCTTTCGTTGGTTGTGTATTTTCCACAACTGTTATATATATGTTTTTAAACTTTCGCGTCGCTAATTACTTGTAAGCGGTAACTGTTTATTTTACTACATTTACTACAGACATATCTACCCTAAAACCAAAACCCAACTCACGCTTGACATTACCAAAACCGCAGATCTGATTGTGGGCAGCAATCGCATTGTTTCATAACGCTTTGTCGCTTTGTATCGGTGATTCTCCGGTTATTTACACTGTGGATTCTCTCACAGGTTTCCACTGAGCATTCAATGGCGATTTGGAAGGTCAAGTTGCACAATACAAGTGCAGTAGGCTTTCGTGAATAGTTTGAATGAGCTTTGATGGTAAAAGTGTTGATAGTTTATCTGATACGTGTTTACGTGCCCCCTGTGGGTCTATTTGAAGATATTAATGACTCCAAATTTTTGTTCATCAAAAATAATATGAAACTTACGAGGGGAGATCAAAAAGCTCGCGGTATGAAATTTAATACCAAATTATTTTTCTTTTTTAATACATTCTCCTAAAAAATTAATACATATCATAAACCTCTGAAATAATTACTCGTAGTGTATACCATCGAAAAAAAGTCGTGACTTTAACACATTCAATTGCTTGCTTGAGGAACCATTTCTGACAGGTGACAGTTGTTTTTTTTTCTCCATCAACCGTTTCTACCAATCCTACTGGAATCCACACATGATATGCATGTTGAGAAATGGCAGACTCTGCGGTCCCGCACTTATTTTTATTTCTACTGTATGTATACGTGTAATGTACTTACTTGTATGATGTACTGACATCTTTGTTTCATTACGAATTGTTTTGGGACGACATGTGGTGAGGAAACGTGGACGGTACTTGTCCATGAACTCAATTTTGGGGTTATAAAATAATGAAATACGATTTGTAACGTGTGTTTTTTATTTTTCAGGTAAGTACCCGCACCTGGGACGTAGAGTAAGGTACTTTCAATCGATTGTGGCATCAGCTGGGGTAAGTTTTCTCTCACTACATGTGACGGTCATAAAAGACAGACAGACTGCCACTTATAGTGAGATTTTAGTCATTTACTGAACACATAAAACATATTGACGACCGTTTGGTGCAGTTGTCTACATGTCGGACTTCTAAAACCAAGGGTCGCGGGTTCGACCCCCGCACAGTACAAGCATATGTGTGCATGAACATGTGTGTTTGTACTGGTCTGGGTGTTTTCTATGTATAATATGTATTTATTTACAAAAAAAAAGTATTTAAGTATGTTAATCCGTTGTCTAGTACCCATAACACAAGCTTCGTAGCTTTATTTGGGACTAGAGAATTGGTGTAATTCTTGTGAAATATTTATTTATTTTATTTATATTAGGTGATAACGTTTAGGGCATCAGAATGGGATTAAATGCATTTACATTTTTAATGTAAACCACAAGTAATTATTACCGTAATTGCAGTCCCTCGGTATTAATCTGCAGACGGAGTTATTGTGATATTTACCAAATTAAGAGTTAATAGTAAATTAACTCACGGAAACTGGTTCAAGATTAAAGAAAATAGCTTCTTCGACCATTAAAAACAGTCATTAAGTTTATCATTAAAGTTCATGACATTTTTTTACCAACTGTCCCATCCGTAGTCTTCCGTCATACTTCAGAGTATAGGGATGTAATGAGTGTAGTTATACATGTAGTAATTGAGGGTTAACGACGTAAATACAACACTATGGTGGCTGGTTATGGCAAATAATTATGATGGGACATCATCAGTGAGAGAGTGTTAAGACGTAGATTATGTGATCAAAGGTTTTTGCTGGTTTCAATATCCGGTATAGGTACGTTGTAATCGTATTGAATTATAATACTTTCTGAAATTAACACATAAGCTAGACACAAAGCTAAATAGATAGAATATTCAAAATAGAAGATATCTTAAAATTAATACGCTGCTCGGAAGACGTCATCCCGTTTGAAGTACTGTCAAAAACTATGTCGAATAAAATAAGTGTAACTACTAGCACTTAATTTCAGTTAATCCCGCCAAAAAACGTAGACCTTTTTTTAACATTTCATATCTAACTCTTATTGCTCTTCGAATTGTATAATTCATTTTTATGGACAAGCAGTTAATAAGGAAAATTACTAGAAAATAAACGTTATATTTAAATAACCTACCTGTATTACAATCAAATGTCACCACATTAAAACTCTACATCAATCCTATTTTTAAAGTTTAATCACCACAGTATCAGACAGACCGGTCATAAACCAACCGAGTCATGAGTTAAAGGTCTCCTAACCGTTTCCCGGTGGTATTTGAAACCAGTCCGTAAACTATAAGGCCCAGCGCACACCAGTGGCAAACTGTCGCTGCTACTGATAACGTGTCTACCAATCATCACCAGCGTAGTCTCCTGGCACAGGCATAAATTTGCTTAAAAGGAGACTGCTGCCACTAATTGTGCTATGTATACATTTATAAAGAAATAAATATTTTGTATTTTGTATTTTTGTATTTTATCATCTCATATCAGCCTATATACGTCCCACTGCTGGGCACAGGCCTTGCCTCTACTATGAGGTGTTACGAGTCATATTACCACCACGCGGGCTCAGTGTAGATCGGTGGAGGGGTTGTTTAAAAGGTAAGTGACCAACCTTACTGTCAGATGGTATGAAGCGGCCCGAGGGCCACTAACTGAGGTTTAACGACTAGTATCTATCGATTATACCCGAGAGTAGCAGCTTAAATTGCCTTCCGAATCACGAAGATGCTGTCAATAGACGTCACTGAAATGGACGTCAATGGTCACTCATCGACCATTCCGACCAAACATGACCGCGCCTAAGGTTGCTTCACTTTGGTATCATTACCAAAGCGCCGCATCAGCTTTGCCACAAGCGCCTTAAAATAATAGTCCTCCTGGCCGATTTCGACCGCGGCGGCCAATCTCAACAGAGATCAGCCAACTGCGCAGGAGATATTATAGTGCATAAGTGTGAGGCAATACACAAGTGCACTCACTGTTCCATTACTCTCAAAGTTCGGTGAGACGGCAATCCGAAATAACAGAAGAGAGATCAGGCGCAGGACCAACGGCTTAACGTGCTTTCCGAGGCACGGGGGTGTAACACCGCCGACTTCCCGACACCGAGCTGTTTTTGAGAAATTCATGACAGAAAATCTCAGAAACAAGTTTTCGCTCGACCTGGGATTCGAACCCAGGACCTCTCGTATGTAAGGCAGAAACTTTGCCACTACACCAACGAGGCAGTCAAGCGCCTTACCAACCAATAACCACGGCCAACCAACCAATATCGCTGGCAGTCGCGATTCGCGGCGACATTATACCACAGGTGTACGCTGGCGGTAACTGATGGATTACGTAGGAAGTTGCGCACGAGTTTTTTAAGAGATAATACTCGTGATTATTTGCTTTTGTATACGAAAATCTTTGGTATTAACATGATATAAATCTACGCCGTGTAGACGATGTGAAAGAATTAATCATAGAAACTACGCGACTTTAAAAGTGTGTAAAGTAAGTATAAATGCATATTAGAGGCTGCAACCTAGATCATAAGTTGTTTGTTATTTTCGAATGCTATTGTTTTCTTTTGGATGCAACCTGTTTAACATAGAATAAGTCTTAAAATTTAAGGACCTATGTGAAGCCCTATTTTACCCAAGACAGTTTAACACTTTGACGGACGGTGGACTGCTATAGCAGTTATAACAATAAAATTTCTATTGTGTCTGGCTACCGTCCGTCAAAGTGTTAAAGTGCTCCCAACGAGACACAAAGCTTAATACACAGACTATTTCAAATAGAAAAAATCTTAAAATTACTAAGCTGCCCGGAAGACGTCATCTTGTTTGAGGTACTGTCAAAAACACTAAAAATTATAAGTTAGTACTCGTGGTAGTACGTTACGCCGTAGCTTTTTGCGACAATACTTTTCCTGGTTGGGGTTTTTCGAATTTACTGAGATTCTGGTTAATTCAGAGCTGCTTGAAAGTTTTGTCGGAGAAATAGCACAGATTAAAAAATATTTATAAAATAGTACGACTCTACCCGTTTCTCATAAAAAATTGAACCATTTTATTCATTCACGGTAGTCAAGTAAGTTGTATCTACGCTTTTATAAACCGGATTTGTGTTTACATACTTACGTATTTGATATATGTATCAGTGCGGCTAATTATAACTTGGCAATTACATAACATAGCATTTCTTTGGTTATGTTACCTGTTGTTTTACAATTTCGCTTCTGATCTTTACAGTCAGTTGAGCCCGTATGGAAGGTGTTATGAGATAATCATATCAAATGCAATTTCATCTAATCGAAAATTTGTGGATTAAAATAAAGATTTATTTTTAAGGTTATGCTTTATTTCTGTTTATTATTACGGTAGTTAATTTTCTACGTGACGCGGAGGGTGATGAGTTTGCAAGTTGAGAGCTGGAGAGGAAAAGGCCGATCACAGAAAAAAACGATAGAATGTGTGAAGAGTGAATAAATAAATAAATAATAAATATTTCACAACAATCACACCAATTCTCTAGTCCCAAATTAACCTACGAGGCTTGTGTTATGGGTATACATAGAAAACACACAGACCAGTACAAACACACTTGTTCATGCACACATATGCTTGTACTGTGCGGGGATTGAACCCGCGACCCTAGGTTCTAGAAGTCCGACCTGTTGACCACTGCACCAAGCGGTCGTCAATGAATATGATTATGAATAGAGTGGATGATTTAGTGACGAAATATGGCATGGTATGGAGGAGAGACCTGGGAAAAGGGCAGGCGAATGATGATGATGAGTTAAATTTGCTATCAGTTTACTGCTAGTCTATTAGACTTGTTCATTTAAATTTGTGATAAAGTGTCACCTATCCATGGCCTTTGAGATTATCTATTATTGAATAAACACTGTAAAGCAAGCAGCAAGGAGTATTAAGATACTCCTTGCATCCATTAGATATGTCTAATGACATTTATCAATTAAGGGTTCGATCCCCGCACTGAACAAATATTTGTGTGCATGAACATGTCTGTTTGTACTGGTCTGGGTGTCACATGTATTTATTTTAGTTTATTTGTAATACCACTGTGCTTTAGCTACTTACCACGAAGTCAGATCAATGTATGTGATGTTGTTGTATATTTATTTATTTAATCTTAGGAGGCGCTAAGTCGTTACCTACTTGTCTTATGTATAAGCCATCCATACCACATTTAAAGAACTGGGGGATGGCATGATATTGTTCTATATCATGCTATGCCACCCGCCGGAGGGTGTTCGGACCTCGATCGATTGGAAGTGGAAGGATTTGGAATTATTCCACTATTCACGTGGCATTTCCCACAGCAACAACCATACGCACATTTCAGTGAGACAATACGCGTGTCTGCCTGTGTGGCCGCGCGGACGCGGGACAACCTTGGCCGATCCTTTCTAAAGCCCCGAGTGTCTGCGGTCGAGTTATCTAAAGAGATCTACATGGACCCAGCAGTGAAGAACTGAGTTCCGTACGCAATTATACGAGTAACAGCTATTTACTTGCTTCAATAATTATATTCATTTAATTCGGTCAACAGATTATAAATAAACAGGCCATATTATAATTACCTTAGAGACTAACATACATACGAATTATAAAAAATACAAATTACTTTGATTTTATTAATCCAATGTCAGCTGGTAGCCGTCCCCGAAGGTTTCGAAATACGCAAACATATCCCAGACTTCAGTAAATAAGTTATACAAAAATGCGTGAACGGTCCACACATCTACACACACACACACAGACACACACACACACACACACACACACACAAGCACACACAAGCACACATAACACTACTAAGGTTGAGTTGATGTACCAAGCTGCCAATAAAATGTAAAGTAGGCTTTTGCAGTTCACTCTGTCTCTACAAGTACAAACATATCTACTCACTAACCGGTACCGTGTCAAAGCATGCACGCTACTTTAATCTTTTAAAAATTAGACATTAATAAAAATATTGTCATGATAAAAAATAATGCAAATTCGTGCTGTCCGTCCCTGATACGCCCCGTTACGCGGATGAATAAACGTTCTAATTTGCATGAAACTAAGTTAAATTACGGTTCAAATTGTGATCAACTGTTAAAATAGTTTTTTTTAAGTATTGTTTAAAGATCACATTGGTATTACAGAGGCCAAGACCGAGCTCTGTTAGAATGATTAGATAAAAGATAGATCATGATTATCATGATAGTGAATTGTGCTGGTTATGAGAAAAACAGAGCCGAAAGCCTAAATATGAAAACAGACATTGATTTCCAAGCGCTCTAACTTGAGAAAATGAAACAACAGTCTGTTCGCAAGCGCATTTCTTTAAGATCTAGAGTGCATGCATTCAATGCGTTGTACGAAAACTTTACAAACTTAAAATTTATTTACCCTTATTTACTTACCCCCTTACTTAAATTCTCAATAATATCTAACATTCTTACAACAGACACCTAAGTTTCTTTCACGCCAAAAACCTCAGCTGTGACTTCGATACAAGCTAATAATAATGAAACAAGATTATTTTACTGTAGTTTGCACCATAAGCGGACTTAAAGTCCTTAGGCGTTTACCATCAGTCTCCAGACCAGCAGAGCTCGAAGCAGCTGGTCAGTCAGACCATCGACCACCAAATCGTTTGTTGTGCAATGTAAGTCAATCGCGTGTCTCCACCACGGAAGCACGTACATTCCATACATTATGCAACAAGTGATTGACAATTTAACCACTACTTGGACACCTGACTAAAACAACAACAAAGGAATGCTGTTGTGAGTATGAGCAAAAGAAAATATTCATTTTGCGGACATTTTTTATACGATAACATTTAAATTGGATGCATTTTTTTATACAACAACATCACATGGATTGATCTAAAAGTAGTTAAAGAGCTTGTATTATAGATATCAGAGTCAACAGTGGTAATACAAATAAACTTAATAAATACATATAACACCAAGACAAGTACAAACAGACATGTTCATGCACACAAATGTTTATACAGTGCGGAGATCAAACCCGCGACCTCTTGGTTAATAGTCACCAAATTGGTTAAAAGTAACTTTTTGACCATTACACCAAAGTGGTCGTCGAATAATTGGCTTTACCGAACACTAATGGAAATAAAATTGTATTAATGATTGAAATTAAGTATGACAAATAACATTACTACTTACATAAGTAGCTGAACATAATGTTACATACCTACTTAAACGAACAATTATATAAAAAACCATTCAACTTTTACTAAATAATAGCAAATATAATAATGTAACTTACTTAAACGAACATTTACATAACATACATTACTAAATAATACCCTTTTACAAAATGATAGCAAATAAAATAAATACATTTACACTTAAATGTAAAGTTTTTAATGTGTAAAGAAAGATGTGTAAATATATTATTACGATGCAAATATGAAATGCATCCGGGTGAAGAAACAGTAAATACTTAATTTTTCATCTATCATTATTAAAACTAGTAAATCATTAAACCACTTTCCGATTGCTATACAAGTATATAATGGGCAGCACATAACTGTCTCTTAGCATTTTTTACGGCTCACAGCACCTTTAATATATGGACGCGCACGCACGCAAAACGCACTAAAACGACTTGAAAAAGGATTTGGCTATTTCATAGAAGAAAATTCACTATAGGAGAACAAATTATACTCTTAAGTCATTGTCACCACTATTTTGATTGGTCTAATGCACATGTTAAGATCAACAGAGGTAACCAACTCATTTAACAAGCTATTGGAATCAAAAAGCCTCGATTGCTTATTAGAAAAATAAGTTTGATAACTCATTGTAAACGACACGCGTAAAAAAACATAAGCTTACGACACGCTTTGAGACATAAGCAATATATATGTCGATGGACATAAGCTTTGAGAATTATTCGTGCTAATATTCTCGCCTATCTCACATTGTGGCTCCGGCTTAACTGATTTGTTCCGAGTTGCAAATCACCAGAAAGTGTAATGACTTGCACAGTTTTCACACTAGCGATTCCGGTAAATGCGACTTTCATACAAACAATCATACTTTCCCCCAATTTTTATGTTCACGAAATAAGTGCGCGTGAGACGTTGTGCAATAAGTTTAATACGCACTTTAGAACAATGGCGGAAAATTGGTAAGATTGTGGTTATAAAAAGTCATGATAGGGGAGATGGGGGCACGTTTGAACAGAGCCAGCTTTGAACATTTGAGTTTACGACGCCATTTAAGAAGGAAATTTTGTAGTTATTTTTCTGGACAGGGGTAATACGAACCTGCACATCTGTCACTTGTTACTACTGACGTTTGATAGCTTATCGTTGAGTTATGAGGAGTTTTCATCTTCGGGTGCAAATTTTATCTTTTCCCAAAAAGCGCATAAGTATCTCGGTCATCCAATTCAAGCAAGACATGTGGAGCGTTTATTCTATCTATTAATTAGAATTTTTCATATGTCACGCATTAGACTACAGATGAATACAAATTTTGAACTTGGGAAGAAAACGTTTTTCATTTTTGGAGTGCCCCTGGGGCTGCTTTGAACAGTATCAATGGGGCAGTATTAATAATGCTTGAAATTCCAAACTAAAACATTAATGAAAATTTGACTAGTTAGTCATAGACTGGTAATCTAGAAGTATTTATTGTTCATATGAGGCTCGGAACTTATTTTAATTACAAGTTATCTTAATTTTTAACTTCATACTTGCTACTAATATTTCAACTCTATCATTTTTTATGATGAGTCTATGAATTTGTTACTTAAGTGAAAGAAATTATAAATTTCGTAAAATTTCATGATATTTCAAAATTGCCCAATGCATGTTCATTAATAGCGGCCTCAGGGATAGGGCAGCTTTGAACATTTGACTTCTTGTACTGAAATGATTATTGCAGGTTTTATTTGCATATTCTTTGTCATATGATGTACTGTAGCCTAATAGTCAAACTAAGTATTGTAAAACTTGTGAAACAGTAAAAATGTTCATGACTTGAGAGTCTGAAGATATGACAGAAAGTGTAAAAAGATGACCCCCTCTCCTTTACATTCCACGAGATGATCGGTATTTAGCTGTGACTCGCAAAAAGGTCACAATTCAATTTTGATAGGGGTCATAAAGGTATCTTTTTTAAATGTTTACTAAAAGTATGAACCAATTCTCCCCAAAATGTATACTAGTAGGTCACCTGCAGTGCTACACGTTAAAACCTTAAGAATTTTCAATCAGATTTTGCTGTTCCAGTTTACGGTAAAAAATATTGATATCTGCAAAGCTT
This sequence comes from Pyrausta despicata, assembly GCA_963921415.1. Lineage (NCBI taxonomy): Eukaryota > Metazoa > Arthropoda > Insecta > Lepidoptera > Crambidae > Pyrausta > Pyrausta despicata. Next base: position 16,409,001 of record OY992851.1, on the reverse strand, counting down.
TGTAATAATTTCACTCTGACGTGTGTAATTTACACACAGATAATAATAACAAGACTCTTCTTCAATACCGTCAGGTAACTCCGACTCCCATCAAAAGACGTCTCATAACTTCCGAGACTTCCGACTTCCTAAGAGGATGTTACCATAATTACATCCCACAAAATTTAGCTGGGAAACATTACCAGCTCATCACAGCACAGGCCGTGGAGAGCGTGCGATAATTACAATGTCAATATTCTCATATACATTAAAGACAGGTTGATGACCACAACGGGTTCTAAGCAGGGTCACAGCCAACCAGTGAAAGTGGTTAGGTCATATCTTACGGACACGGTTACCTGTGTTAAATCACAGGGCGTAATCAGTAAGCTCATTGAGTCAATGTTGAAGGAAATGCTACTAATTGAAAGTTTATTGAACTTCATAAAATTTTCCTGTTTCCTGTTATTTTGATTTAATCTGTGACATAACATAAAGTTTTTCATGTGATATCGCTTGTCGATCCTCAAAATATCCCAAGAATGGTAAAACAGTGTGTCAAATTCAGATAACTTGTGACTACAAACTTTTAGTTATTAGGATTAGGAGTCACCTCAACACATACAATCGTTCATGATTATTATTTTCTTACCATGTAGCGTTGCCACTAGTTTTTCTGTTTACAGGTAATTCAAGTTCATTGCTGTGAATCAAAACTGACCTTGTTATAGCGCAATTTTACTAAGATTCAATTATTTACTCACAATTATTATTCTATGGCACTAGCAAGCACAAGACATTTGAACCCAACGCCAAGGGCGTCCCACGACTCAAATCGTAAAACGGCTAATTTGCCTGTCAAAAATGACGTTAATACCCGTTAACAAACATGGCGGCCGCTGTCAAGGTCAACTGTCAGTGAAAGCGCGGGGAAACAGATGCGTTCCGATTCGATTCATCTTGTCCATTGATCGATGCATCGATTCAAAGGTCGAGGTCGCTTAATGGATTTAGATGATATGAATCGTTAATTCGAATAAGTGATTAATTAGACAGTATAGTATTCAATATTATCATTGTTGGGGCGATGTTTTAAATTGATTTCATAGAAGGTGATTTATTGATTTCATTACATTACATGTATGTATACTTTCATGGCATTCATTTCATTCGAAGATTGCCCTTGCAAGCTCTAGAATAATAAGTCAGTATAAATCTAATAATAAATGGTAAGTCATACCGATTGCCTTTGTTGAATCTCCTCAATCAACAACCTGAGGAGCTTCAAGGAAGCGAAGAATACGCATTTTACCGTTATCGCACTCAAAAGTCTCGTGTTCTGTTTACTTGGTTGATTTATTTTGAAAAGAACTCAAAATGACAAAAACGATCAGTTTCTCAGGACTGCTATTACAACACAGTGTCCTTTTTCAAATATATCTGGGTGAAACGAAATCTTTGATAACAGAAAATGTCAACTTTCAGTCTTAATAGAGCTGATGTTGTTCTCCGCTCAAAGACAGCGTTCCTTTTTCAAAAACATAGACCAAAATTATAATTAACGTAGCTGAGATTACGCAGAAACAACGTAGTTTGACGACCATTTTGGTGTAATGGTCAAGAAGTTGACTATTTACCAAGAGGTCTCGGGTTCGATCCCCGCACTGTACAAACATTTGTCTGCATGAACATGTCTGTTTGTACTGGTCTGGGTGTTATATGTATTTATTTAAGTTTATTTGTAATACCACTGTTGATTCTGATATCTGTAACACAAGTGCTTAAGCTACTTACCACGGAGTTGTATATTTATTATTTGTCAAAAAAATGACAACAGAATAAGGCTCTAGTTTCTCAATTCCGGTAAATTTCAATATCACACACAAATCCCGACTCACACATCGGCTACCCGCAATATACATGCGTTGCGCCACGGCTTTGTTTCCCAACCAGTAACCCGAGCGGTGTGGGAGACGCGGCGGCGCCGCTCTCACACGCACTCGATTAGTTGCCGGCTAATCGATTAATTATCGATTATCCCTTTTAATCTACCATGTAGAGTGCAGACGAAGTATCGTGGTGTACAGAAAAATCCTCCAGGGCTTACCTATGAGTTGTATATTTTTATTAATGGTACGGTCGCCAACAGAAAGTTGTTACCACCGTAAGGATAAAAATTGCTTGCACACATTGTATTCACAAGTTCTAAATGTCTATTTCATATTAATTTGATTGACCATAGATTATTTTTATTTTTTAACGATAATCAATCATTGATAAGGTTGATTGACACTGACTACTTACTGTCATTTCAAGGAATAAAGAAAATAGTTTTAATACGAAAAAGTGATCAAAAATCTTTTTTATTGGCTTTTGAAGGATGAGGTTATTCTCTTGCCAATCAAAATTTTTCTTGCAAATAAATCAATGGGAGCTAGGCTAGTTAACAAAAAAAGATTCGTTGAAAATTCTCCGAAGACATATATCACTGAAAATTGGGAAGGCCTAAAAATAGCATTTTTTATAGTAGCTTAGAAATTATCAAAATTTGTTAGTCAATACAAATGATGTACTAATTTTGTACATTTTTTCAGAGAAATAATAAATTAGTAAAAATACAGTAAGTATTTTATGTCTATAGCTAGGTAACTTACGAAAGATGAACGCTTCCAGAGTTCTCCATAAACATGCCACTTCATTCCATTTGGAATATTTCACTTTAATGATCACGATGCGCGGTTACCTGTGACTTTTGACATGACTAGTACTGCTAGTATTATAAAATAGCAACACATTAGACGAATATAATTTAACGCTAACTTTTCATGCACCGTCAGTAAGTCGTCACGTTTGCCGATGCCTGTCGCAATCGATACTTTATCGATCCACGATCGAGATTTGTGTAATCGATTCTTAACATACAATGTGCATCCAGATTCACGGCCAGAGGTTGTCAAACTGTTGGGTAAGAAGCCCGCAACTATATTGCAACTACGAGTAGTACAGCATCCTCAATATTTTTTCAGGTGTTATGTTTCTGCGGTCTTAGTTTCGAATGAAGATTGTAGCAGTGTTATTTCTCAAAGATTAAAGTACTGCATAAAATATCAATCTTTTTTTAATTTGCCTAATAGCAAGATGGCGGCAAAATGAATTCAGATTTATCCAAGATGCAAAATTTCATTATGATTTCAACAAATTAAGTCCTTCCTGGAAACTTTACAAAATCTACGGGAATCACTTTATTTGAATGTTTCGGTCTAGCTGGTGTAGGCACTATCTGTGACACTTATCAACAATGTCAAGGCAGTCGATGCACTAGCCCCTTTTAGCTCTGAGGTCCTTAGAGCAAAACGAGGAGTTTCAATCTCTAAGGGGCACTGAGTTATACATGTTGGTAATCAGTGAGAAAAACAAACGTATCAAAAAATCAATCCCCCGACCTGTTTAGTATTCATACGATTCGAAATGCAAAGAATAATGATGATTTATTTGTTGGCTCGGGCTGAGTCAGTTCGATATGATCTTTGGCGATTGTATGTTAAACTGTCATTAACATTTTGCAAGGCTGTTGTAATTACAAAACCGAATATGTTTTAAAAACTGGCCAAGTGTGAATCGCATTTCTCACAAAGTTCAGGTTCCGCATCACTGCCAAAAATAATGAAATAATTATGATTTTTGTAATAATAGTGAAAAAAAAACCACTATTTTGAAACACAATAACATTGGTTTTAGGAAACATCCAGTTTTGTCACAAGTATATTTTTTTTTACATTTTACCCTGAGGTAAAGTTAAGATTAAAAATGGCTCGTCGGAGCTAACGGAATTTAATTAAAATTATGCTTATTTTTGGTTTTCGGCGGTTCATCAAAACTAATCTGGAATCACTTTCGAAAATGAGGATTCAAATCTGTTAATTTGCATAGTAATTTAATACCAACACACCATCCTCTTAAATTAACTATAAGACAAAAAATATATACTTTGTGTCTTCGTAAGTAGGTACACAACTTGTTATGTACTCTTTCTTATGTGGTTTCGTTGTCTTATGTCGCTTACGAAACACGCTGTGACATTTGATCTATCGATTGTGCAAAGAACAAATAATCTATATCTAATCGGTCAACCGCAGCATTGCTAATTACAAGTAAATCATAGTTCATTACAATAACCGTGGGTTACTGAGGTCTAGATCACGACTGTTGCTACATGGGGCTGCACGATGGTTTCCTAATTTATTTATTTACCTATATCAGTAAAGATGTTTTAAATTGAAATGAGACACTTTTTACGGATTATTTCGCGATTTATTTACATTTTGTTTTAACCTGACGTTTCGGACCCTTTTCAGCGTCCGTGGTCACAGGTAGACTAAGGTGTTGCTTCATAGTTTGAAGAAATTGTAAACTACCATCACTCAAAAATATTAAGTTACCTTCCTACCCACACAAAATGAGCTAGCCAGTATCTTGAGGTCTTGCAGTGCGGGGTCGAGCTTGAGTCCTGGCTAAAACAGGATCCCATGCTGGTGGAATTTTCCAACCATCTTCTCTAACAAAATTAGGGTGTCTTCTAATTTCAATAGCTTCACGGAGCATACGAGGAAGAAAACGACGTTCTCTTGTGAGAATTGAGACAATCGATGCGCAGCTAAATGTTAACGATTCGGCGTTTTTCGAAATGCGACTACAAATAATAACACCAATTTAGAAAAAAAATTGAACAGTAGGAAGCAAGGACTCGGTTAAACATCTTAAAAGTGGCGGCAGTTACACTCAAATCGGCAGGCACGGCACTCAAATCGGTCACTAAACTTAACTACTAACACTGAATTACTCCACGACGCCAATTTGATATGTACAGTCTGCAACAAAAAGTTCTAGAAGGTGACTTTAGCATCGTAGTTTGGTTAAAGTATCTATCTGTGTGTTACCTACACTTCAGGTGTGCAGTCTACAATTATATGGCCATAAGGCCATTAAATTCGAATATGGGCTGGTCATCACTGGGACTAGGGTTTGCTGGTACGGAATAATGCTGTAACTGTTTCCTAAAGTAGTATTGTAAAGACAATACTACTTTAAGCTGAGTTAATATCGTATATAGCTCTTAATTACACTTTCTATACAAACGTTTTTAATTCTATTATACGAGTTAGTCTATAAGCTTGCAGTAACAGCAGCAATGTTGCCATGAGCAATTCGATTGCGTTTATAGAGCTTTATAGATATACAAAAGAGAGCTGAGTAAAGGCTGTATAAAAGGACCCGATTCAGCGATACAGATATTCTACAGCTATTAGACGACTGTTAAAGACTAAATGATCGAATAATGAGTATTAGAGCCACTTTGATTTAGTATCTGCTAAAAGGTGTAGTAAAAGTGCTAAAACATTGTAAACACTGTAAACGTTTATTCGACATCCTTAAAGCACACATTAGCAGATAGAGCCAAATAGTCGAGATAACCGCTACTATACGAATGTGTCTCTTATACGATTTAAGGCTGAGTAAACAAATTCTTATTCGACTATTTTGCTGCTTAAGAAGGTTTCCTTTTAAATTGCAAAGTATTAAACGTATGCAGCAAAAATTGCTATGTTTGTCGTACTTGATTTATTAAAGCCATTTAAACATTTTCAATGCTTATTAGTTCGACTGTACTATGAACTATCGTACAGATTTATTGGCGATTGTCGATATTAGCCGATTGAGTTGAAACCCATCGAGATAATGGGGCAATTTGGTGCTTTTTATTGCCTCACTTTATTTGCTCCCGGAAGTTAAAGTGTTACATTCGGATTACCTAAATAACATAGTTGGATACCAAATTGAGCTAGTAAGGTGTGAGCATTATGTAGGCAATGGGTATTTAAAGAAACTTTATCTTATAAAAAACCGGTCAAGTGCGAGTTGGACTCGCGCACCGAGGGTTCCGTACAAACCTGTAGATAAGGAGTAGTAACTTTGAAATTTTCAAAATTGTCAAAAATATTTTTGAAAAATATTTTTTTATATGATGAAACTGAAAATTTACGGTTTTCGTAATTTTTCCTATATCTGTACTATAAGACGTGACTTCGTACTAAATTTCAAGATTCTAAGTTTACGGGAAGTACCCTGTAGGTTTTGATTCCCGTGTGTGAGTTTCGAAAATTTGCGGAAATTTGCGGCCTAAATGATTTTTCTACAGCTTCCAGGGACAGTAGACCTAAGTATCATATAGAAATTTCAGTTTGATACCTCCACGCGTTCCTGAGAAAAACGGTCTTGGCAGACGGACGGACGGACAACAAAGTGATCTTATAAGAGTTCCGTTTTTTTCTTTTTAGGTACGGAACCCTAAAAAGCGATTAGCAGTTTGATTTATCAGAGTGAATTAAGAAATCACTTAGTTCACTGAGTATTAATAAATATTACTGTACTCGTAAAGACATAAAGTACGAAATTGTCTATATTATTGTTTTCAACATGAAAATCTGACGTACAGCTCCATTTAATATTTTTTCATGTTAAAAGTTACAACCACATTATTTGTATTTGTAAGAATAGGAAAAAAAGTATTTTTAAAAATAGTGTTTAATAATAGGTTTCAAAACTTTTAAGATAGTAAAAATTACACACAAAAATAGTAAAAAAAGTGCATTTACATCTATTGCAACGCGTCTCTAAGATGTCGAAAGTAAGACGGAAACTCAAATTGTCATTTGATTAGAGTTATTTATATGTCGTTTGCGACGAAGGCTCTCACAATGCTTGCACGTCAGGGAGAGGTTGCGAAAACCCACACATGTTGGCTGAATATGTTACAGATAATGTAGAAATACAGTTGCAATTTAGGGACTGTGTCAGGTGTGAGTAGATTATTCTTTAGTACAATATCCTGATTCTGCAACTCAATTACAATTTTTCCTTCAATTCCAAATCAAATCACACTCCTCTAAACACGCTCATCCAACCTTTGTACGATTACTTGCTGTATATCAGTTTTTTTTGTTGTAATGGAAACTTTGTTTTTTGTTACATCGCGATCGCCAAAAAAAAGAAGTTACCCAGTTTGTCTAGTAAAATACACTGCTCAACAAAGTCTAGGGAACAGGAGGTTTTTAGGGAATATTTTTATTTTTATATATTTTTGTTTTAAAGTTTATATACCAATCGATGCGCAATTTAATGCTTAATTAGTTGCGTATATAAATAAAGGATTCAGTTTTTGAATTACGAGGTAATTTTAATGAAAAACAAAGAAAGTGTATTACAGAACTAAACAAAGAAATTTAATTTAATAAAATTTCTTAAATATTAAAACATTATAGTTAAGAACAAATATGCGGGCACTTTTTTAATAATCAGTTGGACCCCCTAAGGCATTAACAACAGCTTGACATCGTCGTGGCATACTGATTATGAGACTATCGATTGTCTCTTGTGGAAGAAGACTCCATTCTCTGGAGAGATGTGAAAAAAGTTCATCTGCTGTGTTCAAATTTTGAGGGAGATTTCTAAAAGCCCTTCTCTTTAGTAAATCCCACGCGTGTTCAATGGGATTGAGGTCCGCGGACTGAGCAGGCCACTCCAGCACTTCGATGTTGTACTCGCGGAACACATCCATCACCTGACTCGCAGTATGTGGTCGTGCATTATCTTGCATAAAAATAAAACCTGCGCCCAGATTTTGTCGGTGCGGGATAACCACGGATTGGACTACCTGTTCGCAGTATCGCTCTGCATTTAAATTTCCCCTGATCAAAACGAGATCCGTCCGTCCACCCAGGCGGATTCCAGCCCACACCATGATTGTACCACCTTGGTAGGGATGCACCTCCTGTGGGTTTTGAAGCCGACTCTGCCGACCAGGAATCCGCCAAACACGCACTCTTCTTGAATCTGGATGAAATCCGAAGCGAGATTCATCGGAGAACAGTACTGTATGTGCCCACTGATCTACGGTCCACTGCAAATGTTCACGTGCCCACAATAATCGACGTCCTCGATTTCCATGACGCAGCGCGGGCACTCTTAGTGGTCTGCGAGCACGAAGATTAGCTTCATGGAGTCTCCTCCGAGCAGTCTGGTCACTGATAGCAACCTGGTGCTGCGACTGGAGGTCTTCTACCAACTGACGAGCCGTAATGGTGGGTTGCCTCCTTGCGACATTTTGCAAAAAACGGTCTTGCCTTTCCGTAATGACCCTATACCTGCCTCTGTGCCTTTCGGCTACATCGCCAGTAAGTCTGTAACTTGCCCACAGTCTGCAGATAACGCTCGCGTGAGAATTCAGAGCAGCTGCAGTTGGGGTAGCCCAGCTTCCAACATTCCTACAGCTCGAATCATTTCTTCCCGCGTTAAATGACGTCGTGATATAATGGCCGTAGTCGCAAAAGTTACGAATAACAACAGTTAATTTTGTTTTTCAATAAAATCATAAAACAATAAAACAAATTTTTATCTTTAAAATTCTTATACAGTATCACTACACAGCAATCAAAGTGAAAGATTCCCGCCTTTTACGAAATATCTTTTGTTTCTAATTTTTTTTTAAATTCGAACAACGTTTGATAAACATTCAGCCTACCTGTTTACCTCAAAGAGATCAGTACTTTTTTAAAGAAGATTTTACAAATAAAGTCATATAGTTGGCTTGTTCCCTAGACTTTGTTGAGCAGTGTATTTAGATTTATATTGAAAAAAAAAGTAAATTACAATAATTTTGACTAAATTGTGAGAACAAACAGATTCATATATCGCTAGTAATAAATTCCTAGTCTAACAAAATGTATTGTTTGAAACTCAATAAAAAGAAGCAACTAAAAGAACGGGTCATTTAAAAATCGTTTAACCAGTAATTTTTTTAGTTGAAAAAATAAAGATTCTAATGTTTACCCTCCTATAATTAAAAGATTTTTTAATCCAATTTTCGTGTTTCTCTGCCTAGCACACTTAACGACAACTACTTTTTTCAACAGTTACCTGGTTTTTGATAGATACAATGCAGGTTTTGGCAGTTTCGTAATAACAGTTTCAGTTTTCATGTTTCACCAATGAACCGTGATATGGGCTGACTTACTAACCTGGTATTGATGTGAAAAAATGATTGACTGTCAAACTATGAAGCCGAAAAATGACCATTACTTACCAATAACATCGGTAGTCAACTTTTTATCATAAGTATTTTGAATAACAATTTTTTTTTGTTCTTTTGCGAATAGTCACCTTTGCCCATGACGCAATGTTGTCTTAATCATTCGGTCGTTGAAAATCGGTCACAATGTACGAAACATGGCCGACATTTCGTTCGATTACCAACAATTACCTACGTCGACTAGATCATGAATCTAAAATTAAAGTGACTAGCCCCGGGCTATGAGTCAAAAGTAGAGTAATGGTTCTCAAACTATATTCGGCACGAATCTTTAGGCGTCAATGTAGATCAGAATTTTGGACTAAAACTGCCCTAATATTAATTCAATTCAATTCATTTATTTATTGCGGGACAACAAAAAAACCCAGGGGTTAGTAATAAAATGGCGCTTATTAAACTAGTATGTGTTAGTACTTATTAACACATTGAGCGCCATGGTGGTCACCGGTGACGTCCAAACAATATTATTTCTATTGTGTCTAGTCTCTCGGCAGTCAAAGGCTTAAGCGTAAGTAGTAAGTTTAACCATTAAAGTCGTCTGTGAAGGGTTTTGAAATAAGTATTAGTATATTTTTTGTGTATGGCTTCATGATTAGTGTATATAATATGTATAAATAATAAAGGGTGGCGGCCACAATACGACAATTGAATTTCTGTCTGTCACGCTCTCACGCGTTAACTACTGAACAGATTTAGATGAAATTTAATACAAATACAGAATGTTGACGACCGTGTATGTGTACAAAATTTCGTAAAAAGCTGTTCACTATTTAAAACGTTAAAGCGTAACAGTAAGTCAATTGTCGTATTGTCGTCGCCAACCTGTACAGTATGTACAAGTAATGGAAAAAATAATAACGAAACTTACGAGAAATAAAAGCCGTTTGAGAAACACTGATCAGATTCTTAATGTAGCTGTTTATCGATTGCCGAAAGTGGATCGATCTTGTAGATCATCGATAATGTCACCAGAACAGCAAAACTGGTTGTTGCGATGTATCATTCGAATTCAATCGCCAATATTTGAAAATCTCGCAAGGTCGTTCATAGTCGGTATGATTGGGACATGTCTAGTTACTATTTAGAGGAATGGTATTAATTTTAGTTAGTAATGTTGTAAGTTTGCATAAATTAATGATATATTTCATGTTTACTCTAATTGCTATTTGACAAATGTTATAAAATGTATCGTTGCTACTTGGTTGCTGCTCGTAGGACATAAAATATTCCCACGGTTATTAAGTGCCTTCAACTAACTAATATAGGTAAAAATACATAATTTAAACATATCGTTAAGAAGAAAACTTACCTAAATATGATAACAACATATGAGTTTACTAAATTGGTAAGATTATTTGTACGTTAGTTTTCACAAATACGAGTACTTACGTAAGGGGATGACCCAAATAAGGGTAGGTAATAGGTGATAGGATACATTTTATCCCGATTAGATGCTCTCTTGGGATAAACACATTTGCGCGGATGAAGTAACGGACAGGCTGCTAGAATTAACTAAAAACTTGTGAGTTAAGAAATAAAAAAAACATATGGTAGATAAAAACTTATTTGGGGACGGTACCTTACCTATTTATTAGTTTCCATACAAAATTAATGAAAATGCCCCTTTAATTAATCCTAGGGCTTTTAAAGACTCCTTGGGCAAATCATCTCCTGGTCAAGTTTTTTGTTGTAAGATTTTTTAAAACAACTATATCATCATTTTCATATATGCTATTATACATTTACCAAAACTTAAGCACTGGCACATTTTTTTGTTGTACTATATTAGCTAACTTTTGATATCGTTTATTAGAATTGGAAACGGCTTTACAGTTTCCAATTCTACGTTTTTACAATATAATAAAAGAAAAACTTACTAGTATAATAATATTAAAGCATATAACGTATAAACAAAGTTACCCGTAAATATATTTTTTAAATCTGGCAGCCCTATGTCAAAGCCCCTTGCGCAAGCGTCGCGACATTTCGCCAACAATGCGTGGTTACTATCTGTGCGTTACTCGCTATCAGGCGATCTATTTCTTCGCCACATTACGCTGACCACGAAATTTAGGCTTATCTATGTATCTAAATGGAAACTTTAATGTATTTAAACTACGTACGTGTACAGAGGACGGCACATCAGGCTACCCTTTTTTGTTGCAAACTAGGCTTTATTACAGTAGTTCAAGATACACGGGTGTTGTCTGTGATTTACCTCTTAATTTTTCTGTTAAACCAATTCAATAAGTAGACTGATAGCACAGTACTCAGTAGCAATGTGTGTCTTTTAAATGATCATTAAGAGATAAACTCTCATCTCTCTCATCATCTATATAAGTCCCACTGCTGGGCACAGGCCTCACCTCAACTTTGATGTGGTGCGAGCCATACTCCGCCACGCGGGCTCAGTGCGAATTGGTGGAGGGGTGTGTGTAAGGTAAGTGACTGACCTTACTGTCAGATGTTATTAAGCCGCCCGTGGGCCTCTGACTAGGCTTAAGGACTAGTATCTATCGATATTAACCGGGACCAACGTCTTTCAAAAATCACGCAGTTGTGCTATTAGCTAGCGTTAAACGCCTAATAGAATAGGAACCTCCCTAACACAAAGAAAACAAATAAGGATTCAACTCGAAAACACATATACCCGTATTTACGAGTTAGTCATTGATCGATATTCCATTATAGAAGTTACGCGTTACAAATAATTATCGGTATTGCTCAGTCAGCGAAAGTTACTACACTCTATAAATATTAAAAAGCAAGTGACTATCTGTATTATTGGAGAGACAGAAAAAAAGAAAAAGCGGCGAGTAACGAAAAGGAAGAAATATTTAAAATATTGTTTCTAGCGTGCATATAAAAATAACCCCACCAAGGTATTGACCAATTTAATGTAAATTCGTCAAACAGATTGAACATACAGTAATGTAGACATGTATATGTTATGCTAAAAGATCGAAAACGCTCATCGAGCGGAAATTTAGTTCACAAAAGTAAAACTAGCGAAATTCGTGTTATGGCTCTAATGAAAACGCTCACGACGCGTTGTGAAGAAAAGAAAGACCAAATAGCGAAATTCGTGTCGTGGCTTAGTGAAGATGAGCCATGCCATAACACGAATTTCGCTATTTGGATGTTTTACTGCGGCCACAACGCGTTGTGAGCTATTTTTCCGCTCAATGAGCGTTTTTGGTCATTGAGCGTAACATATACAATAAAATACATGTTAAAGTACTGGTACCTACTTTTAAAAAAAAGATAATCAATAAGGTCCTAAGGACGTGTCAGAACAAAATAAATAACCGGTTAACAAACAGATCTTTCTAAGTGGCACATCAGATCACAACAAAATTAAAACACAATGCAATGTGTTGCAAGAAAACAACGCACTACCACAACATCTGTTGCCAAATGGACAGAGATTAATGTTCTAATTAAACGCCTTTCAGTGTATGATGGCCATTGGTCACAATTGCGAAAAGTCAATACTAATTGTTGATCAAATTTCAAAATTGGGGCAGAAGTATTATATTAATCGACAATGTATTGGCAAACAAATGGAAAAGGTATTAACAATACAATTAATATTGTACATAAGAAAATTGATGATGGTGGTATACTTTGTTATCACTAAATATCTATTTTATGTATTTTATTTTATTTTATTAGGAAAAGCAAACAACTACATAATTTAATTTTAAAAGGATGACAGTTATAACAAATACAAGCATGCAATTATGCAGTCCACAGCGCTATTCACGGATTATTGATCTGAATTGTCGCTAGCTGCCGATTAAAGTTTAGTGTTAGTACAACAACAACAATAAAATCAGTTATATTAAGCAACATATAAAATAAAGAACACAATAACTCTTCTTAGATTTTATACATATATTACTTTACAACGTAATTCTGCTAATTTCTCTCCACAAGTCAGAAAGCAAGCATTATAATAAGAATTATTTAACTTCAAAAGTCATTTCTCACTCACCCATCATCTGACATTAGAACAATGTGTGTAATAAATGTAAATGTTGGTAACAATACGAAATTACACTTTCCCTGTTTTCAAGTAACATGGTAATAAAAAAGCGCTGTGACGTCATTTTGCGCAATGACTTAATGTTTGACCACTTTCTCTGTTGACTTAGAATCGCTTGCGCACTTGTTACATAGTTAAATATAGTATGACCTCTTGAAAGAAACAGTGGCCAACACACACACACATCAGGCTACCCATTTTTGTTGCAAAGACTCCCTTATTATCCCTTATTTGACGACCGCTTGGTGCAGTGGTCCGGCTGTCGGACTTCTAAACCAAGGGTCGCGGGTTCGATTCCCGCACAGTACAAGCATAAGTGTGCATGAACATGTGTGTTTGTACTGGTCTGGGTGTTTTCTATTTATAATATGTATTTATTTACAAAAAAAAGTATTTAAGTATGTATATCCGTTATCTAGTACCCATAACACAAGCCTCGTAGCTTACTTTGGGACTAGAGAATTGGTGTGCTTGTTGAGAAATATTTATTATTTTTATTATTATTATTACAAGCGCATAAGATACCCCACTGTTCATAGTGACCTGTTGGCCTCTATGCTTTGCGAGTAAATATTATTATTTTCTAGGTTCATACCAAAGAACAATCTTAAATTTAAAATTATTAATTTAGGCATGAGCAAGGAAAAACTATAACGGCTGGATAGACAAGCCATAGCTCAGAAAGTGGTTAAATTAAAAAATCCGAACTGAAAACTAGTAACAATCAAAAGCCGGTTCCCACTATGCCAGACTGGCAGATCTGCCGGAAACCAAACACCGGACAGAGTGTTCACATAACACCGGATCACACAAGCACCTCAGTAAAAATCCAACATGACTGAACAGAAACGCTCGGTAAAAATGCCGGATCCAGGATAATGTGAATAGCTTTATACAATTTGTACTGCATCTAGGCCTTGCGGCAATTTTACCGGACCGGGAGATCTGCCGATCCGGCACAGTCCGGCGCCGCTAACGCGCCCACTGTCTGTGCTCTGCGACTTATTGGGGACTTGCTCGCTCGGCACAATGACATAGATATATTTTATGACCATATTGGGCATCTGTTTGACCCATTCTTTATGCTCCTTAACGACATAAGTACCTAGTTAAATGAACTCGATTATTGACTTATTCATATTTTGTCATATTATTATTTACTTTGACATGAAATTTTTATCTAATTTATGTGTGTACTTACAACGAGTTTATTTGTTTTATAATATTTGAATTGTTACTCATTTGACGACCGCTTGATGCGGTGGTCCACAAGTCGGACTTCTAAAACCAAGGGTCGCGGGTTCGATCCCCGCACAGTACAAACATAAGTGTGCATGAAAATGTGTGTTTGTAATGGTCTGGGTGTTTTCTATGTATACTCGTAATATGTATTTATTTACAAAAAGAGAGTATTTAAGGTTTATCCGTTGTCTAGTACCCATAAGACAAGCCTCGTAGCTTAATTTGGGACTAGAGAATTGGTGTGATTGTTGTGAAAAAAATATTATTATTATTTATTGATTTCTTATGTTATAATTGATCTGTAAGCGTTTTGGACTTGCTCTGTAAGCTTGCACGTGTATTTTAATAAATAAATTTAAATAGTGGGCACCCGGCCATACATTTTTTCTGTCATACGATCCCCTTTTTTCTTTTTTCCATGCGGCATGAGGGTTACGGTTACGTCACCGCGCGCAACGCGTCGGCATGCGGCCGCATTTTGTAATTAAAGTCTACTTGCCTTACTTTAACGTGATAATGGAGGTTATCGGGGTACTTTCCAACGTTGCAAAACGTTTCAAAAGGTATTAAATAGTTTGTAAATATGTGGCTTGGGAAATGGTTTGGGTTTACGATGGGAATGGCAACTGTTATTTTTTTAATTAGATGAGTAGTTACTGTAATGAATAACTTAGATATTAGAATAAAGTATGTTTTTTTTTTTAATTTTCCTCGATTTAGCTAGTATTGACCAGTGTTCGTGGAACAGTGTTGTTTTGGAAATAACAGAGCCTTGCTATTTGGCTAACGTTCGCAAATCTGGGTATATAAGAAAACAATTTTCACTCATTCATTGGATTTTAAAATGTTAGCTCAACTGTTACTTTACGAGCATAGATTCCACCAACTTTGTGATGTAAATTATATAGACTGCGGAACGGAATAACTTTGACATTAAATTTTACCTTATTTATACGTGTACCTACCCTTTTTTACATCTTTCATGCGTTTTTGAGAAAAAATACTATGATTGAGTCCCTGACAGTCAGTAAAAAGATCCCCAAAAGACACAGCCAAACAAGAGGTGGTACATACTAACGGACATTCATCCCGGTGGCCGTCAAATGTCAATATTTATATCCTTGCTGTCGCACTTCAAACGCACACACGCTCATCAAGTGCGTCTTTGAGAGCACAGTTAGTTATGCTTGCGCCTCGCCCACTCACGTCTTCTATTCTTAAGCAGTAAGTAGTTTCCTTGTTCTGTATTCATAATGATCTTTATAGTAAAAAGGGGGTCACAAGTCACAACTGAACGCGTCACGGTGGTGATGGACCGAATCGTCCAATAACCCCATCTCCGTTGACAAGGCCGAAGGTTCACGATCACGGTCATTCACCGCTGACGCAACGTTATTATATCACCGTTATACCGTTATTATGCTACTTGATCAATGGATCATCGTTAAATGACTACGGTGACTAATAATAAACTTTTTATTGTTGAAAACGAATGTTTACAATTCATAAGAAATAATTACCCGAGAGTTAAAATGGAAAAAGATAATAAGCAGTAACTTAGATATGAACTAACCCGTAGAAAACTATTTCGAGAGATATTTTATTTACGAACAAAAACGCGCAGGCCATAAAATAAGTACCGACCACTTTGGTGTAATGGTCAAGAACTTGACTATTCCAAGACCAAGAGGTCGTGGGTTCGATCCCTGCACTGTAAAAACATTTGTGTGCATGAACATGTCTGTTTGTACTGTTCTGCGTGTTATATACATTTGTTAAGTTTATTTATAATACCACTATTGATTCTGATATCTGTAGCACAAGTGTTTAAGTTACATACCACGGAGACAGATCAAAGTATGTGATGTTGTTGTATATTTATACAAAAGAAAAAAAGATAAATGAATCGTAGTCAAATTAAGCACAGTGATTAACACAGAGACCTTGTATCATGCAAGAATACTAAAGTATTAGTAACTTGCATAATATTCAAATTAATATGCGAAATTATTCAAGGATAATCACCTATTTTTATGGTCAACGGTTTTAAATCTGTTAGGTGCATTCTTACTGCATCAATCTTTACAAGTATGAATATTTGATACCTACTCATGTCAGTACTGAAGACATATTTACATCATATATGAATAATGTCAATGATTTACATTAGTATTGATTTACTCTATATTTAATAAACATATTTAGGACTTCCTTATACGCGTATAACTGTCGGCGTTTCAACGTAAAAAAGAATGTTAATATTTTTTTTAATCCATGACATCCTGCTGCGCAATGGTCTTCCCTAAACTGCTCCACCGATCTCAATCTTTTGCCAGCAGCTCCTAGTCTTTCCTAGTTCTCTACTAGTCTCGCTTTTTGGGTCTACCTCTACGACGGTAGTTATATTTATAATACAATATTTTTTTAAATCTTACAGTAAAATTACTAGGCAATTTTCTAGCGAAAATTTTACGGATACAAACATATCTACGAGTATTCTTTGAATCAACTAACACATTATTAAAATAAGAAATTAAAAAAAAAAACTCATGTCTAGACTTTAATAAGCTTCAAAGTTTCATCGAACAAGTATATTCACACGCAGGTACAAGTTAGCATTAACTAATATAGCAAAGATAATAGTAAAGTTCAAGAGCGCTGTCACAAACATGCATGCGCATACGAAGCTGATTAAAGCTGTAACCACAGCAATCACAGTCAAGGGTAATGTCCACTTATGGTTAATTACTTTACACCAATTATCCGTTACGAAATGAGTTTACGTGTAAACTTGTATCTAACTTACATATTACTCGCTTGAGGCTATAATACAATGAAAGTACTATCTGTTTAGATGTTAGACATTAAAGTAAAGAATTAATATTATTTAAATTTTAACCGTATATGTCAAGCTTTTGGAAAGTGTTTTATGAAGTTACTTTAAAATTGCATTAAAAATACAAATTTCGTTACAATGTGAAATTGAAACACAAATAAAGAGAAATGGATTGCCACAGGCGGGACTCGACCCGTACTTCTTGCAAGCCGGGCGATTGTTCTGGCTGCAACCTAAGGAGCACTCGAACAAATGGGCCGATGACTAACGGTAGTTTAATTGGGAGAGCAATCGCCCGGCTTTCGAGAAGTACGGGTTCGAGTCCCGCCTGTTGCAGTCCAATTTTCTTTATTTGTGTTTTAATTTCACAGTGTTTTATGATTTATGAACAAGTACCAGTGACGCCCAAACCTTTGTTATTGTATAAAACCTCAAAGATTTTCCATGTATTTTCACAATACACAATTAATAAGAACGATATTATAGGCTATAAGTATTTTTACTTGTGGGAGTACATTGGTACATTGGTACAATACCACTGAACAAGAAAATTTCGACGTAGAATCATGCTTCCAAGAATGTAGGTATGTAAATGTACAGAGAATTTGGAAACTAAAGAAGGTGTTTTGAAATAAGTATTCTTATAATTTCAAAAGAGCCTTAATAAGGACAATGTGCCAATATAATATGAAGTTTCGATACTAAATTGCAATCTAGTCTAACTCTTCTGTAATGCAATTATTTCGGCGCCAAAAGTAATGCACTTTTGTCATTAAAACGGTCATTACTGTAGTCTTACTTACAATTTGAATAATGCACTATTTCTAAACTTAACGATTGTTGGTTTAATTTAAACTAAATAAAAAACAAATTCTGCTTTTAACATATTTTTGAACTATTTAAAACTATTAGTAACTAAAAAAAAACTCGTTTCAGTTTCAGTAGTCTGTAAACAATACCCTCCAATAAAAAAAGCAAGGTTGTCACTTTCACTTATTGACTGTTTTACGATTATTCTACAGTTTCAGGCTATTAACTTGCTTAAAAATGCTTTCTTCCTTACTTTGCCATGTCTAACCAAATATTTCTCTATCTCTTACAGGTGCTGTGCATAGTGCTGGCCACAGGGCTGGTGTCGGGCGCGCGGCCGCGGCCTCGGCTGCAGCAGCAACCTGACGAGTACGAATACGAACAGCAGGAGAGAGCGACAGGAGAACAGGTGAATAGCTCTCTCTTTTTCTCTCTGTCTTTTGCACCTGGAGGCTGCAGCAGCAACCTGGCGAGTACGAGTAAAAGCAACAGGAGAGAGCGACAGGAGAATAGGTAAATAATTCTCTCTCATTCTCTCTGTCTTTGGTACCTGAAGCCTGCAGCAGCAACCTGACGAGTACGAGTACAAGCGGCAGGAGAGAGCAACAGGAGAATAGGTGAATAGCCTTCTCTTTTTCTCTCTGTCACTTGCACCTGGAGGCTGCAGCAGCAACCTGACGAGTACGAGGAGCAGGAGAGAGCGACAGGAGAACAGGTGAATAGCTCTCTCTTTTTCTCTCTGTCTCTTGCACCTGGAGGCTGCAGCAGCAACCTGACGAATACGAGGAGCAGGAGAGAGCGACAGGAGAACAGGTGAATAGCTCTCTCTTTTTCTCTCTGTCTCTTGCACCTGGAGGCTGCAGCAGCAACCTGACGAGTACGAATACGAACAGCAGGAGAGAGCGACAGGAGAACAGGTGAATAGCTCTCTCTCTATCTCTCTGTCTCTAACACCTGGAGGCTGCAACAGCAAGCTGATGAGTACGAGTACAAGCAGCAGGAGAGGGCGACAAGAGAGCAGGTGAATAGGTCTCTTTCTCTCTCTGTCTCTTGCACCTGGAGGCTGCAGCAGCAACTTGCTGAGTACGAGTAAGAACAGCAGGAGAGAGCGACAAGAGAACAGGTGAATAGCTCTTTCTCTTTCTCTCTGTCTCTTACACCTGGAGGCTGCAGCAGCAACATGACGAGTACGAATACGAGCAGCAGGAGAGAGCGACAGGAGAACAGGTAAATAGCTCTCTCTCTCTCTTTCTCTCTGTCTTTTGCATCAAGAGGCTGCAGCAGCAACCTGACAATTACGAGTACAACCAGCAGGAGAGGACGATAGGAGAACAGGTGACCAGCTCTCTCTCTCCTTCTCTCCGTCCCTCGCATCTCAAGACTGCAACAGCAACCTGATAAATATTTATAGGCGCAGCAGCAGGAGACAACAGGAGACCTGATAACTAGCTCTCTCTCTATTAGGAGAAGGAGTCTCTTATAGCTGGAGACTGCAGCAGTTACCGTACGAGAACGAGGGCGACAGGAGAATAGGTTAATAGCTTTCTCTCTTTCTTTATATTTCTTTATCTTTTAGCTGGAAGCTGCACCAATAGCTTAAAAGACACGAGTCTGAGCAGCTGGAGAAAGCAACAAGAGAACAGTTATTTCTCATCTCTGACGCACACAGGTTGATTTCTTCATCTGTATCGTTACCAGATTGTTTCCTTTAGGTAAGACCAGGAGGAAAAATCTCTCTTTCTTGTTATAGGTTTCATGAATTAAACAGATATCTAAAAACCAGCAAAGTGTGAGTCGGATTCGCCCATACAGAAAAAAATGATATTAGAAACCTTAATTTCATTTTTGAAGACCTATCTATAGATGCCTCACACGTATGGGTTTGATGAAAAAAAAATTGAGTTTTAGTTACAAGTACAGGACCCCC
Source organism: Pyrausta despicata (assembly GCA_963921415.1). NCBI lineage: Eukaryota > Metazoa > Arthropoda > Insecta > Lepidoptera > Crambidae > Pyrausta > Pyrausta despicata. The sequence goes on along the minus strand of OY992851.1, from coordinate 16,389,014 downwards.
AATTTATTTTCTGTGTAAAATCATAATGCGGTTCACAAAATACACCTAGTTACTAACTTTCAACAGCAACGTTCTTATGGTTGCGGAAAAAAACGGTTTTGATATACGAATGGACAGACGGACATGACGAATCTACATCTCAAAAGAAAAAAACGGAACCCTTATAAGATCACCTTGTTGTCCGTCCGTCTGTCAAGACCGTTTTTCACAGGAACGCGTGGAGGTATCACACTGAAATTTCTATATGATACTTAGTCTACTGTCCCTGGAAGCTGTAGAAAAATCAACCTTCTAAGCCAACGCAATCAAAAGATACAGCCATTTAGGCCGCAAATTTCCGCAAATTTTCGAAACTCGCACGGGAATCAAAACCTACAGGGTACTTTCCGTAAACTTATAATCTTGAAATTTAGTACGAAGTCACGTCTTATAGTACAAATATAGGAAAAATTACGAAAATCGTAAATTTTCAGTTTCATCATATAAAAAAAAATTTGAAAATTTTTTGACAATTTTGAAAATTTCAAAGTTACTACTCCTTATCTCATGAACGCGTTGAGATATTAAATTAAAATTTATATTAAATACTTAAGTCTATAATACCCGTGATGGGTGAACTTTTACTTATATACCTACAGGTTTGTACGGAACCCTCGGTGCGCGAGTCCAACTCGCACTTGACCGGTTTTTTTCCCTTTTGCCTACAGAGCACTAAAAAGAATTGAGTAGTGTTAAAAATGACATTACGTCTCATGTAGCATCAACTTCGTTACTCATAGTGTGCAACATGAAGAAATTCAATCATACGCTCAATTGTATTGTAAAATTTCCAGGTGGTCCTAGTCCCAGCAGATGCATACGACGCCCTCTACAGAGCTCAGGACAGGCTGGACGATGAATACGAGCCGCGCGCCGCTCCACGAGGGCAGGCCAGGATCAAGCAGCAGCCCATCCATGAAGGTCCCAAGCAGCCGCCTGTGCAGACCATCAGGAACTATAACAAGGTGAGGACTTGTCACGGTAGCCAAAGCTTACACACTTCTGAACACCTGTTTACAAAATAAATACATAGAAACACTTTATTTTACAACACAAAACCAAATTACAGACAAGTGTAACATAGAAAGATGTACAATTTAGGCGGACTTGTCGCTTGTAGCGATCTCTTCCAGACAACCTTCGGTTAAAACAGGAACATTTAATTAACAGGAAGCGGGAATTTGAGCAAAATATATATGGATAATGCAAAACAATTTTTACGAAACAACTAAGATATATATGACTAAACTTTAATACGTCCACTTAAACTTATAAATACATACAACATATGTACCACATTACACATACCAGTGTATATAGTATCACTGAAAACGTAGTATGCATCTGTCTATTTTTAGAGTAAAAGTTTACACAGATACAACTACCACCCCCTATCATTCCATCCTATTGTCAACCTCCTCCATTTATATAGACAGCAGGAAAATTAAGTTAGTTTTCCTCCTGTTAGACTTTATGTAGTCACTTCCTAAATAAAGTCAGCACTAATACAAAACAACAAGTCACACCACTGATTACGAAGTTGCTAAGTAAATGTTTTGTTTTCCAGGTTAATGATGATGGCAGCTTCACGTTTGGCTACGAAGCGGCTGACGGCTCCTTCAAGGAGGAAACCAGAGGCACTGACTGCGTAGTCCGTGGCAAGTACGGCTACGTCGACCCTGATGGCAACAAACGAGAGTTCACCTACGTGTCCGGAAACCCCTGCGATCCCAACAAGCCTGATGAAGAGGAGGAGCCCCAGGCACCCGACTCCGGCGAGAGAGACGACCCTGAACCCAACTACCCCACCAGGCCCGCCATCCGACCCACGACCGCACGACCCACCACGACCTACTTCCAAAACGACTTCAGGGACGCCGACGAGGACGAGGCCGAAGAGGAACCTCTCCAGCACATCAGACAAAGAGTTGTGCAGCGCCCCGCTTACAGGAGACCGGCTTACCAAGCGCAACAGATCGCTATCACTCCTCGTCCTCAAGCGGTCACCACTCCCCGAACTCTGCCCCCGGCGACCACCTTCAGGCCCCAGCTCGTCCAGGTGACGTCCAGACCACAAATCCAATATAGCCCCGAGCCAAATTACTCGCCGTCCCCTGCACCCTCCTACTCGCCTGCACCTACTCCTACTGTGAGCAGCTCCAGACCTGGACAAATTGACTTCGCCGCAGAATTCGCGAAATTCCACCGAGAGAACCAAATCCAATCGACAACACCCTCAGTTACGACTCAATCGAAAACGACACTCGCAGCCTCCCCAGCGCCAAGTGGAAACCCTCTGTACTCGACAGAGTTGGTGTACGACCCGTCGAGTGGTAGCTACAACACTCAGCTGTACCAGACGCTGCCTCAGACCAAGGGAGAACTGAACTTGAACCAGCGGCTGCAGCCATACGTGGCACAGCCCCAGCCTTCAGCTAGACCGTTCATCCCCTCGCCTCAGATCCCATCTGTTGCTTCTTCGCCAGCGTCGAACGTGCCACTGTTCAGACATCAAATTCAGCACCAGAATCCCCAGGAGACTTATCAGAGACAGCAGGCTGAGGCTCAGTTCCAGAGCTCGCAGCAGCTGTTTGCGCAGCAGCAGCAGTTGCAGCAGAGTCAACTTCAGAGAGATCGCGCCGCAGCTCGCGCTCAGGCCCAGAGGCTAGCGTTGTCCACCCAATCCCAGGTACCTCAAAGAGGCGCGCCGTCCCAGCAACCTCAGTTCTACTACGTAGCGCCTCGCGGGGAGTCGGCGTCCACCGGTCAGATCGATGCCTTCCTCAGAGGGCACGGTATCCAGTTCTAGTTAGTTTAGCGGAACATTTGAGCTAGATAATTCACTATCGACCAATCACACTCCAGACGGAATGGCCATAGCATCTGAATACCGATTGGTCGCATAGTACAGTCGAGTGCGTCAGTGAGTGTTTGTCTAGTTCGGGACAGTGTTCACAGCAGCCATAGATGGGTACAGCAGGTTCACTATATTATTAATAGCACTCCTAAATTGTTAACGATGTGATACTATTTCCAAATCTATTGATAGGCGATGCCCGATAGCAAATTAATGTTTTCTACCTTGACATTTCATATTGTTGATGTGTACTTCTAACAATAACATAATCAATCATTATTTGCCACAAGAGTGATCGCTGACGCAAGTACTTAAATTATAAACTAAAAGCTTTACTACAGTTAGAAGAACAGAACTTCGTTATCACATTTGTTGTCTTCCTAAGTGTAAGATTTTTCACTTTCAGTGAAGAGTATTGAGTAAAAGAAGACCGTAGATATTTTTCATTGAGCTGTTTTGTTGAGCCTGCTATATCTATCATCTGTTGTGCAGTGGCGGCCGGCTACAAGTGTACATACGCTGTATCTAATCACTATTTTAACGCTAGACGTAGTTTTAAGTATAAATATTAAAATATTACAAAAGGTTCTGTGCGCGACAGTCCGCGCCGCGTGCTTCGTACGAAGCTCTCTGTAAAAACTTACAAATAGTAATTTGTATTTTGTTTTAATAATAAATTATATTTTTTACAATATGTCATGTGTTTGATTTGATTAGAGAATTTAAGAGAAAATTAACATAAAAACTATAATAACAATGTATGTAATAAAAAAAATTGTAAGAAAAATATCTCAACAATTAATGTTAATAATAATAGTAATAGTCCTCCTGGCCGATTTCGACTACGGCGGCCAATCTAAACAGAGATCAGCCAATTACGCAAGAGATATTATAGTGCACAAGTGTGAGCGCAATACACAAGTGCACTCACTGTTCCATCACTCTCAAAGTTCGGTAAAACGGCAATCCGACATGACCGGAGGGAGATCATTTGCAGGACCAACGGCTTAACGTGCTTTTCGAGGCACGGGGAAGTAACACCGCCAACTTCCCGACTTCGAGCTGTTTTTGAGAAGTTCATGACAGAAAATATCAAAAACAATTTTTGGCTCGACCTGGGATTCGAACCCATAACCTCTCGGATGTAAGGCAGAAATTTTGCCACTACACCAACGAGGCAGTCGATGATAATAATAATGAACATAGAACTGAATCCGAGGCAAAAATTTACGTAGACATAACAATCTAAGCAGTCCCTATTTATTTCATCATCATCATCATTATCAGCCAAGGGACGTCCACTGCTGAACATAGGCCTTCCCCACAGTTTTCCACATAGACCGATCACAAGCGGTCTGCATCCAGTGCGATCCTGCGATCTTCACAAGGTCGTCTGTCCATCTTGTCGGTGGACGTCCTACGCTGCGCTTTTGGTCGAAAGGTCTCCAATCCAGAACTTTTCGGCCCCAACAGCCATCAGTTCTTCGCGCTATGTGCCCTGCCCATTGCCACTTGAGCTTACTGATTCTTAAGGCTATGCCCGTAACCTTAGTTCTTCTACGTATCTCCTCATTTCTGATTCGATCTCGTAGAGAAATACCGAGCATAGCCCTTTCCATCGCTCGTCCTATTTATTTATTACTAGAAAAATAATTTATTACGTCGTGTGATTTCAAAATTGTCCACATAACCATCCGTGTGAGTAAAAAACAAATGAATTTAAAAATACATTTAGTTATCTAACGTCTTATAATAATTAAGTACTTTCATTTCCTGCTCGTAATTATTTTGATGAATTAAACATATTTCCGACTTGATTAATAAGTCATTGTTATTAGAAGAGTAGGTAGTTAATAATAATAAATGACACAATGAGTGCAGACGACGACCGCTTGGTGCAGTGGTCCGTCCGCATGTCGGACTTCTAAACCAAGGGTCGCGGGTTCGATTCCCGCACAGTACAAGCATAAGTGTGCATGAACATGTGTGTTTGTACTGGTCTGGGTGTTTTCTATTTATAATATGTATTTATTTACAAAAAAAAAGTATTTAAGTATGTATATCCGTTATCTAGTACCCATAACACAAGCCTCGTAGCTTACTCTGGGACTAGAGAATTAGTGTGATTGTTGTGAAATATTTATTATTATTTATTAAAAAAAATAAACAAAAATAAACAAATGAGTTATGTTGTATGATCTCAGTTATTTCAACATGCATTTATATCTAGGTAACTAACTGCCTAATTTAGTGGTTATTTTATATGTAGTCCCTAAATCATTATACCTAAGTTAAGGATCTGAAAACGCAATATTCTCCCTTATTTTCTAATACCTAACTAAGTCGATCAGTCAGCGGTTAGAAAACTTAACAAGTCTAATATAAGTAACAGTCTATTACATTCCTTATAATACAAAATCACATTTGCCGTAAATAAAATGCCTCTGTTTTTCCACTCACTTAATTGACAATAAGTATATTGAACTTAACAAGCCAATGATAAATATACGCTCGACCAATAACGTACATAAATAGCCATGCGCGGACGCAGCGCAGCGGGCAGCGTCAAATGTTAAGGCCGAAGTAGAGTGCGCAGTGCCCACTTACGGCGTATAAGTGCGATATGATTGGATTTGGGATAAGAATTATGAATTGCCTTTAGGCGCCGGATGCTAGCAAGTTTGGTATTAGATACTTTATAAATAGTTTGTTAGTGATTAAAATAACGCTTTAAAGAGTGCTATTTTTTTTTAATACCTAGGTACTTACTGATTGGATTTTTTTGTATTTGAAAAACATAGATTACATTACAAAGTAGGTAATTAAAATAACACATACTTACTTACTTACTCTTTTGGCGCAGCGACCCAAAGTGTGTCTTGGCCTCCGACACAAGAGAACGCCATCTGATCCGGTCTTGCGCCGCCTCTTGCCAGTCCGCAACTTGTAGCTACTGCAGATCTGACATGACGGCGTCCTTCCAGCGGTATCTGGGCCGACGGGGCGGCGGCCTCGAGGTATTCCGAGAAACGCTGCTTTGGCTCTACGATCCTCCCCCATTCTTACTAGATGTCCCAACCAACGAAGTCTCTGGGCTTTGGCTTCTCCCAGGATGTTGGGTTCGGCGACCAGCTCTTCGATCTCGTGGTTTTTCCGGATCCTCCAGCTGCCATCTTCTCTCTGAGTTGGACCCAGAATCTTCCTCATGATCTTCCTCTCGGCCACCAAGAGCTTTTGTTCTTCTTTGAGGGTTAGTGTCCAAACCTCACTGCCATACATCAAGATAAATAACACATAAACCAATTAAGTTTCCTTACCTTAAATAATACATGGAGAAAACTTTTTATTACTTAAAAAAATTACCAAAGCAAAGAGCTGAGCTGATGGCGAGCTGATGCTCAACCTGGTATTTCAACCAGGCAGTTTATGGTCATACCTTTGCAAATCTTTATACCAACGAAGCAGCTAAAATATTTAAAAGCGAGATTTGAGACATACATAGTAGAACTTAGGTTAAGAATACTTAGAGGGTTTTGAAACTCTCCATAGGGGTGCTTTGTTGTCTGAAGGAAAAGCGAGGGACTCTGCGTTTATTCCGGACGCTTAGGGCTCTACCAGCTAGTGCATTATATATTTTGTAATGTTTTAATAATCGACGGTCACAAGTGATAATTTGTTATCTAAGATTTTTTTTCCTTTTTTTTATATACAAAAACATCACATACATTGATCCGACTCCGTGATAAGCAGCTTAAGCACTTGTGTTACAGATAATCAGAATCAACAGTGGTATTACAAATTAACTTAAATTCATACATACTCGTATAACACCCAGACCATAACAAACAGACATGTTCATGTACACAAATGTTTGTACAGTGCATGTTAATAGTGAACTTCTTGACTATTACACCAAAGTGATCATCAAATTGAATAAATAATAAATGATCGTGAGATTGAATGAAGACCTTTTGAATTTGAGTTTGGCCGCCTAGACTCGTCTCACTACTGGCACCAGAATTCGTCATCAGGTCTTTAGTGAGCAAGCAGGCTTCATTTTGCGGCTTGAAGTGCCACACAGCTCGTCGGAAGGTAGAGCAAAAGATTTTCGTAAAAGGAATAAAAAAGGCAAGTGTTAGTGCATCTTACCATTTACGAGCATCGGTGAGGAATACATATTCAATTCAAAAACTACAAAACATTGCTTGTGTTAACATAAATTATTTCATATAATTTCATATAAATTTTATATAATCTAAAGAAAAGGCCATAAAATCTCAGAATTACCAGAGGCTCTCAAACTAGGCTATGCCTGTATCTTGAGAGACCAATTCGATTATAATCTTAATGTTCTATGATTGTGAATTTGTGACAGACGAAATAAATATTATATTATTATTATTATTATTTGTATCCTCTAGAGTATCACAGCACAAGGCCGGTCCTTTTGGAAAGCGTACGTGGGGATATGGATCCAACACGAAGAGGCCCCTTAGTGATACATTTATGTGTACTATGTCTGCACTATTAAGTAGATACAACCAAAGACAGCACACGCTAGGTGCAAGGACTATTGCAGAGAAGATGAGAAGAGGGAACTATAATGGGTCTATGACTCTATGGAGAGGAAATCGCTGGACTGGTTGATGGGATATTGATGAGACAACGGGATATTATTAACACATTCAACAGCAGGCACCTACACGTTGGTCCAAACTTGCAACCTCGCCCACGCAAGTTCTGAATAGATACATCACTCTGATTAAAGTTTATGACAGCGAATAAGCTTATTTGTAACAAACGTGGGTGGATAATAGCAAGAAACGTGGGTATTCGCGAACTGATAGCCATGCAGAAATTGGGTCTTTGATCGGCTGTTAAGAAATCGAGTTAATATTTGCGCTTCTCATAGTGTGAAGCGAGTTTAGAGTAACGAATTCTGCAAAACAAGACTGCATAAAGATAACTGCACATATTTTAAATAACAATATACTTCGGTTGTATAAAATACACTACAGCTACATGGGCACTCAGCCAAATGTACTATTTAAAAGGATATGGGATATACTTAGTCATATAAAGTAGGAATTACATACAACGATGTCTCAAGCTCTCTACCAAGCGGAAGACTGAAGTGAATGGAAAATAATGTTTTTTTTTTTAATATACAACAACATCACAAACATTGATCTGACTCCGTGGTAAGTAGCTTAAGCACTTGTGTTACAGATATAAGAATCAACAGTGGTATTAAAAATAAACTTAAATAAATACAAATAACACCCAGACCAGTACAAACAGACGTGTTCATGCACACAAATGTATGTACAGTGCGGGGATCGAACCCGCGACCTCTTGGTTAATAGTCAACTTCTTGACCATTACACCAAAGTGGTTGGTGTTGATTCTATCAAAGCCACGATCCTCAGCAATGAGGGAACGACTTAAGGAGGAAAAGGAACTATTAAGTAACGACACCAATCGGTCAGCGTGCCGCAAAGAGTGCTGATCAGCCTATATACGTCCCACTGCTGGGCACAGGCCTCACCTCAAATATGAAGTGGTCCGAGCCATACATAGCACGCGGGCTCAGTGCGGATTGGTGAAGGGGTGTTTTGTAAAGTAAGTGACCAACCTTACTGTCAGATGTTATTAAGCCGCCCGAAGGCCTCTGACCAGGCTTAACGACTAACATCTATCGATATTAACCGGGACCAACAGATTAACGTGCCTTCCGAAGCACGGAGATGTTTGTAAATAGACGTCACTTAAATGGCCCATCCCAATCATGACCGCGCTTAAGGTTGCTTAACTTTTGATATAACGAACGCGCTGCAACCACTGCGCCACAAGCACCTCGCAAAGAGTGCGCGCACTTAAAATTCAATACAAATTAAAATTTTCTAATCGTTCTGGGGGCAACGGCAGTTGAAGGGTGGGGAACCTACGGGGAGACCAACAGGTTGACATTGACCTCGCCCATGTAATAAACTTGATGGATATCTGAATTTTTACAAATTACTAGCGGACATGGCAGACGTTGTCCTGCCCGTTGCTTCTTTATTTTTTTGATTTTTAAACCTTCTCTAGACTTCTACGAGTATTTCGAGACTAAAATTATTCAAATCGGTTTAGCCTCAGCAGTTCCTCACGAAGGAAAATCCGACTTATTTTTATATTTACAAATTATAACTTTTCGTAACAACTTCACAACTCGCAACTTAAACCTTGTAGCGCCATCTGTACCAAATAACCGACTATTCTACGCTAACAACTTGTTAAAGTGACTCGAACATGTAAACCTTTCACTCGGTTTAGTAGCAATCATCGCATACGCACTTTATGAGTTCAATTTTGGTGTAACCAGTCAGCAATAGGTGTCGCTTTTGGAATCCTAATGATTGCCGGCTTATTTATAAAGTGAAGGACCATCGTTTGAATTTTGAATTTAATTTAAATTTTGTTTTAATTGACATAATTGCAATTTGACATTTCACTTATTATTATTCTGAACTAAAAATATATTTTTTTACCAGATACCTACATTAAACAAAACAATCCTTTAAGACATATTTTGAAAATTACGGCGTTTGAAATAACATGTTACTAGTATGTGATAAACAGTACATGTTTTCAGAGTGTTTTACAAACTAGGTAACCTATGAAAGCTATAGTGTAGTAGCGTACATATGTATTTCTTAAGAACCCGATATAACAAACCATCTTATCATTCATATTTTATTTCCTCTCATAATAGCAGCTGTATGTAAAATGGATTGCATTAAGAAATATATAAGTACATATTATAACAATAGAAACTAACGCAATCGCAAAAATAGTAGCTATGTTCTACAAGCACCGAAAGAAGAGTTATCACTCTATGTGATCACTTTAGAGGTCTTAGCAAATATCAGTATGAATAGTCTGTTCCCATGGTCTTATTGTCACGTAGACCCAACGAGGTCCTATTCTCGAAATAAGTCTACATTTCAAACACTATGGCTGTTCCTGTCACTCATTACAAAATGAAAGAGTAAGTAACAGACGTAAATTTATAAAACTTATGAAATAGAGGCTTTCTTAGGAAGTGTATTGAGGATGAGAGAGGATGGCGCTGATAATGACAGATTATATCACATGAGTATACTTAACACGCACGTGCTTTGTGCGTACGCGCATGCGCAGGGTTGACAGAAAAAAGTACGGACTAAAATCGAAATCTTTATTCGCATACATGTAGCTATAAGTTGCTTAAATGAACTTAAGAATTATCAAAAGGCATAAACTATTTAACTAGTTAACAATAAATCTGATTTAGGGTTTAAAAAATAATTAAAGCGGATGAAAAATATAATAGGCTTACGGTGGAGTACAGTATAAAGTAAAAACTAGTAGCATTGAAATGAATAAGGATTTAGTTTAATTTAAATTGACTTCGAGTTTTCTTTTGGCTACTGAATTTATTGTTGAACGAAAACTTGCAAGTAACTTGAAAGTACAAAATAGGCATTTTAAATTGTATAAAATTTATCTTTATTTATTTGTTTATTATAAAGTTATTTTTACGAAATTATACCCAGGTATATTTATATCACTACAGAGTATAAGGCAAAGTCGCTTTCCATGTCATGATCATGGAAAGGATGTATGCTTAGATCTTTAAATGTACTTAATGGATTCAAGAGATGCAGTAATTTAAGAGGTAGGTTCATATGTTTAAATGATAATAACATGCTTTATAATTTTGAGAACCATTAAGAATTTCAAAACTTCTAGTCCAAGCGGGCGAAGCCACTGGCGGAATGCGAATATTTATACGACTGAAGATTATTACTGAATAGTTAGGGCTAGCTTCGATTCCGTGGGGCGCGGCGCCCAAAGCAGCTCGTAAATCAAAACCAGAAAGTGTTTTTAGATGGAAGTCTACAAATAGCCAAAATAAATATATTGTTTATTATCCCACTGATATAATATTAGTCGCCATGACATTATTTTACGTGACACACCTTTACTTACTGCATTACGCTGCATATTTTTTTTTAAATTATTTTATTAAATTAGTTACTGGCCGTACTTCGCCATTCGGCTGGCTGAATTTTTTTATTACGTTTCACTACCTACAACTAAGTTTGATATACCTAAGTACTATGTCATATCGCATATTTACCTACAGACAAAAGGTACCTAATGGGATGAACTATGGATTTACTTATTTAATTTGGATACTTGTTTGCATTATTGAATGGGAAGACTTATAAAAGAAAGAAATAAAAAATATTTATTTGGCACATATTACATTACAACATGTGAAACATAAAACTAAAACTTAAAAAAAAACAATAAAAAATATGACTGTAATAACATTACCAAATTGGTCCCCACTCAGCATTATTGCCATGGCAAGCCTTGGCGCTGGTTTTATTTGGGAACCACCGAGGTTTGGAGATGTAAATGGAATGAATAAGACTTTAATTCCAGTTCAATTTGGCAGGTTACAGTTTTTTTACAGACCTCCGTTTATAATGTCAAATGATGATCTCCTCATAGCAAGCAACCCTGTGTCTATTACATATTTGCTATCATATCAATCTGCTGTGTTGTGCAATAGTAGCCGGGTTAATAAAACTTTCCTATGCGCGTGCGCTTTGATGTCATTATGAGACAGACTTTGAAAGTGTAAATGAACATTACGATGTCAAAATTTTATGTTATGTTTCTCAAAACACTAAGGGTTCTTTAGTAAATAAAAAATAAGTAAAAAATATAATTAAAAAAATTGGTTGCCTGTAAAGTCGGTATACGCGCGAAAGTTTTACGTGACAACGACTCTGAGTGGTAAAATAATTTTAATGTGAATATTCATTCGTATAACATGAACCGGTGTGTATGCCTATCTCTCTCTCTCTCTCTCGCGCGCGAAACGTGAGCGGAGCAGCGTAACGCAGTTTCTTGAGGTGTCACCCGGCAAACCAATTTATAAGACGTTGTCACGTCAAAACCCTAGACATGAGCAAAGAAAACAGTTGGTTAGCTTAAATGGCTGGACGAATTTTTAACCAGCCATAGCTAAAAACCACCGTGATTATATTTTATCATACGAATAAAAACCGCATTTAAATTGGTCCATCCGTTATAGAGCTACGATGCCACAGACACAAAAACACCCAACACCCCAAAATTATAGGGGTAAATAAACTAATAACATTTTTTTGTCGAGGTTTAATAAGCAAAATATTGTAAGGACGTTTAACACATACTTACAGCCTATCTATCTAACATTAGGAGATGTTGTACTGACATATTGTTTCCAATAAGAATACCTTAGCTGGTCTTAGACATTAGTATCACAGACTTATTGAAATTCTATGAAATAAATTAATTTGTGTGGATATTTATTTAATAAGCAATAAATGATTATGTCGTACGCAAGTCATTAATGTCCTATTATTTGTCTCCATACCCAACATTTCATGCTAATAAGACTGCACTATCCATTTATTACCTCAAAGGTGGTTAAAAAAGCATTAGCATAGTGATTTCTAGTTCTGCTCAAATAAACACAACAATAGTATCTTTGTTCTAGCACAATGACAACCAGGAGCTACCTCGCTAAGGATTATGTCTAGGTTCCCACGACCCGCCTGGTAATGGGACATTCTAACCCACAGCCCATAAGAAACCATGGGAAGGGTTAAAATACAATAACCCACACTCCAAAAGGAAAAACTTATTTTGCGAGCACCCAAATCTCAATATAGGAATAACCACTAAATACATACTGAGTGTGGCGCCTCATTGCGGAATCAACATCTACACAAGTCAAAAATAATTTCAGACCCAAAAACCACAGCGATGCAATTAAAAATGACATTGAGTAGCCGCGTGGGAAACACAAGACAAACCAACACTAATTAACCAGAAATATTTTATAAACAATCCACCGATTGCACCTCAAAACAATGGGAGCATTTCGTCCAAACGTGACCTTACACGAAGCATATTTCGTGCCATCAAAACACCTTAACACGTGCACATGTTAAAGCATTTACAAAACTGGACAATTAAACAATTGGGAGCTTACAGCACGAGTAGATGGTATGAAAAAAGATTTTCCGTTTCAGATAATGAAATGACAACAATAGAGACGTTTGCGCAAGACGTTCGCACGGCGAGGACGCGAGTGGGGCGTATTTTATATAGGAGGGCGAGCGGCGCCGGCGCAGCCGTAGCGTCGTCATGCCGCTGCGGCTGCCCTAGCGCGATGATCCTCCTCGTCCTCCTCGCGTGCCTCTCCACCACCACCGCCACCAACTCTACCAAAGATGCCACTGAAATAGAACCAACTACTAACTCAACCAAAGAAATCCTGAAAGCAAGCGAAACAGCCGACCCGTCCAAGGTTGAAATCGTGAAACAAATACGCCGGCTGAATGAAGATGGATCCTACACTATCGGTTATGAAGCTGATGATGGAACCTTCAAGATCGAGAGCAGGGATGTCTTAGGAAACGTGAAAGGGACTTTCGGATACATTGATAAGGATGGGGAAATTAAACGAGTGACTTATACATCGTCAAGTGATAGTACTCCGGCGCCGGTACCAGTGACCACCAGCACTACTCCGAGTACACCGACAATGATAGTGAGAATGAATAAAACCGTTTCGTCAACTACAAGGCGACCTTCAGCGACTATTGTGTATCCAACAAGAAGCAGCTTCACCACCAAAGGAACCGTTATCCAGCCCATCCCTAGAAGGCGACTGATACCATCTTCTACCAGAGCCACAACGAACTACGTCGAAACAACGACCGAAAAGCAAAAAGTTGAAGAAACTACAAGCAACATTTTGAATCTTTACAAACCAAAATCAGAAGATAGTGCTAAAACACGTACCCAAATATTGAAACCAATGTCAGCTTCAGTGAAAGATGATTTGATAACAAAACAAACGACAACAAAAGTGCCCATGACCATAAAACCTGTTTACGAACATATGTCAGAGAAAGAAGAAAGTGATCCTAGCAAAGCGAATACTATTCGGCGTGAGTTATCTGGAACCAGTCCTAACCCTCGAATGGTTAGCCTGCAACAATCTGTGGGTGACGACTCAACTGATGTGTACGGAAGCCACTTGTCCCTTGGAACTGTGCGACCTCTATTCACTACCACCACGCCGCGCCCTAGACTAGTACCAATACATTCGCTCGTTGCTGCAAGGCAGAAGATTCAGCAGCAATACCAAGAATTGCAGGACCAAGAGACAACAGTGGAAGCTAGTACCGGTCGCGTATTCAATCACGAAGACGTCGTGACTTCAAATCCAGTGCCAGTGGTTCATCTGCCTCCTGACAGGGAAGTGGACGAACGAATATACCACCAACAACCTATTTATAGAAGACCAAACTCCGCCATACAGTTCCGAACAAACGAGTACTTGAAAGACAACCCTGGTGCGCCCATACCTATTGGAAACCAGCGGCCCTTTCTCCATTACGAATACCAGAACAAAATACTGGAGCCGCAGTTCGTAAGAGAGACAACACAAACTCCACAGACGAAAGGAACTACCGTTGAGCCAGTGACAGTGCCACCATACGACGTGAGACCAGTGACCAGGATCATACCCGTTCCCGTGGATGAAAGAGGAGTGCCAATTCATGGATACCAAGCCAGGTTTGTGAATCCATACCGACCAACTCCACAACCACAGCCACAACCGATTATGTATCAGTCACGCTATGAACCAGTTGACGAGATGAACTCCATCTCAGCGCCCGTGAGCACCAGAGACTTGAAACGTTTGCTGCAGATTCTTATTCTTCGTCAGAATAAGCTTCAAGCTTTGATGGATCAGTTAGTAGCTCCTGGGCCTCCTTACCAGCCTCTGCATCTTTTTAGACAAGAGCCCCAGTACCAGTACAATAGATATGAAATGTCCCGTCAGTATCAGGACGATGATAGATATGACTACCGGTACGAACAACAGCAGTACCGAGACCGGCAGCAAGATTCGTACTCCAATCAGGTCAATAACTATGATAATCCCCAATACGAGAGTCAGCGTTATGTGCCTAGAAGGAGACTATATACGAGGCCCTATGACACTGCCAGCTCTTCATCTAACCGTATTGAAGATTCTCCGGAGTTCCTTCCCCCCGAGATCAGGGAAGCGTTGCTGCTGAAGATGCTGATGTTGGCCATCAACCCTGACTTCATGCCAACTCCTGTGCCCCCTACCGAGCTGACCACAGCTGCTCCAACCAGGAAACAAGTGAGGAATGTACAAATCCTGGGAGAAGAGGGTTCTATGGATGAAGCAACGAGATCCATGCAGGGACACTGAGGTAATACTGGCTTAATTTATTCAGTGATACTTTTACGTGTAGAATACTCAACTCTAATGTAAATATTTTTGTAGTAATGAACCTTTTTTTACTATTTAATGTTGTTTGATTGAAACTTGAAATTAATGTACCAATCCTAGCTATTTTACTTTAACACCTATACTCAAACGTTCTAAGAAACAAATGCTATATATAAGTATCAACGTGACACAAATTCTGGCCTAATTCAATCGACAATGAGTGAGTGTTATTCACTATTTAATTAAATTTTACACTAACCTAAGATGCATCAGTGTCAAGAAATAACACATAGCACCTGTGGGAAAGATTACATTGTCTTCTAATGGAACACCTTCAAGTTTGGACAATGAAGAATGTGCGGTCTTATTGCATGGCCGAATGGTAGCAACGATATTGTTTATTTACATCATTTATCAAAGTGCTTTTACACGCCCACTGGACCAAGGCTATGATTAGATTATAATAATAGCACGGGTAGTTCTATGAGCCCGCTAAAACTGGGTCCGCGCAAATTGTCTTACGTGTGTAAAAAAAACACTTCGTTTTCATGTCCTATTCAGGATTTCAATAACATTTCAATAGAACCGCCCACACCCCAGAAATAGTGCTTATAAAAATAAGCTTACAGACAGACTACTGCTTGTTATTATTTAAGTAAGATAGGTAGTACGTAGTTAAGTTGTTAGATGTTTATAAGATCGACGAGTAACGTACTACAACTACAATCGGTAAAAACAAATCATTTTTAAAGCCTCAGACTCCTGTTAACAAAGTTTTAGTAGAAATATTTTACAAAACTAAAACCAAACAGACTTTCAGTCTATTAAAGTTGTAGCGCTCTTGAGCTAGGTGGACAACATCATGAAAACATTAATAATAATAATAAATATTTCACAACAATCACACCAATTCTCTTAGTCCCAAATTAAGCTACGAGGCTTGTGTTATGGGTACTACACAACGTATCAACATACTTAAATACTTTTTTTTGTAAATACATACATATTATACATATTAAACACCCAGACCAGTACAAACACACATGTTCATGCACACTTATGTTTGTACTGTGCGGGGATCGAACCCGCGACACTTGGTTTAGAAGTCCGACATGTGGACCACTACACCAAGCGGTCGTGCACATTACTAGCTTTATGTAAAGCGTTAAAACGGTCATCCACCTCACGTCACCTCTTAAACTCCATTGTTTCATGATTGTATTTAGAGCAGTTCCACCTACTTGTCATGATGATGGCAAGGTCGATCGCCGGTGTCACTGCGCAGTGCACATGACGACAATGGCCAGCCTTCACGGCTTCGGATCTTGGGTAAGTAGACGATTTGCCAGCGATTAAGTGAATGCTCGTGTTTTAGTTGTGATAAAAACTAACGTTGCAATCCGAGCCTGGTACCTATAGGCCTAGTTTGTAATAGAGAAGTATGGATCTTAAGTACCCCGTTTCTACACTCCAATTTTGGTCAGAAGTCAAATTCAAATTCAAATTGTTATTTGGTGGGTACAAATAAATGTTGATAGTAATAAATGACAAAGTGCTCCTATTTAGCTATATACAAAAGCATGCAAAAAGTGAATGTGAAAATAATTAAATTAAACCTTAATTTATCAAATACTTTCGTCCCTCTGTAGAGTGCAGACCATTTACACAAATTAGTATTTTAAACTTTCCGTAGTGTGTTTTTCACTTATTAAGTTTTAAAGTTGCTATTTTCATATCATTACCTTATTCGGTTAAGTAAGATTCATAGTTGACATACTAATCGTTAGTGCAGCTAAGAGCACGTAAGCGCAATGATGTTATGTAAGAAGAGAGTTACTTTTTACCAAGATACTTTACAACAACTTGTAACAATTTTTTCCATAATTAGTATTATGCTGATACGATGACTTGGTTATGAGATAATATTTAATATCAGAGGAACAAACTCGATAATGCGCCATTCTTGGAAACATTTTAATTGTATTGTACAAGGTACATATCTTGATCATGAAGCATTATTAAAAAAATTCGCACAATTTTTTCAACACAATGCAAAAACGGATGAATAGTGTTCCCAACTACTTACAAAGATAGGAAACAATTTATCCAAATCGAATCGCAAACTTGGGTTTACATAAATACACGGAAGATACATTGAAAGATTATTTTGAGAAAATCGTGACACCAAAATAGCATTCAGAATTAAAATAGAGTAAGCTATTATTTCCAATGTGTAAAGCAATATAATACTTGTGAAAATTATTAATTCCTTCATACAAAATTACCAAGCAATCATTTTCACGTAACGTCAGAAGCTTCAAACTTTAATTGGTCTAATCATCCAGTAAAGAGACGTTATGAATGTATTAATTACATAAGTATTCATTTAGTAATTCTTTTTAAGATACCGACACGCCGACAATAGTTACTTAGAGTACTGCAATAAGATACAGTCAATTTTATGGATAGAATGTGGGACAAAAAGCACATTGATATACTCGTAGTTGATGGAATCAGGCGTTACTTTGCGGAAATCCGTGACTAAAGCTGAAAAAGAGGATTATTTTGCTTTAAATATCCACTAAACGACGCCAGCGCAGGAACCAAAATACATCCAACTGTAATCACCCGAAAAAGCCAGAGCTGGAAGTCGCAGGACTTACAATACCTACAACTCACAGCGTGACACAGAAGATGCACCTGGAATCACAACACTGACACCAACAAAACACTCGACGCGTTTCGCCACTACACGTGGCATCCTCAGGAGATGTTGTCGCTTCGACAAATCAATTATCAACAGTAATTACAGTTGGATGTATTTTGGTTCCTGCGCTGGCGTCGTTTAGTGGAAATTTAAAGCAAAATAGTCCTCTATTTCAGCTTTAAAGCACATTGACACGATAATATTGATAAGTATATTTAACCCATTCTTATAAAAAACAAATGCTTCTCTGAAGAGCCACCTGAACATCCCTAACTGGGTTTTCTTGACAGCTTCATCTTCATCATACCCATCCTTATTTCTGAGCATAGCTTCATAAGTACCAATTCGACAGGAAAAGCTCAATCGGCCTGCCTTCCACTCTTATTTTCCAAATCCAACACATTAATTAATAATAAGAGTCTTCAATACCTACATGAAAAAATGTACATCTGAATTCATCGATATTAATAATGCTTGGAACCATGGTAACGCCTCGCCTATTCGCCTAACGTACCTTCACCATTGAACATTCTATTTTAATCCTTCCCTAACTTCAATTTCAGTTTTAAGGTCACCCAGACACAAAGTTATTTTCCTTCTATTGTTACGCAATAGTCTGTGAAAATGTGGCACATACGATCTGGCTGTTTCCCATGTGTTGTATTATGTGCTGGGAGCTCCCACGGCCCAGCACAAGGGGTAACAATAGCGTGCTCTATCAGCTACTATTGCGCAAGTCTTACACCAATAGATAGGTGACACTCGCGTGCTGTTGAGGTGTTAATTTGGTAGTTTAATTGATTGGAACAACGCGATATTCACCTGAAGGACGGTATCATTAAGGTTTTAGGTACTACCTTGCCACTCGATACTTAAGTCTTTTTTCGTAAAGGATTGTCCTTATTTTACCAGTAAGTACGTGCAATTACAACAAATGTGAAAAAGAGTGTCAGGTCAGCATTTGACCATTCAGACGATTCTTGATCAAACTGAAGGCAGTAGAGGCAAGATATTATATACCTACGAACTAAATGTAGTCAGGCAAGCAAGTTGGTTAACGTTGGTTGCGTTAGGATAGAGTCCAGGAATACAAGGATTCAACTTTAATATCACGGAAATAATTGTAAGTATATACATTTAAGTACAAAGGGGAAGGTAGGTATTTTAGCTTATCATAGAGGTATATTTGATTTACGAGGGCGTTTTGATAACTCCATGACTTTCAGGCTGAAAAGAAACTTTTTTTAATTTTAATGATATTTTCTTAAAAGTAATATTTTTGCGAACCTAAAATAATTCTATTTTCAAATATGGCGCGAAAACAATATTTAATAACAAAAGAAGTTTGGCGGCTGTGAAGGTGTTCTTCGAAAATGGAGAAATCCGAGTTTCGAGTCTTGATTAAACACTATTTTTTACGCGGGAAAACCATTAAGCAGACCGAAGACAAGTTGAAAAAATATTACGGGGATTCAGCGCCGTCTCATGGAATGGTACATAAATGGTTTACTGAGTTTCGTTGTGGACGTATTACAACCAATGATGCCGAGCGCCCAGGAAGGCCGATTGAGGTAACCACTGAGGACATTGTTAACAAAATCCACGATATTGTTTTGGCTGACCGTCGAGTAAAGATACGCGAGTTAGCTGAGGCTGTGCACATCTCAACTGAACGAGTTTTTCATATTTTGCACGATATTTTGGGAATGAAAAAACTTTCTGCAAGATGGGTGCCGCGCTTACTGACAGTCGACCAAAAGCGAAAACGCGTGACTACTTCTGAGGCATGTCTGGCTATGTATAATCGCAATCCAAGTGAATTTTTGCGTCGGTACGTATCCGTGGATGAAACGTGGGTCCACCATTATACGCCAGAGACTAAACAACAGTCAAAGCAGTGGACTTCTACCGGCGAACGTGCACCAAAGAAGGCAAAAACGGTATGTTCGGCTGGTAAAGTGATGGCAACAGTATTTTGGGACAGTCAAGGGGTTATTTTCATCGATTTCTTGGAGAAAGGCAAGACAATAACCGGTGCTTACTATGCTGCATTGCTGGAAAGATTCAATGAAGAGTTGATGAAGAAACGACCGCATCTAGCAAAGAAAAAAGTTCTATTTCATCAGGATAATGCTCCGGCCCACTCGTCTGCAGTCGCGACTTCAAAACTTGTCGAATTAGGATACGAATTATTGCCGCAACCTCCATATTCACCAGATTTAGCCCCCTGCGACTTCTTTCTCTTCCCAAACATGAAGAAATGGCTTGCTGGGCAAAGATTTTCATCCAATGAAGAGGTGATAGCTGCAACCGAGGCCTATTTTGCAGGCTTTGACAAAAAGTATTTTTTGGATGGGTTGAAGAGATTGGAGCATCGCTGGAAAAAGAGTGTAGAGTTGAAAGGAGAGTATGTAGAAAAATAAAATGTTTTTGTATACAAAATATATGTTTTTCTTTTCAAAGTCATGGACTTATCAAACCGCCCTAGTATATGATGGTTGAAGTCTAAAGAAGAATTAGATGGAATGGAAGGGGAAGGTAAGAAGGTGTAAAGAAGAGGAATAATAGGAATTGGGAACTCTTACATATAGGACTATCAACGGTCATACAAACAAACACAACAGTTAATCTATAAAGTTTTTAATTAAAAAAATATGCTACATATTTACAAAAGTGAGATGGCCTTACACTACCATAATCTAGTAGGACCCAAAGGTGATGTCGTGGAGGGGAGCAGAGCCACCCTGGGGTAAAGCATACTCTTTAAGCAGCTGGTCCAACATCGAGAACGGTTGGCTTCTCTGTTGAGGAAACTGGTTCTGGTTGTATCTGGCCTGGGCAGGGGCGGCCTCGTATTCAGGGGCGTACTCTATCTGGGGCTTGGGGGCGAGCTGGGGGGCGGGCCTGAAGTCTTGCTGCTGTTTGAACTGGCGCTGCTGCTGGGGCGCGGGGCTGAAGAAGTTGCTGTTGTCCTGAGCAGGAGGAGCGGGGGCGGCGCCCGCGAAGAATGTTGGCTGTGGATTGTGAGAGGAGCAATAAATACTTTGCAATATCTTATGTATAAAATTCTCGTATCAAAATGTTCGTTCCCGTACTCCTCCGAAACGGCTTGACCGATTCTCATAAAATTTAGTGAGCATATTGAGTAGGTTTGAGAATCGCCTAACATCTATTTTTCATACCCCTTAGTGATAAGGGTTGTCCACAATAAATTATAAGGCAAAACAACGTTTGCCGGGTCAGCTAGTTTCAATATAGCAATGTCAATCACGAATATTTAAAATACGAGTACATTATCTACTTAACTATCAATTTAAACGACTTTTTAAAACGCCTGTTTAAACGTCAGGAAAATAAGAACTACTTCCAACAAGATTGCTTTGAGAAACTTGTAGGCGAAATTAAAGTAAGTAACTTTTCCGACCGTTTACACATTTTAAGAAAGTTCTAAAAAATTACTCCACAAGTAAATTAATTTGATAGACTTTGTAGTTAGAGCTTGTCTGATCAGAGGTTTGCTGTGGCGGGTGCTTTAATCTGGTGCGTTGGCAGACTCAATTACCCGGCTTCTTATGTTCATTTGCAGGAAGTTGTAAAGAACGAAATCTAAGTAAAGTTTAGGATCTAACCTTCGGTGGTGTAGGTCCTGAAATCTCAGCTATTATGAACTGATGCTGCGGCTGTGATGAAGGTCTGTTTGTAGTGACAATTACAGGAGGAGCAAAGAGCGTGTGGCGACCTCTACCGTTCGCCATCAGAAGCGCATGCCTTACGGCGGCAAGCACGACAATGAGCGCTGATACGGCTCCATAGGCTAGATGGCGCTGTTAGCCTACTACCGCACATGAACCGCGGCATATAAGATTTAGATCCAGAATGATATGGATAGACAAATCAAAATGATGTCTATTGGACCTTGGTCCCCGACCTTAACACCCGGTCGGTAGGAAGCGCTTCCCTTTAGCTTCCTAGCTCTAAATCTGTTGCGCCAAAAGCAAAAGCTAGGTAAAGTGTATTAAGGTAATACACTTAATAGTAGTGTAGGTCCCGAAGACTAAGCTTGTCTGAACTGTTGCTGAGGCTGAGGCGCGGGCCTGTATCTACTGCGGCGGCTGTGGGCCTCGCCTGTGCTGCGGCCTGCGTCCGGGTTCTGACTAAGCCAAAACATCTTACACCTGCTCGGACATCTTACCTTAGGCGGTGTAGGCCCTGAAAACTGCGCCTGTCTGAACTGCTGCTGCGGCTGAGGCGCAGGTCTGTATTGTTGCTGCTGGGGCTGCGGTGCAGGGCGGTACTGCTGCTGTTGGGGCTGCGGTGAGGGGCGGTACTGCTGCTGCTGCGGGCGCGGCTGGGCCGCGCGGTAGGCGGCCGCGGGGGCGGGCGCGGGGCGGGGAGCGGGGCGGGGGGCGGGCTCCTCGTAGTCATAGTCCACGGATTGGGACGAGGGACGGTACTGGTTGCGGTTGCCCTGAAAGAGTTTCGATTTGATTTGATCAAGGGGTTGGGAAATATAAAACATGCTGATTTTGGTGTGCCCTATTCCATTATTGCAGATATTTTATTTTGAATAAAATTTCTGCAATAATGGAATAGGAAAAAATTGTTTACTTACTTTATAAATAAATTTTGCCTTTTAAATAAATAAATAAATTTTTCTTTATAAATATTTTTTTATAATTAAATTTGTAAACGCGCTTATGATCTACGTCTCGTCAACATCATAATTGTATAACTACTTGAGAAAACTGTTTGGCTAAAGAACGACACCTTGTTTTATAAGCTTTATGTACTATAACACAGCTGTTTGTTTTCCTAAATAAAGAAAAGAAAATAAAATAAAATGTGAGGATAGCGTTGGTCTGAAGGTAGAAACTTTGAGATACTCGGTGTCCTTGGTAAGTCGACCGCGACAAAGCAATGAAAAATGACAAACACTGGCACAAGCAAACTGTTTGGCTAAAGAACTACGCTTTGTTTTATAAGTTTTATGGACTTTAACACAGCTGTTTGTTTTCTTAAATAAATAAATAAACAAGTATTGGTGGCATATCGCCGCGTTGCACTTGTCGCGTTGCGCCGCTTGCCTAGGACAACGCCCCAATCTTAACTTTTTAGGCAATATCGCTCCTTCTGGAACCTGTATTTAGTCATGAACTTTTAACGTGTAAATTCATGCAAGGAACACAAGTCGTAATGAAAACGACGACACTGACTGCTGAGCAGCATAAGGTCAGGCGCTCGAGTAGAGAATTGCTGTCATTCATAATTTTTTATTTGCTTATGGACATGGTATATCAATGTTACATATATAAATACAGTACACATGTCTTGCCAAAACTGTAAGCATTCAAATACAATAGGGTAAAAACAAACAAAAATTAACAATGCCAGTAAAAAATATTCTAAATTCAATATTTATGTCAGAGACTATTTAACAAACCGTTCAGTCAAGTAGATCCATCAAGTCGTAAATTTTTTGGTCAAAAAGCCATTTATACAATTGACCCTTGAATACATGAAAGATATTATTTTTTATGTCACGGGGAATTATATTATATATCTTTACAGACACAAACACAGCTTTTATGGAACTTCTAGGACTTTGGGATAATTCTTAAGACCAGTCTGTCGGGGTTTCTTTGTCAAGCCTTCCGCGTCACAAAAGGCATGTCGACCCAAAATAGAGTTACAATGTTCATTCTACATACCTGTGACTTCTGCGATCTCTGCTCCTCCTCCCTGGTCTCGTCCACGAGCGTCGGTGGCGCCACGGTGATGCCCTCGCCAGCGGGCTGGAAACCGTACTTGTTGGCGCCGTACTCCACCACTCGCACCTGTCAATCAATCATATAACACCTTTGGTATACCTACACTTAGATCTGTTTTTTTACATAGGGCAAACAATGTCTTTGTATTTCAGAGAATACGTGTGGCGGCTGTATGTTCCATGGATTGTGATACAAAAGACATGGCTCAGCTTATCGTATATTTAGATATTGGTGTTTGCGACAGATCTTCTAATACGAACAATTCAGTTTGAAGTCTCTCTTTTCACAATCATTATAGTTGCAATATAATATACAACAACATCACATACATAGATCTGACTTCGTGGTAAATAGCTTAAGCACTTGTGTCACAGATGTCAGAATCAACAGCGGTATTACATATAAACTTAAATAAATACATATAACACCCAGACCAGTACTTACAGACATGTTCATGCACACAAATGTTTGTACAGTGCGGGGATCGAACTCGCGACCTCTTGGTTAATAGTCAACTTAGATTTAGAATATACTAGGATAATCACTACCTAGTTCTTTTTTTGTAGCTCTCTTAATGTTAGTTTACCTTGCCAGTGTCATCCTTGTACCCGTATTTGCCCTTCACCTCCCCCGTCGGCGACTTGGTCTCGATCTTGAAGGAGCCGTCTCCGGCCTCGTAACCGTACGTGTATGAACCATCCTCGTTGTGCCTGGAAAAACACAAAGGTTTTTTTGTGCTTCTAAAATCTTATGATGTAGTGCTACAAGATTGTAACTGAGTATCCTGTGGGGAATGAGTTTATATTTGAAAGATAGCGAGACGGAGATTGTCAGTCAAGACAGAGCAATACAATACATAGCATTACATTTAAATCCTTGTGCCCGGGAATTTGTACGTAATTTGTCTAAAGGCAAGGTTAAGAGTATGTTTTGCTTGGTTATTGAATTTTGTATCTTGTGCAACCCTTTTCAGTAGAATTTGTATTACTTGTTTTTAAGCAGTTTTTTATTCCCTTTAAATATATGAAGTCGATACGGTTCGTCTGAGGTTTTTTTGATAATGGTCATCTCAATTGCCAAAGAGACCCGTGTCTTAAAACGTAGCGTCTAACCAATTTTAGATTACAAATCTAATAAAACACTTCTCACTACTTCCTTACTCTTCATTTTTAACCGATAAATTATTTGCGATCATTGACACAACACAAAATGAGCAAATCATGTAACTTAGAAGCGGTCAAACCACTCCACAGCTATTTCGCCTCAGCAGAAATTTGTTATCAGCAGTGTTCAAGTACAACGGGTCTAATTTCCTAACTGCTCCAGTTTGTTAACTTTAGTTGCTAGACTAACTTGTATAAAAAGGCTCATTCGCCCAAAAAGTGATCATGGATATAACCCCCTTGTGTTGCTACTATTAAAAATATTTGATTTGGAAGTACCGAGGAAGGGGACATTTTAAAAGCACTGAGCTTTATTCATAGACGCCATTATTTCTAACCACTGGTACTTTGATTCGAGAACACAATAGCACCCCTGATTGAGTTTTTTCAATCTCTAATAAATAAAACAAGTAGCTAACTAATTAATGATATGAAATTGACACTATTTCAATACTAAGACATTTCCTAACTATGATTAAATCCAACTAAATAATAGAACAATAAGCCTGATGACACCTATCTTAAATATTTTCAAGACCATGGCGTTTAAAAACATAGTTCCTATGAAGTTTATATTAACCAGTATATTTCCAAAAATTTAAATTTTTAAACACACAAAATTCAGTAAATATTCGGCCAATTGACTCCGATTTTTAATACACTACCGTGACATCACGTTTTTGTATTCTCATACAAAATCAATGGAGGCAGACCGTTTTGACAGATAATAAAGAGTATGTCAACGATTGGTGGATAATACAGGCAGGATTCAGACAAAAATAGTATAAAGAGTAAAAATTGTTGTACGAACTAGCTGTTTCCCGAGACTAACCTACGCAGTTGTCGAAAATCGTATTCCTTTTCATACTCCGCTTAGGTGCCTCTAACTGCTGGATTACACCACCAATTTGAATCCCTGAAATCCGGGGTTTGATACCCAGAGGGGAATAACCTACTCGCCTTGGTTAGTACTGGTAGGACTTGTTTTTGGGTCCGTTTGCTTAGCTACCAACATCTCATTCCGGGAATAATTTCCACCTTCTCATAGATTTGTGGCGACCTCCATCGTTCGCCATCACAAGCGCATGCCTAACGGTGGCTAGAACGACAGTGAGCGCTGATACGGCTCGATAGGCTAGATGGCGCTGTTAGCCTATTACCGCACATAGACCGCGTTATATGAGAATTAGACCCAAAATAACATAGACAAATCAAGATGATGTCTATTAACAGGACATTGGTCCACACCACCTCGGTCGGAAGGAAGTGCTTCCCTTTAGCTAAGCTTGCCTCCGACTGCATGTTATTTATAATGTTGTTTACTTATTACATTTTATATCTTGTTCTAGCCTTTAAAGTAAATTTTGTTGTACTGGTCTTTTCAGCTGGCGGGTTTTTGTTTCCTTGGCATATATGAACTCGATACGGTTTGTCTGAGGTTTTGGGATAATGGTCATCTCAATTGCCATCGATTTTGCTTTAGCTTCCTAAGTCTGAATCTGTTGCGCCTTTCTTTCTACTCAACCTATAGTATCCTTCACTAGCCTCACCTGTTGATCTGCTTGAGTATGGCAACGGGCGGGGCGGGTGGCTGTTTGGGCTCGCTGGCGATGTACCGCGGCGCGCGCTCCTCCGCGTACTGTGCGCACGCGCACGCCACCAGACTTAAGGCCACCTGGAATTGGTTGTTGGCGATTTAGTCTAATTAGGATATTGTATTGTATTTTTTTATCATTATTTCGGATAGGTTTACTCTTGACCCAAGACTAAGCCCAACGAGGCAAAGAGTCTAAGATGGAGCGATCTCGTCTAGAAGTATTTGACCCTAGCTTTGAAAATTATGCGTTCATAGTTTTTCATACTCAGTTGTGTTTGAAGGGAAACACAGACGCAGGTTCTGAATTCCACTCGTTTGCAGTGCGCATTAGGAATGTAGATGGGAAGCGTTTGGTTCGGATCGTAGAACCAAGCGTTTTTTTCCATTTATTTGGGACAACAAACAATTACATTTATGGCAGAGGTAGGTATAGGTAAGTACTTATGCTAATAAATTACTTTTAATGTAACCAGAACCGTTGTCCACAGATTAGGCATGAAAAATAAAAAATAATAAGTGTCGCTATGCCGCTTATTTATATGGCTATTCGTACTCTAAAACTCCAAAGTACGAATCACCTCACCTCACTTAAACTTAAAGTGGTATATAAAATTTACATAGGCTTATCACCTGCGTATCACGCAGTGCAAGTTTCATGAATATAATTTCAAGAAGTAACAGCAAATAAAAACTCAAAATAATGATGTCATTACCCGTTCCTCTGAGGTTGTGTGTACTCGTCATATTAATGAGTAAGTTGTTGTTCGGAAGAACTGATTGGAATCACATGGAATTGAGTCCATACTTAGCTGATTTTATAACTTATATAGATCAAGTTGCCTTACATCTGTTTTTTATATTTAACGTGATAAATTACGTGATTAGTTACTTGGATTTGATTAAGGTTAGATTGAGTTTGTGCGGGAAGAGCATTAACTTAATGTAAAAATTACGACGTAATATTTATGCGCGCGTAATAGGAACTAAATGTTTTACCAACTATGACATAATATATCACGTTGTTTGACGTGATTGTAGTTAAGTTTTTGGGGCGTACAATTAAAATTATATTACACCAGACTCTACACGAACGATTCGCTAATACGTAGTCATTTGAAATTACTTAAAACAACAATATTTCCTGTTCCCGAAATACCTAAGTTATGTTAATCTTTAGTCGGATGAATATTTTTTAGGATATGTGGTGGGGAAGATAAAACTTTTTTTTTGCAGGAAAATTGACGTTAAGGTCCCATGAAGTTTTTTTTTTAATTCTCTATTGAAGCCATCAAATAAAGTTAAAGAGACTGAAACTAATATACATTGCTCACTGGTAGCGTCCTAATTTTAACATTTGAGTACAAAATCATGATAAACAGCGCTTTTATAAACAAGATCGGAATACAGCCACTGGATTTTCAGATAGAATATCGCAATCAAGCGATGACAATTCGATTTTATACTTTATCACATGTAACCATAACTAAGCCTGACAAAAACATAGATATCCACATCAAATTTTGTCGTTATATACCAATCTGGCGTACATTATGAAACATAACACCCATAAAGAGACGTTACAAATGACCTAATGTCGATACCTGTTGAAACTGTATCTAGGCTGGGCGTAGTGGGACGCAATGCGACCGTGACGCTGTCGACACACGGGCAATTTGTCGTGACAATACTCTATAGGAAACAAGTAACAAACGAAAAAAAAAATTCTTTTTACGAACATGCTTTTGAACTCGAACTACTAACTAACGAACTAAACGGTTATACAAAATTTCAGCTCAATTAGACATGGCAGTTGGGTGCGGTTTATTTCATTTGCATGAGTTGATTTCAAACAAATTAACATTGGGACATTTGAAAGTAAATAAAATGCTTGTAAAAAAAAAAAATTCTTGCGCTATCCCGAACTTCAAATCTATCATCCCTAGCATATGCCGACCAGGCATAAAATTAGTTTTCTAAGAATTATTTTGAAAACTTTTAGAACGTTTTTCAGCTTAAAATGCTTTTAAAGAAGGCTGTTTGTATAATTGGTATATTATATTCATTATTTCCTGAGTAGAGTAGCTCAAAATAGGAAGGAATGGAAACGGTTGGAGGAGGCCTTTGCCGACTGGCAAACAGATTTGCAAAAAATTAAAAAACAAGACTTTTTGTTTAGTTTTTAGTTAAGTATTAACTGTGTGGAATGTAATTGTAAGATCTGAATAAAGGGCTATATTGATTCATTCGTTATTTCCTACGAATAGTGAATTATTTGTCAATTTTATCAAAGATAATGGAATATAAAGAGGTCATCACTTATTTGTATTGAAAGCACAAGGGAGCGTCACATAGGTAAACATTGCTTTCGTCAAATAAAAGATTTCGACAATCCTTTTGATAGAGTTCTCATTATACTTACAGATAAAAAAGTCTATTTTTCAATCATTTGTTTATAAGTTCCACTATATGTTACGCACGACGGATTTTTTGAAAAGAAATGTTAACCGGTATTGACTTTTATTGGTCTACTTTAGGGATCTCCGTTGGGTCCGGTACCATTAAGTGTCGACTGATTTGCGATAATGTGGCCTGACAACATCGTTAAGTGAATAAATTGAATGTTAGACCTACTGAGATAAACCAAGGACAAATACAAGATTGAAAATACTAATGTCAACCAGTTCAATTTTAATGCTGAACACAATTAAAGTTTGAAGGTTGTAAGACTGCTATATATATCTAAAATTTACGCGTGTTTTAAAGAAAATAAAAACTAGTGATCTCATCGACAGAGATTCCTAGTACAAAATAGTAGTCCCTCCTGGCCGATTTCGACCAC
The DNA here is from genome assembly GCA_963921415.1 of Pyrausta despicata. Taxonomy (NCBI): domain Eukaryota; kingdom Metazoa; phylum Arthropoda; class Insecta; order Lepidoptera; family Crambidae; genus Pyrausta; species Pyrausta despicata. The sequence continues at coordinate 16,359,677 of OY992851.1, read as the reverse complement.
GGTGGCCAATCTCAACAGAGATCAACCAACTACACAGGAGCTATTATAATGCATAAGTGTGAGCGCAAAACACAAGTGCACTCACTGTTCCATCGCTCTCAAAGTCCGGTGAGACGGCAATCCAACATGACCGGAGAGAGATCAGACGCAGGATCAACGGCTTAATGTGCTTTCCGAAGCACGGGGTAGTAACACCGCCAACTTCCCGACTCCGAGCTGTTTTTGAGAAATTCATGTCGGAAAATCTCAGAAACAATCTTTCAGAGGTCCTGGGTTCGAATCCCAGGTTGAGCCAAAAATTGTTTCCTAGTACATATCATATAAGTGAACGAGAGCAATGAAAAGATAATCGTATCTAGACCAAATACCAAACGCTGGTTCTGAGTAAAACATGTGCGTGGGTAATAAAAACAACATTGAGTGGTCACAATGATTATATTTTGCACACAGTTCTAAAACGTCGAAAACGTTGTGCGAGCAAGAAATGGTCCAATTAAAGATTGGGTAATCCGTGAAACAACAACAGAGATGCCCTTGACACTACAAGTGCTCTATTAGTTAGTTACGTAAACTATAAATGCATAAACGATAAAAATGCGGTTCAAACTATAAACATTGACGGATGATAAATTAAAATAAGTGAACAAATTGATCGGAGTTACAGAAGTTCAAAAAAACAATAAAAAAGGCGGTTGGAATTGAGCGTTACAAGAACTCCTCGACAATGTAAAATTGCATAGCCGATGACGAAAATCGCTATCGACTTTGCTTGTCATCTAAGCGATGTAACTTCGTCCATGGCTCTCTTGTCACGAAAGTAAACGTGATTATGGATTTGTGATTGTTTGATATCGGTGCAATACCGCTCCTTCAGGGATTCGAATCCTCCCTGATGACCGGAGCCGAAAAAAAATTTTTAAGTGCTATGATTATGACTTTTCGAATTAAAAAAAAAAATAGCGTTGTGATCGCAAAAAATTACTTAATAAATAAAATTTAGCCTGTTTCATCCTAACCGATTGTTAAATATTTGTAAAAATATTTCTCTCAGGTGATTTGAGGGTGTCTCCCACAATCATAGATGAAATATACGCTGGCTCAAAGCGTTAGAAAGCACTTACAAAATTTAACTACTTCCTTAAGGTTCTCGATAGCTCAGTGGTAAGAGCATTGGACCGGACTTACAAAAGATTCAAATCCTCCCCTGATGACCGGAGCAGAAAAGATTTTTTTAAGTGTTAAGTGTTTTCGAACGCTCCTAGAGACTAACATGGACCATGGTAAAAATGTTGAAAGTTCACGCATTGATGCTTTTACGTGTCAATTGCTTTACTTTTTTTGTTTTGATAGTTATTGTTTTAGCGTAACCTTCAACTTATAAATCACTTTACGTATGTAGTTAAATTGAGTTAATTAATTTAAAGCCGAAGTCAAAACTCAGTTGTACTTGAGTACCTCTGCAAATTCAGGCTTAGCAGTTCCGAGCACGTTATCATTTCGATTCCAAATGATGAATTCAGTAATAGTAAAAAAAAAACCGACAACCCTGACATACTTTGACCACCCACAGCTAAAAAAAACCACCGTGATTAAATTCATCTAATCTCATCAGCCTATATACCTACGTCCCACAGTTGGGCACAGACCTCAACTATGAGCTGGTACGAGCCATACTCCACCACGCGAGCTCAGTGCGGATTGGTGTAGGTGAGTTTGTAAGGTAAGTGACCATCCTTACTGTCAGATGTTATGTATCCGTCAGAGAGAATTTAATTCTCTTTCCAATAATCGTCGGAGGTAAAAAAGGAATTAAGTCGCAAAACTTTGAACTTGGACAACTGGAAATGTCACGTATCAAACCTTGAAACAAAAGCTCGAAATAAGATCTGAAACTGGATTCATGCTTTACAGACTTGATAGCGGAAGCTGTGCCTCGTGGACAAAGGTACAGTACTCGTTGGAGATATTTTAAGGCCACGCGGCCGTTCACCGCCGCCTGCGTTTACATATTTGTATGATCTATATTTTGTTTCATATATGTATATGTATATTGACTGCCTTGTTGGTGTAGTGGCAAAGTTTCTGCCTTACACCCGAGAGGTCCTGGATTCGAATCCCAGGTCGAGTCAAAAATTGTTTCTGAGATTTTCTGTCATGAATTTCTCAAAAACAGCTCGGAGTCGGGAAATTGGCGGTGTTCCACCCCCGTGCCTCGGAAAGCACGTTAAGCCGTTGGTCCTGCGCCTGATCTCCCTCCGGTCATGTCGGATTGCCGTCTCACCGAACTTTGAGAGTGATGGAACAGTGAGTGCACCTGTGTATTGCGCTCACACTTGTGCACTATAATATCTCCTGCGTAGTTGGCTGATCTCTGTTGAGATTAGCCGCCGTGGTCGAAATCGGCTAGGAAGACTATTACTATTATTATGATGTTTCATGCCCATTTTGAGACAATGCGAGTGCGGGGCGAGACACAAATCATTTGCCATCAATTTGCCTATACCGGCCTCTACAGATATACATACGAGTATGTTATTGAGAACCTGAGAGACTATTCTTTTGGATCGGTATCAGGATGCTATCTGTGCTTAAGCTTAAAATAATGTCCTGGATAGGGAAGTTGACACCACCGTTCGTTGACGTACTTTTATCAACCGTCAAAACGCTCTTCTTTCTTTTTGAATGCCGACTGAGTGACTTTTTATTAATTTGAGATTAACTAAAAATCAAATATTATAATGGTACTAAAAGGTCAATGAAAAGAGTTTTAAATTATGACTTATTATAGAGAAAACAGTTTAGAACATACATGTGATAGTGGACTTAAGCCTAGTGCCTGGTAAGTAACTAATACCTAATAACCAAATGAACTGAACTTCTGGTCTCCATCTTAAGGTACATATTACCTCCATAAGACTTCTATTAATTATTTTTAAGCCACTACATGGGTACTTAAAGCAATCACATGTTCTTTTTCAGTTTATTTACATATCAAACTAGCAGATTTATCTGAGCAAGAATGTGACAGCAACCCAATATCGAGTGTTATCTGAAGCAATTAATCAATCATTAACAATGAACATATTTAGCGATTCAGTGCACTAGTTACGTCATCAAACCGGAGTCGAACCCACGGCCCTGCCTTTAAGTACAGCTGCAGGCTTGGCACTTTCATTATAACAAGATAATGCTTTTGACAAACATTGGTTCATTGGGAAAACTATTGATAGATTCGCACTTACTCAATTGCAAATGCTGTCTAATGGATATGATAACATACGCAGGTTACTATTAATAAACTATACTATATATAAAAATAATAGATCGCAAACAACGAAAAAGTCTTTGCAATCAACGAGATCATTGTCAGGTTATTTTAATGTTACAAAATGAAGGTGCAATAGGACTCAAAGAAGGTTCAAGTCTTACCTAAATATTGCATTATTACTATTATTTACTTTAGTCATATCTTCAAGCCTTGCCTTTCAGTTCTAAATATTAGCTCACGTTATTTATAGAAAACAGGGTACTGATGATATCGAGATGATAATTGTCAAAACAAAGGTTTCAATGACAGTTAAAGAATCTCAACAAACAAGAGGTGGGGTTTCCCCCACCATTCTTCACGTCAATATCCAACTAGACAACCTTAGTGTCCAGATAAACTAGAGCCTACTTCCACTATCACTTTTATAGGCTCAATATTTTTAAGGTCACTTGCGATAGGCACAATCCGAATCCAATATTGTACTTATTACTGACAGTTGCAAGTAATTATATCGGCAAACAGGTTCAAACTTTGTAAGACAATTTATTACTGGAATGTTTAGTTACCCACGTTTTATCACAAACGATAAGCCTTGTAAAAGTATCACGGGAGACATCGCACTGCACTTAAAACAATGTTAGTTAAACGTTAATTAGATCACTTATCTCACGCAATCTCAGAGAAACTTAACAATTTCCTTGTCACTTTTACAAAACTTTAAAACTACACTTTCACTGAAAAACACAATCAACCTCCACTTCAACGCACTATTTGAAAAATAAATTGATTTGAATTTAGAATAATTCAAAAAGTTTTCGAAAAGCAAATCTGTGTTTCAAGTTGCGAATAGCGAATGTCATCGTGACAATTGAAATTGAAAATGGATTTCAGCCAGTATTCTGTGAATAAAAAATTCAAATTAAGAACAGTTGCAACGTACCAATCTCGCTAGCGCCGCCATGTCGACAAATCGGAGGCGCGGTGCGCGCGCACCGCTTATTTATACGAACTATACAGGGCGAAACCTTTCACTTGCTATTGTTTTTTTTTTAGTGCAAGGGGTGTTTTGTTTAGGGTGCTTAGATCATGAACCCTATATAACATGTTCTATGTGTCTAGAAGAACAAGGAACGTATCATATTTCAGTAATAGAAATTAAACAGGAGCTGCATATCTCAACGAATGAAATTAAAGTTTAGACATATGTATGAATAACAACATTTTTGTTTTATCATCATATAGGATCACACTATTGGTATTTAGATATAGGGGGTAGGTACCATGAAGTATAACCCACTATGATAAACTCTCCTTGGATATTGAATAAAGTAAACTGCGCGGGGTTTCTAACATAAACTGTTAATTAATAAATAAAGTATGAACTATAGACTCAATTTGTTAAAATTTTGTTTTATAGTATACCTATGACGTCATTGTATTCTTCCGTCCAAAATTAAGGTTTAATGCCTCTTTTAGTTAATTATTATCAACTAGTGGACCAGGCAGACGTTGTCTTGCCAGTTTTTTAATTTTTCATCGTTTAAACCTTCCCTGGACCCGACCCGACCTGGACCCGATTATTTTGAGACCAAAATTATTCAAATCGGTTCAGCCGTTCTCGAGTTTTAGCGAGACTAACGAACAGCAATTCATTTTTATATTATAAGTGATATAACCAACAAATAGATAAAATATTGCAGTACTTTGCACATAGTTTTTATAATAACAGAGATCATTGGTATCTTATACCTTTCTCTTCCTAGATCTATTGTATAAGATTAATCTATTTTATTTGCATTAAAAGCGATTCAACTTTAATTGAAATACAAACAATGTTCGAGCGGTACTTAAAATTCATGATTGCAGTTGCACATTGCACTGGACTGCGTATTCGGCATTTTTTAAGATGGCCGTTGAATACACGATCGGCACTATAAAAAACATAAGTTGTACGAAAACAATAGTCGAGGTGTGCAATAAAAAGACTCTTTCTAAAGCTTAAAAATAGGATTATTTTGCTTTAAATTTCGACTAAAGCAAAATAATCCCCTTTTTCAGCTTTAGTCATGGATTTCCGCAAAGTAACGCCTAATTCCATCAACTATATAGACAATTTATCTCTCTGTCTAGTTATCTACGAGGATTCTGGTACATGGTGGAAATCTTTAACTCGTACACAGTTATATGAGTGACCATTTATTAGGGTTTACACACTGATTCGATTGAGTGGCAGTCACAATTTTAACAAATTACATGAATTAGAAATTCAAAGTAAATAAGAAGAAATACTCTCTGTATATGTAAATGTGACATGGGGACAATCGTTATTATGCCCGGCATTGTCAATCCCAAAAAATATAATATTGCATATTTAGTTGTATTTTAAAACTTAAACATATTTTTGAGCAATTTTCATGTACAGTGCAGTAGTATAAAAAAACCTTAATTTCTACTTACTAATACACAATTAACGATTATTTTAATGATAAACACGTGTAGACTAAATAGTATTTTTTAAAGAGGCAATGACGGTGGTGACCAAGTTTCTTGCCCAGCTTTTTCTCGGCACCAGCAAAAAAATTGTCCCGATTTGTTCTATAGTTATACTCGTAAGAGACGTGTAAAAGTACCCCCTGTCTTTTTACAGAAATAGTAATATAGACTTGTTTTTTTTTACAGTGATGATGACCTATACGATGAACTGCAACAGACCACTGAAATACCGGTAGATATTTTATAAATTAGCCGTTAAGTAAGGGGATTTGAAAATATATTCGAGATGCGTTGTAGTGAATACGTGTTAGCTCAAAATGCGGTCACAGGCGCTGTTGCGTGACGTTAAACGACATGTTTATGACGTCATTCATTACGTGCCGTTCAAAAGTCTGAACGTTAGTGAACGAGAGCTGCTTAACACACTGTTTGTTCAAATTAAGTTTCTTATAAAATGTTGATCAGACAAGTAATGAATAAATAAATAAATAAATAATAAATATATTGTTTTAACGAACACACCAATTACCTAGCCCCAAACTAAGCTTTAGCTTGTGCTATGGTGGCTAAAAATACTAAAATACATTTATAAACACCCATGACTCAGGTACAAATGCTCGTGTCATTTGCCCCTAGCAGGATTCGAACCCAAAATAAAGGTCTTTGTTTTCACGGATTACTTATATTATTGTATTACTAAGTAAAGTTCATTCATTGTAACTGTTAACGAAATACTCATAACCTTGGGAGCTCAATTTTCTCGTAGAAATCTAGATTCTACGGACGTGCTGGCATTTGGCAGCCTCTGATTGTCAGGGGTGTCCAATCGGCGATTTAACTATATTATGTGTCAAATATATTTGTTTTAATTTTTTCTTAACAGCCTTTTTGCACATCTACGATTTTCGTAGCGGCGCTACGAGATGTTGCTACGAATTTGGGCAAAGGAAATGCTCTTTTTTAAATATCTTCTACACGTTAAGTCGCTAGTGGTTTTATTTTAAAAGAAGTAAAATAACCTCGTGCTTACGAGTAGTGAGAAGACTACTTCATTTAAGTATAAGGTGATAATTTAATGAGTGACTGCCTCGTTGGTGTAGTGGCAAAGTTTCTGCCTTACATCCGAAAGGTCCTGGGTTCGAATCCCAGGTCGAACCAAAATTGTTTCTGAGATTTTCTGTCATGAATTTCTCAAAAAAAGCTCGGAGTCGGGAAGTTGGCGGTGTTACACCCCCGTATCACGAAAAACACGTTAAGCCGTTGGTCCTGCGCCTGATCTCTCTACAGTCATGTCGGATTGTCGTCTCACCGAATTTTGAGAATGATGGAACAGTGAGTGCATCTGTGTATTGCGCTTCACTCTTGTGCATTACAATATCTCCTGCGTAGTTGGCTGATCTCTGTTGAGATTGGCCGCCGTGGTCGAAATCGGCCAGGAGGACTGAGACCGTATTCCCATATGTTTTGATCGTATTTTCGGGTCTTGTAAGCGCGTTTGCCTGAACGGTCAAATCTAAAAGATTTTCAGGGATGAATACATCTGAAACATCGGACAAAGGCTGACTAGTGTTGCCCAAATTCAGTCTTGGTCTTGCAGTCTTGGTCTTGTTCTTGCGTTTTTGCAAGACCAAGACCAAGAACAAGACCGCTTATTTTTAGCAAGACCAAGACCAAGACTGACCGTGCAAGACTTGAGCAAGAACAAGACATAGCCTGCAAGACTCTTGCGTCTTGCAGCTAGGACTTAGCGCTATTTCACTGAGTAGACAGATAAGTATTGTTCTTTAAAATACAGTCAAGTTATTGTAATTAATTTGTTTTTTTACATGTTTTAGCAAATGTAAGCTTATAAATCATAAATGTTTATTAAGAAACAGTTACTTCCATGGAAAACGACATATAGGTCAGTTGATTTTTCGAATTTCTTATCAAATCTTCAGTTATTTATTAATCTGCTTGATCTTTACTATGGCTATGTTAATTCAAGCTCACAATGTTCCAATTCTAATACGTTTTTCTAAGATTTAAAGTAAACTTTAATAAATAGTAATAGACTAATAGGTAATTGCAAGACTTGCAAGACTCTTGCTGCAAGACCAAGACCAAGACCAAGACTGGGAGCGCAAGACCAAGACCAAGACCAAGACCAGGTGTATTGGCGCAAGACCAAGACCAAGACTGGCTAAGTCTCGTCTTGTTCTTGCATTTGGGCAACACTAAGGCTGACAGACTTTTCGTTAGTGTTATTTCTGAGTTCCTACTTTCATATATTTGGCAGCCCTCGCAGTCACATCAGGGCTACCACCAGCAAGCCCTGAATACCAAAGTTATTATTTGTTTGACACAGAATTCTACAGGTTACGTAAGTTTTTGTATAAGGCGTAAAATATTTAAATGAATGTTCTTCAATCTTATGTTGAAGCCACTGATAAGTTCACATATGAATAATAATGTACATTTATTTTCCGTCATCATCATCAGCCTATATTCGTCCCACTTCTGGGCACAGGCCTTACCTCAACTATGCGGTGGTGCGAGCTATACTCCACCACGCGGGCTCAGTGTGGATTGGTGGAGGGGTATGTGTAAGGTAAGTGACCAACCTTACTGTCAGATGTTAGTAAGCCGCCCGAGGGCCTTCGACCAGGCTTAACGACTAATATCTATCGATATTAACCAGACCAACCGCTTAACGTGCCTTCCGAAGCACGGAGATGCTTGTAAATAGACGTCACTTGTATGGTCAGAATGGTCACCCATCCCAAACATGACTGCGCCGTAGGTTGCTTAACTTTTGGTATCACTACCAAAGCGCTGCAACCACTGCGCCACAAGCACCTCCTTTATTTTCCGTAGCGTTACATTTAAACGATCATTAACCTATTGAAAAAAACGGTAATAATTGATGGAATCAGGCGTTACTTTGCGGAAATCCATGACTAAAGCTGAAAAAGCGGATTATTTTGCTTTAAATTTCCTCTAAACGACGCCAGCGCGCTGGCGTGGCTGGTGGCGCTGCAGCGCAGTAACCAAAATACATCCAACTGTAATCACCTGAAAAAGCTAGAGCTGGAAGTCGCAGGGCTTACAATACCTACAACTCACGACGTGACACAGAAGATGCACCTGGAATCACAACACTGACACCAACAAAACACTCGGTCGGTACAATCGGTCATATCTAAATCTGAAGATTTGTCATGCTACTTTCTGACTTCCACCAAAGAAAGGTATGCAATAAATAGTAGATTGTTATACAAGGGTGGAAAGAAATCAATTCCCATACGAGGTATTTAGACGCACGAGCGAAGCGAGGGCGGCTATAGTCCGAGTGGGAATTGATGACTTTCACCCGTGTTAAACACTCTACTTTTCATTTCAAATATAAGGAAAGTAAAAAATAGTAGTTTTTCTAAAATATTTATGGATAGTAATAACATGAGTCGTACCTATTTAATAGTCTTTTTTAATTTAAATTTCAAATATGGAACACACCGCCCGCGTCACCGCCGCGAGCCATCCCACTTTAATAGGTTTTTTTTTTAATTCACATTGGCCGTATACACTCACAAGACCACAGCATTTTTTTTAATCGATATTTTTCTTAATTATGTATAAAAAATTATAGCCGACTAAATAACCAATTTTAGTTCTATTTTTAAAATTCATTCCCGCCCTAGGGAGGGAAGCAATTACTATGAGTCTTTCCCGCCTAAGGGAGGGAAGCATCGTTTTCGACCCGCTGCTCTGATCAAACAAACACTACTTTCCGAGTATGAGAAATGAAAAAGTAATTTTTGTGAAACTTTCACTTTCCATTTCAGGTGTCCCTCAAATGGAATACTCGTTGTTACATTCACACATTCGAACCTTGTGTAGACATACAATACATCTCATCACTCAACTTTGGTATCGTATTTTCCCTACTTTGGATCAGGGTTGCCCCCATATAAACTGTGTGACAGTAACTTGAAAAACAGAACGAGCTTAGTAGCTTACTGGATTCAACTAGCCGTTCAATAAACAGTTGCATGTCTTAATAAGGCTGTTGTTTTACTTTGAAATGAAAAATGCGTCAATTTCATTTGAATTCAAAATAAACCTCAAGTTGCTTTTAAATTAAAATGTCTCATTAAATTCGAAAAGACAAACATATTTAAAAATATTTTCGGCTCCAGTCATAAGGGAGGATTCGAACCCCCGACCTTAGGGAGTCCAGTTCATTACATCCAGTCTAGCCAGAGCATTGGACCGGACTTCTAAAGGTCGGGGGTTCGAATCCTCTCTGATGACCGGTGGCGAAAATAATTTTTTAAGTGTTATGATTATGACTTTTCGAATTAAAAAAAAATAGCGTTGTGAACGCAATTTTTTTTAAATAAATATCTCAATAATTTTATACATATGCAAAATTATCAACAAGTTGTATTCTTAGTTAGGAACCGTTATTTAGCCCATAGATTCATTTGTAAAATACCTAAAAACAAATGCTGGCCTCAAGTATTTTTGGCTGTAAGTGAGAAGCTTACTGTTAACTCAGTCGTATAAGAACAGCCCTATCGTTTATAGCTATTTGACGGGAGATCATGAAAATGATTGATGAGCACTCCTTATCACTTGTAAGCGATATCCATTTGAGGGTCTATTTCTTTACAAATAGTATGTACCAAAGTACAAAATCATTTCTTTGACAATTGCTCTTGTTGATAAACTAGAGAAAGAAATGTCAAAGTGTAGTTCATTCAAATATTCGATGATGGGACCTGGCTTTTGTCGTGTCGGCGAAGTACATAATATACACCACTATTTTTTAATTAGTACAAAAATTTCAAGGACTGATTCTACTGCTTAAACACAACAACTTTTTGTACTGGACCAAAGTCTAAAATCTCAAAAAAAAAATCGACTTCTTCATACAAACTGGTCTCAGCAGATCGGCACTTTTGTATGCAAATTGTTTGGAAGCCAATTTTTATTTAGAGATTTCGATGTTGGTCCCATAAAAAAGTGGTTTTGTATAAGCAGAAGAATCAGTCCTAAAAATATTTGTACTAATCAAAAAATTGTGGTGTATATATAATGGCTGTATCTTCTTATATAAAAATGAATTGCTGTTCGTTAGTCTCGCTAAAACTCGAGAACGACTGAACCGATTTGAATAATTTTAGTCTCAAAATAATCGTGGAAGTCCAGGGAAGGTTTAAACGATGAAAATTAAAAAAAAAGGGCAGGACCACGTCTGCGGGTCCGCTTGTCTTATATATTATATAAATGAATTGCTGTTCGTCAGTCTCGCTAAAACTCGAGAACGGCTAAACCGATTTGACTATTTTTAGTCTCAACATATTCGTTAAAATCCAGGGAATGATTAAAAGATAAGGAAATTTAAAAAAAGCAACGAGCAGGTTAAATTCTGCGGTCTACAATAAATTAATGCTTTGAAAGGTTAAATAGATTAACTTGATGATGGCAATAAATAATATCTGTTATCCCTGACTTGAGAGATAAGGCTCACTGAAAAATTCTCAACTTTTTTCGATCTTGAGCATCTGCCTCTTCTTCTTTCAGTCAAGGCCACTTTTAGCCGCAATGACGCGGAGGAGTTGTGTCTTTCGGTGTTCTACAGGCTACGTTTCGGGAAGTGTGTGAAGGAATTGCACGAATTAATTCCACCAGCCCCTTTTCACTACCGGAACACAAGACGCAGTCGAGGTCTCCACCTTTATGTCGTAGACATACCTACATTGCGTACTAAACGTTTTGCATCTACGTTCCTTATGCGTGCGACTAGAGAGTGGAATTCGTTGCCGCCTAAAATATTTCCGGAACATTATGATTTGGATGCTTTCAAGAACGTGAATAGGCTGTCAATAGCCAGACATGATCCATCTTCGGCCGCATCGTCGCTTACCATCAGGTGAGATCGCGGCTCGATCCCCGAACGGAGACAATGTTTGGAAACCAATTGTCAATGTTGTCACGGGTCAGGATGGTTGTGGTACCTTCATGGTTTCTGATCTCCATAGCACTTGCTTCTTTTGGGATCAGAGCATTGTATGTGATGTCGTCCTCATTTATAAAAAATACAATTACAACCTAGGAATTTTTAAAGCTAGAGTGAACAGGCATCTTTTAGGTGAGCTCGCTCCATCGTAGACTCAGTCTTTGGCTCGTTGGGTTTAGTCTAGGGTCAAGAGCAAACCTATAACAATTAAAAAATATTAACTTTTGACTGGCTCAAATACTTATTAAGGACATCAGATCGTGCGCATAGTTGACGCATAGTCAGGCGCATAAATATGCGGAGCGGTCAGCCTCGCGCATTCTTCGCGCAACCACTGCAACTATCACTATATAACGTCCGTTTTACATGATCCGTCACACACCATTTAAAGGGTCAATTTTATCGGATACTTCCCTACTGGAAATGTTATTCACTTATGACAGCCCAGTACTGATCCGATAAACGGATATAACTGTTTTATGTGTGAACTACCTTTTTCTAACTTCAGGGAAATGCTGTTACGCATACCCGCCAGCCGCGGGGACAGCTGGGGTTTATGTGGGACTCCAGGCCTCAGAGAGAGAACCCGCCTACCCACTAAAAACTTGACGGTGCCCTCCGGTGCCATGTGAGTCGGGGACGTGGCGGGTTCACCGTAGGCCGAGAGGCCACAGGCACTCACCGCAATTTGTGTGAACTGCCTGATACAACTACATAGGTTTTAACGGTCCTTAAAAACAGAAAAGAGGCAGTCTCAAGGTCAAACTAGCTTGATGTGCTGTTATCTTTACAATTGAGAACGTGTTGCACAAAGAATCAATTTATAAATGTTTTAATAGTTTATTAAGTATATAATAAATAATAATAATAAATAATAAATATTTCACAACAATCACACCAATTCTCTAGTCCCAAATTAAGCTACGAGGCTTGTGTTATGGGTACTAGACAACGGATAAACATACTTAAATACTTTTTTTTTTGTAAATAAATACATATTATACATAGAAAACACCCATATATTATGTCTTTCTCAAATAGTGTTGGGTCTTGTGCCTTATCTTCCTTAAATATAATTTCAGCTACTGTAATTTACTACCACGTTACGTATTATTGGTGTTATTTTCCGAGCTCCTGTTCGAGGTGTTCGACATACACACTGATCGCAAGTTCAATATCGAATATGTCCCCCCACCCATCCTAATCTATAATTGGGCCATAACCATGGATACTATATGGGAAGGTTCCTGGGTATCATTTCATTATTACGAACGATCCAATTAAGTATTCTTTTTGTGAACCATGCCGTTAACTGTAGTTTATTAAAACGGCGACCGTGCGATGACATATGTAGGAAGTGTAAATGTGCTACATAGCCTTGGGACTTTCATAGCCGGTGTCTCTACATCATCAACAATAATGAAAGTCGTTGTATTTCTTCACAAATACTATCGGACTTAATTAATGAGTGTGAAGTGAACCTCAGAGAAAACTTTTGACCAGTTTTAAAAAGAAGAAATTCAGATAATCAATTGCAGTTCATGTACTGCTTCTTTTCCATGCTTGTTAGCAATGACTTTATAATTTTCTTAAGAAGAAAAAACCTAAGAAATATAATAATAAACAACAACATCACATATATTGATCTGACTCCGTGGTAAGTAGCTTAAGCACTCGTGTTCCAGATATCAGCATCACCAGTGGTATTACAAATAAACTTAAATACATATGACACCCAGACCAGTACAAACAGACATGTTCATGTACGACGACCGCTTGGTACAGTGGTTCACGTGTCGGACTTCTAAAACCAAGGGTCGCGGGTTCGATCCCCGAACAGTACAAGCATAAGTGTGCATGAACATGTGTGTTGTACTGGTCTGGGTGTTTTCTATGTATAATATGTATTTATTTACAAAAAAAAGTATTAAAGTATGTTTATCCGTTGTCTAGTACCAACAACACAAGCCTCGTAGCTTAATTTGGGACTGGAGAATTGGTGTGATTGTTGTGAAATATTTATTTTATTTTATTTACAAATGTCTGTACAGTGCGGGGATCGAACCCGCGACCTCTTGGTTAATAGTGCTAATTCTTTGCCCATTGGACCATATAGTCAACTAGCTTGCAATCATTGACATAATAGATTTATCTTACTTTGTAAATTGAATAAATTTACGACTCGTGACATTTAATAATCTATTCGCCATGCAATAAGGATATCGTGTACTATTATCAAAATACAAGTCATACATGTGAGGACGTGTAGATCGTATTTTTTCGCAGCAGGAAGTGGCATTTTGAAGTCTGAGCTCGGCTTAAAGAGTTCATTTTAAAGTCGTTGAGGTGCAAAGAGTAATTATTTGACAGAAGTTCAAATAGACACAGTCTGTCTGTGTGTCTGTTTGAATGTCTGTTTAAAAATAAAATGCCTACCTTATAATAAATATATAATTAATGAATAAAATAAAATGTTTTTATTTCAGATAACTAAGATCCATGTTGTTAGTAAAAGCTTAATAACTATCTTAGTATGCTACCTTAAAAACTGATTTTGTCCTGTTAATCATATGGCCGATCAGTAGACAATCCCCACTTTCGACCATCTCCTTCAGCACGCTGTGGCGGCTGCCACGTACCCTGTATAAGAACGAGGCAGCCTTTCTACGCACGATAGCGTCAAAACTATTTACGCCGGCCATCGCGCACATGGCAGAGGCACTACAAAACCGCGGCAGCCGCAATGCGGCTTCCGCGTTGTATTTTATTTATTTAAAACTTTGTTGCACAAGAATTGCACAAAGGGTGGACATTATGCTAAAATCATTTTCTGCCAGTCAACCTCAAGGTCATGCAGAAATAAGTTTCATTGCCAGGGTTTTCTCTTATATTCAGTCTTCTTTCAGTCTATGAGTATATAAACGTGTAGTTGTGAGTCTATTTACAAAAATAAATTGATTTTATGCTCGCCATTGCAATTAGTTAGTCTTGCAGTTCTTATATTGGGAATTTGGGAGGCCCTTCTATGTGCTCTAGAACGCTCTCTTTAGTATTTTATTACCATCAACCATTTGAAAACATTTAAGACAATAATTTTCTCAGTTTGGAAGGTAATAATAGTCCTCCTGGCCGATTTCGACTACGGCGTCCAATCTCAACAGAGATCAGCCAACTACGCAGGAGATATTGTAGTGCAGAAGTGTGAACGCAATACACAGGTCCACTCACTGTTCCATCACTCTCAAAGTTCGATGAGACGGCAATCCGACATGACCGGAGAGAGATCAGGCGCAGCAGGATTTAATGAAAGGTAAAATCTTATCACACGACTTGTTCAATGCATAGTCCTGTACGCAGCCAATACATCCATCACATCCAATTTTAAGCCATGACCCCTCTGCATATTTGAACATTCTTTGTCATGTAACATAAGGCGTGGTCACGGAGTAGCGGCTGTCACCCGTAGAATTCGATAGCCGAGTCGGTGCCCGGGGGGAGCCTTGTCGCGACCTTACCACTTACTTCGGTAATTCAATTAAACACTAGATTGGTTTGGTGACCTATGTTTTGTTGTAAATAATTCGATATTGACTTGAAATAAATGAAATTGAATAAATCGTTCCGGTGATCACAAACATTTTCTCGTCACCTACGATACCAGGGCCAGGATTTGTAAAGTTGAAACGTTCTTTACTTCGTCGTATTTTATAAAAAATATTCTTCTCCTCGTTATAGGTTATATACCTCCAAACTCCCCTTTCCAGAAAATAATAATACATATTCATAACCTAAAGGTTGTCTGGAAGAGATCGCTTTTAGCGATAAGACCGCCTTAATTGTGCATTTTGTATGTTGATTAAGTATTATTTTTGTGGTGTGCTATAAAGTGTTATCTATCTATTTATTTATACCTGTTGGCGACTAGCAATGCCAACCTTTTTTGTACTTCTACCTATGTATTTTTTATATTACTCTTTAATAGAATTACTTTAAAATTATATATAGTTGACAAGCAAAAGTCTTTTAATATAGTCAACATTGGTGTCAGAAGAAAAAAATTATTAAATTTGGGTTAAAAAACCTTAGAATAATGCCCCTAACGCGTGCACAAGTAAGAGCGGCTACCAGTGCAAATTTTCCTCAAGTTTCCCGAAGCGCTCCTGAGGACGGTGCTTCCACCCACGGCGCCTTAGCGCCGGCTCCGTCCAGCGCCATTTTACAGGAGGAAAATTCCCTAATGCACGGTTCGTCGTCAAATAATGCATCCAAATACGGTTGGTCAGGCCGATCAGGCCGATCTAGTCAAACCGTGAAGGCCCAAATACTTGCTGCGAAGGCAAAACACGCTCGCATATTAGCTGAAACTGAAGCGGAGCGTGATCGTTGCGCAGCAGAAGCTGAAGCGGAGCGCAATCGTTGCGCAGCAGAAGCTGAAGCGGAGCGCAATCGTCGTGCGGCAGAGCGAGAACGCGCTGTTGCTGAACTAACATTACAGGCTGAGTTAGCCGCGATTGAAGCTGCCTCATCGAGCTGCTCACAAGGCTCGAAAACACAACGTATAGAAAAATGGTTAGTAGAAACTAATGATATTACCACAAGCCCTAAGCGTAATAATAAAGCATATTCGTTGGTTGACAGAGAGAGGAATGGGCCCTGGTTCCTTAGCGCAACGCCGCAGGCCTTGCCGCGGTCAGCACCCGCCACGGCCCACGGGGACGCTGTGGCCCACGGGGACGCTTTGACTTCGCACGTGTGTCCCGAGGCTAGGGCAGTGCCGCAGACATTGCCGCTTCAGGTGCCGTTGGTGAGCACCGTCGGTCATGGCAGTGCCGTAGCTACGCGCCCGCTCCCCAAGTTTCCACCGCTACAAGCTGCACCAGCTGAATACACACCTCCACGCACGCTAGGTTTAGGTACACTAACTAAAGAAAATGAATGTTGTTGCCACATAAATAAAAATCAGTCCAAAGAAGGTACACCATTTATTCAGCTGGCAAATGCAATTACAAACTTGGGGAAGAAGACGTCAAAGGTTGGTGATCTCCCTAAGTTCGATGGTCGCGCTGCGGATTGGCTTCTTTTCAAGAAGTCGTTTGACCAATCCAAAGCGCACTTCTCACCAAGTGACAACGTGGTCAGGCTTAGCGCAGCGCTGCACGGAACCGCTAAGGAGGCCGTCTCCATTAGACTTGTAGCAGCTGACGATCCGGAACAAATTGTACAGGCTTTGGAGACTAGGTTTGCACAACCTGAGGTCATCGTGCTACACCAGCTTTCTCTAGTAAGAGCTCTTCCTAAGCTTGGTGTTTATGAATCTTCACGCGACCTAAATGTCTTTGCTTGCCGCATCCGAAACTGCGTCGAAGTTATTCGTTTGCTAAACCAGCCCGAATATCTCGCTTCACCTGAGATCGCGAACTCTATTATTTGCAAGTTGACTCCACTTCTAAGGTCGAGATGGGCAGATTTTGCTTCGTCAAGGGCCGGCTCTGGCAAATTCAAATTAGAAACTTTGGCTGATTTTCATCATTGGCAAATGCGATTTGGTTTATTTCAGTCAGAGTCGTCACCCGTCAAATGTCAGTCAATCCCTGCCAAAAGTCAAAGTCAACTTGTCAACTCCGCCAAAGACAAAGTTTTCCCATATGCTGTCTCGTCGGATTCGCCCGACGAACCAAAGAGTACAAATATATGCAGGTATTGTACTAAGTCTAACCACGAGGTTGCCGATTGTAGTGATTTTCAATCCTTGGCCTTGGAAGATCGCTGGCAATGGGTATTGGACAATAAAGTTTGTCGCAGATGTTTGAAACGAGGCTCTCATAAGTATAGTATCTGTAAAACAAGGTGTGAAGCCGAAGGCTGTACAAATAACCGACACAATACTCTTTTACATAGATCTCAAGCGGCAAACACGGCCCATGTAGTAATTCAAGCCTCCGCTCACCAGAGTCCGAATAACTTTGAACCACAAAATAAAGACCCACTTGCCTGCACATCTGCTACCGTAGCGCACAACGCTTTACCAGCCGATCTTTCAAAACCACTTCTAAAAGTCATTCCAATTACTTTAACTGGTAAAAAAGGTAGCGTTAATACCTATGCGCTTTTAGATGACGGCAGTTCCGCTACTTTAGTGGACAAATCGGTGGCTGACATGCTTGTCGACGAACAATCTACGGTACCCTTGCAGATTAACTGTGTCGGAGGGCTTACTAAGCTCGCCAACGTTAGCTTTATAGATTTACAAGTTAGAGGACGCTATAGTTCAGATAGCTACGAAATTCGAGCACGATCTATTCCTAACCTAGGTCTTAGGACTCAGTCAGCAAATATTTGCGACATTAAGCGTTACGATTACCTTTCCGATTTAGCTGATGTTCTAGCTTACAATGATGCGAAACCGACCTGTCTCATTGGGACTGATAATTGGCATCTTCTCTTACCTCAAATCGTACGCCATGGAACTAAATCCGAACCAGCAGCCGCTCTGACTTCCCTAGGCTGGGCTCTTTTCGGGTTTATCAATAGCAGAGCTAATCCAGTAGAATTTATTAACCACATCGAAGTAAACGATTCTGATCAAAAGCTGGACTCTCTCATCATGTCGTATTACAAATTAGACTCCATAGGTATAGAGAAGAAACCCCACTGTAGCCCTAGCGATAAACGCGCCTTAGAGATTTTAGAAGAAACCACAACACGCCTACCCAATGGCAGATTTGAGACAGGGTTGCTGTGGCGGAATGACATCAATGTAGTGCCTGACAGTAAACGCCTTGCCCTGTCTAGGTTCTCAAGCCTCGAGAAGAAGATGGCTAAGGACGATGCGTACGCGACTAGTTATAAGCAGAACATCCAGAGTATGATTGATAAATCTTATGCAGAGCTATGTACTGGTCCTCCATCGGGTAACATCACCTGGTATCTTCCGCATTTTGGCGTGGTCCACCCGCGCAAAAATAAGCTGCGCGTGGTGCACGACGCAGCTGCAAAATGCGAAGGAGTAAGTCTCAATTCGATGCTCCTATCGGGACCAGACCTGTTACAGCATTTGCTCGCAATTGTTATGAGATTCAGGGAAGGTTGTATCGCACTCACGGCAGACATTAGAGAAATGTTCCCACAGGTAAAAATAAGGCCCCAGGATCGAGATGCTCAGCGATTTCTTTGGAGAGGCAATCCTCAGCACCCTATACAGGAATACCGAATGTCCTCCATGATATTCGGTGCTTCGTGCAGCCCATGCACGGCACTCTTCCTAAAAAACAAAAATGCCATTGAGTTTCAGCATCTCTATCCTGAGGCTGCGCGATGCATCATGGAGGACCACTACATGGATGATTATCTAGGTTCTGTCAATGGCCTGGAGGAAGCAGCTCGCCTTGCTCTCGAAATCGTGACCATTCATAAAGCAGCTGGGTTTGAAATGCGCTCATGGGTTTCAAACCATGCCCAAGCCTTGTCTCTAATTCCTTCCGACCTCCGCGCCATTAACACTGCCGAAGTAGGCTTAGGACCATCGTCCCCTTCTCAAACTCGCGTTCTGGGGATAACCTGGCATGTCGCTGACGATTCTCTACGGTTCTTAGAATCTGTCCCAAATCTTCCAAATATCTACACCAAACGGTCAGTTTTGTCCCTAGTCCCTACTAATGTCAGTTTATGATCCACTGGGCTTAATGACCCCACTTATCATAAAAGGCCGTATCAATTTCCAGAAGACTTGGAAATTAGGTCTTGATTGGGACCACATTCTACCTGATGTATTCATTGAAAAATGGAAGTCTTGGTTTCAGGAGCTCGAGAATATATCCGGTTGTTCGTTTCCTAGATGCTATTCAGAGCAAAAGGCAGTCAAAGAGGCTCAACTCCATGTCTTTGCCGATGCCAGCGAGTTGGCATACGCCTGCGTTGCTTATTGGCGCGTTACTCTCATCGACGGATCGGTAAAGCTAACTTTAATTGGAGGTAAGGCCAGACTCGCACCCCTGAAACCAACGACTATACCGAGATTGGAGTTACAGGCAGCCCTAATTGCAGCTCGCTTCGCTGCCTATATCTCTGATGCTCATAGAAGAAAGCCATGTAGAGTCTTTTTGTGGTCTGATTCCATCACGGTACTAAAGTGGTTGCGTAGCGACGCATGCACGTTTAATCCATTTGTTTCATTTCGCGTTGGAGAAATTTCAGATTTAACTGATGTTCAAAATTGGAGATATGTCCCTACGGCATTAAATGTGGCAGACGACGCTACGCGCGATACTGGAGAATTTTCGAGGCAGTCTCGCTGGCTCACTGGACCGCTTTTTCTTCTTTCACCTCAAGACATGTGGCCCAAAGAGCCAACATCTAGTGTCTCCTTAACCACAGACGAAAACAGAGCTGTTTCCGAATCGGTGGGTGTTTTAGTGGATGAAGAACCAAAACTATCTGCTTATTCGCCAATAGTCGCTGATTGCCTGCGGTTCAGCAGATGGCTACGTCTGCTCAGAGCAACAGCTCGTGCTCATCAAGCAGCCAAAGTCTTTCGGTCTACTTTACTTCAAAATTCTAAATCTACTTCTACAGCGTTTCGTTCTCACCTTAACTTACCCTTTCTATCCGCCGAGGATTTAAATTCAGCAGAAATTCACCTATTTATGACGGTTCAATGTGATTCTTTTGCAGATGAACTTATTTGCGCGAACAAGGGACGCCCTGTTTCTGGTCATAGCAGGCTCAAGAATTTGTCCTTGATCGTTAGTGAAGATGGTCTTCTACGTTTGTCTGGCCGCACCTCCGCCTCCAATGCCGTAGAGTCCCGCCCAATTGTGCTCGACGGAAAGCATCATATAGCCAGGCTGTTAATCCATTCTTACCATGCCCGATTCGCCCACGCAAATAATGAGCTCGTTGTGAATGAACTCCGCCAGAGATTCTACGTTCTAGGCTTAAGACCGACAGTAAAACAAGTAGCCTCGAGATGCCAGACCTGTCGGATAAGAAAGGCAAAGCCTGTAACGCCACCCATAGGAGATTTGCCTCGTGCACGAATGGCTCACCATGAGAGGCCATTTACTTATGTAGGCCTTGATTATTTCGGCCCAATTAACGTGACGATCGGCCGCCGAACAGCCAAAAGATGGGTGGCTTTGTTTACCTGCCTCACAGTAAGGGCAGTTCACCTTGAGATTGTCGAGAGTTTGTCTGCAGATTCCGCCATAATGGCACTACGCCGTTTCATCGCCCGACGAGGTAGCCCAACAGCGATCTACTCCGACAATGGAACTGCGTTCGTCGGAGCATCAAAGATACTACCGGAAATTTGCGAGTTTGCTTCCACAAAAGAGATTCAGTGGAAGTTCATACCACCATCAGCTCCGTTCATGGGAGGATGCTGGGAGAGGCTGGTGAGGAACATTAAAAGCGCCCTCACCGTGACACTTCAAGAGCGGTCGCCCAGGGAAGAAGTCCTCGCTACTCTCTTATTAGAAGCCGAAGCCGTCGTTAATTCAAGGCCACTGACTCACGTAGCAGACAGTCCGGACTTCGAAGCGGCCTTAACGCCATTTACGTTTTTAATCGGCACGTCCTCAAACGACACACTGAGACGGCAGTTCGAAGACACAGACCTCTCCAGCAGGGCTCAATGGCGGAAGTCGCAACGGTTAGCTGACCATTTCTGGCAGCGTTTTGTCGCAGAGTACCTGCCAACGTTAGTGCCACGCCGAGGATCATCTGTACAATCTCGAGTCTTGAAAATCGGGGAACCTAGTCTGTATAGCTGACGGGACTCTACCGAGACAGTGCTGGCCTAGAGGGCGAATAGTCCAGATATATCCCGGAAAGGACGGCATAGTAAGGGTAGCGGATGTGACCACGAAAGGGGGTGTCCTGCGTCGTCCTGTCAGGAAGCTGGCATTGTTAGTCTCCTCCTGATTCAATTGGTGTCCACACCGTCGGGGGCCATGTTGGCGACTAGCAAAGCCAACCTTTTTTGTACTTCTACCTATGTATTTTTTATATTACTTTTTAATAGAATTACTTTAAAATTATATATAGTTGACAAGCAAAAGTCTTTTAATATAGTCAACAATACCCAAGCAACAATTATCTATTAACATGAGTACTTTTGACATGATCATCAACAGAATTCTGATCAAAAGCAAGCTAAGCAAATACAACAGCCACATATTAGACAGGTATTGGTACTCAGTAATCACTACAGCTTAACTGAGTACCAATACCTTCCTGCGTTATAAGACAAAATCCCAGCGTAATAAAGCTCCTCATTGGCAACATTAAATAGTCTCCCAACCATTCTTTAGCGAATTATCACCAAAGAGGAAGGCATGTTAAAAAAAACTAATTTATTTAATCGATTCGATCACAAAGACAATACTTAACACTTACGATAAATAACTGTCTCGCTTAACGCCGGCCTTGCTACGGATCGCACTTGGCATTTCGACAGTCATGCACCCGGTGTATGCAGTAAGTGAGAAGTAAGCCTTTAAGTATTTAAATTTTAAAAGAGAATATTGTTGGAAAATTCCACCAGCTTGGGATCCTGTTTTAGCCAAGACTCAAGCTAGACCCCACACTGTAAGACCTCAAGATACTGTTAGCTCTTTTTGTGTAGATAGGAACGTAACTTAATGTTTTTGAGTGATGGTAGTAAGTTTTTATTTCAAAACTATGTAATGACAACTTACACCTAAGTCTACCTGTGTCGACGGACGCTGAAAGGAGTCAAGGGGGAAAATACTTTTTTTTTATTTAGTTGAATATTTAGTACGTGTTTCCAACATCAGGTTACTTTTATGTAGGGTTCAGCACAACGTAGAAGGCCATTTGTATGGTATGGACAAATGGCCTTCTACGAGAAACTATAGCGGTTGAAGACGACACACATCACGCTACGAATTCATACGCTATTCACACGCTAGATTCCATTTCATGCATGTTTAAGTCTGTAATGTTTTGTGTTTTTTTTTGTATTTGTGTACCTGCTACATGTTTGAATAAATAATTTTCTATTTATATTTTAGTTAAAAAGCACTTTTACGGTGTTGCTTTAACTCAATCCCATTGCTGCCATCCTACGGACTTGGAACCAAACTTTGATAAGGTCTCCTCGTGCGTGTTTCTGGTTCGTAATATTCAGACGACAGAACTTTAACACAATTTTTTTTTGTGAAAAGTGTGTACATAATAGTTTTACAAGTGTTAGACATTACACCATACTAGGTTATATTATTCTTCTCGTTCTTGTCGCCGTATTGAAAAACTATAATAATTCGTTTTGTTAACTTTAAATGTCAATACATGAATTTTAAATTAATAAGCACAATGTATTATTGCCGGCCTGTTTGTTTCTTTAATTAAAAAAAAGTAAATAAAAACTCTTGGTTCCGTTCTGCATAAAGTTTGGGCGTGGCTCAAGGCCGCCTGCAAGCCGGATGCCGACAACTGCCTACATTGCTCCTTCAGTATAATTCACTTGATATCATCACGTAACTTGACAACTTCATATAGGCCGCCGCCATTGAAAGCAACTTGTCAAATTGTCGGGTCAACGATGATTCGGTGGAAATGTCAACCACCCACGCTATTCAATAGACATGATGACACTTATCTTAAATATTTTCAAGACCATGGTGTATTAAACACATAACCTCTATGAAGCTAGTAAAACCAATTTATTTCCAAAAAGCTGTAGGAACCAATTTTTATTTACATACAATTCAATAAATATTCAGTCAATTGACATCGATTTCTGATACAAAATTATGACGTCAAATTATAGTGTTCCCATACAAAATTTATGGACGCAGATCGTTTTGACAAGATGATAAAGAGTATGTCAACGATTGGTGGTGTCATCTAGCCTATTAACATTACCTACGCACAAGTAAAATATTTTACTTCTATACCTACCACAGGTATTTTTAATTTCCTATTGGTCAGTCTCAATAACCCATCTAACGTTGACTTAAAGTTAAACAACTGTCAGTTACATGCTAAAAGCTATCGGAGGTTTAACATTTTTCTATAAAAGCGACAGTTATCGGTCACATTTTTCTATATGACAGTAGCAGTCTAAGTCTATCAATCTATGTTTAAGTCTAACAGTAGATAGGATATTGAAAACGGCCATATATGATTTCCCCCGTAAAAGATAAACGACACTATTAGCAAGTTTATCTATCATTACAGTACGTCACCTACGTACGGTAATGTGTGACGCATAAATTAACTGATAGAATTACGAGTAAACCTAAACATTCTATTGAATGAGCATTATTTCTTAAGAATGTTTCATTTCAGACAAATAATTGAAGGCGTTTTATACTTAAAAATTTGATATTACAAGGTGTCCCAAAAAGTAGTGGCAAGCCGACGCCGAGAGATAGAGGACCCCAACAGATCTCAGCTTGGATGCAGTCTGCTTGCAAGGGTCACTTATGGTCTAAGATTATTCACCGTGCTGATAATAGAATGAAACATATTTTATAATATTTTTTTAATATTAGATAATATAACACAAATGGGTTTCCTAAAAAAATCCTAGACAAACTATTTTTAAACAATTTTTAAAAACGATTTTTAATTAAATTTTGTAACATCAAAGTAAGATTCATCAAATGAAATTAAGTTTATGACCATAAAACAGCGCTTATGATGATATTTTTTTCTATTATTATCCAATTGAGTGAAAGTAACTAACCTTGACCTGTTTACTACCCAGTAGTTTGCCCATGTAAATAAAAGAGAACCCAACGGCTGTGCGTTTTATAGGTTCTGTACTTTCAGTCAGGACAAAATTTTCTTATTATCTCTTTTTTTTTAATGAATTAAAAATAGTCTGTCCAGGATTTTTTTAGCAACCCATTTTTAATATATTATCCTGTATACTAAATTTATTATAAAATATGTTTCATCAGCTCGGTGAAGGTCGATTGAAGTTCGTATCTTCTACTATTCATAAATTTCTCTCTCCGGTCATGTCGGATTGCCGTCTCACCGAACTTTGAGATTGTGATGGAACAGTGAGTGCACCTGTGTGTCGCGCTCACACTTGTGCACTATAATATCTCCTGCGCAGTTGGCTGATCTCTGTTGAGATGGGCCGCCGTGGTCGAAATCGGCCAGGAGGACTATTATTATTGATAGTAGTATCTATTAGTATTGATGAGCTTGGAATCAGCTTTGACTGGGTTATGGCTGCCCTGTGACGAGCTAGATGGCAATTACTGCTACTGTTACCTTTGATTTAATCAACCTTAAAGTTAAACCTAAGCTTGCCTGGCTGATCGTCTATCTGATAATAATCTTGTGATTACTTTTCAGTAAAATAACCTTATCTCCTTATCTTATAAGTGAATGTAGTTGCTTTTCTACCAACAGAAAACGCTTAATGGTAATCATTAATTCAAGTTACTCTGTAATTATTATTTCTTATCGAAGCAAGTTATAAGTTTTTCTTTAAACTGGGTTATTTGTTGATAATTTTGGTAAAAAAAAAAATCTTAAACATATTATCCAGCAAACTAGTTAATTTTGTAATAACTAAGTATCATGTTATTTCGTAACTTATGGCTTAAGTTTTAATAAGATAAGCTATATTGTTCTGATCCTGTTTCTCTTTGATCATCAAGACAGGTAGACTACCTATAATGATTGTGTAGTAAATTTAAATTGTTTCATGTTTTTATTTGACACTTAAGAAAACAGAAGTCTGTGAACCAGTATTTTAGCTTTTTTGATTCAAGCTTGCGGCAGTGGGAGTAATTTTTCTAAAATTAATTACATAAACTGTTCCTTCCCTAAAACATCAACACAACTTTCACCAGGAAATAAAACGAGTGTCGTAATTTGTGTAACAGTGTTTTATTAATAGCTATTTACACTCAGTACACGTAGTATTTCGTTCATTTGACGCGGGTGACGCCATTTTGAAATCAGCGCACGCGCCGAACCCGATCGAATGTTGATTGTCTATTGGGAGTTGCATAACGGTAATTGCTTTAGAAAAATATTGGCACTTGTTACATATCGTTTTATGTAGGCGATATAGAAAAAAGGTGGTTAAGAAATATAAGAGTACAACTTTGTTCAGAAACGTTCAACAAGTTAGAGCTTGTATAATAAAATTAACAGAGGGTTTTTTTAGAAACCGAAAAAATACAATTAATCTAGAAAGAGGTTAATTATGTACATGAAATATATTTCCAAAATAACTATCAGGGGATGATAAGGGATCGATACTGATGCCAAAAATGCATTCAGAAACTTTTCTGTCTGTCTGTATAACCGTTATAAAAACAAAAACTACTCGTTGAATTTTAGCGAAACTTGGTACAAATATTTTCATACTCCAGAGCTGGTTATAGTATACTTTTCATCAAGCTACAATCAATAGGGGCAGAGCAGTGAAGGGAAATGTTGGAAAAACGGGAGAAGTTACTCATTTTTAAAGCTTCTGTCGCGTTTACAACCTTAATGGTTAAAGCTACACTAAAATAATGTATGTCGGAAATGTTCTCCTAAAAATTGTGTAAAAATATCCCCCCGATAGCATTTGTCGCTCCATCTTTTATGGTTGACTGACAATAAAACGTGTAACTCCCAAATGTGAAGTCGTAACTAGGGTGGTAGTGTAACTTTGGATATCCGAAATTAATGCGAACGAAGTCGCGGGTGGCCGCTAGTAATAAATATCATAGTTTTTTCTTACATAGGATTACATAAAAAATACATACTTTCCTTTAATACATAAGTACTCACGGTAAAAAAAATATAGTTTCTACGAAGTTAAGAAAGCGTTTAAATTAATTGCAGGTTGTGTATAAATAAATGCTTATAATTTTTGTAGAGTACAAAATTATTAAAGCTAACCATCCAATATTTTACAAAAAGAATACCTAGATTGAATATAATTGACTAGCACTAAATTATTTACTTACATAAACATGTAAAAAATCGCTCGTTTCGCTTTGGGAATAAGAAAACTTCCTTAAAATATTAAAATTACAGACATGGAGCGTTTTTAAACGAAGAGGTCACACTTAGGAGCTAAGTACATCCAATGTTTTTTCTTGACGGTGAAGTATGCACATATAGTTTGTTTATCCACAAAATATGTAGAGCTCACTGTTAACCCTTGTGGTCCAAATTGATTGCTAATTAGTATTTTACCGTAAAAAACATGAAGTTTTAACGAAAACTATGGACAACGCAGCCCTTATTGGCTGGCTGGTCTTAGCGGCAATGTTCGCAAGATCAGTGTTTGCAGTCGATTTTCCATATGTAGCGGTACTCAAGCCGCGATAATAAAATATGTGGTACGAACTAAAATGGGTTGTTAAGTGTGACCAAACCTGACTTATTATATTGCTACAACTAGTTACTTAACCAGTAAAGTTAATGGTGTAGGAACCAGTGGTAGGGTCGAAGTTCTGGGCTGGGTGTCCTACGAAAGGATTGTAGTTTTGTCCCTGGTAGTTCTGGGCCTGATAGGCGGGTTGCTGGTAAGCGGGTTGCTGGTAAGCAGGTTGCTGGTAGGCGGGTTGCTGGTAAGCCGGTTGTTGGTTGAAAGCCGGCTGAGGAGTATACGAGTTGTACGAGAATTGAGGCTGCTGGTGATAGATCTGGCTCTGGCCACGGAAATCTTGAGGGAACTGCTGGGGCGACTGGTTGAAGAGGCTGGTCTGCTGGGAGTAGACTGGAGAAGTTCTGGCTGGCTCAGGCTGTGAGAAGGTCTGGGGCTGGCTGTACTGCTGGTACTGAGGTTCTGGCTCTGGCTGAACACGGGTGTTAGTAGCGTGGTGGTACTGTCTTAAAGGCGAGGGTCTGCTCTGGGCTTTGCCGTTGTACTTCGGGTCCTCGTAGATCCTGGGGTCTTCGCGGTACTGGCCGTCGTCCTCTTGGCCGTCCGTGAGCGCGTTGGTCGGGTGGTCGTTCAGGGTCGGGGGTGGCACCATGATGCCTGTTCCTGGAAGGCAAAAAGTTATTTAGTCAGCAACCTCTCATCTTTTTAGTAGATTTAGAAATATGTAATAAAACTTAGGTGGAGTAATATTCTTGGTATCCAATTTTTTCATGTAATTTAAGATACAAATATACATTCAATATTTCGGGATATAAATGAAATCAAATTGAAATAGCAAATTATAATAATTTTATCTCACTAAATTAATATCTTTCTTAATGTAAAATTATTATGCAAACCTTACGTCTAAGTGCCTTATTACATTAATAACAGTTAACTGTATTAAATGTTAGCAATTTTCTCGTAAAACGTTATCAGAGCATGAAGGCCTCATGTGGTCTTAGAATGTTGCGACACCTAACTTTTTACTCTAGTTTTAATTAACAGATCAATTAAATTATTTAGTTTACAGTTTAGAATGCCCACCACCCTGAAGTGTGCAGAATAAGACTATAAAAAAAATTTCGCTAATGAATATTTCCTGCTGAAATTAATTGTTTTACTAATTTAAGCATTGCAGTCGCCTTTATGGTAATGATTTTGTAAAATTTCTGTGTTGTGTATTAAAAAAGGGCAACCATCTTCGACGTTGATGTCGTCGATACATGATTAATAATAATAGTTAGTCCTCCTGGCCGAAGTCGACCACGGCGGCCAATCTCAACAGAGATCAGCCAACTACGCAGAAGATTATAGTGCACAAGTGTGAGCGCAATACACAGGTGCACTCACTGTTTCATCACCCTCAAAGTTCGGTGAGACGGCAATCCAACATGACCGGAGAGTGATCAGGCGCAGGACCAACGGCTTAACGTGCTTTCCGAGGCCCGGGGTACTACATGATTAAGAGTATAAATAAAATAAAAAATAAAAATAAAATAATATTGGAAATGGAAATGATAAACTTCGTTGCGGATTATTTCGCGATCTATTTAAATTTTATTTAACCTGACGTTTCGTATATATCTCTTAACATAATTCGTGTATGATCTTCGTAATTGTTCGTTATACTCGTATTATGTTTTTTAGTTATGCTGTCATAGTGCGCCTCTCAACAGTAAATAAGATTAGTAAGCATACCAAATGGTAAACGATACTTATCCGGAAATTTTAATAGCATTAAAGTGGTGTGGCCATATTAAGCAATACTGTCCTTAATTGCAAATAAAAAACCGGTCAAGTGCGAGTTGGACTAGCGCACCGAGGGTTCCGTACAAACCTGTAGGTATATAAGTAAAAGTTCACCCATCACGGGTATTATAGACTTAAGTATTTAATATAAATTTTAATTTAATATCTCAACGCGTTCATGAGATCAGGAGTAGAAATTTTCAAAATTGTCAAAAATATTTTTTTTTATATGATGAAACTGAAAATTTACGTCTTTCGTAATTTTTCCCATATCTGTACTATAAGACGTGACTTCGTACTAAATTTCAAGATTCTAAGTTTACGGGAAGTACCCTGTAGGTTTTGATTCCCGTGCGAGTTTCGAAAATTTGCGGAAATTTGCGGCCTAAATGGCTGTATCTTTTGATTACGTTGGCTTAGAAGGTTGATTTTTCTACAACTTCCAAGGACAGTAGACCTAAGTATCATATAGAAATTTCAGTTTGATACCTCCACGCGTTCCTGAGAAAAACGGTATTGACAGACGGACGGACGGACGGACAACAAAGTGATCTTATAGGGGTTCCGTTTTTTTCTTTTGAGGTACGGAACCCTAAAAATGACCCGACTCTATTGGTATGTACATAAAAAACATACTTGTAAGTAAGTCGGCATTCAATTACAAAGAGCTATAGGCAAATCAATAGATAAAAACTTTAATATCGGAAAAAGGTTAGCTTTAGATAAAACTTTTCAAAAGACGAATTAAGACATTTCAGGTGATACTGTAATAGACGTTCCTTGTTTTCGAGTTTACAGGCAGATGGTTCTTATTTAACTTTATTTCGACATTGATCGAAGTTCTACCAGAACGGGTAAGACGGGTAAGATCCAAAAAATGCTGGGATGGCATCATGGTCGACGATATGCCTACGGAGACCTTACTTCATTCTTTTGGATGATGCTGGGACTGCCGCGTTTTGCAGTGCATCAGGAATGTTTGCGGAGTACCAAACTAATGGCTTTAATGCAGTTCTCCGAATTAACCCTGTCCCGAATTGCAAGGGTTACAAGCAATCTTAATAGTATCCTAAGTACGTTTGCGGATCGCTACGCATCACCGCTATGGAGAGCTTTCGTGGCGAGAGCGATCGTCACTGATGCACACCCTCTTCATTAGTTTGCATTAACAGATACAAATTTGTACTTTACTAGAAATAGTCATTAAGTCATTTGTTTCCTAACAATAATATGGATCTATGGTCTGAAATAAAGATTTTTTATTGTTTATTTATTTCTACATGGGATCCGCAAGACCGTGCGAAAGGTATGAGTAAAAGTAGGTGAGCGGACCGTATTGGTAGCAAAAATCGGGAACGATACTAGGAAGATGATAACTAGTAATATTTTTTTTACTGAAAAATTATTATCTTAAATTTGCAACGCGAATCCTCATTACAAATATTGATAAAACGACTTTAATATTAATATAATATACTAGCTGACCCGGCAAACGTTGTTATGCCATATAAATTATTATCACTAAGGTGTATGAAAAATAGATGTTGGCCGATTCTTAGACCTACTCAATATGCTCACAAAATTTCATGAGAATCGGTCAAGCCGTTTCGGAGTAGTATGGCAACGAAAACTGTGACACGAGAAATTTTTATTTAAAAGATTAATATAAGATAATTTATATAATAATATTATCATTGCAATACTATAGAACCTCGTGATCACAATTCAAAAAGCATGCCAAAACAAAAAAGAAAAAAAACGTCAGTAGGTACCGGATAAACAAAGTGTTTGATCTTAAACAATGACTGCACTGCACCTGCATCATTTATACCCATAAGATCATTTAATGGAAGTTGTTCACATCCGATAACTGCTTTCATTACAATTAATTTGGAACTACGCTATTACTTCGTCAATTAGATCAATAGGTTTGGCAACATGGCACACTTTTTACAACGTTTTTTTATTAACAGTCCCTACTTCGAAAGACACAGTGCAATTCCGCTCTAGTTGTCTCGCTCATTTGCACTGTTTTACTGCCGTGAGTAACAGGGACAACTATACTCGAAATCATGTGGATTGTCGTATAGAGTAGGACAGTCACTAGCTAAAGACAGCAATTCCGCTCTGGTTGTCTCGCTCATTTGCACTGTTTTACTGCCGTGAGTAACAGGGGCAACTATAGTCGAAATCATGTGGATTGTCGTATAGAGTAGGACAGTCACTAGCTACTCACTAGAACGGTCAGTGTCAGCTATGATATCATATCAAGTAATTGGCACCTTGAAACAGCTAGCATTTTTGTCAATTGCATCATAGAATCATGTTGGTATTTAGACTGATCAGCGATCATTGGCGTAAAAATCGGGCAAGGTACGTTACAGTAATTATAAATACCTACACTGTGTCAGGGACAAAAAACTTCATTGTGACCCAATTTTTGTGGCATGTTTCATTAAGACTTTGTTTTCAAAGGCAAATAGTTTAGTTTAGGCCGTAGTTTTTTAACTCAAATCATTTTTTTGAAATTTTTATTATTTGGTATCAACATAGTAACAACATAGTAAGCGAATATCAAGTTCTTCGGTCCAGCTTTTGCTCAAATTAGAGATGGTACAAGCTAACTAAGTTTTACATTGGTGAAGTTTACACATACTCATATAAGTGAAAACGTTAAGTAATACCTACTGCCGAAACCTGAATTTTCATTTTCTGCTTTGCTTATTTCTAATAACAGGCCCATGTTTATAGCATAAATTGATAAAAAGATTGAAAAATGTAAAGCTGAATAAAGCTCTATATTTATAAGCAAGCTTATAAGCTTAATAAGCCTTCTGTTTGTAATATAATTTTTGTGAATCTATACATGCGTTAATTTTCTTGTATATAAAAGAAAATGGTGTTAGTTACACTATTTATAACTCAAGAACGGATAAACCGATTGGGCTGAAAATTGGAGGAGAGGTAGCTTAGAACCAGGAAACGGACATACGATCTTTTTATCCCGTTCGACTGCGATTTCGAAAACAAAGGGATTCCACGCGGACGTAGTCGCGGGGGGCCACTAGAATAATAATAATAATAAATTGTGTTTACTTTCTTTCACAAAAAAGCCTTACAATTAAGAACCATATGCATTGTAGTACTACTAGATTGTGAAAGACTGGTGCCTGAAATAGGTTCAAACGAACCTGTTCTACAGGTCACCAGGCCACCCTCGCAGGTAATACAACTAAGCAAAATATAACATAATCCTACTACTATTATAAAGGCGAAAGTTTGTAAGTATGGATGTATGGATGTATGGATGTTTGTTACTCTTTCACGTAAAAACTACTGAATGGTTTTGAATGAAACTTTACCACAATATAGCTTATACATCAGAATAACATATAGGCTACAATTCATAAAGAATTTTTAAGATAAAGGCTTTCCACGCGGACGAAGTCGCGGGCGGCCACTAGCATTTAACATATTTGTGGAGAGCATGTAACATCATGTGTTAGTGATATTGTGATGATGGTGATGATGATGCGTGTGTGTGTGTGTGTGTTTGAGCTGTGAATAAGCGTAAAAGCGTAAGTAACATTGGGGTAATTTTATGTGATTTGAATATAAGAAATATTGAATTATTCTTACCTTGAGGTTCAAAACCCCGCTGACTACTGGCACCATAAGAAATCTCCCTCGTCTTTCCATTCTCGTCCACATATCCGTACTTCCCGGCCACGTCGCCGTTCGGGTACTTCGTCTCGATCTTGAAGGACCCGTCGGCAGCCTCGTATCCATAGGAGTAGGAGCCATCGTCGTTCTGCTTGTTGATCTGCTTGAGAATGGGAACCGGCGTCGTGGTGGGTCCTTGCAGACCCTGGCAGGTGATCAGCGCCCATGCTGCGCAGAATGTGAGTGCCTGAAATGGATAGAAAATGTGGTGAGAATCGGTGAGAAATATGTAACATAAAACTGAAGTACACAATATTTGAGCCTTGTCGAAATGAAGATAACGAGGGGTGAAAGGCTATTTGGTTTAAGCGACACCATGGGCGATATTGAGTTATATATATATATTCGGAATCAGCGAATTTTTCTGCATCGTTTGAGCCGGGTTTCGTTCAAATCGGAGCATTTTTTTGTCGCTTCAAACAATTAGATTTGGACGCTGTTTTCAAGAGGGCCATTGATTGAAGTGACATCAAAATTGACACTTTTTCAAAGACGGAACACAAGCTATACCAAAATAATAATAGACGTAACTTCAGCTATTTAGCCTTTTTCACATTTAAACTGAAATGGTTGTTAAGGCTTTCTTCCAGTTCTTATTTTACAACAAGTTGTAAGTTGAATCATTTAGCTTCCCGCGAACTACAAAGACCACGTCGCTTGAAACAATTAGCCTCGCACGAAAATTATACACTATGTCGCTTGAAACAATTAGCCTCCACCAGAAATACGTAAGTACGTCGCTTGAACCTTTTGGGCGGCAGCTGGTTTGCCTGACATCGTCACTTGAATCAATTATCTTCCTCCTGTATTATATGTGCTTGTCTCTTAAGCATTTTTTTCCTTACATCGTTAGAAAAAATGCTGTCGTATCATACAAAAATTAAAAGTTAATTTTGTACATAAATCATTTTTCCCTACATGCGATATAAAAGAGCTTTGTAAGTTCAACAATAATATTTTTCTATGGCATTCAATGCAGTCGTTTGAAACAGTACGAATTTGTTTACTTTGTACCAAAACAAACGCATGTAGGTAGTATATGCACGCGCGCGCGCGGGGCGCTTCAGTCGTCCGCCGATCGTGAAATAGACAACTTTTCTGATGGAAATGATCAACTGTTCGATACGGACATAGAAGACGAGGAAGAATAAAATAATACTCCTAAGTTATTCTCCTGTATTTATTTTAATTTAGACATGACATGTTAAAATTTGTTACTTTTTAAATATGATTGTTATTAAAAAATTACAAAATTTTAGTTTGTTAAATGAGACAGAGATCTTTAAATGAAACTGACTAAATAGTTAGGTCAAGTTGTTAATTTTTATTTAAAATTAGTTACTTTAATATAGAAAACTTTGTGATTATGAGACTGGTTATTATACCGTTGTATTACTAAGATACTGTTGTATTACTTTTTCAATAAACAATGCTTTATGCTTACCTTCTTTTGTTTCAATAGTTCTTAAAAAACTCCTATAATATTAAAAAAAAATATTTATATGATGACAATATTTACTGATGTTTTAACATCCACCTTTATAAAAAAATTAAAATATCTTGGATTTGAAACAACGAGATTGATCAGATCGGTTAGCATTTAAGCTACTTAGCCCATTTTCGAATTATGTGTCAGTTGGTCTTTGAACGTTTTAACCTTGATCTAATGTAGTCGTCATAGGTAGTTCAATCAAGTAGCTTTGTTCTGAAAATCTTAACCACCTCACTTGAGTCTTTTAGCCTTGCGCTAAAATTCCCAACACTGTTACTTCAGCTATTAAGCTTTACTAAAAAAAAGGAAGGGGGTTGTCACTTGAATCATTTATCCTTACCCAAAAAAAATACATGATTGGGATTTTTTGTATGAACCGACATTTATTTCTGCAGTTATACATTTAATCAAACTGAAAAAAAAAATATCTTGTAAAGAATGTAAATCTGAACACAATGGCATATTTTATATTAAAATTAATTAAAAATCAAAAGAGAAATGATTTTTTTCTGAAATTTAAAACTTTAAATCGCTCTCCTGTAAAGTTTCCAAAATGTCGCTTGAACCAAATAGCCTTTCACCCCTCGAATTAATATTTTTCCTTATCACGAAAAATCTTAAAAGCCATGTCGAAATATTTCGAAATCAATTTAAAGTTGATGATATCACTTATGAATTGCCTTATGAAGATAAATCCGGCAATTTCAGTGTTAGGATATCTTTAAGGCAAGCTATCAACACCTATCTACCTCTAGTGTTTCTATCAGAGTAACTTTAATTAATTTCTTCTACAAGGAATTGGTAAGCATGTCCAGTTTTGTAATCGCTCTTAAAAAATTAAAAACATGAGCCAGCGCATCAGGCTTGCCATTTTTGTTATAAAGTCACCCTCATTACAAGAAAATAAGATGCTGTAATGTTTAGCTTAACATGCTGTCGCTACGCCGTTTTCCACTGTTCCTGATCTCTTTAGATACTCAACAGATAATGATGCAGTTTTTTTATAGAATAAGAGATTCAAGAGGATGGTCAACATATTCAATAATTTAGCGAGCAGGACAACGTCTGCCGTGTTTGCTAGTCACGAATAATCGCTTCGTTGACATTTCCAAGTCAAAACTGGTACAGCCCACACACATCCCTTCAGCCTCACCTCTCGCCGGCCACAGTTCCTACAAACACTAACAGGTCTGCCGGCCTTGATCTTGCATGCGCACACGCACGCAGCTTTCAAAATTTAGTTCAAGTTTACACAACGTGTGGCGGCGATAATGGACATATTTATTGTTGAGTTTAGTTTGTTTCGGTCATAAATGTTTGCATTTAAACCTTAGTAGTTTTAAGATTGTTCTTGCCGAATCGATTTTGTGTAAAAGTAATAACAAAATTAGGTCCCATTTTTCTTAACGTGTCGTTAGAACACGAGGAATTACACCGTGGCAGCCCAGAATTCAGTCACTTACGAGGTCCTATAATAATGATTTTTTCCTAGCCGATTTCTAACACGGTTGCCAATCTCAAGAGATATCAGCTAACTACGCAGGAAATATTATTAGTGCATAAGTGTGAGCGCAATACCTACATAGGTGCACTTACTGTTCCTTCACTCTCAAGGTTCGGTAAGATGACAATCCGACATGACCAGAGAAAGATCAGGCTCAAGACACGGCTTAACGTGCGTAACAAAATATAAACACAACGAGAGGATGTCTCGTGTACTTAAGGCAAGATATACTCGTATTCAGCTTTCATCCTTTTTAGGAAGAAATCTCTGTACTGAAAATCTATTTTTTGATAAACTAAGTGTGACACAAACTACGAAACCTACAGGAAGTAAGTAGGCATTTGGTTTTGGTTAAGCGAACTTCGTAAAACGAAGCTTTCTAACTGTGAGACGGTACCGGCGGGCTTCTTAACAAAGTCACAAAGCATAGCATAGACGACCACTTTGGTGTAATGGTCAAGAAGTTGACTATTAAACAAGAGATCGCGGGTTGGATCCCCGCACAATACAAATATTTGTATGCATGAACATGTCTTTTTTGTACTGGTTCGGGTGTTATATGTATTTATTTTAGTTTATTTGTAATACCACTGTTGATTCTGATATCTGTAACAAAAGTGCTTAAGCTACTTACCACGGAGTCAGATCAATGTATGTGATGTTGTTGTATATTTTTTAATTTATTTATTTATAGTCTATGACGAAAATCGCGTCAACAAAATTGAAGAAAACTCTACTTGACCAACACTTCAAACGCCTTGTGTCAATATCAATCGTGTGATCGTTCTATATCGTGTGTTCAGACTTTTCGCATTACGACGCTCACCTAGGAAAACGGGTAATTTTCCTACACTAAACAACTAAAAGTCGGCAGCGAATTTTGCCACTGACTATTCAATGTTACTTTGTTTTGAGTTTATGCATGAATGGCGTCAGGCACTCGAGCCTAGGGTGCATAAGTAAACAGACACCACGAGTAACTTGTCCAGTGAATGTCCCGCAGCCTTGGCGGCCATGTTATTGGTCTGTGATCAAAGCCTGATTAGTCGTACAGCCTGTTGTGGTTGATTTACTAGAAACACCGCGTAGTTCGCTTTGTCTGTGCTTCCGTGGTACATGTCACGGTAAAGAAATAATAAATAATAATAAATAAATATTTAACAACAATACACCAATTCTCTAGTCCCAAATTAAGCTACGAGGCTTGTGTTATGGGTACTTGACAACGGATAAACATACTTAATACTTTTTTTTGTAAATAAATACATATTATACGTAGAAAACACCCAGACCAGTACAAACACACATGTTCATGCACACTTACTTATGCTTGTACTGTGCGGGGCTCGTACCCGCGACCCGTGGTTTTAGAAGTCCGACCTGTGGACCACTGCACCAAGCGGTCGTAGAAATAGTATTTGATGATGTAGTGAGATGCGGAGAACATTTTTAGACCAATTCGTTGAAATGCGAAATATTTTGTTTTTGACTTGTAGGCCTATATCCGATGCGATTGTTAAAAAAATATTTCCGGTAGAGAATGCCTTATGGCGCTAAGTATACTTTTTGTACAAATTTATTTAATAATAATAATAATAATAAATCATTTATTTCGAGAATCCACTCATAGAAACATACACAAACACAATACAAGGAGATACACAGATACAGATACAATAACACAAAAACACCGTCAAAGTCATAAATTCATAATAAGTCATTTAATAGGTAGTTAATAATAAATTTAACGACGTGAAATTCAGCAAGCATAAATAACATTTCGACAGGAAACAGTATTTGTTTGACATTGGCCCCAAATAAGCACTAGCCTTTAATATTTTTCATGTTCTGAAAGCAACAAAACAATATTGAACTAATTTGAAAGATCGTAGATACGAAAACAATTTTGTTGCTCAACGCAACTAAACCTTTTGAGCAAAATAACTATATTTAGAAAGGCTGTTGTTATTTATTGTGTTACACATTTATAGATCAAAACATTTTCTATTGTATAGTCTTGTCTCTAACATCACTATATAGTATACTATATAGTGATGTGCTTTATAAAGCAAAGTCGCTTCCCGCTTCTGTCCCTATGTCTGTCCGTAAAAGATGTATTAATGTCGAAAGGATATTATAATATTGATGATTATATAAATGACAAAGATATATGGAAATGTTTAAATCTAAATAATTACAATTATTGTAAATCAAATTTGAAAAGAGGCAATGACAAAAGTGACTGAGTTTCTTGCGCCGCTTCTTCTCAGCACTGGCCCAAATTGTCCCGAAGCGGTGGTAGGGTTAATTTGTATGTAAGGACGTGTAAAAGTGCTACTTGTGTGTCTATTTACAGAAATAAATTGATTTTATATACTTTTGCTCAACAAATTTTGATGCTATTTTTTTCAGTAATAACATGCTTAATACCTTAACCCGAATTTCACGCGGGCAAAGTTGGAAAGCAAGTACGAGTGTAAATTCAGTCCATACAAATAAAAACGATTTTTAATTACTACTTAAAATAAGAACGGAATTAATTAAATATAGGAATTTAATTAGTGACTGTAACTGACACGACAAAAAAGGATATTCAGATCAATACTAGCCTAGGAATGCATCTAAAAAATGACCTTTTATAATTACGCACTGAATGCCTTCTGAATATTTTAACTACCGTGGTAGTACCACGGTAGTTAAAATATTCAGAAGGCACAAAAAACTTATTGGTAAGGCTTCAACTGAATTTAATTTCGACCACGCTAGATTATCAGCATAATTTTGGCATATTCTCTGGCGTGTCCATGGTAAAGAGACTAATATTTTGCGACACAACTCTGTCATTTTTAACAAGTATTTAGTTGTCATAAGTTTATTGAGAGGTTTTGAACTAAGCAGACTTGCAATATCTACAATTAACGATAATTTGGAGATCATATTGATGACCATTTTGGTGTAACGGTTAAGAAGTTGACTATTAACTAAAAGGTCGCGGGTTCGATCTCCACACAGTACAAACTATTTGACTTGGACCTATTTGACCCAACAAATTCTGGGTGTTATATGTATACTAGTGGCCTCCCGCGACTTCGTCCGCGTGGAATCCGGTCGAACGGGATAAAAAGTATCCAATGTCCGTTTCCTGCTTCTAAGCTACCTCTCCACCAATTTTCAGCCAAATCGGTTCATCCGTTCTTGAGTTATAAATAGTGTAACTAACACCACTTTCTTTTAAATATATAGATATTTAAGTTTATTTGTAATACCACTGTTGATACTGATATCTGTAACACAAATGTTTAAGCTGCTTACCACGAAGTCAGATCAATGTATGTGATGCTGTTGTATTATTATATTTAAGATAGAACATGACTTAATAAAAATGCATTCAAATACACATACCTACGAGTTTTTGCTTGTAGCAAGGATAGCAACTTGCGTTTGCTAGTAGAATACTGATGGATGGATATTCCACTACCGTACCACCTTACACATTGCGTTAGAAATTTGCATAGAGTAATGAAATGTCTGACAGGCGTTACTGACGACATTCTAATGGATAAATCAAGGACGGACTAGTTGTCATCATACGATGTCGATCTCGATGTATATATATACATACACTGCTCAACAAAGTCTAGGGAACAAGCCAACTATATGACTTTATTTGTAAAATCTTCTTTTAAAAAGTACTGATCTCTTTGAGGTAAACAGGTAGGCTGAATGTTTATCAAACGTTGTTCGAATTTAAAAAAAAAAAAGGAACAAAAGAATTTTCGTAAAAGGCGGGAATCTTTCACTTTGATTGCTGTGTAGTGATACTGTATGAGAATTTTAAAGATAAAAATTTGTTTTATTGTTTTATGATTTTATTGAAAAACAAAATTAACTGTTGTTATTCGTAACTTTTGCGACTACGGCCATTATGTCACGACGTCATTTAACGCGGGAAGAAATGATTCGAGCTGTAGGAATGTTGGAAGCTGGGCTACCCCAACGCGAAGTTGCAGCTGCTCTGAATTCTCACGCGAGCGTTATCTGCAGACTGTGGGCACGTTACAGACTTACTGGCGATGTAGCCGAAAGGCACAGAGGCAGGTATAGGGTTACTACGGAAAGGCGAGACCGTTTTTTGCAAAATGTCGCAAGGAGGCAACCCACCATTACGGCTCGTCAGTTGGTAGAAGACCTCCAGTCGCAGCACCAGGTTGCTATCAGTGACCAGACTGCTCGGAGGAGACTCCATGAAGCTAATCTTCGTGCTCGCAGACCACTAAAAGTGCCCGCGCTGCGTCATGGAAATCGAGGACGTCGATTATTGTGGGCACGTGAACATTTGCAGTGGACCGTAGATCAGTGGGCACATATACTGTTCTCCGATGAATCTCGCTTCGGATTTCATCCAGATTCAAGAAGAGTGCGTGTTTGGCGGATTCCTGGTCGGCAGAGTCGGCTTCAAAACCCACAGGAGGTGCATCCCTACCAAGGTGGTACAATCATGGTGTGGGCTGGAATCCGCCTGGGTGGACGGACGGATCTCGTTTTGATCAGGGGAAATTTAAATGCAGAGCGATACTGCGACAAGGTAGTCCAATCCGTGGTTATCCCGCACCGACAAAATCTGGGCGCAGATTTTATTTTAATGCAAGATAATGCACGACCACATACTGCGAGTCAGGTGATGGATGTGTTCCGTGAGTACAACATCGAAGTGCTGGAGTGGCCTGCTCAGTCCGCGGACCTCAATCCCATTGAACACGCGTGGAATTTACTAAAGAGAAGGGCTTTTAGAAATCTCCCTCAAAATTTGAACACAGCAGATGAACTTTTTTCACATCTCTCCAGAGAATGGAATCTTCTTCCACAAGAGACAATCGATAGTCTCATAATCAGTATGCCACGACGATGTCAAGCTGTTGTTAATGCCTTAGGGGGTCCAACTGATTATTAAAAAAGTCCCCGCATATTTGTTCTTAACTGTAATGTTTTAATTTTTAAGAAATTTTATTAAATTAAATTTCTTTGTTTAGTTCTGTAATACACTTTCTTTGTTTTTTATTAAAATTACCCCGTAATTCAAAAACTGAATCCTTTATTTATATACGCAACTAATTAAGCATTAAATTGCGCATCGATTGGTATATAAACTTTAAAACAAAAATATATAGTACCCATAACACAAGTCCTCGTAGCTTAATTTGAGACTAGAGAATTGGTGTGATTGTTGTGAAATAGTATTATATATTTATTTATTAATTAATTGCATTGCTAAAAATTGCTAGTAACTTAATAAATTAGCTGATTCATCTTTACCGGTTGTTAAACAGCTGAAAAGGTGTTTCATTTGGATGTTGTAGATATCTAACCGCAACAGTAATGAATCATGGCTGGCTGCAGCCTAACGAGCACTTAAAAAACTCAATTGGGAGAGCAATCGTTTGGCATTCGAGAGGTGCGGGTTTGGGTCCCGCCTGTGGCAGTCCATTTATTTAAAGTGTGTGTTTAAATTCACATTGACATACAACTTATTGTTTAACATATAGGTTCCTTTTTTTCATAGTCATTTTGTTACTTACGTTGTACTTTATATAAACAAATGAAACCTTATTTCAATTGATTTTGTATGAAATAAGTAAATATTTACTCCTTCGTAGCAAGCATAACGCGTTGATGTCTTTTGTATGGCAGCTTAAACAGCCAGTGGTTTTTTTAATGAAAAACCATGATTATTTCAAATTATTATTGTTTCTAAGCCTAATACGTTACTCATAATTAAAAATAATCATACATTAATGACATCAGATCCCTTAATAGTCAACGGAAGTAACAAATGCCTGAATCGATGTTAATGCTAATAAGTTCGAAACAGGGCCATTTCATGGCTTATTAGAGAAACATTAAAGACAACTATAAAAACAAGTTTTGTAGTAATTGATGGTGGTAATACAAAATATTCAATATTTTTGGCTTCATTTGACATTGTGTTCAATTTACTTATCAAGATAGATTGCTATGTTATGTAATGTACTTATTACGAAAAAGAGGGGGAAAAAATGCATAGTATTTATAAAAATATCATAAAGCATAGAAAACAGGGCTTGGCTATGAAATTTTCTTCCAGTCAATCTTTCAATACAGTAAATATAATGTAACACACTTAGTATGCAAATTTCAATAAATAAATAATCAGAATAAATAAAATAATACTTACTGGGTACATTATGACATACAAAGGTCCTCTTTAGAGCTTTTATTCAGTAAAATATTAATTGTGTAGGCACAGCTACTCGTTTCCTTACACGTATTCGGATAATTATATTAACCTTGTCTCAAAGGAAAATTAAATCTGGTGTTGAGTTTCCGAAAATACCTTATTTACGGATATGAAATTATCTTCAATGGCAACTACTCGTAGTGGTCATTGCAGATTTGGTAATGAACTTGTTTTATTCATGGTCAAGTTTCAAACCTTTTATTTATTTTATTTAGTTTACATATGGGAAATAACGTAAACATAAAAAAGCTTCATAAGATTGTGATCATTCTTGTTATGTTTATTGTGTAATGAAGTTGCAACTTTTGTTATTATTTTCTTTAAGGAATGCATGACTCAAACACAGCATCACAAAACCTGTACCACCACAATAGAAATGTAACATGGCGGCGGCCTAGTCAACGAATGGTCTGAACAACGCAATTTGTGTCGATTCCGCTGGAGTATGTAGGAACGACGAACGAATTGGACTGTATACGAATAGTGATGTACAAGACTCGAGGCGTCGAACCCTATTTTTAAAGTCTCTAGGCGGAATGGCAAGGCTCAGTGAGCTCGGTAGGCTCGGTGCCCCGAGCTGCGAGCTCTATGAGCCATGCCTCGAGGCTTTAAAATAGCTCGAGCCTTCAAAAGAGCTCGAACCTTCATAAGAGCTCAAACTTTCAAAAGACCTTGAGCCGTGAAAAGAGCTTGAGTCTTAAAATGAACCCAAGCCTTCAATAAAAGCTCAAGTTTATGTATTTGACTTTAATATCTCCGAAAAACGCTTTATAACGCTTTCAAAAAGGCTCGAGCTTTGCGAAATACTCCAAGCTTTATACAAAAGAGGCGAGCCCCGAAAAAGGCTCGAACTCTAAAAAAGACTTCCGAGTCGTCGAACTTCATATAAATGAGGCGAGCCCTGTAAACGACTCTGAGCTCTCGGCAAAAGGACTCGGAAGCCTCGAGCCTTGTACATCACTATATACGAAACGAACGATGAACTACGAGTATATCTCCAGACTCTGCACTGTAGTCGGTGGCTGGGTTGATGAAGGATGTCTTTGTGGAGTTGATATACCGGTATGCCAAGTATGTCAAGTTAGTGTAGTGGTAAAGTTTC
This sequence comes from Pyrausta despicata, assembly GCA_963921415.1. Classification (NCBI taxonomy): domain Eukaryota; kingdom Metazoa; phylum Arthropoda; class Insecta; order Lepidoptera; family Crambidae; genus Pyrausta; species Pyrausta despicata. Next base: position 16,316,710 of record OY992851.1, on the reverse strand, counting down.
TGCCTTACATCCGAGAGGTCCTGGGTTCGAATCCCAGGGTCGAGCCAAAATTGTTTCTGAAATGTTATGAATTTCTCAGACACAGCTCGGAGTCGGGAAAGTAGCGGTGTTACACTCCCGTGCCTAGGAAAGCACGTTAAGCCGTTGGTCCTGCGCCTGATCTCACTTCGGTCATGTCGGATTGCCGTCTCACCGCACCTTGAGAGTGATGGAACAGTGAGTGCACCTGTTTATAGCGCTCACAATTGTGCACTATAATGTCTCTTGCGTAGTTGGCTGATCTCTGTTGAGATTGGCCGTCGTGGTCGAAATCGGCCAGAAGGACTATTACTCGTAGTATGCCTAGTCGTACAAACAGTCGGAGTTCTAATACGTTGCAGTGGTCTTTACTATTCACGAATGGGTCAATACTAATGCAGTGAGGTAGCTTGTACTCAGATAGTGTTCGGTAGATTACCAGAGAACTCATTGAACACGGAGTGCGAGGCGTCCAGTGTATGCACGCCAGCGCAACTTTCGAACTAAAGCAATTGCACAATCCTATTTGACATTGTAGTTAACAAAACCATTCATCATTCACTCCTAAAATGGCAGTGATTAGGTGTGACGAATATGCCGAAAGGTTGACATTGATGCGGCTAAGCATCGTACCCGTGACAAATCCATGCACCTTATTGCTATTCTAGGCGTTATCACATCAGTATGCCAAGTACAGTCAGGCTGAATTTAAGCAAGGTTTGTCCTAGTTAAGTTTGTGCAATCCTAGCAATGCTAAGAATGTAATGCTATGACTTAATTGTTGCATTATTTTAAACAAGTAATGTTGGTAATACAAAGCGAACAGCTTATTAAGTTGGTAATCATGGTTTTAAGTAGCTACTACAAACTTTTGACAGCTAAAAGGTTTAATGGCAACTTAACAAGGCTCCCTGCAAAACCTTGTGATAACAATATTGAAATCTCAAAAATATATTCTTAATAGTGGACCCGGCAGACGCTATCCTGCTCGCTGTTTTCGCTATTCATCACTATTTTCTCATCGTTAACACCTTTCTTGGACTTTTACAAATATTTCAAGAATTTATTGAAGTCGGTTCAGCCGTTCTCGAGTTTTAGTAAGACTAACGAACAGCAATTAATTTTAATATATAAAAAACCGGCCAAGTGCGAGTCGGACTCGCGCACCGAGGGTTCCGTACAAACCTGCAAGGTTTACAAAGTTCGTTCATTACGACAATCGAGTCATAATAACTATGGTATTTTTATGGCAAAATGAAATTCATAACATTACAATGGGGAAAGATGGAGGAGCATAAATTTAAGACAAAGATCTCTTTATCGTTTAAGTAATCCTTTATTTTATATTAACACATATCATTTATCTATAATATAACTGAAACACTTATACTAGCCTTGCAGCTCGGGATTGAATGACGATGAGTGAGGTCGTCTTTGCCGTTTGAAAAATGTTGCCCTCCCCATACATAGTATAATAACTCGCGGTCATTGCTGTAACTACAATTATGTTTACAATCATAATTTTTTTGGTGGTATAACTACTAAAAATTTTAAGCTTTTCGGAATTTTTCTGTTACCTGTGCTGTTAGCTATTGCTTCTTACCAAATTTCGAGATTCTATGTCAACGGGAAGTGGTCTTTAGGTTTTAATTCCCTTGCGTGTAGTTGCGAGTTTCAAAATATGCGGTATCAATGGTTGTACTTTTGCGTTTTTGCGTTGACTTAGAATTTTTTTTTTCACGGGTTAAAGGCAATTAGATCTAAGTATTTGATATGAATTTCAACTTGATAGCTCTACGCGTTCATGAGGAAAAAAGTAATAAGTTTATATTTATTAAAAATATATATTTTGTAATGTAACATAAATTTAAGGTTTTCGGAATTTTTCCTTTATGTGTGCTATAAAACTTTGCTTCATGCCAAATTTCAAGATTCTAGGTCGACTGGAAGTACCCTTTAGGTTTTGATTCCCTTGCGAGTACTTGCGAGTTTCAAAATATGCAGCTTAAATTGCTGTTTCTTTTAATTGCGTTGACATAGAAGTTTGATTTTGTTACAGCTTAAAGGTATTATAGACCTGAGTATTTGGTATGAATTTCAATTTAATACCTCTACGCGTTTATGAGGAAATGGGTAGTAAGTTTAAAATTATTAAAAAAAATTATATTATGTGATGTAACTAAAAATTTATGGTTTTCGTAATTTTTCCTTTATCTATGCTATAAGACGTTGCTTCGTACCAAATTTCAAGATTCTGAGTTCACGGGAAGCACCCTGTAGGTTTTGATTCCCTTGCAAGTGTCGAAAATTTGCGGCTTAAACGGCTGTATCTTTTGATTGCGTTGGCTTAGAAGTTTGATTTTTTCACAGCTTCAAGGGACAGTAGACCTGAGTAATTCATATAAATTTCAGCTTCATACCTCCACGCGTTCCTGAGAAAAAGGGTCTTGACAGACGGACGGACGGACAGACGGACAACAAAGTGATCCTATAAGGGTTCCGTTTTTTCCTTTTGAGGTACGGAACCCTAAAAAGCGATCGGCCCACTTGAATTTTCCCATGGGAATGCGTCATTTTCTTCAATAGTAGCCCTTGTCCTTTCTCGGGTATCAAAAGATCTCCATACCAAATTTCATGCAAATTGGTCCAGGAGTTTAGGCGTGATTGAGTAACAGGCAGACAGACAGAGTCACTTACGCACTTATAATATTAGTGTGGATTACGTCAATGGTACAAAATCATAATTTTGAAGGGTATTGATACAACATAAATGGTAATTATTTACTTTAAATCAAGAATTTACTTACACATCAAGCCTAGAACAAGAACGTTAAATGTTCATGAAATAGTAGGCGTGAAATAATGTAATAGATCTTATATAACAAAATGTTGTAAATGATATACAAATTGCATAAACTTACGCCATGCTCTAACTATTAGACGAACTATATGTTTTAATAAATCATGTGCACAGTAATATTACCTACCGTATATAATTATTTACTGTAATAAGAAGGCCCTAACTTCTACTTCTATGCACATTGTAGGTACGTAATACAATGTGGGTAGGTAAGTACAATTTCAGTCTGAATATACCTAGGTAGAGTCGAAGTTAGTGCGTAGCGTCGAATTCCCGTGGTGTCGAATGCCCGTACGGTCGAAAAACTATTTTTTTTCAAGTGCTAAATTTAAATAGAAATCTTTTTTGGAGAAACGCATTTTTTGGGGAAGAGAGTAGGACCCAAGACATTTTTCAGTTAAATTTCAGCACACGTGATTTCATAGTTTTTCAGGAAAATGAATCGCAAATTTGAGATTGTTGAATGGAATTAAGGAAAATTTATTATCATGAAAAACTTTGAAATCCCGTGTGCTGAAATTTAAATAAAACACGCCTACAGTCCTACTCCTTAAAAAATGCATTTATTCTAAAAATTTAGCCGTTGGGAAAAATTTAGTTTTTCGAACGTACGGGCATTCGACGTTACGAGGTAGACGAAAAATAATTCGACACTACGTCGTTCGCACCACCGTCCTTCGACTCTACGTAGGTAACCCCTTATTATCAGTTACACACCATCGGCTTATATTAAGAAAACTAACTGTCTAACTACATATCTGAATGAGCAGTTCCCTGCAGCTAACTACCCTATAATTTTTAAACTGGCACCTTTTAGGAACCATTAGTACCAGAAACCGGTGCTTCGCCGAGCTAACTAAGCTCGGCGAGCGAGAGCAATCGTATTCCTAATAAATAAATAAAAACATTAACATTTTAATGAATGATTTGTTCTGTTCATGTTATGATATCGATAAAGAATGACTAATATGCACAACTTTGGCCCTGATCCCCTGCCCAAAATAAGACCACTGCAACCTCATGTACAGTTCCAACACTTGCCTAAACTACTAAACTAAAACTGGTTCATTAAAATCAATTTTGACCACACCATGCGCAAGAGTGCCTTCCTGGCGGTTGTCGAAACAGCGGACATTTCACGTCAAAATAAATTGCATATGCTGACTAACTAAAAGATATGATTAGATTGGCCTAAAGAGAGCACTTCACTTCCCTTACTGACCTAACTATAGGTATGTATTAATACGCAAAAAATTTCGCTTTCTATCTTTTTAATCAGTAGATGATCCTAATATTTCGCGTCATATGCATGATAAATTCCCGCAGGCTTAGAAATAGTTCAGTATTTTTAGGGTTTAGCCACGCACAGGCTGAACTTAAAGGTTACTCAAAGGTTATGCGAAACTCGCTTACCATTAATTACCTACGTAACTGGTAAATGACACATTATATAAAACATCTAAATTGTCATCAATTAAACATCTTAATTGAAAATCTCCAAAAAATATGGCGTCAATAAATTAACAGAATAAGTTCCATTTTAAAAATGTCCAATCATAATACAAAAACTAGATCAATGAACAATTCCAAGGCCTCTAAATACTCGTATCACTATTTAAGTTGAACAATTAAATGTCAACGAAATTGCGGGTGTAAATTAAACAGGCCCAACATACGAACTTTATGAGAATGAAATGATAAGCGAATTTTAAAAAAGCAATTTTAGTTAATTTAGATCATTTATTGGTATCATTTACATATTAATTACCCGTAAAAACTTCAATACTAAAAAGCCGCAAAGAAAAGCACTCAAGTACGTGCCTTCTTATAAAAATGAATGTGTTCTAAACTGTTTAGAGTAATTTTCTTTCAACGCGTTTTATGATGATGAGGTACAAACAAACTGTTTTAGAATATCAGCTCTATCAAAGATGTGAAATTAGTAAACACTTACATATCGACAAAACTTTCCCGGAACCAAAAACCTATAAGAACAGATTTCATATCAAACTTGATTTCATGCAATTTAGTGCATTGGAATGCAAAATGCACAGCTCGGTGTGGGCGGGGTCCTTACGCAAGCGAACCTGGGCTATAGTAGTAGACTAGATTAGTAGCTAAGACTAACCCAGATATTGGCTGGTGTATTTTTTTTAACATTCCGATTCCTGTTTTGGCTTCACAAGCATACGAATGTGGTAAACAATTCCAACGACCGTTTCTTTTCGATTTTGCAGTGATGTGTCTTGTGTTTCATTTTGTTATACTCGAAGTTTAAAACAATCTTTCTCTTCCAATGAGAATTATGAAAAGTATATACTGCGTATTTGTTATAACTATAAAAAGAGGCAATGACACTGGTAACTGAGCTGGGTCTGATTCTTCTCAGCAGTAGCCCGAAATTGTTCCGAAGCAGTGGTAGGGTTAATTTATATGTTGGGACGTGTAATAGTGCCCCTACAGAAAAACATTGATTTTCTTGAGGAAAATACCCTCAAAAGGCTAGTTCCACTTTTAATTAGGTATTTAATTGAGATCATTTCTATGTTAGGTAATATTATCATATTAAATTTCAATACATTTTACTGACTAGCTAAAAATCTGGATTAATACAGATAAGGTCCACCCTATCCCAAAGGCAAGCACATACTAAACAATTCTAAGATTTTTTTAGAAACAAATGACGATGATATCTTTAATATGACCAAAAATACCAACTCCTGTCATTCCTTACCCTTAGACATATTAAAGTTATATTTAATTTTAGGAAAAAAAAAGCAATTTCAGAGAAGCCGTCTGCTCTAGAAACTAAACTCATCAACTTTAATGTCTGCTTATCAACCAGCGAACAAAAAGCTAATGTTCGTGAGAAACCATGTTTACTTAACCACCGTCAGTTAAGAACAAAGCCACCGAGTTTAATTCCGAAGACAATATAGGTAAGTCGTACGTAATCTCCGACAAATTAGTAGTGCAATTGCAATAACATCTTTGTAAAATAGGGCTGTCTCTTTCTTAATAGGTACAATTAGCGTGGATATAGCTTCAATTTTAGATATATTTTTATAACAAAATTTGAATAGTCCTCCTGGCCGATTTCGATTGCACTCACTGTTCCATCACTCTCAAAGGTCGGTGAGACGGCAATCCGACATGACCGGAGAGAGATCAGGCGCAGGACCAACGGCTTAACGTGCTTTCCGAGGCAAGGTGGTGTAACACCGCAAACTTCCCGACTCCGAGCTGTTTTTCAGAAATTCATGGCAGCAAATCTCAGAAAAAAAATTGGCTTGACCTGGGATTCGAACCCAGGACCTCTCGGATGTAAGGCAGAAACTTTGCCACTACACCAACGAGACATTCAACAAAATGCGTATCGATTATACAAAGGAACATGACACTTTTCTTTCTGCAGTTAGACTTAGATTACTGTAACGTTTAGTTAAGCTTTTTCGTAGGAAACAAAGTAGGTTTGAGCTTATGCCGTAGCGAAACTGTAACTAAAGCTTAATTACATTGTACACAACTACATTCGTTGCTTTTGTTTATTTGCAAATCCTATTAATGTTAGATTTCTACATAATCCTTTTTTTAAACGTCAGGGAAATGCTGTTACCCATACCCGCCTGCCGCGGGGGCAGCTAGGGGTTATCTGGGACTCCAAGCCTCAGAAAGAGAACCCGCCTACCCACTAAAAACCTGATGGTGCCCTCCGGCGCCATGTGAGTCGGGAACATGACGGGTTCACCGTAGACCAAGAGGTCCCTGTACTAGTTTACTCATGAGACTGTAACACCTTACTGTAACGTGTGACTTTGCAATTAATATTATGAATATGAATATGAGATGAGGCCACAGGCATTCACCGCAATTCCCCGGACTCGGCCGACTCACTTTGCAGCGAGCCCCTACCGGTTGCGACGAGGGAGAAACTCGACCCCGTCGCAGAAACAACAGACGGCGCGCGGGCATAAGCCAAGAGTTTAGCATAAAACAGGTTCAATTAGATCGATGAGAAAGTTGATTGAGCATCAGGTATCTTTTTGTTAATCTATCTAAATCAATCGACGAAGATTTACGTGTAGCCTTGGATAGATATATTTCTTTTGATTGATTTGATACAATTGACTGAATGGCTACAAGAAAAATGTTTTTACAGTGTGACTGAATTTATGAATTATTGAAAATTGACGTGAAATTAAAAACATTGATGTACTCGTAACATATCATAATTTATCATTATAATTAACGTAACATATCATAATTTATTTTATATTTATTCTGCCTATTTGAATTAATTTTTGCACACCTGTATGCAGGTTGAATACTTGTACTACTGACGATAACATTAAGATCTTTAAAATTTGTATTCTTGCAAATAAATGAATTTCATTTCATTACATTTGTTAACATAAAATGCATGTGTTCTACATAGTTTATTTAAGTCCAGGTTACAAAGCCTTTCCAGAAAATTTATCAATAGCCGCTGTATAAGTCATCACAACTCAAAAAATAAAATAAAATCTTTTTTTAGTATGCAGCGACATGGTGTCATAGTATTCGTATGTAATGAATTTTCTGTATTTAAACTTAATCAAAACAGCCTTTAGCCAATGATGACAACCCTATAGATCGTTTCGTAGCAATCATAAAATAATACACCATTAGCAGTTTTAAACTGTAGAATTAGAGTTGATTTTTATTAAAGAGTTTTTCCAACACACTGCACTGCCATGGGGTATGACGACAGAAGCTTATGGGATTGCAATATGGGGTAATACGAGTAGAACGGTAGCAAGTTTGTGGGATTGACATGGTGTAATTTGCCATAAGGATTGGATTCTCTATTTTAAAGACTAGAGTCGAAAAATCTAACTTCAAATTTCAAACTCTTTCGGTTTTAGAACTAAAGTAATAAACATTACCTAATCGTATAATCAAATAAACAATCTTAAGTTAAGAGGGCAAAAAATGCTTGCTTTGACTATTGTTTCTCAATTAGGAACAACTTAATATATGTTTACAATACCCCCAACTGCAGTGATTAATTACAGTATTTACCGCGCAACAATGCAAGGGATTATTCGGCTTTTTATCACTCACACAAGTGGTACCTATAAAGTGATTGTTTTTTTTTATTACTTGTATATATGTCTTGTATAGCTTAACAATTCAGGCCTTAAATTAAATAAATCTATGAATTGATTGCTAATGTGCTTAAATTTTATGTCTAAGATTTGAATATATATTTCTTCTTGTACGGTGTAGGGATTGCTACGCCCGTGATAAAACAAATAGATTGCTATAAGAATCACTACTATCTATCACTTGATTAGTTGAACCTACAAGTAGGTATCCACCCGCCCACGTTACATTTGGCCACATTGGGCGGGCAGTTTCGTTCGATCATTTTATACTTATTTCTATCACAGAGGCCGTTTTAGTTACAGTTAATCAATTTATAGTTTTTAATGTTATCTTTACTGCTCAAATCCATACCTAATTATTATTATTTGATCACTTTAATACAATTATCACATAACCATTAATACTGACCTTCAAAGCGAACATTTTCCGATTTTTGAACGAGTGCGCGGAACGTCAAACTTTCCCGCGTTTTTCGCGAGTAATGGCGTCGGGTACCGAGTCACGTCTGTGGCGCGCCGCGGCCGGCTTGTATTTATAATGTCGCGTTTCAACAGGCAATGTTGATATGCGGTGTGCGGCTCAGCGGTTTTGTAATAAAACACCCCTGGTATACGGAATTGTTCCGATTCTGTTCGGATTAGGGAGGAAGAGGTTCTAGGTTAGCTTGATAGATATGCTCAGATCAAAATAGAACATGGAAATGAAATGACAAGGGACTAATTACTAGCTGCAGCCTTGCCACGAAACCTGATAAAGAATTAAAACTTATCTTTACAGGGATCACTTTTAAAAATAATAAAAGTGTAATAATGAAAAATGAGATTGTGGTATACTGTGAGATTCAAGCTATGGTGGAACTCGGACACCATTTAAATCTTATGGTTGTAAAACTTAAATCCTGATTAGTAAACATATTAATGTACAGATGGCTATCCAAGACTTTTATAACAAAATGTTGTTATCAATATTAACGGATGTTTAGAACTAGTTTTACGTCTTAAAAAGTAAAGCGTGAGAATATTATGAATGTAATCATTTTAGATTCTCAAAATAGTGTTTCATAAACTAAAATATTAATGCACCTCGCTATTGCACTGTCCTGTCATTGACCGTTATTCAATCAAGTGACGTAATTTATGAGCCCCTAAGCTATGAAATAATTGAGCTACAACTGAACTACTGTTTACTATGACATCCATCTTGGCGTAGCACATTTGATTTCACAATGCTACCGAACCGTAGAAAAAAAGTAAACTCCTTAAATAAATACTAATGTACTAATTGTCTACCACTTTGGTGTAATGATCAAGAAGTTGACTATTAATCAAGAGGTTGCGGGTGCGATCCCCGCACTGTACAAACATTTTTGTGCATGAACATGTCGGTTTGTACTAGTCTGGGTCTTATAATATGTATTTATTAAGTCTATTTGTAATACTACTGTTGATTCTGATATCTGTAACACAAGTGCTTAAGCTACTTACCACGGAGTCTGATCAATATATGTGATGTTGTTGTAAATTTATTTATTTATCTACTACTAGTAGTTTTAAAAACGTTTTCACCCACTAAATTTGAAGTTGAACTAATACCTCGATTTTTCAATAGTCAGTAAGCGGTTGTCTATCAGTCTCATACAATTAAACCTACCAAGATGGTCAATTTAAAAGCTTGTCCCTGCATTTGTAAAAGTCAAACGTATATTTTATAACGCAGTTTGGATGAAAACCGCTCCGAGTAGTTTAAAAAAGATTTTGGACCAAATAATAAATACTTTCAATCTACTCTTCAGTGTTCCTAATAGCTGTTTGGCTAGACAGACCACTTTCCTTCTTACCTAAGCTCGACACCATGCATTTCGTTGAATTAAGATTACATCAATTATCGAGCCCTATAAATAGAAGGTGAGACTAGGCTTAAAAACATTACACATAAAACAACTTATTTCAGGATGGCATAAGTTTTGACGGAAAACACAATAATGAATTATCAATTCAAATAAAAAAATCAGTCCTTCTGATTAGGCCACACCTATGGCACACTGGCATACTCGTATAATATGTCGTACTAAAAGACATCAACGCGTTACCAATTAGATTAGATAGCAATAAATATTGAAGTATAGTTAACAATAAAAATTATGAAAACTACTGGTAATATTTAAAACATAATCTTCAAGATACACAGATGCACCTGGAAACACAACATTCTGTGTCACATTGTGAGTTGTATTGTAAGTCCTGCGACTTCCAGCTCTAGTTTTTTTAAGTTACAGTTGGATGTATTTGGGTTCCTGCGCTAGCGTCATTTAGTGGAAATTTAAAGCAAAATAATTCTCTTTTTCAACTTAAGTCATGGATTTCTGCAAAGTAACGCCTGATTTCATCAAATATGTTGTAACCAATTTTTAATTTTGACACTCCACAATGATCAAGTTTGTAAAAATCTATGGAGGTTTTGACGGATTATAAAGATGTTAACGTATACATAATACCAATGTCATACTCCCTTATAATTTGTATGTTATGAAGTACAAGTAGGTATAACATATTAATCCATTCTGGCTCTAGGTACATACAAGTTCAATCCGCTTTTTCTTCTGACAACTATTTCCGCAAACACATTTTTATAAAACGTGAATTTTCAGGTCTTTCAAGGAAAACCAAACAAACAATAACAACGAAGTTGCTTGGGATTCCATTGAGCGATCTAGATGCCTTCAGTTCAGGGTCAAGAGAAACCAGATCTTGGAATTTATAGTCCAAGGGACAGATGGAGTTATTGATTTTTTATAAAAAAAATATTTTTTATTGGATGTAGATAACGATATCTTTAATAAAGCCTAAGTTTTGGGTGATGATAATAAATAAGATTACGACTTACATTGTACCGAACTATTTATGCCTTACGATCAACAACGTGGAGCAAAACATTGTCTCAAGCAAGTTTTTATAAAAAAATATTTTCATCAAAAATAAAAGTTAGTATAGTAAGTAGGTTTGTATGTTTATAAATTGTTTTTTTTTCTATTTTATTTAAGAATAAGGGATCCATTTGACTTGCATTTTCTTTTTCTCTCTCTGTATGTGCACCACCTGTATGTTGTCTGCTTGGAGCTGTGTTTGACAGGTAGAATGTCCACACTTGTACACCAATTTGTGCAGAATTTTTTAAATAAATAAATAAATACAAGTTAACTAAAAAATTACTACTTTCTTACTTACTACTCATTATTTTGCGGATGTAGGTTAAATGTTTATTAAAAACAAAGGTCTTGGCAATTTCTGTATAATAAAATAATAATAGGTAACGTACCTATCTTCCACTATAAATCTAGAAGTTCCAAGTTGGATTACCAGACAAAGAAAACTCGGTGTTGGTTTGTTTGGCTTAAGAATTTCTTATATCATTAACATACAGCCAATATTATTAAAAACAAATAATCTGAACACGATTTCCGTCGGGTACTGAATGCAAATTTCTGTGTCAAAGCACACATCTTTTTGTATAAGTTTCAGTCGTGTAGAAGAAGAAGAAGAAGAAAAATATTTTATTTGGTATAAAATTACACAAAGAACAATGAAAATAGAATATTACTAACAGAACCAAACTGGATCCCACCCAGCTTTGTTGCCACGGTGTAGGCTCTTATTCCACCCGTTGATAGCTTAAAAATATTTCAATCTAATTGTACTCTTACCCAACATAAGCCTACCAAACAGGTGACTTCCTAAATGTAAACAGGCCAGTTTTAGACGTCTTTGCTCGGAGCAAGGTAACCAACAAATTCTTTTTTTCTTCACAATATTCACGGACTGAATAACGTAGAGGCTGGTCGGTAGGTACATATTACTCGCCGGAATAATTACTGGTAATGACATCAATACGAGCAGTTAAAACGTTTTTTGTTATTTGATCAATAAAGATTAATTATTCGATGAACATTTACTTCTTTAAGTAGTAAAATGAAAACGTGTCTATTCAGTATCTTTTATATATCTTCGTGGCTAGTCGCTAAGGTCTTGATTTCAGTAAAAATACCTGTTTTTGAAGATAACGCTTTTTGCTTGAACTTTAAAAAGATTCATAAGTTTTTACTAAAGTAAGTTAACTTATAGGTAAACTATTAAGGTACACTTACAATTTGTTTCCATGATCTGATTGTAATCTGAGTACCTATGAACCATACTTTGAAAAGCTTAAATAACTTATTTTGAAAAATCTTGGGTTAGTACCCAAGAATACTCTACCTGTGTTTTGCTTATTTGGCAAGGAAATTTAGCTCATAGCATTGGATACACAGAAACCAAGGACGAATCCTTGGGTCATTACTCGACATTTACGCTTTTTATTGTACACATGAAACATTTGGCTAATAAACATTTAAATGTCAAAGCATGATTGTTTACGCACTAGTTTAAAATTACACCGGTTAGCAATGGGGACGATTTTATGGAAGACACATTACATAGGACTTGTTTTTGATTTAGTTAAGAAAACATAATAACTACCGGATGTACCTACGCAATCATTGAGAAGTTAATTAAAAATCTTACCTACTTACCTTAGAAACTAATCGTAAGTTCGGTAAGATGGTAAAGCCATTACCTATGCCGTATCTAAATAAACGGATTCACGAAATAGGCATGATGACACCTTTCCAAAATATTGAATTATAATTTAATATTCTGATATATATATATATATATATAATTAACTATATTGTATGAAGCTAGAAAAACTAATTTATTTCCAAAAAGCTGTAGAAACCAATTTTTATTTACTAAATATATATATATATATATATATTATTAATAAACAAATTGGTAATTCGTTTTAATAATATAAAATTAAATAAATATTCAGTCAACTGAAATCGATTTGTAATACTATAATAGTAATAGTCCTCCTGGCCGATTTCGACCACGGCGGCCAATCTCAACAGAGATCAGCCAACTACGCAGGAGATATATAGTGCACAGGTGTGAGCGCAATACACAGGTGCACTCACTGTTCCATCACTCTCAAAGTTCGGTGAGACGGCAATCCGACATGACCGGTGAGAGATCAGGCGCAGGACCAACGGCTTAACGTGCTTTCAGAGGCACGGGGGTGTAACACCGCCAACTTCCCGACTCCGAGCTGTTTTTGAGAAATTAATGACAGAAAATCTCAGAAACAATTTTGGCTCGACCTGGGATTCGAACCCTGGACCTCTCGGAAGTGAGGCAGAAACTTTGCCACTACACCAACGGCAGTCAGTTTGTAATACTATATTATAACGTCAAATTATAGTATTCCCATACAAAATCTATGGAGGCAGATCGTTTTGACAGATGATAAAGAGTATGTCAACGATTGGTGTTGCCATCTAACCTATTACTACACTACCGACAAACCTGCTTTACTGCCCGCGCACTGTACAAACATGTGTGTGCATGAACATGTCTGTTTGTACTGGTCTGGGTGCTAAATGTATTAATTTAAGTTTATTTGTAATACCACTGTTGATTCTGATATCTGTAACACTAGTGCTTAAGCTACTTAGGTACCACGGAGTCAGATCAATATATGTGATGTTGTTGTATATTTATTTATTTTATTTAAAAACTAAAATAATACAATTTACCCAATCCGTCTCTATACTAAAGGTTAAACTTATAAAGGTCATTCAACTTCTGCTAAATATCACACAATAATTAAAAAAATAATCACATAAATGACTAAGGGTTATACCAGACGATCACAAGGTCGGTAAGAGTTGTTTCGCATGACTTGAGAGCTGACTCATACATACGAGTAAAGCTAGCTTTCATAGCACTAATACATTACCATGATGTGTAAGAATCCTGAACGATTTCCGGACGGAGACAATGGTGGAAACCAACATTTAATATTGTCATGGGTCTAGGTGTCTGGTGGTTGTTTCAGATTCCCATAACACAAAGTACAAGTTGTTAAAATAAAACTACCTTACCCTTTAAAAGCTTGGATTTCTTCGCTTTCAAGCTTCTTTGCTACGGTTATCCAATAATGAATTTCTACTTACATCAAGGCCTACAGATTTTTTTAACACATTGGCGCCAAGTCCTTTTGGATTTCAATTGCAACGAACATGTTTAAGGTGCCACCAATAAAATAAGGAAAAACAATAATCGCATCGCCTTACGCAATCGCGTATAATTTTCACTACGGTACAGTCGCTCGCCACAACAGCTGATCATTACATAAGCCTTCCTCCCTTAACATAACGAGCCAAATCGATGAATAGGTACTTCTATCCTATGGCTACTGTAGGCGTACAATGTGTAACATGCTTCTAAGCTATTTTAAGTTCTATAAAGCTATGAATAAGGATAATATTAGACAGTTGCACATTGTATGCGCACGCGCAATGGCCATGAAACGGACGCCATTTGTATTCACGCGGGCGGCGACAAATTGTTGCGTTATCTTTTGAGTTACGGGGACATAGCGTTCGTTATGTGTAACTTTAAATGAAGTAGGTAGCCTATATCCATAGTTGATGGTTGATTTGGGCTATGAGTTTTATATTTCACAAACCAAATTAAACTGAACGTGAACCGAAACCACACCCATAGCGCTGAAACTACTGCTATTTTTGCGATTTGAGAACTTTTAGTTGGATCTAAAAGTTCTCAAATCGCAAAAAAATATGTTATTGCGCAATGATGATACCAATCCGGCTTACTGTTTCATAAAAAAGCTGAATTATGTATCTGAATATACCATTTTTTGACATGAAGGAAATAATGGTCAATGGGATAGGCCTAGGCCAGGGGTCGCACCCGCGGCTCGCGAGCCGCATGTGCGGCATGTGGCACTTCCATAGGATTAATATGGCTTCTTACACTCACCCACTGCCTAAATGTACCGCTTTAGCACAAAAAACCACCTAGAGAATATGAGACAACTGAATTCATCGTCAACTTGCGCGCTCGCACACTGTTACCCCGCCGCCCGGCATGTCCCGCGCTGATTAGATTATTGGACTTATTAAACTTAAAAAAAAAACTAAATACTATTCTATATCTGCAAACTGGATATTTGGCTCATCTGATCTCTAGGCCATCTCATAGCTTTTGTCTTAATTCCGAACCTGTGAAAATAAACAGATTTAATGACTTCTAAATAGGTACTCATAAAGAAATAAAAAGTTCAGAAGAAATGACAACACATTAATCTCAATAAAAGAAACTTTATTTATACTAAACGGAGAAAATATACCAAAAATTAGACGAACGATGGCATCTATACGCTTAAGCCTAACTTACCGTAGAACGAACGAAATTTCCACAATTTACACTATAAAAAAGACTATTCAATCATTTTCATATATCCAATCCAAACACTGACAAGTAATTTACATCCAACTCTTACAAATTCCCTAAACAAAACATTTTCGGTAACGATGCACTTAAAATTTAACAAATAGTATTGACCAATTTTGTGGTTCGTCAAAATAAAAAAGGTTCGAAACAATTATACAAATGATTGCATTATATTTTATCATCATGTTATAATGCATATGTAATATCGAGACAAGAGTTTTCATGACAGCATAAAGCAGTATCATTGGTTTTACTAAAATTACTTTTGTAACTCATCGTGTCCAAAAAAATTGCACTAAACGAAACTTAGAACATAACAACAATCAATTTCACACGCAAAATATCAACACCAACGCTGTCTTGTATTTACATTTTCAATAATTATGAGGCCACGAAGACAACGGAGGTTTTTATAAGAGAAATGTTTTTTTATGGAATATGCAGGGTCACTGGTAACTCGACGTTTTCCTTCAAAAGATTTATAGTAAAGGTGATTTCCTACAAAAAAAGGTCCCATCAACGAAGGGTAGGGTAGGGGACGAAAACATACAAAATATTGCACTTTAAGCCCCTTAAACAAGACATTTCGCAATTACAAAAGCACGATATCTTAAAAATTAATTGCTTCTAACCCCTAGTCGATGAAACCTTTTTTGTTGCTGATTACCTCTTCTTGGTCTCTTTTTTAAGGAATACGTCGAGTAACCAGTAACCCTGTATAAAATATTTTTTAAAATTACAATTATGTGTGGATGGAACCATATGTTTAGCATTTAATGTATTTTGGCTGATTATGATTTCAAAAGCTATTATTATGTATGTATGTAGATTGGAATCTTGTAACTTCAATTTTGAAGCAGATAGCCTCGACCGAGGTGATGGTTTATAGTACAATTTAAAGTTACAAACTACTCAAAACCAACATACCTCTTTAGAAAATTCTCTGTCGTTACCGTAGCGCCTAAGGATACAATACAATGGGCGAAATACCTACAGTTTATGTAATATAGTATTCTATATTACATACATCTTACTCTATAAATAAGTAAATAGCTATAGTGTCAGGTCTTGTCTTAATGTAATGGTGTACAGGATTCCATAATATTTGATACTTCTTCTGTAAATTATTTTCATAAGAGCTGGCATGAAAAGTACAGCTTCAAATCAAAAACTGGATAAATTGTATATTATATTATATATTTCATATTGATCACCAACTTTCGTTAGGCTTACATAACTTGGATGTGGAGGGACAAGGACACTACAAGGAAGGAGCTACAAGGAGCCTAATTCCGCTTATCAATCGTAATTAAATCGCCTGTTTTTGACAGTTCTAGTATGGACGAAATGTTACGATTGATAAGCGGAATTAGACACAAACATAATTCCAGGTGTTTGTGTACTTTTTGGTTGTCTCTAAAATGGAGGCTGTGCAGAAAATTTCAGCACTATAAAATGTTAATACCAGCTCAAATGAAACATAATTAGCAGCTGTAACAAGCCTTTAAAGTTTACAAAATATGAAGCAGTTATACAGTATACATGTTTCAATAAAATCTTAGGCATTAAAAATCGTTTTTTTATTTAAATATAAAATCAAAATCCTGCACACAGTATCTGTAGGTCATATATTATATGAAATGTGATTTAACTAAGGCATGTAATTGGTGTTTTTTTTAACTTCCTAATAGGCACTATAAATTTATGGTCGTTTAATAAAAATGCAATAACATTCTCGTCCGTATAAATATTATGTATAAGAAATAAGGCCATTACATCTTTCATTGGCAAAGGCACTGAAATACATAAAAACGAACAAAACAGTCAATGGTATAAAATAAGTATATATGAAATAAAATAGTTTTATGCTATGGCAACACTTTGTTTGTTTGGGTCTGTTTCGGACCCTCCAGGCCAGGTATACTTATATAAAAAAGTCAAGTCTGTTTCTAAGTTTTGCAAGTTATTTACCTATAGGTTTATAATGGTTTTTTAATTATTCAAAGGATACCCCTCATCAGCCTATGTACGTCCCACTGCTGAGCACAGGCCTCACCTCAACTATGAGGTGGTACGAGCCATACTCCACCACGCGGGCGAGGTGCGGATTGGTGGAGGGGTGTTTGTAAGGTAAGTGACCAACCTTACTGTCAGATGTTATTAAGCCGCCCGAGGGCCTCTGACCAGGCTTGGCGACTAATATCTGTCGATATTAACCGGGACCAACAGCTTAACGTGCCTTCCGAAGCACGGAGATGCTTGTAAATAGACGTCACTTAAATGGTCAGAATGGTCACCCATCCCAAACATACCGCGCCTTAGGTTGCTTAACTTTGGGTATCACTACCAAAGCGCTGCAACCACTGCGCCACAAGCACCTCGCACACTCCCTCAAAGGATACACACAACTCTATTTATTCCTAATATAACTTATATCATATATGAAATTAAAATATACTTATAGAAAAAAAACAGCGACAACAATGATGAATCATGACTGGCTGCAGCTTAAGGAGCACTTAAAGGAGCTCAATTGGGAGAGCAATCGCCCGGCTTGCAAGAGGTGCAAGTTCGAGTCTCGCCTGTGGCAGTCCGTTTTTTTTTAAGTGTGTTTTAATTTTACACTGTAAATAAATTTGCATTGTCAATGCTATAAGTATAGTAACTTAATATATCATATGCCCTAATACACTTTAGGCATAACCTCGGGACAGTCGGGAATGGGATTTGCAAAGTACTAGAAGGCACAGACAGCAAAACATCAGATCAAGAACAGCATCAACAACTAGCCCACTTTGACCTGGAGACTACCACGTTTCGCCACGTGTAGTGGGGAAACGCGTCGAGTGTTTTGTTGGTGTCAGTGTTGTGATTCCAGGTGCATCTTATGTGTCACGTTGTGAGTTGTATTGTAAGTCCTGCTCCAGCTCTAGTTTTTTCAAGTGGTTACATTTGGATGTATTTGGGTTCCTGCGCTAGCGTCGTTTAGTGGAAATTTAAAGCAAAATAATACTCTTTTTCAGACTTGTGTCTACCTCTGCCATCTTCGCAATAGAAACTATTTTCGTAGTTGACATGGGTAACCTGACGTGCTACCGTCTGTACATTTACATACTTCGTATGTTGATTTGGAGTAAATTATAAGTTAATTGCAAGATAAATGAAAAATGTGAGAGGCGTTAACACATCCACGGACAGTCTGCCACACACAATAGCAGTTTTATTGTTATAACGTCTATTACAGGCGTGCAGTGTCCGTAAATGAGTTAAAATGTGTAAGAATTCAGATCATATCGGGCGGCTTACTTTTCTATGTAATTATGGAAACAGACCCAAATAATAACATACTTATGTGGACGGTATTCCTTATATATTTTTATTTAGGCACATGACAGCAGGCCATCAGTTCAGTATGTAAATAGTATTCAATTCCATACAATTGTATGAAACACTTATTATGTACAGTTGAAATACCGTTTTAGTTTAAAATTTTATCGTTTAACATCATACGCAATTTTAAATGTAAAACACATACATATATTGAACAATATTTTTTTTCTAAATATTACATTGTACCATACATTTAATACTTAACACATTTCACTTTACTCAACACATTTAGCTTATATTTAGTACCAATATTTTTGTTAAATATTCTTTTTTTTTGTTTTCACAGTAAACATTTCAAAATATTTGCACTACTAAGGCATTTATTGGGACACCTCACAGTCACTCTTTCTGAGGAACTAGCGCAATCTTAATCAATATTTTGAGATCAATGTCATCTTTATTTTGTTCTGTATACGATGTCCCGATTTGGTTTACAAAGAGAAATTCTAGTAGGCTTTGAAAGAGCGATATCATATGGGCATTATTTTGTAACATTTAAAATTTATTTTGTAACATTTAAAATTTATGCTGTAACGATTGTTAAATATTACAAAAGGTAAATGTATTACCAGCAGTTGCGAAGTTTCGGTTCAGAATTGTTTGTGATCAGTTTAGAATTGATTCTTCCATGATTTTGATTGATAAAGTCTTATGTTAAGACATCACATACTATGGTTTGGATCAGAGGCCTAATTCCGAAAAACAGAATCCGTTAAAACGATAGTCAAATAAAAAATATAAAAAAAATACACAACAACATCACATAACATTGATCTGACTCCGTGGTAAGTAGCTAAAGCACTTGTGTTACAGATATCAGAATCAACAGTGGTATTACAAATAAGCTTAAATAAATACATATACCACCCAGACCAGTTTAGACAGACATGTTCATGCACACAAATGTTTGTACAGTGCGGGGATCGAACCCGCGACCTCTAGGTTTTATAGTCAACTTCTCGACCTTTACACCAAACGATGTGTCGACAACACATCGTTTTTTGTACGTTTCACAGGTACACATGACGGCACGTCAAGATGAAAACTGTGATGAAACTGCGATAACTTTACATGCGCAATAATTACCAAATACAAATACGAATTGATTACTGATTATTGTTATTATTGATTTGTGTGCATGAACGTGTCTGTTTGTACTGGTCTAGGTGTTATTTGTATTAATATAAGTTTATTTGTGATACCACTGTTGATTCTGATTTCTGTAACACAAGTGCTCCAGCTACTTTCCACGGAGTCAGATCAATGTATGTGATGTTGTTGTATATTTATTTATTTTATTGCTAAAGGCGATCAATTCGTAACTTGACGTACTGTATCCTGTACACGTTATCGTTTTGACGGATTTTCTTTTTCTAAATAAATCTTCTTTAGTTTTATTTACCACCCTATCGCTCTGTTCAAGATAACTAAACTATTCATAACTTTACTTGGAATTATAATTATCTTAGAATATTACACGCTTTAGTTGCATAAAATCGATTTCTGTATGAATTAAACTCCAGGGCACATATGCTAATTTTGTTGAGTCACGACTGGCAACATGTCTAGCTGCGGCTAAAGCACTGACAGTATACCGCAAGTGTGTGTGTGACTTATTCGTCTCGTGTGCAAATAGGATTTCACTTTAAAAAATAGTAATTTACACTTAAAATTTAACCGAAATGGCACGAATTTACAATCAAACACAACAGGCACCAAATAACAGTTTAAAAGACGTTAATTGTGAGATGGCAACGGTGAAAAAGAGCTCTCCAAACAGTGTAGTAATTGATCAAAAGTTATTGCCTGATTTATTCATTGATTAAAAAATAACTGTAGTAACGAGCGGTTTGGATATTCTATCTACATAACTTAAACATAAAGTAAGATAACTGTTAGTTTCCTACCAGAAGCTATAAGCGATTACAGCAGTTTGTTTGAAACTGACAGTTATCTATCTTTCAGACAAATATAGATAGAATATTGAGACCGGCCGTAAGGCTTTGCCCGATGTAAGCAACGGAACGCGAAAAGTGCGACGCGAGTAATACTTCAACCGCCTTGTGTCAATGTCAATCGCGTCTCGCTCCTTTGTCGCGTTGTGTAGCTCTCCTATGACAATGGGCGAATGAATGAAATAATACGCGACAAAATATTGCTACGCACATATACGTGACCTGTTAAAATGTTAGTTGGTACCATCTGTTTTGTTTATACATTTACTGTTACAAAGCACACATATCACTTAAAACTATGCGTCTCAAGGTGTGGCTTTTATTATTTATGCGCGAGTAATAACTAATAATAGGAGATAAACACCCTTTTGTGGCTTAATTTTTTTATATCTTTCTAACATAAATAAGGTTTGTAGCATAAATTCATGTAATGTCACAACTTTGTAATGTCAAAGACAATATTTTGATCACCGATCAAGATTAATTAATCGTAGTATAAATCAAAAAGCCACAATCTATACCAATAACTACAACTGTACGTCATAATAAAATTGCATTCGTCAGTAAGCTCCTAACATGTATTTATATCACTAACTTCTGTCTGACACTACAATATATTTGTGTATAATCATCACTTACATAATATCGTAAATATTCAACTCAACTCTCAAACATTTTGTGCCAAAAAATCTAGATGCCATAAACTTAAAAATTTAAATATTTTCAAAAATAAAAAGACTATGTACACCAATAATATCTTTTACCTTGTCATAAACATTCACGAGTATAATTATTTTCTTAAAGTACGTCTATCTTCTCTATGTCTTTATATAGTAGTACCGCTAAAGTTTTGAGTACAATTTTTATTTAATTGGACACATAATTTGAGCTGCATCTTTCGAAAATAGGAAACCCTAATGGAATCCATATTTAACATTTTCAGATTTTTTTGCTTTTTTGTTTATGTTAAGACCCAGCATTCTAAAAAGGTAAAACGATATACATGTAACAAAACAGTTTTCTAATGGCAATAAAAACGGTGTTTTATGTCATGCGGTTTTTAAAAATGTTACCATCTAAAATTCGCATTCATAAGGTTCCCAAAAAGTACCAATCTGGGAGAGAAAAGCGCGACACGGGGGCCTACGGAGCACAGATATCTAAAAGCATCAATTTACGAACTACTAAATAACGAAATGCACAAAACATGACACCCTATCATGAGATTGTTTCACTAATACCAGATTTGAAATACAATAGATACGGTGGGGAGGGAGAGGGCAGGGACCGCACGGCTAAGACACTGACGAGATGGCGTTGTGCGGGGACCCCATCTGAGTCAACACTTTATCCAGCCACTGCAGGGGGCCATGTAAGTGGATCTCGATCCAGCAGGGGGTCGATGTCACGTCCTGGCGATGGTACTCCGCCCCCCACCCCTTGACGAACGACATCCGAATCGTACACATTTTAGTCAACTCGTACACCGCTTCAAAACCGTGATTCACACTCTGGGACAGCAGCTGAGCGAACTCTCTGTTGTTGAAGATCTTGAGCGAACAGCCGGGAGGAATCTTACACACTGTTGAAGGGTGGAAACCGTGATGATGGTTGCAGTTGCGACTTTGCACGAATATGGCCGCATCCGACAGACATTCCGCGTAGACTTCGCCGCCAACGTAGTACAAATGCACGCCTTTCCCTATGTGACGTCTGGTGTTCTCAATCGTCGAATTCCTGTTGACGTTGCTGAGCTGACCGAGGCAAAACCGATCGCTATTGCTGGAGGGGTCGGTGAACCCGTCGACGACGACCGAATGGGAGCTGCAGTGGAAAACTTCTCCAACGCGGCAATTTAATTCGTAGTACGCTACCGATGCCCAGTACAGTGGTTCCTGGTACGACACTGGTGCAACCTCGCCAGGTGTTTCAGAGTCATCTGAAGGTGGTGAGTAGGCCGGTGGAGGCGTGTCGGGTAGCTCGGAGCTGGCCGACGGCGGGAATCCAGATCCTGAGTACGATATATTGTGCGGCATGGCCGGCTCCGTCGTTCTTTGGAAGGGCAGCAGCGAGTGTCCAGGGGCAAACTCCGAGTGCCGTGGAACTAACACAGGGGGTAGGACAGGGCTCTCGACGCGTTTATAGTGGTACGGGTTGATGCATACCTCCTTCTGTTTAGCGCTGAAGGGGTACTGGCAGATCTCGAGCGGCTTCAGCTCGTGGTGGCTCTGCAGGTCGGGCCAGCGCCACACACGGCAGTAGATCACATGCGGTAAACCTTTGCGGTGGGACACCTGGAAGTTGATTATAGATTTTAATTGTAGCTTTCTCAATGGCTCTGGTATGTTGGCTCCTGGCTATCCCGTTGTGCTACGTGTGCGTCAAACGCAACAAGAGCGATGCGACGCGATGCGACACGATGCAACGCGAAGTGACAATATCAAACGCTACTACAACCTAAATGCGATACATTTTTATGAGTCCGCTCGTGACAACGGCTGTGTGCAATTCAGCCGAAACTTCGAGCAGTGAGTAGACAGATATATATTTGGTGAGTACCTAATACTCATTAAAATATATCGCGTTTAGACCCGGTAACAAGTAATTAGTGTTAAAATGCAACGCAAAAGTTTAAAATCATATGAATAAAAGCAATAAAACAAAATCAATTTATTTCTGCAAGTTGACTAACAAGTAGCATTTTTACACGTCCCAACATATAAATTTACCCTACCACCGCTTCGGGACAATTGAGGCCAGTGCTGAGAAGATATATGTTTGTACCTGCGTCTATGATAGTGTCATACATGACGAAGCGCCATTAACATCGGAAAAAGTATTGGTTGCGCCGCGATGAGCCGCAGTTGAAGCTCACATTGGACGATGACTATGCGTTAAAAACATTGGGAGAACATTTTTCTTGAATGACGAAACTTAATTTCATTTAAGGGTGCAGTGGTCTACATGTCGGACTTCTAAAACCAAGGGTCGCGGGTTCGATCCCCGCACAGTACAAGCATAAACATGTGTGTTTATACTGGTCTGGGTGTTGTCTATGTATAATTTGTATTTATTTACAAAAAAGAAGTATTAAAGTATGTTTATCCGTTGTCTAGTACCCTTAACACAAGCCTCGTAGCTTAATTTGGGTCTAGAGAATTTGTGTGATTGTTGTGAAATATTAATTTTATTTATTTATTTATTCCCACGGGAAACGTCATTGACGAATACGATTTTTTCGGATGACTGATGATTGATGAACTATCAAAATCAGAGAAGAAGCCCTAACAGTTAGGTTTCAATAAGTATAGGGACGTAAATAGCTTCCCATGTAGGTAATTTATTGCTTGGTAAAATCAATACAAAAATTTGTGAAGTTTCAAACAAGCTCTCAGTAGTAAAAAAATGTCCATTAAATGGGTTAGGTCATGAGAAAAACCCATGTTTCAACCATGATTGTTTTGAGTCATAGTAACTTATGTTGATTGTCAAAGAATTAATATATACAAGTATATTGATGACATCATTATGCTTATCCCTTGTCTTCTGACGTAGTTCAAAATGATTAGTGTGACAGGGTTAGGAGATGGATATTGGTACAAACTACAACCCGCGACTTCATCCGCGTTCAAGTTCGAACAAATGTTAGGTTTTGGCCTAGTCTACTCACCGAGATCTTTAAAACAGTACCCTCAATCATATTTTTAGGCCTTTGCATCGCAACACAGGCTGGTGGGATAGGAATGCTCTTATCGAAATAATATATAGAGATTCTACTATCAAGAAAATCAGTTCAGTGCAAAATTACTGCAAGTTGTTCTGTTCATACTTTAAAAGGTAACTTTGTACTGTAGCATTGAGACTCTTAACACACTGTGACTTGAAATGATACCAGCAATGAACAGATTGTAACATCCATGCTGCGGAGCATTAGTATCATAAATTATTAGTGCAGTATTGATGACCGCTTGGTGCAGTGGTCCACATGTCGGACTTCTAAAACCAAGGGTCGCGGGTTCGATCCCCGCCCAGTACAAGCATAAGTGTGCATGAACATGTATTTTTGTACTGGTCTGGGTGTTTTCTATGAATTTACTATATTAGAATATGTATTTATTTACAAAAAAAAGTATTTAAGTATGTTTAACCGTTGTCTAGTACCCATAACACAAGCTTCGTAGCTTAATTTGGGACTAGATAATTGGTGTGATTGTTGTGAAATATCTATTATTATTATTATTAATAGTATTGATTACTTCAATATGCTGAGGCATGTTTTGCAGTGTCATAGTTTTATTTATCAAGTAATTTGTATTTTTTTAATTTGTTTGCACGTAAGTCTCTAAGGTATTCATTTATATATTTATTCAACCATTTTGCATTGTGGCTCACTTAGCATTAATACAGTCAAGATGCTTAGATGATGCAGCATGAATGCTGTAACACAATATAAAGACAGCTTTGGTCTAGTGGTCTGAGGTGCAGACTGCAAAACCGGCTGTTAGGCTGTGTGGTGGCAAAAATTTGTGACTGCATCGCTGCTGAAATTTGCAGTGCGTACATTGTCAGAGATTAAAAATTTAGTTTTCTTCTTTGATATTAAGCTAGAAATTAAGTCTATAATTACCTGCAACCGTCCATCAAGTGACCGTGGTATTGTGACACACTTGGACGGGGTTCCTGGGCAGGACAACGCCCGCTCTAGCTCTTCTATGGCACCTTTCCGTTTCTTCAGCTTTTTGACTAAGCTGTCTACTGCTTTCTCTGCCCATTTCTCTTCTTCATCACCCTTAAAAAAACAAGAAATAAAATTTGTTGATTGATAATTGGAAGCAAATTTTTTTTAAGACTTATTTATGTTTACAAGGAAATTGGCAAAATTTTACATAACAAGTGAATCATTCATTCACAGAAGTCATGAATGAAGCGATGACTCACTATCAATAAATAAACAACTATATCTTTGCTGCCCTAAATTTAACCTCTCTTGACTTAAACTACTATTTTAAACTAAGTTGTAAATTTAAACCATATTTCACACTATAAAATCAGCTTTTTGGACTTAATTTATGCATATTGAAAGCACAAATTTTTTCAAACGCTCCATAGTCACCACTTTGATATAAGATATAAATATTCTGTAGAATAGAATACTATAGACAAAGTATTTTGTATTGACTCAGCTCCATCTTTAACACATAGTACGCTATGGTGGTCCCAAACAATATTTTTTCTAATGTGTAGACACATGTCCCTCAGCAGCTTTATAATAGATTTTAGAAGATTTGGGATCTTTAACACATTCTATAACATCTTTTTTAAAGCCATTTTTCATCTTTATGAAATGTAAATGAGCTTAGCGTGCAACATTATTAAATAATAAATGAAAAACCACATTTTTAACAAAAATACATAGTACACAAAAAGAATGTCAACTAGAATGATTTTAAAATATTAGCTCTAAATATACAGTAGCCAAAAATTTATAAATTCACAATTAATTAAGTCCAGGTCTTAATTGCTATCTAATAATTAGCATAATTTATCACTTCACGCATATATTAATTATCTTAGCATGATTATGTGTAGTTTGGTTCGAAAAATAGCCACTATATAACGTGAGTAGAGAAGCACAGAAGAGTGACAACAATAAAGGACCACCAAAAAGAAAAGTATAGTGTTGGTGGAAAGAAAGTGGATTTTTAAGATTATATACCTGCTTCCAGCCTAAAAGTTTCTTCACTGCAGGGCTTGTGAACGAAAACAGACTGTTCAAGCTTGACATAGGCCCGCTGCTTGACGATTCTCCATCATCGGTGTCCATGACTACAGTCAGAATAGTTGCTCGCCACTCAGTGAGTCACTGAACCGCGGGAACGCGAAACCTGCGATAATTACGCCACGGAAATGCTCAATCGCCCATCGATTACAACTACCTAGCACTTGGTATTCCCCACACAATCCACGATCCAATTATGTACGACTGCAAAGTGCAAAATAGGTAGCGATTGGCGTGACACAACAAGCGTCCATCCGCTGAACAAACTGCACTCGGATTTGTGGTATTTTAAATATTTATCCGAATGTCGCAGTGAGGTACGTTAAACCATAGTAGGAAAATGTTAATCAGTCAACATAAATGATAAAAACCATGCCTTGCGCTCAAAAACTGTTGAAAATGAAATGAAACACTTGTCAAACGACATCAGACAGACAGACAGACATCCAATGATCATAGACTAACGAACGAGGACAGACTACAGAGGAGGCCATAGACGAAGTGACAATTTTATTTTTTTTGAGCACAATAACTCGGTTTATGACAAAGCGATGGATGGGCGTCGGAAAAACATATTAAAAGGAATTTGATGCATATTATACCCCAAGAAAATATAAATACTATACCTACTAAATAATGTTAAAATGCATAAACATTTATCAAAATATCTTTTTAACTGTAGGCAGAAATGTGACAACTCGAACTCGATTTAATTTCAAAGAAAACGATGATAGGTAACAGAACTTTTATGAAAACGTACCTTAAATATTAGTTTCCATTTCATGCAGATACTGTTCACATCTATTTTTGTCTTCATTTGAAATAAAAGATTGTTCTAGATAAAAGGAACGTCACTCACAATAGTATTGCGGTTTGGTTTCGGCGAGAATTTTCTCGAATTGAAGTGTCATTTCGTGATTTTCTGCCGCTTGTGTGTGTTTGCTGAGCAAAGTTATTGCAATCGACTGAATTCTACGAAGTGAACAGGTTTTGTAAATCTGCTACAGTTTTTCTTACTGTTTTAATAATTTAGTGCTTATCATGGATCAGGTAAGAAGAGGTTATATACCGTCATTATCACAATGGGTTTTAGTGTGAATCAAGTTATTTAGAAATTGGGGTGTTGTTTTTAGGTTAGTCAGTTAAAGGAGAAGGGTAACGCGGCTCTCTCGTCGGGCAATTACGTCGAAGCGATCAAGAGCTACACCGAAGCTATCGCTTTGGACCCGAAAAACCACGTTTTGTATAGCAATCGTTCAGCCGCTCACGCGAAGCACGGCAATTACGCGGCGGCGCTCGAGGATGCTGACAAAACTGTGTCGATCAACCCCAGCTGGAGTAAAGGATATTCTAGGAAAGGGAGTGCCTTAGCATATTTAGGTAGATATGAAGAAGCCATAGCAGCCTACCAGAAAGGCCTGGATTTGGATCCCAACAACCAGCAACTGGCCTCGGGCTTGGCTGAAGTAAAGAAGCAGGCAGATGAAGCCAAGTTGAAGACAGAAGAGCTGTTTGCGAAGCTCCATGCAAACCCACAGACAAGAGAATGGCTGAAAGATCCTGAATATGTCAAACTTGTTGAGGTAAGAATATTATTATTATGTTTCTTGTCATAATATTTGCCATGATAGATTCTTGCATGTGAATTAATTCATTAGAGAAACCCTGCTAGCCTTCGGGGAACCATATCCAAGTGTGGTGTGGGGGGTGTTTTTTTTATACAATATGTTTTTTTTGATATCCCATAACTTCTAGGTTATCTCTATATGTATAAAATTATTGTTTCATTATATTTGTTCCCGTACTCCTCTGAAATGGCTTGACTGCTTCTAATGATATTTAGTGAGCATATTGAGTAGGTCTGAGAATCGGCCAACATCTATTTTTCATACCCCCTATAAGGGTAGTCCACACTTTACATTATATGGCAAAACAATGTTTGCAGGATTAGCTAGTGTTCTATAGATCAACAAAATTAATAACCTCTTTGAACCTGTGGTCCAAAATGCTTAGTTTTGGAGATATCATCAAACAAAACTAAATTAGTATTAAAATAATTAGAACATTTCCTTATTTTTGCACTGTTGCTTACACTTATGCACTTAAAAAATGAAAGGAAGTTGTAATAGTTTCATTCATTAATATTCAAAGATGACATCAACCAATTCATTGAAAAATGTTACTTTCATTGATAAATTAATTTATATTTTGATGGCCGGAAATGCGACATTGGCAATTGTCTGAAAAATTTACATTTTTTTTTAAAGAAAATAAAAAAAGATATTCATGCAATTGATTCTATTTCAAGGTCTCATTCAAACCTAAAGTTATAAATCTAGAGTTATGGGAGAGAAAAGCATGTTGATATAGTTTAATTTATTTCCTTTTTATTATATTTCCGTAGTATTATATTATGTTAAGGTATTTATTTCATTTTATTCATTGTAATTTACTTATATAGAGTTAATCAATTATTCATTAGAACACTGGCAATTTCCATACAATAGTATTTTCAGTCTCCTTCCTGTGAACTGGTGCAAGCTCCTAAGTATTTTTATGATAACCAATGTCTAAATATGTGGTGATTTAGGCTTGGATTGTTGTTTTCTTTTAAATTGAGATGTATTTACTCATACAACAATTAAATGAGAAATATATTGTTATTAGTCCTCCTGGTGGATCCTGGTGGTCCTCACGGCGGCCAATCTCAACAGAGATCAGCCAACTACGCAGGAGATATTATAGTGCACAAGTGTGAGTGCAATACACAGGTGCACTCACTGTTCCATCACTCTCATAGTTTGGTGAGACGGCAATCCGACATGACCGCAGAGAGATCAGGCGCAGGACTAACGTGCTTTCAGAGGCACGGGGGTGTAACACCGCCAACTTCCCGACTCCGAGCTGTTTTTGAGAAATTCAGGACAGAAAATCTCAAAAACAACTTTTGCTCGACCTGGGATTTGAACCCAGGACCTCTTGGATGTAAGGCAGAAACTTTGCCACTACACCAACAAGGCAGTCAAATGATAAATACAAAATAATTAAAAAGTAAACTGCTAGTGTATGTATTTTTTGTTGTAGATTTTGTTATAAACCATTTTGAAAAATGTTACAACTCAAAAAAAAGCAATAATTATTATAAAATAAATCATTAATTAATTAATAATCTTTCTGTTTAATTTCACAGAGGTTGGCTCAAAATCCATTTGATGGACAGAACTTAGATCCTAGAATGCAAGACAAACGTGTCCTCACAACCTTGGGTGTGATGCTCGGCTTAGATTTTGGCAACATTGACAATATGAACATGGACGTAGACCCTCCAGCACCAGAAAGGAAACCGCCTACTGAACCAAAGAAAGAAGAGCCTCCCAAACCGAAATATGATGATCTACCAGAAAACCGCAGATTAGCATTAGCAGAGAAAGACCTAGGAAACGAAAGCTATAAGAAAAAAGAATTCGAAAATGCTCTCAAACATTATCAAAAAGCAATCGATCATGACCCCACAGATATAACATTTTACACAAATATGGCCGCTGTGTATTTTGAACAGAAAGAGTATGAGAAATGTATCAAGGAATGTGAGAAAGCAATTGAAATTGGCAGAGAGAATAGAGCAGATTTCAAATTAATAGCTAAAGCATTTACTAGGATTGGTAAGTAGTTTTCTTTGAAAATATTAGCTATTGTTGCATTAAAATTTGTAATAATAAATGACTGTTGGTTTTCCATAGTTAGCTCCAAACACATGCTTCACAGGTTAATTATTTTTATTGCCTTTTATTATGTTTGCAATATTTAAAAATGTTGTTCATAGAGTGACAGCAACATAAGATCAGTATTTTTAATGCTGTCCTAATATTTATATCAGGTAATGCATATAAGAAAATGGAACAGTGGAAATTGGCAAGAACATATTTCGAGAAGTCAATGTCTGAACACCGCACACCCGAGATCAAGACATTGCTCAGTGAGGTGGAGAAGAAGATAGCTGAAGAAGAGAAGAAAGCTTATGTAGACCCCGTCAAGGCTGAGCAGGAGAAGGAACTAGGCAATGAATACTTCAAAAAAGGTAAGTTTTGACTTAATTTTTTGTTTAGACTAGCAGATCTGGCTGACAACGTCTAGGCTGCTGTTTTTGCATTTAAAAATATATTCTCACTGTTTAAACCTTCTCTGTACTTTCACAAATAATTCAAATTTAAAATTAACGAAATCGGTACAGCTAGGTCAATTTGTAAGTAGTAGTTAGATTTTTACTGTGGGTACAACAATTAGGCAGCAATGTATGGACGAAAAAACGTGACCTTTCCTTTTCTAATGCTTTTTACCTTTGACCTCTTAGACATCTTTCGATAATTTTATGATTACACGTCTATTGTAGGTAGGTGTGACATGGCTTTTACCCCTTAATCTCTTAGCCCATTATCAACAGTTTTGGATGTAGCCATCTATGTCACTCTTACAAGCTTAAAAGCCTTTGTATTGCGTCGCAATATATATAAGTCGCGTCATATAAAACGCTGAAGGGGAGTTGAGCATGGGAGCAGTCGCTATCTCACTCGCTCGCGGTGGGGCTGACGTGCGATGTGCGAGACGCCCGCTCCCTCCCCACTTCGTATCTCCAATTAGACCCACATTTCGCAGGTGACCGTTAGTGTTCTTTTTATTTGATGGGACTGATAATATAATAGTCCTCCTGGTTGATTTCGACCACGGCGGCCAATCTCAACAGAGATCAGCCAACTAACTACTCGGGAGATATTATAGTGCACAATTGTGAGCGCAATACACAGGTGCACTCACTGTTCCATCACTCTCAAAGTTCGGTGAGACGGCAATACGCCATGACCGGAGAAAGATCAGTCGCAGGACCAATAGCTTAAGGTGCTTTCCGAGGCATTGCCAACTTCCCGACTTCGAGCTATTTTTGAGAAATTCATGACAGAAAATCTCAGAAACAATTTTTGGCTCGACCTGGGATTCGAACCCAGGACCTCTCGGATGTAAGGCAGAAACTTTGCCACTACACCAACGAGGCAGTGACTGATATCACATGCCTCTAGTTACATTGAGTATGTATGAAAAATATATTTCCATCCAGGTGACTACAGCAACGCAGTGAAACACTACACAGAGGCGATCAAGCGCAACCCGGACGATCCGAAGCTGTATTCCAATCGGGCTGCGTGCTACACCAAGCTGGCTGCCTTCGACCTGGGACTGAGGGACTGCGACCAGTGCTGCAACCTCGACCCCAAGTTCATCAAGGGATGGATCAGGAAGGGCAAGATCTTACAGGTGGGTGACTGTGTGTTACATTGACGACCGTTTGGTGTAGTGGTCTACATGTCGGACTTCTAAAACCAAGGGTCGCGGGTTCGATCCCCGCACAGTACAAGCATATGTGTGCTGTGCTGTGTGTGAAGCTGTACTCGAACCGGGCTGCGTGCTACACGAAGCTGGCTGCCTTCGACCTGGGACTGAGGGACTGCGACCAGTGCTGCAACCTCGACCCTAAGTTCATCAAGGGATGGATCAGGAAGGGCAAGATCTTGCAGGTGGGTGACTGTGTGTTAGATTGACGACCGTTTGGTACAGTAGTCTACATGTCGGACTTCTAAAACCAAGGGTCGCGTGTTCGATCCCCACACAGTACAAGCATAATTATGTGTGCATGAACATGTGTGTTTGTACTGGTCTGGGTGTTTTCTATGTATAATATGTATTTATTTACAAAAAAAAAGTATTTATGTATGTTTATCCGTTGTCTAGTACCCATAACACAAGCCTCGTAGCTTAATTTGGGACTAGAGAATTGGTGTGATTGTTGTGAAATATTTATTATTTATTAATACCGTGTTCACTATTTGCTTGTGATAGGCCGGCTCCACACTAAAAATATAAAATACAATAAAACACACCCGCCTTTTGAATAAAACACTAACAAGGCACTGATCAATGTTGAAGACAATGTTTTTTTTCTAGATTCACTCATTGGGTAATAGTTTTTGGCTAACTGTTTGCCCAAAATCTGGTTTTATGGGTAGGGTAACTCCCCATAGGCGAAAGACAGTTGTCTGACTTAGCGAGTGGAAAGCTATTGCACAGAATATTGCATATTCTTGCTCCAAGACATTTACCCAGCCATTGAGGCTGGGTGATTTAAGTTGGAATATTTTTTTTATTTAATTTACTCATCCTTAACTTTTTTCAACAACCAATGATTTGTAGGAATAACTTCATCATTTATATTTAAAAAGCTAGTCCATATTACTTAAGTACTTAAGTTTATT
The DNA here is from genome assembly GCA_963921415.1 of Pyrausta despicata. Classification (NCBI taxonomy): domain Eukaryota; kingdom Metazoa; phylum Arthropoda; class Insecta; order Lepidoptera; family Crambidae; genus Pyrausta; species Pyrausta despicata. The sequence continues at coordinate 16,283,906 of OY992851.1, read as the reverse complement.
ATAGACAGACATAGGTTTTCTAAAACAAAAGCACAATTCATTTGTTGGTTAGATTGATATTGTTTCAATCTAATATATTTTGGAAATAATTTACATAACACTACATAGTATTAAGCAAAGTTGGTTCCCATGTCTGTCCCCGTGTCAGGTACAGGGTGGCGCAATAGAACGTGCATATTTAAAAAATATATAAAAAAATAAATACAACAGGTATAGTTAAAATAAAACTGAGGAATTGTTAAGTAAGAACTAAAGTTTATTTTTTAAAAATAACATCATCTAAATGATGACCCTCTCTACGACGGCACTCCTCTAACCGCAAACGGAAATTATTGAAAACTTTGTTCAGTAATGCTGGTGTGATTGCTGCCATTTCACCACGGATATTCTGCTTGAGCTCGTCGATGTTTCTCGGATTATTGTTGTAGACTTTGTGTTTGTGGTATCCCCACAAAAAAAGTCAGGAGGCGTTAAGTCCGGACTACGTGGGGGCCATGGGATATCACCTCTCTTTGAAATCACTTTTCCAGGGAACATCTGTTTCACAACCGCCATGCAGTCATTAGATGTGTGACAAGTGGCTCCATCTACTTGAAACCATGTCCTAGAATTCCTTATTCTTGAATTTTCAAGTTCTGGAGCCAAAAAACCTTCCAACATAGCAACATAGCGTTGGGTATTAACAGTGACGTTTTGTCCACGCGCATTTTCAAAGAAAAACGGACCCGCTATTCCTCTGCCCGAGATTGCTGCCCATACTGTCACTTTAGGACTATGCAGTGGCTTCTGATGTTTAAGTTTAGGATTCTCACTGTGCGAGTAACGACAATTTTGACGGTTTACGAACCCATTCATGTGAAAATGAGTTCCCCCCGCCCGCGCGCTTTCCACCCCGCCAAAAAAAATGATGCAATATGCACGTTCTATTGCGCCACCCTGTATATGTATGTTGTAAGTATGTGTAAATCTTTGAAACTACTCTACGGATTTCGATGCAGTTTTTTTAAAAATAGATAGTGATTCAAGAGGAAGGTTTAAATGTATTATATAAATTGGAGTACCACTGATTATTTCGAGATTTCTAATCCTCGCGGGTGACGCTGCTGGCAGGAACCTAGTGATAACTAAACTTCTTCTTTAAACTTCTACCATTTCATTCTTCCTTACCAATCCAACAACCAATAGGCATGATGACACCTATCTTAAATAATTTCAAGACTATGCCGTTCAAAAAACATACCCCTATGAAGTTAATACAACCATTTTAATTCCAAAAAGCTGTAGAAACCAATTTTTAAACACACAAAATTCAATAAATTGTTAACAACGAGTTGCCAATTATGATGTACAAAGAGTATTTTTGATTGAAAAAGGGATTTCGTTAATGCAAAAAACCCAAATTTTATGTCGTGTATTGTTTGATGTGTACCAATTATTATTTGATATGCATTCATAAAAAGCTTTACGTTTAGTTAAATAGAGTTGCGTCATGTACTTAAATTGATTCTAAGATCACATTAGTTTGAGTTGTAAATTTTCCCTTACAATCAGTATTTTTGATGGAAAAGGGGATTTTTTAAATGTAAAAATCGCTAATTTCTTGAATGTCAGTTAAATATCACCCATAAATAGGGATGGGTAAGGCAGTAAAAACTGAGTTCGAGTAAAAACTCAAAAAAGTAAATACTGAGTATTTACTTTTTTGTATGAGTATTTACTCATCGCACACAGTAAAAACGCTTTATTAAATATTTTAAGTGAAACTGCTACTGAAACGTATACAGAATAATTAAGCGTACTTATTAAAAATACATAATTGAACAGGTTCATAATTTTAAGTATAATTCCTAAGACAATGTATGTTCATCTTGAAGGTTATCAATATGTTGTCCCTTCGCTCCTCTTAAATATCTTAGAATTTCTGCATAGCACCTTTAATTTTAGTCTTGATCGGTGATAATAACGCTGCCAATATGCAAAAGGCTTTTCGTCTAATAAAGATGCAGTATCCTCATGTGGTGCCTTTGGGTTGTGTTGCCCACACTTTGAATCTGTTATGTAATGACTTTTTGCAAAATCAAAGCATAATTACTGTTACAAATATGGTTATTAAGATTATTAAAAAATACGATTGAGTCAAATTTTGCGTGCACTTTTTGTACAAATTATGCACGATAAAAACTGTAATGAAGAATTAAAACTTCCATGCAAAACCCGCTGGGGCAGCTACTTTAAGTCATTTCAAAGTATACAAAATAGCAAATCTACACTACAAACTTTGGTTGTTCATGAAGATGCTGACTTTGATTTGGAAACTAAACAAGCTTTGCTCGGTGACGACTTTTGGATGTGGATTGACCAAATTCTTGATGTTTTAGAGCCAATCAGTACATGGATTTTCAAATTTGAAGGGGATGATAGCAGCATACAAAGTGTACATTCTGCATTCAGAGACATTAGAATAACATTGCATATGGCTCTACCTTTGAACACCATTTTAGAAGAGGCAGAAAAACAGCATTTGCTGACGTCTTTTGAAGCTAGAGTGCAGAATGCTGTAAAGCCAATACATTTAGCAGCATGTTTGTTAAATCCATATTCACAAGGGAATTTGACCGAGTCAGAAATTGCAGATGCTATCGAATTTATATTCAAACTGTCTCAGCAAATGAATTTAGAGGTTTTATCAGAGTTGGCAAACTATAGAGCTAAACATGGCTTGTGGGCCAAAAGATTTATTTGGGAGAGCCTTAAAGAAGAAAAAATTAGCGCAGTCACATGGTGGAAAGGCTTGTGTGGTTCGACGGAACTAAGCATAGTTGCTATATGAATTCTTAAAGCTCCATGCACAACAGCAGCTACTGAACGGTCCTTCAGTATTCAAAGTTTTAAACATTCCAAAGTCCGAAATCGACTCACGATCACGACACAACGAGCTGCTAAAAGTACATTTGTATCGTATAATTAGAAATAAATAAATAAATATATTGATCAAGATGACAATCAAGAAGAAGAGGAAAACGTAACCGCCGAATCAGATCCATTAAATATCAATGAGCCTTCTACAAGTAAACTGACATCTGAACAAAATTTTACAGAATCTGGGACTGAATCAGATTAAAAGCATATCTTGTTTTGGGTAACTTTACTTTATTATTAATACCTACCTTTAACACATTTAAATCTGATAATATTTTATAGTTAAAACCCGTGTTTAATTTATAATATAAGTATATACTCACGATATCCTTTTATAACATCGACGATGTAAAAATCGTTTGCCTAAATACCAAAATTAGGTAGTCTGTCGACAAAATTGGTATTCCATAGCAAAGGCAAAGGTATCCAATCTAGATGAATGAATCACCTCAGCCACATTAAATAAGGTAAAATTAGGTACAATAGGTGATAGATAGATCAAACATGGCCTTACCTTATCGAAAGATACGCGGGCAAAGTTGCAGGCACAAGGCTAGTATACGAATAAACATAACTTTGATTCATAATTCGAGCTAACAATTCAATTCAAACTGCGTAATTGGTCGTAACGTCGTAACTAAGTTCAAAAATACAAAAATAAAATTTTACATTCAGTGTATATAATTATATTAACTGTTGGTTATCGGTTCTAAACGCGACCTATTTAATGAGTATTTAGGTACTCACTGCACTGTCACTGTTAAAATGCAACGCGAAAGTTTAAAATCATATATATAACTAGCTGACCCGGCAACCGTTGTTTTGCCATTTTTTTTTATCACTTAGAGGTATGAAAAATAGATGTTGGCCTATTCTCAGACCTACTCAATATGCTCACAAAATTTCATGAGAATCGGTCAAGCCGTTTCGGAGGAGTATGGCAACGAAAACTGTGACACGAGAATTTTATATATTAGATTATATTTTAAAGAATTTTTATTTTATTTTATATTTTAATTTATACTAGTTAAACTTGAAAAGAACATAGCGAAATATCATATAAATAATTAATAAATAAAGAAAACCATTACATATCTCAATTCTGGTTAGTAAAACATAAATACTCACTTAAAAGTAAATACTACGTGCTTAAATTATTTTTACTGAGTATTTACTCTGGCCTGAGTAAATACTACAGTGCTTACCCATCCCTACCCATAAATATTCGGTCTATTGACTCCGATTTCTGAACATACAAAATCTATGGAGGCAGACCGTTTTAACAGATAATAAAGAGTATGTCAACGATTGGTGGTGTCATCTAGCCTATTATTGACAACGTTGTTTGTTCTCGCCACCAGGGCATGCAGCAGCACTCGAAGGCGTTGACGGCGTACCAGAAGGCGCTGGAGCTGGACCCCAGCAACGCCGAAGCCGTCGACGGGTACCGCGCCTGCTCCACGCAGCTCAACTCCAACCCCGAGGAGGTAAGCTTATGCTGTTGAACATTTCAGTCATGACATTGTGGGGCCTTAAACCTGGTCAGATACCCTTAGCGTTGCCAGGCGTCCGGATAAAGTCGCACATAGTTAGACTTTTCGATTGCAAGTCCGGCCAAAATAAACTGTGTGCGTCTTATCCGGCTTTTGTTAGGCTTTTCACATTTCGCAAACAAACGAGCACTGCGCGCCGCCGAGCGTAGGCGACGAGAGTCGACTACCAAACCGATTTTTTTTGTCGTACCTATTAATACTAAGACAAAATCCTCAACCTTACCGTCATTATGCGTGTAAGGTTGGTCATTAAGCTTACAAATACCCCTCCACCAATCCGCACTGGGCCCGCATGGTAATTTATGACTCGGAGTATGACTCGTACCACCTCGCAGTCTAGGTGAGTCAGTGCCCGGTCACCAGCCTATACAGGGTGAATACGAAATCGTGTAATTCCTTTAAACGACATGTTCAGCTGCTTATATAGAACGATTCTACAAGGGTCATTTGCCCATCAGAAATCACAAGAATAAAAACCAATTTAAGATCGCAGTAGAGAAGATGAGTGCTTACTTAATCATATGATATCATTTAATGAGAAAAAAAAGTAAAAAAAAAAACTACCTATCAAACTAATTCAAAATTATTCTCAATTTATTACGCGCAGTGGACGGTTACCTTTTCAATGACCTTGGATTTCAATGCACTCGGGCGTTTGACAGGACGCGAGGTGCGGGCCGCGCGCGCAATGATTAAAACAGTCTTCAGATCTTTCTTTTTATGTGTAACTTATCGATACGACTAATGACTAGTTCCTCAGTTAAAAAAGCCACAAAAGACAAACAATACCATAAACTTGCTTGATTCCATTAATTTATCGTCAAGCTAGAGTCCCAAATTGTGTTTCGAAACAAGAAAGTATGAGTTTCTTGAGAGGCAAGAAAGAACGTCTGTTTTAATGAAATGTGTAATTCCAGCTTGCTTAGTAAAACAATCTCTAAACATTGCTCACTTAAGCTAAACGTAAACTCCTAAATAAACCTAGCAGGAATTAAAAGCTCAGCTCGTGATAAAATAAGACTGATTGATTGAGCACGTAGGTACATTACAGACCAGTCCCTAGTCTAGTCACTGAGCACTACCTACCTGTGTTGTTTACACCACAATAAGACAAATGTGTGAGTAATGAACACGATCACTGTACTCCAATGTAAGTAAATCAATAGGGCAATTAAATAACACTTACCACCATAACACATGTTGTACACTTAACATAAATTAACCTAATTTGACACTTGCAACATACTATCACATCACACGACTCACATTCGTACATTTGGAAATAAAGACTCGCTCATGACATGAATCGTTGCCATTGTTTGTCGTTAACTTGTGTCACTGATATTGTTAGTTTTAATTTCTCATTTTGTTCCTGAGTGAGGCCCTACCCCTAAAGCGTTATTGTCGGATCTACCTGGCACTTCACTCGCACTCATCTGCAGACATGTGCGAGAGGGACGGATAGAGCCGAATGAAGCGTTGTTTAGGAGTAGGCTGTCTGCTCCCAACCCAAAATGAATACGCAAGCAAATTTAAATCTTATCTTTTTGCCAGACGGTTGATAGCTCGCCGATATTTGACTCACAAAACTAGGCGCTAATAACGAACATTTTTAGCCACTTTCGCACGTGTTTTTATGGCTCGGAGGATAACATTGGGGCTTTTGTCAGTTAATAACAATGGGTTCGAACTCACTGGAAACCTACTATTTCTTTTGTTTTATTTCAAGAAATAAGTAATAAAACAATGCTTTACTGAAAAATAAGAATACTTAGAAGGTTTTTTTACTTGTACAAATGTTTGGTTTGGTAATTGATGTGTAAAAAATTCGAATGAAATTTAAAAAAGCAGTGAATTAGGTTCATGATAGGTACCTACCAACTCGATTGCGATAAGCGCAATTACGAATAGTCTCTTTGTTAATCTACAACCACGGGCTTCTCGACTTCTTAGTATTGTTTACATTGAATTCCAACTTTCCCTTCATACTTTTTACCGGCTTAGGACGGTCAAAATTGTCAATAAAAAAATACAAACTATTACTCTTAGTATTTTCTACTGAATCTTATTTAGAAATAAGGCTTATCATAATTTTGGCGTATTTAAAAAAAACGATACACGGGCAGGATAATCAGCTAGGGTAAGGTCTTGGACTGGCTGGAAATGGTAGGGGTGCTGTCCCGATAAGTTCAATAACTCCCAGACGTAGCCCTGACTGACTCTAAAGTCTAAACCTCCGTGCCGCCTCCCGTGTGCTTGCCATTGGATTTGCCATAAAAAATCGGCGTATGGCTCGATAAAGTGCCCTAGGGTACACAGGTGCACGGCCACGCGCTTGTGCATGGCCAGGGACGGTTAGTTGGCCGAAATCGAGAAGATTTTGAACCATTCTCAAAATTCGTCGAGCAGATGGCACTTGCGACTCTGGGTATCGAACCCGGAACCACTCCCTAGTCTCGCTCATATTTTGAGTGCGAGAGTACTTAAACACAAGTTCTGCGAGCTCCCGATTCGTGAGCGGCATCGCGATAAATTATGCAACCGATCGAAACAAGTGCAAAATTTGTACTAACATTAGAGTACCTTCACATATCAAAAAAAACCCTATTGCATAGTCCATAAGGTCTTTTGCAAAAAGCCAGTCGGCAAATGTTTGGATAAATGGGTAAGAAACAACTGAAATCACTTTTATTGTAACAGATTCAGCTCGCGATAAAATAAGATCGAATGATTGAGCTCGTACACCACAGACCAGTTCCTAGTCATTGAGCACTACCTACCTGTGTTGTTTACACCAAATAAACTAATCGAAAAAAAACTTACATGTAGTTCCATGGAATATTCACTTACACAATCATCACCACACGTGCACGTCCTTTTGTGACATACCTTATGAAGAGAAATTACACCACAAAGCACTAGGTATTGTCACAGTATTGCAATAACCTCTAAAACACACAAAATTTACGTCGACTGCGCAAGCGACGCGGGCTTCCGGGTGCAGTGCAATGTCAAACTACGACATGTTAATTAAAATTTCACTAATTGATAATCTCCATTAAACAAAATCTAAGAACGCGAGACGCAACGCGACGTTCCAATCTGCACTACTGCATTCTTCGTACTGAACTTTCACACTGATTATTACTAACAACAACAAACCAGTAACAATTTAAATTTAATTTGAGTTTATGCAAAAAATTGCAAAACTAGCTCTTAATATCTTGACATAGGATAGTTATGGAAGCTATGGCGGCGAAATGCCTTCATGATAGCACGTGTCGAGGCGGCTGCTTTGTACAAGAGTATTTTTTACTGCGAGGCAATAAAAGTGGTCTTTTATTGCCTTGCAATACTTAAAAGCCTGTCTGTGAGCAAGTGTTTGAAGAAATGAGTAAGATAAGAAATCACTTTTATTGCCTTGCCATAATTTCGCCTAAAAAATACTCTTGCAAATACTCGTGCCGTCATAAAAGCATTTCGCCGCCAAAGCGTCCATAACTATCCTATGTCAAGGGAATAAGAGTTAATTTTGCTATTTTTTGCATAAACTCAAATTGTTACTGGTTTGTTGTTGTTATTAATAATAAATGTGAAAGCATGCAGTAGTGCAGATTGGAACGTCACCGCGTCGCGTTGCATCTCGCGTTTTGAGGTTTTGTTTAATGGAGATTATCAGTTAGTGAAATTTTAATTAACATGTCGTTGATGTCGTAGTTTGACATTGCACTGCACCCGGAAGCCCGCGTCGCTTGCGCAGTCGACGTAAATTTTGTGTGTTTTAGAGGTTGTTACAATACTGTAACAATACCTAGTTCATTATTGTTTAGCTAGTGCTGTGTGGTGTATTTTCTTATCATAAGGTATGTCACAAAAGGACGTGCACGTGTGGTGATGATTGTGTAAGTGAATATTCCATGGAACTACATGTAAGTTTTTTTTTCGATTAGTTTATTTGGTGTAAACAACACAGTAGGTAGTGCTCAGTGACTAGACTAGGGACTGGTCTGTGGTGTACCTACGTGCTAATCAATCAGTCTTATTTTATCACGAGCTGAGCTTTAATTCCTGCTAGGTTTATTTAGGAGTTTACGTTTAGCTTAAGTGAGCAATGTTTAGAGATTGTTTTACTAAGCAAGCTGGAATTACACATTTCATTAAAACAGACGTTCTTTCTTGCCTCTCAGTATGAGTTTCTTGTTTCGAAACACAATTTGGGACTCTAGCTTGACGATAAATTAATGGAATCAAGCAAGTTTATGGTATTGTTTGTCTTTTGTGGCTTTTTTAACTGAGGAACTAGTCATTAGTCGTATCGATAAGTTACACATAAAAAGAAAGATCTGAAGACTGTTTTGATCATTGCGCGCGCGGCCCGCACCTCGCGTCCTGTTAAACGCCCGAGTGCATTGAAATCCAAGGTCATTGAAAAGGTAACCGTCCACTGCGCGTAATAAATTGAGAATAATTTTGAATTACTTTGATAGGTAGTTTTTTTTTTTACTTTTTTTTTCTCATTAAATGATATCATATGCTTAAGTAAGCACTCATCTTCTCTACTGCGATCTTAAATTGATTTTTATTCTTGTGATTTCTGATGGGCAAATGACCCTTGCAGAATCGTTCTATATAAGCAGCTGAACATGTCGTTTAAAGGAATTACACGATTTCGTATTCACCCTGTATAGGCTGAGAGAGAGAGTGTGTGAGCGCAAATGTCATTAGATATTCTAGTTCCACAACATAAAACTGTGCGACCACCAGACCCACGAATGTACCATTATTATGTAGTATTAATGTACCACTAACATGCTTCTGTCAAGACATAAAAATACTTACCTGTAACGTCATTTCCAATATACATTTGTGTTTCTTCTATGCTTCTCTTTAAACTAAATCTGTATTGACATGCCAACGGTACTGGCTGAAATCGATAACCATAGCCAAAGTTATTAACAGAAACTGCTAAAACAGCCCATCCAACTCGCGGGTCAGCTCACCATCCCTGAAACCATATATCGACTAAAGAAGCGACGTGATTCCCCTGGCCGATAGACAGATACCATACTTGGCTACATATACAAGGCTGATTCTGTTGAGAGCGCGCCTTATACTCGGCACAGAAATGTAACACAACACATCTGCTTACAGTCGACTCGACTGATTGCACGATTTAGAACTAAACAAAAAATAATAACAGTTTAAAAAACTTTAAAAACACGCTTTAATTGCTAACTAAAAAAGAGAAAATAATTTCTGAGTACCAAGAAATTATATTACAGTAGTGTGAAAAGCGTGGGGTGCACTTTGTCGTTTTCATAGTTCTCTTTTTATAGTTGCCAATAATAGAATGATAAAGTTTTTTAAACTATTATTTATTTTTATTTTTTAGTTACTAAAGATAATGGAAAACTCTTATCAAATTATTGCATTGTCATCGGTACTTGATACGTGTGCAAAGTTTCAAATTAAACCGATTTCGGAAGTTGGTGAAGATTGAGCTCAAAGATTCCGTTACATACATACAGCCCGAGCTAATAAAAGCGCGTTAAAAACTAAATCTGTAATATTCCCAGGTGCGCAAACGAGCGATGGCCGATCCTGAAGTGCAGCAGATCCTACGCGACCCCGCCATGCGCTGCATCCTCGAGCAGATGCAGCAGGACCCGCACGCGCTCCAGGACCACCTCAAGAACCCCACCATCGCCGCCAAGATACAGAAGCTACTCGAGTCCGGCCTCATCGCCATTCATTAGCTTTAACGTTTCTCACGCAACCGTCGTCGCCCCGATTCGGAAGGCTTTGGGAGTCTGGTGTTAAAATGTCACCAACTTGATTTCTCTCGAGCGGTCGCTAGCTACCTTCTAAGCCGCCTAGCGGTCGCCTGTCGCTATAATATCTTTAGATCTATTGGTTATGTCTTACTCTGCCTCCCCGTCAAGATATGGAAGATTTCCGATCTTGTTTTAATTAATTTTTATTTACTTTGATATTGAATTCAGTGTCTTAGCCATCTCCAAAGAACCTTACGTGTCAGAGCCAAGATCAAAAGACTTTAAGTCCGCCTTACAAATGATTGGTCTAAGTTACATCAATAATTTAATTTGATGTTTTTACGTGCATCCATTTGTCGACGAAAAACCTTATAGTCACATAGCAAGACTAGCGAAATATTTTCATAGTTCAGGCTCCTGCATAACTCCCTGCTGAAAACGGCGACCAATCCTGATTATATATGTGCTTTAATGTAAAGACCTCAAATATGTATCTCAAAAGTCACACGTTTTGTACTAAGTACCCGAATGACGCCTACTGTTGAACAAGATATCTTATTGTACGGTCGCCAATAGAAAGTGGTTACCACCGTGAGGATTACAATTGCTTGCACATATTGTATAAGTCACAAGTTCTAAATGTCTATTTCACATTAATTTCATTGAATATAAATAACATTTTTTTCTGATGAGAATCAATCATTCCTCTATATTCTGATTGACACCATAGAGTAGTTACTTATATTACTGTCATTTTAAGGAATAAAGAAAATAGTTCCATTACTTTCCCAAAAGAGATAAAAACCTTCTTTTTATTCTCGATCAGTCAAATTGATTAATCAAATCATGAGAAATAACAAGTAACTTGTCAAACAATTCTGGTCGTTAGTGATAGAAGTGTGTTAAAGAATCTAATCCAAAAACTGGTAAACACTTTCATAGCGCGACCATATTTAGGAATATTATAAAATAAAGTACTCTGATTACATTTTCTTACACGCGATGCTCATGTTTTCTGTAGCTTTATTAATGGCCGGTTTCAATATCCTGTTGGTTATCCATTAAATGAAATAAAATATCCTATCTACCAGTGACTGAAAGTTAGATAACTGTCATATAGAAAAATGTGAAACCTCAGATGGCTTTTAGTATAAAACTTATTGTTAAACATTTAATCTATGATAGATGGGATATTAAGACTGATCATTAGTGTGCTACTGCATTTGTCCATCTAATTTTTGTAGGCTTTACAAGTCGCTACAGTTTGATTACATCTAGTTCATATTTTAGTCTTAACTCTGGACAAAACACATGTGCGCAAGTGTAAATACAGCTTTAGAATTCTGCGGCTTGTTTCGACTTTCGGGTTTGCTTATCGAAAGAGCTAAGCTTTTGATCCATTCCAAAACGCTTCATTTACAAGCCTTCATGGGCACACCGCCACAGAGTTGCGACACTCGCAAAATAAAAAATATCTAATATGGTTATTCCAGTGTGTTAAAATGTACGTTAGTAAATTGGCTAGACGACACCACCAATTGTTGACATACTTTTTATTATCTGTCAAAACGGTCTGCCTCCATAGATTTCGAATGGAAATAAATGATTGTGACGTCACGGTCATGTGTCAGAAATCGGAATCAATTGACCGAATATTTATTGCGTTTTGTGTGTTTAAAAAGTGGTTTCTACAGCTTTTTTGAAATTTATTAGTTGTATTAACTTCATAGGGGCTATGTTTTTTAAACACCATGTTCTTGACAATATTTAAGATAGGTGTCATCATCCCAATTATTAATCATGTACTTAAGTGTTTGTGACTGTTTTAATATTCGGGCGTTTGCTTGATGTTGCATCAAACTGTTGTCGTATCACCTGTCGCATATGTGTGGCGGTACCTCACTCCTTGCCCAAGTAAAGTTGACCAAATAGCAATTTACTTTCAATTTGAAGTTTTTTTTAGTATAATATAATTTGAAGAATATCTACGCAGATGTACTGCCATGGAATTTTACATTACGATTTTTGTAATTTATTCAATAAAGAAATATTGTAGGCATTTACTTGTTTCATTGTTGTAAATAGCTGAAATAAAAGATGGATGGTGTCTTTTTGAATACAAAGCACTTCTACTACCCATACCCACTACAAATGTGTAATTTTTATACAGTGGTGATGTGCGACTGCAGCACGCACTTCGGTGTTCAGGATTTTTTTTAAATATTGAACTCTAATAGAGCATCCACACATGTTGCCGGGTTTGCCGCTGGCTTACAGACGGCCTTGCCGCCGGCTAACAAAAATGTACTCTGGGCTTTACCGGCGACCTGCGGGTGCGCTTCTCATTTCATTTTAATAATGTTATACCCCTACTTTAATACCACAACACTACTACCATAGTACTACTCCGAATTGAAACCGCAAGTAAACTGCCGCCGGCAATCAAAAGCCGCGCGTCCTGCTAGTAAAGGATGCATCTGCCGGATTGGCCTTCAGCCGTGCCGCCGGGCATATGTGAATGCGCCATAAAGCATGTCATGACCGAAGTTCAAAGCTAACAAAGGAGAAGAGGGCGATGCGCGCAGCTAACAACTTACATTATACATCTTTGTATCTGCGGAATCGAATCAAGTATGAGGAGCTTATGGGAGAAGCAGAAGGCAGTTAGCGAACTATTGCAGTATATTTCTAGTATTCATGCCTTATGTAGGCATGAATTAACTTCAATATCTAAAAGATAAATTAGTGGAGTCGAGCATTAGGTCTACGATCGAGCATTTCCCCCTGTCGAAGTGTATTTCTGATTGACTATTGTGATACGTGATCAATTTGTTAATTGATTGAATCGAAAAATAAAAAACGAAGAGAAATGAAAAATTGAAAATAAGGACGATTTTTTTAAATGAGGCCTGTGAAATTAAATTGATAATCGTGTGCGATTCGGACCGTTGCAGTGTGACAGCAGACGTCAAAGCTGCGGACAGCTGACCTACGTCACTCTGACGTTTACATGATTTTGTTCAATTTCGGTTTTCATGAAAGTTTTGTTGTGAGCGCACGTTTATTTTGCTAATTTTATGAATGCCTTACGCATAATTTAGAATTATTTTAATTGTTTCTGCTAGTGTAGAAGTGAAATATGTTGAAATGTACATTACATCAAGATTGATTTCAGTGGTGACCTATAAAATTAATTCAACGAAAACAAGTGTTTGTTTTGCAAGATTTTATTGAAAAATTAGCGACAGTGCGTGAATTTTAGGAAATATCCTTACTATAAACAGGTAAGTGTTTACTTCTTATAATAAATTGCTTCGTAAGTTGTAAGTGCGTAGGTATTGAATATGTTGCACTTTATTTTTATCGTAAAGATAAAGTAGGTATCTGTCTACAAAGTTTTGTCGTCCCACTAAACCTAAATAAAGATAGGCGAGTTAATCGTTTGCATTTAAAGGATGGTGTAATCAGCGAAATATGGTCAGAGTTTAAAATATTTGTGTGTAGAAAGTGTAGTGAGTATAAGAAATCAGCTCTGACTGACCTGGCATAAGGTAAAGCTGCAGCTAGGTAGATCTCTTTTTTACGGGACCAAATTTTATAATTCATAAAACTTTTTACAAATTATAAAATTGGTCCCACAGTAAAAAAAAACTTTACAACTTTGAAATGAAAAATACTTACATAATTTTATAAGAGGTTTTAAAGAGGTTTGTTTATAACTCTGTAGAACGATATGCCTATCGAAATAAGTTTCTCTGAACAAAGTTATGTTACCTGTTGCTATGTAGGTATGTTACCTCATCCTTACTTTCTTATGTTGTTGGTGAATCCAACAATTCTTATTTATTTCAACTCGAATGCTGCCCAAGTGATTGGAGGAAAACAAACACAAAAAAACATTTGCTTACTACTTGTGTTATTTTTAATAAAAGTTAGCTTGTGCTAATAAAATGATATACAGGGTGTCCCAAAAAGAGTGTGCCAAACTTAAGAAGATGATAGACTATTATGTAAAAAAATCACCTTAGTAAAAGTATCACAAAAGAATATTTTTTTTCATGTTAATTTTAAAATCACCAATTTGAGCCTACCTCTTGTTGCTGTGTGTACAAATTGTAAAGTTTGGTGGTAGTAAAGTTTTTTTTTGTATATCCAATAGTCATCATCTCCATATGTTCAACACACTTTTTTGGGACACCCTGTATATCCTACTACTATTATAAAGGCGAAAGTTTGTAAGTATGGATGTATGGATGTATGGATGTATGGATGTTTGTTACTCTTTCACGTAAAAACTACTGAATGGATTTGAATGAAACTTTACCACAATATAGCTTATACATCAGAATAACATATAGGCTACAATTCATAAAGAATTTTTAAGATAAAGGCTTTCCACGCGGACGAAGTCGCGGGCGGCCACTAGTATGTCTTAATTATGATAAGAATAAAAATTATGAATGACTAGTGGCCGCCCGCGACTTCGTCCGCGTGGAAAGCCTTTATCTTAAAAATTCTTTATGAATTGTAGCCTATATGTTATTCTGATGTATAAGCTATATTGTGGTAAAGTTTCATTCAAATCCATTCAGTAGTTTTAACGTGAAAGAGTAACAAACATCCATACATCCATACATCCATACATCCATACATCCATACTTACAAACTTTCGCCTTTATAATAGTAGTAGGATAACTGGAAATCCTACAGAGACATTTTGGCAAAGTTTGTAGTTTGCTAAGAAGCTTTGAGAAGGTATGTTAAAAACATTTCATATATTTAAAAAAATGCGTTAAATAAAAAAACAGGGAGGTATTTTCGTTATATTTAATGTATTTTCTTGTGAAACAAGCTTAGGTAGTGTCTTACAATTTTACAAAGGTAAATTTCTGGTCAAGAATTTTCATTAAAATTCAAATGCTTCTAAGTCATGAATATTTATTTCAACAAGTAAGGAACTTTCAATACCAATCATTGCTTCATTGTTATTTCGAAAATAAGTTGAATACAAATACAACAGTGTGAAAACAAGTCAAATTTCAAGAAATTGACAAGGAGTATTCTAAAAATGTTTTTTTTGTCCTTGCATGGCTTGTGCAACAGCCACACCAAATGACAAAGGTAGGGAAACTTTTAAACATAGGGAAACCGATATTAAAAGGATAGTTATCAACAAGAATAGCATCAGGAAGGCATAATTGCTGTATTTATTAAAAATGTAAACCAAATTATTTTTGATGCTAACTCTGACATACACACTCAACATTCCACAACCCCTCTGCGTTTTGCTTCAAGGGTGTGGCGACCTCTACCATTCGCCATCACAACACCGACAGCTGATACGGTTCCATAAGGCTAGATGGCGCTGTTAGCCTAGTACCGGCCAAATGATACCGGCCTAGTACCGCACATGAACCGCGGTATATAAGATTTCGATCCAGAATAATATAGATAGACAAATCAAGATGATGTCTATCGGACCTTGGTCCCCGACCATAACACCCGGTCGGTAGGAAGCGCTTCCCTTTAGCTTCCTAACTCTGGTTCAGTTGCGCCAAAAGGGTGTTACATGCTAACTTGATGGTCTTTATAATGAGCGGAAAGATAAACATAAAAGGATGAAGCTTAAGGTCACACCTCAATCACACCTCTGTCGCGTAGTAAATGTAAAGTTAGGGGTGGAGTATACAGTATGTAAATCTAGCGACTGCAGGGAGGGCCATAATCAGCGACAAGACGTCCACTGCTGATCATGTATCTCTTCCGAAGATTTCAGGTCGGTCAAAAGACGGCGGCCAGTCCACTTATGGTCCTGTAATCTTGACACGATCGTCAGTACAACTCACCTAATGATACTTTTTCATAACTAGCAATTCATTCTAGGTGACCAAATCCTCGAGATGGTGTCCCCGGCGGTGAAGAGCGGTCTCTTCATGGGGTTCGGTGCCACCATGGTGGTCATCGGAGCCGTCATGGTGGTGTACTGGCCTCCAATATTCATGGCACAGTTGCAAAGGGTGAGTAGTTTGAATGTATTTTTATTAAACTAGTTAAAAGTAACTCAATTTAACGAGTTTTGACGTCTCTGACTCATTCAGATCGAGGCTAGGAGTTTAAGACATTTAAGGCCATAAGTCATCATTACATAAACATAGTCATGGGTCACTCGCGCTATCATAGGTATTCAGGTACTTGAAATTAATTTTCTGGCGGCACCACTGGATTTTTTCGATTTTATTTTATTTTGTAACAAGATTCAATGTTCTAATACAGAATGTATGTTTCAAATTAATGATAATTTAAAACTGCCTCGTTCATCGTTGGTGTAGTGGCAAAGTTTCGCCTTACATCCGAGAGATCCTGGGTTCGAATCCCAGGTCGAGCCAAAAATTTTTTCTTAGAAAATATCTTCTGTCATGAATTTCCCAAAAACAGCTCGGAGTCGGAAAGTTGACGGTGTTGCAACCCCGTGCCTCTCTCTCTGGTCATGTCGGATTGTCGTCTCACCGAACTTTGAGAGTGATGGAACAGTGAGTGCACCTGTGTATTGCGCTCACACTTATGCACTATAATATCTCCTACGTAGTTGGCTGATCTCTGGTGAGATTGGCTGCCGTGGTCGAAATCGGCCAGGAGGACTATTATTATTTTAATTTAAAAAAAATAGGGTTAAAGCAAAACAGAAATCGACATTGCTAAAGGCTATTTACGAGTAGATGCTTCGCCTCAAAGAAAAAGGGGCTCAAAAAGGCCTTCAAAAGGATGAAACCCATCTTGTCGACGTGTATTTTTAAGATAAAGTGGTGCATAAACTACCCAAACACTAAATATCTTGATTCTCCATTTAAAAAAGAATCCTGTTCCAGATGATGATCTTGTCAGAAGACTCGATGTCGTTCAGCATATGGCGGGAGACGCCCATCCCGATGTACCTGGAGTGCTTCATGTTCAACATTACCAATGTGGATGAACTGCTGGCCGGGAGGAATGTGTCGCTGAAGGTGGCCGAGATGGGGCCATATGTGTTCCGGGAGGTTCATATCAAGGTATGTAAAAAATTAAATTAAATTAAAAAATCATTTATTTCAGGTTACTAAGACCCATAATAGTGAGCATACAAAATAATGTTCATAATTAAATAAAATAAATAAATAACAGTCATTAATTAAAAAAAAACATAAGGAAAATTAACTTTACAAATTACAGTAAATTAAATTGAATTGAAATTTACTAAAACATTAAAATTTCACAATAAAAAGTCAAATAATAATAATATATGTATATATATTACACAAAACAATGATACAATACAAAAAAATCAGAAACTCCGCACAAAAGGTTGCACGGGAGCATGCCTTCCACCACAGTGCCCTATGTCGGGGCAGTCGCGCCTACTGGCGATCATCGCCAGGACTGCGTTGGGGCTGGCCCGCACTCTGCGCACCAGGGAGGCACTGCGCTTGCGCATAGTAGTATTAAAGCAAGCGGTGCGCGCCTCCGCGAACATGAAAAGTATAAAAAATATAATAATAATAAGTATAAGTGGTATTTGCGGTATTTGGACACTAGGCGGTGTCATCATAGAGCACCATTCGTTGACATAGTCTTAACAGTCCGTCAAAACAATTTGCCTCGATAGAAATTGCACGCGAATACTTTACTTTTTTTATTTCTATTATTTGTTTTGCATGTCTTCTTTAAATAGTCTTAAGCTAAATAGTTTACTTTGTGTTGTTGATTCATAGATTTGGTAACTTCAATGTATAGTGGGGTCCGAGGGTGTGTCCTGGTGACCAGTAGCACAGGCTTCTTTCCGAAGCTTATTTCAGGCGCCAGCCCTCACTATCTTGGCTACATCTTGCATCTTGTTTTTTATTTTATGTTTTCACATTAGATAGTAAGTGGCCATTTTGTGAAGGGACATTAAATATTTCTTATACTCTAACGTGACACCACGTTAGAGTATTATTTTATTTTCGGGAATAAATATTAAAGTGTAATGAACCAACAATAACTCAATGTTCACTTCATCGCAGATTGGATTTACATCCTAAACCCCACACACAAATATTATTGCAAAAATATTATTTACCTACAGTAGGTGTCATCATGCTTTTACTGTTCTTAGGTAGATTAACTTGATCAAAAAGCCAGTTAAGAGTTATCCAAACTATTGTAGTTTGGATATCCGTGAAAAGTGTATCATTTCATTGTCTACTGTTCGCGTTCGCGAAGAAAGAAATATACAATAATGCTATTATAGCCGCAAGTTTGAAATAAATAACTTTAAGCTCCCCGCCAACTTTCGTACTGTCCAGCAAATTGATGTATGAACGAAATAAGTTTGTTATCTGACGGATTGGATCCAGATAACCAGTGTTCAATGATTTTGGGCCTAAATTGCGTAACACGAGTACATAAATTGTCCCCAATAAATACCGCTTGTACATTATCTATATCTATCAGACTTTTTTAATGCTGTAATATTACTTCTGTACTTTGACCAAGTGATTTTAGGTCCTTTTTACTGATTTGTTTTTTCGAATCGAAACTGACCACCAGATATACATCGCGACATACCGCGGGATACAATCCGTACCGTGTCGATGTTCCACTGATACGAACCAAGCGCTTCTCATCTACATTCCTGATGCGCACTGAAACCTTCAAGGCTAGAGTGAAGGCATCTTCTAGGTGAGCTCGCTCCATCGTAGACTCAGTCTTTGCCTCGTTGGGCTTAGTCTTGGGTCAAGAGTAAACCTATCCCAAATAAAGAAATAATAAAAAGAGATGTATGAAATCTTTTTATTGTTGGCAGTTGATACAAATAAAGCTAGAATACGAGTACATTATTTCTCTTAACCAATATAAAAGTCATGATGACAGGTTTTGAAAAACTGTTGTGTCGTAATCGGTAATGTAACTTACTTAATGTAACATACATCACATTTCAATAAAAAAAAGATTTATAGTGAAAAAACTCATATAAAATATTCAGTTTTAAAATTCATAGTCATGGCGTCCATTGTGACGACACGTCAGAGTGAACAAAACGTAAAAACCATAGAGCTGTCCCATATTTCAAGTTATTTTCAATGTTGAAACATGAATTCCAAATCGTGTAGGTGGTGTTCGGTTCCTTTATGTACAAACAAACACATTATACTAGGAACTCGGGTGATTCCCCTGTTGGTCCGTTGGGTATATACCTCAAGAGTACTTATTGTATTGAAGCATTTCGAGCGGGAAGTACCTGTTAAGTTCTATGAAACATATTATTAGGGCTGTACCTGTAGTACGTTTTACAAATGCTTTTAATTAATTCTCGGCAAAGTTTTTGTTAAGGGACAATGGACTACGGAATGCAAACTAGACCTGTTTTTAGCAAACTGAGAAATTCTGAGATTAGCCAAGTACAATCCAGGGATTTTCGGGCATAGATAATGGCCAGGATCCCGGGATTGTATTCTTTAGTTATCAATACGTTCATAATAATTGGTAATTTATTTTGTGACTTAGTTTTTAATATGCTTCGAAAACGATCGATCAAAACGCATTTTAAATCTTGCTATGCTTGTTCCAAAATTTACTTACATTAATAAAATTTAACTTTGAGTTTAGGGTTTTGTTTATTAAAACATCCATCTCATCAATCTACCACCTTTACAGTGAGTCAAGGTTTAGCCACAATAAATACTACATACAAATAAATACATTTCTTGTCATAATAAAGCCACTTTTAGTCGACTTGATTCCATGCTGATTATAGTGGGTTGATCACTTGCCTTTAGAAAATTACGTTTCGATGACTCACGTTATTATAGAAAAACCGAACCGTTCAAAAAAGCTAGCATAACATAGAAAACAATTTATGGTGATTAAAAATCAAAATTTAGCAGTACGAGAACAAAACAGAGGTTATGATCATTTGTTTACTTTAACGTGACGTCATTCGCTCTGATTGCAGGTCAGAACATCATTGTGGATTGTATTATTTTATGAAAATACTCATTAATCTCATAATTCGCATCATTCATTTACGTTTAATTTTTTGGTGACTGTTTTGATGTTTTGTATTCACAGTCATCTAGCATATTCTGCTATTCTTAATACATACCAATTGAAGTATTAATCCAATCACTATGTTTAAATTTTAAATAGAATTTAGAATTCGTAAACGGTTTTTAGTTTCTTTTATTTTTAAATAAGTGTCTGTTAAGAATACTAATTGCGGTAACTGTTAAAATACTAATTAAAGTATAATATACTGAACATAATCAAGTTTAAAACTTCGAATATACAATATTTAGCCAATTTCGGACTTGACCCATTAAATTCGGTGCAAAACAAACATCGCTATGATTAACAAAGAGGTCACCAGTGTATGTACATAAGTGATAAATAAATGAGTGATGTCAGTGATTCATAGTAAACGGAAATGTAAGAATTTGATTCATAGACAAATTATTTACCCGGACAATGGAATAAGAAAATGAAAGTATAATGATTACCTACTTTACTAAATAAAAAAATTGGTTGCCTGTAAAGTCGGTATACGCGCGAAAGTTTTACGTGACAACGACTCTGAGTGGTAAAATAATTTTAATGTGAATATTCATTCGTATAACATGAACCGGTGTGTATGCCTATCTCTCTCTCTCTCTCTCTCGCTCTGTCTCTCTCGCGCGAAACGTGAGCGGAGCAGCGTAACGCAGTTTCTTGAGGTGTCACCCGGCAAACCAATTTATAAGACGTTGTCACGTCAAAATAAAACAATTATTAACATACACCTACTAAATACTTACATACATATAAATTATATATTACATCATAGACAATTTAATTTATGATAAGCAATGACTAATTGTATCTAATTAATTGCAGCGTGATTCAGACAATCTGTATTTTAAATTTACAAATCACATCCGTTAATAAATTGCCTAGTCGTTTTGTTCCGGACTCTCCGGAACCAAACTGTTTTTCATCTGGATAAGAGATATAGATAAAACTACTTTTTTTTAACAATAACATTACATACATTGATCTGACTCCGTAGTAATTGGGAATTGATGTACTTAAGTGATGTTCTAGTCTAAATATGCTTTTATTATAATAATTCGATTGCGAAACTTATAAATAATGATAATTCTATAATATACAACAACATCAAGCTTAGGCACTTGCAAACAGCTGTGACAGATATCAGAATTAACAGCGGTATTACAAATAAACTTCAATAAATACATATAACACCCAGACCAGTACCAACAGACATGTTCATACACACAAATGTTTATACAGTGTTGGGATCGAACCCGCGACCTCTTGGTTAATAGTCAACTTCTTGACCATTACACAAAAGTTGTTGTCGAAACATATAATAATAACATTAATATAGATAAGACGAAGTGAAGCTTACGTATGCAGTGAATATGACCCCGTTATTAGTAGAATAAATCTTTATAGTAATGAATACGACAAAACTTGTGGCGATGATGTCTTTTTAAACAGAGGTACACTGAAAACTTTACTATACTTCATATCAGCCAGTTACAGTCCACTGCTGGACTTAGGCCACAGCGCCACAGCGCACGATCTCCCGCCTATACTTAATTACGATGCTTAACTTTTGATAAACTTTGCGTTCTGTACGTTAATGTCTCACTAAGTTCATTAATTTAATCCATAATTAATTGAAGCTATTGAAGTAAAACCGTGTCTGACTTTCCTCAGGTTTTAGTCAGTACCTACTCATTCAAATGTTTATTTTTACTGTAAAGAGGCCGACTGCTTGGCCTTGAAATTCAAACGGATGAAGCCTTATGTTATATTCTACTTATGTAATTGCATTAGATCAGTTATTTATATATGACTCACATAGTTGTATGAATTTGTTTTCTATGTAGACATGCGTATTTGACGAATAAGTTAATATTTTGTTGTTTATATTCGTGGTACGGGACGCGCAGGCAGGACCGATCGGGGTGTAGAACCTTGGGGGTGGCCTATGCTCAACCCCCGGGCTTCAGACACGGGGGTGTCTGTCGCCCGCTAAAGGGGGCCCGAGACGGCGTTGCGCGTGTTCCCGCGCGCCGTCAGTTGTTTATGCGACGGGGTCGAGTTTCTCCCTCGTCGCAACCGGTAGGTAGGGGCTCGCTG
Source organism: Pyrausta despicata (assembly GCA_963921415.1). Classification (NCBI taxonomy): domain Eukaryota; kingdom Metazoa; phylum Arthropoda; class Insecta; order Lepidoptera; family Crambidae; genus Pyrausta; species Pyrausta despicata. The sequence continues at coordinate 16,261,501 of OY992851.1, read as the reverse complement.
CAAGTGAGTGTGGCCTCTCGGCCTACGGTGAACCCGCCACGTCCCCGACACTATTTTAGTGGGTAGGCGGGTTCCCTTTCTGAGGCCTGGAGTCCCACATAACCCCCAGCTGCCCCCGCGGCTGGTGGGTATGCGTAACAGCATTTCCCTGACGTTAAAAAAAAGGCTTATACTTAACAGTGGGCGTCTAACGGCTGATATGATGATGAAGTCCGTGGTGAACCTTGATTTTGTAAAACATCTAGCAATATACATCAGCACGTGTTATCGTGTTAAATAATGGTTTTTAAACTACAAAAATTTAAAATTATTAAGTTACTTTTTTTTTAGCATTAACAATGTAAATTTTTACAATGTGAAATTAAAACGTACTCAAAGAAATATGGACTGGACCCCGCACCGCAGGTGTTTATTAGGTATGACATAGCATCACACGTAAGAGTACTGATAAAAAAAAAACTAATCATGTTGCTAGCGGAAAAGATAGAAAATCTACAATTTTTATTATTATTAATCGTCAAAATTATGGCAATCATAAAGTTGTTATATTATTTTACAGCTAAAACATATTACATAAGGATCGTACTAAATCTTATATATAAAAATGAATTGCTGTTCGTTAGTCTCGCTAAAACTCGAGAACGGCTGAACCGATTTGAATAATTTTAGTCTTGAAATTTTTGTGAAAGTCCAGGGAAGGTTTAAAAGATCAGAAAATAAAAAAAGAACGGGCAGGACAACGTTTGCCGGGTCTGCTAGTTCTTTCATATAAAATCTTTGCTGTTCGTTAGTCTCGCTAAAACTCGAGAACGGCTGAACCGAATTGACTAATTTTAGTCTCGAAACATTTGTGGAAGTCCAGAAAAGGTTTTAAGGGTGAGAAAATAAGGAAAAATTGCGTAAACAGCCGGCAGAGCAAAATCTGCCGGGTCCGCTAGTAGGATATATAAAATCAAATCAAATCAAACATTTATTTGCTAGAATACACAAAAGTATGCAAGTAACAAACTGCAGGTCTTAAAAATACGATGATGCTGTATTCAGCCTGCATGCAGGCGTGCAAAAAATTGAAAGTAGGTAGGTATATCTTACTTTTACTTTTATCTGGCTTCATCATCGGAACTAAATGCAGAGAATTCTAATTGTGGTGTAAAACTACATAGTTCTTGTCTCTGACCCCCGATGTTACGGGATCTACTCTATAAGCCGATGTGCATTATTCGAATGTAGCTACTATATTTTATTATATAATTTATTAACTTAACGAACAGAGAGCGATATTTTTTTGTAATTTGTATTGAGATCTCCAACCATATCTCGATATGGCTCTCCTTAATACAGATGTTTGGCGGAACGATGTAGATATTTCTAAGGATGATAGAGGATACCCATGCAACAATTTTAAGACTTATACTTTATTGGAAAAGTGTGATCGTTTTTACGTTATTGCCAAAAAGGTTTTTTTGACGTGACAACGTCTTATAAATTGGTTTGCCGGGTGACACTTCAAGAAACTGCGTTACGCTCCGCTCACGTTCCGCGCTCACAATGAGAGCGAGTGAGAGGCACGCGTCCCTTCGACTCGGGCATGGATAGCCCGCCTAAGAGCGAGTGAGACAGACATAAAAAGTGAAAGGCACGCGTCCCTTCCACTCGAGCACAGTTAACCCGCCTAAGAGCGAGAGAGACAGAGCGAGAGAGAGAGAGTGAGAGAGATAGGCATACACACCGGTTCATGTTATACGAATGAATATTCACATTAAAATTATTTTACCACTCAAAGTCGTTGTCACGTAAAACTTTCGCCCGTATACCGACTTTACAGGCAACCAATTTTTTTCGGGTACGCATCTCTAACTGGTCCTTGAAATATCTACATCATTCCGCCAAACATTCTGTATAAGCGTGGCTCTCCTTAGAGTACTTTACCTCAGGCGTACTTAGGAAGTTGATCGTTCGGCTTTAACTTTTAAATATAACGACTCGTCATGTACAGGCATAGGCCGTGCTACCAGACATTTTGTTTTTAGCTTGTTTGCTATTAACATTCCATGACCAGAACACCCGCGCCTTCCTCTCTTATTCCCGGGTCACATAACACGCGCGGCCATTTTATGCTGCGCTCGACACTTATCGCTATGTTATTGTTTGTGCGTTGAAATGTTTATCACTCACGACTAGAAATGGGCAGCGGGTATACCCAGTGGATATTTACCCGGGTATTTTCCCAAATGGGTAAATATTGGTTACATTTTCGGGTAATTAATTTCCCAAATGGTGGGTAAAATCAAACGTATGATGTCATAGAAAAAAATGGTAATCATAAGAACTTCACTTTTTGGATTTCGACGAATTTTTTGAAATCTAAGATTGCTGCTTACTTTTTTGTTTGGGGGCCGGGCTGATTTTAATGAAACTTCGTTTCTGCATCTATTTTTACCAAAAAAATTATCATGCAATTTTAATAATTAAAAAAAAAAACGGCGGCTAGCTTTTTTGTGTGTGGACCGATATTCACGAAACCTATTTTCTGAGGCTATTTTTACAAGAAAATTACTATGCAGTGAGAAAAATCTCAAAAATCCAAGACGGCAGCTAACTTTGTTATTTGTGGGCCGTTTTTGATGAAACCCAGTTTCTGAGACTAATTAGACCAAAAACCTCATGTTATTTATTTCAATGTTTTCGAAATAGACTAAATTTCGACTGCGAGTGTCATGGCATCATAGACTGACAGCGGGACTCAACGGTCTGAATCGCTCTGACCGTGCTGACATGACAAAGATTCCTACATCCGAACCTATGGACAAACGCTTCGGTAGTAGTTCGTTTGATTCGTCTAGCTAGAGAGTGTTAGTGTTAATCTGCTTAGCTTTTAAATATTCCGCTTACGTTTTCTCCTCTGTGTAAAAGCTACCTACGTGACATTGGCGAAATTTAGTGAAATACCACCGGCACAACACTAAATTGTCGTCATTAATTAAAAAAAAAAGAAGAAGAAGAACTATGGACCAAAACGCTTCGAGAGTAGTTCATTTGATTGGTCTAGTTAGAGAGTGTCCCCTCTTGCGCTATCAAGAGCAATTTAGTATGATGTCGCTAAATTGCAACGACCACTTCATTGCATAGGCAAAAACGCACATTATCATTATATATACACAAACTCGCGTGCTTTACTTGCGGTTATGAGTAAGTGCATTCAGGTTAAACATTCAACTTTTCTAGCCTCTAAGTATGTGTAAACTTGCAGGCGAAGGCTATATCTATTATTATCGCTTAGCGTCAATTTACTTGAGAGATAATAATAACATTCGGTATGAGATTCTTAGAAGTTTGGTTGACACATATGTCATTTAAAACACTTGGAAAAAGCTAGTGTGTGACAAAACTTAACATGCAAGCTGAAATGCCATTTGACCAGTGTTTTTTATTACATCAACTCGATACCGGAAGTTTCCAAAATATTATTGATTAATTGTTAGACCTAATCTGCATATTTGATACCGAGGAATGACGTAGAAATACCGTTAGATAATACTTATAATTACTTTGCCTGGATTAAACTGACCTAGGCAATGACCTACCTAATCAGTCCATGGTTATCTACATCAAATCATACAGTCCACTTTATTACAATCAATTGCACATCCCAGGGTTACCAAAACCAGGTTTGAAAATCATTTAATAAATGAGCAAAAAGTTTACTATCTGATTTTACAAATTACTTTCTTTGCTGTGCTTTGGTTCCAAATAGGTAATTCGCTCCACCTTCCCGTTTCTTTCTCCTAGCCATAGATACTTCCAGGCCGTCTGTTTAAGCTGGTGCGAAGGACACGGAGAGTATGCGTTGAGCGAACCCCTGGCTCACCGCTTATAGCGGGCTAAACAGCTATCTTTCGCAAAAAGAAGTTTGACAGAGGCACAGACGCAACAGGAGTCATCAACTTATAAAAGCTGTCTTCAACTTAAAAAGATCCGAAACATAAACTTCCTAAAACTAGTCGAATTCTCACAATCCTCAAGATAAGTTAGGTTATTGAGATGCTTAACGTGCTTTATCCGCCTACGATCAGTCACAAAACTTTCAATAATTGGGTATCAGATAGACGCACACTTACACAACACCATTAAAATTGTCCACAGACGAATCTCTCATGGAACGACAACAGCACTATTACATTCTACAACGAGCGCTGGTGGCACTTCGAGCCGGAGATGTCCAATGGCAGCCTCTCCGATGACGTCACCTCCATCAACCCTATCATAGCGGTGAGTATTTGTCCTTGCCATCTATGAAGTTTATTCATTTATTTAGGCAGTGCGAAACAGGATGGCCCGACTAAGTTATTAATGTCTTTATTAATGGTGACAAGTTAAGGTCATAAAGATTATGCGGAGTTAAAATTATAACCTTTTTCCCCCCAGACAGTGGCATACACGATGCGCAGACAGAACCCTCTACTCAACATCTTCGTGGACGGCTTCCTGCGCTTGTACCACCAGAACATGTTCCTCACCGCCAACGTGTCTGCGTGGCTGTTCGACGGCATCGACGACCCCGTCATCGACGTCGCCGAGAACTTCCCCAACCTGCCCATCAACATACCTTTTGACAAGTTCGGCTGGTTCTACACGGTGAGTGGGAAACTTTTTGTGTTATAATAAGTGTCTTCAGGAATATCTTGAGATCGGACTACGTAGTTCTGCCAGGTATGTTATAACAAATGATATATAATCGTGTGGTAGGTCTTTAAGTTTTGTTTTCCAGGTATTTCAGGATACCAAGGGCCTCGCTTATGGTACCGCCAAAAGTCGCAAAAGGCAGAAAAAGCATAGTCAGCAAAGTTAGTCTTCTGGACAATCAATACCCTAAGTAGGTCCCTAAATTATTATTACATTGTGCGCTTAAGAACAGGTTTCTCAAGATATCAGACTCACCGCTTATTGCACCGCCTAAAATTGTCATAAAAAGGAAACAAAACTTTTGAATTTTGATAGCTCTAAAAAACCTGAAAAAAGTCTTCTGGAGTGGACTCTTTCACACTGCCGTCAATCTACTAAGCTACTTTCCCAACGTCTTCGTGGACGGCTTCTTGCGGCTGTACCACCAGAACGTGTTCCTCACAGCCAACGTGTCCGCGTGGCTGTTTAACGGCATCGAGGACCCCGTCATCGATGTCGCTGAGAACTTCCCCAACCTGCCCATCAAGTACACTTAATGTGTAAAGTTGGTGTGGCTAGGGATATTTGCTCTAGTGGTATTTCTATTATTAAGAATGAAACACTCATCTTGCAACGAATGGTTCTTTCATCCTCGGTAATAAGGTGATTACATAATTTATTTCGATAAACTCATCATGGCGTGCTTAGCTCCTTGCGGTCTAAAGTCATGCATGGATCTCCGCAAAGTAACGCCTGATTCCATCATCTGTATCCTTGCGATCTGTCAATAGACTACCCCGACGGTCAATGTCATGCTAGTGTAGCCCGTAGTTTAGTAGTGCTGTAAGGTGTTGACTTGATTTTCGAATCGCTTCCATTATGAACAAGGTACTGTCCTGTTGTGATTTGTGAATTGGCAGGAGCTTCCAACAGGCTACACGGCTGTAAAGCAGCGAGATCTCTATTCAGAGTGTGACTGTACAAGAAAAATTTCGATAAAACTGTGGGTGATTCGATCCTTTGGTGCATCAAAATGTGTGATTTTGTCATGTCTATAAATGTGAAGTTACTGTCGATTAGTCTGTTTGTATCAGAGCCTTTCAATCCTTTTTTCCAACCAACCGCTGCATAACGGGTTTCACTGCTACAAATCGTGTTATGTCTGCTTCGCATGGTCAAGGTCATATTACGGTAGGCTTAACATTCGTTGAGGCCCTAGCCATTCCCTTGAAATAAAACTAACGTTGTATTTAGAACACTAGCTATTCTCATTTACCTTCTGTAAATATGCATATAAATTGATATCAATTTGTGCTTTAATGGAAACTTGTTACCGGTGAACATTCAACATCTAGAATACACAATTACTCATCTCACAATGGCTGATGATTGTTTTAAATTCTAGATAGCTCGGGAGAGATATGGAGATTATAGAGATTATGGAAAGTAAACATATTTGACATTTGTTACTATTGTGTTAACAAGGACAAAGACGACGTGTGCATGATGTTTACATAGCCGTTATTTCATAGTAAAGAATATGGTAGGTATAGTAGATATATGATTTTAAACTTTCGCGTTGCATTTTACAAGTACCTAAATACTCATTAAAAAGTTCGCGTTTAGACCCGATAACCAATAGATATAGGAGATATCCGTCTAACTAATTCGACGAATAAACCTTTGTTGCAACAACCTCGCAAAAGCAATTTTACGTAGATGTGTAAAGACGATCTTGTAGCTTAGAGATCTCTTTCTGTTGTCACAACCTTTAGGTAGACAAAAAATTAAAATTTACACAGGTAACATTCAGCCAATTATTTTTAACTTCAAAACTGTGTTTTGAGAGAGTGTTTCTACTTTTTTATAAAACGAGGGGATTTATAAACTTTTGAATTATTCTATGGTTACAATATTTTAAGCACTGGGCCCACTTAATATACTTACATAGTGTAAAACAGATGTCCCATTGTGTAACTTATCTTTACAGGCTACTAAAACATCATGTCTTCACCTTTCAGTTCCTATGAACATGAAACATAATACGTCATATACTTGTACGTGCAAGCAACAAAACATATAATAGTTTTGTGATTCGCGCTCAAATTTACACTTTGAAGTCACCACTGTAAAGTTATTTTTGAACTTATTGAATGTTGTATATAGATGACCTGATGATAAACCAGCCAAAGTTCACTGTGGTGACACATATTGGTCGCATTGTGTTGTTTATCGTTTATGTAGATTTGTCATCGTTTGCGGGAAGCCATTTTAATAAAAATTACTTATATAAATTGCATATTTGACTGCCTCGTTGGTGTAGTGGCAAAGTTTCTGCCTTACATCCGAGAGGTCCTGGGTTCGAATCCCAGGTCGAGCCAAATTTGTTTCTGAGATTTTCTGTCATGAATTTTTCGATAACTGCTCGGAGTCGGGAAGTTGGCGGTGTTACACCCCCGTGCCTCGGAAAGCACGTTAAGCCGTTGGTCCTGAGCCTGATCTCTCTCCGGTCATGTCGGATTGCCGTCTTACCGAACTTTGAGAGTCATGGAACAGTGTGTGCACCTGTGTATTGCTCTTACACTTGTTTACTATAATAACTCCTTCGTAGTTTGCTGATCTCTGTTGAGATTGGCCGCCGTGGTCGAAATCGGCCAGGAGGACTAGCGGTGTTACACCCCCGTGCCTCGGAAAGCACGTTAAGCCGTTGGTTCTGAGCCTGATCTCTCTCTGGTCATGTCGGATTGCCGTCTCACCGAACTTTGAGAGTGATGGGACAGTGAGTGCACCCGTGTATTGCGCTTACACTTGTGCACTATAATATCTCCTGCGTAGTTGGCTGATCTCTGTTGAGATTGGCCGCCGTGCTCGAAATCGGCTAGGACGACCATTATGACTTCAAGAAACAAGTGCCCGTTTTGGCGGTTGCGATGCAGTTAAAAACTATTGTCTTGTGTCTGAAGGGAAATTCCTTCTTCATCTATAACCAAAGGGACTTAGTGCTTGTTTATATATGACGTGCAGGCGCGAAATATCAAACACTAGCTGTGCCCGCGACTTCGTCCGCGTGGAATATTTATTTTGCGCAACCTTTTTTTTTTTTGCAAATTATTTTTTTTGTTATTATTTTAGACAATTTATTTTTTAAGTTTTTAAAAGAACATAATTAGCTTAAAGTACTTTTGCGTTAATTATTTTTCTAGTTTCATTTTCTTGTGTCAGAAGAACATATCAGTTTTGTCCGCAACGCGTTTGTAGGTCTGATCTTAACAACGCGACATATGTGTGAAAAGCAGTCTTGACGTTAATTAATTCCTATGTGTTTAAATGTTTGCCTCTGTGATTTATTAATTGTAACGGTGAAAGATAGCATAAAAGGAAATATAATTATTTTAAAATTAAAAGGTAAATAATTTGTAATCATTGAGGTGCGAGGTAAAAGCACTGTTTGACCAACTGCTAAACCAGTCTAAACTATTGCAACCATCACGTTACATTTTGCGAAGAAATTAGATTTGAAGTCGGGTCCCGGTGGTTTAAGATTTCTAAGTAAAATTATTGGTGCACCTATTTTCAACTTGAGGGAATAATGGGGGAAGGACACTTGTGTTCAAATAATTATTTTTTTAATTTCGTCTACGCTACAGTTTCTCACTCCAAATATTGCACTTTGACACATCCATTGATGATCTTTTTTTTCTATTTTGCATATTTTAGGGTGAACTCTCGATATAAAGTCCTTAATGTTACTCACTCTTAATCCTTCCCGTCTCCTATTAAAAGTAACTTTGAAGGAAAAGTTATACAACCTCCCTACCACTGCCTCGTTGGTGTAGTGGCAAAGTTTCTGCCTAACATCCAAGAGGTCCTGGGTTCGAATCCCAGGTCGAGCAAAAAATGTTTCTGAGATTTTCTGTCATAAATCTCTCAAAAACAGCTCGGAGTCGAGAAGTTGGCGGTGTTACACCCACGTGCCTCGGTTCGCACGTTAAGCCGTTGGTCATGCGCCTGATCTCTCTCCGATCATGTCGGATTGCCGTCTCACCGAACTTTGAGAGTGATGGAACAGTGCAGTTTGAGAGTGCACTTGTGTATTGTGCTCACACTTGTGCACTATAATATCTCCTGCGTAGTTGGCTGATTTCTGTTGAGATTGGCCGCCGTGGTATATAATCGGCCTGGAGGATTATTTCTACCTCCCCCGAAATGTGCTCTCATATTTGTAGTTAATTTTAAGATGTTTACAAACTTCCATATTGGGGTATTTTAAGGCAAGACTTTACAATGTCTGCCCCTTACTATTACTGGTACAGTTTTTCGAAAGTCCCCCGCAAACGTAACAGTAATTTTATGATGATGATTTTATCACAGCTTCTTATATCTCTAAGAGTCCTATCTAGACCCTCTATGGATCATGGAACATTCGTCCCAGATTATTAAACGCGGTCACCTGGTCATTCATCGTATCAGCCTATTATAGTCCACTGCTGGACTATAACAGCCTGCTGACTGCCTTCCCCAAGGACCGCCACAGCGCCCGATCTCCCGCTCTTTGCATCCAGTCACTACCAGCTGCCTTCTTCAGGTCTCTGTCCATCTAACCGGGGGGCGTCCCACAATACGTTTACCTAAGAGTGGTCTCCATTCAAGAACCTTCCTGCTCCACCTCTCGTCGGTTCTGCGACAGACATGGCCAGCGCACTGCCACTTTAGCTTGCTACATTTTTGGACAACATATGTTACCTTAGCCTTATGTCGTATGACCTCGTTCCGGATTTTATCCCTTAATGAGATACCCAACCTAGACCATTCCATAGCACGCTGAGTGACGTGTAGTCGGTGAGCCAGCTTGACTGTCATGTTCCACGTTTCAGCTCCGTGGTTTAAGACAGTAAAGACGCATTGGTTAAACAACTGGCTTTTTAGGCACTGCGGCAGGGTTGACGTGAAGATATGACGCACCTGGTCATTAATTAAATCTAATTTTGCTACACCCCCCTCTCCGCGTCGCTCGCAAGTAACGCCTCTCTTCCTTGCAGCGTCATGTTTTGCATATCATGCGGCGCGGGTGAATTTTATATTGGTGTTATTTTAAAATTGTAATATCTTCTAAGATATTCATTGAAATTAAGTGATGTCAAGGACAATTTTGTTCACAACTAAATACTCTTAATCAACAACACATTTATTTGGATAAAGATTAATATTATTACGTTGATTCAACTCTTAACAAATAATGCATTAATTTTGGCCAAATATGATTACCACAAAAACGGTTCTAGTAACTTGATCTTAAAAGATAGACATATACTGTCGCAGGCATTTTTTTAGATCATTTTAAGAGGAATAATTCTTTCATACAAATATTTTTGGTATCTTGAACCGTTTTCGCAGCGTTCGCAACGGAAGCCCTCAAGGATGAATAATTTTCCCCGTTTTTTCCACATTTTCCATGATTTTTTCGCTTCTAATAGTTGCAGCGTGATGTTATATAAATAAATTAATAAATAAATCAATTCAATTCTGCTGGTTCAATTCGAACCAGCAGTTCCTGAGATTAGCGCGTTCAAACAAACAAACAAACAAACAAACAAACTCGTCCGCTTTATAATATTAGTGTAGATATGACGTGAAATACAAGTGTTCACAAACGAAACGCGCGTGCGGTCTTAGTATCGAGCTGCGCCTGCGCATAAGTATGAACAAGCACTTCGACCTTTTTCGGGCGTACTCCTTAATGTTTCTGTCGTATTTTTGGGTCTAGTCACCTCGGCAGCTGCCACAGTCCAGCTTGTGAGAGTGACAGGGAGGGATATAAGAGATAGTTGATGGAATCAGGCGTTACTTTGCGGAATTCCATGACTTAGCTGAAAAGTGACAGTGGAAATTTGGAGCAAAATAATACTCTTTTCAGCTTTAGACAGGGAGGTATGACATGAACGGTGACAACATCCAAAATTACAGATAACGGCTTAGAGAGTAAGAACTCTGTTAAAGATGCCTGAAAACTTAAGCTTTTAAAAAGACATCAATTGTCTAAATATATCAAACTCAAAGGTGACTGACTGACTGACATATTGATCTATCAACGCACAGCCCAAACCACTGGAAGGGTCGGGCTGAAATTTGGCATGCAAGTAGATGTTATGACGTAGGCATCCGCTAAGAAGGGTTTTGATAAATTCTACACTGACGACGATAAAATAGGGGTTGAAAATTTGTATGAAACTCAGTGGCAAAAAAATTAAGTCAACGAGGACGAAGTCTAGTGTCAAATACTTATGTCATAACATATAACCCGGTAACCCGATGACATTGGCGGGTAATTTGGTGCGAAAGTTACCGCACGTGCCGCGGTTACTCAACCGCGTTATGAGTTCGTTGGAATACTTTCTTACCATCATCGCTTAATTGACTACTTAAAATGTAACATAACATTGACGACCACTTTGGTGTAATGGTAAAGAAGTTGGCTATTAACCAAGAGGTCGCGGGTTCGATCCCCGCATTGTACAAACACTGTCACTCAAATTGCGAGCAACAAGATGACAGATGAGATTATCGGGTTCTTATTGTCAGGTTTATATATTTTTTTTTAAAGATCCTTGTCTCGTCTCGTCTCGCCTGCTTCGAGTCCGGGCTTTTACTATCCCAGAGTAGTGAATATTATCTTCCATAGATACTAATCTTAGTTAAGACTAGCGGCCCGCCACGGCTACACACGGGAGGACAAAATTTTCACGCGGAACCCTTTTTATTCTAATCCATACTAATATTATAAATGCGAAAGTAACTCTGTCTGTCTGTTACTCAATCACGCCTAAACTACTAAACCAATTTACGTGAAATTTGGTGGAGATATTATGATACCCGAGAGAGGACAAAGGCTACTTTTTACCGCGGGAAAATGATGCATTCACATGGGAAAATTCAAGTGGGCCGATCGCTTTTACGCCTAAACTATGAACATATTTAAATGAAATTTGGTAAGAAGATAGTTTGATACTTAAGAAAGGACATGAGTTAGTTTTGACCGCGGGAAAACAACGCATTTCCATGGGAAAAAATACTTTCCGGGGAATCTGATCTCGTTCACTCCTAAATTACCAAAGATTTGAATTATATTTGGATAAAATTGATATTACGGGAAAACAACGCCTTCGAAAAAAACTACCTAATGCGGACGAAGTCGTGTGTATATTGTTTATTTAATACTAGCTTTTGTATTAAATATAGCCAATGTTCATTAGGGATAATGTAGGATTCTGATGGTCAAATATTTTTTAAATCGGTTCAGTAGTTTCGGAGCCACAAATTAAATCTTTCCTCTTTATAATATAGTGTAGATGTTAAAAAGACTTCGTAAACTTGGAAAACATGAGAATCGAAATATAGATCGTCTGACCCAATATCTACGGACTGCAATCGCTGCGCTATTGAATAACATGTTGTAGTTATAATTGATTGCATCGGCGCGTTACGCGAATTCCTTTATGGATCAGGTGCGCAGGCGGCTGCTTTCCATTCGTTCGTTATGTAACTGTTTTTCACTACATTTTCTTTACTCTGTGTCTATTGATGTTATTATTACTAGAATTGCTTGTTAATTTTGTTAATTGCGTTGACGACCACTTTAGTGTAATGGTCAAAAAGTTGACTATTAACCAAGAGGTCGCGGATTTGATTCCCGCACTGTACAAATATAAGTGTGCATGAGCATGTCTGTTTGTACTGGTCTGGGTGTTATATGTATTTATTTAAGTTTATTTGTAATCAGGGGCGCGCATTGAATTTTTATTTAAGTAAGCACATACAAATTTTGAGTAACAGCTCTGGGAAATGACGGCGTAACATCATCAAAACAAAAAATGACTTACCAAGTTTTCTTGATCTGTGCAATTTATGTTCTTTAATTGATGATTTTATTTACCACCACAGGCATCAAGGAAATGAATGAATAAATACATAATGACATATCATTTAACTGATACCCATAGCGGCTTTGAGAAAAGTCGTTGATAATTGTTATTTTGTGCGCGTAACTAGACAAACAAGACAAACACTAGAATTGCCATCACAAACGGTACAATGCAGTTTCTCCATCGTTTCGAATGCAAAACAAAACTTAGAAACACTTTCCTACACTTGGAAAGCACCTAATAACCGAATCTTTAGTAAATTACAATATTCTAAACACTCGCGAAGATGAAGTCGAAAGCAACTACATAGAAAAACAATGGCCGGCGAAAAATTTATTTAAAAACAATTTTTGCATTACTTTTAAACAAAAAATCATACTAGCGCAACTTAATTACACAAGAAAATGCTTAGGATTTTAATTATAAAATTATCATTTATTTTGTTCATAGAAATAAATCATTTGTGAAGTTATATTTCATAAAAGTAAGAAAATTCTAGGCGTAGGAAACAGCTGCAGTCGTGCCATCTAGTATCGGGTAGCTACTATTATAGGGTTGTAACTATTAGCTCAATTACCCGAGACTAGATGGCGGTTTTGATTAGATTTCGAAGTATTCTACGTCACTGCACGAGTAGGACAAAAATACTTCTCAATAGTGAACTGACAGAGAAAGAGGATAGTATGCATGCCTACTTTAGGTGTATAAAATGCGTATGTCACCTGTCACCTTGAGTTATATGAACAATGTGTCATTTTTAATTTGTTCGGGTTTTTAATTTGTATGTGTGTTGTTGTAAGTATGAGACGGGATTTCTAATGTGTGTGTGTATCTAGCAAGCAATCACTCGGCAGCCTACTGCCAGATTATTTTCGGTTTTACTTGAGCGCGTGGTACTAATGCGTGTAAATTGACGAGTTTTTCACATATGTACATAAAAATGGTTTTGTTTTGTAGCTTTGATTATGAAGCTATATTGTAATATAAAATGGGCATAATGATGAGGTAGGCACTGCTTAACTGCCTGTATGTTCTGGTCTGGGTGTTACATGTATTTATTTAAGTTTATTTTGTAATACCACTGTTGATTCGGATATCTGTAACACAAGTGCTTTAGCTACTTACCACGGAGTCAGATCAATGTATGTGATGTTGTTATTATAATGATTCAAGTGTTTTAAAAAAGCAAGTAATTAGTAATAACTTTTCGGATAACGAGGATTTTTCTACTTGTCCGTCATGAAAATCTGCATGAGCCTTATTTCTACACGTCATGTTTGTTTGGAATTTTCATAACAGTCCTACAACCGAATAAAACCACGAATCTGTTGCTAATACTTTACTTATTCATTGGGAAATATCGTAAAATCTGTTGAATGATTGATTATATTTTACATTTCATGCCTGAAAAATTTGTGTTACTATCGTGAATCACGCACATAATATTGCCTCACCTTTTACAATGCCACATCCTACTACTATTATAAAGGCGAAAGTTTGTAAGTATGGATGTATGGATGTATGGATGTTTGTTACTCTTTCACGTAAAAACTACTGCATGGATTAGAATGAAACTTTACCACAATATAGCTTATACATCAGAATAACATATAGGCTACAATTCATAAAGAATTTTTAAGATAAAGGCTTTCCACGCGGACGAAGTCGCGGGCGGCCACTAGTTCTACATAATTTAACATATTTTCGTATGTGCTGTGAAGGTATTACTTCTCGCTAGTTTCGAAGTAACCTATCGTGTAAAAATATCTCCATCGTACATGTTGTTAAGTCAAACACATATTTCTTGTTTTGCTCAAGTTCTGATCTAAATCCAAAAATTGTCAAGGAAATATTCTATACCAATATTATGTCCTACAAGCTCACACCTTTTGTACATTCAAACATATTTTTATGTATATAATAAATTGTTAATTATTTTGTTAAGAAGGGCATTTTCCACTGTCGACAATCACTTTGGTGTAATGGTCAAGATGTTGACTATAACCAAGGATGTCGCAGGTTCGATCCCCGCCCTGTACAAACATTTGTGTGCATGAACATGTCTGTTTGTACTGGTCTGGGTGTTATATGTATTTATTGAGGTTTATTTGTAATACCATTGTTGATTCTGATATCTGTAACACAAGTGCTTATGCAACTAACCACGGAGTCAGATCAATCAGTATGTCAAAAATCAGTATGTGAAGTTGTTGTATATTTATTTTATTTTATTTATAAATTATTGTGGACAACCCATAACACTAAGGGGTATGTAATATAGATGTAGGCCGATTCTCAGACCTAGGTACTCAATATGCTCACAAAATTTAATGAGAATCGGACAAGCCGTTTCGGAGGAGTACGGGAACGAACATTGTGACACGAAAATTTTATATACGAGTATAAGATCACATGATCTTATATAACGCCATTGGACATCAATGGCGTTAAGCTCACACCTTTTGTGCATTCAAACATATTTTTATGTCATGTCATTTTGACGACCGTTTGGTGCATTGGTCTACGTCGGACTCCTAAACCAAGAGTCGCAGGTTCGATCCCGCACAGTACAAGCATATGTGTGCATGAACATGTGTGTTTGTACTGGTCTAGGTGTTTTCTACGGATAATATGTATTAATATACAAAAAAAAGTATTTATGTATGTTTATCCGTTGTCTAGTACCCATAACACAACCCTCGTAGCTTAATTTGGGACTAGAGAATTGGTGTGATTATTGTAAAATATTTATTTATTTATATAACAAACTGTTTTGTTAAGAAGGAAATAAGTCACTGTTTGATCCTGACCTTACAGCACATTTATTTGGTTAATCCCCGTGTTTTTATCACTTTGTTATTAATACTTTTAAATTAGTGAGGTGCGTAGACTTATCTAATCGGTCACGCCACACGACACGCGGATATTAAAAAAAAGGTATCTTGATTCGCCAGCAAATTAACATTCTATAACTACTTAGACAAATATATGTACCTACTTTATTAGAATTTAATTTAATATGAACCTCGTACTAACATCGGACGCTGCACAGTTCTTCGTTACTCCCAAAACATGCCTGAAATCATGAAAAGAAAGGAAATTAATATGACTGAGAAAGAACCTTCGAAAATAAGACGAACACACGTGTTTTAATAATGGAAAGGAGGAGACACAGTGGTTTAAATCCTGAAAAAATATGTCTTGAATAGTATTTGGGCAGCTATTTAATTTTTTTTTAACAAATAAAAGATTTTGTTTTTATTATAAGCTTTTTTTATTTTACAATTAGGATAAGAGTGAGGTTCAACTATCTTATATTGGAATTTATTTTACTTCAAAGATCCGAATTGCAAACTGTTCTGGCACTAAATAAGTGTATATAAATTTGATGTACCTGTATCAAATTTGTTTAGCCCTGGTAAGCAGATGTTGCCATGTAAACGCCAGTTTGCGCCCGTAGCGCCCTCATTTATTTTCAACACTTCATAGTCAGGCTGTAGTTGTTTTCTTTTTTATATAAATCCTGATCAATAGGCTAGATGACACCACCAATCGTTGATATACTTTTTATTATATGTCAAAACGTTCTGCCTCCATAGATTTTGTATGGGAATGCATGAACGTGACGTCACGGTCATGTATCAGAAATCGGATTCAAATGACCGAATATTTATTAAATTTTGTGTGTTTAACAATTGGTTTCTACAGCTTTTTGGAAATATATTGGTTGTATTAACTTCATAGGGGCTATGTTTTTTAAACGCCATGGTCTTGAAAATATTTAAGATAGGTGTCATCATGACTATTGCGTGCCTTGTGGGTAACTTACATAGTAGTCCTGTTGTCCAGAACCAATTAGGAACAACATTTTCGACTTCCTTTCTTTTCCTTAGCAAAACTCATATTTTTTTTTCTATTTTTTCCAGCGAAACGGCTCAATAGACTTCGACGGCGCGTTCCACATGAACACAGGAGCGTCAGACTTTTCCCAACTCGGCAATATTGAGATGTGGCGATACAGCAACCGCACGATGTACCGCGACGAGTGCGGCGTGGTGCAGGGTTCCACGGGCGAGCTGTGGGCGCCCGAGTTGGGCCAACAGGAGGTCTACGTCTTTGCATCTGATATTTGCACGTGAGTCATTAGAAGTGCCCACCTCATACATTTTGAAAAAAGGTTTTGACTTTTAAGTTGTCGCAATTTCGCCAAGATCCTCGCATCTGGCTATTGACAGCAGTAAAGAACGAGTGTCTCGTGCCATAAGCTGTTATGGTTGTGTCATACGAATGGACAGAAAGATAGTCTCATCGTGCTGTCATCACTCAACGCCGACTTTTCACAAAGCAAGTCTTTGCTGTCATCCAAAATTCAGCATATCTCATCAGGGTTCAATCTGCTGCATGATCCTGCACGACGGTAAGACCGTCGTTGTCTCTATCCTCTTCACTCCATCCTGGTTCATGGGCCATCGGTTCTTCTCATCTATATTCTGAGGTAGGTACCTAGAAAGAGATCGACCAGCTAGCTAGTAAGTGCAGTCTCTCCTAGCTGACGAACGAAGAGTTGTGGCGATACAGCAACCGCACGATGTACCGCGGCGAGTGTGGCGTGGTGCAGGGCTCCATGGGAGAGCTGTGGGCGCCCGAGCTGGGCCAGCTGGAGGTCTACGTCTTCGCATCTGATATTTGCACGTGAGTCATTAGAATTGCCTACCTCATACTTTTTGAAAGTAGTTTTGACTTATATATAAGTTGTCGCAATTTCGCCAAGCTTCCAGCACATAGCTATTAACAGTAGAATAGGTCTTCGCATCTGATATTTGCACGTTACCATAATATGTTGTCTACTGCTAAATATAGGTTTCAGATTAATCTTTAGTCTTTAAACTATCACTGGCAAGTCATCAAGTATTGAGCTGTCTCCAGCATCCAGCAACTACAAGCAGTCTTCGACAAATCATCTGGTCTAATGATTTTAAATGACACGTGATAACGAGAGTCGTAAATAGCTATCCCATACTGTCTAATAGCTGGTTTTAGCTGCAGCCATTTTACCAGTCTACTCACATCTGGCTATTGCCAGAAGCTTTCAGGCTTTGTCTAAAAATGCTAGCCAATGGGGATCGTAAGTAAGATAGTATCATCTCTTATGCTAGCATCTTTGTGTCCATCGCTGAACGCAGAGGCTTTCCTAAACGAATGTCATCACATTCATCGCACCGCACTGAGGAGATGTTAAATCTGATCTCCTATCAAGTTTTCTTTTCAATCCACCATTGACGTCCTCTCCAACTAAACTACATCCAAATTTTTTGCTTGTAAGTGGTACGTAAGATAGTCGTATACTTATTGCTGGATCAAATTATAGACGTCCTATCCAAGATTTAGTATCTTGTCGAGTCTTCGATAACTTTCAGAACTGAGGATCTTCAGAACGTGGTCTGAATATCGGGAGATAACTGATCCACCAGTTATCAGTTACTTTTGAAAACTGTCTGTTCATTCGTTTTACTTTTTATTGAGCGAATAATTTATTCTAATTGTAGACTCACCAGTAACTAAAATATTGATTCTGTAATGTTCTAGGCACACAAACTAATCTCTAGATAAGATACTCAAATATTATTCGGGGGACTATTTTATGGTGTCTGTTATCTATGGTTCCGCGTTGAGGCAGTTGTTTGAAATCGAAGGTCGTACAGTGCCTGCTATTTTATGATCGATACAGCCCAGGGGTACTCACAATCACCAATATTCCGAAACGTCATGTGGAAATTTTTGATTATGACTAGTGTTTGCGTAAATAAAAGACGACAATATAAATATCTTATAATAAAACTCTATACCCATTTACTGATAATTGTAACTAGCCTATTTCGGCTTATATGTAATTGTCTTTAATCCGGTATCAGTGACTTTAATTTCCATCTTTTTTAGGGTTCTGTAGTAGACATATAGTTTTGCCATGTCCGTGGTTATGCTCGGAGACTATAAGTTTGCAAAAAAATAATTTTCTCCCATTCAAGTAAGGGGTTATTTTTTTTTCTCCACTAACCCATTCTGTGTGGTTTCGTTGAATAGGTCTTTAAAAACATTATGAGGCTGTGAACACCGTTTCTAGTTTTAGGGATCCTTTTCGGAAATATTTGGTTTTCCAGTTAAATTTTTTGTAAGGGGTAAGTGTCCCTCCGCTCTATCTGCTAACCGGATATGTGTTGTATGATTAAAAAAAAAAATAACAGCAGTAGTATATATTTCAAAATTTAAAGAAAAACTATAAGAGCTAAGTAGTTAATAAAAACTAATTAGTTATAGGCGACCAACTTATAAATAGAACATGGATGGACGGACGTTTTAAGATATCTTTGAGTGTATACTGAAAGTTGGCATTCGCAACTACTACGGAACCCTACAATGCGCGCCCGACACGCACTTGACCGATTTTTTTATTAATGCATTCTTAGTTTTAAGATCAGATTTAATTTGAAAAAAAAATTAGATTAAGAAGGACTCGCAGTTCCGCTTCGGCTTTTATAGGCTTCTCAGTGTTGCTATGTCGGGGTTTCTAAAACTATTGTTTTTATTTCCCACCAGATACCTGACGCTGGGCAAAGACAAAGAGGTGACGGTGCAGGGCATAGAGGGCGTGCAGTACGCCGCCAACGACTCCGTCTTCGACAACGGCTACCGGTATCCTCACATGGTACGTTGTACAAATTAAGTGCTTCCTGCATTGATATGTGTAGCTAAGACATGTTAAATGCGCTATCTTTTTATTAATCTTACGGTTCCATAAAGTTTAAATATTAAAATACCAGATGAAATTCCATCTGGCGTTCTTCTGAGTTTTTGGTGAGTGACAAAGAACCACTATTTGAATAATTTGATGATGAATTTGAATGCTTATTATTAGAACGCAAATCACCTTCTACTATTTCATTACACCAAAAACCTCCTGACAAAACATCCCAAATAATAAAAAAACATATTGTGATCACATTTAGTTGAAATTTGGCTTAGACAGATAAGGGTAGAAGGGGATGACGATTTGATGAAATTAGGCGTTAATTTGCGGAAATCCATGACTAAAACTAAACAAGAGAATTATCTTGTTTTAAATTTCCACAGGAACCCAAATACAGTAGAAACAATGGAGTAAATGTTAGAAATATAGTAAGGTGCTCCGTACTGATCCGGACGATATTCCCGCGTACAACTCTATTTCTCGAGCATTGAAATGTGAACCATCTTCGCATTTAATGAGTTTGGTTAGGGCTTAGGTTAGGTTAGTTTTTAAGAAAGTATTTTTAGGAATTAACTAATTAGAAGAGTTTAACTAAAGTCCAGGCTGTATGGTATTAACCTTTGCCTTTCTCACACAAGCTAGTGGAAACAAGCGCACCAAAAAGAATAATCAATTTATAAGTATGTGTATTAATAATTAATAATATTTGAGCGATCGTAGGTGCGTGCTCTCCACATGGGAGTGCACGTGAATGTTGTTTTTGACAAACGCGTGGCATTTTGGAATGTTATTAACCTTTTATGACTGATCTTAGCTGATAAAATGTGATAGTGAAGGTCGTAATAACTATTATGTTTATCATTTACAGTGTCGATACCTAACCTGATAGGCAATTCATAAAAAATATGCAGTAGATACATTTTCTTCAAAACAATGCGCTTTTAAGATACATGGAATGCAGCGTGAACGGTATAAAACGTTAACGCGATTTTATATTTGGGTTATCAAATACAGACCATCGATAAAAGCGTTGCAATTTAGATTAAAAATCTTTTTATAACTATAAAATTATCTGGTGTCACTTAACACTGTAATAGCACGGACCTATAGTATGAGTATCTATATTACAATGAACTAAGACCAGCGGCATAATTTTTTTTAACTAAACTTGGCCTAAGTTTCAAATATTTCCAAATATATGGGAATTTCCTCAAAATTCAAATTCAAATATTTCCAGGTCGATTGGTTGTTAGCGGTAATTTTATCTAGGTCTTGATCGTTCCTATGACCTTTCTTAGATAGTCAGACCAGCTGCAGATGGTAGCCCTAAGCATCGCTCTTATGAAATGGTCTCCTATAGATGCGAAACTCAATGTTTCACCTTCTCAGGTATATATTTTTTTTATGGGATACGAGGCAAAGACTGAGTCTACGATGGAGCGAGCCCACCTAGAAGATGCCTGTTCACTCTAGCTTTGAAGATTTCTAGGTTGTAATTGCAGGGAAACACTGACGCAGACGGTAGTGAGTTCCACTTTTTTGCAGTGTGTAAAAAATGTAAATACAAAATGCAAATACTTCAGTATTTACATTTTAAAAATAGTATTTTAGCAATTTAATAATAGAAGAACAATATTTTTCAATTGAAATTATAAACATTTATGATTCTATAATTTTAATCATCCATTATAATTATTATTATTATATACTAACTCCAAAGAAATCATACAAATTTAATAATTTATTTCTGGGTCCAGAAGGTATTCAATAACTTTAATAGCATTTTTCAATGAGAAACTCGAATGAGAAATAATGACTGCAGTGTCGTGCCACCTGCAGGGCGGGTTTTAGCCCTTAAAGGATGTCTATAATTTCTTTTTATACCCAGGTGTGCTAATGCGAGAGCGTTGATCGTCTTCGCATGCTGCTCCGGCGCGCCTGGGTTTGTATCAGGACCTAGAGTACTCTCTTCTTTTTTCTTATTACTTTGCCATACGTCTGCGGGGGTTAGGTTGTTGGAAATAATCGTGAAAAATGGAAATACGATGGAGATTTCAGCAGATTTACTTGTTCTTCCAGCGATCACAGTTAAAAACGATAAACGAGCACACCCAAGCGCGAGAGAAAGGAAGTGCGACGGCTGTCAAAGATGACAGCTGACGTTGTCATAGTGACATCTTAATTTTTTTTATAACAAATTCAGGTTGTGTTTACAAACCAGAAACAATATTTCCAACATAGGTCTTTTAGGGATGGGTTCAAGTATTTTTTTTTCTCCTCCAGGCGTGCTACTGCGACGAGGTCCGCGACAGAGACTGCCTGCCGCCGGGCGCGCTCAACGTGTCGGCGTGTCGCTTCGGGGCGCCGGCGTTCGTGTCGCTGCCGCACTTCCTCAACGCCGACCCCTACTACCCGAGCAAGATCGACGGGCTGAACCCCACCGAGTGAGTGCAAACTTGTAAATCAGAAATTAAGAACACAGTTTTATGGTTAGTGAAATGGTTCAATCACGTTACCTGGACCAATGACAAACTATAAAGGCATTAACTTTCTTTTTCTATCCCTGTCTGTAGAGACCGTTTCCTCAAAACCTGATTGGGAACATAATTTCAAATGAAACA
This sequence comes from Pyrausta despicata, assembly GCA_963921415.1. Classification (NCBI taxonomy): domain Eukaryota; kingdom Metazoa; phylum Arthropoda; class Insecta; order Lepidoptera; family Crambidae; genus Pyrausta; species Pyrausta despicata. The sequence continues at coordinate 16,239,554 of OY992851.1, read as the reverse complement.
ACACAGTGTCTGTTAAGTACTCACTTCACATTTTCATCACCAATAGTCTGTCCTTGTCCCAGGTTGTGTGGGTTCGTCTCAGTATGTTTTTCTCTTTCACACTATTTTATCTTTCAACACTGAATCATCCACTCCTTTCACACTCATATCTTTCTTCACACGGTCTATTCATGTCTTCCTAGGTCGGCATCTCGTAGCCTCCACCCTTCCTCATCACATGCCCGTACTAAGTCAAAAGATGTCCAATCATTTTTTCCGTCACTGTTACTCGCTACACATTTTAACGACATTTCTATGTTCCAGCGCGCACAACTTCCGGCTGTCGTTGGAGATGTTCACGGGCATGCCGCTGGCGGTGGCCGCGCAGCTGCAGATCAACCTGCTCGTGCGACACGTTGGCGGGATCGCGTGAGTATTACAGCTAGCACTTCTTACGGCTGTCGCTGCTTCCCAGCGAGCACAACTTCCGGCTGTCGCTGCTTCCCATGCTAGTTAGACACGTTGATCACACCAACGTATCGGGTGATCGCGTGTGTAACCCTGGTATAGAAATTAAGTCTTAGTATACCCACATACCGCGTAGTCCGAGGTTAGGCCCTCCACAAGGTGGACCGACTGTCTGGTGAAGGTCGCGCGAAGTAACTGTATGCGGGCAGCGCAGAACCGATTGCGGTGGAGATCCTGAGGGAGGCCTATGCTCAGCTGTGGGCGTCGAACGGCTGATATGATGATGATGATAATAACACACATACACCTGCAGAATAGATGTTTCGGATATACTAAATTAACTTAAGTCTGAGGCAGAAATCGAAATCGCGCATATTGCGCCAGCGTTAAATCCCTCCACACCGCCTGGATGTTAATCAAATCAAATCATTTATTTCATAGACATAGGTGGCATTTTACAGATGGTGATGTAAATGGCAGCATGCTTTCACTATGTCTTGCCGTTATAGGCGTACAAAATACACTGCTCAACAAAGACTAGGGAACAAGCCAACTATATGACTTTATTTGTAAAATCTTCTTTAAAAAAGTACTGATCTCTTTGAGGTAAACAGGTAGGCTGAATGTTTATCAAACGTTGTTCGAATTTAAAAAAAAAATTAGAAACAAAAGAATTTTCGTAAAAGGCGGGAATCTTTCACTTTGATTGCTGTGTAGTGATACTGTATGAGAATTTTAAAGATAAAAATTTGTTTTATTGTTTTATGATTTTATTGAAAAACAAAATTAACTGTTGTTATTTGTAACTTTTGCGACTACGGCCATTATGTCACGACGTCATTTAACGCGGGAAGAAATGATTCGAGCTGTAGGAATGTTGGAAGCTGGGCTACCCCAACGCGAAGTTGCAGCTGCTCTGAATTCTCACGCGAGCGTTATCTGCAGACTGTGGGCACGTTACAGACTTACTGGCGATGTAGCCGAAAGGCACAGAGGCAGGTATAGGATTACTACGGAAAGGCAAGACCGTTTTTTGCAAAATGTCGCAAGGAGGCAACCCACCATTACGGCTCGTCAGTTGGTAGAAGACCTCCAGTCGCAGCACCAGGTTGCTATCAGTGACCAGACTGCTCGGAGGAGACTCCATGAAGCTAATCTTCGTGCTCGCAGACCACTAAGAGTGCCCGCGCTGCGTCATGGAAATCGAGGACGTCGATTATTGTGGGCACGTGAACATTTGCAGTGGACCATAGATCAGTGGGCACATGTACTGTTCTCCGATGAATCTCGCTTCGGATTTCATCCAGATTCAAGAAGAGTGCGTGTTTGGCGGATTCCTGGTCGGCAGAGTCGGCTTCAAAACCCACAGGAGGTGCATCCCTACCAAGGTGGTACAATCATGGTGTGGGCTGGAATCCGCCTGGGTGGACGGACGGATCTCGTTTTGATCAGGGGAAATTTAAATGCAGAGCGATACTGCGAACAGGTAGTCCAATCCGTGGTTATCCCGCACCGACAAAATCTGGGCGCAGATTTTATTTTTATGCAAGATAATGCACGACCACATACTGCGAGTCAGGTGATGGATGTGTTCCGCGAGTAAACATCGAAGTGCTGGAGTGGCCTGCTCAGTCCGCGGACCTCAATCCCATTGAACACGCGTGGGATTTACTAAAGAGAAGGGCTTTTAGAAATCTCCCTCAAAATTTGAACACAGCAGATGAACTTTTTTCACATCTCTCCAGAGAATGGAGTCTTCTTCCACAAGAGACAATCGATAGTCTCATAATCAGTATGCCACGACGATGTCAAGCTGTTGTTAATGCCTTAGGGGGTCCAACTGATTATTAAAAAAGTCCCCGCATATTTGTTCTTAACTGTAATGTAATGTTTTAATTTTTAAGAAATTTTATTAAATTAAATTTCTTTGTTTAGTTCTGTAATACACTTTCTTTGTTTTTCATTAAAATTACCTCGTAATTCAAAAACTGAATCCTTTATTTATATACGCAACTAATTAAGCATTAAATTGCGCATCGATTGGTATATAAACTTTAAAACAAATATATATAAAAATAAAAATATTCCCTAAAAACCTCCTGTTCCCTAGACTTTGTTGAGCAGTGTATTAATTATATATTACATGTAAGATCTATTATTACATTTTATTACATATTTCTAAATAATATAAAAGTTGCGTGCATGTGCAAATTAAATGGTTTTAAAATAATAATACAATAAAATGTATATATTATTCTCTGTCAAAATTATATGTATAAGATGTCAAAATAATATGTCTATTATATTTCACAAATTTAAACTGCTAATGTCAATTTTTATTATAATACTCATCTAAAGAATAAAAAGACCTATCTGCTAACCACAAATGTAAATTGGTTAATAGAGGTGTAATTGATTTTTTATATTTCTTTATGCATAATACGACAGAAAATACTCTAGGTAACACCCAGCAATTATTTTAACGGTTAGGCCCGGTTTCCATCAAAGCGGAGAAGATAGTAGACGTGTTTTGAAAAATCAATCAGATTTCCACATATCCTGTCTGCTTAGCTTCGGCGTTAATGGATTAAGTGGGGAGGAGATCAATCTAATTGGTTATTCAATATTTATTTTTTATATAATATTCATACATCTCTTTTCTCCGCTTTGGTGGAAACCGGGCCTTATAGGATATAGTTATTTTAAATAAAATTTGAATAGCAAAATAAAAACTCAAATACAAATGTTGGAGACAACTTAAATAATTTTGTTAATAACAATCACATTGTCTATGCAGCATAAACAACGCGCTCCCGGACCCGGACACGCTGGTGCCGATGTTCTGGTTCCGTCAGGAGCTGCAGACCACGCCCGAGTACGCCGCGCAGGCGCGACAGGCTCTACGGCTTAGATACTGGGTGCCTTATGGACTTATAGCGCTAACTGTGAGTAAACCTAATGAACATCATGTCGTCAATGTACAGCAGACCACGCCCGAGTACGCCGCGCAGGCGCGACAGGCTCTACGGCTTAGATACTGGGTGCCTTATGGACTTATAGCGCTAACTGTGAGTAAACCTAATGAACATCATGTCGTCTATGTACAGCAGACCACGCCCGAGTACGCCGCGCAGGCGCGACAGGCTCTACGCTTAGATACTGGGTGCCTTATGGACTAATAGCGCTAACTGTGAGTAAACCTAATGAACATCATGTCGTCAATGTACAGCAGACCACGCCCGAGTACGCCGCGCAGGCGCGACAGGCTCTACGCTTAGATACTGGGTGCCTTATATACTAATAGCGCTAACTGTGAGTAAACCTAATGAACATCATGTCGTCAATGTACAGCAGACCACGCCCGAATACGCCGCGCAGGCGCGACAGGCTCTACGGCTTAGATACTGGGTGCCTTATGGACTTATAGCGCTAACTGTGAGTAAACCTAATGAACATCATGTCGTCAATGTACAGCAGACCACGCCCGAGTACGCCGCGCAGGCGCGACAGGCTCTACGCTTAGATACTGGGTGCCTTATGGACTAATAGCGCTAACTGTGAGTAAACCTAATGAACATCATGTCGTCAATGTACAGCAGACCACGCCCGAGTACGCCGCGCAGGCGCGACAGGCTCTACGGCTTAGATACTGGGTGCCTTATGGACTTATAGCGCTAACTGTGAGTAAACCTAATGAACATCATGTCGTCAATGTTGTCACCCTTTAGGAGGGTGAACAAACTAGGAAATAAATAAATTAAAAGATAATGAATTAAAAAAAATATATATATATTTATTATCGCTAAGTTAAGGGGGGTAGTTCGGCCAAGGTCAATCCCCGCTCAAGTCGCAGTCCACTCGCAACACTCCCCTGAGCTCCCGTCTCCTTCTTCTCCGTCTTCTTCAATCTTCTCCAATCTTCGCCTCTCCTCCAATCGACCCCAGTCTCCCCTTCGTGGCGTCAATCGCCCCGGGTGGGTCCCTCGGACTTCAAAATCCAGAACGTGTTCCTAGAACCACACGATGACTTAAGAACCCTGTTCTTAAAGCCAGGAAGTAGGAAGCAGTAGGATTGTGAAGCTAGCTAGACTATCTACAAATTAGCGTTTGCTAGGTGGGCGAAATAATTATGGTGGAAGATATTCAATATAAGTAAACTGCGATTGTCTGCGTACGTAATAAAAATATATTTAAAGATAAGTGTTTTGGAACAAAATATTTGCAACCATTTCATTAACGACCGTTATTTTTTTAAGCGAAGAAGGAAAGTACATACCAAAGCACAAACACAAGCGTGGAGTAATCAAATCACAACTCACCCAGTATTGGAACACTATTAAGAGCACACACGAGTATTTTTTTATCCAAATAACGATTTGTAGTGATATTAAGTATGATACGATAGCTTCGAAGCCGTTAAAAATTCAAAGTTCCTTAGAAGAGAACGTACGTCCGCGCTCCAAGTGGTGGAATCGGAACTGACGGCGACTCGAGATGCGATAACCGGCGCGCGTGATCCGATCCTAACCGGTCGGCTATCAGCTATTTCGTGCGCGGCACGAGTTACTATATGTGTACAGTGTTACATTACCCCCTCCTGTAGAAAAGGATTTTTACTATAAAAAATCCGCTGAAACTTTCTCCCATTACCTTTTACTGTAAGAAAGTAAAAACTAACAAATAAGGATTGCAATTTTAGCCTAAAAGCAAAAAAAATTAGAATTAGTCAGTCTATGTTCGATAATTTACTATTTTAAGATCCTTTATATGCCAAACCCCCAGATCTCGACCATTCATATCTTCAAGAATGTATACTAATGGTGATCGTTTGCCTTTCACACGACATTTTTGGAATTTGGGTGCTAGTTTTTTACTAAAATATGCATCTTTGTCACTCTGAAAATAACAACGCTTCCAGACAGTATCCCCAACATTAAATTCAGCTTCCCTACGACGTAAATTATAATTTTGCGTATTTTTTAGGTGCGCATGCCAGAGAGAGGCTTGCACCTTATCAAAAATGCTGGCCAAGTGACCAAAGTTTTCAGCATAATTATCTCTTGGCAGAAATAATAAATTTTCCATATCAGGATTATCTATATAATGTGACCCACAAGTCACTAATTCTCTGCCATGTACAAGGAATGCAGGTGTATAACCTGTACTTTCATTTACCGAATTATTTATCGCAAATTGGATTTTAGGTAAAGTAAGGTCCCAAGACCTGTGATCATTATTTGCAAAAGTGGATACAGCAGTCATTATAGTCCTGTTGTATCTCTCAACGGTATTAATCTGAGGAGTGTATTTAGGAGTAAAATGTATTTTAGGTATCTTATATTTTTTAAAGAGATTATCTAATTCTTTGCTAATGAACTGACTTCCATTATCGAGGATAATAGTCTGTGGGACACCGTGTACCAAAAAAACATCACTTTCCAGATGTTTGCAAATGAGATCAGAGGTTGCTCTACGCAGCGGAAACAACAGGCAGTACTTGGAGAAACAACATGTCACAACAAATATATATTGGTGTTGTTTCCTTGTATTTGGCAGCGGCCCTACTAAATCAATAGAAAGACATTGGAATGGACGAGAAACATCCTTTGGTCTACCCATCTTGCCTAGTGTGCCATGATTGGGATGTTTGTAAGCCAAACATGTGTCACATCGAGACACGAAATCAACGACAGCAGAGTACATGCCAGGCCAGTAATATTTAAGTACCAAGCGTTTGTATGTCTTGTATACACCAAAATGGCCGGATGTTGGTTCCGCGTGACACAAAACTAGTACTGCGCCTCGCTTCTCCTCAGGGACTACCTCTTTCCAAGCAAATTCATGAATTAAAATATTATTACTTTTCATGTACCTGTAGAGAACCCCGTTTTCTACTTTATAGTTAGGATAACTAACAGGTTTCTCCTGACAACCTTTAAATATATTTAAGTACCAAGAATCATGAGAAGGTGAGTCGAAAAGACTAGGATCATTCGTAAACAAATTCTCTTTTGTAGATAAGTATTTAGGGCAAAGGTTAAATTTCTGCCAGAAATCAATGCCCAAAATTAGATTGGACTTGATCCCAGGTATGACATGAGCTTTAATAATAGAAAAGTTATTTTCAAAGGATATTGGCAGAAGTATATAGCCTAATGAAATTATTTGTTGGCCACCTGCCGCAGTTACGGTGATTTTATCATCGTGGCAAAGCTGTAAACCAAACTGAAGCAAACGGTCGTGACAATTATTTCCTAATATGGTTACTGCTGAGCCAGAGTCTAGTAATCCATATAATTCTAAGTTTTTACAATTATTAATGATAATTTTTGCATAAGGCCGAGGATCGTTACTAGGTTTTGAGTTGAAAATTGCAGAAACCGACAAGTTATCGAAGAATCTTTTAAGAGTTAATAACCAATCATTCCATTCCGAGAGATCCGTATGATTAAATGGATTTTTCTTGCAATTTTCAGAAATTAGTTTTTTGGACGGCAGTTAGGACAATCGGGGGAACGTACGCCCTTTTTACCACATTTAAAACAGAAAATGTTTCGTTCCGCTGTACATTCCCTCATTGAGTGTGTATCTACGCGACAACGGAAACAATATGGCTTCCTCGAAATTTCCGAGGTTCCGATTTCCGCGGCCTCAATGTCAGAAGCTTGTACTTCAGAAACTTTTATTGGTTGGTTAGGGACAGGATCGTAACGCTTGCCAGTGTCAAACTTATTGTACCTACCATAAAATACGGTGTGGTTATTAGAATGCTTACGTCTAGATGACTGATAGCCGAATTCAGGGGCCAATGTGTTAGAAGTCACAGCCGGAGGCTCTTTGAAATGTTCAGTGCGAACCTTAATGCGTTCATAATTTCTGCAGATACAACGTAAATCATCAATAGATTTTATGTTAGGGCTAGCAGCTATAATAGTCGAGTACCAGGGGCGGATATTATGTAAAAGAATATCTAATTTCATTTCCTCATCTAAAGGTCGACTCAAACGAGAAAACATTCCCTCCATTATAGCCAGATAAATTGTAATAGTTTCATCATCACCCTGAGTTCTTGAACGAATTTCCGAGTACATACGATAGTCATAATCTGGCACATCAAAATCATCCCGAAGTAGAGTCATCAGGCTCGCCCAGTCAGTAATTTTATTTCTGATAGCACGGTACCAATGAGAGGCATCCCCTACAAATATATCTATAGCAGAAGATATCATTTTTTCTTCAGAAATAGCTTTAGATAAGCGAAATTCCTCCAATTTTTGAATGAAGGATCGAACACAAGTCTTTCCGTCGTATTTAAGTTTTGAAAGCTCCCCCGTTAAGCCACGATCACATGAAACCGAAATTTTAAGACCTGCCAAATTAGACATATCAGCTGCATTATCAATTTCGGGCATAGTGCGCACCTCCGCGGTAGGATACTTGGTACTGTGACCAGAAAACGATAGGAGATTATCGTAATAAAGCTTTAGAGTATTTTTTAAAGTTTTAAGTATGGTTAGATCGTCGACCGGTTCTGGCTGTACAATTCTTTGAATCCGAAAGTATAAATGATGTAAAAGTGTTTTTGTTCGATTGAAGAGTGCATCATCATAAACTTGCTTTAAAGCTTCCAGATTGGCCCTAACCTTTTCAAACGTCTTTTGACAACCGGTGACGTCTTCAGAAAATTCATAAACTGAACCATCAATATCTTCAGACGGATATAACACCGTAAGTTTTGTAATTTGACGACGTAGATCTGCGACATTATTGGAAGGATTTTCCCCTCGGATCGCCACTTCGTACATAAGCTCTGATTTTTGAAGCAACAAAAATTTTATAGGATAAGCCATCGCTATAATTCGCAATATGTTCCCAGGCTGAGTACGCTGTGAATTGATTTACCAAAAAAAATACAAAACAATAAAAATGCAAATAAAAAAACACACAGAAGCATAAAAGGAAAAAAAAAGAAAATGAAAAGAAAAACAATCTCTCAGCTGATGTGCCAAACTTTTTACAATTTTTATACAAAACCAACTAAAGAATTAACAATAACCAAAATAAATATATTATTAGACCAACTGTATATTTTGTTCCAAAACTAGGCAATAGTAGTTTGGAAAGATCCGGCACACAAGCTAAGCAATTAATTTATACTGACACAATAACCCACCAAGAAAAATAAACCATCACCAGAACAAATCAGCCAAAGTGTATACAAACCTGAGCGTGAATATGACCTTAGACCACGTTTATGGGCGCCATTGTCACCCTTTAGGAGGGTGAACAAACTAGGAAATAAATAAATTAAAAGATAATGAATTAAAAAATATATATATATATTTATTATCGCTAAGTTAAGGGGGGTAGTTCGGCCAAGGTCAATCCCCGCTCAAGTCGCAGTCCACTCGCAACACTCCCCTGAGCTCCCGTCTCCTTCTTCTCCGTCTTCTTCAATCTTCTCCAATCTTCGCCTCTCCTCCAATCGACCCCAGTCTCCCCTTCGTGGCGTCAATCGCCCCGGGTGGGTCCCTCGGACTTCAAAATCCAGAACGTGTTCCTAGAACCACACGATGATTTAAGAACCCTGTTCTTAAAGCCAGGAAGTAGGAAGCAGTAGGATTGTGAAGCTAGCTAGACTATCTACAAATTAGCGTTTGCTAGGTGGGCGAAATAATTATGGTGGTCGATATTCAATATAAGTAAACTGCGATTGTCTGCGGTCGTAATAAAAATAAATTTAAAGATAAGTGTTTTGGAACAAAATATTTGCAACCATTTCATTAACGACCGTTATTTTTTTAAGCGAAGAAGGAAAGTACATACCAAAGCACAAACACAAGCGTGGAGTAATCAAATCACAACTCACCCAGTATGGGAACACTATTAAGAGCACACACGAGTATTTTTTTATCCAAATAACGATTTGTAGTGATATTAAGTATGATACGATAGCTTCGAAGCCGTTAAAAATTCAAAGTTCCTTAGAAGAGAACGTACGTCCGCGCTCCAAGTGGTGGAATCGGAACTGACGGCGACTCGAGATGCGAGAAAATGAATGAGACGCTAACCGGCGCGCGTGATCCGATCCTAACCGGTCGGCTATCAGCTATTTCGTGCGCGGCACGAGTTACTATATGTGTACAGTGTTACAATGTACAGCAGACCACGCCCGAGTACGCCGCGCAGGCGCGACAGGCTCTACGCTTAGATACTGGGTGCCTTATGGACTAATAGCGCTAACTGTGAGTAAACCTAATGAACATCATGTCGTCAATGTACAGCAGACCACGCCCGAGTACGCCGCGCAGGCGCGACAGGCTCTACGGCTTAGATACTGGGTGCCTTATGGACTTATAGCGCTAACTGTGAGTAAACCTAATGAACATCATGCCGTCAATGTACAGCAGACCACGCCCGAGTACGCCGCGCAGGCGCGACAGGCTCTACGCTTAGATACTGGGTGCCTTATGGACTAATAGCGCTAACTGTGAGTAAACCTAATGAACATCATGTCGTCAATGTACAGCAGACCACGCCCGAGTACGCCGCGCAGGCGCGACAGGCTCTACGGCTTAGATACTGGGTGCCTTATGGACTTATAGCGCTAACTGTGAGTAAACCTAATGAACATCATGTCGTCAATGTACAGCAGACCACGCCCGAGTACGCCGCGCAGGCGCGACAGGCTCTACGCTTAGATACTGGGTGCCTTATGGACTAATAGCGCTAACTGTGAGTAAACCTAATGAACATCATGTCGTCAATGTACAGCAGACCACGCCCGAGTACGCCGCGCAGGCGCGACAGGCTCTACGGCTTAGATACTGGGTGCCTTATGGACTTATAGCGCTAACTGTGAGTAAACCTAATGAACATCATGTCGTCAATGTACAGCAGACCACGCCCGAGTACGCCGCGCAGGCGCGACAGGCTCTACGCTTAGATACTGGGTGCCTTATGGACTAATAGCGCTAACTGTGAGTAAACCTAATGAACATCATGTCGTCAATGTACAGCAGACCACGCCCGAGTACGCCGCGCAGGCGCGACAGGCTCTACGGCTTAGATACTGGGTGCCTTATGGACTTATAGCGCTAACTGTGAGTAAACCTAATGAACATCATGTCGTCAATGTACAGCAGAGCACGCCCGAGTACGCCGCGCAGGCGAGACAGGCTGGGTGCCTTATGGACTTATAGCGCTAACTGTGAGTAAACCTAATGAACATCATGTCGTCAATGTACAGCAGACCACGCCCGAGTACGCCGCGCAGGCGCGACAGGCTCTACGGCTTAGATACTGGGTGCCTTATGGACTTATAGCGCTAACTGTGAGTAAACCTAATGAACATCATGTCGTCAATGTACAGCAGAGCACGCCCGAGTACGCCGCGCAGGCGAGACAGGCTGGGTGCCTTATGGACTTATAGCGCTAACTGTGAGTAAACCTAATGAACATCATGTCGTCAATGTACAGCAGACCACGCCCGAGTACGCCGCGCAGGCGCGACAGGCTCTACGGCTTAGATACTGGGTGCCTTATGGACTTATAGCGCTAACTGTGAGTAAACCTAATGAACATCATGTCGTCAATGTACAGCAGAGCACGCCCGAGTACGCCGCGCAGGCGAGACAGGCTGGGTGCCTTATGGACTTATAGCGCTAACTGTGAGTAAACCTAATGAACATCATGTCGTCAATGTACAGCAGACCACGCCCGAGTACGCCGCGCAGGCGCGACAGGCTCTACGGCTTAGATACTGGGTGCCTTATGGACTTATAGCGCTAACTGTGAGTAAACCTAATGAACATCATGTCGTCAATGTACAGCAGAGCACGCCCGAGTACGCCGCGCAGGCGAGACAGGCTGGGTGCCTTATGGACTTATAGCGCTAACTGTGAGTAAACCTAATGAACATCATGTCGTCAATGTACAGCAGACCACGCCCGAGTACGCCGCGCAGGCGCGACAGGCTCTACGGCTTAGATACTGGGTGCCTTATGGACTTATAGCGCTAACTGTGAGTAAACCTAATGAACATCATGTCGTCAATGTACAGCAGAGCACGCCCGAGTACGTCGCGCAGGCGCGACAGGCTTGGTGCCTTATGGACTTATAGCGCTAACTGTGAGTAAACCTAATGAACATTATGTCGTCAATGTACAGCAGACCACGCCCAAGTACGCCGCGCGGGCGCGACAGGCTCTACGGCTTAGATACTGGGTGCCTTATGGACTAATAGCGCTAACTGTGAGTAAACCTAATGAACATCATGTCGTCAATGTACAGCAGACCACGCCCGAGTACGCCGCGCAGGCGCGACAGGCTGGGTGCCTTATGGACTTATAGCGCTAACTGTGAGTAAACCTAATGAACATCATGTCGTCAATGTACAGCAGACCACGCCCGAGTACGCCGCGCAGGCGCGACAGGCTCTACGGCTTAGATACTGGGTGCCTTATGGACTTATAGCGCTAACTGTGAGTAAACCTAATGAACATCATGTCGTCAATGTACAGCAGAGCACGCCCGAGTACGCCGCGCAGGCGCGACAGGCTTGGTGCCTTATGGACTTATAGCGCTAACTGTGAGTAAACCTAATGAACATTATGTCGTCAATGTACAGCAGACCACGCCCAAGTACGCCGCGCGGGCGCGACAGGCTCTACGGCTTAGATACTGGGTGCCTATGGACTTATAGCGCTTACTGTGAGTAAACCTTATGAATATTATGTCGTCAACGTACAGCAGACCACGCCCAAGTACGCCGCGCGGGCGCGACAGGCTCTACGGCTTAGATACTGGGTGCCTATGGACTTATAGCGCTTACTGTGAGTAAACCTTATAAATATTATGTCGTCAACGTACAGCAGACCACGCCCAAGTACGCCGCGCGGGCGCGACAGGCTCTACGGCTTAGATACTGGGTGCCTATGGACTTATAGCGCTAATTGTCAGTAAACCTAATGAACATTATGTCGTCAACGTACAGCAGAGCACGCCCGAGTACGCCGCGCAGACGTGACAAACTGGGAGCCTTATGGACTTATAGCGCTATTGTCAGTAAACCTAATGAACATTATGTCGTCAACGTACAGCAGAGCACGCCCGAGTACGCCGCGCAGGCGCAGCAGGCTCTACGGCTTAGATACTGGGTGCCTTAGGGACTTATAGCGCTAACTGTGAGTAAACCTAATGAACATTATGTCGTCAATGTACAGCAGACCACTCCCGAGTACGCCGCGCAAGCGCGACAGGCTTTACGGCTTAGATACAAAATTCAATAACTAAGCAACATCGTACATAACATGCAGTCGTAGGCAAGAAATTTATTTTTAAGTCAAATCATACTCCCTTTTTACACACGGCTCCATATCAAACTATTCATTTTCATTGCAAAATCACCCTTATTACGTAAGCATAAGATACCTGAGTGATTAGCTTGATGTGTGGCCGTCGTATGCATGCCTCTGACTGCATGTTTTGTATGATGTTGCTTCGTTATTCAATATTGTGTCTTGTTCCAGCCTTTTCAGTAATTTTGTAATACTGATTTTTCAAGCAGGCGGTTTTTTTTAATTATAATTTTATTCATGTCTTTTTAGTAACACAAATTAAGGAATTATATCACATCATATTAACTAGCCTATTGTGTCCCACTTCTGGGCAAAGGCCTAACTCCGGTCTCTCCACGACTTCCTGTCCAGTGCTTCCTACGGCCAGTCTTTTATAAAGGCGTCAAGCTCATCCCGCCACCTTCGTTTGGGTCGGCCACACAATAGTCTCTCCGAGGCTCCCACTTTGTGGTGACTTTCGCCCACAATTCCTGAGGCATACGGGCGACATGGCCAGCCCAGTCCCATTTCAGCTGAGCTGCGACCTGGGTTACATCAGCTTCTTTTGTCATGGAGTGCAGTGTTGTATTTCTGACTTTGTCAGTTAACTTCAGATTCCATTGCTCGTTGGCAAACCCCGTGTCTAAATCTTTGAGCTTCCGTCAGAGACCAAGTCTGTGCTCCGTATGTCTATTGGGAGAATGTACACGTCCATTATTCTAAAACCAAGGGTCGCGGTTTCGATCCCCGCACAATACAAGCATATGTGTGCATGAACATGTGTGTTTGTACTGATCTGGGTGTTGTCTAGTACCCTAAGACAAGCCTCGTAGCTTAATTTGGGACTAGAGAATTGGTGTGATTGTTGTGAAATATTTATTTATTAGCTTGCGCTTTAATGATAAAGGCAAAGTCGCCTTTCATATGTTCTTTCATCGACCGATAACTCCTCCAAGCATTTACGGTTTGCAATGATATACATCATTCAAATCCTTGTGCTAAGCCCTTTCATTTGTTACACATATTGTAGTATTCGAACAATTTTTTTAATCTAATGGCTTCACACAGCCGCCATGTTTTTTAATGTGACCCATCTAAAAACACTTGGGCTACTAAGATAAATCTGTCGATACCTCAATCATGTAAATCCGCTCAGCGGTTCTAGAGATATCAGGTCACAAAGAATATTTTTTCATACATACATACAAGATATGTGCGAAAACATAACCCTTCCATGGTAGTCGGGAAGAAGACATCTGAAAAAAGTATTAAAACATAGTTATTATCACTTTAAAAATATTCCATCAGTAATAAACAGCCAAATGCTTCCAGCCAGCTTCTCCTATTTGAATTGATATTTGAAAAAAATATCGTTGTTTGTGCAAACATAACCTTTACATAATCTTATCATCCAAATAAGGATATTGAAATTCGATAAAAGAAAATCGCTAATTTACATTCCAAATTACTAAAAATGCATTTTTTGTATTTATTATACCGGTTCCGTCACATTAACACTAATTTTAATTAAAAAACGTTTCATCAAATATTAGAGATTGCATCTAGTTGTCTTTACAACCTAATAAAAATGGATGAAGCTTAATTTATGTTCTTCTGTTTATGATCCCAATAAAATGCAGTGAGCAATTAAAATGCCTAGTTTGTAAATAATCAGGCAAAAGATTAAAAATAAAATACAACACAATCCAGTTTAGTCTGATGTAATGTTAATACTTTTTATCGACATAGCTTCAAATGGAACAACAAGACGTGTATACGTTACGCTCGATTTGAACGAAATACAAATATACAACAACATCACATACATTGATCTGACTCCATGGTAAGAAGCTAAAGCACTTGTGTCACAGATATCAGAATCAACGGTGGTATTACAAATAAATACAAATAACACCCAGACCAGTACAAGCAGACATGTTCATGCACACAAATGTTAATACAGTGCGGGGATCGAACCCGCGACCTCTTGGTTAATAGTGAACTTCTTGACCATTACACCAAAATGGTCGGCAAGTAGGTGGAATAGGGAAGTATGAGTCCTGAAAATGACTGGAAATGCGGTATTTGCAAGGCCGAATAAGCGAGCAACGGCTTGTCTGAATTAACGCTGTAAGAGGTTTATTCTAAAGTATATTTATACGTGCATCACTGTAAAAATTTCAACTGAGATGAAGATAAAACCGTAGCTCTTATTATTTACCACACTTTTTGCCACACCCAAAACCGGTTTGTATAATACATAATGTGAAATATAATACACACTTATAACATCACACACTTTAAGAAAATACCGGACAGCCACAGGTGGTAATTGAACCCACAACCTTTCGCAAGCCTGGTAATTGCTCTCCATCCGAGTCCCTAGCTCTCTACCTTTGGTGTCTATCAGGTCTTGTGTAGGGGTGGAAATGATATGTCGAATTGTTATACCCATTTTTATTTAAATAGAGTTTCGACTTCACATGGCGCTAACGGCTTTGGGACAAAATCTTATTAAGTTAGGATCACGGGCCTCTGTGGCGTCTGTTATCGGGTTACATTCCAAAAATATGTTTTAATACGCATACATTGACACGGGGCGGCAGTATGAGAACACTTTACCTTCCTCATTTAATTTTCACTGCACCCATTGCCTTCTTTCTGCATGACCTTGAGGTTGACTGGCAGAAAATGCTTTGAGCTTTAAGTTCACCCTTTGTACATTTCTTGTGCAATAAAGTTTTAAACAAAAAAATAAAAAATAAAATATGAGTGTGCTCAACAACAGCAGAAAAATTGTATCTTTAATGCTTAAAACATCATAATTAATATATATTTTTCCAGGTGATCGGCGTGGCCCTGCTAGTGCCAGGCATAGTGATCCTGTTCAAACGGATACTTAAGTCGCCGGAGACGACGCCCATACTCTCGGAATCTTCGGACGGAAGCACTGCGGCGATCGCCTCTAGTGGTCAGTGACGAACAGTCATTAGTATTAGTTCTAGTCCAAAAACATTCCATTTTGACAGTGAAAAGATGTCAAAAACTCTTAAGTGGCAAATCATGTTCATTGAAAAAACCAACCTGTTGCGTATTACTTACCTGTTACTTTTGCGCAGTCTTCTGAATGCCTTTGACGCAGGCTGTTATTCAGCTTTAACTTAATAACACGTCCCAAAGACGTGCTTTTTAGTTTATACTTAGCTACTTTTGAAAGAAAAGACATACATAAGACGTGTCTATTGTACTTGGGGTACTCTGACCCTCTTTAATGTCGTTATGTGACGCGACGTTAATATGTTGTAATAATGTGAAATTAAAACACACTTAAAGAAAAACTTCGGACTGCCACAGGCGGGATTCGAACCCGCACCTCTCGCAAGCCGGGCTATTGCTCTACGAATCGAGCTACCGTGACACTTACTCATCGGTCCGAATTTCTTTAAGTGCTCTTTAGGCTGCAGCCAGCCATGATTTATCACTGTTTCGGTTAGATACCTACAACAAGGTACATTATTGTACAATAAATAAAAAATATGTACAGTGGTCAGCATATCAGGCTACCCATTTTTGTTGCAAAATCACCCGTATCACAAGAGCATAAGATACCGCAGTGGTTACCGTGACTTGGCGGCCACCGTTGATGTGACTGACTACGAAGTTATTATAGCATAATATGGCTTTTTTTAAATTTTCGTAAATTGCAAAATGTTGACGACACCCATTTGGAAGGTATATTTTAAAAAACAAGAGAGCAGAGAGTTAGAGAAAGACTTATTTCGTGCATATTCTAAATTTGAAAAAAAAAATATGTAAAAAATAAACTTTTGATAGACTTGCATAGACAGTCTACATTTTGCGTGTGTTGGGTTTTGTATAAGTGCCTTAATTTGTCTGGCTAACCTAAATTTAGTGATTATGATTAGCGACACTAAATTGCTTAAGACCACTAAATAACAATCCTTCCCGATGACCGGAGCCGAAAAGAATTTTTTAAGTGTTGTCTTTTCGAACTAAATAACAATTCTAAGTTAATATGTAAATAAATGAATTAATGAATTGTTCCAACGAACACACCAATAACCTAGCCCTAAACTAAGCGTTAGCTTGTGCTATGGTTAATACTTAGAAATTTTATTTATGAACATAAGAATTTTAATAATTGTTGATTTATAACAAATGTTTGACGGTTCTTCCAAATACACCATTGTCGTAGTTTTAATGTTGTCGAAAGTACTTGATTGAAGTCACAGGGTATTTTGTAATATCGACCGATTCGTCAAAAGGTTGCCTACAAAACATCTTAATATATGTATTATTTCTATTATCATAGATAAATGGGTGACTGTTTTTTCCTATATGATAATGCTTGCGATGGAATAATATCAAAGAAGTCGATAAATAGTTACCTGTTTTAAGTATTCCATAATTTTTATGACTTTGCCATATAATCTATTAGAAATGAAGATTAATTAATATTGTTATTTGCCCAGTCAAATTAAAATTATATACCTATTTAATTTTCTCGAAATTTTCAATTTCGCATAAATGCAAAAAAATGTTGCAAATGTATGGAACACCTTCATAAAACTAAAGCGAATTTCACATCTGTAAGAAACTTCAGAAAAACAAACATATTTTTTCAGCCAAAGAATATTGAACTGAACATATATTTTTTCAATTTGTACCCCATTTTTAGGCTATTTTGACTGGGCTGTCAGGTTTGTGACAAATGCATGCAAAACATTAATATGTAACTATAAATTAGTTAAACAAAAAAATATCTTGCCTTTGTAAACACTTTTAAAGACTTTTAAATCATTTTTATGTTTAGTTTCATTTGTCACAAATCAAGTAAAACTTTAACTGTTGTTACTAGCTTTATCAATGATGTGTTTAATTGTATATAGTAGTTACATAAATTATATAAGTATTGTTATATTATTTTTAAATATTTTGTATAATATCAGAATATGAATGACAATTTGTATTTTTTACTTAAATATAATTCTATGACATTTTGATAACTTTGAGTTTTAATGTTATTACTATTTTAGCTACAATGACCCAGGGTAGAAAATAATTAAAAAAAATTGTTGAAGCCCTTATCTTTGATTTGTTATTACATATTACATCAACTAGCCAAGCATTTTTACACGCATCAATTATAAGTAAATAATTTCAACGAACACACCAATTACTTAGCCCCAAACTAAGCGTTAGCTTGTGCTACGGTGGCTAGAATAACAGATAGAAATACTTAAATACATTAATAAACAAATGCTCGTGCTCATCACACAAACATTTGCCCCTAGCAGGATTCGAACCCGCGACAGCCGGTTTTGTAGTCTGGACCTCAGACCACTAGACCAAAGCTATCGTCGAAATATTACGACGTATGTATATGAAACATACATTTATCAAGTCATAGAAGACATTAATTTCACGGTAGAAAAAATGCATATGCTAAATAATTCGTGCATACAATTTGAATATTTTATCTTTCTCACTTATTCTTTTTTATTCAATGGGATCAAGGAACGCTTTTCATAAATAAGAGCTCACAAGTTTAACCTGATTTTAGGAGAAGGATTAAACGAGGATTTCAAGGTTCTTCAAGGCAATAAAATTAGGTTCCGTCTGTTGATGCGTCTACCGATGAGCTCAAAAAGTCACCACCTGCTCGATATTGAACCGACGATATTGACGACAACTTTGGTGTAATGGTCAAGAAGTTGACTATTAACCAAGAGGTCGCGGGTTCGATCCCCGCACTGTACAAACATTTGTGTGCATGAACATGTCTGTTTGTACTGGTCTGGGTGGTATATGTATTTATTTAAATTGATTTGTAATACCACTGTTGATTCTGATATCTGTAACACAAGTGCTTAAGCTACTTACCACGGAGTCAGATCAATGTATGTGATGTAAATGTTGTTGTTTATACAGGGTGTAAAAAACCTTGGTTACGATCATTTTTTTCCTTTACACCATACCTGGGAAGTTAACGGTTACTGAGATATTGATGGTTAAAGTTTGAAAAAAAAATTATGATTTTTACAGAAATGACTTCTGTCCATTATAACTTAACTTTTTTCCAAAGAAACATGATACAAATTTTCACTAGTTCTTTCATAAA
This sequence comes from Pyrausta despicata, assembly GCA_963921415.1. Taxonomy (NCBI): domain Eukaryota; kingdom Metazoa; phylum Arthropoda; class Insecta; order Lepidoptera; family Crambidae; genus Pyrausta; species Pyrausta despicata. The sequence goes on along the minus strand of OY992851.1, from coordinate 16,220,627 downwards.
AAGCCTCTAAATGGCACACTCCGCAATGCACAGCACACACTCGAACCGAACCGCGTCGCGGCGGCGTAAAGCAACACGCCCCGCGGTGACTTTTCCGCGTGCGCGCTGTACATTGTGGGTTAGAATTAATTTTTTTTTTTGATGTCAAAAAATAAAAGTGGTTTCCCAGCCAAAATTTCTTTTTCACACGATTTGGTTTGATGTACTGAACGCGTGGTTGACGGCTTCGTTAAGGTTTTGTTTACACCCTGTATATTATTTTTATTAAACAAATGTCCAATATTGAAATGAGACACTTTTTACGGATTATTTCGCGATTTATTAACATTTTATCTGAACCTGACGTTTCGGACCCTTTTCAGCGTCTGTGGTCACAGGTAGACTAAGGTGTTAGTTGTCATTACATGTCAATGACTATTGGTCGCGTAAACTGAAGAAACAAATGAATGTCCAATAGGTAAGTCGCATATGATAAACATATTGTAACATTTTAAGAAAAAGAAGGTATTTATAAATTTGACCCCTACTTCTGTATGTGTGTGTATGTTTGATGGTTGGAGGTTATCGAACGGATGGACTGATTTCAAAGCGGTTTTTTCATTCGAATGATATTTTGATCACAGTGGTTCTTAGCAGTTAAAACTCGTCCAGCCGTTGAAGCTAACCAGCTGTTTTTCTAGCTCATTCGGGGGTTTTTAACTGGAAATGTAGTTGTAAAAGATTATTTTTTATAGTTGAAGACGAGGGGTACTCTTTTTATCGCCGTTGCTGCTGTCGTTATAATGCCAGAGAAACGAGAGTATAGAAAGTAACCTTTCGTTTTATGACTTTAACCAGTACCTAAGTCACCACTTCGTATTATAATATGGAATTGAAAAATCGGTAACACAGTTAAAACGCAAGAAATACACAGTAATTTTCTGACGGTAACTATGCGGTCATACAATGTACCTAAATAAAGTTTATCATAATAAAAAATATGGTACTAACCGGTTTTCAAAGAACATAATATGAAAATTAATATTTTGGATATTTATTATTAAGCGTTTATCGGTTTTTTGGTGCAATCTCTACAGCTACAGAATGCTCAAAATAATGAAGTGTTAGAAACAGTGTACAAAAATTGCGTTATGAAATTTCAATTTTATAATAACTGAAAACTGAACACAACATTTGAAACAACTAAAAGGTGTTTATTTTTTGTCACGTATTATTTTCCTATCGATAATGCCAAAGATCATGAATCAAAATATATGTGCACCGTCCCCACCCACCAACAGACATGAAAATGATTTCGATGTGATCGTAAGTATTTTTTCAAAAAAATCGATGGCGTGATACAGAAAAATCAATAAGTTTTTTTTAATATTTCCATACTAAGTTTGTTACAGTTGAGACAATTAAAACATTTATTACAAAGAATAATACTTTTATTCCGGTAAATAAACGAAATTCAGTCTTACAAAGTTATGACAGTAGTAGTTATTTATAAAAAGGTTTAAATGCGGATTTGGCATGATCGCCGCACCGCCGCGGCGCGATCTCAAGCCCACGGGTAATGAGTCGGTACATTTTATAAGCTTCACAAAACATTAAATATCATGGAAACCCCATCGATTTGTTCGATGTCGTCATACTATAAAATTATTAATTTGCTGAGGACAAAAATGATCATGGTCTTTTTCAATTCACACAGTCAGTTTTTACATAAGTACCTATTAAATAGGTTTTTTTTAAATTGTAATGATAACTTTTCGCGTTGGTAGGGATTCTGTCCTGTACACACTTTGTCTTTATTACATTCTTACTTGGTAGGTATTGATATTTTATTTGCATTGTTTTTAATGTTAAGTCTATTACGTATTATAAATTAGGTACCTACTTTAAAGTGTATACATTGTCAATTTTCATCGAATTTCAGTATGTTTAGAAACCTCCCCAAATGGGTCCTACACTGCTCTAGGGGTGTGGCAGGTATGAACATTTGACTACTGAAGGCATATTCCGTTCGTCCAAAACGATAACATGTACAAACGGCAGCACATCAAGCTGAGAATAAATTCTCACTACGAAATCGCCCTTATCACATGCGTTTTAGATGCCACTGTTTGTTTGTTTACCTTGACGTGCTAGTACAAGTATCATTAAAACGAAAACACTATTATCGTTTTACGGGTTTCGTTTTTCGGAATAGGTCTTCAGCTATTAAAATTTATATTGTGGCTATTATTTACACCTTATTTGCCAAAAAATCCTGCGATTTTATAGCCGAATAGTCAAAGTTAGCATTGTGGAATGGTCAAAAGGTTTTGAACTAGAGAGTTTCAAAACACAAAAAGTTTAAAAAGTGTTCGAATATTGTCGATTGTCTCCCTTACCTTTAGAGCGTCATAATAACTATAAGCTCTATACCGTAGTGCATTCAAGAGGTCAGGTAGATAGGTTAAATTGGTTCATCTACCTACAGGATAGGTATATAATTAAAATATAACAAATGACTTTATAATCGTCCTGTACATATACCTAGGCAACAACAACCTACCAAGCTACATTGCACAACATTTGTAACAATACTTTAGGATGACTAGTTTCTCAATTATAAACTTATAATAAAGGTACTTTATTCGTGAAGGTTATTAGGTTTTAGAATCAGAATCTTTATTGCAAGTCACATGAGTAAAAGGTGTTACAAATAATGTCAAAGAACAGTGATAAGTTTTTCAAAATAATGGCGATATTATGCAAGAAGCATTAAATTTACAACATTCACACATCAAAATACTATTGCAGGATGCATTTGGAAAACGAAAAAGGCAATAATCACACAATTTAAATCCCAATATCAAGTTTTAAGCTTGGAATTTGTTATGAATATATTTTGTTTAAATTACCTACCTATCACCTATTTTCGTATTCAGATCAGATCCATTTAAATATCAGTAGATAGATACAAGTAGTTTCGCTGTTTAAAGGTTAATCGGCATAATATTATTCCCGAGAGAGTGCAAGAGTGTTTAAACAAGGAAGTTTGAAGAATTTTAAACGCCTGGCAATTATTGATTAGCAACGCTACTTAATTCACACAGCTTGCAGTGAATATTTTCATAGGAGTATCGAGTTCTGGCCTTCAGGGTAAATTTTATTTTTGGTAAAGGCGTAATTTATTATTAATAAATTAAAAGTTAAAGCGTTAATAAATTAAAAGTTTTGACCAGCATAATTTATGCGTATATGTTTACTGACGTAGGTTTTACCTCAAAGCACTATTGATAAGTAACTACATTTCTATTTTCGTCCTTTGTCTATAATTACTAGTACTTTTTTTCCTTCTTCTTTCTGATCTTAAAAAGACGATGCATGTTATAACTACCTCGTGTGTTCATAAGTTTTGAGACAAACTTTGTGCTAAAAAAATGAAATAAAAAATTACTGGCTGTTATTTATTTCTTTTTCTAATTTTGAATTTCGAATGTTAACTTTTAATTCCTTTGATTTTCAAATTCATTTCTTTCAATTTTCTCGTGATGGAGAGAACAAAAGAATTGCGTGCAACCGTGATTTCGCTATTTAAGGCGGGAAAAAAACCAATAGAGATTCCCTAAAGTGAAAACTTTTGGTGTGAGCCGTAACGTCGTGTATTACACTATTAAACGATACAATGTGACAAGTTTTTTGCAAGATCGCCAAAGTAGTGGTCGGCCGCGCTCTGTAAGGACGCCTGCGAACATCAAAATCGTGGAAAATATTCTTCACCGATGAGAAAATCTTTACTGTCGAAGAAAACTTCAACCGACAAAACAATAAAGTGTATGCAAAAAGTAGCAAGGACGTCCCAGCTTCAGCACGGAATGTCTCGCGTTACTCATCATCCGGCTAGTGTGATGGTATGGTGGGGAGTTTCGTATTAAGGTGTCACTCCGCTCCATTTCTGTCAACAAGGCGTCAAGGTGAAAGCCAAGAACTATCAAACTACAGTTCTTGCATTTCACGAAGGCGAGTAGTCTTTATTTGTTTTTAAACGTGTACATGCATAATGCAATAGTGTGCGTGTATGACGACGCGGTCAGTCGCGAGCGCGCTGTCGCTCAGGTTAGTTGTGTTTATTGTTTCCGGACGCTAATTGCCGTGAAGTACTGTCAGCATGTCAAAGCGCAAAGTTATCCATAGCGAGGTAAATATTTTTTTCTAGTTTTGACATTAAATAAAAATGATTATTTTTTAATTTAAGTAATAGTTTAGTTTTGACTTTTGATACTTATTCAATTGTATATTTTATTGTTTTTAGGGTCGAGCAATCATTGCTAAAGTCTTTCACTTTCTAAAAGATGAATATAATTTTATGAAAGCAAATAACACTGATGGATGTGACCTAAGTCCATTAGCAAACATATTAGAACGAACTGCCCAAGCAACAGGCGTCAGTGAACGCACAGTAAGTAGGATTTTAAAAGAAGAGAAAGAGTTGCCATCTTCATCAACCAAGTTTACTTCACCCATGAAAAAGCGACGAAAAAGAGACGGTAAATTTAATTTAGATAATATGAATCGAGAAATTATTCGAACTACAATTCAAAATTTTCATATAGAACACAATGAACTTCCAACTTTGGCAAAACTTCAGTCAGCATTAAGAGAAAAAATTGGTTTTGACGGATGTTTGAGCACATTACGTTCGTTGCTTATAAAAATGGGCTACGAATGGAACAAAATTGAAAACAATCGTAAATCTTTACAAGAAAGGCATGAAATACAATTGTGGAGATTTAATTTTTTGAAAAAAATTCATGAATACCGTGAAGAAGGCCGTCCCATTATATATACAGACGAAACATATGTGCTAACTTCGCACGTACGTCAAAACACGTGGAATTTAAAAAAACTAGATACTAAGACAAAAGACAAGTCATTTTTAAAAAAATTGAGTACCGGTGCTCGTTTTATTATAGTGCATGCGGGTAGCAGTAGTGGATTTATTAAAGATGCTTCGTTAATATACAAAGCATCATCCACAACTGGAGACTATCACTCAAATATGAATTTCAATAATTATAGCAAATGGCTGAATGAAAAGCTGCTGCCAAATTTACCAGATAAATCTGTTATAGTGATGGACAACGCATCCTACCATAATACTCGAAGTAGTAGTATACCTACGTCAAATTCGCGCAAGAGCGACATGCAAAAGTGGCTGACGGAACACGGTATTCCTTTCAATGCACTGTCCCGCAATGTAGAATTGTATGATTTAATAATCAGAAATAAGCAGCGTTTTATTTCATATAGAATTGACGAGATAATAAAAAGCAAAGGTTTCGAAATACTACGACTGCCACCATATCACCCCGAATTAAATGCCATTGAAAACATCTGGGGTATTCTGAAAAATAAGATTGCCTCGAAAAATATTGGTCAAAATATGACAGAAGTTCAAAATTTAATAGCTGAAGGTTTAAACAGTATCGATAACAACATCTGGCTTAATACATGCAAGCATGTCGAAAAAATTGAAAAGGAGTATATGAAATATTTTGATTATGACTTTGAATTTGTAATTAATGTGGGTGAATCAAGTGATAGCAGCACGACTGACTTTGAAACTAACGAAAGCAACAGTTTTTCCGAAGAAGATTAAGGCGACACATTTTTCACATACGTAAAAATAGATAGAAATTTGTTATTAAATAGTTCCAGCCTAGCCTTATTTTCATAATTTTGCCATATCTTGAGTTCAATTGTATATCCTTATTTAAGTCTTATGTTTCGCTTAAATTAAAACTTAAACCCAAATGTAGAAGAACATAATTTTATTTTAATACATTCCCTTATTTATTATTTATTTTAAATAATAAACATTTTAGTTTAAAAGTTTTGTTGTTTTATTTTATTATCAATTGAACATACAAAAATATTGGTATTATTTTTATGCTAACCATACCCGCTTTCGTTTTCACGCACACATCGACACATATACGGACACATATTTACCACAAGTAAATTCTGCTCGACTTCGTGATTTGAAAGAACTATAACATCTTAGAGCCTGTTGTGAAACCCCTGTCCCTTACTTTGTTTCACAACAAGGATTGGGTTTTCCAACAGGACTCAGCGCCATCTCATAAAGCAAAAACCACCCAAGCGTGGTTGAGGGAAAATGTGCCGGCCTTCATCGCGGCGAACGAATTGCCCTCTTCCAGCCCCGACCTCAACCCGCTGGATTATGTTTTATGGGCTGAGCTAGAGCTCAGGGCCTGCCGAAAGTCCCACCCAAACTTGGAGTCACTGAAGCGAGCTCTTGTCCGAGAAGCAAAGCGAATCCCGCTGGAAAAGATTCGTGCCGTCATTGATGACTGGCCAAATCGTCTAAGGGCCTGTATTAAAAACAAGGGTGGTCATTTTGAATAATAATAATTATTTTTTGTTTATTATTATTTACTAATTGTTTACGGTACTGAAAATTTTAGAAATATATGTTAATTATAAAAAAAGTTATGCAACTTTTATTTCGTTTCAAAACTTATGCACACACGAGGTAAAAGCCAAATCATAAATACATAAAAGAAAGAAACAGTTAACTAATTTATTAAGGTAAGATAGATAGATAGATAGGTAGATTAACTTTACAAAGAAAAAATATGTACAGTTTAGGTAAGGTACTTCAAGGCTTTTTATTTCTTCATATAAAACCATTAATAACCAGGAAAAACTGGACAAACAAAATAAAAATTCAATAGTCATCTCCCTCACACGCTCTGTTTGTCTTTATATCCTACGTTTATGTATTTTACCTAGACCAGATAAGCACATACTTTCGTCGCCTTTGATAAATAAGAATGTTTGTCAACAATCCTTTTCTTAGTAGGAAACAATAAGCTACCCGCCTACTTTACAAATGAGATAGAATTAGATATTATTATTGTTTTTGTTTTTGCTTTGTTTTAGTTTTATGTTTCATCATATTGTAATGTAATATGTGTCAAATAAATATTTTTCTTTCTAGATAAGAAGGTAAACAACACGTTTTATAAACCTAAAGTAAAAAATATACAATAGCATTAATGTTTGGCACGTGTTGTGCTGGTAAAAGTAATAAAATGTTTTATACGTACATTTTCATAACTCATTCTTGGAAATAAACATTGAGACTTTATATACCCAAACCAACGTGTTTTACAAGCAAGATTTGACGCTCAATCATCTTGAAACCTAACTCTACCTATACAGGGTGTTTCAAAAAAAACCATAATGGCTGAAAGGTGTTATTATGCCCGTAAAACTGAACAACTTTTCCAAAGAAACCTAGGTTGCAATCTAAAACTCGTCTCGTCCATACTAAATCGATCAGCCGATTGGCAATTTCCAAATTTGTTCTTCAAACAATATTTCTTCGTCAAAAATTATTTTTGAAATTTTGACCTAAGTAGGTTTCTTTGGGAAAGGTGTTCAGTTTTACAGTCACAACAACAGACAAAATAATATAGTCTGAATTAAATGTTTTTTGAAACACTCTTTATATACCTATCATTCAAGAAAAAAAGTTAGATTACCTTATAGTTCTTTCTGACTCTACTACAAAAAAACTAAGCTGTTTAACGCTAGTTTAAACATAAGCCGGCCAATTCAGAGTGAGTGACAGCACCGCTAACATAACCTAAGGGAGACATACGTTTTAAGATGGGTGTTTTTTTTTAAATAAGCGTTAAACACTACTCGATACCTTTGTTGTAAGCAATTAAAGTTTAAGTTGCAAGGTGTTGAAATTAAATTTAGAGGTACCTACGAGCAAGAGTTAATATACCTACTATAGATAATATTAGGTGCTAACTATAAAAATCTAATTTACTCAAAAAGTTAATGCAAGTTAATTGAAACCATTTATCGGGCAGAGAATGTGTCCTTGTAATAAATCTGACTCTACATACAAACACACATTGTTCGCAAGAGATATGGTCTGTGTCTACGTAAAATACACTTCTTACTTGAAATAGGTACCTAACCTATTTTAAAGTATTTTACGTAAGTATTTTTAGGAAGTATATTTTACGTAAATAAATCAATAAAAAAGTAAGTAAAGTATCTGCCTGTTCCATAGCATTTTGTTATTTCGGTCATTATAAAACTAAAGTGGGTGTGAACACAACCTAAAGCGCACTAACGAAAACTACGTCTTTGACAAACTCGCAGTCGTATCTCGGACTCATTAACTCGACGGCGGTCATCCACTTAATTTGTTGATAATATTGACGGTGAATTGACGTTCTTATCATCAGTTACACCGCGGATTCGACAAAGGGTAGACGTGTTGCTCCGCTAAAAAATTCCGAAGCACGCGAGTTTAGCTCCGACAAAGACGTTGTATAGTTCTCTACTTACACACTTTACGAGTTTTAACAGTGAATAGACATAGTTTGACTTTTAAGTTGTTTTAATAGTGAGTGTTGTTGAAAATATAACATTTCCCAATTCGACGTTTTGTGAAGTTTACGCGCTAAAAGGTAAGAATTTACAATTTCGACGAAACGTAAATAGATAAGTAATACTGAGTTTTTGTGTGATAAGTTATAATTTTGTTTGCTATGAGATAAGGATAAAGCATTTAGTTCTTATCTATGTGACCTAAGTTTGACAAGCTTGAAGATACAAACCGGTCGATTAAGGCCTTACATTTCCTACTCTCTCATGTTTTTTTACAGTGACAGTCAGGCAGTGAGAAAAGAGTTGTGTAAAGATTTGGAAAACTAAAACATTATATGTGCCGTTTTCTGCACATAACAGCTGATCGTCTGTTTCTCAAATGTATTATTATACTCGTAGTTCAAATTATGAATGTTAATCAACAAAAATCATTCTATCGGAGGAAGTTAGCTAATTACCTAAATTACATATACTGGTAGTATACATATGTATGGGAAGTTCAAAACAGCCACCTAGATTTGTGTTAGCGATTTGTTCGTAATGTAACATTCCGTGATAAAAACCTAATTTTAAGTTATGTAAATAACGAAACATGTTTGTTTTTCTGTCTGGGTTATTCTTGAGCTGCACTGATTGTGACGATAGCGAATTGATAAGCACTCGAAACTAATAAATTGATTGGCCGGTATGGAAATGATGGTATCAGAATATCTTGACGCGGTGGCTTGTACAATAATGTTTTTCAACAGAAAATATTCAGTATTACCGTAATTATTTATTTGTTTTGAATATGGTACATTGACCGATAGTAAATAAACGACATAAAGTTCATACATATTCAGCCATAATACGGTATAGCATGCAAATATAATAAGAAACATATACAAGGTCATCATTAAACAATTTAATTTCCATCGTGAAACAAATTAAATCCTATTACATTATAATATTAAATTAAAATTTCAATCTTAGAGTCTAGAGGTATTTATTAACTGAGTAAAAAGAGAAGTACTTATGTGAGCCATACAAACTTATATTTAATAATAATAGCTATTGAGTAATTATGCAGGGTCAAAGCAAGTAGAATTTTTGTACCTAATTAAATTGCTTTGTGATAATATTTTTTTAGGAAACGCCTACATCTGAACCAATAACTTCTAATAAGTAGGTACCAACTCTATCATTATACCATATGTGTAGTGATGTTATCAAGATGATATCGTTTTGGAAAAGAAATGTAGCGATGAAGATTTTACAGTGTTTTTGGGCGTAGCAGTATTAAACACGAATTGAATTTAAGATCTACTGAAAATCTAGGGATACCATCCACCTACTTTACGGTACTGTAACATGGATACATATATTGATCTTCTTTTTTTTCAGTGAAATAAACTAATAGTTGTACGCCCGACCACACGTTAATTTAACCACTGCAGTATCTTTAACTTATGTAATAAGGGTGATTTTGCGTCAAAAATGAGTAGCTTGATGTGGATCCGTGTGCACGAAAATGTGGTAAAATTATGATTTATTAACACAACAACGATGACAATAAGCTAACCAGTTGAATATTCGTATAGGTGAACACTAAATTATTCACTGTCAAAATTAACTATGATCAAATGTCACACATCAGGTATAATCTACTAAAATAAAACGAGTTTTGGCAAATCCTCTCAAAGGTTCGTAAAATAAACATGTTTTTCATGTTTATTTTACGAACCTATTTGTTGGACAAGATCATGGTGATTGTGTACAAAAGTAAGACACACCTCTGCTAACAAATGTTGTGTTGTGTGACGAGTCATTAACTTAGCGCGGTTTAGTAAAAATTAAGTAACTTCTGGATTGATTGATGTCAATCCATTACCTAATATGAAAGGATTTACAATTAAAGTGTCTAAACAATATTGTAATGAAATGGTGAGAAATAAATTATTTATTATTATTATTATTTATTATACTCACAGCTACCAATTGTGTCACTCTATAAGTACAAACAAGCACAGGCAAATTTTGCTTAAATGAGAGCTCCAATGTTGTACTACTCGTAGTTTGTTACGAAATAAAAAAAAAACATTATTATCATTACTACCTATAAAGTAAGTAACTAAATTCTTTAAGAAAAAAAAAACAGTGGTTGCCTGTAAAGTCGGTATACGGGCGAAAGTTTTACGTGACAACGACTTTGAGTGGTAAAATAATTTTAATGTGAATATTCATTCGTATAACATGAACCGGTGTGTATGCCTATCTCTCTCACTCTCTCTCTCGCTCTATCTCTCTCGCTCTTAGGCGGGTTAACTGTGCTCGAGTGGAAGGGACGCGTGCCTTTCACTTTTTATGTCTGTCTCACTCGCTCTTAGGCGGGCTAACCATGCCCGAGTCGAAGGGACGCGTGCCTCTCACTCGCTCTCATTGTGAGCGCGGAACGTGAGCGGAGCAGCGTAACGCAGTTTCTTGAAGTGTCACCCGGCAAACCAATTTGTAAGACGTTGTCACGTCAAAAATCATGAGATTTACAGAATACTAGTGGAACCTGCAAACGTTGTACTTCCCGTTGTTCTTAATTTTTTTCTCTGTTGAGGAATCATCCTCGTACATACTTCAAAGAATATTATAAGAAAAAGAATTAGCGAAATCGGTTCAGATGTTTTCGAGATCGAATTGGACACATTTCTAGCGATTCATTTTTATATTAGTAGACTAGCAGATCCCGCAGACGTAGTTCTGCCCGTTGCTTTTTAACACGCTTTTTTATTATTTTTATTTTTATTATTAGCTTGACCTGTATGTAACTATGTATGTAACGGAATCTTTGCACTTCATTTTCACCTACTTCTAGGAGTCTGATTAACATGGAAATTTGCACAGGGGTCAAGGACCGATGACAATGCAATAATTTGATAAGAGTTTTCGATTATCCTTATTAACTAAAAATTAAATTAATTTTAATATTGCTGAAATCGCCTTCTTACATTTTCCGCACGGCGCCATCTCTTTTACAAATATTACGAAAGTATCTAGTCAATTACTTGAATGGTTCGAGTTTTGTAACCTATAGCGTTCGCTTAGCTAGTTAGTTTCGATAGCAATCATTAGATGTCGCTGCTAATGCTATGCAGTTTTTACTGATGCAATTGATTTGCACTAGAAGCTCTGTATTTTGCCAATAGATGTCACTATTAACTAACACATTAAGTGTAGTAACTATTTAGTAATCTGTGATTAAGTACCAATGACAATGCAATAATTTGGAGATTTAACTAAAAAAAATAAAATAAATTATAGTTTATAAAAACTAAAAAAACACGCTTTTATTGCTAACTAAAAAAGAGAAAATAATTTCTGAGTACACGGAATTTATATTACAGTAGAGTAAAAAGCGTGGGGTGCTTCGTATAGTAGTATGTGAAAATCATCCTATTATTGGCACGTATAAAAGTATGAAAACGTCATAAAGTGCACCCCACGCTTTTTACTCTACTGTAATATAAATTCCGTGTACTCAGAAATTATTTTCTCTTTTTTAGTTAGCAATAAAAGCGTGTTTTTTAAGTTTTTTTTATTTTATTCTTGGTAAGAACCATCCCCGTACTTTAAGGAATATCATAAAAAATAATAATAGGGATGTGGACTGTACTCAAATAAGTATATAATTTTACCACGAAAGGGTAGTTTCTATAATACAAATAATAAAAAACACAAAATTTTCTTCAACAAACAAGGGAATATTTATTTATTTAATAAAATGTAATTAAATATTTCACTCTCAAGTCACGTGACAGTGAACACCAATCAAAATTCGTGACGTCACCTGTTGCCAAACAAGAATTTTCACTGTCAATTACTATGGTGTTTGTTGATATTTGGATAATATTATTGTTGTGATTCCTGTGAAATTTCTTCGAAATTCGTTCAATTTTCTTATTAAATCGATTTTTAAAGGCTTTCCCATAATGGAAAGTGGATATATAAAGGCAGATAGTTCAAATTTGCCAAGAATCGATTGCTTTACGGTGGCTAATTTCTTCGCAACAAATAGTAACTTCTGCTCTGCTGAATTTAGAAATGTGAAGACCTCCATGTAAGTAATATATTCAGGATACATTATAATAGCAATCGTAGGTATTTAAACTGGAAAAGTTACATTTATCAAATTAAATGATTGATGTATGATTTTGAGGTTATGTTTTATTTTTATAACAAATTGTTTCATTTCTTTTTAGCTCCTCGAGGCGGTCATATGGAGACGATGCTGTGGGATATGTCCAACTTCGTCGAGATTCAAAATTGTGCACAGTTAAGTGCAAAATTTGCCCGGAGCATAAAGTTCGTAGCAAACCATATTCAGCCACTATGGTTGTGGATGAAGAAAACGGTGAAATAGTAAGTGCCGAGTGTCATGATTGTGCTGCTTCTCAAGGAGGTTGCAAACATGCTGTGGCATTCATCATGTGGGTGCATCGCCGAAGTGAGGAACCTTCATGCACTTCTGTAGAATGCTACTGGAAAAAGTCACGTCTAGCAAAAGTAGGCACAACTTTAAAATTTGTAACATCAAAGGAGCTCTCTAAAGGGAATCCACGAAGTTACCTGCCAGATCCTAGTGTTTTATCTGAATTTTTAAAAGAGGGTAAGGAAAGAAAAATTAAAAATATTCAGTTGTTGAAACACCAGCCGGATTACCGCAAAGATGAAATTATAATGTGTTCAATGCACCAACTGTGCTTGAAATACAAGGATGCTGACTATGAGAATTTTTTGGTAAATGCCAGCTCCTTAATTACTAAGCATACCATAATGGAAATTGAAAAACTCACAAGAGATCAATCCCAAAACAAATTATGGTTTGAGTTGCGATATGGACGCATAACTGCATCGAAAGCTTATTCGGTTAGTAAATGCAAAACCCCTGATGGAAGTTTAATTGCCCAAATTATGGGTGGCAAAATTCCTGATACACCTGCAATGAGCCGTGGGCGAAAATTAGAAGATGCTGTTCGCAAAATCGTAGAGATTAAACTTGGAGCAAAAATAGGAAAATGTGGATTAATGATTTCTCAAGAGTATATGATGATCGCTGGTTCACCAGATGGTATAAGTGATGAATTTGTCATCGAAATTAAGTGCCCAACTAGTGCCAATAATTACAAGAACTATGTTCAGGAAGAACAACCTACAAAATTATATTATGCACAAGTGCAGTTACAAATGTTTTTGTCTGACAAGAAAAAGAGTTATTTTTGTGTACAGTTCTTGCATTTCACGAAGGCGAGTAGTCTTTATTTGTTTTTAAACGTGTACATGCATAATGCAATAGTGTGCGTGTATGACGACGCGGTCAGTCGCGAGCGCGCTGTCGCTCAGGTTAGTTGTGTTTATTGTTTCCGGACGCTAATTGCCGTGAAGTACTGTCAGCATGTCAAAGCGCAAAGTTATCCATAGCGAGGTAAATATTTTTTTTCTAGTTTTGACATTAAATAAAAATGATTATTTTTTAATTTAAGTAATAGTTTAGTTTTGACTTTTGATACTTATTCAATTGTATATTTTATTGTTTTTAGGGTCGAGCAATCATTGCTAAAGTCTTTCACTTTCTAAAAGATGAATATAATTTTATGAAAGCAAATAACACTGATGGATGTGACCTAAGTCCATTAGCAAACATATTAGAACGAACTGCCCAAGCAACAGGCGTCAGTGAACGCACAGTAAGTAGGATTTTAAAAGAAGAGAAAGAGTTGCCATCTTCATCAACCAAGTTTACTTCACCCATGAAAAAGCGACGAAAAAGAGACGGTAAATTTAATTTAGATAATATGAATCGAGAAATTATTCGAACTACAATTCAAAAAAAAAATACAATTCAAATTGAAAAGGAGTATATGAAATATTTTGATTATGACTTTGAATTTGTAATTAATGTGGGTGAATCAAGTGATAGCAGCACGACTGACTTTGAAACTAACGAAAGCAACAGTTTTTCCGAAGAAGATTAAGGCGACACATTTTTCACATACGTAAAAATAGATAGAAATTTGTTATTAAATAGTTCCAGCCTAGCCTTATTTTCATAATTTTGCCATATCTTGAGTTCAATTGTATATCCTTATTTAAGTCTTATGTTTCGCTTAAATTAAAACTTAAACCCAAATGTAGAAGAACATAATTTTATTTTAATACATTCCCTTATTTATTATTTATTTTAAATAATAAACATTTTAGTTTAAAAGTTTTGTTGTTTTATTTTATTATCAATTGAACATACAAAAATATTGGTATTATTTTTATGCTAACCATACCCGCTTTCGTTTTCACGCACACATCGACACATATACGGACACATATTTACCACAAGTAAATTCTGCTCGACTTCGTGATTTGAAAGAACTATAGCAGATAGTAACTTTGAAACCAATGAAAATGTGAATATCATTTGTGTTCACTTGGAAGTTGACTATGTTAATAATTTACTAGTTCAACTTTCAGCATTTTGGAAAGAGCATGTCTACCCATTGTTGAATAAAAGTGTACAATAAAAAATTAAACAATACTTTCCGTTAACCATGTTTTATTTTCAAACAGCCTTTCTAATATTTAAAATGATAGTTACTGTTTCATGGAAATTGTGAAATATTCAACAGTTACACTTAAATTTTATCTAGACTACTGAACCGATTTGAATGAAACAAAGCTCAGAACCATCTCGATTAAATTGGCTTAAAAATAAAGAAAACTGCATTAAAATTGGTCCAGCTATATGGGAACTATGGTGCCAAAGGCAGACATACAAACGTCTTGTTTGTATGTCACACTTTTAATACTCTCCTTTTTGTAGAGGGTTAAAACATTACATAGTAAAACTTAAGTCTAAACTTATTAGATATGATTTTCATCAGCCTATAGTATAAGTCCCACTGCTGGGCACAGGCCTCACCTCAACTATGAGGTGGTCCGAGCCATACTCCACCCCGCGGGCTCAGTGCGGATTGGTGCAGGGGTGGGTGTGTGTGAGGTAAGTGATCAACCTTACTGTCAGATGTTATTAAGCCGCGCGAGGGCCTCTGACTAGGCTAACGGCTAATACCTATCGATATTAACTGGGACCAACCGCTTAACGTGCCTTCCGAAGCACGGAAATACTTGTAAATAGATGTCACTTAAATGGTCAGAATGGTCACCCATCCCAGACATGACCGCGCCTTAGGTTGCTTAACTTTTGGTATCACTACCAAAGCACTGGAACCACTGCGCCACAAGCACCTTATTAGGTGTGATGATTGTAATAAAACTAAACATGGTCTTTATTTAATGACAGAGTCCTGTAAATTTATCAAAGCACAAGCTATTATAATTACTTCATCTAATACCTTTATTAAATAGTTATTAATGCAAGCATGAGGTTTTAACATGGCAAATTCTCTTAAGCGGCGTATCACCCTCTCAATATGTATTCGCAAACTGGCAATTTGCTTAGTCTGGCGAGCTTCTTGCTTGGATAATTTTGATCCAGTACTAACACTTGGAGGTCGAACTAAGTGAAGACCTGCATGGAGTACCATCTGCTCTATATGCTTGAAACCCCTATCTGCTAGGATACATATCTCAAGTGCTGGATCCCGACGGGCTAGTTGAAGCCACATTTTCCGCATCGTTTTTGTACGTGGAACGTGAATAAATAGTTTTTTAGGTGTTTTAATAGTAGTACTTTTACACTGCGGCACCGCACAATATTTATAAAATTTAGAATCCATCTTAGTAGCACAAAACTATGAAATAGCTTTCTTTTACATACAACTTCGACAACGTTTTGGAACAGGTGACGTCACAGCGGTATATTTTGACAGGTTCGTTCGTTCTGGCGCGAAATTTGTAATACAATTTGAAATAATTTATTTTAAAGGTATTTGTTGTATTAAAAAAATAAATAAAAATATTTAGTGCTATATTTGGTACTTATAGATGGTTTTAAACACTTTCCCAAAAATAGTCCACATCCCTATTGGCCAAATCGGTCCAGGCGTTCTTGAGTTATGCGCTTACCAACACATTTTGCGATTAATTTTTATATTATAAAAGCTGTTGAAAAATGTAACGTTCTCAATATGTTTTTTTTTCAGTACCGAATAAAGCGTTTTCTATTTCTATTTCCAACATTTATTTTTTAACTAATTTGTGTGTACTTACAACAAATTTATTTGTTTTATATTATAGGCAAGGCGAAAAATTTTGAAATCCTCTTCCGTAATGCAGATAACCATCTACTGTTTACAACAAAACCTTTATTTCGGTAATAAATTTAAGATTTTGGAAATTTAAAGCCATTTTTATAATCATTTTTAAATATTGCGCGAAAACAGCTCGCCGTGTCATGGCGTCGTATGTGACGTCATACTTACGTAAACGTGAAATTTGTTTACGCGCAGCTAGACAGCAAAGTGAACAAACACTGCGTATTTTTTGTGTTAAAAATGAATTCTAAAGTTTATAAGTGGTGTGCAGTGCCTCAGTGCAAAAATACATCAATAACGACACCCAACAAGGTGTTTGTACATGTCCCATACAAGAAAATAGTAAGAGATAAATGGTTAAAGCTTGCACGGCGAAACCCGAACGATGTAAAGACAAATTCGCCACTTTATTTCTGTGAAGATCACTTTGATGTGAGTATGTTATCATGTATTGATAGATTTTTAATTTATTATAATGTTTGTTTGACGTGAAATACTTGAAAGTAGAGGCTATGGAATAACTAGTCATTTCTTGAGGTTATGTTTGTGTTAGTCTTGGTTATCATTCTTATTATCAATTGTAATTGTTAACTTTGCATTTTTCAGTTGCCAAATGACATGGAAAATTTTATGGAATACCATGTGATGGGGTCGGTATCGCAAGTACGTATGAAACCAGGATGTATGCCCACAAAATTTACTTGCCAACCAGACAGGAAAACACACACATCTAACACAACAGAGCGACCCTATATAGCTAAAAAACGAAGGATGATGATTCTTGGAGAGTGTGAAAAGCAATTTGAAGAAAGTACTATAGTTGAAGGGCCAACAAGTTCAAAAGAAATTGCATCTTGTAGTTCAGGTATAGTTTACTAACTTATTTATTAGAATGTTAATTCAGTTACTGCACTTAGGACTCATCGCAAAACAACATAAAGAAAATATAATCTTTACTTCTCCATTAATTGAGATCAAAAAGACATACATATTTTCTGACATACAGATGCTATTGTTTTTTCTTCTAGTTCAGTAATAAAGAGGTTTTTAATACTTAAACAAGCCGCATCCCTTTGTACAAATCTCAAGAAATGATCTATGTTTGAGATTCATTCTTTTATACTGGCTATAAAACTTCATAGATTTTTTTGTAACCTTGTAATTTTCTATTTGTGTTCATAATTATAACATTGCACTTCAATAACAAAACATTTGTTTTACAGTTGAGCAGATTGTTGAAGAAGTTCCCCAATTAGTACCACCAAGAATGTTGCATAAAGCAATTCAAGTACACATATGTAAAACATTTAGAAGTAAAGCTAACCAAACGAAAGTTAATTTGGTGAATCAGATGACCTCACCCTTGAAGCCGTATCTACATTCTGTTTCTACATCACCATTTAAAATCAAACATGATACAAATAAAATATACTTACAAAGAAGTTTTCACATTTCTAAATTCGGAAGAGCAAAGTTCTTTATTTGTTGCAAGGAACTCGCCCAACATCAATAAATCGATCCTGGGCAAATTTGCACTGTTTGCCTTAACAAAGCCTGGTTCCATTGTTATAGATAAATTCGTGTTGTAAAGTCGATAATTCACAAAAACAAATATAATATCAATCGTAACGCGCAATCAGTATGTAAGGTAATCAAAACACAGTGATGCTTACATAAGTATGACGTTTTGCGCTCTGATTGGTGTTTCAGTCAAAATGGCCGATTGTAGTATTTTACTCTTTTATTTTATTGAAAATCTTATTAATCTCAATTTTTTAAATAAAACTAAATCAGTTTTTTAAATCCTTTGAATGTGTATTTTCCTCTAAAGTCATTAAATCTTTGATAATGTCATACTGTCGACACGCCTATTTGACATGTTATTTATTGATTGCTTTTGTTATAAATTATAATTTGATCTGTAAGTGTTTTGGACTTGATCTGTAAGCTTGCACGTGTTTTTAATAAATAAATTGAAATTACGGATCAAAATTACTGTCATTGTTACTTTAACTTTGCTTGTGTTCTTAGATGATTACGTACTTATTTAATTACTCTCATTACAATATAATTTTTGATAACAACTGTCGCGATGCCGGTATCTTGAGGCATAATAAATTAGTCGGGTTTATCTTTGTTTTCATAAATTATTGACGTAACCAAAGTCATAGCGTCTCTAGATTTTGGGCTGTTACTTATGCTGTGGGGTGAGCACGAACAACTACCTTTATAATACCGCATTCGTATCTTTCACTATTCGTTAAGATGTCAATTTGTATGGAAAAACTGTCAGTTTTTGACGTTTCGACGATACGAATACGTTACGATAATGTTCGTCCTGCGGTGCTAATTCCGTGTTTTTTCGCACTAGCTATGGCCTGCTCTCCAATGTAACGGTCGCAGTGGGCATGCGCACATCTTGCTTACACACATCTTTGGTTGTAAGTAAAGATGTACAACTTAGACGGTTTAATCGCTTGTAACTATCTCTTCCAGATAACCTTAATATTCAGTCAATAACATTTTACACATGCAGCCTATGGACCAACTATACTAAAAAAAAGCCTACAGTTTCCTGCGTGTTCAATACAACAACGCCTTCAGGTCGCTGTTGCGGCTGCCGCGGTTTTGTAGTGCCTCTACCATGTTCGCGATGGCCGGCGTAGATAGTTTTGACGCTATCATGCGAAAAAGACAGCCTCGTTCTTATACAGGATACGGGGCAGCCGCCACAGCGTGCTGAAGGAGATGGTCCAAAGTGGGGATTGTCCACTGATCGGCCATATGATTAACACGACGAAATCAGTTTTTAAGGTAGCATACTAACAGAGTTATTAAGCTTTTACAAACAATATGGATCTTAGTTATCTAAAATAAAAACATTTTATTTTTTATTTATTTATTTATTTAATAACGTCAGGTAGATAGGAGGTAGGAATTTTAAGAATGTCACAATCTGGTAATTACTCTACATGCTTCGTTCGTTACGAGAAAACCAATGTAAGATTAAGTTTTTCGTAGCAAGCCTCAATCCCGTCAGTTCTGTTATGGATACGATTGGCGATTATGATGCATTCCGCCGGTGTCAACAGCTTCGCATAACAATGTGTGGGCCGGTGCCATACGTTTGTATGTCATGTAGTCAGTACGCATTACTACCACGTGGGTAATAGCCTCGTTGGTGTAGTGGCAAATTTTCTGCCGTACATCCGAGAGGTCCTGGGTTTGAATACCAGGTCGAGCCAAAATTGTTTCTGATTTTTCTGGCACGAATTTCTCAAAAACAGCTCGGATTCGGGAAGCTGGCGGTGTTACAACCACGTGCCTCGGAAAGCAAATTTAGCCGTTGGTCCTGCGCCTGATTTCTCTCCGGTCATGTCGGATTGCCGTCTCACCGAACGTTGAGAGTGATGGAACAGTTAGTGCACCTGTGTATTGCGCTCACACTTGTGTACTATAATATCTCCTGCGTAGTTGGCTGATCTCTTTTGAGATTGGCAGCCGTGGTCGAAATCACCCAGGAGGAATATACAATTCAATTCAAATATTTTATTTCAGAATAAGATTCCATATAAATTGTTAGTAATCTAATATCCTATAAGGCCCGACGATATCGAACATACATATTTGATAAAAAAAAACAGAAAAAAAACCGGTCAAGTGCGAGTTGGACTCGCGCACCGAGGGTTCCGTACAAACCTGTAGGTATATAAGTAAAAGTTCACCCATCACGACAATCGAGTCATAGTTTTGGTATTTTAATTGAAAAAAAAATATTTTTCAGATTTTTTTAATATGATAAAACGGTTTTTGTAATTTTTCCTATATTTGTACTATGAGACGTGACTTCGTAATAAATTTCAAGATTCTAAGTTTACGGTAAGTACCCTGTAGGTTTTGATTCCCGTGCGAGTTTAGAAAACTTGCGGATATTTGCGGCCTAAATGGCTGTATCTTTTGATTGCGTTGGTTTAGAAGGTTGATTTTTCTACAGCTTCCAGGGACAGTAGACCTAAGTATCACATAGAAATTTCAGTTTGATACCTCCACGCGTTCCTGAGAAAAACGGTCTTGACAGACGGACGGACGGACAACAAAGTGAACTTATAAGGGTTCCGTTTTTTTCTTTTGACGTACGGAACCCTAAAAACATATATTTGGTTTTGGATGGCTGAATGACTTAAGTAAATACTTGTAGGTGCATATCTTAATGTATTTGCATACAATTTTTACAGGCTTATGTTAACATATTACGTAGTAAGGAAAGAAATATGTTGTATTTATACCCTGGAGATAACTTAATTCACAAAAAATGCAGCTCTATCCAGAATTTATTGCTCGCCTTTTTTGTTTATTTTATTTATTAAATCTTCATTGCACAACAAAACTGTGTACAAAAGATCGCGTTAACACCGTTGAGCATTCTCTACCAGTCATACCTTTGGGCTAAGTAGAAAATGTTAAGTGGGGCGGTGCGACAAAGGAAAACTTAACTAAAAAAAAACGTTTTTGCTTTCCGTCATTCACGGTGACAACTTTGTCTTGCTCTACTGATCTAAAAATAATGAAACACTGAAATACTAATTAATTATCTCTAAATAGATTAGAAATACCTTATTAATAAAAATAATCATGTAAGTGGAAACCTTCATATAAAAAGTTGTATGTGAAAGATTATAGTAGTTTTTGGAGTAGGCTTTAGGAAAAAAACCGTTGTCTCTGTAGCTAAGAACAATAAAAGCAATAACGCATAAGGACTCTCGAACCATTTAATAAGTAGGTAGGTGTACCTAATGTTGGTGCAGTGGTCTACATGTCGGACTTCTAAAACCAAGGGTCGCGGGTTCGATCCCCGCACAGTACAAGCATATGTGTGCATGAACACGTGTGTTTTCTATGTATAATATTATGTATTTATTTACAAAAAAAAGTATTTAAGTATATTTATCCGTTGTCTAGTACCTACCCATAACACAAGCCTCGTAGCTTAATTTGGGACTAGAGAATTGGTGTGATTGTTGTGAAATATTTATTATTATTTGAATAACATGCTGTTATTCGACGACCACTTTGGTGTAATGGTCAAGAAGTTGACTATTAACCAAGAGGTAGCGGGTTCGATCCCCGCACTATACATTTGTGTGCATGAACATGTCTGTTTGTGTACTGGTCAGGGTGTTATGGTCTCTGTAGCTAAAACAATAAAAACAAACCACTTGATATTTGTACTGTCTATCATCTCCAGCAATAACACATAAGGACTCTTGATCCATTCAATATCTTATAATAGATAACATGCTGTTATTCTACACTAGCGGCCGCCGGCGACTTCGTGTGTGTGGACTTCAGTTTTTTGCCATAGAGTTTTTTTTTTAATTTTTAATATAGGTTCGCTCTTGAGATCATTCTCCCTCTAAGAGGTAAAGAAGATGTCGACGATGTAGCGAGCTTATACAGAAGGTGCCTATTGACTTTCGCTTCGAATGAGCTCAAGTTATAAGAAAGAGGGAACACCGTCGGCGGAAGTGCAGTCCATTCCTTGGCTGTGCGCATTATGAAGGATGAAGCGAAGCGCTTAGTGCACACTTTGAATGATCTCGTCTAATTACCAATAACCCTGTTAATTAAAAAAAAATGAACTATAAATGATAATGTTCAATAAGTTTCCGTGTGCATCTGCCTTCATCAACAATCTTATAATGAACTGTCAGAACTAAAAATAATTCTACTGACATTTCGAAAATATAACGAGTTATATGATTTTAGAACTCGCAACGATCGATTAGTGGTGTTTTTATAGCAATTATAAATACAATTTTGAATATGTATAAGGAATTATCAATTTATTACTGTTTTAAATTACTTATTAATTTTTAGAAGCAGGATTTGCAAAGTAGTAATCACTTAAAAACAGGGTTCGCAAAATATGTTTTTTAATCTTTGGATCATCTCTATCTAAGAGTATTATTAGTGTTATAACCTTTTTTTTTACCATCATCCTGTGTCGCGGTGCTAGGGCCTAAAAATATGATTGAGGTACCGTTATAAAGATCTCAGCGAGTAGACTGGGTCAAAACTCTACATTTGATCGAACTTGAACACAGACGAAGTAGCGGGCGGCCGCTATAGATATTAATGCATTATTAAACAACTAAGGTTTATGTTAAAGCTGTCTGTCTGTCACAAAATTTGCAGTATCTATTTCCTTAAAGATTTAATTTGTTTTAAGCATGCACGCCATTTTTATATTATTTATGAAGTATGTAATAAAATGTAATCATAGATCTTGCATGTAATAGCTGATTTATGCTTTGTAAGCCTATAACGGCTAGACATAGTGAAACCATGCTGCCATCTACATCACCATCTGTATAATGCCACCTGTGCCTATCAAATAAATGATTAGAAATTGAATTTAAAGATATAAGTTTATCATTAATGTGAAATACAATCGGTCAGATTTTCGGCGTTAATAAAGGATTTCCAAACACCTCTAGGCTTTAGGGGCGACGAATTTCCCCTAGGTATGCATAATTTGAAACTCCTAGTACTCGTAGTTTCTGAGATTCCTTGATCAGTGAGTGACTAACAGCCGTTATCAATAACTAACTTTTATTCAAAGATAACAATTGAAAAAACCGGTCAAGTGCGAGTTGGACTCGCGCACCGAGGGTTCCGTACAAACCTGTAGGTATATAAGTAAAAGTTCACATATCACGGGTATTATAGACTTAAGTATTTATTATAAATTTTAATTTAATATCTCAACGCGTTCATGAGATAAGGAGTAGTAACTTTGAAATTTTCAAAATTTTCAAAAATATTTTTCAAAAATAATTGTTATTATGATGAAACTAGAAATTAACGGTTTTCGTAATTTTTCCTATATCTGTACTATACTTCGTACTAAATTTCAAGATTCTAAGTTTACGGGAAGTACCCTGTAGGTTTTGATTCCCGTGCGAGTTTCGAAAATTTGCGGCCTAAATGGCTGTTTCTTTTGATTGCGTTGGCTTAGAAGGTTGATTTTTCTACAGCTAACAGGGACAGTAGACCTAAGTATCATATAGAAATTTCAGTTTGGTACCTCTACGCGTTCCTGAGAAAAACGGTCTTGACAGACGGACGGACGGACAACAAAGTGATCTTATAAGGGTTCCGTTTTTTTCTTTTGAGGTACGGAACCCTAAAAATGTATAAAATATTGAAACTAGCCGTAATTGACCTTTTCCTTAAATACTCGTATTTATATACATAAATATACAACAACATCA
Organism: Pyrausta despicata; assembly: GCA_963921415.1. Classification (NCBI taxonomy): domain Eukaryota; kingdom Metazoa; phylum Arthropoda; class Insecta; order Lepidoptera; family Crambidae; genus Pyrausta; species Pyrausta despicata. The sequence continues at coordinate 16,196,707 of OY992851.1, read as the reverse complement.
CATACATTGATCTGACTCTGTGGTAAGTAGCTCAAGCACTTGTGTTACAGATATTAGGATCAACAGTGGTATTACAAATAAACTTAAATAAATTCATATAACACCCAGACATGTTCATGCACACAAATTTTGAACAGTGCGGGGATTAAAACCGCGACTCTTGGTTAATAGTCAGCTTCTTGACCATTACACCAAATAAAAATATAGGTAGGTAGTGTCAGATTTAGATACACATATTCACTTGTAGACTTATGACATGAACTCGTGGCCTTGTATCAGTACGAACAGTTCGGGCTCCCAGCATCTTGGCTCACCGGACGCGCCCATTATCTACTTGAGGCGGACTCTTGGCTGACCACTGTTTAACTGGCCAGGTTTATGTTATTACCCTATTTACTTTATCAGTATTCTGTGCCGAAAGGGTAAAACGAGGCCCTATTAGGAAAACTACACAGACAGACACACTGTCTATCACCAGGCTGTAGGTAACACAGGAAACGTAATAGATTAGATAATAAATTTAATGTAATTAGTTTAACTTGTGACTTAGATCGGAATATTATGACATTGTGATGTATTTGTATGCTATTTGCTATATATGCTATAGCTGGAAAAGCTGAGCCGAATCATTTATGACCTACAAACCTACAAAAATGTACCCTTTTTCGAAAGCCAATAAATATTCATTTCATTAAATCATTACATAAAGTTTTCTAATAAAAATGCTTATTTTGGGTGATTAACCCAAAATAGACCCAAGAAAACTACTAATCTACTCTACTTATATCTCCAAGGCCCCTGTACTGGAGAACCCCAAAGATGACTTTTATTTGAGTTCTTCGAGTTAAAAATCATTAAAAAAAATTTCAAAAAACATTTCAAAAAAAAAGTTTTCAAAAAACAATTTATAAGTAACACTCATCTCTCAACAAACACGTGGTGATGCAGAGGGAGGACCTTGTAGCTTACACTTTATGAATGTATGTACTTCAACCAACCATGTAATTAAGAATAAGTTATAAACGAAATAAATTATTTATTATTATTAATTAATGTATTGCATACTGTAGACAAAGAGACACTCTAAAGGATATGGGAGGATCGTGTTATGGGAGTAGAAAGGAATGCATGTGACAATCAGAAAAATATTGCATGTATGGGAAAACCATACTGCTCCAAAGTTCAACCTCAGATAACGACAGGGAAATATGCAAATGAATAAAAACAGCAACGGTTTTGATAAGAACACCAAAGTAAATAATAATAATATAATCAAAGGAAATTGAATTAACAAAAAGGGGAAAAACTTAGGCTAGAAAGTATTCTCTCTGTATGAACTGGGATGAACTAAGATGGATGACTAATGAGGAGGATGGTGAGTCAGATCTTGCTGTTGCGATTTTGGCTAGTCAGAATGACTTGAAATTATACTATATCCGAACTCAGAATTCAAAAGACGTATTATGTATGTTACTCATTCGGTATCTTGTAAAAAATAATGTATTTTATTTAAACATTAATTATAATGCCGTATAACCGTTTATAGCTTACCGTTTTAAATGATATGATATCGTTATGTTTTTTTTACTATTAAGTATAGCATAATTTTTACTGTTCTATGTGGGCAAAATTCAAATTATTATTTTCAATCCAAAAACGAGGTCAGTAGGTGTTGTGAAAATTAAATGTAGGTCACTGACCGTTACTATTAATAAACATCAAAATTAATTATACCGGTGTAACAAATAACCTCTTGTTATTTACTACGAGCGTTGTAAACATTTACTCATCGTGCCACGAGGAATACTACTCGTATGTATGCGACGCACATAAACACAAATACATATAGTACCGGCGTAGTGCAAGTTTGTGCAGTAGACCTGAAAACTTTGTAAAACATAAATTATAGCCTTTTGACATTGATACTTGACTAGTGGTTTTTGCCATATTTTCTCATCTTTTGAACCTTTTCTGGACTTCAGCGAATATTTCAAGACTAAAATTAGTGAAATCGATTCAGCCGTTCTCGAGTTTTAGCGAGACTAACCAACAGCAGTTAATTTTGCAAAATTTAATATTTATTTGACTATTCGAATTATTAACCTGTATGATTTAGTTTCCAATTATACATTTAATGCACGTAATATGTGACCAATCATATAAATGTATATTTAAACATTTTGGGCGAATTTACGCCAGTACGTAAACGTATTTAAAAAAGATACATTTAGATGTACAGTAAGCAACAAAGTAGCAAAGCACTTTAAAACAGACAAATTAGTTATTTTGACAATTTACTTACGGTTTTGCTGCTTTTTGCTCTCCGTACTATTAGGTGTGTGTAACGTATACAAAAGCTTAACTCCCTTTACTTCTTTAAATGAAAACGTAATTTTCAGCATAAACTTAAAAACTTTTCTTTCTACTGTCAGAAGATAAATAAAACTTAGTTAAAAGGATGTATTAAAATATACACCGTTGACTATATAAAAAAAATACTTTATCCGTAGTGTTAGATGTATCATCCCTATCAATCTTAGCTTGAGCTTGACCTTGCGAGCGAACTTGCTAGCTAGACTCAAACAATGCAAACGAAACGTTATGCCTTGGAGCAAGCCTACTGACGTGTATCTCCACTGTGTCAGTATGCAAGGCAACAACACGTGCCGAACTCGAAATCGTTGCGTAGTATTTCGAATGAGCATGAGATACTGAATGTGATGTGCTATTTGTAGTAATTGATTCATCAAAACAAGATTTGCCAGTTAAAAACCGAATACTAAACACTGCCATCGAGTTCCCTTCCATACAGTGGGGTGAGCACGAACATTTTCGTAACGTATTCGTGTCGTCCAAATATCAGAAACGGAAAGTTTCTCTATACAAATTGACAACGATATTCTCGATACAACGATAGGTAAACGCTACGAATACGTTCGTGCTCAACCCAGTGAAGTCTTTGAATATGAGTAGTGAATATTTATAAAGATTAGCATTCGACATGGAACAATACAACTAACTCATAGGTACATAGATTTGTTTAACAACAAACATTATTCAGAAGTTTGATTATCGACTCTACGCAATTAATTTAAGTGTAAATATTTCCTTTATATGTAAAATGCCATACATTTTTAGAACATAACGTGGTGCTGTAGGTGAATTAGATAGGTATCAACGTACCTACATTACATTGGGCCGTATGACATAAAGAGATGCCCTTTTCTTCATTTTTTCTAAGGTGAATGTACCCCGGATACTCAACGTGCTCCATATTAGGGTTAAATCTCGCGATTTGTACGGGTTATTGATTGATTGACAAAGAAAGTGTCCGACCAGTGCATGCGAACCGGACAGTCCAATATACCAGCATGGCCGGGTATGATGACCTGTTATTGGAAAATAGCTCAATTATGTAGGCCCGCCGACACGCGAGCGAAACACGGGGAATTTATAAAGTAACTAGCGGCCGCCCGCGACTTCGTCCGCGTGGATGTTAGTTTTTTGCGACCGGGCTTCATACAAATTCGCAACCCCTATTTTATCCCTTTGGGGGCAGAATTTATCAATATGTAATATTATTTCTATCCTTCTTTACCTTCCAAGTAATGTTGAGTCAAATAAAAAAAAGTCCCATTAAAATCGGTTTAGTAGATTCTGAGATTCAATTTCCTGCCTGCCCCCTAAGTTCATCGGCGTGATTATTTATATCCCAGTTTACTCTCCAGGTGATACTGAGTCAAATAAAAAAAGTCCCGTCAAAATCGGGCCAGTAGATTCTGAGATTAGCCCGGACAAACAGACAGACAGACAGACAGACAGACAAAAATTTTAAAAATTGTTGTTTTGGCTTCTATTACGGTAATTAAGACCCCCTGTAACAATTTTTCATAAAAATCTTCAATGTACAGAAATCGATCTTTTACAGTCTTATTATATGTATTATATATAGATTCTGTTAAGGAAGCACCGGGAAAATGGTGGTTGCGTTGAGACAGACTCTATTTTTAACCCTGAACAAGGGTAACTGTTGCTGCAAAAACTCTTTTCGCTATTTGCTCAATTATTGCGTAGGAACTTTTTCCGTCATTTGTCGTGCTTAGTTCAATTTAAAAAATATGTTGTGTAACTGTTATAAACCAACTAATTAATTAAAAAAAAAATGTTCTATTCATAATTTTATTTTGATCAATACTATCAATTTGTGCGGTAAGAATATGTAATGTACACTTTTTTTGCTGTATTTAGACTTAATTTGCATTTTGTTGCTTTGACTTAAATCAATTTTATTTAACATTAACGAGTCATTGGTTGTGTTGTGCAATAAATAGTGCCCGTCTATCTAAAGGACGCTTAGCCTAAGCTGCATGATCGCAAAATTACAGATAACGAAATATAAACAATTGTCAGTACTTGTTGCAAGTACAAATACACTGGCCTATGAATTAACCGGACCTCAAGATAACAAAATTATTAGTCAGTAAATAAAGTGCAGGCAGACTTTGTTTTAAAATCATATTAAGTTTTAAGATAGAGTACAAATTACATGTTTATTGGTAACTACAAGCAAAGATAAACAGGATATCAAGTAAATGGAGCATCAAAAATTAATGTAAGTGTGTCACACAGTACTTTAAGTTTTACATACATGCTAAACCACAATGCGTATTTACGGTATTTTAAAAACAAAGCTTTATTCTAGCCCGTATCCTTGTGGCCTTATGCTAATGACAAAATTAATTAAGAAGGTAATGTAACAACATCTAATCTATTGGTAGTGTTTGTCTCGCCAAAGGTGTTGATGGAATTACGAGTATTTTAAAACTGTTGAATTTTCAGTAAATAGTCTTATAATCAACATCACTAAGTTGCTTCTAATAATATTTTAATGTGCATTTTGGAATAATATGACATTTGTATCTAAATTAATATTTAAACGTTTGACATTAAATTTAATTCAATGAATTATTTAAGTATAATATGAGTTTATTGGTGTAATTTACCTGAAATAAAGATTTATTATTTTAATTATTATTATAACCATTTAGTTTCCCGCTTAATGGTTCTATAAACCAAGTTTCAAATCACTAATTGAGACTTAACATAAGCCACCTTGTAGGTAATCGTTTCCTTGAAAGGTTTCAGCGTAATTCTGTGGTTGGTTCATTCGTTCATCATGAGGATAGATAAGCTAGATTGAAAGTTATGATTAAGATTAAAAGGTTAGATGACACCACCAATCATTGAAATACTATTTATCATCTGTCAAAACAGTCTGCCTCCATTGGTTTTTTATGGGAATAAAAAAACACGACGTCACGGTCATGTATCAGAAATCGGAGTCAATTGACCAAATATTTATTGAGTTTTGTGTGTTTCAAAATAGGTTTCTACAGCTTTTTGGAAATATACTGATTGTATTAACTTCATAGGGGCTATATTTTTTAAACGCCATGATCTTAAAAATATTTAAGATAGGTGTCATCATGCCTATTCTTTTATCAAACGCACAGTAATTAAATAAATTAAATTTAACAATCCCTTAGCTTAGTTGTTAACTCTAAAATGTATTAAATCCAAACCTACATTCTTAGTTGGTTAAACTAAGTTAAATTCGTATGAACCATCAAACCCTGTGGGTTAATACATACATACAAGATACATAAATGATAAATACCATTTTGACAAGACCAGGTCATTATTTTACAAGCTTTCATTTATTTTCACCTGTCCCGATGTAATGATGTTTGTTTGTCATCAAACCTTGCCAGTTTTCCACCCACTTCCCAGCGTCCGGTTAATCTGATTGAACTGAAATTTCGTGTATCCCAAGCTGGTATTTTTTTTTACTAACAACATCACATACATTGATCTGACTCCGTGGTAAGTAGCTAAAGCACTTGTGTTACAGATATCAGAATCAACAGCGGTATTACAAATAAACTTCAATAAATACATATAACACCCAGACCAGTACAAACAGTCATGTTCGTGCACACAAATGTTTGTACAGAGCGGGGACGAACCCGCGACCGTATAGGTATATACGTTAAGTTTAGATGGTTATTCACAATTTGGTTGTAAAAGATTGTTTAAACCACGTTTTTCACTATTTTTGGAATGCGTAACGCATTTCCTGACGTAAAAAAGGTAGACCGATGCAATACGATAAGTACTTTCAGCTAAAGCTGTTTTATTTAAGGCTCTATCAATATAATGTTGTCACGTGCAGCCTTCCGGTAAGTAGCGGCTTCCGTCCCACGGGGACCGCCCGAGTGGCCTTGCTCCCTGAAACCTTCACTGAAAATCATTTTCATAGGCTAAAACTACTGTAAGATACATTTCGATACAATTATTAATTAAACATCGGATACAAAACTAGTATTGGTTCAATACTAAGTTACTAGTTGACATAAAGTCATTAACGGCACTTGAATTTAGTTTTTCTAAGACCATATACCCATAAAGCACACACCTGATACAATTTGAATGAATGAATGAATGAAAATTATCTGCTTACGTATAAGGTATACTGAAGATGACATATTTTAAGGATGTTCTGCTAACTCAGCCGTTATTAACAGCATGCAAATTTAAAAAAAATGGATTGAATTTACGAGTGTCAAAATATCGAGATGTCATTATCAATTATTACATAATAAACAAGAAAATAATAATTTAAAGAACATTAATAATGAGCAGCAAAAGTCTAAAAGTCATAATTATTTACAGTCATACGTCACTAAGCGAATTTAGAAATGCCTGTGTTGTGTAGAATGCCTTTTCTCTAAGCCACACGTATAAGGCGCCATGCCAAAACAGCCTTGGTTTCTTCACTCTTAAAGTCTGGTAAGCCGTAAATAACTTTTTGTTTTATGTAAGTATCATTTGCGCAATGATGATTGTGTTCCAAAATTCTTAAATTAGGGTGACGTCCAAGTTCTTTTTGTAAGGGGTCCCGTTTCTCCACGATACGCAAGGAAACTTTTTATTGTTTGGTTTAACTCTGTCATCATGAGGAAATAATAAATAATAAATATTTCACAACAATCACACCAATTCTCTAGTCCCAAAATAAGCTACGAGGCTTGTGTTATGGGTACTAGACAACGGATAAACATACTTAAATACTTTTTTTGTAAATAAATACATATTATACATAGAAAACACCCAGACCAGTACAAACACACATGTTCATACACACTTATGCTTGTACTGTGCGGGGATCGAACCCGCGACCCTTGGTTTTAGAAGTCCGACATGTGGACCACTGCATCAAGCGGTCGTCATATAAATAGGCTTCATTTTTGTTTATTTAGGGGCGATCGTTTAATAGACGGATAGCACTAACGGTCCCATAAAATTCCAAGATAGCAGATTTAAAACGTCAAACTTGATTATGCAGAAACCTTTATATAAAAAAAATTATGTGAAAGATTATAGTAGTTTTTGGAGTAGGCTTTAGGAAAAAAACCGTTGTCTCTCTAGCTAAGAACAATAAAAGCAATAACACATAAGAACTCTCGAACCATTTAATAAGTAGGTAGGTGTACCTAATGTTGGTGCAGTGGTCTACATGTCGGACTTCTAAAACCAAGGGTCGCGGGTTCGATCCCCGCACAGTACAAGCATATGTGTGCATGAACACGTGTGTTTGTACTGGTCTGGGTGTTTTCTATGTATAATATGTATTTATTTACAAAAAAAAAGTATTTAAGTATGTTTATCCGTTGTCTAGTACCCATAACACAAGCCTCGTAGCTTAATTTGGGACTAGAGAATTGGTGTGATTGTTGTGAAATATTTATTATTATTATTATTATTTGAATAACATGCTGTTATTCGACGACCACTTTGGTGTAATGGTCAAGTAGTTGACTATTAACCAAGAGGTAGCGGGTTCGATCCCCGCACTATACATTTGTGTGCATGAACATGTCTGTTTGTGCACTGGTCAGGGTGTTATGGTCTCTGTAGCTAAAACAATAAAAACAAACCACTTGACATTTGTACTGTGTCTATCATCTCCAGCAATAACACATAAGGACTCTTGATCCATTCAATATCTTATAATAGATAACATGCTGTTATTCTACACTAGCGGCCGCCGGCGACTTCGTGTGCGTGGACTTCAGTTTTTTGCCATAGAGTTTTTTTTTTAATTTTTAATATAGGTTCGCTCTTGAGATCATTCTCCCTCTAAGAGGTAAAGAAGATGTCGACGATGTAGCGAGCTTATACAGAAGGTGCCTATTGACTTTCGCTTCGAATGAGCTCAAGTTATAAGAAAGAGGGAACACCGTCGGCGGAAGTGCATTCCATTCCTTGGCTGTGCGCATTATGAAGGATGAAGCGAAGCGCTTAGTGCACACTTTGAAGGATCTCGTCTAATTACCAATAACCATGTTAAATTTAAAAAAAAGAACTATAAATGATAATGTTCAATAAGTTTCCGTGTGCATCTGCCTTCATCAACAATCTTATAATGAACTGTCAGAACTAAAAATAATTCTACTGACATTTCGAAAATATAACGAGTTATATGATTTTATCGATCAATTAGTGGTGTTTTTATAGCAATTATAAATACAATTTTGAATATGTATAAGGAATTATCAATTTATTACTGTTTTAAATTACTTATTAATTTTTAGAAGCAGGATTTGCAAAGTAGTAATCACTTAAAAACAGGGTTCGCAAAATATGTTTTTTAATCTTTGGATCATCTCTATATACGAGTATTATTAGTGTAAGAGCATTCTTTTCCCACAAGTCTGTGTCGCGGTGCTACAGCCTAAAAATATGATTGAGGTACCGTTATAAAGATCTCAGCGAGTAAACTGGGCCAAAACTCTACATTTGATCGAACTTGAACACAGACGAAGTAGCGGGCGGCCGCTATAGATATTAAAGCATTATTAAACAACTAAGGTTTATGTTAAAGCTGTCTGTCTGTCACAAAATTTGCAGTTTCTATTTCCTTAAAGATTTAATTTGTTTTAAACATGCACGCCATTTTTATATTATTTATGAAGTATGTAATAAAATGTAATCATAGATCTTGCACGTAATAGCTGATTTATGTTTTGTAAGCCTATAACGGCAAGACATAGTGAAACCATGCTGCCATCTACATCACCATCTGTATAATGCCACCTGTGTCTATCAAATAAATAATTAGAAATTGAATTTAAAGATATAAGTTTATCATTAATGTGAAATACAATCGGTCAGATTTTCGGCGTTAATAAAGGATTACAAACACCTCTAGGCTTTAGGGGTGACGAATTTCCCCTAGGTATGCATAATTTGAAACTCCTAGTACTCGTAGTTTCTGAGATTCCTTGATCAGTGAGTGACTAACAGCCGTTATCAATAACTAACTTTTATTCAAAGATAACAATTGAAAAAACCGGTCAAGTGCGAGTTGGACTCGCGCACCGAGGGTTCCGTACAAACCTGTAGGTATATAAGTAAAAGTTCACATATCACGGGTATTATAGACTTAAGTATTTATTATAAATTTTAATTTAATATCTCAACGCGTTCATGAGATAAGGAGTAGTAACTTTGAAATTTTCAAAATTTTCAAAAATATTTTTCAAAAATAATTGTTATTATGATGAAACTAGAAATTAACGGTTTTCGTAATTTTTCCTATATCTGTACTATACTTCGTACTAAATTTCAAGATTCTAAGTTTACGGGAAGTACCCTGTAGGTTTTGATTCCCGTGCGAGTTTCGAAAATTTGCGGCCTAAATGGCTGTTTCTTTTGATTGCGTTGGCTTAGAAGGTTGATTTTTCTACAGCTAACAGGGACAGTAGACCTAAGTATCATATAGAAATTTCAGTTTGGTACCTCTACGCGTTCCTGAGAAAAACGGTCTTGACAGACGGACGGACGGACAACAAAGTGATCTTATAAGGGTTCCGTTTTTTTCTTTTGAGGTACGGAACCCTAAAAATGTATAAAATATTGAAACTAGCCGTAATTGACCTTTTCCTTAAATACTCGTATTTATATACATAAATATACAACAACATCACATACATTGATCTGACTCTGTGGTAAGTAGCTCAAGCACTTGTGTTACAGATATTAGGATCAACAGTGGTATTACAAATAAACTTAAATAAATTCATATAACACCCAGACATGTTCATGCACACAAATTTTGAACAGTGCGGGGATTAAAACCGCGACTCTTGGTTAATAGTCAGCTTCTTGACCATTACACCAAATAAAAATATAGGTAGGTAGTGTCAGATTTAGATACACATATTCACTTGTAGACTTATGACATGAACTCGTGGCCTTGTATCAGTACGAACAGTTCGGGCTCCCAGCATCTTGGCTCACCGGACGCGCCCATTATCTACTTGAGGCGGACTCTTGGCTGACCACTGTTTAACTGGCCAGGTTTATGTTATTACCCTATTTACTTTATCAGTATTCTGTGCCGAAAGGGTAAAACGAGGCCCTATTAGGAAAACTACACAGACAGACACACTGTCTATCACCAGGCTGTAGGTAACACAGGAAACGTAATAGATTAGATAATAAATTTAATGTAATTAGTTTAACTTGTGACTTAGATCGGAATATTATGACATTGTGATGTATTTGTATGCTATTTGCTATATATGCTATAGCTGGAAAAGCTGAGCCGAATCATTTATGACCTACAAACCTACAAAAATGTACCCTTTTTCGAAAGCCAATAAATATTCATTTCATTAAATCATTACATAAAGTTTTCTAATAAAAATGCTTATTTTGGGTGATTAACCCAAAATAGACCCAAGAAAACTACTAATCTACTCTACTTATATCTCCAAGGCCCCTGTACTGGAGAACCCCAAAGATGACTTTTATTTGAGTTCTTCGAGTTAAAAATCATTAAAAAAATAGTTTTCAAAAAACAATTTATAAGTAACACTCATCTCTCAACAAACACGTGGTGATGCAGAGGGAGGACCTTGTAGCTTACACTTTATGAATGTATGTACTTCAACCAACCATGTAATTAAGAATAAGTTATAAACGAAATAAATTATTTATTATTATTAATTAATGTACTTATAGCATACTGTAGACAAAGAGACACTCTAAAGGATATGGGAGGATCGTGCTATGGGAGTAGAAAGGAATGCATGTGACAATCAGAAAAATATTGCATGTATAGATAAACCATACTGCTCCAAAGTTCAACCTTAGATAACGACAGGGAAATATGCAAATGAATTAAAACAGCAACGGTTTTGATAAGAACACCAAAGTAAATAATAATAATATAATCAAAGGAAATTGAATTAACAAAAAGGGGAAAAACTTAGGCTAGAAAGTATTCTCTCTGTATGAACTGGGATGAACTAAGATGGATGACTAATGAGGAGGATGGTGAGTCAGATCTTGCTGTTGCGATTTTAGCTAGTCAGAATGACTTGAAATTATACTATATCCAAACTCAGAATTCAAAAGAACGTATTATGTATGTTACTCATTCGGTATCTTGTAAAAAATAATGTATTTTATTTAAACATTAATTATTATGCCGTATAACCGTTTATAGCTTACCGTTTTAAATGATATTATGATATCGTTATGTTTTTTTTTACTTTTAAGTATAGCATAATTTTTACTGTACTATGTGGGCAAAATTCAAATTATTATTTTCAATCCAAAAACGAGGTCAGTAGGTGTTGTGAAAATTAAATGTAGGTCACTGACCGTTACTATTAATAAACATCAAAATTAATTATACCGGTGTAACAAATAACCTCTTGTTATTTACTACGAGCGTTGTAAACATTTACTCATCGTGCCACGAGGAATACGACTCGTATGTATGCGACGCACATAAACACAAATACATATAGTACCGGCGTAGTGCAAGTTTGTGCAGTAGACCTGAAAACTTTGTAATACATAAATTATAGCCTTTTGACATTGATACTTGACTAGTGGTTTTTGCCATATTTTCTCATCTTTTGAACCTTTTCTGGACTTCAGCGAATATTTCAAAACTAAAATTAGTGAAATCGATTCAGCCGTTCTCGAGTTTTAGCGAGACTAACCAACAGCAGTTAATTTTGCAAAATTTAATATTTATTTGACTGTTCGAATCATTAACCTGTATGATTTAGTTTCCAATTATACATTTAATGCAAGTAATATGTAACCAATCATATATTTAAACATTTTGGGCGAATTTACGCCAGTATGTAAACGTATTTAAAAAAAGATACATTTAGATGTACAGTAAGCAACAAAGTAGCAAAGCACTTTAAAACAGACAAATTAGTTATTTTGACAATTTACTTACTGTTTTGCTGCTTTTTGCTCTCCGTATTATTAGTTGTGTGTAATGTATACAATAGCTTAACTCCCTTTACTTCTTTAAATAAAAACGTAATTTTCAGCATAGACTTAAAAACTTGTTTTTCTACTGTCAGAAGATAAATAAAACGTAGTTAAAAGGATGTATTAAAATATACACCGTTGACTATATAAAAAAAATACTTTATCCGTAGTGTTAGGTGTAGCCATCCCTATTAATCTTAGCTTGAGCTTGCCCTTGCGAGCGAACTCGCTAGCTAGACTCAAACATGCGAACGAAACGTTAGGCCTTGGAGCAAGCCTACTGACGTGTATCTCCACTGTGTCAGTATGCAAGGCAACAACACGTGCCGAACTCGAAATCGTTGCGTAGTATTTCGAATGAGCATGAGATACTGAATGTGATGTGCTATTTGTAGTAATTGATTCATCAAAACAAGATTTGCCAGTTAAAAACCGAATACTAAACACTGCCATCGAGTTCCCTTCCATACAGTGGGGTGAGCACGAACATTTTCGTAACGTATTCGTGTCGTCCAAATATCAGAAACGGAAAGTTTCTCTATACAAATTGACAACGATATTCTCGATACAACGATAGGTAAACGCTACGAATACGTTCGTGCTCAACCCAGTGAAGATTTGAATATGAGTAGTGAATAGTAGAGCTGAATATTTATAAAGATTAGCATTCGACATGGAACAATACAACTAACTTATAGGTACATAGATTTGTTTAACAACAAACATTATTCAGAAGTTTGATTATCGACTCTACGCAATTAATTTAAGTGTAAATATTTTCTTTGATATGCAAAATGCCATACATTTTTAGAACATAACGTGGTGCTGCAGGTGAATTCGATAGGTATCAACGTACCTACATTACATTGGGCCGTATGACATAAAGAGATACCCTTTTCTTCATTTTTCTAAGGTGAATGTACCCCGGATACTCAACGTGCTCCATATTAGGGTTAAATCTCGCGATTTGTACGGGGTATTGATTGATTGACAAAGAAAGTGTCCGACCAGTGCATGCGAACCGGACAGTCCAATATACCAGCATGGCCGGGTATGATGACCTGTTATTGGAAAATAGCTCAATTATGTAGGCCCGCCGACACGCGAGCGAAACACGGGGAATTTATAAAGTAATTCCGTTAAGGAAGCACCGGGAAAATGGTGGTTGCGTTGAGACAGACTCTATTTTTAACCCTGAACAAGGGTAACTGTTGCTGCAAAAACTCTTTTCGCTATTCGCTCAATTATTGCGTACTTTTTCCGTCATTTGTAGTGCTTTGTTCAATTTAAAAAAATATGTTGTGTAACTGTTATAAAACAACCAATTAATTTAAAAAAATCGTCTATTAATAATTTTCTTTTGATCAATACTATCGCTTTGTGCGGTAAGAATATGTAATGTACACGTTTTTTGCTGTATTTAGACTTAATTTGCATTTTGTTGCTGTAACTTAAATCAATTTTATTTAACATTAACGAGTCATTGATTGTGTTGTGCAATAAATAGTGCCCGTCTATCTAAAGGACGCTTAGCCTAAGCTGCATGATCGCAAATTTACAGATAACTAAATATAAACAATTGTATGTACTTGTTGCAAGTACAAATGCAGTGGCCTATGGATTAACCGGACCTCAAGATAACAAAATTATTAGTCAGTAAATAAAGTGCAGACAGACTTTGTTTTAAAATCATATTAAGTTTTAAGATACACATGTACACAGTACAAATTACATGTTTATTGGTGAATTTCTTAAAAACAGCTCGGAGTCGGGAAGTTGGCGGTGTTACACCCCCGTGCTTCGGTGCGCACGTTAAGCCGTTGGTCCTGCGCCTGATCTCTCTCCGGTTAAAAAATAATCTCTGTTATTTTTTATATAATTTAACTATGCATATTTGGTAATTTTGTATATTTTTTTATGGTGCAGGCAGACTGTTTTAAAATCATATTAAGTTTTAAGAATAAGTACAAATTACATGTTTATTGGTAACTACAAGCAAAGATAAACAAGATATCAAGTAAATGGAGCATCAAAAACTAATGTAAGTGTGTCACACGGTACTTTAAGTTTTACATACATGCTAAACCACAATGTATATTTACGATATTTTTTTAAAAAAAAGCTTTATTCTAGCCCGTATCCTTGTGGCCTTATGCTAATGACAAAATTAATTAAGAAGGTAATGTAACAACATCTAATTTATTGGTAGTGTTTGTCTCGCCAAAGGTGTTGATGGAATTACGAGTATTTTAAAACTGTTGAATTTTCACTAAATGGTCTTATAATCAACATCACTAAGTTGCTTCTAATAATATTTTAATGTGCATTTTGGAATAATATGACATTTGTATCTAAATTAATATTTAAACGTTTGACATTAAATTTAATTCAATTAATTATTTAAGTATAATATGAGTTTATTGGTGTAATTTACCTGAAATAAAGATTTATTATTTTAATTATTATTATAACCATTTAGTTTCCCGCTTAATGGTTCTATAAACCAAGTTTCAAATCACTAATTGAGACTTAACATAAGCCACCTTGTAGGTAATCGTTTCCTTGAAAGGTTTCAGCGTAATAAAAAAGTTTATCACTATTATTGGAATGCGTAACGTATTTCCTGACGTAAAAAAGGTAGACCGATACGAAATGATAGGTAACTTTCAGCTAAAGCTGTTTTATTTAAGGCTCTATCAGTATAATGTTGTCACGTACAGCCTTCCGGTAAGTAGCGGCTTCCGTCCCACGGGGACCGCCCGAGTGGCCTTGCTCCCTGAAACCATCAAGGAAAATTATTTTCAGTGGCTAAAACTACTACAAGAAACATTCCGTTATAATTATAAATTAAACATCGGATATAAAACTACTATTGGTTCAATACTAAGTTACGAATTAACGGGACTTGAATTTCGTTTTTCTAAGACCATATAAAGCACACACCTGATACAATATGAATAAATGAAATTTATTATCTGCTTATTATATATATTTTATATTATTATATAAGGTACACTGAAGATGACATATTTTTAGGATGTTCTGCTTACTCAGCCGTTATTAAAAGCATGCAAATTTTAAAAAATGGCTTGAATTTACGAGTGTTAAAATATTAAAAAAAAAACAAAAAAAATTAAATAGCAAATAAGAAAATAATAATTTGAAGAACATTAATAATAAGCAGCAAAAGTCTAAAAGTCATAATTATTTACAGTCATACGTCACTTTGCGAATTTTAAATTATTGTGTAATGTAGAATGCCTTTTCTCTAAGCCACACGTATAAGGCGCCATGCCAAAACAGCCTTGGTTTCTTCACTCTTAAAGTCTGGTAAGCCGTAAATAACTTTTTGTTTTATGTAAGTATCATTTGCGCAATGATGATTGTGTTCCAAAATTTTTAAATTAGGGTGACGTCCAAGTTCTTTTTGTAAGGGGTCCCGTTTCTCCACGATACGTAAGGAACCTTTTTATTGTTTGATTTAACTCTGTCATCATGAGGAAATAATAAATATTTCACAACAATCACACCAATTCTCTAGTCCCAAAATAAGCTACGAGGCTTGTGTTATGGGTACTAGACAACGGATAAACATACTTAAATACTTTTTTTGTAAATAAATACATATTATACATAGAAAACACCCAGACCAGTACAAACACACATGTTCATGCACACTTATGCTTGTACTGTGCTGGGATCGAACCCGCGACCCTTGGTTTTAGAAGTCCGACCTGTGGACCACTGCATCAAGCGGTCGTCATATAAATAGGCTTCATTTTTGTTTATTTAGGGGCGATCGTTTAATAGACGGATAGCACTAACGGTCCCATAAAATTCCAAGATAGCAGATTTAAAACGTCAAACTTGATTATGCAGAAGGTCAAACCGAATGTCATCCTAAATTCGGTCAGCTTATAGCTTAGAGTCCGATAGCTATTTATCTGACTATTGAAATATTAGCCCTTACGTAAACAAAACGAGATTTAAATATAACTCAGAGAATTGCAACTTTCTGGAGACGACAGGTCAGGCATCAGAGTGTTTAGGTTTATTTCCAAACAGAAGTACCTACTAACTTAGCTCTTACTTTTTAAATACAATTAATTCAAATTAAAACCACAATTCTAGGTAGGTAGAGTCTTGAAATACTTATTTGAGTTATTATTTATTCATTGTTTAAAACTTTATTGCACAAGAAATTTACAAAAGGTGAACTTAATGCTAGAACCATTTTCTGTCAGTTAACCAAAAGAAAAGTGGGTTGCATTTTTTCGTACTCTACCTAAATAAATAACTTAACAAAGAACCTTCAGGACCTAAAACCGACTGGTACTTAGCAGGTTTTAATAATAATAATAATTTATTTATTAATGTCAACAAATGGACCAATTACAATTACAAAATAGAAAATTACAAATTATTACAAATATTAAATTATTAAGAAAATTTAAGCCATTATTTGATATATTACTTCAAGGCAGATTTACACCAAAAGAGTGGTAGCTAGTTAGTAGTTACAGCTTTACATTACATGTTCCCTGGGGTTCTACCATAGACCGCGACCTTGTCCGGTCATTCGATATTCGATAATCGTTACGTAACGCTACACGTTCGCTTGCGGTCACCCCGGGGACGAACCGAATAGGCTGTGCGAGTTATAACTCACTTCGCATCGGGTTTCTTCGCCCAGCTAGGGGCGGTTCGGGTTCGAGCCTAAGCTCCTTCCCCGGGCTTCTTCTCATGGGCTTACTAGCCCACGGTATTAGTTGCCTCTTGCGCGGCCGTCTTGCGACGACAGGTCTCTTCTAGCTTCATCTTCTGCCAGAGCCGGCTGCACAGTCGCTGCGGGCTGCCCATCAGGTGAGACCCCGTTCGGGGAGGCCCGATGAGCAGGGCATACTGACTGCGGCCGACTCTGGCTGGGGAAGGGATGAGAGTTAGATAGGTGGGGTTGGGATTGGGGAGTGGGTAGGTGGGAGGGCGGAATAACTCACTTGATAGAGCGATGGTAAGATATAGGACGAGTAGGATCAGCACAATGTTTATGTCATGAAAGTACGTATGAATTTGTCATTTCAACGCGGCAGCATGTCAAGCCAAGTTCAAAAAAAGGAACTGGCTAGCCAGCGCTGAGTGTAATATTATACGAACAACATAGTGCCACTTTCGACCCCTCGATAGCTCATAAACTATTCAACGTAAACACATGAATCTACGTGTGTTTAATAATGTCTATAAGGACAACTAGGTGCCCAAATTTCATGAAGCTAGCTCAATATAAAGATATCAAAGTCCTTGGCCTTTCATCCGGTCTCAGATTATCGTTGAGTTTTGGGACATTCTTTATATTAGCTGTTTTACCAAAAGAGTTTACCGACTACATTTACAAAAAAAAATGCTTTCACATTTAAATAGGTATACGATTTTATTTACCCACTGTCGTTCGTAGCCCTTGTTATGACAATGAAGTGTTACAACGAAAAATATTAACGAATTACTCTCGAATATAAATGTATTTATTAATTTCGTGTAACAAAACCTATTATACCACTTATCAGATAAGATTATTGCAAGTTTTGACTCCACGTGTCCAGAATACTTAACCGGATAGCCACTTATTTACAATCCATCAGATAATGAGACTAAGTGACCGTTAGATAAGTAAATGTCACTTCAAAAAGCCCTTATTTTACTGTAATGTTGCTTTTAATTGCTAGTAAATTATATTGTAATACTAGCTGACCCGGCGAACTTCGTACCGCCAGCGTTGCAATGATTGAACAATGTCATCGAATGACATTGACATTAGTTACGCGCGTTTTTTACACTATGCAAAATTAAATCTATATTTTTCAATATTTCTGATAGATTTTCTTAATATTTTTTTCCGTAAGAACCTTCTCCTAATAATAACAAATACAACAAAAAAAGAATTAGTGAAATTGGTCCAGCCATTCACGCGTGATGCCGTGACCAAGGTTTAATTTTTATATGTACTAGGGCGGTTTGATAAGTCCATGACTTTGAAAAGAAAAACATATATTTTGTGTACAAAAACATTTTATTTTTCTACATACTCTCCTTTCAACTCTACACTCTTTTTCCAGCGATGCTCCAATCTCTTCAACCCATCCAAAAAATACTTTTTGTCAAAGCCTGCAAAATAGGCCTCGGTTGCAGCTATCACCTCTTCATTGGATGAAAATCTTTGCCCAGCAAGCCATTTCTTCATGTTTGGGAAGAGAAAGAAGTCACAGGGGGCTAAATCTGGTGAATATGGAGGGTGCGGCAATAATTCGTATCCTAATTCGACAAGTTTTGAAGTCGCGACTGCAGACGAGTGGGCCGGAGCATTATCCTGATGTAATAGAACTTTTTTCTTTGCTAGATGCGGTCGTTTCTTCATCAACTCTTCATTAAATCTTTCCAGCAATGCAGCATAGTAAGCACCGGTTATTGTCTTGCCTTTCTCCAAGAAATCGATGAAAATAACCCCTTGACTGTCCCAAAATACTGTTGCCATCACTTTACCAGCCGGACATACCGTTTTTGCCTTCTTTGGTGCACGTTCGCCGGTAGAAGTCCACTGCTTTGACTGTTGTTTAGTCTCTGGCGTATAATGGTGGACCCACGTTTCATCCACGGTTACGTACCGACGCAAAAATTCACTTGGATTGCGATTATACATAGCCAGACATGCCTCAGAAGTAGTCACGCGTTTTCGCTTTTCGTCGACTGTCAGTAAGCGCGGCACCCATCTTGCAGAAAGTTTTTTCATTCCCAAAATATCGTGCAAAATATGAAAAACTCGTTCAGTTGAGATGTGCACAGCCTCAGCTAACTCGCGTATCTTTACTCGACGGTCAGCCAAAACAATATCGTGGATTTTGTTAACAATGTCCTCAGTGGTTACCTCAATCGGATTTCCTGGGCGCTCGGCATCATTGGTTGTAATACGTCCACAACGAAACTCAGTAAACCATTTATGTACCATTCCATGAGACGGCGCTGAATCCCCGTAATATTTTTTCAACTTGTCTTCGGTCTGCTTAATGGTTTTCCCGCGTAAAAAATAGTGTTTAATCAAGACTCGAAACTCGGTTTTCTCCATTTTCGAAGAACACCTTCACAGCCGCTAAACTTCTTTTGTTATTAAATATTGTTTTCGCGCCATTTTTGAAAATAGAATTATTTTAGGTTCGCAAAAATATTACTTTTAAGAAAATATCATTAAAAATAAAAAAGTTTCTATTCAGCCTGAAAGTCATGGAGTTATCAAAACGCCCTCGTATAGATATTGTACTTACTATATTGTTAGCGTTAATATTCATTTTAAGAAAAAGCTTATTTAATTGATAAAATTATAAAACGTCTTTATTTTTTTTCATGTCAACTATTAAATTGGAGCAAGCAGGTCGGAAGCCATGCCGTATTGTGTTATCATACTGAATACGAGAATAAAAACTAAATATAATAGAACTACTCATTTCTATACATACTTACCCTCCGAACAGAGGTTCCATTAAGCATTTTTTCCAACGTACTGTTTTCTTATCAATCCATTGGGTACTAGAAAATTATAATTGTAATAAAATTTAGTAATAATGACTGTTACATGATAATAACGTTATCAAATCACGCTTCGAGATCAACAAACAATAAACTGAAAATTACACATATTCTTAAAACTGAATATAGTATGTTGTTCAGCGCGACTGAAATAAATAATCAACGGCGTTAAGTCCACCTTTTGTACATTGTTTTGTTGTGCAATAAAGCTTAATAAATAAATAACTTATTGACGAAATAAATAGTAAAAATTTCGATACAAGCTTGAGGCACACTGTAGCGTGTAGCGTGCTACGGCTACGCGCCGTAACCATGATAGCCGTGCTACGAAATACGAAATTGTCAAAAAATGTTTCTGCGTATGAAAAAGTACCTATTAAAACGACGACCACTTTGGTGTAATGGTCAAGAAGTTGACTATTGACCTAGAGGTCGCGGGTTCGATCCCCGCACTGTACAAACATTTGTATGCATGAGCATGTGTGTTTGTACTGGTCTGGGTGTTATATGTATTTATGTAAGTTTATTTGTAATACCACTGTTAATTCTAATATCACTCGCAAGATCAGTGTACCACTCGCATTACCATATAAAGTTGACAAAGTAAACCACTTCTTATCATCCCATAACTAATACCAAAGTGATGGATTTATCGAACCTGCTTCCACTGCCTTATAGTCTATATAGCCGATAACAATTATTTAAAATATGTAGATACTAAAATTGGCATTTTCACTATGACTTGAAAGCATGTATTATTTTTTATCAACTTTCTGAAAACGAATTACACATCACTTAAACACACATGAAACACAATTTCGCCAAAAAAATGAATCACTAGTAAGTATTTATCAGAAACGACGATCCTTAAACATTTTCTTATCATAAGTAAACAATTATTTTTATGAATTTTCATGATAACTGATAAGCATTCACGTTGCAAACTAAAGATATTTTTTTTGCAATAGAAAATAACAACATGTCACTAAATATACCTAAGTGTCAATTGATAACATTAAAATTTACGAAAAATAGGCTTACTATAGATAACACCTATACTATTAACGACATTGCATTGACTCGACAGGAAACGGTCAAGGATCTCGGAGTTGTGCTAGACGGAAAGCTCTCATTCACGGATCATTATGATCATATGATTTCGAAGGCTAACAGGATCATGGGATTTGTCCTCCGAACAATCAGGCCCTTTCGCAGGCCCGCTAGTGTTGTGTCTTTGTTCATCACTCTCATTAGAAGTGTACTGGAATATTGACTGCCTCGTTGGTGTAGTGGCAAAGTTTCTGCCTTACATCCGAGAGGTCCTGGGTTCGAATCCCAGGTCTAGCCAAAAATTGTTTCTGAGATTTTCTGTAATGAATTTCTCAAAAACAGCTCGGAGTCGGGAAGGTGGCGGTGTTACACCCCCGTGCCTCGGAAAGCACGTTAAGCCGTTGGTCCTGCGCCTGATCTCTCTCCGGTCATGTCGGATTGCCGTCTCACCGAACTTTGAGGGTGAGGGAACAGTGAGTGCACCTGTGTATTGCGCTCACACTTGTGCACTATAATATCTCCTGCGTAGTTTGCTGATCTCTGTTGAGATTGGCCGCCGTGGTCGAAATCGGCCAGGAGGACTATTACTGGAATATTGCTCAGTCATATGGTCCCCCTTCTATAGCACTCATATTGACAGAATAGAAGCTATTCAAAGGCGCTTTCTTCGATACATCAGCGCCGAATTCGGTCTAAGGCGAAGGCTAGATACTAACGAGTCTACACTTGAGTATTTCAAATTGTGCACCCTTCAATCCAGACGAGATATAGCTAGCTTGTCGACGCTTTACAAAATCATTAATTCTGAATGGGACACAGAGTATTTGTTGGGCCATCTTTCATTTAAGACAAGTGGTAGTAGGAGAAGGCAGCAAGTTTTTGATCTTCCAGTATGTCGAAATAATGTAACGTTTAACAATCCAATATACCGAATGTGCAGATTGTATAATACTATTAGTAGGGAAGTAGATATTTTTTCTGAATCTCATTTAATTTATATAAAAGCATGTAAAAGTAATATATAGATCTCTACCGTTTATTTTGTGTATATATATATATATTTTTTGTAACTGCCATATGAAAATGTTGTGTTCAGCTCTAATCGAAATGCAAATTGAACGTGATATTCTATACCAGTGTAGCTTAGATTAAGTCTTGATTTGTATTTTGTTGCTGTACCTTAATAAATAAATAAATAAAAACGCGCTTACGCATTAAGAAAGAAGTAGCCAATTTCAACGGGCTATGCCAAAGTCTGGGTGGTATAGGCAAACGGGCTAGATACCCATGGACGCAGGTTCAATTCCCGCCTCAGAAAGTAGTTTTTTTCTACTGCAAAATGTTTATCAACGAAACAATTTGCTCATATTAGTATCGTCTATATTTAGTATAGACTGCCTCGTTGGTGTAGTGGCAAAGTTTCTACCTTACATCCGAGAGGTCCTGGGTTCGAATCCCAGGTCGAGCTAAAATTGTTTCTGAGATTTTCTGTCATGAATTTCTCAAAAACAGCTCGGAGTCGGGAAGTCGGCGGTGTTACACCCCTTTGTCTCGGAAAGCACGTTAAGCCATTGGTCCTGCGCCTGATCTCATGTCATGTCGGATTGCCGTCTCACCGAACTTTTAGAGTGATGGAACAGTAAGTGCACCTGTGTATTGCGCTCACACTTGTGCACTATAATATCTCCTGCGTAGTTGGCTGATCTCTGTTGAGATTGGCTGCCGTGGTCGAAATCCGCCAGGAGGACTATTATTATTATTAGTATCGGTTTTCCACTTAATATGACAACTAGGTATGCTGACAAATAAATACTAGCAATAAATAAGCTCTTGATAGCTAATCGCTTTTTGGCCAAGTCGTCAAAGATATAAGCTTTTTATACAAATAGCTATCCAGAAATATGGCCACAATCTCACCTGATCGTAAATGACGATGTGATCCAAGATGGAGCTTGTCTTTCTAGTAACAGCATCTCCACTCTTTTTTTGAAAAGATCCAAGTTATGATCTAAGGGGAACACATCAGCCGGCAGCGAATTCTATTCCTTAGCATTAAGAAATAGAAATGTAGATTCAAATCGCTTAGTGCGTTTTTGAATCAGTGAAAATCTGCCTCCAGGCTATAAGGAACCTTGGCCAACCTGGAGAAGTCTAAATAGGCTGACGACCCAGGTTAGCCGAAGTAAAGATAACTCGTGTCGGTGGGGGTACTTAAGCAGCGCTGTGAATGTGGAGAACCCCTGCAAACCATGGTCACCTCATTAACTGTCCCGCGTGCCCGACCCCCTGCTCGCGTGAGGACTTACTTGTCATTAACCAGAGGGCTACCACGGTAGCCGCTTTCTGGGCAAGTAAGATTTAGCCCGTGTTGCCGTCACGAAATAAGAAGAAGAAGCTTGGTGCGTGAAGATGGTATACCTACGACAAAGGGCTGAAGCAATGTAGGAAGAGGTACGCTTCAAGAAGGCCTGAAGGACCCCTCGCAGTATCAATACTATCAGTACCCGCTATGGTCACCCGTTGAGAAGTGCTCCAAGTGTGTGCATTTCACATTTCGAGCAATTTTTTTCCTGTTACTGATCTGATTATATACTTTCTGTGCGTTTCGTTTGTGTAAGAACTTTCTCCAGCTTAGGGATGAAATACTGATATTAAAAAATGGCGCCTTCATTGTTGTAGACGCAATGCGCGGGCGCACGCCGCGCTGGCGCTGGATCGTGGCGGGGGGCGGAGCCTTGCTAGCCGTGGCCGCGCTGGGCGCCGCGCTGGCATGGAGCGCCATCTTCGACTCCGTGCTGGCGTCGGTAAGTCAATACCCCAGGTGTGACCTGGCCCGGAATACTACTTTCTCCCTCTCTCTCTTTCTCTCGTCAATCTGTCAAAACCTTCAGTTCTTCTCAGCGTGATCCTTTTTAAGTCGTTCTGCCATAGCATTTGAGGTGTCCCTGAAATCGCTTTCGACCCCAGAGCCGCCACTCAAGTAGTATATCAACTGCCCATACCATTGCTTACTTGAGTGCATGGAGCCATGACATTTTCCTATAGCTTCTTTCTTAGACTTTAGATGTCGTTTATTCATTTTTTTTTCTAAGTTACGACTTGGTATAGTTAAGATGACTTTTCTGAATAACTCTATACCTTATTTCACGTTGTATCAAAGGAAATTTCAAAGCTGTCGTTTCGTTTCAATTAATTGTAGAAGCGGTAGCATGGCTTAGTTTTTCCCAAATATTACAATGCAATACAACGTGTTTCCTTTAAGAATACCTTCGCCATATTGCAATGATTTATTAATAATTTTTATGGTTCAAAATCTTTATATGTTATTTGTGTAAGAGCATTCTTTCCCATCAGCCTGTGTCGCAGTGCTAGTGCCTAAAATACGATTGAGGTACCGTTTTAAAGTTCTGGGCCAAATTGATTATTAGTTACTAGCCATTTGTACGAACTTGAACGCAGACGAAGTCACAGGCTAGTACGAGTATTAGTTATTTTCTTTGTCGTAAAGGCACGTGCACACGAAACAAATTGGATTAAAACAGTGCGTCGC
The DNA here is from genome assembly GCA_963921415.1 of Pyrausta despicata. Classification (NCBI taxonomy): domain Eukaryota; kingdom Metazoa; phylum Arthropoda; class Insecta; order Lepidoptera; family Crambidae; genus Pyrausta; species Pyrausta despicata. Next base: position 16,172,169 of record OY992851.1, on the reverse strand, counting down.
GTGACTTGAGAAGCCTTACAGTAATCTGTTCTGCTAATGTATTTTATCATCAATTTAGGCACTTAAGTGTCATTTGGGGCAGGACATTAAAAAACTCGTACAAAATTATAATTTGTCTAATGTCAGCCTACGTCATTGAAGTAATTTAACAAAAATTAGGAATTGAAGTTACAGTGAAATACTAAAAATAGGGACTAGTGAGTGTCCTATCCTACTGTAGTGACTTATCCTACTAGAATGGTGAGGAAGAAGAAAGAAAAGAATTCAACTGCAGATTTTGTTAACAATGTGTCAACAAATTTGAGACTCTACTAATAGTAAAGGCTTTTATTAATTAGGCTCACAAATTTCTAGATTATTAAAATTGAGCGCTCAAGGCATGAAGCAAAAATTTCTAAAATACATACCTCAATTCCACTGCACTGATCAATTATTTGACGGTCGCATCAATTCCTAGAAAAAAATTCAAATTCTATACTTATATTATAAATCTGAAAAGTTTGTTTGATTGCTTGAACGTGCTAATCTCAGGAACTACTGGTTCGGATTGAAAAAATATTTTTGTGTTGAGTAGACCATTTATCGAGAAAAGCTTTAAGGAGCGAAGAAATAATGGAAAGTGTGAAAAAATCGGGGAGAATTATTCATCCATGAGGGCTTCCGTTCAAGGTACCAATAATATATGTATGAAAGAATAATTCCTCTTAAAATGATCTAAAAAATGTCTACGTCAGTATATGTCTATGCCCAAAATAACTACTCCACGCGGACGACGTCGCGGGCACAGCCAGTAAACCATAAACTTTAATAATTTAACTTTTAAGGAAGTGCAATTAAAACATTTCGAATAGACATACCGATATTGCACCGACCAAGGCAGTACTTATCAAAGCCGGAATAATCGTGTCTCAGAACGAAAAACAAAATAACAGCTGCATAATAAAACATTGTTTATCTGTTGTATAAGCGAGCCACTCGATTATCACTCAGTTTCGTTATAATGTTTGTGCGATTAGCCAAGCGCCGTGACCGAGCGTTGACTTCTGGGCCTTATCTGTGGCATTAAAACTGTTGATAGCATGCGTGTATCAGTAACAGGTGGTTACTAAATGTTAGAAGAATCAAATACGTCTCCAAACATTAAAATAAAGCTTTGCACGTCAACTCCTCGGCCACCCTGGATTAATATGCAAACACTAACGTCATGATACGCTTAGCAAGTAACTCTGAACACTACGTTCACGTCTGGGTTGTTCTTAGGGCTGTTGTAGCTTATTTAGAAGCTTTTAGGAAAATAAATGCTAAACACTTGATTGAAAATGAAAAAACAAGAAAGGATAGCCGCCATTACACGGTATTTATTATCTTTTTTCCATAGCTTTAGTGAACTGTGTTATGTGTTGATCATTCCTGGCGGACTGAAATCTAATGGTGCGCTTTAAAGATATCCAATTTTTTAAACTGGATATCAGACTTAAGACTTGGTCTAAAATAATGTGATAGTTTAAAGACAAATGGCTACAAAAATTAAAATTTGTTCTTGAGTTTATGCTACAAGAAGTGTTAGACCAAACCCTGATCCTCATCAGGAATCTTTGCCTGCACCCTTGCGATTTCATAAAAAATATGTAGTGTTTAGAATTTTATTATTGTTTGTCCCTTAATGTGGCACATAAACCAAAATAAATGCACCAAATTAGTTATTAGGTACTAACATAGTGTGTACGATGTATTGTTTACTAACCCTACTTGGATCTCTTGCTATCCAATTTAATAAAAAAGTAATAATAATATTGCGCCCATACTGAACACGTGCCGTATCGTCAGGATTTTTTTACAGGATGACCACACAACACAACATTTAGGTAATGGACTGGCAGAAAGTAGCAAATCTTTTGGTCTGTCCCGAGAAAAAAAGAAAAACTTAAAACTAAAAAATAACACGGGTTGCACTCCGGGAGTGCCGGCAGAAGTGAAAACTTAACAACCGTCTTACGGTTTTTCGATCAGCATCACGTGACCTGACGCGAGTTTCACAGTTTCTACCCATGCCACAAAAGTGCTTTTGGCGCAACTGATTTCGAGTTAGGAAGCTAGAGGGAAGCGCTTCCTACCGACCGGGTGTTATGGTCGGGGACCAAGGTCCGATAGACATCATCTTGATTTGTCTATCTATATTATTCTGGATCGAAATCTTATATACCGCGGTTCATGTGCGGTACTAGGCCAGTACTATTTGGCCGGTACTAGGCTAACAGCGCCATCTAGCCTTATGGAGCCGTATCAGCTCTCGCTGTTGTGCTTGCCGTTAGGCATGCACTTGTGATGGCGAATGGTAGAGGTCGCCACATGCTCAACGCCGCTAAAGAAGTTTTCACTTCAATAATAATAATAGTAATATTCGGCCTTTTTCCATTGAAAGAACAGTGCAATACAAAACAATCACATCAATTACATTGCGGTCAACTATTCCTCGATCAATTGCCGATCTTGAGTTCTCAACTATTGACGTAATTTGCAACGAATCAGCATGATTCAATTCACCTTCGTCCAATTGGATCGGGATAAGCCGCTGATCAGCTGAAGACATCTGTGTAGTTGACCAATTATGACTGAAACATGATCTCAATGACTGGCAATTGACCAGCGATGATTGGCCTTCGGATCCTCCGTCGGAGATGTTGCGTCAAGAAATGGTTATTTATGCAATAATTGATGGCACGTGGGCTATTGGTGTATGAGCGAATCAAAGTACATTGTTATTAACATGATTCAATCCCTATACGAGTATGTACCTACTAGATGCAAGTAATCTCACTTTGCGGTGATGACTGAGTCATGTTTTTACAAAAGCGGGGACGAGAAGTATCAGTCAAGTATTAGGTCGAGGCTAAGAGTTAATGCACATTTTAATACATAAAATGTATTAATGTCAATTTATATGTAAACGTAAAAGACATCTGCTTAGTATTATACGTACGCAGTCCGTATATCTCCTGGAAGACAGGTCCACAGTATTTCAATTTCATTTATTTGCTCATAAAGTGTAATATCACAAATAGGTCTTACGCTAATTATGAGTACATTTTTAAACCTATGTCTATCCATCCTCACGTTGTCGTTTACCATCAGTTGAGTTTGTTGCCAATGATGTGTCTATAATATTTGATGGATTCTTATAGCTTTTGCTAGCTGCATTTACTACCAAACTATCATGGTAATCATGATCATGGATCCATGTCCTCCCTGTCAATACCTATGCAGGAGCTGCATGGTGTGAACAAAAGTGTAATACTGTAGTATACTTTCTGCTCATTCGACGACAGCTTTGGTCCAGTGGTCTGAGGTCCAGAATACAATACCGGCTGTAGCGGGTTCCAATCCTGCTAAATCCTGCGCAAATATTTGTGTGATGAGCACGAGCATTTGTACCTGAGTCATGGGTGTTTATAGATGTATTTAAGTATTTCTATCCGTCATTCTAGCCACCATAGCAAAAGCTACCGCTTAGTTTGGGGCTGGGTAATTGGTGTGTTCGTCGAAACATTTTTTTTAAGTATTTCTTTTTTTCTCGGGACAGACCGAAAGATTTGCTTCTTTCTGCCAGTCTTGGTAGAAAAATGAGACTCACGGGCCGACGCCAAGTGGGCCTTATTATTAACACTTACATAGATTTAGATACCGTATTAGACCCACTTTGATATATTTCCTAAGCTGTTTTTAACTAGTTGCCCCCTATTTCAGCAACTGGCCCTGAGCCCCACGTCGAGGTCGTACCGCGACTGGGTGGCCCCCTCCGTGCCCCTCTACTTCGAGGTGTTCCTGTTCAACTGGACCAATGCCGAGAACTTCCCGCTGGAGAAACCCAACCTGGTGCAGCTAGGTGAGTAGTAACATCTGTCTACTTGTGTGATGGATGAGGAACTGCAGGCCCCGGGCTTCAGACACGGGGTTGTCTGTCGTCCGCTTAAGGGGACCCGAGACGGCGTTGCGCGTGTTTCCGTGCGCCTTCTGTTGTTTAAGCGACGGATTCGAGTTTCTTTCTCGTCGCAACCGGTAGGGGCTCGCTGCAAAGAGAGTCGGCTGAGTCCGGGGAATCGCGGGGAATGCCTGTGGCCTCTCGGCCTACGGTGAACCCGCCACGTCCCCGATGCACATGGCACCGGAGGGCACCGTCAGATTTATAGTGGGTAGACGGGTTCTCTCTCCGAGACCTGGAGTCCCGCATAGCCCCCAGCTGCCTCCGCGGCTGTAGGGTATGCGTAACAGCATTTCCCTGACGTTAAAAAAGAGCCCCACGTTCAACCACCGACTGGTAAACAGCTGTAAAGGTGTTTCATTCGGATGTTGTAGGTATCTTACCGCAACAGTGATTAATCATGTCTGGCTGCAGCCTAAGAAGCACTTACAAAAAAATCGGACCTATCAGTAAGTGTCACGGTAGCATAATTGGGAGAGCAATCGCCCGGCATGCGAGAGGAGCAGGTTCGAGTCCCGCTTGTGGCAGTCCATTTTTCTTACTTGATGTAACTGGATCTGGGGCCAACTGTCTACTTGTGATGTTTGAGGAACTTACTTCAGAAAAGTATTTGCTTATCATATAAAGGTAACGTAAGCTTTGGTGATAGCAGGGTAATGGAGAGACACACAGTTTGACTGACTACAGTTGGTGGATATAGGTTTGTGTATGAGAGTTTAGGCATGATATTTTCAGGAACTTGGCCTTACATTTTACAATTGTTTGGCTGGAACATTTGACTTAGATCTGATCTGATCTAGGTCAATTATAAAAGTCAAACTAATGTCTTCAGTGATTAGGTAATCTTTAGGATTCCCATGACAAATAGCTAGATGAATCGAGAAGAGAATAATTTGTTAAACTTGTCATAAACTTGTGACGTTAATGTGACATTGATTGACATTAATAACAAGCTAATAGATAGGCTCGTGTGTTATTGAGTAGATGGCCGACACAAATTAGTTTTCGTGAACTGATATTGCAAGGCATGGGAGAAATGTAATAATATCTAAATAAGTGCCTTTTAGAGAAAAAATATAAAATTAAATATATATCCTTTGAAGCTTGTTGAAGTAATAGAAATCGGCCATTTCGACCACGGCGGCCAATCTCAACAGAGATCAGCCAACTACGCAGGAGATATTATAGTGCACAAGTGTGATCGCAAAACACAGGTGCACTCTCTGTTCCATCACTCTCCAAGTTCGGTGAGACGGCAATCCGACATGACCGGAGAGAGATCAACGGCTTAACAGGCTTTCCGAGTCACAGAGGTGTAACACCGCCAACTTCCCGACTCTGAGCTGTTTTTGAGAAATTGATGACATAAAATCTCAGAAACAATTTTGGCTCGACCTCGGATTTGGACCGATAACGCTACGACGTGACTGACATCGACACTGGGAGTTTTAAGTATTTGTCGCGTCGCGTCGCACTTGTCGCTTTACGTTGCTCACGTTGCACAACGCCTTACTTAGCATATTTGATGACAATATTCATGACCGTTATCATTTTATGAAATGCGTAAATGTGACATCGATAAGTGATGTGACTTTTTTTTTTAATTTTCATACATAACAAACGATAGCGATCGCGATTATCGTTATCGACTATGCAATGTCACTTTGTATAGGGGGATCTCTAGACTAATAGTCCTCCTGGCAGATTTCCACCAGGCGGCCAATCTCAACAGAGATCAGCCAACTACGCAGGAGATATTATAGTGCACAAGTGTGAGCGCAATACACAGGTACACTCACTGTTCCATCACTCTCAAAGTTCGTTGAGACGGCAATCCGACATGACCGGAGAGAGATCAGGCGCAGGACGTGTAACGGGGGTGAAACACCGCCAACTTCCTGTTTTTGAGAAATTCATGACAGAAAATCTCAGAAACAATTTTTGGCTCGACCTGGGTTTTGGAACCAAGACCTCTCGGATGTAACAGACACTTTGCCACTACACCAACGAGGCAGTCAAATCTCTAGACTAGCCTATATCTGGATCAGTGACGGGACGAGTATTTTGTATTTTTTCGATCACAATTCCCTTTTTTACTTAGTATTCCTTGTAGTAATCTTTACATCGGTATCGGCGTCACATGGTTAGGAACTAACGGATACAAGGCAGCCATCGCTAAACCAGATATAACAGTTAAGTGGGCTTTCCTGTCTGTCAACCAGCCTTGTCAATTTGAACGCTGGTTACCCAATCATTTGATAACTGACCGCAAGTGTTCTAGTGTTAAAGTATGAGGCTACAGTTTGGGCACAGGATAGGTATATTATGCGTAATCAGAATATTTTAACACGCTTTTATTATGTATGTATGTAACGGAATCTTTCAGCTCAATTTTCACCAACTTCCAGAAATCGTATTAATTTGAAACTTTGCACGTATCAAGTACCGATAACAATGCAATATTTGATTAGAGTTTTCCATTATCCTTATTAACTAAAAAAATAAAAATAAATAATAGTTAAATTACTACTAATACTAGATATACTAATAATAGATAATTCGGCGGGTTCCGCAAAATAAATTTTCAAATTAATTTTGTTATTTGGTGACAATTATAAAGTTGTCTGTGAGAGAACGCGATAAGACCGCCTAAATAGGTAGTAGTTACTTTATTTTTTTAGCATTAAAAAATGCAAATTCACTTACAATGTGAAATTAAGGTCGACGACAGCTTTGGTCTGTCGCGGGTTCAAATCCTGCTAGGGGCAAATGTTTGTGTGATGAGCACGAGCAATTGTACCTGAGTCATGGGTGCTTATAAATGTATTTAAGTATTTCTATCCGTTATCCTAGCCACCATAGCACAAGCTAACGCTTAGTTTGGGGCTAGGTAATTGGTGTGTTCGTTGAAACCAATTATTTATTTATTTATTAAAACACACACCGTACCACTTACGTTACGTGTCACGGTAGCTCAATTGGGAGAGCAATCGCCCAGTTTGCGAAAGGTACGGGTTCGAGTCCTGCCTGTGGCTATCCATTTTTCTTTAAGTGTGTTTTAATTTCACATAGCAGTTACAGATCGGTTTGGGCACAATTTATTATGTACTTCTAAATTCTTATTTTTAAGAGGTGGTAGTCGAATCTGAACTAAGAGGGCTATATTACAAATCTGTGCAGGTCAAGGACCTCGTCATAAATCTTCTCGTCGTCGTCTTATTCTGTAGAATAGAATCGTTAAATTGCTCTTGAATACGGCACATGTCAGATCTTTAAAATAACGCATATATAGTTCTCACATATTCAGCTTTAAAAAAAAAACATGCAAATATAAACATAAATTTGCAAATATATTGTACTCACATTACATTACATAAAAAACTAAAAAAACACGCTTTTATTGCTAACTAAAAAAGATAACATAATTTCTGAGTGCACGGAATTTATATTACAGTAGAGTTAAAAGCGTGGGGTGCAGTTTATGACGTTTTCATACTTCTCTTTTTATAGTTGCCAATAATAGGATGATTTTCACATACTACTATACCAAGCACCCTACGCTTTTTACTCTACTGTAATATACATTCCTTATAACTTCCTCTTTTTTAGTTAGCAATAAAAGCGTGTTTTTTTTAGTTTTTAAACTATTTTTTATTTTATTTTTTTTAGTTAATTAGGATAATGGAAAACTCTTATCAAATTATTGCATTGTCATCGGTACTTAATACGTGTGCAAAGTTTCAACATAATCCGATTTCTGGAAGTTGGTGAAAATTGAGCTCGAAAATTCCGTTACATACATTCATACATACATACATACACCCCGATCTAATAAAAGCGTGTTAAAAACAATGTACTTATAATAATGATATTCCCAGGTCCGTACCGGTTCCGCGAGCACCGTAGGCACGTGAACATAACGTGGCACCCGCACAACGGCTCCGTGTCCTACAGGAACCTGAAGAGCTGGATCTTCGACCCCACCAGCAACGGCACGCTGCAGGACAACATCACCACACTGAACGTCATCGCTGCGGTGAGTTAATTCATCATCACTCACGATCAATCATGAAAAGAGAGAGAGAGAGAGAGAGAGGATTATATGCAACATAAAATAGCCATTATAAATGCATGTGAATATGCGAGAAGAATGCTCTAAATATGCACCAAAACGCCTAAAACATGGTGATACATGTTTTAGGCGTTTTGGTGCATATTTAGATATGGAAAATTGGAAGATTATTTAAAAAAATCTTGTCAATTTCAGTTGTTAAACATAAACTTTTTTACATAAACTCATTAAAAAAAAAACTACTTACAGCGTGTCTCCCCGGATCACTTTCAGATGAAGAATGTTCTACTTAGTGCAACCAATGTATTTCTTTAGGCACGTTACCCGAATTCCGCCTCAATGCAAAACGTTTCAAAATATTATGCGATATACTTTTGTTACTGTACGTTTACGTACAAAAGTAACGAAAAATGACGAAAATATGCATCATCAGCGCAGACAGAAATATGCAGTGACCGCTAGGATTAGTTAAAATATGCAAACTCAAATGCATATAATCCGGCCTCTAATCATCATGATCATCATCATCATTCGTCTCCTTCCTCAAGAGCTGGAACTTCAACCCCACCAGCAACGGCACGCTGCAAGACTACATTACAAACCTAAACGTCATTGATGCGGTTAATATTAGGTCCTTACATATGAAATTGGCGTTTTGTCGTACTGGCCACTTTGATCACAAATTTTTCCTATTTGGTTAGGAATTCGAAATTCAAATTTATACAGCTATTTCCACATGTAGTTGTGTTTCGTAAACCGTCATTCATTTGTTTTTTTACTTATCTTTTTTCTGTTTGCATCGCTCAATTTACAAAATGGAAAATTTGAAATATCGCGTTATTTACGAGTACGAGTTCCACCGTGGCACCAGTGCTGCGGAAACGGCTCGAAGGGTTAATGATGTGTATGGCGGTTGTGTCGCAAAAGAAAACACAGTGCGTTTTTGGTTCCAACGTTTTCGTTCTGGAAATTTCGACCTGCAAAACAAGCCCCGTGGACGGCCGGAGACCCAAGTTGATAATGAAGAATTGAAGGCTATTGTGGAAGCGGATCCATCGCAAACCACGTCCGAGTTAGCTGCAGGCTTTGGCGTTAGTGATAAAACTGTTTTAATCCACTTGAAGCAAATTGGGAAGATTAAAAAACTTGAAAGGTGGGTTCCTCACGAATTGAGTGAAGCAAACCGGCAAACGCGCGTCAACTGCTGCGTTACATTACTTGACCGGCACAATAACGAAGGGATTTTAAATCGAATCATTACCTGTGATGAAAAGTGGATTCTCTACGATAATCGGAAGCGCTCATCGCAATGGCTGGACCCTGGCAAGCCAGCCAAAGCCTGCTCCAAGCGAAAATTGACCAATAAAAAGTTACTTGTAAGCGTTTGGTGGACTAGCGCCGGTGTCGTTCATTACAGTTTTCTCAAATCTGGCCAGACGATTACGGCAGATATCTATTGTCAGCAATTGCAAACCATGATGAAAAAGCTAGTTGCTAAACAACCAAGGCTGGTCAATCGCTCTACGCCACTGCTGCTTCACGACAACGCTAGACCACACACTGCACAACAGACGGCTAGCAAATTAGAAGAACTTCAATTGGAATCTCTAAGGCATCCACCGTACTCCCCGGACCTTGCTCCAACAGATTACCATTTTTTTCGAAATTTGGATAACTTCTTGCAAGGGAAAAAGTTCAACTCAGATGGGGCAGTCCAAGTCGCCTTCAAAGATTTTATTGATTCCCGTTCGAATGGTTTTTTTAGTAAAGGGATCAATGAACTACCTATGAGATGGCAAAAGTGCATAGATTACAATGGCTCATACTTTGATTAAATAAATATGCTATATAAAAAAATTTCGACTTTTTGTTCCTCCCATACAAAACGCCAATTTCATAGGTAAGGACCTATATTATCATGACAAAATCATCATGACCACCGTCATCATAATCACCAGCAGGAAGGACGTCTAATGCAGGTCATACGTCATACTCCTAGGCACTACCTAACACGACATGGTAGATTTCGAAAATACATAGCACTTAAAAAAATCTTTTCGGCTCCGATCATCAGGGAGGATTCGAACCTCCGACCTTTGGAAGTCCGGTCCAATGAGCATTGGACCGGAATTTTTTAAGTGTTATGTCTTTTCGGATTTCAAAATAGCGTTGTGGACGCAAAAATACTTAATAAATACGACATGGTAGAGTCCATAAAGGATCCCATGTCACGCCGCTGTGCGTAGAGGGTACGGTGGAAGTTTTTTAGCGGGTATGCTTGTCGGGCGGCAGCCACTAAAGGCTAGTAATGGCAATTATTGCTATTTTTTGTTAATTTAATTAGCATGCTAAATTTCATAGCATAGCATGCTATGCGCTATTGCTATGCTAATATGAAATTTCATCGAAATTGAGAAATAGCGTCAGCGTATAATATTAAATTGCGAAATTGTGACTGTTGTATGCAACGTACATTTTAATGTTGTGACTAAGATTAGATTAAATTTGACTTTATTAAAATGCAAACTGCACCGAATAGATAATTCAATCAAGTTACGAAAAGACAAACAATTTCATTCAAAAAAACAGTTCGATAAAGCGCACGCAAAATACGACTCTAAATGCAAGGATGCCGTATTCTCTTCGCTTTATTTGTTCGCCATTCACTCGGGTAACGCTCAAAAGCCAATCGTCGCCCGACAGCACGCGAACGTGAGTTTCAATTGGCTGCTAATAGCGGCTGCTATTAGCAGTAGCAGCCTGCTAAAGCAGTGCGTGCGAATCTATGAAAGGACACGTCGCTGTCCGTGAATTTTAGCAGTCACGTGAATTTTAGCATTCACACAATTTAGCATCGTCAAATAATTTAATTATTGCTCGTTAGCAAGTATAGCTCGTTCATCGTTATGAAATAGCATGCTAATTAATGATGCTAATGCTAATTGTTCCATTACTACTAAAGGCACTACAACTAATATAATAACACTACCTAACATTCTAAAAGGTATGATGAAACCTATAGTAATTATTTTCAAAACATTTTAACCTCTATGAAGCTAGTAAAACCGATTTATTTCCAAAAAGCTGTAGAAACCAATTTTTATTTATATAGAATTACTCGTAAATAAATATTAAGGAAAATGACTTCGATTTTTGTTACTATATATTCTCCTAAGCCGATTTCGGCTACGGTGACCGCTTTCTACTTCCTTTTTCCATTCTTCAAGATGGGATAAGTTGGACTGCCCTGATAATGACGTCAAATTAGGTCTAATTCCCATATTAAATCTATGGCGGCAGATCGTTTTTACGGAAGAAGAAGAGTATGTCAACGATTGGTGGTGTCATCTAGCCTATTACCCAAATATTCAGTTCCTCGGATAGATCCTGCCACCTGCGTCGGGACAATAATGTTAAAAAAGTATTTATGCTGATTTTATGCTACAGATAGCGCCGTAAGATAATACGGTAGTTGACACCACCAATCGTTGACGTACTTTTTATCAACTGTCAAAACGCTTTTCTTCATAGAGCTTGTATGGGAATAACACACTTTGACGTCATCGCGTGCAATGCCGACTGAGTGACTAATTATCATTTGAATTCCAATTAAAAATCAAATAATACGAACTGCAGAAAAATATTAGTGTAAAGGCATCTGAAATTATGAATTATTTTAGAGAAAATCAGTTTTTGAATATTTCTTTCATAGTGGAAACACGCCTATTGTAGACGATATTCTAATGCCGTAAGGTACCTAAGTAATTGTAGTGTAAGAAAGTGGGGTGGAGGCGAAAGTTTTTATGGATATCCAAAGCTACGTCGAACGAAGTCGCGAGCGTTACAATTAAATTGAAATCATTAAAAAACGAAAAATATTTTGCTGTTGTACTTGCTGTAAGTATAGGTATTCATAACATCTCGTACAATAAATATTTACTTAAAATTGCACACAATGTTACATAGTATGCAGAGATGACACTGTGCGCGCCGGCTGCCGAGATATACCATCCCATTTAGATACCATGCTGTCCCATTATTTGAACGTGTTTAATTTTTTTTTACTCAAGCGCCTCTTTAATTAAGGATGCTAAAGTATTTAAAAAAAACTGAAAAGGAAATACCTTTTTCCGTCTACTACTTAAAGCAAAGAGTAAAAACGGAGATTCCGACCATCGAAACTATGAGCCAACATTGTGAAATATCACCATGAGTCACAATAACAATTATAATTAATGCGCGACGTTGAATGAATTGGCATTATCCTGTCGACAATCTGACACAAATATGAAAATGATTCGCACATCTAGTTCTCTAAAGTCATAAATGTAAAAAATGCTAAAATTTAGTTAACTAGCTACACCTCTCTTTCAATAAGAATCTATTGAGTGCTTTAAGATTGTATTTTTTTTTAATTTTTGACATCTATGACTTAAAGTAATTAGATGTGCCAATGTTTTAAATAAAAAAAACCGGCCAAGTGCGTGTCGGACCACGCATAAAGTATGGTTCCGAAGTCAATTTTGGCACCGCGCTGTTGTGCATTACTTGCATCATCATCATCTCCGTAGCCGTCAATGTCATCATTGTAAAGTATATATTTTTATATTATTTATAATTTCGAAAGTATTCATCACAGGATACCCGAAATAATTTTAAATAAGAGTTTCCGTGCCTGTTTCTTTACGTGAGAGATTTGAAGTTTATAGGTCCAAGACTTTAGAAATTACAGGGACACACCGTGTAAACGACTTTCGCGGGCTATAACTCGCAAATGGTAAAGCTGGTAAAAAAGTGTTATATGGAAACCCTATCTTATTTTCATAATCCTTTTTGACGATACCCCACACAAGGGGGTGCATCCAAAAAAATAATTCACCTCCCCTTTACATGTATAGGGAGGTACCCTTAAAAAGGGGTAATTTTAATTTTTCGTCTTTTTAAAAATGAGAATATAAAAATATGTGAAGTATCCTCAAACCAAGTTACATGCAAATCAGTCCATAAACGTAGAAGATATTCTGCTGTGACAGACTAGGACGGACTGAACGATCTTATAAGGGTTCCTTGACGGACTACGGAACCCTAAAAACGTGCACAGTGATTACGTTTAACGTTTGTGATTCAACGTCTGTCAATGCTTGTTAAAACTTTTTGTGATCCCCGGGGATAACAGGATTACATAAGGTAGCGGCAATTTTCCACAAAAATCCTACTGTTAGCTTTGTCATCGAATATACGAGTATAAGCTGCTGGATGTAAAAGTGAGCGATTATGAAGTTATGTTACAGGATTCGTTATTCAGAAGGGGTCTTGATTTCTAACCTTTGAATTAACCCTTAGGTAAAATGAATATTAAAAAAACGTGTTCATTGATTTCTGATGGTAACTAAATAGATATCTACAATACATTCTTTGATTGAATCATTGATTATTTTATCATGCATAATGTACGAGTGCATTCATGAAAACGATAAGAATGTTGAGATTATCCCTAAATTACATAATTTAGAAAAGTTTTGAACGGTTTATTGATAACCAATAAAGATTAAATGATCCATTACAAAGTAAAGTCATTGGAATTTATGGCTTGAACTTTTATCTTATTTACCTTCGCCATTTTTAATGATGGCATAGAATAAATCTGAATAGCTAAGTGTTTTGCCCGTCACCTTCTGTGCGAAAAACACAAAATCAATTCCCAACATAGGTACATTGTCGCTTTTTATTTTAAGCAGGCTAAAGAAAATGCAATTCTTTTATTAAAAGTCATTGTTAAAGCTGAAATAAAGCTAAGATTTAAGTGTAGTAAATACCTACTCATGTGCTATACATATAAGATTTTTTTATTTTAGTAATAAATAAATAATAATAAATAAATTTACAACAACATCACATACATTTATCTGACACCGTGGTAAGTAGCTTAAGCACTTGTGTTACGGATATCAGAATCAACAGTGGTATTACAAATAAACTTAAATAAATACATATAACACCCAGACCAGTACAAACAGACATGTTCATGCACACAAATGTTTGTACAGTGCGCGGATCGAACCCGCGACCTCTTGGTTAATAGTCAAGTTCTTGACTATTAATAGTCTGCTATACGTATATTTACAATAAAATATGTAAATAAATAAATAAGAACCCTGCATTTTTTTATCTTTCAGTCTGCAGTCTACCGCTCGCGTTTCTGGGGCTTCTTCCAGCAGAAGGGTTTGTCCATGGGCCTGGCAATGTTCGGGCAGCACATCTCCGTCTCCAAGCTGGCCAGGGAGCTACTCTTCGAGGGTTACGAGGACTCCCTACTGGAGCTAGCGAAGAGCCTACCACCAAGCACGACGGGGGGAGCCCCACCGATCGACAGATTCGGCTGGTTTTACGAGGTATGTAAATAATAATAGTCCTCCTGGCCGATTTCGGCCACGGCGGCCAATCTCAACAGGAGATATTATAGTGCAAAAGTGTGAGCGCAATACACAGGTGTACTCACTGTTCTATCACTCTCAAAGTTCGGTGAGACGGCAATCCGACATGACCGGAGAGAGATCAGGCCCAGGACCAACGGCTTAACGTGCTTTCCGAGTCACGGGGGTGTAACACCGCCAACTTCCCGACTCCGAGCTGTTATTGAGAAATTCATGACGGAAAATCTCAGAAACAATTTTGGCTCGACCTGGGATTCGAACCCACGACCTCTCGGATGTACGGCAGAAACTTTGCCACTACACCAACGAGGCAGTCAATTTAAATTAAGCATTTAATGATATCAGCCATATTAATAGCGTCAATATCTGACACGAAAAAAAATCTTAACATTCGTCACTAACCTTTTATATGTAAAGCTGTTGGTTGTCGCCCTACTTAGATAACATTGCATCACATTGTCACCGCTACCGCATTTAATTAAGTGATAAAAACTGATGAACTTATTAATTACAACAGGAATCATCCACACACACACACACACACTATGTTAAGACACCATGGGCCGATGCCACCGTTTTAACACTAACGCAAGAGTTTTAATTTTAAACTACCTTCCTTTAAATGAATAGGTATTTGATGATTTGCACCGTCTTTGCTAAAAAATAATATTTTTCATATTACCAATATACAATATCCCAGCATACAATAAACGTACACTTCAGATATTTTCAGGACTATAATAATTGCAATTGTTACGCCGGTGGGCTAGTGCTAAAATTTTGATCATGTTTTTCCGTGCCTTGGAGGCGTTTTCAGCAAGCTGAAATACCATTTCAGGCCGTTTCAGAGAGTGATCTAACACATACTAGTTTATCGAAATTTCACCCAAGTTGCCGTTGTTTTCAGGCGCCTGAAACATGTTTTCAGTCCGTTTCAGGCCACCCTCTATCAGATGACGCCATAACCTGAAAACCCGTTTTCAGGCGTTTTCAGGACCCCTTATGGGCCTTTGAAGCCCACTTCAGTATATGACGTAGTTTTCAGTAGGAGTGAAAGAGATAGCACGATTAGAGAGAGACAGCTATACTGAGAACATTCCAGAAAGGTGTGACAGAGACAGCACAAGACAGGGATAGCACTATGATGCCGAACATTCGTGAAAGGTATAGGCTAGGCAAGACGGCATTTGGAAGGATCCCGAACAGTCTCGTACTGGGTAGTAGGTACCTACCGAATATTCGGGAGTCCTTGACGGCCGGTATATAAGGAGCCCGGGAATGCGTCCGAGTTTGAGTTTAATTTGGGAAAGCGACGAGTAAACATCGAAGCGAAAACTGCGACAAGAAGATTTTGGAGTGCGATATAAGTGTTTGTGTACTAAGTGTTGTAACGTAAAGTGTGTACAATAAATCCTACTCTACTTCATCGGTTTAGAAGTGCATTTCAATCTAGATCCCACACCCCTAGAACGTAACATTTGGTGTCAGAAGTGGGATTGAAAATGCCGATTACTCCGCGAGAAGAAGAGAAGGAGGGGATGCAGACCCGAAGCCGCACCGCTGCTAGAGACTCTGCGGGCACCGCCGGAACGTCAGACACAGCGGTACCAGCTTCAAGGACGCCGGAGATAGACGTCAACGCCATTCTGATCCTCCTGAAAGAACAGGCTAGAAGGCAGGAGGAACAGACCAGAAGGCAGGAGGAACAGGCTAGAAGGCAGGAGGAACAAGTCAAAATCCTGCAACAAGAGCTACGGGTTCAGCAGGAGGAACAGGCTAGAAGGCAGGAGGAACAAGCCAAAATCCTGCAACAAGAGCTACGGGTTCAGCAGGAGGAACAGACCCGAAGGCAGGAGGAACAGGCTAGATGGCACGAGGAACAAGCCAAAATTTTGCAGCAAGAGCTACGGGACCAGAAAGAAGTCCTCCGTGAGGTACACGAAGTAGCTGCAGAATGGAAAAAGGAGATGGCTGAGGTGCAAGACAAAATTATGGGCGTTGAAATTAAAGTTGAAAACCACGAGAAGCGCCTCAATGGACTGAACGAAAAAGTGGCGGGCCAGGAGAATCGCCTCCAGAAGTTGGAGATCAAAGTGGCCAACGGCACCACCAGTGTATCAGGTGCACCAGCCACAGGAGGTGAAAAGTTAAAGGTACCTCCATTCGATGGTACCTCTTCGTGGGCCGCATACAAGCTCCAATTCGAGATGGTTGCCGAAGCGAATGGCTGGAGCAAGGACTATGCTAAAACGGCACTGAGTTTGGCGCTGCGGGACGAAGCTCTCACTGTTCTGGAAGCGTTAGGAAAGGAGAAGACATACGACCGTCTTCTTGAAGCTTTAGAGGCACGCTTCGGTGACAGCCATCTAGAGCACGTTTACAGAGCTCAGCTGAAGAATAGGACTCAGGGGCATAATGAGTCGTTACAAAAGTGGGCACTTGAGATAGAGAAGCTCGTCCGGAAGGCGTACCAAGGTTCCGCAGCGACTTTCATCGATGGAACGCTTGTACAGGCATTCATAGATGGGATTCGGGACTTTGAAGTGAGGGCTGCTGTACGGCTTGGACACCATGGGACCTTGAAGGATGCGCTCGCCCATGCCCTGGAGGTGGAAGCTGTACGCCAAGACTCAACAAAATCCTTTAGGGTGCGCGAAGTTGCGGCCAGGGAGCCGATTGCTCCACCTCGAGAAACTGGGCCTCGATGCTACAACTGCGGGGAAAGAGGACACATACAGTCAGGCTGCCCAAAAAGATCTTGGAGACAACGGGACTCGGACCGAACGGAGAGGCCAGCAAGCTCTGATAGTTCAGAGCGGCAGCAGCAGGGAAACGAGTAAAAGCCAGGACTGAGGGACGAGTGCTGGCTGGTGGTCAAAATGTCCCAGTTATGATCTCGCAGGCGAACGACGGGAACAGTCTGGCTGTCAAAGGAGAAATTGGTGGAGTACCATGTCACCTTACTATTGACACCGGAGCTTCTCGGACCGTGATCAGTTCTCGACTGCTGAAACACCTGTCCAGGGATCATCTAGTCCGACCAATGCATCTTCAACTGCAAACGGCTACCGGCCAGTACATCTCCGTCCAGGGGGAGCAGGAAGTGTCAGTGAAGATTGGAGAAAAAAAGTACTGGCACAAAGTCATCATTGCTAACATCGTAGATGACTGCATTATTGGTCTTGACTTTATGAGGAAGTACGAGTGTAAGATCGACATGAAAGGAGGCGTGCTGAAATTTGGGGCTTATGAAGTTCCTATGGAAGGTGGAGTGAGTGGACATGTCTTCTGCGCTAGAAGGACTACACTTCAACCGAGATCGCAAGCCCTAGTTCCGGTGACATTGCCGCACGGTGCGAGACAAGGATCTCATTCCTGCGTGTTAATAGAGAAAATGGACGGCAGTAAACCATGGATGCCAGCTCGCACAGTGGTAACGACGTCATCTGCAGCATTTATAAGGGTGCTAAATCTAAGTGACACTCAACACGTCATAAGTAAAGGAACCCTTATGGGAACATGCGAGGCAATCTCTTGGATACGGAGTTGCCATGGGTCGAAGGAGAACAAGTTACAAGAAGAAGTTGTGGAAATTGGAAAGTTATTGGAAAACTGCCAAAATGATCTCACAAAGGAAGAACTTCTTAAGGCACGTAATTTGCTAAAGCGCTATAGGAGCGTCTTCTCTGCACATGACAGTGATATCGGGAGAACTGGAGTAGTGCAGCACGAGATCGACACCGGAGATGTCATGCCTATTCGACAACGACCGCGGCGAGTTCCAGTAGCTCGAGAGAAGGAAGTGGAAGACATGATCAAGGAAATGAGAAGAGATAAAGTAATAGAACCGTCGACAAGTCCTTGGTGTTCTCCAGTAGTCTTGGTGAAAAAGAAGGATGGAACCATGAGATTTTGCGTAGACTATCGTCGACTCAACGATGTGACTAAGAAAGACAGTTATCCATTGCCTAGGATAGATGACACTTTGGACACTCTGCATGGAATGAAATGGTTTTCCACGTTGGATTTGAAAAGTGGCTATTGGCAAGTGGAAATAAAAGACAAGGACAAAGAGAAAACAGCCTTTTCAACCGGTAAAGGACTTTGGCAGTTTAATGTAATGCCGTTTGGATTGTGCAACGCACCAGCAACGTTTGAGCGGTTGATGGAGCAAATACTGGCTGGTCTCCTGGGTGATACGTGCCTAGTGTATCTGGATGACATCATAATTGTAGGCAAAGATTTTGATGACCACCTCAAGAAGCTGGAACAAGTTTTGTCCAAGTTGCGCGATGCTAACTTAAAACTAAGTCCGAAGAAATGCTTATTCTTCAAGCGCAAGGTTAACTACTTGGGACATGTGATTTCATCAGATGGCATCCAGACAGACCCTGAGAAGATAAGTGCAGTTAAGGACTGGCCGACACCGAAAGACAAGACAGCAGTACGTGCCTTCTTGGGACTTTGCTCGTACTACCGACGATTTGTAAAGAACTTCTCAGATATAGCAAAGCCTTTGCACCAGCTGACAGAAGAGAAAAGACAATTCAACTGGGATGATCAGTGTGCAGCAGCTTTCTCAGACCTCAAACAGAGACTTTGTGAAACACCGATTTTGGGATATCCAGACCCAGAGAACGAGTTTGTTGTTGACACTGATGCAAGCAATACTGGCATTGGAGGAGTCTTGTCACAGAAGAAGGGTGATCAGGAAGTTGTGATCGCCTATTTTAGCAAGTCGCTATCGAAGCCGGAGAGAAACTACTGCGTCACTAGGAGAGAATTGCTGGCAGTCGTCAAAACTCTGCAGCATTTTAGTAAATACCTGCTTGGACGCAAGTTCCGAATAAGAACTGACCACGCTGCTCTAAAGTGGTTGTTAGAGTTTAAGAACCCTGAGGGTCAGGTGGCACGCTGGATCGAACAACTGCAGGAATATGACTTTGTCATCGAACATCGCAGTGGAAAGTCACATGGCAACGCAGATGCCCTCTCTCGAAGACCTTGTCCTGATGATTGCAAACACTGCTTAAGGCAAGAGGGTAAGGACTGCGTGAAGATGTTGAGGACAGACACTGTTAGCGAAGAATGGAGTGATGAAGCAATGCAAGAAGCACAACAGGAAGATTGCGATGTAAAGCCCATTTACGATTGGATCAACGCTGGGGCGCCCAAACCAAGGTGGTGTGAGGTAGCTCCGATGAGTACCGTGACAAAGAGCTACTGGGCGCAATGGGAAAGTCTGGTTATGCACAATGGCGTACTGTGCAGGAAATGGGAGTCAGAAAACGGAAAGAATGCTCATCTTCAAGTTGTTGTACCAAGAAAGAGAGTTAGCGATGTTTTAAGATCCTTTCACGACGGCGCTTCCGGTGGACACCTAGGAGTAAAAAGGACTCTGATGAAGATTCGGCAACGTTTTTACTGGATAAACTGTCGGGACGACGTGGAAGACTGGTGTAGGAAATGTACTAGCTGTTCGTCAGTTAAGGGACCACATACACGCAGTAGAGGTGCGCTTAAAGTTTACAACGTGGGAGCGCCTTGGGAAAGAATTGCTTTAGACGTCGCAGGCCCGTTCCGACCTCTGACCGTGGAAACAAGTACATCCTGGTGGTCATGGACTATTTCACCAAATGGCCTGAGGTATTTGCCATTCCGAATCAAGAGGCAGTCACAGTAGCGGAAACTGTAGTGACTGAAGTGTTTTGTCGGTATGGTGTGCCTCTTGAGATCCACAGTGATCAGGGAAGAAATTTTGAGTCTCTGGTGTTTCAGGAGACTTGCCGAGTCATGGGAATTCATAAAACTCGGACTACGGCCTATCACCCACAGTCAGACGGAATGGTTGAGAGATTCAATCAGACTCTGGAACGACATTTGGCCAAAGTAGTTGACAACCATCAAAAGGATTGGGACAGGCATATTCCGCTCTTTTTAATGGCATATCGGACAGCAGTTCATGAAAGCACGGCCGTAACTCCTGCGTGTGCTAATTTTGGAAGAGAACTACGTTTACCTGCAGACCTTCTGACCGGACGTCCTCCAGATGCACCAAAGACGGTTTCGGAGTATGCAAGTGAACTGCGAAACCGGCTTGATGATGTTCACAGGCATGTTCGTGAATATGGATTGCAGGCCAGCGAGAAGGTGAAGACCAGATACGACCGGAAGTCTAACCAGACGAGGTTTGAGGAAGGATCATTCGTGTGGCTACATAACCCTATGCGTCGAAAAGGAAAGTCACCGAAATTGTCGCCGAGTTGGGAAGGGCCGTACAAAGTAGTCACAAGGATCAACGACGTCACTTATCGGATACAGCGCAACGCACGTAGCCCCTGTAAGATTGTTCATGTTGATCGGTTGGCCAAGTACCATGGAACGAATGATGCTCGGGACGAGCATGTCTAAGGAGGGGGTAGTGTTACGCCGGTGGGCTAGTGCTAAAATTTTGATCATGTTTTTCCGTGCCTTGGAGGCGTTTTCAGCAAGCTGAAATACCATTTCAGGCCGTTTCAGAGAGTGATCTAACACATACTAGTTTATCGAAATTTCACCCAAGTTGCCGTTGTTTTCAGGCGCCTGAAACATGTTTTCAGTCCGTTTCAGGCCACCCTCTATCAGATGACGCCATAACCTGAAAACCCGTTTTCAGGCGTTTTCAGGACCCCTTATGGGCCTTTGAAGCCCACTTCAGTATATGACGTAGTTTTCAGTAGGAGTGAAAGAGATAGCACGATTAGAGAGAGACAGCTATACTGAGAACATTCCAGAAAGGTGTGACAGAGACAGCACAAGACAGGGATAGCACTATGATGCCGAACATTCGTGAAAGGTATAGGCTAGGCAAGACGGCATTTGGAAGGATCCCGAACAGTCTCGTACTGGGTAGTAGGTACCTACCGAATATTCGGGAGTCCTTGACGGCCGGTATATAAGGAGCCCGGGAATGCGTCCGAGTTTGAGTTTAATTTGGGAAAGCGACGAGTAAACATCGAAGCGAAAACTGCGACAAGAAGATTTTGGAGTGCGATATAAGTGTTTGTGTACTAAGTGTTGTAACGTAAAGTGTGTACAATAAATCCTACTCTACTTCATCGGTTTAGAAGTGCATTTCAATCTAGATCCCACACCCCTAGAACGTAACACAATCAATTCCCTTCATAAGAAGTATGGTGGTGCGATGGAAACAAGATGACATCACAAAATGAAGAACCCACCAAAAATTTTAGTTAAGGAAATAGATTCGTACGATAACTGGGTATCTAGTCAACTACAACAAATTGTAAAACACTAAGGCGCGCCGTCACACGTTCAAGAGTCATAAAGAAGAAAAGGCGCACCGCATTTGGGATTTCAACCCCCGAAAAAGAGGGGTGTCATAAGTTTGACCACTTTGTCTGTTTGTGTGTGTGTATGTGTTTGTGTTTTTGTGTGTCTCGTTCTGTGGCATCGTAGCTTCCGAACGGATGGACCGATTTGAACGCGATTTTATTATTCGAAAGATAGTAAAATCATTGTGGTTCTTAGCTATGGCTAGTCAAAATCCGTCCAGGTGTTGAAGATCACCAGCTGTTTATGTTGCTCATGTCGAGGGGTTTTTTTTTAATTTTATTATTTATATAAATAGCCGTGTGAGCACTCATCTACTAGAGTTACGGCGCGGGAGAGGTGCAGGCTAACCGCTCCTTGACTTCGAGTTAGCGACGCGCCAAAGGTTTCTGGTTCCAAAATGTAATTTTGATTACCCTTCTCTTTCCAGAGGAACAACTCCCTCGACAGTGACGGTTACATGGAGGTGACGACGGGGCAGACCCGCGGCTCGCTGCCCGGCCAGATCGTGCGCTGGAACCATGAGAGCCGCCTGCCTTTCTACCAGGGCGAGTGTTCTAGGGTAGGTCTACATTCCATCAGACAAACAGCGACGATACAGGTTAATGATTCGCTCTCCGGCTGGAACTAAGAGCTGGAACCACGACAGCGATCTGACCTTCTATCAGGGCTAGTGTTCTAGGCTAGTTCTAAATTCCGTCCTAGAAACAAGTCCTCAGACAGCGACGGCACATGCTGATGATCCGCTCGCCGAAATTATCACACTTTGGAAGCACAATAGCCCTACTACCAGGTCGAGTGTTCTAGGGTAGGTCTACTTTCTATGAAAGGAACAACTCCTTCAAAATTGACGGGGCAGGTCTGCGGATCGCCGCCCAGATAGATCGCACGCTGGAACCACGACAGGCATCTGTTTTTTTTTACCAGAGCGAATGCTCCAGAGTCAGTTTCCATCTTTATAATTTTCTAGTTTAGCTAGAACTGCAAAACAGACAATGTATCCACATGACTTTCTTTAAGAGCTGATGTCTCACAGGAGCGACGCTTACCATATCTGCTTCATAGTCTGGATAATCTGATTGCAGATGTAGTTAAAAAATAAAATAAGCTCCATGATTATAAGCAGCCACGGGACGTCGACTAGTTAACTTGGATCACCTTGATTTATTTTTAAATGGATTATTATCTGCTTTCAGCAGAGATTCGTTTCGCTTTTACAAGATCATTAGTCCATCGACACCCTACGAAATTGATGGCGGTTTGATTTAAAGTACTTCAATCAAGAGCTTTATAAGTACTTTAAACCACAAGCAATCATCCTTCGACTTAAATGCTATCTAATAATATTTCTTTTCCGCGCGTCGGGCAACGTTCCGTGGGCAGGCCTCCCTACAAAGTGGAAAGACGATCTGGTGAAGGTCGTTGGAAGCCGCTAGATGCGGAAAGCGTAGGACCGATTGCGGTGAAGATACTTGGATGGGAGTGATGAGTGGGAGCAGTGGGCGTCGAGCGGCTGATGATAATGCTTTCTTTTCCAGCTGTCCGGCAGCGTGGGTGAGTTCCTCCCCCGCGACCTGGACGAGGACTCCCAGCTCACGATGTTCATCCCCGAGCTGTGCCGCACCGTCGCCATGGACTACCTGGCTAGCGGCGCGCACGCCGGCCTCGCGTACCACAAGTACGGCATCTCCATGTCCAGCTTCGATAACTGTGAGGTTCTAGGAGTTCAGATTTAGAACTTATTGTCACTATTTTTATATAGGTTCTGACGTAAATCATTAAGTTACTGTTAAGTGGGAAGAGCGAGGTATTCCTAACACAAGATTTCTTCCTGGGAAGTACCAGGAACTGTTTTGTAAAATTATTTACCAGAACAAAAGCATTTCGTTTTATTTTATTAGATTTCATTAATGGTCGTTTATATATGCGTATATATCCACAGGGGGAATTTATACATGTCCCAAGAAGACTAGACTACAGTGTTATTTTGTGCTCCTATTATTTTCATAAAATCCCTCATTTCGTTGTAATTCGTTTTACTAATGTTTTTTTTTGCTAAATGTAATAGTAGATATGAACATTATTTTAGTGCTCTTTAAAGATACTTGGCTTGACTTACAATAACTTATTACTAAATTAATGTTACAATGAAATACTCGTTTAACAAAAGAATTCTTCTTACACATATTAAAATACTAGCATCAATCAACAGTCTTGTAAGTTTGAGAAATTGCATACTGAAGAATTAACATCGCACATTTAATGACCGAAACTTTTAAAGTGCAAATTCTACTTCTAGCATCGCTGTCATCTGACAACGCGTGTTTCTGCAACGGCGAGTGCGCTTGGGGTGGGGTTATGAACGTGTCAGCTTGCCGCTTCGGGTCACCGTCCTTCATCACGCTACCACATTTCCTGCATGGTGATCCAGAGCTGTCTGAGCTGGTGACGGGCATGCAGCCCGACCCTGAGAAGCACTCCTTCTACTTTGCTGTGGAGCCTGTAAGTTGTGGTGCTGCGTACAGCAGGATACCATAAATATTTTCACAACAATCACACCAGTTTCACAAAGTCATAAAAGTAATTTATTTCTGTAAAAAGACCCACAGGGGGAACTTATACACGTCCAACCCTAACATAGCTTCAAGACAATTTGTGGGCTTGTGTCGAGAAGAAACTGCTTCAAACTATGAAATTGGCAGCTCACATGATAGGCACTTGAATTACCAGCCACTGCACCGCGGATGGCTGAGCTGGTCGGCCCGAACCGGTGAAGCAGTCTTTTTACTTTGTTATGGAGCCCGTAAGTTCTAATGCTGATCGACCCGCCAAGTAAAATGCAGCAGCCAGTGGTTTTGCTACAGCAGGCGCGCCTTAGGTCGAGAGATTTGATGAACGCTTAGCCCACTTTGGCTCGGCGTCCTTTAAATTCAAATTCATCATTTATTGCATGTCACATTACATAAAGTTGGTATAAAAGTTTAAATGATATTGGTACATGTGACGCCCTGCACAGGGCATAGCAACATTTTGAGGGCTAACTAACTAACGCATTATCATTATATTATAATTATCGCACTAATCCAAATACATAAAATATATTTTGACATAATATCTGTATACTTCTAACTGTATTTCAAATTAAACATTTACCTAAGTTACACCACGTAATACTTATACTTCACCACGCTACCCTACTCTTCCACTACGTACTACTATTCCATCAACTCTTTACTTTGCCGTGGAGCCTGTAGCCTGTAAGTTCTGAGTCTTCTGCACTGTCTAAGGAAAAACAAAAGCAAGTGCTTCTGCTGTGGTGAATATGCCTGAGGTGAAGTGATGACCGTGTCATTTTGCCGCTTCGGTTCGCTATCCTTCATCAACACTAAAAACTTGGTCTCTATACTAAAAATTTGGTAATACCTATCTTTCCGAATATTTATCAAAACATTAATATTTTTGGTACTGATTTGGTACACTTGAATAAAGCCTTTTTTTAGTAACATTTAAGCAAAAATCTTACATTTCTATTTATGTGAATGAGCCGGTGAGCTGGAACTTACTGCCGGACGTGTTACTTTATTCGATAGCTGGTACTCTTTTAATGTGAAGCGGAGACTCGACTATAACAAAAATTCTCGTATCACAATGTTCGTTCCCGTACTCCTCCAAAACGGCTTGACTGATTCTTATGAAATTTTGTG
Organism: Pyrausta despicata; assembly: GCA_963921415.1. Taxonomy (NCBI): domain Eukaryota; kingdom Metazoa; phylum Arthropoda; class Insecta; order Lepidoptera; family Crambidae; genus Pyrausta; species Pyrausta despicata. The sequence goes on along the minus strand of OY992851.1, from coordinate 16,146,648 downwards.
AGCATATTGAGTAGGTCCAAGAATCGGCTAACATCAATTTTTCAAATCCCTTAGTGATAAGGGTTGTCCACAATACTTTATATGGCAAAACAACGTTTGCCGGGTAAGCTAGTCAATCTATACATATAGCGTAAAAATAGGTTCGATGCTCATTCAGATAAGATGTGTATCAGGTGGTACTGTCACGCCTGCTAAATTTCCATAACAAGTGATAATATACAACTTTTATTTATTTATTATTAATATGGGTTCGCTCTTGACATCATTCTCCCTCTAAGAGGTAAAGAAGATGTCGTCGATGTAGCGAGCTTACCCAGAAGGTGCCTATTGACTTTCGCTTTGAATCAACTCAAGTTATAAGAAAGAGGGAACACCGTCGGCGGAAGTGCATTCCATGCCTTGGCTGTGCGCATTATGAAGGATGACTATCAATGTTATAATGACTTTTCTTTTCAGAGACTGGGAATTCCCCTGGACGTTGCAGCCAGGTTCCAGCTGAACATTTATTTGGAGCCGAATGCTAACGTTGCGTACGTGTCATAGTTTATTTATTAAGTTTTATCTCGTTATTGTTTTTTGTACACTATAACACCACCTTAGTTTGTTTGACAACCACTTTGGTGTAATGGTCAAGAAGTTGACTATTAACCAAGAGGTCGCGGGTTCGATCCCCGCACTGTACAAACATTTATGTGCAGGAACATGTCTGTTTGTACTGGTGTGGGTGTTATATGTATTTATTTAATTTTATTTGTAATACCACTGTTGATTCTGATATCTGTAACACAAGTGCTTAAGCTACTTGCCCCATGGTAAGTAGGCTACTCTGACTCCATAGTCAGATCAATGTATTTGATGTTGTTGTATATTTATATTTATTTATTTGTTCCTATAATAGCACTAGTCAGCATTAACTCAAACCGAGTTAAGGTATTTGGGTGATCTTGAATCAGAATGTGGGTTAATCAAAATCGACCGGTTTCTCCGGAGCGTTTATTACAAACTAACTTTTACCCGCGACTTCGTCCGCATTAGGTAGTTTTTTTGAATGCGTTGTTCCCGTAATACAAGATAGGTATTGTATGTATCCAAATATAATTCAAATCTTTGGTAATTTAGGATTGAAAGCGATCAAATTCCCGGAAAGTAATTTTTCACATGGGAATACTTTGTTATTCAATAGTCAAAAGTACTCATGTCCTTTCTTAAGTCTTAAACTATATCCTTACCAAATTTAACTTAAATCCGTTCAGTAGCAATTTCTATGTGTACCCCATGTTTTTCATTATGTATTTGGTATTGTGTTGCATATATGCGCTTTGGAGTGATCTGTGAGCTTACATGTAAATCTGAATAAATAAATAAGTAGTTTAGGCGTAAAAGCGATCGGTCCACTTGAATTTTCCCATGGGAATGCGTCATTTTCCCGCGGTAAAAAGTTGCCTATGCCCTTTCTCGGGTATCAAAATATCTCCTTACCAAATTTCATGCAAATTGGTTTAGTAGTTTAGGCGCGATTGAATAACAAACAGACAGACAGATTTACCTACGCATATAATATTAGTATGGAAATATGTAACCATTATCGGGTAATGATTGGGTGGCATCAATTCTAACCCTAGTTCAATGCACGGAGTGACAGGTGTCAAACCAGTTTAGTCTCACCACACAATTAGTTGAGCCCGTAGCATACTTTCTTTGAGATACATTATTGGTATCACTTTACGACTAGACTTTCCAGAAATGTCGTTCTTCTTATCATCTTTTTATAATCACCTCTGTAGGTGTGTATCTGTAGGTATCAAAAAAAAATTAAAAGTTTACTTGTCATCAGTCCACTGACTGATGACAAGTAAACTTTTAATTTTTTATTACACAGTTATTTAACGTCACTACGTTAAATAACTGTGAGCCTAACAAAAAAGATACAAGGCACTAGGTATCTATGCATGTTACTGATAAATTGTTACAAGTGTTCTATGATGAAAGTTTTCGAAAACACTTTTGACCTTTTGGGGTCACCAACTCGCCTATTTTTTTAATAAGCTTTCTCAAAAAATTAAGATCCTCATAACTGCTACATAGATAATTAAACCAGAATTGTCAAAATTTGATTGAAAAGCCTGACATAAAACAGATAAAGGCTGTTAGGTAGGGAGGGAGGCACAGACAAGTGACAGAAAAAACTTCCCACATAAATTAAAACCTAACAACGTGTGTAAACACCTACACTCAAGCGAATCATTAAAGATGAATAGTTATTGTTTGAACCGGATTTCCACGAAATACAGCCCTAAAACTTCCAAGACTCATTCCCACAGCCATTCTAACGTTGACGTCTTAATTTGACTTTTGTGGTGTAGTTGGGTGAGTACCGGCTTCAAGGTGCCGCCACCTATGAGGTCCCGGGTTCGATCCTCGGACGAAGACAATGTTGAAAACAGTTGATGGAATCAGGCGTTAATTTGCGAAAAACCATGACTAAAGCTGAAAAAGAGGATTATTTTGGTTTAAACTCGCACTGAACCTTTAGTGGAAGTTAACTCTTTTTCAGTTTTCATGTTGAAAACCAATTTTAAATTGTTATACGTGTTCGCTGTACCTTAGTTGTTGTGCTTAAGCTACTTACTTTCGGATAAGAGCAATGTATGTGATTTTGTCCCCATTTATTTATTTATTGAACCTAAAACTTTCCACAGCCTCTATGAGAACGTACCTCGAATGTTGTTCCCGGTGTTCTGGGTCCAGCAGCGAGTCCTGATCGACGAGGCCGTCGTCACCGAGCTGGTCATGGTCCGGAGCATCCTAGACTGGGGGGCTACTGCCTGCGCCGGCGCCGCTCTAGCCTTCGCGGCTATCGCGGCCATAGCCACATGCTACCCGAAGAAGAAGAAGGTAGAAGTACCAGACAAACTGAAGGAAGATGAACTGAAGCTGAACCCGATGTGAGACGAGGTCATGCCAGGGATAGATTATGGGCACATTTGATTTTCGCGTTGAATTGATTGATCCTGGTCTGGCCAGGTCTTTCCACAATGCAGGTTATCAAAATTGGAAAAGCTGATTCTTATGATCGTTTAGGATTCTTTCAGGGACTTTTAACGTATTTTTGTAATGATGGTTTCATTTCAGAAGGTTCAAAAATGTCGAAAGGGACACTCATTTTGTAAAATCATTTTGGTCACTAGATCGAAATTGTCCGCAGTTTTATGCCCGACTGAGAGTATTAGTGATGGTTTTACGACACCAGTTAAACTAACAATTACGACAAACTATCCTGTGAAAGCGACAGAAACAAAAACTCATTAGAAGAGAGAAACTAAACTTAAAATGAGAATACAGAGAGTAGTTTTGGAAAGCTTTAAAAAAAAAGGTCGGATTGTCAAATTTAAAATGGTATCTTATGTGTATGAGAAACCATTTTGTATGTTACATGTGAATATTGTTTTCTTTTGAGAGAGAAACAGCAGTGTTTGTTAAAACTATGTATACATATTATGGGGTGGTTTAATTTTTGATGTGCCATAATATATAAGCGACATTATTAATTAAGTTTATTTTAGTTATTTAAGGTTTTAGATACCATTATAAGATATCACACTCTCTATAGATTATTTTTGTATTTAAATAACTTCGACATCATCAATTAATTTGTATGTATGATTTCATCTTATTTATAAGAACATTCAAAAATGCACAAAGGGCTACCTATATCTTAAATACTCCTTCAAATAGAATTATGCATAATCAGCTGCGTATCTTTTACTATCAGTCAGCATAATTTACGATATCTTGAGATACTAACACCTGTTCCTACCAAAGGAATGCGTTGTGCTCTTTTCATTATCATCATAAAATAATATTTGAATAGCTGCTTGCCAATATTATTGATGTAAAAAGACAATCATACTAATACATTCCTCTATTGTGATATTTATTGATTACGTAATACATAATAAGTCCTACCAACTCATTGAAAAATGCTTATATAATATTTATTTACATATTATGTAATTAATTTTGCTATTGATATGTCACCGCCTAAACCCGATTAAGTCCTAAACCCAATAGGATAAATTAGATTATGCTAGGCCAAACTAGTTTATCCTAAAATAAGTAGGTCCACTCCCAGGATAAACTGGTTTGGCCTGGTCTGAACTAATTTTGTTTAGGGATTAGCCAGTACAGATACATTTCTATAATGGCAGCTGACATTTAGATTTCCAAAAATAATTACCTAATGCTCTTTGATTTTTGTATATAAGTGAAACATAATGAAATGCATTGTAATTGTAGATAATATTGTAGTGTAGGGTATTCTGTGATATCTCACCTCCATCATACAAATGTTAGGCATAAGTATATAGATAGATAAATGTAAGCTATTAACAATATTTTTGATAAAATCATGACATTGTATGAAATTAAGAACATTGTATGAACGTAGATTAATATAGTTTAATTAATCATGTTTTAAACAAATTTCAACTAATCTTAGTTTAAACTCTTTGAATACGCTCGATAGCTCAACAGAAATAATGAAATAGAGTAATAACTAAAAGAAAAAAAAAAGTAATTCCTCCCCAGTTCATAAAATAACATACGTGAGACACTCAGAAAGTTTTGCGAAAATAAAAGTAATTGGTCCATAGATATAAATGTTATAATTAATTTAAAAAAAAAGATTCAAAGTACTCTTCCCTTAGCCTTAATACAAAGTTTCATGCGTCTAAACAATTTTTCGAAACACTTTCCTAGTCGCTGCAAACACTTCATTAACACTCTGCTCAAACGCTAATAAAAAGCGCATATTCCGGCAACGGAAATTGTATTTAGAATCATAGAAAATCATAGCGCGAAAATGTTCCTGGCGCGGAAATGGATCCTTCAAGGTTCATCCTTGTTTCTGTCAGACACGATAATTTGAAATGGCTTTTAAAAAAAGCAGAGGGAAGTTTTGAAATTGGAATGTTTCTTTTTTAACTAAAGAAGGATCATATTTTTTTAAATAGATTTTAACCAGCCAGTCTGTCATATAGAAAAACCTTTTTCGCGAAACTTTCCGAGTGGCTTGGTATTTAAGTATTTTTTAGTCAGGCAATATTGTGTAAAAAGAGCTTTATCGACACTAAAATATGTAATATTTTAGCGCTGCAACGTGCAACGTTGGAATAACAATCCTAAAAGTTAAGAGTGCTACGTCACTTTACAAGTTTTTTAATGATATTACAAAACTCACAACTAAATGTACCTACACATAAGTATTTTGTATAGTAAATTGTTGAAATGTAAAAGATAAAAATAATAAATAAAAAAATTGATACACAGGTCTTTTGTAGTCTGTTTTTTTTTTAATTTGGGTTTTACTTCTTTCTTGGTGTTGGTATGGGGCTACTCTATTTTTACGGGACACCGTACTTTGATTTTCAATAAGCATTCAAGCACCGATTTTAGGAGTCTGGGATAATTTGTGCTTATGAACAGCTTCTGCTACGTCCTATTTACGAGTCAAAACTACTTACAAGAATGTTAAACTGTTTGACTAGTTTCATAAACCTGCATAGTCCGTTTTTTTTAAAATTAAAATTATCCCACGCTGGTTTGAATGCATCATGTTCCACGATGTAATTTTTTGTGCACATGAGTAGATTGCATAAAAACTAAGAAGGGAAAAAAGTTACTTCGAATCCGGATCCAAGCTACGACCATAACAAACAACTCAAAAGGAACTCTTAGGTACGTAGTTTTCTAGTGGGCAGCTGATTGTCCGCAATATGTCATAGTTGGCGAATGGCGATCCTTTATCGGGTCAAGTGTACGGACGACACATCAAGGTGAACCCAGAGGCACCTTGAGCTGTTGTGACAGAGGTGATTTTGGTATAGCACTGTATAGCTTGAGATGCTGGCACCTGAACCGGAGGCTGCTGCATATCGGCCGCGGACGTGCTTTGTGTTGCAATTTGCACTTTTGACACGTGACTGCTCGAGATTATGCTGAAAAATAGGATGTGGCGTAGGGTCGCCAACTGCACCTTTAATGCATCTGTGGTGTCGGATGTCACAAGCTGCCAAACTATCTGAGGCTTCCGGACCATGATCGGACACAAAGACGCCTGATGTGTTATGGCAGTTAAAGGAATCTAAATGAATTTTTATTTTCCCGGAAAAAGTCGAGTTCATTGCTCGCCTTTTCTAGGTACTGTTTTCGAAAAAAAAAACTAAATCCTCCTCCTACCGAAAATTGAATTTTTCAATGGACCTGGACATTTAGCTCTTTGAAATCTTTTCAACCTGAATTAAAGAGTTATCCACGGTCTTAGGCAAACGCACGAACGAGAAATTCGCTAAGACATCCTAAAATTAGAATTAAAATAAAAAACCTTCATGTAATCTTAGACGAATCCTCTGATACGAACAACTAAGTATTTTTCGATTTATCTAATCTTGTATTGTCAGCGTCTGTGGTTTTAATGTCACCAAGCTAGGAACGTAAGTAATGTCTTCTGAAATAATCTTGAAAGATATGTCAAGAGGTCTAGTTTATCAACAGTATAATCCAGTTGGTTAGTGCATACACCATGTTCAGTGTAGCAAGTTAAAACAACGAACAAAAGTTTACGCAATTTGTGCAAAGGTAGGATAATAGACGAAAATAATTAAACCACATCATCTTAGTGACGTCATAACTTCGTACTCAAAAATTTGAATAACGAACTGTAGTCCCTAACGGATTCAAAATCAAACCGACATGGTCTCTATAAATCACATGAAACAACTCGGACGGACAGACAAACAGACATTGATAATCCAGTTACTGGTAAAAGGTTATTTCAACAATCAGAGAAGGTCCTTAGTTTTTGTCATGGTGTCGCCATCCCTAAGGTCTCGAGTTTGATCCCCTAATGGAGTCAATGTTTGAAACCAATTCTCAATGTTGTCACGGGTCTGGGTGTTCGTGGTACCTTCTTACTTTGGGATTAGATCCATGTTTGTGTTGTCTGATGTGTTTTAAAAAAAAACTTGGCCAAAAAAAGTTAAAAAAACATGTCTTTTTTTTCTTAATTTCAAATCCAGCTGAACCCGCGTTCCAAACTAGTCTATCTGCTGACGTCCACTTCCATCCACAGTCCTTGCGGCAAATCGCGGCTCGGCTAAATTGCTCAATTTGCCAATTGGCGCGCCAGACGCCCTGGACCTCCTCGCGAGTCGGACCTGCAATGCCCGACGAGTGACTCCGAACTGCACCATGAGGCTGACGTTTGTGGTGGCTGTTGCAGGTTAGTGGAAAATCATCATTTGAAAAGTTTAAGACAGTGAAGAGTTAGTAGGCTAAGTTTTTTGATATGGACCTGATAGAGACTGGAGAAATTCAGGCATCAAGCCAAGACGTGTCCTTGTTAAAGAATAAGGCGTCACAATTGCAACGATTTCCTTTCGCTATCCGGTCTAGTTTATAGAGTCTCACGATGTTTTTGCATTAAAACGAAGTGGAAACCACTATCTCAAATGAATTGGCGTTCTTCATTTCGATTTGAACATCACTTGAAGTTCATCATTCATTTTAGTATCTCTTTAATCATGACATAGATTTCTTATCTTTCGTATACTTTTTATCTAAGAAGATCATAGGACTAAGTTTTTTTGGTTTCTCTGTCTTTTTTATAACAGTTACTGTAGTTTTTACAGAGATTTTCAGACGTGAAGTCCATGCCGCAATTGCTGCGGTTTTAAGAATGATAGATAATTTTAAAAATTGCGCAGTGTAGTCAAATGTTTGGACAGATGTTCACGAAAAGTTACCGTATTAAAGAAGGCGTCGTCCTAATGTACAAAAATTACTGATTCGGTCAACAACCTTGACCTCCGTGTAAATCAGGCACATCCAAGTGGCTGAATCTCATGATTAGGAATACTTATTCAGCATCTTGGATTCCGCATTAGGTACGTACCTAAAGCGGAATGTAACTTTCTGTTTTTATTTCTCTCTGATTCTTTATTCATTCTTGTGCAGGGTGTTCAGACTTTTGTTTTTCGTTTGGAATTCATTTGTGATCGATCACAAAAATTATTGATCGCTATCTTCACTTTGGATTGAATCAAATACATATCATCAAAACTATTACCTTCTTAAATACAATCTCAGAAACACTTTTTGCTCAACCTTTTACTTGAGTGAAGTTGAATGGGACATCATGCTGAGTAACAAAACGGTTGATGAGGCCCTGGATTCATTCTATGATAAAATTAAAGACTGTTTCAATAAATTTGTACCGCTTTCAAAAATAAAGAGTATTAAAAATGGATACCCTCCTTGGTACACTTTACCTCTAATTAAAATTATTCGTGAAAAAAGTATAATGCACAAAAAATGGAAGCGTTATGGTAATCCGCGTGACTATGACGTATTCGCAATGCTCCGTAGGCGAGAGCATGCGATACAGAAACAATGTTATACCGACTATGTATCTGGCGTTGAAAGTGGTATCGCAAAAAATCCTAAAAAATTCTGGTCCTATGTCAAATCAAAAAGAGGAGGCTCTCAATATCCAAAACAATTTTTATATAACGGTGAAACACTTACAGACGGCTCAGACATTTGCACTAAATTTAATAAGTTCTTTCATACAATGTTTTATCAGAGCACCACATCTAGCATTGCGCAAAAATACGATGACGACCAGGACTGTTCTACAGATACCGTAACTAACGTGTTAATCACACCTAGCAAAATCGAGAAAATGCTAGAAACTCTTGATGTTAATAAGGGGGCTGGATGTGACGGTATACCGCCAGTTTTTCTCCGTCGTTGTGCTGATGTATTAACTGATCCAATATACCGGTTGTTTAAGTTATCTTTAGAAAACGGTGTCTGTCCAGTTTTGTGGAAAAAAGCAAATATTGTTCCTGTTCACAAAAAATCCTCTAAGACTGAAATCACTAATTATAGGCCTATATCCATCTTGAATACTTTAAGTAAGATGCTAGAGAGACTTGTATATGACAGTATCTATCATACCGTAACGAATGGAATTTCAGAGCACCAACACGGCTTTTTGAGACGTAAATCTACTGTAACGAATTTGGCTGAATTTAGCAATTACGTGCTTAGTCAAATGCAGAAGGGTGGACAGGTTGACGTGATCTACACTGATTTCGAAAAAGCCTTCGATCGGGTGGATCACGTCATCCTACTAAGGAAGCTTTTCGAACTCGGCATCCGGGGTGACTTACTGCGGTGGATTACATCATACCTTAAAAATCGGTCACAATCTGTTGTGATGGGTGGGTACAAATCAGACTTTGTTCAGGTTCCCTCGGGTGTACCGCAGGGGTCCCATTTAGGGCCCTTGTTCTACTGTGCTTATTTATATGACATACATAAATGCTTCCAACATTCAAATCATCTTTTATACGCAGACGACAAAAAAGTCTTCATGAAGGTAACGTCGTTTGCAGATTGTGAGCTTATACAGAATGACTTAATCAGGCTCCAAGACTACTATAAAAGGAATAACATTTCTCTCAGTATCAGTAAATGTCAATGCATCAGTTTTACCCGTAAAAAGCAGACTATAATATTTCCTTACAATTTCGACGGTAGACTTATCGAAAGAGTATCTGATGTAAGGGACTTGGGCATTATCTTTGATTCCAAAATGGTAATGTCTATGCACATTGACCATATTGTTAACAAAGCTTATCGAGGTCTTGGATTCATTATAAGAACATGCAAACCATTCAGGAATATACAGACCCTTAAGTCGCTGTATTATGCGTACTGCCGCAGTATCTTAGAGTACGGTAGTGCAATTTGGTCTCCTCAATATGTTAAGTATATGAGTAATTTAGAAAAAATCCAGAAAAAGTTTATTAAGCACCTAAACTATAAGACACATAGGAGGTCAATCAGTTATCTGGAAGACTGTAGTCACTATAATCTCTTGTCCCTTGAAGCAAGACGTGAAGTGCTGGATGTATGTTTTTTGTATGATATTCTGCGCAATAATATAGAATCATCTAAACTGTTGTCAAGTCTGAATTTTTCCACACCTAAGTATCGTACAAGACACACCCCATTATTCAGTATACCCAAAAACCATACAAACTACGCTTCAAATGCTGTTATGACTCGGCTACCCTCAACATACAATGCTAAGTACAGCCATATTGACCTTTTCAACATGAGCAAAAGTGCATTTAAGAAAAGATCTTTTTTGAAAACATCATATTTTTAAGATTGTCTACAACCGATTTGATAAATCCTTTTAGTTTAAGTAAATTTGAATCCATCTATTTTTTGTTTTGTGTCTTGTGTTGTTTGTTGTCTTTATACCACAAGTTTTTTAAATATTTTAAATGTATGGAACTAAATGCACGCTATGAAACTCTGTTATTGGCTTAAGTCATTAGAATACTGTGTACTACGCAATGTAAAATGTAAAAAGGGCTGTTGAGTTTCTCAATAAAATAAAAAAAAAATAAAAAACCTGGGACTCGAACCCATGTGAGAAAGAAAACTCGCCACAACTCCAACGAGGCAATCAATGATTATTATTAGATTAACTATGAACGTAGTATATAGATCTTTTTTAAACAGATTTCTCTTATCTTTGTTCACTATTTATGGCCAAAACGACTCTTATACGTGACTAAATATAAATCATTTTTTAAGGTCGCTCAGGCTTCTTCATCATAATTCTAAATAGCTCATGACGAGAAAAATCGGAGTTTAAACTGGGTCGTAGGTAGAAATATAATTTACTAGCTGACCCGGCAAACGTTGTTTTGCTATATAAATTATTTCTCTCATCACTAAGTGGTATGAAAAATAAATGTTGGCCGATTCTCAGACCTCCTCAATATGCATACCAAGTTTCATAAGGATCGGTCAAGCCGTTGCGGAGGAGTACGGGAACGAACATAGTGACACGAGAATTTTATTTAAATAGAGATGAAGAAGTTTGACAGTTAACAGGAAGTCAATGAAATAATTCCATTGAAATGCAACCCTAGCGTGAAGAAAGTCTGTTATTTTATTAAGTTATTTCATTACCCATTTCTAGTAAGGTGACTTTAATAACGCGTATACTGTACCTACACGTACCTTCCCATTTATAATTTCCTCCCAGGATAACCTATACTCATCTAACGATTTACGTTTGACATTGTTGTCTATCGCCACGAGTTGCGCTAAACGCTTCGTCCCCTAGTCTCGGTTGATTGAATAAGTTGCTACCTGTGTATAAATCATAATTCCTATAGACTGAGAGGTACATAAATCTTCATTCACATCGCTACTGCGTATAATAACTTCGCTCGTTTAAAAACGCCTACGATTTGTTCCCGCGCAAATCACGTTCAGACCACTGTGCTGTTTCAAAAATAAAGGCTAAAGTGGGACTGCTTTATTAAATCGTAAATATACGGAAACATGACTGCGTAGGTACAACTCCCTAAGTTTTAGGGATAATCGTGTTATGAATCAAATACTTATTTCATTAGAGTTTAAAAAAAATCCGGAAACAAAATTAAATAAAATATTAATTAATAAGATATATATTTATTGGAGAAGATTTAGTTTATTGTTAGTCATTCTAATTAATCTTACTTTTAACACGATTCCGACCGACGTCCGAGTCAGGAATATGAATTGGAGGTGACTCCAATTCATTCAAATCAGGAAAATTTTATCTCAATGTTTAATTTAGTCCATCTAATTACCTAGACATAGACGAATATTCGTGCCAAGTAGGATGACCATTATTTCAGGAAGCGTGATTCATTTGGAGAACCTCTTTTATTTATTTACAAACTAAACGATCTTAAAGAGTTTAATTAAATCTTAATCAAGTTCAAAAAACTGCAACCGAACGGACAGATTATGTACTAACCTAAATGTAGTTTACTGGAGTACACACATAACTATAGTAAATCTTTCATCTAAAAAAAATTAATTAAAACATTTGACGAAGCTAACGCAAAACGGACCAATTTCCTTTGTTATAGAATTTAGTTCTACGACTAGTAGCGCCATCTAGGCAATGAAGTGAAAGTGTGTGATATTTATATCCGTTTTTGTTTCTGTTATTCGTCATTTTAATACGTTTTTAATACTTTCGTGTAAGTAACCATAAACCGAGGAGTGTGCTATTGAGGATATAAAATTGTCAATTCCCAATAGCTAGAAGTAAATTGCACAAATTGCATAAAATACTTCGACAAAATATGCCGAGTTCTATCACAATGACGCTGACATTGAACTGTCACTGTCAGTTTGCCAATGACATTTTATTTTATAAAGTCACGTTCACTGCTACACGCATTGGTTTCAAAGACTATATGCAAATAAGTTTAAACAATTCCTTTTTTTCACAGTCACCTTGGTGAGTTGTGACGAAGAAGCGATGAAAAATCTGACCGTCCTCACCTGGGCTCACGCTGTCAACAACAAAACATACCTTGAAGCAGCTTTGAAAAGTAAGTTTATTTAAATGTAAGTAGAGTTGGGTGTCTCACTTTTAACAAGGCAGTAACATTAAACCACCGCCATATCTCGCAACTAAGACAGATTACCGAAGTGATTTGTGTGCTAGAAGAATGTTGTTACTTAATAGCTTGGATGGGCTACCCGACTGGCTAAATATGTAATTGCAATGCTGGGCAACAGATGGCGTTGCAACAATGACATCCGCAGGTTGATATTATTAAAAGACATTCATTCAACAGGTTTGCCTTTTGTACAACTTTATGATTGTGTAATAAAGTTATTAAACAAATACAAAACATTCTGTAGTATACACAGGTGTAAGTGCTAATATGATTTGGTAGACTAATATGAATGAGATCACTACATAGGCGATCTGACTGCCTCGTTGGTGTAGTGGCAAAGTTTCTGCATACATCCGAGAGGTCCTGGGTTCGAATCCCAGGTCGAGCCAAAATTGTTTCTGAGATTTTCTGTCATGAATTTCTCAAAAACAGTTCGGAGTCGGGAAGTTGGCGGTGTTACACCCTCGTGCCTCGGAAAACACGTTAACCCGTTGGTCCTGCGCCTGATCTCTCTCCGGTCATGTCGGATTGCCGTCTCTCTGAATTTTTAGAGCGATGGAACAGTAAGTGTACCTGTGCACACACTTGTGCACTATAATACCTATCTCCTGCGTAGTTGGCTGATCTCTGTTGAGATTGGCCGCCGTGGTTGAAATCGGCCAGGAGGACGAGTACTAATAAGACAATAATAATGCTTAGATCGTTAAAACTACTCAACGGATTTTGATGCAGTTTTTTTTTAAAGTAATTGAATAGGAAGTTGCATATTATTATGTATAATAACTTGTTTAATATATTAGATAACAATTAATTATTATATGATTTGTAATTCACGCAGGCGAAGCCGCTGTCAGGAAGATAGTTAAAAGTAAAATAAATTATTAAAAAACTACATTCAATTTTCAATTCTGTTGTTGTTTTCAAGTCGCTTAACAATTTATATAATTTAATAGGGTGGCGACGACAGTACGACAATTGACTTTCTGTCTGTTACGTTTTCACCTCTTAACTACTGTTATTTTAAATTTCATCCCAATTTGATCAGTAGTTTAGGCGTGAGAGCGTAAAAGACAGAAATTCAATTGTCGTATTGTGGTCACCGACTGCTTTTGGCGGAAGGTTCCTGTATAACCTTCCGCCAAAAGCAGTCGGTGCTAACTATAATTAATTCCTATTGTCATCTCTTTCTTATTTTTGTTGCATTTCATACAAAGCACTTGCAACTGGCTAGACTAATAAATCTTCCAACATTCCTCATCTCAGCTGTTCTATTACATGCATATTTAAATGACTGCAAAAACATCGTTTATCTCTGTCACTTGCAAAGTGACGGACAAAGACGGAGTGGTCCGTTGTAGTGAAAACAATACGAGTGGAGGAATAGCTCAGGCGAAAGATTGTTTCAGACCGAGATCCTAAAGGAAAGACTTTAGCGAGAGAATAAATTAGTTTCCGTCAAGAGTCCGACAGTTATTTGTTTTTGTAAAGAATCAAAAGACGTAGCCAATTCGCAAATGACAGGAACAAAAGAGAATATTTTAAATATAAAAAAGAAAGTGGTGTTAGTTACAATATTTATAACTCAAGAACTGATGAACCGATTTGGCTGGAAACTGGTGGAGAGGTAGCTTTGCACCAGGAAACGGACTTAGGACTTTTTATCCCGTTCGACCGCGATTTCGAAAACAAAGGCATTCCACGCGGACGAAGTTGCGGGGGACTTGTTAGAATTATAAAGTAGAAAACTATGTATTAAAAAATCATACAATATATTTTCGGATATTCAATTTTCAAAGTAATATATTAAAAGATCTATTACATTGACAAGTAAAACCATCTAGAACCACAAGCCTAGAGTCAACCTTTGGTTGTCTGGTTATATGGTATCTGGCACGACCGACTAGACCAGTAAAAAATCATAATTGAACCATTTTATCATAACCAGATCGCCAACTGCTCATAGCTCGTCCAGGCCAGTCCAGAAATAGGCGGTTCCAGTAGTGGCTGGTGCGAGCACTTTCCTAGAAGCGGCACTTAATAACAATTACCAAGATGACGGATTTAGGCTTCACACTTCTAATTGTTGGAAACTAATTCGTGTTAGTTCATACGACGCTTAACTGTTTTAATCTGCAAATGCATACCAACGTAATGTGTCAGATTAACTAGAAAGTTCAAGGGACGTTTATTGTTAGCGACAAGGAAAAGTTGGTTTAATTAATTTAACTTTTCTTACAGTAGTTCTACTGAAATTTGTTTTACAAATGTATTATGTGGACTGGAGGAATTAAACATTAGAAGTAAATTTTTAACGCCTCACTTTATCTGCAGCTAAAATGCTTCATGTAGTTTTTCGTAGGGATTTACAACCACTAGTGCTTTAGTAATCAGAGCATTCATATTCGTGTACATGTTAAAACTATTGGATGGTGCGTTGCAGTTCAAAAAGTATATCATTCATTAATGGGTTTACTACTCCATTTCCAAATTCTTTTAATTTCGAATGTGTTTTAGCATTCATTTTCATTAATTTTCTTTTCGACACATGCTGAGTGGCCTCCCTTTCAGTATGTGATTTTTAAATGTGTTTTTCTATTTGGTTAAAATGTGATACTGATCAAAATTGTTTTCTTCTTCTTCTTCTTCATTCGATCAAATGAAATATTGATTTAACGTCCTTCGGGTATACATACCTATAACGCATCATGCAAAAAAATAATCGACTTGTTGTCATCGATGAATTGTAATTCGACGAAACGTATTTCGAAATGGAGTAGTGAACCCTGCATTAATAATAATAATAGTCCACGGCGGCCAATCTCAACAGAGATCAGCCAACTACGCAGGAGATATTACAGTGCACAAGTGTGAGCGCAATACACAGGTGCACTCACTGTTCCATCACTCTCAAAGTTCGGCTTCATTAATACCCTATTATGAACACCATTTCCAATCCGCAGGCGATGTCGCCATGCTCGAAGCGGACATAGTTGTCGGCCACGTGAACGGCAAGGACGGCCCCCCCATCCCCATCATGGCGCACCCCCCGGCGACCACCTCCGACCTGAGCCTGTCAGACTTCCTGTCAACCGTGGCGCAGTTCAACAAAGCCAATAACGTGGCCAAGCAGAAGGGCGTGAAGCTTGACTTCAAGTCGATTGACGCGTTCGAGAAGGCGCAGGGCTTGATCGCGCCGTACTCGAAGCCTGGGGTGAGAGTTTTTTGATTTTTAAGGAATGTCGCAGCAGTGACGATGCAGAAGTACAATCCAGCGATTGAAGATGGCTAGAGAAGAATAAAGAAGAACCAAGAAGAAAGCCAGAAGAAAAATACTGACGCCGATTGCGGTTCTTAGCTTCGACGCTCGCTCGGTTGGTATTGAACTTTACTTTCTGTGTAATTTGTATTCAAATATTAAAAAATCCAAAGCATGCAAGTCTTCTCAAGATCACAGCCACACGGTGAAAAGAACCATTGATGAGAATTACTTGTATTGCATGATTATTATTTGCAACTAACGGCCGTTTAATTTAGTTCAGTTTTTTTGCCAACGAGTTTTATACAAACCTGCAACCCTTATTTTAAACCCTAAGGGGCGGAATTAATCAAAATCCTTTCTTAGGTGATGCCTACGTCATAGTTCCTATACCTATCAATGCCAAAATTAAGTCCGATTCGTCCAGCGGTTTGGGGTGTGCGTTGATAGATCACAAGGTCTGTTATTTTTGTTTTGTGTTGTACAATAAAGTGTTAATCTATCTATCTATATATCTATGTCAGTCAGTTAACCTATGAGTTTTATATATTTAGATGTACTTACATAGCCACTACATAATAATATGTAGGTACATTGGAAATAAGCAATACTTTTGCACAAACTTGCCAAGTTTGATGATGTTTGTTTGATGAATCAGCACGTGCTTTTAGTTAGTATTTGACAAAACACATTTATATTTTTAGCACAATCAGGAACCATTTTTAAATTGGAGCACCGAGCTCATAACAATCGGGCATTAAATCTAAAAATAACTAATATAGTTAGGTTGGTGTTAGGTGCTTGTGGCGCAGTAGTTGCAGCGTTTTGGTAGTGATACCAAAAGTTAAGCGACCTAAGGCGCGGTCATGTTTGAGATGGGTGACCATTCTGACCATTTAAGTGACATCTATTTACAAGCATCTGCATGCTTTAGAAGGCACGTTAAGCTGTTGGTCCCATCGATACTCGTAGATATTAGTCGTTAAGCCTGGTCAGAGGAACTTGGGCGGCTTAATAACATCTGACAGTAAGGTTGGTCACTTACCTTACAAACACCCCTCGACCAATTCGCAATGAGCCCGCGTGGTGGACAATGGCTCAGACCACCTCATTGTTGAGGTGAGACCTGTGCCCAGGAGTGGGACGTATACGTATAGGCTGATTAGATGAACGAATGTAAAAATACTCGTCAAAAAATATCGATTTATCCTTTTTCAATTCAACCAGCCAGCATTTTGAATCAAGAAAATCATGTCCAAAGCTTGGTTAGTCCAATATAGTCGATAAATATTCCCTGATCAGTATTGACCATTGTTAACAGTTTCATGATTCGTCATGTGTGGTCTACAAGTGGTAGTCTATTTATTAAAGATGTTCAATCAAATGATAGTGAACCCAGCGAACGAGCAATGGCTTTGACAAACGACCATCCTTCATTTAAAAGGAATGATTCTCATAGCTTCTAATTCAAAAAATGATTCATACTGAAAGCAAATTCCCATCGAAAAACTAATTAATGAACAAGAACCTACTCAATATTAATTAACAAACTCATCATAATGAATCTGGTATTCTGTTAGTCTTTTTTCCCAAGTGGCGGGGCCCACAATGATCAGGGCTAATTGAAGCAATCAGAACGAATATCTTTATGCTAAGTGCTTAGTCATGGACACCCTTGCTCAGATGAACTTACAACGCACAGTTAAGGGGATACTCGTCAACATCATAATTGTATACCTAATTGTATACCTATTTCTTCTTCTTCTTCTTCTTCTTCTAATTGTGAAAACTGTATGGCTAATGAACGACGCATTGTTTTATAAGCTTTATGTATTATAACACAGCTGTTTGTTTTCCTGAATAAAGAAAATAAAATAAAAATAGTCTCCGTGCTTTCCTCATACATTTTTTTACCTATTTCATCCCACTGCTAAGCAAAGGTCTCCCCCAAACTGCTTCACCTATCTCTATCTTTCGCTGGCAACTACGAGTAATCATATGTTAATTTAATTTTTTTTCAACTTATTACGTTAGTTTATCTTTTGTTTTAACTAATATATTTTGTTAGTTTAAATTAATTGGTTTTAAAGTTGAGATCCAGTTCAACATTACTCAAATGTATTATTCGAGTTTTATATCTGGGAGTATCCATCTAGCTAAACTAACTAAACGCCAGTTATTTCAACGACAATTGTGGAAAAAAATATATGGAAATATAAAATCTTCAGTAGGTCTTACGTATAAATTTACTTACATGATGAAACGCATACGTAAATAGAGTTGAGCACAACATCAAAGCTTCAAGTTGAACTTAAAGTTTTGAAATTGAAAGATTGAAATTATATCTTTAAGTGGAAGCAGTACCTCACACGAGGCATGTGCAGCAAGCATGCGCCTGCGCATCCCAACTTCCGTGTATAGTTACCGATTGTGATCGCGCGTTTGATGCCCCCGCTTTTTTGAAAACACTTTGCAATGCAATGCAAAGAGTCACCTGCGATGTGTTTAGTTACCATTATCACATGAGAACGATTCATTTAGAATGAGTCAATTGATTATTGAGAAAATATTGGGAAGGATTACCAAATAGTCATAAGTAGGCCTCATTTGTCATAAATTTTAAACAACCGGCCAAGTGCGAGCCGGACTCGCCTATTAAAAGAGTTCCGTAGCAGCATGTAACATGATATAAAAGTTTTTGTTTTTATGTAGCATAAAAAAAACTACCTACTTTAACTCGTTCAAAACAATTTTCGGTGAAAGGCGAGATGGTAATGTACATCATATATATATTTTTAGCTTTTTCATTCTCTTATTCTAGAAGTTACAGGTGGGGTCTAGAAGTAACAAGTTACACACACATTTTACCATTTTGGATGTGTCTCTCGCGCACCCCCAAAATTAAAAAAATGAAACATCTTTATGCGGTTCACAGACTAAGTATATCTACTTACCAAGTGTCATCAGTATAGTTCTTATTCTATACTATCTTGTGACATACGGACGGACAGACAGACAGACATGACGAATATATAATAAGGGTTCCGTTTTTTGCTCTTTGACTACGGAACCCTAAAAGGGTCAAATCCCACCACTACAACTCATCTAAAGACTATGACTGTTAGCAAAATAGTGAAAAAAATAAACTCATCTATAATAATTCAGCTCATTTCTCTAGATTTTCCAATAATCTACGTAAGTACGTAGTAACCGAAAATCCGCCAATTTCAGTTTCAAAAATATCAATGCAATATTCTTTCAGGTAAGCTTCCCACTATGGCTGAACGCTGACATCCTGCCAGGTCCAGTCGACTCGACCACTCCTCCGGTGGACCCACACAAGTTCCTCAAGCTGGCTTCAGGACACCCCCACGCGGTCATCTCCGTCGGATGGACTACTAACTTCGGGGGGAACATCACCGAGGGCGAGTACAGCAGGGAGAATATCGGAACCATGCTGAGGATTATACACGAGAATCACATCAACCAGACTGTCACCTTTCCTGTGAGTCTTTATTTAATAGCTTTAAGTTTCAATCACGTCAGGGACAGAACGGATCTCATTAAGTAACCAGTTCTCTCGTTTTCTTATTTATGATTTATTACCATTTCTTATTATTAATGTCTTTACTGACGTTAGGAATTAGAGAATGCACCTCACTCTAGAGTAAAATGAATAGAAACCACAGCGTATGCGAACCATGTTTTGGCATCGATTTCCACCAAATTGCATGAGCTTCATCTTATCGACGGTGATTTTGATGTTAAAAGTGTGAAAAAGACCAGATTTCTCACTGTGTGTACCCTGGGATTTTCGTCGAAATCACCACATTAAAATCCACATGTGTTCCATTACACCCTCAGATTTCTGGTAGAATCCGTCAATTTCGCAGGTCCGCGCCGCCATAGCGTCCAACAGCCAGCCCGTCGTGCTTGACCTGCTCCGTGAGACCTCCTACCTGAACTCGTCCATGACGGTCTGGTCCGCCGAGGGCGACCCCGTGGAGGTCGACCGTCTCCGCGCCCTGATCCTCACGGTCGGCCTGGAGAGGACGTACCTGGACGTCCCCCAAGAGCTGGCTATCAGGCTGCACCTCCCCCCGGATGAATTAGCTAAGAATTAAATAAATGTTTTGTAGATAGAGCTTTGCTGTTTTATTTTGCATCCCTTGATGATCTCCGATTGTTTGATATATTAGTAAAAATAGACTACTAGAGTTTTTGACACAAATTGTACAATGTACACGTGTATATTTATTTGACGACCGCTTTAATTACACTAAAGCGGTCGTCAAAGAAATATACACATGTACATTGTACAATTTGTGTCAAAAACTCTAGTAGTCTATTGGTCAAGACGTTGACTGTTTACCAAGAGGTCGCGGGTTCGATCCCCGCACTGTACAAACCACTGTTGATTCTGATATCTGTAACACAAGTGCTTAAGCTACTTACCACGGAGTCAGATAAATGTATGTGATGTTGTTGTATATATATATATATATATATATTTATATATATATTTAGTATCAACTGTGGAGCTTCTACGAGTATCTAGTTAGATTGTTAAAGAAATCACAAATTCCAAATTATATAATTTCACTTTCGCATTCCTATGTGCAGAATCGAAACCTATTAAATGCTGAAAGCTAGGCTTTCAATATGATAGATAAATTCCACATAGCTTTCTCAGCAATTAAAAGACTTGTGGGTCCTTGTTCTTGAAATTCTCATCAAGATGCGGTATTTCACTTTGTTTCTCCCATCTGCACCTCGCTAGCACAAACTGAACCCTATTTGAATATAATAAAGCTGATGAAATATGTCCAGTTTAGATTGCATTTGGTTTTGCTGCTCCAGATGTTGTCAGAGAAGTTAAGACTCTATGTTAGGGTGTTAAGGGTGAAGTGGTTATGTTTATAGTGTCGGCGGATAGGGTGTCGACCCCACACATGTGGTGGGCATATGGGCGAAGGTTCGCACCATGAGCGATTGTCATTCATGATTTGTAGCCGGGGACTGGACGCCGCAGGGCTGCTTCGTGATTAGAACTGACACAGTTTCCGTGAGAAATGGGACATGTTTCAATCATGATGTCATCATACACTGTCACGATTATCACTATGTATAAAAAAATAAGACCAAGGAGCCCGAGAGATTGCCAGAGGCCAAATAGCCGCAAATAATACTTTAGTAAGAATAATTTATTTATATTAGAAATATTCTAGATAGCAATTTACTTAGTTTAATTCGCGTGTACGTATTGTTGTCAACTATGGAGATCTTTATGATGCTCTTGAAAGTTGGAAGTGGCAAGCCAGTAGATGTCTACGTAGTGGATCAATAAGTTCCTATTTCCTTATTTTTATTTTATTTATGTATCAGGCACACCAAAGTTAACAATAAATCAAACAGAAGACTTACATGCAAAAGTAAGTATTGCACATTTTTACGTGACTGAAGATCTTTCTAAGAACACTTGAAATTAATGTAACTCAGTGAGTAGAGGGAGCCCTGACGAACCGATGCAATCTCGAGTATGCGCAATGGCATTGTAAAAGGAAGTGATATCTTCCTTGCGCTTATTGGCGTTCGCTGCGCCCGCGCCGGCACGCTCGCACGGTAACAATGCGACAGCCGCTCCGTGGAGTAAGTATGAATTTATTATCGTTCACCAATATATGGAGTTTTTTTTCAAATGAAGTATAACAATAGCTTCATGGTTGGTTGTGGATCCATATTGAGGATCTTTGTATCTGATAGATAACAATTTAAAAAGACAAGGACAAAAGATATATCTTTTGTCCGAGCAGATTTTGAAGAGGAAAGTACATGGGAGTAAAACGAATAGTCAGACATTCAGTCGCCAATAGCAGCTTTAAAGTTTTACACTATGCATGGATAGTTAGTGCAATGACAGATGAAACAAATGTGACCGAATAATTTTCAAACGGAAGCGATTTTAAAATTATCGATTTGTCGTTTAAAATTTTCGACACCGTAATTTGGGCCACAGCTAGTTTCGCGTTTTGCAATTTTCTTTTTCATCTTTTCTTTTGAGAATTTCGATTCAATATCCAGTTGCGCTGTCTTTGATCGTTAATTCAAAACAGTATTTATTAATACTATATTTCGTCACCGTCTAAAATGTTAACAGGAATCTTTACTCTATTATCTTTAACTTTACACACAATGACAATTTAAGGAGGACAGTTTATTAAAGTTACGGTTAGTATAACTGGTATGGGTATTTATGCTTGATTTATATCCTCTGTCACTCTGTTATTTTCTCAATAACGAGAAAGTTCAGAACAACGTTCGCTTGTTTCGTTTAATGGTTCAAGTGAACTGCAACGAACCGCCAACAGTGTAGAGCTTCTTAGAAGAGACAAGAAGTTGAACATTAACTTCTTGTAACTAACAGATGAGTAACTCTAAAGCTTTGATAAACAACTGGTTAGTGTTATTTGTCATTGTAAGTGTTTGGAAATTGTCACATAGGTACACGTCAAAACGGCTGGTTATGCCTTAACCGGACAATCTATGTCCGTGAAGTTTTGTTCCTCTAGTATACACAGATATAGTACAGTGTAGGATGCATCCAGAGAGGTGGGCCCGAGTCGTTACCAAATGGGTACCTACAGACGGCTATCGACGAAGAGGCAGACCTAAGAAACGATGGTGTGACGACTTGGTAAATACAGCAAGGGACTGGGAAACGTTGGCAATGGACAGGGACAGGTGGAGAGATTTGGGAGAGGCCTTTGCCCAGCGGTGGGATGATATAGGCTAAATAAAAAAGTGTACACAGAGAAAATTATTAAAAGCTTTTGCGCTGTATAATTTAGTTTACTTAACAACAAGGATGCAAAGTATAATTGACAGGTTAAAACCAGTTGTGATCTCACACGGGTATTGTTCAGCTCGTATCAAGATCGCGACTGGCTGAATAGAATCGACCCAATGCTCTAATTAATTGTATCTATCTAAACAAACTGTATCTAACTAAATATTGTCCCAGTCAGTAATACGGTCGTTGAAAAGATTTGCTTTACACACCTGATCTAGAATCTTGAGAAAATAAATAATTTGGTTGATGCAACTGGGGAAAACCGTCAACTAGGTAATAAGTTTTAGCTGGAACTGGATTTACATTTTGGGGTTCGGCTTTCATTAGACCCTATTTTTTTCATGGGGACCTAAAACCCTTTTTGAATGGTAGTAGATATCCGATCTTTTGCCAAATTAGATAAAAAAAAATTGCAGTTCCGTACAACAAGTAACACCGTGTGTCTGGCACTGGGCACTGCGATCTGGCTTCATTTTCGATAGTGTTTCCATGAGAAATGCATAAACTGTTTTAGTATTCTTAAGTTGATCTTCGATTAAGTGTTGATCTTTTGAGATAAATTAGAAGAAATACACAGACTCACTTGGTTGATAATTAAAAATTTCGCATGTAAATTTAATCTCTATAATTATCTGCACAGCCGAATGATAATTTCAAGTGCTAATTCCTAGTGTTGCAAGCGTGTCTATGATATACGCCGCCCTGTGACCCTATGGGACGCATATATGCTGGCTCGGTGGAATGTGTTGCAAGTACATACTTGTACTGTGTGTTGGGAAATACTTAGTTGATTTGTGGGTAAGTAATAATCCTAGGAAGTTCTATTCAAGTGAAAAAGAGAATTATTTTGGATTAAATTTCCACTAAACGACGCCAGCGCAGGAAGCCAAATACATGCAACTGTAACCACTTGAAAAAACTAGAGCTGGAAGTCGCAGGACTTACAACTCGCAAAGTGACACAGAAGATGCACCTGAAAACACAACACTGAC
The DNA here is from genome assembly GCA_963921415.1 of Pyrausta despicata. Classification (NCBI taxonomy): domain Eukaryota; kingdom Metazoa; phylum Arthropoda; class Insecta; order Lepidoptera; family Crambidae; genus Pyrausta; species Pyrausta despicata. The sequence continues at coordinate 16,122,999 of OY992851.1, read as the reverse complement.
ACCAACAAAACACTCTACGCGTTTCGCCACTACAAGTGGCATCCTCAGGAGATTTTGTCGCTTTGACAGATTACTTATTGCTGTTAAAGCAAAATATTTTTTTTAGCTTTAGTCATGGAATTCCGCAAAGTAGTTTCAGCATTATAACTACCATCTATAATGTAAATACACCTAGTATGCAAATGTGAATAAATGAATGAATACAGTAACGCCAGATTCCATCACCTATTGAAGTATACACATGTAAGCGCGCGCTTCTGGTCTTTCAAGCGTTTTATGAAAACGCGCGCAAAACGCTATCGCCGTGCGCCCAATGTGTAGGTACCCGCCATTATAAACCACTTCAAGTCTTCACGATTTAATTAGATAAATCATCGTCGGTGCCAGTACCAATTTCCGAGCTTAAAATTTAACAAATCGGCAGATGGCGTTAACCACTAGTTCAACCACAAAAAGGTTAGGTTAGTAATTTTTAATTGTTTCTTATTCTTAGGTCATAAAAACGTCATGAACAGTTTCCTTTTCAGGATTCCATAGAATACCTCTATGTTCAAATATGTCTGTCTGTCCGTCCGAGCTTTGGATGATCAAACTTTAGGTAAATCGAAAATAAAATGATGATGATAGTAAGGAAGTCTCAACTTAGAGAGTAAAGATGATGAACGTACTAACGATAATAGACTACTATTCAGATCCTTGGGATCCTGTTTTAGTCAAGACTCAAGCTATAATAAAAAGTCCTCTTGACCGATTTCGACCACGGCGGCCTATCTCAACAGTGATCAGGCAACTACGCAGGAGATGAGAGAGAGACACCGCCAACTTCCCGACTACGAACTGTTTTTGAGAAAATCATGACAGAAAATCTCAGAAACAATTTTTGGCTCGACCTGGGATTCGAATCCAGGACCTCTCGGATGTAGGGCAGAAACTTTGCCACTACACCAACGAGGAAGTCACTTAAGCTATACCCCGCACTGCAAGACCTCAAGATACTGTTAGCTCATTTTGTGTAGATAGGAACGTAACTTACTAATTTTGAGCGATGGTAGTTGACAATTTTTTTCAAAACTATGTAATGACAACTAACACCTTAGTCTACCTGTGACCACGGACGCTTGAAAGAGTCCTAAACGTCAGGTTAAAACAAAATGAAAATAAATCGCGAAATAATCCGTAGAAAAAGTGTATCATTTCAATGTTTACTGCTCGCATAAACCGAAGAACAAAACATTCAGAACTAAGTCAGAATATGAATCTAGATATATGTGCAATTAAATTTACTTAGATCCGATAGCTGAATACCATACCGACTTCCTGCCGGTGTTGGCGGACCAGCTCTGCTGTAAACCGCAACGCAGGCGCATGCGCGGGCGCAGGAGTCAGCCATAAAACGCATTACGACCCTTTAATACACAATTTAGTGCTTGTTAACCCTGGAAGAGGCGAGGTGGTCTAGTGGACCTAATGGAATAAATCATAAAAATATTGTCTTGGTAAAACTTAGCTTAATTCGAATCGACCGCGAACCGCCAATTAAGGAAATGTTGTGTGCTTTCCGTTAATTTTCAGATATACTGAAAATGCTAGGTCTATTTTTGTCGCCTTTATTACATAAAAAGACAGATCACCTTAGAATAAGTCTACTAAATACTAAATTTTGTAATAGTTACAAAATACTAGTCTACTAAACCTATTTATTGAAAAAGATTAAATAGGCAAACACTGTGTACCTACACAGTAAATCAGCCCGAGGGAATAGTTCATCCCAATCACATTTCGCAGTAAGCCCGTAAATTAAACAGGACTGCCGGGATGTGGAGCGCCCAAATATACCGCAGGGATACAAAACATTTCCCTTTATTATCGCGCTGTAAGCTTTGTATGACACGAGTTTTAATAGAAATGGTTCTTTTTATGAAGCTTAGACGGGAAATAGTTTCCGTATACAGAAATATGTGGAACTATGTCAGGTACTCCTTTGGAAGTTAGAATGTTAATTTTAGTTAATGTTTTAAGCATAGTTACTAATATGTTTGTACTGGCGGTATTGCAATTTAATAGAGAAGATCGTTGGAAAATTCCCTCAGCTTGGGATCCTGTTTTAGCCAAGACTCAAGCTGGACCCCGCACTGCCAGACCTCAAGATACTGTTAGCTCATTTTGTGTGGATAGGGACGTAACTTACTAATATTTTTGAGTGATGGTAGTTTACAATTTTTTTCAAAAGTTCGTAATGACAACTAACACTTTAGTCTACCTGTGACCACGGACGCTGAAAAGGGTCCGAAACGTCAGGTTAGAATAAAATGTAAATAAATAGCGAAATAATCCGTAAATTCGTATAATCCGTGTATCATTTCGAGGTTAATGTAGTTAAAATGTTAAATTTAGTTATTTTTTTAAGCGTAGTTACTTGTATGTTTGTACTTGCGGTATGGCGAATCACTCTCAAAAACATATGAAACAATACCATGCACTTATATTACACTAAGTGACACGTCTGGTGTGACAACATATCTGATGTCATATCATACATTGTAACGATCGTATGCAACTAAAGCTTAGTTAATTAAATCGTATTTACCAGACGCTAGACTGTTGCTTTTTATGCCGTTGTAATAAGGTCAAATTTGCTTGAAATTATTTTGCCCGGTTAATTGTCTGAAACTAACCTTTTGACTCAACGTTCAAAATTGCAGTTACACGAATCCTAATGAATTATTTCCCCATTCCTTTTAATAAATCTATGCATTCAAGCAACATAAAATCAATTGATGGCGTATGAAATGGCATGTTATACTGTTAAATAGTAATAAACTTGTAGACACTAAACATAAAAAGCAGCTAGCGAATATTTATAGTTCGCAGCGATTCTGAGAAATGTTGGCGACCTCTGACATCGGAATCGCGCGCCTGTAATAATCGGAAACCATTCTAGTTAGAGTCGTAAATCGGATAATTGCACGTTAGTGATTGCGGGCAAAGGTAATGTTTTAATCGTGCACATATTCGGTCAAGGGTTAAGAGAGATTCTATTTCACCATAGAGTAATTCAACCAACCAACCAACGGATCCTCGATTCGGTGGCATTTGCTGAGTGGATGCACATTCATAAAATGTGTTTCACTAAATGTACTCAGGAATACATATACTTACTAATATTATAAAGCTGAAGAGTTTATTTGTTTGAACGCGATAATCTCAGGAACTACTGATTGGAATTGAAAAATTCTTTTTGTGTTGAATAAACGGGGAAAATTGTTCAACCTTGAAAGTTTCCGTTGCGTGCGCTGCGAAAACGGTTCAAGATACCAAAAAAATATGTATGAAAGAGTTATTCCTCTTGAAATGATCAAAAATAATGTCTGCGACAGTATAATACATCTATGCCCAAAATAACTATTCCACACGGACGAAGTAGCGGACACAGCTAGGGTTACCAACTGTTTTTCTATCAAGTATAGTATAAGTACATATTTTGCGTTTAAATTAGTAGATGGCAGAAAAATAAAAAAATAGCATGTGGTTAAAACATGTACTTTATTTTTTATGTGAATTTTTTTTGCTGCTCTGCACCAGCACACAGCACAGCCAGGCCAGAGCGGGCTTTAGTTAAGGCTGCGTTCCGCTGTACGCAAAATATAGTAGTTTCGCCTACTATATATATTTTTTCAGATTTATAGTATTTGATGTCCTTAAATAGTAGGATACTATATTATATAGTAGGGTTGGCAACCCTAGACACAGCTAGTGAAAAATATAATTTAATGTTTCCATTCTATTCCATTTTCAAATTTAAATAATTTAATTGTATATTTACAGTTATTTCTCGACAACGTGTCAGAATCCCTTCACTTAAATGTTGTGTGGACGATGGACAGCAATCTTGAAATTGGATTGCGCAGATTGAGAGGTTATACTCGTAGTTATACCCTTTTAATACGAGTACCTATGGATAAAGTTGACAACATTACACCCGACATGAGCCAGTAAAACAAATGGTGAACTTCAACGGCTGGATAAATTTTGGTCAGTCATAGAGAACAACCGTGTTTTTTTTTATCAGCCTATATACGTCTCACTGCTGGGCACAGGCCTCACCTCAACTATGAGGTGGTCCGAGCCATACTCCACCACGCGGGCTCAGTGCGGATTGGTGGAGGGGTGTGTGTAAGGTAAGTGACCAACCTTTCTGTCAGATGTTATTAAGCCGCCCGAGGGCCTCTGACCAGGCTTAACGACTAATATCTATCGATATTATCCGGGACCAACAGCTTAACGTGCCTTCCGAAACACGGAGATGCTTGTAAATAGACGTCACTTAAATAGTCAGAATGGTCACCCATCCCAAACATGACTGCGCCTTAGGTTGCTTAACTTTAGGTATCACTACCAAAGCGCTGCAACCACTGCGCCACAAGCACCTCTAATCAACCGTGATTATCTTTCGAAAAAAAAACAACTGAAATCGGTCCATCTTTTCGGGAGGACGATGTCACACACATACGGACATAGTGGTCAAATTTATAATACTCCTCTTTTTTTTAGGGGTATAAAAGTATAAAAAACCGGTCAAGTGCGAGTTGAACGCGCGCACCGAAGGTTCCGTACAAACCTGTAGGATATAACACTAATATTATAAAGCTGAAGAGTTTGTTTGTTTGTTTGTTTGAACGCGCTAATCTCAGGAACTGCTGGTTCGAATTGAAAAATTCTCTTTGTATTGAATAGACCATTTATCGAGGAAGGCTATAGGCTATATAACATCACGCTGGAACTATTAGGAGCGAAGAAATCATGGAAAATGTGAAAAAAACGGGGAAAATTATTCATCCTTGAGGGCTTCCGTTGCGTACGCTGCGAAAACGGTTCAAGATACCAAAAATATTTGTAAGAACGAATTATTCCTCTTAAAATGTTCTAAAAAAATGTCTGCGACAGTATATGTCTATCTTTTAAGATCAAGTCACTAGAACCGTTTTTGTGGCAATCAAATTTGGCCGAAATTAATGCATTATTTGTTAAGAGTTGTATCAACGTAATAATATTAATCTTTGTCCAAATAAATGTGTTGTTGATTAAGAGTATTTAATTGTGAACAAAATTGTCTTTGACATCACTTAATTTCAATGAATATCTTAGAAGATATTACAATTTTAAAATAACACCAATATAAAATTACCCCCGGGCCGCATGATGTGCAAAACATGACGCTGCAAGGAAGAGAGGCGTTACTTGCGAGCGACGCGGAGAGGGGGGTGTAGCTCTACGAGTTACCATGAAGAACCAAAATTAGATTTAATTAATGACCAGTTGCGTCATATCTTCACGTCGACCCTACCGCAGTGCCTAAAAAGCCGGTTGTTTAACCAATGCGTCTTATTAACCTACGGAGCCGAAACGTGGAACATGACAGTCAAGCTGGCTCACCGACTACACGTCACTCAGCGTGCTATGGAAAGGTCTATGTTGGGGATCTCATTAAGGGATAAGATCCGGAACGAGGTCATACGACATAAGACTAAGGTAACTAATGTTATCAAAAAATGTAGCAAGCTAAAGTGGCAGTGGGGTGGCCATGTCTGTCGCAGAACCGACGAGAGATGGAGCAGGAAGATTCTTGAATGGAGACCACTCTTAGGTAAACGTAGTGTGGGACGCCCCCCGGCTAGATGGACAGACGACCTGAAGAAGGCAGCTGGTAGTGACTGGATGCAAAGAGCGGGAGATCGTGCGCTGTGGCGGTCCTTGGGGAAGGCCTATGTCCAGCAGTGGACTGTAACAGGCTGATACGATGAATGACCAGGTGACCGCGTATAATAATCTGGGACGAATGTTCCATGATCCATAGAGCTCATGTAGAGGGTCTAGACTGGACTCTTAGGGATATAAGAAGCTGTGATAAAATCATCATCATAAAATTACTGTTATGTTTGCGGGGGACTTTCGACAAACTATACCAGTAATAGTAAGGGGAACAAGGGCAGACATTGTAAAGTCTTGCCTTAAAAATACCCCAATATGGAAGGTTGTGAACATCTTAAAATTAACTAAAAATATGAGAGCACATTTGAGGGGAGGTAGAAATAGTCCTCCAGGACGATTTCGACCACGGCGGCAAATCTCAACAGAGATCAGCCAACTACGCAGGAGATATTATAGTGCACAAGTGTGAGCACAATAAACAAGTGCACTCTCAAACTGCACTGTTCCATCCCTCTCAAAGTTCGGTGAGACGGCAATCCGACATGACCGGAGAGAGATCAGGCGCATGACCAACGGCTTAACGTGCGAACCGAGGCACGGGGGTGTAACACCGCCAACTTCTCGACTCCGAGCTGTTTTTAAGAGATTCATGACAGAAAATCTCAGAAACAATTTTAGCTCGACCTGGGATTCGAACCCAGGACCTCTTGGATGTTAGGCAGAAACTTTGCCACTACACCAACGAGGCAGTGGTAGGGAGGTAGTATAACTTTTCCTTCAAAGTTACTTTTAATAGGAGACGGGAAAGTACCTCACTTTGAAAATTAAATTGCAATTGAACGAGATTATGAATTAAGAGTGAGTTACATTGAGGACTTTATATCGAAAGTTCACCCTGAAATAAGCGAAATAGAAAAAAAAGAAGATCATTAATGGATGTGTCAAAGTGCAATATTGGGAGAAGGAAACTGTAGCGTAGACGAAATTAATAAAATAATTTTTTAACCACAAGTGGCCTTTCCCCATATTCCCTCAAGTTAAAAATAGGTGCCCCAATAATTTTCCTTAGAAATCTTAAACCACCGGGACCCGACTTCAAATCTAATTTCTACGCAATATGTAACTTGATGGTTGCAATAGTGTAGACTGGTTTAGCAGTTGGTCAAACAGTGCTTACACCTCGCACCTCAATGATTTCAAATTGTTTACCTTTTAATTTTAAAAGAATTCAATTTCCTGTTAAGCTATCTTTCACCGTTACAATTAATAAATCACAGGGGCAAACATTTAAACACATAGGAATTAATTAACGTCAAGACTGCTTTTCACACATACAGTACCCTGTAGGTTTTGATTCCCGTGCGAGTTTCGAAAATTTGCGGTCTAAATGGCAAGTATCTTTTGATTGCGTTGGTTTAGAAGGTTGATTTTTCTACAGCTTCCAGGGACAGTAGACCTAAGTATCACATAGAAATTTCAGTTTGATACCTCCACGCGTTCCTGACAAAAACGGACGGACGGACGGACGGACAACCAAGTGATCTTATAAGGGCTCAGTTTTTTTCTTTTGAGGTACGGAATCCTAAAAATAGGGTATAATAGGTTGCATAAACCTCTGCATTTGAGACATTGAATGCAAGCCCAGTGACCTGAATGTGGTGAGTAGGTATCCACAGATTAGATAAACCGTGACTAAGCCTCGTGTTGTTTGTCTACATCGCCTTGTGACCTCATAGTTAGCTAACTTAGTTTAATTAAGAGGAAAATAAAGTAATGCCTATCTAGTGATGGTATGATGTAAATGCTACTCAATTGCTGAGTAATGTACGATAATATCTTTTGACGACCAATTTGGTGTAATGGTTAAGAAGAATCAACCACGAGGTCGCGAGTTTGATCGCCGCACTGTACAAACATTTGTGTGCATGAACATGATTTTTTGTACTGGTCTGGGTGTGATATGCAATTAGTTAAGTCTGTTTGTAATACTACTGTTCATTATGATTTCTCTAACAAAAGTGCTTAATCTACTTAGGTACCACAGAATCTGATCAATATATTATTATTTGATGTTGTTGTATATTATTATTATTATCTTAGGAATGCAAACACAGCTATAAAAGATCTTCTTAATTTTAAATCTAAAAAAAAAACAAAATCCACGCTTACAGCTCTATCTATATCTACCGGCTACTAGTTTTACCTTCGTTTTATCCGACTACGGCGAAGCAAAAAGGAGGGTTATAACTTTTTGCTTTTATACAGTTATTTTATATCAATCCGTGGAATAATGTGCAATGAAGGAGTTGAATTAACTAATTTGAAAAAAAAAACTTGAATTGAGAATTAATAGCTTGTGAAATCCATGATGCATGCTATAGGTCTTATAAATGTTTTACAATGAAATTTAAATCCCAATTTAAAATGCATTCTTAAATTTGCAGAGCGCGAGATAAGTGTATATTTAAAATTCCATATTGAAGCTGATGGAGATTTAATAACTACAAAACATTCAATCTTCGCGACCTCGATATTTGGAGAGAAACCGAGTTCCTGGCCATTGTCAAAGTTTCTGAGAAGCTTGAGTATTTATTTTAATTTTAATTTATTTATTGGACAACCCAACCGATTACATCATGACATGACTTAAAGCAGTAACTATATAGAGTTACGCAAGATATAATGCTTATGCGTGCTATCGCGGTATGTAACAAATGACAATAAGTATTCAATAATTTATAACCAATTCATTACTTTATATATTTACCTAAAAATGTTTGCTGGAAGTTCTTGACCTGAACTGCTATGTTGTAATTTTAAAAATTAAAACTCGAAGCAAATCTACTTATTACTAACAGAACACTTTTTTTATTAACTAGAAACACCCATGACTCATAGACTATCATTAATAATTCCCAGGCAACGTATATTTCAGTGCAAATTAAACAGATAAGAGAGTTCTAAGGAATATTAAGACTTAGGAATTTCCTGAAATGTAGAAAGGTAAATAAAGAGTCATATCAAATCTGCGAAATCTATACAAAATTATCAAAGCATATAGGTTACCCATATTTAGTTCTTTCCATTGTGTGCGCCCTAGTTTCGGCTGGATCTGAATCTACTTTAATGAAACCGGAAATGAAAATGTTAACCGTTCAAATGAGAATTGGATTCTAGGAAGGATTTGATTTTATGTATAGTAAAAATTATGTAAAGGGAAAAAATCACGCCAGCAAAGTAGAAGGAACCCAGCCCCTTCCAGACAAATATACGAGTATGATCCTACTTTATCTATCTCTAGGAATGGATAGCTGCAAAATACAGAACGCTGGCTGATAAACCTTGTGTTTTTACGCTCTCTCTTTTTTCTAATTTTACTGGATGACATATTTGTTTCTTCAGTTTACGCAAACAGTAGCCATTGAAATGAGACACTTTTACGGATTATTTCACGATTTATTTACATTTTGTTTTAACCTGACGTTTCGGACCCTTTTCAGCGTCCGTGGTCACAGGTAGACTAAGGTATTAGTTGACATTACATAGTTTGAAAAAATTGTTAACTACCATCACTCAAAAATATTAAGTTCCGTTCATATACACACAAAACGAGCTAACAGTATCTTGAGGTCTTGCAGTGCGGGGTCGAGCTTGAGTCATTTTAAAACAAAATGTAAATAAATTGCGAAATAATCCGTAAAAGTGTCTCATTTCAATTAACTAGATGACCCTTTCTACTTCATACCGTTGGTGAGCAAAGGTCCGCCTGAAACGTTTCCATCGGTCTCTACTCATAGATTTTCTAGCTGGCGACTCCTGCTGCCTCGAAATCGTCACATAGATCAAACTTCCTCATCTACCGTTACCCCTTACAAATTGGTGTGTATTTCTGACACCTAACCTAGTATGAAAGCCGTCTTCCTAGACATGAATGGCGGGTCCGCATTTAGCCGCGATGTAGGCCGGCGTTGAGAGACGCGGTCAGATAAATAAACGCTTGTGTCACTCATCACGTCTGCGGATTGTGTAGATCTTATATTGTAATCGAAAACGCTGGTAAGAAAACGACACTGTGTTGTAATGTTAAAGGTTCTTTCAGGCGAATAAACGCAGCGGTGCGGTCCAGAGAAATAACTATTTACTGTTTTTGTACGAGTATCTAGTTATATGCTTTTCCAAATTACGATTACACCTCATCTTTATAGGTACGCATACATTAAGATTGTTGATTCTGTGACTACAGCGTTAAAAACCCGATTCTTTTCTGGAGATTTTAACAATCAATATACTCATATGTTTTTCTAAGTTTGCCTAAACAGGAGATTTGAATTGATTAAATAATTAATGAGTAGTATTTAAAACGCCTTCTTTTTAATAGAATTATGTGCTTTAAAAAATCTACATTGCATTCTAAATTACTAAGTCAGCCGCTATTAATAATAATATAATAATAATACGAGTAATAAGTTTATTTCAGACGAAATCTAAGATCTATAGCTAGTTAATGATTTATGTTATGATAGTTATTGCGCGTCTGAATAATACTGTCTCGAACACGAGATATCTTCTATGTGAGTCACTTTAAATCTAACTCATCATGGTGGTTATTACTTAACATCAATATGTAACACATATTAAAATGGTAAACTTCTAAAATGTTTATGGCACCTATCTAACTTAATAACTCAGTGCGCTTAAAATATAACTTGTCATACATTGATTAAACGTCAAAAATATCTTAAAATTACTATCAAATACTGTACGGTACCGATGTAAAAAAGATGAATTTGTTTATTAGGGGCTAATATACATATTTTTACGTAGCTTGGTTATTAAGTAAGAATAACGCGATTAAACTTCTTTTTTAAGTTAGTTTAGTTAAAACTTTTGTGGCTGCATTTACAATATATGTTTTTAAATTAAAACTACAGTGTTTTAGTTTTATCAGCTGTAGATTCCAATCGTGTATAACAATGCTAAGGCGAATAAGGGTTATCTCTTTAGGCCACGAATGTGTAATTTTGCTTGGAAGATTAAAACTCGATGACTAAATATAGAAAACAATCTCAGTGTGAGCAGAAGTTCCCCGAGAAATGCGGGTACAGTCAGTCAAATGTATTATCTAATCAAATCTAGTCAAATCTATTGCATACTTATTATTTGGATATAAACTGTTGAGGGTTAAAGGTCCAATGATTACTTCTGTCACATCAATTAGAACTCTTATTAAAATCAAATCTGATTTTATACAATTGTTTTTTTAAGTAGTCAGCATAATAGCACCAGGAGAACAATTTGGTAACTCCTTAAGCAAGATACAGGACAGTCTGATCTCAATCAAGTTTTTTATAATATATAGTATTTTATAATACTGTCTTAGTCCACACAGTAACGACAAACTTTAATCCACCACGCGTATACTAGTAGCCCGCGACTTCGTCCGCGCAAACGTGTTTAATTTCGAAAAGTGAATTTCGCCGACGTCTCCTCGCCGAGACCTTTCCAACGGTACCTGAACCATTATTTTAAGCTTTTGCATCACGAATTCACGACGCAAGCTGTGACAATACGATTGATCTTACAGCTTTATGTATAGAGATATCAGCCATAATAAGAAGTGCCTTGTAGCAGACACTGCTTAAATCGTCTGTAATAGACGGATAAGGCCTATGATGATGATTGTTGATCTAAAAAAGTTTGTAAAATCAATTGTTAATTAGCTTATAAACGAGTTTCATCTTAGAATTAATACTATCTAGGTTTAAACACTGATTTGTCCCTGACGTGTTATTAAATTAATTTAATTGGAAAAATTTAATTGACATATTCACTTTAACAATGATCCCATCCCATTCCAATTCCCAAGAATTAAGGAATTAATATTAAACTATTGTAATGGGGTTAAGACATTTGTACGCCAATTTGCAGATTGCAAAGCACTATATTTTTTTAATAAAAAAATTATAATAAGTTTTAAACATCTGTTTTTCTACCTGTCAATTACAAATAAATAATTTTAAATTTCGAACAAACATTCAGAAAGATCACATTTCCCCATCGGACTGTCCACAAAAACTCCACAACGTGCGCGCCATGTGCGCTCAGTCGCCCCCGCGCCGCCGCCAAAGATGCTGCGCCTGACCGTGCTCACGCTACTGACGCTACTATTAGCGGGAACCCGCACCGCTTACCTCACAACGCCAACCTTCGCGAACCAACTCGACAAACTCTACGAAAAGCTAGAGAAGTTCCAACCAGAAAAATCGCCGCACGAAAACCTTTACGAGAAGCTGGAAAAACTTAACTCGTTAACACCAAGGGAATTGACGGATGAAGATGAAGAGTTACTGTCAGCTATGCAGGTCTGGGGCACTTTGGATCCAGATCAGCTGGATGGAGTGGTGAAGGAGTTGCAGAGTGTTAGAGAAGGTGATGACGCGAAAAGTGATAGGATAGTGGACGGTGATGACAGTGATGGTGACTGGAACGATTTGGTAAGTGTTGGCTGTAATAATTATTGTTATTTATTTAAGATTTATTGAACAACAAATCTATGTTACAAGTGGTGGACTTAACGCCGTAGGGCATTCTCTACCAGTCATACCTTTGGGCAAAGCAGAAATGATTAGTGGGCGGTGCGACAAAATGTTTTTTTGCCTTTGGGCTTATATTGCCATTATTTATAGTTCACTTCTTAGCCCCGTTGAATCCAGGAATTTCCAGATTCTTTCGAGTGATGTTAGCTATCTCCTCTGGGTGCATAATTATGTTACCCCAAAAAGATACTTATTTTGCGCATGAGTATATTATGCCTGGCAGATTCCGTATAATCTCCGATTGCACATCTGTATTAGGTTTAAGTTAATATCTGTGTGCAAACAATATATTATCAGTGCAATAGGATTTAACTTATTGGTCAATTAATGTAGGTACTATTGTTATAAAAGACTATTAGGTGCAATTAAACAGTTCATTAAATTGTTATAAACTTAGTTGTCATGGGCGATAGTTTAATCTGTAGAAAATAATTAAAGAAACATGCAATGTAGAGACGGGTCAAAACATTGTGATAAGTAATATCGCGAAAACAGTGACAGAGTAGATATCTACTCGTACATACATAGGTAGTTAGTTTTCTCGTAGAATAGGTGATTTACTACCTATTTTTAAAAATAAAAAAGTGAGGGTGAACTGGTTTTTTTAACAAGATTCTAATAAGTGTAACGTGTGTGTTCTAAAGTGCGTATTATTTTAAGGTATCCAATAACAGGACAATTAACTTTTTGATATATTTTTTACATACGGATTTTGCGCTTATTTGGGCAGTACTGACACTACAATTTTATTGTTTATTTATTTTACAGACTGTTACTGAATAACAGACTTACATATCACCTAAACATTGGTTATACATCATTAAAAAATCGGAGTCTACGTAATATGATCTTTTTGATTGTCGGATGAGGTAGCCTTCAGATACATCTAATAAGATGAAATCTTCAATCAAAAATTTTCTTATAACCGGCCCTGTAATTGTTAAAGCTGTCCCAGCCCAAATGGTTCGCGTTTGTCGGCGGTTTGTTCATTTCCTTCGCGCCATTATGCATTTCCGATGCAATAAAAAAATTAACAATTAATAAAGTAAATAATAATAATAATAATAATTAATATACATTAATACAGTTAATTAACCATTATGCAAGCAGGAACCGCCTAGATTGCCGTGATGTCTTCTCGGAACACCGGGTGCAACCACTAGACGTGTGTCTGTTCGTGTGTATGTTACTAAAGTAACCGAGTTCCCTGGACGTTTTACCTACTGTCTAATTTGTAGATGAATCATGTGAGAGTTAATAATGTAATGAGATGATTTTGATTTTAGAAGGTTGTTCAATTTGTTAATAACTTTAAAACGTAATTGACAATTACTTTTTAAAGACAGTAAGTTCTTCCCTGAACTCTAATTGAGATAAGAAATTATTTACCCTTCCTTACGGGGATGGTCTTCATTTACCCAATTACTTTTTTTTATCATGGTTGTTTTATCATTGTTTGTTGTTGTGTTGTTGAATTAAATTTTACGTTTCTCTCCTTAACATTTAGTCTGTCGACCTTACCGCTTTAGGTAAAGAAGAAGTATGTACGTAAATCTGCGTTCAAGGGTGACCGAGTCGTTGAATATTAGCTATAGGTTACAACTCAAAGGTACATACTTATATAAAACCTAAATAAAGACTTCTAACTTTGTATCAGACGCATAAAAACAAAACAATTAAAATAGAACAAGTGATTGCATCATTTTCATTCCCTCTGGGAGTTCCCGAACAAGTTAAAGATGCATTAGTTTAAAATGTCTACGTGACCGACGCTTTTGTTAAGACACGAGATAGGCATAGAGAGTTTGATAAAATTAGTTTGTAAAAACATTTAAATAAAATAAGAAATAGTCCCAAGTAACCAAAACAAACTAAAAATGACATTCTTGACAACTTGTGCTTATATGTTTGACAAATGTTTCGGCAGTTAGTAGTGAGAAGCATTTGTAATTTTGACGACAAAAGATTTAACTATTGTGTTTAGATGCCAACTGGGATTAGTGGGATTGTTATGAAGGGTAAAATTTCACGTAACGTGCTATTAACGTAATCTGCTTAATTTTGTTTTATCTGGGTCGCGTTTGACACATCAACATTCAATTTTTTTAAAGACACGACATTTTTTTAGACTAGAGTCTAGTTTCGGGGAAATGAGGTCTGCCTCATTTCCCCGAATTTACTATATTCATTGGGCTGGTATCTACAGAAAAGGGCACCGTGTTTTTATAGTCTCGAAAATATTTCGGTTATTTTTATTTTATTTATTCATGGCTCACAAAACACCTAACAGTCAGTGAATAACGAAAAGTAAAGCAATAACGATAAGTATACAGAGCTAGACTGAAACTCTAAACATGTATAGTCCTCCTAGCCGATTTCGACCACGGCGGCCAATCTCAACAGAGATCAGCCAACTGCGCAGGAGATATTATAGTGCACAAGTGTGAGCGCAATACACAGGTGCACTCACTGTTCCATCACTCTCAAAGTTCGGTGAGACGGCAATCCGACATGACCGGAGAGAGATCAGGCGCAGGACCAACGGCTTAACGTGCTTTCCGAGGCACGGGGGTGTAACACCGCCAACTTCCCGACTCCGAGCTGTTTTTGAGATATTCATAACAGGAAATCTCAGAAACAATTTTGGCTCGACCAGAAATTTGTTTCTGAGATTTTCTGTTATGAATTTCTCAAAAACATATCGGAGTCGGGAAGTTGGCGGTGTTACATCCCCATGCCTCGAAAAACACGTTAAGCCGTAGGTCCTGCGCCTGATCTCTCTCCGGTCATGTCAGACTGCCGTCTCACCGAACTTTGAGAGTGATAGAACAGTGAGTGCACGCGCTCACACTTGTGCACTACAATATATCCTGCGTAGTTGGCAGATCTCCGTTGAGATTGGCCGCCGTGGTCAAAATCGGCCAGGAGGACTATTTTTATTTTTTAAATATATATGTTGGCCAATCTCAGACCTACTCAATATGCTCACAAAATTACATGAGAATCGGTCAAGCCCTTTCGGAGGAGTACAGGAACAAACATAGTGACACGAGAATTTATCCGTCTAAAGACGACAACATCTTAAAGCTTATACTCTTATGACTTAGAATAGGATCGCAATGTGTCGCTTTGAAGACAGTCGGTCTTGGATTTGATGCTAGCTTTTACATTTTTGAGTATCAGGACCCCTGATTAGGACAAACAAAAATTTTTTTAAAAGCATTACAGCCTTTTACGCTTTTAAGTATTCCACATTTGTATAGATGACATGTGTTACAAACCCAATGTTACAAACCCCAATCATGAATAGAGGATAATAGCCGGATCCAAATGGCAGGCAATATCACGCTGAGACATAAAATGCACCAATTTATTAACCACTTACAGAGCTATATCCACTATCAAACAAATCGTTTATTTGCGTACCTAAATACCTCTACAAATAATTTAATCGTGACTTAGATATCTC
Organism: Pyrausta despicata; assembly: GCA_963921415.1. Taxonomy (NCBI): domain Eukaryota; kingdom Metazoa; phylum Arthropoda; class Insecta; order Lepidoptera; family Crambidae; genus Pyrausta; species Pyrausta despicata. The sequence continues at coordinate 16,107,225 of OY992851.1, read as the reverse complement.
TTGCATAAATTGACATGGCGGGCCACGTCTGTTTTGACACCTAAGACATTCCAGGGCATGGTTGAGAGTGGCCATGACTTGTAAGATTGCTAATCGAAACATTTTAGGATATTTGGGTACCTTTGCACTATGCTGAAACTAGGTTTGGTGCATTTCATGGTTAAGGCTTACTTAAGCTATGACAATCGTTTTGATGTAATGGTCAAGAAATTGACTATTAACCTAGAGGTCGCGGGTTCGATTCCCGCACTGTACAAACATTTGTGTGCATGAACATATCTGTTTGTACTGGTCTGGGTGTTATATGTATTTGTTTGAGTTTATTTGTAATACCACTGTTGATTTTGATATCTGTAACACAAGTGCTTAAGCTCCTTACCACGGAGTCAGATGAATGTGATGTTGTTGTATATTTGTATGACGACCGCTTGGTCCAGTGGTCCACAGGTCGGACTTCTAATACCAAGGGTCGCGGGTTCGATCCCCGCACAGTACAAACATAAGTGTGCATGAACATGTGTGTTTGTACTGGTCTGGGTGTTTTCTACGTATAATATGTATTTATTTACAAAAAAAGTATTTAAGTATGCTTATCCGTTGCCTAGTACCCATAACACAAGCCTCGTAGCTTAATTTGGGACTAGAGAATTGGTGTGATTGTTGTAAAATATTTAAAACAAAAAAAACTATATAGTTTAGCTTGACTCACATTTTTTTTCCTATCTGTTTTCTTTTTTGTTCCTACTGTGTAAGCATTTTTATAGTAAGCATTGTCTTCAAGTATTGATGAGGCTTGATGGATGTTGTATTTTGTTATATTGCACGAGTAAAACTACTAATATGAGAAGTTCATCTTCTTTACCTCTTAGAGGGAGAATGATGTCAAGAGCGAACCCATTTTGATCAATAATAAAAAAAAGTTGCATGAGCGTAACTTGCGTAATATATTGAAGACAACTTCAACACTTCTTTTATGGCAAAGATAAACTAGAAAATTGTTATAAGTACCTAGATTACTTTTATAAAAGTCATTGACTTTTAAGTAGGGGAATAAATTTAAATCGGAACTGCCTGCGTTCGCTGTTTTGATTAACGTACCAATTCACAACTAGGCACAGGTCCCAGGACCAATAAAATTAGGTAGTGCCTTGTAATATTTAGGCTAATGCTCCTAGTATGAGCCTATGAACAGTTTGTTGTTTTTCCCGTGTCTGTTTCGTAAGATTTTATTTTAATTATTCTTATTTTCACCATGAAATCTAAATACGAGTACACAAGCCTAGACAATGTTGAAGGTGTTTCGTCGAACACGCACCGCCAGTAGCGAAAGAACTATTAATGATAACATATCATCCGTCGACCTGGTTACAGCAACACTTGCCCAAGTCTTTTACAACGTTGCCCTAGCAACCTTGGTTCGTTCCAATTCCCAATCCAGGTACTTATACCAAGCACGTGAAGGTACACACTGTGCTATCTTAGTTCCTTGTCATAAGAGTGATTTCCCAACAAAATTGGGTAGCCTGGTGTGCTGCCTGTACTTGAGGTCAGTCACTGCACAAAATAACTATCAAAAGCTGCCAATTAAAAGCGATTAGATAACTTCGAGCCATCAAACTCCTTTAACTGGTTCTTTGGCTAAGTGCAACTATCGCGAGATTAAATTGCGTCGTTAATTGGTGCTTAAAGGGTTAAATGATGGGGATATTTAGTTTATAGCTTCTAAGAATTGACATTACATGCTGTGGGAGACTGAAGACTGAATAACTGATTGTAAAGATACAACTTAGGTACATTTGACTGCCTCGTTGGTGTAGTCGCAAAGTTTCTGCCTTACATCGGAGAGGTCCTTTCGAATCCCAGGTCGCGCCAAAATAGGCTTGTTTCCACTATGAAAGAAATATTCAAAAACTGATTTTCTCTAAAATAATTCATAATTTCAGATACCTTTACACTAATATTTTTCTGCAGTTCGTATTATTTGATTTTTAATTGGAATTCAAATGGTAATTAGTCACTCAGTCGGCATTGCACGCGATGACGTCAAAGTGTGTTATTCCCATACAAACTCTATGAAGAAAAGCGTTTTGATAAAGATAAAGATAAAGATAAAGATATTTTATTTGCAGAAACATGTGTAAGAATATAACATTTCATACAGTAAATTCTTGATATTAATAGCTAAAAGTGTCAACATGTCTGACCAATATTTATGTTATCAAGAACAAGTCGGGAGACGCGTCTGACAAAAGCAACTACAGGCCCATTTCGTTAGCAACCATCACAGCTAAGGTGTTTGATGGTGTGCTTGATAAGCTGTTGGATAAGTATATTAACCTGCACGATGCGCAATTCGGTTTCCGCGCTGGCTTATCTACTGAGAGTGCTATCCTGGCCCTCAAGCGCACCGTCAGATACTACACCGACAGAAGCACCGCCGTATACGCGTGCTTCTTAGATCTTTCAAAAGCCTTCGACTTGGTGTCCTACCCATTGCTGTGGAAAAAAATGAAAGGCATTGGTCTTCCGCCGGAGGTCATAGAGATTTTTAGGCACTGGTACGGCAACCAGGTAAATTACGTGCGATGGGCGGATGGGCACTCGGACGAGTACAGGTTGGAATGCGGCATGAGACAGGGGGGGTTGACGTCTCCTAAGCTCTTCAACCTGTACATCGACCAGCTGATTCGCGGGCTCAGCAGCATGCATGCGGGGTGTTCTATAGATGGTGTTAACATCAACAACATCAGTTACGCCGATGATATGGTGCTGCTGGCCCCGTCGGTCGGCGCGCTCAGGAAGCTGGTGCAAACATGTGAAGCCTATGCTGTAACTCACGGGTTGAGATACAACACAAAAAAGAGTGAGCTCCTGGTCTTCACTGCTGGCAACAGCACTCCACAAGTCGTTCCGCCTGTCGCATTGTGTGGAACTGCCTTGACGAGAGTTAAACAGTTCAAATACCTTGGACACGTCGTAACAGAGGACCTGAAGGATGATCTCGATATAGAGAGGGAACGCAGGGCGCTGGCGGTCAGAAGCAATATGCTTGCCCGTAGGTTTGCTCGTTGTACGAAAGAAGTAAAAATAACCCTGTTTAAGGCGTACTGTCAATCATTTTATACGAGCAGCTTATGGGTGAGATATTCGCAGAAGGCTTACGGCGCCCTGCGGGTCCAATACAACAACGCCTTCCGGATGTTGTTGGGGCTGCCGCGCTTCTGCAGCGCGTCGGGTATGTTTGCTGAGGAACGCACTGACGGATTTCACGCCATTATTCGCAAGAAAGTGGCCTCGCTGATGAGCAGAGTGTGCGGTAGCTCCAACGCCATCTTGAGGGTGGTGGGGGGTAGGCCCGAGTGTCCTATTGCTGATCATTGGACGGCCCTTTTGATCGGCTTAAAAAAGTAAATAATCAATAAATTTAAATTAAACTATATTTTTATTTTGACATTACTGATATTACTTGACATTAGATAATTGACATTTGGATTTTAATTACTATTATTTTAAATTTATTTGTATTAAATTGGAGCGCTATTTGAAAATAAAATTACAATTATATTTACTAACCTAAACTAAGGATTACTAACAATTTATATGGAATATTGTATTGTTCTGAAATAAAATATTTGAATTTGAATTTGAATATTTGGCGTGCAAATTTTAAAGTGCTTGTCATTAACATAATAATACAGTGAAGTCAGAATTATTATAAGAAAATAAATTATTACATAATGAAAATAAAACAATGTCAAAATTTATCATTTAAAAAGTCATTTAAGCTATAGTAGCACTTGTCAAGTAGTAATTGTTTAAATTTCTTCTTAAAAATAGTGTCATTCAAGGATTTATAAGCCTGAGGAATTTTATTATATATCTTCGGAGCCATGCATATTACACTCTTTCTCATTAAAGCCGTTTTTGCCCGTTGTAAGCACAGTTCACTACCATCTCGACGGTTACGAACAACCCTATCAGATAACCGTGGAAATAGGTGAGAGTTAGTTCTTACAAAAATAGCGATCTCCATTATATATAAAGACGGAAGTGTGAGAATTCTATGTCTAATAAAATATGGCTTGCAACTATCAGTTGTTTGTAGACCAAACATAGCTCGGATACATTTCTTTTGACTTCTAAATGCTATTTCTTTATCAGTTGAGTTACCCCAGAAAATGATTCCGTATCTAAGGACAGATTCAACCAGTCCATGGTAAGCAGTGAGCAGTGCGTCAATATTAACCAAGGTAGAAATTCTAAACAAAGCAAACGCTGATCTACTTGTTTTCTTACACAATTCATATATATGGTTTTTCCAGTTTAGTTTTTTGTCTATTTGTAAACCAAGAAATCGAGTTGTATCCACTTCACCAATGATTGTGTCATTGTAAGATAATACATTGACAGTTGATAAAAAGTACGTCAACGATTGGTGGTGTCAACTACCGTATTGTTTCTGAGATTATCTGTCATCTGTCATTCGTTGGTCTTATGAGAAGATGAATAAATAACTCCTGCTGATGTTGGCTGAATCTCAGACCTACTCAATATGCTCACAAAATTTCATGAGAATGGTCAAAGTACGGAAAGGAACATTGTGACATGAGAATTTACTCGTAATATATCTATTTATATAAAAATGAATCGCAAAATGTATTGGTAAGCGCATAACTCAAGAAGGCCTAGACCAATTCGGCCAATTATTTTTTTATGATATTCCTTAAAGTACGAAATGGTTCTTAGGAAGAAAAAAATAAAAAAATCAACGGGCAGGACGACGTCTGGGGGGTCCGCTAGTATAGAGATAAAAATGTATTGCTGTTCGTTAGTCTCACTCAAACTCAAGAAAAGCTAGACCGATTTGACTACTATTAGTATTTATACCTAATTTAATGATGAAAAAATAAGGAATAATTGCGAAAACTGCGGGCATGACACCGTCTGCAGTCCGCTAGTAAAAAAAACCGGCCAAGTGCGTGTCGGACCACGCATAAAGTAGGGTTCCGTAGTCAATTTTAGCACAGCGCTGTTTTGCATTTCTTGCATGTTCTAAATTTCCATCTACAGATCACAGGCAGATGTGGTAGATTCTGGAACTAATGAATGTTTATATGGGGAATATACTATACACACTACAATACATTTTTTTTTCAATATCAGGTTAAAAAGTTATTAAATTTTAAGTTTTATTCAGTCCTGTACTGTTCTTTTGGCCTGTTTCTTTACGTGAGAGATTTAAAGTTTATAGGTCCAAGACTAGAAAGTACAGGGGGGGCGGGGGCACCGTGTTAATGACTTTGGCGGGCTATAACTCGCAAATGGTAAAGCTGATAAAAAAGTGTTGTATGGAAACCCTATCTTATTTTCATAGTCCTTTTTTAACGATTCCCCACACAAGGGGGTGCACTCAAAAAATAATTACCCCCCCCCCCCCTCTCTACATGTATAGGAAGGTACCCTTAAAAAAGGGGAAATTTAATTTTTCGTATTTTTAAAATGAAATCTATACGTGAAGTATCCTTGAATCAAGTTACATGCAAATCAGTCCATAAACGTAGAAGATATTCTGATGTAACAGACAAGGACGGACTGAACGATCTTATAAGGGTTCCTTGTCGGACTACGGAACCCTAAAAAAGACTGAGCTTACTTAATGTGCAAAAATAAAGAAAGAAAAATAAAGCTTCCTATTAAGTTAGCTCTGTTTGTAATGTGCAAAGGACATAAGTTCGGTGAAACGTGCCGAAGGGCGCATACTCGTGTTTGTTGCCCAATACGGGGGCAATATCGAAAATTTTTGTACAATCACCAAAAGGAAACAAAAATGAACTGCATAACAAAAAAGACAAATATCACAAAAAGGAAACAAAAAGGAATTGTAAGAGCTTGTTCACAACTACAAAAAAAGACTAGTGATTGAGTGACATATTTTATTAAAATTGAAAACGTTTTCGAAACTAAATTTTTTAGTATTCTTCTAAAAATATTTATGAAAATTATGTGAAAAAATTTCAAAAAACAATAGAAACTGTTATTGAAACAATACTTTTTCTTTTATTTCAAACATTGTTATAAAATTATTTATTATAAAACAAAACTTTTTCTTACATATCTAAATTTTTTTATGAAATAATTCAAATACAAAGGACGACAAAACTAAATCAAACCAAAACTAAAAACATACTTATTTATAAAACAAAAATTTTTTTTTCAGGTATGAGTATGTATCGAGAGGACCGAATTAATTGAACACATTGCCAACAGTTCCTTCGCTTAAGATGATCTAGGTACCCCAACTTAAAACGAGTAGCCGCATTTTTAATAAGCCATCTTGAATTTTAGGGTATCTCCCTGACGAGGAGAAGATTTCGAGATTTTCTCATACTCACCGAGGCAAACTGAATTATAAAAAACTTATACGATAATCTTAATCTTTAACCTCGAAAACTTTTGCATTCAAAATATCACCCTGTTCAGAGCGGCCATTTGTTTTCCGCCATATTGAATTTTTTACATGTCGGCAGTTGACTCTCGTTTTCCGTAATAATATTTATTTCAGCACCCCCTTCTTATCCCTTACAGTTTTTGAGATTAAAAAAAATTGTAAATAATTTTGTTCTAAAAAAAAGTCAAGAGTTCTTCAACAATATGAAATCACCTTTACTTCTTTTTTGTTATCTCATTTTTGTTACGTCACAAAAAAACATAACAAATCGTAACGAAAAGGAAGAAATTTTTAAGGTTAACATAACCTAAAAAAATTGTGAGATGAGACTGATGCCTTGTTTTGGAAATCGGTTAATTCATTTCAATCTGTCAACCATAATACTATATCTACGTGGAAAAACTATTTTAAAATCACTAACCGTTTTAAATTATAATAACACACCAAAAAGAACAATTTTAAAGTTGAAAATTAACTTTACAAACAGTAGAACGCTGCACACACATTTCACTCCGCAAACAAAATGGCCGACTGTTACTTTCTATGCTCTGATTGGCTGTACGCAGCAAAAGTTTTGTTGCCAGTTAAACCTTTTAAAACCTACTATTTTAGACCATCACAAAAACGAATAACGAAAATGAACAAAATTAGAGACGTATTTTCAAACCTTTGTTTTTTTCTTTTTATAATATATATTTTTTTTATTAATAAAAAATTAAATGGCAAAACAATCATAAATTAAATGTTTCTTATGAATTTAAAGGAAAGACAATTCCATTATAAAGTGACGATCTTTTTGTTACGCAGCGACCACTCGAGGACAATTTATTTTGTATGGAAAAACTAAGTTATCTTAAAATTTAACGTATTAATAAACGTAGAATAACTTTTCCAGGTTCATGAAAAAAATATATAATATTAAAGAGGCCCTAAACTAAATATATTTACAAAAATCAAGTAAAAAATCTAAACCAATTTTTTGATACAAAACAGAATTTTGCGTGGACAACCAAATGTACAAAAATTTTCGATATTGCCCACGGGCGAGCGTGCGCCGATGCCTTCGGTTGCACTTTGCGCAGGGCTGACACAAACCCTTTTACTTCGTAGGCATCTTTCACACCGAAAGCTAGTAAGCGAATCTGTAACCACTACTATCGAATCGGATTGTTATATATAGGTACATGTCAATTAATTGTTGCCCAATACGGGCGAGCGTGCGCCGATGCCTTCGGTTGCAGTTTGCGCAGGGCTGACACAAACCCTTTTATTTCGAAGGCATCTTTCACACTGGAAGCTAGTTAGCGAACCTGTAACCACCACCATCGAATCGGATTTTTTAAATAAAAGGTTTTACAAAAACCTCGTAATAACTTAATGGTATTGTTGAGCCCGGAAAAAAACGGCACAACATTATCAAAGATACCTAGGTCAAAATCTCAAAAAAACATTAAAAATCGGACCTCCAATACAAAATTGGCAATCCGCTGATCGATTTACTATGGGAGAGTCAAAAATTGTTTTGAAATTTCGACCTAGGCTTCTTAGCGAAAGTTGTTAGTTTTATGGGCACAACAACACCCTTCAGTTATTACAGTATTTTTTGTAACACCTTGTATATGTCAACTCATTGTTGCTCAATACGGCGAATGTGTGCCCATACCTTTAGCTGCACTTTGCGCAGGGCTGCCCTTGAACTGCAAAGGCATTTGTCCCACTGCTTGCGAGTCAGCGACTAACAATCTGCTTTTTTCTCGGTCGAAACGTCGATACAGTAGATTCCGTGTATACAAAAGAGATGCATTATTTTAAGGATAGTGCATTGCTGGCTGTAAAATGTTTACACTGCCGAAGACGACTCGCCCCACTAGTTTGTTTCTAAGTAAAAATTGCTTTGTCACTAAGCGATACTCCATCAAGTCATCGCAGACGGTGGGACAACAGCCTAATAGTAGTGTCCGCAAACTGCATGTTTGCATTGCAGTATCCGGTCTGGGAGCCTTAAGTTGGGAAAAAATATTTTTACGCAAACACAAACGAAAGAAAAACCATTTCGGTCTTGATATTTGCACGCACCGCTTCACATGGGTAACATATGTTTGTATTCCTTTTATTATGCGTAGCCTTTGCGTTTTTCGGTTATAAATTCTAACAAAGTTAGTTACCAAAACGACTCCAATTGGAATTGGACACCAGTGCATTAAATTATGCTGCACGCCTCATTAGACGCTATTGATATTCAGATTTTTATACAGCATACTTGGAAATCTCTGAACAAACCCAGACATTGGATAAATCACTCAATTACAAACAACATATAAGTCAACATTGACAACCCTAACCGACAAGACAAAACCATGTTTACAACTGCATTAAGTCTCTACATTAGTACGTGCGTCTATCTGTCCGTCATTAGATGCCGTTTATGGTGTTTCTGAGTCTTAGTGCATGGTTATTCCTTCATTGTGCTGTCAAAGCAGCGACTGACACTAAGGAAACCTCACCGAGGCTGGCAACAGATTTGTGGCGTATTAAAGTTTAGGAATAGACATCTAAATGAGGGAAAAGGTAGAGACTTGAGGCTAATACTTAAAGTGTTTTGAAGCTTGTTTGCTGGATCACAAGAGCTTGGAGTGTTTTTTTTTAAACTTACGTGTCAACATTACTAAGAGATCTTGCTTCCTATGAAAAAAGACACATTTAAAAATTTAATTGCCTAGCTATCTTCGAAAAAGGGTAATGTAGGGCTTTATAACTGAATCGCCTTCAGATAGCGCGGATACCACCAAAAAAAATATACCTTCAATTGTTTGTGTTAGCCTTCCAAAAATGCAAGTTCATTCACACCGTATAGAAATGACCGTATTATTTCCCAGTCCTGTTTTCTGATATCGTGAAGGGTCATCCAAGATTGTCACTATTTTTATCAAAACTACATTGCAGTGTGCACTCTCAAGTCACCCATTCATGACATCACCAGCGTAAGTTATCGGATTACATGCACTTGTGGCCGTCTGGCTGCAAATTATCAATGAGTACCTATTACTTCTTACTTACATAAAAGTTAATTTTTATGACAGCAGATTATTTTCATGTGCTATACAATTAGCATCAGCATCATTTGTCTTTCCCTGGCGAGCATTTTATATAGGGTGTTACAAAAAACGGGTAATGGCTAAAGGTTTTTGTTGTGCTCGTGTAACTTAACAACTTTCCCAAAGAAACCTAAGGCGAATTCTCCAAAAAAAAATTACACCTCCCGTACAAAACTCTCCATCAGCTGATCGATTTAGAGCCAATTTTTTTTTTGAGAATTTGCTATAGGTTTCTTTGGGAAAGTTGTTGAGTTATACCGGTACAACAACACCCTTTAGGCATTACCCGTATTTTTTTAACACCCATTATACGATGACGAATTCAATATGTCTTATTGCAACGTTTTTGAATGGTTCCATTTCTCATAAGTTAGTCCTCGTGCTCCTCCATAGAGAGACCCATAAAACATAGCCCAGATCTTTTATGACTTGATTGTTTTGCGTTCACAAATTGCATTATCTCAATTTAACCGAACGAATTGCTTCCTATATCTTTAAATTCGATCATTCGGCGCAATATCGGAGCCCGGCCCGATCCGTTTGCTCGCCATTGTGTTCACGATTCGATTCCCGGCGCGGTTGGTCGCGCTCGTCGTGTGCGGTGCGTACCCCCGGCTCCACATCAAGCTATTCACTTTTGTTGCAAAACCACCCTTATTACGTAAGCGTAAGCTACCGCAGTAGTTAGCTTAACGTGTGGCCGTGCGTACGCGCAGGCACGACCGGTCCTGTGTGTGACCTGTATGGATAATGTCACAACTGGAGTATGATTGTTAATACTAAGCTTATGAACCACCATCTAGGAGGTAGATAGATACATTTCATTACTAAACTCATTGGACTACTCGTGTTACAAGTTGGGCGCCAATATTTTAATCAGAAATGTCAAAATTTCTTATTGATACTGCTTTATCACCGCTTCTTATATCGCTAATGTCGTTATTTTATTACTTTGCATAATTACAATTATCATAAATTTACAACAACTAAGTACTTGTTTCAATTTGGTAATTGGTTAGTAAAGACAAAAACGAAACGAAACTTTTTAGGTCAGAAAACTCTAATAATAGTTAATAATAATAATAATTCATTTATTTTAACAGATTATAAAAAATAGAGGCTAATGTAATAAAGATATAAAAATAGGCTGGTCTAATAAAAATTTGGGCTTCTTTAGTCTACTGCGGTGGCCTGTTAATTTAATTCGATCAGTTCAAGTTGCGCCAATACCGCGGGACAGGCCATTAATAGCGCAAATCACCTCGCGCCGCGGGCTGACACGGGCTTTTGACCAGAAGGGTGATGTAGTAGGGCCCTTGCGAACAGATTCACTTCTTAAAGCTTCACTGCGATGATTTTCGCTTAAAAGCAGAGCTGTTTTGCTAAGAACGTTTGTCTGTTTTGAAAGTTTGTCTGTATGGATGTTTGTTACTTCTTCACGCCAAAACTACAGGAAAGATTTGGCTGATATTTGGAACTTATATAGATTACAAGATAACAAGGCAAAAGTTGTTTTGCCATATAAATTATTGTGGACAACCCTTATCACTAAGGAATATGAAAAATAGATGTTGGCCGATTCTCAGACCTACTCAATATGCTCACAAAATTTCATAAGAATCAGTCAAGCCGTTTCGGAGGAGTACGGGAACGAATATTGTGACACGAGAATAATATACCCATGGAGATTTTCTGGAATAACAGAAAAATAATTTCCCGTAAAACTTCACGGTTTCTGTACGTAGAAAACAGGCTCTATGCGGGCACACTAGGGCACAGCTAGCCTTACATATTAACCATCAGTTCGAATCGCGACCATTTTGCAAGTCCCGGCATGGAATATACTGGGCCTCCAAGCAAACATTGACGAGGGCTCAACTGCATTCAAGTCAAGTGTGTGATTGTCGTGATTGGTTGCTTCGACCATTGATATAACGGCCAGTGGTAGTCAGTCTCGGTATTCATAACTTCTCTTTACACCTGCAATGGTAGTGGACAAGACTTCTGATGTGAAGGCATTTGTCAAGATTGGGAAGATGATTCACTTTTTATATTTATATATCAATATATTTATCAGGTCCTTAACCAGAAACGATTGATAACCATTATCTATCAATGTTAACTATTCACGTTTAACTGGTCAAATGGGAACCATGATCTTTAAAGATGTAATCCATCCATCGACTAAGACTGAAGCATCGAACGGAGTTGATCGTTATTGATTTGTGAATGCAAGTAAATGAAAAGAAGACCAGTCATATTGTATGATAACCATCAAATTAAGTAAAATCATGCGACTTTTAAATTACTGAGTCAAAATTATAATGAAGAAGTGTAATTTGACATAAAAAAGCTAAAGCTCCAAGTCCCGCAAGCCACGAGTGTGGTCGTTACATTCGCGTTTCAATATTACATCGGCGTAATGACACGCTTCCCTTACACCTGCCAGATGACAGAACGTTGAAACTGGATTTATGCAATGACGCAACAGGCTGAGCATGTGGTCAATTACACTTATTACACATTCCATGGAAGAAAAATTGGGGATTGGTGAATTCGTTGACAGCTTGCGTGGGTAACTAACTTTGTACGTATTAACTCGCGTGATAGGTAACTATTTGCGTGAATTTCCAATCTTTAATAAAAAAAACCCCTCGCCATGTTGTTAGTTGTTGTTAAGTACCCAGTTACTTGAAGAATACTGTACTTAAAAATAACAATTATAGATAAGTGTCATTAAGTCATAGATAGGTCAATATACAATTCAGTTTGATATACAGAGTGACGACCACAATACGACAATTGACTTTCTGTCTGTCGGATGAATGTTGGTACACATACAGAGTCTTCATCACCCTCTATGTGTATTAATTTTCATCAAAATCTGTTCCGTAGTTTAGGCGTGGAAGCGTAACAGACAAAAATTCAATTTTATTTGTGAAGTATATTTTGCATTTACAACGCTATTTTTAATTTCGAAAAGACATAACACTTAAGAAAATCTTTTCGGCTCCGGTCATCGGGGAGGAATCGAAACCCCCGACCTTTGGAAGTCCGGTCCAATGCTCTAACCACTGAGCTACCGAGAACGAATCGTTGAATCTTGTAAGTGCTTTTTAACGCTTTGAGCCAGCGTATGTTTCATCAATGATTGTGGGATTGGTCGCCACCCTGTACAATGTAGAGGTACTTAGGCGGTTTGCCACAAAACCTTTCGTCTAGACAAAAAGGAAATCTGCTGGCAGTACTTAAGATCAGGCGCATTCTCAGAACGTGTTATTTTTACGGAGTATTTACAATAGGCTAGATGACACCACCAAACGATGACATACTTTTTATTATTTGTCAAAACGGTTTGCCTCCATAGATTTTTTATGGGAATACATGACCGTGACGTCACGGTCATGTATCAGAAATCGGAGTCAATTGACCGAATATTTATTGAGTTTTGTGTGTTTCAAAATTGGTTTCTACAGCTTTTTGGAAATATATTGGTTGTACTAACTTCATAGGCGCTATGTTTTTTTAAACGCCATGGTCTTGAAAATATTTAAGATAGGTGTCATCATGCCAATTATGTGGATTGTACCACAAATCACTTTTTCCCGAGGGCTGTAACCAGTGATTATTGTCGTGGTCGTCTCCACGCTTCGCTATTAGGGCTGCTCCAAATTAAATTATTGCGAGTCTTGCTTTTGATTATTTCTGTAAATTATATTAATTTGATGTCGTTATTTTTGAAGTGAAAACTTCTTTAGCGGCGTTGAGCACTTTTGTGGCATGGGTAGAAACTGTGAAACTCGCGTCAGGTCACGTGATGCTGATCGAAAAACCGTAAGACGGTTGTTTAGTTTTCACTTCTGCCGGCACTCCCGGAGTGCAACCCGTGTTAGTTTTTTTTTATTTGTTAAGTTTTTTTTGCGTTCAAAACGCTATTTTTTTAATTTCGAAAATAACACTTAAAAAAATCTTTTCGGCTCCGGTTATCGGGAAGGATTCGAACCCCCGACCTTTGGAAGTCCGGTCCAATAACCGGAGCCGAAAATAATTTTTTAAGTGTTATCTTTTCGAAATTGATGTCGTTAGTTTGTTTTGTGTATGTAATAATATTTTTACTATTTACAATATTGGATCAAACGTTAAATTCGCAATAAATACTACGCCTTATGAACTTATTTTTAAAAGCAAAGAAATGAAATACACACAACTCTTTCGAAAATGTATCAAAATGACAAAACTGTTAAATAAGTTAAGGTTCACTCAAACCTCTTTATCATCTCTCATCTTATCAGCCTCAACACGTCCCACTGCTGGGCACAGGCCTCAGTACAACTATGATGTGGTACGACCTATACTCCACTATGCGGGCTCAATGCAGATTGGTGGAGGGGTGTGTGCAAGATAAGTGACCAACCTTACTGTCAGATGTTATTAAGCCGCCCGAAGGCCTCTTAGTAGTCTTAACGACTAATATCTATCGATATTATTTTGTAGTTGCATGTTATTGTTTAATAGTTATAACCTAAAAGAAAGAAATATAATCTCGATGTTATTTTAAGCTCTGATGTATTAACTTTTGTTCATTGAAACTGAATAAATGATTTACTATCATTATTTTTATATTAATCGGGGCCAACAGCTTAACGTGCCTTCCGAAGCACGGAGATGCTTGTAAATAGACGTCACTTATAATATAGTCATAATGGTCATCATCCCAAACATGACCATACTTTAGGTTGCTTAACTATTGGTATCACTACCAAAGCTTTTCCACCACTGCGCTACAAGCACCTCTACAAGCACACGAACCAAAAGAAAACTTAACAAGAGAGTGTCAACCCTGCGTGTTTGTTCGCCACGAGCGTGACATTATCCCTCCTGAGCGATGCGCCGGCGCAGACTTCCGTTTTATCCCTTGGGGAAGGGAATTATAATACTACTAGTGGCCGCCCGCGACTTCGTCCGCGTGGAAAGCCTTTATCTTAAAAATTATATATGAATTGTAGCCTATATGTTATTCTGATGTATAAGCTATATTGTGTAAGTTTCATTCAAATCCATTCAATAGTTTTTACGTGAAAGAGTAACAAACATCCATACTTACAAACTTTCGCCTTTATAATAGTAGTAGGATTGTGAGGATTAAATTTTAATTAAATAATAACATTTCAGAGTCTATATTAAGGTGCTTAATGATACGGGTACAATAATAAAAACTGGCTTAGAAATAAGTAAATAAAGAAATAATTAATTTCAATTGATACACCGTTCTCTAGGCCCAAACTAAGCGTTAGCTTGTGCTATGGTGGCTAGAATACCGGATAGAAAATAATAGTTTTCTCAATTTTGTACCAAACATGGGATTGGTAGCATCTGAGAACAACGCTAGGATGACGATGACGACTGATAGGTTGATTAAATTGCAAAGCGTTTGATTGACTACGCGACAAACGGACGGAGCTCCGATTCTGTGAAGCGCGACATCGATAACCCCGTGAACTCCTGCGCGTAAATACAATCGATGACGATTTTCTCTTGACCCGACCTGGCTGGCGATTAGCAACAACTCATTTGACTATGTATCACAAAATAGTCAATTAATACTGGCACACTTTTTAGCCAGTTTACAAGCTCACTAGACTGTTACTTTAAACGTCTTTTAAATTTAAAAACCCTTGATAGAACCGGGAAAACAGCTTTCCAGGTTATGACCATCCATGGTTAAGAACCACCTTGTTTAATTTATCTTTCAAACAAAAAAATGCTTTGGAATCGGTTCCTCCGGTAGGGAGCTACTATGCCACTGAAACACACACACAAAAACACACATATACACAAACATACACATAGGGGTGTGCGCATGCCGAACGGTGGCAAAATGGCGCTGTTAGCCTAGTACCGCACATGAACCGCGGTATATGAGATTTAGATCCCGAGTTATATATGTATATTGAGACGACCGCTTGGTGCAGTGTTCCACACGTCGGACTTCTATAACCAAGGGTCGCGGGTTCGATCCCCGCACAGTACAAGCATAAGTGTGCAGGAACATGTGTGTTTGTACTGGTCTGGGTGTTTTCGGTGTATAATATGTATTTGTTTACAAAAAAAAAGTATTTAAGTATGTTTATCCGTTGTCTAGTACCCATAACACAAGCCTTGTAGCTTAATGTGGGACTAGAAAATTGGTGTGATTGTTCTGAAATATTTATTTATTTATTATTTATATAGATAGGCAATTCAAGATCATATCTATTGGACCTACGACCACACCAACTCGGTCGGTAGGAAGCGCTTCCCTTTAGCTCTAAATCTGTTGCACCAAAAGGGCACTGTCTCTTCGGGCGTTAAAAATCAGTGTCTTTCTGAGGGTGTGATCATCACGAAAAATAACCTTATTCCAGAGTCCAGACTTCTTAAATCAGTACGAGAATGCATTAGAACCAATTAATTTTACGACGCCAATCGTCAGACCTATTTATATCACTCGAAATGGTTTAGATAAACAAAATGCGATCGACTCCCATGAAAGTTAATTTAGAAAATATATAAACAAACGATCGCTCAATCTGGATAATAAAACTTCAATCAGCGCCCGGAATAGATCAAAGACAAGTTCAATCGAACTCCGAATCAATAGTTTATGCCAGCGGTTCCCAACCTTTTGTGTTCATTGACCCATATTTATACCCGTAACTGGCAAACCAATTATCGTGCTAGTAGCGGTGGTATATATCAAAATTAGCTAAACTGGTAAACTTTGAATATTTAATTTCATGGCCTTTAGATAAATTTAAAACAGTTGTAAAAGATATATTAAAGTCAAAAGGATAAAAGATAAAGATATTTATTTGCTTTGAATAGGTAATACAGGTTCTCATTACATAATTCATTAATATGCTCTATTCTGTTAAAGTACATTAACATGCAAAAAAAAGATCATTTTTTGATAATTATGAAACATTTTTGATTGATATAATATAATTTATGATTATATAAATGACAAAGATATATGGAAATGATTGAAAGTAAATCACAATTAAATGTAAATCAAATTTGAAAAGAGGCAATGACAGAAGTGACTAAGTTTCGTGCGCCGCTTTTTCTCAGCACTGGCCCAAATTGTGCCGAAGCGGCGGTAGAGTTAATTTATATGTTGGGACGTGTAAAAGTGCTCCTTGTGAGTCTATTTACAAAAATGAATTGATTTTATTGATTTTTCTAATTTTATTTATTTTACTTGGTAGGTACGCAAAAACTAAATGGCTCTAATATTGATTTATCCATAGGTACGATTCTTACAAATGTATTTCGGTCCATCAGAAAAGTAAAGTACTGCTTTGGAAAATAAAATACATCAGCTATTGACGTAGATGATATGACCTGCATTACGCAGAGGACTAGGTATAACAGGGCACCGTTGAAAAGGCTTAGGCAAACAGCGTTGCCTGACGTAACTTGGGCGTTCTTACTACTAAAGCTAATGGAAGTTAACACCAGAAACTCGTCACGACAACACTATATCTGATTCACTAACAAGCGGTGCCTAGTTTATAGGAAATAGGTAAGCTTGGGGTATATACATCCAGAGCATAGGTTTGAGAACCACTGGCCGGATCGATTAGGGCGAGAGGAGAAGCAGCCGCGCTCGAAATAGCGGCTATTCTCGGAGGCCGCCGTTTGAGTCCCGGCCTAACGCATTCTTGCACACTGACTCGCCTCTACATGGAATTGTTTTGTAATTAAATCAGCCGGTACATGATTTGGCTTCATGATACCCTTATAAGTACTCTTGTAAGTTATAAACATGGGGATATCAAATTTCCTTTCAAGTGTTTCTAGCTAAAATTTTTGAACGATGTTTTATTCCTAGTCAAAATGTTATGTTACAAGCCTTTTAAGGAAAAAAAAATCCCTTAATTTACGAGAAGGAAACTTATCAAATCAATACTCGAGCTGGTTTTTGAGTCTCATTGCTCAGCAGTATCATTTCACAAAAATGAAAAACAGGATTTTTTACGCTAGCTAAGTAATGTTACCTTTAATTTTCCAGGAAGACGGTGACGAGACGCTATACGACACAGAACAGTACCAAGACGAAGAGACAGAGTCTGTTTCCACCATTAGACCTTTGGTCATCACCCCGTCCGCCATTACCAGGCTGGGCCCCGCGTACCGGGAGACTATCATCTCTGCTGTCGACCCTATAGCAGCCACTAACGAACGGCCGAGAATACTCGATGACTGTAAGCATTTTTGCATCTTTTAGTTATAAGTAAGTTATTCTTAGGGCACCTGAGGACACTCAAGTTATAGGGGCACCCTATTTTTAGCAACTGGATAACCTCCAAAGAAGTAAAAACTGGATTAAGTATTCTCGTAGACAGTTTTGAAATAGTTGATGGAATCAGGTGTTACTTGGATTTGCCAGGTTCGATCAATAGGCATGATGTCAGCATTGGCAACTAGGTATCTTAAATAATTTCAAGACCATGGCGTTTAAAAAACATAGCCCCTATGAAGTTAATGCAACCAATTTTTAAACACACAAAATAAAATAAATATTCGGTTAATTGACTCTGATTTCTGATACACAACCGTGACGTCACGATTTTGTATTCCCATACAAAATCTATGGAGGCATGATGGAGGCAGACCGTTTTGACAGATAATAATGAGTATGTCAATGATTGGTGGTGTCATCTAGACTATTCCTGTAATAACCGATGTGAAAAAAGTCTATTTTATATCTACGATATTTCAAAGAGGTTTTTTTCCACTACTTCTGTAGTTCTGTAGTAACGTTGCTGGAATGTAAGCGTTTATTTAGCGATGATATTGAAAACCTATATTAGAAGCACGCATCTCGATGATGAAGAATCTTCAACAGTCGATATGACATACAGCCTTGAAAATGCATGATTTGCTCAATGCCGGGCACTGGTAAATTTTGGGATCCTTGATCTCCGTAAAGTGAACGTTCTACAGCTGGTTCGTATTGATGATACTCAAACCGTATTAACTGTGTAATACTAACAATTTATGGACATGGTCTGAAATAAAATGGTTATTATTATTATTATTGTTAATCAATTCATTTGTAACTTCTAGCATCCCTGACAGCAGCAGAGAGGCTGGCCCTGCGGAAGGCGACGTACGCCAACATCGCGTCAGTGGTGAAGGCCGGCAAGTGCTCCGAGCCGCAGCCGCGCTGGCTCACCGTCCGGCAGCTTGCGCCGGCCGCTAATATTGTGTGAGTGTTCACCATGTGTCATTGTTTCAAGATTCCACAGTAATAATAATAACAAATCATTTATTCAGCTTCAATGAACAAAAGTTAATACATTAGAGCTTAAAATTACACCGAGGTAGATGTTTTTCTTTTTCTGAACTAGGTTAAACCTGTATCTCAGGCAAGAAAGAGCTTATATTTCTTTCTTTTGAGTAATATGGAAGTGGAAGCATGATGGCTCCATCAGAAAGTTAAGCTTAGAAAACTTAATTGGTTTATGAATTATTTTAAAACTTACCTACTTAGTTATGTATTGGAATAACTGCGTTTTCCCAAAATAATAAAATAAGTTTATTTTAATTAAATCAGTTAGGAATCCTCGTCCAAGATTGGTCTGATTGCAGAGAGCTAAAAAAGAAGCTGTCAAGATCATGTTCCCTGTCTAAGTGCTTACTGGTATTCCTTTTCGTGAGCTTTTCCGAACCAATTCTCATTAATTTTTCATCCTCAATAAATTCATTTTTAAAATTTGCATGCTGTTAATAACGACTGACTAAGCAGAACAACCTAAAAATATGTCATCTTCAGTGTACCTTATTCATGAGCAGATAATAAATTTCATTCATTCATTCATTCATTCATTCATAATGCCGTTAAAGTACAACTCTAGTTATTTAGTTGAGTTAAGTGAAATCTTTAACAAATGGTCGTCACTAGTTTTCTAATTGTTACCCTTTTTTGTCGTTTCCAGGTACATGCCTCCGTGCGTGAAGCTGCACCGCTGCGCGCCCGACTCCGGCTGCTGCTACGACGAGGCCGAGGTGTGCGCGCCCGTCGCCGGCAAGTACGTTGCGCTACCGTTCTATGTAAGTATATGGTTTAAGATATTTATCTCAAGAATTACATAAATTCACTTATGTGACTAAATAATAATACAAAATTAAAGTAACTTGCGTATCGTACAGGAGCATTAACAATCTAGGTAACTAGGCACTTACTTATTCATATAAAATATATAGTCCTCCTGGCCGATTTCGACCACGGCGGCCAATCTCAACAGAGATCAGCCAACTACGCAGGAGATATTAAAGTGCACAAGTGTGAGCGTAATACACAGGTGCACTCACTGTTCCATCACTCTCAAAGTTCGGTAACACGGCAATCCGACATAACCGGAGGGAGATCAAGCGTAGGACCAACGACTTAACGTGCTTTCCGAGGCACGGGGGTATAACACCGCCAACTTCCCGACTCGACGAGCTGTTTTGAGAAATTCGTGACAGAAAATCTCAGAAACAATTTTGGCTCGACCTGGGATTCGAACCCAGGACCTCTCGGATGTAAGGCAGAAACTTTGCCACTACACCAACGAGGCAGACTGCCTCATATAAAAAACCGAATAATGAATAGACATCATCACGTCCTCGAACAAAACAACAAAATATATTGCGGGTAAGCGTAATGCACGTATAACTACGCGTCACTGATAGTACACGCGCGGGCTGCACTCGGTAGTATTGCAGATAGCAATCGTCAGTGAACAAGTCAGAACAATCGTTTTTAGTTTTAGCGCCTCGAAGAAGTTCGCGAAGACTTTTAACAAACAATTTGCGGGCACTTGTATATGGTTAATGCCTAGAGATCTGACCGCTTGACTTGTCCCACTTCAGCTGTCAGAAATTAAGTTGGTAGGCGGGCGTTATTTCGAGACTCGGAGTCTTAACAACTCCCTACTGCCCCTGCGGTAGGAAAGAAAAAGTAACATTTTCTGGACGAGTCAAAAGTACTCGTCGAGAAGTGTCTCCTCCGCCTGCTACTGAATATTATGGCATTTTCGTCATCATTCAATATCTGCTTCTGCTTGTCTCATGGCGCCGTTTGAAGTCACAAGTTTAAAGAATCTGTCTGTACTTATATGTTTGTCTTTGCAACGTTTCAGCTCCAAAAGGCAGACGGCAACCGCAGCCCGGCGCGCATGCTGTTCTTCAACCACACCAGCTGCGCCTGCGTCTCACGGGAGACGCTGCAGACCACTGTGCGCACCAGGATGGATGTAAGGGTTCTCTGAATACTTATCATTTATGAATCTGCATGTTGTGGTTATTCTCCGTTCATCCGTGCCTTTGACTCAGAGGTCCTAGTTCCTAACGTTACGTTTGTATTTTCGAATGTAGCATCCGCGCTCACTCGCACCTTGCAAAAGCTAGGAAAAATGAAGGAAAAATGACAGGTAAGGCTACATCTGTAACTACGGACAACGGCTTAGAGAGTACGGGGGCAGGAAACTGAAGCTGCAGACTATCGGGCGTACCATGGTCGATGTAAAGGAATATCACTTATCGACCTGCATGTTTTATCGATCTTCCTCACATTCCAGACGCTGATCCTTTAGTTCACCAGGATATGCTTCAATGTCGATTTAGGGTTCCCCAAATATATTTTATCGTCCATGCTGGTCCCATGATTAATCAATCGCCACATCGTAATACTGCGTATCCGAGATATACAGTAAAGTAGACAAGTGTGACCGTATATTTAAAACCAAATTCCGCTTTGCAAGTCATCTGCGAGCCCATGAGAGAAACCTCCACGGGTAACAAATCTTACGCGATTGCAAGGGTCGCCGTCTTAGCCGCTGTCGAGGAGGACTATTTATGTATATACAATACATATCCGAGATATGTATGAAGAGGCAAGTTAATTTCCAATTTCTATTGGTATCCTAAGCCAGGACGTTTTGTTCCAGGCCGAGCTGCCGAAGCAGGTGGTCCGTTCATCGGAGGAATCCCGAGAGCAGCGGCAGAACGACTGGCGCGCGGGGACCGAGGGCCCGCATATCCTCGAGAAGGACGACCACACCGCGCCGCCGCAGTTACGTAGGTAAATTTACACACCATAAGGCAGAAGGAACCATCGATAAATATTTGGAGTAGTTTTCGACCAAACCATAAATCGTATGCCGTGCAATGGCATCGGAGGAAGATTGACTGATCTGATCACCTTGATCATTGTTAGAACTATCAACTAATCAAAATACTAAGACAAGAACCATTTACCATGACCACGAAAAATATAATCAAACGTCGTAGCAAATTAAACGTTTGTTACACTTGTTATGTTCACAAACACAAAACTAGGTACCTAAAGAAAAGGCCACGGCGCCTAACCCACCACCCCCTGCCTTTCGCAGACACAATTAAAAAATCGATTGCTATCCCGCACTGGTGCGTGTTTTGGCATAGGACGCGTTAATCACAAAATAATTGTTACCAACACCATTCACAAAATATAATGTCGATGTGATTAATGTTGCTCAAAGCTGGTGTGCATTCCCGTAAAGATCGCGGAACTTAAACTGACAGGCGAGCGAGGAGCATCTAGCCATCATAAAAATTTCAACCGACTACCATCCTTTTTACTAATATTTGGTAGCAGAAAGTGGCAAAAAATTTCAAAATTTTGTTGTGAACATGTATGAGATCGTTTCACCATAGCCTTTAAATATCATCTGCGTTCTTCAGATCAGATCTGAGTTCTTTATTTGAAGAATAATCAGGACCCTCGTCCACAGATTTCTATCCCAACTTTGGTAGCTATCTTTCCTGTCACTCATGCTGGCTTGATCGTGCTAGGGACAAACGGATAAGTGATACAGACTGGGACCACAGAGACGGCTTTATTCGTAACTTTGAACACAAGCCAGAACCTCTGTAGCTTTACTCTCAAGCCGTTGTCTGTAGTTTCGGATGTAGATATACCTGTCATTCTTACAAGCATAACTGTGTGCGGGAACGCGCTAGCTACACCCGAAAATAAAGACGAAATGTTAGAAAGTACCTACGGCTGATTCCTACGAAATTCAAAAGCCGTAATCTCGTTTCAGATGCACCTGCCCCACGCTCTTCCTAGCGCATCCGCTGAACGACGGCGTATGCGCATGCGTGTGCGAGTGGGCCGACCCGTCCCGCCGGCGCGACTGTCTCTCTCTCGCCCGCGGCCGGGAACACTTCGGGATGCGCGATCGCGTGTGCATAGATCGCGGGGACTGCAACGCGCCTGCGTGTGAGTACGGCGCGTACGAACGTCTCGTAGGCAAGTGCCCGCAGAGGCGGTTCAGACGCGTGCGGTACCACCACCGAGCCAGGACTGAGAGGCCGAGTGACTAGAACTAGTCCTTAGGCGTACACCTCAACTCTTATTTGTTTCTTCGGTTTACGCGAACAGTAGACATTGAAATGAGACACTTTTACGATTTATTTACATTTTGTTTTAATCTGACGTTTCGGACCCTTTTCAGCGTCCGTGGTCACAGGTAGACTAAGGTGTTAGTTGTCATTACATAGTTTGAAAAATGTTAAAACTACCATCACTCAAAAACATTAAGTTACGTTCCTATCCACACAAACTCAC
Organism: Pyrausta despicata; assembly: GCA_963921415.1. Lineage (NCBI taxonomy): Eukaryota > Metazoa > Arthropoda > Insecta > Lepidoptera > Crambidae > Pyrausta > Pyrausta despicata. The sequence continues at coordinate 16,084,040 of OY992851.1, read as the reverse complement.
TTACTCACGTACTACTGCAAGACCTCAAGATACTGTTAGCTCATTTTGTGTGGATAGGAACGTAACTTAATGTTTTTGAGTGATAGTAGTTTAAAAAAAATTCAAACTATGTAATGACAACTAACACCTTAGTCTACCTGTGACCACGGACGCTGAAAAGGGTCCGAAACCAGGCCTCTCTCACTCGATGTACTTGCGCGCGGTAATAGCCTACTCTCGCCCGCACAGGCGGTGCGAATTCAGTGGGCTGCCAACATCCGTCGGACGCGCTCACAAAAGTTACTTTGTGGCGCTCACGACGCACTATAATTATTCGTGTTACCTACGCTTACGATCAATTTAGTTTTCATACGAACCAAATAAGTAATCGATGACTAATTAATTAGCGAAATGACTAGGTAGGTAGGTAGGTACCTATACCTACGTAGTTGACAATAAAATTGACCGATTCTCGAAATATACCTACCTACTAATAATCTACAAACGACAGATTCTACTAATGACCAATTTGTGAAATGATAGTTTTTTTTATTGTATTGTATGAAAATAGTAAACTAAGTACCTAGGTATTTATGTTAGAAAATTTAGGAATATGAAAAATAAAATGAAATGTAGATAAAGAATAAAGAATCATTTATTTTAAATAGTTTTCATTATGATCAGAAATAATAGAAAAGCATGGCGTAGGTAAACATCTTATGTAGGTACATACGTATGTACACAAAAATAAGGATGATAGATAATATAAATACAAATATCTTTATTTCTTCTCTTAAACAGATATCATTATTACAAAGTAGTTAAAATCGATATAATGTTTCCTTAATGCAAAATCTAGTAGTAGGTAGGTACCTACACTTTTTTACTCAACAATAAACATTGTGTCAACCCTAGTTCAATTGTCGCTCGGTCTCACGTCACGTGGTCTCGCGCAGCTGCGAAGCAATAGTGACTTTATACTTAGAGCTGTAGGTGCATTTTTGTACGCGGCAGAAAAAGTAGTCTATTAACGCTGTAGGTATCGAAATTTTTCTATGGAGTGATTTATCTGTTACGTAGTAACTATTTAGTAATCTGTGCCGAAACGTCAGGTGAAAACAAAATGTAAATAAATCGCGAAATAATGCGTAAAAGTGTCTCATTTCAACCTCAACTCTTCTTCTCAATCAGTTTTAATACAGTCAATATTTTGTGTAGTCAAAACTGGCACTAGTCATTTTGGGTAGTGTCTTTCTTGTTCAGATCTAAAAGATTGTTAACACAGAGCCTTAAAACAGGGCGCGAGCTAAAAACTTCGGGTATGCTAATAAATTGAATATTGTTTTATGCATTTTCTTTGAATAAACTTTTAATTTTACTATCAGACAAAAATATTGCTCGCCTATTTTACTCGATAAAAAAGAAACGGTTTTCGGTTATCCGGATCCAGTGTAAGCGATTTGTGCCATAACTAGGAGTCATTGCCAATTGTAAAAGAACTACTTTGAATGTAAGATAACTAATAGAGCGATAATGTTATGTGCGGCCCACTGAAAATAGGAGCAAGTATTGGCATTCATTATGATAAATGAATGTTTTAAACGAGATGGATATCACTTGATTTAAAAAAAAATTGGTTGCCTGTAAAGTCGGTATATGGGCGAAACTTTTACGTGACAACGACTTTGAGTGGTAAAATAATTTTAATGTGAATATTCATTCGTATAACATGAACCGGTGTGTATGCCTATCTCTCTCACTCTTTCTCTCTCGCTCTGTCTCTCTCGCTCTTAGGCGGGTTAACTGTGCTCGAGTGGAAGGGACGCGTGCCTTTCACTTTTTATGTCTGTCTCACTCGCTCTTAGGCGGGCTAACCATGCCCGAGTCGAAGGGACGCGTGACTCTCACTCGCTCTCATTGTGAGCGCGGAACGTGAGCGGAGCGTAACGCAGTTTCTTGAAGTGTCACCCGGCAAACCAATTTATAAGACGTTGTCACGTCAAAAGTAGAAAATAAATTGATTAGCTGTGAATTTTGAAACAGCTTTATTTAACAACCTGTAGTCGCGCGACTGCAATTGGTGGTTCAGTTTCGTAACGAAATAACAGTGTTACTATTTTTTGGCCTATAATAACTAATGATTGGGAATGAGAATCGCACATAACCCTGTCGCAGTTTATAAGTAATATTTAACACTGTAAATTCTTTTAACTTATTATAAGTAGTAATACTCGTACTATAGTTATTATCTGTATGCATTATAATTAGTTTCAGACAGAATCAAACAATCAGATTGTCCTACATGTAAGGTAGATGTAAGTTGTAAATAAAAGTATTTCTAGAAAGTGTTGACTTTTATTGTTTTACGGAAAATTAAGAAAACATTTTACAAACCTTCTATACGATTTTGTTTATAACTAAGTTGACTTTTATAGAGGAGGTTGAAAGTCAATCCAGATATATAGTCGAGTTGTGTTTTAAACCATTTGTTTTCTTAATTATTTTTATTTTGGTTTCGCTTTTCTTTACGCCTAAGGCTATATATTATACAAGCGGACGCCTGCAACTTCGTTCGCATTAACTTCAGATACTTATCATTAAAAAGCTTCATACAACCATTTGCCACCCACTATTTGCTTTGATATGTCTTAGGAAAAAAGGAGGAAATTCTTAATTCCACCGTCTATTGTTTTTTATAGAAATACATAAATGGCGTAGGTCATAATGTATCTTTAAAATGAAATCGACTATACGATTTAATTATCTCAGCAGCAGTTGCTCATCATTACGTTGAACAAGTCGTGCAGTATTCAAACTTCCTACGGTTTAGCTGAGCTAGAGTGTCTCATCGGATGCGTACTCGCGATCTTCATATTTGCGATGGGGACAAAAAGTGCTTGTCATGCTGAGCTATATTTCCTAAGGCAACAGATTCAGACCACTTAAGGTTACAGTTTAGCTGGGCACATCTACATCAAATACTAAGATCTTCAATAAGGTTATATTAAGAGAAATTGCTTTTCTCTTAATATAACCTTATTGAATCTTTCGGTTTGGCTGGGATACTGGGTATAACAGCTGGTACTCCAAATCTTCATGCGCGTTATGGCGTCAAGAAATGCTCGTCATGATGAACCGGTCTTCCTATGGCGTCATATTCGTTTAAGCTTTTTATTAAGCTAGGTTACTTGGTATCCACAAGAGCTATTAAGATCTTCAAAATGAACTAAACACTGTAACCTGGCCGGAAATTTTCAAGACAGATTGGTATTGGAGCCATTTTGCGGGTGATGCGCGGTCAAATAAACAGATAGATGAACAAACTGATAAACAGATAGATATTATTATAAGCATTGGAACGTATTCTATTATAATTCTGAATGTCTTCCAAGTACATAGTTTTTGCCCTCTTCAGCTCTATTATATGTATAGATTGATAATATTCAGGATGGTTTTGAGTATTGGATATATTTACGAGGACGAAGACGCGAGGTATACCTACCTAATATACATTTTCAAGTTTAAAGATGCTCGAATATTTTGACCAAAAAGTAATGCATACCTAAGTAAATTAATAAATAAGTCGATATAAAAGCAAGCCTGCAAGGTTTGCACAAGTGCCGCTTCTAAGTACTGCGAATATATTTTTCTTTAAATATCCCAATTTAAATATTGGCCTAGGTGCATTCTGCTTAATTACTTAATCAACTTTATCTTTAAGGTTAATAAGGTTAATTTTGTTACGACATAAAAGATGTTTTAAACAACACATTGAAAGAAGACCGCGATCAAGTAGCCAAGCATGAATTATACTTTTTATATCTATATATAAAATTCTCGTGTCACAAAATTTCCAGTACTCCTCCGAAACGGCTTGACCGATTCTAATGAAATTTTGTAAGCATATTGAGTAGGTAGGTAGGTAGAGGTGCTTGTGGCGCAGTGGTTGCAGCACTTTGGTAGTGATACCTAAAGTTAAGCAACTTAAGGCGCGGTCAGTTTGAGATGGGTGACCATTCTGACCATTTAAGTGACGTCTATTTACAAGCATCTCCGTGCTTTGGAAGGCACGGCAAGCCGTTGGTCCCGGTTAATTTCGATAGATATTAGTCGTTAAGCCTGGTCAGAGGCCCTCGGGCGGCTTAATAACATCTGGCAGTAAGGTTGGTTCACTTACCTTACAAACACCCCTCCACCAATCCGCTCTGAGCCCGCGTGGTGGAGTATGGCTCGGACCATCTCATAGTTGAGGTGAGGCCTGCTGTGCCCAGCAGTGGGAGTACGTATAAACGCTGATGAGAGATTGAGTAGGTCTGGGAATCGGCCAACATCTATTTTTCATACCCCTTAGTGTTGAGAGAAATATTTTTTATAGCAAAACAACGTTTGTGGGTCAGCTAGCACTTATGTATGTTACTCATATCGATTGGTTTTAGGCCACTTCGAAATCTGATTCTGCGTTTTGACTTTGATCTTTTGTTTTGTTTCGAGACCTTATTCCGGCCGACTTGTATAGTCTCCTAAAGGATCATTCAGTCTTTAGTTTATACTATAAAAAGTTAAAATTCTTGACCGTTGGCACGGGGCAGGTTCTCTGACCATTTCACACACTACATTTTTGTGCAGGGAACCCATCTTTGATAGCACTAAAGTCTGTTTATTGTCGTCTTAACTGGCTCCTAGTGCTTTGTAGTCTTCTATTTGTCCAGCTGGTTCTCTGACGCGCTGTCTCGAATGCCGTTAATTGATATTTTATTACAATTAGCCGCCTGCATTATGAATTTGCGTATAGTCTGTTTGTCCACCACTATAAAAGTGGGGACGAGACCAAGGCGCCAGCAAAGGTGTTCTGCGCGACCATAGAGACGATGTCTTGGGCCACCATGAGGGCTTCGAGAGTAGTCGTGCTCATCTGCGTCTTTGCATTTGTAAGTACATTTCACTTCGCTAATGTTTTGAACTCTGTAGCTAATATAATATGTATATCTATATATCTATTACTATCCAAACTAGGTCTTCCTCTACACGATAGGATGACTTGGTATAGAAGCATAGCCTATACCTACCAAACTAAAAAAACGGCACAAAACTGTTTTTTTCAGACAAACTGAGAAAATAAGTTTTGTGGACGTATGTTTAATGTATGTTGTTCTTTTTATGTTGGATAAATAAATAAATAGTTTGTCCTAAGCCCAACAGGATAAAGTTTAGACTAGACCAAACCAGTTTATCCTGGGAGTAGACGTAGACGTACTTATTTTGGATGATCTAGTCTGGCCAAGCACTGATTTATTTGGGCTTGAGAAGTAGAAGAACTAGTTTGACCCAGGTTGTACCAGTTGGCTATATGTGGGCGTCCACAGGCCCGTATTTATTACATGGAAAGCACTCGCCAATCTGTTCATACGAAGCGAGTATTCGGCCAAGTGCACTATCTCGCCCATCCACTCGGCGCGTGTGATCAAGGCATTTGTCCTAATCGGGTTTGGACGATAACATACAAAAAATATATTCGCCTTTAAAAAGTCTTAAATACAGAATTCATTAGTTCAAAATAATATAAGCGGTAAAATACCTTGCCTTTTCAGATTTCTAATACAATTTTTTTAACCTATGAAATATTTCTGTGTTGAAGTCATTTCGAGCGATATGATAATTTAATTTCAATAGTTTAAGCAGGCACTTGCAACATGGAATTAACTATAAATGTGGTCTGAAAGTGTTAACCATTTTTTGAATTAGATTCTATATCACACTTCTATCACTAAAGTCATTTGGACTTTTGCTTTAACAAATTACTTGTTTCTTACTCATCTCTTCTCTCTTATATAAAAATTAATTGCTGTTCGTTAGTCTCGCTAAAACTCGAGAATGGCTGAACCGATTTCAATAATATTAGTCTTGAAATATTTGCGGAAGTTCAAAGAAGGTTTAAGCGTTGTGAAAATATTTAATAAAATGCGAAAACAGCGGCCAGGACGACGTCTGCTGGGTCCGCTTTTCTCTTATATATAAAAATGAATAGCTGTTCGTTAGTCTCACTAAAACTCGAGAACGACTGAAATGTTTTAAATAATTATAGTCTCAAAATATTCGTGGAAGACCAGGGAAGGTACAATCGATGAAAAATTAGAAAATTTTTAGAACAAGACAACGTCTGCTGCTGAGTCCGCTAGTACAATATAAAAATGAATTGCTATAAATTTAGTCACGCTCCAACTATATAACGGCTGAACCGATTTAACAAATTTTAGTCTCGAAAAATTTGTGGAAGTCCAGGCAATGTTTGAAAGATCATAAAATTTTAAAATAAGCATCGGGCAGGAAAACGTCTGCGGTTCCGTTAGCTAAGAATAAAAAGATGGTTTTTGATCACTTTTTGGGATTATAACTATTCTCTACATCCCTTGAATTAAAAGCTACGTAGGCTATGTCAATCAACCTCATAAAGGAATGATTGATTCTCATTAAAAAAAAAATCTATGATAAATCAAGTTATTGATTGATTGATTAACACTTTATTGTACAACACAAAACAAAATTATTTTATTTTTATTTTATTTTATTTAACAAAGAAAGAACAGACTTATCAGTTAAAATATTTCTAACTTGTGAATAAAATGTGAGCAAGCAACTGTGATCCTTAAGATGGTAACCATTTTCAGTTGGCGACGGTATGTAGTTACATAAATGCTGATCGATGATCTACTTGAGATAATTTTTATGCTGAGCAAAGGTAGACTGCCCCTTTTAATTGCGAATTATATTACAGGCCAGCGTTGCAAAAGCAAACACACAGCAACAAGAACAAGGTAAGTTTATAAAAATTGGAGTGATCGGTCTACTTTTATGATTCGTCTACTCGGTTTTCCTGCATTTCCCGATTTTCCTGTTTCCGACATTCCTGTTTGGTCTACTTGGGCAAGCGGTCTACTATCCTAATCGATCCACAAACTTTAAATACTTATACATACAAAAAAACTTAGGTAGACAAAATACTTGTTCGAAATATCTTCTAAATACTAAATAATAATAATAATTTTATTGTAAAAACCATTCCTAATATAAAGTTTTAATAATAATAGTAATAAATATATATTTATTATTATACACTTCTCTAGTCCCAAATAAGCTATGAGGCTTGTGTAATGGGTACTAGACGACGGATAAACATACTTAAATACTTTTTTTGTAAATATATACATATTATACATAGAAAACACCCAGACCAGTAAAAACATACATGTCCTTGCACACTTATGCTTGTACTGTACGGGGATCGAACCCGCGGTTTGGTTTTAGAAGTCGAACATGTGGACCACTGCAGCAAGCGGCCATCGATATTTATTCTAAATATCTTCTAAATTTTTTTTTGTATTTAAAAAAATTACTGCAAAATTTCAATAAAATGGAGTTCATATACTATAACCGGTCGTATTTTATAATTGATGCCCCGCTCAACACACTACCTGAAGGTAGTAGCTTAAGGAGAAAGACTAACAAAGTTTTAAAAGTCTCAAAAAATAAAAAATAACAATCGGGAGAGTGGACCATGTGTAAATAGACAGATTGGGAAATAGACTAATCAGAAAAGTAGAATGTTTGGCGAAGTGGACGATTTAGGGCAATAGACCGATAGAATACTTAGAGTCCGATTGATTTGCCTAATGTTATTAACGACAAATATTGGAATTGCAGTGTTCGAGGAATCATCAAGTTCCAGCTCAAGCTCTCAAGCTTCTAGCACGAGTTCTAGCAGTTCTTTCGAATCCGGCCAGTCGGGCTTTACGACAACTTCTTTCGACGAAAATGAAGCTTTCGCGCAGAGCGAGACGGTCCAACAACAAACATTTGAAGAGGAAAGACAACAACAAGAATTTAGTCAAAATTCTTTCAGTCAATCCGCAAGTCAATCTTCTGAGAACGCCGCTAATCAGTATACATTCGCGTCTCAAAGTCCAGGAGGATCATCCACACCCTTCGCACCACTAAGACCAGTTCCACCGACGTATCCATTAGGACCGAGCAGTCCTTTTGCACCGATCCCACCTATTGGACCCCAAGGACCTAGGAGTTCTTTCGCACCGATCCCACCTATTGGACCACAAGGGCCAGGCAGTCCTTTTGCGCCAATACCACCTATTGGACCACAAGGGCCCGGCAGTCCTTTCACGCCGATCCAACCCGTCGGACCAATAGCACCAGGTGCTCCACAACAATATAGTCAGACATTTATATCCAATGAAAGAAACGATTTTGCACAATCTCAGCAAATTAGTGAAATCGAAACCTCCGAAAGTAATGTGGCACAAAGTCAGGCAGATCAATATTCACAAGAGGAAATTGAAAGAGCATCTAATTCAAAGTCCAGGAGCAGCTCAAAAATAGAACAAACTGTAAAACAAAAGCAACAATCAAACATACAAACATCGCAACAAACGAGTCAGGCAGGTCAATATTCACTAACACAAGAGGAAATTGAAAGAGCATCTAATTCAAAGTCTAGAAGCAGCTCAAAAATAGAACAAACTGTAAAACAAAAGCAACAATCGAACAAACAAACATCGCAACAAACGAGTCAGGCAAGTCAATATTCACTAACACAAGAGGAAATTGAGAGAGCATCTAATTCAAAGTCTACAAGCAGCTCAAAAATAGAACAAACTGTAAAACAAAAGCAACAATCAAACAAACAAACATCGCAACAAACGAGTCAGGCAAGTCAATATTCACTAACACAAGAGGAAATTGAGAGAGCATCTAATTCAAAGTCTAGAAGCAGCTCTAAAATAGAACAAACTGTGAAACAAAAGCAACAATCAAACATACAAACAGCGCAACAAACGAGTTCATTCTCTGAATCTGAGGAGTCTCAGAAATCCTCGCGACAAATTCAACGTATAAAAACAATAGAAGGACAATCGGAAACACCAGGAACTGCAGGAACACCAGGACAGTCACAACAACCAGGTGGTGGACCAGCTAAACCACTGAAACCAGGACACTCTGGTTCACCAGCTTCACCAGGACAATCCGGACAGCCAGGACAGCCAGGACAACCAGGCCAACCAGGACAACCCGGACAGCCAGGACAGTCACAACAACCAGGTGGTGGACCAACTTCACCAGGACAGCCAGGTAAATCATTCATTCACTTTTCTTACAAAATTATTTTTAAAACTAGAACAATACTCATTACACCATATTGCAATCAAATTCATGGGTTCCGTGTATCATCAAGAATTAAACCCCGCAAGATTGTGATTTTCTCACAGTGTGCGCCGTCGCATGCGGCGACAAAATTAGTGGCTAAATCATTTTAAGTTGCCAAAGGCTAGGTACGTATTAAACTGCATTTTTTTGCAGCGCATCTGTCACAATGCGCGCCATGTGACGTGTTCCATATTTTTAGCAAACTTGACTCGCGCACCGAGGGTTTGTGTGCAATGGGCACGGGGACTTTCTTCTTAGCAAAATAACAGTATCTTTACAATTTCGGCTTCCAATATTACATGACAACGCTAATTAATAGGCACACGGAAGAAGCCAAGCGAATTAAATATGTTTTTACCACTACAGGAACACCAGGCATACCAGCTCAACCAGGAGTACCAGGCACGCCCGCAACTCCAGGAATACCAGGAACACCAGGCACACCCGCAACTCCAGGAACTCCGGGCATTCCCGGTGTACCTGGAACACCAGGACAGTCACAACAACCAGGTGGTGGACCAGCTAAACCCCCGAAACCAGGACACCCTGGTACACCAGCTTCACCAGGACAATCCGGACAGCCAGGACAACCAGGCCAACCGGGACAACCCGGACAGCCAGGACAGTCACAACAACCAGGTGGTGGACCAGCTTCACCAGGACAGTCAGGTAAATCATGCACACAGTTTGGATTTTCCGTTTAATAGTGTTGGATATCATACCTTTCAATCGACGGCAGCTGTTGGGTTTTGATGGTGGTTTTATTCGACAGTCCATAACCATCATCTCGCGGAACATGACCGCCGCACACTGTCAGAAAATCGGAATTGTAAATAAATTGGAGCCAGAAGTTTTGTCATTGCTTTCCTTGCTTACAACAAACGGCATAATTATGCCTAATTTCTGTATTTTTTCACTTTTCTTACAAAATTATTTTTAAAACTAGAACACTACTTATTACACCATATTGCAATCAAATTCATAGGTTCCGTGTATTATCAAGAATTAAACCCCGCAAGTTTGTGATTTTCTCACAGTGTGCGCCGTCGCATGCGGCGACAAAATTAGTGGCTAAAATTTTTTTTTAAGTTGCCAAAGGCTACGTACGTATTAAACCGCATTTTTTTGCAGCGCATCTGTCACAATGCGCGCCATGTGACGTGTTCCATATTTTTAGCAAATATGACTCGCGCACCGAGGGTTTGTGTGCAGGGGGCACGGGGACTTTCTCCTAAGCAAAATAAACAGTATCTTTACAATTTCGGCTTCCAATATTACATGACAACGCTAATTAATAGGCACACGGAAGAAGCCAAGCAAATTAAACATGTTTTTACCACTACCAATTTCGGCTTCCAATATTACATGACAACGCTAATTAATAGGCACACGGAAGAAGCCAAGCGAATTAAACATGTTTTTACCACTACAGGAACACCAGGCATACCAGCTCAACCAGGAGTACCAGGCACGCCCGCAACTCCAGGAATACCAGGAACACCAGGCACACCCGCAACTCCAGGAACTCCGGGCATTCCCGGTGTACCTGGAACACCAGGACAGTCACAACAACCAGGTGGTGGACCAGCTAAACCACCGAAACCAGGACACCCTGGTACACCAGCTTCACCAGGACAATCCGGACAGCCAGGACAGCCAGGACAACCAGGCCAACCAGGACAACCCGGACAGCCAGGACAGTCACAACAACCAGGTGGTGGACCAACTTCACCAGGACAGCCAGGTAAATCATTCATTCACTTTTCTTACAAAATTATTTTTAAAACTAGAACAATACTCATTACACCATATTGCAATCAAATTCATGGGTTCCGTGTATCATCAAGAATTAAACCCCGCAAGATTGTGATTTTCTCACAGTGTGCGCCGTCGCATGCGGCGACAAAATTAGTGGCTAAATCATTTTCAGTTGCCAAAGGCTAGGTACGTATTAAACTGCATTTTTTTGCAGCGCATCTGTCACAATGCGCGCCATGTGACGTGTTTCATATTTTTAGCAAACTTGACTCGCGCACCGAGGGTTTGTGTGCAATGGGCACGGGGACTTTCTTCTTAGCAAAATAAACAGTATCTTTACAATTTCGGCTTCCAATATTACATGACAACGCTAATTAATAGGCACACGGAAGAAGCCAAGCGAATTAAATATGTTTTTACCACTACAGGAACACCAGGCATACCAGCTCAACCAGGAGTACAAGGCACGCCCGCAACTCCAGGAATACCAGGAACACCAGGCACACCCGCAACTCCAGGAACTCCGGGCATTCCCGGTGTACCTGGAACACCAGGACAGTCACAACAACCAGGTGGTGGACCAGCTAAACCCCCGAAACCAGGACACCCTGGTACACCAGCTTCACCAGGACAATCCGGACAGCCAGGACAACCAGGCCAACCGGGACAACCCGGACAGCCAGGACAGTCACAACAACCAGGTGGTGGACCAGCTTCACCAGGACAGTCAGGTAAATCATGCACACAGTTTGGATTTTCCGTTTAATAGTGTTGGATATCATACCTTTCAATCGACGGCAGCTGTTGGGTTTTGATGGTGGTTTTATTCGACAGTCCATAACCATCATCTCGCGGAACATGACCGCCGCACACTGTCAGAAAATCGGAATTGTAAATAAATTGGAGCCAGAAGTTTTGTCATTGCTTTCCTTGCTTACAACAAACGGCATAATTATGCCTAATTTCTGTATTTTTTCACTTTTCTTACAAAATTATTTTTAAAACTAGAACACTACTTATTACACCATATTGCAATCAAATTCATAGGTTCCGTGTATTATCAAGAATTAAACCCCGCAAGTTTGTGATTTTCTCACAGTGTGCGCCGTCGCATGCGGCGACAAAATTAGTGGCTAAAATTTTTTTTTAAGTTGCCAAAGGCTACGTACGTATTGAACCGCATTTTTTTGCAGCGCATCTGTCACAATGCGCGCCATGTGACGTGTTCCATATTTTTAGCAAATATGACTCGCGCACAGAGGGTTTGTGTGCAGGGGGCACGGGGACTTTCTCCTAAGCAAAATAAACAGTATCTTTACAATTTCGGCTTCCAATATTACATGACAACGCTAATTAATAGGCACTCGGAAGAAGCCAAGCAAATTAAACATGTTTTTACCACTACCAATTTCGGCTTCCAATATTACATGACAACGCTAATTAATAGGCACACGGAAGAAGCCAAGCGAATTAAACATGTTTTTACCACTACAGGAACACCAGGCATACCAGCTCAACCAGGAGTACCAGGCACGCCCGCAACTCCAGGAATACCAGGAACACCAGGCACACCCGCAACTCCAGGAACTCCGGGCATTCCCGGTGTACCTGGAACACCAGGACAGTCACAACAACCAGGTGGTGGACCAGCTAAACCACCGAAACCAGGACACCCTGGTACACCAGCTTCACCAGGACAATCCGGACAGCCAGGACAGCCAGGACAACCAGGCCAACCGGGACAACCCGGACAGCCAGGACAGTCACAACAACCAGGTGGTGGACCAGCTTCACCAGGACAGTCAGGTAAATCATGCACACAGTTTGGATTTTCCGTTTAATAGTGTTGGATATCATACCTTTCAATCGACGGCAGCTGTTGGGTTTTGATGGTGGTTTTATTCGACAGTCCATAACCATCATCTCGCGGAACATGACCGCCGCACACTGTCAGAAAATCGGAATTGTAAATAAATTGGAGCCAGAAGTTTTGTCATTGCTTTCCTTGCTTACAACAAACGGCATAATTATGCCTAATTTCTGTATTTTTTCACTTTTCTTACAAAATTATTTTTAAAACTAGAACACTACTTATTACACCATATTGCAATCAAATTCATAGGTTCCGTGTATTATCAAGAATTAAACCCCGCAAGTTTGTGATTTTCTCACAGTGTGCGCCGTCGCATGCGGCGACAAAATTAGTGGCTAAATTTTTTTTTTAAGTTGCCAAAGGCTACGTACGTATTGAACCGCATTTTTTTGCAGCGCATCTGTCACAATGCGCGCCATGTGACGTGTTCCATATTTTTAGCAAATATGACTCGCGCACAGAGGGTTTGTGTGCAGGGGGCACGGGGACTTTCTCCTAAGCAAAATAAACAGTATCTTTACAATTTCGGCTTCCAATATTACATGACAACGCTAATTAATAGGCACTCGGAAGAAGCCAAGCAAATTAAACATGTTTTTACCACTACCAATTTCGGCTTCCAATATTACATGACAACGCTAATTAATAGGCACACGGAAGAAGCCAAGCGAATTAAACATGTTTTTACCACTACAGGAACACCAGGCATACCAGCTCAACCAGGAGTACCAGGCACGCCCGCAACTCCAGGAATACCAGGAACACCAGGCACACCCGCAACTCCAGGAACTCCGGGCATTCCCGGTGTACCTGGAACACCAGGACAGTCACAACAACCAGGTGGTGGACCAGCTAAACCACCGAAACCAGGACACCCTGGTACACCAGCTTCACCAGGACAATCCGGACAGCCAGGACAGCCAGGACAACCAGGCCAACCAGGACAACCCGGACAGCCAGGACAGTCACAACAACCAGGTGGTGGACCAGCTTCACCAGGACAGCCAGGTAAATCATGCCCACAGTTGGATTTTCAGTTTAACAGTGTTCTACTACTCCTATTTCCGGGCAACTTCTATTGTGTCTTTCAGGCTGTGATACAAATGTGTCATTGTCTTCGTCATCGGACAAAAAGTTTTCCGATAGGGTTTCAAAAGAATTTTCAACAGCTACATTATAAACGTTCGTATTATCACTCTCATATGTTTTATCAGGGGTTGAATTAATTAAACCTGAGGATAACAAGTTAGAGTTAGTAGATAATGATTTAATCTGTTGTTCTTGTTCACTTTTTGGCTTCTTGTGACTTTGATCTTTTGGAGTAATTTTTCTACTTTTCTTTATACAATTTATACACTTCCATTGTTTCTTTTTTGCGTCAGGCATTAATTGATATAATTTTTCCGACATCCCCGCACAATCGAATTCATACCATTTTCGGCATAAACAGCACATAAGCGTGCCTTTTTGGTCAACTTGTACTTTACATTTATTGCAGATAATTAAAGCTGATTTTCGGGTCCTTTTCGATCTTTGAGTCATATTTGATGCCATTTTGTAATTTAATGCCAAGATAATATCAATAAAATGTCAGATAAATAAAAAAAGTCAAATATAAAATAAAAATAAAGGAATGTTATTTTTATTCAGTATATCGGCCACAAAACATTGTGCCGCCGCCGTTTTGAACTCGTGACTCGTAGTAACGTACCGGCGACGCTGCGTTAACCGCTCGGCCAAGACGACGTTCACCAGAACGGTGAAATTGCGTATTATATGTTAAGCTTCAGCAAGTAGTGTCATCAAGTCAAGGTCGTTCATAAGTACGGTCATTCACCCCGAGAAACTGCACTTGTCGTTTGCACTACACATTTTAAACCAAATTCAAAATTCGTTTGCTGTCCGTTATGTTTATTTTACGATTACGCGGTAATTATGTCACTTTAGTTGTTTAAATTTGTGATGCACATAAGTGTCCTTTAAGCACTACACATGGTCATTAGTTTTGTTATGAAATATTCACTTTTTGAGCACTTTTGAGAATTTTAACTACGGAGCAAATAATTACGTGACTACTCTGCTCAGCGCCATCTACGTCCTGCATACGACTTTTTCACTTTTCTTACAAAATTATTTTTATAACTAGAACAATTCTCATAACACCATATTGCAATCAAATTCATGGGTTCCGTGTATCATCAAGAATTAAACCCCGCAAGATTGTGATTTTCTCACAGTGTGCGCCGTCGCATGAGGCGACGAAATAAGTGGCTAAAAATAACTTTAAGTTGCCAAAGGTTACGTACGTATTAAACCGCATTTTTTGCAGCGCATCTGTCACAATGCGCGCCATGTGACGTGTTCCATATTTTTAGCAAATATGACTCGCGCACCGAGGGTTTGTGTGCAAAGGGCACGGGGACTTTCTCCTAAGCAAAATAAACAGTATCTTTACAATTTCGGCTTCCAATATTACATGACAACGCTAATTAATAGGCACACGGAAGAAGCCAAGCGAATTAAATATGTTTTTACCACTACAGGAACACCAGGCATACCAGCTCAACCAGGAGTACCAGGCACGCCCGCAACTCCAGGAATACCAGGAACACCAGGCACACCCGCAACCCCAGGAACTCCAGGCATTCCCGGTGTACCTGGAACACCAGGACAGTCACAACAACCAGGTGGTGGACCAGCTAAACCACCGAAACCAGGACACCCTGGTACACCAGCTTCACCAGGACAATCCGGACAGCCAGGACAGCCAGGACAACCAGGCCAACCGGGACAACCCGGACAGCCAGGACAGTCACAACAACCAGGTGGTGGACCAGCTTCACCAGGACAGCCAGGTAAATCATGCCCACAGTTTGGATTTTCAGTTTAACAGTGTTCGATGTCATACCTTTCAATCGACGGCAGCTGTTGGGTTTTGATGGTGTTTTATTCGACAGTCCATAACCATCATCTCGCGGAACATGACCACCGCTCACTGTCAGAAGTTTTGTCATTGCTTTCCTTGCTTACAACAAACGGCATAATTATGCCTAATTTCTGTATTTTTTCACTTTTCTTACAAAATTATTTTTATAACTACAACAATTCTCATTACACCAAATTGCAATCAAATTCATAGGTTCCGTGTATCATCAAGAATTAAACCCCGCAAGATTGTGATTTTCTCACAGTGTGCGCCGTCGCATGCGGCGACAAAATTAGTAGCTAAAAATAACTTTAAGTTGCCAAAGGCTACGTACGTAATAAACCGCATTTTTTGCAGCGCATCTGTCACAATGCGCGCCATGTGAAGTGTTCCATATTTTTAGCAAATATGACTCGCGCACCGAGGGTTCGTGTGCAAAGGGCACGGGGACTTTCTCCTAAGCAAAATAAACAGTATCTTTACAATTTCGGCTTCCAATATTACATGACAACGCTAATTAATAAGCACACGGAAGAAGCCAAGCGAATTAAATATGTTTTTACCACTACAGGAACACCAGGCATACCAGCTCAACCAGGAGTACCAGGCACGCCCGCTACTCCAGGAATACCAGGAACACCAGGCACACCCGCAACCCCAGGAACTCCAGGCATTCCCGGTGTACCTGGAACACCAGGACAGTCACAACAACCAGGTGGTGGACCAGCTAAACCACCGAAACCAGGACACCCTGGTACACCAGCTTCACCAGGACAATCCGGACAGCCAGGACAGCCAGGACAACCAGGCCAACCGGGACAACCCGGACAGCCAGGACAGTCACAACAACCAGGTGGTGGACCAGCTTCACCAGGACAGCCAGGTAAATCATGCCCACAGTTTGGATTTTCAGTTTAACAGTGTTCGATGTCATACCTTTCAATCGACGGCAGCTGTTGGATTTTGATGGTGGTTTTGATTCGACAGTCCATAACCATCATCTCGCGGAACATGACCGCCTCTCACTGTCAGAAGTTTTGTCATTGCTTTCCTTGCTTACAACAAACGGCATAATTATGCCTAATTTCTGTATTTTATCACTTTTCTTACAAAATTATTTTTAAAACTAGAACAATACTCATTACACCATATTGCAATCAAATTCATGGGTTCCGTGTATCATCAAGAATTAAACCCCGCAAGATTGTGATTTTCTCACAGTGTGCGCCGTCGCATGAGGCGACGAAATAAGTGGCTAAAAATAACTTTAAGTTGCCAAAGGTTACGTACGTATTAAACCGCATTTTTTGCAGCGCATCTGTCACAATGCGCGCCATGTGACGTGTTCCATATTTTTAGCAAATATGACTCGCGCACCGAGGGTTTGTGTGCAAAGGGCACGAGGACTTTCTCCTAAGCAAAATAAACAGTATCTTTACAATTTCGGCTTCGAATATTACATGACAATTAATAAACACACGGAAGAAGCCAAGCGAATTAAATATGTTTTTACCACTACAGGAACACCAGGCATACCAGCTCAACCAGGAGTACCAGGCACGCCCGCAACTCCAGGAATACCAGGAACACCAGGCACACCCGCAACCCCAGGAACTCCGGGCATTCCCGGTGTACCTGGAACACCAGGACAGTCACAACAACCAGGTGGTGGACCAGCTAAGCCACCGAAACCAGGACACCCTGGTACACCAGCTTCACCAGGACAATCCGGACAGCCAGGACAACCAGGCCAACCGGGACAACCCGGACAGCCAGGACAGTCACAACAACCAGGTGGTGGACCAGCTTCACCAGGTCAGCCAGGTAAATCATGCCCACAGTTTGGATTTTCAGTTTAACAGTGTTCGATGTCATACCTTTCAATCGACGGCAGCTGTTGGGTTTTGATGGTGGTTTTATTCTACAGTCCATAACCATCATCTCGCGGAACATGACCGCCGCTCACTGTCAGAAGTTTTGTCATTGCTTTCCTTGCTTACAACAAACGGCATACTTTTACCTAATTTCTGTATTTTTTCACTTTTCTTACAAAATTATTTTTATAACTAGAACAATTCTCATTACACCATATTGCAATCAAATTCATGGGTTCCGTGTATCATCAAGAATTAAACCCCGCAAGATTGTGATTTTCTCAGAGTGTGCGCCGTCGCATGCGGCGACAAAATTAGTGGCTAAAAATAACTTTAAGTTGCCAAAGGCTATGTACGTATTAAACCGCATTTTTTGCAGCGCATCTGTCACAATGCGCGCCATGTGACGTGTTCCATATTTTTAGCAAATATGACTCGCGCACCGAGGGTTTGTGTGCAAAGGGCACGGGGACTTTCTTCTAAGCAAAATAAACAGTATCTTTACAATTTCGGCTTCCAATATTACATGACAACGCTAATTAATAGGCACACGGAAGAAGCCAAGCGAATTAAATATGTTTTTACCACTACAGGAACACCAGGCATACCAGCTCAACCAGGAGTACCAGGCACGCCCGCAACTCCAGGAATACCAGGAACACCAGGCACACCCGCAACCCCAGGAACTCCAGGCATTCCCGGTGTACCTGGAACACCAGGACAGTCACAACAACCAGGTGGTGGACCAGCTAAACCACCGAAACCAGGACACCCTGGTACACCAGCTTCACCAGGACAATCCGGACAGCCAGGACAGCCAGGACAACCAGGCCAACCGGGACAACCCGGACAGCCAGGACAGTCACAACAACCAGGTGGTGGACCAGCTTCACCAGGACAGCCAGGTAAATCATGCCCACAGTTTGGATTTTCAGTTTAACAGTGTTCGATGTCATACCTTTCAATCGACGGCAGCTGTTGGGTTTTGATGGTGTTTTATTCGACAGTCCATAACCATCATCTCGCGGAACATGACCACCGCTCACTGTCAGAAGTTTTGTCATTGCTTTCCTTGCTTACAACAAACGGCATAATTATGCCTAATTTCTGTATTTTTTCACTTTTCTTACAAAATTATTTTTATAACTACAACAATTCTCATTACACCAAATTGCAATCAAATTCATAGGTTCCGTGTATCATCAAGAATTAAACCCCGCAAGATTGTGATTTTCTCACAGTGTGCGCCGTCGCATGCGGCGACAAAATTAGTAGCTAAAAATAACTTTAAGTTGCCAAAGGCTACGCACGTATTAAAACCGCATTTTTTTGCAGCGCATCTGTCACAATGCGCGCCATGTGACGTGTTCCACATTTTTAGCAAATATGACTCGCGCACCGAGGGTTTGTGTGCAAAGGGCACGGGGACTTTCTCCTAAGCAAAATAAACAGTATCTTTACAATTTCGGCTTCCAATATTACATGACAATTAATAAACACACGGAAGAAGCCAAGCGAATTAAATATGTTTTTACCACTACAGGAACACCAGGCATACCAGCTCAACCAGGAGTACCAGGCACGCCCGCTACTCCAGGAATACCAGGAACACCAGGCACACCCGCAACCCCAGGAACTCCAGGCATTCCCGGTGTACCTGGAACACCAGGACAGTCACAACAACCAGGTGGTGGACCAGCTAAACCACCGAAACCAGGACACCCTGGTACACCAGCTTCACCAGGACAATCCGGACAGCCAGGACAGCCAGGACAACCAGGCCAACCGGGACAACCCGGACAGCCAGGACAGTCACAACAACCAGGTGGTGGACCAGCTTCACCAGGACAGCCAGGTAAATCATGCCCACAGTTTGGATTTTCAGTTTAACAGTGTTCGATGTCATACCTTTCAATCGACGGCAGCTGTTGGGTTTTGATGGTGTTTTATTCGACAGTCCATAACCATCATCTCGCGGAACATGACCGCCGCTCACTGTCAGAAGTTTTGTCATTGCTTTCCTTGCTTACAACAAACGGCATAATTATGCCTAATTTCTGTATTTATTCACTTTTCTTACAAAATTATTTTTTTAACTACAACAATTCTCATTACACCATATTGCAATCAAATTCATGGGTTCCGTGTATCATCAAGAATTAAACCCCGCAAGATTGTGATTTTCTCAGTGTGCGCCGTCGCATGCGGCGACAAAATTAGTGGCTAAAAATAATTTTAAGTTGCCAAAGGCCACGTACGTATTAAAACCGCATTTTTTTGCAGCGCATCTGTCACAATGCGCGCCATGTGACGTGTTCCATATTTTTAGCAAATATGACTCGCGCACCGAGGGTTTGTGTGCAAAGGGAACGGGGACTTTATCCTAAGCAAAATAAACAGTATCATTACAATTTCGGCTTCCAATATTACATGACAACGCTAAGTAATAGGCACACGGAAGAAGCCAAGCGAATTAAATATGTTTTTACCACTACAGGAACACCAGGCATACCAGCTCAACCAGGAGTACCAGGCACGCCCGCAACTCCAGGAATACCAGGTACACCAGGCACACCCGCATCTCCAGGAACTCCGGGCATTCCCGGTGTACCTGGAACACCAGGACAGTCACAACAACCAGGTGGTGGGCCAGCTAAGCCACCGAAACCAGGACACCCTGGTACACCAGCTTCACCAGGACAATCCGGACAGCCAGGACAGCCAGGGCAACCAGGCCAACCGGGACAACCCGGACAGCCAGGACAGTCACAACAACCAGGTGGTGGACCAGCTTCACCAGGTCAGCCAGGTAAATCATGCCCACAGTTTGGATTTTCAGTTTAACAGTGTTCGATGTCATACCTTTCAATCGACGGCAGCTGTTGGGTTTTGATGGTGTTTTATTCGACAGTCCATAACCATCATCTCGCGGAACATGACCGCCGCTCACTGTCAGAAGTTTTGTCATTGCTTTCCTTGCTTACAACAAACGGCATACTTATGCCTAATTTCTGTATTTTTTCACTTTTCTTACAAAATTATTTTTATAACTAGAACAATTCTCATTACACCATATTGCAATCAAATTCATGGGTTCCGTGTATCATCAAGAATTAAACCCCGCAAGATTGTGATTTTCTCACAGTGTGCGCCGTCGCATGCGGCGACAAAATTAGTAGCTAAAAATAACTTTAAGTTGCCAAAGGCTACGTACGTAATAAACCGCATTTTTTGCAGCGCATCTGTCACAATGCGCGCCATGTGAAGTGTTCCATATTTTTAGCAAATATGACTCGCGCACCGAGGGTTTGTGTGCAAAGGGCACGGGGACTTTCTCCTAAGCAAAATAAACAGTATCTTTACAATTTCGGCTTCCAATATTACATGACAACGCTAATTAATAGGCACACGGAAGAAGCCAAGCGAATTAAATATGTTTTTACCACTACAGGAACACCAGGCATACCAGCTCAACCAGGAGTACCAGGCACGCCCGCAACTCCAGGAATACCAGGAACACCAGGCACACCCGCAACCCCAGGAACTCCGGGCATTCCCGGTGTACCTGGAACACCAGGACAGTCACAACAACCAGGTGGTGGACCAGCTAAGCCACCGAAACCAGGACACCCTGGTACACCAGCTTCACCAGGACAATCCGGACAGCCAGGACAACCAGGCCAACCGGGACAACCCGGACAGCCAGGACAGTCACAACAACCAGGTGGTGGACCAGCTTCACCAGGTCAGCCAGGTAAATCATGCCCACAGTTTGGATTTTCAGTTTAACAGTGTTCGATGTCATACCTTTCAATCGACGGCAGCTGTTGGGTTTTGATGGTGGTTTTATTCTACAGTCCATAACCATCATCTCGCGGAACATGACCGCCGCTCACTGTCAGAAGTTTTGTCATTGCTTTCCTTGCTTACAACAAACGGCATACTTTTACCTAATTTCTGTATTTTTTCACTTTTCTTACAAAATTATTTTTATAACTAGAACAATTCTCATTACACCATATTGCAATCAAATTCATGGGTTCCGTGTATCATCAAGAATTAAACCCCGCAAGATTGTGATTTTCTCAGAGTGTGCGCCGTCGCATGCGGCGACAAAATTAGTGGCTAAAAATAACTTTAAGTTGCCAAAGGCTATGTACGTATTAAACCGCATTTTTTGCAGCGCATCTGTCACAATGCGCGCCATGTGACGTGTTCCATATTTTTAGCAAATATGACTCGCGCACCGAGGGTTTGTGTGCAAAGGGCACGGGGACTTTCTTCTAAGCAAAATAAACAGTATCTTTACAATTTCGGCTTCCAATATTACATGACAACGCTAATTAATAAGCACACAGAAGAAGCCAAGCGAATTAAATATGTTTTTACCACTACAGGAACACCAGGCATACCAGCTCAACCAGGAGTACCAGGCACGCCCGCAACTCCAGGAATACCAGGAACACCAGGCACACCCGCAACTCCAGGAACTCCGGGCATTCCCGGTGTACCTGGAACACCAGGACAGTCACAACAACCAGGTGGTGGACCAGCTAAACCACCGAAACCAGGACACCCTGGTACACCAGCTTCACCAGGACAATCCGGACAGCCAGGACAGCCAGGACAACCAGGCCAACCAGGACAACCCGGACAGCCAGGACAGTCACAACAACCAGGTGGTGGACCAGCTTCACCAGGACAGCCAGGTAAATCATACCTACAGTTTGGATTTTCAGTTTAACAGTGTTCGATGTCATACCTTTCAATCGACGGCAGCTGTTGGGTTTTGATGGTGTTTTATTCGACAGTCCATAACCATCATCTCGCGGAACATGACCGCCGCTCCCTGTCAGAAATTTTGTCATTGCTTTCCTTGCTTACAACAAACGGCATAATTATGCCTAATTTCTGTATTTTTTCACTTTTCTTACAAAATTATTTTTATAACTAGAACAATTCTCATTACACCATATTGCAATCAAATTCATGGGTTCCGTGTATCATCAAGAATTAAACCCCGCAAGATTGTGATTTTCTCACAGTGTGCGCCGTCGCATGAGGCGACAAAATAAGTGGCTAAAAATAACTTTAAGTTGCCAAAGGCTACGTACGTATTAAACCGCATTTTTTGCAGCGCATCTGTCACAATGCGCGCCATGTGACGTGTTCCATATTTTTAGCAAATATTACTCGCGCACCGAGGGTTTGTGTGCAAAGGGCACGGGGACTTTCTCCTAAGCAAAATAAACAGTATCTTTACAATTTCGGCTTCCAATATTACATGACAACGCTAATTAATAAGCACACAGAAGAAGCCAAGCGAATTAAATATGTTTTTACCACTACAGGAACACCAGGCATACCAGCTCAACCAGGAGTACCAGGCACGCCCGCTACTCCAGGAATACCAGGAACACCAGGCACACCCGCAACCCCAGGAACTCCGGGCATTCCCGGTGTACCTGGAACACCAGGACAGTCACAACAACCAGGTGGTGGACCAGCTAAACCACCGAAACCAGGACACCCTGGTACACCAGCTTCACCAGGACAATCCGGACAGCCAGGACAGCCAGGACAACCAGGCCAACCGGGACAACCCGGACAGCCAGGACAGTCACAACAACCAGGTGGTGGACCAGCTTCACCAGGACAGCCAGGTAAATCATGCCCACAGTTTGGATTTTCAGTTTAACAGTGTTCGATGTCATACCTTTCAATCGACGGCAGCTGTTGGGTTTTGATGGTGGTTTTATTCGACAGTCCATAACCATCATCTCGCGGAACATGACCGCCGCTCACTGTCAGAAGTTTTGTCATTGCTTTCCTTGCTTACAACAAACGGCATACTTATGCCTAATTTCTGTATTTTTTCACTTTTCTTACAAAATTATTTTTATAACTAGAACAATACTCATTACACCATATTGCAATCAAATTCATGGGTTCCGTGTATCATCAAGAATTAAACCCCGCAAGATTGTGATTTTCTCACAGTGTGCGCCGTCGCATGAGGCGACGAAATAAGTGGCTAAAAATAACTTTAAGTTGCCAAAGGCTACGTACGTATTAAACCGCATTTTTTGCAGCGCATCTGTCACAATGCGCGCCATGTGACGTGTTCCATATTTTTAGCAAATATGACTCGCGCACCGAGGGTTCGTGTGCAAAGGGCACGGGGACTTTCTCCTAAGCAAAATAAACAGTATCTTTACAATTTCGGCTTCCAATATTACATGACAACGCTAATTAATAAGCACACGGAAGAAGCCAAGCGAATTAAATATGTTTTTACCACTACAGGAACACCAGGCATACCAGCTCAACCAGGAGTACCAGGCACGCCCGCTACTCCAGGAATACCAGGAACACCAGGCACACCCGCAACCCCAGGAACTCCGGGCATTCCCGGTGTACCTGGAACACCAGGACAGTCACAACAACCAGGTGGTGGACCAGCTAAACCACCGAAACCAGGACACCCTGGTACACCAGCTTCACCAGGACAATCCGGACAGCCAGGACAGCCAGGACAACCAGGCCAACCGGGACAACCCGGACAGCCAGGACAGTCACAACAACCAGGTGGTGGACCAGCTTCACCAGGACAGCCAGGTAAATCATGCCCACAGTTTGGATTTTCAGTTTAACAGTGTTCGATGTCATACCTTTCAATCGACGGCAGCTGTTGGATTTTGATGGTGGTTTTGATTCGACAGTCCATAACCATCATCTCGCGGAACATGACCGCCTCTCACTGTCAGAAGTTTTGTCATTGCTTTCCTTGCTTACAACAAACGGCATAATTATGCCTAATTTCTGTATTTTATCACTTTTCTTACAAAATTATTTTTAAAACTAGAACAATACTCATTACACCATATTGCAATCAAATTCATGGGTTCCGTGTATCATCAAGAATTAAACCCCGCAAGATTGTGATTTTCTCACAGTGTGCGCCGTCGCATGAGGCGACGAAATAAGTGGCTAAAAATAACTTTAAGTTGCCAAAGGTTACGTACGTATTAAACCGCATTTTTTGCAGCGCATCTGTCACAATGCGCGCCATGTGACGTGTTCCATATTTTTAGCAAATATGACTCGCGCACCGAGGGTTTGTGTGCAAAGGGCACGAGGACTTTCTCCTAAGCAAAATAAACAGTATCTTTACAATTTCGGCTTCGAATATTACATGACAATTAATAAACACACGGAAGAAGCCAAGCGAATTAAATATGTTTTTACCACTACAGGAACACCAGGCATACCAGCTCAACCAGGAGTACCAGGCACGCCCGCAACTCCAGGAATACCAGGAACACCAGGCACACCCGCAACCCCAGGAACTCCGGGCATTCCCGGTGTACCTGGAACACCAGGACAGTCACAACAACCAGGTGGTGGACCAGCTAAGCCACCGAAACCAGGACACCCTGGTACACCAGCTTCACCAGGACAATCCGGACAGCCAGGACAGCCAGGACAACCAGGCCAACCGGGACAACCCGGACAGCCAGGACAGTCACAACAACCAGGTGGTGGACCAGCTTCACCAGGTCAGCCAGGTAAATCATGCCCACAGTTTGGATTTTCAGTTTAACAGTGTTCGATGTCATACCTTTCAATCGACGGCAGCTGTTGGGTTTTGATGGTGGTTTTATTCTACAGTCCATAACCATCATCTCGCGGAACATGACCGCCGCTCACTGTCAGAAGTTTTGTCATTGCTTTCCTTGCTTACAACAAACGGCATACTTTTACCTAATTTCTGTATTTTTTCACTTTTCTTACAAAATTATTTTTATAACTAGAACAATTCTCATTACACCATATTGCAATCAAATTCATGGGTTCCGTGTATCATCAAGAATTAAACCCCGCAAGATTGTGATTTTCTCAGAGTGTGCGCCGTCGCATGCGGCGACAAAATTAGTGGCTAAAAATAACTTTAAGTTGCCAAAGGCTATGTACGTATTAAACCGCATTTTTTGCAGCGCATCTGTCACAATGCGCGCCATGTGACGTGTTCCATATTTTTAGCAAATATGACTCGCGCACCGAGGGTTTGTGTGCAAAGGGCACGGGGACTTTCTTCTAAGCAAAATAAACAGTATCTTTACAATTTCGGCTTCCAATATTACATGACAACGCTAATTAATAAGCACACAGAAGAAGCCAAGCGAATTAAATATGTTTTTACCACTACAGGAACACCAGGCATACCAGCTCAACCAGGAGTACCAGGCACGCCCGCAACTCCAGGAATACCAGGAACACCAGGCACACCCGCAACTCCAGGAACTCCGGGCATTCCCGGTGTACCTGGAACACCAGGACAGTCACAACAACCAGGTGGTGGACCAGCTAAACCACCGAAACCAGGACACCCTGGTACACCAGCTTCACCAGGACAATCCGGACAGCCAGGACAGCCAGGACAACCAGGCCAACCAGGACAACCCGGACAGCCAGGACAGTCACAACAACCAGGTGGTGGACCAGCTTCACCAGGACAGCCAGGTAAATCATACCTACAGTTTGGATTTTCAGTTTAACAGTGTTCGATGTCATACCTTTCAATCGACGGCAGCTGTTGGGTTTTGATGGTGTTTTATTCGACAGTCCATAACCATCATCTCGCGGAACATGACCGCCGCTCCCTGTCAGAAATTTTGTCATTGCTTTCCTTGCTTACAACAAACGGCATAATTATGCCTAATTTCTGTATTTTTTCACTTTTCTTACAAAATTATTTTTATAACTAGAACAATTCTCATTACACCATATTGCAATCAAATTCATGGGTTCCGTGTATCATCAAGAATTAAACCCCGCAAGATTGTGATTTTCTCACAGTGTGCGCCGTCGCATGAGGCGACAAAATTAGTGGCTAAAAATAACTTTAAGTTGCCAAAGGCTACGTACGTATTAAACCGCATTTTTTGCAGCGCATCTGTCACAATGCGCGCCATGTGACGTGTTCCATATTTTTAGCAAATATGACTCGCGCACCGAGGGTTTGTGTGCAAAGGGCACGGGGACTTTCTCCTAAGCACAATAAACAGTATCTTTACAATTTCGGCTTCCAATATTACATGACAACGCTAATTAATAAGCACACAGAAGAAGCCAAGCGAATTAAATATGTTTTTACCACTACAGGAACACCAGGCATACCAGCTCAACCAGGAGTACCAGGCACGCCCGCTACTCCAGGAATACCAGGAACACCAGGCACACCCGCAACCCCAGGAACTCCGGGCATTCCCGGTGTACCTGGAACACCAGGACAGTCACAACAACCAGGTGGTGGACCAGCTAAACCACCGAAACCAGGACACCCTGGTACACCAGCTTCACCAGGACAATCCGGACAGCCAGGACAGCCAGGACAACCAGGCCAACCGGGACAACCCGGACAGCCAGGACAGTCACAACAACCAGGTGGTGGACCAGCTTCACCAGGACAGCCAGGTAAATCATGCCCACAGTTTGGATTTTCAGTTTAACAGTGTTCGATGTCATACCTTTCAATCGACGGCAGCTGTTGGGTTTTGATGGTGGTTTTATTCGACAGTCCATAACCATCATCTCGCGGAACATGACCGCCGCTCACTGTCAGAAGTTTTGTCATTGCTTTCCTTGCTTACAACAAACGGCATACTTATGCCTAATTTCTGTATTTTTTCACTTTTCTTACAAAATTATTTTTATAACTAGAACAATACTCATTACACCATATTGCAATCAAATTCATGGGTTCCGTGTATCATCAAGAATTAAACCCCGCAAGATTGTGATTTTCTCACAGTGTGCGCCGTCGCATGAGGCGACGAAATAAGTGGCTAAAAATAACTTTAAGTTGCCAAAGGCTACGTACGTATTAAACCGCATTTTTTGCAGCGCATCTGTCACAATGCGCGCCATGTGACGTGTTCCATATTTTTAGCAAATATGACTCGCGCACCGAGGGTTCGTGTGCAAAGGGCACGGGGACTTTCTCCTAAGCAAAATAAACAGTATCTTTACAATTTCGGCTTCCAATATTACATGACAACGCTAATTAATAAGCACACGGAAGAAGCCAAGCGAATTAAATATGTTTTTACCACTACAGGAACACCAGGCATACCAGCTCAACCAGGAGTACCAGGCACGCCCGCTACTCCAGGAATACCAGGAACACCAGGCACACCCGCAACCCCAGGAACTCCGGGCATTCCCGGTGTACCTGGAACACCAGGACAGTCACAACAACCAGGTGGTGGACCAGCTAAACCACCGAAACCAGGACACCCTGGTACACCAGCTTCACCAGGACAATCCGGACAGCCAGGACAGCCAGGACAACCAGGCCAACCGGGACAACCCGGACAGCCAGGACAGTCACAACAACCAGGTGGTGGACCAGCTTCACCAGGACAGCCAGGTAAATCATGCCCACAGTTTGGATTTTCAGTTTAACAGTGTTCGATGTCATACCTTTCAATCGATGGCAGCTGTTGGATTTTGATGGTGGTTTTGATTCGACAGTCCATAACCATCATCTCGCGGAACATGACCGCCTCTCACTGTCAGAAGTTTTGTCATTGCTTTCCTTGCTTACAACAAACGGCATAATTATGCCTAATTTCTGTATTTTATCACTTTTCTTACAAAATTATTTTTAAAACTAGAACAATACTCATTACACCATATTGCAATCAAATTCATGGGTTCCGTGTATCATCAAGAATTAAACCCCGCAAGATTGTGATTTTCTCACAGTGTGCGCCGTCGCATGAGGCGACGAAATAAGTGGCTAAAAATAACTTTAAGTTGCCAAAGGCTACGTACGTATTAAACCGCATTTTTTGCAGCGCATCTGTCACAATGCGCGCCATGTGACGTGTTCCATATTTTTAGCAAATATGACTCGCGCACCGAGGGTTTGTGTGCAAAGGGCACGAGGACTTTCTCCTAAGCAAAATAAACAGCATCTTTACAATTTCGGCTTCGAATATTACATGACAATTAATAAACACACGGAAGAAGCCAAGCGAATTAAATATGTTTTTACCACTACAGGAACACCAGGCATACCAGCTCAACCAGGAGTACCAGGCACGCCCGCAACTCCAGGAATACCAGGAACACCAGGCACACCCGCAACCCCAGGAACTCCGGGCATTCCCGGTGTACCTGGAACACCAGGACAGTCACAACAACCAGGTGGTGGACCAGCTAAGCCACCGAAACCAGGACACCCTGGTACACCAGCTTCACCAGGACAATCCGGACAGCCAGGACAGCCAGGACAACCAGGCCAACCGGGACAACCCGGACAGCCAGGACAGTCACAACAACCAGGTGGTGGACCAGCTTCACCAGGACAGCCAGGTAAATCATGCCCACAGTTTGGATTTTCAGTTTAACAGTGTTCGATGTCATACCTTTCAATCGACGGCAGCTGTTGGGTTTTGATGGTGGTTTTATTCGTCAGTCTATAACCATCATCTCGCGGAACATGACCGCCGCTCACTGACAGAAGTTTTGTCATTGCTTTCCTTGCTTACAACAAACGACAGCAACTGCAGCTAGAAAGCTTGGAGTTCTCTCAAAGGTCAGGCGGTATTTCACGCCGGTGCAGCTTCTGCAACTCTATCAAGCTCAGGTCCGATGTTGCATGGAGTACTGCTGCCACCTTTGGGATGGATCTGCCAAATATCAGCTGGCTGCTTTAGAATCGATAGAGAAGAGAGCAATTAGAATTATTGGAGATGCTGAACTCTGTGAACGCAAGCTGCAAAGCCTTGATCACAGGCGTAGAGTGGCGTGTCTTTCAGTTTTCTACAGGCTGCATTTTGGGGAGTGTGCGAAGGAATTGCACGAATTAATTCCACCAGCCCCTTTTCACTACCGGGACACAAGACGCAGTCGAGGTCTCCACCCTTATGTCGTAGACATGCCTACATTACGTACAAAACGTTTTGCATCTACGTTCCTTTTGCGTGCGACTAGGGAGTGGAATTTGCTGCCGCCTAAAATATTTCCGGAACGTTATGATTTGGATGCTTTCAAGAAAAGAGTGAATAGGCTGTTAATAGCCAGACATGATCCATCTTAGGTCGCATCGTCGCTTACCATCAGGGCAGATCGCGGCCAAATGTCTGGTTATTCATATTAAAAAAAAAACATAATTATGCCTAATTTCTGTATTTTTTCACTTTTCAATCAAATTTATTTGTAAAACTAGAACAATACTTATTACACCATATTGCAATCAAATTTATGGGTTCCGTGTACCATCAAGAATTAAACCCCGCAAGATTGTGATTTTCTCACAGTGTGCGCCGTCGCATGCGGCGACAAAATTAGTTGCTTAAAATAATTTTAAGTTGCCAAAGGCGACGTAAGTACGTATTAAACCGCATTTTTTTGCAGCGCATCTGTCACAATGCGCGCCATTTGACGTGTTCCATATTTTTAGCAAATATGACTCGCGCACCGAGGGTCTGTGTGCAAAGGGCACGGGGACTTTCTCCTAAGCAAAATAAACAGCATCTTTACAATTTCGGCTTCCAATATTACATTACAACGCGAATTAATAGGCACACGGAAAACGCCAAGCGAATTAAATATGTTTTTACCACTACAGGAACACCAGGCATACCAGCTCAACCAGGAGTACCAGGCACGCCCGCAACTCCAGGAATACCAGGAACACCAGGCACACCCGCAACTCCAGGAACTCCGGGCATTCCCGGTGTACCTGGAACACCAGGACAGTCACAACAACCAGGTGGTGGACCAGCTAAACCACCGAAACCAGGACACCCTGGTACACCAGCTTCACCAGGACAATCCGGACAGCCAGGACAGCCAGGACAACCAGGCCAACCAGGACAACCCGGACAGCCAGGACAGTCACAACAACCAGGTGGTGGACCAGCTTCACCAGGTCAGCCAGGTAAATCATACCTACAGTTTGGATTTTCAGTTTAACATTGTTCGATGTCATACCTTTCAATCGACGGCAGCTGTTGGGTTTTGATGGTGGTTTTATTCGACAGTCCATAACCATCATCTCGCGTAACATGACCGCTGCTCACTGTCAGAAGTTTTGTCATTGCTTTCCTTGCTTACAACAAACGGCATAATTATGCCTAATTTCTGTATTTTTTCACTTTTCTTACAAAATTATTTTTATAACTAGAACAATAATTCTCATTACACCATATTGCAATCAAATTCATGGGTTCCGTGTACCATCAAGAATTAAACCCCGCAAGATTGTGATTTTCTCACAGTGTGCGCCGTCGCATGAGGCGACGAAATAAGTGGCTAAAAATAACTTTAAGTTGCCAAAGGCTACGTACGTATTAAACCGCATTTTTTGCAGCGCATCTGTCACAATGCGCGCCATGTGACGTGTTCCATATTTTTAGAAAATATGACTCGCGCACCGAGGGTTTGTGTGCAAAGGGCACGGGGACTTTCTCCTAAGCAAAATAAACAGTATCTTTACAATTTTGGCTTCCAATATTACATGACAACGCTAAGTAATAGGCACACGGAAGAAGCCAAGCGAATTAAATATGCTTTTACCACTACAGGAACACCAGGCATACCAGCTCAACCAGGAGTACCAGGCACGCCCGCAACTCCAGGAATACCAGGAACACCAGGCACACCCGCAACCCCAGGAACTCCGGGCATTCCCGGTGTACCTGGAACACCAGGACAGTCACAACAACCAGGTGGTGGACCAGCTAAACCACCGAAACCAGGACACCCTGGTACACCAGCTTCACCAGGACAATCCGGACAGCCAGGACAGCCAGGACAACCAGGCCAACCGGGACAACCCGGACAGCCAGGACAGTCACAACAACCAGGTGGTGGACCAGCTTCACCAGGTCAGCAAGGGAAAACATGCCCACAGTTTGGATTTTCACTTTAACAGTGTTCGATGTCATACCTTTCAATCGACGGCAGCTGTTGGGTTTTGATGGTGTTTTATTCGACAGTCCATAACCATCATCTCGCGGAACATGACCGCCGCTCACTGTCAGAAGTTTTGTCATTGCTTTCCTTGCTTACAACAAACGGCATAATTATGCCTAATTTCTGTATTTATTCACTTTTCTTACGAAATTATTTTTATAACTACAACAATTCTCATTACACCAAATTGCAATCAAATTCATGGGTTCCGTGTATCATCAAGAATTAAACCCCGCAAGATTGTGATTTTCTCACAGTGTGCGCCGTCGCATGCGGCGACAAAATTAGTGGCTAAAAATAATTTTAAGTTGCCAAAGGCTACGTACGTATTAAAACCGCATTTTTTTGCAGCGCATCTGTCACAATGCGCGCCATGTGACGTGTTCCATATTTTTAGCAAATATGACTCGCGCACCGAGGGTTTGTGTGCAAAGGGCACGGGGACTTTCTCCTAAGCAAAATAAACAGTATCTTTACAATTTCGGCTTCCAATATTACATGACAATTAATAAACACACGGAAGAAGCCAAGCGAATTAAATATGTTTTTACCACTACAGGAACACCAGGCATACCAGCTCAACCAGGAGTACCAGGCACGCCCGCTACTCCAGGAATACCAGGAACACCAGGCACACCCGCAACCCCAGGAACTCCAGGCATTCCTGGTGTACCTGGAACACCAGGACAGTCACAACAACCAGGTGGTGGACCAGCTAAACCACCGAAACCAGGACACCCTGGTACACCAGCTTCACCAGGACAATCCGGACAGCCAGGACAGCCAGGACAACCAGGCCAACCGGGACAACCCGGACAGCCAGGACAGTCACAACAACCAGGTGGTGGACCAGCTTCACCAGGACAGCCAGGTAAATCATGCCCACAGTTTGGATTTTCAGTTTAACAGTGTTCGATGTCATACCTTTCAATCGACGGCAGCTGTTGGGTTTTGATGGTGTTTTATTCGACAGTCCATAACCATCATCTCGCGGAACATGACCGCCGCTCACTGTCAGAAGTTTTGTCATTGCTTTCCTTGCTTACAACAAACGGCATAATTATGCCTAATTTCTGTATTTATTCACTTTTCTTACAAAATTATTTTTATAACTACAACAATTCTCATTACACCAAATTGCAATCAAATTCATGGGTTCCGTGTATCATCAAGAATTAAACCCCGCAAGATTGTGATTTTCTCACAGTGTGCGCCGTCGCATGCGGCGACAAAATTAGTGGCTAAAAATAATTTTAAGTTGCCAAAGGCTACGTACGTATTAAAACCGCATTTTTTGCAGCGCATCTGTCACAATGCGCGCCATGTGACGTGTTCCATATTTTTAGCAAATATGACTCGCGCACCGAGGGTTTGTGTGCAAAGGGCACGGGGA
Organism: Pyrausta despicata; assembly: GCA_963921415.1. Classification (NCBI taxonomy): domain Eukaryota; kingdom Metazoa; phylum Arthropoda; class Insecta; order Lepidoptera; family Crambidae; genus Pyrausta; species Pyrausta despicata. The sequence continues at coordinate 16,051,035 of OY992851.1, read as the reverse complement.
CTTTCTCCTAAGCAAAATAAACAGTATCTTTACAATTTCGGCTTCCAATATTACATGACAATTAATAAACACACGGAAGAAGCCAAGCGAATTAAATATGTTTTTACCACTACAGGAACACCAGGCATACCAGCTCAACCAGGAGTACCAGGCACGCCCGCTACTCCAGGAATACCAGGAACACCAGGCACACCCGCAACCCCAGGAACTCCAGGCATTCCCGGTGTACCTGGAACACCAGGACAGTCACAACAACCAGGTGGTGGACCAGCTAAACCACCGAAACCAGGACACCCTGGTACACCAGCTTCACCAGGACAATCCGGACAGCCAGGACAGCCAGGACAACCAGGCCAACCGGTACAACCCGGACAGCCAGGACAGTCACAACAACCAGGTGGTGGACCAGCTTCACCAGGACAGCCAGGTAAATCATGCCCACAGTTTGGATTTTCAGTTTAACAGTGTTCGATGTCATACCTTTCAATCGACGGCAGCTGTTGGGTTTTGATGGTGTTTTATTCGACAGTCCATAACCATCATCTCGCGGAACATGACCGCCGCTCACTGTCAGAAGTTTTGTCATTGCTTTCCTTGCTTACAACAAACGGCATAATTATGCCTAATTTCTGTATTTTTTCACTTTTCTTACAAAATTATTTTTAAAACTAGAACAATACTCATTACACCATTTGCAATCAAATTCATGGGTTCCGTGTATCATCAAGAATTAAACCCCGCAAGACTGTGATTTTCTCACAGTGTGCGCCGTTGCATGCGGCGACAAAATTAGTGGCTAAAAATAATTTTAAGTTGCCAAAGGCTACGTACGTATTAAAACCGCATTTTTTTGCAGCGCATCTGTCACAATGCGCGCCATGTGACGTGTTCCATATTTTTAGCAAATATGACTCGCGCACCGAGGGTTTGTGTGCAAAGGGCACGGGGACTTTCTCCTCAGCAAAATAAACAGTATCTTTACAATTTCGGCTTCCAATATTACATTACAACGCTAATTAATAGGCACACGGAAGAAGCCAAGCGAATTAAATATGTTTTTACCACTACAGGAACACCAGCCATACCAGCTCAACCAGGAGTACCAGGCACGCCCGCTACTCCAGGAATACCAGGAACACCAGGCACACCCGCAACCCCAGGAACTCCGGGCATTCCCGGTGTACCTGGAACACCAGGACAGTCACAACAACCAGGTGGTGGACCAGCTAAGCCACCGAAACCAGGACACCCTGGTACACCAGCTTCACCAGGACAATCCGGACAGCCAGGACAACCAGGCCAACCGGGACAACCCGGACAGCCAGGACAGTCACAACAACCAGGTGGTGGACCAGCTTCACCAGGTCAGCCAGGTAAATCATGCCCACAGTTTGGATTTTCAGTTTAAGAGTGTTCGATGTCATACCTTTCAATCGACGGCAGCTGTTGGGTTTTGATGGTGGTTTTATTCGACAGTCCATAACCATCATCTCGCGGAACATGACCGCCGCTCACTGTCAGAAGTTTTGTCATTTTATTTTATTTTATTTTATTTATTAGGCACACCAACGACAGTTACAATTGATTTAACATGAGACTTACATACAGTAAAAAAGTGTTGCTAGTTGCACTATCAATTAAAGGTGTACACAAAATGCTTAATAAATTAGGCGTAACAAAATATGAAAAAAATATAAACAATTTTTACAAAAATGAATTATTTTGAAAGAGATGAGATATTAAAACAAAACAGTATTACAAAAAAAGCTAACATCACAAAACGAAAAACAACAAAATTATTAGGTGATGGTTACGGCTACAGTGGCCTTGAACCTGGCCAGGGACATTGAATGAACATCGATCATTGCTTTCCTTGCTTACAACAAACGGCATAATTATGCCTAATTTCTGTATTTTTTCACTCTTCTTACAATATTATTTTTAAAACTAGAACAATACTCATTACACCATATTGCAATCAAATTCATGGGTTCCGTGTATCATCAAGAATTAAACCCCGCAAGATTGTGATTTTCTCACAGTGTGCGCCGTCGCATGAGGCGACGAAATAAGTGGCTAAAAATAACTTTAAGTTGCCAAAGGCTACGTACGTATTAAACCGCATTTTTTGCAGCGCATCTGTCACAATGCGCGCCATGTGACGTGTTCCATATTTTTAGCAAATATGACTCGCGCACCGAGGGTTTGTGTGCAAAGGGCACGGGGACTTTCTCCTCAGCAAAATAAACAGTATCTTTACAATTTCGGCTTCCAATATTACATTACAACGCTAATTAATAGGCACACGGAAGAAGCCAAGCGAATTAAATATGTTTTTACCACTACAGGAACACCAGGCATACCAGCTCAACCAGGAGTACCAGGCACGCCCGCTACTCCAGGAATACCAGGAACACCAGGCACACCCGCAACCCCAGGAACTCCGGGCATTCCCGGTGTACCTGGAACACCAGGACAGTCACAACAACCAGGTGGTGGACCAGCTAAGCCACCGAAACCAGGACACCCTGGTACACCAGCTTCACCAGGACAATCCGGACAGCCAGGACAACCAGGCCAACCGGGACAACCCGGACAGCCAGGACAGTCACAACAACCAGGTGGTGGACCAGCTTCACCAGGTCAGCCAGGTAAATCATGCCCACAGTTTGGATTTTCAGTTTAACAGTGTTCGATGTCATACCTTTCAATCGACGGCAGCTGTTGGGTTTTGATGGTGGTTTTATTCGACAGTCCATAACCATCATCTCGCGGAACATGACCGCCGCTCACTGTCAGAAGTTTTGTCATTTTATTTTATTTTATTTTATTTATTAGGCACACCAACGACAGTTACAATTGATTTAACATGAGACTTACATACAGTAAAAAAGTGTTGCTAGTTGCACTATCAATTAAAGGTGTACACAAAATGCTTAATAAATTAGGCGTAACAAAATATGAAAAAAATATAAACAATTTTTACAAAAATGAATTATTTTGAAAGAGATGAGATATTAAAACAAAACAGTATTACAAAAAAAGCTAACATCACAAAACGAAAAACAACAAAATTATTAGGTGATGGTTACGGCTACAGTGGCCTTGAACCTGGCCAGGGACATTGAATGAACATCGATCATTGCTTTCCTTGCTTACAACAAACGGCATAATTATGCCTAATTTCTGTATTTTTTCACTTTTCTTACAATATTATTTTTAAAACTAGAACAATACTCATAACACCATATTGCAATCAAATTCATGGGTTCCGTGTACCATCAAGAATTAAACCCCGCTAGATTGTGATTTTCTCACAGTGTGCGCCGTCGCATGCGGCGACAAAATTAGTGGCTAAAAATAATTTTAAGTTGCCAAAGGCTACGTACGTATTAAAACCGCATTTTTTTGCAGCGCATCTGTCACAATGCGCGCCATGTGACGTGTTCCATATTTTTAGCAAATATGACTCGCGCACCGAGGGTTTGAGTGCAAAGGGCACGGGGACTCTCTCCTAAGCAAAATAAACAGTATCTTTACAATTTCGGCTTCCAATATTACATGACAACGCTAATTAATAGGCACACGGAAGAAGCCAAGCGAATAAAGTATGTTTTTACCACGACAGGAACACCAGGCACACCAGCTCAACCAGGAATACCAGGCACACCCGCAACTCCAGGAATACCAGGCACACCCGCATCTCCAGGAATACCAGGCACACCCGCAACTCCAGGAACTCCGGGCATTCCTGGTGTACCTGGAACACCAGGACAGTCACAACAACCAGGTGGTGGACCAGCTAAACCCCCGAAACCAGGACACCCTAGTACACCAGCTTCACCAGGACAATCCGGACAGCCAGGACAGCCAGGACAACCAGGTCAACCAGGACAACCAGGTCAACCAGGACAACCCGGACAGCCAGGTGGTTCAGGAACTGCTCCGGGCCGCAAACCTCACCACAATACCCGAAGACCAAGACCATACCCTCTGTACCCAATCTCGCAAGACTACTCTGAAGAAGAAGAAGTCATCGAGGACATTGATGCAGACTTCGAGAGGTGGAGGCGTATACTCTTGAACAGGAGGAACAGGAGACTTAGGCAGTTCCGCGAGGAAGATTATGAATTCTTCGATGAAAGAGACGAATACGATAGATTCTACAATAGAAGACGTCCGTACTACCCCAGACGTCCTAGAGGTAAAGTTTATTTTGGCTATTAGTCAAAATTTAGCTAATTAAATTAGTATTTTGTTGAAATTTACACACACACACACACACTTCAATTTAATCATTTATATATATTTTTGAAGTGAAAACTTCTTTAGCGGCGTTGAGCACTTTTGTGGCATGGGTAGAAACTGTGAAACTCGCGTCAGGTCACGTGATGCTGATCGAAAAACCGTAAGACGGTCCAAATAAATCAAAATGCACAACGTTAATAATCAAGTTTTCACTTCTGCCGGCACTCCCGGAGTGCAACCCGTGTTTTTTTTAAATAGAACTGCCTTCAAAATAGCACAACGCACTTGAGTCTTAAACAAGGAATCAGGCCTAATCGGACTATGTCGGACTCTCGCACTTACACATTTTAACCTTATTGTGTTAATGCTGATCGTTCACAAACTCTGATAATAATTAAGAAACTTTTTTTCGTATTTTTTATGTTCCCAGTGCATAAAAAATAAATACGTGTAGGTAAGCTATAATTGAAAATTGTGTATTTAAATTAAATTGCCTGACTTTGGTGGCAATTGCACAAAGCCCATTTCGGGGAATTTATTTATTTGTTTCAGCTTTATAGCACAACCAAAATTTGTACAAAAGTTGGACTTAACGCCATAGGACATTCTCTAGTCATACCTTTGGGCTAAGCAGTAATGATAAGTGAGCGATGCGACAAACGAAAACTATTTTTAAAAGATTTATCTGAGAAAACAACATAACATATCCCAAAGTTCACATTTAGAAAAGTCCCCATATTGCTTCTATAGCTAAAACAAAATAATCAAAGCTTCATAGATGCGCAAGCCCAAAATGTTGTAAATATCAGTCACGTAACATTTTGCTAACATAAATCGATCAGGCGCTTTCTAAGAAAAAAATTGAAAGGTTAAATAAAAGAACCTACTTACCATTTTTTTTTTTATTCAGGTACAAATTAAATAGTGCAAGTACATCAGTTTTAATCCAAACACAGTTGCGTATACCTCTCCTGAGTACTTATTTTTTTTAATGTCTTTTTTCTCATTTTCTAAGGCAGGTACAATCTAAAGCGGCATACGTACGCTATGTATGTTTCACGTACATTATTTTAAGATAGAAATGATTGTTTTTAAGATAGGTGGCTCTTCTGCGGAGCATCACACAAAAATTTACTTGTAGGTTCCTTCTATCATCCTAATGGTTAGCAAGACACATATTTTTCAACATCGCTTATTCACTGTCCAGACCGTGGCGGCGAGGAGAGCAGCATTAGCCTGCACACGCTCGTCATCGACGACAAGAACACCGGCGGCCGCTGCTACTGCTCCTGCGACAGCAACAAGAAACCCTACTTCGTGAGCGTCGACGCAGACAAAATCTACGGATACTAACACCAACTGTGACCGAGTAACAGACGTAGAACGGTGTAGGTAGGCACCAGAAGAACTATCATCTATCTATCATCATCATTTTACTACACGCCCCTGAAAGGATGTCGCACGTGTTATATACATAATTATTACTGGGTTATTCTGTCTCGAATTAACACGATAAGCTCAATCCAAAAGAATATTCGTTTTTAGGCTCTCCCGATCTGCTGAGCCCAATTGATACTTCGAGATAGAAAAGAAAAACCTCACACACGGAAAATTATGTTGTGCTTAATACCTCTGCAGTCTGTTTCTCTCTATATTTTAAACCATTTCTCTTTTAAGTGTTTGCATATTCTTCAACAGTTCATACGCTACGGTGAACTGCTAAAATGAATCACTGCTATGTAGGTATATATTGTTATGTATTATTAAGTTAAAGTTTACAACGTTTTCGGTATTAAACATATTATATTGTACAATGACAAATTAATAAAATAAATCATGATTAAATAAATAGTATTATTTCATTATCTTAATTTCTATTAAACCTTTGCCCTGAAATCAGCGCAACGAAAATTACAGAAAAAGAGATAAAAATCAGATTGCCTCTGATTTCTGAGTGTGCTGATAGGTAACTAAATAAAACAATTTTAACGTGCTAACCGTATATTGTACGTAACATAATCTAAGTGGCGAGAGTGCACAAGAGAGCGGTGCCCCGTTTGACCCAAAAGTCGGCAGTCTCCTTCCCGGAGGGCAAGTCGACGGCCACCACAAACGCGCCCTTACGCATCGGGTAGTAGTAGCACGGGCACACGTACCGATCTAGGGAGAAAAATAGCAATGTCAAATCAATTATAAGTCGCGCCAAATCAAATGTACAAACACATTCGGTCACCAGTGGGGTGAGCACGAACATGATCGTAACGTGTTCGTGTCGTCCAAACGTCAGAAACTGACAGTTTTCCCATACAAATTGACAAGTTAACGATAGGTAAACGCTAGTAGGTAGGTAGGTAGGTAGGCTAGGTAGTTGTTCGCGCTCACCCCACTGCGCACTAGACGATATATGGTGGGTCTAATTGGTGGCACAAAGTCCTCGCCACCGCGAGGAAGCGAGGAAGCGCAAACTCCTCCCCCATAGCGTTCTTTTTACGTGGCGGACGTTGAACTATGATGATACGAATTATATTTTCTGTCAAGTGCAGTGACACCTAAGCAACATTGCAACCGAGGAAGAATAATTTCTGACTAGTTACATATTGGTTTCTTCTGACCAATTACTAGGTTTACTCTTTTCTCCTAGGTACTAGCCTTATTCAAAGTCAACACTAACAAAGGAACACTAATAAAGGTTCGAATTTCTCTTGTAAGCAGTAGTGGCAGGATAATGTTTTACCATTTATTTAAAAAAAACCCTTGAGGAAATAATTTTGTAAACGAGGTGGATGAGTTTGCCTCCCATACACCGCTACTAGTGAAACCTGTAAAGCTTTGGCTTCCTAGTGAATGACATCACTAGAACGTTCTCTATGTAAACAACGGTGTCAGTTACCGCTCTCTAGGAAACCGCGCCATTTTCTTTACATAGACAAAGTTCCCAAAACCAAACCAAAGCATAAGTTTTAAGCCCGAATATGGGTAGCACTAAATGATGTGAAGGGCATTTCTGATCTTGCCACCTTATTGTATTAGTATGCCTTTTAAAAATCTGTGAAAAGAAAATTTGAAAAAAGTGCAGGTGAATTCTTTATCTATTAAAATAAAAATGAATTGCTGTTCGTTAGTCTCATTAAAACTCGAGAACGGCTGTAGCGATTCTGCTAATTTTGGTTTTAAATTATTTGTAGAAGTTCAGGGAAGGTTTAAAATGTCAGAAAATATCAAAAAAAATGCGCAGACAGCGGGCATGACGACGTCTGCCTGGTTCGATAGTACCTACAATAACAACAACACATGCAACCTACTTCTCAGTCTTCGGCCGGTGGCGCGTATAGGCTTGAAGTGTATGGGCGTCAGCGGGAACACCAGCTGCATCGGCAGCGGCTCCTGCAGGTAGCCGTCCTTCTTGAACCACGAGGCGCCTTCGAGGTACTGGCCCCTAGTGGTCAAAGGTGTAATGAATAACAGCACAATAATGAATAAACAAATGAAGCTAATCGCTGCGGAATAATAGGAGTTCGATTGATGACCAAATCGACCATTGGAAGCGGTATATGGATTTTAACAAAAAATCGCCTGTGCATCGCTGTTAGTTAAGCTTGATGCGCAGGCGATTTTTTTTTAAGATTGTAAATTGAACAAAACAGATAAAACAGCAAAAATACCGCTTTGAAATCGGGCCATCCGTTTGGAAGCTACGATGCCACAACACACACAAAAACCAACACATACACGCACACACAACCAGACATAGGGGTACATTTCATAACACCGCTCTTTGCCACAGATTGACACACACAAAAAAACCAACACATATACAAACAAAAACAGACAGAGGTAAATTTCATAACACCACTATTATCGGGGTTATTAGAGTATACGCGAGTGATACCTGACGTAGACGCCGCCATCGCGCGGCGGGCGCACGAAGCCGGCCTCCTCCAGCGGCATGACGGTGAACTCCCAGCACAGCGTGTCTATGGGCCAGCCCTCCCCGCGGGCCGTTGTCTATGGAATTAACAACTTGTTCATTTACGGTTTTTGTCGTTGACCGCCTGACAGTGAATCAACAGTGGTTGCTATGTGAAATTAATCATACAAAACATACTTTAAAGCAATTTCAATGGAGCAACTGCAGACATTAAGCCTAAATGGCTTATTGTTTGCAGTTGCTTCGCCTTGAATGTTACTTGACCCGTGATGTGAGCACAAACTGTATCGTAACGTAATCGTATAGTCCAAACATCAGAAACTGTCATTTTCGCCATACAAATTGCCAATTTACCAATTGGTAAAAGCTACGAATACATTACGATAGTCGTTCGTGCTCACCCCACCGTTATCCTAGGTGAGCGACAAACAGCCGTCGATTTCAATACAGTCCTTCGCGACGAAACAGGACTGAAACTGTCGCACTTGTCGCGTATCGTCGCTCACCTAGGACAAAGCCTCTATTAAATCGCTGTATCTAATTTTCTAAAGTATAAATACACGATTGCATTCTCAAGCACAGCGTGGGCAGCCAGCACAGCGTGGCCCCGCGGAGGTACACACCTGCATGACGGCGGTGAGGAAGCCGGTGGGCGCGACGAGCGCGGGCAGCCAGCACAGCGTGGGCCCGCGGAGGTACACACCTGCATGACGGCGGTGAGGAAGCCGGTGGGCGCGACGAGCGCGGGCAGCCAGCACAGCGTGGGCCCGCGGAGGTACACACCTGCATGACGGCGGTGAGGAAGCCGGTGGGCGCGACGAGCGCGGGCAGCCAGCACAGCGTGGGCCCGCGGAGGTACACACCTGCATGACGGCGGTGAGGAAGCCGGTGGGCGCGACGAGCGCGGGCAGCCAGCACAGCGTGGGCCCGCGGAGGTACACACCTGCATGACGGCGGTGAGGAAGCCGGTGGGCGCGACGAGCGCGGGCAGCCAGCACAGCGTGGGCCCGCGGAGGTACACACCTGCATGACGGCGGTGAGGAAGCCGGTGGGCGCGACGAGCGCGGGCAGCCAGCACAGCGTGGCCCCGCGGAGGTACACACCTGCATGACGGCGGTGAGGAAGCCGGTGGGCGCGACGAGCGCGGGCAGCTAGCACAGCGTGGGCCCGCGGAGGTACACACCTGCATGACGGCGGTGAGGAAGCCGGTGGGCGCGACGAGCGCGGGCAGCCAGCACAGCGTGGCCCCGCGGAGGTACACACCTGCATGACGGCGGTGAGGAAGCCGGTGGGCGCGACGAGCGCGGGCAGCCAGCACAGCGTGGGCCCGCGGAGGTACACACCTGCATGACGGCGGTGAGGAAGCCGGTGGGCGCGACGAGCGCGGGCAGCCAGCACAGCGTGGGCCCGCGGAGGTACACACCTGCATGACGGCGGTGAGGAAGCCGGTGGGCGCGACGAGCGCGGGCAGCCAGCACAGCGTGGGCCCGCGGAGGTACACACCTGCATGACGGCGGTGAGGAAGCCGGTGGGCGCGACGAGCGCGGGCAGCCAGCACAGCGTGGGCCCGCGGAGGTACACACCTGCATGACGGCGGTGAGGAAGCCGGTGGGCGCGACGAGCGCGGGCAGCCAGCACAGCGTGGGCCCGCGGAGGTACACACCTGCATGACGGCGGTGAGGAAGCCGGTGGGCGCGACGAGCGCGGGCAGCCAGCACAGCGTGGGCCCGCGGAGGTACACACCTGCATGACGGCGGTGAGGAAGCCGGTGGGCGCGACGAGCGCGGGCAGCCAGCACAGCGTGGGCCCGCGGAGGTACACACCTGCATGACGGCGGTGAGGAAGCCGGTGGGCGCGACGAGCGCGGGCAGCCAGCACAGCGTGGGCCCGCGGAGGTACACACCTGCATGACGGCGGTGAGGAAGCCGGTGGGCGCGACGAGCGCGGGCAGCCAGCACAGCGTGGGCCCGCGGAGGTACACACCTGCATGACGGCGGTGAGGAAGCCGGTGGGCGCGACGAGCGCGGGCAGCCAGCACAGCGTGGGCCCGCGGAGGTACACACCTGCATGACGTCGGTGAGGAAGCCGGTGGGCGCGACGAGCGCGGGCAGCCAGCACAGCGTGGGCCCGCGGAGGTACACACCTGCATGACGGCGGTGAGGAAGCCGGTGGGCGCGACGAGCGCGGGCAGCCAGCACAGCGTGGGCCCGCGGAGGTACACACCTGCATGACGGCGGTGAGGAAGCCGGTGGGCGCGACTAGCGCGGGCAGCCAGCACAGCGTGGGCCCGCGGAGGTACACACCTGCATGACGGCGGTGAGGAAGCCGGTGGGCGCGACGAGCGCGGGCAGCCAGCACAGCGTGGGCCCGCGGAGGTACACACCTGCATGACGGCGGTGAGGAAGCCGGTGGGCGCGACGAGCGCGGGCAGCCAGCACAGCGTGGGCCCGCGGAGGTACACACCTGCATGACGGCGGTGAGGAAGCCGGTGGGCGCGACGAGCGCGGGCAGCCAGCACAGCGTGGGCCCGCGGAGGTACACACCTGCATGACGGCGGTGAGGAAGCCGGTGGGCGCGACGAGCGCGGGCAGCCAGCACAGCGTGGCCCCGCGGAGGTACACACCTGCATGACGGCGGTGAGGAAGCCGGTGGGCGCGACGAGCGCGGGCAGCCAGCACAGCGTGGGCCCGCGGAGGTACACACCTGCATGACGGCGGTGAGGAAGCCGGTGGGCGCGACGAGCGCGGGCAGCCAGCACAGCGTGGGCCCGCGGAGGTACACACCTGCATGACGGCGGTGAGGAAGCCGGTGGGCGCGACGAGCGCGGGCAGCCAGCACAGCGTGGGCCCGCGGAGGTACACACCTGCATGACGGCGGTGAGGAAGCCGGTGGGCGCGACGAGCGCGGGCAGCCAGCACAGCGTGGGCCCGCGGAGGTACACACCTGCATGACGGCGGTGAGGAAGCCGGTGGGCGCGACGAGCGCGGGCAGCCAGCACAGCGTGGGCCCGCGGAGGTACACACCTGCATGACGGCGGTGAGGAAGCCGGTGGGCGCGACGAGCGCGGGCAGCCAGCACAGCGTGGGCCCGCGGAGGTACACACCTGCATGACGGCGGTGAGGAAGCCGGTGGGCGCGACGAGCGCGGGCAGCCAGCACAGCGTGGGCCCGCGGAGGTACACACCTGCATGACGGCGGTGAGGAAGCCGGTGGGCGCGACGAGCGCGGGCAGCCAGCACAGCGTGGGCCCGCGGAGGTACACACCTGCATGACGGCGGTGAGGAAGCCGGTGGGCGCGACGAGCGCGGGCAGCCAGCACAGCGTGGGCCCGCGGAGGTACACACCTGCATGACGTCGGTGAGGAAGCCGGTGGGCGCGACGAGCGCGGGCAGCCAGCACAGCGTGGGCCCGCGGAGGTACACACCTGCATGACGGCGGTGAGGAAGCCGGTGGGCGCGACGAGCGCGGGCAGCCAGCACAGCGTGGGCCCGCGGAGGTACACACCTGCATGACGGCGGTGAGGAAGCCGGTGGGCGCGACTAGCGCGGGCAGCCAGCACAGCGTGGGCCCGCGGAGGTACACACCTGCATGACGGCGGTGAGGAAGCCGGTGGGCGCGACGAGCGCGGGCAGCCAGCACAGCGTGGGCCCGCGGAGGTACACACCTGCATGACGGCGGTGAGGAAGCCGGTGGGCGCGACGAGCGCGGGCAGCCAGCACAGCGTGGGCCCGCGGAGGTACACACCTGCATGACGGCGGTGAGGAAGCCGGTGGGCGCGACGAGCGCGGGCAGCCAGCACAGCGTGGGCCCGCGGAGGTACACACCTGCATGACGGCGGTGAGGAAGCCGGTGGGCGCGACGAGCGCGGGCAGCCAGCACAGCGTGGCCCCGCGGAGGTACACACCTGCATGACGGCGGTGAGGAAGCCGGTGGGCGCGACGAGCGCGGGCAGCCAGCACAGCGTGGGCCCGCGGAGGTACACACCTGCATGACGGCGGTGAGGAAGCCGGTGGGCGCGACGAGCGCGGGCAGCCAGCACAGCGTGGCCCCGCGGAGGTACACACCTGCATGACGGCGGTGAGGAAGCCGGTGGGCGCGACGAGCGCGGGCAGCCAGCACAGCGTGGGCCCGCGGAGGTACACACCTGCATGACGGCGGTGAGGAAGCCGGTGGGCGCGACGAGCGCGGGCAGCCAGCACAGCGTGGGCCCGCGGAGGTACACACCTGCATGACGGCGGTGAGGAAGCCGGTGGGCGCGACGAGCGCGGGCAGCCAGCACAGCGTGGGCCCGCGGAGGTACACACCTGCATGACGGCGGTGAGGAAGCCGGTGGGCGCGACGAGCGCGGGCAGCCAGCACAGCGTGGGCCCGCGGAGGTACACACCTGCATGACGGCGGTGAGGAAGCCGGTGGGCGCGACGAGCGCGGGCAGCCAGCACAGCGTGGGCCCGCGGAGGTACACACCTGCATGACGGCGGTGAGGAAGCCGGTGGGCGCGACGAGCGCGGGCAGCCAGCACAGCGTGGGCCCGCGGAGGTACACACCTGCATGACGGCGGTGAGGAAGCCGGTGGGCGCGACGAGCGCGGGCAGCCAGCACAGCGTGGGCCCGCGGAGGTACACACCTGCATGACGGCGGTGAGGAAGCCGGTGGGCGCGACGAGCGCGGGCAGCCAGCACAGCGTGGGCCCGCGGAGGTACACACCTGCATGACGGCGGTGAGGAAGCCGGTGGGCGCGACGAGCGCGGGCAGCCAGCACAGCGTGGGCCCGCGGAGGTACACACCTGCATGACGGCGGTGAGGAAGCCGGTGGGCGCGACGAGCGCGGGCAGCCAGCACAGCGTGGGCCCGCGGAGGTACACACCTGCATGACGTCGGTGAGGAAGCCGGTGGGCGCGACGAGCGCGGGCAGCCAGCACAGCGTGGGCCCGCGGAGGTACACACCTGCATGACGGCGGTGAGGAAGCCGGTGGGCGCGACGAGCGCGGGCAGCCAGCACAGCGTGGGCCCGCGGAGGTACACACCTGCATGACGGCGGTGAGGAAGCCGGTGGGCGCGACTAGCGCGGGCAGCCAGCACAGCGTGGGCCCGCGGAGGTACACACCTGCATGACGGCGGTGAGGAAGCCGGTGGGCGCGACGAGCGCGGGCAGCCAGCACAGCGTGGGCCCGCGGAGGTACACACCTGCATGACGGCGGTGAGGAAGCCGGTGGGCGCGACGAGCGCGGGCAGCCAGCACAGCGTGGGCCCGCGGAGGTACACACCTGCATGACGGCGGTGAGGAAGCCGGTGGGCGCGACGAGCGCGGGCAGCCAGCACAGCGTGGGCCCGCGGAGGTACACACCTGCATGACGGCGGTGAGGAAGCCGGTGGGCGCGACGAGCGCGGGCAGCCAGCACAGCGTGGCCCCGCGGAGGTACACACCTGCATGACGGCGGTGAGGAAGCCGGTGGGCGCGACGAGCGCGGGCAGCCAGCACAGCGTGGGCCCGCGGAGGTACACACCTGCATGACGGCGGTGAGGAAGCCGGTGGGCGCGACGAGCGCGGGCAGCCAGCACAGCGTGGGCCCGCGGAGGTACACACCTGCATGACGGCGGTGAGGAAGCCGGTGGGCGCGACGAGCGCGGGCAGCCAGCACAGCGTGGGCCCGCGGAGGTACACACCTGCATGACGGCGGTGAGGAAGCCGGTGGGCGCGACGAGCGCGGGCAGCCAGCACAGCGTGGGCCCGCGGAGGTACACACCTGCATGACGGCGGTGAGGAAGCCGGTGGGCGCGACTAGCGCGGGCAGCCAGCACAGCGTGGGCCCGCGGAGGTACACACCTGCATGACGGCGGTGAGGAAGCCGGTGGGCGCGACGAGCGCGGGCAGCCAGCACAGCGTGGGCCCGCGGAGGTACACACCTGCATGACGGCGGTGAGGAAGCCGGTGGGCGCGACGAGCGCGGGCAGCCAGCACAGCGTGGGCCCGCGGAGGTACACACCTGCATGACGGCGGTGAGGAAGCCGGTGGGCGCGACGAGCGCGGGCAGCCAGCACAGCGTGGGCCCGCGGAGGTACACACCTGCATGACGGCGGTGAGGAAGCCGGTGGGCGCGACGAGCGCGGGCAGCCAGCACAGCGTGGGCCCGCGGAGGTACACACCTGCATGACGGCGGTGAGGAAGCCGGTGGGCGCGACGAGCGCGGGCAGCCAGCACAGCGTGGGCCCGCGGAGGTACACACCTGCATGACGGCGGTGAGGAAGCCGGTGGGCGCGACGAGCGCGGGCAGCCAGCACAGCGTGGGCGGGGCGCGCGGCGCGTTGGCCCACGCGTGCAGGTGCGCGCCGCGCAGGAATAGCTCGCGGCACCACGCGCCGAGCGGCTTCATGGACGGACGCGCTGGAAGTGCCGTTGTTGTTACGTGTCTTAATTCAAAACCAGAGTCCGTACCACTAAATGTGACCGATCAGACGCGGCACCAAATAAATACGCGACTGGCCAAATTTTCGAATGTGTCCTCAGATATTCGTTAATCATGTAACACATTACTCATACATGGGATAGCCAGAATCGGTAAAGATGACGAAGCGAATTGATTCCCTGAACTATAAGGGCAGAAATCATGATTATCAAGTGACTTTTTGCAAAATTTACAAGAATTAATGTGGAATACATTCGTCACCAGGGCCCCAGGCCACTGAAATACAAGCCCTAACGCAAACACTGACTTTAATTAAACATTTACTTCACTTCATGTGAGATTAAGTCTATAGAAACGTAATTACCCTTCTGCCAGAACGAAGGAACTCTTCCCTCGAAGATGCAAGAGTACATGATCTCTAACATTTCCGACATCACGACCAAACCTTCTATGGCGCGGCGTAACTCCTAGTAAAAAATATAATTTTCAATAAAATGTTAATGTTCCAAAGGCATAATATTACAGGTAGTTATACAATACGTTAGTTAATAAATAACCTTCAACCCAGCAGTGATGCTACTGATAAGCACGTTGTAGTATCCGATTTCTTGAAGCAAGGACACGCACATCGGCATGACGATCTCCGGGCCCATCATTCGCTCTGTAGTCTCCACGTCGATTTTGTGCGGTAGTTTTACTATCATCTCGGCGGCTAATTCGTCCACCTAGTGTATGGGAAATAAATAAATTGTTTCAACGAACACACCAATTACCTAGCCCCAAACTAAGCGTTAGCTTGTGCTATGGTGGCAAGTATAACGGGTAGAAAAACTTAAATACATTTATAAACACCCATGATCAGGTACAAATGCTCGTGCTCATCTCACAAACATTCGCCCCTAGCAGAATTCGAAACCGCGACAACCGGTTTTGTAGTCTGGACCTCAGACCACTAGACGAAAGCTGTCGTCAAATAAAGTATTCAATCAGACATGATGCAAAGTTCGTTTCTATTGAGGATCATCAGAAATATAATAAAGCACACACTACAGCCTTGAGTTACACCAACGTCACGAAGGATTCGTCATGGTTACGCAGTGGCCTCGCTTCAGTAGAACAGAAAAGAGTGCACGTCTTTTCTCTTCACTCAATCAATCGCTCACACAGCCTTTGACAGAACTAGATTTTCAAATAAGGAACGTTAAAGAAGGATGGAAATATTTATCGTATAAAGTAGAACAGGAAAGAGTGCACGTCTATTCTCTTCACTCAATCAATCGCTCACTCAACTTTTGAAAGAACCAGATTTTTAGATAAGAAACGTTATAAAAGTATTAAAAAAATATCGTATCGTTGTACACAAGAAGGTGTTTACCTTTTGGTCTTCCCCACCGCCAGCTCCACCACCCCCAGTCGATGCCAGCGCAAACAATGTCGAGCACATGATTAGGGCATCCTAGGAAACAAAATTTGTTTCAAATTTGTGGCAATAGGGTAGCTGACACCACCAATCGTTGACGTACTTTTTATCAACGTCAAAACGCTTTTTTAAATAGAGTTTGTATGGGAATAACACACTTGACGTCATCGAGTGCAATGCCAACTAAGTGACTATTTATCAATTGAATTCCAATTAAAAATCAAATAATACGAACTGCAGAAAAATATTTATGAAAAGGGATCTGAAATTATATTTAAGACAAAATCAGCTTTTGAATATTTCTTTCATATTGGAAACAAACCTATTCTTCTCACTCTATAATTTAATTATAGAGTGAGAATTGCTACAAAAACATAAATAGAAGAATAAAGCCACTACGTTGAGCGACGGCTAGTCGACGACGTTCTGTAAAGTCGAATGTCATTCGAAATGATTTCAGAAGCGTCTATTATTGCTCAACATGTTATACGATGTCCAGCCTTCTTAGAAACTTCGCCCAAGGTCACTTGGTCACTTCACGTTCAGTACATTAAGGAAAGTTAGCCATACATACCTGTGCTAGGGTAGCGACATCTGCAGAAGCATGTTGGCCTACGGACTCGGCTCGTTCGGCGGGCGGAAGCAGGTCTAGGAAATCTCGGTACGATTCCAGGCTGCCGTCTCGTGGGATGTGATACGCGGGGATCGATGATAGCCTACGATTGACAAACTTATGCTACAGTTCATCATCATCATCATCAGCCTATATAAGTTTCACTGCTGGGCACAGGCCTCACCTTAACTATGAGGTGGTGCGAGCCATGCTAGGGTTATTCAGTACAAAATTAACAAAATGTGAAACTACATCAGAAGAGAGGTTAGATAGTTTAACAGAATAGAGATAATAAATAAATATATCGACGCACGATTTCTTTTTATAATAAAGAACTAAATTTGTCAATCCGGGATATTTTCGATTCAAAAGCGCATTCTATATTAGCCCACACCTTAACTTTAGGTAAATATTCATTCGATTATCCGATCACTGAATATAACACAGTCGTTTGTAATCCTATATAAAAAAAAATTGCATGTACTTCTCCACTATGCCACCTGCTTCATCGAAAATCAACCGCCTGTTCAAACCATCGCTCGAAAGTCTAGAGCCTGTAGGAAGATCGAGAAAAAAATACAACACGTAGATCTAATTACTTGTTGTCGGGTCTAAATGCGATATATTTCAATGAGTATTGGGTACTCACTGCTTGACGTTTCGGATGGATTACACACAGATCAGTCAGTCACAGCTCAGTCAGCTCGTGACTGACTGAGCGGTAGTGTTACAATGCACCGCGAAAGTTTAAAATCATATAACCCGTAGATCTAGCGCTGGACTTCCAAAATATCTTACGTACCTGTAAAAAGGCACGTCCAGTGCTTCCTCACAGAAGAACTGGTTGATATACGCGATAAGCACCCGCTTGTCCCAGTCGTCGGTGATGTGGCCGCCGTAGTTGATGATCGCGAATAGGTAGCGCAAGGCGTCCCATGGCACCTCCTCATACTCTTCTAAGTAGTTCGCTAGGAGGTTGTCCGATACCTGTATGAAAAATCCAAGTTGATTGAGATCGGGGTAGCAAGTGTTGAATGAGAAGATTGTTAATGTTTAAAACCCACGTTTAATAAAAATATCTGAAAAATGTTAATGTTAAAGTGTTGAAATGTTATGAGTACGCGGTCGGTCGCGATGGCTCCGTGTGTCGCACTAATTAGGTGAATTGGGTAAAAAAAATAATGCATATCGTGCGGAGGATGGCGACCTGCGAGGAAGCGCGGCAGGCGGTGCTCACCTTCTGTGAGACTGTCATCTCGCAGAAGGGAGCAGCGGAGAGGGAGCGAGAGGCCTCGGCTGACGCCCCGATGATCCGCCGCCGGCGTCATGGGCACCTTACTATTATACCAATATCCTTCTCCACTTGCCCCTTCCGGGGCCCCGGGCTTCAGACACCGCTAAAGGGGGCCCGCGCGCCGGCTGTTGTTTATGCGACACGGGGTCGAGTTTCTCCCTCGTCGCAACCGGTAGGGGCTCGCTGCAAAGTGAGTCGGCTGAGTCCGGGGAATGCCTGTGGTCTCTCGGCCTACGGTGAACCCGCCAAGTCCCCGACTCACATGGCACCGGAGGGCACCGTCAGGTTTTTAGTGGGTAGGCGGGTTCTTTCTCTGAGGCCTGGAGTCCCACATAACGCCCAACTGCCCCCGCGGTTGGTGGGTATGCGTAACAGCATTTCCCTGACGTTAAAAAAAGGTAAAAAAAATGCATCGCAAACGGGTGCGCTGACGACACGTGTTCGGTAATATTACACCGAAAAAAAGTTTTAACAAAATCGGGAGGCAAATGATAAAATAATAAAATAAAGATTCCTTCCGCAAGTTCAAGCTAAAAGGGCCTCGCATGGTTTAGACTACATTTTTTAACAATAATTATGGTTATATTTCTTTTAAATATATTTTTGGGAAAGTACATTTTGGCCAAGGGGTACCTACGGTCGCAGTTTGATTCGCTACTTCTGGGACACCCTGTATAGTACTTACATCGAAGTGTGTGTCTCGAAGGCGAAGCTTTAGACGGCGTAGCACCCCAGCTGTCGGAAGATCTACTCTCTCATCAGCCTATATGTATACGTCCCACTGCTGGGCACAGGCCTCACCACAACTATGAGGTGGTCCGAGCCATACTCCACCACGCGGGCTCAGTGCGGATTGGTGGAGGGGTGTTTGTAAGGTAAGTGACCAACCTTACTGTTAGATGTTATTAAGCCGCCCGAGGGCCTCCGACCAGGCTTAACGACTAAACTCTATCGATATTAACCGGGACCAACAGCTTAACGTGCCTTCCGAAGCACGGAGATGCTTGTAAATAGACGTCACTTAAATGGACAGAATGGTCACCCATCCCAAACATGACCGCGCCTTAGGTTGCTTAACTTTAGGTATCACTACCAAAGCGCTGCAACCATTGCGCCACAAGCACCTCACTACTACTCTCTACAAGATCTACTCACTGTGTAAAAAGTCTTTGGGCAAATTTTGGGGCAAAAGTATGCAGCTGGTTCTCGCTCAGCTTTTCAGCTCAGCTGTATCTCGACTAAGCCAACCACCACCGACCAGCACATTCGTCAGTATCACAAGAGCATATCATACCACAGTGTTTATCGTGCCGTGCCATACTATATCGCCTGATGGGCCAACTAGAGACATTTTGACGACCACTTTGGTGAAATTGTTAAGAAGTTGACTATTAACCAAGAGGTTGCGGGTTCGATCCCCGCATTGTACAGATAGTTCAACTCAGTTGTGCGCGCGGCCTTATGTGTGGGTAAACCTTGTACATATACAGTGACTTTGTGTGCGTGACAAGAGGTACAGTCGGGTACAAATACAAATACTGTTATTTACGGGTTATAATATACGGGTTTAAAAAAAACAGTTATTTCGTAATTTAATGTTTATTTATTGAACATTATTCTGCATCGCTACTTGAAAAATCTAATGATGAATTTTCGGATTCGCTGCTCTCACCAAGGTTAATTATGATTTCTGACTCTATGTCAAAATGTCTATAGTATTCTTCTTCTTTCTTTTGTACATGTCGACAAGTATTACCCCACATCCCTTCATCAATTTGACTTAAACGTTCATTTATGAGTTTCATTATTTCCGTCACATTTTGATCGACATTATGTGAAGCAATATAATTTTTTTAAATTCCCCACACATTTTCTATGGGGTTTAGTTCAGGATGATATGGTGGCAATCGAAGAACTTTTATGCCATATGGCTGTACTTCAGCCATATGGCATAAAAGTTCAATCTTGTAAGAAATATATTTTTCTTTATTTTTTTTAATCAAATCATACAGGAATTAGGTGTGTGAAAATACAAAATATCGAGAATATAACACGTGCTCCATATTATGTCCCGCTGCAAACTTTAGGTATTTTCACACACCCAATTCCGATCTCTGAATAATAAATATTAATTACATCTAAATTAAAAAAAAAAAAAAAAAAATCTTTTAATATTTACCTGACTCCTTAAACATTTTCTCCGTGAAGAACTAGACATTTTCAACGACTGTACCCGTAAGAAAAAGCGATAAGGACACGTCTTGCTCGGACGACGACTGCCGCGTCACTGCCACACGAATGAAAGTTGTATATTTACAAGCCCACGCACACATAGGGCCGCGCGCACAACTGATTTAAACTATCTGTACAAACGTTTGTGTGCATGAACATGTCTGTTTGTACTGGTCTAGGTGTTATATGTATTAAGTTAAGTTTATTTGTAGTACCACTGTTGTTTTTGACATCTGTATTTATAAACAATATATAAAATAAAATATAATACATAATATAATTTTGAACAGTCTGTTTTTTCGAGCTAATTTCAAAAGCACTCACATCAAAATCAGCGTCGTTGAAGCTGTACACAGCGTTGTACCCCAGCTGCCGGAAGCGCTTGCGGGCGATGAGCGTGCAGTGGAAGAACGCGACGCAGTACAGCAGCCGCCGGTACATCGGCGTCGCCTCGTCGAACTTGTCCTCGTTTAGGTTCGCGAACAGACGGACCATGTTGCCCTTCAGACCCTGTTCGTTCACATATAACTTTACACGCTGAGACTTTTATAGCGATACAGTATGCTCAGGGGTGGCCAACTTGATTAGACAAAATTTGTCTATATTATCATTTAATGATAGAAAGATAGTTTAACACTTTATTGTACAACACAAAACAACAATTACAGACAAGTTTAACAAAAAAAGATGTACAATTTAGATGGTCTTATAGCTTGTAGCGAAAATTTTTATGTCATGTTTCATATCATAACAGACCCAGGCAGTATGAAAGTGGTTATATGTAATACTAAGTGCTATAGAAACTACTGTAAAAATATACAATTAACAACCATAAAAATATTACAAGTAGATAAAGAGTTCCAAGATTTAAAAACATGCATCTAAACCAACCTATAGTTTCAGTATTTTGTGTATGTGCATTTGAATAAGTATTTTTCTATTTTGTAAAGTATGTGATACTGAATAAACATTTTTTCTTTAAAACGCATTTACTTAAAAGTAACTCAATGTTGGTTGGATCTTTTGACGACCGCTTGGTGCAGTGGTCCACAGGTCGGACTTCTAAACCAAGGGTCGCAGCTTCGATCCCCGCACAGTACAAGCATAAGTGTGCATGAACATGTGTGTTGGTATTGATCTGGGTGTTTTCTATGTATAATATGTATTTATTTACAAAAAAAAGTATTTAAGCATGTTTATCCGTTTTCTAGTACCCATAACACAAGCCTCGTAGCTTAATTTGGTACTAGAGAATTGGTGTGATTGTTGTGAAATATTTATTATTTATTTATTTTATCTTTTACACATAACAGGATCCATTTGACATGCTCACCTGCGGCGGCTCGGTGGTCATCTTGATGCTCCTCTGCAGCACGTTGAGCGGGAACTTGTCGTCCGGCATGGACGTCAGCCAGAGCCGGAAGCGCGGGTGGATGCGCGGGTTGTCGAAGCCGCGCAGCGAGCCGAGCCACTCGCACGCCAGGTGGCAGTTCGCCAGGAACACCCAGCCGCCTTCCTTCATGCCGTGCGACAGCATCCTGGGAGTACGAACATATTCTTTGGCGCGTATCTAGATAATTGGTCCAGTGGTGAGGAGACCGGCTCATGACATAGCAGGTTCTAGCACAAGCCAGAACAGAAGGTTTGGATTTTATATGCAAGGTACACACTGTCATGCAAAACTTATGTTATCTTGTTATAACCTTGGATTAAACTCTAATTTGTTATTTATTAAGGTTTCACGGGCGTTCACTACGTTATTTTTAATTTCGAAAAGACATAACACTTAAAAAATTCTTTTTTCGGCTCCGGTCATCGGGAAGGATTCGAACACCCGACCTTTGGAAGTCCGGTCCAATGCTCTAACCAACTGAACTACCGAGAACCTTAATGGAGTCGTTGAATTCTGTAAGGGCTTTCTAACGCTTTGAGTCGGAGGTTCGAATCCTCCCTGATAACCGGAGAATGAATGAATGAATGAACGAATGAATGAAAATTTATTTGCGTATGAAAAAGGGTACATGTAGCCTAAAAAAATTAAGTGTTAAGTATTTTTTTGCGTTCGCAACGTTATTCTAATTTCGAAAAGACATAACACTTAAAAAAACTCTTTTCTCCTCCCCGATGACCGGAGCCGAAAAGAGTTTATTGAGTGTTTTGTTTTTTCTGATTTGTAAAATGATGATTTAATTGAAAGTTTGTTACAATTTTATATTTTAAGAACGTTCTCATATAAGTGAAATGTACTTTTTTTTTCAAGAGAATAAAACTTCTTTAACCCTAAAGTGAGCTATTACCTGGAGGCCGTGGGCGCCTGCCCCTGCCCCAGGCTGAGCGACTGGAACTTGTCGAACATCTTGACGTCGACGGCGAGCTGGATCAGCGCCGCGGTGGGGTCCACGCCCGGCGACAGCACGAACAGCAGCGACGTCTTCCACGTCGACTCCTCCCACGCCGCCTGCGTGTTGAAGATACCCTCATCATCATGATGACATTAAAAGACTGACCCAGCGGTCTGATTTTGCTTTAACAGATTTACAAAAAAAAATACAAAATTACAAAATTTCTTTATTCACTTAAGTGATCAATTACAACTAAAATGATGATAAATGACGCAACGCACGCTTTGTCGCGTTTGTACTTAGGACTTCTTACTCAAGACC
This sequence comes from Pyrausta despicata, assembly GCA_963921415.1. Lineage (NCBI taxonomy): Eukaryota > Metazoa > Arthropoda > Insecta > Lepidoptera > Crambidae > Pyrausta > Pyrausta despicata. Next base: position 16,028,234 of record OY992851.1, on the reverse strand, counting down.
ACGAGCCAAGCACATATATAGCTTCAACGGCTGGCTATGGCTTCACCAGCCATAGCTAATATCCAGCGTGATTAAATTATCCTTCTAATGAAAAAAAAAAACCGCTTTGAAATCGGTTCATCCGTTTAGGAGCTACGATGCAACAGACAGATACACACAAAAACACACATTCAAACCTAACCTATATTAAGTACGAATCTATTTTTGATTAGTTTCTAAGAATATTTTTTTCTTATCGCACTGTTGACATCGGTAACTTACTACTCACTGTCACATTCACACTTTCTTTCAAAACGCGTCTAAATAAACAATAAAGGAATGACTTTTTGTAAACACAAAGTTTTTATAATTAAATTTGCTATTGACCTTGATATCCAGCACCGGAGGTTCAACATATCGTGGGCCCAGCACGTTGATGATAAACGTGGTGATACAGGCGGACACACGATCCACGCGGAGCGAACGCACGAAGAGTATACGTTGAAAATCGTTGCAGATTTCGTTCCAATCGCCTAGAAATTTAATTTTTAACTGCAATTTTTATTCTGCAAATCTTATTCCATATTTTAGACCCTCGTCATTTCGTACACTCGTTATATTTGAACACAGTATTACGGTGCCACGGAGTCGTTTAACTGTGATCTGAAACTTAAAGAAAAGAGGGTGAAAAATGCCGAATAGCCAACGTGATCATTACGTTGGCTATCCGGCATTTTTACTGTAGCCTTGGACTAAGTTGGATAACTAGCATTTTTACGGTAGTTTATGGCCTTTTCTTACAGATTCATGTACTTACCTTTGGTGGAACAGATTAGAGAGTTAGAAAGCTAAAGGTAAGCGCTTCCTACCGACCGTGTGTTATGGTCGGGGACCGAGGTCCAATAGACATCATCTTGATTAGTCCATCCATATTATTCAGCATCTAAATCTTATGTGCCGTGGTTTATGTGCGGTACTAGGCTAACAGAGCCATGTAGCCTACGGAGCCGTATCAGCGCTCGCTGTCGTGCGCCACCGTTAGGCGTGCGCGCGTGATGGCGAACGGTAGAGGTCGCCACATACTGATCAGCGGCTGGATCTCGGGCTCACGGTTGAAGTACCAGTCCTTCCACTCCTTGGTAAACTCCTGAACGTGTCGATGACTCTATGGAAGCGGGGCAGCTTGTCCAACTCAGTGATATTGTCCCAGCACTATTGCTGGTAGCTTAATTGTCAGATTGCCATCCGACATTCGCGCTGGCAGTTTTTAGACTTGTCTATCTGACAGGTACTCACCGATCAGCGGCTGGATCTCGGGCTCAGGGTTGAGGTACCAGTCCTTCCATTCTTTGGTGAACACTTCAAAGGCGTCTATGACTCCGTGGAAGCCAGGTAACTTGTCTAACTCAGTAATATTGTCCCAACACTCATCGGGCATCCAATCTGGAAGAAAACAATAGTTTTTGTTTTGCGCAGGGAATGCTCTTCACTCCTGGTAACATGCTCTTATTGAAGAGCATATTACCAGGATTGCCTGGTAACACGATATAGCTAGCAGTAAAAGGTTGTTAAAAACTTTAAAATGATACAGAGGCAGACTTAAAAGGATAACTCGGCACAAATTCACTTCAGATTTCGATTTGTCAGCGCCAATATGGCAGCTGAGCCATGAAAACCGCACAAAGAACGCGTCGCCTTACAAAATCGCCCGAATCTAGTCTGACATTTCTTGCCCCTGAAATAAGGAACAATATAATATTTGCTTTAATGCACATGATATAATGTAACATACTGGTTCGGTTGTCCAGCTGCTCGGAGCAATCAAGCAGGACGCCTCCTTTTAGCAGGAATAGGTATCGAGTCTAATCTGATCTAAATATATAAAACGTGTTAATATTTGCTTTGATGCGTATAAATTAATAAATAAACAAGAACATCACATACATTGATCTGACTCCGTGGTAAGTAGCTTAAGCACTTGTGTAACAGATATCAGAATCAACAGCGGTATTACAAATAAACTTAAATACATATAACACCCAGACCAGTACAAACAGGCATGTTCATGTACACAAATGTTTGTACAGTGCAGGGATCGAACCCGCGACCTCTAGGTTAATAGTCAACTTCTTGACCATTACACCAAAGCGGTCGTCAAGTGGCGTATGTGACATACTCGTCGGATTTTCCGGTTGCTCAGAGCGGTCGAGTACGACGCCGCCCTTCAGCAGGAACAGGTACTCGTGCATGCTCAGCTTGCCCATTTGGAACAGGATGCGGGACACGATGTGGAATGAGAGCAGTAGCTTGTGACGCTCGAAGAGAGCACGGCAGGTGTTCCTGGGAAACAATGTGTCAGAATCAGAAACAGAATTAGAATAATTTATTTCACTTGAAAGTGGTACAAAGATGTCATAAAATTACAAAAAGATCGCACATTTCACCAGAGTTTGGCGTGCAAATTAAAACATAACAATTAATTAATTAATTAAAATGTCAATTCTCTCATAATATTACATACGTCAGTGGGTTACAACATCTGGAATTTAAATGATTTAAAATATTCGTCAATTGAGTGAAAACTTTTTTTAGTATATGTAAGTCATCGAACCATATGTAAAACCCCGTATGGTATCTTCCGAATACTGAAGCAAAGAGAGGTGTTACAATTGAATACGTAACTGAAACGGCATTGACGTCCTGGAAACCAAAATAATACCTCAACCCGAAGTTACAAATTTGCCGCGGAGTGTCGCCTGCGATAACGGTCTAAAGCCCGTCTCGGAATCCTACTTTTTATTTTCCCTTTCCCCTAATAAATCTGAACATTGACCGGTAACAAGTGCTCTGTGACCAAGTACAATGTTATCAAAATTGTTTAAAAGAAAACACAAGTATAAAGCCTTGTATGATATCTTACGTCTACTTAAGCAAAGTAGGGTTGTTCAAATGGATACGTAGCTGAAACGGCTTTAACATGGCCTAAAAACCAAAATAATGTCTCAACCCGAAGTAACAAATTTGCCGCAAAATGTCGCCTGCGATTACGGTATGAAGCACGTCTCGGAATCCTACATTTTTAATTTCCCTTTCCCCTAATAAATCTGTATATTGACCGGTGACAAGTGCTCTGTGACCAGGTTACGAGTTAAGGGTGAATAGGTTGTTACTAGACCTACTTACCATCAGGTGATATAGGGGTCAAATATCCTGGATAGTTCAATATTAAAAAAATATATATTCTGATACCTAAAATCTTGCTAGTAGAAGCTAGCATTTCTGATCCGTGTTTCTATGTTAGTGAAAAATTATAAAGATACAAGCTGACCCGGCAAACGCTGTTTTGCTATATAAATTATTTCTCTCATCACTAAGGGGTATGAAAAATAGATGTTGGCCGATCCTCAGACTACGAATACGCTTACCGAATTACATAAAAATCGGTCAAGCCGTTTCGGAGGTGTACGGGAACGAACATAGTGACACGATAATTTTATATAAATAGAGTAGATCTAAAGAGGACTAACTTGTACACAGCATATGTGTGAAACTCGTTGAGGTTGTTGATTCGGTCCTCGAGCTCGCCGCCCTTGGGGCTGCGGTCGATGGAGTAGTTGAACAGGTCGATGTACGCGTCCAGCGAGAACTGGTACATCGGGTCGATGCGCGACAGGTCGTTCAGCGCGAAGAACAGCACCGACGCGCGGACCGCTACCGGGACGTAGCCCTGTGAGATACATTGACCAGAATTTATTAATTTATTGACATACATTGTGTATGTGTTGCATTACACTTTATAATGTAAAACAACACACTAGGTGTGTTACATTATATAGATGGTAGTTATAATGCTTAAAAACGAATTTGTTGACCTAGTTACCAAGAAGGTGTGACAAGTTTGAGAATTAATTAATTTAAAAATAAAAAATGAGACCAATTATTATTCAAAACTAATGTAAGTAAAGTAGGTATTTGCTAAACGTATAGAGCAGACAGAATTTAGTGCTGTATTTAATCAAGAAGATTATTGCAAACAATGTAAAAGCTACAAAACAAGAAAATGTTCGTAAAACACCATCTATCCATGTTTGTATCCTTGGTTTACGCGAACAGTAGACATTAAAATGAAAATTGGAAAATTCCACCAGCTTGGGATCGTGTTTTAGCCAAGACTCAAGCTCGACCCCGCACTGCAATACCTAAAGATACTGTTAGCTCATTTTGTGTGGATAGGAACGTAACTTAATATTTTTGAGTGATGGTAGTTTACAATTTTTTTAAAACAATGTAATGACAACTAACACCTTAGTCTACCTGTGATCACGGACGCTGAATAGGGTCCGAAATGTCGGATTAAAATAAAATGTAAACAAATCGCGAAATAATCCGTAAAAGAGCCTTATTTTACTTTCTATCCATGTTCCACATCAAATATGGCAGTTTATAGACGCCAATGGAGGGGTCCCAGAAAATTGCCACTGAAGTCCAGGATTGCTATTAGCAGTTAATTTCCGTTGGATCATTTTTTTTGACGTTTTTTACCGTATCCAAATAATAGCTTTATAAACTGAGCTGTCAGTTGTCTCTGTTAGCGAGCTTTCGATATGTGAGAATGTTCTCGAGGCCTTTTCTTATTCCGTGAGAAGCCTTAGCTATTTAAGTACCAAAAATTTGACGACCACTTTGGTGTGATGATCAAGAAGTCGACAATTAACCAAGAGGTCGCTATACAAACATTTGTGTGCATGATCATTATTGAACATGTCTGTTTGTACTGGGCGTTATATGTATTTATTTAAGTTTATTCGTAATACTCGTACCACTGTTGATTCTGATATCTGTAACACAAGTGCTTTAGCTACTTACCACAGAGTCAGTTCAATATATGTGATGTTGTTGTATATTCATTTATTTATGTATCTATTATAATAATAACGTACCTGTCGCGCAGTGTCAATCTCCTTCTCGGTCTCGGTGGATGTGATGAGCGCCTCTTTGACCTCGAGCGAGGTGCGCTGCGACGTCTGCAGCGTCACGAATAGCTCCTCGTTGTCCAGCAAAGGGACTTGGGACTCGTACATGATGCGCAGCAGGTCGTTTTCCAGATCCATCTGGAAATTAATCAAGTTTGAGGATACTGAAAACAGATAATAAGCGAGATTTATTACTTTTGTGTAATGGTCAGGAAGTTGACTAATAACCAAGAGGTCGCGGGTTCGATCCCCGCACTGTACAAACATTTGTGTGCATGAACATGTCTGTTTGTACTGGTCTGAGTGTTATATGTGTTTATTTAAGTTTATTTGTAATACCACTGTTGATTTTGATATCTGTACACAAGTGCTTAAGCTGCTTACCACGGAGTCAGATCAATGTATATGAGGTAGTTGTATATAAGGTCCTTACATATGAAATTGGCGTTTTGTCGTACTGGCCACTTTGATCACAAATTTTTCCTATTTGGTTAGGAATTCGAAATTCAAATTTATACAGCTATTTCCACATGTAGTTGTGTTTCGTAAACCGTCATTCATTTGTTTTTTTACTTATCTTTTTTCTGTTTGCATCGCTCAATTTACAAAATGGAAAATTTGAAATATCGCGTTATTTACGAGTACGAGTTCCACCGTGGCACCAGTGCTGCGGAAACGGCTCGAAGGGTTAATGATGTGTATGGCGGTTGTGTCGCAAAAGAAAACACAGTGCGTTTTTGGTTCCAACGTTTTCGTTCTGGAAATTTCGACCTGCAAAACAAGCCCCGTGGACGGCCGGAGACCCAAGTTGATAATGAAGAATTGAAGGCTATTGTGGAAGCGGATCCATCGCAAACCACGTCCGAGTTAGCTGCAGGCTTTGGCGTTAGTGATAAAACTGTTTTAATCCACTTGAAGCAAATTGGGAAGACTAAAAAACTTGAAAGGTGGGTTCCTCACGAATTGAGTGAAGCAAACCGGCAAACGCGCGTCAACTGCTGCGTTACATTACTTGACCGGCACAATAACGAAGGGATTTTAAATCGAATCATTACCTGTGATGAAAAGTGGATTCTCTACGATAATCGGAAGCGCTCATCGCAATGGCTGGACCCTGGCAAGCCAGCCAAAGCCTGCTCCAAGCGAAAATTGACCAATAAAAAGTTACTTGTAAGCGTTTGGTGGACTAGCGCCGGTGTCGTTCATTACAGTTTTCTTAAATCTGGCCAGACGATTACGGCAGATATCTATTGTCAGCAATTGCAAACCATGATGGAAAAGCTAGTTGCTAAACAACCAAGGCTGGTCAATCGCTCTACGCCACTGCTGCTTCACGACAACGCTAGACCACACACTGCACAACAGACGGCTAGCAAATTAGAAGAACTTCAATTGGAATCTCTAAGGCATCCACCGTACTCCCCGGACCTTGCTCCAACAGATTACCATTTTTTTCGAAATTTGGATAACTTTGAAATGATACACTTTTTACGGATTATTTCGCGATTTATTTACATTTTGTTTTAACCTGACGTTTCGGACCCTTTTCAGCGTCCGTGGTCACAGGTAGACTAAGGTGTTAGTTGTCATAACATAGTTTGAAAAAATTTTTAACTACCATCACTCAAAAATATTAAGTTACGTTCCTATCCACACAAAATGAGCTAACAGTATCTTGAGGTCTTGCAGTGTGGGGTCGAGCTTGAGTCTTGGCTATAACAGGTTCCCAAGCTGGTGGAATTTTCCAACCATCTTCTCTATTAAAATTAGGGTGTCTTTTAATTTCAATAGCCTCACGGAGCATACGAGGAAGAAAACGACGTTCTCTTGCGAGGACTTTCGGTTGGTCAAAGCGTATGAAGTGGTTGGGTTTATCTAACGCGTGTTCACACACTGCAGACTTTGTGTTCCGTCTATGTTTAACGTCGGCTATATGTTCTTTAATCCGCACGCTTATACTACGCTTTGTTTGCCCTATGTATGAGAGTCCGCAGTCACATTCCAGTCTATACACTCCTGCGTCTTGAAGAGGTATGTTACACTTGACCGGTGGTAAGAATTGGTTGATCTTCTTAGGCGGCTTGAAGTAAGTTTTGATTGCAGCACGCTTCAAGATGTTTCCAATTTTGTCAGTGACACCCCTCAAGTATGGTAGTACGGCAGGTTGGCGGTCGACTGTATGAACTTTGGGTCGGGGTCTGCAACGGCGTGGTACTGGTAGCTGGTTGTCCCGTAGTACCTTCCTGACATGCTGAAGCTCAGCAGCCAAGTGTTGGTCGTCACAGATTCCCCTTGCTCTCTGAAACAAAGTTTTGCCCACGGTAGTCAACTGTCTAGGATGATGGTGAGAAGCACCATTGAGATATTTGTCAGTATGGGTTGCTTTGCGGAAGACTGTGTGACTAAGTGTATGATCCAGATTCCTTATGAGTAAAACATCTAAGAAAGCTAGCTGATTGTCTGCCTCAATTTCCATAGTAAATTGTATTTTTGGGTGTATGGAATTTAAATGATTAAGAAAAACAGAAACTAAATTGGTAGGTAAAATTGTGAAAGTGTCATCTACGTACCGTTTGTAAAACCTAGGTGTTACAGGTGCTGTGCTTAGAGCTCTGGCCTCGAAGTCTTCCATAAAAATGTCTGCGACAACGGGTGAAACTGGAGAGCCCATTGCAACACCATCTACTTGTACATAGAATTCATTGTCCCACAGTAAATAGCCAGATGTAAGGCAATGTTCCAATAGTTCTGCATATTCTATGGGCATATTACATTCAGCCAACTTCCTCTTTGTTATTTCAATGCAATCCTGGACTGGTAAACTTGTAAACAAGGACTGTACATCAAAACTAACCATAGTTTCATCATCGGCTAAGCGTAGGTGTTTAACTTCGCTGATGAAATGGTAGGAATCCTTCACATGCCCTGTAGTTGTTCCTCTTAGGCCAGATAGTGTCCGTGCTACGTGCTGAGCCAACTTGTAGGTTGGTGTATCAATCTGACTCACGATTGGACGGAGTGGAACATTTGGCTTGTGAATTTTTGGCAACCCATACATTTTAGGCGGTTTTGCACACGATGGTATTAATTGTTTATCATCTAGACTTAAACATTCACTGTATTTACGCACTAAGTCGCTGGTTTTCTTTAGAACTTTGTTGGTTTGGTCGGTCTTTACTCGTTTATATGTGTTTTCGTCCGACAGCAACTGTGACATTTTAAGTTTGTAGTCCGATGTATCCATTACCACGGTAGCATTTCCCTTATCTGCGCGGAGTATAGTTATTTAGAACCTTAAATCTAGACCTGAAATTGTCCTTGTTTACAAGTTTACCAGTCCAGGATTGCATTGAAATAACAAAGAGGAAGTTGGCTGAATGTAATATGCCCATAGAATATGCAGAACTATTGGAACATTGCCTTACATCTGGCTATTTACTGTGGGACAATGAATTCTATGTACAAGTAGATGGTGTTGCAATGGGCTCTCCAGTTTCACCCGTTGTCGCAGACATTTTTATGGAAGACTTCGAGGCCAGAGCTCTAAGCACAGCACCTGTAACACCTAGGTTTTACAAACGGTACGTAGATGACACTTTCACAATTTTACCTACCAATTTAGTTTCTGTTTTTCTTAATCATTTAAATTCCATACACCCAAAAATACAATTTACTATGGAAATTGAGGCAGACAATCAGCTAGCTTTCTTAGATGTTTTACTCATAAGGAATCTGGATCATACACTTAGTCACACAGTCTTCCGCAAAGCAACCCATACTGACAAATATCTCAATGGTGCTTCTCACCATCATCCTAGACAGTTGACTACCGTGGGCAAAACTTTGTTTCAGAGAGCAAGGGGAATCTGTGACGACCAACACTTGGCTGCTGAGCTTCAGCATGTCAGGAAGGTACTACGGGACAACCAGCTACCAGTACCACGCCGTTGCAGACCCCGACCCAAAGTTCATACAGTCGACCGCCAACCTGCCGTACTACCATACTTGAGGGGTGTCACTGACAAAATTGGAAACATCTTGAAGCGTGCTGCAATCAAAACTTACTTCAAGCCGCCTAAGAAGATCAACCAATTCTTACCACCGGTCAAGTGTAACATACCTCTTCAAGACGCAGGAGTGTATAGACTGGAATGTGACTGCGGACTCTCATACATAGGGCAAACAAAGCGTAGTATAAGCGTGCGGATTAAAGAACATATAGCCGACGTTAAACATAGACGGAACACAAAGTCTGCAGTGTGTGAACACGCGTTAGATAAACCCAACCACTTCATACGCTTTGACCAACCGAAAGTCCTCGCAAGAGAACGTCGTTTTCTTCCTCGTATGCTCCGTGAGGCTATTGAAATTAAAAGACACCCTAATTTTAATAGAGAAGATGGTTGGAAAATTCCACCAGCTTGGGAACCTGTTATAGCCAAGACTCAAGCTCGACCCCACACTGCAAGACCTCAAGATACTGTTAGCTCATTTTGTGTGGATAGGAACGTAACTTAATATTTTTGAGTGATGGTAGTTAAAAATTTTTTCAAACTATGTTATGACAACTAACACCTTAGTCTACCTGTGACCACGGACGCTGAAAAGGGTCCGAAACGTCAGGTTAAAACAAAATGTAAATAAATCGCGAAATAATCCGTAAAAAGTGTATCATTTCAATGTCTACTGTTCGCGTAAACCGAAGAAACAAATATTTGGATAACTTCTTGCAAGGGAAAAAGTTCAACTCAGATGGGGCAGTCCAAGTCGCCTTCAAAGATTTTATTGATTCCCGTTCGAATGGTTTTTTTAGTAAAGGGATCAATGAACTACCTATGAGATGGCAAAAGTGCATAGATTACAATGGCTCATACTTTGATTAAATAAATATGCTATATAAAAAAATTTCGACTTTTTGTTCCTCCCATACAAAACGCCAATTTCATAGGTAAGGACCTAATATTTGTTTATTTATTATTCAACAAACACGAAAGCGTACGTAAACGTAAAGGTAATGTTCAACAATCATGTCATCCCGGAATCTCATTGAAAGATAAAATCCGGAACGAGGTCATACGACATAGGACAAAGGTAACTGATGTGGTCCAAAAATGTAGCAAGCTGAAGTGGCAGTGGGCTGGCCATGTCTGTCGCAGAACCGACGAGAGGTGGAGCAGGAAGGTTCTCGAATGGAGACCACGCCTAGGTAAACGTAGTGTGGGACGCCCCTCGGCTAGATGGACAGATGACCTGAAGAAGGCAGCTGGTAGTGACTGGATGCAAAGGGCGGGAGATCGTGCGCTATGGCGCTCCTTGGGGGAAGCCTGTGTCCAGCAGTGGACTGCCACAGGCTGATTTGATATGATGACGAAATCAATCGCAACATTGTAATTATTCTTCCGTTACCTGCTGCACACACTTCAGAAATTAAATCATTGTAAAGATAGTTGCGGGTCAGACCCCCCTCCTCTCCAAGCCGTTGATCATAGTTTCAGGTGTTGCCTGCCTTGTCACTCTTAAAAAATTGACCGTGCAAGAGAACGCGTTGGCTGGACAAGAAAATAGAAACGAAACATTAGGGAGTACCGCTACAGCCTCGTGTTGGATAGCGGAATGAAACAAAAAATAAGCTATACAAAAAATAATTTAGAAGAAGTGAGCGAGATCAGTGGAGAACAGGTAAAATTACATTAAATGTCATTGAAGTCCATATCTGGTACTCACTCCTCCTCTTGTTATTGTCGATAGTCATCAGCTCAAGCTGCGGCTGCTCCTTGCGCACCACGATCCCGAGGAGTTGTGCGTCAGACACTGTTCCTTCTCCGCTAAATTCAGGATCAGAGTCTTTTAGCGGAGAGACAAGGTTGCCTAGTAAAAAGTGTGGCGACATCTACCATTCGCCATTACAAGTGCATGCCCAGCAAGCACAACAGCATGAGCTGATACGGCTTTATAGGGTAGATGGCGCTGTTAGCCTAGTACCGGCCTAGTGCCGCACATAAACCGCGGTATATAAGAATTCGATCCAGAATAATAAAGATAGACAAATCAAGATGATGTCTATCAGACCTTGGTCCCCGACCATAACACCCGGTCGGTAGGAAGCGCTTCCCTTAAGCTTCCTAACTCGAAATCAGTTGCGCCAAAAAAAGTATAAAAGGCACAGATGCATCCGGCACTCACCAACTTCTTGTCGTTGGCCATGGTCATGACCAACAATCCTCCTTGTCAGAGGCTGATATTTCACCGCGAAGTTTACCTTCATTAATGTTTAGACAGGGTTTCCTAAGAAATAGCACTCACCAGCGTCTTCTTGTTGTTGGCGATAGTCATGGCCAGGTTGTCCTTCATCAGCTCGAGCTGCAGCCGCTCAATTTCAGACACTGTTATTTCACCGCAAAGTTCGTCCTTTTTATGGTTTCCTTTTTATGGTTTAGAGACAGGTTTGCCTAGTAAAGTAGAAAAAAAGCAAAGATGCATCCCATACTTACCAGCTTTTTGTTGTTGGCGATGGTCATGACCAACAATCAGCTCGAACTGCGGTTGCTCCTTATCAGACCCTGTTATTTCACCGCAGATTATACCATCGTTAAGGTTTATACAAGGTTTCCTAAGAAATAGCACTCACCAGTGTCTTCTTGTTGTTGGCGATGGTCATGACCAGGTTGTCCTTCATCAGCTCGAGCTGCGGCCGCTCCTTGCGCACCACAATGCCGAGCAACTGAGACGTCAGACCCTGTTCTTTGACCGCAAAGTTCACCATCGTCGTCTTTGTTAGGGTTTCCGGGGTATAGACCGGATTGCCTACGAAATGAATATGACATTTGTGAAACTTTACAACGGTTATAGATCTAAGGTAAATAGTTACTATCGCATATGCTGCTATTCAGCAGAAACGACCAAGTAGATACATTTTAGAGCTATATTGATGATTTCTTTTTGTCATTTGAAAAAGACGATATCTCGTTTTGCTTCAAAACTTTATCTCAGATTTTTAAGGCAGCCAAATTCTTCACTACGTACGACGCACCGACAACAAGTTACAATTTTTAAACTGTAAACTGAAAACGTTCATTGAATACCAAGCTAGAAGACTGGACATTTTTCTTTCATTTGAAACATCAGTTCTTTTCTCGATATTGCCTCAAAAAAAATGTAACAGTTCCTAGTACCAGATGATACTCAGACTACAAGGTAATCAACTAACCCAATTTAGTAGTCAGATACATCTTAAAGCTCTTGTTATACGGCACCATCTTCTCGTTAAACTTGATCACGGTGGCGGACCCGATGGTGACGATTGCCTTGTCCAGGATAGGAGCTATGGAGGGGTCGAGCACTTCCCCAACGTTTTGAACAATAACTGGTGTTCCGTTGGTGAGACACGTCTCCATTATCTTGAGGTAGTTCGGCTGACCGAAGTCCACTATCTAATGGACAATTAAAATATTGAATAGAATAGGTATTTATGAGATTGCTACAAATAAAAATAAACAAAAATACAAATAAAAGCTAGAGTGAACAGGCATCTTCTAGGTGAGCTCGCTCCATCGTAGACGCAGTCTTTGCCTCGTTGAGTTTAGTTTTGGGTCAAGAGCAAACCTATTCAAAAAAATAGCATGGACCTTTTTTTTAACGTCAGGGAAATGCTGTTACGCATACCCACCAGCTGCGGGGGCAGCTGGAGGTTATGTGGGACTCCAGGCCTCAGAGAGAGAACCCGCCTACCCACTAAAAACCTGACGGTGCCATGTGAGTCGGGGACATGGCGGGTTCACCGTATAATACCATGGACCCAACCTAACTTGAAGTATCTGATATTTCGCCGTGTGCTATCATCATGGGCAAACTTGTAGAGTATGTCAAACGACACCTAGGATCGAAAATTAAATGGATTAGTTTAAATTTCGTTACGTTCAAAATGAAAATCGACTCAATTATATGTGGCCAAATTGTAACGGAAAATTATATGCAATGTCAAAAGAAAAAATTGAGCAAACTAGAGAAAACAAATTTTGGAGAATACTGTATCTCCAAATTCGTACCTGGATGTCATTCTTCTCCTCGAGATGCGAGATCCAAATAAGCGCTTGACCTTGTGGGTCTACCGCGAGTGGCCACCGCGTCGCACGCACCACTATGATTCCGTTTTCAGCGCTGAAGTTATCATCTGTCATATCAAACAATAACAATAATAGTCCTCCTGGCCGATTTCGACCACGGCGGCCAATCTCAACAGAGATCAGCCAACTACGCAGGAGATATTATAGTGCACGAGTGTGAGCGCAACACACAGGTGTCTTCACTGTTACATCACTCTCAAAGTTCGGTGAGACGGCAATTCGTCATGACCGGAGAGAGATCAGGCGCAGGACCAACGGCTTAACGTGCGCACCGAGGCACGGGGGTGTAATACCACCAACTTCCCGACTCCGAGCTGTTTTTGAGAAATTCATGACAGAAAATCTCAGAAACAATTTTGAGTCGACCTGGGATTACCAAATCAAAGATTACAGTGAAGAAAGATACTTTTCATCAATGTCATCAGGTTAAAATAAAATGTAAACAAACCGCAAAATAATCCGTAAAAAAGTATATCATTCAAGTGTTATTAGGCTAGCCACCAGCACACAGTGCAGTTTTGGTGCAACATGGACACAGCAGTAACGTGGTTTTGTTCTGATGTCTTATCATAATCTAAATACAGTGACAAAATTAAACTTACTTATTTATTTATTTAAAAAGGAACACCAACAGTATACATATATATATATACATTGTCGTCAGCCTATATACGTCCCACTGCTGGGCACAGGCCTCACCTCAACTATGAGGTGGTACGAGCCATACTCCACCACGCGGGCTCAGTGCTTAACTTTTGGTATCACTACCAAAGCGCTGCAACCACTGCGCCACAAGCACCTCTATATATATATATATATATATATATATATATATATATATATATATATATATATATATATACATTGCTCATCTTAAATTTAAACCTTAGTATTTACATCTTATATGTATACCTATTATATTATAACTTAAAAAAAAACTAATTAGATAGGTACAGACCACAGCATATTACGTAACCCTTTTTTGTCGCCAACTTCCCCCTGATTACAAGCGCATAAGATCTGGCAATATTTACTATCTTTAAAGCATAAAATGCACCTACCTGGCAACCCCATATAATTCCAGTCTCTTAGCGTGGCGTCATCCAACAAAAAATATTTCATGCTCAAATCCATTGTGACCGGTACATTTTCGTTGTATACCTGTTTACAAGAATGCATTTGTATTTCTATACTTAATATTATAAAGAAGAAAGATTTGATTGTTTGTGTATGTCATGGACCATACACCACCAAAACTAAGAATAAGCTAGTAGGAGAGCTAGGGATGCTGAGCTGAAGAGCGGTCACTCCGAGGAGATAAAGACCCAACTCGACGAGTGTTGAAAGTACACTGTTTTATTTATCGCTAATAATAATAATAATTACATTCATTTCGGACAAAATCCATATTTTGTTAGTATACAGTGACTTAGAAAACCAGTGTTAGTAACAAAAAGAGAAAATAAAAAATAAAAAAATTAATAATAAAAAATAAATCAAAACCTCGGGGAGTGCTGGACTGGCACCCTGGACTAATTAACTGCATGCAGTGTAATCCAGCGCGCCAGCACAGGGGAGTCCCAGCGGTCCATCAACGCGCTCAGGATCGCTAAGTTGCTTAATAGTAACTTACAAAATATGAGGCATGTGGCAGAAATGCAAGACAGGCTAAACTAATTAAAGACAACATAGAATGAAAGAATAATATACATTATTCTTTGACTAGCTCGTACAGTTTGTTTAAAGTAAATAGACTCTGAAAATACTGATGTAAAAAAATACTATTATATGTATATGAGTATATGAATACTACTGGTCTAACTTCATGTAGTTAATTCAATTTTCAAACTGTGATTTTATAATAGCCTCAATTTTAATAAATAAATACTTCACAACAATCACACCAAATCTCTAGTCCCAAATTAAGCTACGAGGCTTGTGTTATGGGTACTAGACAACGGATAAACATACTTAAATACTTTTTTTGTAAATAAATACATATTATATACATATAGAAAACACCCAGACCAGTACAAACACACATGTTCATGACACTTATGCTTGTACTATGCGGGGATCGAACCCGCGACCCTTGGTTCAGAAGTCCGACCTGTGGACCACTGCATCAAGCGGTAGGCATCATTTCAGAGATATCTCTATCAAGATCATCATCCTTTCTCACCTCCAGGAACCAGTCGCTCATCAGGTCCTCGCGGTACTCGGAGACGAAGGGCCCGAGGTAGGCCACGAAGCCGGTCGCGATGAGACAGTCGCCGGGCAGGTGCTCGAACTCGCGGTCCAGGCGTTCGACTGTTAGTTCCCAGCGCTCTCTTTCACCTGAGAATGAAGAATAAATGGTGTTATCCATACTAATATTATAAATGCAGAAATAACTCTGTCTGTCTGTATGTAACTCAACTCAATCACGCATAAACTACTGAACCAATTTGCATGAAATTTGATATGGAGATGTTTTGATACCCGAGAAAGGACATAGGCTACTTTTTACCGCGGGAAAATTACGCATTCCCATGGGAAAAAATACTTTCCGGGGAATCTGATCGCTTTCACTCCTAAATTACCAAAAATCTGAATTATATTTGGATAAAATTGGTGTTACGGGGAAACAACGCAAGTCACGGGTAAAAACTAGTACTTATAATTAAACATAGATTAGCCGTTATCCCGTTAAAAAATAATAATTTAAAATAAACCGATAGAGCCAGATCATCATCAGATCATCACGGTATCAGGCAGCTTAAAGACTAACTAATTTCTTATTAAGAATACTCCTCCACTGAAAGGCATTATGTAACGGAGTTATACGAAGCCAGAAAACACCTTATTTCACACAGAATCTTTCTTTTTGCGCGCGCTTCTGCCAGAATTAATGCTGGTTTAATCAAATAATATCCTGATATTCATTTTTCCCCAGCCACTTACCTGACAGCCCAGTGATCAGCGCCTCAGCCCTCTCCAACTTCAGCTGCAATTGCCTGGACTTTCTCTCTAGCTCGTCTTTCTGAGCGACTTTTTCATCATATTCTTTCTGTAATCTCGCTATCATCTCGCTCAGTTCGCGTAACTTGGCACGAGCTTCTGCGAGGATCTGCTGCTTCATGCGAAGGGATTCTAATGCTTCTTCTAGACGTTCCTTTTTGGGCTTCACTATTCTATAAGCAATAATCTAGTTAATCTTAAGGAGACAGTCACATCAAAGGCATCTCAACTTTATGCTATTACGAGATCCTTACATTGTGTGCCATGGTGGTCACTGGTGACCCCCAAACAATATTATTTCTATTGTGTCTAGTCTCTCGGGAGTTAAAGGCTTAAGAAATAAATGAATACTGAATCCTTCGCATTCCAACGTTTGCAGAGAACGATATCAATATATATGAAAGTATTAATATATCGTTTTCTGTAAGTATTTTCTTAAAAAATGCTCAGCCTTAATTGGTTTACCAATATTTGGAAGTTATGTTTAATCGGATGCATTCAGTTTAAGTGGTGCCGACTGTGAATTATCTTTAAGGCTCATTTTGGTTAAGCGATATTGGTTTTGGTAGATAAACTTACTTGTAAACCTTGCCATACTTCTCTATGGCTCGCACCCATAGACAAAGCGATTTGGCTGCAGCGGATACGGTACCCACGATCTCCGGATCGAAATCCGGCTTGGCGGTGTAGGTTCCAATCTTTTTCAGAGTCTTGTCGGATATGTTGTCTTTATCAAACTCGCGAAGACGATCCAGGAAGTATTGGTCACCGAGTTGACGTTTGGCCTCAGCCCATGTCGGTTCTTTCTACAATTAAAAAAGTAACTATACAGATTGAACTGTAAGTCAAGGACTCTTAACGCAGGAAACGAAAGGAGTAAGATGGGCTCTGTTTCTTAATTTTCTAAATTGATTTTTCGTGGCGTATTATTGTGATAGTGAGGTGGAATTATCATAATAATGTGTTACTGAAGGAAAACAATGGCGTAAATGTAAGAAATCGAGTAAGGTGCTCCGTGCTGATCCGATCGATATTCCCGCGTAAAACTCCATTTCTTGAGCATTGAAATGTGAACCATCCTCGCATTTCAATGAGTTAGGTTATGGCTTAGTTTTAAAGTAGTATGTAGTTGTAAAAAAGTAGTTTTAAGAATTAATTAATTACCTTAGAAATGACTAGGCACCATGGTCTAAGACCTTAGCCTGTTCCTAATGGAACAAAAAAAATCAAGGACTCTTATCCGCGACATGGGTTTGCAGTCTATGTCGAATGTGACACACACAGCAATGTAGAGTGATGACTGAAATATAAATTAAAAAAATCAAAATCAACAACTTACTTGCAAAAGGATCAGTACAGCTTCTAACACCATTTCGACTTTCTGCGGTGGTTTGGCGTAGGATTTTACTTCTGTAATATCTTTCTTGTTTAACGCGTCCAGAGCCTGATAACAAATATACATGATATCATGGTTAAGTTACGGATTCTTCTTGCAATAATGTTTACTGAAACGAATAAGTTTTGTACCAAAAATGACGAGTCAAGAGCAATAATTACAGTATTAACTTTTACAAATTATTAAAGCAACTTAACATCTTTGGAGTAACATAAGCTTACCAAAAATTTTATGCCTTTTAATCCTAATTTAGCTAACAACAGCTAGCTTTAAACACGGAACCTCTTCTTCTATAGTCTTCTTAATTCTTGCAGTGACTCTACAGTAGGTACTTAATCTTAAAAGCTTCTTTTAATGGCATCATAGCGTTAGCCAAAGCCCCTGATAGCTTCTTGCACAGAACCTCTTCCTCTATTGTCGCCTAACATATTGTACGACAAAGACAACAAGTTTTCTGTCTTTCTTTTTACACAACGGCCAACTTTTTTTTAGTTTGTATCTTACCTTCACGGCTTCTTCCAAAGCCGGCATAGCACTTGCCAAGTCCCTCATTGCAGCATCAGCCAGCTTCTTACATTGAACTTCCTCTTCCATTGTCTTCTTACTCCTAGCAGCGACACTGCGCTGCTGCTCGTCAGCGTTGCGCTGTTGAACGTTGATCACGCCCATGTACTCTATGCACTGCTCTGTGTACTCGGCTACTTGCACCTGGGGTGTGGAAATGATAAATGATATTTGTTACTGCTGCGACTGATTCTTGCGCGAAGAAATGAAACCACAGTTGACTGGCACGAACATTTCGGGTATATTGTCTTATATTCAAAATCGCGGTTGGTACATCTATGGAACCGTGCCGTGCAGCCCACGTATGGCAGAACGCTAATCGTTCGTTACAAAGATTACTTAAAGCTACCAAATTTTACAATAAAATACCCTACAAATATATGGCATTTACAAAAAGATTTTAAACACATTACACTACAATATTCAAGTAGTGTTATTTACTTGAAGATGGAAACTACACTGTGTGAAAACGCAGGCGGCAGCTTGATGAGTATAACATTGCAAAATATCCTTGGATTCCCGATTTCTTTCAACGAGATTATACATAAAAAAACAGTTTTACAATAAGAAGTCAATAGAATACATGTGGATTAATCTTGTTTTTTTTCTTTATTACTTGCAAAAGTTCTTTATTATCATAAATGTTAAAATTACAGTGCACAACTTATAAATATATACAGTCATACAGTTAACAGGTGGTTGAGCAACTTTGTTAGGCTAGGTTTAAGATAGGATCAATCTTGTAAGCCTGTTGGTGACACTTGATATTCTGCGGCTGTACATATACATGATGGTGGTTGGTGACGCACAAAATTATAAAAAAGGAAATATACAAGCATCATCTACAGATGTTCATTAAAGAATACCAGTATTAGAGTACCTGAGCCACGGCTAACTCCTCGGACATCTGACCGACTAGCTTAGTAGTCTCTTCGACTTTGCCCAGCCCATTCCTCAGTTTATTTGCTTGCAGCGCCACTTCAAACCTCTTCATTTTCAGCATTCTGACAAAGATTCCAAAATTAATAATAGTTTATTCTTATTATTTTTCGTAGACGGAATATAGAATTACACTCTGCATAATATCCTAGACGAAACAAACTTTGAAATGAGACACTTTTTACGGATTATTTTGCGATTAATTTACACTTTGTTTTATCCTGACGTTTCAGTCCCTTTTTTTGCAGTGAGTGAACATGCATTAGATACAACCAATCACTTCATACGCTTTGACTAAACGAAAGTAATTGCAAGAGAACGTCGCCTTTTAATGTGTAGACATTCGCGTAAATGTTCGCGTAAGCCGAAGAAACAAATATGTGACACATAAGCTATACAAGTTGAGTAATGATTTGTTATATGTCACATACGAGTTTACTATGATTGTGTCATTTTTGTGCCCGTCTTACTGATTTTTACCCTCGAACAGCTGTAGCATTTCCGTTACAGTTTTAAGGCTGTAATTTTGTAATGGATTTATCATATTTGTTCCTTCGGTTTACGCGAACAGTAGACATTGAAGTGAGTCACATTTTTTCAGATTGTTTAAAAATAAAAACTATGTAATTACTAGTAGGGGGAAAATAATTGTTGGAAGGCAAAGGAAGAGATGGGGTGATGACATTGTAAAGGCAATGGGACAGAACTGGATGAACATAGCCACTAATAAGGAAGAATGGAAAAGATTGGTGGAGGCTTTTACCCTTGGGGACCATTCATAATGGAAAAAAAGCTATAATAATAATAATTACTAGTAGTCATTAGATAGTATACCTGTGACCACGGACGCTGAAAATAAATCGCGAAACAATCCGTAAAGAAGTGTCTCATTTTAATGGATGTGTCTTAATGGTAAGTTTGCCATGATAAGTTTCATTTATATATGTCATCGGTAGTACAAGTGACGAATGAGAAGCTTTGCGGCGCAATAAGTTGTGTCGTAGAATAGTTTTTGGGTAGATGACTGTGAAACTCACTCCTTGTACCCCGACACCAGCTCCAGGTAGTTGGTGGGCGTGACGTAGTTGGTCCTGCGCATCTCCTGCCACATCTTGATGGAGTACTTGCCCACAGACGAGTGGATAAGTGACATTATGGAAGCTACGGACGCGCGGAGGGTGTCCTCGCGACTTTCGATTAGAGATTCTTTTCGGCGAATCTAGTAAATTAAAAAATTAAAACAGCTTATTTTTTAAAGCTTAATAGAGTATAGGTTTCATAAATTGTGTCACTTTGATCAGACGGCCTTTCAGAATTTTGTAAACATAGAGCGCTTTCACACTAGCGTTTGTCCAGCGTAGGCGTTCGATCGAACGTGTAGAACATGTAGGACAAGTAAACACTATTATTGGCTTTGCATTTAAAAAGAAAATTGGTGCGAAAATGAACATTATAGGATATGGGAGAAATTACTATGGAGTATGCGGTCAAGTGAAAGCGATTATTTTACTTTTCTTAACACTTAAAAAATGATTCAAATTATTTTTATTCCTTCGAATGGCGAAACCCATGTTTGATGAATTGTTAGAAAAAATACTAAGTGTATACCACTTAGTATTTTTTCTAACAATTCATTCAATATCGGAAAACATATTACAGATATAAGTATTTGATTAAAAAAAAAACTAAGTTTATATTTGTACATTCATATCTGTATTATTATGATTAAAATAAAAAAGACAATATTTATGACACAAGTCATCAAAATATTCAATTGCATTTTGTACAGGATTGTATATTATGGCACCGCAGTAACGCGGTGCATGCGTCGCGCATGCGCGGAGCTTGTGCCGCGTGCTTTTGTAGTCTAGCAGACGCTGCGCATACGTTCATCAAACGCCTACGCTGCACAAAAGCTAGTGTGAAGGCGCTCTTAAGGAGCCAGCGTGGCCAGTTATTCAGGTTTTGGGTTTATACCCTTTCAGGTCGACAGGAAGCAATTAAGTAGTTCCGTAGCAGAGTGAGCACTTGAAATTTTGGGCCTAATGAGTTTAGTTTTTCCGCTCTGATCCCCTAGAACTGATACCCTAGAAGATTTGAAATATTGTGATTTATATTTTAATCCGGTGTGATTCCCTAGACAGAATTTGTATGGGATTAGATATTTAAAATTAAAGTTTATTCCGTTCCATTTATATTGAAGGATCTTATCAGACCGGAATAACAAAACTTATACTAGTGGATCAGACCGGAATTTAGATATCACAATCCTTTATGACGTAAACTGACTGCCTCTTTGGTGTAGTGGCAAAGTTTCTGCCTTACATCCGAGAGGTCCTGGGTTCGTATCCCAGGTCGAGCCAAAACTGTTTCGGAGATTTTGTGTCATGACTTTCTCAAAAACAGCTCGGAGTCGGGAAATTGGCGGTGTTACACCCCCCTGCCTCGGTGCGCATGTTAAGCCGTTGGTCCTGCGCCTGGTCTCTCTCCGGTCATGTCGGATTGCCGTCTCACCGAACTTTGAGAGTGATGGAACAGTGAGTGCACCTGTGTATTGCGCTCACACTAGTGCACTATAATATCTCCTGCGTAGTTGGCTGATCTCTATTAAGACTGGCCGCCGCGGTCAAAATCGGCCAGGAGGACTATTTTACTGACGTCAAGATAACTGCTCAACAACTGAGTATAGCCTGAATCGACTAATATTTACCCTAGGCCCAGTAATAGAGGCGAGTAGCTCCACGCCCTCGAGGAATTTATACGCGACCTCGAGCAGCGCCTCTCGCGGCCACTCCAGGAACCAGTTCGTCGTCGTCGCGTTGATCAGCGCAGGGTATTGACGGATACGGTTCCTGTGTACAATTGTGCATATAAGGCGTTGTCCTAGGTGAGCGACGCAACGCGACAAGTGCGACGCGACGCGAAGCGACGTAATGCGACCAAAAATTACATTTCGAACAAGTTGTGTCGATGACAGTTGCGTTTCAACAAGTAGAACTCTATCATAAACGACGGCTGTTTGATATTTTTATAAAATACTTGCTTTTACCCGCGACTTTGTCCGCATTAAGTAGTTTTTTGGAATACGTTGTTTTCCAGTAAAAGCAATTTTATCCAAATATAAGTAATTCAAATCTTTGATAATTTAGAAGTGAAAGCGATCAGACTTCCCGGGAAAGTATTTTTTCCCATGGGAATGGGTTGTTTACCCGCAGTCAAAAGTAATTCATGTCCTTTTTCAAGTCTCAAACTATCTCCTTCCCAAATTTCATTTACTTAAATCTATTTAGTACTTGAGTATGTATGTAGTTGGGACGAACAGCGATTTGCGCTCTCTATATTACAAATTGCATCCAGTGGGGTGAGCACGAACAACTATCGTAACGTATTCATATCGTTTCCTACCTATCGTTAACTTGACAATTTGTATGGGGAAACTGACAGTTTTTAACGTTTTGACGACATGAATACAGTAAAAAAACTGTTCGTGCTCACCCCAAAGTAAACTAACTTCTAATCAAATGCACTTATAACGAAAGGTTCTTAATGAGAACTTGCCTAAATTCATCACCGATAGGGCTGAAGCATAGGACAATGTGAAGATTGGCGCGCACTCTATCCACAAGGAACAAGTACACCGCTTCGGCTGACTGCACGATGTTGGCATTCTTCATTGGCTTTTCGAGCCCTTGCTTTATCTAAAATGCAAAATGAACAATTAACCACTGACGAACCAACACCGTTGCATAAATTTTACCACTTAGTAAGACAACAACAAACAAACAACGTCATAAAAGATGAGAACTTATTTTATGGTACACACGACACATCTACCTCGTGTGTTCATAAGTTTTGAGACAAACTTTGTGCTAAAAAAAAGAAATAAAAAATTACTGGCTGCTATTTATTTCTTTTTCTAATTTTGAATTTGGAATGTTAACTTTTAATTCCTTTGATTTTCAAATTCATTTCTTTCAATTTTCTCGTGATGGGGAGAACAAAAGAATTGCGTGCGACCAATGCGTGCGACCGTGAATTCGCTATTTAAGGCAGGAAAAAAACCAATGGAGATTTTCCGTAAGGTGAAAACTTTTGGTGTGAGCCGCAACTTTGTGTATTACACTATTAAACGATACAAGGCGACAAATTCTTTGCAAGATCGCCAAAGGAGTGGTCGGCCGCGCTCTGTAAGGACGCCTGCGAACATCAAAATCATCCGAGAGCGACTTCGCCGAAATCCATGTCGAACTCAGAAAAAACTAGCTCTGCAGACTAATATTTCGCGCGTTTCAGTCAACAGAATACTGAAATATGATCTTAAGGTGAAGGCGTATAGCCGTAGGAAAGTTCATTTTTTAAACGATCGCCTTTGTAAACTGCGACGCGAACGTTGTCCAATACTGCTTAAGAGACACGATGCGAGGAAAATACTCTTCACCGATGAGAAAATCTTTACTGTCGAAGAAAAGTTCAACCGACAAAACAATAAAATGTATGCAAAAAGTAGGAAGGACGTCCCAGCTTCAGCACGAAATGTCTCGCGTACTCATCATCCGGCTAGTGTGATGGTATGATGGGGAGTTTCGTACGAAGGTGTCACTCCGCTCCATTTCTGTCAACAAGGCGTCAAGGTGAAAGCCAAGAACTATCAAACTGACATCTTAGAGCCTGTTGTGAAACCCCTGTCCCTTACTTTGTTTCACAACAAGGATTGTGTTTTCCAACAGGACTCAGCGCCATCCCATAAAGCAAAAACCACCCAAGCGTGGTTGAGGGAAAATGTGCCGGCCTTCATCGCGGCGAACGAATGGCCCTCTTCCAGCCCCGACCTCAACCCGCTGGATTATGCTTTATGGGCTGAGCTAGTGCTCAGGGCCTGCCGAAAGTCCCACCCAAACTTGGAGTCACTGAAGCGAGCTCTTGTCCGAGAAGCAAAGCGAATCCCGCTGAAAAAGATTCGTGTCATCATTGATGACTGGCCAAATCGTCTAAGGGCCTGTATTAAAAACAAGGGTGGTCATTTTGAATAATAATAATTATTTTTTGTTTATTATTATCTACTAATTGTTTACTGAAAATTTTAGAAATATATGTTAATTATAAAAAAAGTTATGCAACTTTTGTTTCGTCTCAAAACTTATGCACACACGAGGTATAATAGGCTTGATGACACCTATCTCAAATATTTTCAAGACCATTGCGTTTAAAAAACAAAGCCCCTATAGAGTTAATGCTACCAGTATATTTCCAAAAAAGCTGTAGAATTTTTAAACACACAAAATTCAATAAATATTCGGTCAATTGACTCCGATTTGATACCCATATCCCATACAAAATCTATGGAGGTAGACCGTTCTGACAGATAATAAAGAGTATGTCAACGATTGGTGATGTCATGTAGCCTATTGTCTGATGTGCTGTGATGTAAAATCGAGGACAAAGAGGTATCAAAAGCTTAATATTTTTGCATCGGTCGGCATACATCAAGTACGTATTGAAGTACCTACTAATCAAAAATTTTAAAAACCTGGAAATAATCATTGATTCGTCAATAACAATACAAATGTAAAAGTGGTTCTTTTTAACACGCTTTTATTAGATCGGGGTGTATGTATGTATGTAACGGAATATCTGAGCTCAATTTTCACCAACTTCCAGAAATCGGATTAATTTGAAACTTTGCACACGTATTAAGTACCGATGACAATGCAATAATTTGATAAGAGTTTTCCATTATCCTTATTAACTAAAAAAATAAAATAATTTTAATATTGCTGAAATCGCCTTCTTAAATTTTCCGCACGGCGCCATCTCTTTCCCAAATATTGCGAAAGTACCTACCTAGTCAATTTCTTGAATGGTTCGAGTTTCGTTACCTTTAGCGTTCGCTTAGCTAGTTAGTTTCGATAGCAATCATTAGACGTCGCTGCTAATGCTAGTTAACTGATGCAATTGATTTGCACTAGAAGCTCTGTATTTTGCCGATAGATGTCACTTAATTAATTATCAAGCTTTTATTAGATCGGGGTGTATGTATGTATGCATGAATGAATATAACTGAATTTTTGAGCTCAATTTTCACCAACCGGAAAACCGGAACCACCATTCAGAAATCGGATTAATTTGAAACTTTGCATACGTATTAAATACATAATGCAATAATTTGGCAAGAGTTTTAACTAAAACAATTAAAATAAATAATAGTTTAAAAAACTAAAAAAAAACACGCTTTTATTGCTAACTAAAAACGAGAAAATAATTTCTGAGTACACGGAATTTATATTACAGTAGAGTAAAAAGCGTGGGGTGCTTCGTATAGTAGTATGTGAAAATCATCCTATTATTGGCACGTATAAAAGAAAAGTATGAAAACGTCATAAAGTGCACCCCACGCTTTTTACTCTACTGTAATATAAATTCCGTGTTATTAATTAGTTATCTCTTTTTAGTTAGCCATAAAATCGTGTTTTTTTTAGTTTTTTAAACTATTATTTTTTCAGAAATAAATGACTTATGACAAAGAATGACACCTACTGTGACAGTACTCTTCAACCGATGTAAGTCGATGATCTCGGCCCTGAGTCCTAACTCTCAATATAAATTAAATTACAGCCTCAATAAAATTACTCACGTCTTCAAACTCATCAGGCTTGTACAGGTTTGTGATCTCCCCGCTGCTGAGCAGGTTGTTGATGATCTCCGTGAACGACTCCTCAGCGATCTGCGTGTCGCAGAATATGAACGTGGTCTTCTTCGAGTCCACGCCGCAGGACGTGTACAGTATCTATGGATTACAAATATTATAAACGTCATAACATGCTACTGTGATGTTTAACGATCAAAGATATTAAGGCACAGGGCACACTTTGCGACTCGCTTTAGACAGTGTGTCAACCAATAGCCGCGCCTCAATCGCTAACAGTTGTGAGTTGCAGTGACCAGTGTTATACCCCAGGTGTGGGCTGAGCCTTAAACGTCATACCGATCGAGGAAGGAAATCAAGAGTTCGATCCCCGCACTGTACAATATTTGTGTGCATGAACATGTCTGTTTGTACTGGTATATGAATTTATTTAAGTTAATTTGTAATACCACTGTTGACTCTGATATCTGTAACACGAGTGCTTAACCTACTTACCACGGAGTCAGATCAATGTATGTGATGTTGCTATTTTTAGCAAACATACAAAGTGTTTGCTCACAAATGAATAAAAATGATCATAACAAACGAGTTTAATCACTTCGTACAAAATAATTTCACAATAGAAAAACCTATCTACTTCTACATATAACTATCGCGCGCACAATACTACAACAGACAACCGTCCACACCACTAGTCGAGCCAAAAGTGAAAGTGCCGGGGTCCATGCTGTATTACCGACTGATCCTGCACAGTCGGTAAAACGGTCCGCAGCGCCATGTATGATTTTTTTTCTTTACTCTAATACGGCCTCTCCTGACGAGAGAACGTCCTCGTTCTCCACTGCTTGCTGAGGGTTCTCCTGAATGGGATTCCCTTCATTGAGCTGCGAATCGAGACCATCTTCAGCAACAACGATGACTACGACTGTCTCTTCATCTTCAGCTGCATCTGGTTCCACAGCGCCTGACCCTGATTTTTCCTCCGTAGAAGTTGATCGGGAAATGCTGAGATCCGCTATCCCGGATACAGAAGCGCCCTGATTTACAGTTTCGTCTTGATCCACTGCAGTCGACTCGGACTCACTCTGGTCTGCACCTATTGAACAAAGTGAGGTCTGCTCAAACACAAAAAAATATATAAGTGCGAGGTCTGCTCGCATTAAAGATGGAACTTAATAAGTGAGATCTTCCGACAAGAATGCGTGAGGTCTGCTCACATGAAATGGCGAGTGAGGTCTGCTCACGTGGGACTGTGAGGTCTGCTCACAGGCAAGGTCTGCTTGCATAAATGCGTGAGGTCTGCTCACATGCGAGGCCTGCTCGCAAAGACGTGTGAGGTCTGCTCACATACGAGGTCTGCTCGCAAAGATGTGTGAGGTCTGCTCACATACGAGGTCTGCTCGCAAAGATGTGTGAGGTCTGCTCACATAGTAACATAAACGAAACCAAACTCACTTTCAAAATAAGCAGCACAGGCGTCCGGAGTCCACTCCCCTTTCCACGGGACCATATATTCGGCTGCGGCTTGAGTCGACTTCCCATAGGAACCAGCAACCAGTTGGAGCTCATATCTTCCATGGGGTAGCGCCTTAACGACACGATAAGGCCCGCGCATACCAGAGTCCAACTTTCCTGTGGACTGTGCTGTTTTGATTACAAAAACCATGGAATTGACTGGGTACACCCGCGGTGCACGACGGCGCTCATTCACTGATGCATCCTGTTGTTCCTGGTTCCTTTTCAGGCGTTCAGACACCCTTTGTCTTGTCAAAACGCGAAGTGCTTCTCTATTTTGGTGCGTTCCTTCTATTGCAACATCACGCACAAGGTTGCGAATGATAGGTGTCATGGCATCAGCACCAATTAACAAGTTGAGTGGTGAAGTCTGAGTAGTTTTGTGCTTCGTCATGTTGACAGTTAGTTGTAACCGCCACATAAAGTTCGACCATTCTTCCTGATGATAATTACTCTGAATTCTAATCATATTTAGCAACGTACGGCAGTATCTTTCAACTTGGCCGTTGGAGTGATGCATTTCAGGAGTAATTAAGTGGATATCACTACCCAACTCAGAAACCCAGTTAAGAAACTCAGCACATTGAAACATTCGGCCACGGTCAGCAACAATTAGCTTAGGTGAGCCGAAGAGTGAAATGGCATTTGTAAAATGACGCTTTAGCTCATTAGCGTCCTTTTTTTTTTTTTTTTTTTAACGTCAGGAAATGTCAATTACGCACCGTACCCCTCCGTCGGGGACCGGAGGGGCGTGTGTGGGACTCCCCCGTCTTCGGGTATACCCACTAAAACCTGACGGAGCCCGCTGCGAGTGGCTGTGACAGCAGGGGCCGCGGTGTCTCAACAGTCCCGCGACCCTTGCCAGCAGCAACGTCCGCCCTCTAAGCAGGAGGGCGGATCTCCACGGAGTGGGGTGAGGAGATCTCATCCCACTCCAGACGGCACACTGGCGCCGTCTCTCAGGAGGTCAGGGTTAGGCCAAGACCCTCGTTTCGCCACGAGGACCAGAGTCCCAAGGACATCCCCTGCCTCCTCTGATAAGCCAGAGGGGTGCTGGGAGCCACAAGCACTTCGGTGAGCCGCCGCTCGATGCGAGACAGACGCGACTCACTAGTGTCTCTGCCGCCCGATACGGGAACAGACGCAGAGGCACTCTCCACAGAGCATCTTGGCTTCACCTGTCGCTGGATTGCGACAGACTACTGAGCCCCCTCGCCACGGCAAGGCGTGCTCTATTCGAGGGGGAGCTCATTAGCGTCCTGACGCAACATTGGATAAAAGAGGCAATACTTAGAGAAAGCGTCAACAATTATAAGTACATATCGATAACCATTGGATTCTGGCAAAGGGCCTAAGGCATCAGCATGGATGGTCTCGAATGGGGAATCGGGTTTCTCATATGAATGAATCGGCTGAAGTGGTGCTCTAGGAGATTTTTTGTGAGACAGGCACACAACACAATGCGATACATATTTTTGAACAAAGGCACGCAGCCCGGGAAACCAAAAATGCCTCAGTATGAGATCACAAGTCTTGTCTACCCCCACATGATTATGTTCGTCGTGAAAAACACGGAGGAGGCTGAGTCTGTGGCCTTTCGGAATAAAACATAATAGTTTAGGTTGTTCTCCTGTGGCACAATAACGGTAATACAACAAATCGTTCCTTTTGACATACTGATTGGAATCCAGTTGTCCGTCATTAAGTTTTTGCATGAGATGTTGGGTCTCCTCGTCTGCCGCTTGAGCAATGAGTGCCCAATTTTGAGGTTTTTGTACCCTAACGAGGTTCACCGCATTGCGGCTCAAATAATCTGCGTGTGACATTGAAGTACCCTTACGGTACTCAAGCGAGAAGTCAAAATCCTGCAAGTAGATCCACCATCTGGCAACGCGTGGTAACAAGTCTTTCTTTTTCTGGGTAAGTTTTAAAGCGTTACAATCTGTCACCACCGTAAAATGTACACCTACCAGATAATGTCTGAAATGTTGCAGGGCCTTGACCACCGCAAGAGTCTCGAGCTCGTACGAATGGTACTTCGACTCTGCCCCTTGAGTTAATTTAGAAAAATAAGCTACAACACGCTTGTGTCTAGAATCATGGGTCTGAAGTAGAACTGCGCCATACCCTTGGGAGCTGGCGTCGGTATGAACCTCAATAGGTAACTTCGGATCATATATGGCAAGAACGGGCTCATTAGTAAGCTGGTAAATCAATTCCTGTCTAGCCGCTTCTTGTTCGGAACCCCACACAAAAGGAACATTCTTTTTTGTAAGTTTAGCTATACAGGCAGTTTTTGAAGAAAACCCCGCAATGTACTTTCGAAAATACCCCGCGAGGCCCAGGAACTGTCGAACCTGTTTGACATTTTTGGGCACAGGTGATTCAACAAGGGCTTTTACTTTTAATGGGCTCGGTCGTACCTGACCCTGACTAATGGTGCGACCCAGGTATTCAACTTTAGTTGTCAAAAATGAGCATTTTTTTAAATTTATTGAAAATCCGGCATTGGTAAGTGTCGTCAATACTTCGTGAAGAACCGAAAGCCCTTCTTGGACGCTATGACTCATAACTAGGACGTCATCAATATAGACTAAAACTTTACCAGAATCAATGAGATGTCGTAAGGTTTTGGTAATAATGCGTTGGTAAACAACAGGAGCATTGGCCAATCCATACGGCATCTTCAAATACTCAAAGTGCCCTTCAGGCGTTACAAACCCCGTTAGCGGAATAGACTCCTTATCCATTGGAATCTGGTGAAATCCCGTCGTCATATCAAGGCTACTAAAGTACTTATGACGTCCTAGGCGGTCAATGTAATCGTCAATGAGAGGGAGTGGGAATCTGTCCTTGACGGTATTTTCGTTTAATTTCCTAAAATCCACGCACAAACGATCCGTGCCGTCTTTTTTCTTAACGAGAAGGATGGGGCTTGAAAACTCAGATTCCGACTCCCGTATCACACCTTTGTCTGTCAAGTCCTTAATAATTTCCCTCACACGTAAAGTCTCTGTCTGTGAAAGTCGGTATGGCCTATAACTAACAGGCGTATTACTTTTAAGTTTAATGGACATACTTCCGGTGGTAACGGTTGAAACAGCTGTACCAGTTATAAAATGAGGCGAAAACTTTTTAATGAGAAGTAGCAGTTCATCTAATTCGTCACCCGTTAATTCTGTATTAATTGAAAGCGGTTTCTCAGACTCAACAGTCAACACTCTTTCAGATTTAAACGCACTACGAGTTATACACTGGCGGTCACAAGTGCGTAAGTACGTGACCCCTTCACGGTTCAGAACGTCAGTCCCTACGATTACCGGTATATTCATGTACAGAGCGTCAACCACGAACAAGTCAACTTCAAGAGTAGTATCATCGAACTCAATCGGTAAAGTGACATAATGAGTGGATTCAATTTCTTGGCTACCAATTCCCTTTAACACACGAAAAGCGGGCTTGCGTGGGCAGTCAAAGTGTTTCAGTAAGGCAGAAGATATTAGTGAAATGGTTGACCCACTATCTATCAACACATCGACTGGAACGCCCTGAATTACAGCGACTACAACATCATTATTACGATTACCTTGCATCTCACAACAAAAATTTACATTGGCTTGATTTCGGGATTCGGACTTCATCCTAGCAAAACATGTCTCTACCTTGTGTCCGACTTTTTTACAAAATGAACAGATTTCTGAATTTAACTTTTTCGGCGCAGCAGCTACTGATGGGACAGGGTTAGGGTGACTAGCATTTTCGATTCTGGGCTTTTTACTACAAGAAGCCTGTACGTGTCCTGGTAGACCACAAGTGAAACATTTACCTGACTCGTAACGTCGTTTCCTTATTGTATCGGCAGGACGTCTGAACCTAGAATTATCTCGTTGGTTTCGGGATGGCGCGGTATGCACATTGGTCTTTGTCGTATTTGGTTTAATGTAAATTGAAAAAAACTCTACTAACCCATTCGGCATGAGCTTTGCATTGGTTGCAGCAGCCCTGATTTGTGGGTCTGTGATACCACGAATTACTATGGCAGATATTAGTTCATCACTAAGACCGGATACCACTCGCAAACGGAGCAACGAACGCCGGGCGTAGTCAGCGTATGTGGCATAACTGTCCGAAGTAGTTTTCATAACGTCGAATAAAATGTTAGCTGCGTCGGGCTTCTTAGGACACAACGGCTTAAATTCCCGTTTAAAATTGCTCCAGCTGCAATCATTTGTGACCCATTCATTCATCCACATTCGTGCGTCTCCTTTCAGACAATTACCAATCCTGGACAAACATTCGTTGTCGGTCCAGTTGTTCACTATTTTAGCTCTGTCTACCTCCTGGCACCATACCTCAATGTCGTGTAAATTAGGGTCAAAATTTGAAATATAATAAGGCTGATTAGATTTTACCGCGTTATTGATGGACCGGATCGCATCTACCAATGCGTCCGTAGAGGTTTGTCCTGAGAGGGTCGCGCTGCTTGACCGCGGAGCAGCGCTGCACGTCGCCTCACCGCGTACACCCACGGCAGACCGGCTCGACCGGGATGATGGTGGCGGCGATCCTGGTGGCGTTCCAGCGAAGGACCCCGCCCTTGCAGGCTCCAGCTGACCTATGGCTGGCAGCGACGATGATGGGATCGGTTGTCTTTCTAACGCATGAAGCCTTGTTAAAATGGTTTGCATCTGTTGCTTAAGATCTCCATCGGGAGACTCACTACGATTACGTTTCCGATGTCCGTGTCGGCGTTTACTTCGTGATCTTTGATCGGACATTGTAAAATCTATCCACTATTACAAGTTACCGAAAGATCAAATTCAACGCAATTATTAATGCACACTTTCTGCCTATCTTATTTGAAAATAATTGCGATATAAAAAATTTACAATTAAGGATCTCTAAAACAGTATTTCACTTCACTTAACAAAGAACTTCAATCACATAGAATTTTTTTTTTACATAAGCCGCAAAAAACTAATGAGGAATTCGCATAAATAGAAAGCAAAACCCGCAAATCGATTCAAAGTACTATTTAACACAACTACCTACAACAAAAATTATCAAATAGCACAGAAATTTCGATCACAATTTGCACAAAAATTATGAAACGGACACGTAATTTTAATTAACTAAATGTCGGATAGCAAAGCGGATTGAACTACGTTAGCTCAATCTCACTTCTGATTTTAGCAAACATACAAAGTGTTTGCTCACAAATGAATAAAAATGATCATAACAAACGAGTTTAATCACTTCGTACAAAATAATTTCACAATAGAAAAACCTATCTACTTCTACATATAACTATCGCGCGCACAATACTACTACAGACAACCGTCCACACCACTAGTCGAGCCAAAAGTGAAAGTGCCGGGGTCCATGCTGTATTACCGACTGATCCTGCACAGTCGGTAAAACGGTCCGCAGCGCCATGTATGATTTTTTTTGTTTACTCTAATACTATATTAATTTATTTAAAAAATATAAGTTTAGGAGAGACTAACTTAGAATATCTTTCCTACACATTTGTCACTGAACATCGTCGCTTCGTATGCGTATCTCATCGTTTTCGGAGGGTCCTAAATCAGTCAAACTATTCTATATGATAGTGTGTGAAACCGAACGACATTTTAAACTGGAGCAAAAAGGAAACAGATGGAATAAAAAATGTTAGTTTACATCATGTTTGCTCATTAATACAGCGGTAAGCCATTAACATAGCGTAAAACTCAATAGGCTAGTTTTCACTATGAAAGAAAATTCAAAACTGATTATCTCTAAAATAATTCATAATGTAAGATGCACTTTTATTTATATTATTTGATTTTTAATTGAAATTCAATCGATAAATAGTCACTTAGTCGGCATTACACTCGGTGTCGCCAAAGTGTGCCATTCCCATACAAAATGCGTTTTGACAGTTGATTTAAAGTACGTCAACGATTGGTGGTGTCAACTACCCTATTGTACCTCGTGTGTTCATAAGTTTTGAGATAAACTTTGTGCTAAAAAAAAGAAATAAAAAATTACTGGCTGCTATTTATTTCTTTTTCTAATTTTGAATTTCGAATGTTAACTTTTAATTCCTTTGATTTTAAAATTCATTTCTTTCAATTTTCTCGTGATGGAGAGAACAAAAGAATTGCGTGCGACCGTGATTTCGCTATTTAAGGCGGGAAAAAAACCAATGGAGATTTTCCGTGAGGTGAAAACTTTTGGTGTGAGCCGCAACTTCGTGTATTACACTATTAAACGATACAAGGAGACAAGTTCTTTGCAAGATCGCCAAAGGAGTGGTCGGCCGCGCTCTGTAAGGACGCCTGCGAACATCAAAATCATCCGAGAGCGACTTCGCCGAAATCCATGTCGAACTCAGAAAAAACTAGCTCTGCAGACTAATATTTCGCGCGTTTCAGTCAACAGAATACTGAAATATGATCTTAAGGTGAAGGCGTATAGCCGTAGGAAAGTTCATTTTTTAAACAATCGCCTTCGTAAACTGCGACGCGAACGTTGTCCAATACTGCTTAAGAGACACGATGCGAGGAAAATACTCTTCACCGATGAGAAAATCTTTACTGTCGAAGAAAAGTTCAACCGACAAAACAATAAAGTGTATGCAAAAAGTAGCAAGGACGTCCCAGCTTCAGCACGGAATGTCTCGCGTACTCATCATCCGGCTAGTGTGATGGTATGGTGGGGAGTTTCGTATGAAGGTGTCACTCCGCTCCATTTCTGTCAACAAGGCGTCAAGGTGAAAGCCAAGAATTATCAAACTGACATCTTAGAGCCTGTTGTGAAACCCCTGTCCCTTACTTTGTTTCACAACAAGGATTGGGTTTTCCAACAGGACTCAGCGCCATCCCATAAAGCAAAAACCACCCAAGCGTGGTTGAGGGAAAATGTGCCGGCCTTCATCGCGGCGAACGAATGGCCCTCTTCCAGCCCCGACCTCAACCCGCTGGATTATGCTTTATGGGCTGAGCTAGTGCTCAGGGCCTGCCGAAAGTCCCACCCAAACTTGGAGTCACTGAAGCGAGCTCTTGTCCGAGAAGCAAAGCGAATCCCGCTGAAAAAGATTCGTGTCATCATTGATGACTGGCCAAATCGTCTAAGGGCCTGTATTAAAAACAAGGGTGGTCATTTTGAATAATAATAATTATTTTTTGTTTATTATTATCTACTTATTGTTTACTGAAAATTTTAGAAATATCTGTTAATTATAAAAAAGTTATGCAACTTTTATTTCGTCTCAAAACTTATGCACACACGAGGTAGGTACATATGAAAGTTATTTTTTATTATTGTCTATTTGGCTTTAATTGCTACCGCGACCAGCGTTGATCTATTAGGGTAGACCTTTTATAGTTCACTTCTTCACAGTTAGTCCCCAGGAATTTCTAGATCTTTTGGTGTGTAACGTTAGCTATCTCCTCTGAGTGCATGATATGTTTCCCCAAAAAGATACTTCATTTGTGTGGTCTGCAGGAGCTAAGTAGGTATATGCATGGCTGTTTCCTCCGTGTTTCGGCAGAATTCGCAATTAAAAGTTCATACCCTCAAATGGGTTTTCACAGATAAATAAAATAAATATATATTTCACGACAATCACACCAATTCTCTAGTTCCAAATTACGCTACGAGGCTTGTGTTATAGGTACTAGACAACGGATAAATATACTTAAATACTTTTTTTTTTAAACAAATATAGAAATAGAAATATTTCATAACAATCACACCAATTCTCTAGTCCCAAATTAAGCTACGAGGCTTGTGTTATGGGTACTAGACAACGGATAAACAATACGTAAATATTTTTTTTTGTAAATAAATACATATTATACATAGAAAACACCCAGACCAGTACAAACACACATGTTCATGCACACTTATGCTTGTACTGTGCGGGGATCGAACCCGCGACCCTTGGTTTTAGAAGTCCGACCTGTAGACCACTGCACCAAGCGGTCGTCAGAAATATATGTAAATAATATACACAGAAAACACCCAGACCAGTACAAACACACATGTTCATGCACTTGGTTTTAAAGTCCGACATGCAACTGCATCAAGCGGTCGTCAAAAGATGTTAGAGAACTGGCGATGCCCTTATACCTTGAGGTCCTCACGGAACTCCTTGATGCCGTAGGTCTTGGTGACGACGACCTGGAACGAGTTGCACTCGCAGATGTACGACGCCACGCGCGTCAAGCTCTGCCGGCCGGAACCACCTGGTGGAGAAACGCTCACTTCAATGCTGGTTGGGAATTAATAACCCGCAATTTCATCAAATCCAAATCAAATCAAATCATTTACTTCATAGACACAGGTGGCATTTTAGAAATGGATGTAGATCCGCGGTAAATTTCGAATAAATGTTGGAGTTTTGCCCTAGTCTACTCGACGAGATATTTAAAACGGAACCTCAATCATACATTTAGGCCCTAGCACCCCGACACAGCCTGGTGGGAAAGGAATGCTCTTACACAAATACGCACTTGGTCTCAATCGCACCTGATGCAAATTGCTGAAGATAGAAGCGCACTCATCCTAAAATCCTCAGGAACTAACGCACTAGTGTTAGGGCGTCAGTTCAGACTCAGATGAGATAGTGGTAGCTAGCCAGACGGACTAAGCGCAAGTTCTTTTATCAAAATAACTGATACATAATATGCGGATCCGCACTGCTGAAAATAGTGCAGGTTCCAGCTGCATTTCTGGATGCTGTTACAGTCCCTATTAAATATGTACATGGCAAAAAACGGAACCATAAAAATAATAGTACATTATGGTACTAGTGTGTAACATTGGTGATTACCGCCGAGGCGCCATTGAGACCCGAGCCGTAGGGGAGGGTCTTAAGAGAGTCGAGGACGGTAATCCTCAATACACACGTGTATCATACGACGTTTTTCAACACTCTTGTAAATAAAATAACAATAAAAACTCATTTTATTTATTAGATAAAAAGTTCATTCAGAGAAACAATTAGTAAATGTATGTGTATGTATTTATTTTCCGCGCATAGGGGTTGCGCCTATTCTGCCACGTACAAAATGGGGACTTTAAAGTTTTCTTTTTTTAAATATAACTCACTAGTGAGGTATAGCAATGAAAAAGTCATAGTTTGATTATAGGTGTCATTATTAGTCTAATTGCAGTGAAATTACAACCACTATATGAGCAAGTGTGTTGAAAAATAAATAAAAATACTCACCAATACCGACACAAAGCACATTGCCTCTAGGTTGCGAGACAACCCTGACTATGCGGCAAATGTGCTCGATCGCGTCCTTGAATAGGACCAAGTCCATCTTCACAACGCCCGGGCAGCTGTTGTACTCCTCCATTTGGTTAGAGATGTACCTGAACACGAAAGAAAATTCATTCATTCAAGTCATCGACAGGTGAATTTATAGTGTGATTGATGAAACGATTTCGTGAGTCTTTTGCCCCCAGTACGGCCCGGTGAGGTTATACGGAAAGGCTGTAAAACTACACGAGGTACCTAATTCAAAATTAAAGTGTTAATCTATATAGTCCAGGAGGTGGAGACCTGGTGTCTTGTACTACAGATTGTTTCACAATCCATCACAAGCACCAGTCTTCACAATAAGTTTAACACTTACACAATGTTTTGAAACAACATTTGTATTACCTACTGTTGTGAAGAAAATAAATTTATTTGTTATTATAATTATGTCGGGTGGAGAAAGTGCCCGAATATTAGCGGGCTGTCGGATGGGCACAGCGCGTGGAACATCAGTTGAAAACGCTTGTCCATAACTAACTTCAAGGTTCACTCTACGCATTATATGGAAGATGCTTATATTTATGACCAACCTCCTCAAAGCAGCAGGGTCATTCAAGTCGTCGTAGACCTCAAACGGATTAATAAAATGCCCAAATATGGGCGGGCTCTTCGACGGGCACGTGGAAAGTCAGCTGGAAGTGCTCGTCAATAACTAAATTTAATATTTATTCCACGCATTATATGAGGTGCTTGTGGCGCAGTGGTTGCAGCGCTTTGGTAGTGATACCAAAAGTTAAGCAACCTACGGCGCGGTCCAGTTTGGGATGGGTGACCATTCTGACCATACAAGTGACGTCTATTTACAAGCATCTCCGTGCTTCGGAAGGCACGTTAAGCGGTTGGTCCCGGTTAATATCGATAGATATTAGTCGTTAAGCCTAGTCGGAGGCCCTCGGGCGGCTTGATAACATCTGACAGTAAGGTTGGTCACTTACCTTACACACACCCCTCCACCAATCCGCACTGAGCCCGCGTGGTGGAGTACGGCTCGGAACCACCTCATAGTTGAGGTGAAGCTTGTGCCCAGCAGTGGGACGTATATAGGCTGATGATATATACGCATTATATGAAGAATGTTTATATTTATGACCAACCTTCTCAACGCAGCAGGGTCATTCAAGTCGTCGTAGACCTCAAACGGATTGAGAAAGTGTCCGAATATGGGCGGGCTCTTCGACGGGCACAGCGCGTGGAACGTCAGCTCGAAGTGCTTGCCCAGCATCTCGCCCATGTGGTTCATGAACCAGTCGCGATCCCTAGGTGGAAAAATTAAAGTTTTTTGAGAAACACATTATCTAGAGACGATCTAGATAAAAACACAAGTACATATTCAATTTAAAAAATGGTATGGGAGTGGGAATGCCAAGCCAACTGATCGTTGATATTGTATGTCAGTCTGTTACAATTCTAGGTACAATGTTTTCACTTTAGGTGGTTCAAATACAGATTCTTGGTATTCTGATACTTTTGGGTAGACTTATGAAGATGGGATGTATCAAAAAGATGATGACCATAAATTTATTAACTAACTTTTCTTCCGTCAATCGATCGCAAAATACTCTGAAGCATTCGTGGATCCATAAACGCAGAAATCTTGGCTTTGTGTTCGTGTAGTCTTTGTTACTTCGAAGCAATCCCTGTAAACATTTAGGTATGTAAAAATCATGGTCATGTGCTAGTTTTTTTTTCTTTCTCTTTACTTCTCATAGGCAACAACTTTGATTGAAGGTACTTGAGACTTTGGCGCAACAGATTTAGAGTTAGGAAGCTAAAGGGAAGCGCTTCCTACCAACCGGGTGTTATGTTCGGGGACCAATGTCCGATAGACATCATCTTGATTTGTGTAAATCTTATATGCCGCGGTTCATGTGCGATACTAGGCTAACAGCGCCATCTAGGCTATAGAGACGTATCAGTGATCGTCGTGCTTGCCACCATTAGGCATGCGCTTGTGATGGCGAACGGTAGAGGTCGCCACAAGAGTGTTCTTGAATATCAAACAGCCGCTGTTTATGATAGTGTTCTACTTGACGAAACGCAACTGTCATTGACACAAGTTGTTTGAAATGTTATTTTTGGTAGTATCGGTCGCATGACGTCGCTTTACGTCGCGTCACACTTGTCGCGTTGCGCCGTTCAACTAGGACAACGCCTTACATGCGATCACTGTCGTGCTTACCATCATTAGGCATGCGCTTGTGATGGCGAACGGTAGAGGTCACAACTGTTTTAAAGTATTACTCATATATAACCTACAAAAATAAGTTTAGGAGAGCTGATTTGTGGTATACTAATATAATCACCTGGAATATCTTGGAGATGTCCCTCAAGTTGAAGAGGTAGTGCATCTTGCTGGGTGTCGGCAGCAGCTTCGCCACGATATTGTTGAACATGTCTATCGTCGCTATCAGCACGATTTTGCCTGAAATTTAGCAATTTGTTTGTTTTGGAATGCAAAGTCAGACACGACATGAAAAACGAAAGCTGTCAATGTTGCATGGAGGCACATTGACGATATATAATTGTAGAGATGAAAGAGGTAGGGGAGGTGAGACCAAGTAACGCGGGGTGAGGGGAAATCTTCCACGGAAGTAAGAGAGTAGGGACCCAGCCTTTAGCAGAAAAGGGAGATCTACCTCGTGTGTTCATAAGTTTTGAGACACTAACTATGTGCTAAAAAAAGAAATAAAAAATTACTGGCTGCTATTTATTTCTTCTTCTAATTTTGAATTTTGAATGTTAACTTTTAATTCATTTCTTTCAATTTTCTCGTGATGGAGAGAACAAAAGAATTGCGTGCGACCGTGATTTCGCTATTTAAGGCGGAAAAAAAACCAATGGAGATTTTCCGTGAGGTGAAAACTTTTGGTGTGAGCCGTAACTTCGTGTATTACACTATTAAACTATACAAGGAGACAAGTTCTTTGCAAGATCGCCAAAGGAGTGGTCGGCCGCGCTCTGTAAGGACGCCTGCGAACATCAAAATCATCCGAGAGCGACTTCGCCGAAATCCATGTCGAACTCAGAAAAAACTAGCTCTGCAGACTAATATTTCGCGCGTTTCAGTCAACAGAATACTGAAATATGATCTTAAGGTGAAGGCGTATAGCCGTAGAAAAGTTCATCACTTGGAATCACTGAAGCGAGCTCTTGTCCGAGAAACAAAGCGAATCCCGCTGGAAAAGATTCGTGCCGTCATTGATGACTGGCCAAATCGTCTAAGGGCCTGTATTAAAAACAAGGGTGGTCATTTTGAATAATAATAATAATTTTTTGTTTATTATTATCTACTAA
The DNA here is from genome assembly GCA_963921415.1 of Pyrausta despicata. Lineage (NCBI taxonomy): Eukaryota > Metazoa > Arthropoda > Insecta > Lepidoptera > Crambidae > Pyrausta > Pyrausta despicata. The sequence continues at coordinate 15,988,492 of OY992851.1, read as the reverse complement.
TTGTTTACTGAAAATTTTAGAAATATATGTTAATTATAAAAAAAGTTATGCAACTTTTATTTCGTCTCAAAACTTATGCACACACGAGGTATACCGCGGGCGAGGGGTATATAAGAATATCTCTATTTGTCGGAGGCGTCATTATTTTCGGTGGTGTCGTCGGACATCGTGTGGGCGTATAGTTTGGATAATCGAGCAAAGAAACATAGTGAACTCAATCAAATCACTTTTATTCGCTTTGAACAATAATTACGCACACTAATTTACTTTGAATCGGGTCAATCAACACAGTACACACGAAACGCGTAACAGTTCCTAGAGTGGACGTCCGATTTCTATGACGGCGAAATGAAAACTGTCCGTTCGTCCAACATCCCTTCCATTCTAGGCTCTGTCGTAGCACGAAGTTAGCCGAGTAACTCCGAAGTGACGACGGTGCTGCCACCTCTCGGGAGTCGTGCTGCGCTTTGTTGTCCGTCCGTACTTATGACCGTTTCCGACATAGTGATCACTCACCGCAAGACTTGGTTTCCTCGTCGAAGTCGCTCAGGTGCTGCGACAGCATGGTGCCGAAGATCTTGATGAGCTGCTGGTGCGTGGGCGCCGTCAGGTAGAACGCGTGGAAGCACGACAGCAAACGCGGGGGCAGCGGGGACCGGGCCCCGCCGGGGGGGCCGGCTGCTCCGCATAGCACCATATCCTGTTGGATATTGCGCAATCTTTATCATGAGTACTTGTTGGCCAAACTTAAATAAAATAGAAATGTTTATTTTCATTCAAACTTAGTCTAACATTACACTAGTTGATTGTAGTCTACATTTAAGTATTGTGCCTGTATTTGAAGATTCCAAAACTAAATTTATTATTACATAACATCATTTTATTTACGTATATTATTAACTTATACATGGAGTTACATATGGACTGACATGCGTCTTGAGAACGTTATTACGCTCCAAAGACCTTACCTACCTTACCTTACCCACCTTTTACGTGCAAGTTACGCTACATAATTAGGCTCATATTTAATTATCTATCGTTACCTTGACGTTCTTCCGCCACTGCTTGGCGCGGTCGAACCAGTATCCATAGTCATGCCACAAGCGAACGAGTTCCAATGGCGGCTGAGAGCCGTACTCGTCTCGGACCGGCATGTTGATATCGTCCATGAACGCGATCATCTTTTTACCTGATGCGAAAAATAATAGAAGCTATTTTTCACCCGTTAAAGTTATGTAAAAAACGCAAACGATTTATTATACTGCAGCCAGACATGATTGTTGCGGTAAGATATCGACAACATCCGAATGAAACACCTTTTCAGCTGTTTAACAATCGGTTAAGACGAATCAAAGAATTTATTTAGTTACTAAATTTTTAGCAATTTACAACGCAAATTTCTTTACAATGTTAAATTAAAACATTTTAATTTCACATTACAAGAACTTTGCAAGCTACTCACCTCCAGCCGGCACATAATTCCCCTTCGTCCGCTTCTCGAGCCGCGCCTCAATAATGTCCTGCACGTTGGCTGCCGTGGTCTGCGCAGACATGTTTATCACTTGCTGACTGTACCTGTTCATATAAATAGAAATATAAATTTAATATTTATTTTATTTTATTTATTCATGGCTCACAAAACAAGTAACAGTTGGTGAATAACGAAAAGTAGAGCAGTATACAAAGCTAGTCTGAAACTCTAAACAAGTAAGCACAATTTATTCTAGTTTTAATTAAAGTTTAAAACTAAAAATACAGATATACGAGTAGTATTCATCAACTATTATTAGTTTTGTTATCAATATGGTAAAAAGGAATTAATAACAAGAATAAGTGTGAATTATACACGATGGCAATTTAATGGATGGAATTGTGATTTAATCTACATGTCCAGATAGAATCCGAATAATTTATTTCTTGAATTTGTACAAACTACATGAAAAAATATCCAAATATGCAGATTTAGAAAGGGTTTCATTATACAACGGCTCATTCTAGAAATAGGGTTGAAAAATGATATGTTATTTTTGTAAATAAGGAGGTCGAACAATTTAGGTGCGCAGGTTTTGTGTGCAGTCCTATTTATCTGTGGCACCAAAATCAATTATAAGTGCACCGGTCAAGTTGGTACTGTACGTCTGGGGAGGCAAAGACGAGGATGATGTATTTTTTTTTAATTGCCTCTGGGTTTGTACAGTACCCAGTTGATCTTCTATTTAACAAAATACAATTATTAAAGTCAGTCCCAGGTGACGAAACTATAGAATACAAGCTCAAAAGGTACATAAATAAATGTTAAGCTTAGAAATGAACTAACCTAGACGGGTCCAGCTGAGCCAGCGTGCCTTGAATGAGAAAAGTCTTCCCGGTGCCGGTGGGTCCGCCTATCAGGACCCCGTAGCCGTTCTTGAGCATGTCTAACGCAACTATCTGGACGCGGATGAATTCCAGAGTTGGCACCAAGATGTTGTGGAATCCGAGACTAGACGAGGACAAATTATTTTATAGACAAAAGCTAAATAAGCATAATGACACCTTATTTTCAAGACCATGGCGTTTTAAAAACATAGCTCTTATGAAGTCAATACAAACAGTATATTTTAAAAATGCTGTAGAAACCAATTTTTAAACACACAAAATTCAATCAATATTCAGTCAATTGACTCCGATTTCTGATACTACTCGTAGCATAACGTCACAATTTTGTATTCCCATTCTAAAAATCTATGGAGGCAGACCGTTTTGACAGATAATAAAAGTATTTCAATGATTGGTGGTATCATCTAGCCTATTGAAGTAAGTATATTGTAGATAGGAAACGTAGTGAATGATAAATTCGAGAATTCTTGGACTAGATTAAAAAGTTCTTCGTCCGTCTTCTTTTTGAGTTGCGTACTCTATTATGTCTCTCTACTCCCTCTACTTTATTACTTTCCGGATAGATTCCTACATCAAGTAAATACCGTTTCTTTTCCAAACAATTAAACCTGAACTCAATCGTGTCTTGGAGTTCTAACGAAGTTATCTTCACGGCAGAGACTCAATCGTTATTCTTACCGCATGCCTAGAAATATGAGTAAATGTATGCGAGGCGTTCCGCTCCTTTTTTACTTAAAGGATAATCTTGATTATGTTTTACTCGCATTATAGTTGCTGAGGACATCAGAAAATAGCTATATCCCATCTAAGCTATTCTGTATTTTCTTTATTTTAGATGGGTTTCGGCACTCCACGCAACTTATTTGTGGTAGAATTAGCTACCTAGCACAACTTTTGGTAAAAATCTAGCTACTGGCGCAAGGCAGCTGTTGGCAACACTGGTAACATCTTCTAGGGTCGCACAGACTAACCAGGGGTCCTGTAGCGATGATACTATCATGTCCTCTCGAAAGTGGAGCTCTTTTTGAACAGAAAGCAACATCGCAAAAGACTCCCAGATCGTGCTAGAAGAAAATGAATATGCTGCATATCTCAACTCACGCGGGATTGAACTTCCAGTTGTCGGGCAGCTTCTCCTCCCAGCACTTGAACTGGCGGATGCGCTCGTCCACGTAGTAGTCGTACACCGTGTCCTTGAGCGGGAACACGCCCTCATGCTCGCGCACCCAGTTGTCCAGCTTGCGCCGCGGCTCTTCTTCGAGGGTCGCGCACACTGACCAGATCATGCTGGAGGAAGAGTTAAACTTGATACCAAGAAACTGCCTAAAGACAAGACGGCAGGGAGACAGCTTGAGAACGTCTAAAGGGGCGGACTCCACCAAAGCGAAAAAGAGATAAAAGGAGAGAAGATGTTTATTAGACAACTAATAGAATGTCATTATTTACACATCTCATTTTTTCAGCTCAAATGACGCTCAAAAACTGTAATTTGAAAAAATCTCTCCGCTCGTCTCGTCTTCGCTTAGGTGGAGTTAGTCAGAGCCTTATACGAACTTTGTACTAATTCGACTGACGCAAAAAACCGCTGGCCTCTTCGTAATCTTGTGTGCTATCGTCCGTATAATAGCGACACTCAATAAGAAGTCAAATGATGATGATCGACCATTAACGCGAGGGGTGGCCTTGAATCAACGATAAACCTGTCATTTATTCTGGCTTCATCCTCTTCTTCAGCTCATCGTAGGGTATTCTATATTAATAAATAAATAAATAAATCGTATGGGTCAAAACATTACAATTCGCATAATACACTAACGAGAACAGGATGCTCATCTTGGAAAAGGTCTCATTGTATTCCTCTTCAGGGCCAGGGGGGCGGGCACGGGCACATGCCCCAGAAGCCCACACATGGACCGCACGCCTGAAAGTTCCCGCCCACGCACTCTCTGCCCTTCCGGTAGTAAGAGACGCTTCATTTTTCGGACTGAAGTGTCGCGAACCGGTCCTCTACACACCGAGGCGCTTGGGAGAGGGCTACGGCGGCACCGGCGACTACGGACCCCCAGACACTTGCGTTCGACACCCGAAATAGCACGGACCTCACCAAAGCTCCGGCCGCGATCCGCAATCAATTTCCTTGGCACAAAGTATTTGTCCGGGATCATTTATGTAAATGACAGTAAACCAGCCCATTAATATACAGTCCGCTTTTCATTACGTCCAATAAAATAAAAATCAATAAAATCAATTTATTTCTGTAATTAGGCTAACAAATTAGCACTTTTACACGTCCCAACATATAAATTGACCCTACCACCGCTTCGGGACAGTTTGGGCCAGTGCTGAGAAGAAGCGGCGCAAGAAACTCAGTCACTATTGTCATTGCCTCTTTTCAAAATTGATTTACAATAATTGTAATTGTTTGCATTTAAACATTTTCATATATCTTTGTCATTTATATAATCATCAATTTTATAATAGCCTTTCGACATTAGTACATCTTTTACAACTGTTTTAAATTTATCTAAAGGCAATGAAATTAAATTTTCAGGTAATTTATTAAAAAATATTACACATCTACCCATAAATGAGTGACCAACTTTATGAAGCCTAAAATGTGGAACGGCAAACCTATTTTTTTGTCTTGTGTTGAAGTTATGCAAATCGCTATTTTTAGGAAATAAGTGTAAGTTTTTTCGAACGGGTCCTTTAGGACCCTTAACATTAGCGATGATGAGTAGGAAGCGACAGAGCCAGCATCACAACACACAAGTGACACTTACGAAAACAGAAACCTCATCTTGGAGAAGGTTTCATTATCTTCCTCGTCGGGGCCTGGGGGGCCGGGCGCGGGCCACTGCCCCAGCAGCCGGCACATGGAGCGCACGCCCGTAAGTTCCCGTCCACGCACGCATTGCCCTTCCAGTAGTGAGAGACACTTCATTTTCCGGACCGAAGCAAGGATGAGTTGGAAGCGACAGAGCCAGCATCACAACATACTAGCAGTGATACTTACGCAAACAGAAATCTCATCTTGGAGAAGGTTTCATTATCTTCCTCGTCTAGGGCCGGGGGGACCGGGCGCAGGCCACTGCCCCAGCAGCCGGCACATGGAGCGCACGCCCGTAAATTCCTGCCCACGCACGCATTGCCCTTCTTGTAGTTAGAGACGCTTCATTTTCCGGACTGAAGCGAGGATGAGAAGGAAACGACAGAACCAGCATCACAAGACACTAGTGACACTTACGAAAACAGAAATCTCATCTTGGAGAAGGTTTCGTTATCTTCCTCGTCGGGGCCTGGGGGGCCGGGCGCAGGCCACTGCCCCAGCAGCCGGCACATGGAACGCACGCCCGTTAGTTCCTGCCCGCGAACGCTCTGCCCTTCCGGTAGCGAGAGACGCTTCATCTCGAGAACTGGGGTAAGGATGTTGAGGAAATGTCGACGAAGCTGCAGTAACACGACAAATGATCAGTTTTAATGACGTGACCGTTATAAGCCGACGGTCGCTTGGAAACAGTTGTCACACTGCTGAAATGAGAGTCCTGATTCCACTAACACCCGTAATAAGGTACCGTCGGTAAGAACAAATGAGCAAATCAGGTAGTTTTGGCTTTGATGCAGAGCTAATAATAATAGTTTAAGGCTTTATTAGAACACGCAAGGGCTAGTGAATGTGATGTTTTTGTTAATAGGGCATGGAATAGAGAAGTAAAAAAATGATGACCTACTGTTAATAATAATAATAAATAATTACAATGACATACATAGATCTGACTCCGCGGTAAGTATATTAGGCACTTCTGTTACGAAAATCAGAATCAACAGTTGCATCACAAATAAACTTAAATAAATACATATAACACCCAGACTAGTAGAAACAGACATGTTCATGCACACAAATGTTTGTACAGCGCGGGGATCGACACCACAACCTCTTGGTCTAATAGTCAATTCTTTAACTACGAGTATTAAACAAATTATTTTAACAAAGTTTCCACCTCTCACCATCTCTTTATATTCCGGGTCGTCCATGGTGTCCAGCCAGGAGTTGACGAAGGGCCACCAGCCCCAGTCCTTATAGTCGTTGTACACCATGCCGTTGCGCGACACCGTAGCGGGGGAAGCCACCGCCAAGTCCAGCGTCTCGATCAGAAGGGACACCTGGGTAATACCTAAATATATGACTTCACTAGCGAACCCGGCGGACGTTGTCGTGCCCGCTGTGGTATTGTACACATGAACCTTTCTCTTGAATCACGCTATTTATTCCTCTATCTATCTATTGAAAGAACTGCATCAAAAACCGTTGATAAATTTTAAGCATACAGACATAGGGACAGACGCAGGAAGCAACTTTGCTTTTTACTATGTAGTGATTAATAAGTGGCGTAAGGACTTGGTTTGGACTCCGGGAAGAATAGGGATGTGGACTGTACTCAAATAAGTATATAATTTTACCATTAAAAGGTAGTTTCTATAATAAAAATAATAAATAACACAATATTTTCTTCAAAAACCAAAGGAATATTTTTTTATTTAATAAAATGTAATTAAATATTTCACTCTCAAGTCACGTGACAATCAACACCAATCAAAATGCGTGACGTCACTTGTTGCCAAACAAGAATTTTCACTGTCAAGTACTGTGTTTGTTGATATTTGGATAATATTATTATTTTGATTTCCGTGAAATTTCTTCGAAATTCGTTTAATTATCTTATTTGTAATTTCTATTAGTTCAAATTTGCCATGAATTGATCGCTTTACGGTGGCTAATTTCTTCGCAACAAATTGTAACTTCTGCTCTGCTGAATTTAGATATGTGAAGACTTCTATGTAAGTAATATACTCAGTATTACTCAGGATACACTATAATAGTAATCGTAGATATTTGTAAACTCCAAAAGTAAAATTGAATGTTATAATTATAAAATAATATGATTTTGAGGTTCTGTCTTTTTAACAAATTGTTTCATTCCTTATAAGTTGCCCAGCAGGCAGTCATATAGGAGACGATGCTGTGGGATATGTATAACTTCGTCAAGATGCAAAATTTGCCCGGATCATATAATTTGTAGTAAACCATATTCAGCCATTATGGTTGTGGATAAAGAAAACGGTGTAATATTGAGTGCCGAGTGTCATGATTGTGCTGCTTCTCAAGGAGGTTGCAAACATACTGTGGCATTCATCATGTGAAAAGGAATGAAAGAAAAACAATTAAAAATGTTCAGTTGTTGAAACACCAGTCAGATTTCTACAAAGATGATGTTATAATGTGTTCAATGCACCAACTGTGCTTAAAATACAAAGATGCTGACTATGAGAATTTTTTGGTAAAGCCAGCTCTTTAATTATTATAAATACCTTAATGGAAATCCAAGACACAAGATACAAGTGCTGGATCCCGACGGTCTAGTAGAAGCCACATTTTCCGCATCGTTTTTGTACATGGAACGTGAATAGATAGATTTTAGGTGTTTTAATAGTAGTACTTTCACACTACGGCACCGCAAAACATTTATAAAATGTAGAATCCATCTCATTAACTCAAAACTACGAAATAACTTTCTATTACATACAACTGCGACAATGTTTGCGAACAAGTGACGTTACAGCGGGCGTTTGACAGGTATCCACGTTTTGGCGCGAAATTTGGAATGGAATTTTAAATAATTTATTTTCAAGGTATTAGTTGTATTAAAAAAATAATAACAACTAGTTTGGGCTCTATTTGGTACTTATGCATGGTTTTAAACACTTTCCCAAAAATAGTCCACATCCCTATTATAGTACAGACGGCATCACGCCAAGTTAATCATTGTGGCATGTTATGCTTATGTAATAAGGGTTATTTGCAACGAAAATGGGTAGCCCGATGTGGCATCGTTTGTACAAAACCCGCTTTTAAACGAGTTTTAAGCATCCATCCATAACAAACATACTTGAGTGAAAATAAAAAAGACATCTATATACAATACCCTTTCAAAATCATTTGTCTCAGAAAGTAGTAGAGTACAGACAATACCAATCATTAAGTTGAATTGCTGGATGCCTGCACACACATGGAACATACCTGTGGAGGCATAGAAATTCTCTCACTGTTGACCAGTGTCAAAAGCTTGTTGTCATCCATCACAGAATTTAGATTCTCAATCCAGATTGCGTCGACGGGTCCATCAAATATGATCCATTTCTGGTCGGGTGATTCGTCTAAAGAAAGAAGGATGGATTGATAAATAGAAGAAAAGGTTGAAGGTAGTGCTCGTAGACTTTGGGGCCTAAAGGTTTTGTGTATGCATGCACGTTTTTTGGCACGCTCCAGCTCTACAAACGCAAAACATAAAACCTGTTTTGACAGCAACAATAGGCTAGATGACACCACCAATCGTTGACATATTTTTTATTATTTGTCAAAACAGTCTGCCTCCATAGATTTTGTATGGTGATACAAGAACGCGACGTCACGGTCGTGTATCAAAAATCGGAGTCAATTGACCGAATATATTGAGTTTTGTGTATTTAAAAATTGGTTTCTACAGCTTTTTAGAAATATACTGGTTGTATTAACTGGGGCTAAATTTTTTAAACGCCTTTGTCTTGAAAATATTTAAGATAGGTGTCATCGTGCCAATTACAAGAAAGGAAATGAACAATTACCTTGACAAGTAGTCCTCATGATAGACGACAGGACGCCATCCTTCCACTCCCCGGTAGCCAGGTTATACTCCCCATACAACTCTCCCAGGGTCAGGGCCTTCGGGTTCATCGGGTGCAGCTGCACGTTCTCGAACCCGGGAACCTTCTCCCGGTGCAGGCGGCTGAGGGTGGCCGCCAGCATCTTCCACGAGACAGACTTGGCGGTGTTCGTATCGCCGAGGAGGATAGATGAGTGACGGGAGTTCTGGTGATAGAAATTAATGATAGCAAAATTGCCTTTTTATTATTTTTAAACACACGCATCGCCGCGGGACTTACAAATATATATTTTTGCATTATGCCGTCGAAGAGAATGTCTTTTAATGTCACGCATGGCTATAATTTTAAGCTTTGTAGACATCTTTCGCTTAACTATAACATGCCACTGTACTAACTAAAACTAAATCAGAAACTGTAGCCATCATCACAAGAGTTTTGTTATTTCTTGGAAAAGCAGCGCTGCCGTAGTGTAGAAAAAGTATCGTTGTACCAAAATTGAGTGCCACAACTATACATCGAAAAGATTAACTAAAGCATGAAGTTTCTTAGAACGTTAAGAAATTCTTTATTAATTACCTTGGTCTCGTAAGCATGTAGACCTTGAGCAGAATAGACAGAATAATTGAGATCGACAAACCAAGGTGGTGCCTAACGGACCCCGACAAAAGCACACCCTGCCACTAGAAAAATAAAAATGGTATAGTCGATAACTTTCCCAAACCTGAACAGTCTTCTTCAAATCTTGCCGCTGACATATCTAACACAGCTGATAATGCCATCTAGAGATCCTTGACAACCGCTGGCAAGAAGCGCGTGGCCAAGATCACTATTTTCGCTTCAGATGCACGCTGACATGTCTCGCATGGCTAGGATCACCATCTAAAAATCTTCCTGACAATATCTGAAAGCGCTATACTGTGGTCTCGTAGCCTGTATGACCTTGAGCAGCGCAGCGGGCACCAGCGGAGATGGCCGTCTCCAGCATGTCGTAGTCCAGCGTCGGCACCGTCACCTCCGGGAAGATGTCCTGCATGATGCCGTCGAACAGAGGCACGTCTTTGGCCGTGAGCCGGGCGACGTTCATGTCTCGCACGGCTAGCATCGCGGTCTAGGGATCCGCGTTGACAATTGCTGACATGTAGAGAGTGGCTTTTATCACCATCTGATCTTTCCGCCTTCTGTAGATGTGGGATAGAGCTGCGATCCTTGACGACATGAAAACATCAAGCATCGCCAAAATCACCATCCAGAAACTTTATCATTGACAATCGCTGATATTTCGCGCAAAGCTAAGATAACAACAACCCAGTGGCCCTCATTGACAATCGTTGACATTTAAAGTACAGCTAATATCAACATTTATTATTATTATTTATTATTTACGTTTATTTCAGAAATGAAAATTTCCATATAGTGGGTTAGTTGTTAAAGAAAAAAATATCTTACGAGCTAGGGTTAGTAAGTACAAAAAAAAGGACATTACATTAAATACGGCTTACTTAACATTAACCAAGGCAGGTCTGGAACCCACATGGACGCTGTTCCAGTGCCTCAGAATAGGGCAGCAATAGCGACTCCCTATCGCCGCCAGGAGGCTGTTGGGGCTGTCTCGGATGCGGCGCCAGGCAGAGGCAACCCGCTTACGCATGATTACCGGGAAACCGTCTATGCGAGCCTCAACAAACATCGCCGAAGCGCTGCAATACCGAGGCAGCCCCATCAGCATCCTGAAACCATTATTGTACTGGACGCGCAGAGCTGAGAGCGTCTTTTGTGTATACTCCACCCATAAACTGCATGTGTAAAAAGACTGGCAATAGGCTCTAAACAGGGTTTGCTTGACTTCAGTGTTACACCATGCAAATCTACGGGCGAGCATATTCGCTCTCATAGCAAGAGCTCTGCGCTCCCTTTCTATATCAGCTTCATCTGACATACTCTCTGTGATCCAATGCCCCAGGTACTTGAAGCTTGACACCCTTTTCAGTGGTAGGCCTTCAAGTGTAACAGAAGGAAAATTGTAGCTTCTATTTTTACATTTAAAAACTACAACTTCGCTCTTCTTCACATTATAACGTAGGTCATGTGACGTAGCATACCTCTCGCAAATTCCAAGCAATTTTCTCATCCCACTGATTTATGGGCTCAGCAGCACCATATCGTCGGCGTAACTTATGTTGTTATAAGAAATATTATCAATGGAGCAGCCGACTCCACCACCACTGAGCTCACCAATCAGACCATTTACGTAGAGGTTAAAAAGTGCAGGGGAAGACAGACCACCCTGTCTTACCCCGCACCCCAGCCCATACGCCTCAGACAGTACGCCCGCCCACCTGACTTGATTTCGCTGATTGCTGTACCAATACTGAAACAGACTTATAAGGTCTTTAGGAAAGTCATTGGTTTCCGTGGCTAGCTTTTCCCAAAGAACATCGTATTTGACCGTATCAAATGCTTTGGAAATATCAAGAAAGCAAGCTATAACAGGTGTTTTACGACTTGTATAGTAACGCACGGTGTGCTTAAGACAAAGTACAGCGCTTTCTGTGGATAGCTGCGGTCTGAAACCAAATTGGGCATCACATAGATTAAGCGACGCCTGTAACTTTCTCTCAAGCAAACCGTCCATCACCTTAGCTATAGTAGTAGCCAGTGAGATTTAGAGATCCTTTACAACCGCTGGCTACTTGCCAGCGAAATGCGAAAATGGTGATACTGGCCAAGTGCTACTGCACTTGGCCAGTATCACCATTTTCGCATCGGATGCACGCTGACATGTCTCACATGGCTAGGATCACCCTCTAGAAATCTTTCTGACAATCTCTGAAAGCGCCGTACCTTGGTCTCATATGCCTGTATGACCTTGAGCAGCGCGGCGCGCACCGGCTGCAGGCCCGCGAGCCGCATCTCGGCGGAGATGGCCGTCTCCAGCATGTCGTAGTCCAGCGTCGGCACCGTCACCTCCGGGAAGATGTCCTGCATGATGCCGTCGAACAGGGGCACGTCTTTGGCCGTGAGCCGGGCGACGTTCATGTCGCGCATGGCTAGGATCACCATCTAGAATAGGAGAGGCATTTGTATTCGGGTATGTAAAAGGCACCTACGAAGTAAGTACTACTCTCTTAAGCTACTAATTAAAATGCATAGTTCTACACGGTCCTACAAAGAAGAGTTTACTGACTAAAGCTACTGTGCAGCTTTGCTCTTTTTTAGGTTTGGCAACGCCTTTTCCGATAAGTTTGGATGCGCCCTTTGACAGCTGCTGCATTGTCAGCTGGCAAAAGATGAACAACTGGAAAATCCTGAGGTACTTGTTGATATCACCAGGTCAAAAGTGGTCAAAGTAACGGTGGTTCTGCTTTACAGCTGGATCGAAATTTGTAAAAGAAACACCTGGGGCGTATAACTTACTTACTTACTCCTTTGGCGCAGCGACCCAAAGTGTGTCTTGGCCTTCGACGCAAGAGAACGCCATCTGACCCGGTCTTGCGCCGCCTCTTGCCAGTTCGCAATTTGTAGCTCCTGCAGATCTGACATGAAGGCGTCCTTCCAGCGGTATCTGGGCCAGCCGACGGGCATATAAGGTGCCCTCTAATTACAGTACTTACCTCTTGTTCCGGCAAATTCGGGTACGCGCGTCGCTTGACGCCAGCATATCGTAGCAATGCTACCATGGACCGAAGGCCAAAGTCATAGTGGTCTTGTTTGGACAGCTGCTGCATCGCCAGCTGGTACAGAGTGAACACCTGGGAATATGGAATCAGAGGTTACCATTTGAGCCAGTCGCTTTTAATGGAACCATTATTTAAAAACAGAAATAATGAACGATACTAATTTACAACTGATTTTAGGTCGATAGATCTGAACAACCTGTTTTCAGATAACTAATGAATGAAAAGGGCAGACGTAAGTGCTTTAGGTTTTGCAGCTAAGCGGTGCAAATATCGTGAGAAAACTGGCATTGTAACTTGTAACTAGTGTGTGAAATTGACTTACGGCAAACCACTCCTTATTCAACTTGCCAATGGTAGAACTGACTAAGGTGGACACTACCACTGTGCTTATGTTTTATGCTAAAGTACCATATGACGTGATTTTTAAACGAAGACAACATCATCACACCATCGGCGTACCTTCTTAGCATTAATCTTGTAGGCCGTAAATCCGTCAGAGAATAGCGTGTTCTCGGCGATGATGAGCGAATCGGGAACGCACATCGCGATGGGGCGGAACATCGACTTCAAGTTGTCGGGTAGCTCGGTGCGCCCGGCGTAGCTATGGAAAATGAGATTTGGATTTGGATCTCAAGTTTATGATGTGAATTTATTTGGATGAATATTTAGCTATGAAGCTAGATCATAGAAGAGAGAGATGCACCGCCCTGAAAGCACATATTAATGTAGTAGAACTAGCAGGAACCACTCACCTGATTCACGATTCATCATAACTGACACTACATTCTTCGTTAAGCTCTGGAGAAGCTTACAATTACAACAGTGACTATTCTTTACAGTCATATTGACTGACAAAGAAGTCGATTTTTCAAAGAAATCTGTCCTTATCGTTAGCCATTTCGATGACTTTGAAGAAAACTTCATCATCACTTACAAATCTTGGAACCACTTACCCAGTTGATATCAGCTCCTTCGTATACAAACCCCTTGAGGATGAGAGACAGCGCCAGCAGCACTGCCAGGATCTGCTGCCAACCACTGAGAGCACTTCGTTGTTGATACAGTAAATTAGAAAAACCGCTCCGTAGGGTTTGTGGTAACGAAGACACCGCAGTTGGCATCCAGCTTGATATCAGTTTCTTTAAAGACGAACCGTTTGAGGAGGACTAGGTTCTGAACTAGCGGGAACAATTTGCCCCAGGGTTCATGGTGATGAAAATGCCGCAATTGCCACCCAGCTTGATGTCAGCGCTTTTGAATACAAAGAGTTTAAGAAAGAGCAGCTAGTAGCACTGCCAGGATGCCAACTAGCAGGAACATCTCACCCAGGATTCATAGTGATGAAGATGCCGCCATTGCCGTCCTGTTTATTGTCAGCTCCTTTGAAGACAAAGCGCTCGAGGAAGAGGGACAGTGCCCGCAGCACTGCCAGGATCTGCTGCGCCACCACGGAGAGCACCTCGTTGTTGATGCGGTGAATTAGCAAAAACCGCTTACCGCTCATTAAGCTTGATATCAGCTTCATCAAAGACAAACCGCTTGAGGAGGACCAGGTTCTCATCTAGAACCACTTACCCAGGGTTCATGGTGATGAAGATGCCGCAATTCCCGTCCAGCTTGATGTCGGCACCTTCAAAGACAAATCGCTTAAGGAAGAGCGACAGTGCCAGTAGTACTGCCAGGATCTGCTGTGCTACCACTGAGAGCACCTCGATGTTGATGCGGTTGAATTCGTCGAAGCAGCCCCAGCACCCACTTTGGGCAATGCCTGCAAGGAAAAATAGGTGGCAAAAGCTGAGCACCTTTGCTTAGCATACCTGTTTAGATTTTATTCAGTAGCTAAAGTTGTTTGCTTCGCGCTTAGAGTCTGTGCGTAAGAGGCAGTCTTTGCTAGTTTCCTCAGAAATCGAAAACATAGCATCTCGAGTTGTCAGGTCTGTGTACTTAAGTAGCATCAACACAAAGCTTCATAATGCAGTTCCAGTAAAATCTAGCATCCATGACTGGCACGAAGGATTATTTGAAAGACAGTTGAGTGTTGTTCCGACAATGTCTGTAAAGGATCTATAAGATTTTCACGAATAAAAAACAATAAACGTCAGATACGTCAAGATCTAAGGTAGACGACTAAGTAAACTTAACCCTTCCTAGGCTTGGTTAACTAAAGACATATGTATATGAATGATATCGCAGAGCTCTTCAACCAAAGTACTTCTAAACATAATCACTCACCAGCAAAGCACTTAGCCATGGACTTGTAATCGAGACCATCAGAACAGTTGGTGACGACCACCCATCTGGCCAGGGCCCTGCCCAGGTCTTTGGTTGTCTCCGTCTTGCCGGTGCCAGCCGGGCCTTGCGGGCTGCCCCCGCGGAAGAGGTGCAGCGCCGTCGTCAGGGTTATGTAGCAGCTTGGGGAAGACAATGTTGGCAACGTCGGTTAAAAAAGTTAGTGCCGGATAATACGTATGGATTCTTTCTATTTGAAATGTTATTAAGCCTAGTCACAAGATCTGGGTCTTGATTATAACGATCTGATGTAGGCTAAACCGAAGCTCAGCGATAGCGCTGTTAATCGAAGGTTTTTCCAATTTTTTAAAATAAGAACGCAGACAGTAATCGGAAAGCGTGATTGTAATACGGTCCCAGCACTGTTCAGGGAGCCCGAACCTGTAGTGGAGAACCTTTTATATCAATACAGTATAGAACACAATATCAGAAATACTAATTGTTATGTATTGGATTTGAAGCAGCACTTTCAATAAGAGTATCCAATGCTGTTAGAGCGAAAAGTATAGTGTTTTCTATAACAAAACATGCTTCACTTCAGCCTGGATCAATTGCATAGATTTAGCTTTTATTATTGACGCAAAGGAAATGCTAAGTGATGAATAGGACTCTTGCCTGAAGAAGGACGGGGTATGTCCACTAATACTTCCGCGGCATTCCGTCTTAACCTAGCGGCGATGCTACGAGTACTGGTCTAAGACTTGCCTACTCATCATCATAAAAACATTAATTCTAGAACAAAACACTTGAGCATGTACCGATCAGTCAAAGGCGTGATTACGAGCCGTCCCGAGTTGCCGATATACTCGTACGTGTAAATCGAGTTTGTGTTCGTCTGCCTGATGTAGCAGTCCTCGCGCTCGCGGTCCCAGTAGAACTTGAGTTGGGAGAACCATTCGAAGGCGCTCACTTGCATGCAACCTGGATAAGGAAGGCTATTTAAGTAGCAATGGAAGTGGGCCGGCCGTGGTGGCTTGACAAGCACCTCTAATGAAAACAATCATTTTTATGTCAGAAATTACATTTGTTGGGTTGTCAGGCATTCCATAATCGATTGATAAAATATGTAAGATTGTAACTAACATTACCACTACCCTCATAGTAACCATTAAACTACTGAATTACTACACATATTTCAGTTAACCTAAGAAAATTGGATCTACTGGCTGCGGCCTATTTTCATACAACCAATTAATCCTGCACCCGCACCAAGGAAGCTGACATAATGCTTTTACCTAGACCAAGATTAAATAGTAAATTTTGTCGAGAACCTTACCCATTTTGTACATTCTGTCAACCGTGTCCCTCGAATGTATCTCAATGACGCACAAAGCGTTCACTTTGGCCCTGAGAATCTTAGGGATCTCTTTCCGCGACATCATCTGTAGCGTCGACAGAATCTGGTTCTGTTTCTTGCGGAGTTTCTTCAGAGGTTTCTTCTCGCCCATGATATCACACCGGCAGAGGGTTCTAGTACAATCTGATGTCCACTGAATCTATGGCGGTGAAAGTTACGAAATTAAGCTGCTTAGTTATAACATTTTAAGCAGTTATTAGTAATAGTAATAGTCCTCCTGACCGATTTCGACCACGGCGGTCAATCCCAACAGAGATCAGACAACTACGCAGGAGATATTATAGTGAACAAGTGTGAGCGCAATACACAGGTGCACTCACTGTTCCACCATCACTCTCAAAGTTCGGTGAAACGGCAATCCGACATGACCGGAGAGATCAGGCGCAGGACCAACGGCTTAACGTGCTTTCCGAGGCACGGGGCTGTAACACCGCCAACTTCCCGACTTCCGAGCTGTTTTTTAAGAAATTCATGACAGAAAATCTCAGAAACAATTTTGGCTCGACCTGGGATTCTCTGGAATGCAAGGCATAAACTTTGCCACTACACCAACGAGGCAGTTATTAGTAATACACCAATGTACCCTAAAGTCCTGTCCTTCGCAAGGTTGAAGCTCATAAGGACAGGGCTAAAATACCCTAGCGTGCTGAGTACCTAAACGGGTTATTGGCAGCTGGTGTTATTTCAAGTTGACACAGCGGAATCGGGCTAAACTGACATGACATCATGTGACCTAGGACGAATCCTTAGAAAGGCACTGAATGTACAAGTAAAACAGAAATGTAGTTGTCTAACCTTACTGCATGTGATCCCTAACTGCCCAGGCCAATCATTGATCCACTGCTCCCTTTGATATCGGCATTTTCGAAGGGCAGCGCGAGTCAAAATTAATTGCTGTAATCATAATTCGACTGTTTTCGATTGGATTTTTTTATCTTAATAGTTACGATAGGTACGTAATAAATAAGTACTTCTATCTACCGGCGAACACCACCGCCAATACGACAATATGCCGCGATACGTCTAAATTAGCAAGTATGGCCTCTGGAGTAATCTTGATGATAGAGCAAAATACTAATAACGATGAGAAAAACTTGATTTCTCTGCCGCGTCTTTGCAGGCTCATTGTCGTCGAAGAAGGGCACATAATGTAGTAAACATATTGTAAACTAGCTACAACAGAGGAATGTTTCATTTCAACAACCAGACACTACATTCTTTATCTTATCAACATCAAACTACCCAACAAAACTACTGACTATTCTACCCTCATGAGCTGACCTCTCTCAGGACGACCCTCATCAGGTGTTCCAGCCCCAGCAGCCAAACTTCAGCTGGGCCATCCAGCACAAGGTTATATTTCCACTCTATACACTCTCCGTCATCTGACATCATTGCTTTTGCTACGGGGAGACCAAGAGCATTCTGAAAGGAACCCAGTAAGTCTTGAGCCTTTGACACAATACTTCAACACTTATTATTTGCTTAATACAACAATAAACAGAATGACTTGTTACATACAATTCATTTATTCACCCCTCAGTTTTCATAGTGTTGTATTTATTCAAGAATTAGTCTAAGTCACAGCTTTCAATCAGTACAAAAAACTTAAAAATTTACATCAATTGCATGTATACAAGAAACAAAAAATGTAGCTCTACTTATTAGCTATTAATTCAATTGTACATGAAGGTAATACCTTTGATACATGTTATTCAAACAAAAGTTTAATATATTAAATAGTATCAACATTTTGGTAGTGTTGTTTATTCTTTAGCACAACTGGTACACTCTGTCTTATTGTGTCTGGTAGAGTAACAATTATCTTCATAAGGGCATTCTTCTCGGCATCCAAACGACAGGCGCAGACCAAATGAAAGTATTCCTTCAGAAGATTCTGTGCTTGTGCACTGGGGTGGTACATCAGCAGAATAGCTAGAGCCTGCAATAAGATACAAAATTTACATTATTTGAGAGAAATTGTGTCATTTAAAAAATTTTGTGTGTCAATGCGCAAATTCTGTAATTTCAAGGTAAGTAGGTAAGCATGATTTGACTAAGAATTGTTTGAACAGAAATGCTGTAAAAAAACTTACCCTAATGTAAATAGCCATCAAGTGCCCGCTAAACTCTTGTTCCCAAATTGGTGCCCGTTTCAACAAATACAGCAATTTATTCCAGTCCTGTTTATAGATAGAGCTGTGCAGAGCTTGATGATACATGTGCTTTAGAAACTTAACATTTTGGTGACTCCTGATAGAATAAGTACGACGCTTTTGCAATTTTAAAACATCTCTCTTACAATTTTCTCTTTGTATCACTCTCTCGTTTATACAGTCCATTGCTTTCTCCTGGAAATTAACGAGGAGGTTTGGGTTAATATATTTGTAAAAATAACCTTTCTTTATTTAATTAATTCTTTATTCTTTAATACAAACGGTACTTACTATTGCACTAATAGGAACAAACTGACAGTTAACGATATCTTCTGGATCCATTTCTTAATTGCAATAACACTGATTTTAAAGTTAATTTTTCACAACAACTTTCACTAACACACACGAAACGCCATGTGTGTTTTTGTTTATTTATATTTTGAAAGAAAGACGAGAAGGCGACCCCGGCGTCCGGAAGGACCCGCTGCCAGATGATATTTTACTTTTTTTTTAAAGAATTTGGGTTGCGCCCGTCACAGCATGCTGCTATTTCAGTAGCTGTGATTTTGAAGCAATCATCTAATATTTTTATATATGAAAACCACTATAAAATTTGAAATACTAACTAAGAACACTTTACGACGATGGCTAAAAAGACACAGCAGCTTACTTTCTATAAGAGGGATGAAGAAGTTTACCGGTCAATCTCGAAGATAGCACACACAATTCAATTTTTTATTGTTACGCAAGCTGGATTCGGCCTAGTCTCATTAAGATAAATAAAATTTAAACACACTTAAACTAATAAAAAAATTGGTTGCCTGTAAAGTCGGTATACGCGCGAAAGTTTTACGTGACAACGACTCTGAGTGGTAAAATAATTTTAATGTGAATATTCATTCGTATAACATGAACCGGTGTGTATGCCTATCTCTCTCTCTCTCTCTCTCTCGCTCTCTCTCTCGCGCGAAACGTGAGCGGAGCAGCGTAACGCAGTTTCTTGAGGTGTCACCCGGCAAACCAATTTATAAGTCGTTGTCACGTCAAAAATCGCAATGATAATGCAATAATATAGTAGTAGTATATTAACCTTAATAAGTAAAAAAAAAGTATCAGGTGAGAATGTGGCCAAATGTCTGGATAGCACTTTAGTAGGTACCTTTTTCGAAAATTCAAACTTGTTCCTTGAGTAGCTTATTATACGAGTTTTAAAAATTAGTGTAAGTGGAAGGCTTTTGCAGATGTAGGAAATAATATCACTTTTCTTTGGCAGCCAAAATGCAATAGTAACAAATGTTCTTACCCAGGCGTTACTATGAATACATTAGAATAATAGTTGATTTAAATTTTTTGCCATAAAACACTTCAGTGCCATACCATTAATTGATTATTATCGTTGATTCTTAATCTAAAATTATTTTATAGAAAATAATATTCCAAGAATATTATGCATAGTACCTTATCGATCCTTATTTTGTTGACATTGTCAAACAGTTTTTTCAAATGAACTTGAATTAGTTGAGGTTTTTTAGAGTTTCCAAGAATTTCCAATAAATCGTCGTTTGAGATGAAATAAAACCTAGGGAACAGTTGCCGCTTGGTTTCAAGATATTTTTCTAAAGCTCTTAATATACCATCAAGGTTATCTACCATTGTGTTCAGTTTATTAAACACATATGGGGCTGGTTTATATAAGCACGCTTCTATAGCGTTTTTTCCGGCATACATGCTGTAAAAAATTGGAAGTCATGTATTTTTGTACAAAAACTATGATGCAAGTTTTGTTCGAATTTAAGTTAACTCACTTGCTTGTAATTTCTGTCCAATCATTAGTAAGAGCATCAAATATTTTAACTTCACTTGGTAATTGCTTCCTGATATCTTCACCACTAAATATACTTTCAAGGTATAGGTACCGGCGTTGTACTTGCAGTGATATCTAAAGGTTTTTTATTAATCGTATTGTAAAAGTTTTTTCTGGCATAATAAAAATACCTCATAAAGTAAGAAGATGCAGAACCTCAATACACTCTGCAACGTATCCTAAAGACTTCTCCCAATAATCTACTTCTTTAATAAAAGGCTCCACATACTTCGTTGACTTCATTGATGATAGTTGTACTTGATGATCTTCCAAGAACTACATAACAAGTATTAAACGTTAACGAATTTTTAAGAAACAATTTTATTACAATATTTTGACAAGGTAATACCTGCATAACATCTTCGACATTTTTAATTCTATACATTTCCCCTTTATGGTGCTGCATTTCGTAAGTAGTATTACTCCATACTTCTCGAATGGTTTTAAGACCATTTTCAATGT
The DNA here is from genome assembly GCA_963921415.1 of Pyrausta despicata. Classification (NCBI taxonomy): domain Eukaryota; kingdom Metazoa; phylum Arthropoda; class Insecta; order Lepidoptera; family Crambidae; genus Pyrausta; species Pyrausta despicata. The sequence continues at coordinate 15,967,606 of OY992851.1, read as the reverse complement.
TGAGCTCCATAGTAGCTGCATTTGATATTTCGGCTATATCTTCAGCATAAGCTTGGAAGTTGAGGCGCATAATAAGCTCAAGTTTGAAATCCTCAGAATTTTGGTCAAATTCGCTGTGTCAAAGATAGTTATTTTTATTGGTTTGCAAAAACAACAAAGTTAAGTTATCTGGTTTGTACAAAAAATACGCAAGTCAAATATCAAAATTTTGTACACCTTCTTTATCAATAAGGAAAATACACTAACACGCCCATAAGGACCTTTATCCTATCCCAATGCCGTTCCCTCATGCAAGGATTTTTTAAATCTCCAATAAGTGGCAAGGTTCTTCTAAAAGCATCAACCTTTACTCTGGTTGTGTCTATTATATCCCAACCTTTATCTTTTAGTTGACGCGAAAGCCGGTTGAAGTTTCTGAAAAAAAGTTACGTTTATAAGATGATTTTATTTTTGAGTGGGTAATTCAATCCATTTGCTTCTATTATGTGTTATACTATTATTTTAGTTACCTAAACAAAAACATGACATTTTCCTCCATTTCATCAGTTTCCATTTCCCAGAACGTTTGGGTTTTATATTTCTCCCAAGACTCCTCCCATTGAAATACCAATCCCCATACTTCCTCCAACTTCTCCAATTCCTTTTCCATTTTTTGTAGATCTAGATTCACTGGAGTCCTGTAAAACATAAGTTTAAGATTATCTACTGAACATGTTATTCTAGTTTTGAAATACATCATACTACGTTTTCACTAATTATAATCATAGGTAACTCTTTAACTAGTGTTCACTCGCAGTTTGTATCAATTCAGTACAATGAACATCGAAAGCACAATAATGGAAACTACTCCCACTAATCGATTTAAAGATACTTTATTTTTTCAAGTAATAAAAAGTCATAATTATTTTAAATGTTTGCAGCGTAGTCTGAGAATTCATTTGTAATCTTTATACTGTGGTTTCCAGTCAATTAATGCAAAACTAAACTACTAAACTGATTCAAAAACTATATTATTATAATTCACCAATGATATACAACTACGAAATAATACTTTACGTTGAGCTTAATAAACAACTACTACATAAGTTACGTTACGTTGAGTCGGTAAGTTAACTTTAATTAGAAGACGAAGCTGCGGGCAGTTATATCCAATTCAAAGTATTTTTTAATTTATATTAAAATGCAGTTATACTTTAATTGAAATTGTCTAATAGCATTACGTTAAATTGAAAACCGCAAGTCCATCACGTATTTGCTGTTCTTGTGCCCGTAATGCATTCAATTGTTCCCTGAATGCCTTTAATTGAGCCACAGCATCTTTGCCACTGACATCAGAGCTACATGGAGCCGATTTATAAAAATCCTCACAGAACTCTTTTGCCGCTTCTTTAAATTCCTAATGGATAAAACATTTATGGGTTGGGTATGGAAGAAATAATTGGCATTCATAGGAAATTATAAAGGTAAATAATAATGTTACCTCCGCTTGTTCCAAAAGTTCCGCTTTAAATTTATCTTTGTTCATTTCCAGAGCTTTTTTGGCTTCTTCCAAAAGTGCCAAATATTCAGACCAAATTACTGGTATATTTTCGTGTCTTTCTTTCATATCTGAACTCAATTCCACTTCAAATTTAGCTAATGTCATCATCTTATCAGAAATGGGAGGGAAAGTCTGCTCAAATCGACTAATATCAGACACAAGTCGTTCATATGTAGCCATTGCAGATGACAGTTCTTTTAAGTCCGCCGGCATCTAGTAAAAAAATTTCATGCAAAAAACTATTTTTTGTGCTACTTATTATGTGCTGACCACTGTACTTGAAATGAAATTTAAAAAAAATACTGGGTGTCAAAGACAATGAGTTCATATAATTTTTAAAATTTCAAACTTTTTATTTCCAGAATATATTTTAGAATTTTACCTTCATTGCATCTTCACTACTTTTTTCAACATAAACGTAAACATCATCAATGTCAGCTTCTGTGATTTTCCGTAAAAGTTCACCAAGTTTGGTTTGCCAGACCAAGCAGTGGGCTATGATAGATTTTTTTAGATCACTCGAGTTCAGTGTGATAAAATGAATCTAAAAGTTATAAAATTTTTCTATTTAATGGTTATTTGTTATACAAGAGTGCAAAGTTGATTTTTAACCGCGTGTTCAATTTTGATGACCGAGCTAGCGAAGGATAATCCTGAGCGTTAGTGAGGGAATCAAAAGAGCACGAGGTGAAAAATATTTTCATTCCACCTCAGCGAGGAAATGACTAAATGCAAAAAAAAAACGTTTACAACTACTACATTATGACAGGTAAGTATTACAGAATAATCTTTGAATTATAACAAAATAATACGTAGTTAATAATTAAGAAAAATTGAAAGTAACGTTGCTACAGTTATTTAAATTGAGTGTAATATTTTTGTTTGGTACTGTAATATTGGTGTTAGTCACTTGTGTACTGTTTTAAATACTTCTCGCGTGATCGTTGAGGGAGAAAACTCATTTGCGCATTATTAGCAGTTTCAGTCAATTCTGTTGGCGTCAAACAAACTTCCTCGTCGCTAGAATCACTCATTTAGTTTTTTCACTTGTTTTCAAGTTTCTTGTTTTTATTGAAAGGTTTAACAATGACGTGAAAAAATAACCACGTAAAGAACCGCCTACAGAGCAAATTGAAAAAAGAACACCAAGAAGGTTCCGAGACTGAGTTTTTGACAAATTAAAAAAAAGTTGTATGATAAAATATATTCGGCACCATAGAGGTAGCAATAAATAGGTTTAATGATTTTTTTAATTCACAAACTTAGTGCACAAGATGTTCTAAATTCAATTTTACTTTAACCTCTAGTGAATAAAAACGGTTTTTCCACTCAGATATTGAAGAGCAAAAATACTCTTTCCGAGATGGTGGATAAAGTTATTACTACATCTTCTTTCTAGTATTTTTTTTTGTGAAATAAAAGGTTAACTATTACTTACCTGATTAACTGTTTCTTGTATTTGTACCGTGTTTGCTAAATCACTGTAATTTATAATCAAGCTGTCAAAATCAGCTGCCGTATGCCCTTCTTCGCGATATTTTAACATGTATTCATCTTTTTCTATTTTCCAGATATGGGAATAAGGATCCCACATACGAATATGTTCATGGACAAGGTTAATATTGTAGTCAATTTCTAAAACATAGTAAGGTTCTAATATACTTTTACATATTCTGAGGTATTATGGTATGATTGAAAAATCATATTCCGCTAACCTACTCCAGGAGATTCACAAACACTATAGGATTCCATTATTATAGTAAATTTACCTTCGTCTATCAATGTTTGTAGCTTATTGCAGTCAGGCTCATTTTTTATGACTTCCATGAACCTTTTTAGCCCTCCAGCCGGTAGAGCAAACTTTTCAAATAATCTAGGGATTGTACTCATAATGTAAATAATTTCTTCTAGTACAGTTGTGAACGTGTCGTATATTTCTTGCCTGTTCGGAAGATAGATTATATCTTTTCCAACCAGATATAAATTCATTTTTATTAAAGGCGATGGAGCCATAGTACCTAAAGAAAAAAAAGTGATAAATTTTTAATATCTCAAAAAATCATACTTTTACTTCAATTGTGCACTTACCATCACCATGAACGCATTTATACATATTCTGCATGGTAGCTTTTATAGATAATCTCAAGGCATCTTCTAACAAGCGGTCAAATCTGCGCACATATTTGATCCAGTGTTCTGCCATCTATTAAAATAAATGGAATATTTTGGTTATAATTAAAAAATGTTCTTTGTACATACGTTGAAGTCTACTTACTTGTGATATATGAGCTTCGAATCCTTCATACACGATTATTATGTAAGTTATAATCTCCTTATACATTTCCAATATTTTTTCTGTTGCTTCTGTTTCCATTTCACGTATATTGCTTCTCAAAACAGATATTTCAAAAACGTTGTAAATATCGAACTCAATCAGAGGTGTATCACAAATTTTCTCCATTATTTTTACTAAGTTTATATTACAGTTTTTGTACGTTGTCAAAAAATCTTGTAACTGTGAAAAAACGTACGGGTGTAAATATCGTTACAAAAGCCAAGTCATTGTCAGCAAAAAGTCAACAACTGAACAATATAATAATAACTCAACTTTAAGTTTAATCCTAAGCCCAAATTATTTGTAATTTGCCTTTTGAAACTGAATAATTTTTATTATTATTAGTATCTAAGCAATGATTAAAAAAAAGACAATTGTAAAAAAAGACTTACTTCTCCAATTTGTGTGACACAATCGGCTATATACGCATCAGACATTGTGGAAGTCCAAGTTAACTTTGTTATACCTGGCTGAACTTTTTTCTCGCAAGCCTGAATAAATACGAAATCAGTGTGAAAAATATATCCTTACATGTAACTTTGATAGCTTAGATTTTTTATACTTTATAAATACCTCAACCTAATCTTTCCTTTGTAGTAGAGTCAAACATGTTAAACATATTTTAAACATGTTATATTATCTTGCCACACGTATGTAAGCTACAACTAGTATGCAATTGGGAAATAAATGAAATAAAATGAATTTGTTGAAGTAATTTTTATGATGATTTACTATTTACCTCTGAGTTACTATAAATACCAACTCCACATGTTTCGCATCACTAAAACTTTGACAGTTGAGAAACTTGTCAAAGTTAACTTGAAACGTCAAAGTTCAACTTTAAATCAAACGTCAACGTTAACTTTTCTTTGTTTTCCGAACCGATACACATTTTATGTTATTTATGTCCCCGATGCATTTTTATTACTTATTTTTCTTGCACGATACAATTTACCAACGACGAACAATTAACGAATATTGTTCATGCTTAGGATCAACAAAAATGTAATTAAATGAAAATAAATGTTATTCAGGGCTTGGCATAATGAATTTGGCCGATCCAGAGCTAGAACTGATTGACCCTACGCCAAACGTTCATACTCTGTTTATTCACTTTGATAAAGAGTTCTTTTGGGCAAAATTAGCTAGCAGGGCTGTCGTCCGATGGAGCAAGAAGATGTACTCCTGTGCTGGGATATGTTCGTAAGTACTAGAACAACTTCTGAGCACTGTTAATAATAATAATCATGAAAAGAATATTGAGTAGTTAGTTAGTTCTACAGGGCTTTTTCCGCACTTAGCCTCACGATTGGGCCATTGTGCGTGAAAAAGAATATTGAGTATGTCTGAGAATCAGCCAACATCTATTTTTCATACCTCTTAGTGATAAGGGTGGCCTACCCTATAAAAAAACAACAGGCAGGATAACATTTGCGGTTCTGCTAGTGTTTAATAAAGAGTTTCTGAGTTTATATCGAAACTATTTGTTTTTTTGTGCCCATATGGCTTCTTATAATGTTATGTAAAAATAACTTCATATTTCAGATACGAAGGAAGAGGCGGTCTTTGCGATATTGCCCTGAGTGAACCTTTGCTCAAACTGCGTCCACGCAAAGATCTCATTGAAACTCTCCTCCATGAGATGATCCATGCCTTCCTGTTCATCACAAACAGAGACCGAGAGAGGGACGGCCATGGACCCAATTTTAAAGCTCACATGCACAGGATAAATAAAGCAGCTGGTTTAAACATCAGTATTTACCATGACTTTCATGATGAAGTAAGTGCTATGAATTTTTTTAGTTATTGCATTGGCTAAACTGCTTTGGTGGTGTTTTTTTGTTATGAGTTTAGTAACCTGTTACACATTGTTTTCAACGTTTCTATTTTATAATTCTATACAACATTGTATAAGCTATTTTGGCCAAAATCTGTTTTCAACGGTTTCATACTCAGAATTGCGCGCTCTATCAATCAATATATTTAGAATGTTAATGTACGCATATTAACTGTTTTTTGTAACACTTTTGACACACTTTCAAAACCATGTTTTTCATCCTTTTAGTGTTGTAATGTCCCAATTTTAAGTAAATTTTTGAAAAAAACTTGTTTGCAAGTCATTTTTTTTTTTAATTTCATTGCTAATACAATAATTATTGTGTTTGTACAAAATAATTGAATATTTTACCTATTTATATTAGAGACAAGAACCTTTTTTTCTCAAAATTAATTCAATTTCAATTGGTTGGGTCGATTTTAAATTAATCATTATATTTGTGTTGATAAGTTTAGGTAATTTTTTTACCCTAAATGATTGAAAACATTAAATGAAATAGAATATCCTAATAATGTGTGCAGAATTTATTACATTAACTTACAGTCAAGTCAAATCCCACTTGTCATTTAATTCAAAAATCACAAGACTAAAACTAACTAGTTAAAACCACATAATTAAAAAAAAAATATGCTACCAAGCAGAAAAAAGTGTTGTAGAAGCCATTTCAAACTTATTTTTTGTAGTAAAAGCTGTGCTATCTCAGGAACTAATGAATGTAATTATTTTCTATTAAGTAAAGAGCTCCAATGCCAAAGCTAAATGAGCTATATTGGTTTATTTTAGGTTAAGTATATTAAAAGTTATACATGTAAATAACTTTCCACTTTTGTTTTTTGGCAGTTATTTGCTTTTTGGCTTTTATGACGTTTCATCCCAGAGAGGTTGACATGTTTTTACTGTTTATGAAATCAGTTACTTTGCGGAAATCCATGACTAAAGCTGAAAAATAGGATTAAAAGTTTGCTTTAAATTTCCACTAAATGACACCAGCGCAGGAACCCAAATACATCCAAGTATTGTAAGTACTGGGACTTCCAGCTCTAGTTTTTTCAAGTGGTTGCAGTTGGATGTATTCGAGTTCCTGCGCTGGCATCGAATTTCCACTAGGAAATTTAAAGCAAAATAATCATATTTTTTAGCTTTATGCTCTTACTGACTGAAGATCTTAATTAGTTTTGAGATTTTGTTATTGTTAACTGTATTTCTGCATGTAGAGGTTTTGGTATGTATGTAAGTGTTCTTTTAATGTTGTTTTTTTGAATGATTTATTTGCATCATCAATTTTTTATAACAAAATACATTAAAAACGTTTTGTACATTACACTTCAACAACCATTATCAAGTGTCACTGTTTGTTTCAGGTAGAATTGTATTTAACTCACTGGTGGAGATGCAATGGTCCGTGCCAAACCAGAAAGCCTTATTTTGGCGTTGTGCGTCGTACCCAGAACACAGCGCCTGGTCCTAGAGACACTTGGTGGGCACATCATCAGAGGACATGTGGTGGAACATTTGTCAAGATCAAAGAACCAGAGAAGAAAGTAAAAAAGACTACTGCTGTGAAAAAGGCTAAGAATATGGGTGACATAACAAAGTTTATCAATAACAACAATAATAAAACCATCAACAAAAATAACTCAGGTGATGTAAGGAAACCTCTGACACCTTTAATTAAAAACATTACTAAAACTCCAGCTACCAAAATTAAATCTAATAGTGGCAATACATTAGTTGTTACTAAAAAAAGTATAACAAATAATCCAGTTACAAAAACACCTGCTAAACAACCACCTCTAATATTTTCTGGTAATGGTCAATCAATGAAAGCTGAAGTCAAAAGAACTAGTTCATCAAATGTTGCAGAAGCTGTGAGGAATATTTGGGCCAACAAACAGTTACCTACTATGCCAAATTGCAAGCCAAGCATGCCGAAGGAGAGAATAATGTCAAATAATAGTATGGCTGCTACTGATTGTATAACTGACAATCTTTTAAGTCCTAGTGCAGCCAAGCATAAAATAGATGCAGTAGAAACTCGACCAGCAAAGATAAAGAAAATTGACGATTATTTCAAAAGTACTGCGACATCAATCCTTAAAGATGTGTACGGTCAGGATTTCAAATTGACTCAATTTGATGATAAAATAGTTGCTAAGAAACAGAATTTAGTCGACTGTCCAATTTGTACCGCTAAAGTAGATAGTAATGAAATTAATCGCCATTTAGATGAATGTCTAAATAAAGACGTTATAGAAAAACTAAGTAAAGATAATATAGCAAGTCTTGCATCACCATCTAGTTCCACCAGTTCTAGTCACCTAGAAGATAATAAAAGCCTTAAAGATGTGGTAGGCGTGCTTCAAGCAATCCCACCTTTTAGAATGTTTAAAGAAGAAACCGGAGATCTGAAACCAAAAGTAGTTGATACTATTGATTTAACTAACATAAATAGTGTCCCATCCAGAGGAAGAATTTCACCAGCAAACAACTCCACTACCTTTGACCAGAATGACATAAACAGGGTGAAAGCAGTTGTCAAAAAGATAAATTATGAGAAGCATGTTAGGAAATCTGATAACTTTGTAGTTGTAAAAGAAGAACCAAACAATGTTGATTGTGGATTCCTACCTTCATTTTTGGATGATATTGGCTGCGCTATTAAAGCTCCTGCTGTTGAAATAGCGCCAGGGACAAGTAAAGACATAGTTTCTGCATTGACTGAACAAAAGTGCCCTTGTTGCAATAGTGTTATAAAGAAACCAATGGCAGAACACTTGGACGAATGTCTTGCTTTCTTCAACAACAATACAACAGCGCCTGAAGAAGGAGCTTCCACCAGCTTTGCTGACAACACCGTAGTAATAGATGATGATGAAGATGACATATTTGATGAGACACAAACTTTTAATGCTACCGGAACGAAAACACCATGCCCTTGTTGCTTAGAAATGATTGAATCTGTTGATATGAACAGTCATTTGGACATTTGTTTAAGTTGAGTGAGTTAATTTAATTTATTTGTTTAATTTTAAAACAATTGATTGATTTGATTGTGATTACATTGAATTATGTGATATTTAATTAAATAATCATTTATGAGAATTAATGATAATTTTAGCTGGGAAGGCTGTTGTTTAGTTATAATTTGAATGTTTAAATACTTCCTTAATAATGTGATATTAGAATAAAACTTTTATATTTACGACGTATTTTTCTTAACCGACACTTTCCTACGAGAAAAGATAAAATACAAAACAATTATTCCTGTCTCAATTCTGGAAAAAGTAATATTAATATCTATAATATAAAAATGAATCGCAAAATGTGTTGGTAAGCGCAATCTCAAGAACGCCTAGACCACATTGGCCAATTCTTTTTTTATAATATTCCTAAAATTGCGGAGATGGTTCTTGCGAAGTAAAAAAAAAATAACAACACACAGGACAACGTTTGCGGGGTCCGCTAGTATAATATGAAAAAAAAAACGCAAGCGCATAACTCAAGAACGTCTGGACCAATTTGGACCAATTCTTTTTTTAAGATATTTCTTAAAGTTTTTACAAAAAAAAAAAAAAAAAAACGAGCAGGACAGCGTCTGCGGCGTCCGCTAGTAATAATAATATATTTATTTGTTTCCTCATCACACAGGGTACAGGGTAAATGTACTTACCGTCGTAAGAGGCTTGAATAGCAACCGCTCTTCATCAGATAGAGAGTCCAGGATCTTGTTGTACCCCTTAACGACCGCCAAGACGCTCTCATAAACGTACAACACTGTCTTCATTTTCGCGTAAACCTGTTTCCATACAGTCAAAATGTGATCCAAATAATTTTCATCATGTCTTAAACGGAATATTTACGTTTGGATATATTTTAGGAGGCAATTAATAAATTAATTTGAGAAACAGTAAAAGGTTTGAATTACCGCGTAAGCATGCATAGGTATATCTAATCCTAGATTCTCCCAGTGAGTAGCCTCCTTTCCTAATTCCAGTATGTTCCTAAAATATAAAAAAAATGTGCATTAGTACCGTAAATGCCATTATTATTACTTGACCATGTCGTTTTGCTTACACATCGATATTGCATTCCATCAGTCCCGGATTTTCAACGCTTTTTCTCATCAGTGTCCTATTTAATCCAGCTCCACACTTTTCGTCCAAGTTATGCTATGGAAAAAACAATTTATTAATGGAAAAAAATAGAAAATGAAAACTCAATGCATAAACTATCCATTTTGGTCCTTTGTTTATTTATTTAAACTGTATTGCACCGTGATACAATTGGCGGACTTAATGCCATGGCGAATATTTATTTATATTTTTACCCAACTACGGCTTGATTTTGACCGGTATGTTCGTATGTTTGTATGTTCATCTGTTCCCTCATCACTTTTAAACCCTTCATCATATTTTGAAAAATGAGGTGTCGTTGGATGCGTCTAAGCTGGTTGGTTATGTTGTATTAAGTCATAAACAAAAAAAAATTGTAACGAATACGGTCGTGCTTGGGATAAAATGAAAGGGCTTAATTATCTGCTAATTAAGCTTATTTTAGTCTGTAGAGTCAGTGGTATATAATCATGTGGGCATGATTATGCCGTGTACCGTAACAACGGCCGAGGGTAAGCATAGTGCGCAGTCATAGCGGCTTCCTCAGATGTGTTCGCTTTTAGAACACTAATGTGAACAAGATCCAGGCATTCTCCACCAGTCAACCGCGAGAAAATGCAGCAAAATAATTGGTGGCGTAAACGAAAAAGGGAGTAGATAACTAGGTGCCAAGAATAGAATAATTGTTACTACCGTCCAAGAAATCCACAATTCTCGTATAGCCACGTCTATGGCTCCCATGAGTCTGTTGACGTGCATAATCACATCCTCAGAGTTGCTGCACGGTAGCAACCAAACTGACGCATCCGTCATGATCTGCAAAAAATAACCAGATTTTTGTTACAACTCTCATAGGAAGAAATCGCTACACAAGAAAGTTGTAGCGTACAGAACCTATTTTTTTCCAAGCAAAGGTTGTTGGTACGCTGGCAGTTAATATGTTACCTTTTTCAAATATACCAGTCTGTTCTTTCTCATTCTCAACACAATAGCTCTTCCAGAGAAGGAAGGCAAATCGGCCGGGTGCTGGCTACGAGTTGACACCATGTCCTTTTTGGCTTCTTGTACTTCATCGCTGAACATAGCCCAAACCTGTACATAAATAAATATACAACAACATCGCATACATTGATCTGACTCCGTAGCAAGTAGCTTAAGCACTTGTGTTACAGATATCAGAATCAACAGTGGTATTATACATAAAATTAAATAAATACACATAACACCCAGACCAGTACAAACAGACATGTTCATGCACACACATGTTTGTACAGTGCGGGGAATGGGGATCGAACCCGCGACCTCTTAGTTAATAGTCAACTTATTGACCATTATACCAAATTGGTCGTCAAAAAATAACACAATGCATGCATTCTTAGATCTGAGTTAAAATAATGCGCTTACCTCGGCTGTCTTCCTCTTGAAAATTCGTTTCAAATTCTTCCTCTTCGAGTAATTGTTTAAGGAATAGAGAGCGATCACCGCTTCTTCTACATGGTTTACGCCTTCAAACACAGACTCCACCAGGTTCTCTATTATAGTCTGTAAAACAAATTGTATGGGTTCTCAAGATCTAGGCACTGATAAAATGTTCTCACTGTGATATGGAAAAACATTTTTAACTAATGTCTAAAAAGAGGGGTATAAGTTTGAGCCCCATTCTGTTTATGAGGGTATGTGTATTTGTGGATGTCTGTTGCATCATTGCTTGAACGGATGAACCGATAAGAGTGGATTTTTATCTGAAAGATAATACAAGGTGTAACAAAAAACCCCGTTATAACTGAAGGGTGTTGTTGTGCCCGGAAAACTGCACAACATTCCCAATTCGTACCTCCCATACAAAATTGCCAATCAGCTGATCGATTTACTATGGGAGAGCCAAAAGATTTTTTGAGATTTCGACCTAGGTTTCTTAGCGAAAGTTGTTCAGGTTTACTGGCACAACAACACCCTTCAGTTATAACGGGGTTTTTTGTTACACCTTGTATAATCGCGGTGGTTCTTAGCTATGACTGGACCAAATCCGTCCACACGTTAAAGCTCACCAGCTGTTTTTTGACTGGTCGGGTTTTTTTTATTAGTGTTGCTCAATGTCTTGACCTGACAGGAACACTGACCTCAATATCCTTGATGACAGTCCTGAACTGCAGCACGTCGTCATACCACGTGGGCGCTTGCACGTCCAGGATGTTGGCCGACACGCTCCTGACGTTGTCCAGCGCGTCGAAGAACATGTGCTCGATCTGGTCGCACTTGGCCTCGAACTGGTCGCCTCGCGCGCCGCCGAACATCGGCTTGTTTATGATCTCGAGCTCGTCAATGCTATGGCAGTAGTTTTTTTTTTAATTATATGGGCTCTTGACATCATTCTCCCTCTAAGAGGTAAAGAAAATGTCGACGATGTAGCGAGCTTACCCAGAAGGTGCCTATTGACATTCGCCTTCAATGAACTCAAGTTATAAGAAAGAGGGAACACCGTCGGCGGACGTGGATTCCATTCCTTGGCTGTGCGAATTATGAAGGATGAAGCGAAGCGCTTAGTGCGTATAGTTGGTATGTCAACCAAGTATGGATGGTAACCCGCCGTACGTCTGGTGGTCCTCTGGTAAAATGGATTTGATGGAATGAGCATATGGAGCTCATGAGCACACTCCCCGAAGTAGAGTCTGTTACGTCAAAAAAGCTAAAAACCATAATCTGATGGGATCGGAATTGAAATACTCTCTACTCGTGATACTAATCCCAGCTAGTAGTTGTTTAATTATCATTTCGAATACTGCAAGTTCACACGTGACTAAGATATATTGGTTTACGGAATATGACCCAAAATGTGTGAAGAATACTGTATCTAAAACAATGTGAAGCATTTTAAACTTACCGTCCAAATATAATCATGCAATTGCAAACGTCCAGCATATCAAAACACCGCTGCACAAAAGAATCAATGTAATTGAAGATTGCCCCAGTGTCCAACTCCCAGCTGCCAGGCTTCACATCGTTGTGAGCTTCTGCCATGACGTCATAGATCTCCCGGTACCTCTTGCAGCAATCGATGCATTTGCTGAACTCTCCCATGGCTTTTTTGGTCTGCCCTTCAAAGAGCTCGTCTAACTTAATGTAAGTCCTGCATAGAATGATTATCTGGTTGCTGAGAGCCTTGAAGAGATTAGTTATCCGGGCTTCAGAATTGTAGTAAGGCGATTCCATCCAGATGAATCTAAATAAGTTGATGATCTGGGGAATATGCTTTGCAATTTCATCAGGGTCGACGACGCACTCGAGAACAGCGCAAGGTTGTTTGATTACTTGCAAGTACTCTATGTTAGACGTGGCTTCGTTCACTTTTTGCATGATTTCATCGCAAAGGGATTGGAACTGGTGTATGAATGTGGAGTGAGTCGTCACTAGAATCTGAGTTATGTGTCTTACAGCTGGATTCTTGAGTTGATGGCGTAGAGCACTTAGGTTTTCATCTGCAAATCAAATGGAACGTTAATTTCATAATAATTAGCCGATTTAAATATTAAATTGTAAATAATACTGACGTCGGTAAATCCAGAAATCATATTCATCGCTGGGGCACAACAATTCGTTTTGTGATGCGACAAACGCTTGGTCCTCAAGGCACGACTTGATCTGGTGAGTCCAGTAGACCACTACCCCTTCTAATCTTTTCACCAGCTCGCGGTCAGCGCTAGCTTTTTCGAAGGTCAGTTGCTGGCCTTCTCTAGGTATGTAGAGAACAGTCAATCCCAACATTTTGTAATACATGTCAGTCAGCTTTGCAAGAAATGTATGAATGTGGGAGCAGAATTCACTTTTGACACCTGGTGTGAAGAAAAAAGAAGTAATAAAGAATAAATAATCTTTTAGTAACCAAAACAAGCTGATGAAAAAAAATAGACTACAGGTTTACTTACTTTCAGGCCATGTAGTGATCGCAAAAAAATAAGGGGCGTAAACGTTTTCCAATATCTGAATCATGTTGGACTCGACCGAATCCACGAAAGTTCCAAATATGATGTCGTCATGGAATGATTCTACCTTGAAGATAAAGTCTGGCTGTCTGATGAAATACGTCAAGTCGAAGACTGGAGTGAGAGGGATGTCGTTGGTGGCTTTGAGTTTGTCTCCTCTGAAGTAGACGGAGAGCATGAGCGCTCGGGGCTCCATGAGCCATTCCTCGATGCCCTGCTTGGCTACGTCGTTCCAGTCTTCGTCGCGGAGGTCGTACAGGGTCGTCATCCTCATTACGAAGCCGACGAGCTTCTGCAGCTCTTCGGGAGAATACGACGGCTTCACGGGGGTCTCAGCGAGCTCTCGCTCGATTTGGGCCAGACGTTCGCGCTCTGTAAGTTTTTTTTTCATTGAGTGCATGCTGTTTTTAGCCGACTACGGCGAACCAAAAAGAGTTGTGTTTTTCTCTGTGTGTTGGATTTAAGCGTCCAAGTTCTAATAATCGTAAACCAACTTAAATTGCATTGAAGAACTCGGTCTACCTAATCGAACATTGAAAGGAAGTGAATGGAAAGAAGGTGCATACCATCTACCTGTGACGTCTTGATTGTTACCCAAGTGATATGTTTTATAGCTACTATAAGGTTTTACCAAGTCCAAAGCGTTTACTTTACCTCTTTCTTCCTCTGAATCATGACTCAGGTCATCGCTCCACGCCACTTTAGCCCTTCTCTTGCCGCCTTCCGCCATACTGGCGGCACTTGATTTAACACTAACGCACACTTAACACTGCAGTAATGCTTAATTAATTGCTACACCAACAATAAACCAATAATATTATTTTATTCGATACAATCTGATGTTTTCCAATCAATGGAAAACAAAAGACTGACTGACATTTGTTTCCCGCCAATTTTGTTTTGTAAACAATTTTTTTAAACTGACGTATAAGCTTTCTAAATAAGTTTTGTTGAATCAGATTCCAAAAATTTACGCAATAATTTAGTTTTAGGAATATTTTACGTGGGGAACGAGTGTTAGTTAAAATATCGATTAATCGTTGCTTGGCAGCTCAAGATTGCCATGGGAATGTAAACCGCCCTCCAAACAATGAACCACCTGTTTGAAGTATTTCGAAGAAGTAAATTATGCGTTAGTAAGACGGCGTCATTTTGACGGTACACCAATTGTGTCAAATTGTATCTTGATCTCGTTTGAAATGTAACGGTAAGTTTTCCATGTTTTAAAAAACATCATAATAATAGTCCTCCTGGCCGATTTCAACCACGGAGGCCAATCTCAACAGAGATCAGCCAACTACGCAGGAGATATTATAGTGCACAAGTGTGAGCGCAATACACAGGTGCACTTACTGTTCCATCACTCTCAAAGTTCGGTGAGTCGGCAATCCGACATGACCGGAGAGGACCGTGCTTTCCGAGGAATAGGGGTGGTATTCCGAGCTGTTTTTGAGAAATTCATGACAGAAAATCTCAGAAACAATTTTTGCTCGACCAGGGATTGGAACCCAGGACCTCTCGGATGTTAGGCAGGCAGACTTTGCTACTGCACCAACGAGGCAGTCAGAAAAAAAAAACACGTAGAGAATAGAAATAATTATGTGTTCATGTTCCTAGCTAAATCATTGGCAAATTGTAACTCCTGTCATTGGAATCCCAAACGATACCTACCTACCTTAAGTATACTAACCTAGGTATACTGTGTTTTGATTCTGTAAAAATAAGTATTCAAGTGCTTTGTAAATAATTAAGCACTCGTACCTTAACCTACGTTCCGTAAAAGCCATAGCTATTTGTCAACATCTGTCGAGCTATTGAAACTCACCAACGGTTTCCGGCTCATATCAGGGGCATTTAAAATTTTCACTACAAGTTTAAGATCACAGTCTATTTCCGGAATGCTAGCAGCGGCTGAAGTCGATAGCCTATCGGCTATCATTAGAAAACGCGTTGCGTCCCTGCTGCAGCGAGTGCGGGGCAGCGCCAACAGCCTCTTGAAGGCGGTCGTGGCGAGACTGGACGCGGACAGTGCTATTATGCAGCACTGGACACGCGTCCATCTCGACAAAGACACTAAAATTACTTATAATAATTTAAATATTTATTAGTTTGAATTGATTTGTACTAACATAGTTTTAAGCTTGCATTGTTACTAACACAATATGGACTCTGGTTCGAAATATTCTTTCTTTATTATTATTATTAAGTAGGTACAAGGTTTTTACATTTCTGTTTTCGAAAGAGGATTTCATTTAAGTAAATAGATACTTGTGTTTGAAAACCCCGCTCTCCATACAATAGTCGTTAAAATTACGGAAAAGTGAAACAAGTGGATAACATGTTTATGCGTGTCTTATTTGTATGTCTGAGTGTGTTTGTGTGCGCGCGTGTATGTGTGTGTGCGTGTGTGTGTGTGTGTGTGTGTGTGTGTGTGTGTGTGTGTGTGTGTGTGTGTGTGTGTGTGTGTGTGTGTGTGTGTGTGTGCGTGTGTGTGTAATAAACATATTTTATTTTATTTACTTATTTTATTTGTTTGCCTTAACCCTTTTCTTGCAGCAAGGCAGCTAGCATGCCCCCGAAAGATGTGGGCAGATGGCGTGGGGCGTGTTCACGTTCAGTAAGGATGGGCGACAGCAGGTGGCCGCGGTGCTGAGGGGGCTGCTCATCGCGCAGCTGGTCGTCTCGCTCTGCATGGTCATATTCTGCTACAACACCTCGCTAAGGGTGATGCTGCTGTTGAAACATGTTCATAAGGTGATCAGTGATCACGTACCTAGTTTACTTCAACCCTGGTAACGTAATAGCTTTTCTCAGACTAATTTGTCAGGGTTTTATCACAAATTCCAATGAGGCTAGCAACTAAGTATAACTTTTATTGTCGTAACGCATATGATACCCGTCCAAAGAAGACCATTAATGTTTGAATTTGTAATAAATAAAGGAGCCTTTAGCCTTATTTATGCCACAATTTGACGGTGTTACTGCCTACCCATCAAAAACTTAAATCTCACAGCCATTGAAGGAGATGTGTGGCTTTATCCGTTTTTCTCCCTGGACGCAAGAAGATGTGAAAGTAGACCTACACATCACATTCCCTAACACATCCTTACACTTCTAGCTGACAGTGTACTTGCTCTACGGGTTGATCCTGCTACAAGCGTACTGCATGAAGCTGCACTACACGAGCGGTCTGCGCCTGATCACGCTTCTACTGCACTGCCCCTACTGGTCCCGAGCCACGCTCGCCAGCAGGGTGTGGCTGGCCAGCGGAACTATCGTCGCTGCCAACGGCATGCTGGTGTACGCCGCTTGTAGTGGCACGCTGACGGTAAGAGCAACTCTTGCGCAATTAGTGAGTATAAGGTATGCAGTGGTGAGAAGAGTAGGAGATGCTAGCATGATGCTGCAGTACACAAGCGTGCTGCGCATGATCACGTTGCTGCTTTATTGCCCCTGCTGGTCACAAGTAACTTGGGCCAGCTGGGTGTGGCTGGCCAGGCATGCTGGTGTGTGCTACTTGTAGTGGCACGCTGACGGTAAGGGATATCCTCTTGGGTAATAAGGGAGTATAATATATGTAGTGTTGGGAATAGAAGTAGTGTTAACATGATGCTGCGCTACACAAGCATGCGCCTGATCACGCTGCTGCTGCACTGCCCCTACTGGTCCCGAGCCACGCTCGCCAGTAGGGTGTGGCTGGCCAGCGGCACCGTCGTCGCTGCCAACGGCATGCTGGTTGTTTCTGAGATTTTCTGTCATGGATTTCTCAAAAACAGCTCCGAGTCGGAAAGTTGGCGGTGTTACACCCCCGTGCCTCGGAAAGCACGTTAAGCCGTTGACCCTGCGCCTGATCTCTCCGCTCATGTTGGATTGCCGTCTCACCGAACTTTGAGAGTGAGGGAACAATGAGTGCATCTGTGTATTGCGCTCACACTTGTGCACTATAATATCTCCTGCGTTCTTCTAGTTGGCAGATCTCTGTTGAGATTGGCCGCCATGGTCGAAATCGGCCTATATATATTCCATAATTTAACTGCACTGCACTTTATTGCCCGTAATGTTGTTACAGGCACTAATGAAAGAGTTATCATCTTCACTCAGGATTGGCATATCACAGTACCTCACCGAACCGACATGGAAACGTCTGATGGACACCATGCAGGTAAGTTGTTTCCTTTATGCCACCTACGACATTGAGCAACAACGAGGCGTGCGCCCTGGAAAATTAAAATCATATCACTCCTAACCTTGCTGATTATTAGTACTCGTTATTAGTATACACAGAAAGTAGTAGTTATTGCGTAGTGTGGCTACTCGCAGAGGGCATATAACGCGCTCCGTGTGCAATATAATAACGTCTTCAGGGTGTTGATGGGGCTCCCCAGATTCTGTAGTGCATCAGCAATGTTCGCGCAAGCGGGTGTTGATGACTTTTACACCATTCTTTGGAAACTTCAATGCTTAGCAGTGTCCGGCGGAATGTCAACAGCATCCTGATGGCCATTAAAGATAGGCCCTCGTGTTCCTTGTTCGGGCACTGGGTTTACCTGCATGCTCAGGGAACTAATAACCTGTTTTTAATAAATATTTTTAATGAATAAAATGGATGACAGACAACATTAATATTTAAGTTTTTATTTTTTGTTACTAACAAAATTGCATCGATTGCTACCTATCCGAAATAAATGATTATTATTATTATTTTTTCTTGATTCATTTAGATGAGAAAGACGAAGTCTTTTCTCCGTCATGCTGTTGTTTCAGTGTGTTCGTCTAAAAATGCCTCGTGTATTGTGTGCAGGTGGAATTGAGCTGCTGTGGAGTGGAAAAACCGAGCGACTGGCACGAGATCCCTTGGATCAACATGGATTTTCTTAACGAAGACTCGGATTTAGTAATGAGGTTAGGACTCTGGATTTAGTTCAGGCTTACAAGGTATCTGAACATCTACAGGTTTCTGTGGGCGTAGTGGAAATAACTACATTAGTGTAAAGCAAAGTCGTTTCCCGCATCTGTCCCTATGTCTGTAATCTGTATTCTTATACTTGTAAAACTACTCAACTGATTCTGATGCAGATTTTTTAATAGATATGTAATGATTCAAGAGGAAGGTTTGTGTATAATAAAACAGCGGACAGAACATCGGCAGCTGGGTTCGCTAGTCATTAATAACATGTGGCTTAACAATTTTTCGCGGCCCTAAGCAGAAATGATTAGTAGGCGGTGCAACATTACATTATAATTACGACATGACATGCGGTTACATTTGCTATCTTTGACGTGTCAGGTTGGCGGGTGCGGACGGCAAGGTGCTGCCGCCGGTGTCGCCGTACTCGTGCTGCACGCCGCGCGTGCTCGCCGCCTGCTACCACGATCCGCTGCAGCAGGTGACTATCTAGTTTTCTTCTATTAAAGCACGTTAAGCCGTTGGTCCTGCGCCTGATCTCTCTCCGGTCATGTCGGATTGCCGTCTCACTGAACTTTGAGAGTGATGGAACAGTGAGTGCACCTGTGTGTTGCACTCACACTTGTGCACTATAATATCTCCTGCGTAGTTGGCTGATCTTTGTTGAGATTGGCCGCCGTGGTCGAAATCGGCCGGGACTATTATTAAGTCAGATAACTTTTCTAATTTTGGTTTTTGGTCATGAAAATGTACTTTATATGAAGTGATAATATTCGGAAAATTCGTTACCACGACCACCGTTTCATTTCTTCGAAACAATTTTTTTGTCTCGCCTAGGATTCGAACCCAGGACCCTGGGATGTAAGGTAAACTTTGCCACTACACCAACGAGGCAGTCTTATCTTACTTATATGGTTAATAATTAACCTAATTAAGTACGAAACGGGAGTGTGTGAGGTGTGCGACTGGCTACTATCGCCTTCGCGCCTCCGGCGTCTCGACAGTCACGTAACGTTGAATCAGCATTATTGTGTCACCACACTACCGTAGAAGAAGACGATAGGAGTCCCACATAACCTTCCATATCCCCAAGATGAATTTCAATTTATTTCAATATATTATAATATATATCAATATTATAATATGAAGGGTGTACGTAACGCATCATTCCCTGTGTAGATAAAAGGAAGTGTTTGTAATCTTATTCGTTTTTGGTCTTCGATAAGCCAAGTGTTCGATAACATCAAAGCTCTCGTCCATGTCTTACCAACAAACAGAAGTTCTGATTAAGCACGCTAAGCTGGTACGTACCAATATACACGTTCGCATTTTTCCAAATTCATACGCCCGTGAAATTACATAAACATACATTTTTATTATTTGCATGTATGTTAGTCTGTAAGGTATTTATAATATGGGCCTGTATTTTTTGAAATCTGTTGCCTGAAATAAAGGAATTATTATTATTATAAACACATTCGCGCGCACACACGCACACTCACACGCACACACACACACACACACACACACACACACACACACACACACACACACACACACACACACACACACACACACACACACACACACACACACACACACACACTTCATTATCGTCAATTCATTCATTACACATAGTTACTTGCATCCGTCGCAATCCTGTAAGAACCATCTATTGCCCACGACACAGGAATTTCCTAGTGTGGGGCCCACAGTAATTATAATTAATTATTATTAAACAGTAATTTATATATAAGAACAATGAACTTGTTGGCAATAAACATATTTGTATTTGGCTTCAGAGCGAGTGTCGCGATATATGGCGGGACTCGCCTTTGCTACCCGCATCTTTGCACGCGCGCGGCTGCGTCGAGGCCGTGCGGCGCCCGCTCAGCAAGGCTCTGCTGGCGCTGCACGTGTTCAGTGTGCTGGCGCTGCTGCTGCAGGTAATACCGAGTCTTTGGTCGTCATCAGACCGAATGAGAGTGAGAAGCCGTGCGGCGCCCGCTCAGCAAGGCTCTGCTGGCGATGCACGTGTTCAGTGTGCTGGCGCTGCTGCTGCAGGTAATACCGAGTCTTAGGGTGTCATCAGACCGAATGAGAGAGAGAAACCGTGCGGCGCCCGCTCAGCAAGGTCCTGCTGGCGCTGCACGTGTTCAGTGTGCTGGCGCTGATGCTGCAGGTTATACTGAGTCTTAGGGCGGCATCAGACCGAATGAGAGTGAGAAGCCGCGCGGCGCCCGCTCAGCAAGGCTCTGTTGGCGTTGCACGTGTTCAGTGTGCTGGCGCTGCTGCTGCAGGTAATACTGAGTCTTAGGGCATCGTCGTCAGACCGAATGAGAGAGAGAAGCCGTGCAGTGTCTGCTCGGCAATATTTATTCGGCGCTCAACTGCTTTAGTTACTGTTGCTGCAAGTCGATAAGACTGCTTTTATAGTACGACAAAACATACAGGTGCCCGACATGTAAACCGCGATTTAAAAAATAATAATATTGGGGTACCTAATTTCTAATCTTTTTACCTTTTGGGTCCTAAGTCCTGCTTTGGGAGATAAAACATGTGAAGTCTTTTTTAATGAGAGCCTGGGCTTCAGGGTAAGATAATTAGAAATCAAACTGAATAATTTCTAAGAAAATTGGCAGTTCATGTGCAATTTCGAACATTGTTTAAAGGAGTTCTAGGCTTATAAGGTAATTCGCCAAAACGACTTAAGGCAAAAACTGTGGCGTAAGCAAAGGTGTTTTAAAATGGTAACTCGGTGTACATACAGTTATTTGAACAATGAAAGAGTGATAATTGTTTCGGTAGGATTTGTATTTCGTAATAGACCTCCTTATACTAATTATTTCTTGTGACCACGGTTGTGAAATCCAGCCGAAAATTCGCGCAGTGAGTACCTAATACTCATTTAAAAATATATCGCGTTCAGACCCAAAATCAAGTAACTAGTGTTATATTTCAAATCGAAAGTTTAAAATCATGTAGACCTCCTTATGTTACACTGAAGTAGCGTCAGGCCTCTCTTACTCGATGTACTTGCGCGCGGTAATAGCCTACTCTCGCCCGCACTGACGTCGGTGCGAATTCAGTGGGCTGCCAACAACCGTCGGACGCGCTTACGACGCACTATAATTATTCGTGTTACGCTTACGATCAATTTAGTTTTCATACGAACCAAACAAGTAATCTGTGCTTGTTAAACGTTAGCTTTATTAAATAAAAATTACTTCTGGTGGTGGAAATTTATGTGCTGTTGATGGGTGTAGGTCGAATACTAAGATAAATAAAACGCTTTCTTTTTTAGTCTACCAGCTAATGAAGAAAATTTAATTATTACCCGGTAAGTTAGTAATTTATTTACAAAGTATAAAAATAAACAAATTAGTAGGTGGTACCTACGTAGGTAAATTGGATAAATTCAGGTAAATTGGGGTTCGGCTTTATTGAATTAAAATGTAACACCTACAGTGAAACATAGGTCAGTTACTTTATCGAAATAATACCTAAGTACCTATTATACCTATAAGTCTACTTTTTATGGGCTGCGCACCACCTACGAACTGTGTGTACCTACCTACCTACCTACTCGACGTGGTGGTTTAGTCGACTAATGACTAATTAATTAGCGAAATGACTAGGTAGGTAGGTACCTACGTAGTTGACAATAAAATTGACCGATTCTCGAAATATATCTACCTACTAATAATCTACAAACGACAGATTCCACAAATGACAGATTCGTTTTAGAAAGAGATAGCAAGAGTCACAATTAAGTAGCTCATAATTCGCTTGTTATACCTTATACAGGCTGAATTTCTTATTTCACATTTGTTATTCAATAATGATATATTATTTCAACAACAGTCAATCAAATACCATTTTAGAAAAATGTGGTTGAAATATTTTTACCGAAAGTGTCAACCTTAGTTCGATTGTTACTCGGTCTCACGTCACGTGGTCTCGCGCAGCTGCAAAGCAATAGTGACTTTATACTCAGAGCTGCAGGTGCATTATTGTACGCGGCAGAAAAAGTAGTCTATTAACGCTCTAGGTATCGAAATTTTTGTATGGAGTGATTTATCTGTTACGTAGTAACTATTTAGTAATCTGTGGTAGCGTGACAATTCCGTGATCCACAGATGAAAATAAAACTCATTTTATTTTTGTAAATAGACCCACTAGCACAGATTACTAAATAGTTACTACGTAACAGATAAGTCACTTCATAGAAAAATTTCGATACCTACAGCGTTAATAGACTACTTTTTCTGCCACGTACAAAAATGCACCTACAGCTCTCAGTATAAAGTCACTATTGCTTCGCAGCTGCGCGAGACCACGTGACGTCAGACCGAGCGACAATTGACTAGGGTTGACACTTTCGGTAAAAATATTTCAACCACATTTTTCTATTTAGGTATTTGATTGACTGTTGTTGAAATATTATAACATTATTAAATAACAAATGTGAAATAAGAAATTCAGCCTGTATTTGGGATAACAAGCGAATTACGAGCTACTTAATTGTGACTCTTGCTATCTCTTTCTATAACGAAATTTTCTACGGTGAGAGTATGGCGCTACGAGCATGTGACGTCACTGACTGGTAGCGGTCTCCATGTCTAATTAGAAATCGAGAATCGTTCAACTTTAAAGTCAACTACGTAAGTACCTGCCTACCTACCTAATCATTTCGCTAATTAATTAGTCATTAGTCGACTAAACCACCACGTCGAGTAGGTAGGTAGGTAGGTACGCACAGTTCGTAGGTGGTGCGCAGCCCATAAAAAGTAGACTAATAGGTATAATAGGAACTTAGGTATTATTTCGATAAAGTAACTGACCTATGTTTCACTGTAGGTATTACATTTTAATTCAATAAATCCGAACCCCAATTTACCTGAATTTATCCAATGTACCTACGTAGGTACCACCTACTAATTTGTTTGTTTTTATACAGATTACTTATTTGGTTCGTATGAAAACTAAATTGATCGTAAGCGTAACACGAATAATTATAGTGCGTCGTGAGCGCGTCCGACGGTTGTTGGCAGCCCACTGAATTCGCACCGCCGGCTGTGCGGGCGAGAGTAGGCTAATACCGCGCGCAAGTACATCGAGTGAGAGAGGCCTGCCACTAGGAGCACTTTTACACGTCCCAACATATAAATTAGCCCTACTACCGCTTCGGGACAATTTGGGCAATACTAGCAAGATTTTCAATACTGCAACATCGCCTCTACCTCCTATTGAACACTCGGACCGCCACCGTTGCAGTTGTTCATCCTGGTGCTGACGCAGCTGCTGCGCACGGCGTCGCGCTCGGCCGTGCTGCGCGGCGACGGCGCCGGCGCCGGCCGCGCGACGCTGCTGGGCCTGCCCGCCGCCACTCACCACACCACTGCCACACACAAGGTACCTTCTGACTGCCTCGTTGGTGTAGTGGAAAAGTTTCTGCCTTATATCCGAGAAGTCCTGGGTTCGAATCCCAGGTCGAGCCAAAATTGGTTCTGAGATTTTCTGTCATGATTTTTTCAAAAACAGCTCGGAGTCGGGAAGTTGTCGGTGTTACACCCCCGTGCCTCGGTACGCACGTTAAGCCGTTGGTCCTGCGCCTGATCTCTCTCCGGTCATGTCGGATTGCCGTCTCACTGAACTTTGAGAGTGATGGAACAGTGAGTGCACCTGTGTATTGCGTTCAGACTTCTGTACTATAATATCTCCTGCGTAGTTGGCTGATCTCTGTTGTGATTGGCCGCCGTGGTCGAAATCGGCCAGGAAGACTATTATTATTATCCCATCATCCATATTAAATTGCGTTTAGTCAGATCAATGTATGTGATGTTGTTGTATATTAAATTTATTTATTTTATTTACAGGAAGACCGTCTCGACCCTGTGGCGTGTGGCGGCGAGAGGTCACGCGCCCGCGGCGGAAAACTACTGCACGATTGAGATAGTCTTTGTCGTATTACGGGTACGTCTCTACCGTCCATTAGTATCACCCGAAACACCTAGGCCCCTAGACAAAGTTACATTTCATAATTCAATGACGCATAATCGTGATGCCTCCGACGATGACTACGATGTTTGTGCCACGGCAAATGTGTTTTTTTTTAACGCAGACAAATGTGATAAACATTATATGCCATATATATATCAAACGAAGTTTACTAACGAATTTCGTCATAGGGACCCAGAGCTCCTAACCCAAAATCAGAGTCAAGACCGAGTTAATTTAATAAATGTATGAAAATGACAAAAAAATACTTATAAATGGCTAGTGTTATTTTAAAACGTCGAACAAACGAAAGTTGATAGCGAATACCGTCATGGACTATGCAATATCTAGGGTCCCTTTTTCGATTTTACTTCACTCTCAATAGCAACACAATTTTTATTGCCACTACTTAATATGATGGAATTTGTATTACTGGGTAACCACCGCCAAGCATAATTTTTCTTCTCTTCTTTTCTTTTGAAAACACAACACTGCTTTAAAGCGAAAAATAGTGATGTTCCCGATGATCGATAGTTTACTATTTAATTTTATTTATCACTAGCTGACCCGGCGAACTTCGTACCGCCGTAGCGTTGCAATGATTGAACAATGTCATCGAATGACATTGACATTAGTTACGCGCGTTTTGTAAAACATGCAAAATTAAATGTATATTTTTCAATATTTCTGAGAGATTTTCTTAATATTTATTTCCGTAAGAACCTTCTCCTAATAATAACAAATACAACAAAAAAAGAATTAGCGAAATCGGTCCAGCCATTCACGCGTGATGCCGTGACCAAGGAAAACGGGTTTCATTTTTAGGGTTCCGTACCTCAAATGAAAAAACTTAACCCTTATCCGTCCCTTATGTTGTCCGTCCGTCCGTCTGTTAATACCGTTTTTCTCAGGAACGCGTAGAGGTATCAAACTGAAATTTCTATATGATACTTGGGTCTACTGTCTTTGGAAGCTGTAGAAAAATCAACCTTCTTAGCCAACGCAATCAAAAGATACAGCCATGTAGGCGGCAAATTTCCGCAACTTCTCGAAACTCACACGGGAATCAAAACCTACAGGGTACTCCCCGTAAACTTAGAATCTTGAAATTTAGTACGAAGTCACGTCTTATAGTCCAGATATAGGAAAAATTACGAAAACCGTAAATTTTCAGTTTCATCATATAAAAAAAATATTTTTGAAAAATATTTTTGACAATTTTGAAAATTTCAAAGTTACTACTCCTTATCTACAGGTTTGTACGGAACCCTCGATGCGCGAGTCCAACTCGCACTTGACCGATTTTTATATACAGGGTGTTAAAAAAACCTTAACGAAGCCAAATACCACATATTCTACCAATTGTTACGATCATTTTTTTCCTTTACACCATACCTGGGAAGTTAACGGTTACTGAGATATTGATGGTTAAAGTTTGAAAAAAAATTGATGATTTTTGCAGAAATGACTTCTGTCCATTATAACTTAACTTTTTTCCAAAGAAACATGATACAAATTTTCACTAGTTCTTTCATAAAAAGCCTCGCGACGGCGTAAAGCAACACGCTCCGCGGTGACTTTTCCGCGTGCGCGCTATACATTGCGGGTTAGAATTAAATTATTTTTTTTTGATGTCAAAAAATAAAAGTTGTGTCCCAGCCAAAAATTATTTTTCATACGATTTGGTTTGATGTACTGAACGCGTGGTTGACGGCTTCGTCAAGGTTTTTTTTACACCCTGTATATAGATGATTCTATTTGATTTTGTTTTAATATTTTTTCTCGCTCGATTTCAGATACACACCTTCGAAAGTGATAAGCTTGAAGTGCAAGTGAGTTATTTTGTGCATAATATATTTAGGTTTAACTATACATATGTATATAAATAATATAAATATTGTAAATAAAACTCTCCACTTCAATCAATGCAAAGGCTTTATTTGACTTCATTATAAACAGTCCTTACTACCTAATAGTTAAGTAACAATGCGTGAATGCGAATCGAAAGCCGTCGGCAGTTTGTGCGGCGCCGTTAAATACATTCGTATAAATAAATAAATATAACGATAAATATCTGCGGGTGTTGGCGTGGCGCGCGCCACCGAACTGTCTTTTACTTTAACTCCCAAACCGACGTAACAAATATACAAAAAGTTATTTACATGCGGCGGGCGCCACGCGCTAGCACCAACTGGAATCGGCGTTGCGGGAAACGTATCGATTAACTATCGATTTCGAAAAATGTTTTGGTATCGATAAAAATATATGAATAGCAGCCGAAATTGTAACTGCAAAATTATTAACTAAAAATCTGTGTCTGTCAATATTTTTGAAATTTTTAATCAACAACATCGACAGTCACTAGGAACAATTGGTAAAAATTTTACAGCTTCTGTTCTATCTCCCATTCAAAATAAATTATCGATACTGTAATCGGTTAATCTATCGATAGTCTCACATCGATTATCTCGCAACACCAACTGGAATGTTCTGCGCGCTCGACCGGCGCGTTTGCGCGAAAGGCGGCGGCGAGTGCGCCGGCACTGAGGCCATACAACTCGTACATATTCCATACAACTGACTGTAGTACACCACAATCAACACTCGTGTTCAGTCACGTGATATTTAAAATAGTGATTAATACCTTTGCAAGTGTAATAACAAATATCACGACACAGAACACGAGTTTACACAAAACCCGGCCTTCGCTAGGTTAAATTAAAATCTGTGGCACGAATTTCTATGTCAGCTTATAGTTGTTTGGCTGTAATATAAGTTTCACAGAACTGGCACGTAAAAGTTTGATTCACGTTGCCAATCCCGTGAGCACAAGTTTTTTTTTTACATTTTCGATTTTGAATTGGCCATCACTAATGCTAACAACTACCTATTGAATGTTTGCCGGTTTAGAGGGGAACCGGTTATAAGTTACAGTCGCTATCATTGAGTAATTACTAATTCTGTAGCTCATTTTGAATGCACGCTTTTAACTTATAAGAAGTCAGTAAAAAAAATCTAAATGGAAGTCATATAACGTCAGCATCTTCATATCGGCCAAAAGGTGCTGATTATACGATATTCCAATTAAATTTCTTACCATCACAATCAGATGTTCTACTCTATAAGCCATTATCGTCCTTAATTTCAAACGAAGCCATTCCCATCACCAGGATATCTTCAATCAAAATAACGGTCAAAGAGTTTTACAGAGTAGAACCCTAAAGTGAAGCTTAGCACTCAAAGTGATCTACGTTTTTCTATAAAAATACATCGTTCGGTTTCGCGATCAGAGCGGCGGGGGTCCGTCTGGGTAGCGCAGCACCGGCTCCAGGGCAAGGCCTGGAGATCGGCAGTCAGAATGCGCGTGCGGCGCGAGCGCTGCTGCACCCAGAAGTAGCAGTAGGAGGGCCTGGAACAAATCATAATCATAATTTGACGACCGCTTGGTGCAGTGGTCCACATATCGGACTTCTAAAACCAAGGGTCGCGGGTTCGATCCCCGCACAGTACAAGCATAAGTGTGCATGAACATGTGTGTTTGTACTGGTCTGGGTGTTTTCTATGAATGTATAATATGTATTTATTTACAAAAAAAAGTATTTAAGTATATGTTTATCCGTTGTCTAGTACCCATAACACAAGCCTCGTAGCTTAATTTAGGACTAGAGAATTGGTGTGATTGTTGTGAAATATTTATTTATTTATTTAAATGCACGTGGTCGTCACACAACACACATTTGCCTCTAGCAGGATTCGAACCCGCGACAGCCGGTTTTGTAGTCTGGACCTCAGACCACTAGACCAAAGCTGTCGTCAAAATAGA
Source organism: Pyrausta despicata (assembly GCA_963921415.1). Lineage (NCBI taxonomy): Eukaryota > Metazoa > Arthropoda > Insecta > Lepidoptera > Crambidae > Pyrausta > Pyrausta despicata. The sequence continues at coordinate 15,939,073 of OY992851.1, read as the reverse complement.
TAGATAAAAAATGACAAAAGGTTCTGTTGGAGTGGATAAATTATTATATTTATTATTACGCCAGTATCTATTGTTTTTTTTTGCGGGACTACGTTTTACCTACGTTTTCTGCATTCGTGTTTAATCAGTTGGTATATGGAAATCTTGTATTGCGGTTAATAGGATAACTAAAAAAGATTATACTGGACCACCTTTTCTGAAAACACAGCGAGGTTTCGGGCACTTCATTCAGCTCATCCACATTAGAGCGGGCAGGGTTAGGCTAGATGCACAGATTACTAAATAGTTACTACGTACTAGATGGAAGTTAGTAAAGAGATAGAAGGCTTATAGAAAATCTACCTCTTCTAGAAAGGCATGGAGGAAGTGCGGCTATAAAAACACTGACAAAATAACAACATCTTCAGATAGTTCATATTTGTCAAGAATGGCAGCAAGGTTTCGGCTCTAAAGCTCTCCCTCTAACATGGCTCAATGACTTCGCTTAGATAGATTTTACTTAAAAGACACCAGATTCAGCCGTAACTAGCTAGCATCGCAGTCGATAAAGTGATAACCTTATAGTCAATAGGCGACGGCTACAAAGAATGTCCATAATAAGCTAACACCAGCTTCACTTAATCCGCCTTACCTGGAATGGCAAAGAGGCGCGCGCGACGCGGCACACGAACCGCAGTCCACGCTGCACTCGGCCCAGCTCCTGTTCTTCGTTCTCTTCACTTACGACCACGCTGTGGAACAGAGATGAAGTTAGAAATCTGTTACAACAAGTTGTGCCATGGGATCTGAAATCACGTATCTTTTTACATTATCTAATACGATACAGTTTCGTTTAAAACCTGTGGGATCGAGTTGGAAATTAGAACAGAAGTGGTTGGTGGAAGGTTTTAAGATGTTATGATTTCAAATCCCATAACTGATTTTTGGAAGAAAATTTTGAGACATAAAATTTTGTTAACATGCGCAACAAAAGACCGTAATGAAGAAGAATGATTGATACATGCACAGATTTTGAACAGACAGTAGATTTTTTAAGTCACTTGAATTTTTAAGCAAAATTATTTTGTATAGAGTCGATTAAGGAAAACATCATGATCACGTCGTTTATTAGTGTTTAATACTAGCTCTACGTAATGTTACGCAACAGAAGAGGTGTTAGGCATCAAACTACATAGTAATTATCTACTTCTGGTCAGCAGTCAATCACAAAAAGCATTACATCCAATAAATAAAAATAAAATCCATTTATTTCTGTAAGTAGGCTAACAACTAGCACTTTTACACGTCCCAACATATAAATTAACCCTACCACCGCTTCGGGACAATTTGGGCCAGTGCTGAGAAGAAGCGGCGCAAGAAACTCAGTCACTATTGTCATTGCCTCTTTTCAAAATTGATTTACAATAATTGTAATTGTTTGCATTTAAACATTTCCATATACCTTTGTCATTTATATAATCATCAATTTTATAATATCCTTTCGACATTAATACATCTTTTACAATACATCACCATTAAAGTATGTATAGCTTGTGAAATTTTATGTAATATTTCTCCTATTTTATGTTTTGCATTCAGACGTGTTGATATGCGCCATAAATAGATGGCGCTTTTGTCCGATTCGTTCTTGTCTTTTGATGACATAAAGTTGTCATCTATTCTTTGTGTTTCATTTTGATTTCACTTCACAATTTACATGTAAAGCCGGCTGCACACGTTGAGCATACACTTGGCCGGAATACGAATGCTTTAGAAAAAAAACACCAATCAACGTTTAGGCCCACAATAGGCTAGGCCCACAATATCTGTCAAAACGGTCTGCCTCCAAAGATTTTGTATGGCAATACAAGAACGTGACGTCACGGTCATGTATCAGAAATCAGAGTCAATTGACCGAATATTTATTGAGCTTTGTGTGTTTAAACATTGGTTTCTACAGCTTTTTGGAAATATACTGGTTGTATTAACTTCATAGGGGCTATGTTTTTTAAACGCCATGATCTTTAAAATATTTAAGATAGGTGTCATCATGCCAATTTTTTCTAAGGTTTTTCGGCCAACATTTAAATACTAAATATTGGTTATCAGGTCTAAACGCGAATTATTTTAATGAGTATTTAGGTACTCGATAAAATAGTTCTAGATAATACTAAATACTTATTACAATAGTTCGCGTTTACACCCGATAACCAATAGTTAGTGTTTAAATGCAACGCGAAAGTTTAAAATCATATATTCGGCCAACGTTGGCGCCATAGTAAGGACCCGGGAGCTTTTTGCGATTGACGGCTGTCGGTCGTAGGTTGTAACCGGTTGTAACCGGTGGTGGTACTCACTCGGACTCGTCCAGGGGCGGCAGGCTGGACGCGGACAGCTGCTCCTCCTCGTCCTCCAAGAGCTAGGGGAGAAACACTCGTCAGCATACTGTGCGAAGCGGCTACGGTGTACGGTATTGTAGGGATCGACGCGCAAACACTACTACAAGGAGTTGGTTTGGAGTTTGCAAGTCAGATGTTCATTTTAAGTTCAGTGAGCATCTGATAATGATTTATTGTATGACTAATACATACGTGTTTGAATTAAACACACACAACGACTTCCTTGGGCAATTTCACTGAAAGTTTAGCTCCAATTAAGCACTTTTTTCTTTATTATATCTCTATTTATTTCATATAATTATATGTGATTATTACTTTTCATGCAGAAAGAAGGCTTTATCTTTAAAATAATACGCTAGGGGACGTTTCCACTTTGACTTTGACAGATTTCAAGTTCCTCGAGGAGGAAACGAAGGAATCGTTTGTGTCACCTTGCTCTTGATAGTGTTTGCGTTTCGATTAATCAACAAGGAAATATCTAATTCATTAAATGTTATTATTATCATTGGATCTATTCAACTCAGGTCGGTCAGTTGGACTCTACGAACGGCAAATAAATAGAACAAGCTTGCTTTACGGTGGATCTGACTGTGCTGGTGGTCGGGGAAGCGGTGGGAAGCAAAGGAAAATACTTTGTCAATTTGTCGACGTTTAACTTGCATTAAAATGCTTTAGTTAATCTGGGAAAAAGATAATAGATAATCTTCTTCTTTGTTAAATTTCCTAACCTGAAGTAGTTTAACAAAAAAATTATCATCAAATCGCTAGGTGGTTTAGATCTTAAATCTTTGTATTTAACTACTTGTGCTTAAAAAGGGTACTTAATCATCAAAAATCGCTCTTAAGTCAATTAGTGACAGTTTTCATAAACTGGATCCTAAAGCCTAATTTAGGTGACGCGTTTCAACTCGCGTATCTCATACTCATTCACGTCACGACGCACACTAACTAACGGATACCAGTATTACAAACACGCGTGTCTATCTCTTTAAGCCTCTTCTTCAAGTGGGCTAAATCAAAGTTTGATTCGAACAGTATGGTCTCCATAAGTAAATAGGAGTAGTGGATCAACTTGCGCTAAAAACGCTTCGGCTTGGTCAGCTGTAGTATAGTGTGGTCATGGCAAGTGAATAGGTATAGTAGTGGTGGAAGGATCTCACCAAGCACGTTAAGCCGTTGGTCCTGCGCCTGATCTCTCTCCGGTCATGTCGGATTGCCGTCTCACCGAACTTTGAGAGTGATGGAACAGTGAGTGCACCTGTGTATTGCGCTCACACGTGTGCACTGTAATATCTCCTGCGTAGTTGGCTGATCTCGTTTGAGATTGGCCGCCGTGGTCGAAATCGGCCAGGAGGACTAAAGTAAATAGGAGTAGTGGATCAACTTGTGCTAATAACGCTTCGGCTTGGTCAGCCGTAGTAGTGTGGTCATGGCAAGTGAATGTACATGGCATGGTACAGTAGTGGAAGTATCTCACCATGGGCGCGGCGGCGGCGGCGGCGGCGGCGAGCGCGGAGGCGGGGCGCGCGGGGCGGCGGGCCAGCGCGGCGCCCAGCTTCAGCGCGTACACGCCCGACAGCTTGCGCAGCGACTGCAGCCGCAGGCGCAGCTCGCCCAGTCTGCGAATGTGGGTGGCTGATGAGCTTAACTGACATTGACGACCGCTTGGTGCAGTGGTCCACAGATCGGACTTCTAAACCAAGGGTCGCGGGTTCGAACCCGCACAGTACAAGCATAAAGTGCATGAACATGTGTGTTTGTACTGGTCTGGGTGTTTTCTATGTATAATATGTATTTATTTCCAAAAAAAAAGTATTTAAGTATGACTATCCGTTGTCTAGTACCCATAACACAAGCCTCGTAGCTTAATTTGGGACTAGAGAATTGGCGTGATTGTTGTGAAATATTTATTATTTATTAATGCCCTACGGCGTTAAGTCCACCTTTTGTACATAGTTGTAGTACTCTTATTATTGTAAGCAGATTTCCTCGGAATGTTCCTCTCCACGATTAGGGCGCTTGTCCACCGGTGCGGAGCGGAAAAATGGACTTACAAATCTTAAAAATCTCCTGCTAGTTCTGTGTTGCAGTTAGGCACATAGTGCCTCTTGGTGTTAAGTCCACCTTATGTGCAAATTTATAGCGCAATAAAGCTTAAATAAATAAACTTAAACGTCGTGAACTGCGTGAAGTTTTGCGAAAATACATTTTGTACGTGGCCAGCATGTTACGGGAAACACTGCGATGGCTACGGTGGCTTGTGATGCAAGCGATTTTGCAACAAAAATGGTTAGCCTAATGTGCTATCGTCTGTACATTCCATGAGCACTGGCTGAGAAAATGTGAGCCAGCCAATTAAAAACGTTATGGCAAATTGTAGTAAGTGGCAGAGAATGAAGACATTTAACATGTTCCTGGAACTAGAATTGGGATACGTTTAATATAGAAACAGGGCCAAAATGAAGATACTACAAGTTTTTAAACCTTATCCTTAGCTCGAAATTCAAGAATCAGCTTGAACCTAGAAACAAAAAGACATCCATTTGAAGCGTGAGACCATCTTTCCTCGGAGCGAGACCAAACGTACCTTCTGCAAATATCTTCAGAATGTGGCGGGGCGTCTCCCGATCTCAACAGCTGGGCTGACTCGTGCAGTGCCAGCACTCGTGGCTCGGCGGCTGCCAGTTCATCCCTTAGTTCACTGAAGCGGCGGAAGTCCCGCTGGAGAGCGTCCACAGGTCGTGATAGTCGGAGAGGTTCGCGAGCGCGGACGCCGCGTTCGGCTGTTGATAGACGAGCTACTAGCTCGACCACTGGAAAGAGATATCGTTTGATGAGTTTCCACATGATTAGAGCAAATATATTATCTTAAAAGTTGCGGGATAATAGGTATGAGATGATAAATGCCTGCCGAAGACCATGGTGTTCGCGTACAGGCAAATTCTCCCGAAAAATCACACTAGTATAAAAGCAACGACTTATTATCGTAAGCAGATTTCCTCAGGATGTTCCTCCTTTCGATTTAGGGCGCTTGTCCACCGGCGCGTAGCAGAGAAATGGACAGGCACACTTAAGGAGCTGTATGCTTAATTTGGACACTCTGAGGAGTAATGAATGTCAAGCTCCCAGACCATCGTTGATTGTTATAGTGACGACACGGAAGTAAGACAAACACAAGTGCACTGTAAAATCTCCTGCTAGTTCTGTGGTGCAGTTAGGCACATAGTGCCTCATGGCGTTAAGTCCACCTTTCGTGAAAATTTTATAATTTGGCCAATCCTTTTTTATGATATTCCTTAAAGTAAGGGTTTAGTTTTTAAGAAAAAAATAAACAAAAACAAAGGGCAGGACAACGTCTGCGGTGCCCGCTAGTAAATAACAAAAAAATAGGGTCGAGAAACTCACCAATGTCATGGAACTGCTGGTTATGCACGAGCGCGCGTTGCAACCGCTTCTGCCAGACGCCGGCGCGTTCGCACGCCGCGTCCCACCGGCGGTTGGCGGCGGCCAGGCGCGCGCGCACGCGTTGCGCGTCGCCCGCGTCACTGGCGTGCGCGGCCACGTGCGACCCGACCACGTTCAGCGAGACCACGATGGACTTGTGCGAGTCGAGGTCGAGTAGGAACTCGCGGTGGTCCTGTGAATGGTAGTTATGTGATGTGAATAAAAAACTTGGTAGCCGAGACAAGATAACAACCACGGACAAGATGGTAAAGGCCTCCTGTTAAAAAATCATTCAAAAAATGGTACAGACTTGGATTAAATAACATGCTATGCATGCATATGAATAAGCATGCCTGGTCTCCAGAGACCAGGGTACTGCAATCTGCCTCCGTGAAGACACTTATCCTGCTGCCAGAGGTAGTTGTCCAGGTGCTTCCAACAGAGAGAAGAAGCCGCCCAGTCAGACTCTGTTGAGACCTTGAGTTAAGAGTAACTGATTTTTAGCGTCTTCCAGCGCGTCGTATTGCTCGGTTGGATCAGTCATCGCGGTTTCCGTGGCCAAATCACGTTAAGCTGTTGGTCCTGCGCCTGATCTCTCTCCGGTCATGTCGGGTTGCCGTCTCACCGATCTTTGAGAGTGATGGAATACGTGAGTGCACCTGTGCAGTGCGCACACACTTGTGCACTATAATATCTCCTGCGTAGTTGGCTGATCTCTGTTCAGATTGGCCGCCGTGGTCGAAATCGGCCAGGAGGGCTATTAATAAGAACTGACCTGTATAGCGTCTTCCAATGCGTCGTACTGCTCGGGTGGATCTGTCCGGGCAGTTTCAGTTGCTTCGGCGAACTGCAGCCACTGCTCGAGTCGCCATAGATCGTTATCCAGCTGTTTCCAGTTGCGCTCCGAGCAGAGAGGACATGTGAGACGACCCGTTTCGCTGTTGGGTCAAGTGTAATTTTAGAATGAGGCTAGGTAACGGAGACTTGGCCCTCAGAAAAAAACTTAAGAAATCGATTCAAATCATCAGATTTTCATTTACTTTTACTTTAAATGTGAGGTGACCAAGAACTTAAATTGATGATGTTATGAAGTTCAATTTTGATACCATTGTATGTAATTCAATTATGAAGCAGAATATTTATGCTGTGCTAGATATTAATACAGTGAGTGCTTTAATAATAATGTGCTCTAAATTCTACATGTGCATTAACTACATCGAACTCATGCATGCTAAGTTTTCTGCTATCCATATAGCATTCCCGAAAAAAAATATAGTGCGATTTGAGCAATATTTTGACAGTGGGAGGTGAATAAGTGCTGAAGTATTAAAAATAAACTATTTTGATATTGTGTCAGTTTGTTTATAAATTTTTACTACGTATTATATTTACGACGTTATTGTATAAAATAAAAACATTAAAAATGTAAAACTAAAATATAAATACGTTGTCTCATTACTATTACATAATTGGGTTTACAAATAGATAAATAGGGAATACAAAAAAATATTATCTATGATCGGTATATTAAATCCTAGCTACGTATTAACCTAACAAAAAAACAGATAGCAAAAAACGTTAGCGCTACAAATTAGGGTAAGCAGTACTCACTGTTCGCACGTGAGCGCGTACGAGGCCGAGTGCGGCAACCTAGGGGACCAGAAAACGCAGACTTTAGAGCATGCCTGTTAGGAAGCATTACACACGCAGACTGGCCGCTGCTTCTACTACACGTAAGTACACTTTTTTTTCTCTCGCATACTAAAAAATATTCCAAAATCCGCGATTTCAAGATGCTTAAAATTTTCTTTTTGCAAAATTTGGTGTTACGCACTTTTCCGTTTCGGATACATTCCGTGAAAATGCTGAGATACTGAGAAGGAATCTTGGAAGTGAAAGTAGATAATTGGTTATCGTAATAACATGTTAAATTGAAAATTGCAAACGTAACATTCAAGTGTATACTGATAGACAGATCTTCAGTTAGAAACGTGCTGAAGTGGCGTAACCGACACATTTATGCACTGTTCGATAACAGCTTTATCAAGCCCCGTCACCATAATGCCAATCAGTGCTAGTGCTACAATTAAACATCGATTTGAATCGCATCAATGATCAAAGATGTTATGAACAAAAAACCAAAAACAAAACTCACGTCCAACTTTGATCATTGATCAAAGATATTATCCAAATATCAATAAAAAAGACTGACCTTAAGTTGTTGATCTGAAGCTCCCGTTTCTTGGCCTGTGCCAAGAGGTCTTCGTATCTCAAAGAGAGCGACTCGACTTCCTTGAGCATAGCTTCATCTTCCGTCGCGTCGCACTCAGTGAGGAGCAGTTCTGATAGATGCTTGGCGAGTTCCAGCGTTTGGCTGGGCTTGGCGCCGGCCTTGGCGATGTCCTTGGCTGCCGTGGCCAGGTCTTCGCTGCTGGCGTTGTCGCCCGGTTGTTGCATGAGAGCCGTTCTAAGTGCTTCTAGAGATTCCGAAGTCTCTCTCACGGCGACAATGAGTTCAGCTCTGTAAGTCTCCTTTGATGTGAGGGTGTCAACTTGGAGTGCTGCATCTGTCTCCCATTTCAATGTGTCAACCTAAAACAATTTTAAAACAGTCAATATACCGTTTCAAAATGGCCTTCAGCTAAGAGCTGGCTGAAAGATATTTCAAAACTGCTGTTTGAAACAGACATATTTAACATAAAAAACGAAGTTAATAACACCTACATATCCAGCTTTAAACTTGGCGCCACCTAGTCCAAAGCAAGCGACTAGGATAACGGCGACCCTAACCAGCACTCTGTTTGTAGTTGGGAGTCCACAACTACCCCAAATTGATCGTTTAATAAATAATAATAATAAATATTTCTCAACAATCACACCAATTCTCTAGTCCCAAATTAAGCTACGAGGCTTGTGTTATGGGTACTAGACAACGGATAAACATACTTAAATACTTTTATTTTTTAAATAAATACATATTATACATAGAAAACCCCAGACCAGTACAAACACACATGTTCATACACACTTATGCTTGTACTGTGTGGGGATCGAACCCGCGACCCTTGGTTTAGAAGTCCGACCTGTGGACCACTGCACCAAGCGGTCGTCGAGTAATTCGAGCTAGTTACCTGCACAGCGGTATCCACGTCTCCGACGACGTCAGCCCTGGCGACGTGCAGGCGCGCGCGCACGTCCGCGAACAGCGCGCGGTACTCGGCCGCCATGTCCGCCACGCCCGACACCGTCGACACCGCTAGAGAGAGTCTATCGGCCTCGGATACCAGAGCCTCGCATTCACGGAGCTCCTGGTCCACGCCCTGAAGACAGAAAATGTATGATTAATATTTGTTTGGGACCTCGGAAATGGTATGACGATTGCAGTTCTCAGATTTATTCAAATGCTTCTAAGTTTCATTCTTCAGATCATTGATACATACGTCACATTCAAATTCGTGCAAATCTCTCAATTCGTTTTTCCTATCATTCTCGTTTGTCTGTTTCTCTTTTAACCAAATAACAATTTATGTGTACTCACTTCAAGCTCCATTAGTGTGGCGGCTTTGTCCTGCGGCGTTGGTGAGAGATGCAGCGCGCGAGTCAGCCGCACGTCAGCCTCGGCCAACGCGACGACCGCCTTGCCGTGCGCCGCCACGAACTGCCGGTGCAAGTCCGCTCCGGCGGCGTCCACTCGACCTCTCAGCTGCTGCCAGCGCCTCACTGCAGCGCGCAGCCTCGCCGCATCGTCCGCACCCTCACCGCGAAGCTCCACGCCTCGAGCAGACGCCACGCGGCTGTAAGCATCTTCAAGCCGCTTGATGTCACCCTCCAGCGCTTCCAGGTCTTTGATCGCCGCCTTAGACACGCCCTCGTCTTCGGGCTCGCCGCGTTGTTTCCTTGTCTCGATCTTTTCGACCCGTCTCTCTATTGAATCCAACTTCTTCTCTACTTTGGGTAATAGCGAGTGTGCTAGCTCAGCTGATTTGCGAACTTCTTTCAGCGTACCCTTGCGTTGTTCGGACATGTCGCAGATATTCTTCCATTTCTTTTCAACGATGTCGAATCCGGTGTGCAGGTTACGAAGGTCAAAGTTACCTTTGAGTACCTCTGGGTCGTTGAAAACGAGTTGGCAGAGGTTCATAGTTTCTCCTACTTCTCCACTCTCTTTTTCAATGCTCTTATGAATGTCGTCGCGGTCTCTAAATTTCTCGTCAACTGCTTTGGTGGTCAGGTGTTCAAGGACAATAGAAGCGGTAAGTCTCGACTCAACAATGTGAAGTTTCATTCTGATTTCACTCAGACGTTCTTCTAATTGTAATATTGTCTCAAGCAGTTCAGTGATCTTAGCTATTCTACTTCTTCCAGTTTCTTGTACTGTGTGCCAGCGCTCCTGTACGTCCTTCAAATGCTTGGATGTATTTTTGCTATAAGACTTTTCATCCTTCTTTGATAGTTCGGCGAGAGTAGTTCCAGTATACGAAAGCCATTCGAACTCGCGTTCTTTCAATGCTGTCTCAGCTTGTATTTCCGAATTTATTCTTCTTATTAGGTCCTGTGGATCTGTCGCGCTGATATCGCTGTTCTGACTAGAAGTTTCAAGACGAGATTCAAGGTTTGTCAGCCATTCAGTAAACCGAAGTAGTCGCGATTCATAAATAGTGTAGATTTCTAATCGCTCTTGTAGTCGATGTATTATTATAGACAGTTGATGTTCTATGTCTGCTCGTTGCTGCCTCAACTGCCATAGCTTCTGGTTTACTACTCTTATATCTTGAGGACTAAGGCACTCCTTCAGTTGTTCTTGAACGACACTCAAAGCTTCAATTTGGTTCTCAGTTTTCTCAATCTTAGTCCTCAAATCAGTGTACTTATCGATTGCCTTTTTTAGTTGGGGTCTTGATAAGCGGTCTTCGTCAGAGTAGGAGTTAACCTCATCTTGGGTCCTTGCGTAAGTTTTATGTAAGTCGCTGGTCAAAGATTCGTATTCTCCTACAAGCGCGAGTATTCGAGATAAGAAATCTCTCCACGTGTCGAGACTAGCCTGTAAGTTGTCTACCCTCTTCACTGCGCCAGCATACTCAATCCTGACTGACGCTCCGTATGCTTCTTCGGTAAATTCGAGCACTTTCTTGAGATTTATTAAGAGTTTATCCGCTTGCTTTCTTCCTTCAGGTACTTTATCAGAGAGATTCTGTATCTTAGTTAAAATCTTATTTATCCGTTTAATGTGTACATATCTAAGTTGAAGTTTTTCCTTCTCCCTTTCCATTTCTTTGAGCCAGCGTAGTAATTCCGTGTAGATGTCTCTATAATCATCCCAAGCAGCTATTCGAGTGCAGACCTCGTCATGCCTTTCTACAATCCTCGCTAAGGTCTCGTTGTGCAGGTTCGTTAAGGTGTCGAATTTATCAGCTAAGTCCCGATTCTTCATCTCCTTGTTTTCGTTCATCAGCACTGATCGCTGTGACGTCAGCAAGTTTCTGTGTACCCTGCATAAGCGTCGATGTTCCGTTAAGTTTTCGTAGTCAGCTGGGACAGAGCCGGAGAGGAAAGATTGCAGATCGAGGAGGTACTCGTGCCAAAGCCGCAGCGCTGTTGCCGCGTCGCCAGACCTGACGAGAGCTGTTGACAGTCGGTGGTAATGCAGGAACGTGTCTCTGAACATCGCCTGCCATAGCTCCAGTATTCTCACTATGGAGTGCTCGTCAGATACGTCGCGGTCGATGTCGGGCAACTCTGCCTTGGCCGGCGCAATGTCTGCTTCGCTTTTGCCGAGGGCTATCAGGTTGTCGCGCAGAGCGATAAGTTTATCCTCCACAATTTCTCCATCCTCGTGAAGCGGGGCCAGGTCCTGGAAATTGTGAATGTTATTATCAACTGTCCCGTTTACACAGATAAACGGTTCAATGCGTTGACACAAAGTTCATTCCCCTGCGAATTGATTGTATTGTATCGTGTCTTGTAGTCTTATTAATATTCTGCCGCGCGTGAAATGCGTTCACATGATTAAAACACCGTAATTAGGGTAGTTTATTATTGTTTGAATGCAAATCCTATGGGATTATAAAGTTGGGTCGACCAATATGACCGGTGACCGTTATTGTCTCATTGATAATGCAAGACAGGAAGCATATTAAAACGGACGCCAACGCCAGTTTAGTGATTAAAATATTTATATAAAATTTATATAGATTTAGTGATTAAAAATGAGGATTCCGCTATGTCAATCAATGGGCAAACTTTTTTTAAACCTAATAGAGAATTTTTATAAATTTGACCTCTTCGTGTGTGTGTGGTTTTTTTTTTTGGGAAGATTTAGCGAGGCTTACCTGTCTCATATCGCAGAACTTCTCCTTGGCGTGCTGCGCTTTGGCCCGGGCCAGCTGTCGGGCTTCGCCCAAGTCTGCCAGGGCCTGGACAGCTCCAGCTACTAATTGTAATCTTCTGGCCAGTGCGTCCGCATCGGCTTGCAGGGCGCGAGAGCCGGTCTCAGCCGCCACTCGGGCTGCTAATGAACGGAGCTCCGCGACTCGGGATTCTTGCTCCATACATGCCTGTGGAGGAAGGGCTTGTTTGAGACATTTTGTTGCATGAGATTACAAGATGAATACATACATACATACTCAGAGCCACTGAGTTGATCATAGTGCGGGCTATGTGCTTGTCACTGCCCCCGTTAGTCAGTGGCACATAGGTAGTTTGACAACAGAAAAAAAACAATGCTACCTTCAAATAAATTCTTCATCAACCTAAATATGTCCCACTGCTGGGCGCAGGCCTCACCTCAACTATGAGGTGGTCTAAATCATAATAATAATAAATTGACATATTTAAATTCATTGCTGGCAGCTTTAATATACTTTTGACCTTGACTTTGCCTTGAGGAATGAAATAAAATGAATATTAATTAGATAAAATTCACCTAAATCTAAGATGAGGATGTTTTAACATTCAAATCGTATAAGCACAGATTTATTCATGGCTTAATTTTAATGGTTATTATTTACTATTCCTCGGATGGATAGGCGATAAATGTCAGTGTAAATAAAATTAAAACGTTATGTAAATGGGCCAGCCATTTTAGCCAATCGACGCATCGGCATCCTCTGGTAACCGGCCCTGTGACCCGTTTCCATAACTCATTCGCCGCCTAGTCTGGCTTCAATTACGTGACATAAGTACCTAACTCATAGTAATATATTGCATGTAACAATGTAACTATGTCGCTGCATATGTAAGCTCTCTAGAGTTCGGATTTTTAACAATTTTTTTATTCATTGTATTGTATTGTATTCATTCCAAGAAATTTTTGCGTGTTTTAGAATAATCACTTAAATCTAATCAAAATAAGTAAGTAATGCTATTACAATAACTCAACTAATCCAATTTTGAAAACAATGTCCCTTCTCCACCACGATGAAGCTACCTTCATTTTGAAGGATCCATTATTTTTCTGGATCAATTAAATTTCGATTAATGGTCTTCTTTGCAACGTAAGCAAAGCTGACAAAGAGAATTATTTTGGGATTATACTGGAAGTCGCAGGACTTAGGACTTCCAGTTCTAGCTTTTTCAGGTAATTACAGCTGGAAGTATTTTGGTTCGTGCGCTGGCGTCGTTTGGTGGAAATTTACAGCAAAATAATCCTTTTTTTTATAGATTTCCGCAAAGTAACGCCTGATTCCATCAACTATATCAAACGTAAGCAAACATCTCTTATTTGTAGCAAAGCAAATTGGCACTGCATTTCAATCATTTAGAGATCTGTCTCAAATGGAGCGTGTTATACGTCCGCAAGAAAACGCATAAGAGTGGCTTTTACGATATTGGTATCGCTATTATCTTAGTAATTAGTCATTCATTAGTGCGTGCAAATGAAACTCGCACAATGCTTTAAATATCTGGTTTACTAACGCATACCATACAAACATACACACAAAAAATAAAAAAGTAAACGTACAGGGACCTAGTTCCGCAAATTTTAATTTTTAGGCTTACCAAATTGAAGCTGTAGGTATGAGTGTGGTGTGATAGAAATGATTGGTGTTAATATACCAGGGTCACATACCCTGCGTTATCTTTATGTCATGGACATGTAATAAATAAGGTTAACAAAACAATAACATCAATTTTATAACATGTATAGTCAAAGTTAAAATTAAAGTAACACTTTTCGTTTCGTGCTATTCCACATAGTGGATAATGTTAGTGCATGGTTTGGGCACCAGTCAGCCCAGGTCAAATACAACTAAGAGCCTTGTTCTGCCTACTCACCATATCTGTGAATCTCTTGTGTATCTGTGAGTCTGTACGTCTTGTGAATCGAAAATAATCCGACAAAGCTTGTGTTAGTCATTGGGAATAATATGTAGCAGATTTTATAAAGCAATGCTTTCAGAACTAAGTTTTAGTTCTCCTCCTTTTCTGAAATTACCTATAATAATATTTTTGGAGCGAGAATAATTTATGTATTTCACGCATCTGGGTTTTGAATCCTATGATTGAGGAAAAAGCGTAGTTCTCCTGATAAGGTACATTATGAAGGGTATTCAAATTCGTTGATTTAGGCATATAGTTTGTTAAAATTGAACTGGGGACATTTAACTAATATTTAGTTTTATAATTTTTCGTGATAAGCATTAACGTTGCAAAGTAAAGATGATATTTTTGCGGAGAAAAAAATCAAACGTCTGAGTCGGGAATCGAACCCGCGTCCATGGGAATCTAGCCCGTGTGCCTATACCACTCGGCCACCCAGACATTGGCAAAGCCTGTTGAAAATTGCTACTGCTTTCATAACGCGCCTCAGATAATTGTTTTTGACGTGACAACGTCTTATAAATTGGTTTGCCGGGTGACACTTCAAGAAACTGCGTTACGCTGCTCCGCTCACGTTCCGCGCGAGAGAGACAGAGCGAGAGAGAGAGAGAGAGAGAGAGAGAGAGAGAGAGAGATAGGCATACACACCGGTTCATGTTATACGAATGAATATTCACATTAAAATTATTTTGCCACTCAAAGTCGTTGTCACGTAAAACTTTCGCGCGTATACCGACTTTACAGGCAACCAATTTTTTTTTTACTGATAAAATATAATCATTTAGAATATTTTATATTTGATTAAGAGTTTCCTGAATCAATCCTGAAGATGAGTGTGTGACAGCTGGCTTTATATCAAGGTCACTTGACTAAATTTTATATTGCACAGACCTAGATAATCTATCTAACTATTTATCTTTTATGTAATTCGTAAATATTGACATCTACAAATGTGTTTAAAAATAGTAATAAAGTATAAAGGATAAATGCGGTAACACAAAAGACCTATAGAGATTGACGGACAAAAGATATTGACAATCAGGGCTGCCAGTTCTTTGCATACTTTTAAAGTATTCTTTATTTATTATTTTTATTTAAAACTTTATTGCACAAGAAATGTTCAAAGGGTGGACTTAATGCTAAAATCATTTTCTGCCAGTCAACCTCAAGGTCATGCAGAAAGAAGGCAATGGGTGCAGTAAAAATTAAGAAAGGTAAATAGTGGTCAAAACGCAAAAAATATATAGGTAAACATATAGATATAAGATCAATAAATAAAAGTATAAATAAATAAAATAAAAAACATTTAATTAATATGGACGATAAAAATATATAAATACAATGTCATGCAATTTATTCAATAATAAATTTTCGAACTTTAATTATTTATTTTACCATACTTATTATTATTTATATCCTTAATAGTACGCTTCCTTATCTTTTCAGTAGATTAGTAACTTAGCTTATTGATTACTTGACTTGCTTTTTAACTTGCCCATTGTAGTTTTTGACTAGGATCTGATACGAAGTATTAATCACACTCGTCACGAAACTTCAGGGAACCTTAACTTTGACCTTGAAGGGAAAAGTTATGACCATGGGCTGTAGACTCTGTAGTTTAGGGATTCCTAATATTAAACTAACTTGTCAGTTAAAAAAAAACACGGGTTGCACTCCGGGAGTGCCGGCAGAAGTGAAAACTTCATTTTTAACGTTGTGCATTTTTGATTTATTTGAATAGTTGGGGAATAATTTTGAACAAATTGCTTTTAATATCAATATAAAAGTACAATCATTTATGTGGTAGAATACAATATTTATTTATTGCGCTATCGTACACAAACATTACAATTTATATCACATTAAAATACATTATATTACATTAAAAAGTTTATCTCTTAGAAAAATCAACTTACATCCATAATTTCAATTACTTTTTCACCATCATTATTACCAGAACCATCATCGCCAATCTCTAAAACTGATACGATAGGTTAATATTTTCAAAATTTCATTTTATAATTCTTTTCAATTTTTTTTCATACTTTAAAATTTTTTTTTTAAACTTATTTTTAATTAATCGCAACCCTTACAATCGATTAAAAATATCGATAATCGAAA
Source organism: Pyrausta despicata (assembly GCA_963921415.1). Taxonomy (NCBI): domain Eukaryota; kingdom Metazoa; phylum Arthropoda; class Insecta; order Lepidoptera; family Crambidae; genus Pyrausta; species Pyrausta despicata. Next base: position 15,922,811 of record OY992851.1, on the reverse strand, counting down.
AAAACTAATCGATTGTTCTATTAATCGATTTCGATGGTACAACACTACTCTCCAACCGTCTTACGGTTTTTCGATCAGCATCACGTGACCTGACGCGAGTTTCACAGTTTTTACCCATGCCACAAAAGTGCTCAACGCCGCTAAAGAAGTTTTCACTTCAAAAAACCGAATGAGCCAGTTGAACAGCTGCTTAGCTTCATCGGCTGGTCGGATTTTGACAAGTCATAGCTAAAGACCTCCGTAATAAATAAATAATCTTACGAAAATTCTCACTGAAATCGGTCCCTCTGTTCGGGAGCTACGATACCACAGACACACAAAAATAACTATAAAAACACGCTTTTATTGCTAATCAAAAAAGAGATACAGTACATTAAAAAATTTGGTTGCCTGTAAAGTCGGTAATAATTTTAATGTATATGAATATTCATTCGTATAACATGAACCGGTGTGTATGCCTATCTCTCTCACTCTCTCTCTCTCTCGCTCTGTCTCTCTCGCTCTTAGGCGGGCTAACTGTGCTCGAGTGGAAGGGACGCGTGCCTTTCACTTTTTATGTCTGTCTCACTCGCTCTTAGGCGGGCTAACCATGCCCGAGTCGAAGGGACGCGTGCCTCTCACTCGCTCTCATTGTGAGCGCATAACGTGAGCGGAGCGTAACGCAGTTTCTTGAAGTGTCACCCGGCAAACCAATTTATAAGACAATAAACACATATACACACACAAACAGACATAGGTTTCAAAATAATAACACTCCTCTTTTTCTTCGGCGGTTAAAAAAGCAAAATAATGTTATGACGCCAATGAACGATGGCTATTTCTGAAGTCTTTATATGTTTTCTTTATAACCTACAATAGCTCAAAGCGAATAAATGGAATTGATATTGATTAATGTCGATTAGGTCTTTGACAAAATTGGATCACTTGGACAAAATTAGTAATACCTAATATTTGCTAATATTTTTTACCTATTTAATGATGACTTGTTGACATTTTGTGATTGTTTCGATAGACATTTTACTATTTAAATTTATTATCCCAATATAACTTTAAGATTTGCATGCCATTGATAATGGTTGATTAAGCGGATGTATAATTGCTGATAAATAATTATGACCATCTTCAGTGTACCTTAACCAAACGCAAATAAAGATTTCTATTTCCTACTATCTTTTAAAGTAACATCAATTTCAAATCAATGCCTGCTACGAATTTGGTTCAAAATATTGACCTTTTTTTGCTTTAACGTTCCTCATAAACAAGATTCTTGATATTATTTATCATATTATTCATATCATAGAAACAAGTTGAACATGTTTACTGTTTTACGTCAAATGAAAAACAGTTCAAGAGTTACGTAACTATGGAACATTTCATTTAAGTATATCAAAACGATTTTAGTTCAAGGCTACCGATTTTTATCATAATCACCTTCAAATAAAAATACATCTTTGGATGAGTTAATATTATGTAATACTGTGTTTACTGTTCGTTAGCTTAGGGACAAATTAATTTAATATGAAAAAGATGTATGTGAATTTTCGAAATAAAATAAATTAGTTTTCGAGTAGATTTATCATAATCAGTGCAGTAGTTCTAGGCATACATAAATAAATTAAAATATATATATATGCAACAACATCACATAGGTACATTGATCTGATCCGTGGTAAGTAGCTTAAGCATTTTTGTTACAGATATCAGATTAAACAGTGGTATTACAAATCAACTTAAATAAATACATAATACTGAACAAACTTAGAGAATAAGTTAAAAACTGAAACTATTTTTATAATTTCTTCCATCGTCTACATCAAAAGCAACAGTTAATGTGTTTGTTTAACTTTATTATACTTTATTATACATTACATAATGTTATGCACTATCTACGGTAACCAAATATAAAAGTGCAATGCAGTCTTTGGTTATGAATTATGATGAAATAGGTCCCTATGCTCTAATGTCGAGAACTTATTCGTTTACTAGGTATTTACTTGTAAGCTCTAATTTTCAGTTTTAATGTTTCACTGGCAATTGACCCTTACTACACGCAGATGGACACTGCAAAAATCTTTACATATTATGACTTAAATACCGTTTCTTGTACTTTTATATATTTATCCACGTGGCGAATGACGACAGGTTATTATATTTGTGCAAAATGTAATAAACACGGGAAATAAATACCATCACACCACATCCGACTAGCAACGGTCGTTATGTACACCAGAATATAACTTTTTAATCTACATATTTACCAGTAGGTCAATTTGTGTGATATTTTTATCCATGTTTCAGGGTAAACCCATACCTACATTAAAGTTTATACCTTCCTGCTTCGATGCCAAATCTAAAAATAAGATCCTATTAAAGTTGTTATTTTTTAGTAAGTATGACTTCACTTTCAAATAATTTTAATTGTAGCAGATGGAATACTTTCAATAGCTTAGCCACATACATGGTGCAAAATTAGTGAAACAAATATCCCTCCGTATATGGGAGCTCATAAGAAAGATACCATTCGTGATCGTATTAGAAATTATTATCTCGTGACGTTATTAAATATAATTTATGTCGTACATATTGCAATCATTGCACTTTCTACCTTTCATAACATTTTTGGGCGCACCATAATTGTTTGTAAGTACGTGAGTAAAATATGTATTGTGTCCTTTTTCAAATCATCGGAGAAATAAAATCTTCCCGACTTCGCTGGCTAGGACATGTGGATAGGATGGGAGATGATCGAAGCACAAAAAGAGCCTTTCTTGGACAACCTTTCGGGCGCCGGCCGGTGGGGCGTCCAAGATATATGGAAGGACGAAGTCGCCAAAGACCTGAAAGAACTAGAAGTGTCCGACTGGTCAGATCTGGCACAGAATATGGAAGAATGGCATACTTTAATGTCGGAGGCCAAGATCCACTTCAGGTCGCCGAGCCAGCGAAGTAAGTAAGTAAGTCCTTTTTTCAAAAATAAACGCATTACAATCTCTTGAGACCGAATGTAGGTACCTAATGCTAGATGTAAATTCCAGCTAGTCACGGTATTAACTGGGTTATCTTAAGTGCTTCTGATTCGGGCGAGTTTGCAACAAAAAATGTATAGCCTGATGTGCTAGCCAAGGTAGCTAGTCAAGTAATCAGTGCATAAAATGTAAAAGGGAAAGAACATAGGTATATCAAAGCAAGCTACTGTTACGAAACCTGCACATATTCCAGTGCCTAAATAGAACTCAAACATAAGACGAGGCGTGAGGTCAGTCCCTATGACGCAAGTTACTTTCATCGTGTGCAACTAACTACCTATAAATATTGTACACCTAAATATTTGTACAAGACTCATTTTAACGGATGCGCTAAACGCGTTTATTGCCCAGTATTATCTTGAAACAGCAGCCAGTAATAACCAGGATAATATGTGTGTTTCCCATTAAGCTTTTGCGATTAGATTCAGATATTTCTAATGGCATCTTGTGATGTTCCGCTCTGTGTTATAATATGCCAGACAGCATCTGGTTTTTGGGTGTTATTTTTATTGAAACATGTGAGTTGCAACGTTGAAATACAAACTTAGTATTTCTGATCGTATGCAGATTTGCGGATGTTGATGATAACTTTAGAATCGGTATCATCGTTTCATGTTCATCTTCCTGGATTAGGCCGTCTATCTTACACGAATTAAGAAAGTAAGATACAAATTCCATATCATAAGCGTAAAATTCCACGTAGAAATCATAGGTAATAAGAGTAACATTACTCGTGGCATATGATAGAATACGACTCATTATGAAACTGGTAGCATTTGTAAAAAAAAAATACAATTTTATCACAGCATGCAGTAATACCTTAGCAAATAAACCTACGGTTGCGATATTAGGCTATGTGTTTTGGGAGATGCAAGGGACTCGATGTCGTTAACTTCACAGTTTACACGAAGATACCTACGAGAAAATCTAGGTTATATGCCTTACGCAACTGTCTGGTGTAAAGACAAAAAAAATTTATTTGGTGCATTAGCGCCGGTGAAGTTTGCTATTAGATACAGTATTGTTATTTAATATTGCTGATGCTATAATCTGTTGCATATTGAGGTCGCCAAAGACATAGCAAAGATCACATCTAACTAATACTTATTTTTCATAATGTAGTTGTTCTAGTTTTTTTTACAACTTCAGCACAAGCTGTGCTCTGCGGTTTCACTCGCATGGAACCCTACATACTCCACAGGAACCGTAAAGTTTGACGGGATCAAAAAGTAAAGTGTTATTCCAGGTAATAATATATCTACGTTCTCATTTTCAGTCAAATCGGTCCAGTAGTTTTACAAAGTTTCGCGTGTATAGTATAAGATACTCATACCACAATGCAATCTATTTCACTTAATTTATAATATGTGGATCGATCGATTTTATTATGGTTACATACAACAAGCACTATTTTTATACCGAGGATAAAAATATGCGTTAGTCATGAGACTGATCTTTTTTCGGTGCAGCCATCATGACGATTATTCTAACTAATTATGACTCACCGCTTTAACCGCGTTACGTTCAAAGGGTACGTTTGAAATAAGATTTTACCATTTATTTTTGAAAATCCCAATAAATATTACCGACTTGATATCGTTACTTATTGTAACAAGAATACGTTGATGATCACAACATTATACCTATAACAAATATGTTGAGTAACTAACATGTTTAATAATATCTAGAAAATAATCAAAGTCAGTACTTAATTAATTACTTTACTAATTGCAAATGATCACTATGTGACTTTCTTTTTTCTTATTTTTAAAGTCTGTTTTTTGTATCAGCTGCATAAGTTTTGACTATTGTTCGAACGTACGGACGGAAGTGCAGACTCACTAAATTTAAAAGGTACCTTTTTTAATTTTATCTCATTATCCGGTATAGAATTTGCAACGAGACCTAGATGTTTTATAGTTAAGCCGACGGATTGTTGGTATTTGCCGGTAAAAATTCGTTTAACATCTACGAGTATATTATGTAACTAAAGTAAACTATCAACCGTTTTGTTTCACATTCGCATTCAAATGAGTAAAATAAGTAAGTTTCCTTCAGTCGGAACGCATTTTCATATCGTATCGATTACGGCGCGAAGGCTGCTAGTTGCGGGCTCGCATTCGCCGCAATTAAGACGTTTCTACTATTTCACGTTGTGCTAAAAATCTTATAGAACTGACCACATTAATTTAAATTTAAAATCTAATCAGGGGTGTAGGTGAAGGTGGGTATCATTCCTGTCAAAAACTATTTATAAAACGATCTGTATGGTCGTTTACTCGCCAACCATTATCATCATAAAATGTTAGTTAAATATATTAAATTAACTACCGTCCTATATGTACTTCATTAATATCGTGATTAAAGTTCATGGTATTCGACATCAGAGCATTAAACTGGTCAATTTACTGATATTGGTACATTTGTTATCTATCATTATTAATGCAGATGACGTTATTTCCTCTGACAACAAATTGACGATATCACACAAGTTGGAGACGCAGCCTGTTCCCACCTACTTGTAGTAAATTTGTGTGAGGTGCAATCTAACAAAGATTTTATTGATGAAATTTTACTATTTATCGAACATCTTATTTATTGCTAACGAAATGCAGGCACTGTTATCGAAGCCAAAGAGTCACCGCACTGGTTTGAAGCAAAATATCTTTCTATTTGCAGCATATAATATTTGTTTTATTCCTCAGTCAATATTTGTCAATTCTTCTAGTCACGTCTTCTCTTTTGCTAGGTCTACAAACGTTATGTTAGAAAGTGTCTTTGTACGAGTGTCGAATTGAAAACGTATTTTATTTTATTTCTCTTGAAATCCATCAGAAATAGGACTTTTTAGTTTGTAAATGACATTAGTTTTCGCGTGACCGCGTCTACTGCTTGCTAGGCCTATCATCGTGAAAAGTTGGAAAGCGTGCCCTTGAAAACTTAATAATTACCTACGTTTGTTGGGAAATTTCACCCAAGTGATTCTTAAATTCATTTTCACGTGTTTGTAATTTAATTCGTGAATAACCTGTTCGTGTTTCATGCTGGGATTTGAATGCATATACCTAGCCTTCCTTTCTTAATCGGTATCAATTTATTCGTTGTACCTACTTACTAAGTTTTATTCAACTTTTTGACGAATTTTTAAATTATGGTTACCTGAATTATACCCTAAAGTGTATGGGGTTCAATGCAATCGAACCATTTCTAACTTTCGTGGCGTCTGCCAGATGACATACCTCTATATCTAACAAGATAACAAGTACATCATGTTTTCTGAAAAGAAAACATGATGCACTTTGCGAAGTGTCCTTGCGAAGCCGTTAACTAAACTGAGTTCGTATTTCGTTCTGTGTTCGCATTTTAACCTCTTACCATCCCGTTTGCTCTATAGTGAGTAAGAGGGATAACTAGACTTCCATTTTTAACACCCGTTGAAAAAGAGGTGTGTTACACCACAGACAACTATGTCTGTTTGATACATCAGCTTATTCCGCCGCCCTTCTTTTACCATCGGACCACCAGACGTACCGCGGGATACCATCCGTACCGTGTCGATGTTCCACTGATACGAACCAAGCGCTTCTCATCTACATTCCTGATGCGCACTGCAAAAGAGTGGAACTCACAACCTCGTCAGTGTTTCTCTGCAATTACAACCTAGGAACCTTCAAAGCTAGAGTGAACAGGCATCTTCTAGGTGAGCTCGCTCCATCGTAGACTCAGTCTTTGCCTCATTGGGCTTAGTCTTGGGTCAAGAGCAAACCTATCCCAAATAAAAAAAAACTGGCACCGTAGCTTCCAAAAGGATGGTCCGATTACTAAGCTGTTTTTTGTTAATTCGAAAGATAATTTAATCACGTTGGTCTTAGCTACGGCTGGTTAAATTCCGTCCAGCCAATGAAGCTCACCACCTTTCCTGGCTCATGCGGGTTTTTTGTATCTGGCAAGTAAATTCAGGGTAGTTCCCTTGTAGCCGTTCGTATGTTAATTGCCGAAACGGAGCAAGGCGATTATCTACTCTCGCAATTAGCGACGATGTTCCGTTACTTTCGCAGTTCGCTTTGTTTTGCTGCATTTTTAGCTCGACTAATGAGCTTTGCGATTGTTTGTGCGGGGTGGGGAACCCTTTTAATGTTGATTAGTTATTTAGCTAATTAACATCACTAATTTGTGTTATTAGCAATTTTGTTAAAACTTGTGTACCTATTACAAATAAGATCTTTTGATAATGAGTTGAAATATTTTTGAGTGGGAAAACCGTGGTTTTTAACTTTTTAAGTTATGATGATAGCGTGTTTGCGAAAAGGTTTAACGGCTGCAGATTAACCATTACTTTTGTGCTGATTTGGATTCAGAATATTTATCATTTTAATAAGTATGTCGTGTACTTAAAACAAATTACTAAATGATTAGCAACCGAAAGTGGTCCCTGTTTAAGCCGATGAGTGTACATGTCAGAATACTTCACAAAGCAAATAAACTGCGTCCTCGCGACAAATGCTGAAATATCGCCTCTGACAAACGAGCTAGATTAGCACTAAATGAACCTCTTTGTCTTTGTCTACTTACGAGCTGCTTCGAGCCTAGATATTTGTCTAGATTTAAATCTAGAAAGACCTCTTTGGTTTACAAACTTTGACTTTGAAAATTCGTGATGTTATTAAGTTTTTTTTACTATAACATTGATTTTAGTTTTTTAATTAAAATGTTTTCAAAGCAAACGATTAGTTTATACAAAATTATAATACCTTATTTTTCTTATTCCTCCGTTTGAACTCGTATTCCGTAAGCATAGTTGGTAAACAAAACGTCAATAAAGTTGGTTTAAAGTTCAGACAAGAATACATACAAAATAAAAGAAAAATACATTTATTTAAATATTTTGCATATCGCATTGACCTTACGTTGTCAGAAACTATTAGTTAGGTACCTACCTGATTATAGTTTTACGATACGCATCTTACTATCACTCACCTCCTGAAGTGACATCTTGATAAGAGATTAATCACACACAACACTCCTAACACATATTCTTTATCACAAAAACTAAACCATTATTCATTTTTGACACGTTTCAATGTTACACTAGAAATGCATTTATAAATAACCGATGACTGCAACAGCTAATTAAAGCGCTCATTAAAATAATTAATTGTTTATCGTTACAGATAAACCAATAATTAATTTGAAACCAACGTATGGTAGAAACGTTTGATCGGCCCACGGCGACGCATGGGACTGACTGGGAGCTTTCCATTCAATTTGGCAGTGGAATCCAACATTTCAGTTTTGAACATCACTTTCCGTCATGGTCACGTTTCAAGGTCACGGCATTGTATGCAATCGCTTTATCGCTTTAATGATCAAGTGAAATTATGCATACGGAGCTAACACGAGCATAGTTTTGGGTGATGTCACACGCGTGGAGCGCCCTGTCGAGTTTCCGCGCGCGCGTTTTAATCGAGTTTGGCAAAACTGTTTGGCGCAATAAAAGTTCGAGAAAGTATTTCGTTTTATGAGTTTTATTTGATAGTCGAATGATTTTCGTGTTTGTTCGTTTGCAGTCGCGCGTGCTCGCGGCAGACGTCCTCGCGGCGGGACGACCGCGGAACAACTGCTCCGCTTATCATAGCCTTATCAGTTTATTACGTACTGCGAATACTTTTAATTATATTCGCTTTCATTAATGGTTTTCGTTTGTATTTCAGGTTGTGTGCATTTAAGTGTATATTAGTTCACGATTTCAGAACCCTTGATCTGCAGGTCACCTGAAATTCTCATGTATTTTGAACTCAATATCTACTTGTGAGAGCGTGTGACGCATTATCTACTGACCTTGATATAACAATGAAATACCATATTAATATTGACTTGTCCATGGCAAATAGTACTTTGATAAGATTAGTAGTAGAACTGAAAACATAACCAACCTTGATTGAAACGCAAAACTTAGCTATTATGAAAAAAAAGATGAATTTTCACGAGTGAAACGATATCTGGCTGAGTGTTAAATAATGGAAACTACCTGAAAAGTTTAAGGAAGTGGAAATCCATTAGTTTAATGGTGATTGGATGGATGTCGTCGTTAAGAACATTTGCTTAGTCAAAAGCCCAGACTTAAACGCCTACTGAGCAGAATAAGGCTGGCAAAAACTAAGCCTGTCTAGCCATTTAAATAAAATTACGTCAGCGAATCACAATACCTACTTAATTTTTTTAAGTAGGTAGTGTAAGAGATGGATGTCGAATCTTTTTTCTATTGTGTATTGGATTGCTGAATTTATAGGTTCTAAGTATGGCTAAAGCTGGGAATGATTTTTTTCCGGTCTCAGGTTTAGATTTCCATTTCTAAATAAGTATTAGGACTGAGTAGGTACCACTGTTTTGGTATCTTGAAACTGTATAGCTACTTGCGAACGTTACTGAAGCTTGCTTTCGGGTCAACGTAAGATCGCAACTCGTGACGTCACGCTGAAGGCTACCTTCAATAGTAAGTCATGTGACATAACTAGTAGTAGTCTCGCGGTTGCGGTGTCGCGGTCAAATTAATAATAAATAAATAATAAAATAAATATTTCACAACAATCACACCAATTCTCTAATCCCAAATTAAGCTACGAGGCTTGTGTTATGGGTACTAGACAACGGATAAACATACTTAAATACTTTTATTTTGTAAATAAATACATATTATACATAGAAAACACCCAGACCAGTACAAACACACATGTTCATGCACACATATGCTTGTACTGTGCGGGGATCGAACCCGCGACCCTTGGTTTTAAAGTCCGACATGTAGACCACTGCACCAAACGGTCGTCAAAAATTGATCTGAATGCTAGCTTTAACCTATAATGCAGGATATTTTACAGATTTGTATGTTATGCACTTAGAGGCAACTATTAGTCGATGACTTGATTATAATAATAATAGTCCTCCTGGCCGATTTCGACCAACTACTCAGGAGATATTATAGTGCTCAAGTGTGAGCGCAATACACAGGTGCACTCACTGTTCCATCACTCTCAAAGTTCCGTCAGACGGCAATCTGACATGACCGGAGAGGGATCAGGCGTGGGAACGACGGCTTAATGTGCGCACCGAGGCACAGGGTTGTAACACCGCCAGCTTCCCGACTCCGAGCTCTTTTTGAGAAATTCATGACAGAAAATCTCAGCAACAATTTTGGCTCGACCTGGGATTCGAGCCCAAGACCTCTAGGATGTAAGGCAGAAACTTTGCCACTACACCAACGAGGAAGTCGTGACTTGATTATCAAGGAGATCAAAATCAGTCCAAGCAAAATTATTAAAGGCGGGATACTGTATTGATCCACTAAAGGAATCGCGTGCAGATAAAAAGAAAGACTGAGGTACTAAAGAAATGTATAGGTAAATCAAACAAACCAACAGAATTGTGCAAACATTGTTAGAGGCGTGCGACCACGGCGGTCATTGTACCTGCCAGCTAGCTGTTATGTTAATTGATTTGGCAAGTAGGCACCGGGTTTTTTAGGTGCTGCAGAAAGCAAAATCTGCTGTTTGCACTGAGTCGAGCAATGCCGGAATAACGTCTGTTTTTAGGGTTCCGTACCTCAAAAGAAAAAAACGGAACCCTTATAAAATCACTTTGTTGTCCGTCCGTCCGTCTGTCAAGACCGTTTTTCTCAGGAACGCGTGGACGTATCAAACTGAAATTTCTATATGGTACTAAGGTCTACTGTCCCTGAAAGCTGTAGAAAAGTCAACCTTCCAAGCCAACGCAATCAAAAGATACAGCCATTTAGGCCGCAAATTTCCGCAAATTTTCGAAACTCGCACGGGAATCAAAACCTACAGGGTACTTTCCCGTAAACTTAGAATCTTGAAATTTAGAACGACGTCACGTCTTATAGTATAGATATAGGAAAAATTACGAAAACCGTAAATTTTTAGTTTCATCATATAAAAAAATTTTTTTGAAAATTTTTTTTTTGACAATTTTGACATTTTTGAAAATTTCAAAGTTACTACTCCTTATCTCATGAACGCGTTGAGATATTAAATTAAAATTTATATTCAGTCGCTCGTAGTCTGTCGAAGCGAAAACATCTCCTGAGGATGCCACGTGTAGTGGCAAAACGCGTCGAGTGTTTGTTGGTGTCAGTGTTGTGATTCCAGTGCATGTTCTGTGTCACGTTGTGAGTTGTAGATATTGTAAGTCCTGCGACTTCCAGTTCTAGCTTTTTCAGGTGATTACAGTATGATGTATTTTGGTTCCTGCGCTGGCGTCGTTTCGTGGAAATTTAAAGCAAAATAATCATCTTTTTCAGCTTTAAAATTTATATTAAATACAGGTTTGTACGGAACCCTCGGTGCGTGAGTCCAACTCGCACTTAACCGGTTTTTTTTGTAATAAATATACCACAACATAACATACATTGATCTGACTCCGTGGTAAGTAGCTAACTAGAACTTGGGTTACAGATATCAGAATAAACAGCGGTATTACAAATAAACTAAAATAAATACATATTACGCACCGACACGTACAAACAGACATGTCCATGCACAAAAATGCTTCTACAGTGCGGGAATCGAACCTGCGACCTCTTGGTTAATAGTCAACTTCTTGACCATTACACCAAAGTGGTCGTCAAACGTATTATATACAGAGTGTGTGGGTTCGAAGCCGTAAACGAGAAGCAAGCTGATATGTCATGAAAGATATGTCATCATCAGTGATCATCACTATTAAGGTTGTATAACCGTTTTGACGACCGCTTGGTGCAGTGGTCTACATGTCGGACTTCTAAAACCAACGGTCGCGGGTTCGATCCCCGCACAGTACAAGCATATGTTTGCGTCAATATGTGTGTTTGTACTGGTCTGGATGTTTTCTATGTATAATATGTATTTATTTACAAAAAAAGTATTTAAGTATGTTTATCCGTTGTCTAGTACCCATAACACAAGCCTCGTAGCTTAATTTGGGAATAGAGAATTGGTGTGATAGTTGTGAAATATTTATTTATTTATTATTTAAATAAAATAAGACGGATCTGATCGGCAAATCGGTCACGTGATTGTTGTATGTTAGTAAGTAAAGCGATGTGCGAGGTGACTGATACAGTCATGTCACTAACCGACTAGTTATTATTGATCTTTGACTTTGTAGATACTAACTTCTTAAATTACCTACATACTTACGTTCTTTTTTATATTTGAATATACAACCGAAAAAAACATCACCTTTGTATTGACTTTGCTGAGGTCAATTAAAATATAAGCTAGTGAAAAAAAAATCATATATGCTGCAAATATTATATGCTAGCTTAGCTAGTAATAGTAATAAATATTTCACAACAATCACACCAATTCTCTAGTATCAAATTAAACTACGATGCTTGTGTTATGGGTTCTAGACAACGGAAAAACATACTTAAATACTGTTTTTTTTTATAAATAAATACATATTATACATAGCAAACACCCAGACCAAATATTTCATTTCATTTCATTATACACATCGCCAGTGCATTTTTAAAATTTGGTGTTGCTAGGTTTATAAATCGCCGTGTTAATTTTCAACACGCCAGACGCAAAATGTTTTAATATGCTCAATACATTTTAAATTTTACTTGACCAATGTCAAGTAAAGTCAAGTAGAATGTAAGCCAGTGGAAAAATGTCATAAGCGCTGCAAATATGCTACGCACATCGCCAGTGCATTTTTATAACTAGGTTTTGCTACGTTTATAAATCGCCGTGTTAATTTTCAACACGCCAGTTGGAAAATGTTTTATTATGCTCATCACTCGTCCCAGCCAATTTCAGCCGCCAAATAAGACCACATGAGTCATGGCACACCTTGGTTGGAACGGTCGATGCACTTAGAGTAAACCCTGCACACACTGCAAGCGATATAATGAGTCAATGGTAATGTTGAAACCAAAAAGCTAAACGTCTTTTATCTTTGGGACACTTTAACCAGTTCCATTTCAAATCCTGAGTATAACAATATCCTTCACCAGAAAGTTGTCTGGGAGAGATCGTTCTAAGCGATAAGACCGCCTAAATTGTACATATTCTGTGTATTTCGATTTTTTTAAATATTTTATGTACACTAAAGAGTTAATCTATCCAGTTATCTAAATACCCACTCACCTATTTTGCAAACATCTTTTTCAGTAGAATTTCCATTCCGTCTAATACATGGAACTGAAAAATATTAGCAAAGACGCTTTGGTGTGACTTCAGCCTAATTGTGGACGTGCATTAACTGTTTAGGTGTGAAACCATACTAATCCAATATCCAAAAAGGTCTTCACTTTTCATAAATTACGATTATGACGTCAGCGAGGATCGGTAAAAGGAAGTGCTTAAATTATGTGGAGCCTATCTACAATGGATGCCAACTATTGGTCTTTATGCTTGAAAATGTATACAGTTTCCAAACAAATGAATTTCCTTCTCAAATTATGCGGGTAGTTAGTACAAAATTTGGGCCAGGTATTTTATAACCTGAAGTGGAGTTTTAGTGTCCATAAAAATACTAATTAAATAATGTCATGCCTCCAGAGAGCCCAAATAACATCCTAAGAGTACTCTCATCAGCGCTCTGGTATGCTCGCAACTCTGAGATTCACGAGTATTTGGAAATTCCAACAATTCTAGACGAAGCCAAACGATACTTGGCCAACTATAAGGATCGTCTAAATAACCACCCAAACCCACTATCTAGTGAGCTCTTGCAAAGTAAACCGATTAAAAGACTCAAGAGAGCCGACGTGCTAAATAAATTAGGGGAGATGGACCAAGGGCTTCGACTCGCCAAACGCCTACCTCATACATCTAACCTGCTTATAGTCTAGCCACTGATCGCAAGTCTTACCAATCAAAAAAAAAATGTCAGTCAGTAGCCTAAATTGTGATATTTATTTATCGTGAAATAAAAATGACCCGTTACATTAAACTACAGACTTGCAAATTTAATGCAGCGGTTTTGCATTTTCACCGTCAAATTTATGAAATAAAGGTCGACAAGAAACGCGAATAGTGTTTTCAGAAGTAAATAAATATTATTTGTAATGGATAAATTGTTGACATCACTTTCATTCAGTAGGTACATAAAGTTGCTATCTTGCCAAGCAGACAAGAACTCATTACAATTTAAATGAAGTAGTTAGTTAATAGCGCAAAACTTACTTATCAAAGTGAGACCAGTGAGTTTAACATTACTTAAAGTAGGAATAGAGTAAGATCCTAGACTGCAGTTCTTTTGTAGATACGCAATATAAATATGATTGCGTCAAACTTCGTTACAATTTTTTTTCCATATTTCATCTTTTGATTTAACTAGACAGTAGAGCTATCGCAACACTTAATTTTATTATCTAAGGTATGTTTTTATGATGCAATCATTTGTTGATGCAGATGTCTCAGTGACATTGATGTGCAGAGTACAAAATTTGTCTTGAATCTTTATGTTCTTATCGGGTTCTGCAAAGCCGTTTGTTTCAGTTATTCAAAGCTTTGGCGCGACAGATTTTGAGTAACGAAGCTTAAGGGAAGCGCTTGCTATCGACCGGGTGTTATGGTCAGGGACCAAGGTTGATTTGTCTATCGTTACTCGTATTATTCTGGATCGAAGTATCATATATCGCGGTTTATGTGCGGCTGCAGGCTAACTAGCGCCATCTAGCCTATGGAGCCGTATCAGCGTTCACAGTCGTTCTTGCCTCCCTCGCAGGGCGACGCAGGATGGCGAACGGTAGAGGTCACCACAAATACAATGTTCTCTGTTCTATAAAATAAGACTCACCTCAGCGGTAGCAGGTGCGTCGTCCGGCCTCAGCGCGTGAAGCCGACCCTCCTGGAATTCGGCGAAGGCGCGCACCGCCGCCGCCGCGTCCCGGTACCGCTTCCACAGGTCCACTGCCTTGTGATACCTGCGAGTGATGGAGGAGTTTTAGAAAAAGAAACGATTTCATCTCACATAAACATTGTAAACTTGGAATTCGGAAGTTCATTAATGGACTACGGACCCCAAGCAAGGAGAACACGCAAATGCACAGCTGTAGCCTCACAGCTCGGAGAGCGCATGCTTGTGTGGTGTTACCTCCCAAACAGGGCAACAAATGGTACATTTGTTGTCCTGTCCTGCGTGTGCTAGCATTCGCGTGTACAGGACCTGACCTGACCAAAGCAAACTGACAACGCTTTATCCGTGGCTGAGTGCCCGATGCGAAGTCATGTCAATGTGGTTTTACGCATCAGAAGGGGGAGAGGTGTAGAACGGCAGATGGGACGGAAACGCAGCATAAAATAGCGCCGTAGGGCAAAGAGCCTACGCAGTACCAACGCGCTCTCATTAACTTATTATCTTATTTTCAATATTTTATTAATTTTTAATTAAAGTTTAGCTTGATTTGACATTATTTAATTACAAATGACATAATATTATGTACTCTATGACATATACATATTATTATTATTTTTACTTTACGGTGGACATGTAATTTATTGATTATTATTATATTAGTTTTAATCGCATGACGACGAACGATTTGCATATCGAAAAATCGATAAAACATGCGTGGTCATTTTATTATTTTAACATCTGAAAAATGTATACCATTTTTATGCAAATAAAGATTATTCTATTCTCCCGTGATTCTGTTCATATGCCGCAAGACAGTTAGAACCATGGGTTGGTGGAGGGTCTTGCGTCCGCAAGCCACTATGCTGCTGCTCTGGGCATCCAGCTGGAGTCTCCTGCTGGCATTAAAATCCATCATCCATAACAAAGATGATTTTTCAGGACTCACTTGTCGCACAGCTGCGTGAGGTTGGTGCAGGTGTGCTCGTATGCGGCGGCGGCGTCGTCGAGTTCCCGCCGAAGCTGGGCTGCGACGGCCGGCTCGGTGGACGCTTCGAGAGGTGCGGCCGCGGACCGCAACTCGCCGACTAACTCGCCGCTGCGACGCGTCAGCGACTCGTTCAGCGTCTGCGAGATAGGTATATGTTATAATTGTTTACTACTCTATATGTTACGGCTAATAGCCGAAGTGCGGCTACACCTAGTTTTAGCCGGCTACAACTAGGTGCAGCCCGACACATGCGGTTAATCTTAGGTGTATCCTACTTATCTTCGGTTACAACTAGGTTTAGCCTTCATTATAGCGGCTAGAACTAGGTACAGCCGCACACTGGTGGTTAAACTTAGGTGTGTCCTATTTATCATCGGCTAGAACAAGGTTTTAAGTTCAGTTGTAACTCACATTATAACTGGAAAAACGGAGGAATTATTTCTTTTGTTTAAACATGCGTATCACAAGAACTGCTGAGCCGATTTGAAAAAAAAAATTGTGTTAGATAGCTTATTTCTCAGGGAACGCTTTGTATGAGCTTTAAATTGCATGATACCTACCTAGAAATCAACGGGGAAGCAGTTAAATCAAAAAGCGCGGACGAAGTTGCGGGGGACCGTTATATATAATATGTTCATATTATTCACAAGCGTTTTGATTCTTATATTAAAAGATGTCACAGTTTAAAAAAATACTCCGCTCCTAACAATGCCAACAGGAAATCCTAAATTTACGCTATGAGAGTCGCGGGGGACTGCTATTAGTCTCAAAATAAAATCAAAACCCTTAACTGAACTGAAAACCTAGTTCTAGACAATAATAAATAGGATGCACCTAAGTTTAACCACCGGTGTGCGGCTGTACCTAGTTCTAGCCGCTATAATGAAGGCTAAACCTAGTTGTAACCGAAGATAAGTAGGATACACCTAAGATTAACCGCATGTGGCGGGCTGCACCTAGTTGTAGCCGGCTAAAACTAGGTGTAGCCGCACTTCGGCTATTAGCCGTAACATATATATGTATACTTCTTTTTATTATCAAAGAATACGATTTTGCAGAAAACGCATCGCAAGTTCATTTTAAGTACTTGACGACTACGTTGGTGTAATGGTTATGAAGTTTACTATTAACCAAGAGGTTTCGGGTTCAACCCGAGCACTGTACAAACATTTGTGTGCATAATCATGTCTGTTTAAACTGGTCTGAGTGTAATATGTTTTTATTTAAGTTTATTTGTAATACCACTGTTGATTCTGATATCTGTAACACAAGTACTTAACCTACTTACCACGGAATCAGATCAATGTATGTGATGTTGTTTTTTTAAAAAATCTTACGTATTTTATCGATAGGAACACGCAGACTGGGTTAATAATGTAAAGATAATTTGAATTTGCGGCCAAAATAAGACTAGTCAAACTTCTTAGTATTCGATGCGCAAATAAATGACACATAAAGCTAGCCGTGACTAGACCGTGACTTGTGACGTCACGACACCACTTTTGAAGGTAGCCTTCAATGTGATGTGACGTTATGAGTTGCGGTGTCGCGGTCGCGTTGATCTGAAAATTAGCTTAAATCCTAACGGAATACTTAGCGGTTTAAAGACGATCAGCAATAATTTAATAACATACGGTTCAGATGTATGAAATAACATACCTCGAGCTTCTCCGTGGCCTTGAGCAGGCGGTCGTAGTCGACCTGCCCCTGCACGGTGAGCAGCTCCACCATATAGTCGGCCTCGCGCACGGCGCCCTGCACCAGCTCCAGCTGACGCTCGAAGCGCCTCCACAGCATCACCTTAGCTCTAAGGCGGCGGTTTAGGTCGTTGACGGCTACTTCAAGGTCCGCGTGGGTTTCCTACGAAATAAATATGTGATGAAAAAAACCGATAGAACTTTTCTATCCATCATACATTATGTCAAACAAAACAGTTGATATCATATAATCATGTTCTTTAAGAATGCTACACAAGTAAATAATTTGATGTATAATAAGGTAGATTTTTTACCTGCAATGCTGATATGTCTCTCTCCACACCCGTGGGCGAGACGCAGACGCGTAGACTCGTAGGCAGCGTGTGCAGAGCCTGCCTCAGCGCCAGAATGTCGCGCCATTGAGCCGACAGATCGTCCAGCAACCGCTCGCAGTTCTCAGCAGCGCGCTCAACAACATCGCTGCCTAACCTCTCGGCCGCCTCGCATTCCTCGAGCGTCTGACGCGCCCGCCTCTGGCTCTTCTGGCAACGCATTATACCCGTCTGCACCTGCACAATCTTCTCTCTCAGCAGCAAACTACGTTCCAGCTCCTCGGAAATCTGGTCGTCCAACATCCCTGACTGCGTCAACAGAGCACCAACGCGCTCGGACTCAGCTGTAGGAAGCAAACTAAGCCTTCCGAGCTCGTTCAGAATCCTGTCTATACGCCCGGTCATAACTTGTAACCTCTCAATATACAAATTAAGCTCGTCTTCGCTCTTGATTACGCCTTTCAGGCCGTCTAGTGATGATCGCAGTTCCCTTAATTCGTCTTCCAGTATGTTCAACTTCTCACCAGAGGAAACATCGCGATCAGAAATATTCTGAATGGCTGTGTTGTGTAAGTCGCCGATTCTGATAGCCAAATCTCGCCATTTGTCCTCGATCTTTGAGTAAAACTGTCGCTGGCCCATTTCATCTGAAATCGGTAGAATTTCTAGTGCTTTCTCAAACTGCACGCCAGATTCATTTTTCAAGTTGTTATAAACTTCATGTTGGGCCTTTAATTCCCAGAAACGGCGTAAATTGCCAGTTGTTGTTATGTTCTGTGGGGTAATGTGTTCGAGTTCTCTATTTGCGATTTTCATCCAACTTTCGATACGGTCTATTAGGTGATCGTATGTCAACCAATTTTCTTTGAACGCCGTTAGTCGCGTAAGCCTAGAATCGACGTCATCTTGAAGTTTTAGTAACGTATCTAATGCTGTTGAACATTCTGTTTCCAAACCTGAGCACACAATCAGGTTTTGCAATCCTTCTGTTATGGATAACATACGTAACATCTTTGCGTAGTGATGAGAAACATCCAAACTTATGGATTGATATAAGTTTATATACTGTTCGTGATCCATTGATGTAACGTTGGTAAGATCAGGGACTCTTTGTTGGGCAACACTGAGCCACTGCTTTTCTTCTTTCATTCCTTGCTTTAGTAATGTCCACCTAGATGCTGCCATTGTCATTTGTTGAGCTCTACTTGCTGCTCTGTCAATGATCACAGTCGCCCTGTCATGCAGTGAATTGTGTAGTGATGCATATTTTGCTCTCGTTTCGTTGTCTAAGTTGTCTTCCAAAGATTCCAGAATAGCTCTACAATGACTAAGGTTGACGAAAAACTTTCTATGTTTTTGTATTTCTTCGTGCAAGTGATCTAAGTCGGTTACTATAATTTTACCATCTAATAAGGCTTCAGCTACATCAGTGATTTGGCCAAAGTCTTGTAGCGTTTGTTCGTATTCCTCAGCCAACGATGTCAATTGCATAAGACGATCTCTTTCAGTATTGACAGCATTGTCTATTTGCTTAGTGTCATCATCACAGTTATAAAGTTCAGTTGGACATTCTAGTTTTGAATTAATTTCTATGAAGGAGCGGTATCTCCTGAATAATTTCTTGACCTTATCGGAATTATCTATATTTTCCAGTTCGATTTTATCAAGAGAGTCAAGTTTCTGCTGTATTGGTGCATCAGATACGATTACGTTATCAAGACTCTCCTTAACATGTTCTACGGATTTGCTAAGTTTTTCAGTTTCATCCAAAAACTTATTCCAGTCCTTCTCAACTTCCTTTACTTTAACAGAGCTTTGAGTGTTAAGTTTATGAACGGCATCGATTTGCTGCGTCAACGTTTCAATCAAAGTTATAATTTCTTCATTGATTTCGGTAACCTCTATAATTTCTTTTAAGTTCTTGATGTATTTATCTAATGATTTGATTTTTTCATTTTCTTCGAATTTTTCAGTTCCGGTGTTGATTTGTCTCTGAATCTTGAGTTGAATTTCTTCTAACCAAATAGATATAGTTTCAATTACTATGATCACACTCTTTTCTGTTTTTCGCGGGTCATGGTTCGTGATAGCATTCTTAACTTCATCCAACTCTTTGTTAACAATCAGATCGTACGATTTTTCTACTGATGGGTCATAGAGAGCTACTACCATACACTCATCGGTTGTCGTCTTCTGTGGGTGGGTTACAGATTGTGTGCGCTTTTCAAGAGCGTCAAGTAGTCTTGCCTTTTCTGATTTCTGAGGTATAATGGACTTGCTTGGAGATGGGGATTTAGACTTTGACCTTTGCACCACATCAGAGTATGTTGGCCTATGTTGAGAAGTACCAAAGTCTTGTGCGGGACTACTTAAATGAGATATGCCTTCATCAATAGATGAAGTATCTTTGCTGGATAAGTCCTCACTAGTTGGTGTTATAGAAACAGACATTTCGCTGTTAATAGGATCTGAAAGGCTTTCAGGAGAATGAACATAAGGTGATTCTGCCTTCCGCTTTTGTTTGCGTTTCTTTTGTTTATGCTTCTCGCTGAGACTTGGTTGAGGAGACTCTTCAAATTGTCTTTCACTATCTATAAAATCGGTGGTCGCTTGCGGTATTGAGATCTGAGCTCGCAAGTGAATTTCGTACGGTTCGTCAGTGGATGTCGATATTGAGTCCTCGGAATATGTTCTGGGTGACGTTTGCTGAGTCGTGTCCACTGTAGTGATTTCTCTTCTTGGCAAATCAAGCTGTAGTTCAGATTTTCTTATCTCAGGTTGAACAACTTCCGCTCTGGGTGTAGTTTGTTGTATACTGTCTACTGTATCCTGTCTTGTAAGTTCCAAGGCTGGCTCTATTACTTGATTTACAGAAGGAACTCTAGGCGATGTTTGCTGTGTGCTATCAACAGTTACAATATCAAGTTTTGTGAGCTCTAAGGCTGGTACTGTAATTGAATCTTCCTCAATAACTCTTGGGGAGGTTTGCTGGGTACTCTCTACTGTAATAATCTTGGTTTCAGCTACTTGTGTGGGCTCTGATAAAGCAACAGGTTCCTCAGAAATAATCCTAGGCGAAGTTTGTTGGGTATTATCGACAGTAACTATTTCTGGTTTAGTTTCTTCTATTGTAAGTATTGGCGATGAGGCTTCTGTAAGAACCCGAGGTGAGGTTTGTTGAGTACTGTCTACAGTTATTATTTCTGGTGCTTCTGGTTCTAAAGATGGCTGAGCACTTACATCTTCAGTTGCCCTGGGTGTAGTTTGCTGTGATATTTCAACAGTGATTATCTCAGTTTTGTCTTCGTCTAGCTCAATGGTGGATGGTGGCTCCACTTTCTCAGCTCTCGGCGATGTCTGTTGACTCGTGTCAACGGTTATTATTTCTACCTTTTTCTCTGGTTCAGCTGTGGTTTGTACAACTTCAGGCTCAAGTATTTCAGATTGTGTAAAAGTACTAACTAAAGGAACCTCTGGGGTTTGCATACTCATTTCTGCCATTTCTTTTTCTTGAATAGGCGTAGTAGATGTTTCTTGATCAGTGATATCTTGCTTAACTGTTTGAATATCCATTTCTGTTGTCTCTACAGTAATTCCAGTACTCTTTTCGTCCTTTTCTATTTGCGGTAATGGTGATGTTTGCATTTCTCTAGACTCTGTTTCGATAATGATCTTTTCAGGGCTTTCTGCTTTGGGTTCTTGAAGCGGGGATGATGTTTGAGAAAACTTTTCTTCAGGGGTATTTATCTCATGCGGAAGGACTTGTGTTGTAGCTTCTGCTTGTACGATAGGCTCCGGACTTTCAGTGCGACTAGTTTGGATCTCCGAATCAGACATTTGAATCTTTTCAACAACTGTTACTTCTTCAACGGTCTGTGTGTCAACATCCTTATCTTCGATTGGTGTAGTTTGAACCAAACTTTCGCTGACAGGTGTTGGTGACGTTTGAAGGACACTGTCAGACGTTTCTGGTTTAATAATTTCAACTGGTTCTTCCGCAGTCGTATCTTGAGAAAGCTCTGGAGACGTTTGCACAGAGTATTCCTGAGTAGCTATTTCCTCTACTACAGGGACCGGGAACGTGACCGTGGTAGTCACTTCCTTCTGTAAGGTTTCTGGACTGCTTTGGACACATTCTTCCACTATTTTTACCGTACTTATGTCCGAGGTCTCACTCATTGTATGATAGGATTCTTCTCTTGGTGAGGATACTTCGATTTCACTGCCTATTTTCGGTGTTTCTGTTTTCTCTTCAATTTCAGGTTCCTGTTCTGGTTCCTGTATAGAATCTGCCGACTCAGGTGTGTGCTTCTTTTTGCGCTTCCTATCTTTCTTTTTCCCCGTGACCGGTTCACCGAGCTCTACCGGTGTCGTTATAGTGGTTTGATCTGATTCCGCCGTAGTTGCTTTTGGATACGTTGTTTCTTCACTTACGCCATGTTGTTTACGTTTCTTTTGCCTTTTCTTTTTGTCAGAAGATAGAACTGGTTCTAAGGATACTTCTGCTTCGTAACCTTCTTCTTCAATAATGGTTTCAGATTCAATCAAAGGCGAACCATTGTCTGTGTCTGGTTTCTCTGGTGTTTGTTCCTCCAAGACGTCCTCTGTTGGTTTCGGTGATTCCACCTTGGGAGAAGCAGGTAATTGTACGTAATGACTTAGAGAAGAACTGTCAGTCTCTGTTAGGCTCTTATCTGTTTCTGTTGGTTGGTCAGGTTCCGTCGAGTCGCTGCCCGACCCACGCTTATGTTTCTTCTTTTTCTTACTTTTTTTGTTTTCCTTGACTGACTCTTGCGGTGACACGACAGCTGATGGACCTGTCTCGACTGTTTCTGGAACAATGACGTCTTCAGGAGATGTAACAGAAACAGTTTCCTGTTTAATAACTTCTATAACACTAGGTTCCTTAGGTCCTTTTGTAACTTTTACTTTACTGGGTAAGATAACTTCGACATCTTTTTTGACTAAAATAGGCTCTGTATGCTCTGTGCCTTCGTATGAGACGTCAATTTTAATTTTGGGCTTAATTTGTTTTGTTGCATCTGTTTTCGTAATAGACGTAGTTATGTTGACAATTTGCTGTGATTCTCGATGTTCGGGTTCAGGTGTTTCAGTTTCAGTGCCTATGTCTTTGCCACTTATTGTAAGTCCCTCGGACAGGGGGACAGCTACGGGCACTGTATCCTTTTCAATTAATTGGGGCGCTGTGGAATCTTTTTCCGTAATAATGACTTCACTTGAAATAGGACTAGGAGGTTTAGCGATAGCTTCAATTAATAGTTGTTCTTTTTCCACAACCTCATTAATTTTAGGTTCTTTGATTTCTTTTGTGATTTTAACTTCGCTTGGTAGTAAAACTTCAACATCTTTTTTTATTAAAGCAGGTTCTTTATATTCAAATCCTTCGTACGTTAAGTCAAGTTGGACTTTTGGTTCTACTTTTGTTGAAAAACCTGGTCTCATGATAGTCGTCGAAATGTCGATAGTTTGGTGAGGTTCTTTCGCGTCTGTACTCTCAAATTTAGGAACGACCGGACCACCGCCATTTTCATTTGTTGTTGACTTCTTCGTAGGTTTATAGTCATTGCCACGTAAATGAGTGTCGTGACGTTCGGACTCCAATAACAAGTTTATGTCAATGTCATATTTTCTGTCAGGCTGCTGTTTTGGTTCATCTTTATCCAAAACATCAGATGGCATTATGTTGAACACTGTCTGAGTGTTTTGTTGTGCAGTAGCTAACAATTTATCAACACTTTCTGTAGAACTTTGAGTTTGTGGCTTAAACTGTTGTACGTAAGACACTTCTGTTTCACTCGGAGCAGAAGATACATCCGACTCGGTGATAATGCTTCCAATTTGAAGTTGTTGAACTTCTACGCCTGATTGTGTCACGGGCTTAGTCGATACTTGTTTTTCAATTCCATGAACCTTTTTGAGATCAGGTTTTTCAGGTGCTATTATTTCTTCTGGTTTTATTTTAGTTTGACTACTTTCAATTTTATTAAATGATGGTTTCTCAGTTTCATGTTCAGTTGTCACCACCGGCTGGACCTCTTCAGTGGTTGACAGTTCAATATTAGTTTCTGTTTTAATTGGACTTTCTTTTTGATTTAAAGGAATGTCTTGCCCTGCTGATAAAGTTATTCGTTCTTCGGGTTTTGTAACAAA
Organism: Pyrausta despicata; assembly: GCA_963921415.1. Classification (NCBI taxonomy): domain Eukaryota; kingdom Metazoa; phylum Arthropoda; class Insecta; order Lepidoptera; family Crambidae; genus Pyrausta; species Pyrausta despicata. Next base: position 15,898,729 of record OY992851.1, on the reverse strand, counting down.
ATTGTTAACATCTTGAGTATGTAAACTTTCTTTTTCTAAAAACTCTTTTGTGAAATCTAAGACGTCAGGAGAAGACTTAGTGTGTGGCTCTAAAACGAATTCTTTCGATAAGTTTTCAGTTTCAACTACAGCAGTTGGAACTTCTTTCTTCTCAGATTTTATTTCTTGCGTAACTTCGGATTTCTGTTCCGGAGTAAGCGGAGTAATCTTTTCTTCGGTTATAATCTCCACCGGCGTTACTGACTTTTCTTCAGGTTGCTGTTCAGCAAGAACTACCTCTACTTTTTGTTGAATGGTTGCCTGCTCAATATAGGCCTTTTGAGTATCTGTTAGCATACCTTTTGTCACGATGTCAGCAGCATCGAGTGGTAAAGGTTTTTCTTTGATTTCTAATGATTCAGAAGGTAGAACTGAACTAGATACTGCTAGGTCTGCCGCAGGATCTTGCGTGGTAACAACTGAACCATCATCAGGCTTACCTTGGATTTCATGTTGTGTCACAACATGATGATCTGATTCACTTTCGATGAACTTCCTAGTGGATTCAGTAAGGGACGTATCACGCGGGGGTGTAGTTAAGACTCTTGTAGATAGTGCTTCTTCTTTAATATCTTCCGGAAGAGTATGAGTTTCTTGTTGGGAAGGGACTGTAATTGTTTCTGTCTTCACAGTTGTAGTTGTTACCATATTCGCTGGAGATAGCGATGATTTTTTATGCAATTCGCTTGTTGAAACTTCAGTAATAGATGTAGTATTTTGTTTTTGATTATCGATATCACCAGTTTTCAAAACTTTCGGTGACTCTTCTCTTATCTTATCAGTTTTATTTATAACTGAGACTGTCGGCTTAGCGATGTTTACATCTATTTCAGCTGTAATAGTTGAGTCAGGAACATATTCATCATCAGGCTCCTCGACAACTTGTTCGGTGACGTGTTCTTTGCCGTCGATGATTTGCACTTGCCGAATAATTTTGATGCGTTTCGTTCTTACACCTTGTGATTGGATATTATGTATTACGTTGGGTTCTTCTTCAATTATTTCGACATCTTCAGGTTCTTCAATCACTTCTTCTGTGACATGTTCTTTACCATTTATTATCTGTATATGTTTGATTATTCGTTTTTTAGTTCTTGTAATTTTTCTTGTGATCTTTTGCACTACCGTTGCAGTATTAGAAGATACTTCTGTGGTCGTGTATTGTCCAGTTTGTATTCCACTGTAAGTGCTTTGCATGTCCAGAGGTATCTCATGACTGGATTCGAATGATTGTGATGCAGTTGTCGGCGACTCATGAGTTACAGAGACCGAGATAACTGGCGTGGTATCTCGAGATTTAGATTTTCGCATGTCCACCTGGGTGCCCGTTACCTGTTGTGATTCTTTTTTCATGAACTCTTCCATTAATCCTTGTAATTTTTGTGCTTCTGTAAGATCAGATTCTGGTGGAGTAATGATTGGCTCATTTGCATTGTCTTGATGATCGTCATCGTCAGGCTTAGACTCGTCTAGTTTATCGTCCTTAGGTGATTTTCTATCTGACCTAGAGTCAGGTGGCATGAGAGGTGGTTTGTCATCTTTGCCATGTGAGTCATCGATTTCTTCGAATTGCACTCCACCATTGTCCCTCACATTAATGGACACCCGAGGAATTTGTTCCTCGAATACCTCAACATTGTCGGGTTCTTCTATCACCTCTTCAGTGACGTGTTCTTTTCCATCTATAATTACCACTCGTCGTATAATGCGGCGTCTAGTTCTAACGATTCGCTTGGTCACTTGCTGGACAACAGCGGTAACGCTTGAAGATGACGTCTGTATGTCAGGTCTTATTTCACCTTCCGCTAGCTGAAGTATATCTTCTGGCTTCATATCTTTTTGCATTTTAATTATCATGTCCGGTTTGGATGTGTATTCCTGGATAGTTACTTCACCGCTTGGTAGACCAGAAATAACTTTACCATCATGAGTTTGATATTCTATGTGCTGGACACCCTCGTCGTCTTGTCTAGATGTTGATCCCATATCTCGTGTAAGAACAACTTGAGACATCATTTCTTGAGATCCTTCGCCAGACAGTATTTGTGATTGTTGCTGGCGAGTTTGAATAGTTTGCTGTCTTGTAACTAATGTCTTTCGTATTTTTCTGACAATGATTCTCTTTGTGCCATCAGCGTCAACCACGACTTCTGTCGTCGTCTCGTCTGGCTCTACCATGACAGTTTCGAACGACTGCGGTAAACTGTGGATGATGTTGAGTTGTGAATCTTTAAGGTCATTGTTGTCTTTGTAATTAGCATCAACGAACAATGATTGTTCTTCCATATTTTGTTCCCTTAATACAGGTCTGCTAGCAATTTCAATGGTCTCATGACCATCTGAAATAATTTGTCGAACTTGTATACTCTCGAGCACTTCTTTTTCAAGAGAGTGGGGTTCACTCGTTTGAACTTCTATTTCTTTTGGTGGCTTACATGTTACTGAGACGTCATGTGTTGTTATAGGTTCGGGTTGACAAATTATAGATTTGTCAGCAACAGACGGAGGTTCTGACATAAGACTTTTACCTGTCTGGGTTTCAATAGTCACTTTAGGTTCTTCAACTAATTCGACCTTAACCTGTTCCACACTCGGTTCTTTTTCTTTTACTGCTACTGTTTCCCGTGGACTAACGACTTCTTCCGGCATCGAAGTGGAATCAATCGTTCGGTCCGTTTGAGAAATGTCATCTTCAGCTATTTCTGGTGCAGATCTGATCTGCACTAACACTTGCCTTAACCTTTCTATCTCCACTATGACTAGATTTTTCGTTTCTTCTAACGCTCTCTGCATCGCATTCAACTTATCTCTCAACGACTGACTAGATTCATCGTTACTTATCACAGTGATCGATCTTAGTATAATCTCGTACTCTTCATATTCCCGAATGTATTTTTCATAAACTTCAATATATTTAATTATTTCCTCTTCAATCAAAACATCTGACTGTTTAGTGGATTCCTTCAGTTCATTGTTAATAGACTCAAGCCAACCATCGAGCTTAAGAATTTTTTCTCTGTTTTCTTCTATTTCAGCAGCTTGACGCGCCATTTCCACTTTGGCGTCCTGAAAAATTTAACACGGCAATGTTACTTTACCTGTGCGTTTTTAAATAATATAAAAAGTTTTTAAATAATCTTACAATCATTAATTTTCCATAAAACTAGTTAAAAACTTGACTATAACAACAAGACATACCATAAAAACACAAAAACCAAAATAAAAAGAGAAAAATAACTACCTTTCTTACCTTGATGACTTCAAGTCCCTGGCGGGCTTGGACCAGCAGTTTTGAGATTCTGGCCTTCATGATGATGAGATCCTTCAGCAGCGGCTGCACCTCCACCTCGTGGCGGTACTCCATGACCTTCGTCTCCAGCAACTCTGCCGCCTCCTCACACTTGACTAGAACTGTAATACCCTCCTGGAAAAGTTAACATATAGGTTAATTGTCTACACTATAATATTACATAGAGGAAAGATTTTATTGTTTGTTTGTTTGAATTGAAAATGCTCCGAAACTACTGAACCGATTAAAAAAAATATTCTCCCTGATGATCATAGGCTATAATGTAATGTGTATATGTAAGAAAATAGTATTTATTATTTAATATTATAGTATTGTTCACCTGTACGAAGCCGGGACGGGCCGTTAGTATGAAAGCCTGCGTTATGCAAACTGTGCGAACACTTCTATGATTGAAAACAAAATTGACAATGCCTGATATTCCGCACCTTGAACAGTGTTTCCGACACGTAAAACGGTTTTTGTAATGGCTGCAATGTAAGAAATTGCAGTAAAGAACAACACTCAATGTGTAATAAAATCAATATATTTTTGTAAATAGTCTCACAAGTGGCATTTTTACACGTCCCAACATTTTAATTAACCCTACCACCGCTTTAGGATAATTTGGGCCAGTGCTGAGAAGAATGCTACGAGTAATTTAAGCACTGAAGCCAACTTGTTTTAGCAGATAAAAAGTAAATATAAATTTATCTCCTTTAACAAAGTCATAGATGACATCATGTCCTATTTCTGTTCATTTATTCATAAGCTTGTAAGAAATTTACAAAGTAATTTATATACGCTATTACATATTTATTTATGGTGGAGCAAGTTCCACATTTGACCCACATAATCCACGGCATTGATGTAGTGGAACATGTATGTTCTTGAGCGTATTTATCTTGCACATTCGCTCGAGTTATCTATTTTTGTATTTCGCATTATTCATCAAACTCATTTTGACGACCGCTTGGTGCAGTGGTCTACATGTCGGACTTCTAAAACCAAGGGTCACGGGTTCGATCCCCGCTCAATACAAGCATATGTGTGCATGAACATGTGTGTTTATACTGGTCTGGGTATTTTCTATGTATAATATGTATTTATTTACAAACAAAATAGTATTTAAGTGTGTTTATCCGTTGTCTAGTACCCATACCACAAGCCTCGTAGCTTAATTTGGGACTAGAGAATTGGTGTGATTGTTGAGAAATATTTATTATTTTTTAACTCATACATCTACCACGGTCTACTTGGCTATCTTCAAGAAACGCCAAATATATTCAATTATTATTTACCTACACATATTGAATGAAAAAAATATAAAATTTGTTAAATAAAGACCATCCATAACTAGATCGATTCTAAGAATTTGCAGCTATGCGTCAGTCTATTTTTCGCTGATGATGGAGTAAATCTTTAAGAGTCGATGACGTCCCTCGACTGTAAGGTATTTTAGAATATTGTATTCTGAATGGCATCGTAAAACTAATATTTACTGCACATTTTTATTACGGACATAATTATAAGAAATTATGAAATTTAACGGCATCTCTTGTATCTTAATTTTTTTTAATGTTGTCGCTACACAAATAGTTTGTCTGGCCAGTCGGTGAGTCCGGTGACCTATATTTCTTGTTTATTTCCTTTTTTCCAAAAGTGAACACTTTCACATTCATCATGGAAAAGCTTTAGGTTTAGGTTAGGTTAGTTAGGTAGGTAGTTTAAGGTTTCCGGTGCCAATTAAATTTACGGTTTTGTTTGCAAAAGACATACTCGTAGTATTCCAATAAAAGAATTCCATGAGCTCTACGTACCTTTGAATTTCAGGTTTTCCAGAAAAATCCACATTAAAGCACTTTACTTTTTGAATTCACGTTATTGACTTAAGTCTATAAAACTTTACACTACACCTATCACTACTTAGTTTGCTTGTACGTTGTTCGTTCGAAGAATCTGCCCGCCGTCGGTATCGTACGCTAGTGTCCTACTGAGAGATGCCAAACACTACTTGTGTATTATTAACTCTATTTCGTAACACAAATGTGCATAGGTGACATCATGAATGGCCCAAACAAATACTAGTCATGGATAAATTCACTGTCAAGGCCCTTATGTATTAATAACAATAGCTACACCATCATTATCTTTATATGACAAATATTAACGATGACGCAACCAGCTATATTTAAGTGTGATGTGTGTACAATTCTAGTTTTGTTTACTCGTAAATCTCAGCAAATAACCTCACCACGATACATAGCACGAAATAGCAGAGGTTCGTCAAAATTTTCGGCCGGCTTGAATTTAAACAACTCGTTCGAACGTATCCAATAATAGTACGAGAACGCACAACCACGGCTTAAACGAACGTCTGTGTAAATTTATAATGAGAACTACATCTACTATGGCGTCAGTAGGACTCGGGTGGTTATTTCTGAGTAAGATGGCGTAGATATTTACAGAGGAACTCACCCTGAGACCCTCCTCCATGGCGTGCAGGCTGTCGTCGGGCAGATCTGTGAGACGGGTCTGAACGTTTCTCACTTCTTCTAGTAGACTTTCAATATCGTTAGACAAGACATCCTGAGAACACACGCTGCTATTAGTACACTAAAAACAAAAGTGCAACGTGGAACATCAAAAGCTTTAAGATGGCGATGAAGTACGTAATTGGCAAATGAATCTGAAGCGTTTGAATTCCACGTTCAATTTTTTTTGTACAATCTGATCAGGGATTACAATCTAGCATTCCTGGCAGGACTCTGTTAGCTACACAATAAACAACATCAATCCAAAAACTTATTAGTCGTAAAAACATTTCTCGTAGCATGACATGCGCAAAATTACATTTATGGCGATGAATATTTTGGATCAGACTTATAAGGGCTTTGAAATCAATTATAAAACAAGTAATTGACATAGTGCCAGCATTCTTGCAGGTAGATTAGTGGTACTCATGACAAAGTTTTCTTTCATAAGTTCAACAAAGCACGGAAGCTAACATGGCGGATGATTTGCAAATCCGGTTTGCTCTTAATGCTAGAAACATTGAGTATTAGAGTATTAGAAAAAGATTTAAGTATCCTATCTGAGGATGTAGGTTTAATTCTCTCCTCATTAAGTTATTTTTTATTTATTTATAAGGCACACAACACCGAATACAATTAACGAATAATTTTGTTACATACAATATTCGATAAAAACTAAATTATATTCCATTCCAAGATTTTATAATTTAATATAATTTAATATGATGTATTAAATTCAATTTTATACAATTTTGCACAGTAGTCGAGAATAATGAATAAAAAGGTAAATAATTAATTGATTAATGAATAAAGAAATAACTAAATTATTTAAAATGATTAACAATCTTAAAAGTTCCAGCAATTCTCAATTAATAAATACTTTTTTAAATAAGACAGTGAGATAGTTTCCCAAATCAACACTAAAAATAAAACTTGTTCCTGCTCGTAAAAGAATCATCGTGAACTTACGGTAAAGTCAGGGTCGAAATCAAACCCGCGTGGGCTTTTTAATTTCCCTGATATACCTACCTACAAATATCTTCAAAATGATTTGCTTTGTATCATTGGAATTTACCAGAAAATTGATATTTTGGGTTAGCTTTTGTAAGGATAAGCGTGCTCATAAGCATGTGGCTTATTGTTGATAAGCAAACATCGAGTGCTTTGTTGAACTTAATGGCTTTCACTAGCTTAATTATTTTTGGGCAGACTGTAACAACTCGAGCAAGAGAGCACAAAAATATTTGACTAAAAAGTATGGAATAACAAAATCAAATTACTAGTAGGACCATAAAAGGTATGAACACAATTATCAATCTACAAACATCTATTTAAAAATATATCTTACAAGCTGCAGGTATAACTAACCTGAGATTAATATTGGATATCTGAAGTAGTGTAATAACTGCTTTTCATTATTAAGCCCAAATAAAAACATCTAGAAAAAGAAGCATCATAAATTTGTCGGTCGTCTCATAGTGATCAATTACAGCATTCTTGTAGCAAAAGGGGTCTTTCAAAATAAACAAACTTTAAATAAAACAAGAACTGCACAAATATTTATTTTATTGTTATAGTAAATAATATTCAGACCGTTGTAAGACTAGAAACATTGTTGTTGCAATAAAAGTTCTACACTTTAAATTAAGATCTGACTAGCTAAATGACTAGATTAATAAACACACTACATCGATTGATTATAATTAAATCCAAATGCGTATATCCTAAAGTACATCGCATGCCAGCAATTGGCACTACAAGACGAGCGGCAAATTAGGCGTTGCTGTACGACACTTGACGATACAGAGTCTTGTAATAAGTGAAATTAAGAATTTAGTAGTAATGTCATGCCAAACATAAATCAAGAGTAAAATTGTACAATACGACTGGCGGTCGTCAGTCACCTTGGCTCTCCTCGGAGTCGCGTCCGCGGCCGCAGGCGCCTGTGGGGGTGGGGGTGGGGTGGCTGGCGCTAGAGGTGTGGTTGTTAGTATATCCTCCCGGGTGTCGTCGCTCGGCAGACCCAGCAGAGACCCCGAGTCCGTCGGGGTCTCTAAGCTCAGGTAGGAACTCTGGTCTTTCCAACTACAGATGCCACCGGGCAAGTCCATGGATATGTAGTTGGAGTCGAAGGGAGAACTACAGGGATCTTTGGGTTCGTCTGTTTCAGAGGAATGACCTGAACTGCCGCCGGGGTCTTTGTCTTTGTCATTTTGATCCCCGCTCTCTATTTCCGTCCTAACCGGCGTTGGCGACTTGGCCTTACTAGCAATGTGAAGGAAATACTGACACTCGGCGTCATGATAAACGTGTTTCTCTGGCCAGAACGTCTGGTCGGAAGCGAGGTTTTCTTCTAAGCTAACCGGTTCTTCAGCCACGGTTTCTATTACAGATTGGATAATATCAGGTTGTGTTGTTTCCTCGGAAACTTCGTTTTTGCCTACAGTCCTAAGTTTAGCGCTTATTTTTTCCGCGTCATCAACTACATGCTTATCAATCCAGAAGTTTTCAGGTTTCAAGAATGAGTTGTTAGTAGTGTTGGGGTCAATGTTAGTTGGTACTGCATCAATATTATCAATTTTTTCAATTTTGTTGGTTGCTTGGTTTGTGGTTTGCCTAACATCATCCTGTTTAATTTCATTCAGTGTTGGGGTGATTTGGGGTGCAAGTGATGGTTCAATTTTTGTAATTTGTGGAGTAGTTTTGATAGGCTCAGCTTCACTAAGTAACGAGTCGATCATGCTCACACTTATATGTTTAGTGTCTAGGTCCTCTTCAATTTGCAATACTTGTTCTTGTTCAATGATTGCGTTATACGGGGAGATAATTGGAGCCGACTCCTTAATATCAAATGACATTTCGTCTTCCGGATCAGGTGATGCTAGTGAGGGGGTTAAGTTGTCTAACGCCTCGTCAGTAGTGCAATCTATTGAGCATGGAATATCAGTGAGCTCTCTTGGTGTCCCGTCACTAATTTGAGAAGAATCATTTTCAGGTAACAACATTTCTTCTATTTCTCTTTGCAGATCAGCCATTTTATGCTCAAGAGACTGTTCTTCTGATATTTTATCTTCCGTTTCATGTTGTTTGGATTGAGTTGAGTTGAGTGAAGTATCAGTGAAAGTTTGACTTTCCTCCACTTTAGCAACGTTAGCTTCACTTTCAGTCGCTTGGACAATATTTGATAATTGTTGCGTGTCATTTGTTGGCATTTTAATTTCTCTCTCGACAGACTGCTCAGTCACGACTGAGAGAACTTCCGGGAGATTTGACAGATCGTCTAAGTTACCCAAATCAGACTTCCAAAATTGTGCTTCCGAAAAAAGTCTGTCTTTAACAGGGGTGTGCATTGACTCTGGCGTAGAAATGGTGGACTCAATCGGCTTAGATAACGTTTTAATTTCTGTCTTTTCTTTTGGAGCGGGTTCTTGTGACTGTGTAGTAATTTCAATTTGTGTTTCTAAAGGTTCCGTTGGAGATGAAGTTGGTTTTTTGTCTTTCTTTTTCTTTTTATTCTTCTTTTTGTCTTCTGTTTCCCTGTGTTCCGTCACAGAGTCAAGTCTTTCTTCTTGAACTTCACGTTTTTCTTCTTTTACCTCTTCTTGCTTCTTATTTTTATCTAAAGATTTAGATGTTCGTTTTTTGTCTTTTTTCTTTGTGTCTGATGTGCTTGGAAGCACTTCAGGAACGGTAGCTTTGATTTCTTTATCCTTCGACTTAGACGATCGACTCTTTCGAGATTTTTCTTTTTTTGCTGGTTGTTTGTCGTCCTCAAATGTACTACTTTGCCTTGGTTTCGAATCATCAGCGGTATGTGTAGTTAGTGCATCAAATCTGTTTTCAGACTTTTCACGAGTTTCGTGAGCCTGAGATATCTTTGATGTTGATCGGGATCTATCATCTCTGGATCGAGATCGCGATCGCCTGTGTCTATCGACTGTTATAAACCCTTCAGAATCAATTTCAACTTCTGGTTTATGTTCTTCAAAGTGTGACTCATCAACCATTATGACCGGTGGTCGTACAACTGAGTGTGTTTCGGGTTGTTGTGTATGTACTTCTTCTTGTGTGCGATCAGGAGTGGGACGGCTTGCTGCGACAATTTTTGCCCAAGAACCTATCCCATAATCTTCTTCTGGGGGTGATACATCTCTCTCCATAAGTTTTTCTTTTATGTGTGTTATCTCAAGTTCGACCACAGGTGGGTATGTTTGTTGGAATGCCTCTCTTTGTTCGGCAATTAAACCCTCTGCAAGAACTTCAGCGTATGATTTCCCATCATCTGCAGCTTTCAGCCACACGTTGGCCGGCTCCTCGGCAAATGTTGTCGTTTCAGTTGGTGTTTGAACTGGTGGCTCTAGTTCAGCTACGTTTATGACAGGCACTTCTTTCTTTTCATCTTTCTTTTTCTTTTTCTTGTTGCGTTTACTTTTTTCGGGTATCACTTCTTTGTTTGCCTTTTCTGTTACTGGTTCCTGATATTTATCGTCACTAGATACTTCAGTGGCTTTATCTGTCTTTTCTTTGGTGTTTTGCAATACTGATGAATACGATGTGTGGGGTAGTACAGGTGCAGGCTCCACATTTTCATCTTTGATCTCAGCGACTTGATCTTTTAAATCATTTGTTGATAGTTGAGATACAGTACTTTTTACAGCTTGATACATGTAAGATGGTGTAAACTCTGGTGCATCAGCCGACAACTTTGAATACAGTACAGTGTTTGAAAAGGATGGTTTGAATTCAGGAATGGAATCTATCTCGGGGAGTAGATCATGCAAACTATGGATAGGAGATTTTTCAGGGCGAGGATTTTCTGTTAAAGAAACATTAGTATCGACAGGAGTAGCTGGCTCAATCGACATGTCGGATGCCTCAATTATCCTATCGTCTACTGTATCAGGTTGAGACTGACCGATAGTTTTATTATCGTCCGTTATTTGTGATTGTTCTATTTGAATAAATTCCGCCGAGATAGTACAAGGCTTTGGCAAAGACTCTTGTGGGACCAATGTAGTATCTTCGTGTGATCCTGTGGTTATATTTTTCCATTCTTCCTTTACTAATTTGTGGGTTAGCGATTCTACTTCTTGATCTATTATAGTTTCAAAAGATTGTGATTCTTCATTTTCTACAATTGATTCAACTTTTGCTTCATAGTGGCATTCCTTATTTTCAGTGTCTGTTGATTCACATGGCTGCGTTTGAACTCCTTGTGGGACATTAACGATTTTAGTCTGATCTTGAGATTTAACTGCTTCTTTGCTATCTGCAAATAGTTGTACTTCTATCGGTCCCTTGTTGGTTTCTACCAAAGGCGCTTTAACTTCAGGTTCAGCTACCGAAACGGATGTAATTTTATGTTCGCTAACTTCAACATTTTTATTTTCTAGAGCGCTTTCCCCGTATACAACGGGAACTGGAGTGTTGTCTAAGTCATCAACTTCAAACGAGTTTTCAATTTTGCCCAATGATTGCGACTCAACAGTAGGCTCAGTGCATACAATACTTGTTTTTTCTTCAGAGACTTCGATCTTGACTTCATCACTTTCGGGTAAAACATTGGTTGCCGGTGGTATTTCTCTGGTCAAAATTGAACCTAGATTACTTTCTGTGTCTTGGATTCCGTGTTGACTATGGTGCAATGGTTCAAATACAGGCTCATCGGTTTTATTTTCCTGCTCGTCCGTGATTAGCTGCGTAATAAGTACGTATTCATTTTTAGAGTCAGTTTGAGAATCAAATAAATTGCAAGATTCTTCAATAGCTGGTGTGGTTACATCGTGTTCATTACTAATGCCCTCAGATATTACCGACTGAACAGATACTTGTATGCGAGCGAGTATTCTTTCAGCATCCCGTAATTCATGATAACTGAATGATGGAATTTCAAATACACTCGTATTTTGACTCAAGGGACTGTCTGTACCTTCAGATTGTTCGACTATTTCATCAATTACAGGTGCATCGATATGGTTATCTGTGATTGTGTCCTTTGTTCCTAGATCATCGCGTAATGCAACATGATTAAGAGGAGAAGTTTCTTCACTTGATTCTCTTCTAATGATTGTCGCGAGTAAACTCTCAGCATCATTTATTTGCTGATAGCTCTGGACGTGCTCTTGTGATAAAATAGGAACCGAAGTTTGAACAACAGCTAATTGCGATTCATTGTCTTTCAAGGGTTCAGTTGCTGGTAAAACGACGATGTCTTCAAGCTGCTGGGTATCAACAACTTCTGGTTGTATTTCATTTTTCTTACAGAGTATGTTCGCTAAAATGTTTTCAGCGTCTGCTATTTCATGATAGCTTTGTCGTGGAGCTTCTTGGTTATTTAGTTTTTTATCTTCGGTTTTCATGTCCGGCTCGTCGACTACCACTATTTCTGAAACTTGCGCTTCCAATGCATAAGTCTCAGATGACTGCGGTAGAAGCCCTGCATCGACTGTATCTACGCTTTGCCGGACGGACTCATTCTGTATGAATTCCTCATTAATTTTTGTTGCAATGGTGTCCGATACTTCCTGTGAAACCGGTTTAAGGAGCTTGAAATCAACAATCTCTAAGATTTCATCGTCTTGGTATTGGGGTTTGTTTGCACTTCGAGCGGGAATTGAAGATACTGCTAACAGTTTTTCAGCATCTTGTACTTCGTGATAGCTAAACCTCATTACTTCTTCTCTAGGAATACTGTTTCTTGACTCATCTTTTCTCCCAGTTTCAATTAAATCACTTTGATCTTGAGTTTCCCTAAAAGTAATTTGTACATCGTCACCCTTGATTTGTTCCTCTGTCGCAGATTGGGCTAATATTTTCTCAGCATCCCATAGTTCGTGGTAACTGATCCTCAAAGCTTCTTCTTTTAAAATGTCATGCTTCGATGATTTCTCTGGTGATTTGACTTTTACAGTGTCTATATTTTTATCTCCTACAAATGAAATAATATGCAAGGCTTTTGGATCTTCTATAACGTCATCCCTTTCAGGTTTTGATAGATCGCTTTCTTTAATTTGTGATTGGATTGATTTTGTTGAGGCAAAAATATTTTCAGCATCTCTCAAATCTTGGTAGCTTGTGATTGTAACGTTGTCTGTAGGTTCTTCTGTATCTTTTGCTATAGGCTCATTTTCATGTAAAGATTGGCTTGTTGATTGTACTATTTCTTTCTCTGAAGTTTTATAATCCTCGTTTTGAACGGGTTCTGAATTTTCTTTACCTTTTGTTATATATTGATGGTAGCCATAATCAAGTTGATCCATATCAAGCTCAAGTGAGTATGTCTTAACTTCTTCTATGAGCAGATGATAAGGTACGTCGAATGTTTCTTTGATATTACTTTTCTTACGATGTTGAACTGATCCGAATATAGCTTCTTCTATCTGCAAATCTTCCACGGGTACATGTTTACTCACACACAATTCATCAGTCTTTTTTACGGCCGATGATGATCCTTCTAAGATGTTTTCATTCGGAGCTGTAACATTTTGTGATTTCAATTCATCAGAACTTACAACATTTTCAATAATTTGTTGCGTTTGCAGTTTAGTAGTATCTGTTGTTTCACTCGTTTGAACTGGCTCACTTTCACGTCGTTCCTGGCTGCTATAAATATCATCTACAATTCTTTGAGTTGTTTCTTTTGTTATCTGTTTTTCAGATATTATAAACTCTTGGGTAATTGTTTCGTGTGTACTGCTAACATTGAAAGAAGTATCAACGGATTCTTTTAGATCGTTTATTGCATCAGAGGGTTCATTAATTTTAGTTTTCTCGGCAGCTTGTTCTTCAGGAATGTTTGTAGCCTCTTCCGTAGAAAGAGGTTCTTCTAAAGAATTGCTTTTGCTACTAAACACCTTCACTGTTCTTATCGGTGGTAATTTCTTTTCTTCGTGTGTGATGAGATAAATGGTACGAGTTTCAACATCCCTTGGTAATGGTTTGTAGAGGGTAACTTCTTCCACAATATTGATTGAACCGCGTTTGTGGGTCTCCGAGGTAAAGAATTTATCGTTGTTATTCTGTTCATTCGAAGGGCTTGATACTGAAGATGTACCCTCTTGTTTCAGCTGTTGTGTATCTAAATCACGGTCACTTGCAATAGTTGCGACATCAATATCATTTTTTTCGGATTTTTTTACATTTTCATCAACCGTTCTACTGAATTGAGCACTATTTTTGTCTATTATTGCATTAGTTTCAGATAATATCGTTACTTCGGTAGCAACTGGTACAGATTCAAAACTTGTTGTGACTTGTACAATTGGGCTGGTAGTAGGCTCTGAAATGCCTTCTTCTTCAGCTATTAAAGCATTCCAATCCATCGTAATCACCTGCTTGTTGGAAGTTTCGATATGAATGTCGGTAGCGGTGGTCTCATTTTCTTTTAATAGCAACTCTGACACATCCTGTGTACTACATGACTCCCGCAATTTTTCTTGACGGGTTGACTCATCCTTATGCACTTTGTGCTTGTTATCTTTTTGTTTTGGCTTATCTTTAGATTTTTTCTTAATAGACCCCGAGTGCTCGATTTCTCTAAGAGCCTTTTCAACTTCGTCATCGGAGACTTTTTGTTTGTTAGGTTTTTTCTTTTTCTGCAATTTTAACTTTTCTAAGTGCTCTGCTTGGACTTGTTCTTGAACGTTTGAGTAATCGTCATCAGAAGTTTTAGGCATTGCTTCTAACATTGTGTCTGTTACATTTTTATCAGTGGACAGAGGAGTTAGCTCTTTCACTTGCTCAACAACCTTAGATATTTCGGGAATAATTTGTTCAATTACTTTTGAGTCCTCTCCCCTTTCTACTGCATCATCGGAGACTTTTTGCTTTTTAGATTTTTTCTTTTTCTGGGCTCTTGCCTCTTTGAAGTGTTCTTCTACAACTTGTTCCACAACAGTTGAGTTATCTACATCAGACGCTATGGCCATAGTTTTTGATGTGTCTGTTACGTTTTCATCTGTCGGCAGAGGTGTTAGCTCTTTCACTTGCTCGACAACGTGTGATGTTTCAGGAACAATTTTTTCAATTACTTTGACGTCCCTTTCTACGTCATCGGACACTTTTTGTCCTTTAATAGTAGAGATATCGACATCAGAAGGTTGAGACATCCCTTTAGGTATGCCTGTTATGTTGCCATATGTCAATACAGGTGTAAAGTCGTCCAATTGCTCGACAATATTAGGTATTTCGAGAACAGTTTGTTCATTTAACTTCAAGTCATCCACCTTTTTTACTTCATCTTCAGAGTCTTTTTGTTTTTTAGGTTTTTTCTTTTTCTGCACATTTATCTCTATTTCTTGTTCTTGAATAGTTAAATTATCAATGTCAGAAGCTATCCTGTCTTTCGGTGTATCCGTTTCTTTCATTGATACAAGTGTAAACTCTTCCACTTGCTTGACAATATTAGTTATTTCGGGAACAATTTGCTCAACCACTTTTAAGTCCTCACCTACTACTTTGTCATCAAAAACCTCTTGTTTTTCAGACTTTTTCGTTTTCTGCGCTTTTGTCTCTTCAAAGTGTTCTTCCGGTATTTGCTCTTGAACAGTAGAGCTATCAACATCAGTGGCTTTAAGCATAACTTCAGGTATGTCAGGTAGCTTTTCATCCATCGATACAGGTGTAAACACCTCTACTTGCTCGACAACATTAGGTATTTCGGGAACAATTGGCTCAATGACTTTAACGTCTTCTACCAAAGAAGTGTCAACCGTATTCGTGGTCTCGAATAAAACTTGCTCTGGTACTTTATCTTGTTTCTTATTTTTCTTCTTCTTTTTTTGTTTTCGTTCGTCCATCTGCATAGTATCTTTAATGACTTCAGATTCCTTTTGTGTATTATCTATTGAAGCTATTTTTTCTGTCTTAGGTTTGGTATCTGAGGATTTCGGTTTTTCTCCATTCTTTCGTTTCTTCAGTGATGATTTTTCTTTAGTAACGTCATCTTTAGGAGATAAATCTTCCTGGATCTGTGTATCAGTTTCATGTTCAGTTTTAAGCACAAGAGTGTCATCCACTTGTTCAGAAGTCAGAGTTTTATCACATCTATCACTGACTTGCCTAACAACATCATCTGGCAAAGTGAATTCAGTTTCACGTGCTAACAAATATTCTGTTGTCACATCAAAATCAATATCCGTTGCGTCACCTATCTTTTGCTTTGGTTCTTCATCAACCGCCAACGGCTCTATTGATATCACGTCCTCTTTTGTATCCGCAATTTCAAATGGTTTTGATTGTTTAGAACCCTTTTTCTTTTTTTTCTGACTTTCTTTCTGATCCACGTGTGTTTCAGATACATGAGATGTATCTTCTGTAGGAGGTATTTTACCAGATAAAGTTTCTTGAGGCTCCTTGCCCTTCTTTTTCTTTGTTTTATCAATTTCTTCAATTTCTTTTAGTGCCTTTTGTATCTCATCTACAACGGGCTTATTTTTCTTTGATTTATGTTTTTTCCTGGATTTTTTTGATTCTGCATCAATCGCAAGAGGCTCAGACTTTGGCTCATCATCTGTTATTATTTCTGTGATTGTTTCAACCACAGTGGCGCTGTGTTGAATCTTTTTCGTGACTTCTTTATTAACTGTTTCCGTTGTAGGTTTTTCTTGTATTTGAACAGGAGTGGGTTTCGTTTCAATCGACTGTTCAAATTCAGGGGCATCCTCAAACTCCTGTACTTCTATTACTTTTTTAGATGTTTTCTTTTTCTTTAATGCCTGAACGTCGTGCGCCTTAGTTGGACGCTTTTCAGGCGCGCGCCGCTGTCGAGGCATGTCTCGAGAGCGACTCCGTTGGAACGGCTTATCTGGTCGTTCTGGTTTCAACTTGGATGGTTCTGAACGCTCAACTCTTGTTTCTGTTGTTGAAACTGGAGTTTTTTCAACACACTCGACGATAATTTCTTTTACCAACTCTACTTGCGCAACTTGTGGCTTCGGCAATGACATGACGCTATGGCTCTTTGGTTGCTTGCGCAATCCGAGTGCTAATATCTCTGCGTACGATAGATCTTGCGAGCGATATTTTGTCGCTGGACTGACAGATCGCTGTTCTCGTCTGGGTGCCGTCAATTCGGCAATAGTCCTTGTGGGTAAATCCTCTACAGATCGTACCGTTTGCACATCTGAGGGCATAGCTGACTGAATATCGTATACTTCCACACGAGGAATTTCAACGTAATATTCGGGCACTTCACGAGTAACAGGGGCGACACGTGTCACGTACTCGTCTCCATACGTGGTGTCGACCCTGTACATTTCACTTTCACTGAGGCTGCACACGCGAGTCTCACTGTGTCCACCGGGCTCGTCGTCCGGTGGGTCGCACTGCACAGGTTGAACGATTTCACTCACAACCTCACTCGGATTAGTGTCCACATCTATCAGGAGGTTCCAATCCATTTTTTGTATAGATTCTGTCTCAAAGGCTTGCACCGTCTGTGCGCTTGGCGGTCTCTGTGCACTCGTTGGCCTCTGGGTGCTGGGCGGCCTCTGTGCACTGGGTTGCCTCTGATCACTGGGTGGTCTCTGTGCGCTAGGTTGTCTCTGAGCGCTGGGTTGTCTAGATCCGATCGAGCTGGATCTCGAGCCGTAGCCTCGGACTATCTCGGCGTAGGTGGTGCCGGCCAGCAGCCACGGGTTAGCGGGGCTGGCGGGGCGCTGGCGGCGCACGGGCGAGCGCGCGCGGCGGGCGCGGGCGCGGTCGCCGCTCGACACGAGCATGCTCAGAGTAGCCACGCGCTCGTCCGCCGCCGCGCCGCCGGGCGCCGGCATCACGAAGTAGGGGTCCAGCTCGTAGATAGCTCGGGTCAGCTCTTCGATACGCCGCCCGATTTCCTGATACGCAAGTACGGACATACAAATTTACAATAGGGTAATAGGCTAACTGTGACTGAAATGACGCGGGCGATTGAAGCGGAATGATGAAAGGAAAAGACTATGGCTGCGGTGCGTCGAATACGTTTAATCGGTACATAAATACGACAGTTAATTATTATTAAAAATATTACAAATAAAAAATAGGAATAGAGGCTAAGCCGGGCTACGCGTCCCGGAGCGGGTCCGAGTCCGGACTCCCACGCTGGACTAGAAGCTTGATTCGCTCGTTCCGCGCCTGAATCTTACTCTGGAGCGACTTGACTCTCTCGCGACACTCCTGACAGAGGATATCGGTCGACGTGTTAGTGCGAGGTGAGGGGAGAGAGGGAGAACAAAAAAAAGAACAAAATAAATATACGATACGAGTGCGCGGCCTGTGAATAATGTACAGTGATCCTACTGTTTATGTTCTGTAGACAATAAACAAAACTAGAACGCTCGCTAGCCACCTACTGCTCCGTGTCGGTGAGTACGAGTGGGAAGAGGAGTTAGAGTTCTTACCTGCTGATGTTGTTGCGCGCGCTCGGGCTCGCGCGGGCTGTAGTGCGGCTGCGCGGCGTGGCGCAGCTGCTGCTCGGCCTGCAGCAGCTGCGCGCGCAGGCGGCCCACGTCCGCGCAGTACGCCTCCACCTGCGCCAGCGCCGCGCTCAGCGCGCGGACCTGCCCGCCCGTCTGAGCGCTCAGCGCGTCCAGCGACGCCGCCAGTCCTCGCGCCGTCGCCTCCACGCCCTCGGGGCCGCGCGACCCGGCCGCCACGCCGTCGGGACCGAAGTGGACCTGCAAACGAGCCAACGTTAACACCTGCCTCTTCCACGCCTCCGACCTTCGCCCGGAAGGACGACTCACGTTCAGTTTCTCGACGGCGTACGAGATCTTCGTCTTTTGCGTGGAGATGTCGTTGATGAGTTTTTCTCTGAATGCGAGACGGTCCCGGAGGGGCTTCTTCGCGTTCTGCGGCATCTCTAGCGTCCGCGCGGTCGCCTCGAGCCAGTGGCCGGCGTCCTTCAGCTTCTTCTCGCATCTCTCCCACTCCTCAGCGAGCTCCTGTAGTAGTCCGTTCTGCAAAAATCGAACAAAGTCAGCACGAGATCGACTCGTACAAACGATTGTTTTAAAGTGACAATACTGACGGTCTTCGCGAGTCTCTTTTCGACGTCGACAGTGGCGTTCTCTGCCGCTTCGAGTCTCGATGGGAGGTCTCCCGGACTTGTGACGCGTTCAATTGCTTCTATCTCTTTGGCCATGTCCGTTAAGTTTTTGGCTTGCTGCTTGCAACTCTTGAGCGCGTTCTGCAAAACAAATTGATATTAGTACGTGAAAAACAAGAACGACCACAATCCTGAGGAGACTTGTCTTACCCCATATTCAGTCTGTTTCTGCTGCGCCTCCTGCAAGTCGGCCAATGGGAGTGGCCGCGCTAGGAATGCACGTTGTGTCTCGACCCATAGCAAGACTTTCTCGAGCAGGGTGAGGAACCTGGCGACAGCGTCGCAGGCGTCTTCTATGGCGGCCTGGCGCGCCTCCAGCTCGCTGCACACGGCTGCGAACTGCTCCGTGAGCGCGGAGACGGTAGACTGCACCAGCTGCCTCTCGCCCGCATCGCGGCTGCCCTCGACTATGGCGCGCGCGTTGCGTGTGAGCCGCTCGACCCTGTCGGCGACGTTTGGCACTTCAGATCTGGTCGCCACGAGGCGCTCTCTGTACGGCTCCGGCGGCGATGTGCGATCCCGCGCCGTTAGCTCGGCTGCTTTGATCCACGCTTGTACGTCTTCAACGTCCGTCGCGTATTCGGTGCGAGCTGTGCGCGCACGCTTCCATTCCCTTTCCTTTTCTTCCATCGCCGCGGCTAACGCCTCCGAAGATAATTCCAAAGCTGACAACTCTTGCGCTACGTCAGCCGGTGCGGAGCCGCCGTATCGCTGCCTGCTCTCGTCGGTGAAATTCTTCGTGCGCTCGACCAAATCGGATACTTCTTTTGATAGCGCGCGTACGCCTTCCGTCTCGTCCTCGCCGAACACGTAGAAAGTCTTGACTTTGGCGATGGAGACTTCGATCAGTTGTCGGAGTTCGTCTATCTTCTCCGATACACGGTCGAATTCAGAAACAATCTTGTCGATTTCCGCGAGCCTCGCCGCTATCTTCTGTCGCAATCTGCAATGAAAAGAAAACGTTAGTGTAGTACAGTATGCGGCGAGTCGGTAGCGAGTGTGGAAGTGGAGGTGCACGCGTGCGGCGGAGCTGCCAAAACGCGACGAAAATAATCCGGCGCGGCGTGACGCGGCGCCCGTGACGGCGCAAGGTCGCGGGGCGAAGCGCCGGCCTACCTCGTCGTTCGTGCTCGTTCGCTTGCGGCGATCCGCTCGCGGCGCCCGCCCGTCGCTCAATGAACCGTTCTCTATAGATTCGCTGGACGCATCTAATTTTAAATTTCACGTTCTAATGTTTGCACGGTGACATCAGACCGCGAGATTTTTCGGTGCATATGCCGGCGAGTGTTTACGTTTTGCACACACGACTAACCGACGCTGAACGACCTTGCTTCGAGCACGCTATTACTTAATGCTGCTATAACGCGGCTGCATCGTTTTAAATTAATAAGGAATCCTCTAACTAGAAAAGCCGATCGTCCGTATTGCGCAACATAAACGAATGACATGCGCTAATGTGCGGCGAGGCTCGGCCGGCCGGCGCCGCGAGTTCTGAGCATAAAGGCAAAGTAAACATTCGAAGGGATCGCTGCCAAAATCTACACGTTCCACACGATCTTACAAAACTTTACAGTTGTCGAAATCGCTCCTAATCCACCGAAATATTCAAGTCCGGGTGACTCATCGCCCTCGAGTCGCGAAACACGTAGGCACATTCACATTTGTATCACATAATTCAGTGAGATTATAAAACATGTGCGGGTTTCGCCGCCGGATCGCGTCGTAGGCACGTCTGATTGTTTTTTAGTGGAGTATGTTTCTTAACAGTTTATCTGTCGAGTCCGATTTCGGGGCCGGTGGCAGGCGCGTTGTTTGCGCCGCGCACGTCACAGCTGGCTGTCGGCATCACCGGCGGCACCCGCGCCCGCTGCCGGCACATTTTTCCTTCCGCTGGTATTGTTTGTGGAGAAATCTCTAATTTGAAGAGTTAAGGATGGCGTAAGTGCTAAGTATATCCCGGTGCGAAGCCGGGTTCCAGTGCAGACTGGGAGGCCCTGACCTATAAAGAGCGGTGCGCGCATGCGCGCTGGGCTCGGAAATAGTAGTCTGCCAGTTTGAATAACGATTACACGTCCCCCGTGCGCCCGTCTGCGGCGGCTGCTGCGTGACTTTATGCCATATTTTGCGGCAACAAGATCTATTTTAGGAGTTATCGATTGTGCCCGTCTGGTGTTCTCGATGTTGTCAAGTCGATACGCTGATTGATTATTTTGCGCCGAGCAATGTCATGGCGTCAGGTAGGTCGGGACTCCATTACCTACTTTGACAGCTGTTTGTTGAGTTGCATTTCACCGTGTCCCCTTGGATCAGTCAATCAGAGCAATCGAAAACAAGTCGGATATAAAAGAGTATCTACATGAATTTACAGTATTTTAAATTGATGTTTAATACGATGATAGAGCCCTCTCAACTCCAGATACATATCAAGGATGCTTGTGTCTACAATGTGGCGTGAAATATAGCTCTCGGCACACAATAAGCCGTACATGTTTCCTGCTCAATGCGGGGAATACTCATGACATCACCGCCCTCACACTTTAACCGAAATAGACCCTCACAATACTGGTTTTTACGAGAGCTTATAATTTATATGGTTAATTATTGTAATTAAGGAAACTTTAGGTTTTTATGTGTACATTTTACAAAAAATGTATGTTTTCTAAATAAATAAAATAAAAAAATAAAAAAACAATAGCTACAACAGCATATTAAATCAATCGTACGTACGTTTTGAATGGGAGTACGTACTGAAAATGATAACTCCGTGTCTCATTATTTTAGTTTTGTTTTGTAGCTCTAACGAGACAATCCCGTGAACGATAACTATGAAAAATACTTAATAACCAACTGTTGATTTTTATTGCTTAAATTTTTCTGATAATGTCATAACTTTAATCACCGTAAGTCCAAAATGCAATACTTGAAAGTGTTATTATTATAAGATACTAATAATAATAAGATATAGCCCTCAAATCATTTTTTATAATTTTTGCAATGCCCAAACTGAAAGGGTTACTAAGTTATAAGTGCAATTGTCTAGCATAAGACCTGCTATATTATGTATGTATATAACACTTAGTTCGCAAGTAAAAGGATATGAATATGAATTCACATAAACAAATAGAGCGGGTTGCATTTTGCTTGTATTTTGTATCTAACTTTTTCAATTTTTATTATGTTTGAGCCTAATTAGCAAAGTTTCGGTCACGGTTAATGCGTTTATTTCCTTAACTGTTTCTTTGTAATTAAACACAAAAGCGTCCATATTATTTTCGGAATAATCCACTGGAATACACACACATCCCAAGGCTACTCGTTTGCGGAAACACATGAGTTTTATTAACCATTGCTGCTATATTATCTTTGTCGATTTTTATTTAGCTCCCGTCGAACTATTCGTAATGATTCGTCATCCCATTACGTAAGTCGGTGACATAGAAATCGGAATAAACCTTCAAAAATATTCACTTTATTCAAATCAAACTTTACTTCATTGTCTGAAAGTACAAATTCTCTGTCTACATTGCCATCAGCGCCGAATAAATCAATTTTTTTTTTCCGTTTGATATTTTTGCTGATGATTTCACGATTCAAGCACGTACGAGCAACATCGTCATGTTCCTAGAATAGTGTCCTTTGAAATTAATGAGCTCATAATTTATATCATGTTAGATAAAAAAAATCTTTTCTGAAATCTTTTTCTAGAAAATTAGGCTGATAGAAAAAAATATTGCACGTTATCCTGAGTGTGATATAGTACGTCACTCTTAAAAGAACTCTTCATAGTTCTCTGCCATTTTTTATATTCTTAAACGGCGGCAGTGTAAGTAAAATCCATATTTCTTTTATTTCCCACGTTCCCAAATCAGCAGTGGCCTGTAAGTGCACCGAGCAAGTTGCCAATTAAGTCCGCCGCGTCGCCCTTGACCGCTCCATACGCGGGGACACCGACAATTACCCGATGACTTCACCACTTCCACTGAATCACATTATAGTACCCTTAATACCAAGCCACAAAGTTCATTGTACCATTCACGAGAATCAATTGAATTCACCAGCTGTATATGGAATCCCCAAATACGTTAAGTAAACATGACCCTTACTGTTTGAGCGTTAAAACTGAAACTCGATTGTCAAATTGGTGCCGTTAAAGTTACTAAAAGGCTGACATAGGAATTTTAATGACCGATTAAAAAGGTTTGTCGCGAAGCCTACGACTCGTGGGTCGATTTAAAGATTGAGGAAGAAGCACTAAACTTAAAGGAATTTAACAAAAAATACCAAGTCCGCGAAAAAATACCAAGAACCGAGTCTTTGACTTGAACATAAAAAGATAATAACCATTGTGTTCTTCATATTGACGGTTATGTAAGAAGTAGTTGCGCTACTTCGACGACCATTTGGTGCAGTAGTCTACATGTCGGACTTCAAATGGCAAGGGTCGCGGGTTCGATCCCCGCACAGTACAAGCATAAGTGTGCATGAACATGTGTGTTTGTACTGGTCTGGGTGTTTTCTATGTATAATATGTATTTATTTACAAAAAAAAGTGTTTTAAGTATGTTTATCCGTTGTCTAGTACCCATAACACGAGCCTCGTAGCTTAACTTGGGACTAGAGAATTGGTGTGATTGTTGGTGAAATGTTTAAAAAAAAATCAATAAGAAAATACCAAGAACCGGGTCTTTGACTTGATCTTAAAAAGATAATAACCATTTTGTTCTTCATATTGACGATTATGTAAAAAGTAGTTGCGCTACTGTTAACAATGAAAATCGTTTACATACCTACATCCGAAGTTCCAAGGTTGAGTTTTACGAGAGCTATACAAAAACCAAAGATTTGGAAGCAAGCCGAATGAATCGTTTATTTCATCAAACTATTATTTACGACTGCAAGTTTCTGCGTTTGCATTAATCTGTCTTTAGAACGATTTATTCGTCCAGAACTTCGGAATGAGTTATGTTTGGCATTTTGTTCTAATAGCGGAAATAAATGCAGAATTTTATTGGCAAGTCTAATTTCATAGATGACGATGTGTAAACATTTTGGCGAGTTAGGTAATTTGGCGCCATAGTTAAGCAGGTCAGTGGGTTTTCGTATTTATTTGTTGTGAAGGCTCGTTGGAGCTGTCAACCGGTTGACATGGTGCCAGCTCGCATATTTGTCGAAACTGGGAAAATATTGAAAGCGAAATATTCGCGCTCTACATTCTGGACTGAAAGTATGAAATGTTTTGAATGCAGATATGTATGTATGGCCATTGGCTACGCTCAATTAACTCGGGAAATCGAGATAGTATCGGAGTGCGTCTAAACTAAAACACGCGTGACGATTATTGTTATGGCGGTTGCGGTGTGGATTGAAGTGGATTCACTTTTGTTTTAGGAACTTCCGCTGTGTTTTGGAAGCGATCCCATATCATCTTCAGCATCGCTGTTACATCTATGTTTAGAAAGGAATTTTATTTTTAACGCAAAAGTGTTCACTCATCGAAAAACGTTTCCTGATGCAAATTGCACAACATCTTACAAACAACATCACACTACCACACGGTACTCACTTCTCATACGCCTCCACAAGGTTCTTGACGGTGGCATCAGTGTCCTCGGCTGCCTGCCCAGAGTGGCCCTTCAGGAACTTGACGATGAAGTCTACGTGCTCCAGTAACTCATCCTTGGAATCTTCCAGGCTGTCCACATCGCTCTGCAGCTCCTGTTCGGAAACAAAACACGCCCGTTCGTGGTAATGTCAAAATTAAAAAGCACTGTGCAGATAAGTTATCAGTTCTGATGCGATAGTATATCAGTTATTGTGTTTTTATCTCAATTGCAATGAAAGTGACAGTAACAAAATTACTGCGGACGTTATAAGAGTCATCAAAATAAACAAAAGTCCATCAACAAAAGCGCACATATAAAATAATACGATACATTTTTGTTTGCACAATTCGTTTTTTGCGTTACCGTAATGATCACGTTTTTTACGTTAAAAGAAGTGACTGCAATGTTTCTTTTTTGTCATCAATCATACCTGCAAAGCATGCCTGGTGTCCAGAGCCTTCCTCCTTGTGCTGGGGCTGGCATCGAGCTGCCTTAGCCTATCAGAAGCGGCTGTGATAGACGCCGCCAGGCTCCTCTGTACGTCCAGCAGTTGGCTCCAGCGCTGGAGTTGGTTGTCGGCAATCGCAGCGCGTTTCGCTAGACCTAGGAAAATAAATATGTTGTTAATTGTACTCGTAACTTGTGGATTTTTCAAGACATTTCTCAAATTTGGTCATTTCAATTTGGTGATCTCTTCTGAGAATAACTAGCGGGCCAGCTTTCAACTTCCTTGCTTGGATGCTTAGTATGGACTTGACAGCCCAGCCAAAGGGATAGGCGTTATCAAGCATTGGTTCTGGCAATTTAGACCTCAAACTTACTGTCAGAGGGGGGCACCTATCAGCGAGCTCTCTCATCTTCTGCTCTAGCGCTCGCTCGCTCAAAAGCAGCGCTGCCAAGCTCTAGCGCTCGCTCCAGGACCACGCCCAAGACTCTCTACTAGTTCTAATGATGAGTGCTCACCTTCAGAAGCCACGTTCCATCTGTCAGCGAGTTCCCTCGTCTTTTGCTCCACACGTTCGCCGCTGGCCGCATCAGCAGCGCTGCCGAGCTCGCGCGCCCGCTCCCGGACCACGTCCAAGAGCGGCTGCTGGTTCTGGTGGTGGAAAAATATGTGTGAACACACGTCCTGAACACTGAAAATTTCTTAATGTAATATACGGTTGAAATCCATTTACTGGCTATGCAAGCCGTGCGTTACGAATAGGCTGTGGTTACGTGACCTAATTCAACACTAGTCCTCACTTGTGGCGATCTGATTGGTTCGTTATGAGTATTCAAAGTTTGTTTAACAATTCTGCTTTTGAAGTCAGTTACAAATGGGATTCAAGTGGATAGAAATACTTGTTAAAAACATATTGGCATCATAAGCAAATACACATTTTCTAGATTTTGAAAGAGATTGCCTAAGATTGATTGCGAATAAAATTGACAGAAGTGCTATCAACACACGGTCAAGAAATTTTGACTTAATGCGAAGGTTACAACAAGACAAGTTCACGTTGTGGTTTTGGCAGCGTTTTCATAACAATTTCCTTCTTACTTTACATAAACGTTCAAAGGTCACGAGGCCTCACCAATACAAATTAATATGCGATGACTTCACTGTCTCGTCATACAACGAACTACCGAGCTGACTTCACAAATATTAAAATCAACTTTAAACGGTTAAATGTAGATTCAATAAAATCGACAATCATGAACCTAATCACGTATTGGCTATTGTGCTAGGTTCCCATGAGTATAAAGTGCTAAAAGTTGTTATTTCTTTGTCTTCGTCACTTGTAATTCGATAATTGAAAAGGCATTTTAACTTATCGGTTAAAGGTGAGCATTTATCCGGCCAGAATTTTAATATAACGGTCGCAATTGTTTTTAAAAAAAATTCTGCAACTCAATGCGCCTATCCGCACGAGATGCATTTAAGTATTATCGACTGCAACTTTGTAGGCACTGCGCCTAAGCTGCCATTGACGGCCACTTTGGTGTAATGGTCAAGGAGTTGACTGTTAACCAAGAGGTCGCGGGTTCGATCCCCGCACTGTACAAACATTTCTGTGCATGAACATGTCTGTTTGTACTGGTCTGGGTGTTATATGTATTTATTTTAGTTTATTTGTAATACCACGGTTGATTCTGATATCCTTCTTCTTTTGATTCTGATTCTGTAACACAAGTGCTTAAGCTACTTACTACGGAGTCAGATCAATGTATGTGATGTTGTTGTATATAAAAAAAGACTTTCTTAGGCAATAAATGGTAGAGTACATAATATGAAATTGCAGCTCAATCATCAACATTTTACTACGCTTAGTATTATTATGACGTAAAAGCTCTAAATATTAGCAATATTTAAATAAACCAGGCGACTTTGTAGCAACTCTACGAGGCATTTGTTCGTGACCTTGATACTGAACTAGCGTCTATGGGCATTGCTATGAAGTCATCGCTACGACCTTGACGGAACTCACGAGACTATGGCGTTTCGTCAATGTCAATGATTTTACTAGAAAATACGCTTTTATAGCGAAAATATTTATATGACTCGACTAATCTGTAAGCCTTATTAGAAGTTATCAGGTGCTAGAAACTTTTTCTACTCTCATTTTTGAAGTGAAAACTTCTTTAGCGGCGTTGAGCACTTTTGTGGCATGGGTAGAAACTGTGAAACTCGCGTCAGGTCACGTGATGCTGATCGAAAAACCGTAAGACGGTTGGAGAGTAGTGTTGTAGGTACCATCGAAATCGATTAATAGAAAAATCGATTAGTTTTATTCGATTATCGATATTTTTAATCGATTGTAAGGGTTTCGATTAATTAAAAATGGGTAAAAAAAAATTTTTAAAGTATGAAAAAAAAATTGAAAAGAATTATAAAATGAAATTTTGATTTTTTTTTACATTTTCCTTTTTTACCATGATTGATTTCTTGCGTTGCGTTGGTAATCAAGTTTTCACTTCTGCCGGCACTCCCGGAGTGCAACTCGTGTTTTTTTTACAATATCGTCTAGTTTTTACAAGAAACAGAGAGGATATAAATAAATAAATATTTTCACAACAATCACACCAATTCTCTAGTCCCAAATTAAGCTACGAGGCTTGTGTTATGGGTACTAGACAACGGATTAACATACTTAAATACTTTTTTTTTGTAAATAAATACATATTATACATAGAAAACACCCAGACCAGGTACAAACACACATGTTCATGCACACTTACGCTTGTACTGTGCGGGGATCGAACCCGCGACCCTTCGTTTAGAAGTCCGACCTGTGGACCACTGCACCAAGCGGTCGCACCAATATATTTCATAATTATTTATTTGCGTAAGAACATGGTAAGTATATGAATGTTACAATAAACGCAGTGCACATGTCTTGCCAAAATTGTTATCATGCAAATACAATAGGGTAAACTAAACAAAAATTAACAATGTTAGTAAAAATGATTCTAAATGCAATTCAATTAATTAAATTTACATAGTGGCACTAAAGAGCACTGTTACTGCGTTATAATCGGTTTGCTTCCATCAAAGTGCATGGTTATTTAGCTGTTGGAAGTGTTTACAATGTTATCAGCGCCCCGGCCGGCGTCTGATAAAGCGCTGATAACGGCTAGATCGCAGATTAATTTCGCTTGAGTATTTTTGTATGTCAACATTTCCACTGATAGCACGCGGTATTTGATGATAAGTTAACATGTGCATAGGAATTCAATGTGGTGTAAATTTTTGTTTGAATTTAATATTATTTTTCAAAGCTCCTAATTAAATTACTAAATTAATAAAGAAGTATTATTAGCCTTGAAATAAATCCAGAAATCAATATTTACTAATATTTAGCAAGGAAAATGACATTGTTTTTTAACAGGAAATTAATATGATTTAATACTTTATTTTTGGAAGTATGTATTCATAGGTATTGGTAAAAATGACTAAGTACCTATGTTAAAAAATACAACCATTTGTATCCCTATTTTATTACTGAGCAGTCAACCGGAAATCCAGTAGAGTTTAAATAAGTATATGTTTTGGAACCATTGCGTGATTTTAACCCTTGTTACAAGTTCGTAAAATTATATCTTGTCCTAGAGCCGTTTCTGTAATGGCTTGCTCTTAAGCAACCATCTACGAAGTAACGTGACTAACTCTGACTGTAAAATGAATATAGCGATCAGTGAATAACCGAAATTATTCTATAAAAATGGTCTTCAAACTATAAATGAAAAGCGGTTGATTCTCTCGCACACGCGGTAGTATGTTTTTAAGTTGTAACGAGAGCCTTAATCAGGCGTAAAGTTTCAGTAAGAACTAACCACAATAGGTTTGCATTACTTATTTATGAACTCTGTAAGTAGGTAATGTGTTACCAAGAATAAGTATTGCACAATGATTGTAATTCAAACTGAATAAACGGTTTCTACTTCTCGTTACATATAAGCAGCCTATTTATAATTGAAATCGCACAGTTTTTTTTTAGAAAAAATGCAATTAGACGGCTTAAAAACCAATCAATCGATAATAACGAAAATAAAATTTCGAATCCGCACTCACCTTCCTCTTTCGCGGAATGTTTATCTATTAACTTACAATTACAAAAAAAAATAACTAGAAAACTTAAGTAACTAAATAGTCCTTCAAGTCGTCACGTGGGCTCCGCACTTGTACAACAACAAACGAAATAGATAAACAGGTAGTTCCGTTCAGTGCTCATTGCGTTGGTTCCCTGCGAACGACTGCGCGCGAGTGCGGACTGGTGCGCACGCGCATGACATCATCCACTTAAGGCGAACCACTCGCGCGGATTGATAATAAGCATGGACAATTTGCCCGTTGAAAGTTATTGGGCCGCTTGCGAATCGTTTTGTGCGACCCGTTTGTCGTGATATTGAGAATATCATACATGACTTTTTGCCAAATGCAAAATTGCAAACATACTTACATATAGTTAAGATATAGTAAACAGTTAATGTCAATAACCGCTTCTATTTCAAATTAATACCTGCTCGACATTTAAGTTCTTGATCATCGTAAATCGAACATCTATATCGGTGTCGTATTTGCCGATTCATAGCATAAATACGTCAATATTGTAACTGGGTTTGTATACCTATTGATAAGTTCATGATGGAATTATTTGGATTTTTTGATATTTTCTTATGAAAAGCTAGCTAAACGCTAAATTGTCTATATAGTTAAGGATGTTTTGTTGAAATTTTACTAATAGCTGTGCGTATCCCTATATGTCCTCTAGAATCAGTTAGTGCTCATTTTAGAAATTAGGGTCCTGGTAACCTAGTGTCTAGCTAGTATTTCTATTAATAATCATTGCACGAATCTTCACCGAACAAAAAAACTATTAAATGGTAGAGCGGAAATGATGATGTCACCTTAAGAGTTTTCCGAGCGTGGCGTGCAATATGAATTAGCAATTAATTCCAAGACGTTAATTTAAAAAATGCGCAGACCTCCCCTTAAATGGTCTTCGGGCTGGGTGCATTGACCTCTAAGGATATGCACTAAAATGGGCTGAATATTGTCTAGTCTAGATGCGATGAAGGACGCCGCCTTGTATACTCAACATTGAAAATTAACTTGGAAATCTAATGGCATGATCGCTCCACGGCTTGGCGAGTGTCTTTTACGAAAAAATATTACGAGGCATTGTGTAGAGTTGAGTCTTAACAACTATCGATTTATGTTTCGGTATCTAAACGCTTATCGCGATAACTACTTTTTAATAATATTATAAAATACTAATACATCATTCATCATAACACATTTTTTTACAATATCTTTGATAATGATTCAAGAACTTTTTTTTTATCTATCAATATCAATCAACTACTAATTATGTAGTTTACCGAGCTATTTTTAAACTGTTGTGTAAATAATGACTTTCCAGAGTTGTTTTTATACTACCTTTGCTTTAATAAAACAATACATAAAGAAAAGAAAAAAACATTTAACTAAAGTAATGTAACAGTAACATTTTAAATCTTTCAACCTTGTAGTTTAGAATCGTAAAATGTAAAAGTGGTATATCGCAGGACTTCCATGAATAATTTTATGAGTGTCATAACATATCAGTACTTTCGCGTTAATTTAAATTACCATGTACAATTTATTCGGTATACTCATGATGTATTTATTGTTTATAGATACTCATGATGTATTTATTGTTATTAGATAGTAAATTAACCGTGCTTGTAAAGCATTATTCTTGTTTTCAGTTATTTGCTTTCGAAATGCTTAATAGGTAAGGTAGTTTATAATTACCGTTGTTAGCACTGCCTCGTTGGTATATTGGCAAAGTTTCTGCCTTACGTCCGAGAGGTCCTGGGTTAGAATCCCAGGTCGAGCCAAAATTGTTTCTGAGATTTTCTGTCATGAATTTCTCAAAAACATTTCGGAGTCGGAAAGTTGGCGGTGTTACACCCCCGTGCCTCACCGAACTTTGAAAGTGATGGAACAGTGAGTGCACCTGTGTATTGCGCTCACACTTGTGCACTATAATATCTCCTGCGTAGTTTGCTGATCTCTGTTGAGATTGGCGGCCGTGGTCGAAATCGGCCAGGAGGACTATTTGTTAGCACTACGCTACGCTTGTACTCCGTTTCCTTTGGTTCGTGTTTGTTGCGATCTATCAACACTCAACATCTATGGAGAGATGGGTGTGGCTGAAAACCAGCGCTGTTTGGGATCATATACCAAATCAGCACAAGCTGAACCACTTCCAATTGCTTTGCTGTCTTTACGTTATATTGTATGTTAGTTTATAAGATGTAAGCATTAATTTTATTATTATTATTGTTGATATTTGGACAGAATTTTTAAAGTATTTACCTAATAAATAATGATAATGTTGATCACTCACCTCTAAATCATTCTTCGCGCGGTTCAGGTTCTCTAAGTGGACTCGGAGCTCGTCGACTGTCGTCACGGCTTCATCCTCGATGTCTTTCTTGTCCAGGATCGCCTTGATCTTCTCCACCAGCTGGCAGAAGTCCTTCCAGATCTCCAGGTCCTGCTCCAGCTGCGCTTGCCTCGACTTCGCGGAGTTCAGAGTGTTTTTCAGAAGCTGGTTGTGCTTCTGGTGGTCCTTCGACAGCTCTTCCTGCTCTGAAGGGGAGAGAGACGGCCAGATCTTGTCAACGATGTCTTGCATACGCTTTCCGACCAAATCCTTCATTTCTGGTTCTGATGTGTTGAAAAATGACCTGTGTTCTTCAAGATCCGCCTCGATGTTTTCAAAATCGGTGCCATTCTTTCCCATGTCCAGACGAATGTTCGCTTCGTTCACCCAAATATTTAACTTTTCAACTAACTGCAAATACTGCTGACGGTTCTTTTTGTTGTCTTGCAAATACTTCTCTCTGTTAGCTAATTCAGCGGGTAGGGATGTCTTCAGAGAGTTGCCTTCAGACACCATTTCTAATAAACTTCCAGGAATGCCGTCATCGTTTTTAATTAAATCTGTGATCTTAGTGAACTTATCTAGACATGCTTGCATGTTTTTAGCCAGAGTGGCATGTTCGACTAGCTTTTTATCAACACTCGCAACGTCTCTGTTCAGAAGCGGTCGTGAATGAACTGCAGCTTCACTGTCGTGCAGTGACTGTAATATCTCAGCGAGATCTGATGCCAATTTCTTATGTTCTGCTGCAGCTCTTTCATGCTCCTGCCGTTTCGATTCCACAGTCCTCCTCAGAG
Organism: Pyrausta despicata; assembly: GCA_963921415.1. NCBI lineage: Eukaryota > Metazoa > Arthropoda > Insecta > Lepidoptera > Crambidae > Pyrausta > Pyrausta despicata. The sequence continues at coordinate 15,866,469 of OY992851.1, read as the reverse complement.
CTAGAAGCTGTTGTTTCAATGACTGGAGTAGTTCTGTAATATTATTTCTGTCAATCACTGTTCCTTCTGCAGCAATTTGTTGCCCTTTGTCTGTAGCTGTTGCCAACAACGCTTCACAACCTTGGATTTTAAGTATGATGTCATCATAGCGCTTAATTTTCTCTTCTAATGAATCATTGGATTTTTCAATTTCAGCAGTGACCTCAGTGTACTTGGCAATAAATTCTTCAATTTCTTTGACAAGTGCGAAGAACTGTTCACGCAGCAACAAAAGCTGCTTCAGTTTTGATATTTGATCTTCAATAGTGTCCATCAAATCATCTTGTTGAGTAAGGATGTCTTGTAAATCATGAAGATTGCCGCCTTGTAATTCTTTGAGCATTGCTTTGTTCTTTTTGAGATCTGCAAGTATTGATTCGTATGCCTGAATTATTGGAATAACATCTTCTACCTTACTGCCAATCGGCTTGTTGAGAGCTTTAAGTTTGTTCTGAATTTCATTTAAGAATTCAAGAGCAGCAGCAATCTTAGCAGCTGCATCTTTGTATTCCTTGATGTGTTTAAGTAATATGTTCTTCTTATCATTAATAATGGCGTTGATTCTAGCAAACTTGTCTGAGAGAATATTCACTTGCTCTTTGAGTTGTAGTTTGTTAGAGTCGGATAAACTGTCCATTATATCCTTCGATTTGTCCTTAATTTTTTTGATGTTCTTATCCACATCTAATGCTTCTTTGCTTAGTTTCTCAAACTTCACCAGTTGTTCTTCCAATAGCTGAAGGCTCGTGGTTCTGAGTTCAGGAGTGGCAGCTACTTCAGCTTCATTGAGCCAGCTCTGACATTTAGCTACATCAGCTTCGAATTCGTTCCTGCTTTGCAAATGTTTGTTCAATGCCGCCAACTTATCATCAATATCAACTTTAGCAAATGTGTAAGATTTATTTAAATCTTCTAAGATAGCTTGCAACTTAGCCCGATCTTCACTTGAGCAATCCTTAGATACAGCATTGCCTTGGCGCATTACTTCAGCCAACACGTCGTTGTGGAAATCAGAGAGTTCGCTTTGATGTTTCTTATGAACGACAATTTCCTTTTCGACTTTAGCTGCTTCCAAGAGCACAGGTCCGCCGAGTTTTTTGATTTCAGCAAGCTTAGCTTTCAACCAATTCTTAGCCTTTTCAATATCGTTCTCAAGCTTCTTCCTGCCCTCGGCGCAGCCACCTAGCCTTTCGATTTCTTGTTTGACTAACGAAGCCAGCTGCTTTTGCTTCGACGCAAGCTCAGATAATTCAGACTCCAGCTGCATTTGTTCCGATGGTTCCAATTCAGCTTGAATGTTACTAACTTTTTTCTCTAGTGAATCAATCACAGTCTTCTTACCATCGGTTTCTTTGAGTAAGTTTGCCACTTGCTTTTGTCTTTCTTTAACCGACTTGCTATCATAACTCAACGGTTCTGGATGCAAAATATTGTCGATTTCCTTCTGCATCCATTCGTTCTGTGCGTTGACTTCGCTCTTGGTGCCATCGATTGCATTGTACGTGATTTCAAGCATATGCAATTTGCGTTGTATGCGTTTCGCGATGTCATTGTATCTCCGCTCTACTGACTTCATCTGAAAATAAAATTAGCATTAGTTGGTTCGTATTCAATAAGTATCATTATGTCGAAGTTGAGGTATGATTGCAGATGTATATAATGAGTAAATTAAAGTTTACTAACCTGTTCTTCAACTTGCTGCGATTCTAAATTGCTGACAATGTTGATCACTTTAGAGCCGACCGCCTTGATGTTATCGACTTTCTCTTTTCCAGCTTGGCCAAACTCATTTGACAAGTCCTTCAGTGCGCTCAGCTTCTGGAGGCATGAGAGACCAGAGCCTTTATCAGCTAGGCTCATCTTCTTCAGCACCGAGTCGAACCAATCGTGAATTTCTTGGCACTTGTGTCGGTAGTCATCGATAATGGCTTGGTGACCCTTTTCTCTTTCGATTGCCTTTACGATGTTGTGTTCCAGGTTATCTAATTCCTCTTCCAGGTTGATTTCATCCTCTAAACCTAGGAAAAATGAGAGTTTACATTAAGTATTAAAGAAGAATCAGTAAAAAGCTTAACTAGATTCTAGACGTAGAAACTTTGACATACCTTCAGTAGGAATTTCAGTCAGGAGTCTGTTCTTCTTTTCACCCAAGGAGACAAGGGCATCACTCATGGCAGCCATGTCCTGCTTGGCCGCTTCAGGTCGCAGCTTGGACGGGTTGGCGAGCCAGTCGCGCGCCAACGCGTTGTGCACGTTTATCCACTCCTGGATCTCTACAACTTGCTTCATAGCCTCCTCCATTCCATGCACTGCATCGCCCAGCGTTTCCAAGTGGCTTTGTACCTGAACATTCACATTTTGGTTTGAGTTTGACACTATAATTTTGGTAGACAGAACTAGTTGGAGCCTTATCACAATTTACTAGTGTGTATTTACAAGTTAATTTGTTTAGTTTCAAACTTTATGTTACAAATTTCAAACCACAAATGCAAACCGAGTGCGCAGTGCGAGTGTTTTCATAGTTGCTTAATTCATAACAAAGTTGTTAATTATTATCGTATATTTTAGGGTCATTGTGTGTTTATTGTGATATCAAGCAGAAGCCTTACCCTTTGTTCGAAAGCCGTCATCTTTTCACTGAACTCTGGCGTGTCCAGGTTCCTAAGAATAGCGTTGATACGCGGCGCGCTGCCGACTTCGCTAACTCGCGTCTAAAACACACCATGCACCATACAACACACGAGCAAGGTCACACAAAGCTTGTTATTTACACGTCTCAAAAGATGCCCATACATTTAAACAGATAAAAGTTAAGTTACATCTTTTTAAGACCCATTTGTGCGAATTAGGACGTGACAGAAAAATCATTGTTCTCAAGTTTAAGTACAATGATCATTTGTTCAGTGGGAGAAAGGGTGATGTTATGGTTTTAAGTATTATGTTAATCGTTGTGTTTTCGATTCATACATACAGTACAGGTTCAAGAGCGTGCATTTTGTGTTATCAAGCTTCAGTGAATCACACGTTGTACAGTGCCTGTTTCTTGTCCAAACAATGTGACTTCATTCATATCTGAGTCAAGACGATTTCTTTCGAAATAGCTTGCAAGTTGTTTGATTACTTTGTTGTTGTAAGGATAACTTAATTGTTTGTTTTTGTTTAATCATCTTGAAACAGCCGTATACCAGGTGCACAAAAATACATTGCCAACGACAAAGCCTTTACATTAACCTTTTTTACTATCTACTCTATTTCTCTATCTACCACTTCGTTAAACTAGCAATACTTAAAATCAATATCTTACTTCAGGCACTTTAAAACTCGTTGGGTTTGTTCTTTTTGTCGACCTGGCAAACTAGAACCTTTACAAACTTAATTATAAATCTAAAATTGACCACTAGACTTTACGAACTATAATATTTCAATAAGAGGTATGACACGAATCACACATTATTTAGCGTTCTACTAATTGTATAATTGTTCATTTACAATCAATTGAAAGTAGGTAAGGTTTAAAATCAGAACATTCTTTACTGGAATATTACTGAAAAAAATATGTTGGACAAAATGCCTTAACGCTAGGCATTTTGTCTAACATATTTTTTTCAGTAGCTTTATCTGCAAAAAATGTTCTGTCATCCTAAATTAAGGAATTCAATCCCTCTACCAAAATCTGAGAAAGTTCTAAGTACGCCTTGGAAATAGTCAGCTGAATATTAGTCTATAAGTCCCATTTAACACTATTAATTAACTGAGTGATTTCTCACCTTTCTCAGAAATCAGTTAAAAATTCAAATCGCACTAAACAGAACACATTTCAAATTCCAGAGCGCAACTCAAAAGCTGGTCAGCACATCGGACGCTAAAACCTTAGCGGACGCGTCCACTACCTGGTCGATGAGGTCTTCGAGGCGCGCGCGCACGTGCAGCTCGCGCGGGGGGATGGGCAGGGGGGCGGTGTCCGCGGGGGAGGACGGCCGCGAGACCGACGCGGCGGCAGCCGAGCACGCAGCCACGGCGGCCGAGAGACGACTCTTCTCGGTTTGGAGACGGTTGTGTAAACCCTGTGATTGATGTAAGTGAACATTAATAAACTGTCACGAAAGCTGTATATAGGCATGCTTTACCATAAATATCTGTCAGCTATGGCAGATAGATAAAGACTGGAAGGTAGCCTTAATTGTTCGTAGCTTTATGAGAGTTTTAAGGAAAAGTAAACTAGATATTAGATGTTCATTCACACGTTAAGAAATAATAGAAAGAAAGTAGGATCTTGAATTCAGAAAACTGAAAAATTCAGATTAGATTTTGTAAAAGAAAATGACATACCCTTGCTTTGTCGAGTAGTTCCCGCCCATGGGATAATCCATCGACCGGCACATCGAGCTCGGTGATCGCAGGCTCACACTCGTCCAGGTTGTTCAGGATGCTCTCAAGAGTATCTTCATACTCCTTGAACTTGGCGAGACCCTCGCGCAGACGGCGTTCGATCTGCAGCGCGGTGGCCAGCAGGGACTTGTGGCTATCGTTCACGTTCTTCAACTGTTTCCCGACTGTGTCCTTGATAGAAGGAGTAGTAGCTTGGTACCGTTCGATTTGTGCTTTGCCTTTACTTTCCAAGTCATCTAGGGTAGATCTGTACTTCTGAATGTCATCTAACAAAACAGCATGCTGAGCCAACTGCTCTTCTGTTTGCTCCCTGTTGGAAATGTACAAAGAGTTATGAGCCATAAGTTGGAATGAAATTTGTAGCAACCATTTTTCTGTATCTTGCAACGATTGGTGATACTGATTGTAGTCCTTGATGTCAGACTCCAGTTCCGCCTTCTTGGCGGCGCATTTAGCGCGTAGCGCATTGCATTTCTTTTCAATTTCTGTCACTGATTCTTTCACTGCGGGTTTCTTAGCCCAGCCACTCAACTCCGCAGCTTCGCTCTTTAGTCTTTCCAACTCTGGTTTCTTATTATCGATTTCATCTTCAATGTGCTTATATTTTTCAAGCAGTGTCTTCATTTCACCAAGCTCACCGCTCGAAGGAGGTACTTTGTCCAAGTTATTTTCAGTATCTTTGATCCATTGGTTCATCTTGTCCTTTGATTCTCCAAAGTCTTCCCATTTGCCAATAGCAGCTTTAAGCTGTACTGTTATAGAATTGAGATCGATCTTGAGTTGGTCCCAGCTTTCTTGAAGCAGCTTTACATCATTTCGTAAGCCATCTTGTTCTTCTGGTGGAGTGTTATTAAGAGCTTTCTTGAATGCTTCTTGTAGAACAACTAGCAAGTGGTGACCTTCAGTCATTCTATTACTAACAAGCTTGATTGTTTCAAGTTTGTCCTTTGTTGTTTCAATGTCACCTACTCCTATCGAATCTTGCACAGTACCGTGAGCTGTTTCAAGCCATTTTTGTAAGTCTTCCTTTGCCTTAATAAACTCTGTGTGATCGGAGAGGTTTTTCTCGCCGTTAGACACGAGCCCTTGTATTCTAGTCAGCAAGGTAGTGTATTCAGTTTGTAACGTTACTGTCTTATCGCGAACCCACGAGCAAGCACTCAGTTCCATCAAGTTTTCACACCTGTCATTGAGCTCTTCTAAGACATGTTTGTTGCCCAGGGCTTCTGCAAGCAGTTCCCGACATTTTTCGAGATGCTCTGGGGTAATTTTATCTACTTTCTGTACTCCTTTTAGTTTATTTTCGAAATCTTTGACCCATTTGCTCATCTTTTCAGAAGTTTCCAAGAAATCTGACCATGCGGACAAACATTTTTCCAGCAATTTTTTAGTGTCTTTGCATATTTGTTGAAGGTTTTCCCATTCAATTTGCAGTTGCTTTATTTCTTGATTAATGTTATCCTTTCCTTCGTTTCCAGTGGTTTTCAAAACGGCTTCACTGTGTTTTATTGTTTTCTTTAAAAGAGCTTCTCCCTTAGGCAAAGATTCGATAATTTTGATGACATTTTTGAGTTTCTTTTGTACTTCCTCTTTCTCACCGTGAGAATCTGAGCATTGCTGGATTTCTATCTTGCAGTTGCGTATCCAGTCATAGAAGTTGTCATATGACTCTTTGAATTGAATGTGAGAGTTGACGTAATCCTCAAGTTTCTAAAAAATAAACAGCAGTTTACTTAACGAACGACTACATATAACAATTGATTAACAAATAAATAAATGAGGAATACTTACCGCGACCATCTCGTTTACGGCCTTTCTGATATTTTCGTATCGTTTCAATGTATTTTCAATTTCTTTAGATTTCAAGGACCCATCTTCTTTCAATTTTTCAGTCAGTTTCTTGACGAGATCGCTGTGAGAATCAATGTCCCTGTTAAATGTCTTGAACTTCTCCAACTTGGCCTTCTTCTCTGAGAGGTCATTCATCAAAGAATCATCTGATTGTATTTTCTGGTCGATGTCATCTAACCACTCTACCAGCAATTTGTGGATCTGAAACAGACACGTTTATTTAGTTTTTCTAAAGTTAAGTCAATATAATATATTAGTTCAGTAGGGGAACACAAACCTTTGATATGTCATCAAACTGGCTAGCCCTGTTAGTCAGTTTATTGCGGACGTCTTGCAAGTCTGCTATTAACTTGTCAAACTCTTGTTTCAAGTTGTCGGTGTCCTCTTGAATCTTGGCCGCACCTGCCTGTTCCGTGTTCATAATAACCTTCTCTTTCAGTTCCAACAAGTACCTCAGCTTATTCTGGCCTTGTTCTAAGGACTGTCGCAGAAGTTTAACAGTATTCAGTTTGTTGTTTACTTCTTGCAACGTATTTGGTAAATCAGCACATTGATTGAGCTTTTCACGCGTTCTATCAAGCCAGTCTTGGCATTCACCGTAGAGAGCGTTGTGTTGCTGGTGTTCCTGAAAAAACACGTTAAAATTTATTTAAAAACCTATCCATCCAAACATTTAAAAACATTGAGCATGTACAAATAATATAAGCTGAAGTAACATACCTGGTAATGAAGTTCAAGCCTCTTCATAACTTCCTTAGCTAACGACAGTATTGCATTGTACTTTGTAGTGATTTGAGTGATTCCGTTAGAAATTCTGGTGTCTGCACATGTTTCTAGTAACGTCTGCGCGTGAACGTTCAACTTGTCAAGTGTAGCTTGCCAGTCAAACAACGTTTGCAGATGTTCCTAAAATAATAAACAGTTGCATACGTGCGCAAAATGACTCACACAACTAGTGTTGAAAAAAAACTTTATGAGTAAAATAAACTTTAGAGTTGACTTACCTGGAATTCTTCAAGTACCACTTTCTTTTGCTCCAAGTTATTTTGTAGTTTGTTGAATGATTGTACTAGTTTTTCAGTCTTTGACAACCAATCCAAGGCTTCCTTGTACTGCTCTTCATATTCAGTCCACTTCACAATACCTCCTTCAATCAAAGCTTTGGTGTTGTTAAGCTGCTCACTACAACATTAAATAATATAAAGATTAAACAAAACCGTAATTAAAGTAGCGCAGAAACTAAAACGTCAAAATCAAAGGTCAACTTACACATAGGTGTCGTATTCTTCTTGCATAAGAGCCACTTCTTCCTCTATCTCTTCCTTGTCTTCATCATCTGCTACTGCACAAGATATCTCTCCTTGCTCTAAAGCTTTCTGTAATTTTGCCTGTCCTTCTGGAAGTTCACTTTCCAAAACTTTGAGTTGAGAGATCTTGCTACTTAAAGATTCCTTGTCTCCAGTAGCATCAGAGCACTTGCCTAATTTTTCTTTTGCGGCCCTAATCCATTGGACGAAATCTGAACCAGCGTCAATAAAGGCTTGGTGCTGTTCAACAGTTTCCTTTTGTTTCTCATATAAATCTTTAGCTTGTTTCGATAGTGTTTCATATTTGCTGGTAATTTCAGATGCCGGAGCTTGTTGCATAAGTTCTGAAGCCTTAGAAGTTACAGACTGAATCATTGGTTCAAACGAAACTATATCTTGAACAATATTGTTTGTTTGACGGAGTGTGGCTTTTCGTTCGCCAAGGCTTAGGCCTGTAGTGAGACCTGCAAGGCGGTCTTGACCCTTCTTTGACTTGGCGACCTTTTGCTCACACACTTCTTGTAGTTTTGCTTCTCTGTCTAATATCCATTGTTGTAGCTGTGAATAACTTGAGCTGTAGTCGGCCCATTGCAGTAACGCCGTCTCTAAATGCACTTTAGCTGTCGTCATCTTTTTGACCAAACGATCCCATTCATTTTGCAGCTCTTTGAGTTCTGTATTAATTCTGTCTTTCCCGTCAGACCTAGTATTCCTCAGTACTTTTTCTCCACTATTTACAGTAGCATGAACCAAGTTTTGGCCTTCCTCGCGTCGTTTTAGCAAATCTTCGATTTGTTCTAAGCGTTTTTGCAACGCTTCTTTACTACTGTTGCTTCCAGCTTCACTTCCGCTGCGAGTGATTTCCCAAGCATCGTCGATCCATTTCTTTGTTTTGGCATAGTTTTCATCGTAGTTTTGGTGCTGTTCATAGTTAGTTTCTACTTTCTTCAGAACGTCATTTGCCATGTTCACCAACACTTGGTATCTCGAATTCAAATGTCTCAACTGATTGTTTACGTAAGTGTCGAGATGTGATGCTAGCAAGCCGGATGCAGACGCATTGAAATTGTCGATGTCTTTTTTACCTTTGCTAAGCTGATCAACAATTTCCTTAACTTCATTAACTTGCGCGCCTTTTTCTTTAGCAGTCCCAAGTAAAGCCAATTTGTGATTTTTGATATGAATCTCTTTTTGCTGAAGCCAATCTGACAATCTTTCATATTCATCTTTGTATTCACGCCATTGGCTTACAGTATCCTCCAATTGACTCTTCTGTTGTTTGATTTCGTTAAACAAATCATCAAAACTTTCTTTTAGTGCTTTCATCTCATTCTTAATTATTGTCTGGCCATCTGGTGAAGTACTTGCTAGCACAACCTCTCCAGTATGTTGTAGATGTTCTAGCAACAGCTCACCTTGAGCTTGTTTATTGATTAAGGCATCCAGTGGAGCTACGGAATTTTCAATAGCTAATTTATCACTCAGTGGCTTTGATTTCAAAGATGGTACCTTTTCTCTGGCTCTTGTCAGCCATTGAATAAGTTCATCGTGAGCTTCTTTATACAATCGATGGTCTTTGTATTGTTCTTCACGGTCAGCGAGTAATTTTTTGATTTTGTCGTAAAGTGTGTCAAACTTGTTCAGAGTTTCTTGAGCTTTTGATGCAGCTTGATTTTGCTGACCACTAGCAATCATTTCTGCGGCTTTAGCTTTCAGAGTGTCCACATCAAGGCGGTCGCATCTAGCTTTTTCTTCAACTTCCTTTAGTTTTTCAAGCTGAGCACGCTTGTCAGACATAGAAGTTTCATAGGGAGTAAGTTCGGCTAGCATATTCTCAAGCCAGTTATTGCTTTTTTCTATGAGCTGAATCTGTTCTAAGAATCCAGCCCATTTAGTTACGGAATCATCTAACATGCTCTTTGTTTCAATCATTCTTGACAATAACGCGGACCATTGTTCTTGAAGGGCAATAAGTGAATTGTTTATAGCTTCATGACCAGCAGGAGCAGTGTTAGCCATGACGTTCTGTGCCAATTCAACAAGTGACTGAACTTTTGTGAATCCTTCATCTTTAGTGAGCAACAAATTCTGAATTAAAACTAATTTAGTTTCCAAGTCATCTTGAGAACTTGAACTCAAGTCGGCGCAAAAGTCTAACTTGTCTCTTAGTTCCTCAATCCATTGTGAGCATTCAGTGACATTGCTAGCAAACTCTTGGTGAGTTTTTACGTACTGTTGCCATCTATTGGTTAGGTCTTTTACCTTTTGAGATAGAGTTTGATATTTGACTGCAAGATCAGAAATCTGTGAGCCTCGTGGCCCAAGCACTCCCGTATATAAATGCTGTGCTTTTTCAGTTATATTATCGATTTCAAGTTCTTTAGCACGAACTTCACCTTGTAGCTCTTGGAATTTCTTGAACTGCTCTTGCTTTTCAGGTAATGTTGCTTTTAAATCAACTGCGTGAATCTGGTTATCGGTATTTCTAATCCAAGCCAAACATTGGTCTTTCATATTTTCATATTCATTCCATTGCTGAATCTTATTTTCGAGCGACTCAATAGTCTTGTTGATAAAAGAAACCAAACCTTCCCATTCTTGGTGCGAAGCATCAATTTGATTTCTTATGTTGGCTTGTCCATTACTTATGGTACCAGGGAGAACCTTTTCTCCCAAGGAGCGTATCTTATCAATACGTGTCTTTTCTTCAGGTAAGCTCAGTTGCAGTGACTTTAGTTTTTCGCAGTTGCTACTCAATGACACACGTTCCAGGTTCACATCTCCCCAAAGTTGTGCTGTGTTGTGTGTAGCTTCTACCCACTCTTGCAGGTCCATAACAGCTTTGGTGTATTGCTGGTGGTTATTGACAATAGCTTCATATTGTTCGACAAAAGACTTAGCACGTGCAAGAATAGTTTCATGTCTATGCTTCAACTGGTTAATTTCTTTTGTAATGTCCTTAGTAATATCTGGTAAGCTTTGAGCACGAGCTTCCAAATTCGCAATGTCTTGTTGATGAGCAATTGCGTCTTGGAGATACGATCTGTACACGTTCAGCTGATTACGTTTTTCATCCAATGTTGCTTTCAATTCAATGTCTTTTGGTAAGTTTTTCTCCGCAGTTGTTAACCATTGTTTTACTGTCTTAAGGTTATCTTCAAACGATGACCATTTGTTCAGTTCAGAGTCCAAATTTCTTTCAGCCTTTGTAATGTTATCGTACAAGTTATCAAGTGATTGTTGTATATCTTGAAGTTGTTGCTCTATAATTTCTTTACCTTCCGGTGATGTGGAAGGATAACATTTTTCACCTAGTTCAAACGTGTTATTAACTAGCAAAGTAGCATTACGACGCTGGCTCAGCAAATCATTTAAGCTCTCACGTTTGGCACTTATTCCTTCAGGTGTACTTGAAATATTCTTTTGACATTCTTCAAACTTGTGCTGGGCTGCTTTTATCCATTCTATGCACTGGTTATATTTATCTAGATACGCGCCGTGGTCACTAACCGCCTGTTCGCATTTCTTAACCAGTTCTTTCGCAGTCGACTGTACTGATTGGAAGCGCGAAGTCATTTGTTGCAGGTTCATTGTGATTCTCGTGTCATTACAGTTTTCGATCAGGTCACTGAATTCATCACTTAACTTGTCCACGTCATTTTCCGTCTTTTTCAAATTAGCTAAGATGGCCTGAAAGAGTTATTCAGTATTCAACACCTGTTATAAGATTAGGAATGATTTCATTTTAAACAAACTACGACAGCTACTATTAGTACATAATCGTCGATTGACTGATAATGTTCCTTTGTGAACCTTGCCATTGTCAGAACTAGATTAAACAAGTAACTAATGCCTCTAAAATTAGTAAATTATAAAAAATACTATTGCAATCGAATAGAATAATTATATTTATTTTAAAGAATCCAGAAACAAAAGGAGGTTTATGTTAGATTTATACGTTAACCAAAAGATTCCGTGTTATTAATAAAGTCTACTGAAAATTAGTCTTCCCTACAGTGCTCAGGATGTAAAGACTTTTTCACTTTGTCATCTTACTTGATCCAAAGCCTCCCCAAGTTTAATGACTGCAGTCAAATCATTGTCATGATTATCGATTGCTTTACACAAGTCCTGTTTAAAATTTTGCATAATAAAATATTTTTATAACAATAAAGGACTAATGGTGACAATTCTATAGAAAGAAAACAATATTTAAATATACACATACCTGATACTTGTTCAGTTGATCAGTTTTCTCATCCAGAGTTGCCTTAGGGGTGTATGTTTTCAAACTCATCTCAGTATCAGTAAGCCAGTGCTGTAACCTATCATTAGCACTTTCGAACTCAATCCATTGCTGTATCTTATCCTCGATTCCCCGCTTAACCTCATGCACTGTAGCGGTAAACTTTTCCAAGTCAGCTTTAAGCAAAGCTAATTCCCTTGACATACCTTCTCGTCCTCTAGGTGACAATTTTGAAGAACTGTTATCTATCAAGTCAGACAACATTTTCAATTTGTTTTGACCTGTAGGTATCGCATCTAACAATTCTTGTATTTTATTTAATTTACTCTGTAGTGCTGCTTTGTTTCCTGTGAAGTCTGACAGTAAATGGAGACGGTCCCATAAATGCTTCTGGTAGTCTTGAAGTGACTTCTGTTGGTCCGCAAATTGTTGATATATTTCAAAAGTTTTCTCGTGTTTGTCTATTATACCAGACAATCTGTTTGTTAATGCGTTATATCTGTCCCAAATCGACTGGATAATTTTAGACATGTCATCGCTATCGTCTTTGCCTGAGTGAAGATTGGCAGCCACAGATTTGGCTTTCTCCGTAACAGTTTCAATTACTCTTTTGTGAGAGTTAATTTCTTGCAATAAAGTCTTATTTTTCAGTAACTTGGACTTGATTTCTTGAGCCGAATTGAGCACTAACTTGTCTTCGGAATCAACTATCTTTTCTTTCTCATCCAACCAAGACAACGTCTGTTGAAGGACATCCTGATAACTTGACCACTGTAATGTTTGGGACTCGAACTCTTTTTGTTGCTGGGTAATTGTATCGTTTAGTTTGTCCCAGCGTTCTCTTAGTGCTCTTATTTCAGCACGGATGTTCTCCCTGCCATTTGCTGATGTTTCTGGTAATACTTTGTCCCCAGCACTAGTAAGAATTCCTATTTTATGTTCCCCATTATCTCTTTCCATCAAAAATACTTGCAACTTATTTCCCTTACGTTCTATAGTAAGTTTATCTTCTTTCGTGACCATCTGCGAAAGTTGTTCTTCTAACGGCCTAAGCCACGTGTCAAATTCATTCTTCAGTTGCACATACTTTCGGTGATCAGCAACTAATTCAGACCAATGGTTAACAATCTCTTTAGAAATTAAATGGAGTTGTTGGTATCTGCTATTAACTTGAGTGACAAGTGGCTTCAACCGATCTACTCCGCTTAGCTGAATAAGACTATGAGATTCATCAACAAAAGCATCAATTTCTTTCTCCTTCGCATTGATTTCATTTCTAAGGTCAACATACCTTTGAAGTTGTTCTTCTTTTTCTTGCATTGTAGAGCACAAACTTTGATCTCTACACTTTGACTCCATATTTTTCAGCCATTCCGTTATTGATTCTATGGAGACTTCAAACTTATTCCATATATCTAATGTATGTTTTAATTTTTGTTCTGACGTGCCTATACCTTGAACAACAGTACGTAATTGTTCCATTAAGTTATCAATCTCGGCTTTGATAGCTGCATTGCCTGACTCAGAAGTACTTTTGCTAACAGCAGAGAATACGTTTCTTATTTCGTCTAACTTGCTGGATCCAATCTTCTCAATGTCTTTTAGCGCAACGGCTGATTGTAATTTTCTGATGATTTCTGGTTTTTCTCCGGTAGCATTTTCAATGTCATGCAACTTTTCTGACTGGGAGCTTAACCAGTCTTTATACTGTTGAATAAGGCGTACCAAATCTTCATGCCTCTTCACGCAGTCTTCTAAGTTATCTTGAAGGTTTTGAGATTTAGTTACAATATTTTGGAACAATTGTTTGATGGATTGCAAGTAAACATTCAATGATGCATCATGTGTTTGATCAACTAGCTGTTGTGCTTTGTCACATACGGACTCAACTAGTTGTTGATGCGTCATAATCTCCTGATGCATTATTTTATGGTTTTGCAGCTGCGCTTTCTTTTCTTCAAGAGAAGCTTTAAGTTCTGTATGACGCTGCATTGCTTTTTCAACGTCTTTAAGCCACTTAGTCAGTTGTTCTTGAGCCAAAGAGAAGTCAGAGAATTGTAGAAGGCACTGGTCTAACTTGTTAACAGTTTCCTGGAAACTGTCACCAAAGCTATCCCACAATGTTCTAATCTTACGTATTTTTTGTCGGATAACCTCACGGCCATCTGGGCTTGTATGTGTGTAAAGTTTTTCTCCGAGACTAAGGAATTCTTCAAATGCAGGTGTCTTTTTATTTCTGGTTTCATAAAGTTCTTTAGCCTTATTTTGTTTGTCTTGTAAAACAGCATAGTCACCGACAATTTCATTCAGATCCTGCAGCTCACCAAGCATGCCTACCAGCCAACTTTCCATGTTATCATACTCATTTTCAAATGCTTGATGTTCGGATACAAATACTTCATATTTAGATATGATCTCATTAACAAGGTTGTTTAGAGTGTGGTATCTTGTGGCTAATTTCGAAGTTTTATTTGTGAGATCAGATTCACTTGTAACCTGTGTATTGCTAGTCAAAGCAGTGAACTCAGGACTCCGCGCCGCCAATTCACCTTGTATCTCTTTGACCTTTTGTAAGTGGCTCATTTTTGCTTCAAGGTTACTCTTTAAACTTTGATCCCTAACTTGATTTTCTTTCGCTTTTAACCACTCTTCTAATTCATCTATTGTTTTTTGACTTTCATTCCATTGTTTCAGAGTCTCTTTTAGTTTCTTATCTTGTTCCTTACACTGTGTAGCAAACTGATCCCAAGTTGTTTGCAGCTGCTCGTATTCACTGATAAGCACAGGATGCCCATTTGAACTTGTGGTTTGCAAAACAGTATTCAGCTGTGATTTTAATCCATCAAGAATATTTTCGATGTCATTAGCTTTGGCGGTAACTTTTTCGATGGCCACAATCTTAGCGTCGACATCTTCTTTTTGTGTTACCACGCCATAATTCAACATACTATTTTCAGCAATTATGTGATTAAGGCGATCACGACAGTCTTCAAACGATTGAACGTATTTTTCGTGATCTGCAACATGCGACTCACTCGTAGCAATTCTCTTTTCAAGTTCTTTAGACAAACCCTTGTACTTGTTAATTGTTTTCGATAAACTTTTCTCTGCTTCATCATCTGGCATTAATTTAATTTTCTCAGTTAGTTGAGAAAGCATTGACTGATGCAGCTCTACTTCTTGGTGCATGATCTTGTTTACATGGAGCTGAGCTTTCTTTTCAGGTAGCGTGGGGCATAATTTGAATTCACCTACCTCTTTTTCTTTATCACTTATCCATTTCTGAACTTGATTGAATGTATCGTCAAACGAAGATCTCTTGTTAATAGTTGTTTCGATGTCTTTAATTACATTATTCAGAGAATCAACGGAATCCTCAAAATAGTGCCTCAAGGCTCTTAATTCATTTCTTACTTGCTCACGGCCATCTGGAGTGATTCCACTGAATAAAGCTTCTCCTGATTCGATAGCACTATTTAACAGCCTCTGTCCGATTTCCTTATTATCATTTAGTCGTTTCACTTGGTCCAAATCAGCTGCTGTTGGTTTAGCATGCTTACTCATTACTGCTAAGTCCTTT
This sequence comes from Pyrausta despicata, assembly GCA_963921415.1. Classification (NCBI taxonomy): domain Eukaryota; kingdom Metazoa; phylum Arthropoda; class Insecta; order Lepidoptera; family Crambidae; genus Pyrausta; species Pyrausta despicata. The sequence goes on along the minus strand of OY992851.1, from coordinate 15,851,057 downwards.
ATTTTTCCGTTTGTATCTTGAAGCCAGTTTTTAAAGTCAGCGATAGACTTGTCATATTTTGATTTATTATTTTTCAAATCTTGAAGCCGTTGTAAATGAGTTTCAATGAATTTGCTAACCGTTTGATATCTAGTCACTAGATGATTAATATACTGCAAAACCCTTGAGTCAGGATTGCGAGACATGATTGACTCTCCAATTTCAGTTAGTTTCTGAATTTCACTGTTATAATTTATAATTTGTTGATTTAACTTTTGCATATCTGCTATCTTGTTTTCAATTTCATCCATGTTCAAGAGATTTGCTGCTTCCAACCGGATTGTATTTTCAGTTTCCTTCAGCCACTCCGAAACATTTTCCAGTAAAGTTTCGTAATCTTGCCATGCGACAATATTTTCTTTTAGTCTGTTTTTAATCTCATTACAATTAGCTGATAAAACTTCCAAGTTTTTCTGAGCTTTTGTTGTTTGCACTGCGGCTTCTTGAGCACATGCTGGTTCTGCAACAACTTTAAGTATTTCGCTCGCTTCTTTTAATTCTTGTACTTTGCTCTGACACTCAGCGATACCATTTTCGACGTCAGCCAAAGCAGCTGCTTTAACTTCCAAGTTATATTTGTCACTACTAGCGTCTGGCATACACCATCTTGTTTTGTCATCGAGAATCTTTAAGTTTCTATTAAACATTGCTAGTTTATCCGTAAAAAGTTTTTGTAGGAACGTGAGAAGAGTAGTTTCTGTTTTATTTGCGTGAACTACAACACTTTCAAAACGTTTTTGTAAGGAACTCAATTCTTTTGGAACTAAGGATTCGTAGAAACCTGGATAGTTAGCATTCATTTCTGTAACATTTTCTGTTAAGTTATCAATTTCATCGTTTAAGTTTTGCAACTCCGCTTTACAAGATTGACACTTCTTTAGACGATCTAAAATCTTTGCATTATCCCCAGTCATATCGTCGCATTTAATTATATCATCTCTGATTTTGCTGACGCTATCTGATAGGCGCTTTATGTTATCTTTCAATTTATTCTCTTTTATTTCTAATGAAGACACGGCACTTTCCAAGTTATCTGCTAAACTTTGCAGAGCCTCAAACTCAGTATCCAAGTAGTTAACAATCGAAGAAACTTGTTCCACAGGTATGTTTTTATTCAAGTTGGTAATTTGTTCACATTTGGCCTTGATACTATTTTTTAATGAAAGGTACAGTGGCAATTCTTCTTTGTATTTAGTAAGATGATTCTGGCCAAATCGGATTTCTAAATTGTCACATGCATTCGACAAGTTTTGACCAGTCTCACTAAGCCATGCCACTACTTGATTCTTAGTATCATCGATGTGTCGCCACACTTGTAGTTGTGATTCCAAGTCTTGTATTCTTTTAATAGTAGCGTCATTTACTTTTTCCCAGTGTGTTTGTGAGGTTAGGAATGCTTCTTCAAGAGGACTAGTATCGAAACCTCCTAATGTTGAAGCTTGTTTGAGAATGGATTGCTTGATGACATCCATCTGATCTAAGAGCCCTTTCGAACGTTTTAATATTTCATAGGATTTTTTGGCTTTTTCTAGAGACTGAGCAGTTTGCACATAGTCATTTGGTGCTTCTTTAGAGTCATTGTATAGTTGTTCTGCTCTGTTCATTTCTCTGTCGAATGCAACAGTAAAGTTTTTCAGTTCTTGCAACGTAGATGATAGTAAAATGTATTTGTTTTTGGTGTCTTTAACAGTGTTGACTATTTGGTCCCAGTTATTATCAGCTGCAGACAGAGCATTTTGAATTGTTCCCATATTGGGTTGATCTTCTCGCATTAAATGCAATCCTTCTTCCCTTAGCTCTTTTCTTATAGATTGTTTGTCCCTTAGCTCAGCATCAAGTTTGTCTAGCTGTTCGGTCATTTCTTGGATAGTTGCTTCTGTTAATGGAACTGGTTTTTGTGACATATCATTTAGAACAGTTTGAATGTCATGCAGAACTTGGCCTAGTGCATTGTGCTGAACATTAAATTTATCCCATCTAGCACCAACTTTTTGTACGAGATCTCTTTTAGAAGTGACAAGATTCAATAATGCATCAGCTTTCATTTCTACTTCTTTAACCAAGCTGGTTGGTGACATAATGCGTCCGGTGTTTTGATCCGTTACTTTAACTCTTGAGGGTCCGTCCAGTAATGCTACATGACTCTTCCACTCAGGTACTTTGGTGATGATGTTAACAAGTTCTTGTCTCAAAACTTCATAACTTTCAGGTGTAAGTTTAGGGCCTTCAATTTGATATTGAATATGACCGAGCTGTTGCTTTGTGTCATCATACCAATTCAAAAGTTCAGACCATTTTTGTAAAACAGCCTTGTTTTGTTGAATATTGTTTTCTATTACTTGGTAGTGTTGGGCGATATTTGAGTAGGTTTCACTTAAAGAGCGGGATTCGTCGGGATGAGATGAAAGTGTCATGTTCTTAATCTCGTTGTAAATATCTGTAAACTCAGGCTCTTTAGCAGCGTGTTCTTGGGAAAGAACGTGCATTGATTGCAAAGTTGGTTCAACTTTGTCTGCACTGATTTGATCATAACTCTCAGTTTTCCTTCTGAAATCAGTGATCCAGCTGTCGAAGTTGTGTAACTTGGTCATAAATTCTTGCCGAACAATGATTTTGTCTGACAACTCATTCACTCTTGATCTTACTGTCTCAGCTAATGTATTTGTTCTTTGCTTGATATCTGATACTTTGTTCTTTAATATATTGGCACCTTCTGGCTGAATATTGTGACAAATAGTATCACAGATCTGTGATAAACTAATAATTTTGGCTTGTTGCTGCGAGATTTCATTGCCAAAAGACTTTAGCTTGTTGAGTTCTCTGTCAAGTTTCTCAACTTGAGGGGTGTCAATAGAGACACTGCGACTACTTATGAGTTTTTCGCCATTATCGATCCAACTCTCCAATTTTTCAGCTTCGCGTTCGAAGTTTTCCCAATTACTTACTAATTTGTCTAATTTGCTGTTCCACTGGTCTGCGAGGTCATGGACCACAGCCCATCTAGAATGAATAGCGTCTACTTCATCAGGGGCACTGGTTTTGCCTGACAGCTGATGGCTGACACTAGAAAGTATTTGCAGATTCATTAACTGCTTGTCGCAATCAGTTATCAAAGCCTTGGACTGTTGCTGAAGTTGTTGAGCTTCAGGCAATGTCGTTGGCTTGGGCACGTTACCAAGTTTAATTTCTGCTTCTTCTATCCACGGTTTGATTTCAGATACCCCTTTCTGATATTTTTGCCAGCTGGCGAGATCATGCTCGACAACTTTGGTTTGATGTTCGGTGGATCTCTGAAGGTCAGCCATCATCTTTTCTAACAGGGCTACCTCCCCTTTGAGTCTATTAGCATCTTGCACTCTATGTTCAACAGCTAATTTTGTGCCTTGATTAGCGACGTGCCTTATCGTTTCCAGCTTTTCCGCAATGATTTTCTGGAGGGCTTGTGATTTTATGACACGTTCCTCGGGAGTAATATTTTCTGTTTGAATTTGAGATATCAGTGCAGGGCTCTCTTTTCTGATCCATTCTCTGACATGTTCCAGCTGTCGTTCAATTTTGACCCATTCTTCATTGAACTTTTCAAGGTGCTCAACCTTGGTATGAACTTCATCTTGTACTCGTTCCAATTTACGTTCAATGGTTTCAAGATCTTTTTCTATCACTGGTTTAGGTTTGTTGGCGGTCAGGGATCGCAATTCAGCATACGCTTGTTGCAATTGTGGCAGTCGCTCTGATTTCGCTTTCTCAATGTCCGTGTTTATTGTCCTTGTTTCTTGTAATTCTCTTCCAATGTTACTTACACCCAGCTCTAATCCTGGATGCGCAACGTAGCTTTCGATCTTATCAAGGTCTGAAAGTAATTCTTCCTTTTGATATTCGTAGTTGGACCACACTTTTTGGGTATCACGTAATTTGTGCAGACGGTCTGTAGAGGATTCATAAGCTGTATTCCAGCCACTTTCAAGGTTCCTGACATCCTCCCTGACAAATGCAGGTGCGTTGGCGTCTTTGATGAGTTCTTTGCCTCGTTGCAGCATTGACATGACGGATGGTCGTTGTCGATCGAGCTTCTGAACTGCCGCTTGCTGTTCGAGGACGAGTTGTTCCACTTGATGCAATGACTGTGGTTCTGGCTCCACCATAGCTTGTTCCTTAGCGCTCTCTAATATGCAGATAACTTCATGGACTTCCCTGCGATACGTGTAACACCTTGTATAAGTTTCAGTTTTTATCATTGTTATTTCAATTGTTGGGATTAAGTTCTTGTATCTGGCTATGAGATTTTCGAGTTTGATTTGTTCTTCTTGTGCTTCCAACTCTGAGCAGTGGTTGGATAGCATATCCAAAGTCTGGACGAGCCATTTCATGTCTTCACGTTTCCTGTCCGCTTCACGGCAGATGTTCTAAAATACAACAATTAAATAATATACCTGACAAAACGAATTAATTCTAAACAAAGTTTTTCTACGTAAGTAAGACCAATTATTTATACTCATAGTTACCATTAGCTCCCTTAACTGATCCGATTGTTAGCGTTTAAAATAATAGCCTCATAAATATTGGTTTTAAAATAGGATCTAACAAATTCTATTGGCTATCAGCTTGTACATCACTTACCTGGAATATCGTCTTCTCGCGTTCGAACGCCTCAGCCGAGTCGACTTCTCTCACGATGCTGTCCATGGTCTTGTCCACGTGGTCCATCCACCGTTCCATTTCCCTGAACTTCTCCTTGTAGGCGTCCCACTTCGCGGGAATTCTTTGGAGTTGCTGCCTGAAGTGCTCCACCCTCTGGACGGTACTCTCCCACTGCTGCTCGCACCGTCTCAGCTCCTCTTCCAGGGCGACGTCACCAGTCTGCTGCGTGTAGCTGGTTGCTATTTTCTTCAGGTTTTGCAGGCAGTGCTCAACCTGCATGACCTTGCCTTTGTTGCGGAAGTATTCTTCGTTTCTGATGAGGATGCCGTCAGCGTCGTCGCTTTGATTGTAGGCCTGTAAATTAAATATAGGTTATAACGATAGAAATATAATTGCTAAATTATATGTAGATAGGATAAAAAGAATGGCATTTACTTTAAACCTCCTAGTTAGTAACTAAACATTGAAAAGAGCAAATAATACATTAGATGTACCTTTAGTGTCCAAAGATTGCTGATCTAAGAGAACAGCCCCAGTAAAGTGACTTGCTACCTACCTGTACCTAATATCTGCTACTCATACACATCATCGCGATTCACTCCAGTCAGTTAAAAGTAATTGCTTCTTACCTGTTCCTCATAAACGATCTCCTTCTCGATGTCCTTGATGCAGTGGTGGAAGACGGCCTCGTCGAGGCGGAACTCGAGACGCATGAGGTGCGGCGGCGCGCGCGCCAGCAGCTCCCGCCAGCGACGCTGAAGCTCCTCCACTGAGGACACCACGCCGGGCCGGTCTTCTTCGTTCACCAGCTGGGAAATGAGGTAGTGTTTAAACGGTACCGTTAAACGAGATACCGAAACAATGTTACCATTTTAAAATATACGAAAACTTGGTAGTTTTACGCTTTACAGGCTCATGTAATCAGTTTTAAAACACTTTACCCGTTTTCTCTCCATTCACCTCGCGATTTCTATACACCCCGTTTTACATTAAGTATTCTATGCTTTGAACAACAAGTTCAGTAAGTGGCAAGAAATCCGCACGTTTACTTACCCAGGTAAAGGATCAAGATGGTATAAAAAATCTTATGGTTAAGGTTCTTTGTACAAACTTAGCATAGCTTAGCAATAACTTACTTCTCTTTTAAGTTAAGTTTACAGTTTGACGTTTAAAAGCTTCATTTGACTTTATGTCACAATACGTGACAACTTCGCTATTTAAGACCCCAGGCTACATGAACAGCGAACTTCGTAACGTAACCACTCCTCGAAATTTATTTAGTCAGTTTTAAAATTGTGAGACTCATAAGTGCTACAAGGTAGCGAGGAGGATGTCATGGTTTACCTACCGTATTGAACGCATTGGAGAAATCGATCAGAACAAGGTCACACGCGATGCCTCTTTGCCCAACCTTACATAGTCAACTATTTTAAAAAGAGCAGTCGCGTACTGTGCCCAGGTTGAAACCTGGGTTAAAAGTTACTTAAGATATTGTCATTCAGTATAAATTTGAAAAAGGACGATGGGCTTCTGCTTTCAGCATTTTTAAAAGGAAAGGTACGAGTAGTATGGAAATTGGGTGAAATTGATTTGAGGGCTAGGAATATAAAAGGTCTCCACGCAGACGAAGTCGCGGGCGGCCACTAGTCTTTTTAGCAGCCCTATTGAAGCAGTGCTACTACACCAAGAAAATAAAAAAATGCGATTAGCAATGCTGCGAAAAACGATACGCAAGTGGCTTCCCGATCTAGTTATTTATCAAAGACATACCTCCAGTAGTTCCCGCCCAGACCGCACGAGTTCCGAGACGGCCCTCTCATCTGCTCCCTGGAAGAATCTCTTGTGGAAGTCCACGGCCTGCTTGGAGTCAACCCTGTTGTCAGCCAGCAGGGCTTCGGCTCGGGTCGCCCACTCCTCGACCGCCCGCTTCTTCGTCTCAAAGTCCTCCCAGGCGCGGACGAGGCGCTGGAGCTCTGACTCGCGGCGCGTCGCTTCCGATGACACGTGAGCAAATCTGTCGAAGAAAATTAATTACTTGATGACCGCTTGGTGCATTTGTTCACATGTCGGACTTCTAAAACCAAGGGTCGCGGGTTCGATCCCCGCACAGTACAAGCATAAGTGTGCATGATGTGTTTGTACAGGTCTGGGTGTTATGTGAATTTATTTACGTTTATTTGTAATACCACTGTTGATTCAGATATCTGTGACACAAGTGCTTTAGCTATTTACCACGCAGTCAGACCAACGTACCTATGTGATGTTATTGTATATTTATATTATAGTGCGTCTTCTTCTCACCGTTCATTAAGGTCGCGCATGTGGCGGACCTGCTCCGTGACGTCGGCGCTGCGGTCGGTGTCGGCCGCCTTCACGATGTTCTGGAACACTTTGTTCTTGCTCTCCAGCATGGAGCGGTAGTACGTGGTGCGCGAGAAGAAAGACCGGTGGATCTCGTAACGCTCTTCGATTATTTCACTGTTGGGAAAAATAATTGAAATTATCATTTTTACACAGTAGACCATTTAGGCGAGTACTTATATGCAGTCTGTGTAATGCTTACTACAGTTCTTGCATTTCACGAAGGCGAGTAGTCTTTATTTGTTTTTAAACGTGTACATGCATAATGCAATAGTGTGCGTGTATGACGACGCGGTCAGTCGCGAGCGCGCTGTCGCTCAGGTTAGTTGTGTTTATTGTTTCCGGACGCTAATTGCCGTGAAGTACTGTCAGCATGTCAAAGCGCAAAGTTATCCATAGCGAGGTAAATATTTTTTTTCTAGTTTTGACATTAAATAAAAATGATTATTTTTTAATTTAAGTAATAGTTTAGTTTTGACTTTTGATACTTATTCAATTGTATATTTTATTGTTTTTAGGGTCGAGCAATCATTGCTAAAGTCTTTCACTTTCTAAAAGATGAATATAATTTTATGAAAGCAAATAACACTGATGGATGTGACCTAAGTCCATTAGCAAACATATTAGAACGAACTGCCCAAGCAACAGGCGTCAGTGAACGCACAGTAAGTAGGATTTTAAAAGAAGAGAAAGAGTTGCCATCTTCATCAACCAAGTTTACTTCACCCATGAAAAAGCGACGAAAAAGAGACGGTAAATTTAATTTAGATAATATGAATCGAGAAATTATTCGAACTACAATTCAAAATTTTCATATAGAACACAATGAACTTCCAACTTTGGCAAAACTTCAGTCAGCATTAAGAGAAAAAATTGGTTTTGACGGATGTTTGAGCACATTACGTTCGTTGCTTATAAAAATGGGCTACGAATGGAACAAAATTGAAAACAATCGTAAATCTTTACAAGAAAGGCATGAAATACAATTGTGGAGATTTAATTTTTTGAAAAAAATTCATGAATACCGTGAAGAAGGCCGTCCCATTATATATACAGACGAAACATATGTGCTAACTTCGCACGTACGTCAAAACACGTGGAATTTAAAAAAACTAGATACTAAGACAAAAGACAAGTCATTTTTAAAAAAATTGAGTACCGGTGCTCGTTTTATTATAGTGCATGCGGGTAGCAGTAGTGGATTTATTAAAGATGCTTCGTTAATATACAAAGCATCATCCACAACAAGAGACTATCACTCAAATATGAATTTCAATAATTATAGCAAATGGCTGAATGAAAAGCTGCTGCCAAATTTACCAGATAAATCTGTTATAGTGATGGACAACGCATCCTACCATAATACTCGAAGTAGTAGTATACCTACGTCAAATTCGCGCAAGAGCGACATGCAAAAGTGGCTGACGGAACACGGTATTCCTTTCAATGCACTGTCCCGCAATGTAGAATTGTATGATTTAATAATCAGAAATAAGCAGCGTTTTATTTCATATAGAATTGACGAGATAATAAAAAGCAAAGGTTTCGAAATACTACGACTGCCACCATATCACCCCGAATTAAATGCCATTGAAAACATCTGGGGTATTCTGAAAAATAAGATTGCCTCGAAAAATATTGGTCAAAATATGACAGAAGTTCAAAATTTAATAGCTGAAGGTTTAAACAGTATCGATAACAACATCTGGCTTAATACATGCAAGCATGTCGAAAAAATTGAAAAGGAGTATATGAAATATTTTGATTATGACTTTGAATTTGTAATTAATGTGGGTGAATCAAGTGATAGCAGCACGACTGACTTTGAAACTAACGAAAGCAACAGTTTTTCCGAAGAAGATTAAGGCGACACATTTTTCACATACGTAAAAATAGATAGAAATTTGTTATTAAATAGTTCCAGCCTAGCCTTATTTTCATAATTTTGCCATATCTTGAGTTCAATTGTATATCCTTATTTAAGTCTTATGTTTCGCTTAAATTAAAACTTAAACCCAAATGTAGAAGAACATAATTTTATTTTAATACATTCCCTTATTTATTATTTATTTTAAATAATAAACATTTTAGTTTAAAAGTTTTGTTGTTTTATTTTATTATCAATTGAACATACAAAAATATTGGTATTATTTTTATGCTAACCATACTCGCTTTCGTTTTCACGCACACATCGACACATATACGGACACATATTTACCACAAGTAAATTCTGCTCGACTTCGTGATTTGAAAGAACTATACTAAGTATAAGGGAAATCTTAGTATTGTCGTGTGGAACTCTAGGCCAAGGTCCTGAAGTAGATCTCCAGGAGCATAGTGCAGGAAATTATGGAAAGTCAGATAGTGTTGCTTCTGATGTGGCTAGGAGATGGCGTTGCGCCGTTTGTCGTTTAGGCGACAGGGTCGAGTTTCTCCCTCTTGGCAACCGGTAGGGGCTCGCTGCAAAGTGAGTTGGCCAAGTCCGGTGAATGCCTGTGCCCTCTCGGCCTACGGTCAACCTGCCACGTCCTCGACTCACATGGGACCGGAAGGAACCGTCAGGTTTTAGTGGGTAGACGGGTTCTCTCTCTGATGCCTGGAATCCTACATAACTCCCAGCTGCCCCCGCGGCTGGTGGGTATGCATAACAGCAGCGTGACGTTAAAAAAATGGTGTGGCTAGGATATTGCCGATGTAATTCGCCCTTGAAGATGAAAAAGGAAAATGATTTCGTGTTTCGATTGGCAGATTAATAATTGCCGTCGGTTTGATAAATATATGTCAGATGCCTGATCACGAGTCAGTTAAACCTTTAAGCTGGCATGGGATGCAGATCTTTAATACCTCGTTTACCAAAAAAGACGAACAGCACAAATAATCATAAATTGCAACTTACCGTCTAGTTTCTCCACCGCTCCTCAACGCGTCTTCTGCTCTATCCAGCCACTGGCCGATCTCCTTCTGTCCGCTCTCGAGCGACTCGTGCTGGACCAGCAACTGCCTGTACTGGTGCAGCTTCACCGGCACCGTTGCTCTAACGCGGACCAGGGCTTCCTTCTGTTGCTTCAGCTTCACCATGTTGGCTTCCACCTCGTCACGGGGTAGCTCGGCGATAGCGTTTTGGAAGGTTCTGTAAAGAAGTGTTTTTATTAGTACAAAATGGTCAGACACTTTCATGATAATAAAGATAATAAAGTTGCGAAATAATCGAATAATGAATGGCCGGTTCTACCTTTGACTAAATGTTAAATAACTAACAGTTTCATACTAGAAGCAAGTTGAGGTTTCAGATCTTTCTATGAAAGTGACAATTATATAAATTTCAGTCACCGATAGATAGGATAATTAAAGTGACATCTTCTTGCACGTTCGTCCGTCGTCTGTTAGTAAATTTGCCTTGTTTTTATTTTGGCATACCACAGTTTGAAAATCTACCGTTACTTTAATTCAATCAAACATTTGAGAAGGTTTGTTAGTTAGGTTCCCTTATCAATTACCAAATTTAACATAAAACAGATAGGAACCTGCTGATATTTTTGAAAATTTCCTCATGATGCTCAATCTCCGAGTTGAGCTGCAGCAGCTGGTCGATGTATGCCTGGATGTCGGTCGTGGTGGCGCGGGGCTGGCAAGCCAACAGATTGTCTGCTGCGGCCAGCCAGCTGTCTAGTGCTTGGACGCCTGTCGCCAGCTCGCGGCGGTGACGGAGAGCGTCTCCTCCGCGGACGTAGCTAAAACGAAATAAGGTTTTGAGACGCAAGTTGAATAGTCACAGGTCAAGTTAGACTTGAGTTAGTTAACTTAGTTAATGAAAAGAAAAAGTGCCTTAAAGGAACAAAATAACTCACCGTTCAGCTTCTTCCCAGACGCGTTCCCAACGCTCAGTAATTTCAACATACTTCCTCTTGATCTCTGAACTGATTTCTTCTGAAGATGTCGCTGCTAGAAAACCTGCTGCGTCACCTAAAAGCTGATGTTTTTCTTTCCACACTGTTAGATCGTGGAAAAATTCTAGTCTTTCGTCTTCTGATACCCTCAGCATGTGCTGAGCTCTGTCCAACCAGCTAGTGAAGTCATCGGACAATGTGTTCCACCGTTCCCAGTGAGCGATGACTTCTTCAAGCACGCTCCGGGCGCACCGCACATCTGAAGCTACTCTTCTCCACGTCTCAGACACTTCCTTCAAAAATGTGTCTATCTCTCTCGCTTCTGCCCTATCTACTTCACACACTCGCTTGTACTCTTCGGCAACTTGCTTTATATCCACATACGCTCTATCAAACTCTTGGAAAATCTTATTTTTAGTTACGAAATTGTCATAGTCATCTAATAAGGCACAGACGTGGTCTATTCGACCGTATTTACCGGTCCACGCGGCGAGTTTTGCCTTCGTGAGTTCGGTGAACGCTACAATGCAACATTTGTGCTCTAAATACTTTAATCTGGCTTTCCTTTGTGGTGCTCTTCGACTTACAGTCTCGAGTCTATCTTTCATTTCTTGTAATCTCTCAGAAGGAATCCTAGACGCCTCTGGAGATCTCAAAGCTCTTTCAAATCTTTCGATAACCTCGGGTAGGTTTGCAAAGAATGAGCTGTGTTCTTCTAGTTTCTCGCTTATGATTGCGGCGGTTCTCTCATCTAAACTAGTAGGAATTTCGTCAAAGTATAAAAGGTATTCGGCTTGTGCGAGCCACTCGCCGATGACTTTGAAGTCTCCAGGAAGGTCCGAGTCCAGAAGCCAAAGCCATCTTCTGTGCAGTCTCTCTAGTTCAATCCAGAGCGAGACGAGTTCCCGCCAGGACTTGGGTGCTATTGCTACAAGACTCTGTGTGTACATGAGTTTTTCGAGTTTCTGATAGATCGGTTCGCGGGCGAGCCGTTCATTCTCGGCCCGCACATAGTCGTCGTAGTTTCGCGAAAGCGTTCGCGAGTCGTATTGCCTTTGAACTGTGGTGACGCGTTCCGTCAGCCACATTCTAAGAGATTCGTACTCCTCTTGTACTGCCGCTACGGCATCTGGTCCTGTTGTCTGTAACGAGAAATGGTATTCACTAACGTACTTGTTAAAACATATATTAAAATTGATATATCCGACTTCGGAATTCGATATGAGTCCAAAGATTTCCGATTAAATTGTGTGATTATGGGTACATACTTTGGGTTCAGGATATTTGTGCAGGAACTGGGCCACGTAGGTCATGATGGACCGTTCATCCGGCTTCTCCACGTCGACATCCTCCGCGTCCAGCAGCCTGGCGATGCCCAGCTCGCTCTCCGCTACGTCGAAGGCGTGCTCCAGGCGCTGCCTGTTCGTCTTTCTCTTCATCTCCGCTAGGTTTATCAGGTTCGCCTTGATGGCGTCTATGATGGCAAGGAACGCGATACCGTCCCGCCAGGATGGGCCGAAATCTGTCACTTGGATGTTGGAGTCCCTGCAAAGAAACAATAAAGCGGTTTATAAATAGAAAGAATTCATTGCAAATGGCTCAAAAAGTGAAACACTAGTTTTGTTACATAACAAGTGAAAATCTTTTAGAAACATGAAACTCCTGTAATGAAATACAATTTCCTGAAGTTGCATTAACGCTACGAGGTATTAATAAACATTGACCACATCAAAAAATATCTTCCTTCTCCCTGACTGAGTCGGGGTGGTTGATCCCAAATTCTGCGATATCAGGCCAGCGATGCGCAGCGCAACTGCACCAGGTACTGATCGATGATGCTGAGTAAGTAAGTAAGTTCTTGGAGCTGCATAAAAACACTCACTTGGGCAAAGCGTTCGCCAGCCACTGCAGCAGGGTCTTCTTCGCGCCCTGTTTCCAGCGGTCCTCGGCGCGCTGGGTCGGGGTGGCCGTCCCCGACTCCTGCGATAGTAGCGACGCGCACTAGGTACTGTTTGATGAGTAAAGTCTTGGAGCTTCATAAAAACACTCACTTGGGCAAAGCGTTCGCCACCCACTGCAGCAGGGTCTTTCTGGCGCCCTGCTTCCAGCGATCCTCGGCGCGCTGGGTCGGGGTGGCCGTCCCCGACTCCTGCGACAGGACCGACGCGCAGCGCGACCCCACCAGGTACTCCAACGCCCGGCTGTTCTCTTCGATCTAAAGACAAGAGGTGATGTGTTAGATAACCTCTTTCGTGACAGTAGAAGTGGAAAATGAAAACAAGTAAGTGGGAAAATCCAAAGGTTCAAATAGCCGCATTACATCAGATATTCTGAACGAAATGATATTTGGGTAGGTTACTACCACTTATGAAGGAAGAAGAACTTAAGGTTTTTTTTACTGCAAATACCCGCTTTTTATTATTCGTGTCAACTAGTTGGCTTGTTTAACATTTAATGTTGACATTCATCCAGATTAAATTAAAACACACATGATTGCTGCTATTAGCAGTTGTTGTGACATGAAGGCTTTCGCTAAAAACTGACGGTTACAACACATTTGAATACTAATAAAATAATAACTAGTGACACACCCGCCAACTCTTGTCAGTCCAGTTCTTCATGCTTCTGACCTTGGTGTCCGAAATCAACTTCTCGTTTGACATAATTCCAATTAGCATATTAATTTGGTTGATGTTATCTTAGCCGTGTGCATTTATTTTCTCTATCTTTTATGTTGTTGTGTCAGTTTCCAAAATCCCCAACATCGGGTTTTTTGTTATTTTCTATGGATTTAGTGGATTTTTTAATTTATCTAAAAAGTTGTGGTGTAATTTTATTTAACCAATATGATGACGTGTGGGTAAGATATACTCAGTCAACTTCAAGTCAACTTTTGCACAACTGTCAAACCACGAGGTACGAGCACCGTAATTTTACTGCGGGTGTCAGTATTAATGCTAGGTTGAGTATCCATCACTTGTAGTAATAACTTGATTAAAATGCTTTTTTAGAAAGCAATGGAACACTATATTCGATGTGATGTTAATGCTACCCAAAATATAGGTGTGTCGAGCAGTGCATTGGCCTTTGCAATCGCCCGGAAGTTTAGATCATTAATCTCCCTAAGTACCACTCAAAATATCCCAGCATGCATGTGTAATGATGCGGATATTAGAATTTAGAGCCATTTAGGAATACGTTAAAATTGTGCTTTGAACAGCGTCTAGATACCTACCGTCTTACTACAGAAGAATGGAAAATCAATGGTCGACACCGTGTTTATATACATAATAACTGTCTAAAATATTGGGCTGGTTGCCCAGGATTTCGCATATCGTACCACAGAACGATCTTTAACAGTGACTTTAACCACGTTCTAACTGCAATCATACACTCACCATTTTCAATTATTATATTCAATTCATAGAAAAATCGATCTAAGCGGGTAGCCTTTTTTTAAATCTGGGTAGAATTTGAAAAGTATAAATTCGATTTTAGAATATTGTTTTTTGACGTGACAACGTCTTATAAATTGGTTTGCCGGGTGACACCTCAAGAAACTGCGTTACGCTGCTCCGCTCACGTTTCGCGCGAGAGAGACAGAGCGAGAGAGAGAGAGAGAGAGATAGGCATACACACCGGTTCATGTTATACGAATGAATATTCACATTAAAATTATTTTACCACTCAGAGTCGTTATCACGTAAAACTTTCGCGCGTATACCGACTTTACAGGCAACCAATTTTTTCCTTACGGCTTCATGAGACGTAGCCATTATCAAATCTTAATAAGTTCAAAGAACGGAACGTGTTTGGACATATGTCAAATGGCGGGAAAATGGCGGACGTGAGAATATTAGAAATTGAATATGTAGGTAATTGTTATAAATTAATTTATTCCTTTTCAGCATAATAATATAATGCATCTTTGTAAAATCGTTCATATGTTAACAAATAAGTATAAATACCTATCATACTAAAGCGTTTGATTAACTTATTTTGTCAAATCGATATAATTTCTAGATAAAATAGAGGTCTAGCTTAATTAGGTCTAGCTAAATTAGACAGTGTATTAAACGGGGTTTTTAGTGCTAAACATGGTACAAAAATGTTTAGTCACTGGATAAACAGTGTCCGTAAACTATAAGTCCGTACCTCTGATTATTTCTGCTGTAGAAAGACGGCTTATGAGTGCTCGTAATATTCATCATCTTACACTGAACATATGAGTGCTTGACAATTTTAAGAGTGGTTTTATAAAAATAGTGTAGTTTCTGTAAATGGATGACCTGATTTGCGATCAACCAATAGCAGACTTTTATTGTAAAGCAATAAGATAAGCAGAAACATCCATCTTGAAAATTATTGCTTGTAAGATTATAAAGGCGCAAACTGTAATATGTATGTAAACTAAGTAACAATATATTTACGAAAATAAAATTATATAAAAAGGGTTATTTGTGACTATAATGGGTATAAGTAAGTTCTTTGTAATAATGGAGCGTATTATATCTAATATTGCTGCATAAGAATTAACTAAAAACATTTTGCTTTACAACTACTTAGGTAAGATTCGCACCATTTAACAATTGGAATCAACATGAGAACGTTTTGAGTGATATTACAATTTCGATGCATTCAACAAATCATGAGTGACTAAAACCTAGGGCCCTAGACAACGTTACCCACATGCATAGTCGATGGCGTTATCGATATCGGTTTCGTTTGTTAAAGGTTTGAATGATTTTAGGTAGGCTTTTGTAATTTTCATACATGTCGCAAACGATAACGAACGCGATGTTCCTCATCGAATATGCAAAATAAATTTGTCTTCGGGCCTTAGTGTGTTTTTTATTATTATTATGTGCAAACCTAGATAAGTATTTTAGTCTAGAAGCTGTGAGGCTTTTACCCACCTTTGATCGCCTGTCCTGTGGGTCCGACAAATTGAGAGAAGCTTGCGCAAACAAAATAAGTTCAAGCCAATTAAAATGAGAATATACCAACAATTTCAAATGACTACACTGTACAAATTCGTTAAGTAAGTTTTAATAAATGGCGTATCCTCATTATGAATGGCCGTGCCGCTAAATAAATAGTTAACAAAATGATCTTCTAAAACGATAAATTTTGAATGAAATCCAAAAAAAATATTTTGAAGTTCGCAAGTTGTGAGAAAGGAAGGAATACTTACAAGAAGATCATTCTGCAAAAATAGTTGCTAAGATAGACAAATTAAGATAAATTAAGTATAATAATTACCAATCAGTAATATAAAAATATTAATAAATGCACATAAGTACTTAGATATACATAGTAGGTAAGATTCATAACCATAAAAAATGTGTTATTAGTAGGTTTAGTTTAAAGGAATTATAAAGCATGATTTTCTGCTATTGGCTGCCCATGTTTTATTATTATTAGCCTTTAATTTTGAATTTTAAAAATGTTATGGAAGTATAACATAAAGTCCAAATAAATATTGGAAAGTACTTTGGTATTAAATTATGCAATGGATTTCTAGCCAAACAGTTAAGTTCGTAGAAAGCCAAACTTCTATGAGCCATGTTATCGAATGGGCATTGGTAGTTCAAAAGAGGCGCAGAAAATATAGTCCTTTTTCCTTCTTATGAGTAGGTTAATTGCGGTACTTTTCCCGTTACAATTTACTCCATTTTAACATAACTAATTTTACTAAAGTAATTACATCCTACACACTTTAGAACATATCTAATCAGTGATATTACTGTGCTAAATACCTAATTGCCAAAGACTGTGGAGCACTCCAGTGCTTACTAGGATTAAATTCTACTCTACAGTTTTTGGAAAAACAAACCAATGTTTGCTGACTGGGCATCTCAGAGAACTCAGTTTAGTGCAGTGATGGGAAGAGTACCTACGGCCTGCGGGCCAACTCTGACCCGCGAAAATTTATAATCTGGCCCGCCGAAGGTCCATCGCCACAGATGGAGTATAAGGCCATGTACACGCGACACATAATGCGGGAAATGAAAGGTTCAGGTGGAGAGAAGAGAAGGGAAAACGAGAAGAGGCAATTTTTGTTCTATAATTCTGGTCCTCCTCTAGAGCTCCTTGAATTTCAAGGCCCTCCACTAAAAAAGTTTCATAATAAATGACTTGATGTAAGTAGGTAAGGTGTACTAAACCAAATTTCTTCGAGTTCAAAGTGTTACTTTAACGGCAGATTCAAAACACGGAGATAAGAAATCATCCAAGCCTACATCGAGTTTGAATTAAGAAGCTCGTCCGTGTAACGCTATTGACTGAGACATAATCTAAAAATACATTTCCAATTCCCAAAAAGGTGTGCAATATTGGAATATTCGTCATCCACAGTGAGCGATGAGGGCTCCGCGCACTCCGTTTAACTCAAAACAGCAAACTTCACAGAGGTGCTTCTTTAGCGAATATGCGTGGGTACCTATTTCTATAAATATTGCTACTGCAAGTAAAACGGAGTTTGAACAAGCCCGCTCAGCTCGCATTTAAAGACGTGTTTATTCGTACGTTCGACCGACTTCAGCGTTTTCTCTAACTTAAAAAGATGATTATTTTGCTTTAAATTTCCACTAAACTCGTCGCTCGTAGTCTGTCGAAGCGACAACATCTGAGGATGCCACGTGTAATGGCGAAACGCGTCGAGTGTTTTGTTGGTGTCAGTGTTGTGATTCCAGGTGCATCTTCTGTGTCACGTTGTGATTTGTAGGTATTGTAAGTCCTGCGACTTCCAGCTCTACCTTTTTTAGGTGATTACAGTTGGATGTATTTTGGTTCCTTCGCTGGTATCGTTTAGTGGATATAAAGCAAAATTATAATCTTTTTCAGCTTTAGTCATGGATTTCCGCAAAGTAACGCCTGATTCCATCAACAGTTTGCTCTAACCGCGCTCCTCATAAACCACTGATCCACCAGAGAACAGCACATCCTACCTGGAAGTACAGGATGATAGTCCAGATGAGGCCGAGCACCACAGCCGGCCGACCGTCCACGAGGTCGGCTGCGTTGATGTTGACCAGCTTGATCCTCTTGCCGGCGAGGAAGCGTAAAGCCGTGTTCGCGTTCGAGAGGAAATGCGGCCGGCGGAGCACGCGGCCTCTTTCCATTGGCTGCAAGAATAAATGTAGGTTAGGAATCAGAATCTTTTTTCTTTTTGCAAGTAACATGAGTAAAAGGTGTTCAAAATAATGTCAAAGTACAGTGACGCCCGGCAAGGGCACAGCAATCTAAGAAAGGTAAACATTGCCTATTCACTTAAAAACTTAGGTAAAATATTTAAATAGGTAACATTAGAAATGTCAATTATAATAATAACAGTTAACACTATGCACACTAAATAATCTAGGATCTAGCTAAATTTACTTTATTGGTACTTATTTCCTATTGAGTTAACCTAATTCCTATTCCATCATTTGTAATTCAGAAGAACGCAGAACGGATTATAAGCCATTATTATCCGTTCATTCAGAAATTTATCTATATGGATAATACTAATGCAGAGTTTAACAGTATTTGAATAATAATAATAAATAAATAAATACTTCACAACAATCACACCACTTCTCTAGTCCCAAATTAAGCTACGAGGCTTGTGTTATGGGTACTAGACATTTTTAATACTTTTTTTGGAAATAAATACATATTATACATAAAAAACACCCAGACCAGTACAAACACACATGTTCATGCACACATATGCTTGTACTGTGCGGGGATCGAACCCGCGACCCTTGGTTTTACAAGTCCGACATGTGAACCACTGCACCAAGCTGTCGTCCACCAATAGGTGCTCCGTGATATAATATGCGGATCTCAAGACCTCGTCTCTCACTTTTAATGTTCACAGCCAAATCACACTGACATTCCTTCTGGTATTCAGGATATTTTGCGTAAAGTAACAGTCACACTACGACAGAGCCTTAAATTCTAATCAACCGACAATATAAACGCAAACCATTGTGCAAAATGGAGTCATTTCAGATCACAATGGGCCAGTTCCCCGCAAATTGGCAATACACACGGTTTAGTATCGGCGCGGCGCTTTCAAATGTTCGTGGTCGCTAATTCAGCCATTGTCAGTTTTCATTAAATTATGAATGTGTATCTGAATCTGCATACATGTTTTTGGTGACAAAAACTAAAGTTAACCTTTCGGTAGGTAAGGATTCGTACTAGACAAATTAAGTGTATTTATGTTGACTGAAATCAAATATAAATGCCTGTGACGGCAAAAGGGATAAAGTTTTTTTTTGTCAAACTTCGAATTCACAATACCTACTTTAATTACTTACAGCTTTGGAAAATTAAAGTATGGCTGCGCCAGTTCTGGCGTGGGTTCTTTGCGTAGATCTAACCGATGGAAAGCACGAAACAACCTCACAATTCCTGATGATGATAGAGACTTACCAGTTTCTCTCCAGACAGCACCTCGAGCAGCGCCAGCGGCTTGGTGCCGTCGCGCAGGTCTTAGACTATATCGTCGATAGCACCGACGGAAAGGACGGAAACACCTCACAATTCTTGATGATGTTGGAGACTTACCAGTTTCTCTCCAAACAGCACCTCGAGGAGCTCCAGCGGCCTGGTGGCGTCGTGCAAGTCGTAGACCATGTCGTCGATAGCACCGACGGAAAGCACGAAACAACCTTACCATTCCTGATGATGATAGAGACTTACCAGTTTCTCTCCAAACAGCACCTGGAGCAGTGCCAGCGGCCTGGTGCCGTTGCGCAAATTGTAAATCATGTCGTCGATAGAACTGACGGAAAACACGGAACAACCTTCCAATTTCTGATAATGATAGAGACTTACCAGTTTCTCTCCAGACAGCACCTCGAGCAGCGCCAGTAGCTTGGTGCCATCGCGCAGGTCGTAGATCAGGTCATCGATGCGCATGGGCGGAACACGCTGTGGAAAGGAAATGATATTAACAATCGTTACTACTAATTGATTGGAAGCGGTTTAAACCTTCTCCGAGTATAAGACAGTCCGAAATTAAAACACTCTAAAAGAAAATTCGGACTGCCACATGCGAGACCCGTAGGACTCGCGCGATGGTAGAGCAATCTCCTGGCTTGCGAGAGGTGTGGGTTTGAGTCCCGCCTGTGGCTGTCCGATTTTTCCTTCAAGTGTGCTTTAATGTTTTCTAGTCTTCCTGAAACTTTTCGAGATTCGTATTCGAAATGACGACCCGAATGGAATATCTAAAATAAATAAATTACTTGTTACAGTCAAAACAAATAAGTAGTTTGAAGAATTGGAGTGAATTTTGAGCAAGGCTATTCCGCACTCTATACTATAAATCATCAAATATTTAATAGAATTTTGTTAAGTCAGGCACATGAATTTATTACGGAAAATTATTTATTTAACCTTACCTTTGATAAATGTGAATTGATCCAATTGACGAATGTTTTCTTTTGTACTCTTTCCTGTTCATCTGTAACAACGGAAAAAAACAACATGAATAATATTGGTAAATAAATTAAACAAAATATTAAAGTGTTATTTGCAGGTACGCCCAGCTTGACCTTATGTCACTAATTTGTAAGTTTGACGAAATTTTCAATATGATAATCATCTTCATGGAGGGTTCCGTAGCAGCAATTTTAGTTTTTTCATTCTCCTATTCTATAAATTACATAGCGACACATTTTACCACTTTTTTTCTTTCGTGCAAACTAGTCAGTTTAGAAAAAAAGATACAAGGAACCTAAATATCATTTCAAAAGACCTATCCATAAATACCCCACTGGTATGGGTTTGATGAAAAAAAAATGTGTTTCAGTTTCAAGTACCAGTATGTAAGAGTAACAATTAAAGTTATGAAAACAATATATAGTATCAATTACTTATATTTCACAGAGTAAAACTTTCTTTCTGACTTGAATTAGAAAAGTTAAGCGTCATCGTGGCAAAATAAAGTCCCTATACATTCTAGTCCATGTTATTTTGTTCTATGTTTTTAGGATATGTGCCTACCTTATTATTTAATATTTGTAGTTGTTGTTTACATAGTCATTGTAGATATAAGAATTTTCTTTCTTGTACATCATGTTGTGAACCAAACGTAAAAAACCTCATTTAACGTTTATTGTTAATCAGCAGTCTGAAAAGACTTGATCTTGGATCAAAACTCTTAGCAACGGAGTGGTGATTTTGCGAAGTAAACAAGCATTTGTAAATACGGTCTAGGAAGTAGATAAATTACATTTAAACGCACGTAAAAGTCGAAGAGCTTTTAAGCTCGGTGTCAACATTTTTTACGATCTATATTTTTCGGTTGATTGTGCGGTCAATCACCTGGCTAATGAAAGAAATACTGAAAACTAAATGATATCAACAAACAAGTGAATTTATTTTATTTTACTTTATTAGCATACACAACAGGTAACATTCAATAGTGTCAAGCATGTAACTAACTCAAGTAGCGAACTAGATTGCAACCTAAAAATATGTATACGAAGCATTAACAGGCAATACGAAAACAATACTATTATTATGAATATTAAAGAGGTACCCTTTATGAACAAAAACAAACAGATAGATAAACCGATTTGCTTACGTAGTTCTATCAGAAGAGATGTCATAACGAAGTCACTTTAAAACAAGACAAGACCATCCATATGTAGGTCACTCCATATAAGGAAATCAGGAGATCGACACCACCATTTACGTAATGTACCTACTCAGTTAAAATCCGTAAATACGTAACAAAGAATCGTAATAACGCGACGCCGCCACGTTCCGATTCATGTACGAATACCATTACAGAAATGTTCCTTTCTATACTTATTTTACATAAAAACAGTTTTGCAATCATTATTTGTGTTTATCCACAGATTTTGGGCTCGATAATGGGGTTTCCCTATCAACTAAGGGTGGGTTCCAAAGCGCATTCCTGCGTGCTTCCCGCGCGCGTCACGCAGACGCGGCACGCACGTGGCACGGCGTGATACGGGGACATCACGGGGTTTGGATTAAACTTGAGATGTAAGCTTTGGGTTGAAGAGAATATCGATCGTGAATTATGAAGTAGAGTTGCGTTGAGAATAGTCGTGCTTATTATCTGATAGAAAAGCATAAATATTTCAATATCAAGCAGGACAGTACTCGCGCATTTACCATAGAGTTGTGCCTGAGCGCTTGTTATGGACACAATATTTTTGTCCTGAAAGATTGCCATTGAGCAAACCTCATGCATGTTCAATAGGTTTCTCAAGATCATGTTAAGCACCTTTACAGCAGTTAATCCAAAATTAACGCTCAGACAATACAAATCTTTCTCTTCGTGTAAACTAGCTGTAGTGTATACTTATTTGTATACATGTAGCATGCTGCTGTATATTTGCAATGCATAAATGAATATGAATATGATTCTAATCCCCTAACCAAATAATGAAAAAATCGGACCGCGACAACCCCCTGATTTAAGTATCTATTAAAATTAAAATTTTAATGCTGCTAGCGTGCAAGACGGCTAAAAACTGGAAAGTATTTCAACATTTTTATAGCGACATGCCGGAAGTTCATTAAATATTCTCTTATTTATGCAACCATTTTGAACAATTACATAGACGTTAACATTGTTCTACCAAAACATTAGATCCCGATAAAACGGTTAGGAAAACGGTAGGTATGTCAAATTTTCATCTAGCTCAACGCTGGCTCCTCATAAATGAATAAAATTATTGTTATGTGATTAAAATTTAATTATAATAATTGTAAGAATAATTTTTCAAATTATAGGTTTTTATGACCTGAAATAAATGCATTTTTTTTAATAAGCGAGTCCCAGAACAACAAATACTCGGCACCAAAATTCAGAATAATGTGTGGTCCAGTGTCACAAGTGCTTACATTAGGTTGACCCCGGCATTGTCAGACTCAGACCATAATGGCGCCCACCCATCCGCCCACGCTCGTTACATTGTTATGAAAATCAGGATATATACGACACGTTGCTAAAGGTTCTCTCGTTCAATTTATATCATTACAAGGCATCAACCCCGGCCCAATTTGCATTGAGACCGTTTTGACGGCGCATGAACTTACCGCTTTAAATTAAACTTCGTTTATAAAGAATTTTAGGCACGTTTATGTGTCTAAAACTATTTCTGTCTTAAAGTTTAAAAAGAACGACTAGCGTTTAATGGAGAACTCCATATTGGTCACAGAAACTATTGAGTAGGAAAGAGTTACTTTTCATTGACATGAAAATAACCTAACTGAACAATAAAACCCTGCGCAATAATCTTTAAACCGCCGTCAAAAGTTAGAGATAAACTTCGTTTTGTAATAAGTACCTAACAAGGTATACTTTTATCCATTGATTGATCCTAGTTTAAGCCTGTTACTATTTTTGTTTTAATGTTTTGTGACAAGACGGAAATAACTTACTTACATATTTAAGTTAAGTCTGAAATTAACTTAGATTCGTGTCAACATATTTGTGTAGTCATAGGCCGAGGTAAATTGTTGGTTTGCCCGGGACACGAATCTTCTCATTAAGCAAAGTTTATAATGATACGAATACTATCCAAATCATCCCTGTTGTATTTTAACTCTTCTGTAAAATAATAAGCTACCTATCGACTAATATCTTTGCATAATGTACACTAATGCAATGGTCTTCTATCGAGCCCGTTCCTTGGTCGCGGGCAGCCAGCTACCTATAATATGCCTATCTACATCAATTTATATTTGCGGCAGAGAACCATTAGTGACGCCATTGGCCATGGCTCGCCAGCAGTCCAATGTCAAGAACCATCAGATAAATGGCATGGATTTATCGAGAACGCAAGCTTTATGAATATTTAACATTTCTATGAACATGGTAAAATTATTGAAACTGAATGAAAGCCATTATAATGTTTGAATTGATTATAATTCTTATCGTATTGCAGACAGAATAAAAAATCGAATTAAGGTGAACTCTATCACTGTTGAGAATCAAATTGAATGAAGGCCTCGGACGGCAAAGCCATCTTGAATTTTCTTTAGGCTCACCATACTTACACATAAGTACACGTACTTATTGCATCTCCCAGGACACTCTCTAGTTGGAGTTTTAGCTGAACGATTGGACTCGTAATAAAAAGCAACATGTTTTTCATATTATTTATTATGGAGCTTCTTTACTTGGCTTATGTTATGTACAAGGTAAATAGAATCTAAATTCATAACTTACGCTATCATTTGAATCTCAATTTACATGGCGCCGTAAAATGTTTAATAGAAGCGTAAACACGTACAAATGATGTCACTGGCGGGACTTACAGGTCACAAACAGACTTTGGGTAAAACTACGAGCAGCCATTAGAACCGAATGTTTTGGACTCGTGTGAATTCTATACTGCCGGCGAGGTCGTTTTGGCCAAAAA
Source organism: Pyrausta despicata (assembly GCA_963921415.1). Classification (NCBI taxonomy): domain Eukaryota; kingdom Metazoa; phylum Arthropoda; class Insecta; order Lepidoptera; family Crambidae; genus Pyrausta; species Pyrausta despicata. The sequence continues at coordinate 15,826,732 of OY992851.1, read as the reverse complement.
AATATTGTTATTACGTGACGAGGTTCTGTTATCTAATTCTGGCATCAATACATTTTGTTTGACTTAGCGATGTATATTTTATTTGTGGTGTATCAATATTAGCGAATATACAAGGTTTCAGTCCACTAATTAATGATATCTAAGGTCCTCAGGTTTTTTATTACGTATAGATCTACCGATCTATACGCAACTCAAACTAATAATACTAATATCTAATGACGGCACTCAAGTCGTAAATAAATTGCTACGGGGCAATAAGTGAGCTGATACAATGAAACAAAAGGAATTAAAACGACCTAATCATTCGCAGAAAATAATAATATCGTCCGTGATTTCGTTTCACGCAAATCAGACAAAATACCTGCACAACTAGACAAAAGATTTCTGAACACGAAGTTCTTTCTAACGCGAACTCAATCTCTACACCAGATTTGTACCTAGTATAAAATCAAAATCAAATCTATTCTAAAACGTCTAGCATTCTGGCTATAAATTCTGAAGATGACCTAAATATTTTTGCAATCATGTGGATGTTAACACCAATGTTTATTTTAGTTTTTGCCGTTGAAATAGTGAAGACATAAAATACCGCTAATTCATTTTATGAGGATTGGAAATAAGGGATAGTTTGGTGTCCAAATATAATGGAAAACCGTAGTAACCGGCGTGGGCGGCGCGCGCGCAGAAAAACTGACAGCGCATCGGTGCCAAGGCCGCGCGGCATAAACGACATGGTTAGAAGCTCGTATTCAATCAGTTTTTGACTGCGAATATGTAGGTATGAATAATTCACTATACTAGTGCACATAGCAACTAATTTACCTATACTAAATGTCATTAAAATATTATCACTAAATAAATAATTGGGATAAGTATTTATTGTTTGTTTCGAGAAACATTTGTCTTTAATCGATTTTGATTTAATTCGAATTTTTAAAATTCTATCTTTTTATTTCTCAAATCCGCTTCCTTTAGTCATGATATTGTAATACAAAAAGCAGAAGTAAACAAGCGAGTGCGACCACAAGATGATCTAACGCAACCTTGGCACCGAGGCGCTCACAGTCACAACACGACCAACTCAGGCGCAATGACTGCCCGAAGCATGGCCTGGCCTTTTTCGGAGGGTATTCTTAAGTTAGTACATGGCATTAAATCTATACTTATTAATCAGTTTAGCCATTTAATTTTACAACAGGTCCAGCAATGTAAACAAAAACGTAAAAAAGAGAGTAAACTAGCTAATGTTTGAAATGGAATTCTGACATATGAGTTTTGACACAGAATTTTCTGATGACTGTTAGATCAACTAATCAAACTAGCACTAAAATTTAAATTGCATCTTATTCAATTCATGATCGAGGATGTTAAAAAAGTACTATATAATTATAAACTTGTGCATGTATATTTCTTACAAGTAGTTTTTCTACGATACGATGTAATAAAAACTGTTTATTTAAAACATTAAAACATTCAGTTTTATAGCCGAAATAAAACCTGATTGATTTAAAAGAAGCCTTGGTTCTACTATCAGATAGCTGACTACCTGACCTTCAACATGTCATACTTATAAATACTTTCTTAATGATAACTATTGAATTACACACAAACATCAATCATTACGTTATCTGCAAAGTTTACTTCACATTTAATAATCACCAACTTCTTCAACTTAATTGTGTATTATTTTATTATGAAACAATTATTCTTTAATGTTAACGATATTTATACAATCTTAACGAAATTGATCCTTCTTCTAAACTGCTACGAATAGAATTAGGTACAAATAATTTATGTCCGTTCTCAGAAACCATAAAATTTTATGAGTCTCTCTGATCTATACCTACCTAAGTAAATATCACAAGCAAATATAATGTTAAATTAGCGCTTTAAATTAGCAAAAACTATACGATCACACTTGTGACTTTTATCAAGAAAGATTTTGACTAAAATATATCTAATGTGACCATGTCATCGCGACGTCATTCACACATGCCCTAATTTTGGCAACCTTGGCGTGCACTCGGCCCTTGGCGGTCGTTGGCGCCTATGATTACGTCATCCATCCAAACTAAACTATGGCGGAACTAATGGACCTGTGTCGACGGTCGGTGGATGTAACAGGTATGACAGGTTTCAGACTTGGCGAGCCAAACCTGCTAGATACGACGACAGTTTAATTTAAAATGGGGGGAAATTGCCATTTCTTATAAAAATCGTAGTAGGTATGGTAATTTGATGGAATTGTTCGACAATTTCCAACGAAATTAAAAGGGGCTTGACCTCATGCATACTTCTTTTATGAATTGTTATCATTCCAATATCAATCAAAACGTGATTTTTTCGTGTCCAGTAATCTGAAATGACATCTAAAGCTTGATTTATTTGTGAGAAAAATATAAAACTGTTCACGTTATTCATATTCCTGTTTCTGACGTCAACCAAATTGACAAAGTTATTACAGTGTAGGAGGTTCCTACTGGATTAATGAAATGATCCAGATTATTCGTATTCAAAAATCAGTAGGTAGGTAGTTATGTGCCTTCCGGAAGTTACAGTTAATACATTTCTTTTAGGTGCTACGGCTTTTAATATAACAAAGTTTGATCACAAATATAAGATGATGTCATTACTATTACACAGAATGACCTAGTTACGGAAAATTGTGGTAAAAATGATACCATCACGTCATTGATTTGTCATACTTTAAGTGTTAACATAGTTATCGTTGTTATAATTTCCTATGTATGGTACAACATAATATGCTAGGACGCATAAAAAAGTTTATTAAATGAATTAAGTTATTTAAAACTAAAATATTAATTAAAATCCGTTCAAATTTATTTATTTTATTTATTAAACAAACAACGTTTTAAACTAAAATGATAATAGTCCCACAATATACTTACATAGTTTGTCTGTGGGATCACGAGTCTCTAACATATTAAATCAAATCTTAAAAACTAAGTTAGATAGAAAATACTTTTTAAGTTTTCTTTTGAAAATATTTTTATGTTGTTCCCGTCGTATATCTCCGGGCAAACTATTCAATAGGTCTAATTAGTGTCGGATGTCGTAAATTTCAATTTACAAAATCATCATTAAAATTGCTTATTCTGTATTGCTTCTAGCATAATTGGATAATACTAAAACGACCTTATCTGTAGCATTACATGATTGACATTATCAATAACTAGTCTTTGCAAAGAGAGCAGCCCAGACACGAGATTATGCCAACGACCCAAATAATTGGGTTAATGTTAAAAACATGATTTGTACGGTTTCGATTGATAATATTACCGTGGTTTCGACGCCCTGTCATCATGTAATTTGAAACCAAGTTTACGGAAGAAAAGGTCAAGGTATTTTACGTCGCTAAATGGCTCGTTGTCTCGTTGTTATAAGGAAAGGATGAAAACGCGGTGAATAGTTTTTTTTTTGTTGTTTTTGTGTAATATTTTTTAAGTAGGCTGGTAAAATGTACCAACCAATATAATTAAATATTTACACTTTTGTTAGAGATTTCTCCAAGACCCGGCCCCTCTACGCAGTGACGTTACTGTGACGTCAGCTGGTGGGGCGAGGAGTCACGCCACACCGGTCGGAACAGCGCTGGCTCACTTTGCCTCGAGCGCTCAGATAGGACGGACGTGCCTTCCAGTGCTTTTAAATTAATTCGGTGTACCCTTGTGCTGATTGTTATTTTTGTAGTTCCAATAAATCATTATTAGGTTTTTGCGTGTTCTTTTTAAAAAATCATTTTCACTTCTGATTTCTAAGATCAGAAGTGGGATGGTACACGCGCTTTTTTTTTCGACCGTTGGCCAGTGTTTAAATAATTAAAAAGTGATTGAAATATTTTTCCGTAATTTGTAACCGGTTTGTTATTTTTCCTGCAAGTGTGGTGTTGAACTAAAATGTCCGATCGTGAATCTAGATCTGCGGGTCGCTATACCCCAACTAAAAGGCGAAACAGGCGTAGTTCTCGTGAACGTCGTCATACTCCGCGCAGTAACGAAAACGACCGTTCAAGTAAACAAAATCGTTCCCGTAAGTCGCGCAGTAGATCTCCCTGTGTAAATGCAAGACGTAGGCGTCGTGATAGTTCTTTTGGCCGTCGTGATAGTGTTCGATGTGATCCGTTAAATCAAATACTTGAGCGGTTAGATGCACTGGAGGGCCGGTTGCCTATTTCGGCACCGATTTCGTCTACTCCGTTACCAAATCCAAGCGCCGGAGGCCGCACTCCGATACTGACAACAGGAGCTAACGAGGTGTCTGTTGCTGACGCGGAGTCACACGCGACAGGACAGGCTCCCGCGGCGTTTCGTGACGAGAGTGCCGGCACAGCGGACAGGATTGTTGGCGCGCTTTCTTCATTACTTCAAGTAAGATCTAAGCATTACTATATATCGAACTTCGACCCTAGTGTGCATGATTTTGATGTGTGGTGCGCAGAAATAGATCGCGCTCGTAAATTAAATAACTGGGACGACCGAGAGTGTTTAGGACGTATAGGCGGCTGTCTGCGTGGTGATGCGAAGACATGGTTGGACGAGTGGGTTACCGCAGACCGCACTTGGACTAACTTTAAAACTGAGTTTAGATCGTTATGTCCTCGTGAGGTTGACATGGCCACCGTCTTATACGATGTCATGAGCACAAATTCCAACAAATACGCCACGTATGCCGAATACGCCCGAAAGTCTCTTTTGCGATTAAATATTGTGAAGGGACTTTCTGACGAACTGAAAACCGCTATAGTGATCCGGGGCATTCTCGATCCTCAAATTAAAGCCGCAGCGGCTAACGCTAAGTTACAGCCAAGCAATATAGTTGAATTTTTGTCGGTATATGTGAAACCTAAGAGTGTGCCTTCCGTTAGCAATCCTGTTCGCTTGCCAAACACTAGTTCGTTAAATCCGCGTAAACGTGAGGCTATCAGATACGATCGTTTGTCTTGCTTTACATGCGGGAAAGTAGGGCATAAGCAAATTCATTGTCCTAAGAAACCTAGGACCGAAAGCACGACTAATAGCTCGGGTTCGAAAACATCTGTGTCTTCAACCCCGCAACAGCAGGCAACTCGGGCTGAACGAGAACCTGCTAAGATTTGTACATTCTGTAAGAAAAGTGGGCACCTCGTTGATTCTTGTTTTTATAAACAACGTGTCGAGTCTAAAGCTAACGGCAAGTTGAATTCGAACAATGTAAATTTTTGCTCGGACACGATAGCAAACGAAACAATGTGATGCCCGTTGTTATTCAGAAATTACCTGTCGATGCATTAATAGATTCTGGTTCCGATATTTCTCTAATTTCCGAGTCAGTGCTAAAATATTTTAATTTGAATAAGCTACCTACTTATCGCCGAATGCGTGGCATTGGTAGTCAGGATATAGAATCAACATCGTTCGTAAATACAACCTTAGAATTTCCTGAAATAACATTAGAGGTAGATTTGTATGTTGTCCCTTCGAATTGTATACAGACACCGATTCTGATAGGTACTGATGTTTTGAATCGTAGCGGAGTTGCTTACATTCGCACAAACGACTCGCAGCGTTTGGTGAGGATTAGTAATATACAGCAGGTGTCAACTGTAGAGGTCAATATGATTAAAACGCCCTTGGTAGGCGAAAACAAAGACCGCTTATTGAATCTTATAAAAGAGTTTAGCAAAACTTTTACCACGGGGACCGCGACCTCTACAGTTAATACAGGCAGTATGGAGATAAAACTTAACAGTGACGTTCCGGTATTTTATCGACCGTACAAACTTTCGGCTGATGAGAAAGAACGAGTGCGCGATATAGTCAAAGACCTTTTGGACAAAGGCATTATCCGTGAGTCACATTCGGACTACGCAAGTCCTATCATCCTCGTCAAGAAGAAGAACGGGGAGGATAGGATGTGCGTCGATTACCGTGCATTGAACGCTGTCACTGTTAAGGAAAGATTTCCCCTACCATTAATTGATGACCACATAGATCGACTAGGCGGTTTTAAATACTTCACGAGCCTTGATATGGCTACTGGTTTCCATCAGGTTCCTATGAAAGACGATGGGTCCATAAGCAAAACAGCCTTCGTAACGCCGGAAGGGCACTACGAATATCTTAAAATGCCTTACGGACTCGCTAACGCACCCATCGTCTATCAAAGGATCATCTCTAAGACTCTTAAACACCTGGTAGAAGCTGGTAAAGTACTTACCTACATCGACGACGTCCTGATCATGTCTAATTCGGTCGCGGACGGCTTGACGACTTTACGTGAAGTTCTGACAACACTTACAGAAGCCGGGTTTTCAGTAAACCTTAAAAAGTGTACGTTTTTGGACACTCAACTTGAGTATTTGGGTAGACTGATTGGACATGGTCAGGTACGGCCGAGCCCAAGCAAGACCGAGGCTCTAGTCAAAGCCCCCAAACCAACCAATGTAAGAGAGGTTCGCCAATTTCTGGGCCTAGCAGGCTATTTTCGTCGATACATAGCAAACTACGCCTCTAGGACGGCTTGTATTGCTAAATTACTCAGAAAAGGCCAGCCTTTCGTTTGGGGTACGGAACAGGACGAAGCTCGTGATTACGTCATTAAATGCCTAACTGAGGAACCCGTTTTAGCAATTTTCGATCCCAAGTTACCCACTGAGCTTCATACCGACGCCAGTGCGTTAGGTTATGGCGCGATACTGCTACAGGAACACGTAGGGAAGCGTAAGCGAGTTGTCGGCTATTTCAGTAAATCCACACAGGGTGCAGAGTCGCGTTATCACAGCTACGAGCTTGAAACTTTAGCAATTGTACGCGCGTTACAGCATTTTAGACATTACTTGATTGGCATTAAATTTAAAATTGTTACCGATTGTAACTCATTGAAATTGACAGAGCGTAAGCGAGACTTGGTACCCCGCGTAGCGCGCTGGTGGATTTACATGCAAGATTTTCAGTTCACGCTTGAGTACCGAAAGGGCTGCCTTATGCAACATGCCGACTTTTTCAGCCGACAACCCGTTAACGTCTTAACCATTGAAAATCCACGCAACTGGGCGAAAATTGCTCAAACGGCAGATTTAGAGACCCAAAATTTGATACAAAAGCTTAGAGAGGGTCAATTAGATGCTACTCGGTTTGTCGTACGTAACGAATTGCTGTACTATAAGTATACGTCAGTCGGTGAAGACTCTCGCCTTCTTTGTTTCATCCCAAAGGGTCACAGACTTAGTTTGCTCAGGGTTTTTCATGATGACCATGACCATATTGGTATTGACAAAACCACCGATTTGATATTGCGTCATTTTTGGTTCCCTGGGATCAGAGCCTTCGTAAAGAAATACATAGAGCACTGTATTGTATGCCTGGCACATAAGAAGGTTCCTAAAGCACCTAACCAACCTATAGTGTCGTGGACCAAACCCGATACACCCTTCTCAGTAATTCACGTTGATGTTCTCGGGCCGCTTACGGAGTCCAACGGTTTCAAGTACATTCTCATCGTAGTGGACTCGTTCTCCAAATACTGTCTATTGTACTCATTATACAGACAAGACACTGACGAACTTAAACGTGTCTTCACTAATGCTGTCTCCCTGTTTGGCACTCCAACTACAATTGTATGCGATCGGGCCAGGATGTTTGAGAGTGCATCGTTTCAAGATTGGGTGGCCAGTTGGGGCTCTGCCTTACATTTCATAACCCCAGAAATGCACCGCGAAAACGGTCAGGTTGAGCGGTACTGTAGGACAGTCCTCAACATACTGCGGATTGAGGTCAACAACAAGGGTGCCTCCTGGTCTGACGTATTGTGGAAGGTACAGCTGACCCTGAACATAACCAGGCAGTCTACGACACGTACCTCGCCACTTCAGCTATTAACTGGGATCGAGGGGACCACACCGGTTCTGAGGTCTCTTGTTCATGACGTAGCGTTAGATAACTCTCATCCCAACCGAGAAGCCCTGATGACGTTGCGGCGACAAAGAACGACGGAGCTCCTGGCTGCAAATCAACGGCAGCAAGATAGTTACGTCAACGAAGGTCGTCGGCAACCTCGCACCTTTGAAGTTGGCAGTTTCGCTTTTGTCAACAAGGGTTCGCAGAGCACCGGGAAACTGGACTCGGGAATGCGAGGCCCGTACAAGATTGTCCGAGCACTGCCGCATCACCGTTACGAGCTCGAGCTGCTTGCCGGATCATATGGAAAGAAAACGCAAACAGCTGCAGAACTTATGGTTCCGTGGCGCGGTGAGTGGACCCCCACGGCGTGTGAAGCATTCTTTGGCAGCGGTAAGTGTCTCTTTGTATCTTGCCCCGACATTGTGGCTGTAGTCTGCCCCGACATTGTGGCTGTAGTCTGCCCCGACATTGTGGCTGTGGTTTGCCCCGACATTGTGGCTTTTGCTCGCCCCGACAGTGTGGCTTCGCTCGCCCCGACAGTGTGGCTTTGCTCGCCCCGACAGTGTGGCTGTAGCTTACCCCGACACCGTGGCCTTAGTTTGCCCTGCTATTATAGCTGTGCTCGCCCCGCTATTGTGGCCGTTGCTTTGCCCTGACATTGTGGTTATCTCTTTTACAACATTTAAGTTAAATGAAATCCGCTCCGATGAAGGGGATTATAATTTCCTAATGTTTGGAATGTATGAAAAAGCTATATGCTGAAGGCCTATCTGGCAGTGAAAAGGCCTGTGTTTGTTCCGTTAATGATCGAGAATCCGGACTCGTTAATTGATGGAACAAACAGTTTCAAAGCATTTATTGTAGCTGACTGCTGTAGTTTGGTCGCTTGAAGTGCACTCGAGTGATCATTTTGCGGTAGATGGTTACGAAAATGATAACAAACCTGTATGGAAACAACTAATAACGTATTTGTTTTGTTTTAGACGATAACGAAATTGATGGTGCCCATGACGATCAAACCTCTGCAGCTGTGCAGCAGGAGCAAGCTGAAGAACATGAAACTGACCAGGCTGAGGGGAATCAAGCTGACGAGGACGTTCAGCTGTCAGGAGAAGCCGTGTTAGAGATTTCTCCAAGACCCGGCCCCTCTACGCAGTGACGTTACTGTGACGTCAGCTGGTGGGGCGAGGAGTCACGCCACACCGGTCGGAACAGCGCTGGCTCACTTTGCCTCGAGCGCTCAGATAGGACGGACGTGCCTTCCAGTGCTTTTAAATTAATTCGGTGTACCCTTGTGCTGATTGTTATTTTTGTAGTTCCAATAAATCATTATTAGGTTTTTGCGTGTTCTTTTTAAAAAATCATTTTCACTTCTGATTTCTAAGACTTTGATAAAGTAACGCTTGGAATCTTGATGGTCCAATGGCATGGCAAACCCGTACTTTGTATATTTTTAACCTGTTTCAGTTGAGATCCAACTCAATATAAATATTTTTATTCCTGTCATTTTTAAGCAATTTTAACTTCTAGTTTTGACAAAACATGCTTATGCACACTACTCCCCACTTCAAATAATAATTGTAAACAACATTATATACCTAATTACATAATGTCTGTGTGGTTTGATTAAATAACTCGAACACCTACACGCATATATTTTTTTACTTCATATTTTCATGGTCGAAGTTTTATGATGTTATTTAGTTGATTGCCGCTGCCATTAATTCAAGACCACAGTCGACAACCAAATGAAACTGGTACATGTCATAGCAAGGTACTACGAGTAGGTGAACTTCATTGTTTTACCCGAACGAATGTTTTTTTAACCCATTAAAGACTGAGTTTTTTTATTACATAATTATAGATATAGACATTTTTTTTAATTAAATCGCTGTATTTTGGACTCAAAGCTTATGAAATAAAAGTTTTTTGAATAACTTTCTTTGAGTTTTTGAGATTTTGACCGTGACCATATGGTAACGATAGGCTAAACAGAACAAAAAATCCTAGAGGGTTTTGTTTGTATTATTTGTACAATCACGTGAAACGTGTGTTTAAATGTTAAAATCGAAAATATACAAATAGTTTTTTCTTAAATTGACAATAATGTGCAAGGCGTGACCGTATGGTTGTACATAATGGATTAAAGATGCGTCAGGAAAATGGTATGTCTTTGCAGTCGGAATGTTGTTTATCTATCATTATCAGCAGCAAGACCTCATTTTATAGGCTCTTGCTAAATGTAAGCCTCTCTCATAGATTTCAACTTTACTTCAAGTCGTCATGTATTTCGAGATTTTTAGGCGTGACTGTAAGATAAGACATTTAACATAAATTTGTTAATTTCACTAGCCAGAATTGCCAATCCGCATAATTGACATATAGCATCCTAAATGTTTTTGCGGATAGGTGGGACTCTCCGCTGCTGAAGCACTGAATTCGCCTCCAAACGTTTGCGAGGTAGGTAGGCTCAACTACACTCAGTATCGGACAGTCCTCCCGTCCAACTTTTGAGTTTTTGACACTTCGTTTACTAACTTCTAATTATTTTTATACTAGTGGCCGCCCGCGACTTCGTCCGCGTGGAAAGCCTTTATCTTAAAAATTCTTTATGAATTGTAGCCTATATGTTATTCTGATGTATAAGCTATATTGTGGTAAAGTTTCATTCAAATCCATTCAGTAGTTTTTACGTGAAAGAGTAACAAACATCCATACATCCATACATCCATACATCCATACATCCATACATCCATACTTACAAACTTTCGCCTTTATAATAGTAGTAGGATTTTTACTAACAAAATTATGGGTCTGTATACTGTTCTGTGTCTGTTACCTGAAAATAAATGATTTTAATAATAATAATAATAGCTCGATTTCAACGTTTAAACCCGTTGGCCACTACGATATGGTACGACAGTGATAGTCTTTGACACTTGTTGGCTGTATCCTACTAAAGCGTTGACTAATCGCATTGTAACGCCACGCAAACGGTGCAAGTGTGTGAATATAAATCGCTGCGAAATCAATTCTGCGTGTCTAGGTTTGTGCTAAAAAGAACTTTATGTTAGAAAAGTAGGCAGCAATTTAGTGTGTCCTATGTATTTTAATAACACGTAGAAATGAGGTCACCCTGTTATTATGGATTAAACGTACTGTGAAAATGTTAGCCAGCTACGTGAGATAAGCTAAATTATTGAGAAATACAATGTCATGAGTAGGCAAATAGTAATGCAGGGTGTAATTTTTGTACAGTCATTGCGCAGTTTTGACATTTATGTTTGTTTAACATGATTACAAAAAAAATAAGTATTGTTTGGATGCAATTTAAAAAAAATCCGGCCATGTGCGTGTCGGACCACGCATAAAGTAGGGTTAATTATAATTTTTCGTATTTTTAAAAATTAGATCTATATGTGAAGTATCCTCGAACCAAGTTACATGCAAATCAGTCCATAAGATATTCTGCTGTGACAGACTAGGACGGACTGAACTATCTTATAAGGGTTCCTTGTCGGACTACGGAACCCTAAAAAGAGAGCCTGCCGAACCCTTGCTCGTAATTAATTACGAACGTTTTATCAATATTATGGGTAACCTACATAAATCTATCGATCTTTGACCATAAATAAAGCAATAAACTTTTGCACCAATTTCCCTTCCTGTAAATAACAATATTCGGAACCCGAAGGTTGTCTGGAAGAGAACGCCTTGAGGGATAAGACCGCCTAAATTGTGCATCTTTCAGTGTTTGTTGATCTTTGTTGTTTTATTTTATTTCTGTGGTGTACAATATAGAGTTCTTTATCTATCTATCAAAATTAGGTACGGGCTTTATTCGTCAGCATTTTAAATTACATGCATATTCATGATCATATTCAAGTTAAACAAAAATTAAACATCATCAACCCATTGGTATTGCCGTTACGAATCTACCCTCTATAATTGTCACGTTTCTGATGCTGTGATGACCTACCAGACCTATCCTTGATTTACATGAATTATGATCATGAACCAAAGTTAAACCAAAAGTTAAGTAACCTACGGCGCGGTCGTGTTTAGGATGGGTGACCATTCTGACCATATAAGTGACGTCTATTCACAAGCATCTCCGTCCTTCGGAAGGCACGTTAAGCTGTTGGTTCCGGTTAATATCGATAGATATTAGTCGTTAAGCCTGGTCAGAGGCCCTCGGGCGGCTTAATAACATCTGACAGTAATGTTGGTCACTTACCTTACACACACCCCTCCACCAATCCGCACTGAGCCCGCGTGGTGGAGTATGGCTCGCACCACCTCAACTATGAGGTGGTGCGAGCCATAAATATTTTATCTATTTATTTAAACTTTTATAGGACCACACGGACTAGGAGATAGAAATGATCGAGGAACTCGACTGATGTCTTTTGCGTTTGGGCAGGCCTTTAAAGTGGCCAACACACTTTACTACAAAAAACCACAACGTCGTTGGACCTGGGCTTCACCTGGGAACAAATATAAAAATGAAATTGATTTCATACTAGTATCCGACCAAAGCATCATAAAAGACGTCAATGTAGTGAACAAAATAAAATTCAGTTCAGACCACAGGCCAGTACGTGCTAAAATACGTTTTGATTTTAAACTAGACCGAATCAAACTCTTTATAACAAAAATAAAACCACTACACAAACAAAGCATCTCAAATAACTATGCACATTTTAATCTAGAGCTCTCCAATTGTTTTAACAAGCTAGGTACCATAAATCACATTGATGTTAATAGCCAATACGAAGCAATCTTATCAAGCATAAAAACCGCAAGTAGTAAAATTGTCATAGCAAGAAAAAACGGTAATAAGTTAACAACCAAAACAAAAGATTTAATTGAACAAAGGCTCGCGACAAAGCCTGGGACAGACGAGTACAGGGTTATAAACAGACGAGTAAAGAAGAATATTAGAAAAGACCTAAGAAACTACAATACCCACTTGGTTGAAACAGCTCTCCAAAGAAACACATCGCTGAGAGCAGCAAAACAGGGTTTCTCGCGAAGCAAGACTTGGATTACTAGCTTGGAAGATACAGACGGAAAAAAGCACAGTAGCAGAGATAAGATCATGGATATATGTACACAATTTTACAAGTCCCTGTACTCAGCATACACATTATCCACCCATCAGCCCATCGAGTATCAATGCAGCGATAATATTCCACTGATAACCAAACAAGAAGTCAACGCCACCATTAAAACCCTTAAATACGGTAAGAGCCCCGGGGGAGACGGTGTCACCACAGAAGCTCTAAAGCTGGGAAAACGAATTTTGCGACCACATCTTGCTAAATTCTTCAATACAGTTTTACTAACTGGTTCACTACCACGAAATTTCTGCCACTCGAATATAATTTTGCTGCACAAAAAAGGTGACAAGTCCGATATAAATAATTACCGTCCGATCAGTCTGATATCCCATATTTATAAATTGTTCACCAAAATAATCCAAAACAGAATAGCACACATATTAGACAAACATCAGCCCCCTGAACAAGCAGGTTTCCGCTCACACTTTTCTACCACCGATCATCTACATGTAATTAATCAAATTATAGAGAAATTTAATGAGTTTAACAAACCATTATACCTAGCCTTCGTCGATTATTCCAAGGCGTTCGACAGCTTAGATCACGGGTCGATCTTTAATGCGCTTAGAAACCAAGACATTCCACCTACTTACATACAGCTTCTCCAGCTAATCTATGAGAAAAGCACTGCCGACATAAAGTTACATGCACCTGGACCATCATTCCAAATAAATAAAGGCGTCAAACAGGGAGATCCACTGTCACCAAAGCTACTTACCAGTGCCTTAGAACAGGTTTTTAGACGGGTAACAGACGATTGGAGCAATAAAGGAGTAACCATCGAAGGCAAAACGCTCACAAACCTCCGATTCGCTGACGACATCGTACTATTTGCCAATACGTCTGAAGATCTCGAGACCATGCTCGAACAGTTGAGATCAGCAAGCCTTGAAGTTGGGCTGAGGATGAATAGGTCAAAGACCGAAATCATGACAAACGCTACCAAAAACACTGTGGTATTGGATGGGCAGGCGATGCGATACGTTGACGAGTACGTATACTTGGGCCAGATAGTCTCCTTCGGAAACAGGCAGGATAAAGAAATCGAGCGCCGCATCGATAAAGCCTGGAAGAGCTTCTGGTCCATGAAAGCGTATATGAAAGGCAACTTGCCTATATCGCTGAAACGGAAACTCGTCGACACTTGCATTCTGCCCATTCTTACCTACGGGGCGCAAACCTGGTCATTGACTGAAAGTCAAAAGCAAAAACTCAAGGTCTGCCAACGGGCCATGGAGCGGAGCATATTAAGTATAAAACGGAGTGATAGGATCCGAAATACTACCATCCGCTCCAAGACTGGTATCGCTGATGTGGGCAACAAAGCCGCGAAATTGAAGTGGGAGTGGGCGGGTCACATCTGCGGGATGCATCCAGAGAGGTGGGCCCAAGTCGTCACCAAATGGGTGCCTACAGACGGCTATCGCCGAAGAGGCAGACCCAAGAAACGATGGTGTGACGACTTGGTCAATACAACAAGGGACTGGGAAACGTTGGCAATGGACAGGGACAGGTGGAGAGATTTTTGGGAGGCCTTTGCCCAGCAGTGGGATGACATAGGCTAAATTAAAAAAAAAAAAAAAATTAAACTTTATTTAACTTAACTTAACGCCGTAGGGCATTCTCTATCAGTCATACCTATGGACTAAGCAGAAATAATTAGTGGGCGGTGCGACAAAATAAATAAAAGAGAAAACACATCACAAACATATCATCGTATAACAAAACACAAAAATATCGCTCTGTTCAGTTTTAAGCCTGGTCAGAGGCCCTCGGGCGGCTTAATAACATCTGACAGTAATGTTGGTCACTTACCTTACACACACCCCTCCACCAATCCGCACTGAGCCCGCGTGGTGGAGTATGGCTCGCACCACCTCAACTATGAGGAGGGAGGAACGGATTGGTGGAGGGGTGTGTGTAAGGTAAGTGACCAACATTACTGTCAGATGTTATTGGTGAGGCCTGTGCCCAGCAGTGGGACGTATATAGGCTGATGATGATGATGATGATCGAATCGATGGGAAATACTCGTAGAAAGCAGTATAGTAAGGAAAGGTTTCCATTAGGTACGTGAATTTGCTGTAGGACGCGCTAACTGTGAAGCTAGAAAAGTAATTGAGAGTGTCTCCGCAAGTTATTCAGTGATTTTAAAATGGCCGTGAGCATTCTTAACGCGGCGTTTTCACGCGTGGGTTGCTAATAAGAAAATTATCGGGTATCGACGCCGGCGCATAAATAAATACTATCAAGCGGTAAACAAGTACTATCTCCGCTAAATATAGCCGCATTGCACATGCAACTGACTTGCATTGTAGCCAAAATAGAACGGACTCTACACTTCGAGAAAAATATTTTATCTATTTATTTAAACTTTATTGCACAAAAAAACTTTGTACAAAAGGTGGACTTAACGCCGTAGGGCATTCTCTATCAGTCATACCTATGGACTAAGCAGAAATAATTAGTGGGCGGTGCGACAAAATAAATAAAAGAGAAAACACATCACACAAACATATCATCGTATAACAAAACACAAAAATATCGCTCTGTTCAGTTTTTTTTGACGTGACAACGTCTTAAATTAGGTTGCGGCTCGGAGTCACTCATGAAAAAGTGTAACGCCCGGTAACGTAACGATGAGTCACCGAACGAGAGAGAGGCCTGCCGGACCGGCGAATGCCTTGCGTCTCTCTCCCACTCAAACATGATCGGTGTCACGTAAAATCTTTGCCCGTAAAACCGACTTTACAGGCAACCGTTTTTTTAAATTATAGCGTTTATCGAGGACAAATACATTATTTTGCACCTAATTTTACTAGGAAATTATCTATCTCAGTGGCAGGTTTTTTTGGTCGTGACAAAATCTATATCTTAAGAGCTGTGGATCAGGATACAATAAATAAATAATTTTTTATTTCAAAATCACTATTAAAGTAGGTACAGCTGATGACTGACCTAACTTTGAACGTGGTAACCTTTTTAAATAAAACTATGTGTCCAAAAATATAAAGAAATTAGAAAATTACTTAGCCATTTTCCTAGCCACCATTTTTTTCTCTTTAAGTAAATAAATGTTGAAATGTGTCATGTATGAAACGTAAATTAGTGTTATGTGTAATACAAACGTAGAACATAAGTTTGAGTTTATTTTTGTGATTAGGTACGATGGAGGTGATTTTTTGACGTGACAACGTCTTATAAATTGGTTTGCCGGGTGACACCTCAAGAAACTGCGTTACGCTGCTCCGCTCACGTTTCGCGCGAGAGAGACAGAGCGAGAGAGGCAGAGAGAGAGAGAGAGAGATAGGCATACACACCGGTTCATGTTATACGATTGAATATTCACATTAAAATTATTTTACCACTCAGAGTCGTTGTCACGTAAAACTTTCGCGCGTATACCGACTTTACAGGCAACCAATTTTTTTTGCAAAAAAAACCCTAAAAATAGATCAAAAAGTATGAAACGGCTTGAATCACTGCGCTCTATCACCGTGGCCGTTTCATTTGCGCTACGACCAAAGTCGACTTCTTCTATTTTAAATTCCTATCATGTCGCGACGCCTCTAAAGGAATATCAAACCCGTGATCAAAAAGCAACCTTGGATGAAAGAAGAAAGAGTTGCATTTAAATGAGAGCATTGAGGCGCGATCACGGCTATTTTTATTGGTCCTGCAATCCTTTTTAGCATGCATAAGAGATACTCTGTGTTGTGATTCACGGACGAGTATTACAAGAAATAACTATGCTGTAATTTTATGCATTTTGTCATAAATTTTCAAAGAATTAGCGGCCACTTTGGTATAATGGTAATGAAATTGACTATTAACCAAGAGGTCGCGGGTTCGATCCCCGCACTGTACAAACATTTGTGTGCATGAAAATGTCTGTTTGTACTGGTCTGGTCGTTTAATTGTAATACCAGTGTTGATTCTGATATCTTTAACACAAGTGCTTTAGCTACTTACCACGGAGTCCGATCAATGTATGTGATGTTGTTGTATATTTATTATTATTATACATAAAATATATATTACATAAATCACCTGTAGTTAAACTTGGTTCGTAAGTAACGTTGGTTCTTTGCCTTACCTTAGCCATTATTGAAAAGAAACATTTAAAGCTAAATGACCATAAACTACTTGTTATCTAAGTAGGTATTACTAATAATAGGAGAGGTATGGGTCGCGAGTTTATGACCTCATTAGGTTTGTTAGGGGAAAATCTTAAAACTCCTAAGGCGAACCAAAGGTAATGGAAAAGGCCTTTCCATTATCTTTGGCTGAACTGATAAAAATTACTAGTCTCTTAGTCTAGTAATTTCTAGTGAATATCAGTGCTGAAGTCCTTATTTGTTTTGATATTTATAAACATGCTGTCAAAGCTTCCGAACTCTACGAAAACCTACTGATAATATAAATAACTTAATAATATTTTGAAGAAACAACCAGCTCGCCCTGTTTCACAGTAAATATGTAGCATTTATATAGTCAGACAGCGCTGGCGCAACAACAAAATAAAAATATGGTCTGCGTCAAAAAAAGTTATATTTAACTTGGATACCTGCGCTATATCCAGCTCAGTTCATCTTTTCATAGTTAAGAAGCAAAAGTCAGGTGTCTTATATCATTATTTGAGCACGCAGCTACCATTCTCAATATTTATTCATCTTTAACCATAATTTAAATGTCAGAGATTTCGAAGTTTAAAATCAAGCCCAAATTTTTAAACTTGACTGTACCAGTAGGTAACACAGCGGTCACGTCACGAGACAGTCGGACAAGGACGCAACTATACGAGCAAGTGAAATGGAGAGTGTGACCAAACTGGGCAATGGGCATGGCATTTGCGAACTGGTTTCCTTCGAGATAAGTTGACTTGATTTAGAAACTTGTGGGATCTGATGGAAAATCTAGAATGGTTTTATTTGCAATTTAGCGCTAATTAGTTAACGCAGAATCGTTGAATTCTAGAGTACAATGGCATGAAGGTCAGAAACATATTTGAGAAATATCAGCATATCACAAAAGCAAAAATACAAAGTCATTTTCACAGAGAGATATACAGGGTAGAGGATTTTATAGCTAGTAGCGATCGAGGGCAGAATATTGACGGGACTGTCAGCATAGTGCCTCACAACGTAAATTAAAAAGTTTAACGCTAGCAACATTAGGTTCACTCATCAAAATAAAGTAGAAAAACTAAAATTATCTAACAACTAAACAACACGAAATGAATTCAACAGTTCGTGTTTTGTAACGCCGGTAGACTGCGTTAGACCTTCAATTTGAAGGTCACTGGCTATGGTGAATTGAATGAGAATAGAATTTCGGCTATTGCTAGCACGGATTGTCGTTTGATAGATATAATAACATTGTAACTTTTCTGTTGTGCAAATTTTAGTAATTCGTTTCATTATTATAATAATTAATAAGAAATTGGTTGGAAAAACCCCTTACTTATATGAAAACTGTGAGCGCTCCAACATACAGACACGGACTACTTATTTATTTAGGAGCCCTTCAGGTAACTAAGATAATTTTCCGAAAAGGTTTCATATACATATATAGTTTATTGTTATGAACTTAAATGATTTTGTTGAGTTTCATCAACGTACCATTTATAAGCTATCTTTACGGGAATATTTTACCTGTAAGTTTTTTATGAATATTTGGGATAGGTTTGCTCTTGACCCAAGACTAAGCCCAAAGAGGCACAGACTGAGTCTACGAAGGAGCGAGCTCACCTAGAAGATGTCTGTTTAAAAAGTTTTTGACCTTTTTGACAAGACGTTTAAATCTTAAGTAGTATCAATATTTAAAAAAAAAACAGTAGGTACCAATTGTCGCCATTAATAACTTCATCAACACTTTTAATACAGCAAATCCTAGTCTGGTTAAGTGTGCTACGCCAAGCTCACATAAAGTTTATTTAAATGACAGACACTAGCGCCCATTATTTCTGCTTGCAAACCGTGAATATCCTATTTGCATGTCTATTTGGCATCGCATTGTATGTATCACTGCAAAAAATTTCCGAGACGCGAAGTCACTTATGTGATTATCAGATCCACCATCAAGTAGTTATGTACCTAATTTATTCGAATCCGGTAGGTATTTATTTACATTTGAGGACTTCATTATTAAGCTCTTTTAGGGGCAATAAAAATATCACTGTTCATTTAAGATAGGCACTGCACGCTGACACGGAGGCGTTTCATGGAACCTTGAGAAATCTTATTTAATTTGGATTACAGAGTAGATGTAAGTAGGCAGTTGACACCAATTTAATTGACAATTTTTTTTTGTTTATTGTAATGGTTTTTAACAAAAAAAATTGTTGTTTAGTAAGAAACTTACAAGTTCCACTTGACTGTGTGACAGACAATTTTGTTATTGACTGTACCAACCAATTATTTTTTATTTTTATATTTCGTTTTACTGTCCAACAATATGCGCTTCTTATGAGATCAAAACATCCGTTTGCTATAAAGGTGACGTATTCTGCTC
The DNA here is from genome assembly GCA_963921415.1 of Pyrausta despicata. Taxonomy (NCBI): domain Eukaryota; kingdom Metazoa; phylum Arthropoda; class Insecta; order Lepidoptera; family Crambidae; genus Pyrausta; species Pyrausta despicata. Next base: position 15,807,198 of record OY992851.1, on the reverse strand, counting down.
AAGAATTCAAATAAAAGACTGAAATACGCATGTGTAGAGTCCTTAATAAAATAGCGTAAATGAAATTGTCATGTTTTCTTTATGATCCCGTCGTCACATTTATGTAGAACATTTTTGATATGCTTTTAATTTTATGATTTTTACGCTATTGGCATTTAAGAGTTTAGTAGGTACGTTCCATTACTCATGCCTTCCGAAATCATTGTATTGTGTTTAATAATTAAATTAAATTAATTAAAAATCTTTTATTTCGGACCATAAATCCATAAAGTGTTAGTGACAGATGACTTAAAACTACGTTAGTATTATTTTTTAAGAGAAATTTATACATAATTAAATTTTGTGGGAGACAAATGCTCTGCCACCCAGTGCCTTAATATGGGACTATCCTCCCTTAATGCAATGGTGTTCAGGATGGCATTGGCGCTCCCACGCACCCTGCGCATCAAGGACCCGATTCTTTTGCGCATAATGGCATGAAAGCCATCAACACGAGCTGTAGCGAACATTCCTGAAGCACTACAGTGTCGAGGGAGCCCCAATAGCATCCTGAAACCATTGTTATACTGCACTCGCAAGGCATTGATGGCTCTCTGCGTATATGAGGTCCATAGGCTGCAGGTGTAAAATGACTGGCAGTAAGATTTAAACAAAGTAACTTTGACTTCCTGCGTACACCTAGCAAACCTACGAGCCAGCATATTGCATCTCACCGACAATGCCCTACGTTCTCTCTCTATATCGAGATTGTCACTCAGATCCTCGGTAACCCAGTGGCCCAGGTATTTAAATTTACTGACCTTTGGTAGTGGGACACCAGCAAGTGTAACGGTTGGCATATGGTATGTTTTAGTGCCAGACCTAATAATTCATTAAACATATTGATTCAACGTTTATCTTTAAACTTGAAGTGCTGAGCAGATATTTAATTTATTAATTGTTTTAAAAGCATTGGTATCAATCAAATACGTTTAAAAATAATTGTCGTTGTGTTGGGCTCTTAACTGGACTACGGCGAAGCAAAAAGGAGGGTTAAGTATTTGAATTTGCCCTTAAAAACTAAGAAAATCGCGGATAATACAAACTTGTGTACATAGAGATGAATTGAGTATCCTATTGGTTAAAGCTGAAAAAGAGGATTTTTTGCTTTTCCACTAATCGACGCCAGCGCAGGAACCAAATACGAGCCGAGAGTACGAGCGAGTCGCTCGTAGGCTGTCTAAGCGACAACAACTCTTGAGGATGCTACGTGTAGTGGCGAAGGTAAGGTAGCATAGCAAGTTGTTAACCCCCGACGAAAAAGAGCGGTGTAATAAGTTTGATCCCTATTCTGTTTGTGTGTGTCTGTCTTTGGCATGGTAGGACCGATTGCAGTGAGTTTTTTTTTATAGATATTTTTTTCACAGTAATTCTTATCCATGGCTGTTTAAAATCTGTCCGTCCGTTGAAACTTGTTCAATCAGCTGTTTCATGGCTCGAGTTCTTTTTTTTAAATTCAAATTTTAGGTTTTTTTCTTTGGTAGACGTTGCAAACATAGATTTGGAAACCAGCTTATGCCTGTGGGGTGAGCACGAACATTGAACATTCGTGTCGTCCGAACGTCAAAAACTGACAGTTTCCCCATACAAATTGACAAATAAACGATAGCTTAACGCTGCGAATAGGTACCTACCTTACGATAGTTGTTCGTGCTCACCCCATGACTGAACATTGCCTTCCGCTTAAAGGACGTTTATAGAGACGTGCACTCGACACTTTTGTGTTTATTTATTTGATGGAGCACTCGCCAGATAGCGCTTGATTATTTAACTAACTCAGCAGTAGATCATCATTAAGAGTGTAAGGCGATAAATGACTCGTCCGCTTTCGCTGTCAACTCAATTAGCTGTGCAAAGCTGCAGACTTCTCGGGTTACTTACAAATTATAACACCATTTAATACTAAGTTGCTGACCTAATCGAGTTGTAAGTATCCATAAAGTTTTAGTGCAATATGTTACTGTAGGTATAAGCAGTCTTTAGCGCCTAATTATTATTCGTAATAAGCTAGATGACACCACCAATCATTGACATACTCTTTAGCATCTGTAAAACGATCTTCCCCCATAGATTTTGTATGGAAATACTATAATTTGATGTCATAATTTAGTATCAGAAATCGATGTCAATATTTGTTTAATTCTATGTAAATAAAAATTGGTTTCTAAAGCTTTTTGGAAATTAATTGGTTTTACTAGCTTCATGGAGGTTATGTTTTTAAAACACCATGGTCTTGAAAATATTTACGATAGACATACCTATTCACATTTTCATGTTTCAGAATCTAAGCATTCGTTAAACCTATTTAGAGCCGTGCTATTCTAGACTTATTAAAACAAAAAAAAACTGAAAGCAATTACTAACGACAATGAAAGCTATTCTAAGTCATTCATTCATAAATATTAAGTTTGATAATGCTGATAATGAGATCCTGTTATAGGATACTCAGATCCTGACAAGAGACAAAGGCTAAGATTTCACCACTTTTCTAATTCAGTGGGCAAGGAGACTTCATTCACTGGCCTCGAGTGGAAAGAGTTCGCTTTTGCTCAGGATAAAGAAAAGTGGACAATCATAAAGATTTGTTGGACTCACTTATCTCAGTTCATAATTTATTGTAATGATAAATATGTTAATTAGTCATTAAGTTAAATTAAGCAACAAAATGGAGAGTAACACAATTAGCAAGGTCAAGCGAAATGTTTATCGGAGAGCAACTGATAACATGGTCACATCACACCCCAGAATAGGCGCCATGATGTCATACTATGACATACCTACTACTTAAGTATAACACGAGGAGTATTGTCACGTTCAAAACATGATTTGAAATAAATTAATCTAGGTTGAGGCATTTAAGTATCGTTTGTCATAAAACGAACAGGAAAAGAGTTGCGAAAAGGGCATCGTTTAGTAAAGTCGCTTTTGTTTCAAGAATGGAATGCGTAATAGGCATGATGACATCTATCTTAAATATTTTCAAGACCATGGCGTTTAAAAAACATAGCCCCTATGAAGTTAATACAACCAGTATATTTCCAAAAAGCTGTAGAAACCAATTTTAAACACACAAAATTCGATAAATATTTAGTCAATTGACGCCGATTTCTGATACAATACCGTGACGTCACGATTTTGTGTTCCCATACAAAATCTATGAAGGCAGACCGTTTTGACAAATAATAAAGAGTATGTCAACGATTTGTGGTGTCATCCAGCCTATTACTCAAACCGGAATGAATCAGCCGTATAAGTAAGTGTATATAAATAAATAAATATACAACATCACATACATTGATCTGACTCCGTGGTAAGTAGCTTAAGCACTCGTGTTACAGATATCATAATCGACAGTGGTATTACAAATAAACTTAAATAAATACATATAACACCCAGACCAGCACAAACAGACATGTTCATGCACACAAATGTTTGTACAGTTCCCGATCGAACCCGCGAACTCTCGGTCAATAGTCAACTTCTTGACCAATTCACCGAAGTGGTTGTATATAAATCAAATTAATCGTAAAAGACCCCACTCGCAACAATGCAAGTAGGTAGGGTAGTCTAATGTTGGCGCATCTGAAAGATGAACGCGCAAAGAAAATTTCTATTGCGAAATAGAACCCAATAAATTTTATGGTAAATGATTCGAGAGAAATAATATTATCCCGATGAAAGATAGATAACTCTTGATTGCACACCAGAGAAAACAGAATAACAGAGGTTTCACAAAGGAAGATGTAGGCACAATTTAGGCATTCTAATCGCTAATAGCGATCTTTTTCAGACAACCTTTGTGTAAAGGCACATTTTTATTACCGCAAAGTGAAATATACGGCAGCAATATGGAAAATGAAAAATCACGATAATACCTAATAATTTATTAACACAGAAAGTTGTAAGTACAACTCGGGTTATCATTTACATTTGCAGCAAAAAATGCTACTACCTATCACCAACTAGCTGTGTTCTGCGGTTTACCCGCATAGAACCCGTTTTCATCATGTCCTACAGGAAAAACGGTGAAGTTTTACGGGATAAAAAGTACGCTATGTGCTATGCCAGGTTCTAATCTATCTATGTTCCCAGCTAAATCGGTCCAGTAGTTTTGGCGTGTAAGAGTAACAGACATCCATACATACTTACAAAGTTTCAGCTTTGGTCTAGTGGTCTGAGGTCCAGACTACAAAACCGGCTGTCGCGGGTTCGAATCCTGCTAGGGGCAAATGTTAGTGTGATGATGAGCACGAGCATTTTCACCTGAGTCATGGGTGTTTATAAATGTATTTAAGTATTTCTATCCGTTATTCTATCCACCATAGCACAAGCTAACGCTTAGTTTGGGGCTAGGTAATTGGTGTGTTAGTTGAAACAATTTATTTATTTATAAATTTTAGATATTTTTTTAAATAATATTAGTGAGTGTGGTCATAAACTACACCAGCTCATTCCGCCGGCCTCTTTTACCATCAGACCACCAGAAGTACCGCGGGATACCATCCGAATCATGTCGATCTTCTACTGATACGAATACGCTTCTCATATACATTCCTGATGCGCAATGCAAAAGAGTGGAACTTACTACCTGCGTCAGTGTTTCCCTGCAATTACAGCCTAAGAATTTCCAAAGCTAGAGTGAACTGGCAACACTTCTAGGTGAGCTCGCTCCATCGTAGAATCAGTCTTTGCCCCGTTGTGCTTAGTCTTGGGTCAAGAGCAAATCTATCCCAAATAATAAAAAAGTTAGATCTTAAGTCACAGCCTCATCTCACCTCAAGCTCGAGTCATCTTGTCACAATCCATTCGGTTCAAAACTTGCACGCGTGCTGCGGTGTGCGGTTCTCCATTAAAGCTGAAGCTATGGTGTTATTTTACTCCATTGAGCATAACCGGGACCGGGACATTACATTGAGCGCTGTGAAATGGCTAGAACTTTTTGCGGTCGGCGCCAATAACAATAGACGATCGTTGGCTATGAAATGGGCGTTAAATTGGAGAGATCGTATGGAATGAAAATGGAGTGTATGAAGAGTGATTATAGAAATCTGTAGGTAAGTTTTCAGCCTAGTTGACATTCGTTTATCGAGAAAAGGACACCATCATCCATCAGTATCGCCATGAGCCTATGATGATGTCAAGCCATAGAGGTAGGCTGGGCATTAAGACCGTAGATTTAATACGTCTTACTATTACGACTAGTTGATTGACGGACGGTATTAGAAGTTTATTTGTATGGGAGAACATAAGGACCAACTCTCACTGGTACATATATAACCATTAGGGTAAGGCTGCGATCTTTGGACCGGTTCTTCCTTTTGGACCGCTTTGATGTTCCGTAAGCGAAGTACTTTAAAAATCATTTGATTATCCAAACCGCTAGTTTCGCAAAGTATCTATTTGACCAAATACAAGCTCCTGTTATCTTTGGTGTAGCCGTGAATTTGGTTGGGGAAGAATATATGTCACTGAATATATAGTTGAATATGTTTTTTTTTTAAGTAGCGCATCATAATTAAAACTAAAAATTTACACCTAGTGTTTTTTTTTTGTTTACCAGTGGGGACATTAGCTGCTTCTTGCTGTATAGTGGCCCGCTCATCAGGCTTCCCATTTTTGTTGCAAAATCACTCGTATCACAATCCCATAAGATGTCGTAGTGTTTACGGTGGCGTGCTGGCCACCGTACCAAAATATGTCAAAAGCTACTTATAACAATATTTAATCTGCCTACGTTACCTACATTCCCTTTTGATTTCAAATTATTTGTCATCGATTTAAGAATTGTTAAATCGTGCTGCTGAATTTATAACAAGTAAAGGTCAAGTTCTAATGAAGCAATTACAATCAAATTTATCTGTTCAACAACTCTGTTGCCTGAATAAGACGGTGACATCATTCGCATCATGTAACAATTACCTACTGACTTACATATTTTATCGACTTGTGTTTCACTCTTAATTTTTCCAGCTTAATTCATTAGCCAACTAAAACTAAAAAACATCAAAGTTTATAACGTTCGAAATTTAAGATGTCTCTACATCATCGCATCGCATTACTTTTCGCTTCATGATTAGATATATATCTTATAACTTAGGTACTTGTAGGTAGTCTTGTACAGGCATTTACTTAAAATCAAATGTTTTTTTTTATATAGATATTCTCTAAAAACAACATTGTATAATCAAAATAATCATGTTGTAAGTATACCTATTCTCCGTCTGCACAAGACGTAGACCCTTAAAAATTGGATTGCATCTTAGCTAGAAGTAATGTTACGCTGCTACGTCTTAAAATTGAAAACTATTCAGAAAAATACAACTAGCTAATATCTACTCCAAACGTCGATTACCAGGCGCTAGTTAATGGATGACATCACCGTACTGACGTGGACCACGATCAATTTGCAGAAACACATAAAACGACGATTTTTCCTTCAACTGATTGCTTGCAAGCGGAAATAACATTTAGATGACATATTTATAGATCTGCATACATAATTTGTAATGCTTCTGAATGTTTATCTAGCTAATTGCTTTTGACATGACGGTCAGCTTGAATTTTAATATGACTAACGTTACATAAATGACAAATCAACTTTAATTACGACGACCATTTTAGTGTAATGGTCAAGAAGTTGACTATGAACCAAGAGATCGCGGGTTCAATCCCCGCACTTTACAAACATTTGTGTGCATGAACATGTCTGTTTGTACTGGTCTGGGTGTTACATTTATTTATTTAAATTTATTTGTAATACCTCTGTTGATTCTGATATCTATAGCACAAGTGCTTAAGCTACGTACCGCGCAGTCAGATCAATGTATGTGATGTTGTTGGATATTTATTTATTTATATTAAGTACATAGTCCATCTGGATCAATTTATCGAACTAAAAGACGAAGAGTAATGTAAAATATGAAGGCCTATGTTTAGCAGTGGACGTCCTTTGGATGATAATGATGATGATGAAAAGACAAAGTGGTACATAATGACAACGGAAATAGGGCTTTAGGGGGGTACTTGTTGCGAAGCCAACATTTTTTCATTTTACGCACACTTATGCTGCTTCAAAGAGCAGTAGTCTTTTATATTAACAAAATTGCCAGCAGTAACACAAGTTTCCAAAGAAAAATACGCAACCGATACACTCAATTACAAGTGCAATTTTTATCGCTTACATGTGAAGTGCTGACGATAAGATATTGCATACAGACTTCTGGTAAAGCAAACAAAATTGGCCTTTAAGTCCAAAAGTTAAGGACTGTTTAACAATTCGAAAAATCTGTTTGCTATTTTTATTCGCAATTAGTCTCGTGTGAACATTATCAAAGATAAACCTATTAGCTGATCATGCAGCAAGATTTATGGGGCGAGTAACTTGAAGATAGCGACGGAAAGTTATGAAATGCAGGAATTTACTTCTGATAGTAACGATAATGCTGAAATATTTGTCAACCAACTTTGCGAATATTTGCTCCTAGTAGGCAAATAAAACTACATAATTTTTTTAGTAGTTATGCCAAAAGTTGTGTGCAGGATGCACCCCGACAAATGGGTTCAAGTCGCAACACAAGGGTACTAAGAATGGTCACCGTAGTAGAAGTAGACCCAAAAAACGATGGTGTGACGGTTTGGTTGCCTTCGCAAAGGACTGGGAGTTGCTGGCGAAAAATAGAGATCGGTAAAGAAATAGTTGATGGAATCAGGCGTTACTTTGCGGAAATCCATGACTAAAGCTGAAAAAAAGGATTATTTTGCTTTAAATTTCCACTTAACGACGCTAGCGCAGGAACAAAAATACACCCAACTGTAATCTCCTGAAAAAGCTAGAGGTGAAAGTCGCAGGACTTACAATACCTACAACTCACAACGTGACACAGAAGATGCACCTGGAATCACAACGCTGACACCAACAAAACACTTTTTTGTTGGTGTCATTTCATCCTTTTTTTCAGCTTTAATCGGTAGAGAAGTTTGGGAAAGACCTTTCTTAGCAGTTGACATCGGTTTCAAAAAAGAATTCCAAAAGGTGATGAAATAATTCAATATTTATAATCTGCAAAATAGGCTATATAGTTATACTTTTACCGAAGGATTGGATCTCTTCATGATTGATCATGCATGCCTTGAAAACACTAACATTCTGTGCTTGGGCAAAGAGTGTGAGTCATTATGAAGGTCAAAGTAATTTCAGCGGGTTGAAGAAACTAATTGAATTATTTGATCTGCCTAAAACAGTGTTCGTTTGAGTTGGTAAGTTATACCAGATCGGCTAGTAGTAAGTGTCCTTGCCAAGCGATAGGTGTTACATTATCATTGTATTAGAACAATTCATCGACCTTTGTTATCATGTTACACCGCGCTCATCGCGAAGATTCCCTGCCTTGTTTGTAAACTAACGTAGATAACTCAGGTGTATGAACAATCTTCTTTTATAACGTCGTATTTGTCTCTAAGATCATCGTGTTTTTTCTTTGAGAAGTTTTGGGTGTCTTTTATCAAGTTTTAGAGCTCTCCATATTTTTTAAGACCGGTCCAAAGTTAAACATACGAGATTTTTGTTGTATAAATAACACAGATAACTTACTTTTATAAAAGCGGATTGTGTAACTTTGTTTACATCTTTTTACGGACAAGGTCAGCGAGGCGCGACCCTTTGACCTCAATTCTGATGCCCGAATATCAACGCGTTCTAGAACAACTCAAATTGCCTATTGACCCGTTCTGTTTTTGGTGTTGGTCTTACAACTTAGAAACTCACCGCGAATTTCTGCGATGTGTGAGTCATACTCCGATTTGCTCCTCATGTAATCCTTCCGAGGAGCGTTGTGCAAGGCCTGGTGCTTGTACTCCGAATACCACTCGTGCTGCGGCGACTCGGCGCGCTCGTGCCGGCTCTCCGACACGGTCTTCTTCACAACATAACTCTCGAACTTGACAAAACGCATCCCAGAGGCCAGGTCGCCCTCTTCGACCTGCCTCTCGTAGCGCTCCACCTCCTCCGTGGGCTCCACATGACGCAACTTTAAATTAGGGAATGTACTCTCAAAACTTTTCGAAGGAGATTCAGTGTCACGAGTTTGCTTAAGTTTAACTTCGATCCTCGGGGATTCTGGACGCCGTTTGCGCTGCTCTAAGCGGCGCTCGATGTCGGTGACGTCAGACGTGGCGTCGACCACGTCTTGGCTTGTTTGTCCTGTCCATACTTTTTCGAAGAAGGATACGCGGTCGCGGAGACCGCCTTGCGACGGTGAGTCGCGTCCGTCGGACATAGCGACATGACCTCTCTGTGCGGAGGCTCGCTCGATACTGGAGCCGGCTCGGGCGGGCAGGGCGCCGGCGCGGGGCCACGTGCGCCGCTAGACGGGTCCTAGACGAGCTTCGAAGCCTCCGCCGCGATCTCCTCGGCAACTCTGCCGCCCTGGTACTCCGCCAGTTGTTCCGCAAAGCCTTTCGACGTAACTGATTCTTTGAAAGCTGCTCGTAACATAGTTTCAAGTTAGCTATAAGTTATGGCCTTGGCTTCATTGTATGTATGTGTGTAATACAAAGTCGAACAAACGCACAAACAAAGTTGATTCCTCTATCTGTTGTTTGTGTTATTCGTGGTTTAATTTCAATCCTTTTCTCTTCAAATTTATCTAAATTTGTCGCTTAATGTTTTAGTTTTCCTTATAGATTTGTTTTGAAATGAATAAAAGGGACAATTGTCTTTCCTTCTTAGGTAGTCTTTCCTGTACGATTGTCCTAAACATCAAGCTGATCAGAGTGCCAACAATTTGTCATACACAAATAATGCATAATTAATGCCTAATTTCATCCAATTTATTATTCATACCTTCCTTATCATTTTTACCTCATATCTTTTGAAAATAAGTTCCGATTACAATCAAAACTGTCTATCAACTGATATTTTATCGTCTACTTAAAAGATAGAGTTGAATTTTGAATATCTTACTTCCTAACCAAGTCCTGGAACCCGGGAATTTATGGTAAGTAGTCACGGAAGCTATCAACCCTATGAAAAATGGCCGACGGAGAATTATTCGATGCCGAATATCAACTGACAAAATAATGGCAGTAATCGCATACCCATGCAAAAGCTACGGTTCCTATGCTATCTATGGTAAACTTAGGGATTGAGTACCTACTCAATCCAATAAGTTAATCAAGTATTTAAAAAAAACTGAAGAGCAAGTTTAAACAACGATTAAACGACAATTCCGCTATCAAAGACGTAAAAAATACAATTATTATTGTATTTTTTTTGCACGTTTTAAATGAGACACTCTCAATTCTATACTTCCTCAAAACTTTTTTAAACAACACTTTAAAAAGCTTATCCTGCACGGTGAGAGTATTGTCATGATGATAAATAACAGCTCTTGTCACCATGACAATGAAACCTCATACAATACCATGACCCAGTTATCAGACGTTTTCGGCTTGTCCTCAAATGCTGATACTCTGAATGTACGAGTAGATTAAGATATAATGATCCGTTGCTTGATTTGATAAAGAGCACAAAACCCCAGATTTTATAGTGTTTTTTGTCTGTGTATCTCCTGTATTTGTTGTGTATGTTTCTATGAGTTGAATTCTTGAAATAATATATTATTATAATATTTATTATTAAAATATTCTGCTGCAGCTTAGGCTCGAAAAGGACATACTTAATGATGTATTGATCACTGGGTCGGTCTAAATAATCGTCACTAATTTCTAATTACAACTACAAAATTGTTGTCCTTATCTCAAAGTTTTGGTCCATTTCAAGCAAGCGGTTAAGAATCGTTACATAGAGCTTTCAATACCATGACTTATTGGGGTTATTATATGAATAAAGACCTCACGACTTGTAATCTAACTAGCCTACCACAACTTCGTGGTGGGTCCAATCTTAGACTATGAAACCGTACTTTCTATAGACCTGTAAGTTTCAACAGCTTGGCATACGAATCATTGTTCTACCTATGCCTGTTGTTAAGCTCAATGTTTTGGTAATAGTTTCAACATGGTAATGTTTTTCAGTTTCATAAAAGTATATGTTGTGTCTTATTGCAGTATGGTGAGCGCGAACTTTATCGTAACGTATTTGTATAGTCTAAACGTCAGAAACTGACAGTTTTTCCATACAAATTGACAAGTTAACGATAGGTAAACGCTACGAATACGTTACGATAGTTGTTCGTGCTCACGGTTCAGGTTCTCAAATTATTATCCTCCTAGGGATAGTAAGTAGATACTACATACGGCTACAGCCAAGGACTATTCCAAATACTTTGCAACGTGGTTTTCGACTCCACCTTTTCCAAAACAAAAAAACCGTTATTTTCTACGTAAAACTCATTTAGGGAAAACATTGCACCCATTCACCAAAATGCAACACATTCTTTGACCCGAGCCAGTTCGTTTATTTCGACGCATTGACGAGAATTAACGAAAATCAGCTGTAATTGCACGCGCTCTCCCTCTTTCCCTTTGTATCTTGTGTATTCGTCTCTCTCTGACCAAGGGCCTGCTGTGCCCTTGGTTGCCCTCGAGGAACTGCGCAGCAGACGGTGGTGACCTACATAACACCCCACCCATATTTTGTGGATGCGTTTGGTGAATTTGTTAATATTTTGTTTTGGTTTATAGTTTGAATTCCTAACGTTTGTAACCTCAAATGTTTTTAACACGATTAATTCGACGATATTTGAGCTTTGTCTAAAGTTACCAAGTGACTTAACCTTTTGAAAACATACTTTTTTTTCAAAATGGCAGGTAGTCAATACCTGACTGGAGTAATAATCTATATATATAAAAGAAAGTGGTGTTAGTTACACACAAGACCGTATGAACCGATTTGGATGAAAATTGGTGGAGAGGTAAATTAGAACCAGGAAACGGACATAGGATACTTTTTATTCCGTTCGACCGCGATTTCGAAGACGAAGTCGTTGGGGGCCACTAGTTATCTATAGATGGAAGCAGCTGACTGTTTTTTTTAAATTGACATAAAGGTGCGCTTTATGTTCTATGATCAATGAATCCGTCTTACTAGATATTATTGAAGCAGTGCCTTAATTTCCATTCAGGAAATACTCGTAAATACCTATTTTATATCGTTACTTTCTAAAGGAAAGTAGTACTTACTCATTACAGAGAGGAGCATTTGAAAGAGCCATCTCATTTGAAGAAAAGGTGATTAGTGTTCATTTATCAATGCTAGATCTAATCTACCATTATCTACTTAGCATTGATGAATGAACAGAAAAGAAAGTGTTAATGATTATGCGACTACTTTACGGCAACAGTTAGAACAAACCTACACCTTCACGAATACGTGCCAATATCATTTTGTCGAGATTAACTTAGCAGACAGTAAAGGTACAGTACAGTAGGCGCTAGTGGTCCCAATACAATAAAATTAGAGAAAAACATTACAAACATTCCGCTAAGTACCTGACGCGACATACATCAATATGATACCTGTATTCTAGGAAACAGCTTCTCCCCTATGCTAGTTCAGAGCATAGTCTAAATAATTAGGCATCTTAAAAGTTATCAAGTTATAACTTTTAAGATGCCTAATAACAAAAAACTAGTAAATATTTGGTGTGTGTGTGTGTGTGTGTGTGTGTGTGTGTGTGTGTGTGTGTTTTTGTGTGTGTGTGTGTGTGTTTGTGTGTGTGTGTGTGTTTGCGCGCGCGTGTGTGTGTGTGTGTGTGTGTGTGTGTGTGTGGTTGTTGTGTTTCGTGTTTGTATGCCGTCACATTGTGTCTGTATCTTTATCTTTATCTACTAACATTGTACAACAGACATGGTTAGTAGTTTAGTACTTAGCGATTTTTTAAATTGAATTAACTAACGTTGACGTTTCAAGGCAATTCATTTATTTATGACTTCACTGATTTTCCACTTCACCAGCTTCGTAGCTACTTATTTGTGCGTGTGTTTACATATAAGGCAGCCAGTGGCCTGTTGGCTGTCAGGCCATAAATGCCTTTAGATTTATACTGCACTAGTTCTTTGCCACTGGCTTTATCTGAAATCATATTGCCAATAAGTATTCGATATATTGAATCGAGTTGTCTTAAACTTTCCTCCATTTTGGGTCAAGTAGTCCAATTAAGAATATATCATATTTTGTGTCTAATTAATCTAATAGATGCGATTTCAATTTTGTCAAAAATTATGTGATAGGCCTCTTAGTATATCATCCTAATCATTTTAAACCAATGGAAATCGCATCTATTGATTTAGATACAAAATATAAGTTGATATAAGTTAGTATTCGTAATTGGACTACCTACTTGACCAAAAAATGGAGGGTGTGTGTGATAGTGATTTATCTCTTTACAAGTATTTTGACGAGTTATTTTATCCTTTAAATTTCACGTTTTCGGCAAATAACTGCTTAGCTACCAAAATTATGTGACATGAGCCTTAAGGTGCGTACAGATTACGCACATTACACACAGATTATAACATGTTTCAATAATGTAGATACTGCATGTTATAAAACACATGTCACACGAGTCGTATTTCGTCGAACATGAAGTCGAACTATATTTAAACATGTCGTATGATACGACATGTTTAAATAAAGTTCAACAAAGCTATATGACTAGAGCGATATAAAGCACTGAAAATGTCATACATCAATGTTATAAAACATTGTTAATCTAATATACATACGAGTATTGTCACATGGAGCTAAGTTAAAAATTAATGTCAGGTAATGTTATAAAACACTAGTTATATCACATGTTCCTTAGTCTGTACGCACCTTTAAAGACAAAACTTAACCTTGATTTTTAGGAGACTACGATATAGTTATTTTTAAAACCGGAGGACATAGCCAAAAAAGAAACGCACAGACATAAGTGCTTAGTAAAATGAAAGGTAAAAACATAAATAGTATGGTGGAAACCTCATTTTCCTTGACCCAAACAAGACATGCACATGACACGTAATAATCACAAGGAACTTTACTGATGCTAGTGTGTGTATAAGTAAATACTGTAGTTGGTAAGAAATTAAATATAGGTAGGTTACCTACTTGTCCATTCATCTCACAAACCTGTCTGTTTTCAGATAAGTTTAGCAACAACCAAAATTTTAGTTTGTTTGACAATTGTATAGTTGCCACAGAGGAACGAATGACCCCATTTTCTGAATAAATTTAACTAAAGGGTCTCCAAGACATATTGTAATCACAAAAGTAAATTAATTTCGACTTTAAATACAATGTAAAGCCATTTGCATCGTAATATCAAAGGCTGCGTATAATCGTTGTTCAATAAAGAGTTATTAATGCAAATAACAGGGTCTTATTCTAAAGCCAATTCAATGCAAGAGAAATTCAAGTAAGGATTGCTATCCCGAATGTATTTAAGAGAAAAAGATATAAAGTTAGTAAATTGTCTGTGATGAATGAAGCTTAATACGTGCCAAAACGAATTTGGTTAGAACTATATAAACATTTATAAGGTAATTTATATTTTAAATGTACCAATGTTCAAACTGTCCAACTGAAAAATAGAGCGCCTCAGAAAATGCAATAAAAGTATTTTAATAACAATAAAAATTGAAAAATGATATGCAAGTATGTATCATTTCATCATCATCATTAATTGACGACCACTTTGGTGGTGGTGGTCAATAAGTTGACTATTGACCTAGAGGTCGCGGGTTCAATCTCATGTATGTATGTATGTTTGTTGTCTAGACCTAGTACCTATATGTATTTATTTAAGTTTATTTGTAATAGGTACCACTGTTGATTCTGATATCTGTAAAACAAGTGTGTATGTGTTGTATGTGATGTTATTGTATATTTGTATTTAGAAAGACTATAAAGACCTAGATACTTTTTGATAAAATATTATTTTAAAGTCCCACTGCTAAGCCAGATTCATATAAAAATACAACTTCGAAAACGCGTATAATTTCAGAGCATTAAATTACTCCTCTGATGTCTAAACTAAAAAGGATGAATGCTGCAAAAAAATTTCGCAGCAAGACCTCACGTACGAACCTGGCGATCGCAAGGTCACTGACCCTAAAGCTTTGCCAACTTTTCTTTCAAGCGAAATTGAACTTTCCAGAGAAAATTATAAGAACGACGACTGATAAGAAGAAGGGATGGGTGTGGTTGTAATACCTGATACTGCAGCGAATTCCTCGCAGTATGCATTGTTTCGTTACACTGAAATAAATTCTGATATCATCATATTACTTTATAGTACTGTTATATAATATTTACTTTAAAATTTGTATTTACTTGAGAATTAAGTTATTACTAGCTACTTCATCTAGATGTTGTTCAATACTGTAGGACACAGGTTTCCCTAGATATCGCTTTCAAAGAACGAACATCTTACATTCTAGTTCTTATATTAAATAGGCTTTTCTTCTCTTCCCCTTCTACTTGACTGAAAATTAAATATATTATTATTATTTATTTCTAGATCCACAATATGTATATAAGTGTCACCAAAAACAAACCATTTATAATAGCACATCTACTCCTACTTATGGAAGGACGCTAGCCCCTCTACAACAATAGAACTAGGCAGTGTTTATCAATTGTTTAAAAATAAGCCGGCCAATTCAAATTGACTGACAGCGCAAATGACGTAACCTTAAGGAGTTATACGTTTCAAGTTGGTTGGATATTATTTTCACAAGGGATAAATACTGCCTATATATTTTGTAGTAGAGGGGTAATACTCTAGGTTATTATCATAAAACATTGAAGGCTTTATTAAATAGGCTCTACCTCTCTATCACCAAAATTAATTTGCATTTCATTGCAATTTTGTAACACCTTTACAATACCTTCTCATTTTATTATTAGTTGTAAAAACATGAGATATCTTCGAATTTTTTACCCTACATTAACTAATAGCTATAAAAAATGCCATCAAAAACTTATCATGGCTCATTATTAAATATCATCCCTACTCAAGTCATAAAGTGGTATTTTTTGACCGACACGTCACGAAGATTGATAAACTAACATAACAATATACATATACGAGTAATTTATTTCATCAACTCAAAAAAAAGTTACATCACATTGGATAGAATCTCCGTTAAAGCTACTACAAGCTGGTGTTAGGAGGATCATCTCTTCCATAACAATGAATACAGTATATAAACATAGAAGCAGCACTAACTAATCATTAATTTAAGTTGATACATACAATACAAGGTAACTTATAATCTATATAATATCATCTATAAAATATAATCGTGTTGTACTTTTGGAGCGTCTTAAGGCGCCCCAATGAAACAATAGCTTGTTTCTAAACACGTTATATTATTGTTAATACAATGAACACAGAACACACTAGTCTGTGGAGATACGAGTTTAATAGCACTCAATAATTATAATAATATTACGAGGCATGTCCCTTTTGCTAGGTCCTCCATTCAGAGCGTTGCCTCACTTATTTTTTGTGTTGGCTGCTGTCAATGGTGCCAATCTTAGATAAGACAGTCGCACCAAGACGTTCGACATTGGTTGGCACCAAGACATTTGCCACATACTGATTGATGGTTGTGAAAGAAGAAATTAATATTTTATTATTATTTTTATTCAAAATAAAAATTGTTTTTTCTAGTAGGTGGTACATCAAACATCTTCAGCAATAAACATATCTTAGTCCTGTAACCCGATACCCCGGTCGGTCCGGTCGGCAACCCGATCGTCTTTTGTTAAAGACGTGGGCGCTGGAACCGCCTGGACGAGTTCCTTCAAGGGCCCTAAGGTATATAAGTAGGTACTAGAGGCCTTTACTACATAAGCAAATGTTAATGTTTTCAAACTAGATATGTCTCTGTCATTCATTAAATACAAATAATAAATAAATACAAAATACTTATTTTTCTTTTACAAAGTTAACTTTCCAACATGTGGCCAGTTCATCTCGTTTTAAGCTTGATAAAGCCTGTGCCAGAGTGCTCTTCCTTATAAAAATAGAATGTATCTAAGTAACATTAAATTAAATTTAAAAATAAACATAATGTGCCTGAGAGTGAGTACGTGTGTGTGCGTGTTTGTGTGTGTGTGTGTGTGTGTGTGTGTGTGTGTGATTCATTAGAGTTGAACTTTGGGACAGAACGCGTTCTGAAAAGTTGAAAAGGACCTTTGTGACTGGATTAATTCTGAACTAGCAACGGGCCATATCTAGGTGTTTGAACTTTAGATAGCTAATTTTTTTATTTATTTGACTCATTGTTACCATTTTTTGCATAAATAGAGTCAAAGTAGGTACGAGCAGAGCTTTTAGACTTTATTGTAGCGTTTCATAACATTTTACTAATTATAACATGTTTAAAGCGTTTATCAAATGCTCACTGCAAATAGTTTATTTAAACTAAAAAAATAAAAAAATAAAAATTTAAAGGTCATTCTTTCCAGGCGAGTTTTTGTACGTCTGTACAAATATCGGACTAGTTTTTAATATTTCGAAGTTGTTTTTTAGGAAATAGGTCTAGCAATAATAATTGTCTTTCATGGCTTATTGGTATCAAAATACACATCGGTGCTTACAAAAAAAAAGTTAAAAGAAAAATTATGTCGTTCTTCTAATTTCCAAATTGATAAAATTCTAAAAAAAATATATTTTAGGGACTACTACAGAGCTCTAACCTAAATCCCCTTTTTTTTCTAACGTCAGGGAAATGCTGTTACGCATACCCATCAGCCGCGGGGGCAGCTGGGGATTATGTGGGACTCCAGGCCTCCGAGAGTGAACCCGCCTACCAACAAAAACCTGACGGTGCCCTCCGGTGCCATGTGAGTTGGGGACGTGGCGGGTTCACCGTAGGCCGAGAGGCCACAGGCATTCATCGCAATTATCCTAGATCCCCTGATTTATCTTCTAGCTAAGTATAATGCAATTAATATACATTCGATCCACAGAAAAGCCTTCATGAGGTCAAGAATAAGGCCATCTACAGCACGACATCTCCTTTGGATTGTTTACTGCATTTCACGGTCATCGCGATAAAAAATTATCTTTTTATCAAAACATAACCAAACAAAGCGCACTAAACTGAAATCTCGAAGATATGTAATGTGCTTTATTTAAAATGGCGATTTTTGCACGATGTCAAGTATAGCACTGATACATATTATTTAGGAACTTCTCAGGGAATTATGGAATTAAATATCCTTAACTTACCCACCCACTAATGAAATGGCCAGAATAAGAACCTACAAAGGCTTATTGAAGACCGTACCAAAGTTATTTAGGTTGCATTTCAAATGCAATTTCAAGCAATTTAGGAGTAAAGTTGAATTTATGTAATAATAACGTTTGGTCGGTGGTCGTTGCCTCGTTGGTGTAGAAGCAAAGTTCCTGCCTTACATCCGAGAGGTCCTGGGTTCGAATCCCAGGTCGGCCAAAATTGTTTCTGTGATTTTTTGTTATGAATTTCTCAAAAACAGATCGGAGTCGGGAAATTGGTGGTGTTTCACCCCCGTGCCTCGGAGAGCACGTTAAGCAGTTAGTTGGTCCTGCGCCTGACCTCTCTCCGGTCATGTCGGATTGCCGTCTCACCAAACTTTGAGAGTGATGGAACAGTGAGTGCACCTGTGTATTGCGCTCACACTTGTGCACTATAATATCTCCTGCGTAGTTGGCTGATCTCTGTTGAGATTGGCCGCCGTAGTCGAAATCGGCCAGGAGGACAATTGACTCTTACGAGTATTATGGTGTGAATCTTTATTCAAGGTACAATGCGTTAACTTTTGTTCCTTTTTTTTAAATTATAAGCCTGGTTTACAGTTGAAGCAAATTTAACAGTGACACACTGTTCAAAAGGAAAGTGACCTTATCTTACCTCTAAATCTGAGTCAGTGTAAAAGCTGCTTAGGCTCTAGAATCGTGTCGGAAACCGGTCATTCGACAAGAAACCCGAGCGCCATTGTGTGGACGAGAATAGTCTAGGTCACTGTGTGCCTAGGAACATGGATTTGTGCATTATATCCTCATTACCCAAGAACATGGTTCTATCATGAATCTTTGACGGCCACTTTGGTGTAATGGTCAAGATGTTGACTATTAACCAAGAGGTCGCGGGTTCGATCCCCGCACTGTACAAACATTTGTGTGCATGAGCATGTCTGTTTGTACTGGTCTGGGTGTTACATGTATTTATTTAAGTTTATTTGTAATACCGCTGTTGATTCTGATATTTGTAACACAATTGCTTAAGCTACTTTCCACGGAGTCAGATCAATGTATGTGAAGTTGTTGTATATTAATTTATATTGTATATCTTCTCTATATATATATAAAATTCTCGTGTCACAATGTTTGTTCCCGTACTCCTCCGAAACGGCTTGAACGATTCTCATGAAATTTTGTGAGCATATTGAGTAGGTCTGAGAATCGGCTAACATCTCATTTTTATACCCCTTAGTGATAAGGGTAGTCCATACTTTACATTTATATGGCAAAACAACGTTGGACAGGTCAGCTTGTACATATATAATACTCAACTATTCTTTAAGATTTTTAACCCCCGACGAAAAAGTGAGTGTTGTAAGTTTGACCCCTATGTCTGTTCGAGTGTGTGTGTTCTTGTGTGGTTCTGACTGAATTTCAAAGCGGTTTTTGTTTCGGAAAATAATAAAATAAATAAAAAATAAATAAAAAAATCAATTTATTTCAGACATGTGTTTGTTAGTAACAATAAATTTTAAAAACTATGTTAGTACATCAAATAAATAATACATTAAAAATAGAAATTTATATAATTAATTTTTGTGTCTTTGGCGATCTGGACGCGGGTCCAGTGCTGCATAATGGCACTGTCCACGTCCAGTCTC
Organism: Pyrausta despicata; assembly: GCA_963921415.1. Classification (NCBI taxonomy): domain Eukaryota; kingdom Metazoa; phylum Arthropoda; class Insecta; order Lepidoptera; family Crambidae; genus Pyrausta; species Pyrausta despicata. Next base: position 15,787,322 of record OY992851.1, on the reverse strand, counting down.
GCTGCGACTGGCGCTGCCCCGGACTCGATGCATCAGCGATGCAATGGGGCAATATATAAAGGTAGTTCTTAGCTACGGCTGGTCAAAATCCGCTTAGCCGTAGCAGCTCATCAGCAGTTTTCTGGCTCATTCGAGGTTTTATTAAATTTTATTATCTGAGCTGTCAGCTGTCAGTCAAAAGTGAAGCCACTTTCGCTTTGCTTTGCAATCTACTCGAATAGATTTTATTTCTGGCAAAGCTGCAGTGTAGTGAAAGTAGCTTACTGTCTGCGCAAACCATGGGCATACTGTACGTACAACCAAACCAAACCAAACACCGCCGCCAAATCACTGACAGTCACGAGTCGGAGAAAATCGGACCTCCCATACAAAATTGCCAATCAGCTAATCGATTTACTATGGGAGAACCAAATTTTTTTTTGAGATTTCGATCTAAGTTTCTTTGCGAAAGTTGTTCAGTTTTACGGGCACAACAACACCCTTCAGTTATTACAGTATTTTTGTAGCACTGTATATTACTGGTATAAAAGTAGATACAAGGGTTATTTTAATGTATTGAAACAACCCTTCTTTGTACCTACCTACTTCTTTACTGAACCGAATAGACTCCATCTACAATGAATTGGTTCCGCATATTAAATTCGCTACCGTGTTAAACTCATTACATAGTTTCGCACAAAAGCCAAAGGCACAAATTGAGGTTTAATGAGAACTAGCAAGACCAATAACTAATGAAGAACGATCGAACTTTCAGCGCTACAAAGTTTACCAATTACTCGCGGGTTCCGTGGTGTACTTTGATTAAAATAAAATATGAAGAGATACGTATCGTGCTCACAAAAATAATAAAAAAGTGGTCGCAACGCAACCAAAGAAAAAGAAAGAATAATGCTAACAAGTGGCGAGCGCGCAAGAGCAAAACGACACAGGTAATTGCTATTTAAACCAAACAAGCATAAGTAAAAACTACTGAACGAATTGTGATGAAATTACGATGGTATACAGACAGGGTATGACCTGACCAAGGTGATATGATACTTTTTATCCCGATTAAATGCTTCTTTGGGATAAAACAGAAGTCTTGGTAAGTCTTATTATTTATTTACTTATTCTTTTTTTTATAAAACAACGGGCAGGACAACGTCTGCGGGGTCGTCTTGTTATCTTTATAGTTTATTTTAATCAAATATGTATAGGCATCCGTTCGTACTAGTTCGTGATCAAAATGGCCCTCAAGTCACGTACTTCAGGCACATAGCAGACTCAGTTTACTTAGAACTAGATGCGTGAATAAATATATCTAGGCTGTGTTTACAAAAATGTAAGACTCTGTTTATCGTGTTTGTCTATTACAGACGGTTACGGTTGAATTATTTTATCTGTGCGTAGTGACACTAGGCACAGGTGTTTGAATTAAAATTGCAGTTAGATATGTGGTGACCTCTACCGTTCGCCAACACAAGCGCATGCCTAACGGTGGCAAGCACGACAGCGAGCGCTGATATGGCTCCACAGGCTAGATGGCGCTAGTTAGCCTACTAACACACATGAACCGCGGTTTATGAGATTTATATTCAGAATAATATAGATAGACAAATCAAGATCATGTCAATCGGACCCCACATAAAACAGCCCTCTATAGCAACAGCATTCTTGCTATGGCCCCAAGGGTATATAATAAAATACCTAAATATATTAAAGAATGCAATGAGTTTGTAACGTTTAAGCAAAGACTTTTTATGTTTCTGATCTCGCAGTCATTTTATTCTGTAAAGGAATTCCTAGATTCTCGTTCACCTCATAAATTAAGTTTCACATATCCGTTTGACTGCCTGCCATTAATTAATTGACATGTTATATTTTATTTAATTTGACTTTATTATTTTGTAGATGTTGTATTATGTTTTTTTTTTCACTACATTTGTATGCCGACAAGGCTGATCACAGCGCACTCTTTATACCTGTATTTGTACATTGACATCTATTCACCTGTGTATCACAAATAAATAATTTGATTTCATTTGATTTAGTCTTCGGGGCCTTGGTCAGCCAAGTCATCCGGTCCGTAATAAGCGCTTCCCTTTAGCGTAGTATGCGGTGATTTTAATATAGACATATTAAAAAAAACACAAATTTCTATGAGATTTCTTAATCTCTTTGAATCGTATAACCTAAATAATGTTTTTGAAGAACCTACCAGAGTGACTCCAACAACGGCTACTTGCATAGATAATATTTTTTGTGATGTCAAAATAACAAATAAATATATTTTACAATGTCTAAGCTCCGACCATAGAGGACAAAAGGTCACATTTCCGTCTGGTCCGGCCTTGAGCGTAGTAGATATAGTTTATAGACCAGTCACTGCAAACAGGATATGATTTAAGGATAGGATTTTTGATGGTGTGAAAACATTAATACCAAACAGTAGTAGTAACGTAGACAACTTATATGAAGATCTTTTTAACTTAATTAAAAGCGAATTTGCATCAATTTTCACAAAAAAAAAGGTTAAGTCTAATCGGTTTACAAGTAAGTTTAATGAATGGGCAACACCAGGTATTTATAAAAGCAGGAACAAGTTATATGATCTGTATAGTATTAGAGAACATTCTCAGGACCCACATATTATAGAATATGTTAAAAAATATTCAAAAATCTTTAAAAAAGTTTGTGCCCAAGCAAAGACGAATCATCTTCGTAGGATAGTTTCAGGTTCAAAAAATAAAGCCAAAGCTACCTGGAATATCATTAACAAAGAAACCGGTAAAGATAAAACAAAAGATCGTTCATATTCATTAAAAGATGGAGGTAAACTAGTTAAATCTGATGCAGAAGTAGCTAATATTTTTGAAAAGTACTTTGCTAATATAGCACCATCTACTACTAAAGAACTTAACTCTTCTGCAGAACTGTCTGAATCCATTCTCAAATCCAATATTGATGAGTGTGATTCACCACTATACTTTAGATACGTAAGCACCGATGTAATTATGAACGCATTCAATGAAATAAATATGAAAAAAACCGAGGATCTTTGGGGAATATCCGTATGTATAATTAAAACTATTATTGAAATCATAGCACCTCTTTTAGCGATCATTTTTAACAAATGTATTGATGAAGGAAAATTCCCAAATTTAATGAAATTTAGTAAAATAGTACCGTTATTTAAATCTGGTGACAAAAATAACCCCTCAAATTTTCGACCGATATCAATCTTACCGGTTCTAAGTAAAATTTTTGAAAAGATTATATTCAATCAGCTACTATTTCACTTCACATCAAACAATTTATTGCATAATAAACAATTTGGTTTTACAAAGGGTCGCAGTACTGCTGATGCTGGAGTCGCTCTGTTGAAACATATATTTGATGCCTATGATAGTAAGCATGATGCTGTGGGAATCTTTTGAGACCTCTCTAAAGCGTTTGATTGTGTTGACCATGAGACCCTGTTGAGAAAACTACGCCATTATGGTGTATCAACTAATGCATGTAACTTATTTAATTCATATCTCACTGAGAGAACACAAAAGGTTTCTATCAATGGAGCAGAGTCTCCTGGAGCACCTCTCACTATGGGTGTGCCCCAGGGTTCGATATTGGGACCGTTACTGTTTCTAATATATATTAATGACCTTCCATACTTTGTCGACGGTGCTTGTGAGATAGTGTTATTTGCTGATGATACTTCACTACTTTTTAAAACTCCAAGGGGTAAAGAATTGTTTGACGATGTAAATGGTACTCTCTCGCGAGTACTTCATTGGTTCACCGTCAACAATTTATTGCTTAACGCGACCAAAACTAAATGCATTAAGTTTACAATGCCCAATGTCCGACAAGTTCCAACAAGGGTTGTTGTTAAGGATGAATAACTAGTTACTTCAAATACTGCAACTTTTTTGGGAATTACTTTGGATGATAAGCTCCAGTGGGGTCCTCATATCATGACCTTATCAAAGAGACTAAGCTCCGCTGCATACGCTGTAAGAAAGATAAGGTTTCTGACTGATGTTGAAACGGCAAGACTAGTTTATTTTAGTTATTTTCACAGTATCATGTCATACGGCATCTTACTATGGGGCTCAGCTGCAGATATAGAGACAATTTTCGTATTGCAGAAACGAGCCGTGCGGGCTATTTATAAACTTAAATCAAATGAAACACTTAGAGAATTGTTTAAAGAAGTTAAAATACTTACAGTTTACTCGCAATACATTTACGAAAACCTAATTTACGTTCGAAAAAACTTACACTTATTTCCTAAAAATAGCGATTTGCATAACTTCAACACAAGACAAAAAAATAGGCTTGCCGTTCCACATTTTAGGCTTCATAAAGTTGGTCACTCATTTATGGGTAGATGTGTAATATTTTTTAATAAATTACCTGAAAATTTAATTTCATTGCCTTTAGATAAATTTAAAACAGTTGTAAAAGATGTATTAATGTCGAAAGGATATTATAAAATTGATGATTATATAAATGACAAAGATATATGGAAATGTTTAAATGCAAACAATTACAATTATTGTAAATCAATTTTGAAAAGAGGCAATGACAATAGTGACTGAGTTTCTTGCGCCGCTTCTTCTCAGCACTGGCCCAAACTGTCCCGAAGCGGTGGTAGGGTCAATTTATATGTTGGGACGTGTAAAAGTGCTAATTTGTTAGCCTAATTACAAAAATAAATTGATTTTATTGATTTTTATTTTAGCTTACTAACTCTAAATCTGTTGCGCTAAACATACCTACCAGTAAACAATTTCAGTAGGTACCTTGATTGAATCTTTATACTAATACGAATTTTGTTTTCTTATTTATGTTGGCACTTACTGTGCAACTTTGTTTGCTACCAAAATGTACCTGAAAAATAAAACAATAGGTATGTTATTTTGACTGTTAACCGCAGTTAACCGACTTAAATATTATATAAATAGATAGATAGGTCTAGGATAGCCTTATAGAAAATAACTATTAGATAACTCTTAATGCACACCACAAAAAATGACACAAAGGTCCAAGATCACATGTGCTAAGATCGATCACTTCCGAACAACTTTCCAGGCCATACCTATATTATACAGGAAAAAGGAGCAATATATAAATTATTTATACTTGTTTAATACTGTATTTTCTGTTAGTGAAATATTTTCGCAATATAACATTATAGTGCCAACAGGTAATAAGATGGCAGGACATCTTTTTGATACCTACACGGTAAAACGTGAGGTAAATGAAATTCAATCGCCTTGTATGCGCAAGGTATTAGTACATAGGTGACATCAGAAGTTGACCAAGGTGGATTGGTCTTTAAAAAGGATTATGTATGAGTTCGCGATAATCCAACTCTATCACCATACTGAGCAATCACACAATTCGCTGAATCCATTAAAGAAGTTAAGCAGGTAAGAGTTTTTTGTGGCCTTATTATATTTTACTAAATTAAATCAATCGCTAAACTTGTCCGTCTGCTTACGATACATATTTCCACGGGTAGGAACTTCTTGTTTACGATTTTTGTTGATTTTGACGTGACAACGTCTTATAAATTGGTTTGCCGGGTGACACTTCAAGAAACTGCGTTACGCTCCGCTCACGTTATGCGCTCACAGTGAGAGCGAGTGAGAGGCACGCGTCCCTTCGACTCGGGCATGGTTAGCCCGCCTAAGAGCGAGTGAGACAGACATAAAAAGTGAAAGGCACGCGTCCCTTCCACTCGAGCACAGTTAACCCGCCTAAGAGCGAGAGAGAGAGAGAGTGAGAGAGATAGGCATACACACCGGTTCATGTTATACGAATGAATATTTACATTAAAATTATTTTACCACTCAAAGTCGTTGTCACGTAAAACTTTCGCCCGTATACCGACTTTACAGGCAACCAATTTTTTTCCTTAGATTTGTGTTCTGACTTTATTCCTATGTGGTGTTTTTGCATTTTGCCTCCAGGTACCCGCACAAATAGTTATAAGCATCAGTTTAGAGGTGCTTGTGGCGCAATGGTTGCAGCACTTTGGTAGTGATACCAAAAGTTAAGCAACCTAAGGCGCGGTCATATTTGGGATGGGTGACCATTCTGACCATTTAAGTGACGTCTATTTACAAGCATCTCCGTGCTTCGGAAGGCACGTTAAGCTGTTGGTCCCGGTTAATATCGATAGATATTAGTCGTTAAGCCAAGTCAGAGGCCCTCGGGCGGCTTAATAACATCTGACAGTAAGGTTGGTCACTTACCTTACACACACCCTTCCACCAATCCGCACTGAGCCCGCGTGGTGGAGTATGGCTCGCACCACCTCATCGTGGAGGTGAGGCCTGAGCCCAGCAGTGGGTTTATTTAGGCTGATGAGAAAGAAGAAAGAAAGATCAGTTTATCCTGCCTAGTTAGCGGTAACTTTGTATAATATGACCGTCAAACATAATAGTTTTTTTCCCTATGCTTTGTTTGTTTTGGTTTTATTTTTGTTTATGTTTCTTTAGTTATTTGTAATGATAGTGATTGTTTTCTACATCCATTGTTCGTGTAAGTAGGTACTTTTTATCTGAGTACCTACTTTTTAATCCATTTTTGGTTACTATATACAACTAGTTAAGTGCCTGTTAAGGGGTGGAGGGTTGATGGCCTGAGACACAGGATTTTTCCTAGTTCGGGGGTCAACCCACCATAGTCATTATTAGTAGTACCCACTAGATTAATTAGATCTTAAGGTGTATGTGTTAATATTGTTACGTTTTGCTAAGATTATGGTGTGGAATAAATGATTTATTATTATTGTTACTAGCTGACCCGGCGAACTTCGTACCGCCTTAGCGTTGCAATGATTGAACAATGTCATCGAAGTTACGCGCGTTTTTTAAAATATGCAAAATTAAATGTATATATGTAGAGATTTTCTTAATATTTTTGAAGTGAAAACTTCTTTAGCGGCGTTGAGCACTTTTGTGGCATGGGTAGAAACTGTGAAACTCGCGTCAGGTCACGTGATGCTGATCGAAAAACCGTAAGACGGTTCAAATGAATCAAAAATGCACAACGTTAATAATCAAGTTTTCACTTCTGCCGGCACTCCCGGAGTGCAACCTGTGTTTTTTTCCGTAAGAACCTTCTCCTAATGATAACAAATGCAACAAAAAAAGAATTGGTGAAATCGGTCCAGCCATTCACGCGTGATGCCGTGACCAAGGAAAACGGGTTTCATTTTTATATTATATAGATTTATTAAACATGGAGAACTTGTGGCAGTCAGTCACGCTAGTACCGTCAAACTATTTAGGGCCACCAGGAAGAGGGACATTGACCCGAAGCTGACAATAGAATCAGGAAAGAGAATAGGGAAGGTAGGAATTCAAATTCAAAATCATTTATTTCGGACCAAGATTAATCCATAGTATGTGTTAGTAACAAAGGAAATTTATAAAATTAGTGTTAGTGAAACATAAAAAAACATACAAACTAAATTAGGGTGCGGACAAACTTTTTTATAATCGGAGAATACTTAATGATTCTCCGCTACTGTTCTTAGAACGCTGTTGTGACTATCTCTCACTCTTCTGAGCAACGAAGCTGTTTTCTTGCGAATAATCGCGTGGGAGCCGTCAGTGTGGGCCTGCGTAAACATCTCCGATGCACTACAATATCGTGCGGAATGCGTGGAAAAAAGTGTTTTAGTTTACTGAAAAAGGTTTTACAGTTAACATTAGTAAGAAGGAAACGTATCGAGAAAGCAAACCCGGTAAGTATATCAGAAAGTATGAGGAATGACGACATCACAGTGGTACATTTCGATACAGTCTATTTATAGTGAAATGTGATTTATTGAAGACAAGAATCGCTCATGCATTGCACAGCTTTTCCTATAGCCAATCTCGTCATCACATCATTCACGTTATCAAATTATTTTGACGACCACTTTGGTGTAATGGTCAAGAAGTTGACTACTAACCAAAAAGTCGCGGGTTCGATCCCCGCACTGTACATACATTTGTGAGCATGAACATATATGTTTGTACTGGTTTGGGTGTTATATGTATTTCTTAAGTTTATTTGTAATACCACCGTTGATTCTGATATCTTTGACACAAGCGCTCAAGCTACTTACCACGGAGTCCGATCAATGTATGTGATGTTGTTGTTTATTTGTATTTGTATCTCATCACGATATTATTTCCGGACCTAATACACAAAGGCAGAGCTTACTCAGATGCTCCGTTAATGAAGGCCATGCTGAATTTCAATTCTTTCAATTTCTAGCCAAAAAAGGTTCAGGCTTGAAACCTATCAGAAAGTATATAGGTAGATCACCTGCACCTCACACTCAAAGATTAGCAGGAACATTAAAATACCCCCACATGAAAGAGTTGCCGTGATGTTATCGGCCGACCTGAAATATATTTGGCATCGAGTGAAGAACTGCGATAGATTAGAGCCACGTGACGGCTATTTTTACCGATGACTGACAGACTGAACTAAGGTTGAGGCCAACACAACTGCGGAAACCCGCGGACGAACACCTATTAATGTTAACCCAAATATCTGCTGACCTAGTTCTTTTACCTGATCTAAAGGTATATAATATGCTAACTAGCTTTTACCCGCGACTTCGTCCGCATTAGGAACTTTTTTTGGAGGGCGTTGTTTTCCCGTTATACCAATTTTATACAAATATAATTAAAATCTTTAGTTATTTAGAAGTGAAAGCGATCAGATTGCCCGGAAAGTAATTTTTCCCATGAGAATGCGTTGTTTTCCCGCGGTCAAAGTAACTCATGTACATTCTTAAGTCTCAAACTATCTCCTTACCAAATTTTATTTAAATCTGTTCAGTAGTTTAGGCTTAAAAGCGATCAGCCCACCTGAATTTTCCCATGCGTCATTTTTCCGCGGTAAAAAGAAGCCTATCTCCTTTCTCGGGTATCAAAACATGTCCATTCCAAATTTCATGCAAATTGGTTCAGTAGTTGAGGCGTGTTTGAGTAACAGACCTACAGACAGAGTTACCTACTGTCGCATTTATTATATTAGTATAGATAGTCTAATTCAGGAATTTTTTTCCAAGACGAGGTCTTGATGGATACATAATTCACAGTGTACGTCAAAGTTCACTTTTACTAATAAGTTCTTTAATTATATAGGTCCTTTTTTGTATAATGAAATAAATCGCACTTTGAACATATATTCACTAAATTACTTTAATTGTAAAAAAGAACTGTTTAAATACCTCCAAAGTCTGTCGTATGATGAGACAGAGGCCTTACTTATACTTAATATTTAACGAGGTATACATTTGTTAAGTAGATATTTTATTATGTAACTTTAATTTTATTTTATTTTTGTTGTAAATTATATTGTATACTTAGCATTACTTCAGAAAATGTAGCTCGTGATAGTCTGAAACACAGGTTAATCCTAGTTCAGACAGAGAGAAAATTTTCTAGCCTAAGATTATTTATTTTATCCCCTTTTGTAACTAATTTAATTTCCTTTATTTATGAATAAATGATTATTATTATTATTATTATTATAATAAAAGTGTGATCTCATAAGCGGGAAGTTAAGAAGTCATTTTCACGTACCTACAGCAGTCAAACTTTTGTGGCGCTTAACTGATAATGATAGGAACAGCATTCCTCAATGCTAAGGATTTTGGGGGATATTTTAGACCACAAAAATTATAATGCCGCTGTTTTTAGATCAACTTAAGTCTTCTTCTTCTTCTTCTTTCGTGTTGACCAGACGGGCTAAATCTTACTTGCCCAGAAAGCGGCTACCATGGTAGCCCTCTGGTTGCTGCCAAGTAAGTCCTCACGCGAGCAGGTGGTCGTGCACGCGGAACAGTTAATCAACCTAAGTGGAACCCAGAACAGAATGTGTTTCTTCAAAGTATGAAAATTCGTCGTCTCAGATACTTAGTTTTGCGATTATGTTTCTAGTTACAGAAACGCGTATCTCCTCAACTAATTACAGCAAATTACCAAGACATTAGACCTATTTTCACTCTAAGCTTAGTTATTTCACACCGTTACTCATAATTCTGGATGCCATTGCAGACGCAGTGTGGAGCTGCATAATAATTCATGATAATTTACTGCTGCTGCGTTAATGGAAGTGCAGATTTGCCAAGATTTTACATGAACGGCTCAGAAGAAAAACCATTTAAAACTAGGTGTGCACAATCAGATGTCAAGACTTTGCTGAAACATGGCTTGGCAACATCTAAGTATTTTGACAAGAAGACCGGCGATCTCTCTTTCTTCTTTACTCGTGTTTACATGCAATTAAATACTGAACTTTACTGTAAAGTCACATTGCCACTAAACCCAGTAATTTTGGAATAGTCTGTTAATATTCAAAGTCGTATAAATCAGCTGATGCACACTACTTATAATGTTAACTTAGAACAAGGACTAAAGTATTTTAATGCTGAAAGTATCTTTGTTCGCTCCAGAGTATTTAAAGATGAGGATACATGTGTTTGATTTTTAGTTAATATTTCTTATCTCCTATGAGCGTACTATTTCAAAATCAATTGAAACAACCAATAAACGGAAACTAATATCTTTAAAAGACAGTACAAGAATAATTAAACACACATCCGTTGAAACTACCGCTCCCCAATCCATAGACGTGTAATACGTGCAGTGGCCACCACATCTACTACCCATTTTTCTTTGCAAAATCGCACGTATCACAAGGGCATAAGATACCGCAGTATTGCTGTATATATGCTGAATACTGAACTAAGATGAGGCAACGCTAAATATAAAGTTATTATTATAGAACGATCCGTTCCCGCATCACTACGTGGGTTTACAAGACGTCTATTTCGATACCGCCGTTTGGGATAACGTCACATCGCTGGTTAGACTAAATAATAAAGATTTCCGTGACAAACTTATGGGATTCATTAACACGCACGAAAATGTGTTTGGAGAATAAATGCGGAAGGTGTCAAAAAGTTTTGTCACAACCATTTAATGTCGTCAAAAGTTTCTAAGTACTCGACTTTTGATTGTGTAAATCTTTTGTAACCGTAAAGTCAGAATCAGGCTAAACGGTTTGGTGTATTTGGGTTCCTGCGGGACTTACAAGCAAAATAATTCTCTTTTTTAGCATTTGTAACTGTTGTTTGTACCACGAATGTAAACCAAAACTGACTTGATAGTATAGATCTCTATTCGCGTCTACCTACACTTACACTTATTACACAAAACTAATGCCGCAAACAATCAATGGGTAACAAATCTAAGACTGTAAATCTTACAAGCAACCGAATATAGCATTGTAAATATAGAAATTACCTAACGACTGAATGCAATTTTCAGTCCAAACGACAACAAGGTTTCTGTGGAAGTGTGAATCATAGCTATTACCATCAATTACTTCACGACTGCATACAAAGTGCCATTTGCAACGGGATGCCTGGCGTTCTGTAACCCTATGCCAAATCGGTGAGGTGTAATATTTAGCAGTTTGGCCGCTTCTAAGAAACATTCATTCATTGCTTCAAATCGTATGTGGGTCAGCGACGCAAATAACTTGTCAGTCGAATGTGAAAAACTGCTGTGCGAATTCGAAGTTATTGAAAATCACGTTGGGGAGATAAATTTCACGATTATAGTATTGTTGAAAAATTAACTAAGATACTCATCGTGTTGGTGACCATCTTGTTATTATTAGTTAGTTATTATCTTGTTATTATTAGTAGTATTATTAGACTAGTTAAATTATGACATAACTCTTTTCGCACTAGTGGAGGCATAATCTGATGAAACCACTTGGTAGTCACCTTTTTTAACATAATTCAAAATCTACAAAAATAAGTACCTAGTAAGGAAGTAAATGCTAAAATCGATCTGAGAGAACATGACGGAACAAGTGCTAATGGCACTAAATGCAAGACTACTCATGCTATTAATTCGCACTAGGTTGAAACACTGCACCGAAGTCCGAACGGATGTGGCTGTACAGCTTGAGGCATGTTTAGCAAAACTAAAATCAGAAATTCTTAACAGATCACAAAATAATGTTTAATTTTAGTTGAAAATTGATTTCGCATATTTTCTTCTGTCATATAACTGACCACGCGCAACGAACCCGACTAGCGAGTTTTGGCTCGAAATGTCGAGCTATTTGAAGCAAACCCTTATTCTGGATCCATCGCTCTACATTTGTTGGCTTCTAAGAAAACAAGCCAAATCCTAATATAATACATTTTATTTTTATTTTATTTTTAAGGCACATGTTGGTGTGTTACAATACATCCAACAAAAGACTAACATGCCGTAATACAGTAATTGTATAATCACATTTTTTTTAAATATTATTATGGCACAAACAGTCCTAACAAACATGGTGTAAACTTAAATATATAGTGAAAAGACAAAGAGCGTCGAAATATACATATTAGGGTTTTACAATTTCATATGATGAGCTGTTGCTGTAAGTGGTCGATCATAAGTACCCAAATAAAATTACTATGAAGTTACACTATAATCGCTATGCTAGAAATCACTATGTGTACACATCATGCTAGATAACTAAGACGTAATAAAATATGGTAAAAATTATCCGTTTTGACAAGATCTCAATCAAAAGAAAGGTCGTCAACCTGCTAATAGACAGAAGATGCGGAATTCTGCATTGTTTAAGCACATTCAACATATTCCCTAAGTTTAAAATGTTTAATAATCTTAAGGGCGTCCGGCGGCTTGATTACCTATGTTGTGGATCAGAAGCTATAGAAGTTAAACTTGAACAAAAATTATCTTTACTCATTCGTTACAAAACCTACGCGATCCATTCTGGACGAAGACGAATAATTATGTCAGCCAATTTTTAAGCAGCTTAAATCGTAAATTACAAAATTATTTGGCTGATATTTATGTTGTAACGATTCCTTTCTGGCGTCGGTCCACTTATCATTTATATTTAGATAAATAGGATTTCCTTGAAGTATAATAAACTTACCATCTTCCAGTCCAGCAAAACGTACGTTATGCTTTTAATTTAAGGTCAAAGAAGGATTCACACGTAATTTTTTGGTAATTAAATTAATTAATACATAAATTTTGTGTTAAAAACTGAATGGTATATAAAAAAAAATATTGTGGCTGTATTGTTTTTCTATATCAACTAAAATAGCATATAATAACAAAAATATGGAAAAGTTTTTAACAAATTATACGAATATAAATATTACATAATTTCTGACTTACCAATTTCAGAGATTTCAGCAAAAAATAATCCCATTAAGTAAAACTTTTACCATATTAAAATGAATGCTTAGGCTAAAGCTCAGTTTTTTAAGGTAATTAGAAGCTATGAAGTCTTTTTTTTTCAATTTATTTTTACATTAAAGATACCATTCTGTTCTAATCGTTCCCATTTTTTACATATCGATGCTTTTTTTGTATCTATATAAGATAGAAGGAGAGACAATTTATAGGCATTGCATTGCAAAAAAACAAAACAAAAAAAAACTCAGCCAAAAATGATTTAAAAAACTTTAAAGCCAGCCAAAAATAAAGTCTTAAGAAATGTAAAAATTAATTATAACCTGAAATCTACAAAAAATCGCGAAACATACATGGGAGTTAAATCGATAGGTATAGCACTCAGCCACTCGTATCACCCCACACCGGCTTGACACCATAAAAGAAACACTCTGTATAGTTTTCCTGTATATAAGAGATTCCTTCAAAAAGGCGGCTCAATGCCCCGACGGCGAAGTATCAAAGATACTGCCTTCCTTTTCACCAAATATGGTGGAAAACTTTTCACATACAAATATACTTAAATATTATTTTGAGAAGAATAACGCAAGACCGTGTTCCCAGTAACAAGATAACATTACATATTTAAAGTTCTGAAGGCTTTTTCTCAAGGTTGTTTAGGCTTTTGTAAAAGCGTCATGTTGTAATTGTGCCAAAAAAAGCAAATGTTGCAAATGCAAAAAGCGATTTTGCCCAACATTTACAAAAAAACGTTTTTTTTTGTCTATACTGTTTTAATTTCTTTTCTACTGTTTGCACACAGCCTTGCCAGCCAGAAAAATATGTATCAAGATGTTAGAATCGGAACCAGAAGTTATTCCCTGAACTAATTGAACACCCTTCGTACTTCTAAAGTTTTCCATTCCATCACTGTCTATTTTTATTTGTGTTGTTGGCATATTGGCAATTAATAACGTCAAATTCTCATCACCAGTACGCCTTAAGTAATAAACATCACGAGGAGATCAGAACTAGAAATATTGGTGTCATTATCAATAGGATAATGATGATTAATAAGTATTTCCAAAGGTTCTAACCTAAAGGTTAAAATAACCATTCGAGTTATTTTTATTATCTATTCATGACTAGCGAATTTTCTTTTGAATCTCTCTTTCTCTCTATAAAAAAAACCTCATCAAAACCCATTAAATAGTTTTAAAGATCCAAGCATACATATTAAAGACAGGGACAGGGGCTCATTCTCCTTTAACTTCGTTTTTTAAGGTTTTCATCGCCGAGTTAATGATAATTACTTACTTTTTGCAATAATTAAGCTTCTTTAGCAGTAATCGGAAAATACTCGAAAGTTAAAAACAAAATCAGCTGAAGCTACTTAGTTCACTGTTGAACCTTACGAGTATATTCTTGCTTCATTGACCTCAAGACTTCCAAGCTGACTGACTGGTTGTAAGCTAAGTTGTAATCCATAGTCAGCTCATCGCGTTGGGCTACGTGCCCTGCCCTTGTTCTCTTACATTATACTTTCGTAGCGTCAGTTCTCTCCATCTTCTTTACTTCATCGCAAAATAGTGCATTATGACAATTACATTACAGCAACCCTATTTCTGGCTTCAATTGTGTTGCTGCCCAAGACTCGTCAACTTATGTCATGTATAACATGGCGCCGAACCAACAGCTGATTCTGACGTCGCCGCCTGCGCGTTGCGCACGTCACTTCGACTACGAATTCAATTCGAAGTTGATGCACGATGTAGCAATGTATCTTTTTTTATAAATTCAGATAAGCAGACTTTGCATGTTATGCTGAGTTTTTTTTTATTTAAGTAGAAGTATTCCCGTTAAGTTAAGAGCGGGTACACATTGGGCGTTTAACGTTAGCGTTAAGCGCGTTTTTATATTACGCTTGACCAGAAGCGCGCGCTTGCATGTATACATACACTTCCATACGACTCCCAAATTCTATAAACGCGCTTTGGAAAGCGCCCAATGAAAACCGGAGGAGGTAAGAGTTAGTATAAAAGCGCAAATAAATGCAACTAACATTTTGCATCTACTCTGATCTGATGTTATAATTTGATTACGAAGTTCAACGGGTCTGAATGGGGTGAGGAAGTCTGGCTGGCCGCTAGCCAGAGGGGGCGCAGACCAGGGGTACGCCGTCGCGATTTATTCTTTGATTTTTTAAATTGAGCTGAATGGAAAACCCTAAATTGGAAAAATCGATTTAAATTGGAATAGAAACTTGTATATCAATTATTTTTCCTGTTCTCTCTCCGATCATGTCGGATTGCCGTCTCACCGAACTTTGAGAGTGTTGGAACAGTGAGTGCACCTGTGTATTGCGCTCACACTTGTGCACTATAATATGTCCTGCGTAGTTAGCTGATCTCTGTTGAGATTGGCCGCCATGGTCGAAATCGGCCAGGAGGACTATTATTTATAGAAATACAAACATACACAAATTACAACACGAGTCTTATTATCATTGTCAAGATTAATCCAAAGGACGGTAGACGATTTGTTGGCTTAAACGTGAGTCTGCGAGTCTCTAGTTGTCAAGCCAGTCTCTGGTCAAAAAAGGAAGAGCGAAAATTTTCACTCTCAATCTAATTAAAATATATTTATAGTAATCAAAAATTAAAAGGTCAGAATTGGAATCAAATTGTTAAAACGGTCAAATTGTCAGAGACTTCTGATAAATTTCTACCGAACCTCACTCTGTCTACTGTCAACAGAACCAAAACAATATTCAAGCTCGGTAGTAAAATGCTTAAGTGCGTCGTAACAAATTGTATAAGAAAAGCTTTAGTTCGCGGAGCCGTTAATCTTCAAGGTGAGTTTTTCAGTTTCAGAACGGAAATTATGTTTCAGACGTTCCTGGCACGCGGCGCTAGGTGCGTGATGTCATAGTTCAGCGTTTCAATTACAAGTTTAATGGGGTACGAAAATAGTAGGTAAATATGCATTATTTTTCAATTTAAAAACCGGTCAAGTGCGAGTTGGACTCGCCGCAACGAGGGTTCCGTACAAAACTGTAGATAAGGAGTAGTAACTTTGAAATTTTCAAAATTGTCAAAAATTTTATTTTTATATGATGAAACTGAAAATTTACGGTTTTCGTAATTTTTCCTATATCTGTACTATAAGACGTGACTTCGTACTAAATTTCAAGATTCTAAGTTTACGGGAAGTACCCTGTAGGTTTTGATTCCCGTACGAGTTTCGAAAATTTGCGGAAATTTGTGGCCTAAATCTTTGCGGCTGTATCTTTTGATTGCGTTGGCTTAGAAGGTTGATTTTTCTACAGCTTCCAGGGACAGTAGACCTAAGTATCGTATAGAAATTTCAGTTTGCTACCTCTACGCGTTCCTGAGAAAAACGGTCTTGACAGACGGACGGACGGACAACAAAGTGATCTTATAAGGGTTCCGTTTTTTTCTTTTGAGGTACGGAACCCTACAACCGAGAATAACCGCCATTTACGTACCTCAAATTTTAATTCTTTTAGTAGATAAAAATGATAATTTTTCTGTAGTGGTAAGTTTACATCAAACCTCTGAACCTTATAAAAGAAACCTTGTAAGATATGAAATTGCAGTCTGTGTTATAGTTATAGGTTCTGCAAGATGATCATAAATAAATAAAAACATGACAATATTGTAATAGGAATAGAAATCGTTTATTTGCAAGAATATGAAGAATACCTACCTACCCAAAGAATTTCTGAAATAGATTGTTCTAACTATGTGTTAATACCACCTTTCAGAGCTTTCTGTGAAAAGTTGTCAGTACAAATACAAAATATACGAATACAAAATATACAAACACAAAATATTTATTTCTTTTTAAATGTATATACATAGCACAATTAGTGGCAGCAGTCTCCTTTTAAGCAAATTTATGCCTGTGCCAGGAGATCAGTGATTTACATTAAAAAGTAATCTAAGTAAGTTAAAAAGCTGAGAAAAATACAAAACATAACATTAAATGGGTCTGACTGTATTGCACTCAGCATTCACGCCTAGTGGTTACATTAGACTGTTGTTTATTTTGGACGCCATCATCCGAGCATCGTCAGATATTCTGAAGTTTATGTAAAAATAAGTGCTTTTTACAGCTTCATCGGAAAACTGATGAAAACATCAGAAAGAATAGCGAAGTCGTTGTTATGTGGGTTTGTTTTTGATTGTTTTCACTTGGAAGGGCTCGTTACAATTAATTTTTAAGGTTAAATTAATAACCGTGTCTGCAATAAGTTTAACTGTGAAATAAATGAATATAGCCATTACATTACACAAACTGCGCCGATCCCACCAGGATATTTTAAAAAGGGCAAGCGAATTTTATGATGGTGTATGATACTGACTTAACATATTTATTTTACGAACTAATCATTACTATTTGATCTTTGTCCAATATTGACATTAGTTATACGCTTATTTGAAAACTGAAAAGTTTAATGGAAATCAGCACACGTCATACTTACGCCTCACAAATTACGAGCTGCTCGTACCAGCTGGCGAGCGACCAGCGCCGGCGCATATGCGACTAAAGCACGCGGGAAATAGCTTACGCCAAAACAATTGTCGCGTAAAGGGCGCAGTTGATTTATAGCTGCATTTAATATAATAAAAAAAAGGTTTATTTCATCATAGGCCATAAAAGTGTTAGTAACAAGTTCAGAACTTATAAACTAGGTTAGTTGCAGTATATACGGGTTAAAGTTGATCGTGGTGTCCTTTGCGAGCTGTACCCGTGTCCAGTGCTGCATAATGGCACTGTCTACGTCCAGCCTCGCCGCCACCGTCTTCAGGAGGCTGTTGGCGCCATTACCATGAAATAAATAATTTTTACCATGACCTAAAGAGCCAGGGCACATCTGTGCGACTTTCTGACGGCGCGACCCGCGACTGATGTGACAGCGTATCTGTGACTTGTGACTCGCAATACATTTATGAAAATACGTTCGAAAATACTTACACTTCTTTCTTTCTTTCTTCAGCCTATATACCTACGTCCCACTGCTGGGCACAGGCCTCACCTCAATTAAGAGGTGGTCCAAGCCATACTCCACCACGCGGGCTCAGTGCGGATTGGTGAAGGGGTGTCTGTAAGGTAAGTGACCAACCTTACTGTCAGATGTTATTAAGCCGCCCGAGGGCCTCTGACCAGGCTTAACGACTAATATCTGTCGATATTAACCGGGACCAACAGCTTAACGTGCCTTCCGAAGCACGGAGATGCTTGTAAATAGACGTCACTTAAATGGTCAAAATGGTCACCCATCCCAAACATGACCGCGCCGTAGGTTGCTTAACTTTAGGTATCACTACCAAAGCGCTGCAAGTGCTGCAACCACTGCGCCACAAGCACCTACACACTTACACTTACTTCCTAAAAATAGCGATTTGCATAACTTCAACACTAGATAAAAATTAGGATTGCTGTTCCACATTTTAGGCTTCATAAAGTTGGTCATTCATTTATAGGTAGATGTATCATTTTTTAATAAATTACCTTAATAATTAATTTCATTGCCTTTAGATAAATTTAAAACAAATGTAAAAGATGTATTTATGTCGAAAGGATATTATAAAATTGATGAATATATAATCGACAAAGATATATAGAATGTTAAAAACATATGTACGCCATGTAATATTCCGTTAATGAATACAGACTCGCATACCAACGTACTGAGTTGTAACATGAAAATAAACAAAGCGACTAATGAAATAATACGCAAAATAATCAAGAACATAAACATTAGAAAAGCACCCGGATATGATGGCATACGTGTATCTGACATTAAATCAATTGAACCCGATATTACACCTGGTAATTACCCACTTAATAAATGCATGTATATCTAAAAAAATATACCCCGACGCTTTAAAAATCTGTATTGTTCGGCCGATACATAAGAAAGGCTCTTTCACAGACTGTAATAACTATCGACATATAACAATCTTATCATGCATTGACAAAATAATTGAGAAATATCTTGGCAATGCAATTAGTACCTTTTTAAGAAATAATAATTTAATTAATGATAAACAATTTGGCTTCCAACAGAAAAATAATACTTCTCAACTGTTATCTAGATTAACTAGTGAGGTGAACGGACACTTAAACGAGCGTAAACAAGTTATACTAGCGTTCATTGATTTCAGTAAGGCGTTCGATGTTTTGAACTATAATACACTGTAAATTAAGCTGCAGCAAATTGGTATACAGGGCCCTTTCCTGAGCTGGTTTCAAGATTATCATACAAAATTTGTACACTATGGTAAAAATTGATGGCATTCTCAGTGACAAAATCAGGACAGAGGAAGGAACAGCCCAGGGATCAATTTTGGGGCCTACAGAGTACTTAATCTACGTTAATGATATGTGTAACATCTTTGCTGCGGGTTCTGTGTACCAATTTGCGGACGACACATGTCTAGTAACTGCACATAACGACTTAAACGAAGCCGAAAAGCTTATGCAAACCAACCTTGATTTGCTAAGTAAATGGGCACACGACATGGGCCTTGTAATAAATTCTAATAAAACTAAAATAATATGTGTCCGTTCTGCTCGCATGCAGTCAACCCGTGAACCCCAGTTAATAGTTCACGAGCATAAATGCCTACACAGGACGAATGACTCGCCCTGTCTTTGTCCGCCGGTCGAGCCCGTAAACAAACATACCTACCTAGGGCTCGTTATCGATGATAAGTTCAATTGGAAGGAAACCGCAGATTGTTTACTTATGTAATAGACTGAGAAACATATTATCTAAATTGTCAATATTAAAATATAAGTTACCGTATAAAATACTGAGAATGTTATATATGTCCTTAGCTGATTCATTAATTTGTTATGGCATAAGCAGCTTCGGCAGGACGTACGTGACCTATTTAGATGACGTATATAAAATACAACTTTCTATACTAAAAACCATTGTACCAGCAAAAATTAATGATAAGTACAAAGACGATTATTCCAAACTATTTGACCATTGTAAAGTAATGAACGTTTTCGATAGGTTTCGTATGTCTGTCATATGCGAGGAACACTGTAAAATAGCTAAGCTATGTAAAAAGACACGCAATAATAAATTACGCCGACTAAATAACTTACCTATGTATGTGCTACCGCGATATAATAACGGAACCGCGATATAATGTACGGAACGAGAAAAATGGAATACCTTTTGCCTAAAATATTAAATACTCTGCCGAAATCGCTTCTCGAAAATATTTGTAACGCGAAATACAAAGAATGTAAAACCCTTTTAAATAAATATTTTATACGTGTAAGCCCGAACTCGCCTACTGCGAGATAAACCCACTTGCGGTTTTTTAGGAGTAGGAATCTTTGTAAATTAGACTAAGTTTTAATTGTTGTAATAAATAATTTTAAAAAAAAGAAACGTTTGAATGTAAACAATTACAATTATTGTAAATCAAATTTGAAAAGAGGCAATGACAATTATATTGACTGAGATTCTTGCGCCGCTTCTTCTCAGCACTGGCCCAAATTGCGGTGGTAGGGTTTAATTTATATGTTGGGACGTGTAAAAGTGCTCCTTGTGAGTCTATTTACAAAAATGAAATGATTTATTGTTAACCAATGGCCGTGGATAAATCGCTGACAGTCAGGTGTCAACTGAAATGTCTCTACTTATGGGTTGTCGAGCGTTCTCGACCGACGCCGCTCTGATGCCGCACCGTGCTATATGAAAACAAATACCATGCGTGCGCCGTACGACGAATGTACCGCTTCAGCACTGCATCGGTCCGACACGCAAACGTCTGAATTTAAAGCGTCCTGCTCACAAAGCCAATTTAATAACGTAGAGATAAAAACACGATAAACAAATGTTTGGTGAACAAATCCTAGTAAATTATTGCAGGAAAACTCATTGGTTTGCTTATGTTGGACCCACGGTAACACATTTTCTTTTGCTCTAGCTAGGAATAGTCCTGACATCGGTGATGAGATTCACACATGAGACAGATGAGTTCACGTTTCAAATTCAAGGTGTTAAATCTGTTGTAGGTGGATCTTAAGTTGGAAAAGTAGCTCGAAATAAATATTACTCGTTTAAAAAAAAATTGGCTACTCTGTATTTGCACCACTTCGTTACATTAATTAGGTAGTAATATTTATATGCAGGTTACTATCTATATGCAGTTTTCGGGTCACAAACAAGTATTAATAGTCCTCCTTGCCGATTTCGACCACGGCGGCCAATGTCAACAGAAATCAGCCAACTTCGCAGGAGCTATTATAGTGCACAAGTGTGAGCGCAATTCGCAGGTGCACTCACTGTTCCATCACTCTCAAAGTTCGGTGAGACGGTAATCCGCAGGACGTTTGGTCCTGGCTTAAAGTGCTTTCCGAGGCACGGGGTGTAACTCTACCAACGCCCCGACTCCGAGCTGTTTATGAGAAATTTATGACAGAAAATCTCAGAAACTATTTTGGCTCAACCTGGGGTTCGAACCGGATGTAAGGCAGAAACATTGCCACTACACAAACAAGTACAAACGCACTCGATGGACTAGATGGGTGTAAATTGACCTAGATTGAGTGAATAGCCCAGTTTGCACGGAATCACTCAGGTGCCAATACTAATGACCGTTTAAACGCCTGCTTTAGCTTAAACTGATAATATAGCTTTTATAGCTACAGATTGTGGGATTAGGGAAAGAGCTTTTGAAAGCTTCTGTTATATTTACGGCATTGTTTTGCTTTTTAAAGCTTAAATGAATGAATCCTATTTGCAATTTTCATTCCAACTAGTACAGTGGTAGAGTTGTTGCTAGCTAGCCATTTTTTTATTTATTTTTAAACTTTAATGACATAATTAATGAGCCAAGAAACATCAAAACGTAACAACTTTACGTTAGAAGGTCTATAGCTTGCGTCTTTGGGAATCTCTCAAGTTTTCGTGCTTATCAAGTTTCTCTATGAAGTTTTTTTAGCTTGTAGTTTTTCCAAACATTACGCACGTGGCATGCTCTAATTAGGCCAAACCACATTCAACATGTCAGTATCTTCTTGTTTTTACAAGATCCCAAAAATATCATGTATGCGTGTTCCGAATTCATGATATTTCGACATGTAGGTTTAGTTGTAGTTACCACGCACAGTGTACCGTTCGGGTATTACGGGCGGAGCGCGTTTGATCAATGTTTCTTATGTTTTCCTGCGATGTAAATTACAGGGAGTTTTGGTAGGGCTCGTTATTTTTGTAGCTTGTTTTTGGCTTCTATTTGGGTAACTTATTTGTAGGAAATGAAGATACTACATCTAACGGTGTTATACCCACTTATTCGTGTTATTTCAGTCTAATCTAAATGGATCTTAGTTTAATGGATGGCTACCTAACGTTCTAAACCCCTCAAACATGTGACGGAGCTAAATTCAGCTTTTTTAATTGTCATTATTCTTTTAACGTGATATTTACGAGTATTATCACTCATTAACTAGAGTGTCATCTTCTGTACACCCTATACAAACGCAAATAAACAATATTTCATTTAATGTCATTTAAATAAAACAACCAATCATTGTTTTGTAGGTGTAAAACAAAAGTTGTTATCCATTGACTTGACCACAGAGTTTTCTCCATATTTCGTTATGTCATTTTCCGGCTTTTTAATATCTAGTGTTTAATCAATTGATCAAAAACTGCTCCGAAAAAGACCAACGTCCACATGTCATGCAATCATAGCAACTAAGACCTGCCCATCAAATCTCAGATACATCTACGTGACGGTTCTAAAGCAAACATTGGCGAGCGCGGAGCGGCTAATTAATGTTGTTCTATCTAATTGGATGCCGTGAATTAAACTCTTTCAACCTTGCCACTACCTGACTAGCCCACTGTTTGAATTATGAGCTTTCAAAAATCAATTTGATTATAGAATCGGTACGAGCTACGGAGCCGAAACGTGGAACATGACAGTCAAGCTGGCTCACCGACTACACGTCACTCAGCGTGCTATGGAAAGGTCTATGTTGGGGATCTCATTAAAGGATAAGATCCGGAACGAGGTCATACGACATAAGACTAAGGTAACTGATGTTGTCCAAAAATGTAGCAAGCTGAAGTGGCAGTGGGCTGGCCATGTCTGAGTCGAGAGGTAGAGCAGGAAGGTTCTTGAATGGAGGCCACACCAGGCGCGGTAAACGTAGTGTGGGACGCTCCCCGGCTAGATGAACAGACGACCTGAAGAAGGCAGCTGGTAGTGACTGGATGCAAAGGGCGGGAGATCGTGCGCTGTGGCGCTCCTTGGGGGAGGCCTATGTCCAGCAGTGGACTGTAACAGGCTGATATGATGAAGAGCTCACAAGAGGTGAGGAACTTGACTCTCTGTTTTTGGTATAATGAAAAAGACAGGTAAAAGTTCCATCAATTTCAGCTACTTTCTGACCATTAATAGTGAAGTAAGAGGGAACAGACAGTCATATGTACTAAAGTTCTTACTTTCTGTTTATATAAATAAATTTAGTAAATTTAAATTTGTAAACGCGCTTACGATATACGACTCGTCAACATCAATGGTTGTTTGATGAGCTTTATGTACTATAATAACACAGCTGTTTGTTTTCCTGAATAAAGAAAATAATAGATAAAGCATAACATCATAATAGAACATTGCGACATGGACTAAATTCGTGCATTATACCTAAACGACGCGCGTGCGCTTCGTGGCATCACATGGTCCGTAAAATATGTGCCACTTGAAACAGAATGCATTTTACCATACCCACTCATTAAAAAAAAATAACGTACCTTGTAATAACTGAATCGTCAATTGATACTCCGCTAGCTTCTCATCCACGTAGCCCTCTTGCGACTGGTTGGCGATGATCTCCGCTGTAGACGGCCCTCGTTCCTCTTCGTCCTCGTAAATCATGGGCCTCGGCGGTGGAGGAGGCTCCAGAGGCACGCCCGCGTAATCGTATTCCCGAACCGGTTCGTACGGTGATGAGTAAAAGTACTCCGGACTCTGGCCGATGGTCGGTGACATCGGATAGGGGGATATGGAGAAATGAGAACTCGGAGACGGTGAGTGCGGCCGAAACGCCGGAGAATGGAGAGGTCTGAACGGTTTTGGGGATGGCTGGATGGGTGGGGGAGAGACTATGGCTGTGGAGTGCCTCGGGCCGGATATGAGGGGGGGCGGGCTGGGTGCCCATGGCGAGGGGGGCCGGTAGTGCAGCGGCGACGGCGGGCCGGGGGGCCGCGCGCGCCCGCGCCCCGGCGGCGGCTGCGACATCGCGCGGATTGAGACGAGTCAACCCGGTGTCACGCCACCTTGTGCATCGCTGTAACAACAGAAATCAGACATTAGTAAGATATTAATTAGTATTCTTTCACGTAGAATAGTTTAGTATTTTAACCTGTACCTAGATAAAGATTCGATGGGGCTGGTAAAAGCCGGTGAAAAATAAAAGATGATGATAAAAAAACAGTCATTAGTAAGATAATTTATATGTTAAAATCATACTGAATTTCATCACGAGTGAGAAGGCGTTATACATTTCTCTCAGTGTAAGGAATCTAATTCACTAGGTAGGAGCAATCTCTACCACACAAACCCTGTAAGCAAATTATGTAGCATTCCATTCAATTTCATTTTAAATCTGTATTTAATAATTATTTATCAATATTAAGGTATCGTTAAACAAATTTCTTGATCTATTCCTGAACATCTAAAGTACGAGTAGAATCAAATACCACAACTGGATATTTCAGTTGCCAAGACGATATCCTTGCGAGCACTTAAGAAGCGATTTGTACTTAATAAAAGTACAGCATCTGTTTATTGTATCACCAAGAGCCATTCTCGATACACGCCTGCCAAAAGATAAACAAATCCGTAGCTGGATCAAAGTTCGACGGCATGGACGATGTGCGAAAGAAAATGTTTTCACAAATAGGGCTATACCTGGCTGGCAAACCGTTCATTCACGAATAGTAGTACGAAGCACTAGAAAAAATATTATAACTCACTGGCTGTCTGCTGTCTAAGCTTAAGGTACCTACCGTGAAACGTGGCCCAAGTTCAAATGTAACAAGCAAGCTTTGATTAGAAATCACGTAGCAATGAAAGAAGAGTACACTTAACTTTCCTCAAGTTCATTGCCTCTAAAATATAAAATCATTCCCGACCATAAATCGTCAGGACTTAACTAATACGGAAGCGTGGCAATCAAGCTGTACATGACGATTTATTTCGACTATTACGGAATAAATCTTGTTATAAAAATATTCCCGAATCGGATGAAGACGCGGTGCCCCTTGCTCCGAGAATAGATGCGCACGCGCACTCGATGCTGTAGCGCAAAGGATGTCCTTACTTCCGACTTGTTTGTAACTAGGGTTCGACACCGATATTGTCCTCGTAGACGTCGACGGATCGCTGTGGAAATGCTTTTACGCATGCCCCCCACACATCTGCAGGGGGGTATGTGGGACTCAACGGCTGGTGTGCAAGGCCGTAATACCCACTAAAACCACAGCGCATTCCACCACTCCGCCATTGTGGGGGGTGCCATGGGGTCGCGTGAGCATTCACCACGGCACCCCGGCGGATAGCCCGAGGGCCACAAACTCCTTGGCGGCGGAGCAAGGTGTTGGGCTCCGCCACCACCCGGCCGCAGAGGATAGGGAGGACGGCAACGACACACCGCATCTCCTCTTCCTCTGCGGCCCCACCGCAGCGCCATCCAACGGTGCGCCCCCGTTTGGTCGCGGGAGATAGGCCGCACGGCAACGACACACCGAGACGTCTCTCCTCCCGCGACCGCACCCGACCGCGAGGGACAGCCAAAACCGTCCCCCACACCCGCACCTTTGGACGCATCCTGCGCAGGCCTGCAGCTAGCCCACGTGGAGCGTCCCCTCCCGGGATCCCGCTTAGCTTCACCGTGGGTGGCAAATCCACGGTTACTGAGCCCCCCCACCACGACAAGGTGGAGATCCCACAGGGGGGGGGGGGGCGTCAGCATATACCTACGTAATACAGTGTGTTTGTTGATTGCCTCGTTGGTGTAGTGGCAAAGTTTCTGCCTTACATCCGAGAGGTCCTGGGTTCGAATTTCAGGTCGAGCCAAAGTTGTTTCTGATATTTTCTGTCATGAATTTTTCAAAAACAGCTCGGAGTCGGGAAGTTGGCGGTGTTACACCCCTGTGCCTCGGAAAGCACGTTAAGCCTTTGGTCCTGCGCCTGATCTCTCTCCGGTCATGTCGGATTGCCGTCACACCGACCTTTGAGAGTGATGGAACAGTGAGTGCACCTGTGTATTGCGCTCACACTTGTGCACTATAATATCTCCTGCGCAGTTGGCTGATCTCTGTTGAGATTGGCCGCCGTGGTCGAAATCGGCCAGGGGGACTATTACTTTGTAAAGTGTATTACAATACATTGTACGATACATTACATTTACATTACATGTATTGTACGAGTATTAGTGTGTAAATATTGACTTTGAAAATGGTTGGACGCAGTTGAGATGCACTGATGCCGGACACTTATGCAGACATTGGGATATTTCTTTTTAGGATTTCTTTTCAACACCAGACTACTAGCTAAAATAAAGCTGTTAGTACAGTCAGCTTCACAAATATAATGTGACACTTTAGTAATATGTCAAAGTAACAAACTGACAGATTTCAACAGACTGAAATTAGTTTGACATGGTACTAAAATACTACTATATTTTTGATGCTGATTTTACCCAATTATTCAAAAATGGAGTAAAACAAAAGGATTGCTACTCTGCTTTAGTTCGAATTATAATTCTTTATTTATTCAATAGTGAAAGGTCAGCCCCGATGGCAAGGTAGAGTGGGTAGGCGTTATTGGCACGCAGGAGCAGAGCAAGCTCTTTATCAATGACTGAACAAAACAATTATTCATTGACAAAAGCTTGCAATTAGAATAATTAATTATTGAAAACGGTATTTTACCATGTACGACTTTGTAACTGAGCTACCCCGTCATCATACATCCAACATCCAACTGTAATCTCTTGAGAAAACTCATGGAAGAGTTATGGATTTCCGCAAAGTAACGTCTGATTCCATCAACTAAGGTAAACGTATTGTGCGAAACTGTAATTTGCTAACTTTGAAGTGCTGTTGCGTAAATTCTAATACATTTAGACACAATCCAATTACATCACAAGGTAAACAATTTATTCAACTTTTTAGTAAATAAAAATAAATTGTTGATATGTATGATAAGTAAATTAAATAATTAATTATTTGAAAAAAGAGCCATTTGTACGACACATTTGTCCCAACACTCGTCAAAATGTCCCAGAACTCGACGATTTTTAGCGCTAATTTGGACTCTATGGCTTAAAACTTAAAGTTAAGGATTTCATTAAAATTTATAGAATTGTTCGTATAAATTACATGAAGGTGTCTTACCATATCACTCTGATGTTGGTAAGGACAGTAAAAACACAAGTCATAGTACTAATATATTTTATTGAAGTGAAAACTTCTTTAGCGGCGTTGAGCACTTTTGTGGCATGGGTAGAAACTGTGAAACTCGCGTCATGTCACGTGATGCTGATCGAAAAACCGTAAGACGGTTGTTAAGTTTTCACTTCTGCCGGCACTCCCGGAGTGCAACCCGTGTTTTTAGTAAACAATCTTAAGTGAGGGCTCCTCTTATATTTAGCCATGCTCCTGTAAATTAAAGTTATGTTCATGTAACATAAAATTCAGCCCTTATTCAAATTATTTTGATATGGTTTTCACTAATATAATAATAACTCCTGGTCGATTTCGACCACGGGGGCCAATTTCAACAGAGATCAGCCAACTACGCAAGAGATAATTATAGTGCACAAGTGTGAGCGCAATATACAGGTGCACTCACTGTTCCATCACTCTCAAGGTTCGGTGAGATGGCAATCCGACAGATATCAGGTGCAGGACCAACGGCTTAACGTGATTTCCGAGGCACGGGGGTGTAACACCGCCAACTTCCCAACTCCGAGCAGTTTTTGAGAAATTCATGACAGAAAATCTTA
The DNA here is from genome assembly GCA_963921415.1 of Pyrausta despicata. Lineage (NCBI taxonomy): Eukaryota > Metazoa > Arthropoda > Insecta > Lepidoptera > Crambidae > Pyrausta > Pyrausta despicata. The sequence continues at coordinate 15,759,027 of OY992851.1, read as the reverse complement.
GAAACAGTTTTGGCTATACCTGGGATTTAAACCCAGGACCTCTCGGATGTAAGGCAGAAACTTTGCCACTACACCAACGAGGTAGTCACTAATATGTAAGAGGTATAGGTAAGAGGTATAATATGTAAGAGGAAGTTTTGATTATACTAGTATAACCGTTTGAGTCTATATAAAGTGCACAATACTAGAGTATATTGTTACGAAATGGAAACTACAAATACATATACTATTCAGAGTGAGACAATATCACCCTCTGTCCCCTACAATTTTCGTAGCAGTGCTGCAAAACATTTTTAAGTATTTGAAATGGCAAAACGAAGGAATCGAAATTGGTAGTCGGAATCTAAGTCACCTACGTAAATAAATACCTCGGAAAAGAAATATCGTTTTGGTGACAGAACGAAGAAGAAAAGGTAGATCGCCGAATATGTATGAGCTGGAAATAATACTAGTCACCTTACATCTTAAGAAAATTGTGATTGATACATGCGTTCTACTGACTCTCACATATGGCTGCAAGACAGGAACGTACAACACTAAAATAAAAATAAATTGTGTACAAAATAAATGTATTCGAAAACACCAGGCAAATCGACACCCCAAACTAAGCGTACTGTTTAAGATTAAAATGGCGATGGGCTAACCATTTAGCACGTTACAGTTATAAATGATGGACAACAGACGTATCGAGATGGAAAGGACCTATGACGAGATGAAATGATCACATAATAGCTATAGCAGCCGTGGTTTAAGGAAGCTGAAGATATAGATAATTGGGATATTGCCTTAAAAACTGATGAAGCTAGCCGTGCCATAATTTTAGTAAAACCAAGTAGACTTAGTAGTCCATCGTGTGAAAATTAATAAAAAATCGGCAATGATTGTTAACAATAACAGCAACTACAACTAACGACCAAGTGACAAAACCACAACCATCCACCACATCGCTTGTTAAAAAAACAACCTCTTGTTTTTTAGCTTTAAATAAATACAAAAATATTGTATCGTTACTTGCCATTGCATTGTTTTAGCCAAGACTCAAGCTCGACCTCGCACAGAAAGACCTCAAGATACTGTTAGCTCATTGTGTGTGGATCGGAACGTAACTTTATATTTTGAGTAATGGTAGTTTACAATTTTTTCAAACTATGTAATAACAACTAACACATTAGTCTACCTGTGACCACGGACGCTGAAAAGGGTCCGAAACGTCAGGTTAAAACAAAATGTTAATAATAACAAAATAAATCGCGAAATAATCCGAAAAAAGTGTCGCGTAAACCAGAGAAACAAATACTTGCCATTGGCAAGACGATAAAAATAAGACGTAAAATATTTGGAAGATAAATTCATGTTAATATTCAAAGGAAATTTTAACATTATAACTTTATATTGCATACAAAAAAAAATTGCACGTATATTGTTCCAAAAAATTGTAGCTAAAATTTTTAGCAAAAAATCATGTCCCAAAACCCGACACCTTATTAACCGACAACCGTAAGGTTTTTTTTTATTTTTCAATAAATTTTAACGTCTGATGTCAATTAGTTATATTCGAATCTATTGCAGTTTATCTGTATTTTAAAACATAAATTATAGCTAAGGCTAGTTTTAATATTTACAGTCATAAAATAATTTAAAAACATACTATGACCGTAAAAGGTGCAGTTTATCACGGGTGTCCCAATAGTCGACAAATTCGTATGAATTGTGTCCAGTATTGGGTCAATCAAGGGTTTTAAGGTACCAATAAATGTCACGCAATATTATTACTATTTAATGACACAAACAAGTATTTTACAGGTTATAATTGGCTAAGAAATTTATTTAAGTTTTAAACAAAATAATCACACTTACCAAAAAGTCGACAGATTTCCCAAACTATGAAACTTTAGTAGATGATGCAGGTACAAAATTCAGTAGCAAAACTTGGGATATTTGCAAAATATTTGACAAGACACTTTTTGGTCATTTTTCCTTGGACGCCATAACAGTTGTTAACTGAGTGTTACCATTATAACTGTGCAAAATATAACCAAGAATATGGTGCCATATAAAGTATTAAGTCAAATGTTAGTAGAAAACTGTAGCGAACCTTTTTTTAAAAACTGTCGACTATTGGGGCACTGTCATTACCAGCTGTTACCTTACGAGTAAATGACCATGTAAGTTTAAAACAATAGAAAGCTTGCAAGTATTCCAATAAAACAGCGAGGAGGAGAAAAAGTAGAAAGTGGTCACAACACTACTAAGGTTCAAATGCTTTTAGCAATCTGACTGATTGTTTTTCGGTCACCGACGGAAAAGAGGGGTGTAGCTCCCGAACGCATGGACAGATTCCGGAGCGGTGATTTTTCGAAAGGAAATTAAAGCACGGTTGTTCTGAGCTATAGCTGATCAAAATCCGCCCAGCCGTTGCAGTTTACCAGCGTATTATCTAACTCATGTCGGGGTCTAAAAAATGTTATATGTATTTTTATTACATTAGCTCTATTTTTATTCTTCCTCTGCAGGAGAGGAGTCGAACTCGCGAGCGAAGACTACCAACCAAACAACTTGGATACTAAAAAAAATTGCAAACAAAATTTTTAGGTCACCAAGTCAGTAAAATCTTTTATGTACATAACACCAGTCAGCTCTTGTTTCCGCTAAATAGGTACAAGTGCGAGAGACCTAAATAATATAAAATTAGCCTTGACGTCTTGCAAGCGGGTTGCAGTGATATTTTGAAAGACATAACTGTTGAATAAATTATATTGGAGACTCGCCAACGCGTCAGGGGAAAAAGTTGTCGGTTACATCGTTTTGCGGAACGCGAGAAGTATCGTTGAACTTCGGTAGAGAAAAACGTTATAATTTAACTTGTAGGATTTTTTCAACTGAAATCGAAAATGAAGCATGGAGTTACTAGGCATCTGTCTGCTATTGATTCAGGAGTGCAACAATAGCATAATAATATGGTAGCAAAGTTCATAAGAGCTACGAAAATTGGAGCTGAAGAAGTCACGGAAACCAACAATAAGTGGATACAATCGTGACACATGCCCTCAGAATTAGGAAATCATCCAACCAAATAATAGCAAGCAAGCACATCGCTAGGATATAGTTGATGGAATCAGGCGTTACTTCGCGGAAATCCATGACTAAAGCTGAAAAAAAAGGATTATTTTGCTTTAAACTTCCACTAAACGACGCCAGCGCAGGAACCAAAATACATCCAACTGTAATTACCCGAAAAAGTTAGAGCTGAAAGTCGCAGGACCCACAATACCTACAACTCACAACGTGACACATAGAAGTTGTGATTTCAAGTGCATCTTCTGGCGTCGTTTAGTGGAAATTTAAAGCAAAATAATCCTTATTTTTTCACCTTTACATCGCTAGGAGCCGTAGAAAAAGAAAAGGTTCTTCTAAAACTGGATATACATATAGGTCAGCATTATGATGTTGATGATCAATTTAAAAAAAACTAACACGGGTTGCACTCCGGGAGTGCCGGCAGAAGTGAAAACTTAACAACCGTCTTACGGTTTTTCGATCAGCATCACGTGACCTGACGCGAGTTTCACAGTTTCTACCCATGCCACAAAAGTGCTCAACGCCGCTAAAGAAGTTTTCACTTCAAATATATATATATGAATGTCACTAGTGCATGTAAAACGTCTCATGCCAAACAAAAGATGACGGACGCTGCGACAGGTGATCCCCGCAAAAATAAACAACCTTGAGTTACATTGTTTTGCGAATCGCAGCTTTGAACTCTTTTTTGTAACTGTCAGCTATGACTTGGATTAGCAAGATGACGCATGTGATCAAGAAAGACCTGCATTTAATTATCAATACAGAAATCTTACTTGTAGTCTATTAAAGTTTGTTAACCTTAGTACGATATGGTTGGTGAAGTAAATGACAGCTATATTAACAGCAATAATGCCTAGTCCCCACTCGGCATCATTGCTGTTAATATAGCTGCCAATTTGGTTATACCTTCACCTTTCTTTCATTATATTTTTGAAGTGAAAACTTCTTTAGCGGCGTTGAGCACTTTTGTGGCATGGGTAGAAACTGTGAAACTCGCGTCAGGTCACGTGATGCTGATCGAAAAACCGTAAGACGGTTCAAATAAATCAAAAATACACAACGTTAATAATCAAGTTTTCACTTCTGCCGGCACTCCCGGTGTGCAACCCGTGTTTTTTTTTTAATTACTGAGTTACTTAGTCCTAGTTCTGTGTTAATTTTCAAGTGTTGTTTAAAAGCCAAATAAACATTATTTCTTTCGTTTATTTCTTTCAAACAATAAATGTAATTTCAATTTGAATGACGAAGGACAAATGTTACGTGTGGGGTGAGTACGAACAACTATCGTAACGTAGGTATTCGTAGCGTTTACTTGTCAATTTGTTTGGGAAAAATTTCAATTTCTGACGTTTTGACGTTACGAATACGTTACTAAAGATAATTTTCATGCTCCCTACTGTGTGTTTGTGTGTGAGGACTATGAGAGCGAGTCGTGTGGAAAGCGTAAGGAGCAAAAAGTGTTGTTCGTTGGAAATATTAAGAAGAAGAGTCTGCGGAACCCCAATAAAATATGTGTCGTTGAACCCCATCTGCTGAGTTTCCCTTTCTGATCCTAGAGTACTTACATACTCGGTATTTAAAACCAAGCTGTTTAAAATAAAACATATCCTAACCTTGCACTGAGTATGACGTAATCTGATTGATAGAATTCTGCTCACGTTTACTGTTTTATATTCTGTTCTTTCACTGTTTTAGCCGTATAACTGAAATTCCTGAATAATTAGTCTCTTGCCATTCCTACGTCTCAACAATAATACGTTTTATATCCACAACTAAGTGTTGGCACTAAATAATTTGTATCATAATTACTGTGTCTAAGAATACTATTACAGTATTGTAATATTGAAATGAAATTGTCTTCACGACACACAAGTGCTTACATACTGCCGATGTTGTCAGCTGATTATTATGTCAACTACTCTATTACAATTCGTGTGCAGTACGCTTGCAAATAGCTCTACATTTAACATTACAGTGTAACGTTTAGTTGTAACTGAATGGAATGTAATTTTAGGCACATTAAATTAAAGGAATGTGTCAGGATCTCTTTTGGGATTTGGCTTCTTTAATTGATTCCTCTGGTGAATTTTAAAACATGGTCATGGTAAACTAGAGAGTATTTCAAACTGAAATGTCAAATAGGCACCCATTTCTGACCAATAGAACATATTTAGTGATGAAATTTTCGTGCCCAGCGGAATCAAAAAAGAAACAGAGAAATCACTAAAAAACATTTTAAGTGGATAAATCACTATGAAAATTTAATGAAAACAAATTAAATGCATAAGACCAACTGAAAGTATTTTACTTTCAAACATCACAGTGCGGGGAAGTTTCTGTTTAGTGGTAAAAAATAAACAGATTCCACATTCGTTAATAATATTTTGCTATTTTTTTTTTAATTGAAATCGTAATTAAAACATGTCTGAAAAAAAACAGTTTTAACAAACGATGCCAAACTCTGATTTATATGTAATTTTTTAGTCAGAATATTGATATCTCTGGTCAATATTACCCAGAGAAGTCAAAAATAAATCCATTAAATACATCAATTACTGACTGACTGCCACAAGTCATATGATACTATATGAATTACACTGCTCAACAAAGTCTAGGGAACAAGCCAACTATATGACTTTATTTGTAAAATCTTCTTTAAAAAAGTACTGATCTCTTTGAGGTAAACAGGTAGGCTGAATGTTTAAAAACGTTGTTCGAATTTTAAAAAAAAATTAGAAACAAAAGAATTTTCGTAAAAGGCGGGAATCTTTCACTTTGATTGCTGTGTAGTGATACTGTATGAGAATTTTAAAGATAAAAATTTGTTTTATTGTTTTATGATTTTATTGAAAAACAAAATTAACTATTGTTATTCGTAACTTTTGCGACTACGGCCATTATGTCACGACGTCATTTAACGCGGGAAGAAATGATTTGAGCTGTAGGAATGTTGGAAGCTGGGCTACCCCAACGCGAAGTTGCAGCTGCTCTGAATTCTCACGCGAGCGTTATCTGCAGACTGTGGGCACGTTACAGACTTACTGGCGATGTAGCCGAAAGGCACAGAGGCAGGTATAGGGTTACTACGGAAAGGCAAGACCGTTTTTTGCAAAATGTCGCAAGGAGGCAACTCACCATTACGGCTCGTCAGTTGGTAGAAGACCTCCAGTCGCAGCACCAGGTTGCTATCAGTGACCAGACTGCTCGGAGGAGACTCCATGAAGCTAATCTTCGTGCTCGCAGACCACTAAGAGTGCCCGCGCTGCGTCATGGAAATCGAGGACGTCGATTATTGTGGGCACGTGAACATTTGCAGTGGACCGTAGATCAGTGGGCACATGTACTGTTCTCCGATGAATCTCGCTTCGGATTTCATCCAGATTCAAGAAGAGTGCGTGTTTGGCGGATTCCTGGTCGGCAGAGTCGGCTCCAAAACCCACAGGAGGTGCATCCCTACCAAGGTGGTACAATCATGGTGTGGGCTGGAATCCGCCTGGGTGGACGGACGGATCTCGTTTTGATCAGGGGAAATTTAAATGCAGAGCGATACTGCGAACAGGTAGTCCAATCCGTGGTTATCCCGCACCGACAAAATCTGGGCGCAGATTTTATTTTTATGCAAGATAATGCACGACCACATACTGCGAGTCAGGTGATGGATGTGTTCCGCGAGTACAACATCGAAGTGCTGGAGTGGCCTGCTCAGTCGGTGGACCTCAATCCCATTGAACACGCGTGGGATTTACTAAAGAGAAGGGCTTTTAGAAATCTCCCTCAAAATTTGAACACAGCAGATGAACTTTTTTCACATCTCTCCAGAGAATGGAGTCTTCTTCCACAAGAGACAATCGATAGTCTCATAATCAGTATGCCACGACGATGTCAAGCTGTTGTTAATGCCTTAGGGGGTCCAACTGATTATTAAAAAAGTCCCTGCATATTTGTTCTTAACTGTAATGTTTTAATTTTTAAGAAATTTTATTAAATTAAATTTCTTTGTTTAGTTCTGTAATACACTTTCTTTGTTTTTCATTAAAATTACCTCGTAATTCAAAAACTGAATCCTTTATTTATATACGCAACTAATTAAGCATTAAATTGCGCATCGATTGGTATATAAACTTTAAAACAAAAATATATAAAAATAAAAATATTCCCTAAAAACCTCCTGTTCCCTAGACTTTGTTGAGCAGTGTATTTCAGAATTTATTTCAGAATGATCTATATGAATTATTTCAGACCAGACAAATACAGCTGAATAGCCATTCTAAGCACCTCAATGCCTAGCTGTAGAAGCCTAAACAATGATGCAATTTAATACAGAGTTATCAAATTTTAACAGAATCAAGCCTAGAGAAATCAGCTGTTTACGTTTATCACTCCGGAATTCCGGTGCAAAACGAATAGCTTAAAACGCACCTAACTGTTGGCATGCAGAACAAAAACACATCGCGAGTGGTCAGGTAAATGTGGGCATTTGAATACCAACACAGAGGTTTTAATTTGTTAGTTTTGTAACCCGGGACGAAATTTCTTTTTTTTTAACAGAAAACAGGAACTTGTAACTGTTTCATAATTTTTTTCTAAAAGGTTACTATTTTAAATGAAAAAAATATGAACTATAAGTATTGCGTTTAAGAAGAAGTTTTTGACGATAGCACCTTGAATTCGGGAGCTTGGACACACCAGAGGAATCAGTTTTTAGCTGTTCAATATTTTTTTCAGTGCTTTATTTTCATAAAATCAATGGTTTCATCAGAAATATTAAATACCAAAAATATTTGGTTTTTAAATGGTCCTAAAATGGAGAACGACCCGTAAATTTGAATCCTAAGAAAAGAGTCACAATTTTTTTTTAAATTAGTGACTGCCCGCGACTTTATCCGCGTGGAAACCATTTATCTTCACAATCCTTTATAAATTGTAGCCTTTGTGTTTTTCTGATATTTAAGCTACATTCTGGAAAAATTTCTTTAAAATCCATACATTTGTTTTTACGTGAAACAGTCCCATCCACACATCAATACCTACAAACTTTCGCGTTTATAAAATAAGTAGTATTTAAATTTAATGCCTACCTTTTTATAGATTTTAAAGTTTTAACGCTTAAACAATAATAAAGCTTTTTTATAAGCATGCCATTAACAGCTACAGTATGGCTTGTTTGTAGCGTGCATCAGTCATAATAAAATGCGTGCGCGGGCGGCGCGTGGGCACAAGCGGAACGCAACTGGAAAGAAACTGGAGCTCCTGGAAAATGTAGCCCGACGAAAATTCATTTTGTTTGTTTCAAAGTGACAGAAACGTTACATGGGAGCGCTTAACGATGTTGGTAAATCTATCGTAACATACAAAACTATGATAAATTTATTCGTGGTAAGGGAAACACTCAACATGTGACACCACGAAAAATTATAACTCAGTACGAAAGAAAATAAACACTGCTGAAAATAATTATAAATCAAAAGAATATATAAAGGGGCACCGGAATCTGATGACAATTCGAAATGTAATTAAGATTTTCATATGGCAATATATGATATGAAATTTATTTGATTTATTTTAGCAAACGTGTGTCTATGTATAATATGTATTTATTTACAAAAAAAAGGTATTTAAGTATGTTTATCCGTTGTCTTGTACCCATAACACAAGCCTCGTAGCTCAATTTGGGATTAGAGAATTGGTGTGATAGTTGTAAAATATTTATTTATTTTTCTATTTCGAAAAGACAACACTTAAAAAATTCTTTTTCGGCTCCGGTCATCGGGGAGGAAAACTCTTGATTTGAGGGTGTCTCCCACAATCATTGATGAAACATACGCTGGCTCAAAGCGTTAAAAAGCACTTACAAAATTCAACGACTCCATTAAGGTTCTCGGTAGCTCAGTGGTCAGAGCATTGGACCGGACTTCCAAAGGTCGGGGGTACGATTTTTCCCCGATGACCGGAGCCGAAAAAGAATTTATATTCAAGTGCTGTCTTTTCGAAATACTATTTTGTGTCTTCTTGTCTGGGTAGGAAGTGCGAACCTATGACATTCTCCCCATTTAGTAGGTAGTACCAAACAATTTGGATAGCAACAAACTACTAAAGTTTATTTAGTGAACGGTCTGCCGTCACCAAATCCCTTGAAAAAATTGCATTGTTTTGAATTGAGTCCATCTCTTCAGTTTGAAAATAGTTTTCATTAAACAGTCTCTGGAGTTTTTGAGTCTAAATCTGTCGATTGGATCAGGCGATGCTGGCGTCTAATTTTAGGCTATTGACTCCAGACCAGACGGATCTAGAGATTGACATCGGCTAGGAAAATTAGCGTAGACCTAACTGACGGTTTCGGACGTCATACGAGTATGAAAGTGTAGCTAATTTTATTAGAAACTAGCGGACTCGCAGACGTTGTCCTGAAGTTTTTTATTTATTGTCTGATCTTTCAAACATTCCCTGGACTTTCACGAATATTTCAGGACTAAAACGAGCCATTCTCGAGAGAAAGATTGGGAAAGACTTACTAAGCGATCCTGCAATAAAGAAAATTAAAAACATATTGAACTTGTAATTAATTTTCAAACACCTGTAAATTTTTAGGTTTGATTTTATGTCATTTCATTTTTTAAATTACCTATGAGACGGTGCTCTTTTCATAATGTAGGACTTACGAGGGGCGGCTGAAAAGTACTAAAAAAATTACAAGTTACGAAATGCAGTTTTCATAAAGTAAATTAAATATACGCCTTACAGGCTATTGAAAAGTCATAATTTTCTTAGAAAAGTGACTTTCCACGGCCGGATGGATTTAATAATTTATCGCTACCTTAGGCCACGAATTTAACAGCTGCCATCTACCTTACTGTTATGTTCACATTCTTAATTTATTATATTTCTATCAACAAAACTTCTAGGAGGTTAAATATACGATAGTGTAAATTCCTATCTGAAGGTATTTCACCAAATTTTGTGATCTATTACTTGTGTTCTTAATTGTTGTCCGAAAGACTTCAAAAATAGTCTAATCATCGGTTATTAAGAAGATATTTATGTTCTTGCATGGTTTATTAATTCATCTACAAGTTTAACGTACGCTTCTTTTGATTTGGCGGGCGTCCATCGGCCAGGCCTTGCAGACTCTCGCTCGTGTGGTCAGACGGCGAACCTTCGCCACGGAAATATCAAATTGTCTCGTGACGGAGATCTTTATTTACGCTTTATTTCTGTGTTACAACAATTAATTAGAGAATTGATACTACTTTATACTAAGAATTAAACTGTATAAAAACTAAACTAGTTTGTTGTGTATTTTGTCAGAAAGTTGGTATTATTGCGATTAAGGTCAAAAGTCGCCAGTAAAATTAATTTAGAGTCTTTAAAATCATTGGGTAGCCTGTAGGATTTCTTTTTTCAGCAAAACCATTGTGAAAAGATGATGAACGACTTACAATAGATGTTCACGATAGCCGTAACATGTACAGTATAGGATTTAGTTTAAACTGCATTATTTTGAAATATGAGAAAGGTACACTTGGTTTAAAAAACAAAAGCTATCGATACCTCAAAAAGACGTTTGTAAATTCAATTAGAATAAAATGTACCCACAATAAGGTTAGTCAATCGATCATATACACAGAAGAGGCAAACTTATCTCATTGGTCACATACGAGTATAAGCTTGTTGTTTGGTAAGTAATTTTCTATGTTTAACATTTAAAAACCGACAACATTTTATTTTACAGTCAGTTATATCATTATATCATCGAAATAAATATAATCTGTGATGAAATCATTGTGCAATGTTGTTTCGTAAGTTTGTTTTTCTTACAGCAATCCATTGCATGTCCAGATTAATAACATTGCTTTTCTATTTCAAATGTTTTACTGTAAGCTCTAAGAGCCAATGACCTTAGGTTACGTCACTATGAAAGCTTAACATACTAATATGTGCAGAGCTCAGAGATAGATATATTTTACAGCCTCTTGACTTGACTCTTTTTATTTGACTGCCTCGTTGGTGTAGTGGCAAAGTTTCTACCTTACATCCGAGAGGTCCTGGTTTCGAATCCCAGGTCGAGCCAAAAATTGTTTCTGAGATTTTCTGTCATGAATTTCTCAAAAACAGCTTGGAGTCGGGAAGTTGGCGGTGTTACACCCCGTGCCTCGGAAAACACGTTAAGCCGTTGGTCCTGCGCCTGATCTCTCTCCGGTCATGTCGGATTGCCGTCTCACCGAACTTTGAGAGTCATGGAACAGTGAGTGCACCAGTGTATTGCGCTCACACTTGTGCACTATAATATCTCCTGCTTAGTTGGCTGATCTCTGTTGATGGCCGCCGTGGTCGAAATCGGCCAGGAGGACTATTGCATTATTATGTTTAGTATAATGGCTATGAATATGGAAGAAGAGGTTTAAGGTTGAGCCATACAGCCACACTAAACCACAGACCACAGGATGCACTACGCACATGCGGTGTTATAACATTAACGATTGTTATAAGATAACCGATGAATTTAAAAAGTACTTATGACTTATCGAGCTTTTGACTTCATTGCTGTTTCATACATAATACCTATTTGTTGGTTTTCGAGTTTTACCAAAAATGATTTAATCTTGATTAACATAAAATGACAAAGATATTCATAATAAAGCATTTCTTACGTTACACACTACGTTGGTAAACAAATATTCATGTCTCTTTTGACCTACTTACTTATATTTCATCAAAAACCCGATCGCTCTGATGACTATAAATCATAATTTTGCATTTCTTCCGCTTCGCAAATGTTTATAACGATAACATTTTTCCGGCAATATCAACTGTCACGTAATATTTTGACTGACAATCGCTCACGCAACACTGCCATAAGTTCTGCAATTCAGGCTTTTAGGGTTGCTTATTCATGGTGATACCTTACAACAAGCAAGCAGACAAATCAAGTGAAAAGTTTGTAAGTATGTATGGATGTTCCTACTTCCCTACTTATATTATAAGTTATTTGATGACCACTTTGGTGTAATGGTCAAGAAGTTGACTGTTAACCAAGAGGTCGCGGGTTCGATCCCCGCACTGTACAAACATTTGTTTGCATGAACATGTCTGTTTGTACTGGTCTGGGTGTTATATTTATTTATATTAAGTTTATTTGTAATACCGCTGTTGATTCTTTGGCTACTTACCACGGAGTCATATGAAAGTATGTGATGTGATGTTAAAAAAAAGTTAAAAAGTCAGGTTTGTTTATTTGTTTGACCTTCTTTCACGATACAATGGAGCAATGTTATTTTGTGATTTTTTGTGTAGAGCTAGGTAGGAGGCTGGAGAGTGCTATTTTTTTCCGCGACAAAAATCTCAATCCCATGTAAAAACTGAAAAATCTAACTTCAGTTTATCGACAGATGGTGTCACTAGCATAGGTTTTGTGGGGTATGCGCAGAAGTACATAATGAAGTAGTATGTTTACTACGCTATTCCTACCCAAAACTGTGGATCTCGTTACAAATACATCAGCACTCAGGAAGAAATTTTTGATTATTTTGTGTTGAATATAAATTTAGACCCGACTTACTTCTGGATTCATCTTTGGTTTCTGGACGCCTTGCCTTGCATGCAGCTAAGCCCGAGTCGCAGTAGGCATAGTCAAAATATCCAAATAACTTTTTTGACCGACGTTCAGAGACGAAACTTGAGAATGAGCAGAATTGGTCTGATTGAGTTTTTCATGACTGAACAACATTTAAAAAAAAAAGAGAGATTCATCATCATAATATAAGTAGGTTAGATTTCTTGGAGAGTCTATCATTTTTGTAAAACTGATAACCCTGCCTTGACTAGAGCAGTCACGGAAAGCTTCATGTTCTTGAGCGATACGGTACAGTCAAGTGGACTGAAGTTTGCCATTTGAATGTTGAACAGCAATGAATTCAATGCACTTCCGTTAAAAATCATTTTAACATATAGACAATGCACAACATTGCGCTTGTTGCAAAAATGCTTTACACGGCATGAGTCAAGCAATTGACCTGACGACCACTTTGGTGTAATGGTCAAGAAGTTGACTATCTATTTAGTCACAAATAATTCGAAGATTTGATTGTTTTTTTGTATGAAGACAAGGTCCATCATTAGCCATGTATATTTTAATTAATATGCCCCCTATAAATGCCATAGTTTTAAGCTGTAAAAACTGACTTGATACTTATTCAGTGCTATGGAAGATAAATGATTCTGATAATGAAATAAACGATATTTTTGGATGAGTGGTTCTATCATTCAGGTGTGTAACTATTCTGGAAGGTCAACAATATTAGCGTATTTGGTGCTAGGCTAATTAAACGATATTGAAAGTGTTAAATGACCTTTGACTCATTTAACCTTACTGCATTAGCAATGCAATTTCGTTTTTCTCTTTAGTCGTAAAATATTGCGTAAGATATCTAAGAGAAACCATGTTTAGAAAGGAATATTTAATTGCAATAATAATTCAATAAGGGCTGACACATCTTAGTCGTATGATTGTCAATAAACAGTTGAGATTTTATTGTTATATAAACAAAACACAGCTGTGGAACAATAACAATAGTTTGATTTGCAATTTTGCCTGCACTAGCTCAACACTTTACTTGACAACTAGATTAGCTTGCTAACTGAATTCACATAAAGGAGCAAAATCAATACATACAGCCTCCAGTGAGTCTGGGTATCCTGTGAGCCGCCTACGCTCCGCAATGCGGAACCCAGGAAATACCCGGACTGCCTTACGCACTAAACTAACGAGGTACCGCTATAAAGCAATATTTAAAAAAACTTGTGCATTTCATACAAAAACGGGGATAAAACTTTTTGAGGTTAGAAAAACACCGGCAGTTTAGAGGGTGAAAATTAAAAAGAATAACTAACTACACTACGCACTGCGAGATGAAATGACGTTGAATATATTCTGGAGCGGCCGACATGTTGAAACTCAACACCGGTTCCAGCACGTGGTGCTTAGATGCTTAGCTCACGCTGTTGTCCAACTAAGTTAAAACTACATAAAAAAGCATAAATAACAAAACTTTATGATACTTTACCGGTTAAACTGTTGAAAAATGCTAACACCACACACTGTCACTTTGCACGGTTTACTGAATTTTGACAAAAAAATCGAGGAAATCACTGTCGACCGGCGCGTTCCAAATCCAAATGTGGGGGTTATGGGATTTGGTTGTTTCCCGTCGGTTGGTGGCAAGTGATGGTGGCGCGCGGCAGGTCGGCGCTCGCGAGGCGGAGCGGCAGTCGGCTTTGAACTGAGGCGGGCGGCGCTTTCGTCGGCGTTCGGCTGTTTTCGGCGACTTTTAAATTTAGAATTTGGCTCTCTCCCCGGTTTTATATAGCAGTGAGTACATCGCGTATAAAGCGTATTCGAGATGCGGTCGCCGCCTGTATATATATAGGAATTACGAGTTTTTATTGAGTGGACTGTACATTTTTGCATACCGACCGACGGGTCGCTGAAATTTTTTGGGCGGGCGGCGTCTTCTAGACCTTTTATAAGAGCCGTGTGCGAAACGCGGGTTCGCCGAGACCATATTCGGCTTTCTTTGCATAACATGTTTTTTGATAATAAGTCTAGCTAGACACAACATACCTTTTGTTGATCCAACAAAGTTAAAAGCTCGGGCGGGTGGCGTACGAGACTGGTTCGATTTCCAGGTAGAGTTGCTACTGTTATTAGGAGTGATTTCCATTAAAAAATATTATTGAATAGGAACTGCACTGACCCCAGATAAACAGAGAAAAGGGCAAGCAAATGTCAACATACGGCGATGGTGAAAGATAACTACAATCCCTGCTTAGGACAAATTATTCAACAGCTCAGTAGGAACGAGTATCTACCTACGTAAAATACTACTAATACTAAAATACACTAAATAGAGTAAAATGCTAATGCTTCATAACGCTTGCAAACGCTATGTAGGTACTTGCACTTTACCTACTAACTTAGGTTCATACTGCAAGGGCATAAGTCAATTGAAGTACAACATATTATATAGATAAAACTTTATTGCACCTTAAAAAGTTGTATCAAAGGTGGACTTAATGCTAAAAATCATTTTCTGCCAGTCATATCTTTAGGTGGTGTAGAGAGATGTCAATGGGTGTAGCGACAATTTTAAAAGGAAACAGATTATAATGTAACGGTATTTACCAGCGTCCCATAAATTTACACAACGTTATACGACTACTTACAAATCTTACGCCTCTCCTTAGTTATGGCAATATTAGATCTTAAACGACTTATTGATAGATTATATCTCTAAATAGTAAACTCTCAATTCGTGCTAAGAGCGATCTCTTCTAGACAATCTTCGGTAGGAACATTCTCATTTACAGGATGGTGGGTTTTCGCCTAATGGCTACGCTGTGACTTAACTTCAAACACCCTAATGTAAGTATCACGGAACAAGGAATAACATGGAATGAAAAGCTATTACATTATTCATATAACCTGCAAAATTATTGAATACCTACTTGATGCTTTGTCGACCACTTTGGTGTAATGGTCAAAAAGTAGACTATTAACCAAGAGGTCGCGGGTTCGATCCCCGCACAGTACAAACATTTGTGTGCATGAACCAGTCTGTTTGAACTGGTCTGGGTGTTATATGTATTTATTAAAGTTAATTTGTAATACCGACGTTGATTCTGATATCTGTAACACAAGTGCTTATGCTAACTTACCACGGAGTCAGATCAATGTATGTGATGTTGTATATTTATTTATTTATTTATATACACGTGATAGAGTCGTATATTAACATTTACATATTAAGCTACCACGTCCTTAGGTATTAAGGTCGTAAGTCAATATTATTTTGAAGTTGGGTGGTAAATGTACTAAAGTGTTAGATTTAAATAAATCTAAAACTCCCACAACGATCTACAAACAAACAAAATAGTCCACAATCTAGTTTTATTTTTGGGAAATGTATTTTTGGAGCATGCTTAGCATACCGTGATCAAATAGAGTGGGCCGCATATTACAAAATCTTACAAAGATATACTTAGTTTAATAATCCTAGTTGTTACCGGCTGTTATTACAAATACGAATAATAACAGAAACTTTATCTTATCTCATCGCGTCAACCTACATACGTCCCACTACTGGGCACAGACCTCAGCTTAGCTATGAAGTGGTGCGAGCCATACTCTACCACGCGGGCTCAGTGGGGTGAACACGAACATTATGGTAACGTAAACTTATCGTCTAAACGTCAGAAACTGACAGTTTCCCCATGCAAATTGACAATTTAACGATAGGTAAAACATACGAATACCTTACGATAGTTGTTCGTGCTCACCTAACAGTGCGGATTGGTGATTGCGGGAATGCTTGCGTGCCGATGAGTTGATTGAAACCTTACTGGCAGATGTTATTAAGTCGTTCAAGGGCCTCGGACCAGGCTTAACGACTAAAATCTATCGATATAAACCGGACCAACAGCAAAATGCTTTCCGGAGCATGAAGATCGCTGTATAATATAAGGTCACTTAAATAGTCAGATCGGTCACCCATCCCAAACACGACCGTGCAAAGGTTATCAAAGCGTTGCACCAACTGCGCCACTAGCAAGAATTAAATTTGCTATTGTAATCTACTACGTTTATGTAATATGTATTAGGAATGTGAAAGATTATTTTTTTGTTTGGATGTTTGTCCGAAAATTATGCTTAAACTAATTTTTGTGAAATTTGGTATGAGGGTATCAGCTGACTTGGGCGATAGGATACTTTTTATCCCTAGGGATAAAACGAGAATCTTGTGAAGTCACTTTTTTATTTTTCTAAAAACAACGGGTAGGAAAACTTCTGCGGGGTCGTCTAGTGGATTCATTAACACATAGCCGATTGAAACTATGTGTAAGGAAGGCTTATACTGTTCCCTTGCCTTGGGCAGTTCTTGAAAAGCCTTACTTACAATTGACCCTGCAGGCTTACCACGATTATTTAAATAGGACCGTTGAGAAGTTTTTTTTTAATTTTGTAAGAATATCCAAGAAATTTTAAATGAATATGTTGTTTCCGTTTCATTAAGTTTGTATCACAAATCATAATAATAACTTAATATGGTCATTATAATAACTTAAAATTGTCGATTTATGAAGACAAACTTTATTCACCAAGACTGCTTGATTAATAATGGCCAAACACTCAATGCTCAAAGCTACTTTGAAAAAAAGACAAACTGTCAACTGTCAGTCGATGGCTGTCATGTGTCAAAATTTGTCATCAATGGTCGGGCCGTCATCAAAGTACCCAAATACAAACAGTGCTTCAAATTATTTATTTTGTTGATATTTATCAAGCCAATATTGCTTTAGAATATACTATTTTTAGACCAACAAACACGCTTACGCTCTGCCATTATGCCCTTTTAGTAAAGCGCTTCGGAATATATAATTAATTTGTGTTTTGGTGCTACCGGATCGTTAAACGATGTTCAATCCTGATATAAATGATTACCAGCTGACTTCAATTATAACTGAGTGTTGTGGGGGCGTAGCGGTGGTATATTCGGCTCTGTACAAGCCCAGCAACCAAAATGTGGCCCTCAAGAGGTATTTTGTTGATAAAACAAAAGAGAATGCAGCCTTGATACAGGTGAAGATTTCAAGTACTCCTTAGATACTCCAGTACGCCAGTTCTAAGATACGGCCGTAAACCTACAGTTAAATAAGTTCATGAATCTTTAGAATCAATTAGATTACATTAGATAACTCTTTATTGTATACAAACCACAAAATAATTCAAAAATCATCAAAAATAGATAGATGTACAATTAATTTCAGAAATTTACATAATAAGCCCCAGCAAGGGGAGACAGCTACATAAACACAGGATAAAATCTGCACACATATCCAAAGAGTTAATAAAATTAATTAATTCAAATCATGCATGCTTAGAATTGTTGTTTAAGCATGACATACCTATATTTACCAATTTTATATAATATCTTGTATATTCCCAGCAAGATATACTGACAAGAAAAGAACTGCAGCATCAGAACATTCTACCATACCTTACATCATTTGTCCACGGCCGGGAGCTCTATGTTGTGTCCCCGCTCATGACATTTGGCTCTTGCCGGGACATACTGGACCGATACTTCCCAGAAGGCTTGCCAGAGCTGGCATGTGCTTTGATTCTGCGAGATGTGCTGCAGGCTTTGCAGTATTTGCATAAACAGCTTTTTATTCACAGGTAAATAGGTTTTTTTGAATCCAATTCCTTTTCCTCAAACTCTGTAGTCTACTTTTTATCTTATCTTAAGACTAGCAGCCATCCCCGACTTCTTATGGGTGGACTTTTTGCCACTGAGTTTCATACAAAATTGCATTCCCTATTTTATCCTCTTATGGGTAGAAATTATCAAAAAACATTCACAGTGGATGTCTATGTCACAACATCTACCTGCATGCCAAATTTCAGCTCGAGCCATCCAGGCTTTTTGATGTGGTTAATAGATCACTATGTCAGTCAGTGAGTCACCTTTGAGTTTTATACATTTATATTTTCTTGTGTTGAAAACAAGTAGGTAGGTGTTAAGTAAAATAATAATAAATTGTTTCAACCAACACAACAATTACCCAGCCCCAAACTAAGCATTAGCTTGAGCTATGGTGTGTAGGATAATAGATAGAAATACTTGAAATCATTTATAAACATTTAAAACCTGTGATTGAGGAACAAATTGCAAGTGCTTATCACATAATAATCAGTGTCAATTTAAATCTTGCTCTCTGTAACAAAAATCTAGTGATTTTAAGCTTAATGACTTAATTAGACTCACATGTTTAGAATATTTACTTCAATAAACAATTAGTTTGAAGTAACTGGCCAAGTGCATCTCAGTTAAGGGCAAGCCTGTTTTGAAAGCTCTCACTCAATAATACAGCTGCCGAACGTGTTAATCTTATTATTGGTTGTCACACTTGAATGACCAATGAAACAGCAATATAATATTGCGATACAGAAGCCTCAGAGCCAGCCACGTGCTGATCGGCGCGGACGGCGCGGCGCGGCTGTCGGGGCTGCGCAGCGCCGCCAGCCTCATGGCGCGCGGCCGCCGCCAGCGCCGCCTGCACCAGCTGCCGCCGCCCGACCACGACAACGCCAACCTCATGTGGCTCAGCCCCGAGCTGCTGGAACAGGTGAGTGCCTTTGTACCAGGTCTCAGGCGCGGCTGTCGAGGCTGCGCAGCGCCGCCAGCCTCATGGCGCGCGGCCGCCGCCAGCGCCGCCTGCACCAGCTGCCGCCGCCCGACCACGACAACGCCAACCTCATGTGGCTCAGCCCCGAGCTGCTGGAACAGGTGAGTGCCTTTGTACCAGGTCTCAGGCGCGGCTGTCGAGGCTGCGCAGCGCCGCCAGCCTCATGGCGCGCGGCCGCCGCCAGCGCCGCCTGCACCAGCTGCCGCCGCCCGACCACGACAACGCCAACCTCATGTGGCTCAGCCCCGAGCTGCTGGAACAGGTGAGTGCCTTTGTACCAGGTCTCAGGCGCGGCTGTCGAGGCTGCGCAGCGCCGCCAGCCTCATGGCGCGCGGCCGCCGCCAGCGCCGCCTGCACCAGCTGCCGCCGCCCGACCACGACAACGCCAACCTCATGTGGCTCAGCCCCGAGCTGCTGGAACAGGTGAGTGCCTTTGTACCAGGTCTCAGGCGCGGCTGTCGAGGCTGCGCAGCGCCGCCAGCCTCATGGCGCGCGGCCGCCGCCAGCGCCGCCTGCACCAGCTGCCGCCGCCCGACCACGACAACGCCAACCTCATGTGGCTCAGCCCCGAGCTGCTGGAACAGGTGAGTGCCTTTGTACCAGGTCTCAGGCGCGGCTGTCGAGGCTGCGCAGCGCCGCCAGCCTCATGGCGCGCGGCCGCCGCCAGCGCCGCCTGCACCAGCTGCCGCCGCCCGACCACGACAACGCCAACCTCATGTGGCTCAGCCCCGAGCTGCTGGAACAGGTGAGTGCCTTTGTACCAGGTCTCAGGCGCGGCTGTCGAGGCTGCGCAGCGCCGCCAGCCTCATGGCGCGCGGCCGCCGCCAGCGCCGCCTGCACCAGCTGCCGCCGCCCGACCACGACAACGCCAACCTCATGTGGCTCAGCCCCGAGCTGCTGGAACAGGTGAGTGCCTTTGTACCAGGTCTCAGGCGCGGCTGTCGAGGCTGCGCAGCGCCGCCAGCCTCATGGCGCGCGGCCGCCGCCAGCGCCGCCTGCACCAGCTGCCGCCGCCCGACCACGACAACGCCAACCTCATGTGGCTCAGCCCCGAGCTGCTGGAACAGGTGAGTGCCTTTGTACCAGGTCTCAGGCGCGGCTGTCGAGGCTGCGCAGCGCCGCCAGCCTCATGGCGCGCGGCCGCCGCCAGCGCCGCCTGCACCAGCTGCCGCCGCCCGACCACGACAACGCCAACCTCATGTGGCTCAGCCCCGAGCTGCTGGAACAGGTGAGTGCCTTTGTACCAGGTCTCAGGCGCGGCTGTCGGGGCTGCGCAGCGCCGCCAGCCTCATGGCGCGCGGCCGCCGCCAGCGACGCCTGCACCAGCTGCCGCCGCCCGACCACGACAACGCCAACCTCATGTGGCTCAGCCCCGAGCTGCTGGAACAGGTGAGTGCCTTTGTACCAGGTCTCAGGCGCGGCTGTCGAGGCTGCGCAGCGCCGCCAGCCTCATGGCGCGCGGCCGCCGCCAGCGCCGCCTGCACCAGCTGCCGCCGCCCGACCACGACAACGCCAACCTCATGTGGCTCAGCCCCGAGCTGCTGGAACAGGTGAGTGCCTTTGTACCAGGTCTCAGGCGCGGCTGTCGGGGCTGCGCAGCGCCGCCAGCCTCATGGCGCGCGGCCGCCGCCAGCGCCGCCTGCACCAGCTGCCGCCGCCCGACCACGACAACGCCAACCTCATGTGGCTCAGCCCCGAGCTGCTGGAACAGGTGAGTGCCTTTGTACCAGGTCTCAGGCGCGGCTGTCGAGGCTGCGCAGCGCCGCCAGCCTCATGGCGCGCGGCCGCCGCCAGCGCCGCCTGCACCAGCTGCCGCCGCCCGACCACGACAACGCCAACCTCATGTGGCTCAGCCCCGAGCTGCTGGAACAGGTGAGTGCCTTTGTACCAGGTCTCAGGCGCGGCTGTCGGGGCTGCGCAGCGCCGCCTGCACCAGCTGCCGCCGCCCGACCACGACAACGCCAACCTCATGTGGCTCAGCCCCGAGCTGCTGGAACAGGTGAGTGCCTTTGAACTTTGTTCAGTAGAGGCGATTATGCAGGCCCTGCTGCTGCCGTTGCGGCTGATTGTGAAAATGATCATGTTTTCTACATCTCCACAGAACCTGAAAGGCTACGACGAGCGTTCGGACATATACTCCGTGGGCGTGGTGTGCTGCGAGCTCGCCAACGGCGCGGTGCCGTTCGCGGAGGTGCCCACCACGCTCATGTTCACGGAGAAGGT
Organism: Pyrausta despicata; assembly: GCA_963921415.1. Lineage (NCBI taxonomy): Eukaryota > Metazoa > Arthropoda > Insecta > Lepidoptera > Crambidae > Pyrausta > Pyrausta despicata. The sequence goes on along the minus strand of OY992851.1, from coordinate 15,737,481 downwards.
GCGAGGATCGAGGCCGCAGTTGCTGGACTGCTCCACGTTTCCGGAGCCGTGTTTAGATGACGCTGAGATGAAAAGTAATTAACAAAACAGAGATTCATTGTAAAGTGACTTTATTCATAAGGCTACGACGAGCGTTCAGACATATACTTTTTGGGCGTGTTGTGCTGCGAGCTCGCCAACGGCGCGGTGCCGTTCGCGGAGATGCCCACTACGCTGATGTTCACGGAGGCGGCAGTTGCTGGACTGTTCGACCTTTCATGAACCGTGTTTTAATAATGCTGAGATGTAAATAGGGAATGCAATCTCGAGATCTCGGCCCTTTTCTGCGAGATTAATCTCGGCCTAAAAATAGGCGAGATCTCGCGAGATTAGCGAGATTGAACTCGAGCATGAAAACGTCCTATTTGACGTTCTACATTCAATAGAATCAAACTATGTGTCAGCAAAGCTTTAATTGATCTTGGCCTGGAAGCTAACCCAAACTACTATTTGAGTGCAGAAGAACATGCGGTTTTAGCGAACTTAGACAAGATATTTGAACCCGTAAAGCTGGCAGTGAAGGTGCTATGTCGTCGAGATACCGACTTGGCTACTGCTGAGAAAATACTTAGGTTTATGATTCGTAAACTGGAAGAGCTAAAAACTCCATTGGCAGAAAAACTAATACTGACTTCTTGAGAAAACGCATTGGTGAGCGTCGGACGAATTTAACGGCATGATTGTTATATTTAGGAAACCCAGCTAAGTACCAAGAAGATAAAGAAGAGTTTGCGAGAGATGAAACCTGTAAATTACTTCCGAAAAGTGTAGTTCGCACTGAACTTAAAGCATTAATACAGCGCCTGCATTCGCAGCATGGTATAAAACAGACTGAGTCAGTCACATCAATATAACTAATCTTAACTACCAATCTCGCGAGATCTCGTCCGATCCTCGATCTCGCGAGATTGCATTCCCTGGATGTAAAGTAAGTAACCAAACAGAGATTCATTTTAAAGTGACTTTAGTCATAAGGCTACGACGAGCGTTCGGACATTTACTTTGTGGGCGCAGTGTGCTGCGAGCTCGCCAACGCCTTTCGTGGAGGTGACCGAAAAGACGAGCTGATGCTACAACACTAATGAGAAGCTATGAATAAATAAAAGTGTTGCAACGAACACACCTATTACCTAGCCCCAAAATCAGCGTTACCTTGTGCCATGGTGACTAGAATAACGGATAGAAATACTTAAATACGTTTTTCATCCCATCTATTCGAAAAAGACGATTTTGGTCGCCTTTAAGTGCGCCCAAAAGTGATGCTTCTAAGCGACATAGGTACTATTACTCTACTCTCTGCCACAGACTGTCCAGCGGGCAGAAATGAGATTTTGGTCCTCTTTATTGAAATAAGTGCGACCAAAAATTCTTTTGCTCGCACTTATTAAATTTGGAACATCTTAGAGTTTCCCGCCGAACGCAAGAGACTGGCTGGTTAGACGGCACGTCCGTCGACCATCGCCCCGCCGCCGCCGCTGGCAACTGAGTAAAAAAACAATCCCGGGAGAAATATATGAAGACCTATGACAATTTCATCGAATGGAGAAATGAAAGAGGAACCAAAAATAATTCAGAAACTGTGTTATTCAATAATTAAATTTTATTAAAACTGAGCCGCTTTTTATTTTCTCATAGAGGGTGATGAAAAGTAGAGTGTATCATTTGGACGCAAATATATTTTTGGCTCGGGCGACGTACTTTGAATCCCGCGCTTCGTTCAGGATTCTACTTTAGAATCCCTCACTTCGCTCTGGATTCAAAAAAGCGCCCTCGCCGTAAAAATATTATTTTGCTTCCTCATGATACAATCTACTATATTAACACCTATGACTCAAGTACAAATGCTCGTGCTCATCACACAAACATTTGTCCCTAGCAGGATTCGAATCCGCGACCGACGGCTTTGTAGTCTGGACCGCAGACCACTAGACCGAAGCTGTCGTTTGTCTTAACACCAGACAGTAATTTGTAGGATCTATCTTTATGTTTCTTGATCCTCGATTTATGTTAATTAGAATACTAGAAATTGTTTAAAAAAAATAAAAAAACACGCTTTTGATGCTAACTAAAAAAGAGAAAATAATTATTGTTCTGAGCACAGAGAATTTTTATTACAGTAGAGTGAAAAGCGTGGGGTGCACTATATGTCGTTTTCATAGTTCTCTTTGTATAGTTGCCAAAAATAGAATGATTTGAATATATTTTATACCAAGCACCCCACGCTTTTTACTCTACTCATCTACTGTAATACAAATTCTTTGTACTTAGAAATTATTTTCTCTTTTTTCATCATAGCAGCCTGTTGCAGTCAGCCACAGCGCACGATCTCCCGCCCTTTGCATCCAGTCACTACCAGCTGCCTTTTTCAGGTCGTCTGTCCATCTAGCCGGGGGGCGTCCAACACTACGTTTACCTAAGCGTGGTCTCCATTCAAGAACCTTTCTCTTTTTTAGTTAACATTAAAAGCTTGTTTTTTTTTTAGTTTTAAAACTATTTCCTCTCTTATTTTTTTAATTAATAAGAACAATGGAAACTCTTATCAAATTATTGCATTGTCATCAGTACTTGATACGTGTGCAAAGTTTCAAATTAATCCGACTTCTGGAAGTTGGTGAAAATCGAGCTCAAAGATCTGCTGCAAGAAGCTGCTACATACAAACAAACATACATACCTGTTCCCCCATGACCGGAGCCGAAAATATTTTTTTAAGTGTTATGTCTTTTCGATATTAAAAATAAGAGTTGTGAACGCAAAAAATACTTAACAGATACAGCATACCATACAGCCCGAGCTAATAAAAGCGTGTCAAAATTACATTGTCATCAAGTTTCTGAGGCCGGCACGTTGCGTTGCAGGCATGTACAACACGGACAGCGGCGTGGGTGACAGCGCGGACGGCACGTCGCGGCTGCGGCAGGTGTACGCCTCCAGGAAGCTCTCTGACAGCTTCCACCACCTCAGTGAGATGGCGCTGCTGAGGTACTTATCATAAGCCCATACAAGGTTATCATTAGCCTGTTCAAGGTTATCATTAGCCCGTTCAAGGTTATCATTAGCCCGTTCAAGGTTATCATTAGCCCGTTCAAGGTTATCATTAGCCCGTTCAAGGTTATCATTAGCCAGTTCAAGGTTATTATTAACCTGTTCAAGGTTATCATTAGCCCGTCAAGGTTATCATTAACCTGTTCAAGGTTATCATTAGCCCGTTCTAGGTTATCATTAGCCTGTTCAAGGTTATCATTAGCCCGTTCAAGGTTATCATTAGCCTGTTCAAGGTTAACATTAGCCTGTTCAAGGCTATCATTAGCCTGTTCAAGGTTATCATTAGCCCGTTCAAATAAATAAATAAAATAAATGAATATTTATTTGCTTTTGGAAAAGGTACATTTTTGTAGGTTATAATTTTATAAATGATTCGGCTCAGCTTTTCCAGCTTTAAGAAATAGCATGAAAATTTTAACAATTTTATCAAAATTCAAGGCCATCTGTTTTCTGTGAAAATTAGCAATGCCGATTAACGTGCTCCTTCAAACACGAAAGCCTCAAATTTTTTAACCTTTTCTGAGCCAACAGGACGATGTTACAATAAAATGTGTATTGTGTCACGTTATCGTGGCTCGAAATTTTAGACAAAACTAGATGACCCGGCAAACGTTGTTTTGCCATATAAAATTATTGTGGACAACCCCTATCACTAAGGGATATGAATAACAAATGTTGGTCGATTCTCAGACCTACTCAATATGCTCACAAAATTTCATAAGAATCAGTCAAGCCGTTCCGGAGGAGTACGGGAACGAACATTGTGACACGAGAATTTTATATACAGGGTGTAAAAAACCCTTATCAAAGCCGAATACCACATATTCTACCAATTGTTACGATCGTTTGAAAATGCTTTTAGCATTAAGTCCACCCTTTGTACATTTCTTGTGCAATAAAGTTTTAAATTAATAAATCATTTTTTTCCTTTACACCATACCTGGGAAGTTAACGGTTACTGAGGTATTGATGGTTAAAGTTTGAAAAACACTTTATGATCTTCATCACTCTTCGTCACTTTTCCGCGTGCGCGCTGTACATTGCACGTTAGAATTAAATTGTTTTTTTTTATGTCAAAAAATAAAAGTTGTTTCCTAGCCAAAATTTCTTTTTCATACGATTTGGTTTGATGTACTGAACGCGTGGTTGACGGCTTCGATAAGGTTTTTTTCACACCCTGTATATAGAGAAGATATATGCTAGAAAAGAGGATTATTTTGCTTTAAACTTCCACTAAACGACGCCAGCGCAGGAACCAATAATACATCCAACTGTAATTACCCGAAAAAGCTAGGACTTACAATATCTACCACTCTCAACGTGACACAGAAGATGCACCTGGAATCACAACACTGACACCAACAAAACACTCGACGCGTTTCGCCACTACATGTGGCATCCTCAGGAGATGTTTTCGCTTCGACAGACTACGAGCGACGATATAATTATTATATATATGCTACTTCCCTAGAGAGCCAGAGAAGCGGCCGTCGGCGACGCAGCTGTTGAACCACGCGTTCTTCCGGCAGATACACAAGACGGACTACCTGCCCGGCCTGCTCGCGCGCGTCAAGCCGATCAAGCCGGACTCTAGTGAGTTTATCACTTTATTATGTACTAAAAAATAAAAAAATCTTCATTGATATCAAAATCGTATATCAATAGATTGGGAATCTCCTTTTAAGCTACAACACTTTTAAGCTAAAATCTACTAGCGGCCCGCCCCGGTTTCGCACGTGTCTACAATTACTTTTTTTACACTAGCGTCCCGCGACTTTATTTTGTAAATATGTTTATCCCAAGAGAGCATTTGATCGGGATAAAAAGTATCCTATCACCTAAGTCAGTATTTGTATCTTTCTGTCTCTGTGTACCTTTTGATCAAAATCCGTTCAATAGTTTTATCGTGATTGACGGACAAATATCCAAACAAAGAATCTTTTAAATTTTAAAATTAGTAAGTGTGAAAGAAATAATACATTGTATGACCAAACACAAAAGGCTTCACAAATAAATTAAAGGAACCCAACCAATGGTTACGACAAGGGGAGAAAGAAGGATGAAGTAGGTAGTTTATAAAATTGAATTAGACCTTATAGATTGGTATCGTCAAAACGTCAGAAACTGACAGTTTTCCCATACAAATTGACATGTGTCAGTACAATAGTAAACGCTATGAACAGGTTAAAATTCGTGCTTATCCCACAGGTGAAAGATTTACATACATCCAGTAAGTGTCATTGCAATAAGGCCCCATCTTTTTCTATATTATATCTATCTATATCCCGTCTATTCGCCTGCCTGCCTGATGTGTTTAGCGCTCAAAATACGATAGATATTATTCTCCATTGTGATAATTTAGTTGATTTTCCGTTGGTTGTGTAAAATAGGCACGATAACACCGGAACGTAAATATTTTCATGGCCCTGGCGTATAAAAATACAACCTCTAGAGAAGTTAATAAAACCAGGTAGTTTCGAAAAATATGTATAAACCATTTTCTATGTATAATATGTATTTATTTACAAAAAAAAAAAAGTATTTAAGTATGTTTATCCGTTGTCTAGTACCCATAACACAAGCCTCGTAGCTTAATTTGGGACTAGAGAATTGGTGTGATTGTTGTGAAATATTTATTATTATTTATTTATTTATTTTTTAATAACACAAAATTCAAGAAATATATAATTAATTGTCAACGTTAGAATATTCCGATACAAAATCTATGTAATGAAAACAGGTCGCTTTGTTAGATGATAAAGAGTATGTCAACAATTGGTGGTCTGTAGATGCAATATGTTTGACATTTGTCATTGACATTTCCAGATGACATATCGGCGCTGCTCCTCCAACAGAAGATGTCAGAGATGGAGATAGAGAAGACTACGGAGTGGGACTTCTGAGAGACAATACAAAACGCCGCAAGGTACGTCTCGATGTTCACTGCTATTCCTGTACATAGCTGATTATACCGAATCAATCAAATCATACAATACAATTGATTTTCGGATTAAAATCTGATTGTAATTAAAAGTTAGTTGATTAACGGATCAGTTGATTTGCTATTCGCCTTTGAATCAAATTAAAACAGCTGGAATTGGCAAATCGAAGAGAAAAGCCGTTTGACGTTTCGAATTGTCAATGTCAACGTGACATTTTATTTCTACAACGAACAGAGTACATACAATATTAACTTTGATGGACCGCATCATCCCGTCATACTTTTTTTGTGTCATTATTTTTTGTTGTTGTATCATATTTATAAATGTATTCTGAAAATCACTTGAGATTTTATTACTTGTGCCGGCCAAAAGATAGAATTTGAAATGGCGTTTTAAATTACTTTTGTGATACTCCAATCGAGTTATTTTAATATAATGTAATACCAATCATGTGCCTATAATGCAGTCCGACCAAATTTATATTTAAAAAAACTCATAGATAATAATTAACAACAGGAACTGTGAACATCGAGGATTTAGGTATAAATAGGATAATAAATTATATTAAAATTTATATATATATATATATATATATGACGTAGATGTTGCCACTGTGATTAATAAACAATTCGTTGTTGATTTAATGATTATTATTTTACCAGTATGTAAACCCTAACATCTAAATAAGGCAATCAAAAGGTAAGATGATTAATTAACTTTATTTATACATATAATAACGTTATGTTACATAAAACCTCAGAATAAAATTAGTATTTTTAAAAGATATTTGTAATTAGTATCCAATAAAGCTAAAAGATTGTCAATAACTAGCTTTATACAGCAAAAATGTATTATAATATCACGTCTATGACATTGATTCGTGATAATGATCCAAATCACAGAACAAGAAAACTCCTTACTGCATAAGAAGGCGGTGCGCGAGTATAGCTAACTGCGTTCTCGAAGACGCACATGATGAGCGTGTGTGCGTTTGGAGCGTAACAGCACAGAAAAGAATTGACAGTATAGAATGTTAACAGCTTATGACGGCAACCGGCAGTGACATATTTGTTTTTAAAAAAAGTAATCCCGTTTAGATTCTGAACGTGCTAGTAACAAGGTTGAGTTTGCATTACTGGGTTTGTGCTATACGCTCTTTTGTAACCGCTACGATTGACCAATCACAACTTTCACTTACTTGTAACTTAACGTGATGTTTGTGCGAGTTTGGTGACACTACAAATTAGCGATCATGCTAATTTTAGGATTTTTCTCCTTTCTATATGGCTTTGTGAGATGTACCCAATATCAAGTAAAACATTTCTAGGTTATTCCCTGTTCTGTGATTCAAACCGCTGCTTTGGTGACTCTTATTGTTTATCGTTCATAAGAGAAGGTCAGAGTAAATTGAGCTATGCGTCGTTAGCGATAGTGTCGGAGATCGCGCGCAGCCACACGGCGGCGGCGCGCGCGCCCGCGTCCTCGCCCCGCGCGTACTCGCGGGCCACGTACGCCGCGCGCCCCGCACTGGAAAAACGACATCATTGACGACCGCTTGGTGCAGTGGTCCACAGGTCGGACTTCTAAAACCAAGGGTCGCGGGTTCGATCCCCGCACAGTACAAGCATAAGTGTGCATGAACATGTGTGTTTTGTACTGGTCTGGGTGTTTTTTTATGTATAATATGTATTTATTTACAAAAAAAGTATTTTAAGTATGTTTATCCGTTGTCTAGTACCCATAACACAAGCCTCGTAGCTTAATTTGGAACTAGAGAATTGGTGTGATTGTTGTGAAATATTTATTTATTATTATTATCATCATATCAGCCTGTTGCAGTCCACTTCTGGACATAAACTTCCCACAAGGAGCGCCACAGCGCACGATATCCCGCCCTTTGCATCCAAACACTACCAGATAAATGCTTGTAAGAAAACAAGTAACCAAAAAAAGGTTTATTTTTCGAATTAGCTTTTTTTGGGATAGGTTTTGTCTTGACCCAAGACTAAGCCCAACGAGGCAAAGACTGAGTCTACGATGGAGCGAGCTTACCTAGAAGATGCCTGTTCACTCTAGCTTTGAAAATTCCTAGGTCGTAATTGCAGGGAAACACTGCAGCAGGTAGCAAGTTCCACTCCTTTGATACTATTTTTGATACTATACTTTTAAAACTAGCGACAGCCTGCGACTTCGTCTGCGTGGACTTTAGTTTTTGCCACCAAGTTTCATACAAACTTTCATCCCCTATTTTATTTCCTTGGGGATAGAATTTATCAAAATCCTTTCATAGTGGTAGCCTACGTCATAACATCTATGCCGAATTTCAGCCCGTTTCGTCCAGTGGTTTGGGCTGTGCGTTTATAGATCACTAAGTCAGTCACCTTTGAATTTTATATGTTTAGATTGTACATTGTCATCCAAACTCAAAAGAGCTCATTCGAACATTGAGAAGTCGGCGATAAGTTCGCCTAAATTGTACATCTTTCTTTGTAACACTTGTCTGTAATTTTGTTTTGTGTTCTCTGTAATCTCTATCTATCTACAGAAATTGATTACAAAAATCAGTACATGTGAAACTGAATAAAAGTTTGTAATTAAAGAGGAATTTTGGACATGGGCGAAAAAAATATGTCTATGTGTCTACCAAAGCGCCTGACTGCCATCAGTGATACATCTTTTAATTGATAGATAGATCTTTATCTATCTAACGTTTTCGCTTACTTACCCGGCAGTCATGCCCGCTGTGGCCTTGGCGCCGTTGTCGGCTGCCTCACCAGTCTTGAGGAGTAGCGTCTTTAAGTCAGCCTTTAAGTTCTGTTTGAACCCTTGAGCTGCGTGATGGAGAGTGTCCAACTAAAAATAAATAATAAACTATTACAGTGAATTTGCAATGCTTATGATATTGTAGCGACCTCTATCGATCGCCATCACAAGCGCACGCCTAACGGTGGCGCACAACATCGAGCGCTGATACGGCTCCATAGGCTAGATGGCGCTGTTAGCCTAGTACCACACATGAATATAATATTTAGAGCCAGAATAATATAGATAGACAAATCTAGATGATGTCTATTGGACATAACACCCGGTAGGTAGGTAGCGCTTCCCTTTTGTTTCCTAACTCTAAATCTGTTGCGCCAAAAAATATTTATGAAATATATTTATGAAACATATTTGTGAAATTTGAAACAAGACTGCTTACTCGTTTACAAAATTAATTGCAAATGCCACTTTAAACTATTTCCACTAGGTTTAAGTTAATATTGACCTGCAGGGTGAGCACGAACAACTATCGTTAACTTGTCAATTTGTATGGGGTAACTGTCGGTTTTTGACGTTTGGATGTCACGAATACGTTACGATAATATTCGTGCTCACCCCACTGTCCGGGATAAATATGTAAATCACTTGCCTCATTAAGTGAGTTGGTCCTATAATTCCACTAAGTTATACTTACCATGGTCCTGTCCCCGGGTTCCGCTCCGCCATACTTTGTGATTGCTTCCATGGCGCTTTCCCAAGCAGATACCCAGGCGGTAGGATCATTTGATTTTGCACTAAAAAAGTTTATTGAATTATAGATAACTAGACGACCCCGAACGATTTCTGCCCGTTGTTTTAAGAAAAAAAAGTGACTGTTTAATCTCAAGGTAGCTTTTAATCGGGATAAAAATATCCTATCACCCAAGTAAGGTCATACCTTGTCTGTATACCAAATTTCATTTCAGTGTGCTTAGTGTGATAAGATGTACTTTTTTTTATATTTATTTATTTATTATGAAAACAACATGTACATTTTATAAACAAAGTCCTACAAAACTATTTACACAGTTTGTCTGTAGGATCAAGTGAGTCTCATTAAAAGTTTAAGTTTAACAAGTAATATTTATGTATCCAATGTGCTGAGGTAATATTTTTTTAAATTACGTTTAAATTTAAGCTTATCTCTTTCTCGTCGAATGTCTTCCGGCAAACTATTAAGAAGGTAAGGTATTCGCTTCTTTAAGGTTCTATCTCCAAAATAATTTTTAACCTTTGGTACTTCAAATTTACCCGAAGACATCGATCTTGTACAGTGTTGTAGTATTATTAATTAGAGTCAAGTCACGCTCCCAAGAGTCATGACTATTGATTGCTAACTGATACTTATGTTTAAGGCTAACTGGAAGGATTTTACATATGTTAGATAATTTTGTATAGTCTCCTTTACATTTAGCTTTAGTTTTTTTATTTACTAATAATTTTAATCTAATTTGAAGTGCTTCAAGCTTATCTACGAGTATATGTGTTTTGAAAGTAAGACCATAACTATCAAGAGCGTAACCCAACACTGAATCTATTAGAGAGAAATACAAACATTTTAATGTAGTGGTTGGAACTTTAAAACTTAAATGATGGAATTTACCTAGGAGTAATATATATAGTCCTTAATTTATTACATATATAATCTACATGTTGGGACCAAGAGAAGTCAGCGTCAACTTTAACACCGAGATAAGTAACACAATTTACTTTTTCAATAGGTTTACACTGGCAATTTATAAGATTTTTATGAAAACATGAATAGCTATGGGTATACAAATTAGGGATCTGGTTAGACATGCGCAAATAAGGTGATTTTATTACAAGAATTTTAGTTTTTTCTGAATTAAGAATAATACCATTATCGTGCGACCATTTAACTACCGCGTCTATATCGTGCTGTACTAGACTGCATGTCTCAGCGAGGTCAGTCCCGGCGCGCAGTGTGCACAGGTCATCCGCAAACATATAGGCTGAACTGTATTTGAGCACCTTGCATAAGCTATTAACATGTAATAAGTAGCAGAGGGGCCCACACCCCGAACCCTGCGGCACCCCGCATCTGACGTCCTGCAACTCGCTGAGCGCATCGCCCACTCTTACACGAAATGAGCGCGCTGCAAGATAGTCGCCAAACCACTGGTGTAGCGGCTGCCCCACACCACACTCATCCATTGCTTTTAACAGTGTTTTTGATTCTAAAGTATCGAATGCTTTCTTATAATCATAAAAAATGGCTACAACAAAGTTCATATTTTCTAAATATGTGGTTACTTCATCTGTGAATCTAGATAATAATGTGTTTGTACTTTTATTTTTCTGGAAGCCGTGCTGACAGTCACTTATTATATTATTCTGTTGCAAAAAGTTTCCGACTTGATTTACTATGCATTTTTTAACAATTTTGTCAATGCTTGATAATATTGCTATAGGTCTATAATTAGAATAGTTTTATGGTCTCCCTTTTTATAAATAGGACGAATTATGGCTTCCTTCAATCCATTCGGAAACCTATGTTGACTAACCGACAGATTAACTAAATTTGCTAAAATAGGGCTAACTAGATTAGCTGCTATTTTTATATCTGACATCCGTACGTAATCGCTACCAGGCGATTTGTTTTTATCTAATTGGTTAATAACGCGTTTCACATCTCGGCTGCTAACCGGTTGCCATCTCATGCACACAACAGGCTCATCAACATAGCTATCCCTATCTAACCATTTTTCAGAACACGAATGTTTTATCAGGTCAATCTCGCTGGTAAAAGTTGACGCAAACTTGTTGCAAATATTTAATATACTGTCTTGTTTTCCCATATTATGTGATGACTTATTATTACCCAAGAAACTATTTATTTTATCCCAAATTTTCTTAATGTTTTTATTACAGTCGATTATACATTTTTTATCGTATTCATCTTTAGACTTAAAAACAGCCTTATTACATTTATTTCTGTATCTAGTATAATTTAATCTCTTTATCATACTTTTTGGATCGTTACACCATATACTGAATAACCTATCTCGCTCTAATAACATATGTTTTGGATTATCACTAATCCATCCTTTATTATTTCGTTTACTGTTATTATTTTTTATAATTTGTAATTTGTAACACTCTTTATATATGTTTGTAAAAATATTCGTGAAAGATTCATATAACTTATTTGGACATTTTATATCTAGTAAGTGATCAAAGTTTGCCGATAATATTTTTTCTCTGACCAAACGATTATTCAAAACAAGTCGCGTATCAGGTTGTCGCGACTGTTTGTCGAAACGTTCTCGTTTCGACAATACTTCTGTATCGCTCCCGGTCGAAGTGCGTTTCCATTGTATAGAAGCCGAGATAAAGTAGTGGTCCGATATCTTGTGTGTTATTACAGCAGAGTCAATTCGTGGTGATGGAGCCCTGACAAAAATATGATCCAGACATGATTTCACCAGATTACGCGCAACTATTTCCCTTCGAGTTACATCGCATATATACCTAGTAAAACCATATTCCGATAATATAACTTACATTGTAGGAGTACCCTACACCGTAGAAAGTTAGTTAGTTGTGTTTTGAGTTTAACGACGACGTTGTTTTTAGTTAAGGTTTATTAGTTTCGTTTACACAGTGTTATGTTGTTAGCTTGTTGGAAGCTCGCGCTTAACTGGCTAATATATGTACAAGTAAGCACATTGCCGCGCTAAATGCTGATGTACAAAAATGCGCGCTTGTCCTTATTGTGCGGTTTTAAGTAAACCGTACATACATTATTATACTTTGTCTGGATTAGGCGTAGGTGTCATCCATTTGGATAGGTACCAAAAAATGATCATACATACACATAATACAAAAAATTACCTGGACAGAGCCTGCGATGCAGCGGACAAGCCCAAACTGTATATTCCTCCTGAAGTGCCACCCATATCCGTTTCAGCGAGCTCCGATAAGTCCCATAACACTTTTGAAGGATATTCCAGCGATGCAGACTTCAGGTACTCTAGGACGGCTAAATTAGAGAATTAGTTTATGAGCATCACCTTTGATATATCTATCTCAAATGACAGCAAGATTACACATATAATGTTGACTGTGTTGAGCACAATAACCATGGATCCGATTTGGCGCGAGTTGACAAACTTTGCATTTCAAATGCATAGAAAACGGCGTAAGACAACACCCTATTATTTGTTTATTTCGTGGTTTGTACATGAAAGGAGCAATTTCACAAACCTTGTCCAAACTTCTTGAGCGTGTTTCCGCAGTCCCCGTCTCCGCAGCCCGAGTCTAGCTTGTTTAGTAATGTTTCGTTCCGTTCCAACTCCTGCGCAGCTGTAATCAAGCTCTTCCTTAAGAGAGCTTGTCCTTTGGCTGAGAGCGGGGGTCCTGCAGCTCCCTGAAATTCCATCATTAGTTTGATTACTTGATGTTATTAGGATAAATACTGGCTATAATAGATATGATATTCGAGTGTCCTGAAAAAATGAACTATAACGAAATGTCGTACCTTCGAATGTAGCTAGATATGCTCGGGCTAATTTAACCTTATGTAAGAGATAAGACAGAGACAAGAGAGACAAAACTACATGCAAAGCGTTCCGTATAGCAGGTCATAGTCGAAATATTTGGAATCTATGGACAATATTTTCTGAGATCTACGCTTTTATTTATCAGATATGCATTTATCAACCGTTAAAAGTTACGAGGGTTACCTTATTCTCATCAGCCTGTAGCACGGTCTCATCGTCTCCTACTCCCCCCTCCCGCCTCACCGACGCGGCCCCGCCGGGCCAGCACGGCGCGTCGGTGGGCGCATCCAAGTATTCCAGCCAGATGGCTGCTTTACCCTCGGGAAGGTCCAAGATACCGATCTGGAAGCCCTGCATCTCTAGCGAGGCCTTCATGTGCCCGGAGTATACTCGCTCTAGTTGAATTTTTTTGCTGTCTGCGAAAATACAACTTGGAGTTATACCGTTTAATTAAAGTGCAAAAACTAGCCATAACTGTAGTGGTGATGCTAATGCGCGGTGTTATCGATGCCAAAATAGCAGGGTGTAAGGTACCTTAAGATATTACTTTTTTTTTCATTTCAAAAATACGTTCATCATTCGGGTCACGGTGTTTCTAATGCAATCGACTAGCTCGCAACGTCAAACGTTGTCATATTTTTTTAATGAATTACGTTGCTTTCAGTATATTTGATGTGAATAGAAATATAATGATAAATACTTTAAACTACGAGTTCAAAGTCTTGCCCTGATTTGTTCGAGTGAGTCTTAGGTTTCGTTAGTACCTAGATATTCCTTGATTTCTTTGCTAATGATGTTCATCTCTAGAATAGAGGTCGCTCCTAGGTTGTTGATCATCGCGACTACTCTGCTTCCTGGTGCCAGTTTCAAATATTCGATTATCTGTAAAAAAATATATACATAGAACTTAAGTATAAGTCGTGCCATATAGAAAGCTCGCTCGCTCGCGGCAGCGAGGATCAATTAAAGTGCCATCAATTAAACCCATATAATAGTCCTCCTGGCCGATTTGGACAACGGCGGCCAATCTCAATTTCAACAGAGATTTGCCAACTACGCAGGAGATATTATAGTGCACAAGTGTGAGCGCAATACACAGGTGCACTCACTGTTCCACTTTAAGTTCAGTGAGACATCAATCCGACATGACAGTAGAGAGATCAGGCACGACTTAACGTGCGCACCGAGGCACGGGGGTGTAACACCGCCAACTTTCCGACTCCGAGCTGTTTTTGAGAAATTCAAGACAGAAAATCTCAGAAAGTATTTTTGGCTCGACCTGGGATTCGAACCCAGGACCTCTCGGATGTACCTAAGGCAGACTTTGGTCAAACTTTGCCACTACACCAACGAGGCAGTCATACATAATATCGTCTTGTGCGCAGGTAATCGTTAGCGTTACTTTTATATGGTGCGACTTACATCACCTTTACATAAAACAGAACAATAGCATATAGCTTTTGTTAATATTAGGTCCTTACCTATGAAATTGGCGTTTTGTATGGGAGGAACAAAAAGTCGAAATTTTTTTATATAGCATATTTATTTAATCAAAGTATGAGCCATTGTAATCTATGCACTTTTGCCATCTCATAGGTAGTTCATTGATCCCTTTACTAAAAAAACCATTCGAACGGGAATCAATAAAATCTTTGAAGGCGACTTGGACTGCCCCATCTGAGTTGAACTTTTTCCCTTGCAAGAAGTTATCCAAATTTCGAAAAAAATGGTAATCTGTTGGAGCAAGGTCCGGGGAGTACGGTGGATGCCTTAGAGATTCCAATTGAAGTTCTTCTAATTTGCTAGCCGTCTGTTGTGCAGTGTGTGGTCTAGCGTTGTCGTGAAGCAGCAGTGGCGTAGAGCGATTGACCAGCCTTGGTTGTTTAGCAACTAGCTTTTCCATCATGGTTTGCAATGGCTGACAATAGATATCTGCCGTAATCGTCTGGCCAGATTTGAGAAAACTGTAATGAACGACACCGGCGCTAGTCCACCAAACGCTTACAAGTAACTTTTTATTGGTCAATTTTCGCTTGGAGCAGGCTTTGGCTGGCTTGCCAGGGTCCAGCCATTGCGATGAGCGCTTCCGATTATCGTAGAGAATCCACTTTTCATCACAGGTAATGATTCGATTTAAAATCCCTTCGTTATTGTGCCGGTCAAGTAATGTAACGCAGCAGTTGACGCGCGTTTGCCGGTTTGCTTCACTCAATTCGTGAGGAACCCACCTTTCAAGTTTTTTAATCTTCCCAATTTGCTTCAAGTGGATTAAAACAGTTTTATCACTAACGCCAAAGCCTGCAGCTAACTCGGACGTGGTTTGCGATGGATCCGCTTCCACAATAGCCTTCAATTCTTCATTATCAACTTGGGTCTCCGGCCGTCCACGGGGCTTGTTTTGCAGGTCGAAATTTCCAGAACGAAAACGTTGGAACCAAAAACGCAATGTGTTTTCTTTTGCGACACAACCGCCATACACATCATTAACCCTTCGAGCCGTTTCCGCAGCACTGGTGCCACGGTGGAACTCGTACTCGTAAATAACGCGATATTTCAAATTTACCATTTTGTAAATTGAGCGATGCAAACAGAAAAAAGATAAGTAAAAAAACAAATGAATGACGGTTTACGAAACACAACTACATGTGGAAATAGCTGTATAAATTTGAATTTCGAATTCCTAACCAAATAGGAAAAATTTGTGATCAAAGTGGCCAGTACGACAAAACGCCAATTTCATATGTAAGGACCTAATATAATCCGTACCTTTTCGAGCATAAGTCCAACGACTTCTTTGGCTGTGCCGATTTTAATTTTGGAGATACCAGCCTCACCGTGAACACCTGCTCCTAATTCCAATTGGCCATGAGGGATGTCGAATAGAGGCGGCTGACCTATTAATAAAATAAAATATTATAGTATATGTGATTAACCTTATGTTGATCATTTAAAGCTTAATATAAAATTTGGAATCGATTTGGTTGTGATGTGATGTTAAACAAATAACCTAGATTTAGCATGGTCGCTGATTGTACGGGAAACGGTGTATCTAAACTCACACATTTACATTAATTAACGCTAAGACAAAACGAGTTTTGATTGGTCAATTGTAGGGGTTACAAATGAGCTAATAACACAAACCCATTAATTCAAACTTAACCTTATTTCATTTCATTTCATTTATTCACATTTGCATAATAGGTGTGTTACAATATATGGATGGTAGTTATAATGCTTAAAAACGAACTTATTGACCTAGTTACCAAGAAGGTGTGGCAAGTTTGAGAATTAATGAATTTAAAAATAAAAAATAAGACCAATTATTTTCAAAATTAATGTAAGTAAAGTAGGTATTTGCTAAACGTATAGAGCAGACAGAACTTCTTATTTACTGTCAAAGTATTCATCTATTGACTAATAACATTTTGATACAAGATGAGATCGTAGGATTTTTGAAAAAACTTTTAAACTTTTTATTACGTGCATATTATGAATGTAAACCAAATGTATCATTAGTTTTTAAGTATCACTACTCCCTACTAGATGTCACCACAGATGTTGTCATATGCCCTAATGTTTGGAACTTTCTGGGTATGTGGAACCTATTCTAGGTAAAATCGTGTTTAGACTTCAGACGGCAGAGACGCTGAATTTTTGCTAATCACATGAACAAACTAGGAATATCGAGATGAAAAAGAAAACTACTACTTATATTTTCACCTGGCAAAGAACAAGGACTGATACACACTCCGAGGGTGCCCATGCGCTTCACAGCCTCTACCGCGAAGTCCTTCATAGATGTCAGATCTGCTCCTTTCGCCGCCATCGCACCGCACATCTGTAAGTTGAAAGAAAATCATTATTTGTGCTACCATGTAATATAATAGTCCTCCTGGCTGATTTCGACCATGGCGGCCAATCTCAACAGAGATCAGCCAAATACGCAGGAGATATTATTGTGCACAAGTGTGAGCGCAATACACAGGTGCAATCACTGTTCCATCACTCTCAAAGTTCGGTGAGACGGCAATCCGACATGACCGGAGAAAGATCAGGCGCAGGACCAACGACTAAACGTGCGCACCGAGGTACGGGGGTATAACACCGCCAACTTCCCGACTCCGAGCTGTTTTTGAAAAATTCATGACGGAAAATCTCAGGGACAATTTTGGCTCAACCTGGGATTCGAACCCAGGACCTCTCGGATGTAAGGCAAAAATTTTGCCACTACACCAACGAGGCAGTCAGAGGCTACCATGTACAGCAGAATTAACATTATGATTGAAGTATTAGGTACTCGTGCCCGACACATGTTTTCTCCTTGAACCAAATATACACAAAAAAGGCACGTCGAGTGTACACTTCTGTAAAAGAGGCGGTTTAAAAAAACTGCTGCCTGAAGTGCAGTCGTTCTATACTGGATACTAGGTTAGGTAGATATTAGCTTAAAAGTTATCGCTATCAGAAGATTAGTTCCTCTAAGATCTCACCTTGAATAAGAAAACTTCAGACACCATGCCTCGTCCTCCTGTCTTGTTGTGGCTGGATGCGATGTCCTCCCCCAAGATAGCTCCCTCTGCCTGAGGGAATTCAGAAAACTTATTTGACAAAAACGTAATTGTTAATAGAAGGCGTCAGTGTTTCCCTGCAATCACAACTTAGGAATCTTCAAACCTAGAGCATCTAGAGGCATCTTCTAGGTGAGCTCGCTCCATCGTAGACTCAGTCTTTACCTCGTTGGGCTTAGTCTTGGGTCAAGAGCAAACCTATACCATGTAAAAAAAGGTCATGCGGCAAATATCTGTTATTTAGGAAAATATCTGCTATTTAGGCAAATATCTGCTATTTACTTGATATACGCTGGTTCTGATGGAGCTCTTTTTTACCTTGATACCGGAAAGTTTCGCCTTTTCAATGGCTTTACCGAAGTTCAATCTGTCACCAGTATAGTTACCGATCAGGACCAGGCAACCACCTACCAAAAAAGGCCATTCGTCAATAATAATACACTTCAATGCATTTGATGATAGCAATAAGAAAACGAAGAAGTTTTAGCAGTGTGTCTACATGTCGGACTGACGACCGCTTGGTGCTGTGGTCTACATGTCGGACTTCTAAAACCAAGGGTCGCGGGTTCGATCCTCGCACAGTACAAGCATATTTGTGCATGAACATGTGTGTTTCTACTGGTCTGGGTGTTTTCTAGGTATAATATGTATTTATTTACAAAAAAAAAAATAAGTATGTTTATCCTTTGTCTAGTACCCATAATACAAGCCTCGTAGCTTAATTTGGGATTAGAGAATTGGTGTGATTGTTGAAATATTTATTATTTATTTTGTATTATTAGTGGTTTTTGGTACAAGTTGGACTGGGTTCAATGAAATAGTGGAGTCAACACCGAAAGTATTGCAAGTTCTTACCTATATTGTACTTGGCCAGATATTTGATTGTGTATAAGACATTGCCCGTTGGTGGGGAAGCAAATATACCCCCAGATATGGATCCGTCCAACATCCCTGACCCGACAAAACCTGTCAAGAATATTACAATTATAAGTAAGTTTTTCCACCAATCCGCACAGAGCCCGCGTGGTTGAGTATGACTCGAACCACCTCATAGTTGACGTGAGGCCTGTGCCCAGCAGTGGGATGTATATAGGCTGATGATGATGATGAAGTAAGTTTTAAGATCGATTATAAGAAAGTACGAAGCAAACAGTAATTTACCTGCTGCAAAAGGTTCATGCCCTGAGCCTCCACCTCCGATGAGCGCAACTTTGTTGGAGACAGCCTGCAAAAAGTTCAGAAACTCCAGATCAAACAATTTTGAAAACTACTCTAGACGGAATCCAGCACTTATGATCCTAATCTCCCTATCTGGCCATTGAAATTCATGCGCTTTGCTTTTGATAGAACAGATATCAATATGTGAGTAAGTAGTGGTCACTGGCCTGTAGACCGATCCGGAAAAGTGTACAAGGTCTTAGTTATCAGTCAACCACCTTGGTGTAATGGTAAAGAAGTTGATTATTAACCAAGAGGTTGCGGGTTCGATCCCCTCACTGTACAAACATTTGTGTGCATGAACATGTCTGTTTGTACTGGTCTGGGTGTTATATGTATTTATGTATGTTTATTTGTTATCTTGATTCTGATTTCTGTAACACAAGTGCTTAAGCTACTTATACAGAGGCAGATCAATGCTAGTGATGTTGGTGTATATTTATTTATTATTAATAGAAGCATGTATTCTGGGGCCTAATTCCGCTTCAATTGTAATTAAATTGCCTGATTTTGACTTTTCCATCCAGACGTCCATACTAGAACTGTCAAAAACAGGCAATTCAATCACGATTTTGATACGATTGTACAGCGATAGGTCTTGTTATGACGAATGGCAGGTCTTAATCGCCACCGGCGCTGCGATTACCTTGGACCGTACTGTGACGACCCTGTGCCGTGGGTGCAGATGAAGCGAGGGGTATGTGGTCACCAACCCCAATAGGTTGTCGTCCACACATGTCTCCGGCGTGTTGATGATCTTCGACGTCACCGGTTTTGTTGCCATCGTGGCTGCAAGTCCAAGAACATTTTATTTAATTAAATCTAACTAACTAATGGTGTTTATCATGGCAATGATCGTCTCCACCAAGGGCTTTCATAGTTCCCACAGGGATAAGTACCAGGCCAATGCCCATGCCTCTGAAGAACACATTGCGAGTTCGTCACAATTTTCAGTCGTTCCTGATCCAAGGCTCACTGAGACAGTATGGACAATAAGTAATCCTTACCACTGTTCTATAATTTTAGAAATTCACCCCTCTACTACGAAATAAATAGGCAGATTTTTTCCATTTTTAGATAATAATACCAACCAACTTAAAAAGTGTGCCTCCAATAAGTTATGACATTTTAGTTGTCATTCACTTTAAAATGGCTAGCTTATATTTAAACAAGGGATAATAACTGCCTAGTTCTTTCTTAGTAGAGAGGTCAGAATTTTATTTGACTAAACTCTCGTTTATCCGATTTTCTAAATACCTTTTTCATGATAGTTTATAATAAATTATAATAAATTACTTGCGTAACTTTCTTATGTAACTTTATTAAATCAATCGTTCTCGACAATAACAAAATAAAAGATAAGTTTAGCATGGGGTCAAATTATGGGGAAAATTTTATATTTGTCAAAAATAAATAACAAACGGCTCTTATCGCGAAACTGCTTTAAACTGGAAGCATTTAGTAAACCATTATAACAGATAACATAACCATGGCTTTTTTTATAAATTAAACTGTGTATCGTAGGTAGCAATTCCATTTGACTATAACCATATTACATTTTACATAATTATGCATTATCCAAAAAATTAAATATTTGGTAAGAAGAATAAGAAAAATATCTGCTCATTTGTTCACACAGCAACCAGAGGTTCAAAAATCAAAACCTACACCTACCTAAGGTGTAGGTTTTAAATAAAAATGAAAAACATCGTATCTCTGTATATCTCATCTCTATAAGTTTGTCAAGCTCTTTTTGGGACACCCTGTATACGTATAATAAAGAATTGCTGTTCGTTAATCTCGCTAGATTCGAGAACAGTTGAACCGATTTTGCTCATTTTGGTTTTGAATTATTTTTGGCAGTTCAGGAAAGGTTGAAATGGCGAAAAGATATTAAAAAAAAGATATCAGTGGGTAGGGCGACGTATGCCGTATAAGCTAGTATATAATAAACATTACATACCATTTTACTTTAGATAAATAAAACCATTTGGTATATCTGGATCAATCCAGAAGAATAATTTCCATTTGAAAGAATATTTATTTATAGTCAGCTATCAAATTCTCGTACTCTGAACCCTGGCATACCAAAGTCCAAATACGAATTGTAATCAATACTGGATTGGTTTTATTATTAAAATAAATCAAATGTTGTTTACATTTTACAGAGAGATTACAGAATTGTACACAATTTGAGTCACATCTTCAAATAAACATAAAATTCTCGTGTCACAATGTTCGTTTCCGTACTACTCCGAAACGGCTTGACTGATTCTTATAAAATTTTGTGAGCATATTGAGTAGGTCTGAGAATCGGCCAACATCTATTTTTCTTATCCCTTAGTGATAAGGATTGTCCTCAATAATTTATATGGCAAAACAACGTTTGCCGAGTCAGCTAGTCTTTCAATAAATATTTCTTGGCTGTAAACCAAATTAGTCTTTAGGTTTAAATGCGATACAATGATCCACAAATTAATTATTACTTACGTGTACGAGTCACTTTTTAGGGTTTCGTAATAAACGTGATGTCGGATGTCGTTCCTTGCAAAAAATAATTGAGGTTAATAACAGCATTTCTCGAATTAGGGATTTGTTTCTGAAATATTTGATTTTAAAGTTCATTTTTTTGTTGGTGGTAAGTGCCCCCTCTTCCTTTAGAGTCGCGTTTTATTTTAAGTGCTGAGCATTTTACTCGTCACAAAAATAACGAGAATTGATCATTCAGATCAATTTCATGTTATTTTTAATTATTATTTTGAAATGATTTACAATGTGTTTTAGCGGTTTATTGCAATGTTTAGGGCCCCTTAAACTACTTTGATTGTTGTTGTAAATAGATAAATTTCAGTTGATTTGCAATTGTTTTTTTATTGATTTAAGTTTAATTAAAAATCAAATATTACATACTGGAGTGAAAGGGGTTCTTAAATAATGAATTACTAGCAGCCCGTCCCGGCTGCGCATGAGTGGACAATTATTTCTGCCGTGCGAAGCCGGGGCGGGCCGCTGGTATTAAATATAGCCTAGGTTCATCAGGGATAATGTTCGATTCTAATGGTAAAATAATTTTGAATCGGTCCGGTAGTTTCGGAGCCTCTTCAAGTGAAACAAACAATTAAATCTTTCCTCTTTACCTATTAGATAATTTTGTGAGCATATTGAGTAGGTCTGAGAATCGGCCAACATCTATTTTTCATATCCCTTAGTGATAAAGGTTGTCTACAATAATTTATATGGCAAAACAAAGTTTGCCGGGTCAGCAAGTTTTATAGTGGAAACAAGCATATTGCCTTCGGCGACCAGCCGCAGCCGTTCCAGCGCCCGCGCAGGGCGCCTGTGTTTTGCTACAGTGGGTGAGGGCTGCTTTCCCTTTCCTTTAGTCTTAGGAATCGCTCTCTAGTATTGGGCAAACTAGTGCTGCGAAGGACCACGTGTAGTCGTTTTCATACAATTTATGATATAAGGTAAATGGCGTTCATTTACAAAGCATTATACAAAACTAGCGGCCCGCCCGCGACTTCGTCTGCGCATACGTAGGATTTTACTTCAACAGTGTGTCAAGTAAGTAAAATTTGAAGAAGATTCGGCCAAAGAATGACGTGGTTCCATAAAAACTTTGCCTCCCCTTTTTTACCTCTTTAAAGGTTAAATATCAATCTTGAAACACATCATTCATTTTTCCTGACCATGTAACTAAATACATTCGAAAACTGACGAAGTTTTATAAACATTTCTTCCCCTTTTTTACCCCCTTTGGAGATGAACTTCCAAAAATCCTTACTTAGTGCTCCTCTGCACTACAGAAGGTAGTATGATATAAAATTTCGATTTCCTGTTGGTTTGGGCTGTGCGTGCATCTATCAGTCGAGCAGTTTTCCTTTTTATATATTGTAATCATGTAATGCCTATGGAGGAAGTAACGAAAAAAATATAAGTATACTAGATGAAATAAGATAGTGTACATTATAAAAAATATATGTTATTTGAGCGTAATCTCATATTACATTTGTTCATTTTATTTTCGTACTTATGAAGCGCACCACCTTCAGGTACCTACTACACCAGTATCTAAACCTCCAAATGTCATATTATTCTGTCAGACTAGTAATAAATATAGTTTATATTGTACTTACTTACACTTTACGTTTAGTCCTCCAAAATAATCCTTTTGTCAGTCAATTATTTAGCGGTGTGGAGTTTATCAGATACACACAGCACAATTCATCACCGGCTTTGGGCTCGAACAAAACTCTTCGTTGGGTTCATAAAACATTGAAGACTGTCTTAATCTTTCATATATAGGGCTGGCTCACTTTTGCCAATGTTAAAAATGAGTAATCAGAGATATCAATCTACTTTATTTTTTTAGCATTAACAATGCAAATTTCTTCAAAAAGTTTCATCAGATATCTCTGAGATTGAGTGCTGCATGTCATCCGGCTTTGAAAACAACTACCACATAGCCAATAGATAAATTATTTAACTGAAATACAAAATGTTACAGTACCAGGGCAGTCTTTGGCTGAAAAACGGTCTCGTCTCATGTACTAAGTTATCATTTATGTATTTTATCCAATCCTTACAGTATTGTCAAACTGAATAAGATTTACTGAGTACAGGCGACGCCACACCAGGCTACCCCTTTTGGTTGCAAAATCACCACCATTTTATAAGATGCCGCAGTGATTTAATTTGATGTCAAGCCGTCTGTAGCTAGTTGGCAACCCAATACAAGTCGAAAACCAAAGTCGAATGAAGCATCTAAATTCCTGAACAATCTAATTAGCCTTATTAATAAGTTAGAATTCAAAAAGAGGCATCCCTGATCGCGTCTGATAAGCGTTATCACGGAGCCAAAGTTTACGACCTGCCAGAGTAGTCTCGCACTTGACCGATTATTACACTATGTAGTACTCTTTTTTAACTTGTTTTTCCGAAACTATTTTTTTTCAGACTTTGATTATTTTTGTAACCTTAACCTCAACTTCGTTAATACGAAAGGCACTGCACAAATAGGTATCCCGCCAAAGTTATCCCACGCACACCAACTATTGTATTCACAAAACAGGCAATATTATTTTATCTTTGCAGTAGGTAGCGCTCGTAAATTTTCTACTGCTTTAGGGTGAATTGCGCAAACAGAAAAAACACACGGCAAACGTGAGAACGGGTGTACAAGATGCTGATATAGGATTATGTATATTTATTCTTAGTAGAATAAGACCTCCTCTACCTTGGCAAAAAAAATTGTTGAGTTACAATATCGGATAACATGCGAAAAAAAATTTGAAAGTGTCATTTTATCATAACAGTGACCTGTCCTAAACTCTATTCGACTCACAAAATAAGTTTTCCTGCAAATACGAATAATTAATTGAATGTAAGTATAGTTTAATTTCATTGAAGTTTATATTATCTATCTACAAAAACTATTTTTGTTTATTTAACTACGTTGTTATAGATTTGACAACCAGTCAACTTTTGTCCGGCGAAAAGTTATCATTTTAGAGGACAGTATTTTTCGTAGAGATATTCCGTCAACATGGCGCCTGTTGTGCTCCCCTTTCCTCTCCCCACCTCGGATCAGTGCGGCTTAAGCCCGCGGCGCGAACGCACTGGTCGTGACGTGTTGTGGTTACCCGCCAAAAACGTAAGTTTATCATTTCAGTGATGTGGGGACAAA
This sequence comes from Pyrausta despicata, assembly GCA_963921415.1. Classification (NCBI taxonomy): domain Eukaryota; kingdom Metazoa; phylum Arthropoda; class Insecta; order Lepidoptera; family Crambidae; genus Pyrausta; species Pyrausta despicata. The sequence continues at coordinate 15,712,660 of OY992851.1, read as the reverse complement.
AAAAAATTCATTTCGGTAGCCGTTATAACTCGTGTTAGATTTATTTAATTTATTTCAAAGTTGTGCATTAAACTCGCCGTAAGGACTGCTAGTTTGAGAAGTGTTGATATTTTGATACTGATTTTGGTTCTAGAGATAATGTAAATTTAAGGTACATTTTATCATTTCAGTTTTATCATTTCAGAGGATTCGGTGGACTGTAATACTGATAACAGTTCACGGAAATGAAATGCACCTCTGAAATGATAAATCAGGGATCCCGGTCTCAAATATTTATTCATAGTTCCGAAATATATTTTAACCTAGAAGAAGTCAGAATTATTGTGTTTATTTGGTATTTTGTTCGTGACGTGCGTGTTTGGTGGTTTGATATCTTACTAATAATGAAAATGTAAATACCTGTAAAAATCGTACTTTTAATCAGAGCGTTTTAGTATAAACTGAATAAATAACAATGTAAGAAACCCCAACTTGCATTTCGGTTTGCTCTTAGCTATATCATTCCAGTGGTCATTAATAATATCGGTGTAGAGTTATATCATTTCAGTGGACAAATTTTCATTTCGGTGGACATTTTTATCATTTCGGAGGATACTTTTAATTTCGGTGGACCTATAAAAATTCAATCTTGAATATTTCTCTGAATTTTAATGATATTTGTTGCCCGCTCTCACACATGTTATATAATGGGTTAAACTTTTATTTGTCATCAAAAATCTGTAGAATAGCATTGAAATAAAAAATCTCACCGAAGTGATAAAAAAAATCTACTTGTTGAAATTTACCCTTTACTATCTTATGCTTATTTCCAACTAAAGTGAAACTACTGTACCGACCACCGAGTTTAATGCTATAAACTCAATAAAATACCCGGGTACACTCAAAATGAACACATCACGTGTGGTAATAAATCTGATACTTGTTCGTCAATGGCATCGCTGTCTATGTGGGTATTTGTCACCACAATAAAGGCAATAGAACAAGTTGATTGTTCAGTACACGACAACTGACTTATTTTTAGAAGTGCATTTACTAAGCGGGTTCCATCTGATATAACGGAGTAGATACCGTTATTCAAAATGCCCCGAGTAAATTAAACGTTCTTTTAAATATTAAATAACCCAAACCACCAGGGGTTCTGGTTGGTACTGAAAATTCCGGTTGACCACCCCGGTGGAGAATGGGAATTTTTAGTGCCAGCCACTACCCCGGTAGCTAATAGAGGTGGCTGATGGGAATGAAGAAAATACTCTAGGTCAATGATCAAAATGAAACCACTGCTCGTCTTAACATTTTATGATGTATCAATTGTGAATGTGTTGGTGATGCCTGTGAACTGCGTGATGCCTCCCAGCAGACTCCTGGCTGCGCCGTGGTAGACTATCCTGTAACTGGCTACCATGGCGTCATGGGGCACTGTCCACTCAAACACTACGGTGCTGGTGCCGAGTAACGTAGACTGACGTTGCCAGGTGAAACTGTAGAAGAAAAACTTTGTGAAGTAACACTAATCAATAAAGCATAGAAATGTTGGAAGAATCTGCATTCAAATGCTGGTGTATTTTTTCCCTTTTCACCGGATAGTCAATTCAAAGATATAAAATGAGATTCTTCAAATTCATCATTATATCAGCCGTTTGACGCCCACTGCTGAGAATAGGCCTCCCCCAAGGTTCTCCACCGTGATCGGTCCTGCACGCATCCATCGGCCGCTTTCATCAGATTGCCTGGTAAAAAATCGAAATTCTAAGAAAACCTGGACTAGAGTACAAGCAAGGCAAAAGTCGGCAAAACTAGATCTTCTTTACTTTAGCGCAAGTACTCCTTGGGCGCAGCGACCCAAAGTGTGTCTTGGCCTCCGACACAAGATAACGCCATCTGATCCAGTCTTGCGCCGCCTCTTGCCAGTCCGTAACTTGTAGCTCCTGCAGATCTGACATGACGGCGTCCTTCCAGCGGTATCTGGGCCGACGGGGCGGCGGCCTCGAGGTAGGTATTCCAAGATACGCTGCTTTGGCGCTACGATCCTCCCCCATTCTTACGAGATGTTTCATCCAACGGAGTCTCTGGGCTTTGGCTTATCCCAGGATGTTGACCTTAATAGACTTTATTTCAAGGATTCAAGAAAAGCTTCTATTGGGCACTTTTCATTGTAAGTCTTACCGCGTTTCCCAACTGGCGTCCGTGGCGACCACCGTCCACTGGCCCAACTCCAGTCGCTGCACTTCGGCGTGGCTCGCCTCTTGTCTCAGATCGTTCCTGGGATTGGCCCCTACCTGATAAGGAGGAAGCAAAGTTAAAAAATAAAGTGTTGACCAAACGAAAATCCTCGCAAGAGAATGTCGTTTTCTTCTCGTATCCTCCGTGAGGTTATTGAAATAAGAAGACACCCTAATTTTAATTGAGATGATGGTTGGAAAATTCCACCAGCTTGGGATTCTGTTTTAACCAAGACTCAAGCTCGACCCCGCACTGCAAGACCTCAAGATACTGTTAGCTCATTTTGTGTTGATAGGAACGTAACTTAATATTTTTAAGTGATGGTAGTTTTCAATTTTTTCAAAACTATGTTATGACAACTAACGCCTTAGGCTACCTGTGACTACGGACGCTGAAAAGGGTCCGAAACGTCAGGTTAAAACAAAATGTTTATGAATCGCGAAATAATCCGTAAAAAGTGTCATTTGAAATAAAGTGTTCTCATTAAGGTGCTACCGGACAATCAGAAACGACGATAGTTGCCGTTCGCTAATCAGAACAAGTTTCAGGCCATAGCAACGGGACGTTGTCGATCCTATGGTCTTGTAGTTTATAGCTGGAAGAAACTATCGGTAGACGTCGACTATCTTTCCATCGATCAATAGATCCAGTTGTCGCAATGCTAATCGAGAAAAACGTGATCTCTCAGCCAGGACCAAACTGGATTCGAGCCAAGCGATTGGAGAAGTTCTCAACAGTAAATGTTCTAATGATAATGATAAGAAGAAAAACACTCTATATTATCTTGCAATTGATGATAATGGTAAATGTCCTATCATCTACCTAAAATAATTCCCTGTTGTTATAAAATAAATACTTACAAATGTAACAGCCACAGTTTCGCCTCTCCTCACTGCGGCCGGCGGCTGTTCCAGCACATTTCCAAAGTCTTGTCCTATGCCGGCACTGTCCACTACTACTGGCAGGATCAGGGATATCGTCCCGTTGCGGTTGTCGGCCGGTTCCGGGCCGGGGGGGACGTCGGTGCCCTGGATAGTAGGTAACGAGGATAAGGTAAATGATAAGTGATTATCTTGTCGGTCTACTAATCAATTTGCTGACATAGAAGAAATAAAAGGCGTTACTTTATGTCCTCCCGGCCGATTTCGACCACGGCGGCCAATCTCAACAGAAATAAGCCAGTTACGCAGGAGATATTATAGTGCACAAGTGTGAGCGCAATATACATGTGCACTGTTCCATCACTCTCAAAGTTCGGTTCGACATGACCGGAGAGAGATCAGGCGCAGGATCAACGGCTCAACGTGCTTTCCGAGGCACGGGGGTGTAACACCGCCAAATTTCCGACTCTGAGCTGGTTTCGAGAATTTCATGACAGAAAATGTCAGAAACAAATTTGGCTCGACCTGGGATTTAAACCAAGGACCTCTCGGATGTAAGGCAAACTTTGCCACTACACCAACGAGGCAGTAAATATGTATTATACTAGGCTATTGATAATTTGACGTATTCCTTGAAAAGGTTTAGAGGTAAATTCCAAGAAAAAGGTCCCACCAAACCAACTGGGGTTTTACTATAAAAAAATTGCGCTTGTTTAGGAACCGTACAGAAGTACGGTTCCGGTTTTACTTTTTAAGTATTTTAAGTCCGGAACCTTTAAACTTACATCAATCGCAGCGTTAGTGAACTGAACAAACTTGTTGATGAAGATATCTAGCGTGTGAGGTCCGTAGATCGTAGAAGCCGCTTCGTATCTTTGAATCTGTAAGACAGCATAATGTTAACTTATTGGGTCAAGAGTTTATTCATGACTGTTTTTATGAAGGTTGTTTTTACATCTGGATATCAACATGTGTCTTGTTCAGTTTATTTAACATTTTTTGTTACATTAATAAGCCGTTATTCGGCTAGTGGTAAAAAGTCAAACAATTAAGTCGGGTGTTCCATCATAATCATTTAAAAAAATATATTAAATTACCTGGTACTCTTCATAAGTGGCCAAATAATGGATATACTCGTTCGTCAGCCCTGACACTACGACCCGAGGCTCGAACCCGCGACTCTCCATCAGATCACCCACGGCTGCCCTCATACGTCTTCCGGACATGGTGGTCGGTTCCCCTGGGACACCCAGAATGACCAGGTCTCCTAACCAGATGAGGGTAGCTGAGATGATGTGGGGGTGCCAAGGGATGGGGAAGTTTGCCTGTGAAGTATCAAAATCTTTTTAATCAGCATGGTCCAGCTATTTGTTTCCAAACGACATTTTACCAAAATCTCGCTAAATTGTGACTGAAAATAGAGTTAAATATTTTATAATTATCTGTTGGTTCATGATTAAAAACTTCAATATCAAACAAGTAAGGAAGATTTTGAACTAGAAAATGCGTTGGGAAAAAAATACGGTCGAATTGATAACCCCCTACTTCTTTTTTAAGTCCGTTAAAAACGTAGAAACAGCAATAACAGTGTAAAATTGTACAATTTGAATCAATCAGTACACTTAATAATACTCATATTTAATTTAAATACAATCGCCTAAAACAAAAAATCAAGCAAAATATCCGGCTCGTAGGACCAAAGCAAGTCTTTACTCACGCGGCCTGTAGCCAGCAGGATAGGTTTCGGCGCGTGGCACTCCACGTCCTCCGGCGTGGGCTCCGCTATTATGGCACTGATGGAGTCCAGCAGTGGGTTCCCTTGAATTGTACCCTGGAGATGATGGAAATAATTTATAGGCACTCAGAAACAAAGTTGGTCGAAGCAAAGATAACCTGTGTCGGTGGGGGTACTTAAACAGCGCAGACGTCATCTGTGAATGTTGAGAACCCCTGCAAACCATGGCCCACCTCATGAACTGTCCCGCGTGCCCGACCACCTGCTCGCGTGAGGACTTACTTGGCAGCTACCAGAGGGCTACCACGGTAGCCGCTTTCTGGGCAAGTAAAATTTAGCCCGTCTTGCCAACACGAAAGAAGAAGAAGAAGAAACAATGAAACGGAGATGAATGAGATATGCAAACACTGTAAAGACCGATTAAATAACGCTCAATTGCACCAACCTGTGTGATGTTCAATGTATTAGCACCGTCAATGGTCCCCGACGCAAAACTGTATCCCATCGCTGGGAAGCAACCGCTCACTTGTTCATCCTGAAGGAATAAATGTTATCAAGATAGTTCTTTCTGTGCAAGAGCCTTTGCCAAGACCTGACCTGGCTTCACAACAATCAATCTAGATACCACTAAATCAAAAAAATCGGCTGTTTGTAAAGTCGGTTTACTGACGATAGTTGAACGTGACAACGTCTTTGTCACGTTACCCCTTTGTCGCTCGTTCCGCGCTCTCGCTTGCACTTCAAGCCTTGAATGGAACGCCTCAGAGCGAGGTAACGCCGCATGCGTCATGTTTTTTGGTGCGTGCAGCCGGCTCCATCGAATTATAAGACGTTGTCACGTCAGAAAGACAACTGTTTACCTTGATTAATTCTGATCAATTTTCATCAACAGTTTTTTTACATGGCGAACGTACACCACTTTATAAACATCACGTGACCCATACTTAACATTATGTCAATTCTAAGCGATATTGATAGCTTCAAATAATACGGTAATGGTTATTTTTCACTCTTGTAATTGTATCTATCCAACACGACCACTTCGGTGTAATGGTCAAGGAATTGACTATTAAACACGAAGTCGCGGGTTCAATCCTCGCACTGTATAAACATTTGTGTGCATGAACATGTCTGTTTGTACTGGTCTGGGTGTTATATGTATTTATTTAAGTTTATTTGTAATACCACTGTTGATTCTGATATCTGTAACACAATTTCTTAAGCTATTCACCACGGAGTCAGATCAATGAATGTGATGTTGTTGTATTTATTTATTTCAACACTTAAGTCAAAACTCACCGCCACAAAGGTCCGGTTGATGGTGTCGTACCGGGGAACAATTTCATTGGCCGGCTGCACGAACTGGTGGACCACGGCCAGCTCACCACAAAGCTCTTCGCCAGGGGAGTTGAGCACCTCCTGTAATAATGTAATTTTAATGATTTGTTATACAGGGTATCCAGGAATTAATGAAAAATGAAACAAAAAGTAATGGTATATGGTCATGGTACTGGCAAAAAAAACTATGACCTTAGTTAAAGTGTCACGGTTTTCAGAATATCGTATGAAAAGCAGTACATCATTTCAGTACCAGTAAATAACAAAATATTTTTGAAAATTAAGGCATTTTTTTATACTTCTGTCTATGAGCACCGACAATGTATAAAAAAGTATGTTGCTCGACGTGCCAATTATTTAAAAAAGTGACACTTTACTAAGGTCCTATTTTTTAACCAATAGGGCATCTGTCAAGCTATTGTTGAATGGTTCTCATTTGATTCCTGGACCTCTGTACTTGGTGTTCAAATTGGTTAGGAAAATTGCCACAATGATAAGGAACTACTTCCAAAGAATATAAATATACATAACTCCATGAGGTTATATCCTCACAAATGAGGAACTGGACATCACAGACCTCCCTGCCTAAAACTTAAAGTAAGACACTTGCCAATCGCTTCATACAGACACACACACCAATACTTACCAAAGCCCCTTCGAATACGGCGTTGCCAATGATCCGCGCGCTCTCGTACATGTCATCTCCCGGTCCTGAGGCGAAGCAGCGTTCCCCAGAGTCACAGATGAGGAACTGGTTATCACATACATCCCCGCTGAATTCACAGCGAGCGCCGCGAGTATTTGGGGACACGTCACCAAGTATTGACGAGAAGAATCCGGTTACTATGTCACCCTGGAAGTAAAACAGGTTTTCAAAATGAGTATGTAGGCTGATCATGGTATTGTGAAAAAATATAAATAGCTGAGAATCTTACGAATCAGAATCAATGAACAGAAAAAAGCAGGGAACAGAAGAGGGGTATGATGAAAGCTGTCTATTGGAAATGTAACATCCTCTCGACGTGTAATTTTCTACTCACTTTCCCCGGCAGCGTCCCAGGGTTGAGCACGCTCTCCATCTTCAAGGCCGCATAGCCCAGGTTGTCTGATGAGATCAACAAGTTGGTCATGTTCAAGCTGGTAGTATGGACGGAGTACCAAGTGAGCACGCCGTGCAGGCCACCGTCTTGTCTTACTATGCGTACTTGAGTTAGCGTGTCGTCTGTGTTGTTGGCGTATCTTAGGAGCAAAAAGTGAAAAAGATTCCTTTTTATTGAATTAGTTAGAATTCAAACCCGGGATTTAACGTTAGCGTGTCTAAAAATACCCCATCGACGCGTTAAGAAAGCAATAGCCGCTAAGACTAGGCTCTGCCAATATTCGGATGTTGACCAGGTAAGCGAAGAATGCTGATAAGTTTCCTGCCTCGCTTCCTTTGTAAGAAAGTAGGTGATATGTTAAAGATTGATATTTGCAAAATGAAAAATAGTTTAAATGGTTCGAAAATGGGTTCCTTGCGCTCGTTCAATTGTCGTTATGTTCCGTTTTATCTGATTATTCGTAACATACCTTGCCCTCTCCTCTGGAGGGTTGTAATCGTAGGAGTAAGGAGATCTGTTCATGTGTGCATTGGGCACTGTGGTTGTGCCGTAGAAGAGTTTGGCTGGGACCATGTTCTCGTGGGCTCGGATTATACTCTGAAAAGTGATTGACTGATGTTTTTATCGTCCTTTAAATATTAGTTTGGTGAATGCCCACCAGCCTAACCGAGCCTAGTAACTCATTACTCATGAGTTACTTATCGGCCACGAGGAAAGAAAAGTAGAGGAAGGAATCTTACTCTAATTCTTCAACATTTGTATTTATACAGATTATGATCTGAAATTTTGTTGTCCCATTATCAGATTGTTTACAAGCACAATAAATTGATAATCTTTTGTGTCATAATTTCTTATCACTTTAGTGTAGGTGCGGTGCTAATAGCGGTACATTCAAAGACTAAAGGTTAATAATGGTGGTATGTTTCGATGTTATAACTATGTTTGTTGATACTGGTCCCATCGATGAAGCATTGTAAGTTTCGACGGAGAAGCCCAAGATACTGACGTCCAGAATGAAGTTTATGCGTGTGTGTACCAGTCGTGTACCTCGCAAAGAGGGCTTATGTCTCTTCGCAACCCTGGCCTCTAATACAATTGCATAAGATCTTTAGCTCGAATAGCGGTTCTCTGAACCACTTATCCTAGTAACCCCATCAACATACGCGAAGTAACTCTCTCTGAGAATGCTCAGGATGCTGACGTCCAGTATGAAGTCCACCAGGTGCCATCCCGTGTTGCAAAGTGCCCGCCTCTATTACAACTGAATTAGATTCCACAACTCGTTATGCGGTGACCAGTAAAATATACTCCAGTAATTCTATTAATATAAGCGTTGTAAGGAGAAGTCCAAGATGCTGCCGTCCAGTTTAAAGTTTCTAGGTATTACCCAGGTGTACTGCGAGTGTCAGAAGTTGCGAAAGGAGCACAATGTCTTTGTACAACTGTAATCACTAAATCAATTTCGTACGATACAACTTACCCTAGTGATTCCGTTGACATAAGCGTTGTAAGTCTCGCTGGAAAAGCCCAAAATGCTGACGTCCAGTATGAAGTCCACCAGGTACCCTCCCGGAGTGCTGTGCGTGTGTGTGCCCGTTAGAATCACGTTGCGAAGAGTGTAGATATCACCGTACAACTCTTGGAGGTTTTGGACGACCTGAAAATGTTGAACAGATTGATAAATAAATAAGTAAATAAATATTACACAACAATCACACCAATTCTCTAGTCCCAAATTAAGATACGAGGCTTGTCTTATGGGTACTAGACAACGGATAAACATACTTAAATACTTTTTTTTGTAAACAAATACATATTATACATAGAAAACACCCAGACCAGTACAAACACACATGATCAGGCACACATATGCATGTACTGTGCGGGGATCGAACCCGCGACCCTTGGTTTTAGAAGTCCGACATGAAGACTAGCGCACTAAGCGGTCGTCGAACAGTCAGTCGATAGTTCAGTTTGTTTTTTTAAACAACAACGTCACACATACATTAATCTGACTCTATGGTAAGTAGCTTAAGCACTTGTGTTACAGATATCAGAAATAACAGTGGTATTACAAATAAACTTAAATAAATACATATAACACCCAGACCAGTACGAACAGACATGTTCATGCACACAAATGTTTGTACAGTGCATCAAAATCAGTGCAAGAACAAACTTTTAAGAGGTTACTTAAATGCCAATTGTTTTCAACGTTTCCCTCAATAAGCGAAAAAAATCGGAAGTAGCTCGCTACTGTTTGTGTCCTCTTGGTAATCAAAGGTTGACGACAGAAAACCGCCCTCACTATATTACCGACTCCAAAAAGGAGAAGGTTATCAATTCGAACCTCTTTTTTATATTTTATTTTCACTATTTCTTCGTATAAAAGTGTTGCTTAATACAACACATGGCCACGTATGCTTACCGCATTTAAATCGGTTTCGCAGTTTCGACTTTGGCATTTGATTGTTGTAAATAAAACAACTGAAATCTATTGGAATACTTTACATGTGTTTTACTACGAGTAATTATCTCCTTATTATTATCAGATAAATATTACCTACATAACAAAGAATTAAGACAAAGATAAATATTTAAAAATGATAAAAATAAGTATAACGATCGTTTTCTGTTGCGATGCGAATAGAATCTATATACAATGTGAGTCTTCATAAAGTGTACATATCGTGTACATATATAATTTATCGACAAAAATCTATAAATATCTTTGTTTTTTTCTTAACCGCCAGTCTAACTTTTATGTCCGGTCGTAGGTACTGTTACACTTATTGTGTTATTTCCGCAATTATTAAAGATTTTTTTTCTTCTTGGCGGTAACTTTGATAGGCTATAACAAAAAACTATACGGTTTTCGCAAATTCTGTGACACAAAGTCAGTAAAATAATAATAGATAATAAAAAAAAGAGATTAAATACTGCATTTTTCGGATATTATTGACAGAGGTAGCCTCGTATTTTTTTAATAAATCAATTGTTTTTTAAATTGTAAGCAATCAATCGACACACAATTTAATAGGCTTTAACTTGATGAAAACACAAAGTAAATTGAGCGCATATCAGCTGAGATATGACACAATTGGTGAAACAGTACATACCTTTGACCAGATATAAAAGTTGTAAAAAAAACCTATAAAGAGGGTCTACCCCTCTTTATAGGTTTTTTTTTTCGATAAAATCAAGCATAGTTTCGCAAATTTTAATATGTACATTTTTTGAAGACACACTGTATATAAAAATAAACTGCTAGTTCGTTAGTCTCGCTTAAACTCGGGAACGGCTGAACCGATTTAAAATATGAAAAAAATGCGAAAACATCGGGCGGGACAACGTCTGCCGTGACCGCTAGTAGGTACGAACTAAAAAAACGTGATAGCAATTATTCCTTGTACACGCAACAGGGCGTTTTTGCAAAAGAAATGATGCGTAACCTGGATGTACTGTTCCTACTACTGTCTGTTCTAGCCCAGTACGTACCTCAGTCAATGAAAGTTGTCAAATCACAAGAAAAATAACTACCATTTAAAAAAAAGTTGTATTGGCCTACCTGTCTTCTGACGGCGATACCAACAGCCTGGACATCGGCGGTGACCAGGACAACCCTGGTGTCTCCTTTAGCGAAGATGAAGGCTCTAGAGAACTGTCTCGTATGTATGCCTGAACCTCGTTGGCTCAGTTCTGCGTAGCCCATCTAAAATGCAATCCAATTTTTTTTAATAAAAATTTAAACCAACAAATTTTTTTTCATCTGCGTATTTTCGCGCCTAATCGTTTTTCTTTTACGAGTACGTGAAAAAGGTTTAACTTTTGATAGCAGTCAGTAGGTATCTTTTAGAAAAGTTTAAAAACTTGAATTAAAGCTGACAGTATCGTACAAACAGAAAAGGTGTTTAATGATTATTTATAAATCGTTTATTTGCAAGAATACAACGAATTTGCAATTGTACTAAGGTCTTAAGGTGTTCAACTTCCTTTTATTTATTTCTTAATGGTTTCTTGCAAAATCTGAATTCTGAATTGTTTTATTTCAACATTCAGATCCATAGTTAAATCTTAGGCTATAAAGGAGGCGATACATTTAATAAGCATATCTCTTCTGCTTGGGCAAAACCACGATCTCAAATGTGATTTTTCACTAACGAATTTTTCTTCCATCATTACCAAACCATGTTTTTCCTACTTACAAAGGTTATCTCAACACAAGGTCCAGTCATATCAGCAATGCCCACTCCCACATCATACAAGAAGTCGTCGCCAGCCTCACCAGGCGGTTCGGGCAGTGGTGGTGGAACCGTAACTTCTTCATCAGCCCCATCGGTCACCACGAAGAATATGACGGTGGAAAGCCCCGCAGCCACCGCCAGGGCTAAGCACACTATCACTATTTTTCCTACTAAACTGATCGCCATTTTCTCTGGAATGGGTTAAAAGGTGTTAATGTCGCAGATAAAGCGAACACTGTGGTAATTTGTCAACGTGCTTTTTAATCACCCAATATTAGCATGAACTTACTTTTCTATGTGTATAGCTTGGTTTATCGGGCTAATCCATCAAAAAATTAAAATAAAGTCTCACAAATGATACACTGATCTTATTAGCTTCACGTCACTGCCACACACTAAAAACTATAAACTTAAAAACAATTAATAAATAAATAAAATACCACCGCACGAAACGCTCTCCGAAGAATGGGGAGATTATTAAAATTAATTAAATGATTTAATTGATAAGATGTTTAATCCTTCACTATCACTTCGTGTCGATAAGATTGCCACCAAGCTCGTGGTAGTCGCAACGGATGCCGTAAGTCCAAGTCATTCGTCGGCATCATAGCTTCAAACATCAGAGTTTTGACGGACCACGAATTTCCGAGAACACCGGGACTTCGGATGCCCAGAGCCTTGTAGGTATTTTTACTGCTGAGCATCTAACTCTGCTCAAGTTTCTAGTTTTTATTTTGGAGTCCGTGCAAGGATCGTATTTCTACTAAGAATTAATATTGTGTCATTTATATTGTGAACTGCTGTTACTTTATGGAAGTGATTAAATGAATATGAATATACATAGTTGCACCGAAATCTAGTTTTGTTTTCGCAACAAACACAACGACCACTTTGGTGACGACCACTTTCGTGTAATGGTCAAGAAGTTGACTATCAACTAAGAGATCGCGGGTTCGATCCCCGCAATGTACAAACATTTGTGTGCATGTACATGTCTGTTTGTACTGGTCTGGGTGTTATAAGTATTTATTTGAGTTTATTTGTAATACCAATGTTGATTCTGATATTATTATCTGTAACACAAGTGCTTTAGCTACTTACCACGGAGTCAGATCAATGTGATTTTGTATATTTATTATTATGAACCTTATATTGATCAGTGAAAATCAGTGAAGTAGAAATTTTCATACAATTTTCTATCCATATCGTAGTTGATTAAAACTATCCTGCTTGGCTTGACCAGTCGCTCTATCGAAATTCACGCATTATCTTCCCTATAATCCTTTAATTAATGGATTTATATAAAGCATGTTACTTGTTTAAGATAACGATTAATTCTGATTGTGTTCTATTTTTTCCATTGATTAAAATTATGTATAACAGGTATTAATAAGTAAATAATTAATAAGTAAAAGACGTAATTTTGAGCGTTGATGTAGTTATTTACTTTTAATTCTTCACTGACAGCGCTTTTATCTTATCTATCTCTTTCTCTCTCCTACTCACTCTCTTTGGTTCTACAGAAGTTCATCTTACGGAATTAATTGTAGCTAGAGAAAATATATTTGGGGAGCTTCATTTTAGGGACCGAGTAATAAAAGTAAATGAAATAAAAATAATAAATCTTTATTAAAAAAGTCACCATTTTTCCTAAAGTTGGAAATAAAAAGAGTATACACACAATATTACAATGAATACGGCTTCTTAAAATTATTTTTAAGTTAGGACTAGCTTATAACACGTATATTTGTGGTCGTTTTATTAAATAAATCAAAAGGAACTTAATTTTTACATGTATTAAAATCAGATTTTTGGTACAATAGTAATTACAATAGAATGTGCCTACAACTCTAAGCACAAACACAGTGTTCAACTCCAACCTAAAAATCTGATTCTAAAGGCTACCAAAGTTACTCAACATTTTTAATGGCAGGTCGGTAGCCCTAGCAATGAAATTAATTTAACCTTACCCTAACTGTACAAAGTTATAATTTAAAAATATACTATTGAATTAACCACTTTTGTCTCGCCTAATTATTTTCTGTGGATCATATTTCGGGTTTTTGTCCAATTCTCATGCATTAATACTTTTTTCGTACGAACATTTGTATGTAATAGGGGCACCGGTTCATCTGTCAATCTGAAATGTCAGGTGTCATTTTCATATGGCAATAATGACTTGCAGTTGTCATTGTCGATGACATCAAAAGCTTTCGTACTTTCTACGAATGTGAACTTTACTCGATTGCATGAGAATTGGCTCTCAAGTCCCTAAACAGCGTTACATTGCACAGTAGCAGACGAAAATCGCGATCGCTTTCGATTTTCAATGAAAAATAAATATTATTCAGAAGCCGGAGTCGACACGCTAAGAAGAAGAATGATAGACATAGAATAACAGCATTGGCCAGCAATAAAATTGTTACTGCTGTTTGTCATTTTCATCTTCTGCGAAGTGTCATAGACTATGCAATTTGATTCAGTCCTTGGGCCCAAAATGTATAAAATCCATTTCATAGTACATATGTATAAATTATATTTGCTATTCTTAAATCTTATCCATTTTCAGTTCATATTTTAGATTATTATTTAGGCATGTCGAGATCTTACATACAACATTTTAATTTGTTCAGCGTGCCAGAAACCAGAAAATTGTGTAATACCTTATATAAGATTTGTGTAAGAGCATTCTTTTCCCACCAGCAAGTGTCGCGTTGCTAGGGCCCAAAAATATGATTGAGGTACGGTTTTAAAGATCACGGCGAGTTGACTGGATATTCTTAAAATTAAAAAAAGACTTAATTTTATTTATTTATCGGGCAGGAACGCGTCTGCCGGGCCCGCTAGTATTTCTTAATTTCTAATCAATATTCAGACTTATGAGTAAACTATACCGTCCCATCGACATCACTGATTGCGTGTTTTACTTCATAGTTTTTTTTAACAACTTACACCAGCAAAAAATAAAAAATAAAAACTATATTCCTACCCGTTCAGTAATGGATACCAAGGAATGCTTTTACATTGTCAAATTTGTATTATTTTACTATCGGATTGTAGTATGTATGAAAAAGGGATATCATTTCCGAATCTCAAAGATCAGGTTTCATAACCAAGGTGGTTGCCATCAAGCCTCTTTACCGTAGGTAAGCTCTCTTTTAGTGAAAAGATTTTTACGCAAAAATTCTGCACAATACAATTCCAACAATATCACCCTTATATTCTCGTACGTACTAACACAGCCCTAATACACCATCTCTACTCTTACACGGAAAAACCTGGCATTTAACCTTACACCAAAACACGTAGGTACCAAATTACGCAATACGTGATCCACCTTAACCCTTCACATCCTCAACCCTCCATTACCTGACCTCGAACGGGTCAGAGAAGCCATGGTACGGGTAGATGCCTCCGAGTATGTACTTGTAGTTGCCGTAGTGGTGCAGGCGGTAGGTGCCGGGCGGGGTGCCCTCGGGGACCTCCCACTGCAGCTCCGCGTGGCTGGTGCCCAGGACCACGGAGCTGCGGCGCCAGATGTATCTGGAGAGGGTATAATCGAGTTGTGAATCGGCACGATGACACCTATCTTACCAGCCTGTGTCGCGGTGCTAGGGCCCAAAAATATGATTGAGGTACCGTTCAAAGATATCGAACTTTGTACTGTACCTCACAGTAAGGATATTTGAACGGCGAGTAGACAGGAAATTCTAAAAATTAAAAAATACCTATTTTTATTTTATTTATCGGGCAAGAAAACCTCTGCCGGGGCTCGCTAGTATATCTTAATTTCTAATCAATATTCAGACTTATAAGTAAACTATACCGTCCCATTGCCATCACTGTTTGTACTAAATTAAATATTTTTATATTGTTAATTGCTATGTTAAAAATAACATATATGAAGTTAATACAACCAGTTTATTTCCAAAAAGCTGTAAAAACCAATGTTTAAACGCGCAAAACTCAATTAATATTCGGTCATTTGACTCTGATACATGACCGTGACGTCACGTTCATGTATTCCAATATACACAATCTATGAAGGCAGACCGTTTTGACAGATAATAAAGAGTATGTCAACGATTGGTGGTGTCATCTAGCCTATTACATTTAGTCATCATTCACTTGCCCTTATCCCAAGTAATTTGGGGTCAGTGCTGTATGTTTTTATCTTCAATACCGTCACATATTTTGTCATTGAATCATCCACTCCTTTACAGTCATGAAATAACAGAAAGTCAAATTAATTATTACCTACATTCAGTGATATTGAGTCTATCATAGATCACTTAGTAATAAGAAGGCTACTTAAAATCAATTCATTATATAATCAGCAAAGACAAGAGAAATTATCAAAGAAAATCGGAACATAACTATGCTGTTCTTCTAACTCCTAGTGTTATTTTGGATGCAAACATCATATAACCCTATAACTGATGCATAAAAAAATTTAATCATGAACAAACATACAGGGTGTAAAAAAAACCTTAACGAAGCCGAATACCACATATTCTACCAATTGTCACGATCATTTTTTTTCTTTTACACCATACCTTGGAAGTTAACGGTTACTGAGGTATTGATGGTTAAAGTTTGAAAAAATTTTTGATGATTTGTAAAGAAATGTCTTCTGTCCGTTATAACTGAACTTTTTTCCAAAGAAACATGATCACTAGTTCTTTCATAAAAAGCCTCTAAATGGCACACTCCGCAATGAACAGCGCACACTCGGACCGAATCGCGTCGCGGCGGCGTATAGGAACACAAATTGTTTTTTTTGATGTCAAAAATTAAAAGTTGTTTCCTAGCCAAAATTTCTGGTTTTTTTACACCCTGTAAAATTGGTAGGTAATTGCAGGTGTGTTCGTTGAAACAATTTATTATTACTTCAACGGGGATAACGATGGGTTATGTGAGCCTCTCGGACTCCGAAAGAGCTCGTAAAAAAATCAGTGTTATTAATAAGACTCGACTATCCAACGCTATCATGCATTTTGTAAGCATTTTGCTGTATTTCTATCACTTGAATCACTCAATCTAAATGCGTCAGGATTAAGTGATTCATTAAAACTATCGTAGAATCCTGGATTTACGTTGAAGTATCTTGTTTTTTGTGAAATAATGAGACAAATTCTGTAAAATTTTTACTATGAAAATGTTATTCAACGTGTAAGTAGGTATTTTCTAAGATTCGGCTTGTAGCCATTTTATCTAATGTCTCAATTGAGTGTACCACATAAGAGGCATTATCTTCTATCGCTTAAAAGTGTCATTTTTTTATTTCGGTTATGAGTTTCAACATTTTTTTATAAATGTAGGTTTTCTGAAAAAGTGTCACTCAGTTCAGATGCCTGAGTGGCCTGAGTGTGTGGCCCATTTGCATGCGACCACGGAGCAAAGTAGGTGCGAACCTGGTCTCCCAGTCGGCGTCGGTGGCGACGGCGACCCACGCGTCGTCCTGCTCCGACTCCAGCCGCTCCACGTACCCGTAGCCGCGCCCGTGCCGGATGTTGTTGCGAGGGTTACCTGCCACCTGGAACCAGAATCATCAATTAATGTTTAATCGTTGAAGGACGCACCACCACGTTGCACGTGTGGCGACATCTGCCGTTCGCCATCCCAAGCACATGCCTAACGGTGGCGCACGACAGTGAGCGCTGATACGGCTCCATATGCTAGATGGCGCTGTTAGCCTAGTACCGCACATGAACCGCGGTACATAAGATTTCGATACAGAATAATATAGATAGACAAATCAAGTTGATGTCTATCGGACCTCGGTCCCCTACCATTACACCCGGTCGGTAGGAATCGCTTCACTTTAGCTTCCTAACTCTAAATCTGTTGCACAAAACACGTAACTGCGATTGTGATAAATACATTTAAAGGGGATGCGCGCAACCTGCAACCATGATTAAGCGATTATTTGCTAATTTAGCTCGACCACGTAATCGTAACCGCGATAAACATGTGTTGTTTAGGAACAACACCGATCTTTTCAACAACAACCCCCGGAGATTACCCGCCGCCTCAAATAAGCGATTATCAGAATCTTTACCTGAACGTGTTAATAACCAACCATCTGTCAATCTGCCGGTGTCTGAAGGGTGCAGATTGTGTTATTTTTCTTCAAGTATGGTTTCAATTTCACATTGTAAAGAAATTAACATTGTTAAAGCTAAAAATTAAGTATGTAACTTAGTGTAATTTTATGTATATAAAATACCATGTGTACGCGCCTAGAAGCTGCGCGCGCAGTGTGGCGGGGGCGGGGGCGGGGCGCCTCGCCGCGAGCACGCGAGCGCCGCGCCGAAGATCTCTCTCTCCTCCTATTTGGCCTCAGGCCGGCGCGCACGACGGTCGATTCCACCCACCCACATACATATTCGATACAATTACTCGGTGCATATTATATTGTACTTACTTCATTGCAATAAAGTGAATTTGTTACGTCGTATCATTTTCCTCTCATTAACACCATGGACATAAATAAATGGTGAAATAACACATCGTTAGAGTAATACTTAAGCACAAATGAAACGGGTGGCTAAAATTAAATTCATGGGGTCTGACGTTCATCAAGTTGCAAATCAACCAGAACGTCGGACAATAAGGATTTGTCTCGAGGCCTCGAACTTTTTTTTACAAAAAATGTAGCCCCAAAACAAATATGATCGCAAAGAAGAATTTTGAAGAATGAAATTGATTGTTTTGAGATTTTACGCGGTCTTTAGCTAGAAAGCAGAGAATACCTCTGTTTTCTGTCCTTATTTTAAGCAAGTAATAGTTGATGGAATCAGGCGTTACTTTGCGGAAATCCATGACTAAAGCTGAAAAAGAGTGGAAATTTCACAGTGGAAATTTAAAGCAAAATAATCCTCTTTTTCAGCTTTAAGCAAGTAAGATACTCACAAAGGTGGCAGTGACGGTGTCCCCCCAGCCGTAGCGCTTCTCGGGCTGCTGCACGCAGTCGCCGAACTCCGCGCGCCACGGCGTGCGTCCCACAGATACTCACGAAGGTGGCAGTGACGGTGTCCCCCCAGCCGTAGCGCTTCTCGGGCTGCTGCACGCAGTCGCCGAACTCCGCGCGCCACGGCGTGCGTCCCACAGATACTCACGAAGGTGGCAGTGACGGTGTCCCCCCAGCCGTAGCGCTTCTCGGGCTGCTGCACGCAGTCGCCGAACTCCGCGCGCCACGGCGTGCGTCCCACAGATACTCACGAAGGTGGCAGTGACGGTGTCCCCCCAGCCGTAGCGCTTCTCGGGCTGCTGCACGCAGTCGCCGAACTCCGCGCGCCACGGCGTGCGTCCCACAGATACTCACGAAGGTGGCAGTGACGGTGTCCCCCCAGCCGTAGCGCTTCTCGGGCTGCTGCACGCAGTCGCCGAACTCCGCGCGCCACGGCGTGCGTCCCACAGATACTCACGAAGGTGGCAGTGACGGTGTCCCCCCAGCCGTAGCGCTTCTCGGGCTGCTGCACGCAGTCGCCGAACTCCGCGCGCCACGGCGTGCGTCCCACAGATACTCACGAAGGTGGCAGTGACGGTGTCCCCCCAGCCGTAGCGCTTCTCGGGCTGCTGCACGCAGTCGCCGAACTCCGCGCGCCACGGCGTGCGTCCCACAGATACTCACGAAGGTGGCAGTGACGGTGTCCCCCCAGCCGTAGCGCTTCTCGGGCTGCTGCACGCAGTCGCCGAACTCCGCGCGCCACGGCGTGCGTCCCACAGATACTCACGAAGGTGGCAGTGACGGTGTCCCCCCAGCCGTAGCGCTTCTCGGGCTGCTGCACGCAGTCGCCGAACTCCGCGCGCCACGGCGTGCGTCCCACAGATACTCACGAAGGTGGCAGTGACGGTGTCCCCCCAGCCGTAGCGCTTCTCGGGCTGCTGCACGCAGTCGCCGAACTCCGCGCGCCACGGCGTGCGTCCCACAGATACTCACGAAGGTGGCAGTGACGGTGTCCCCCCAGCCGTAGCGCTTCTCGGGCTGCTGCACGCAGTCGCCGAACTCCGCGCGCCACGGCGTGCGTCCCACAGATACTCACGAAGGTGGCAGTGACGGTGTCCCCCCAGCCGTAGCGCTTCTCGGGCTGCTGCACGCAGTCGCCGAACTCCGCGCGCCACGGCGTGCGTCCCACAGATACTCACGAAGGTGGCAGTGACGGTGTCCCCCCAGCCGTAGCGCTTCTCGGGCTGCTGCACGCAGTCGCCGAACTCCGCGCGCCACGGCGTGCGTCCCACAGATACTCACGAAGGTGGCAGTGACGGTGTCCCCCCAGCCGTAGCGCTTCTCGGGCTGCTGCACGCAGTCGCCGAACTCCGCGCGCCACGGCGTGCGTCCCACAGATACTCACGAAGGTGGCAGTGACGGTGTCCCCCCAGCCGTAGCGCTTCTCGGGCTGCTGCACGCAGTCGCCGAACTCCGCGCGCCACGGCGCCGCGTCCCACAGCACGGGCGTCACCAGAGTGATCAGCTGGTTGCTGAAGTCCGGGGGTTCTGGCCCGGGCTCCATTGATTTACCCTGAAAATTATTTTTTTAAGATTTACGAACAGTTGTCGAACCCTAGAAAAGTAAAAACAGCGCGTTCGGTTTTTAATTTCCCGGTCAGAATTCAAAAACTGTTCGTAAATCTTAATAATAGTTTAAAAAACTAAAAAAACACGCTTTTATTGCTGACTAAAAAAGAGAAAATAATTTCTGAGTACACGGAATTTATATAACAGTAGAGTAAAAAGCGTGGGGTGCACTTTATGACGTTTTCATACTTTTATACGTGCCAATAATAGGATGATTTTCACATACTACTATACGAAGCACCCCACGCTTTTTACTCTACTGTAATATAAATTCCGTGTACTCAGAAATTATTTTCTCTTTTTTAGTTAGCAATAAAAGCGTGTTTTTTTAGTTTTTTAAACTATTATTTATTTTATTTTTTTTAGTTAAATCTCCAAATTATTGCATTGTCATTGGTACTTAATCACAGATTACTAAATAGTTACTACACTTAATGTGTTAGTTAATAGTGACATCTATTGGCAAAATACAGAGCAAATCAATTGCATCACTTAAAACTGCATAGCATTAGCAGCGACATCTAATGATTGCTATCGAAACTAACTAGCTAAGCGAACGCTACTAGATACTTTCGTAATATTTGTGAAAGAGATGGCGCCGTGCGGAAAATGTAAGAAGGCGATTTCAGCAATATTAAAATTAATTTTATTTTTTTAGTAACTAAAGGACCGATGACAATGCAATAATTTGATAAGAGTTTTCGATTATTTTTATTAACTGTTAATGAGGATAATCGAAAACTCTTATCAAATTATTGCATTGTCTTCGGTCCTTGACCCCTGTGCAAATTTCCATGTTAATCAGACTCCTAGAAGTAGGTGAAAATGAAGTGCAAAGATTCCGTTACATACATACATAGTTACATACACTGGTACTGGTCAAGCTAATAAAAGCGTGTTAAAAAACGGGATCTTTAGAGGAAAGAATGGTTAACTCATGAACTTAAAGTGATAGAACGTCCTTATTGATTGAAACAAACGCTGGCAAAATGTCTTATATTCATTATTTTGCAAAATTTATAGTGTTCTCTAAATCTTAAAAACTTAAGCCGATAAGACCTTATCTTATATTAGAAAAAAATTAAATGACTTACTGTTTCTAAAGCTTCAGCGAGTTCCTTGTATTTGTTCAAGTAAATATCAAGAGTGTGAGGTCCAAAAATTGTAGATGCGGCCTCATACCTTTGCGCCTAAAATGAAATAAGGTAGTGTTACTGCCTCGTTGGTGTAGTGGCAAAGTTTCTGCCTTACATCCGAGAGGTCCTGGGTTCGAATCCCAGGTCGAGCCAAAATTGTTTCTGAGATTTTCTGTCATGAATATCTTAAACAGCTCGTCTAAATCGTCGTAGAAATATATATATATATATATATATATATACAGAGTGTGAAAAAAACCTTAACGAAGCCGAATACCACATATTCTACCAATATATATATATATATATATATATATATATATACAGAGTGTAATAATATATATATATATATATATATATATATATATATATTATTATCAAACTGACATTCTGATAACTTTTTACACCGAATAACATACACTGTTATGTTAGATTAGAAACACGAGCCGTTGGGTGAGCACGAACATTATCGTAACGTATTCGTGTCGCCCAAACGTCAGATTCTGACAGTTCCCCATATAAATTGACCAGTTAACGCTACGAATACGTTACGATAGTTGTTCGTGCTAACCCCACTGGTTCCCAATTCGTACCTGGTACTCCTCAGGGGTGGCGATGTAATCAGCATAGACGTTGGAGAGGCCGGCGACGAGCACCCGCGTGCCCCCCGCGCGCAGCACGCGGCGCAGGCGCCGGCCCGCCATGGTGGTGAACTCGCCCGGCACCGCCGCCAGTGTCAGCTGGCCGATGCGCGCCACGCCGCAGGACACTATGCTCGGCTGCCACGCGTACGGGAACTTCATCTGGACGCGAAATAACGAATTTTAACGAAGTTTGGTACTATGTTGTAATTTAAAAAAACATATTTAATTTTGGTCTATTAAATAAATAAATCCTACTAATATTATAAAGGCGAAAGTTTGTAAGTATGGATGTTTGTTACTCTTTCACGTAAAAACTACTGAATGGATTTGGTTGAAATTTGGCACAGGGGTAGATAATAGTCTGGAATAACACATAGGCTACTTTTTATCCCGGAAAAATATGCAGTTCCCGTGGGATACGAAAAATATTAGTCCACGCGGGCGGAGCCGCGGGCGAAAGCTAGTAATAAATAAATATTTCACAACAATCACACCAATTCTCTAGTCCCAAATTAAGCTACGAGGCTTGTGCTATGGGTACTAGACAACGAATAAGCATACTTTAATACTTTTTTTGTAAATAAATACATGTTATACATAGAAAACACCCAGACCAGTACAAACACACATGTTCATGCACACATATGCTTGTACTGTGAGGGATCGAACCCGCGACCCTTGGTTTTAAAGTCCGACATGTAGACCACTGCACCAAACGGTCGTCAATTACAATACAAATATTTGTTTCTTCGGTTTACGCGAACAGTAGACATTGAAATAAGACACTTGCACACAGCTTGGGATCCTGTTTTAGCCAAGACTCAAGCTCGACCCCGCACTGCAAGACCTCAAGATACTGTTAGCTCATTTTGTGTGGACAGGAACGTAACTTAATATTTTTGAGTGATGGTAGTTTAAAAATTTTTCAAACTATGTAATGACAACTAACACCTTAGTCTACCTGTGACCACGGACGCTGAAAAGGGTCCGAAACGTCAGGTTAAAACAAAATGTAAATAAATCGCGAAATAATCCGTAAAAGTGTCTCATTTCAATACAATACAAATACAAATATTGACGTGATAACGTCTTATAATTCGATTGAGACGGCTGCACGCACCAAAAGACATGACGCATGCGGCGTTACCTCGCTCTGAGACGTTCCATTCAAGGCTTGAAGTGCAAGCGAGAGCGCAGAACGAGCGTCAAAGAGGCAACGTGACGAAGACGTTGTCACGTTCAGCTATCATCAGTAAACCAACTCTACAGACAACCGATTTTTTATTACCAACAATATTACTGTAATTATACATATATAAGGTACAGAAGATATTATACTATTATAATATATTCATATTTCATATTCTTTTATTTGCCAACTAAGTGTTAAATACATACATAATTATAGCAGGTCTTAGGCTAGACAATTACACTTATAACTTAGTAACCCTTTCAGTTTGGGTATTGCAAAAATTATTGAAAATGATTTGAGGGCTATAATATCTAATTATTATTAGTAGGTATCTTATAATAATAACACTTACAAATAATTCATTTTGGACTTACGGTTATTAAAGTTGTGACATTATCAGAAAAACTTAAGTAATAAAAATAAACAGTTGGTTATTAAGTATTTTTCATCTATATGTTTTATGTCGTTATTTTTATCTATTTTAGTTATTATGCATGTCTTAATTCTTGTTTTATTAGTTGGGTATCAGTTTATTTAGTTCTATCATTATGTATTTTCTATTTAATGTTTATTTATTTAGTTGTAACATTTATCTATTATGAGTTCTGTACTGTTTTTTATTTATTTTTTTAAATATTTTATATTTTTAAATCAGTGTTCACATTTAGAAGAAGAAGAAGAAGAAGAAATATTTATTTGGCACATATTACAATACAATATAGTGAAAATTTAAACTAAAATTAAGCAAACCAAAAAGAAAATGAATGTAATATAATGACCAAATTGGTCCCCACTCAGCATTATTGCCACGGCAAGCCATAGCGCTGGTTTTCTGTGGGTACCACTGAGGTTTGGAGATGTCACCACCCGACCAAACAAACATTAACATATTTATAATATTTACAATTCAAAGCAGTGAAACTTTATAGTGTGTGCATATGTGTGTGTGTGTGTGTGTGTGTGTGTTAGTGCGTGTTCGAGCATGCAAAACAACTACTTGGCCTTTTGGTACTCTATTAAAACTATCCTGAGTCGTTGTTTAAATGAAGCAATGCATTTTGAATTTCTAATTGGTGGCGGCAGATTATTCCAACATTTTGTGGCAGCGTAGCGAAAACTACCACGAAAAGCAGCCGATTTGGTAGGGTAATTTGTTGTACATATTGTATTGTTATTATTTATATTTGTGTATTTAGTTATCTTATATGACTTTTTTGTCTATTTTTTATTTTTTGTGTACCAGTAGATTATATTGCATCATTGTGTATCTTATGTTAAATATTCTTCTAATTTATAATAACATTTATTTATGAGGAATTCTTTAAGTTTTTTATTAAATGTTATGTATTTTTGTTCACTTTTTATGTATTGAGGTAATTTATTACACAATGCAAATCACGTTACGCCAACAATACATTTAGCAATTAACTGTGGGCCCCACACTAGGAAATTATTAATAGGATTGCGACGGATGCAAGTAACTATGTGTAACGTATAAATTGATGATGAAGTGTGTGTCGAATGTGTTGTGTATGTGAGTAAATGTAAATGTGTGTGTGTGTATGTCTGCTTGTGTGTGCGCGAGTGTGTTTATGTAATTTCATGGGCGTATGAATGTGGAAAAATGCGAACGTGTGTATTGGTGGGTACCTAGAGGTATGTAACGTGCTTCATCAGGTCTTCTGTTTATTAGTAAGACATGGACAAGAGCTTTGATGTTATCGAATTGCACATCTAGTCATCGTTATCACCCACAGGAGATCCACTACATCATCATACTCTGAACACCGCATTAGCTTCCCCTATTTCTATAACGATCGGTTGCAAGAAGCCTGAACCAATTGACTTTTAATTAATTTATTTATTTTATTTAAAACTTTATTGAACAAGAAATGTACAAAGGGTGGACATAATGCTAAACGCATTTTCTACCAGTCAACCTCAAGGTAATGCAGAAAGAAGGCAATGAGTGCAATGAAAATTAAATGAGAAAGGTAAATTGTAGTTAATAATGCAAAAATAGATAAACATAATAAATAAATGTAAAATTTAATAAATGATTAATTCATTTAATAAATAGATTTTAATGCTAATAACATAAGTTCAATGTAACGAATGTTATTAGCATGCGTAACAAATCACTGCCTAACATCCAACCCAATTCAACCTTGTCAGTAAAATTCAGTATTACCTAAGTAAGCAAAGCTTTTACCCCCTCCCCCTTGCTTCGTTAACATTTTTCGGGAAATTTTGACAAGTGAATCATCATCATGGGGTGCCATCTTCAAATTGAAGTTTGGAGGTCAGCATGTAGAAACCGATGCGGTCTTGAGCGGCTCTTTTTAGCTGGTCATAAAAACAAGTGAATAGCGCGCGGTAATTGCCCAATCGGTTTTAAAGCGAGTACCTAAACGTATGCATTGTTTGCGGGAATCCCCGTAATGAGTTTCGTTTTCAAGCAAAGACAATGTGACGGTTGCCATTCGTGTAAAAAAGTTAAGAACTACTGATGACGTAATCACCATCTAGTATTCCCTACCCCTCCCCCCCCCATGTCATCCAAAATAAACAAAGAAAAGACCCCCTCTCATAGTGCTCATGTAATACTTGAACCGGCCCCATACAGAAATTCAATAGTTTTGATCTGCATGAAATAGAAATAGAAATCTTTATTTGCGTTTGGTTAAGGTACACTGAAGATGGTCATAGTTATTTATCAGGAATTATACATCCGCTTAATCAACCATTCATTCAAATCATGCATTCTACAATTTAGACACCGGCATATTATCCAGACTGATAGATAGATTAACACTTTTTTTATATTATTTGGGATAGGTTTGCTCTTGGCCCAAGACTAAGCCCGAACGAGGCAAAGACTGAGTCTCTCTAGCTTTGAAGGTTGTAATTGCAGGGAAACACTGACGCAGGTAGTGAGTTCCACTCTTTTGCAGTGCGCATCAGGAATGTAGATGAGAAGCGCTTGTACACACACTTTATTGTACAACACAGACAAGTTTAACAAAGAAAGATGTACAATTGAGGCGGTCTTACCGCTTGTAGCGATCCCTTACAGACAACCTTCCTACCTGGAAGGGTTAATTTGACAGAGTTGAAGATTATTGACTTTGCTACTTATAACACCTTGGTGTTCTTTCTAATCTACCACCAGGTCAACATACCCGTCCAGTAGCCAGTAGTATGGGCTTGGGCGCCTGGCACTTGATGTCCTCAGCGGTTGGTTCAGCCAGGAAGTCTCTGACCGCGTTCCACAGCGCGTTTCCTGAAGTGGTTCCTTGCTTGAAGTCGAAGGCTCCTGGGCCATCCGTCGTGCCTGCTGCGAAGCTATACCCCATCGCGGGAAGGCAACCGCGCACTGTCACGTTCTGAGAATCAAAAATGCCAGTTTAGAAACCCATTAAAGGGATTTTTAGACTACGTACTCAAAAAGTTTTTTTTTTCATAATTATCATATGGAGTCACTTATGCCTATTTAGCCGTAACACTACAGCATGCAAATGTGTGCGTCTTAAAACTAGTATTATTAATATATAATTTACACAATTTGTCATTATAAATCAAATTATAATCCATGCATCTACCATAAATTTTATTATTTATGTCTCCGGAATTCCTCCACAGAGTAAAATGTATTATTTGTAGATGTTCGTGGGATGTAGAAGCTAGCCTTGACAAAGTGCTGACAGAGTCAGGATAAAGAATGACTGCCCCATTTTAATGTGGTAACAGATTTTTAATCGGATAACAGTCGACTAACCGATGTAATTAAATCTGTATATGTACCGTGTTTCAAAGTTAATAATTGGAATCGAATCGAATTAAAATTTCAACAAGAAAACACCACAGGGGCATAACTTTTATGTCACAATTTAAAACCTATTTGTCATCATTAGTTATGAATCAAAAACCCCCGAATAAGCCGCGAACACCAGCTGGTGAGCTGCAACGGCTAGACGTATTTCGACCAGCCATAACTAAGAATCACCGGGATTCAATTATCTTTCTAATAAAAAAAACTGCTTTGAAATCGGTCCATCCGTTCAGGAACTACGAAACCATAGACATACAGACACAAAAATACAAACATACTTGAGAGTTAAA
The DNA here is from genome assembly GCA_963921415.1 of Pyrausta despicata. Taxonomy (NCBI): domain Eukaryota; kingdom Metazoa; phylum Arthropoda; class Insecta; order Lepidoptera; family Crambidae; genus Pyrausta; species Pyrausta despicata. The sequence continues at coordinate 15,685,467 of OY992851.1, read as the reverse complement.
TTTATAACTCTTTTTTGTCGGGGTTAAAAATTACTTAAACTCAAACTTGCCACACCTTCTTGGTAACTAGGTCAATAAGTTCGTTTTTAAGCATTATAACTACCATCGTACATCAGTATTCATGTGTTTTGCTGTGCAAAAATGAGTTACCCATCAAAGGATTTTTTTACGGTTTTTAAGATGTTTGTGTGTAAAGAGGATATCAAAAGATTTAAAAAAAGGCGAATACTAGTAGAATTTTATGAAGGAACCAAATTTAATGTCATCTCCAGTACTATCCCTGATGAAGCGGCATTCGTTGGATTCCGCGATACACGTAGGTAAAAGCGCAATTGGGTTGTTCCTTAGTAAACGTTCGATTCGCTGGTTATTATTTATTTATGTGTGTAATTACTACACCGTAACCACAGATTACTAAATAGTTACTACGTAACAGATAAATCACTCCAAAGAAAAATTTCGATACCTACAGCGTTAATAGACTACTTTTTCTGCCGCGTACAAAAATGCACCTACAGCTCTGAGTTTAAAGTCACTATTGCTTCGCAGCTGCGCGAGACCACGTGACGTGAGACCAAGTGACAATCGAACTAAGGTTGACACTTTCGGTAAAAATATTTCAACCACATTTTTCTACAATGGTATTTGATAGGCTGTTGTTAAAATAATAAAACATTATTGAATAACAAATGTGAAATAAGAAATTCAGCGTGTATTAGGTATAACAAGCGAATTATGAGCTACTTAATTGTGACTCTTGATATCTCTTTCTAAAACAAATCTGTCATTTGTGGAATCTGTCGTTTGTAGATTATTAGTAGGTAGGTACATTTCGAGAATCGGTCAATTTTATTGTCAACTATGTAGGTACCTAGTCATTTCGCTAATTAATGAGTCATTAGTCGACTAAACCACCACGTCGAGTAGGTAGGTAGGTAGGTACACACAGTTCGTAAGTGGTGCGCAGCCCATAAAAAGTAGACTAATAGGTATATTAGGTACTTATGTATGATTTCAATAAAGTAACTGACCTATGTTTCACTGTGGGTATTACATTTTAATACAATAAAGCCGAACCCCAATTTACCTAAATTTATCCAATTTACCTACGTCGGTAGGTACCACCTACTAATTTGTTTGATTTTTTATACTTTGTAAGTAAATTAGTAACTTACCGGGTAATAATTACACTTTCTTCATTAGCTGGTAGACAAAAAAGAAAGCGTTTTATTTCTCTTAGTATTCGACCTACACCCATCAACAGCACAAACCACCAACAGAAGTCATTTTCTTTAAATAAAGCTGACGTTTAACAAGTACAGATTACTTATTTGGTTCGTATGAAAACTAAATTGATCGTAAGCGTAACACAAATAATTATAGTGCGTCGTGAGCGCGTTCGACGGTTGTTGGCAGCCCACTGAATCGGCACTGCAGTCGGTGCCGGCGAGAGTAGGCTATTACCGCGCGCAAGTACATCGAGTGAGAGAGGCCTGCCGTAACCTTCACCAGTAAGTTTCCAGGGAGTATAGAAGTATATTGATAGCTCGATGGGCAACTGTCCAAAAAACTAAATCAAATTAATTATTTAATCATAATCTGAAGGGATAGTAACTACGCTAAAGTAAAGACGATAAATGCAAGTCTGAAATCAGTTTTTCTAGCATCTCATAGCTTTCATACTTAGATGTAAAACTCAAAGGGTGTCATCCCACTGGAGCTCTTTAGAATTTGTCTTTTCTTTTAATTCAAAGATTCCTATTGGTTAAACTATCCCAAATGATTATTACATCGACTAGAAAACTAAAAACTTTCAAGAACTTAGATCGCCTCAATAAATTAAAATCTGTCTTCTGTCCGGAAACTTCGACTCACTCTTGGGTAAGAAAGTTTTGTCTTACCGCTTTACAAGTAAAACTGAAGTTACTAACAACTTTAAATATTATTAATTATTATAATACCGTTTCGAAAGTATCTGATATAGGGTCGTAGGGATGCACTTCTTCCTCCGGCATCTTCACGAACTGGTGCACTGAGCTGATTGGACCCGTTACGTCTTCACCGGGTTGATTCAACAGTTTCTGAAAATTATAGTTCAATCTTAAAAATAACGGAAGGTGTAAATCAGGGCAGGTGCGGATGAAAATAGTGTAAACAAGAATGTGCCGCCACGACATGAGCCTTAAATGTTTTGTATGGCTTCAAAAGCTTGAGAAAGTTACTTACGATAGAATAGAAATATTTACTCGTATATGCGTAAATAGGGTACAATTTTCGTTTGATTTTTGACGTTTGACCGCCTCGTTGGTGTATTGGCAAAGTTTCTGCCTTACATCCGAGTGGAGGACCACTCGGATGTAACGCAGAAACTTTCGATTCCCAGGTCGAACCAAAATTGTTTCTGAGATTTTCTGTCATGAATTTCTCAAAAACAGCTCGGAGTCGGGAAGTTGGCGGTGTCACCCCCGTGCCTCGGTGCGCACGTTAAGCCGTTGGTCCTGCGCCTGATCTCTCTCCGGTCATGTCGGATTGCCGTCTCACCGAACTTTGAGAGTGATGGAACAGTGAGCGCACCTGTGTATTGCGCTCACAATTTTGCTCTATAATATCTCCTGCGTAGTTGGCTAATCTTCCGATTTCGACCATGGCGGTCCATCTCAACGATGGGCCGCCATGGTCGAAATCGGCCAGGAAGACTATTATTTCATTTGATTTGTAACTATAACAACGAATTTGTCGATTTACGCCAAAGTCATTTATGTGCGTCGTCGCCGCTGATTCCACTTCGCTAGGTACACTGTATCACCAGGGGCTGCATCTGATGATGAAAAAATCATAGGTAAGCAATTAAAAGCACTAAATTATCACATACCATGGCCCCCTCATAGATCCTGGTGGCGATGATCCTCGTGCTGTCGAACATGTCACTGCCGGGCCCTGACGCGAAGCAGCGCTCTTTGGGCAGCTTGCATAGCAACTTCTCCTGGTCACATATCTGCAAAACAATGTACAATTTTATTGATATTTGGCGCAACAGATTTAGAGTTAGGAAGCTAAGGGGAAGCGCTTCCTATTAACCGGGTGTTATGGTCGGAGACCAAGGTCCAATAGACATCATCTTGATTTGCCTATCTAAATTATTCTGGATCTAAATCTTATATGCCGCGGTTCGAGTGCGGTACTAGGCTACCAGCGCCATCTAGCCTATGGAGCCGTATCAGCGCTCGCTGTCGTGCGCTTGCGATGGCGAACGTTAGAAGTCGCCACAGATATCTTTCCAAGAACACCTAAAGGATTATTGCTTTTGTATTTTTTATTAAATTAAACGACATGAGGTTGCTGTGGTTTTTGCGTCAGCTAAGCACCATTAAGTTAAGCTTATTTATTTGTTGAACTAGCGGCTGCCCGCAACTTTGTCCACGTGAACTTATTTTTTTTTGCCACCATCAGTTTCATACGTAACTCCTATTTTATCCCCTTGGGGTCGAATTTATCAAAATCCTTACTTAGCGGATGCCTTCGTCATAACATCTACTTAAATACCAAATTTCAGACATATCCATATAGTGGTTTGCGTTGATAAATCACTATGTCAGTCAGTCAGTCAGTCATCCTTCAGTTATATGTAGAGGTATTTAGATAACGGTGGTGGAACTCACCTTACCGGAGAACTCGCAACGCGGACCCATGATGTTCGGTGACACGTCGCCTAGATTCGTGGACGCGAAGGCACACACTATGTTGCCCTGAAATTAAAAGTAAAATAAACACATGAGACTGTTATATGATTTTTCGTGATAACCATTTACGTTCAGACTAAAGATAATATTTTTGCAGTAAAAAATATATTATCCTACGAGAACGCGGCCTACGCTTTTTTATTTATTTATTTTAGAAAACCAACATTAACATTATCTTATGCTAATTTGTTAAGAACTAGTTTATAAGTAGGAAATTCTAGGTTTTCCTTAAATAACAAATAGTGTAAAGCTGTAATATAATAGTGAGACTAATGTTTAACAAAATCAAAATCGTTAGAAAAGCAAATAGCCAATATCTGGGTGGCCGAGTGGTACAGGCACACGGGGCGGACTTCCATTCCACGGACGTGGATTTGATCCCCGCCTCAGACGGTTGATTTTTTCTACTGCAAAAATATTACCACATGAGATGTACGTCTTAGTTATCGTCCACAAAAGTTTAATAATGGCCTTTATAAGCCCAGTCTTTACCACTCAGCAGGTGTGTACCTGCTGAGTGGTATACCCAAGATCGTGCGAAGTGGAGGTGTCAAAGTAGTAGCGGACCTTAGGCGCCGTATTTGTAGCGACCAGGAACAATGATGATGGTGATAAACATGAATATCACCTTACCTTCCCCGGCGCTGTGTTATTCCCGTTCGTAGCCTTATCCATCAGCACAGACGCGTTGTCAGACGAAACGAGATGGTTGGTGTTGTTCATACTGATGTGGTGGTCGGCGAACCAGTTTAGGACGCCAGTGATGGAGACGAACGAAGGCAAGATTACCATCAGAAATTCAACATGCTGAGGTGGATGTGAGGAGTTACGCGAAAAGACCGCACCGCTTTAAGAACCCTAACATCCGTGGTAGTCCTCACATCTGTAACATAGCAGATAAGCTGCAGGCGAGTCGCCGTTGGTGTGCTTATGTTCTGCGATAAACTGCAAGCTCCAGCGGAAACAAATGTCTGGCCATCCCACCCCCACCGGCAGAAGAGGTAGACCCAAAAAGTGCTGGCTTGGCGTCGCGGTTGATGATATGGCGAGACAAAGGCTTTATACGGAGTGGGATACTCAAAACCTTGCGAAGTGAAGGAGTAAAAGCTGGAGAGCGGACCCTGGGCTCTGTCCCGGTAGCAACCAGGAACAACGCTAGGATAATGATAACTGTAACCTTACCTTCCCCGGCGCCGTGTTATTCCCGTTCATAGCCTTCTCCATCAGCACAGACGCGTAGCCCACGTTGTCGGACGAGACGAGATGGTTGGTGTTGTTCATACTGGTGGGGTGCACGGCGAACCAGTTGAGGACCCCGATGATGGAGCCGGAGGGGGTCTTGAACCGAACCTGGGCTAGGGTCTTGTCTGTGTCGTATTTGTATCTGGAGATTGTGAAATGTTCGAGTCATTCAGGCTACCGAATTTCCTAAGAACCGTTTTCAAGATATCAGGGGGCTAATTCCGCTAAACAATCGTAACAAAATCGTTATTGACACGCCTTTTTTGACAGTTATAGTGAAGGCGAAATGTTCATCATCAGCCTATATCCGTCCCACTGCTGGGCACAGGCCTCACCTCTACTATGAGCTGGGGCGAGCCATACTCCACCACGCGGGCTCAGTGCGGATTGGTGGAGGGGTGTGTGTAAGGAAGTGTGAAGGCAAAATGTAAAATTGGGCAATTCAATTACGATTTCGTTACGGATTGATTAGCGGAATTGGCCCCCAGTTAAAATGTTTCGGTAAAATTCTAACGATAAACAGTGTTACTATGGTGGAATAAAGAGGATCAAGTAAACTATCGCTGTATGATCTATCTATTCCATAAGTTAAGAATAAATCAAGTTCCCTTATACTACTTTTTTTAATAGTACCTTATTTTTTTATTTAATAACTTTATTGCACAAAAAGGTGTACAAAAGGTAGACGTACCTTGCTCGTTCTTCAGGCGGGTTCCGCAAATAGGAACTGGGCGATCGATTAATGTTTGCGTCCATTATTTCTATTTCGGCATACTCTATCCTTGCGGGAGCCAACTTGTTGTGAGCAATCACTATACTCTGAAATAGGAAGAAAACAATTTCGTTTAAAGTGGAAGTGGAATCAATTACGATTAATGGATATAAAAGCTTGTTTCACTTGTAATCAGAACTATTCATTCGTTACATTTGTTAAGTATTCATTTGCCTAGCAAATATATATACATCTTATATATAAAAAAACCGGTCAAGTGCGAGTTGGACTCGCGCACCGAGGGTTCCGTACAAACCTGTAGATAAGGAGTAGTAACTTTGAAATTTTCAAAATTGTCAAAAATATTTTTTTTTATATGATGAAACTGAAAATTTACGGTTTTCGTAATTTTTCCTATATCTGTACTATAAGTCGTGACTTTGTACTAAATTTCAAGATTCTAAGTTTACGGGAAGTACCCTGTAGGTTTTGATTCCCGTGCGAGTTTCGAAAATTTGCGGAAATTTGCGGCCTAAATGGCTGTATCTTGGCTAATATCCGTCTCGAAATATTCGTGGAAGTCCAGGGAATGTTTAACAAGACAGAAAAATACAAAAACGGGCTCCTGCCTGTTTCTGTATTTTTCCTTTCTTGTGTATTTGTCCTGAAATAAATAAATACAGCATGCAGACGTCTTTGACTCTTAAAATCGAGCAGGGGTCTAAATACAAGTGAAACTCATGAACTAACTTATAAGCAAAGCCGTCCTATAAGGATCCATTTAAGCCCTATCCTCTATAACTTCTAGTCAAGTCAAGCCGCACCTTGTAAATTCCTGCGATGAGGGCGAGGAACGTCTCCCTCACGAAGCCCAGGATGGGCAGATCGAAGAGGAAGTCGATGAGGAACCCTCCCGGAGTGGAGTGCGTGTGTGTGCCGCTTAGGATCACATTCTGGTCGTTGTACATGTCGCCGTAGCGCTTCTGGAGACGCTTTATGACCTGGAAGGTGATAACAAAGATTGGGAGACGGTATACCATCAGTTTTCTGAGAAGTTTTTTTTTAAATATCGTAGTAACTCAATTTAATAGGGGCAACTATATAGTTGGTAAATATGAAATGAATTTTTTTTTGTTAACGTTGTGCGTAAAGGCACACCATGATTATCATCTCTAATTATATTTGTGTCAGTCAGATCAATATTTCAGGAATTCAGACATTTTTAAAAGTTGGACAAAACATTTCGTTGTATTTTAAGTCAAATACCTTTATTTTTTTCGCATCTGTCTCGGAATATAACGGTATTCTATGATTTTACTCACTATAATATCCGATACAATTGGTTTTCCCTGGCACAACTAATCTCTAAAACAGAATACTTACGCACATGTAGGATAAAAATATATTTTTTTTTGCGGTACCTACCTACGTACCATTCCGTTGTACCATTTTTTTGCTGTGTAAGGGTTTCTGAAAGTGATAATGTTGAAATGATAAAGATCGAATAGCTTACGTTGGGGGCATTCGGCTTTGAGCACTGACTTATTGACATGAAACCATTGTTTCTCACATCTCTCCAAACTCCGTTACCCTAAAATAACAGCATCAGCGGACACGAAGACCAGCCATTACTTGGTGTCTTCCTATTCCAGCACAAAGGCTCATGAAAACTGACGTAAGTGGATGCCTCGCACCTGCTCAAAGTTGAAACCATAACCAGATTCTCACCTCTCTCCTGACTCCATGGCCCATCATAGCAGCATCAGCGGACACGAAGACCAGCCTCTGCTTGGTGTCCTCGTCTTCCAGCACGAAGGCTCGTGAGAACTGCCGTAGGTGGATGCCTCGACCGACTTGCTCGAAGTTGGCGTAGCCCATCTGGAATCAATAAAAATGAAAATAATAATAATAATAAATCTTTATTTTCTCATCACAAACATACATTTACAGTTGGACAACAATTCAGACAATTAAATGAAATGTTTGTGTGAGACTGGTGCCTATGCTAGGTATAAAATACCTGTGTTACAGGTCACCAGCCTCTCACCTCCTCAATGATTGAAGTGTTGAAGATTTGTTTCAATTTGGTTACAGTGTGGGAAATTATACTATGTGACATGTACAAAAACGGTCGTGCTGCTCATTGGGATTATTGGTGATTTCATGGTGGCAGAACCCAGACAGCTGAATCCCTTCCTGCTAATTAAATGTTCCTATAGCCGAAGGTTGTCTGTATGAGATCGCTACAAGCGAAAAGACCGCCTAAATTGTACATCATTCTTTGTTGAACTTGTCTGTAATTTTGTTTTGTGTTGTACAATAAAGTGTTAATCTATCGATTTATCAGCACATGGAAGTCCAAACTCTTGGCCTGCATGCGGATAAACAACCAACTTAAAGATGAATAGTTTAAATAAATCTAATATATAAAATTCTCGTGTCACAGTTTTCGTTGCCATACTCCTCCGAAACGGCTTGACCGATTGTCATGAAATTTTGTGAGCATATTGAGTAGGTCTGAGAATCGGCCAACATCTATTTTTCATACCCCGTAGTGATAAGGGTTGTCCACCCTTAACATTTATATGGCAAAACAACGTTTGCCGGGACAGCTAGTGTTATAGAAACTTTTAACGTTGACTGTGAAAACGCGAATTAACACATTTCAAACACGGATATTGCAAGTACATATCGATAAATTATACTCCGCGAGTACACTCAGACTTGCGAGTTAGGAAATCAAACAACCATTGTCAATATCAGCAAGCACTCGTATGAACCAAAAGGAACAGCCAACACATGCCATTTAAACGTGCAGTAATGCTGCTACAAAGTCCTTTGTTATCGATGATCTAATTTTATCCTCTAGCTAATTTACGCGGCAGACGCTATCCTGCCCGCTGTTTTCGCAATCTTTTTAATATTATTTTCATCGTACCTTTCCTGGATTTTCACGAATATTTTATGGCTAAAATTATTCAAATCGGTTCAACCATTCTCGAGTTTAAGCGAGACTAACGAACGGCAATTCATTTTTATATATAAGAAGAAGATTTTTTATTAAGACTTATATTTAAATTTTATATTTTATATAAATGTCAAATTTGTCGTGTCACAGGCACTGTTCAAAACTTAAAAAGACATTCGTTCAGTGAAGGATAGTGAAGGGCTGATGGAGCTTTACTTGCTGATGTGCCTGGAAAATTTACCATGGCGTCAACACACTTGTTGCCAGCCTACCTACCTTGCCTGATGGAGTTTGCTCATTGTTCTAAAGCTATGAATGACACGCACACTTATCTGCTATTGTTTAATTTAACAATAAGCATTAACGCTTACTAACATATCTTTTTATTGGCTAACCTAAGGTTAAGGGCTCGTAGAAGTTACGTGTAGGTACCATAATCTTGTAACAACCCTCGAAATATTGATTGTTTAGGTATCTTGTACCTAGATTTACATTATTTTGTATTTGGAGCATGACAATAATGTTATTTACTATTAACTGTTTTGTCTGATATTCAAAACGTACCTAATGAAATCGATAAGGGCTTAGTTAGCACAAATTGCCCATGCTAGGCTTATTAAACCATGTATTTATTTATTTACTTATCTTAAGGAAACATACAGCTTTATATTAGCACATAGTCTTAAATACAAAGGTACTTTACACTAGCAATTTAAAGTTTCCTATCTTTATCTAAAAAAGATAAAGTTTTGGCCAAATAGACGATACGAAATTAATAAAAAACAAGATTAATGAAAACAAGTCAGAACAAGCATACAACGAAAAATTACATTATTTTCGCCGCATGCTCGCTCCCATGATCAATTTACATTATTACATGTTAATTAAGTTTCAGTTGTTAAGTTTAAGGAGACGACGAAAACGCGTCAATCGCTCGTAAAAAATGACAATATGTTCATAGTTGAGTTGTACTTGCTTGTTGCTCTATACTCGTATAACAACATAATAACAAAACAATTTGCGATAATAATTGGTTCTTCATATCGGTACATCCACGAATTGAGCTACCGTGACACTTAGTCATCGGTGCGAATTTCTTTAAGTGCTCCTTAGGCTGCAGTCAGGAATGGTTCATTCGGTAGATAACCGTAGATTCAATTAGTAGAGCAATCGGCCGGCTTGCGAGAGGTGCTGGGTCTAGTCCCGCCTGTGGCAGACCGGTGTTTCTATAAGTGTGTTGTAATTTCACAACTTTAGATTGACACAATCATCATATTCATCATCCACCATAGTGTATTTGCTTATGTGTTGTTAAAAACCGACGTTTGACAACTACTTTGGTGTAATGGTTAAGAAGTTGACTTAACCAAGAGGTCGCGGGTTCGATCCCCGCACTGTACTAACATTGGTGTGCATGAACAAGTCTGTTTGTACTGGTCTGGGTGTTTAATGTATTTACTTAAGTTTATTTGTAATACTACTGTTGATTCTGATATGTAACACAAGTTCGCTTTAAGGTACTCTTCTACAAGCTTCTACTAGCTTAAGGTAGATTCCCACAGATTCAGATCAATGTATGTGATGTTGTTGTAAAAAAAACCTTATAGTTTTATCGTCATTTTGATCAATAGCCTTTTGACTACTAACGAAATTGCAGCTAATGTTTGTAATTTTTTTTTCTACCGCATCCAATTTCTTTTCACGTTGTTTTTATGCGCATGGTTTTTTTTTTATATAACATACTTACGCACTTAACCGTTTCTGTAAAATAAAACTACCAACACCATTCTTGAAATGCACTTGACCATTGCAAAATACGAAGTACGTTCAAAAAATTATCGGCCGAGAAATGTTACTTTACAATTTGCATCGAGTTGCCCAACAGAATATTCGCTAGTCGTCGACCCTGACTGCGTTCGCCGAAACGACTCAAGCTGTTAATAATGTTCTAGAAAAGATATTTCTGTAGACAATGTAACCTTATTTAGTTAAGTGTATGTAGGAATGTAATTTTAAATTTTGACCGTAGGCCTCTTCGTTCACTAAGCTACGCAAATAATAATAAGAATAATAAGATATGTTTTTTAATAATAAATACAACAACATCACAAACATTGATCTGACTTCGTGGTAAGTAGCTTAAGCACTTGTGTTACAGATATCAGAATCAACAGTGGTATTACAAATACCAACACTTTTATAAATACATATGTATAACACCCAGACCAGTACAAACAGACATGTTTATACGCACAAATGTTTGTACAGTGACTTCTTGACCATTACACCAAAGTGGTCGTCATATCTTCGATACTCGTCGATTCTCCAAGAGGCTCGTACACTAGTTGCGTCGCCTCATCGACTTATATATTTACTTTTGTATAGCAGTAGTCGTTTGGAGACTAAAATTGTCGAGTATTGAAGAGTTGCCTAGCCTTGTGTACGTAGGGGCTACGTAAAGATAGTTCGAGATGACGGACGCATTTTGGAATTCCTCCACTTTTAAATTGAGTTCATTGTCAACCGATGCGGTCAAGGCAAACAATCACCATTTTTGTAACCTATTATCCGCTTTGTCCTCAATCTCGACAAATAATCATATCATGTTATAGATACACACAAACCAAAAAAAAACAATAAAAAATCAACATAGGTACAAAGTACAAAGTTAAGGTGGTCTTATCACTAAGAGCGATCTCCAGGCATCCTTTGAGTTAAGGATATTGTTATTTACAGAAAGGGTTGGGTGCACTATCCTCTTTGAATTCAACTTCGACAAATTATCGTTATTAGGTATTCTACTTCCCTTCTTTATTTTTTCTTCCGTTTTTGTAATAAACCCAAAGAAACGCACAAATGCGAGTTGACTCAGCATGTAAAGGGTTTTTTTATTATATTATTGCTTTGAAATGAGGCATTAGTAGAATCTTAAATACTTGAAATCAACTCATGCCTTGTAGGTCTGTTGGCCGATTCGGTAGACAAAAGCTACACAATATTTTCACTCCTATATATCTCAAGCCAATCTTCACCTCCTGTTTTCGTTTGTAATTTACCTTATATGGCTTAACTTAAATAACCAGTCATAAACATTCAACGGTCAAGGCTCCCACAAAACTCGCTTGAGCCGAATGAATGCGCCCGCGCCCAATACGTCACAGTCATTATCTACTGCCGATGTAATTGATAGTGAATATATAACGATAACGACCCATTGTCGTGAAACACCGTCAGACCAAAGAGCATAGGTGATGGGCAAATGATTCAGGGATATTTGCGAGATGAAGGAACGCAGCAAATACCAGAACTTTTTTGCTTTCTCGATTCAATGTAATGACGTTGACTGACGAACAGAAAAATTAGGTGCAATTCGGATTTGCGCATAAAGGTATATTTCAGTGGTGTCTGGGAAAAATCTGATAACTCCATTTTCGTCCTTTTAGTTTGGTACTATGTTGTTATTTATTTAAGAAAACATATTTTATTTTGGTCTTTTGCTGGTAAGTTGCTGGTACCGGTTTAGTAAATAGTTACTGCAGCAGTGGTTGGCTTTTTTACTTTACCTAACTGAATTATACCTAAATTAAATTGGAACCTTAAAAGTCTTATGCTGAAAAATTACGTTTTTGGACTTAACAGATTTCTCCCAGACACCACAGATTTATACGTGTACTGCTGATAAGGTGTCCATACAACCTGCTGACTGACATACGGAGGAGTTCTGAACTTATTTGTGACTTTTATTAAATAGATTTAAACTCCTCTTAAACTCTCCTTTAACTCTTATGATATTGATCCCATAATTTAAATCAAAGTATTTAAGTCGCACTATCATAAATCTATAAAGGAGAATAAAAACGGCTACAAGCGAAATAAAAGTTCCTATTGATGACAAATATACTGTGTAAGATCTATAATTCTAGAAAATGATATTGAAATCACAAGACTCTTGTATTGAGATGATCTACAAACACTGATAGCGTAATTAACAACAATAAACAATGATCTAACGTCCACTAATCAACGAATTTTGCCACTAATCGATTCCGGTAGGTTTCCCTGTCATCGACCTCGTTATACGCTTTATTGCCGCGGATCGCTGCGCTTGCGTCACGGAGATCTAATGAGATCTACTAGCAATGAACATGGAATCTTTAATATGACTAATCATTGGATATTTTGTGAAAAAATATGTAAATTGTATCATTTCTAAAATTACGGAAGAGTCGGAATTTGTATACCTAAGGAAACATATTTTTTTTGCTTTTGTAGTCATCTCGACCAGTAATTGATCTATTGGTGCGGCCCTTAGTGTTTATATTTCACTGCTTAGCTCCGTCGAATCCAGGAGTTTCCAGATTCCTTGGAGAGTGACGCTAGCTATCTCCTCTGGGTGCATGAAATGTTGGCGCAGAAAGATAATTCTTTTGCTCATGAGTGGTCCGCAAGGGCAAAGTACATGCATTGCTGTTTCAGCACAAGGGGGCTTCAGACATTTTCACAATGACCGCACGATTGATTGAACTGCACATTGCCGTAGCACCAAAATGTCTTCATTCCGGCATTCAATAGAATTGCTTATTCCGCATTGCTTAGAAACAGAAACAGTATATTCAACAATTTATTTTAATAACTGCGTTACAATTCAAGACTCTTTTCACTGAATTCATTGTTCGAGCGGTTTGTAACGATCTAATTACGTGACTCAGAGTACCTCCTTGAATGAGTCCATCCACCCTGTGATAACCAGCAGGGAAATCACGTCGCAATAATAAACAACAACTACAAAACAAATGCAAAACTGGTTAGCAATCGTAGTGCAAAACACGTAAAGGACAGTTGTCGTGATTTTAAGAGAATGGATCAAATGTTTACTTCGACCTTCTACCCACTATATTTGTTGAATATTTGTATGCTCTTGCTATGCTTTTTATTTATTATTGTTTTATATTTGTAAGGTTTTCTCTGTAAGTGAATTTGTATTAATTCTTAAATCTAACCTGAATCTCCAATCTGCAGCGAGAGCATCAAGTACATACTTAGGTATCGTCTCAAAACATATGATCCTCCTTAAAATGCTTTGTAACCATGTACTTATAAATTGCTTTTTTCTATTTTTTCTTTTTTATTTAGCACTTGTTCTATAGGTAATTATGATTCGTCCGTCGTTTCAGCATAGTTCAGACTGAAGTCGATACCCTTTACCACTCCACCTATTGATGTTCAGAACGACTCTTATGATGTGACTTAACATAATTAATGGACAAATATAAATGAGACGTCGTACTGAAACTACCTTTCTAAAGAAACATTCTAGTCCAATGCTGAACATAGGCCTCCCTGTATATAGAATTTGGTGGTCTAGCTGAGCGATTTGTGTTTATAACTAGCAGTCCAGCACTCAGTTTGATCCGACGATCTTTAAAGGTCGACAGTCCGTGTTAAAATCCATTTTTAGGGTTCCGTACCTCAAAAGGAAAAAACGGAACCCTTATAGGATCACTTTGTTGTCCGTCTGTCCGTCCGTCCGTCCGTCTGTCAAGACCCTTTTTCTCAGGAACGCGTGGAGGTATGAAGCTGAAATTTATATCAATTACTCAGGTCTACTGTCCCTTGAATCTGTGAAAAAATCAAACTTCTAAGCCAACGCAATCAAAAGATACAGCCGTTTATGCCGCAAATTTTCGACACTTGCAAGGGAATCAAAACCTACAGGGTGCTTCCCGTGAACTCAGAATCTTGAAATTTGGTACGAAGCAACGTCTTATAGCATAGATAAAGGAAAAATTACGAAAACCATAAATTTTTAGTTACATCACGTAATATATATTTTTTTAATAATTTTAAACTTACTACCCATTTCCTCATAAACGCGTAGAGGTATTAAATTGAAATTCATACCAAATACTCAGGTCTATAATACCTTTAAGCTGTAACAAAATCAAACTTCTATGTCAACGCAATTAAAAGAAACAGCAATTTAAGCTGCATATTTTGAAACTCGCAAGTACTCGCAAGGGAATCAAAACCTAAAGGGTACCTAGTCCTAGGGTCCTAGGGTACCTATCCAGTCGACCTAGAATCTTGAAATTTGGCATGAAGCAACGTTTTATAGCACACATAAAGGGAAAATTCCGAAAACCTTAAATTTTTAGTTACATTACAAAATATATATTTTTAAATAAATATAAACTTATTACTTTTTTCCTCATGAACGCGTAGAGCTATCAAGTTGAAATTCATATCAAATACTTAGATCTAATTGCCTTTAACCCGTGAAAAAAAATTCTAAGTCAACGCAAAAACGCAAAACGCAAAAGTACAACCATTGATACCGCATATTTTGAAACTCGCAACTACACGCAAGGGAATTAAAACCTAAAGACCACTTCCCGTTGACATAGAATCTCGAAATTTGGTAAGAAGCAATAGCTTACAGCACAGGTAACAGAAAAATTCCGAAAAGCTTAAAATTTTAAGTAGTTATACCACCAAAAAAATTGTGATTGTAAACATAATTGTAGTTACAGCAATGACCGCGAGTTAATATACTATGTATGGGGAGGGCAACATTTTTCAAACGGCAAAGACGACCTCACTCATCGTCATTCAATCCCGATGTTTTGGTGAATGTAGCTGTATAATCTAAATGCGTCCTAACTGCTCAAAGTGTTATACTTATAATTAAATTCAATGACATTATTATAAACGATAAAGAGATCTTTGTCTTAAATTTATGCTCCTCCATCTTTCCCCATTGTAATGTTATGAATTTCATTTTGCAATAAAAATACCATAGTTATGACTCGATTGTCGTAATGAACGAACTTTGTAAACCTTGCAGGTTTGTACGGAACCCTCGGTGCGCGAGTCCGACTCGCACTTGGCCGGTTTTTTTTACTAGTAAGAAAGCATACCCTGGAGATGCAATTTGATAAATAGTAGGAAAAAAGTAATCTTGGCAAAAATACTTTCTATTCTGCTAGTGTGTGCAAAACATTGTTATCTTAACTTCATATTATGCCTCATCCACAGTATTCCCTGAGTCACGCGCACATTCCGACCTTAGTCCGGTCACTCGGCCCACTTGCAGATGTCAACAACTGACAGTTTCTTTGTCTGCCTCCGCTGACGTTGGGAAATTGATTACACGCACCAGAAATCAATTTAAACTAACACGCTATTACTTTGAGGTGTTGTTAAACAATAAGTGCTCCATTGTCCGATTAGATCGTGAGTGCTGTTTATTTTTAGGTAGCTTTGGTCTTGGATAACTGTCTGTGGTAGTCAATGCCGCATCCATTTCGCGCGTCTCGCAGACATAGGTGTACATGGATGTACTTGTTTACAATTGTAAACAAACTTGAGATAATAGTCCTCCTGGCCGATTTCGACCAAGGCGGCCAATCTCAACAGAGCCAACTGCGCAGGAAATATTATAGTGCACAAGTGTGAGCGCACGCAACACACAGGTGCACTCACTGTTCCTTCACTCTCAAAATTCAGTGAGACGGCAATCCGACATGACCGGAGAGAGATCAGGCGCAGGACCAACGGCTTAACGTGCTTTCCGAGGCACGGAGGTGTAACACCGCCAACTTCCCGACTCCGAGCTGTTTAAAATCTCAGAAACAATATTTTTTTTGGCTCGACCTGAGATTCGAACCCAGGACCTCTCGGATGCCTCAGATGTAAGGCAGAAACTTTGCCACTACACCAATGAGGCAGTCAAACTTGAGATAATAACTTGTTGTTTCACATTCAATGGTCATCGGTCCGCTCATCTAACAAATAAATTTCCTGTACCCACTAGTTTTATTATATTGCACGCTCATCTGATCTGATTGTATTTATTTTTTGTAAACTGTTTTCTCAGTAAGTGAATTTCTTTGTAATTCTTATGAGAAATAAATATATTTAAACCTAAAACCTGGTTTCTTTTGTTGTTAGCATGGAAAATGCTTTTGAAGTAAGATATTGTTCCGTGCTGCCAATGACAGGAAGATGTTGATTAAAATTGTGATCTCAATTATCCTTATTGTCTTTTATTACTGATAATCAAACTTGGGTGGTATGACGTATTGAGTCGATGACTCAATGTGCTCCTTTATAAATTGTGCTGTTTCATCTTCAACCTTACAACAACACCTTTACACCAAAGATTATTATTACCAGGGTTCATCGACTCCTGCAATTTGCGATACTAAATACCCATTAAAATATATCGCGTTTAGACCCAATAGCAAGTACCTAATTAGTCCTGCAATTAAGTCCCTAAAAAAGGCATGGCGCTCTTATTGGCAGGATTGGTGGAGGTATGTGAAGCCAATAAATTCGCCGAAAATGATGTAATTACTTAGTAATTAAGTTTGTGCCTTTTCGCGCCTCAGTCATCTAATATGTTGGGTTCTTTATGTTTTCGGACGAAGACAATGTTGGAAACCAATTTTTAAATGTTGTCGCGGGTCTGGGTGTTTCTGGTACCTTCGTTTTTTCTGATTCCCTTAAAACAAGTGCTTTAACTGCTTACTTCGTGATCAGAGGAATGTATGTGATGTTGACACCATTTTCTTATTATTATTTTTTCCTAATCTAGGTTTGTACTTACAAAATTGATCTCGGCAGGCGGGCCGGTGATGTCCGCGATGCCGGCGCCGACGCGCACCGCCGCGGCTGCGTACGCGCAGGTCAGCGCGCACAGCACGCGCAAGAGCATCATAGGGGACTGGGGAGCTCTGGAACAAGATAGTGGTTTTATAAGGCGATTTTATTTATTATATTTGAAGGCAGCAAAAAAAAAACCCAAAAAATATGGTGGAGTGTACCGTAGGTTGTTGGAATGTTAGACCGTCAAGCTTATTAATGCTGAGATCTATGTTCCGCTTGCGATCGGCTAAGATGAGCGAATTCGTTGCATGCTCAAGTGTTCTTAAATACTTTCATCTGGAAAAGATCCCTCTTAGCGATAAGACCGCCTTAATTGTGCATCTTTCTTTGTTTGTTGATTTCGTATTATTTTTTGTGGTCTGCAATAGTGCTTTCTACCTTATCTAGGTATTATCTGACACATGTCACAGATTTCTCAAGCACTGAGGAGCAGGTCTTCTTTGCACTAACTATGGCGATAATGCTGAAAACATCACTCAATGGCGATAAAATAAGTACCTACAGATGATCATAGCTAGTCAAACGGACTTAATATGTGTCCTTGCACAAGCAAAACCGAGTAAGGTATCCCCACTGAGAATTGAATTCCAGACGTCTGGGGTACGATTTTAATGCATTCGCGCTTCTGCCGCACGGTAATTTGTATGAAGCCAACTAAATCTAGGTGTATCGCGGTAAATGCCTATGGCCTCTCGGCCTGCGGTGAACCCGCCACGTCCTCGACTCCGATGGCACCGGAGCTGAGGACACCGTCAGGTTTTTAGTGGGTAGGCGGGTTCTCTTTCTGAGGCCTGGAGTCTCACATAACCCCCAGCTGCCCCCGCGGCTAGTGGATTTATGTATCAGCATTTCCCTGACGTTAAATAAAAGGTGTATTATTATAACTTCAAATTACTGTTGACAGGTGCATTTCATGATAATTACAAGATATTTCGTATACGAATTTCAAACTTTGACTGGCCAACACCACACGTTGCGTTTGAGTGGTTATCGATAGAACTTTTTTTAGACGAGTTAGACGACCGCTTGGTGCAGTGGTTCACATGTCGGACTTCTAAAACCAAGGGTCGCGGGTTCGATCCCCGCACAGTACAAGCATAAGTGTGCATGAACAATGTGTGTTTCTACTGGTCTGGGTGTTTTCTATGTATAATATGTATTATTTACAAAAAAAGTAATTAAGTATGTTTATCCGTTGTCTAGTACCCATAACACAAGCCTCGTAGATTAATTTGGGACTAGAGAATTGGTGTGATTGTTGTGAAATATTTATTTATTGACTTCGAAGTAGGTGGTATGAACTACGTGACGCAAGACAGGTGGCTCAAGAAAAGAAAGAGCTTTATTATTCCATTCGTTGCGAGGCTGAGGGTTGCTGCCTTTAATTCTACTTCACCTCTCGACTTAATCATTTGTCACACTATCACTAGAATATATACCTATAGCCCTTCTGACCGATATCGACCACGGCCAATCTCAACAGAGATCAGCCAATTACACAGGAGATATTACAGTGCACAAGTGTCAGCGTAATACACAGGTGCACTTACTGTTCCATCACTCTCAAAGTTCGGTGAGGCGGCAATTCGACATGACCAGAGACATCAGGTGCAGGACCAAACGGCTTAACGTGTGCACCGAGGCACGGGGATGTAACACCGCCAACTTCCCGACTCCGAGCTGTTTTTGAGAAATTCATGACAGAAAATCTCAGAAACAATTTTGGCTCGACCTGGGATTCGAAGCCAGGACCTACGTAACCCATGTAAGGCAGAAACTTTGCCACTACACCAACGAGGCATATTAGAATAACAACGTAGTCTTACAATCTCCATAAATACTAGGTATCGAGTGCGCTGAACTCTTGTAAGAGGTTATTATGAGGAAAAACAAGCCTGACAATGGGTGTTCAATCATCAGTATATATTTGGCTGACAATCAATACCTCTTGCACATTTCAAGTACCTACTATGCTTTGTGTCATTGATTAGACAATAGCTCCGTATCCCATGTACTGTTCACTGTCATATAAGTACTTAATTATGATTATGTGTATACTAGCTTTAACCCGCGACTTCGACTGCGTTAGGTAGTTTTTTTTCAACCAATTTTATTCAAATATAATTCAAATCTTCAAATCTGTGAGAGCGATCAGATTCCCCGGAAAGATTTTTTTCTATGGGAATGCGTTGTTTTCCCGCGGTCAAAGGTAACTCTTGTAATTTCTCTCAAACCATCTCCTTACGAAATTTCGTTTAAATCTGTTCAGTAGTTTAGGCGTAAAAGCGATCGGCCCACTTGAATTTCCCCATGGGAATGCGTCATTTTCCCGCGGTAAAAAGTAGCCTATGTCCTTTCTCGGGTATCAAAATATCGCCATACCTTTGCATTTTATTTCAGTAGTTTAGGCGTGATTGAGTAACAAACAGACAGACAGTTACTTTCGCATTTATAATATTAGTATGGATTTCCATGCAAAGTGTTGGATACATATCGAAAAGTTGTTAGGTATCATTCCATCGACCACATACTAGAGTTACTAAGGCCAGACTTGAAAATAAACATGAAACATTGATGGTGACGAATTCAAGCATCGTTAATTCTTCATCAGTTTCGTTTTAAGAAGCCTCATAATTATAATGTCGATAAATATTCATTAAACACCTAAAACTAGTCAGAAGAACAAATCTGTACCTTAGAAGCAGAAGGCTGTAAGTACCAAAACCCAAACTTTACAGAAATTGAGATTTGCTAAAAAAAAGTTGACTATCGCCAATTCAACAGATTGTTAAATTAAAACAACTGCACATGACAAATTTTTTTTTATTACCTTGAATAACACATTTTATCATCTTTAAATGCGTATAAAAATAAGACCAGTTTTTTACATATTTTGGTTTTTATAAGATAAATTTTAAAAAAACGACGTCACATACAGTGTAATGCCTGTAAGTATTCATTGAATATCGAGAAAGTGAGATCATCGTTACAGTCTTTATGTTAATACAATATTGAAAAATTATCAAAAATTTAAAAGAATGAAAGAATTTATAAATGTTTGTACGAACAAAGATTTAAAATTCTATTAATTCTCTTAATTCTCAGTAAGGGTGTTGCTAAGCATTTCTGCATATCCACCATAAGGGTCACACTTTTGCCTTCAGATGCTTTAGAGCTTTCTTTATCTTTTCTCTTCAAAGCATATCTATTATTAGCGTCATTTATATGTTCTATCCTTTGTCTTTCAATATTTTCTCTTTGTTCAGCATTAGTTTCGTAAACACCGACGTGCGCGTCCTTCCAATACGCAAAGCGAAATGCAGCAGTGTAACTGCCGACATCTATTTATAGACGCGCTACGCCTAACGTTTCGGTAGCAAAATAGTACAGGCAGTACAATGTAACTCCGTCAGATACAATAAAATGTTTGTAATGTTCGAGAAGTTTTTTGCGTAAGAATAATGTAACTGCAAATAAAATGTGCACTTACTGTAAAATGCAAATCAATTTAGAGATTATTTTTAGTGTATGGTCTTTTACAGTGATTTGCTATGCAATTAAATCTAAAATACAACAAAATACAATAACGAGTTTAAAAATTAGCCGTTATTTTGTCAATTACAGTTTTATGGCTGTGTCGAGCAGATCAAATACTTACTATAGGATAGCGTAAAAAAGTGAAAACAGCAAAAAACGGACTTACAGTGTTCTGCTTCTAAGGTACAGAAATATACTATAAACTTTATCATTCATTTACGGAGTCCACTCGTGCGCAGCGCTTGACATTGGTCGCCTTCCGAATACGTGCGCAGTATCAGAATAAGCTTAGTGACATTTTCCGCACTTTTCAAATATATTCATCGCATTCTCACGCACGGTCAAGCTCGCATGAGTGACAGGGATAGTGAGATTTGGAACTACAGACTTTTGATTATAGAGTGGAACCTCTGACCTCACGTGACTCACCTACTTGTGTGATACGGAAATCGGAATGAAGCGATCAAATGAGCTAGGAAGTGTTGACTTTCCTCTGTTGTCTACTGCCTTACCTCGATTAATTCCAACACATGTTTTACCCAACTACACAACACCACACTACACATCGAAGTTTTTCGAGATATTCCCAAAGGCAATACAAATGGCCCTAGTAGCTAAAGGTTGCCAACATTTTTTTTAACAAGTTTTTGGAGCAGTATGATCTGAAACTCTGACACGCATAGTAACTCCTTACAAACAAACACCTCTTTGCTTATACCAAGTTCAGAATTTTATAAACACTTTCTTTACACATTTTTACCCGTAGTTTATCTGAGACTGATTAAAATAACTGTTGCTTTGTCATCATAATGATTTACAGCTATACAATCTCCTTCATTAAGTCTTCTTACGATCAACCAACAAATCATGTTGTCAGTATAGATTTTATTCCTAGCCCAAAGTCAAGAGACGTCCATCTTACACCTAAGCCTTATGACGGCCATTTGGTGCAATGGTCAAGAAGTTGACTTTTAACCAAGAGTTTGCGGGTTCGATCCCTACTCTGTACAAACATTTGTGTGCATGAACATGTCTGTTTGTACTGGTCCCAGACCAGTTAATGTTTTTATTTAAGTATATTTGTAATACCACTGTTGATTCTGATATCGGTAACACAAGTGCTTAAGCTACTTAGCACAGAGTCAGATCAATTTATGTGATGTTGTTGTATATTTATTTATTTATATTACCAACCTAAAGCAATTAAACTGTTTTATGCATGTTTTGCTACTGTGTTTTGTCTACCTAAGAGTATTACATGCAGAGATATGGAGTTTTATCTGTCATTTCTCCTTGGCTAGTGTAAGTGCTTTGTTTTATTTTTTTATTGATTACAGATTTCTTATTTGGGGGCATTAACCTCTTAAGCAAGTGCGTTATAATATTTTTTTAAATAAGATTTTTTTAACACGATTGTTGAATATTTCAGGATAGAATTTCTTGCACCTAGGCTATCCCAAAAAAAACTTTAAAAAAAGTAACAAAAAATTTTCTTCCTTAACCGTCTCATCGAAGCTTGAAATACGTCCTTACATACCATACATTCCATAGTCGACTACATACATACACTTTCTCAATAACTCTAAAAGTAATACTAACCTCTTGTTACCTATTTAATTTCTACTAAGTACTTAACAATCAATAAACAAAAGTTCGTTGACGTAGATAGTTCTACCATCACTTTATGATGATGACACTTGAGAAAGTGACAGTGTTAGTTTCCACATAAATAAAACAGAGAAAGTCATCCATAACTTATCTACTTATTAGGAAGCGTTCAGTTAAGTACTTGGTTTATTAGATATTTAAGTCTGTTTACGTTTTCATGTACTTTTATACTGGTAAAATAGAGAACACCAATTTTTTAGACAGCGATTCTGCAAACACGGTGTAGACCGTTAATGTTTGTTTATTCGTAGAAGAGCTGCAAACTGATACGTTAGTGAATTTATATATATATTTATTTAGCCAATAAGCCAATAGCTACCAAAAAGACAGACTTCTACACATAAAAAAAACAAATGGTAGTTTTTGTAGATCACGCATCGTTGCATGCTCGTGATTCAAACTCGGAACAATCACCGCTTGACCTCGAACTTGACCTCTGTGTCATTAAATCAACTATGGTAACGCTTCCACTGACTTTCATTTGTGGGCTATATTTCCAGAGGATCTTATTACCCAGGTCATCAGTCAGGGGTCATTGTCCTGGAAGAATCCATATCCTCCTAATATCTCTTTCTATTATTTGTGTAAGAGCATTCCTTCCCCACCAGCCTGTGTTGCGGTGCTAGGACCTAAAAATTGAGGTACCGTTTTAAAGATCTCGGCGAGAAGATTAGGCCAAAAATCTTTGTATGAACTTGAAAAATTCAATTGTTCTATTTCCACGCGGATGAAGCAGCCAGCGGCGAAGCTTGTTCACGTGAAATGTGAATAATAGAGGTAGTATTGACTTTTGTGATATTAGAGATACTTCGCGACAAGATCGTTAGACAATGAGATCCTGAGGAAATAACCTATATAGGTATATAAAAATGTTAAAAAGGCTTAAGATGATTAAAAATTATAGGTTAATATAGCTGAAACGATTACTTCGTTAAAACTACAAACTAGTTATATATTCTTCTTCGTAAGTTCCCAGTCAACCAGCCAAGGTACAGGTTGGAAGCGTGCTAATTAATATGAAGCGCCAGCAGAAGACTTGTGGTTTGGTTCCTATTAATGAATCACTTCGCTAATTTCGTATCGCTGGGAGAGTATTTCGTTCGAAAACACTATACTTAAAAATAAATAAATAAAAATTAAATAAATTATTTTAAAAAATTAGGTAAAATTCATAAAATATAAACGGAGAGGTGTCAGAGACGTAAACGTAACTGGGCATCCAATTATTTGAGTACAACAAAAACTTGTCGTCTGATAATACTTTGCTACAGTCGCCGGCCGGGAAAGTGATACAAATGAAAACAAAAGTTTTAGGCATCGCTCCGCTCAGTGTCAGTTCCGCTTTCCCGGGCCGATGTGGCCGTGGTTACTGTGGTGAGTAGGTTTAACATTACGTTAAACCAAACACGTGGGCTTACGCGTAATATGATAATACCGGTAGTTTATTAACTACGGAAACACACTTTTGTACTGCTTGCTAGAAACAGCTTAAGTTTCACCTATAGGAAAATTTTACCAAGTTTTACCTTTAGGAAAATAAATAATACTTTAGATACTAAGTAGGTCCTAAATTACTCTGAAATTAGAGACAAGACAGTTTCTTAACAATTGAAGAAACAAAAACCTTATTTACCCACCTCGCTCCTTACATCAACAAAGTTTGCCATAATCAAAGAATATAATATACACTTCACTACAACATGAAAATAATAGATGAATGAATTTACGAATCCAATGAAACGCAGCCTTAATAAAAATAAAGAGCCGCCCTTATAAAAGACAACACGCACGTTAACCCAAAAAGATTAATTTTACCTTGTATGATGTGACCTCAAATTATGTGGTTCATAGTTATAAAATCAGAGGGCATCCAATCTTTTAATATTACTTTCCATGTCGCATCATCTTCGAAATTAATCGCATGTTGGCGTATATTGAGCTGTTGATGTAATTTAGAAATTGATCAGTTTTAATGAATTATTTTAATTAGAATTACCTTTACCTTTTTGATTCTGCTTTTTTTGTATTATATGTAAAAAAAAAATTGTACAGTAATTTTAATTAGTTAGGTAGTATTTTATGTAATCATATTAATATTTTATATTATTATTTATTACTAAGTATCTGTGCAAATGAATATATCAACTATTTTTATTAATTGGAATTTAATATAACATGTTGTTTCATTTCAAAGATTTTTGTATGGAACAAAACCATGTGACCCTAAAAGAAAATAAATTTTATTGTACAATAATTAAGGAGTCTTGAACATACCGGCTCCTTCGAAAGGCTCGTCTTTCGAACCGCCGGAAGAGGTATCAATTTTTACGTCCCTCTCTGGACTACTCCGCGTTCAGTCTTGATCTTGAAGACTCGTGCTAAGCCATCCGAGCCTGGGTGCAGCCTGGAGCTTAAGAACTCCACCAAGCTTCCATTACAACGGCGTCACAGACTCTCTCCTTTAGGAGTCCCAGTCCAGTCCAGTCCACCACCAGTCTTCCTGTATAATCTTCATTATCGGTTGTTAGTGTTGTGTTTCCAGGTGCATTTTACGTGCTACGGTGAGTTGTATTTTAAGTTGAGGCTTCCAGCTCTTGTTCTCGAAGTGTTTACGGTTGGATGTGTTTGAGTGCCTTCACTGACATAGTTTTTGCTCAAATTCCCCCTTCCTGTTAATTATATGTTTCTTTCAGTTGTCAGATGGTTGTCTGGAAGAGATCGCTACAAGCGATAAGACCACCTAAATTGTACATCTTTCTTTGTTAAACTTGTCTGTAATTTTTGTTTTGTGTTGTAAAATAAAGTATTAATCTATTCTATCTGTCGTTAAGCAGAAATTTGAAGCAAAATAACTTTTTCCAGCTCTGATCATGTTGCAGTTTCATTCATATAATGTCCCTGAGCTCGATATGTCTCTTGGCAAATGCTGTTTAGGTACGATAAGTTTATTATTAGTCCCTTTTTGATCGAGACCCTTGCTGTTATCCCTAATTTGTGCAAACAGTGCGGGCAAAGTGCAATTTGCACAGCGAATGTTCGTGTGGCTAGACATTACGCGGACCTTGGTGCAGTGTCGACACTGGTGCCCGTGTTAACTAATTTGGATTAGAAAATGTTATATTTGCTTCCAACAATGTGGAAGGACGAACAAAGGTATGTGCACATGTTGGGCATTGTAATTTTGTTTTTTACAAAGTTATATAAGATCTTCGATTCTTTTTTCAAAAATTTAGAAAAATTCATGCTTCGGTGAACAAAGAAACGCTTCTGTTGAGCGATAAACTATAGATCGTCATACGGCATAGGTTAGATTTTAGTAATCTCGCGATAATAATGTGCGATGTTTTGCATTAAATGGATTTTTAGCAAAACTAGGAAGTCATAGATAAATTTCCTCGTCCTTTCTTTTAGCTATGTACATGTTCTTTTGCAATACACCGATTTTAATTAGAAGAATACTCATTCACTACACACTAAAATCAAAACTTACTGAGTAGGATGTCCACTTGCAGTTAAATAGCCTTAAAACAATTTTTATAACTCAGGTGTACATCTTTACCTGATGTTGTATTGAAATTGGCTTTTACCGCTACAAAAAAATTCATTGAAATTATTATGCTTCAGTAATTTGTTGAAAAACGGCTCGCAGAAAGAGTACAACCGCAACCGGGTGGGAACATACGAGTAGCTTCTTAAGTCTTTAAACGTTCTGCTTAATTTCGTTGCAGGTCTCAAGGAAATTTACACTCTTACAAATAAAAATATTTAAGTAATTAGTTAGCGTTAATCAATGAATAACTAATTAGTTAGCTAAAATCGTTACAAATAAAAGTTATTTAGCGCTAAGCAATTGCTTAAATGCGGCTTAACTAACTGTCAAACTTAAACACTCCGAGACCCTAGTTTAACATGAGTTTAACGCGCTAAACAGCAAGATGGCGATTGTTCATGCTTGATTGTGACGTTTGAATCCTCGAGTGCTTTTGATTTAAAAATGGAAGAATTGTTGAGAGAATTACGGGATCTAGAATATCTTGGAAGATTTCGGAGGGAAAACACTTACAGTGACCGTATAAATCCGTTCGATATTTATGAAGATGGACAATTTTATACCAAATACAGATTTTCTAAAAGCAACATGCTGCAGATCATTGATAAATTCAAAGATGAGTTTAAAAATGATCCTAGAGGTGGTTCAATACCAGTGCCTATACAAATTTTGGCAGCGGTACGGTACTGGGGTCGTAACGAAGTAGGTTAGGTCTACGGGTTAGGTAAAGTAACTCACTTTGAACAACAATATTTCTGTTTTTACATATTTCTATTTATTATATGGACCTATCTACTTACCAAAATAAAGCGAGTAGGTGTCTGAATTATAAAGATTACCTACCTATGTATGTATACCTAACTATTATCATATTTTTTCAGATACAAGATGATGCTGCTGACATGCACGGCTTTACACAGCAAATGTTGTCAAACATATGCTCAAGAGTAGCATCGGCTATAGCTAGAAACTCATATCATTATATTAAAATGCCAGTTACAGTAGCAGAGCAAAGCAGTGTAATTGAAAAGTTTCAACAAATAAGAGGGTTAAGACAGGTCATTGGTGCCATAGATTGTACCCATATCAGAATCCCTAAAGTAGGTGGAGCATTGGGTCTGACCTTTATAAATAGAAAAGGCTTCTCTATTAACACACAGGTATATAACAAGTGCATTGCTACTAAAATTAAATAAAGGTTGTTAATTTAACATCATCAGTTTCAATAATTTTTTCACAGGTTGTATGTGATACAGATTTAAGGATTCGTGATATTGTGGCACATTGGAGGGGCAGCGCACATGATGTACGAATTTTTAGAGAAAGTTCCATTAAACTTCGGCGGGCGCGACTAAAATCAAAACAAACAATAATCACGAATACAAACGTCACGTCAACGTCAAACTCATGTCATAATTACTTTTTTTTGCGCGGAAAGGCAATGATTTTTACACCATTATGCCAAAGTTTAACGTTACAATAACGTTATTATTTAAGTCAACGTCAATAACGATGTTTAGTTAACTAATTGATTAAAGTGTTTTATTTGTGAGCACTCCTAATCAGATGCTTAAAGTTTAAGCAACTGATTAGTTAAGTAAATGTTTAGAGGATGATTAAAAATGTTTTATTTGTAAGAGTGTTAATGTTTACTCGGGACAGTTTTATTCCAGCCAACCTGTAGATCCAAGCTAAACACAAGTTGCAGACGTGTGAAATTCTGGCGGCATGAGCGGGACAAGTTATTGAACAAAATGTTTTTTATTTAATACATATATTAATAACAGTGTCGTTAGATGCACACAGTTTCACAATGCTGCTCTTTCATCACAACACTGTAACCGCGAGCCGCTAGGGACGTTCTCGTTCCGTAGATGTCGACGACCATGATACAAGTGTGTTGAATCAAATTCTTTGAATCATTCAATTTGTAAAATATAATTGAAGATGCCATTTCGATCGACCTCGTTTAAATTAAGGGTCACTGTACTGAGGTTGGTGAACTGGAGCACTGAAAAATCACATACCTACATTAGATGCACCATCGAAATGCACAATACACCTGCTTATACAAGGTGTAACAAAAAACCCCGTTATAACTGAAGGGTGTTGTTGTGCCCGGAAAACTGCACAACATTCCCAATGATACCTTGGTCAAAATCTCAAAAAAAATCGGACCTCCCATACAAAATTGCCAATCAGCTGATCGATTTACTATGGGAGAGCTAAAAGATTTTTTGAGATTTCGACCTAGGTTTCTTAGCGAAAGTTGTTCAGGTTTACGGGCACAACAACACCCTTCAGTTATAACGGGGTTTTTTGTTACACCTTGTACCTCGTGTGTGCATAAGTTTTGAGACGAAATAAAAGTTGCATAACTTTTTTTATAATTAACATATATTTCTAAAATTTTCAGTAAACAATTAGTAGATAATAATAAACAAAAAATAATTATTATTATTCAAAATAACCCCCCTTGTTTTTAATACAGGCCCTTAGACGATTTGGCCAGTCATCAATGACGGCACGAATCTTTTCCAGCGGGATACGCTTTGCTTCTCGGACAAGAGCTCGCTTCAGTGACTCCAAGTTTGGGTGGGACTTTCGGCAGGCCCTGAGCTCTAGCTCAGCACATAAAGCATAATCCAGCGGGTTGAGGTCGGGGCTGGAAGAGGGCCATTCGTTCGCCGCGATGAAGGCCGGCACATTTTCCCTCAACCACGCTTGGATGGTTTTTGCTTTATGGGATGGCGCTGAGTCCTGTTGGAAAACCCAATCCTTGTTGTGAAACAAAGTAAGGGACAGGGGTTTCACAACAGGCTCTAAGATGTCAGTTTGATAGTTCTATTGGCTTTCACTTTGACGCCTTGTTGATAGAAATGGAGCGGAGCCACCATACCATCACACTAGCCGGATGATGAGTACGCGAGACATTCCGTGCTAAAGCTGGGACGTTCTTGCTACTTTTTGCATACACTTTATTGTTTTGTCGGTTGAACTTTTCTTCGACAGTAAAGATTTTCTCATCGGTGAAGAGTATTTTCCTCGCATCGTGTCTCTTAAGCAGTATTGGACAACGTTCGCGTCGCAATTTACGAAGGTGATCGTTTAAAAAATGAACTTTCCTACGGCTATACGCCTTCGCCTTAAGATCATATTTCAGTATTCTGTTGACTGAAACGCGCGAAATATTAGTCTGCAGAGCTAGTTTTTTCTGAGTTCGACATGGATTTCGGCGAAGTCGCTCTCGGATGATTTTGATGTTTGCAGGCGTCCTTACAGAGCGCGGCCGACCACTCCTTTGGCAATCTTGCAAAGAACTTGTCTCCTTGTATCGTTTAATAGTGTAATACACGAAGTTACGGCTCACACCAAAAGTTTTCACCTCACGGAAAATCTCCATTGGTTTTTTTCCCGCCTTAAATGGCGAAATCACGGTCGCACACAATTCTTTTGTTCTCTCCATCACGAGAAAATTAAAAGAAATGAATTTGAAAATCAAACGAATTAAAATGTAACATTCGAAATTCAAAATTAGAAAAAGAAATAAATAGCAGCCAGTAATTTTTTATTTCTTTTTTTTAGCACAAAGTTTGTCTCAAAACTTATGAACACACGAGGTATTGTTGAGGGTCAAATAAAAAAAATATTTTTGATATTTTTTCCTTTAAGTGTGTTTTAATTTCACATTGTAAATTCATGGAATTTAAGTAGCATCGATAAGTTATCGGTATCTAGCCGACACTTAAATATGAGTATGAGAGAGTTGTGTGGCACCTTGTTATTGTAATTATCATTTACTAGCTGTGCCCGCGACTTCGTCCGCGTGGAATATTTATTTTGGGCATCATTTTCTTTTTGCAAATTAATTTTTTGTTATTATTTTAGACAATTTATTTATTAAGTTTTTAAAAGAACATAATTAGCTTAAAGTACTTTTGCGTTAATTATTTTTCTAGATTCATTTTCTTGTGTCAGAAGGACATATCAGCAGTTTTTCGAAAGTCCCCCGCAAACATAACATTAATTTTATGATGATGATTTTATCACAGCTTCTTATATCTCTAATAGTCCTATCTAGACCCTCTACATGAGCTCTATGGATCATGGAACATTCGTCCCAGATTATTAAACGCGGTCACCTGGTCATTCATTGTATCAGCCTGTTATAGTCCACTGCTGGACATAGGCCTTCCCCAAGGACCGCCACAGCGCCCGATCTCCCGCTCTTTGCATCCAGTCACTACCAGCTGCCTTCTTCAGGTCGTCTGTCCATCTAGCCGGGGGGTGTCCCACACTACGTTTACCTAAGAGTGGTCTCCATTCAAGAACCTTCCTGCTCCACCTCTCGTCGGTTCTGCGACAGACATGGCCAGCCACTTTAGCTTGCTACATTTTTGGACAACATATGTTACCTTAGTCTTATGTCGTATGACCTCGTTCCGGATCTTATCCCTTAATGAGATCCCCAACCTAGACCATTCCATAGCACGCTGAGTGACGTGTAGTCGGTGAGCCAGCTTGACTGTCATGTTCCACGTTTCAGCTACGTGGGTTAAGACAGTTAAGACGCATTGGTTAAACAACCGGCTTTTTAGGCACTGCGGCAGGGTTGACGTGAAGATTTGACGCAACTGGTCATTAATTAAATCTAATTTTGGTTCATCATGGTACCTCGTAGAACTACACCCCCCTCTCCGCGTCGCTCGCAAGTAACGCCTCTCTTCCTTGCAGCGTCATGTTTTGCATATCATGCGGCGCGGGTGAATTATATATTGGTGTTATTTTAAAATTGAAATATCTTCTAAGATATTCATTGAAATTAAGTGATGTCAAGGACAATTTTGTTCACAATTAAATACTCTTAATCAACAACACATTTATTTGGATAAAGATTAATATTATTACGTTGATACAACTCTTAACAAATAATGCATTAATTTTGGCCAAATTTGATTACCACAAAAATGGTTCTAGTGACTTGATCTTAAAAGATAGACATATACTGTCGCAGACATTTTTTTAGATCATTTTAAAAGAAATAATTCTTTCATACAAATATTTTTGGTATCTTGAACCGTTTTCGCAGCGTTCGCAACGGAAGCCCTCAATGATGAATAATTTTCCCCGTTTTTTCCACATTTTCCATGATTTCTTCGCTCCTAATAGTTGCAGCGTGATGTTATATAGCCTATAGCCTTCCTCTATAAATGGTCTATTCAACACAAAAAGAAGTTTTCAATTCGAACCAGCAGTTCCTGAGATTAGCGCGTTCAAACAAACAAACAAACAAACAAACTCTTCCGCTTTATAATATTAGTGTAGATTTGCAAACATTAGGCTTATGAAATACTTATGAATTATGTTAAAAATCACTTATCGGTGTTACTTGCTTATTAACATTTCTTTAAATTCTGATGCAAAATAGTTTAACCTCTGTGAATATGAAACTTGAATGGCGGACGAAACGTTGACAGGTTGTATGCAAATTCAGTAAGCATCTGAATATGTTTAGACTTTTCAACAGTACCCCAGCGGGTCATGGGATGCTGAGATTATCATTCATGAACCATTTTGATGAATATTAAAGTTGCACTTATGAAACGTTTGACATTGACACACTAAACCGACTTGCGTAAAGCACGACGGCTTTTTTATCGTGTAGCATCTGTGACGGTCATCGTCGTCTTAATAGATGTTTTATTAGATAATTTAGGAGGTTTCAATCAATATGGTGATAACCATGCAATATCGGGAACTTTGGCGATAGTTTCGTCGCGTACCTACACTACTTCCCTCCTGGGGCCTAATTCCGCTAAACAATCGTAATCAAATTGCCCGATTTTGAAATTTTGTCAATACTAGAACTGTCAAAAACAACCGGTTTAATTCATGATTTTGTTACGATTGTTTAGCGAAATTGGCCCCCTGACTTCTACGACTAGCGAGCCCAGCAGACGTTTTCCTGCTCATTGCTCTTCTTAATTTTCTGGCCTTTAAACTTCAAATATATAATAAATATTTCGAGACTAAAATTATTCAAATCTGTTCAGCCGTTCAGAAGTTATAGCGTCAGGAAGAAAAACCCGACTTATTTCATCATATCACGGACCCCGGTACTCTTGCCCACACATAAGAAATAGTAAAGTGATACTGATAACTCAACATATTGTCATTAGTGTTTAACTTTATGTACCTATGTAGATACTTCTAGAGCCTATTCTAGTTATTTGTCTCCTCTTGACTCTATTTTTGCTTCTTTCGCTGAAGACACATGTGATCCTAAAAGTGGGTATGTTTATGAAGTAGATAAAATGAATTAAACCCAATGTATTGATAAAAAAAGTCTTTGTTACAGTTAGCGTCAATGACATACCTACCTTCCTGTTTTGCCGAATCAAGAAAATGTTTATAAACATGGTTATCAGCGTGTATCAACCGATAGCGAGATAACATAGTTATTTGAATAATTATTTAAAATTAAATATATGGATTTTTTATAATAAAAATTATAAAAAATGGCAAGTATTTTAATAAAACTTTTATAATAAAAAATGGCTAGTATTTTAACGAAACTTTTATAATAAAAAATAGCAAGTATTTTAATGCAACCTTTTACTATAAAAATGGCTAGTATTTTAAATAAACCTTTAAAAAATCGTGTTTTTCGATTTCATTATAATTTTCTTCCGAATCCATATAGCTCGTTAAATTAATCACCCGTAAGGCGTTATGCAAAATAATATGTGATACCATGACGAAGACACAATATCGTGACGTAAATAAATTATTTTCAGCACAATCTACTTACTCCAATATATATTTTTACGAGTACGACCCAGTTAAACAAATACTGTTCACGGTTAAAGTTGTTAAAATGTAAGCTTCCCCAAACACGTCATTAGTATTTTAGTTTATAAACACTGCGGGCATGTAGACGCTTACTTTAATACTTACTAATTAGCATCCAATTTAATTTCCCTTTTGTGGAAATACCTACATACCAATTGAATACTCCGCTAGAAATTCGCGGACAAAGGAAATCGAAACGATTGAAAATCGAAACCTTTGAACAAATTAATTCGCCCAAGCCCTCCGCTCCTTTTATTTTTATTTTTTTATATTTAAAACTTAATGGCACAAGAAATGTACAAAGGGTGACGACCGGCTTTACCAAAAGCAGTTTAAGTCTTTAAGCATAGTATGTACGTATAAATATAAGACAGTCTAGGTTGTAAGAAGACAGCAGCGCTGCAGAGCCATATTTTGGTCTCCAACTATAAATAATATAAATATTTCACAACAATCACACCAATTCTCTAGTCCCAAAGTAAGCTACGAGGCTTGTGTTACGGGTACTAGACAACGGATAAACATACTTAAACACTTTTTTTGTAAATAAATACATATTATACATAGTAAACACCCAACTAACAAACAACATTTAAATAGGCCGTAACAATGGCGTCCATGCTTTTGTGGTTAGGTTGATGTGTCTTGATAAGAAATATTAATTAATATAAACGGCTGAAATGTATTAGGCCAGGACTAAAGCACAGATTACTAAATAGTTACTACGTACTAAAGGTTGATTGACCGATAGGACAACTGGTTAAGCCGATTGAACTACATCTAACAACTAATATTCGTACGTCTCTACATCTCACTCACTTCTTTACACAAAACTGTCATTTATGCCCACCGCACTGGTGTAAAAGATCCTATAATATAAAATACATTTACAACTATATCATGCCAAGTTTTTTGACAAAGAACGGATCACACATTAATTAGGCAGTCTCCAATTATTACAGGGTGCCTGTCCAAAGGTGCGGAGCGAGGTTGCGGAGCGGATAACCGTGGTATGGCGGAGCGGAATTGCGTTCTGTGTCTCACCAAAGCCAAGCGAGAGAGTGGAGCGGAAGGAGAGAGTTGCTGGCTGTATTTTTGAGTGTGATGATGAGCTACCTCGCTCAGCTTCCCCGCTCCGTTTTCCCGATTTGCTTGACGGTTTTGTATGAATTTAAACTAGTACACAACTCACTGATTTTGTGCAATCCTAATCTTCTATATATAAATATCAATTAACTACTGTTCGTTAGTCTCGCAAAAACTTGAGAACAGCTGCACCGATTTTGCTAATTTTGGTTTCGAATTATTTGTGGAAGTTCAGGGAAGGTTTAAACGGTGAGAAAAAATGTGAGAACAGCGGGCAGGACAGCTGCAGAGTCTGCCGGGTCCACTAGTGATAAATATTTATCCGTTTCTCGCTCCGCACCGGTGGACAAGTAGCACCCTAAAGCAGGAGATTTTTATAGACACTTTATATTTTCATTCTAGATAGCGTCCCCATTCCTTTCCAGTAAATAGGGATTGACGGGACTTCTCGTAGGTCGCTATCCATACAGAAACTAGAACAGAATGGCCCATTCAATACTATTTTGACAACTACGAATACAGCTGCTGATGAGTGTGTAGTATGCGTCGTGACATAACAATAGCAAAATGTAATAGGACTGACTAAGCCTTAGTCACTAAAGTAACGATAATATGGGATGACTCCACGCATAGATCTCAAAAAATCACTTGATTAAACTGACACACTTCTGTGGTAAATCAATAAGTGATTCGTACCTAATGCTTGACCGTATTCTAAAAGAGGCAAGTAGAACTTACTCAGGCACATTAATGATTTTAGACATAGTTAATAAATTATCCGCTAATCAATGCTACTCATACTAATTGTTCGTTGACACTAACTAGGTCTGTCGAATAAGGGATATGTAAACCCTAATAAACTGTACCTGATTTGTATTTCATTTGTTTCAATAAATTAAGGTTTAGTACAGTTTGACACCCATCCCATCCAAACGAAGTGTTGGGTCTTTTGTAATATGTCCTTATTCATCCGCAAGGAATAAAAAATATTATTTGTCTGCAATTCAATCAACTAATTCAACTAGTCGATCAGAGAACTGTAGACCGTCGAAACGTTGTTTGAACATCAACGATTGATTTAACTAGTTAAATCATAAAAAATATTATATACTTTTATCTGCTACTGGAGCTACAGGTCACTGCATTATCTATCTAGATATCAGCTGTCACTTTATCGGACCAACCTACTAATATAAACGCGAAATTTTATGAGTATGGATGGATGGATTGATGTAACTATCTATAAATGTTTGTTACTTTTTCACGTAACAACTACTGTATGGATAGAAATAAAATTGTACAAAAATAAAGCTTATGAATCAGTATAACACATAGGCTACACTTTATAAAGGATTTTTTGTGTTTCCACGCTGATAAAGTTACGGGCGGCTACTAGTTAGTTAGGTAACACAATAAACAAATCAATAAGCACTTTATGAACTTAATTGGCTACGTATGTTACTATGCCACTTAAAATAAAAATATAAAACATGTGAGCAGGAAATGTCCACCGCTCAGAAGTAGGACATTGGTTGGGAATTCCTTTGTCAACAACTGCGTACCTATAAAAAGTTGTCTTTTTTCACAGAGATTAGCGAAGGCTAACAACAACAAACGTTTGTCGAGCTTCCATGTAAAATTCTTGTATTCCCTCTAATATTCTTGGGTATTATCTAATATTTAAATATCTTAATAACTATTTTTACCTGATTGTAGCTAGTTGCCGTAAAATATCTAAAGTTCAACAAACTTCTCACACACAGTTTACCGTCAAGACGGTCAAGGTGACATTCCAATAAACAGATTTTAATTCTCAATTGATCAATTTGAGAATTCAACCCCTTCACTGGTGTAGTAAGGTTAAAATAATTTAAAGGTTTTGCGCGAATTTTACAAGTGTCGTTGGCGCCCGCACTACCGCACCCTGCGAGCGTTCATAGCGTACTAAATAAATAAACACACAGTCTCTACTACATCAGCAATCAGCATAACACTATGCAGCATGCAGGTCGATCGGAACTTGAGAATCTCATTTGGATGGAGAGTCTGGGAAGTAAAAATATTGTTTGATCCTCACGACACAGCTTTTATAAATTGTGATCCTGATCATTACTCAAGAACTTCAGACATTTTGTAGCCCCGAGGTAGACACATACTACCTACATCCGAAAATCACGGGCGAATTAGCCATCCCACAACTATACCTTGTGCGGTGAGACAGAAAAAAAGTGAGTTGCAAATCGGGAAGGTATACATTTCTTATAAGAAACGTCTTGTTATCCCAGCAGGATTGTATGGACTGCTGACTACGGACAGACCTCTCGGTAGAGAGTACCTAGTATATTTCTTGAGATGAGACGGGCTTTACTTAGATAGGTAACCTACTTCTTTGTACTTGTGGACCTGCAGACGTTGTCCTGCCTATTGTGATTTATTTTATTTTTCTTTCGTAAGAACTAGCATCGTACTTTAAAGAATTTGCAAAAATTGGTTCAGCCGTTCTCGACATTTTACTCTTAGCAACACATTAAGAGATTAATTGCAATGTTATCGTTTGTTTTTTAATTTATAACCTATTGACCTTTTCAAACTTGTATATTTCCCGCGACGAGGCCGGAAACGGAACACAGCATGGTACTGCTAGGTAAGTAAGTAATAATAACTTTTTTGCTGAAATTTCAAAATATTTGTTAAAGCTCATATTATGTACTATACCTTTTTTCATTCATAAAATATCATATCTATGCAAGCCAATCTGTGCTTTTGACCTTTTTTATAGTTTTACTATAATAGCAATAATTTAGGAGGTGAAATATTACTTACTTCCGGTATTTCGGTAGTTTCTTTTTAGTACTTAAGTAATTAAAAAATAAAAGATTCGTAAACAGAAACCCAGTATATTGAATGGCTTCTTAGTATTTTTATTATGATGTGTTTACATGACCTATCAAAATAAATTGGGTTTTAAGAAACTCTTTAATAGAAAAGATTATCTATAAAAAGTACAAAAATAATTAGATTGGCTGTTACCACTCGCAATTGAATCTCGAGCTGTGATTGGCCATTAGCTAGCTGTCAGCTACTCACAAAACATACACAAAAATATGTCGGTCGGTCAGCCAGTAACAAAACTAGCAAAATAGTTTTTTTTTATAACTAAATACTTTTTTAATTTACCAGTGAACTTTAGACTAGACTAGACTAGATTTCCTAATAATTATGAAGTGTGTGGTGTGCTGTATGGGGTTTATGTATACTCGTAGTGAAGTGATTTTATATTAACCCAAATGTGTCGATGCACGTGACAAAAAAATTTAGTTCGAAACAACGGAATAGGAATAATTTTCGCATACTTTTTTGGTAAGTAAGTACCTACCTTTTGAATTTAAATTATGTTTATAGTTTAAAAAGATTTCAAACAGCTCAGACCTCGTCGTGGTAACAATATTTACATCGCTTTTAATTGAAACTATTGTCCACAATCCAAGGTTCATCACATGGACGGAAAAATACTGATTCAAATACGCATTAATTCAATCAAATGTTATATTTTTTCGCATTTATACGCATTATTATCTTCTAACTAACAACTTATGCCATTTTGAAAGTCCCGCGCGATTGCGCCATCTACTCGATTAAAATCGAATCGGTTGATGTTGGAATGTATTGCATAGTTAATTTGTTGTGATGCCAAAAACTAGATGGCGCTACTAACTAATTCACGTGTAAGTAAAGCCAAGCTCACACTAGCTAGGTATTTGTAGGTTAACCACAATGATATTTAACCAGTAAAATATTGAAAAATCGTTTTCCATTAAAAATGCCAACTTCTTTACAATGTGTTAAAAACACTTAAAAAATGGACTGTCGCAGGCTGCAGCCTTAAGAGCAAGAAATTCGGACCGATCACGATAGCTCAATTAGGAGAGCAATTTACTGTTGTTATTAGTTTCTAGAAACCTTTCTTTGTTGATTGATATGTATGGATGTACTTATGATATTATCAGGGTGTCCACATTCTAGGAAGTTGCCTACATATTTTCTACACGGTGTCAAAGGCAAGCGGCTGACTTGCAATAATAAGGACGGAAGTAGGGAGTCTGCTTCAGTGAATTCGTTTATAATATCCCTGTACATCTGACACCAGGGCCGCGCTAGGGTAGGTAGATGTGAACATTGGGGTACGAACCCCTCGTTCGAGAAAATTCGATCCTTTTGTATTCTATCCAATGTGGACGGCGCCTGTATCAATTTGCGTTTCGGAGCGGTCGCCGCACCATACTTATTTTTATGCTATCTCGAAATAATATTATCGCTCTAAAGTAGAGTAATATGTAGTATTTTGGGGCAAATAAATAAGCTTCAAAAACAAAATAACGTTTTACTTAAAATCGGTTGTATTTACATTTCGTCCATTGTAGAAAATCAATAGTGTTCAACATCACAAATAAATAAAATCGTACTAAGGTATTCACATAGTCGTACCTTGATCGTACACAATATGCGACAGCTCATTCTTACCACAAAATGAAAAGGCTAGACAATAGGATTTACTCGTGAGGTTACTGTATTGATTTCAAAGATATTTTTATCTAATCAAAAATAGGTTTGATCCCTTTGGTATTCATTCGCCGATATAATATCTGCTAAATGCATTTCATACGTCCCCGCGGGGCCGCGAGTTACGTAAATGACAGGTTTTTTATTCTGAATCGGTTGTATCGTCGCGCCTGCCCGCGTAAGACTGCTGAACTGAACGGAGTAAAAACTGATTCATCAAGAAGTACTAACACACTCGTAATAATAACGGCGTCGGGTCGTAAGGACGCGCGTTCGCCGCGCGCGGTTCCATCGCTGACCGGGCCGACAGCGGCAGCGAGGCGGCGATGTGAATCGCGCTACGGGTGATTTTCCACGCTCGGGAACGCGTTGGCATGCCGTGGTACGGGGCAGGCGCGGCGGGCGCGGTGCGGGGCGCGGGGGGACCCACGCGCGCGGCGGCGGCAAATCGAACGAGGCCACGCGGCCTCCGCCCCACGCCACGGCACCCTTGGCGTCCTTTCATACAAAATGAAGTTACATCCTAAACACTAAGTTTACCTGGGAATCTCTCATTTTACACCGTGAAACATTGGAATACCGAACTGAGGGTTCTAATCCTAATCAACAATTATGGACAGAAATTACAGGCCAGTTTTATAATGTTTGCTATCGCGGCGCGTCGACCGTCGCGCTCTCTTTATCAGTCGGTCGGAGAGCCGGCGGCCGGCGCGCGATGTGCACGAGATAATGGCAAAATTGTGATGTTTTTCTAAATAACTGTCGTCGTGAGAAGTACGGCGTCTCGTGTACGGACTACGCGGGCGGTAACTTACTGCCGAGGGACGCAGCCGCCCCGTACTACTTGAAACCCCT
Source organism: Pyrausta despicata (assembly GCA_963921415.1). Taxonomy (NCBI): domain Eukaryota; kingdom Metazoa; phylum Arthropoda; class Insecta; order Lepidoptera; family Crambidae; genus Pyrausta; species Pyrausta despicata. Next base: position 15,646,030 of record OY992851.1, on the reverse strand, counting down.
GGACGTGCGTCAATCTCAAACCACACTACCACTAATATATTAATAAAAATTCATTATCTACTTTCAGTCCATGGTAGTTTTAAGTTGTACGAGGGGATGATTGTGTAACCGAAACGTGACGAAGCTAGGTTCAGCGAAAAAGATTTTAACCTGAATGCAACAATCACACTATGTTACATTACTGATTATAAAAATCACAGGCTTTACTTACGCTAAGTATGTACACACAAACTCTCTTCAACAACAAAAAAATGAAGAATTGAGCTTTGTGACTTAATCACTTATTTACTATTATTTATTAGTACTGCATGTCAGCTTACTTCTATTTATTTTATCATTACCACGAAATACTTTTCTATTGTAGAAAAATATCACAACTTCACCATTTCACGGGCACACAGGAAAACCTAAATACAGAGCGGGTTTCACTTAGAATAAAGTTTACTTTCGAAAACATATTTGTACATTTCATGACAAAATTCAACATTCTGCTAATTCTTAATTACACGCTCGCGTTAGCAAGCCTAGAAAAGTAAAGATACAGCTTCGGTATCAACTTAAACACTGTAAACTTGAAAAATCTGCATTGGATTTGACTTAATTAATTACATTTGTCATTTAAATAGAAGTGCACCCGTTTGAGGTGGGAGCGACGCCGGCCCCGCGTGTTCTCAACTGTTGAGCGGCGTCTTGCGGCTCGGCAGTTGGGGCGAGGCGGGGCCGGGGACGGCGGGCGTCACGAACACCACTAACACATCACTGTGACATTGTCCTTATTAGAGGCACGAGCCGTATTACGCGTCATCCTCTTCCTCTTCGTCTAATAACTCCTCTTCCACCTCCTCATCTGCAACAAACAAGGGACACGTTGACAAGTCGAATCAAAATAAATATCAGATTCCCCAATAGCCGCGGTATCTAGCGCGGCACAAGAAAACTTCTATTTGTGCCAAGATAGTATGTCGAATGTTTAAAATATCGTTATCAGTTTCAGAGATAGGTAATCAAAAGATTGGTAAAAGCGAAGATTACAATATACATACCTAACGGGCGAAATTTCAAACTAGTTTATAATTTTTACCAGATTTTTGTATTCCTACTTATGTCAAATAGCAAATATTGGTGAAAGAATCGATATCTATCTGCCGAGGGGTAATCACAAGATGTCGTGACCTTTAAATCTGTCGTGGCTTTCAGATATCGTTTTACTGGATGAACTAAGTATAAGTATGTAGGTATTGCAGTTTTTGTTCTACAGCTGCAGATGCCCACAGATGTTTACCTTCGAGATCGTCGTCCTCTCCCTCTTCTAATACTTCATCATCTTCCTCCCCCTCTTCGCCCTCCACTTCTTCGTCGTCATCGTCGTCTCCCTCACCCTCGCCTTCTAAGTCTTCTTCCTCGCTGTGTGGCTCATCCTCACCACCACCGCCATTTTCCTCCTTTCGCGCCTTTTTCGCGTCTGTCACTTTCTCCTAAAAATAAAAATAAAATCGTTATTTGTAATGTGTCCACCAAAAAAGTCGCACTCATGTTTACGTACGCCCGAGTGTGACAGTGCCTTGACATTTTAAGATCATGCAAGTAATAATACTGGCTAATGGCCAATCGATTTTCAATTCAATCTTACAGACGAGGCAATTTTCCGAGAAAATTCACCTAGGTTCGGTTACGTGGGATATAATGAGGCAGGTGACAAAGATTCGTAACGATAAAGAAGCGTGGGTCATTAGTAGTGTGGGGGAAAGAACTGTACAACGCAGGCAGGCGTCATACGGCCTATTTTCCCGTGGCAAAGTCAATCGCGGTCACCGCGCATACACGCGCTGTGAAGCCGTAAAGGCGGGGAGCCAACATGGTAGAAAAATTCCAAACATAAAGATTAACAAGATGCAGTCTCTAAACGACTAAATATTTAGTGATAAAAATGCCTTAATAGGGCATTAATATTAGCTATTTTGTTTTACTGTAGTTAATCGCCATGCTTCCCTAAGCTTCGTATGCAGGTTAGAATGAGAGAAAGAGACGGAAGATGTAATTTATTCCCACAGCTAACGAAATTCAGTAGTTTCAGGATTTCCCGCTCAATTTGTAATAACAAATAGAACAGACGTGCTCATAACCAAGTGGCTAGCGCCTACTTGTGGAACAAAGGAAGCAAGTAACATACAAAACACCTACATTCATGCAAATAATGCCGGGTCATTGACTAGTTTTCAGTACTTGAGGTACATGACCGAAATAAATAACATTTGTGCAAATGGAAGCCGGCATTGTGATCTCAAGTCATGGCACACTTGAAAATATCCCATAGTAAAAGGTTACGAAGATAGATAAACTGAAACATTTAGGTACGCGGCGACTCTATCAATACAGTGCCTACTACTGACATTTGCCGGCCATATTACCCATCCGTCTAGCGTCACGCTATCATGAACAATCTACATGGGAACGTCTACGAACCGTGTATGTACCAGGTTAACGTTGAAAGGTGTCTATGAAACCTATGGCAATTCCATGTTGATTTTTTACAACAGCAGCTCTATGACAAGAGGCAGCGTACATTCTCGCGCCATGTTTTTTTTTCTGCCAAGGTCATGCCTTAGTATCGAAAACGGGTAAACAAAGCTACGGGACTATTATAGGCCTCGTGATGAGTATACTAGTCTTTAATTTATCGAACGCAACACCATAAGACATCATGGCATTGACTCATCGATTACCTCACACACGCTAAAAAGCATAACTATGAAATGACATCCAAAAATATGCCGGTTTGGTGGCGTTAACACATGCCAGTGTTAACAATATCGAATACACCACGTGGAGGATACAAAGAATCTAATAGACTTAAGGAAATGAACGTTATACAGCATCTATTATAGCGTTCAATAAAATGGCGAGCGATTAAATGAATACATTTGTTTGACATGTGCACTCACCTCTGCTGCTCTTTTGGCTCCTTTCAGATCACTTTTCGCGTCCGATTTCTCTTCGCCGACCTTGTCCACGGCCACTTCACTGTTATTTTCATTGGTGCTCATGATTGTTCTGATTTTTGTGTGTTAATTACTAGAAATAGACGAGTTGTTTGATTCTCCGGATCCGACGCGCGACTGACTGATCGAGTGAGCGGCAAGACGTGTTTGAAAATGAAGATGGCGCGGGCTTCTGCACGCCTCGGCTCTGATTGGTCAAACGCCTCCCGCATTAACAACCTATGACGAGCATGTGTGTAAAGATGATTAAATTTATTTCAAAAACTATATGTTTTTGACACAAAAACCTTAACTCATGTTGTTAAGAAATGAAAGTATATCTTAGCAAAATTTGTGTAAAGTTAATTTGTGATATTGTTTTATTCAGAATCTCAAATTGTTTGTTTATGAAGACATATATCAGTTCCGAATAGTGCCACTCCGTGGCGCTTCGGTCCTGCTAGGTGAAAGGCGGGAAACTAAAAGTTTCACAATATTTATTTTCAAGTCGCGAACTTCTTTGTACGCAATAAATTAAAAGTAAAGAATTAAATTGAATTGATTTATAATGTTCATAAATTTACTTATAATATTTTAATACAGAACTAACGATGGTGCACATTAAATAAAAGGGGAGAATCATATTCATAGTTATCATTTATTTACACAATTGAGGCTAATGTAACATTTTTACTAAAACCATACACAACATAAGTTCTGAGTAATTACATACAAATATAAAATAGTATACAACTAATGAATATTGTGATTGAAGGATATGAAACTTTGTATTTCTAATTTTGAAATGATGGTTTTGTTATCATAACCTGAATTTTGCAGAAAATATAACCTCTCTATCCATTATGTAACCTTTAAGTGTAACTAAATACGTTATTCATATAGCAATGAAGAATATAATCATTAATATTACACTTAATGTATTACACTTATTTGGAAGTATAACATGACAACTTTTTTGCTAATATTATATTTGGCAATACACAAAGGCATGCTTTTTTTTACAAATTATGAATAGACATTGTTAATATTAAATAGTTTTAGTAACTAAGTTTAAAGTAAGTAAATAAGTAAGTTACGAATGAGTGACACCACCAGTGCCTCCTCAGTTCCTCACAATTGTTGCAAAGTTGGCGGGAGCTTATAGTATGTTCCTGCTAAAAACCATTAATTGAATTTTAATAACCTTTTTTCACTTTATCACATTCATATTTGAAAGATTGGTACTATGAATATTATTAAATATCTACTTAATGTATGTTTTACGGCATTACTGCAACTGTTTACATTCAGAACAAGCAAAATCTAATTATTTACAGCATTTAAATTTCGCTATTTTTTTCTTTGCCACATAATTACGGCTATGGCAACCATGTTGTTTTTTTTTTAAATACATTAATAACAATGACTCCTTATTTAAATGGTTAACAAGGAAGATGTCGAAATGAACTATTTACAAATTACATTTTGCTGGTTTTTTTTCTATCAAATATATCTAAGTATAGTACAACACAATATAATTGAATGTAACAAATGAGACAATTAACTAACAAGCAAATATACACTAAATCTGATATAATGTTAAATATAATGCACTACAATGAATCGTAAATTTGTTTTCACCAAAAGTTTTAGTTACTGTTTAATTTTGATATTCCGAATATACAATATAAAGAAAGGTGCTAAAACACAATCATTTAATTACTAGTTCAAAGTATTTTTCAGATTAGCATATCACAGGATCGCGAAGATTTTCGATTTGTAAGTTCAAGAACAGCACATAATTGTTTCGTTAGAATTTTCGCGCATGGGTAGTACTATACACAAATATAATAATTACTTTAGGTACATTATAAAACAACAATTGAAATAATTCCTCCTAAGACATTCATGAGACGATTCCGAACAGTAACCACACATTGATAACAGACATTGACACATTGTACGAAATTAAACGGAATTCGTGTTAGTATTTTTTAAAGTAAGAAAGTCATACTGACTTTTTCTTCTATATTTAAAAAAATGGCATATTCAAATCATCTAATGTAAATGAAATATCGGATAATTTCATACATAGGACGCTCAGCCTCAACTATAGCAACTATTTAAAAATGAGAAAAAATAAATTCCCGTAACAAGAAGATGGATCGCCTGTGGCACTTAACCCGGTCCATTCGTTTTTTTACAGAAAATTTAAATAAGCATGTTAAAGATGAAATCAGAAAAAAAAACATAAAATAACTCTAAATAGTTTTGTGGTATGTAGATTGTACGAGAAATACGGTAATAGTTATACTTAACATTTTTAATAGAAATTGACTGGCGGTAAAAGTAAAGTTTTACAGTACATACTACATTTACTATTAAGTTGTCATTTTAGCATCTTTGTGGTCATGCAAAATTAACCATTGATCATTTTGACCCAAATAAATTTAATACCCAAAATAATTTCTACTCTGTTACCCGTTGTTCTAGCTAGGTGAACGACAAACGCGACAAAGGGACTACACGCGAGTCGCGACTGACACTGACTCAAGGCGGACAATTTAAATAGTAATTGACTGGCGTTGAAAGAAAAGTTTTAAAGTACTACAATTAAGTTGTCATTTTAGCATCTGTGTGGTCATGCAAAATTAACCCATTGATAATTTTGACCCAAATAAATTTAATACCCAAAATAATTTCTACTCTGTTACCCGTTGTCCTAGGTGAACGACAAACGCGAAAAAGGGACTACACGCGACTGACACTGGAGTATCAGTCGCGTGTCGCTGCCAACGCTTTATAGAGCCTTAATGTTTGTTCACGTAAATAAATATCAAACATACGGGGTGATATCTAATTGTGTACGAGACGCACGTGCGATCTTAGTAGCGAGTTCGGTAGCGTTCGCCGCCAGTGTAGTGGAGCGCGTGGGCGCGCGGCGGGTGCGTCGCAGGTTCGACGCGGGCGCGTGCAGGTCAGAAGGCGGCGCACACGTTCCCGTCGAACTCGATGTTGCCCGCGGGCGCGGCCGCGTCGCTGAACAGCCGCGACTCGGCGCCGCGCCACGCGCTGTACAGGCTCGGCAGGAAGTCGTTGAACAGCGGGCTGCGCAGCTGCGACGCGCTGTTCTCGCGGACCACCTACAAAAGTATATTAACCAATTTGTAACTTTCAAATATTTTAACATACTATTTTTACAAGGAACGACGGAACGTAACCCATGGAAGCAGCTGGTAGACAAGATCAAAAGTAGTCACGATGAACAGCAGTGAGGGAATCGACTGAAGAGAGAGAAAGAGATTTTTGATTTGTTGATGACAGCTTTGGTCTAGTGAGTGGTCTGAGGTCCAGACTACAAAACCGACTGGCGCGGATTCGAATCCCGCTAGGGAAAAATTTTTGTGTGATGAGCACGAGCATTTGTACCTGAGTCATGACTCAGGTACAATACATTTATAAACACCCACATACCCATACATTTATAAAAGTATTTATATCCGTTATTCTAGCAACCAAAACACAAGCTAACGCTTAGTTTGGGGCTAGGTAATTGGTGTGTTAAAAAAAAAACTTAAGTATACCAATAATAAATAAATATACAACAACATCACATACATTGATCTAACTCCGTGGTAAGTAACTAAAGCACTTGTGTTACAGATATCAGAATCAACAGTGGTATTACAAACAAACTTAAAATAAATATATATAACATCCAGACCAATACAAACAGACATGTTCATGCACACAAATGTTTGTACAGTGCGGGGATCGAACCCGCGACCTTCTTGGCATACATAATCTTGGTTAATAGTCAACTTCTTGACCGTAAAGTAGTCATATTTTTTGTCATTTTTTATAAATAAATGAATAAATATACAACATCATCACATACATTGATCTGACTCTATGGTAAGTAGCTTAAGTACTTGTGTTACAGATATCAGAATCAACATTAAAATTAGCTCACCCTCTCGATGCCATTATAGCTGGGGTCGTTGCCGCTCTTAGGTATCCATATCTTCACGTCCTTGTCTAGCCCGCTCGTGGCCAGAACCGGGAACCGGGGGTGCGCCTCTATGCAGTTCACCTGAAGTTTTAACAGTTGCGTCACACTTTATTGAGTGCTAAAATATTATTGTATCAAGAAGTTATCGGTAATTAAAAAGTAAGTACTCAGTGACAAACCAATTAAAAATACCTTGTGTCACGTTGTGGTTATGGTTATGAGTGATTAATTATATTCGCCATAAAAACTTTTGCATCATTCAAATTATATTATTTTATAATGTCCACGTAGACAACATAGAAAAAATACAAAGGAAATGTTTGAGGTTAATCTGTTTTAAACACAATTTCGGTCGCAAGCTTATAACTTGATTATCGAAATTTGATCTCGTCTCGTTGAAAACGAGTCGTGATAGGTATGATCTTTTGTGTCTACATAAGATCCTACATTCCACAATGGACGCACCGGATCTGCTTTCGTCACTCAGTATTAATACTCTATTTAGAGTGTGTGCTCCAAATGTTTTCGCTTTGGATGTATACAAAAATAACACGTCATTTTATAACCCACTGGTTAGAATGTGCAGATCCTATAACGAACTGGTGTGCGGGAACAGAGACACGAAGATAGATATCTTAAATAGCAAATTCTCGCTGTATAAAAAGTCCATCACAGGCCATTTCAAGCAAAATACACTCTCTCTGTCCACATAATTTTAAGAGTCCAAGAATACATATAAACTTCAAATTTTAATTAGTTGTATAAGAAAAGGTTTTTTTTTAAATACTAAATCATGCTGTGTATACAATAGGCTTGTTTCCACTATGAAAGAAATATTCAAAAACTGATTTTCTCTAAAATAATTCATAATTTTAGATGCCTTTACACTAATATTTTTCTGCAGTTCGTATTATTTGATTTTTAATTGGAATTCAAATGATAATTAGTCACTCAGTCGGCATTGCACGCGATGACGTCAAAGTGTGTTATTCCCATACAAGCTCTTTGAAGAAAAGCGTTTTGACAGTTGATAAAAAGTACGTCAACGATTGGTGGTGTCAACTACCGTATTTATGGATTAACATCTAGCCATAGTATTACGAACATAGTTATTATATGCATGCATTGATGGTAATCTGTCTGTATACCCTAAATAAATAAATTATATAAAAAATATGTATTTTTGCATAGTTTTGCACAATGCGAGACATACCATGTGTTCTCTTTTCTCAATGGTAGAAATTAGGGGAAGGGCGTCTCAAAGAACGTCTGGGCAAAACAATTTAAATTTCTACGAAAATATTATTGTAGCAGAAAATGACGTTGTTAAAGTCGCTAGAGCGAAGTAGATCGTTTACAGACAAACGGAAGATTAAAAAATCTATATAATAAGATGACGATAAAACACTCTAAATGAGACACTTTTTACGGATTATTTTGCGATTTATTTACATTTTATTTTAACCTTACGTTTCGGACCCTTTTCAGCGTCTGTGGTCACTGGTAGACTAAGGTGTTAGTTGTCATTACAATGTTTTGAAAAAATTGTAAACTACCATTACTCAAAAATATTAAGTTACGTTCCTATCCACACAGAATAAGCTAACAATATCTTGATGAGTTCAGTGCGGGGTCAAGCTTTTTTTTTTTAATATACAACAACATCACATACATTGATCTGACTCCGTGGTAAGTAGGTAGCTTAAGCACTTGTGTTACAGATATCAGAATCAACAATGTTATTACAAATAAACTTAAATAAATACATATAACACCCAGACCAGTACGAACAGACATGTTCATGCACACAAATGTTTGTACAGTGCGGAGATCGGACCCGCGACCTCTTGGTTAATAGTCAACTTCTTGACCATTACACCAAAGTGGTCGTCTAAACTAAGCTTGAGTCTTGGCTATAACCGGATCCCAATCAACTGTTCGCGTAAACCGAAGAAACAAATAGATAAAACACTCACCACTCCGTTAACATCTCCCTGCATCCACTGCACGATAGCCTCCGATTTCTTCTCCCAGATGTATATGTACGAGCAGTCTGACCCGGACACGACGTATTCACTCTTCGGCCCGAAGAACGCTACGCCTTTAAACGTTGCGCTGTTCCTGTGCCCGCTGTAGCGGTGCGTGAAGCCTTCTTTCAACTCGTTATGGTTGTCTCTGTTGAGGTACAGGGGAGTTAAGTTAGCATTTGCTTAGTATGACGGTCAATCGTGTAGCTGTCCCAATTTTAATTCCACTTAATTCCTAATATTATACTAAACTAGCTTTTCCCGCGACTTCGTCCGCATTAGGTAGTTTTTTTTGGAATGCGTTGTTTCCCGTAATACCAATTTTATCCAAATATAATTCAATTCTATGGTAATTTAGGAGTGAATTCATAAGTAAGAATTCATTTGCGTAAGAACATGATATATGGATGTTACAATAAATACAGTGCACATGCAAAATAAATAAATGTAGTGTACAGTAAAAGCGATCAGATTCCCCGGAAAGTAATTTTTCCATGAGAAGGCGTAGTTTTCCCTCGGTCAAAAAAACTCATGTCCTTCTTAAGTCCCAAACTATCTCCTTACCAAATGTCATTTAAATCTGTTCAGTAGTTTAGGATTAAAAGCGATCGGCGCTTTTGAATTTTCCCATGGGAACGCGTCACATTTCCACGGTAAAAAGAAGCCTATGTCCTTTTTCGGGTATCAAAACATTTCCATACCAAATTTCATGCAAATTGGTTCAGTAGTTTAGGCGTGATTGAGTAACACACAGACAGAGTTACTTTCGCATTTATAGTATTATATTAGTATGGGAGTATGGATACAGAAAGTGATTTGACTGCCGGTTGAAGCTCGGCCAATCACAAGCGTTTTCCGGTGACGCGTAGCCCACCATCCGCACCCCCACCTCTCGGACGGGCTGGCGTGCTGTGTGTGCGTCGCGGCGAAGCGTCATTGGTATTTGCGCCTCGGTGGAGTACACTAGTGCTTCGCCGAATACATGGGTTTAATTTCCAATTGTTTTGTGAGTGTGTGTTAAACTACTTGTTACGAACAAATTTGTTTTGAGTAAATAAGTTCCTGACGAGAGAATAGCTCCTGCTTGCATCGGTTGACACCGAAGAAGCGTCCATCGACTGGTTTAGTAGCTTTAATAGATTGACGCATAACTTTGGTTCGAAAAAGCATCGTTCGACGACGATCGACTGGTCTGGTTGTAAAGTGATTGCTATAGGAAGCTTGTGGAAAATATTGATTAACGCTTGAAAAGAGGATTATTTTGCTTTAAATTTCCACTAAACGACGTCAGCGCAGAATACATCCAACGCTATTTGTTAGTTATTTGGGTTTCTGCGCTGGCGTCGTTTAGTGGAAATTTAAAGCAGTATAATCCTCTTTTTCAGCTTTAGTTATGGATTTCCGCAAAGTAACGTTAGATTCCGTCAACAATATTGATTAATATTCTAACATATCAACCTACGTCGCCGTATCCATTCTACTATTGGTTGATTGATCTTATCTACATAGTAATTTTGGTAGAAAATAATAAACGAAAGCCATTTTGGGTTAATTTTTTGCCTATTGCAAACATCCGTCCAGAATACTCATAAAAAATGAGTCATCACCTACATTGCTTTGATCGCAAAGTAAGCAGAATAAGCACTCGTGTTATGGGAATCAGAAACAACAAACATAAACCAAAAAATTGCCGGATGTCCTACGCGTCTATGATAATAATGCTTTTAAAATGCGGTTGAGACTACCACGATATTGTAGTGCATCGGAGATGATTGCGCAGGCCCACACTGACGGTTCCCATGCGATTATTCGCAAAAAAAAACAGCTTCGTGGCTCAGAAGAGTGAGAGATATTCACCACAGCATTCTAAGAACAGTAGCGGAGCTCCGTGCAGTTTGTCCGCACCATAAGTCAATATTTATTTTATAAGTTTCCTTTTTGTTACTAACACATTTTTTTTTTGTTAGCCTACATTTATTTATTTAAGCTTTGTTGCACAACAATACTTTTAGTCCAGTCACTTTAGGGTTTCACCTCGGAATTTGAGATAATAAGCTGGAAACTCGTATACAGCTTTATTTTGGCGTTCTAAAAGTTGTCTCAAAAGTCTCATATTATCTCGTGTCTGCGTCGTAAGTTATTCAAGGTCAAAGGTCACGAAAATCGGTTTTTTGCAATTATCTCCGTTTCTATGGTTCCAATCACTTCAACACCTATTATAAAAATTAAAGATAAAAAAATTTGCCACAACTTTTGTCTAAACTTTTTTTTATACGTTCAACCCTTTTCGAGATAGAGGGCGGAGAGCACCCAGCGCTCAGGCATATATACTGTAATATGTAACGGTTCGTTACATTCTTATTAAATAAAAGAGATAGCTAAAATTACTAACATAAACTGAAATATAGCATTAGATTAAATATAATAAATTACAACTATAAATAACTAAAATAATTATCCTTATATGTACAACCTAAATTTAGAACTTAATCTTTTAATTACGAAATCACTAACTCGCAAATTCGGACCCAATTGCTAGTTTTAATTTATCTTGAAGCGCGCGAATGTGAGTAAACACTGCGTTGAAACTGGTTTGACCGAATGTGAGTGAACACTGCGTTGAAACTGGTTTGGCCGAATGTGTGACGTCGCCTTCAGAACAGACATCGCGAAGTCCGAGCGGAGCTATCCGAATGCGAGGACGTACTGCGGTCACTAAAAACTGCCAACTCACGGCGATCTACGAATTTTAAAAATCAACGTTCTTTGATAGTTTTCATACTTCGACCAATTAATTAAATTCAGTGTTGCCCCGATATCGGGGTCCCGGTTTCCGGTTGGGTTTTTCATCTCTGTGGAAGCCTAGTTATTTCTACACAGCCGAAATTACTCCCCTACTGCTACTACCTCCGCCACGAGTGCTGAGTCATCGCGGCGCCATCGGACATCAGTGAACCAGGACAGTGGTGTTGATTAATTGAAGACGCGTATCATTCGGTTGCTAATTATGAACCTACTCCCTGTTTATTTAAATTAGTTAATTTCCCTTTAATTGTATTAAATAAGTTAACCTTATAATAATTCTTTCTTTTATAAATTTAAGTTACCTCCTCACTAAAAGGGTACGGTACAAATACAAGGTCAACCGTGAATCTCGGTGAATAATACCTTGCACCTTCTACATGCATTGAGTGGTTGTGATACAACTTCTGCGCTGTTTAATAAAGGGAAAAAAACTTTAATAAAATCACTGCAAAAACTTGCTAATTTCGACGAACTGGCTCAAGTTTTTCTACAAGAAAACTGCCCTGTACAGCAATTATATGAAAATGGAGTACGCATCTTACTAGCAATATATAATGCTCCGAAATCTGTAAATAATATTGATCATCACAGATACATTCAATTCATTAAATCTACTAAACTTCATAAACCTGTCCAGTTATCTAATCTTCCACCAACAAGTGCAGCAGCTCATCAACACATAAATCGTGTTTATTACCAAATTAAAAAATGGTAAGGACATTATTTAGAACCTCAAGAATGGGGCTGGGTACTCCAAAATGAATTTTTGCAGCCAATAACTACACTATTACCACCAGCTCCAGATGAATTACTCAGTACAATATTTTGTAATTGTAAGAATGGTTGTGGTTTACGCTGCGGATGCAGAAAATCGGGCTTGCAGTGCACTTTAGCTTGTGGGCAATGCAATGGGCAAGCTTGTCTCAATGCTGTTGTATTGCAAGACGATCCCGAGGAAGAAACTGCTTTTGATCCAGAAATTTTAGAAGGTTTGGAGACAATGATGCAGGAAAACGAAGATGATGAAGATGAAATTGAAATGTTGAATTTCCCAGGAGATAATGATGAAGAAGAAGAAGAAGAAGAAAAAGAAAATTGATATTTTTTAACTTCCGATTTTTGTAGAATTCAAATTTACATTTAATTTTAATTGTAACAAAAGTACAGTTACAAAATAAAAATTAAATTATACTTACTTGATTTATTTCTATTCGATAAAAGATTGTAAATAAATATATAGATTGTACTATCTATTTATTTACAATCTATTATCGAATAAAATTAAATGAATTTAAATAAAATATATATAAAACATCATTCAATACAATGTATTAACTAATAAATAATACAAATTCTTTATTGTTAATAATATTTTTATAATTTAGTAAGTGTATACAAGGTATTATTCACCGAGATTCATGGTTGACCTTGTATTACAGTATATATGCCTGAGCGCTGGGTGCTCTCCGCCCTCTATCTCGAAAAGGGTTGAACGTATAAAAAAAAAGTTTAGACAAAAGTTGTGGCAAATTTTTTTATCTTTAATTTTCATAATAGGTGTTGAAGTGATTGGAACCATAGAAACGGAGATAATTGCAAAAAAACGATTTTCGTGACCTTTGACCTTGAATAACTTACGACGCAGACACGAGATAATATGAGACTTTTGAGACAACTTTTAGAACGCCAAAATATAGCTGTATACGAGTATCCAGCTTATTATCTCAAATTCCGAGATTGACAAAATAAATAAAAGAGAAAACAAAAAAAATAATAAGAATAACATGACACAAGATAAAATATAAAATAAATATTTAAAAATACACATAATATATACAAATATACACAAAATAAATAAATAAATTTGACAAACTGTTAAAGAAAGATCTATAATGAGTATAATGACGGTTGCGATAAAGTAAGAAAGTGGATGTGAATGAGTCTCTTGAATGATAATTTGCTGGGAGCCTGTTTTATATTTTCGGGGAGAGCATTCCAGAGCCTGATGGCCTGAATGTGGAAGGAGTTGGCTTGAAAATTGGTGCGGTGAAGTGAAAAGGCCAAGGTCAATTTAATAGAGGAACGGAGTACATTATCCCACTGCTGGGCAAAGGTTTCCTCCAAACCTCTCCACCGATCCCTGTATTGGGCCAGAGTTTCCCCGTCCGTTGCATACTTTAGCAAATCGTCGCACCATCTCTTTCTAGGCCTTCCCCTTCGGCGAAAGCCGTCCGAAGTCCTAACTCAAGGTCTGCCTAAGAGCAATGAAGCGAGGCATCCTGGGCATCAAAAGGACTGACAGAATCAGAAATACTACCATTCGCTTACAAACCAACGTATCGGATATAGGCGAGAAGACTGCCAAGATGAAGTGGGAGTGGACCAGCCACGTGCGTAGAACGCATCCCGACAGGTGGGCCCGAATCGTTACACAGTTACTAATACATAATATGGATTAATCTTGGTCCGAAATAAATGATTTTGAATGTAATTTTTTAATAAATAAACGTAGGAGGTACTCACTTGTCATAAACATCAGCTTTAGCGTCGAACAGGTAGACATCCTCGTCGTTGTAGGAGCCGAGGATCTCGGTGCCGTCGTGGTTGTACACTGCGCACGTCAGGTGCATCATCGACATGCGCGCCTTTTTCGTGGGACTCGCCTGACAAACGGTTAAGATAAATAACAACAAATGGTAGAAATTTTATTTATTTATTTTATATTCTACGACAACCATATTAATAATGTAATCATAATCATATTAATAAAGAAGTGGGTTTATCTCTCACACCGATATCACTACCTGTGTGTGTGCGTTTGTGTGTGTTAATAATGGCGCTGTTACAGTAGTGCATCGATTATCTAAAAGTCGGTTAACCGAACGTCGACGAACGAAATTGTTGAATTCATTCTTTCACTAAAATAATACCAAAATTAATACTTACTTAATTAGTGCTTTAGAAGAGTCACTTACACATTGCCTTTCAATTGGCTTAGAAGTATGTAAATATTGTGTGTGTGAGAGAGAGAGAGAGAGAGAGTGAGTGAGTGTGTGTGTTTGAGTGTGTGTGTGTGTGTGAGAGAGAGAGAGAATGTGCGTGTATGTGAAGCTAAGTTATGTGATACGATACAACATGAATTCAGTTTCGTCATAGGTTTTAGTTCTCAGCCATTCCTGGATAAGTTTTTTACATTCAGAATATGTTTTTCCATATATGTATATTTCTCTATTTATTCGTTATCTCGTATTCTCGATTATCCATTAAATAATTTTTTTCGATCACCCATGTCCACCAATTAGTTCGGATAATCGACGCTCTATTGTACTGTCTTGATCAATCTCGATTTCCAGAATTCCAGATCCAAATTGCGGATTTTGTTAAAAAGCGCGTTTCAAAGATTATATGCGCTTAGTTGCTCGGTTAAGCACATCTTTTATACCTGTATTGGGAACTGCTGTTACTTTATGGATGTGATTAAATGAATATGAAATAAATGAATAAACTAAAATTCGATTGCTAGCGCGACTGTTGACTGTTAGATGGACGCAGGCTGCAAGTTTTTCATAGACACTAAAATTTTGCCAGAAGTCTGCCTGTTAATATAGTATGTAACTGCTCGTTGCGCGGGGCAGTACATCGCGATTGTTTGGCTTGGTGGAATTGCGTCTGTGTAACACGCATTCATACGCGTATGAACTCGTCCCGTCCGGCTACCACCAGCTCTTTTCCGTCTTATGAATAATGTAACCATTCTAACCAAATATATAACAATACCTGCTCCATAAAATGCGCGGGACAATACGGCGCAATGGGCTAGGTGGACTTGCGTCTGTCGTACACGCGTATGAACTCGTCCCGTCCGGCTACCACCAGCTTTTACCCATCTTATGTATAATGTAACCATTCTAACCAAATATATAACAATACCTGCTCCATAAAATGCGCGGGACAATACAGCGCAATGGGCTAGGTGGACTTGCGTCTGTCGTACACGCGTATGAACTCGTCCCGTCCGGCTACCACCAGCTTTTACCCATCTTATGTATAATGTAACCATTCTAACCAAATATATAACAATACCTGCTCCATAAAATGCGCGGGACAATACAGCGCAATGGGCTTGGTGGACTTGCGTCTGTCGTACACGCGTATGAACTTGTCGCGGCCGGCCACAGCTAGCTCTTTCCCGTCCAGTGGATGGCCGCACACGCTGTACAGTGGCACCGTCGCACCGCGCTCGCGGACGTGGAAGAGTCTGGAAAATAGAGGATAGTTTATAATATGGAAGAAGCTTGTTATAGAAAAAAACCAATCAGATTAGATTGCCATTGTTGTTTTGTAGTCTAACAATTACGATAATAAACTAGACCAATCGATCGAGCATAAATTAGCGACGACTAAATTATAGTCGATCCATAGCTTTTAACAGACAAGCCGATCTATTACTGACGGCATCAATCAATGGCAGATTGGAGTAGTCGTCGCCGACCGATAGTTTCTATCAGCAATGCCAGCTACCAGATAAATTCAATCGATCGATCGATTTTTGAGTCTAATTAAAGTCAACCATGCAACGGCCGAGATGACGACGTGCGGCTCCGACGCGCAAAGTGCAACTTGTGCGCGGTCCGGGAGTGTGAGGGTAGGTGGGCCTGTGTACCTATGTCGTGCGCCTAGAGACTGGGCCCTACCTGGACACGTGCTCGGCGCGCACGTCGCACTGCATGACGAGCCCGTCCTCGCCGGCCGAGATGACGACGTGCGGCTCCGACGCGCAAACGTGCAACTTGTGCGCGGCCCGGGAGTGTGAGGGTAGGTGGGCCTGTGTACCTATGTCGTGCGCCTAGAGACTGGGCCCTACCTGGACACGTGCTCGGCGCGCACGTCGCACTGCATGACGAGCCCGTCCTCGCCGGCCGAGATGACGACGTGCGGCTCCGACGCGCAAACGTGCAACTTGTGCGCGGCCCGGGAGTGTGAGGGTAGGTGGGCCTGTGTACCTATGTCGTGCGCCTAGAGACTGGGCCCTACCTGGACACGTGCTCGGCGCGCACGTCGCACTGCATGACGAGCCCGTCCTCGCCGGCCGAGATGACGACGTGCGGCTCCGACGCGCAAACGTGCAACTTGTGCGCGGCCCGGGAGTGTGAGGGTAGGTGGGCCTGTGTACCTATGTCGTGCGCCTAGAGACTGGGCCCTACCTGGACACGTGCTCGGCGCGCACGTCGCACTGCATGACGAGCCCGTCCTCGCCGGCCGAGATGACGACGTGCGGCTCCGACGCGCAAACGTGCAACTTGTGCGCGGCCCGGGAGTGTGAGGGTAGGTGGGCCTGTGTACCTATGTCGTGCGCCTAGAGACTGGGCCCTACCTGGACACGTGCTCGGCGCGCACGTCGCACTGCATGACGAGCCCGTCCTCGCCGGCCGAGATGACGACGTGCGGCTCCGACGCGCAAACGTGCAACTTGTGCGCGGCCCGGGAGTGTGAGGGTAGGTGGGCCTGTGTACCTATGTCGTGCGCCTAGAGACTGGGCCCTACCTGGACACGTGCTCGGCGCGCACGTCGCACTGCATGACGAGCCCGTCCTCGCCGGCCGAGATGACGACGTGCGGCTCCGACGCGCAAACGTGCAACTTGTGCGCGGCCCGGGAGTGTGAGGGTAGGTGGGCCTGTGTACCTTTGTCGTGCGCCTAGAGACTGGGCCCTACCTGGACACGTGCTCGGCGCGCACGTCGCACTGCATGACGAGCCCGTCCTCGCCGGCCGAGATGACGACGTGCGGCTCCGACGCGCAAACGTGCAACTTGTGCGCGGCCCGGGAGTGTGAGGGTAGGTGGGCCTGTGTACCTATGTCGTGCGCCTAGAGACTGGGCCCTACCTGGACACGTGCTCGGCGCGCACGTCGCACTGCATGACGAGCCCGTCCTCGCCGGCCGAGATGACGACGTGCGGCTCCGACGCGCAAACGTGCAACTTGTGCGCGGCCCGGGAGTGTGAGGGTAGGTGAGCCTGTGTACCTATGTCGTGCGCCTAGAGACTGGGCCCTACCTGGACACGTGCTCGGCGCGCACGTCGCACTGCATGACGAGCCCGTCCTCGCCGGCCGAGATGACGACGTGCGGCTCCGACGCGCAAACGTGCAACTTGTGCGCGGCCCGGGAGTGTGAGGGTAGGTGGGCCTGTGTACCTATGTCGTGCGCCTAGAGACTGGGCCCTACCTGGACACGTGCTCGGCGCGCACGTCGCACTGCACGACGAGCCCGTCCTCGCCGGCCGAGATGACGACGTGCGGCTCCGACGCGCAAACGTGCAACTTGTGCGCGGCCCGGGAGTGTGAGGGTAGGTGGGCCTGTGTACCTATGTCGTGCGCCTAGAGACTGGGCCCTACCTGGACACGTGCTCGGCGCGCACGTCGCACTGCATGACGAGCCCGTCCTCGCCGGCCGAGATGACGACGTGCGGCTCCGACGCGCAAACGTGCAACTTGTGCGCGGCCCGGGAGTGTGAGGGTAGGTGGGCCTGTGTACCTATGTCGGGCGCCTAGAGACTGGGCCCTACCTGGACACGTGCTCGGCGCGCACGTCGCACTGCATGACGAGCCCGTCCTCGCCGGCCGAGATGACGACGTGCGTCTCCGACGCGCAAACGTGCAACTTGTGCGCGGCCCGGGAGTGTGAGGGTAGGTGGGCCTGTGTACCTATGTCGGGCGCCTAGAGACTGGGCCCTACCTGGACACGTGCTCGGCGCGCACGTCGCACTGCATGACGAGCCCGTCCTCGCCGGCCGAGATGACGACGTGCGGCTCCGACGCGCAAACGTGCAACTTGTGCGCGGCCCGGGAGTGTGAGGGTAGGTGGGCCTGTGTACCTATGTCGTGCGCCTAGAGACTGGGCCCTACCTGGACACGTGCTCGGCGCGCACGTCGCACTGCATGACGAGCCCGTCCTCGCCGGCCGAGATGACGACGTGCGGCTCCGACGCGCAAACGTGCAACTTGTGCGCGACCCGGGAGTGTGAGGGTAGGTGGGCCTGTGTACCTATGTCGTGCGCCTAGAGACTGGGCCCTACCTGGACACGTGCTCGGCGCGCACGTCGCACTGCATGACGAGCCCGTCCTCGCCGGCCGAGATGACGACGTGCGGCTCCGACGCGCAAACGTGCAACTTGTGCGCGGCCCGGGAGTGTGAGGGTAGGTGAGCCTGTGTACCTATGTCGTGCGCCTAGAGACTGGGCCCTACCTGGACACGTGCTCGGCGCGCACGTCGCACTGCATGACGAGCCCGTCCTCGCCGGCCGAGATGACGACGTGCGGCTCCGACGCGCAAACGTGCAACTTGTGCGCGGCCCGGGAGTGTGAGGGTAGGTGGGCCTGTGTACCTATGTCGTGCGCCTAGAGACTGGGCCCTACCTGGACACGTGCTCGGCGCGCACGTCGCACTGCATGACGAGCCCGTCCTCGCCGGCCGAGATGACGACGTGCGGCTCCGACGCGCAAACGTGCAACTTGTGCGCGGCCCGGGAGTGTGAGGGTAGGTGGGCCTGTGTACCTATGTCGTGCGCCTAGAGACTGGGCCCTACCTGGACACGTGCTCGGCGCGCACGTCGCACTGCATGACGAGCCCGTCCTCGCCGGCCGAGATGACGACGTGCGGCTCCGACGCGCAAAGTGCAACTTGTGCGCGGCCCGGGAGTGTGAGGGTAGGTGGGCCTGTGTACCTATGTCGTGCGCCTAGAGACTGGGCCCTACCTGGACACGTGCTCGGCGCGCACGTCGCACTGCATGACGAGCCCGTCCTCGCCGGCCGAGATGACGACGTGCGGCTCCGACGCGCAAACGTGCAACTTGTGCGCGGCCCGGGAGTGTGAGGGTAGGTGGGCCTGTGTACCTATGTCGTGCGCCTAGAGACTGGGCCCTACCTGGACACGTGCTCGGCGCGCACGTCGCACTGCATGACGAGCCCGTCCTCGCCGGCCGAGATGACGACGTGCGGCTCCGACGCGCAAACGTGCAACTTGTGCGCGGCCCGGGAGTGTGAGGGTAGGTGGGCCTGTGTACCTATGTCGTGCGCCTAGAGACTGGGCCCTACCTGGACACGTGCTCGGCGCGCACGTCGCACTGCATGACGAGCCCGTCCTCGCCGGCCGAGATGACGACGTGCGGCTCCGACGCGCAAACGTGCAACTTGTGCGCGGCCCGGGAGTGTGAGGCGAGACGTCGCCGGGTTAGCGTCGCGCCGCCCGATGGCGGGCATTGGAGTAGGCGAACCTGTATAAGAGAGTTTCATTTTATTTAACACTACACTAGATTGACAACTTTTTAAAGCCCTGTCTTCTAAAATCTGAGCTTATGGCATCAGACCATCTTGTTGGCGCCGGTCTCCGAGCGCATTTTCCCTCCATTTGACCCTGTATTATCTAGACTTCTCCAGGCCATGCTTAAGAGACCGCATAGCTGAACACATTAGACTTGTGGCCCGTCTTCATGGTCTGCAGGGGCCGGTGATGCCCCAGTCCCACACCACACCACACAAATGTCGGTGGACACTACAATGTACCCTGCACTACACCTCACCTGGTCATCCCTAGCGCACGTCACGATGTTGAGCTGGCTCTGCGCGTTCAAGTGCAGGAACTTGCTCTGGAACACGTTGGACTTGTGGCCTGTCTTCAGGGTCTGCAGGGGCCGGTGATGCCCCAGTTCCGTTCCACACAAGTGTCGGTGGACACTACAATGTACCCTGGACTACACCTCACCTGGCCATCCCTAGCGCACGTCTCGATGTTGAGCTGGCTCTGCGCGTTCAGGTGCAGGAACTTGCTCTGGAACACGTTGGACTTGTGGCCTGTCTTCAGGGTCTGCAGGGGCCGGTGATGCACCAGTTCCGTTCCACACAAGTGTCGGTGGACACTACAATGTACCCTGCACTACACCTCACCTGGCCATCCCTAGCGCACGTCACGATGTTGAGCTGGCTCTGCGCGTTCAGGTGCAGGAACTTGCTCTGGAACACGTTGGACTTGTGGCCCGTCTTCAGGGTCTGCAGGGGCCGGTTGCGCGCCCAGTCCCACACCACCACATTCATGTCGTCCGACCCTGATGCTAGAAGGTGGCCTGTGAAATGGGAAAGTTTGATAAAAATGTCATCATTGCAAAATTAAATGCCTGATAAATTGGAAGATAAAATGAACAAGCCAAAATTTTAAAAAATCAAAAAGTTTTTGAAGATTATCTTTCCAGACACTTTAACAGAACTACAGATTTAAGATAAAATTGACTTGTCAAGAGTCCCTTGACAAACTGGCTTGTTTGCTTACTATGTTTTGAATTTTAGCTAGCAGTTAACACCTGATTTTTTCTTATAGTGCTTATCCACTTTTAGAGCTCCATACTTTGAAATTAAATTTAATCATTCTTTAAAATTTGTATGTTTTTTTTAAGTTTATTTCTAATAAAGTGCAAGTGACTAGCTTTGCAAAATGGGTAAAAAATAGAAGCTTCACTTACCTTGTGGGTGAAAATTTATGGAATTGACACAGCCTTTATGTTGGTTTAAATTGTGGAGTTTTTCCATCCGATACACTGCATGCAGCGATCCATAAAATTTCTGCTCAAACTTTAAGTCAGATTTTGTTGTGCCGCATGGATATGTCAATCCCATCTCACGATTTATAATTTCTGCAAATTCAAAAAAAAAATGCTCATGAATTTGAAATCAAGGTTAAAACCAAGAATTGGGTTTTTTTAATTAATTCATTAAAAAAAGCCTTATCTCTCTCTTCTCAAGAAATGTTTGTGACTTGTGTTTGATAATATTTCATAGCCACCAATAGGTGAAAGCAAAGGCCATCTGTGTTAGTGTTGTAAATAACTCACTCACTTTCAGCCATTTCTATGATTGAATGAAATATTGACACATTGACAACCACTTTGGTGTAATGGTCAAGAAGTTGATTATTAGCCAAGAGGTTGCGATTCAATCCCTGCACTGTATAAACATTTGTGTACATGAACATGACTGTTTGTACTGGTCTGGGTGTTATATGTATTTATTTAAGTTTATTTGTAATACCATTGTTGATTCTGATATCTGTAACAAAAGTGCTTTAGCTACTTACCACAAAGTCAGATCAATGTATGTGATGTTGTTGTATATTTATTTATTTATTTATTCATGACAAACATTAATAGGTACCTAACATTGATAACAAAACTCAATAAATATTTGGTCAACTGACTCCGATTTCTGATACATGACCGTGACGTCACGTTCATGTATTCCCATACAAAATCTATGAAGGCAGACCGTTTTGATGGTTAATCTAGCCTATTACCAACCATCAAAGCATACACACCTCTTAACATAAAATAGTTATGCTTAGGTCTTGTTTTGAGAAGCACGCCTGGTGGGGTTCCTCGATCTTCTTCTTCATTTTGATTGCTGGAATGTTCTACCCAAGGATCGTCATCCTCGATCTCGAAGTCATCTGACTGTATGGGTAGCATTTCTCCAGAGCTAGAAGTGTCATTACTGTCTGAGGAACTTGATCTGTGGATTTAAATTAAGTTAGGCTGTGTTATTCTTTAAGCAGCGTGTTCTTATTTAACCTAAAATTGTACATTATACACTCAAAACCCGTAATTATACCACACACCAGATTATAGGAATATCAGGAAGGATTTAACATCTCAAAATTAAGAGGTGTTAACTTTTTTGACCATTTAATAAAAAAAAAGCAATGATGTTAACTTACCTGGAACCTGAACCATCTGATAGTGTAGCCATAAATCTCTGCAAATCATCACTTTCAGCTTCAGAGTTACTATTGTCTTTGCTGTTAGCTATGTCTCTGCAGCTCATGTCAACAGTGCTTTCTTCTGGGGACAAATCGTCTGAGTCTCTGGATGAATCATTGCTGTCAGAGTCCCTATCGGGAGTTTTGCGTTTCCTGTAGTTACGAGCACGTTTCGGGCGCCGTATGTTGAGCAAAATCGCCCGCACATTGCTGCTTGAAGGAGCAGCATTTATAACCTCGTTTGATGGACCCCCAGAGGTTCTAGCAGCACGATCATCGCTACTAGTACTCTCAGATTTATCCGCCGACACCCCGCTGTCCACATTCTCATCTTTACTCGATGAAGCAACTACAAAAACAACGAAAACGTACCCAAAAATAATTTACGTCACATTTTTTTTCTGCTCCGCAATCTTGCTCAGAACACTTACCAGCCTCTTTTAAACTGTCCTGAGAGCTCCCATCATTTAATTTAAACTTTTTTCCACCCATTTGAGGGCTTACAGGCGAATCTTTGACATCATCATCACTCGAACTATTTTCTTCCATGGTAGCAAAAAGATCTCCCTTTAACTAAAAAGAAGGTAAAAAAGCAGAAGCTATCGTCGTATTTTTTAAAACAATACGATTACTCCAAGAATTTACGAATATTCTAAAGAAATTAAGATTTGCAAATTGCAAAGACAGAATATTTTTTTAGTTTTTACCTAGGTACTTTGATAATTTTGGCAGTTTGGCAGGTTAAAAAGGTGTTGCCATCAACCAAAAAAACATGGTGTTAAACGGGGAAATTTTTTTCTTCGCATAGTCAGTCAGTACCTACAGTACAGTAGCCTAAGAAATTGGTTTACCACTTTTAACAAAACTTTATCTCTGTTTTTACAAATGATGTAAACATTCGCTAAGGACGAGCCATTGAAATAATGAATCTGAGACGCAAAACACCTCAAGTAATTTATAGTTAATACTAATAGAGTTTACAGTCGGGCATCGAAATGCTCGCATGCGTACCTACCGTATGCTTTTACTTCTCTATGCAATTTATCTCTATTATTATTTCGAAAATTTAAAGTGTCGAACTTCAAGGTCAGAATTTATGCCAATGGAAAACTAACCTTATTCAAAGATAATGTATCTTTGCCTTATTAAAGTAAGGTGAGCAATCGAATTTCAACCACAGGTTGCCTGTTCAAAGGCGCGGATAGAGGCTGCGAAGCGGAGAAACAAACGGAGATATATTAATCAATTGGATTGCACAAAATCTTCGGTCCTTTTCAGTAGACAATCCTATTGTTTAATATTCCTGTGTTTCTCTGCTCAAGGGTGCTAAACCGCTTTTTAGACCTACTTTACACAAAGCATATACATTTTACTCAGTATTGAAGACATAGAACTGGAAGTTAGAGAGTTTTTTAATCAAAGTATGTACTGGCTGAGTTTTTATCTTCAAAAATATAGTAATGCCTAGGTCGACGCGATAAGAAGAAGAAGAAGTACACACTGTAGAGAGTTGGTCCATGACCGTCTATGTAAAAAGCCTCCTCGAGACTTTTTACATGGACGGCTGAGGCTTTTTTTGGGAGGGAGACCCCGATTATGTTATGTTATATTGCAAAGCAAAGCCAATGTGCTGTGCCTTGAGGTACAGTGGTTTTACACAAATAAAAAATACTAACACTTTTTAAATATGCAAAACCGTTAGAAAAGTCATCGGCATAAACGTAAACGCAGGAAACAAAGCATTCCAATGAACTGGCAGCAGACAAGAAAGAAAAAACGCAGAATATTGATTAAAATCCCAATAAAAGATAGATACGCACTCTAATCTCGCGCTTAGTAAGTAGTTCCGTTTACTGGAAATAGTAGTAAAGGCAAGAGTTTTATGAGTGTATGGCGCATAGATTGCGCGTGGGCGGCGCAGCTCGCAGGAGTGTTGCATGAACCTAAAATGCACGCGCGTAGCTCGCAGGAAGCTCGCAAAGCGGGTACGACATTCGCGGCGCATTCTTGAGATGTGGACCCTTAGATTCAGTTCGGCCGACAAAGGCCGGTGAAAGGCGAAGAAACGGTTTTTTTAAAAGTTTTACATAAACCATGGTTAAACAAACTATGGGTTAAACCGATTAAGCTGATTTAAATTATAATTGGAACTTAGGTACGATACTCGCACTTTGCAGGGATTTTTGATCGAACAAAACGCACATCAGCTGATTGTCATTTGCGTAATTTGTCAAAATTTGCTAAACTACTAAACGTCAAAATCGCGTGGTAACTTTTTTGTTGTGCTTGTGCCGCATTATTTTTTCTTATAAATTACACATTATTATGTGAAGTAACGATTTAAAATTTGAAATTTTGTTTTGAAGGAATAGTAAGTATAAGTGACTTTTAAGATAGTTCTGTGACAACAACAAACAATGAATTTTCCCGACGATGTGTTGGCCTTCATGGACGTAATGGATTTGGGCGAGGAATTTGTGGATGAGCGGTTAAGCTCCATAATGGATAGAGACACGTTTACAAATAGGCATCTTTCTAATGCTTTTCTGCTTTTGCAATACAAACACTTGATAAACGTCAAGGAGGGCAGTGATAGTAACAACGAAGACGAGTGCGACTTTGCAGCGGAACTTATCAAACAAGCAAGCGAAGAAAACATTGATAATGTATGTAAAATAGTTACCACTGCACTTAGTCTTAATAAAGGAACGATTCTAAATAATGCCGAGCATTTACTACAGCAGATACTATCCGTATTAGAGGTGCCATCTGAACGAAATTCCGATTCACCTGAACCTAACCATGCTTTGCTTCACCTAAAGATATCAGATAGTATACTTGAGGCTGTTTTGAAGAAAGAAATCAAATTAAGCTTACCATTTTTGGAGCTTCCTGTTAAGAATATCTTATTGAGCTCTGATGAACAACTTAAAATTCATTTTTTAACCAACTCAGTTCCTAAACTGTTTGAATGTGTAGAAGGCTTTAACATACTGGACAAAATATGGGACTGTCTTAAACAGCTTGAAGGTGACAAAAGAGAGTTAACCTTGAAAGTTCTGAGCTCTTTGTCTGACTATTATTTGCCTGTGCCTGATGATAGTGGAAAGGTGCTATTTAAAACTGATATAGTCCATCATTACGAGTTTTGGCAGTCAATATTATTTGGACTGTCCTCAGATGACCCAACTGTTAGGAAAATATCTATTTACCTAGCCAAAAGAACATTGGATTGTGTAAGAGCTTTGAAGCAGAATATTTGTATAAAAAAAGATGATAAAACTCTATTCACATGGAATCACTCCAAATGGATAACTGAAAAAGCTATATGGGATAATTTCTTTATACTCATTGATAGTTTAGAAGAAAAGCAAAGTAATATAGTGCTACCATCTATCCAACTATTTGAATCTTTGAAGTGTCTTGGTCATTGGTTGAACTGTGCATTCAATATTGGCCTCAAACACGACAATACTCAAGTAAGACTAAAATGTATACAACACAGATTGGAGACAAAAATAAGCACCACAAATGAAGCTACCATTCTACTAGAAGCATTGAATGATATCAATATTTATGAAAATCAATCTGAATGTGAAGAACTGAATAAAAGCATAAGAAACTTTGTATCTGATAAAGAAACATTCTTACACGTCATCACATCAATACCACTAATAAAATGGTCCCCTGTACCCCTCTACCACTTAAGTATCATCATATCAAAAATCACATCCAAAGACCTTATGGCCGGAATGAATGGCAAAGACATCACAAAGCTGTTTATTGAACTATTAAAAGTCCCATGCAATAATGTAGCTGTAAGAAAAGCAGTTATTATCAATGTGTCACACTTTGTTGGAAGTTGCTGTGATGGATTGAACTGGAGAGATAAGGTCAACATATTCTGTGTGCTACAATCAGAATTAAAAGAAATTACATTGAACCCTCCACTTCATGACTTTGTTGCAAAGATTTTCATAAAAAACGAAGAAAAGATGGAATTCTTTGATTTGATTGAATATTTACACATAGATTTCTGTCTTTTATACCTTCAATCTCACCCTGAAGATATGGCTGTGTTCATTGAAGTTCTGCTGAAGAAAATTAAAAAGGCACATGATATAGTAACCAGACAGTACTCTGACAAGACAGAGTGTTTAAAAGATGTCATATATTTAATGCAGTTATATAAAAAAAGTAGTTATGCAACGGAAAATATAAATATCATTGTGGCCAAAGAATATAAGACCATGCTGCATTATATTTTAAGTTTACTATCAAATAACACTATAATATCCATTGAAGAGATGAGCATCTTGGCAAAAGGCTTAAGTGCTATGTCTAATACAATAACCCATCTTGGAGCCAGAGATATTCTATTACAACTGTATAAAACATCAGTTTTATTTATTAAAGACAAAGATACTGTTTTAGAAAGCAAGATTTTAAGTATGTTTCTAATCAATATTTTATCTAGTAATCCAATAATACTTGCAAACTATAGACATGAGATGATTGGTGTTAAAGACATCATCGAAGTAACTTCAACTTTTGAAAACACAAACAGTATTGGGAGGCTAAGAAATATATTTTATGAGAAATCTTGTGAAATATTGGATTTACTACTCAAAGGGCAAGTATCTGTTGTCGATAAATATGCAAAAGATATTGCAGATTATATAGAAAATGTAATTGAATGTGGTGGCTATGGGTGCTTGAGATGGTGTCTGAAGATAATGAATGCCATATTACCATCTCTTCTTCAAGATGAAAGCAATAAGTTTGATGTGTCCCATTTTATGACCAGAATGTGGCAAGAAATTGAAGAGCTGAAATCAAACAATCAATATAATCCATGCATTGAAGAGTTTGTCAACTTAATAACTCAGGATGTGTTGTTGAAAAGATCAATGTATAACAACATTATTATTGGATACAGTAACAAAATAATTGAGTGTGGTGCAGTGAGAGCAGCACCCCTGTTTTATTTAGCAAACAAAATGAATAGTATAGGAATCACTGCTGACTATGGGCAAATGATTTATGTTCTTTGTGAAACTTTGCTGTATTCTCCAGTGCCTAGAAAAGATCAAAGGTATTTGACAGTTTATAATACGAAAAAATCAGCTCTTTTAAAAACTAAAGTGTATGTTTTATCTATTATTATATGTTGCAGAATATTGGAGAACCTTGTGATTGAAATATTACAGCAACCCAGATATGGGCTTCATACACAAAAGTGAGTAACTTAACTTTAACACTTATCTACAACAATGTGCCAAAGGTGTATCAACTTAATTTCCACTTTGTTTCCAGTGCTGACGTTCACTTCAACTATCAAATTCAGTGCCTCTCTTTACTTGCTCTGTGCAAGATAAAAGATTACGAGATCCTCGAAACCATTA
Source organism: Pyrausta despicata (assembly GCA_963921415.1). Taxonomy (NCBI): domain Eukaryota; kingdom Metazoa; phylum Arthropoda; class Insecta; order Lepidoptera; family Crambidae; genus Pyrausta; species Pyrausta despicata. The sequence continues at coordinate 15,618,003 of OY992851.1, read as the reverse complement.
CGAAATTCATAAGAAACAAGATAGATGAGACATTTAGAAACAAACAAAGGTACCATGGACACTCACAGTGTCATAGATTGCTCTTGACAGCGATGCAGCACTTACTGCTTATTTCTGCATTGCACCCACATTCGGGTGAAAGGAATGTAGGCTGGTGTGTCGAGCTGCTGGGCAGACTGCCTCATCAACCAAGTGTGAGGATTTGTTTAGAGTGGTACATTGCTCTGGATATATGCTTGAGGGTAAGCACCGCACATATTTCAAAGCTCAAATAAATAAATATATATATATAGAAATCTTAATAATAACCAAGTTTTATTTTACGAATAGCAAGTAGTTATTGGATACTTAAAGTAGCCTTTGGCTTAAAGACGGTTAAAAAAGCACAGTGTATATAAGCATTCCTTCACTATGGCGTTAGAAACGCGTTAGTTACATATTTTTTGGTAACGAAGATATGTATTTTTCGCAGAAGGTGACCCTCAACAATGAAGTTTTAACATTGATCAAGAATTTACCAATGACTTCACAGTTTATAATTTTATATTGGACAGTCAAACACAAACTATTATCGAACCAATGCTCTGATGAAGAGTATGAATTTGTTATGGACACCTTACTATCTCACACTATGGGACAAATGTTCAACATAAGACTCTATGCCCAGTACTTAGCTGTGATGCTACATAGTATCTACAGGAATAATTCAAGCAAATACTCTTACACGATACAAGTAATTGAAAAAACTTTCGAAGAAAGCGCCAAAGATAAAAACTTTATGAAACTCCAGCAAGATTATTTTGTCAACAACTTCGACATCATAGGAGATTTCACACCGACTTTTATTTATTATTTTCTGCCGCGATACTGCGAGATAAATAACAACGAGAGTGTTGATCTTGTTTATGTAAAGGACATCATGAAAAAGATCAGTAAAAGTATATCAAAATGTGATTTCTTTAAAAAGAACAATGTAAAGCAGGATGAAGAAGTGTTTGGTCTGAGGATAGAGAAAAAAGCGATGGACAAAGTCACTGATGATGTGGAAGTGTTGGGGACGATACAAAAGAAATATATTCCTTGGAAGAACATGAGCGACGTTATCATGTACGAATCTGGGAAGAAGGTGAGTCATTTTGATTATTTTTTTTATACAACAACAACACATACATTGATCTGACTCCATGGTAAGTTGCTAAAGCACTTGTGTTAAAGATATCAGAATCAACAGTGGTATTACAAATAAACATAAATAAATATATATAACACCCAGACCAGTATGAACAGACATGTTCATGCACACAAATGTTTGTACAGTGCGGGGATCGAACCCGCGACCTCTTGGTTAATAGTCAAATTCTTGATCATAACACCGAAGTGGTCGACGAACTTCAGACGGTTTTAGTATGAAACTAACAGTTATCTAACTTTTGCAGGTAAGATATTGAAGCCGGCCGAAAGAGATGAATAATTATCTTTTTTATTTATTTATAAAAAGCAATTTTTCTTAATCATTGCAGAAACGAACAGCCAGCCACTTGCTGGTGGTAGCGTCGTTGATCGACAAACTGCCCAACCTGGGCGGCATGGCGCGCACCGGCGAGGTGTTCGGCGTGGAGGCGTACGTCGTGCCCAGCCTGCGCCACTTGCAGGACAAGCAGTTCCAGGGGCTTAGGTATGTGTATATGTTTTAAATATAAATAAATAAATATTTCACAACAATCACACCCATTCTCTAGTCCCAAATTAAGCTACGAGGCTGGTGTTATGGGTACTAGACAACGGATAAACATACTTTAATACTTTTTTTTGTAATAAATACATATTATACATAGAAAATACCCAGACCAGTACATACACACATGTTCATGCACACTTATGCTTGTACTGTGCGGGGATCGAACCCGCGACCCTTGTTTTTAGAAGTCCGACCTGTGGACCACTGCACCAAGCAGTCGTCATCTGATATGTAATCAAATCATATATTAATAATATTGTATATTTTATATTTAATCTTATGTGTCATATTCTTGGTATTATTATTTTTGTGTTTTCTCTTTTATTTATTTTGTCGCACCGCCCACTAATCATTTCTGCTTAGCCCCAAAGGTATAATGGTAGAGAATGCCCTAGCGTTAAGACCACATTTTGTACAAAGTATTGTTGTGCAATAAAGCTTAATAAATAAATATGTGCTGTATTAAATAAATCAATAAGCAAGTGCTATGTCACAGCTTGCTTGGTTTCCACAAATCCACACCCGCTTCGACGTAATATTAGGTCCTTACCTATGAAATTGGCGTTTTGTATGGGAGGAACAAAAAGTCGAAATTTTTTTATATAGCATATTTATTTAATCAAAGTATGAGCCATTGTAATCTATGCACTTTTGCCATCTCATAGGTAGTTCATTGATCCCTTTACTAAAAAAACCATTCGAACGGGAATCAATAAAATCTTTGAAGGCGACTTGGACTGCCCCATCTGAGTTGAACTTTTTCCCTTGCAAGAAGTTATCCAAATTTCGAAAAAAAATGGTAATCTGTTGGAGCAAGGTCCGGGGAGTACGGTGGATGCCTTAGAGATTCCAATTGAAGTTCTTCTAATTTGCTAGCCGTCTGTTGTGCAGTGTGTGGTCTAGCGTTGTCGTGAAGCAGCAGTGGCGTAGAGCGATTGACCAGCCTTGGTTGTTTAGCAACTAGCTTTTCCATCATGGTTTGCAATTGCTGACAATAGATATCTGCCGTAATCGTCTGGCCAGATTTGAGAAAACTGTAATGAACGACACCGGCGCTAGTCCACCAAACGCTTACAAGTAACTTTTTATTGGTCAATTTTCGCTTGGAGCAGGCTATGGCTGGCTTGCCAGGGTCCAGCCATTGCGATGAGCGCTTCCGATTATCGTAGAGAATCCACTTTTCATCACAGGTAATGATTCGATTTAAAATCCCTTCGTTATTGTGCCGGTCAAGTAATGTAACGCAGCAGTTGACGCGCGTTTGCCGGTTTGCTTCACTCAATTCGTGAGGAACCCACCTTTCAAGTTTTTTAATCTTCCCAATTTGCTTCAAGTGGATTAAAACAGTTTTATCACTAACGCCAAAGCCTGCAGCTAACTCGGACGTGGTTTGCGATGGATCCGCTTCCACAATAGCCTTCAATTCTTCATTATCAACTTGGGTCTCCGGCCGTCCACGGGGCTTGTTTTGCAGGTCGAAATTTCCAGAACGAAAACGTTGGAACCAAAAACGCACTGTGTTTTCTTTTGCGACACAACCGCCATACACATCATTAACCCTTCGAGCCGTTTCCGCAGCACTGGTGCCACGGTGGAACTCGTACTCGTAAATAACGCTATATTTCAAATTTTCCATTTTGTAAATTGAGCGATGCAAACAGAAAAAAGATAAGTAAAAAAACAAATGAATGACGGTTTACGAAACACAACTACATGTGGAAATAGCTGTATAAATAAATTTGAACTTCGAATTCCTAACCAAATAGGAAAAATTTGTGATCAAAGTGGCCAGTACGACAAAACGCCAATTTCATATGTAAGGACCTAATATTAGAATTCTTTTGAATACTTTCTTCATACTTAACGATCCCAATTCCCCTTCTTATCTCAAAACTAGATTTTCATTTCTCAGTCCGTTCGTTATTTTGTCGCACCGCCCACTAATCATTTCTGCTTAGCCCCAAAGGTATGACTGGTAGAGAATGCCCTACGGCGTTAAGTCCACCTTTTGTACAAAGTTTTGTTGTGCTTGCGTGATAATTAAATATGTCCCCGTGTAATTCGCTTTCAAGCTTATGATATAAAAAATGACATGACGAAAACAGCTGGTAAGCTTACGTATGTATTACGTTAGCTTGAATGTTTACGTATGAAGGAGCACAACTTTATAACCAATTACCGGCAAATATTAAAAGTGAAACTTCTTTTAAAGTGTTTAAGCAGGCCTCTCTCACTCGATGTACTTGCGCGCGGTAATAGCCTACTCTCGCCGGCACCGACTGCAGTGCCGATTCAGTGAGCTGCCAACAACCGTCGGACGCGCTCACGACGCACTATAATTATTCGTGTTACGATTTGTGTGTTCTGATTTATTTCTTTGTATGCACCTACAATTATCTGGATTCCAAATTTGAACTTTCCAGGTCATTCTGAAACTGAGTTAGAGGTCAGTCAGTGATAAACGACGAACGACTTTTTTGGACGTTAATATCTAAATAATCGTTTGTTTGTTAATCCTACTACTATTATAAAGGCGAAAGTTTGTAAGTATGGATGTATGGATGTATGGATGTATGGATGTATGGATGTTTGTTACTCTTTCACGTAAAAACTACTGAATGGATTTGAATGAAACTTTACCACAATATAGCTTATACATCAGAATAACATATAGGCTACAATTCATAAAGAATTTTTAAGATAAAGGCTTTCCACGCGGACGAAGTCGCGGGCGGCCACTAGTATTTAAATAAATTTGACTGGTTTATGTGAAATAGTTTTTGAGTTATGAATGAGGAAGTCAAAAGTGGCTACAAATAGTTCGTGTAATACCTACCTATTACACACGGTGCTGGTCGCCAGTTCTGTTAGCTTGATCTTGGCTTGACACGCTACTGCGTATCTAAATATGCTTTTTATTTTCCTAATACACAATAGCGTATTTGACGGATTTTTTTATTGACTTAAAATGTTTATAGCAACACAACATAGGTAGGTACTTATTTTTAAATACCTTAATTTCAGCGATATAGAGCATCAAACTTTCTAATTAGACATGGAGACCGCTACCAGTCAGTGACGTCACATGCTCGTAGCGCCATACTTTCACCGTAGAAAATTTCGTTTTAAAAAGAGATAGCAAGAGTCACAATTAAGTAGCTCATAATTCGCTTGTTATACTTAATACAGGCTGAATTTCTTATTTCACATTTGTTATTCATTAATGTTATATTATTTCAACAACAGTCAATCAAATACCATTTTGGAAAAATGTGATTGAAATATTTTTACCGAAAGTGTCAACCCTAGTTCGATTGTCGCTAGGTCTCACGTCACTTGGTCTCGCGCAGCTGCGAAGCAATAGTGACTTTATACTCAAAGATGTAGGTGCATTTTTGTACGCGGCAGAAAAAGTAGTCTATTAACGCTGTACGTATTGAAATTTCTCTATGGAGTGATTTATCTGTTACGTAGTAACTATTTAGTAATCTGTGGTTTAAGTTAAGACTGGCTAAACACGTAGTAATTAAATACTTTTGATTTTCTAATAATTGTTATGTTTATAATACTTTTATTTAACTTATGTATGTTATATTAGTAGGTATAATTAGATTGTGTTTTGCTCGGACGAAATTTATGTAATCGTGAACATTGTAAGCACTGTTCTCATGTAAGTGACTGTAATTTATGTATTTTATGAGAATAAATATCTTTATACCTAAACCTAAGCTTCAGCGGCTGGACGAATTTTGACCAGCCATAGCTAAGAACCACCGAGATTAAATTATCTTTCGAAGAAAAAAATTGGTTGCCTGTAAAGTCGGTATACGGGCGAAAGTTTTACGTGACAAAGACTTTGAGTGGTAAAATAATTTTAATGTGAATATTCATTCGTATAACATGAACCGGTGTGTATGCCTATCTCTCTCACTCTCTCTCTCTCGCTCTGTCTCTCTCGCTCTTAGGCGGGCTAACTGTGCTCGAGTGGAAGGGACGCGTGCCTTTCACTTTTTATGTCTGTCTCACTCGCTCTTAGGCGGGCTAACCATCCCCGAGTCGAAGGGACGCGTGCCTCTCACTCGCTCTCATTGTGAGCGCATAACGTGAGCAGAGCGTAACGCAGTTTCTTGAAGTGTCACCCGGCAAACCAATTTATAAGACGTTGTCATGTCAAAAACCTATTTGCAATCGGTCCATCCGTTCGGGACCTACGATGCCATAGACAGACACATACCAAAACACAAACTCATATACACACACAAACGGACATACATAGAGGTCGAACTTATAACACATCTCTTTTCCGTTGGGCGTTAAAAGCTGTCCCACGTTCTTTCCCAAGGTTTACTCTTTATGTGAACAAAATTTATTCCAAATCGGTTTTTGACGTGACAACGTCTTATAATTCGATGGAGCCGGCTGCACGCACCAAAAAAGCATGACGCATGCGGCGTTACCTCGCTCTGAGGCGTTCCATTCCAAGTTCCCTCACTCGTGGTGTCAATAATTTAAGATAATATGTTAGATGACTCTAATGCTAATTGAAAAAATAAATGCTTTCCTAGGCGTATTACGGACGAAGTTGATGATCTATAGGTGTGCTTTTCGTAGGAACGGCGGGCAAGTTAGCATGCATGAGTGACTGAGATGATATAAACTTCATCTTTGCATTACAAACTACAAAGTAGTAAATAAGATACAATAGGCCTACTACAAAAAACGAAATCCGTCAAAACGAGTTCGTTCGTTGTACACATGACAGCATGACACTGAGGCAATATATGCGCATGTGATAAGGGCGATTTTGCAATAAAATGCCTAGCTTGATGTACCGTCATGGATACAACGAAAGAATGACCGACTATCGTTCAGTCGGATTTCGTAGTAGGTCTTCTGATACCCACTTCCTACTTAAATACTGTCTTGACTGTCTCGTTGGTGTAGTGGCAAAGTTTCTGCCTTACATCCGAGAGGTCCTGGGTTCGAATGGGTCGAGCCAAAAATTGTTTCTGAGATTTTCTGTCATGAATTTTTCAAAAACAGCTGGAAGTCGGGAAGTTGGCGGTGTTAAACCCCGTGCCTCGGTGCGCACGTTAAGCCTTTGGTCCTGCGCCTGATCTCCCTCCGGTCATGTCGGATTGCCGTCTCACCGAACTTTGGGAGTGATGGATGGAACAGTGAGTGCACCTGTGTATTGCGCTCACACTTGTGCACTACAATATCTCCTGCGCAGTTGGCTGATCTCTGTTGAGATTGGCCGCCGTGGTCGAAATCGGCCAGGACTATTATAAATTACATAAATCTCACGCAGCGTGTCAGCGGAGCGCTGGCTTGACGTAGAAGAGGTGCGGCCGGGCGCCCCCCTAAAGGAATACCTTTCGCGGCGCAAGGCCGAAGGGTACTCCGTCGTGGCTGCCGAGCAGACCTCCACCAGCACCAAGCTGCAAGCCTTCAAATTTCCCAATAAAACGCTGCTGCTACTTGGGTAAGTTAGTTAGTTTAGCTGGGCTATTTCCGCACTTCGACGCTCGATTGGGTCATTGTGCAAGAGGCTAGACGACACCACCAATCGTTGACATACTTTTTATTATCTGTCAAAACGTGACGTCACGGTTATGTATCAGAAATCGGGAGTCAATTGACCGAATATTTATTGAGTTTTGTGTGTTTGAAAATTGGTTTCTACAGCTTTTTGGAAATATACTGGTTGTATTAACTTCATAGGGGCTATGTTTTTTAAACGCCATGTTCTTGAAAATATTTAAGATAGGTGTCATCCTGCCTATTTCTACTCCATCCAGCCCAGGCTATATAGAAGTATGAGTGCCCGTGGTTCAGCCACTTTAGACTCGGTATGTTAATTAATACGCATAATGGAAGCATGCCAATGATAGACAAGAAGATAAACCGGATCTAAAACGCTCACGCTCGGGACTTGTGCAACGAGAGCGCTTTATGCATCGCGGCTACGTTTGACGCGAAATACACGCCGCTGGTCGCGTCACCGTAAGAAATAAGAATATCTAGTCCTTGCCAACTTCTATCGCCTTGCAAGACAGTCGTGTACGATTTGTCGGTAACATTTCATCTGCAGGATATTGCACACAAAACCAGTGTAGCAATCTTTAGCATATTTTTTTTAATTAATTGACATTGATCTGACTCCGTGGTAAGAAGCTAAAGCACTTGTGTTACAGATTTCAGAATCACCAGTGGTATTACAAATTAAATAAATACATAAAACACCCAGACCAATACAAACAGACATGTTCATGCACACAAATGTTTGTACAGTGCAGGGATCGAACCCGCGACCTCTTGGTTAGTAGTCAACTTCTTGAGCAAAACACCAAAGTGGTCGTCAAAAATTAAAATGAGTTTTCTGCAAGAATCAGTCATGAAGATGAGAAACAGGAGATTATTCAGTTTAGTCTACCCTAGAAATTATAAATGACATTTTTTTTGCAGACACGAAAAAGAAGGCATACCTTGCGACCTCCTACCAATGATGGACCACTGCGTTGAAATACCGCAACAGGGCTTTGTCAGGTCGCTTAACGTTCACGTCACAGCCGCCATCTTCATATGGGAATACACTAGACAAAACATTTTATAGCAAAACTATTTTTATAACAATTAAATATTACAATAACAACATAAACATTTCATTTAAATAGTATTTAATCCTGATTTACAAAACAATTTGACCATTCTTGGTAACAATGTGATTTTGACGGGTTTCACTTCAAACTCTTCTTTATCTATTTCAATCATGACTTCATTTGTGGGTGCATTCGGAATGAGTTCAACTGTCCTTGCCGGTATTACATCTGATTTAGTACCCCTCTTCTTTATGCGATCCCATCCCTCCGAGACAAATTCTGTATATGAATAAGACCCCCTCCCCAACATTATACCTAACGCTGACAAGTGGTTTTGTATCTTATAAGGCTGTATTGTGAATTCACAAGTTTTGAAGCAGAGTTCCTGTGTTTTAGCACAAGCTGGGTTTTCAACTTTTGAGATGTCATATTCTTGTGCTGCCTGTGTTGTGGGCATAAAGAAACGCCATTTCCTTTTCACTTCTGGCTTCTTTTGCACACAGTTACTGCAGCCGGCGCAGGGTGGTGTGTACTTGATAACTCCACTGCAATTCCAGGATAGTGAGTCTTTGTAACCGTTAAACAGAAATGATGCATACTCCCGCAGAGGACCACAGAACCAGTATTTGTCTTTTTTTGCAAACGTGTCTCTGAATGCTCCCCATTCAAGTGAGGTTAGAGCATAAATAGGTCTGCTGGGTTCTTCATTTTCATCAGGAATAGGCTCTATTTTCATGGCATCCTTCCAGACTGTGTTGCCTTCAATGATGGCCATGCATGCATCAATAAGTTGCCTGACCTTCTCCACGCCATCACCACCAGGGAAGAGTGAGTTGCCAAAAGCATTTGTGCGACCGAGTGGTAGGATGCCTAGGGGAAACTGATTGGCATCATCATTCCTTCTCAGGAGCCCTGAAGTTAAAATAAACACATATTAATACTTGTAGTAATTAATTAGCATTTTTTTTAGGTAGACCAGTAAATCAAAATTATAACACTTGTGTCTGAGTATTGTAGTTACAGCTGATACTATTATAATCTGTGGAAAAGAAGAGCTTTTTTTTAAGACTTTATAATAAACTACCTGTAACAGTCTCAGACAAGGTCCCATCTCCGCCAGCGACTATGATAGCTTCAGTTCCTTTCAATGTTTCCACTATCTCCTTTGCATTGCCCTCTGAGTCTGTCTGCACTACATCTACTTGCAGCCCCGCGAGGTGCAAGAGCGGCTCGCAGTACTTCTCAAAATCTTTCTTAGCTTTGCGTTTGTTGGCGACAGGGTTCAGAATAACCGTGACTAAAGTCGGATTTCTTTCCATGGGAATAAGGGCATCGCCATACCTCGCAGCCTCTTTGCAAGCCGCTCGCATTAGTATATTAATCCTGTAATTATGTGTTGTAAACATTGTGTAAAATTCGCATTTTTAGTTTCTGACAAAATCATTAAGAGGCCTATAACAAATTTTGACAGCTAAGTAGTGTTTTACCTAAAACTTGAATTACAAAGGTAAATAAAAAATTTGAGGCCGCTACAAAGTACAAATTTCGTAATTAAATACATGTTAAGTAATCAATAGGGTGAAAACATTGTCAATGTACAGACGCACTTGACTGAATTTTTCTTTCGGCCCATTGCTGTAACGCAAGAGCGTGCGATGGCATTAATATGATAATTGGGAAACAATAAAATTGGTTTAATATTAGGGATTCATGTAGTTTTTTCGTGCAAAAGCATAAATATTCAATGGAAAATACTAATAGTCTCGTACTTACTCGTATTTTTCTTTGACTGTAGCAGCTCCATAATAGAGAGCAATAACACCAACTACAGATTTTTTCCAGTTATTTCTTATTGTAGTGCCAAATTTTACAATTCTTTCCATGATTTATGGCTAAGTTAATAAATATGTGAAATAATTTAAGAGGTTACAAAAGTCAGCTGTTCAAACATATTGATAGCGTTCAGAACTTCAGAAATGGAAATGTCACTATCAGCAGGTGACAGTAACAAGTTAAGTAGGTATGTCCTAGTAGCGCCATACGATATAATGATGTGTTCTGACTGCTTTTTTCAGTTATGAATTAACTGGTATCGACCCATAAAGATGAAACTGGCTAATGTTTCCAATTTAAGTTGGCATTCATTTAATTTAAGAATGTTAGCAATATAACAATTTAGAAAAATGTTGTGTTCAGGTGAAAAAATAAGTTTGTCGATATAATTTTTATGATATGTTCCTAACCCTATTTCCAGAGACAATATAATTTGACGTTCATTAATTTCTTTAATCTATGCTTACATTTTTTTGTGTCAAACGAACAAATTGTTTCTTTCGTAGGTGTTAATGAATTTCATTGTTTATTTTCATATAATTCGCCATGAATTCGGATAAAATAGATACAAAGAAACTGCCTGATGGTTGGGTCCTATGTACATCGAAATCTAACCCCGGAAGAAAGTATTATTTCAATAAGAAAACTGGAAAATCTTCGTGGACACAACCACAGGTTTGTTTCGTAATTTATTGTGTGAATATTTTTATTAGCATTTATGTTCCGATACTTTAAACGTAACAGCGTGCTTATTGTAATGCATTAATTAGTTAATTGTGGATAGCTATGATTTTTTAAATGAAAATTATTGTATTTTTGTTAAAATTTAGAATCAATATTTTGTACAATGTTTTTCAAGGCTGACGATAAAACGGGTCATGGTAAATCGAAAAAGAGAAAATGCAGTTATTCAGAGAAGAATAAAAAAGAGGAGACGCAAAAAAGGTGTTTAAAGAGGCAAAGTGATGGTAAAGATGGGAGCCCTAATAAGAAGAAGCAAAAAGAAGGTAAATAATAAGTAATAATTATTTCTTCAACAAGTAAGGTAGTTAAAGAAAACTTACAATGATTGAAGATGTCATTTTGTTACAGTTATTTCTGTTCACTGCCAAAATAACTTTTAAGAAGTTAAAGTGTTAAGAAAGCTTATTTTTTCTAAGAACATTGTAACTTATGTATGAAAACTAAAAGATAGATTTTAAAACTATCTTGTCAATGTACTAGTTTTGCTAACCTGTTCACAGGACCACCAACTCCAGAGAAGCTGAAAACTCCAATAAAGAAGCCTAGTCCAGCAAAACCACCTGACCCCCACAAAAAAGAGAGTCCTCACAAACACGAAGCCCAAAAAACCACACCCAAAAACAGTGCCAACTCACGATTATCACAGCTCCGTGCTCAACTAGCAGCTGATGCACAGAAAGAAGAAAACTCAAATGAAAAATCTCCATCTAAAACAAACAACAAAAGAAAAAGTCCAAACGCCACACAAACGGAAACACAAAGTAAATTACAGAAAACAGAACTGAAAAGTCCAACAGTCAATGATTCAAAATGTTCCACAAACACACAGTCTCCAAGCAGTGACAGCTTGCAGTCCATCCCGTCACCGTCGCAGTTCTTTGCCGCCAACAAAATCATATCTTCCATGAAAGCGCAGCTTCCAGAAGAGTACTGTAGTAAAATGAAGCAGAAGGATACTTTTGCAGATATAGAAGAGGGTATATGCAATCAGACGGCAGAGTATCCCTTCCTGAAACATCCTGCTACACCTCCACAGTTCTCCGAAGCTAGTAAATTGGTGTCTGCCATCAAATCAAGGCTGTCTTATAAAGTGTGCAGTAAAGAGTCACCAGTAAAATCGTTCCCGTCAGCAAAAGACAGATTGGAGGCATTACGGACAAGGCTGAGTAATGAGGCGGAAGCTGAAACTTCAGTTGATAGTTTAAATGTTAGTAAAGATATATATACAAAGGAAACACCATATGCAATTGAAGCTATGGATGTGGATTGTAAAGAGGTATGTTCTTGAATTTTTCTAATCTTCTTCTAACTTCAAGGGTAGTTACTTGTGTGTGTTCTGAATTAACAGTTTCTCAATTTATTTCTAATTATCTCATCCTAAAAATACATTTAACTATCATTAGTAAATTTTATACCCTCAATTTTCTCCAAAAAAACATTATTAATAATAATTTAATAGTTTACTCATGACAAGTTTGTAACTTATCTTCCTCGATTTCAGGTAGTGAAAAGTATATCATCAGTACAATGTACAAAAGACAATGTAGATAGTAACAATGAAAATCTAGTTTTAGTGGTGGACACTAACATTTTTATACATGAATTAGATGTGATAAAGAATGTAGTAAACTCACACATAAAGGGTAAGTGTTGTTTGTTTGTTTATCTACACAAAATCAACAGGGATAATAATGATAAATTTGCTGTTTGTAAATAAAATTCAATAATAAAATTCATTTATTTCTGTAACTAGGCTAAGAACTAGCACTTTTACACGTCCCAACATATAAATTAACCCTACCAAAATGGAGATATCACTTTGCAAGACTGTCTAGTATCCTAATGAATGACTTTATAATAGCTTTCTTTTAAGAGCCATGAAGTGACCCTTGTTACCCTATACAGGGTGTCCCAGGAAACCTGTTCCAGCAAAGGTCTGGAGTTAGGGGACACTTATATTAAACATATAACCCTTAATGTATGTTTAACAGTTCTTGAGTGCCTTGTTGGCGTAGTGGCAAAGTTTCTGCCTTACATCCGAGAGGTCCTGTCCTTCTGTTGTTTTTGGGTTCGAATCCCAGGTCGAGAAAAAATTGTTTCTGAGATTTTCTGTTATGAATTTCTCTAGAACAGGTCGGAGTCGGGAAGTTGGCCGTGTTACACCCCCGTGCCTCGGAATGCCCGTTAAGCCGTTGGTCCTGCGTAGGGATGGGTAAGCACTGTAGTATTTACTCAGGCCAGAGTAAATACTCAGTAAAAATAATTTAAGCACGTAGTATTTACTTTTAAGTGAGTATTTATGTTTTACTAACCAGAATTGAGAAATGTAATGTTTTTCTTTATTTATTTATATTATATTTCGCTATGTTCTTTTCAAGTTTAACTAGTATAAATTAAAATGATAAATAAATAAAAAATCTTTAAAATATAATAATATACACTGAATGTAAAATTATCTTTTAGTATTTTTGGACTTAGTTACGACGTTACGACAAATTACGCAGTTTGAATTGAATTGTTAGCTCGAATTATGAATCAAAGTTATGTTTATTCGTATACTAGCCTTGTGCCTGCAACTTTGCCCGCGTAGCTTTCGATAAGGTAAGGCCATGTTTGATCTATCTATCACCTATTGTACCTAATTTTACCTTATTTAATGTGGCTGAGGTGATCCATTCATCTAGATTGGATACCTTTGCTATGGAATACCTATTTTGTCGACAGACTACCTAATTTTGGTATTTAGGAAAACGATTTTTATATCGTCGATGCGATATAAAAGGATATCGTGGGTATTTACTTATATTATAAATTAAACACGGGTTTTAACTATAAAATATTATAATATTTAAATGTAGATATCATTATTAATAATAAAGTAAAGTTACCCAAAAAAAGATATGCTTTTAATCTGATTCAGTCCCAGATTCTGTAAAATTTTGTTCAGATGTCAGTGTACTTGTAGAGGGCTCATTGATATTTAATGGATCTGATTCGGCGGTTAAGTTTTCCTCTTCTTCTTGATTGTCATCTTGATCAATATATTTATTTATTAATTTCCAATTATACGATACAAATGTACTTTTAGCAGCTCGTTGTGTCGTGAGTCGATTTCGGACTTTGGAATGCATAAAACTTTTAACACTGAAGGACCGTTCAGTAGCTGCGGTTGTGCATGGAGCTGTAAGAATTCTTATAGCAACTACGCTTAGTTCCGTCGAACCACACAAGCTTTTCCACCATGTAACTGCGCTAATTTTTTCTTCTTTAAGGCTCTCCCAAATAAATCTTTTGGCCCACAAGCCATGTTTAGCTCTATAGTTTGCCAACTCTAATAAAACCTCTAAATTCATTTGCTGAGACAGTTCGAATATAAATTCCATAGCATCTGCAATTTCTGACTCGGTCTGTATTTAACAAACATGCTGCTAAATGTATTGGCTTTACAGCATTCTGCACTCTAGCTTCAAAAGACGACAACAAATTTTGTTTTTCTGCCTCTTCTATAATGGTGTTCAAAGGTAGAGCCATATGTAATTTTATTCTAATTTCTCTGAATGCAGAATGTACACTTTGTATGTTGCTATCATCCCCTTCTAATTTGAAAATCCATGTACTGATTGGCTCTAAAACATCAAGAATTTGGTCAATCCACATCCAAAAGTCGTCACCGAGCAAAACTTGTTTAGTTTCCAAATCAAAGTCAGCATCTTCATGAACAACCAAAGTTTGTAGTGTAGATTTGCTATGTTGTATACTTTGAAATGCCTTAAAGTAGCTGCCCCAGCGGGTTTTGCATGGAAGTTTTAATTCTTCATTACCTACAGTTTTTATCGTGCATAATTTGTACAAAAAGTGCACGCAAAATTTGACTCAATCGTATTTTTTTAATAATCTTAATAACCATATTTGTAACAGTAATTATGCTTTGATTTTGCAAAAAGTCATTACATAAAAGATTCAAAGTGTGGGCAACACAACCCAAAGGCACGATATGAGGATACTGCATCTTTATTAGACGAAAAGCCTTTTGCATATTGGCAGCGTTATCACCGATCAAGACTAAAAATTTGTGACTGTTATAAGTATTCATTATATCTATTAATTGGTAGCTGAAGAATTTAAATACATTCTGCCATGTGCGCGCACAAGGTGCTATGAAGAAATAGAAGATATTTAAGAGCTGCGAAGGGACAATATATTGATAACCTTCAACATGAACATACATTGTCTTAGTAATTATATTTAAAATTATGAACCTGTTCAATTATGTCTTTTTAATAAGTATGCTTAATTATTCTGTAAAGTTCTGTATTCGTTTCAGTATCAGTTTCACTTCAAATATTTAATAAAGCGTTTTTACTGTGTCCGATGTGTAAATACTCATACAAAAAAGTAAATACTCAGTATTTACTTTTTTGAGTTTTTACTCGGACTCAGTTTTTACTGCCTTACCCATCCCTAGTCCTGCGCCTGATCTCTCTCTGGTCATGTCGGATTTCCGTCTCAACGAACTTTAAGAGTGATGGAACAGTGAGTGCACCTGTGTATTGCTCTCACACTTGTGCATCTTCTGCGTAGTTGGCTGGTCTCTGTTTGAGATTGGCCACCATGGTCCAAAATCGGCCAGGAGGAATATTAACAGTTCTCAAGATATTATTTTTTTGTTTGGGGTTTTAGCTATAAGCTGTTTAAAAAATAAAATTGCATTTGTATAAAAAAATAAAAATGGTGTCAAACATTAGGTATTAGAGTCTAAGGACCCTAGACTTTCGCTGGTAAAGGTTCCCTGGGACACCCTGTATAACTTCACTGGATTTGCTAGTAGTATTGTATTAGACCAACTTTAAATTGAGGGATTTAGAGGGAGATAGACTGTGTGAAGGAACATAATTATGAGCATGAAAGGTGTGGGGGATTCAGTAACAGAACATAAAAACATACTGCACCAACACCAACCCCTTTCCGTGCAATAACAACCTAGGAATATTCAAAGCTAGAGTGTACAGGCTTCTTCTAGGTGAGCTCACTCCATCGTGGACTCAGTCTTGGGTTAAGAGCAAGCCTATCCCAAATAAAAAATTAAATAATAAAGCGAATGATGATTTTTGGTAGGTATTGATTCTTGTACTACAATAGGCAAAGGCAACCCCCTTCACCATTGTGTAATTGTTATGTTTTCCACCAAGTGGCTATGTTAAGAGCTAGCCATGAGATGTATGACATAGAAAACTTATTTTAATAGACTTTTTGACCCTGTTTCACTGCCCATTGTCGCAGGTGTACAATCGAAACAGGTTTGTCCAAAACTAAAATTTTAAATACCCCCCTGTCATGAGCCAGGAAACCAGTTGATGACGGATCTTGACCAGCAATAGCTAAGAACCAACGTAATTAAATTATCTTTTGAATAACAATAACCACTTTGAAATTGGTCCATCTGCTTGCAAGCTAAGATGCCAGAGGCAGACACACACCATAATACGACAACACAAACAGACATAACTAACTTATAACACTCCTCTTTTTCGTCGGAGTGTAACAAAAAACGTCACTTATCGTTTTCTTTTACAGGTTACAGTGAACAACCAACGCTGCTGGTCCCGTGGCGAGTGATCAACGAGTTAGACCGTTTGAAAGACAATAACAACGGCAACGGGGCGATATGCAAGAGAGCTAGGTCTGCTATGGATTATTTATACAAATCGCTGCCTGAAAACAGCCGAATAAAAGGTTAGTTGTACTCATTTCCACTTCTCCTAGTAACTATACAATTAGGTCATGGGGTATGGAGATGCTTCTTATGATGTGTTCTGTTATGTGTTCTTATGTGTTAATAAATGGCAGCATTTACCTCAAAAAATGTGTCAAGTAAATAAAAGTGGTCCCACGGCAGTAATATTAGAGCAAGACTTATTTATTACTATATTTCTATAAGTTTGTGTGCGACCGTCCCTGACGTAAAACGGCGTGATGTAGAGCATGCTTCGCTTCATTCATATCATATATCGCATCTTCATTACCGAAGGTTGTGTCCCGTATTAAAGTCCTTCATCTCTTTGACAATCTTTCGCCATCTCTCGCGGTGTTCGACTCCTCGCAGGGCGGTTGTCACTGATAACCCTGTGATTGCCGTCAGCTGGTTATACCAGCGGCTTGGTCATCTTCCGCGGGGTCTACTCCCATCCACTTTGCCCAACACGAAAACTTGTTTAGATTATCAAGTTGACGCCGGGCGATGTGCACAAAATACCCCAGGATTCTTTGATACCACAACTTTGAAAGTCTTGTTGACGTGATAACGTCTCATAATTCGATGGAGCCGGCTGCACGCACCAAAAAACATGACGCATGCGGCGTTACCTCGCTCTGAGGCGTTCCATTCAAGGATTGCAGTGCAAGCAAGAGCGCCGAACGAGCGACAAAGAGGCAACGTGGCAAAGACGTTGTCACGTTCAATTATCGTCAGTAAACCGACTTTACAGACAGCCGATTTTTTTCGTGTGGAGTTGATCCAGGACCGTTAGCGTTCACCCTCATGTTATGCCCGGCCTGGGCGAGGGAGCGCAGTACCATGGTCGCCGTTGTAGGCGGTGACCTGTCGTTGGCAGCAATCGTGTGGAGGACGGCGACCTGCGAGGAAGCGCGGCAGGCGGTGCTCACCTTCTGTGAGACTGTCACCTCGCAGAAGGAAGCAGCGGAGAGGGAGCGAGAGGCCTCGGCTGACGCCCCGATGATCCGCCGCCGGCGTCATGGGCACCTTACTATTATACCAATATCCTTCTCCACTTGCCCCTTCCGGGGCCCCGGGCTTCAGACACCGCTAAAGGGGGCCCGCGCGCCGGCTGTTGTTTATGCGACGGGGTCGAGTTTCTCCCTCGTCGCAACCGGTAGGGGCTCGCTGCAAAGTGAGTCGGCTGAGTCCGGGGAATGCCTGTGGCCTCTCGGCCTACGGTGAACCCGCCACGTCCCGACTTACATGGCACCGGAGGGTACCGTCAGGTTTTTATTGGGTAGGCGGGTTCTCTCTCTGAGGACTGGAGTCCCATATAACCTCCAGCTGCCCCCGCGGCTGGTGGGTATGCGTAACAGCATTTCCCTGAGGATAAAAAAAGAATTGTAAGCGTTCTTTTAATGTGATGGCAACAGGTGGCGCAACAGATTAAGAGTAAGGAAGCTAAAGGGTAGCGCTTCCTACCGACCGGGTGTTATGGTCCGGGACCCCGGTCCGATAGACATCATCTTGATTTGTCTATCTATGTATATTACTCAGAATCTAAATCTTATATGCCGCGGTTCATGAGCGGTACTAGGCTAACAGCGCCATCTAGCATTTGGAGCCGTATCAGCGCTGGCTGTGGTGCTTGCCACCGTTAGGCATGAGCTTGTGATGGATGAACGGTAGAGGTCGCCACACGACTTAACAAATGCGCCTTAATATACAAAGAGTTTTCATTTCAGGTCAGTCCCTCCGAGACGCGAATTCGCACATCTACCCGTGCGAGTTACCCGATGACGAAATCCTGAACTGCTGCCTCCAGCAATCTGAAAGGGGGAAGGCTGTGGTAAGCTACCGATAAAACCCGGATTCTGTTCGTTAGGTAAAGTAAGAAATGTCTTAGAAATGTGTATTTGGCGTTGTTTGAATTAGATTTGCAGTTTTTGTAATGTTGTGAAATTTGGTTGTTGTATTTTCACTGTGCTATGAATTAGGGTGTGTAAGAAAATAGTCTCTAAAATGTATGTTAATCCTCAAAAATACATTAATATTGTTATGGCTTCTTACCAAATTATGTTAAAGCGATCGGAAATGTGATCTCGTTGAAGTTTTATTTTAATTATTCTCACCGAATTCCCAGGCTTCGTGATGCTATTAGCCGCTTCAATATTCTGTGATATTTTGCGTGACTGACCGACTATTTCGTCCTACTTCACCAGCGATTCGAGTAGCTAAACGTTTGTCCCCTGATATATACGTGGCGTTACAATTTATTGAATGTTATAATGTTTTTGGCGCAACAGATTAAGAGTTAGGAAGGTAAAGGGAAGCACTTCCTACCGACCGGGTGTTATGGTCGGGGACCGAGGTCCTATAGACATCATCTTGATTTGACTATCAATATTATTCTGGATCTAAATCTTATATGCCGCGGTTCATGTGCGGTACTAGGCTAACAGCGCCATCTATCCTATGGAGCCACTGTTGGGCATGCGTTTGTGATGGCGAACGGTAGAGGTCGCCACACGTTTATTTATAGTCGATTTCCATGACGACAGATACTGCTCTCGAACGACAAGAACCTATGCAACAAGGCCGTATTGAACGGCGTGAAGTGCATCGCGCTCCCCGAGCTGCGGGCGTTGCTGGAGCACAAGCCGCAAGCCGCCACCGACCCCGAGCTCAGCGCAAGCCTCAGGCGGTACGAAGGCGCCGTGTACCAGCTGCTCGCTAACATACTCGAGGTAAGTGACAAACGGCGTGAAGTGCATCGCGCTGCTGGAGCACTCGTACTTACCTTGTCACTTGACAAACGGCGTCAACTAGGACAAATAGGACCTAACCCATAGTGAGACTATAGTCAAACCTTCCATAGGCTGCCATGTAGATGCCTACCTTAAATACGATGCCTGCTGCGCAATCTTGAAACTGTGTGATTTAAAAGTAAAAGGTCACTTATCCACTCACTCATACACTGACTCAAATGACTCACTCATTCATTCACGCACGTACACCACGCTCATTACGAAATCTCAGTAACTACAAGGACTAAAAGTTTCAAATTTAAATATAGGTTATTTTAAAAACTTATCTGCGTAATTGCTCCCCAAGACCGGATTCTGCGAAAGCCAACGCTGAAACTCGTGTGGGGTTCTTTGTTAGTTTTAACGGGTGAAGTCGCGAAGAACTCTAGTCTAGCAATAAATGGCGTGAAGTGCATCGGACTATTGGAGCTGCGGCCGCTGCTTGAGCACAAGCCGCAGCTCGCCGCTGACCTGGAGCTGAGCCCAAGCCTCAGGCATTACGAAGGAGCCATGTACCAGCTGCTCGCTAACATACTGAAAGTAAGTGATGAATAGGTTCATTGGATCCTCCCTAGGCTGAAGTCTACAAAACGAAATTCTCCCGGTGCTGTCTTTAAACTGCGTAAGCGTGACTGAAACTACTCACAAACTGACATCTAGAAGACGACCTTTGGTAAGATTCCACCAGTGCTATTTTCAAACTGCGTGCTTAAGCCAAAGGTCACTCACTCACTCATTCATTCACTCGAACACATACTCTCTGATCATAAATTTTAAGAAACTAGAAACTAGAGAACTTAGAAGTTTGAAATTTTGCATGAGCGTTCTCTCACTAAGAAAAGATTGCAAAAAGGGTTTGTTTTGAGGTTCGTGGTTTTCACGGATAAAGTCGCGGGGGCCTCTAGTCTGGCTATAAAAAAGCGTAAAGTGCAATCCGTCTATCCGAGTCTAGGCCGCTACTGGAACCTGTCAGCCTTTTTGCAGAAATATGACTACAACTTTATACTATTGTAGTCTTATGACTCTTATGAGTCACGTGAACGTCTAAAATACGAGACCAAATACGGTTATAGCTAGCCTACGGTCTACGATCTAATACTAAAGTAGTGATCTTCCATGCATTTCAATAGAACCATGCAAAAATAATCACCAATAATCAATAAAAAAAATGTGAACTCGTCCTATTAGGGAAAATTAAATATGAAATTTTCCACCCAGAATGAAATGCGAGCGACGTACAACAACCTATGGCAGCACGTTCTCTTCAAGGCGCCGCCGTGGTCGCTGGCTGACGTCCTGCAGTGCCTGCTCAAGCACTGGATAGCGGTCTTCAACGAGGTCTTCCCGAGGATAGAGCATCTCATCACGGATCTTAGCAACGCTTTCAAGGCTATTCAGAATAAAGGTGAGATTAAATTCAAAAAAATGTTTGTACATGTCTACTCATACACAAATTATTTTTCACACCTCATGCTCGACGTCTAATTATGTGACACGAAATGTCAAAGTAAAGCAAGTCTTTATACTCTAGATAGATAATATCTTATGAGAATTTCCTAAGGATTAAAATGTTTTGAATTTAGAACGTTTAAAATTCTGAAGAGTCTTAGCATACAGGCATTGCAAAAAGTTTTTATTCTTTGAGCAAACCTTTTTTAGAACTGGCGTCCATATACAGAACATTTAAAACAAGCGCCATTCAGACAAAAATATATATTAGCAATTTGAAACCTTCAAATACTTAAACATGATTATTATTACATGAATGTCGTCAAGTGATAATGATTTAACTTCGGAGCTTATTAAATTAAGACGCTTTAGAGTTTATGAATTTCTACAACCGCAAAAAATGAAAAGATAAACTTAAAGCTTACAACGATTCTAAAAAATGGAAAACAAATAAATGGGAAGGCCCTGTAAATATTGTCACGCACACGGTGTAAGGATTAGAGACGAGTAAAGGACTGTCGTAGTCTTGGGCTGATTGAATCCCTCGCTTCACTCAGGACTCTTTTTGATTCCGTAGGTTGACACCCGTGACTTAAGACAGACCATACACCCTCGATGCATAATCTACTAATATGACTTTTGTTTCTACTAGTGAATGTAGTTTTAAACTTTTCGATTAAATTTGTCCACCGCTATTTGATCCGGTTGATCTTAAATTGATGATTGACAACGCGGCTGTAATGTTCTACCACTAGACCGTTACCCGTTACCAAGGTTTCATTCAACTAATTGAACCTTATACCTCATAGTTGAGGTGAGGCCTGTGCCCAGCAGTGGGACGCATATAGGCTGATGATGATGATATTGATGAATTGAACCTTAAGGCAGAAAAGAAATTCTGCTGAAGGTTTTGCAGTGTATTTTTTTAAATTGTAAGTTATAATTTTAACAATACTCTAATTTCTTGCAGACCCGTCAACACTATCACAGTCCGAAGTGTCCAACTTCAAGGAACTATGTCTCGAAATAGCCGCCAAATGTCAAATCATTCCGGAGTACATGCAGCTGGCGAAACTCACGGTCGAAAGGCTAACCCGCGACCCGGCGACCACCGACAATGAGATGTGCGTCATCAACGCGTTCGAAGCTCTATGGACTGCGTTCTCTAGCTATTGGTAAGTGAAATGAGGCACAATATATTGTCTATGGTATTTAGAATGTTACCGCAAGTAGCTAATAGGAGTATGATTATGATAAAGTACATTTAGCCAGCGAAACTTAGGATCGTAAGTTTAACACTCGACCCAGCAACCAGCGACAATGAGATGTGCGTCATCAACGCGTTCGAAGCTCTATGGACTGCCTTCTCCAGCTATTGGTAAGTGATATGAAGTATAATATATTGTCTATGGTATTTAGAATGTTACCGCAAATCGCTTATAGGAGTATGATTATGATCAAGTACATATAGCCAGAAAAACTTAGGATCGAAAGTATAACACATGACCAAGGGACCACTGACAATGAGATGTGCGTCATCAACGCGTTCGAAGCTCTATGGACTGCGTTCTCTAGCTATTGGTAAGTGATATGAAGAACAATATATTGTCTATGGTATTTAGAATGTTACCGCAAGTAGCTAATAGGAGTATGATCATGATAAAGTACATTTAGCCAGCGAAACTTAGGATCGTAAGTTTAACACTCGACCCAGCAACCAGCGACAATGAGATGTGCGTCATCAACGCGTTCGAAGCTCTATGGACTGCGTTCTCTAGCTATTGGTAAGTGATAAGAAGAAAAACAATATATTGTCTATGGTATTTAGAATGTTACCGCAAGTAGCTAATAGGAGTATGATCATGATAAGGTACATTTAGCCAGCGAAACTTAGGATCGTAAGTTTAACACTCGACCTAGCAACCCGCGATAATGAGATGTGCGTCATCAACGCGTTCGAAGCTCTATGGACTGCGTTCTCTAGCTATTGGTAGGATAGGAAGCAAAATATATTGTCTATGGTTTTTATAATGTTACCTAAAGTAGCTTATAGGAGTTAGATCATGATCAAGGACATGTAGCCAGATAAACTTAGGATCGAAAGTTTAACACGCGCCCATTGACCACCGACAAAGAGATGTGTGTCATCAACGCGTTCGAAGCTCTATGGACAGCCTCTATAGCGATTGGTGTGTGAATGGAGAGATATCTTAGCGTCCGTAGTGTAACGTTGTGAAATTTTGGTTATTAATAAGGATAGTACATTTTGTGTTATGTTTTGGATGTATGGCATTTGATCCCTTTGCCCAAAAAGAAAGTGGATTTGTGACAGCTGTGTTGTCTGTGTCTTCGTGTTTTGACAAGTATAGGGTTGCTGTGTAGGGAGTTTTCTCCAAAAGGTGGGAACCTTAAGGATTTGGTATGCTTGTTGGATAAATTTTGGTAAATTCAGATATTGGTAAAGTTCAGTATTTTGGCTTAGTTTAGATAGTGGAGTTATGATATAGTAATTTGATTAAAACAGTATTCGCCATTTTACTCCGTCTAAATTACGGGATAGGGTAGGAAGTGTTGGCGGTGGGTTTCTGGTCCATCAGAATATTAGACATTGAGAATTTGTTTCGGGTCATTGGTTGCCATTTAAGGCATATTCAGGTAAACCGGAAGTGCCAAAGGATCCAGAAGGTTCTGGAAGGTTCGAGAAAATGGGAGATTTCTGAACCTGGTATCCCTACATTCCTGGGGAGGTTGATTTCCGTTTTGAAAGGACTCTGGGGGTCTGACGCTGCAAAAGTAGTATGGCGTGAAGAAAAAGTTAATAAATTTTGGTATTGTATTGTCTCCGGGTCGGGGCTTGATCCCATAGAATCCTACAAAAGTGCCCCAGAGTCATGCCTGTTCCTTGGTGAATTAGTTTCGGCCGCGGCACATATTTTTTTATCATGATTTTGTTTTAAAACTCTAAGTAATAAAATACAGCAATTGTTAAGTATTGGTCCATGTAAGTATTTCAGGAAATTTTATTCTATAACCGAGATGTTGATAAAGAAAAAAAGGTAATATCGTAATTCCACATGATCATTATTTCAGGTTGTTCTTGGCACATTAGTATGTTGAGCTGAGGCTTGGTTCAGCAAACATGTAAGGCAGCATCATTTAGTAACCTCGGGTAAATATATCTGAAGTTGTTGACTAAATTCTTAGCATAAAGCTCGGGCGGGAGTGTGGACTAATTGTACATTTCTTTCAGTGGCCTTCTTCTTCTTCTTCTTTTTTTCTTCTTCTCCGGCTTCACCTTTTGGCTCGGGGCTTTATTTCTGGAGTTTGCCCTGGCCGTTCTTATGAAGAAAGGAAAAACCTCTACGGAACGTCTTCCTCCGTGAAATAGTTGGAGTTCGAGTTAGCTGTTAAGGAGGTTTCGTTGGTCAGCTGATTCAGTCCTGGGAGCTCAGCTAAGTGTTAATAAACTTTAGATTCCAAACTTATTTCAATTTAGTAGCATTTGAAATTTAAAATTTAATTGTATACGGGTATTAATTTATTAATTTATCAAAAATAATTGGATTTCTTGATATAGTTTAAAGCAAAGACAAGGTATTATTAGTCATATAATGTACTGAATTTCTTAGATAGCAATTTTCTATAGAACCAGACCCAGTATCTACCGTTCTGAGCTATTTTTTTAGTTTTATCAGAGGCCTTTGGCCTATGTATATTGTTCAGGTGTTAATGGTGTAAACACGGCTCTGATAAAATATATCCTACTAAATGCCCATCTCGGCTATTATTCAAAACCTTTACTCCTTATAACACACTTTGTCCGGGGTCAGCCGAGCAATCCTGTGACAGTAGTATTATAGCCCGTAGTGTTTCGTGAAGTAACTGCGAAGTGTAGAAGTAACGAAACGCACGGTCAAAAGCTTAACACATGACCCTGCGACTAGCGACAACGAGTTGTGCATCATCAACGCGTTTGAAGCTCCATGAATTGCGTTCTTTAGTTATTGGTAAGTGAATCGAGGCAGAATGTTTTTGTTATAATATTAAAATGTTCCCGAAAGTAGATAATAGGAGTATGACTATGATCGAGCATATGTAGCCAGCAAAACTCACAGACGAAAGGTTATCCCACGTTCCTTTGTCTAGCGACAATAAGATGTGCTAGATCGACGCGTTTGAGGCTCTATGGACTGAGGTGAACTGAGACATAATCTGTTGTCTATGGTATTTAAATATTTCCAAAAGCAGCTGATGAGTATTAGATACTTTTGGAGTACATGTAGCTAACGAAACTCGTCGAAAGGCTAACCCGCGAGCCGGAGACCAGCGACGATGAAATGTGCGTCATCAATGCGTTTTGTGCTCTATGGACTGCTTTTTCTAGCTGTTGAACCAAGGTATAGTCTAGCTTAGTTAATTTAGTATGAAAAATGTTTTTGAAAGTAACGGCAAAGTGTAGGTAGAAGTAACAAAACGCATTAAAGAAAGTCTGACGCGCTTCTCTGCTACCAGCGACAGTGAGATATGCGCTTGAAGTTTAATTATTATCTTTTATTGTGCATATTTTCGTGAAAATGTTCAAGACGCGTAAGCATACGTAATACGCACTCGGTTTACTCGGCCGGATTCATCTTGTCTACAGAAGACACGACAAGTTTTCGTAGCTAAATCCTACAAATTTCTTGTCGTGTACATGATGATTTTGTCTTGTCTGTGACAGACACGGTGGTCGCAGTTTATTACCGTCGGTACAGTATGAAGTATTTTAACCGGTCAAACTTGAGGATCACAGACACAGTCAATGTTTCATTGATATACCAGCGGGATTCGGCCGAACGGGGCAAAATAGGGTAGTAGTAACCTACACATCAACATCTTTACCAAAAGTGCAAAAGTGGAACTAGGTGCCTTATTCAAAGCAAAGTATGCAAGATATATATTATATAATATACACATTTAATTTAATTACACTGGACTTCATCAAAACTTGTAGGAATGGGAATAAAGACTCGTTTATACCACAAAACAATTATATTTTTAAACAAATCAACAAGTTATCAGTATCACATATCAAGAAGTACTCGTTGTGTAGTAGTATTTCTATGCTTGCTTCATCGAAGTAACAATGGTTTATTCTTAGCTCGGCTTGTTGTTGTATTCCGCGCCATCATCTTAGTTTTGTTGTTCACTTATTAGGTTCACTGCCAAAAAGCTCCAACGACTTATAAAGGGTTTCAAACAAATCTTAGTCCTTAACGAACCCGCCTTGTGATCTCAATGTATCGAGAGACTTCTGATGCGTAGACGCAATTTTGTATGGCGCCGTCGATATTTGTTCTTCCAATTTTATGTCAAAACAACTTGGAATGCAGCTAAGCACTTAAAACGACGATTTATTTATTGAATCGCGTATAAACTCTGGTTGTATAGCGAAGATGTTTGTTTATTAATCTACTTTTTTTCTTCGGTTGACACGACACTGAACTTGTTGCCATTCGTGAAAACTTTTTGTGGTTCTATTTTCAACTTACACATTTCACCTATTAATATTGAAATTCAATTGATTTTGAGTTACTTTCATAAATTTGAGATAAATAACAATGTATTTTATTTCATATTTCCTTCTTAAACTATTATTTTTACATAGAAATGATGACCGGTATAAGAACCGGTTCTCATTATTTACATGTGGCAACCAAGATGTCAAATATGAATCAGCAGATGAATTGAATTGCCGCGATTCTGCTAAAATCTGCAACCATTTTACGAATTTTAGAGGAATTAGGGTCTGCAAGGAATTCAGGAAATGAATTCATTTAAGCAATGTTGCATGAAGCGGCCTTTTTAGACCCTCTGACGTTTCGGACACATTTCAGTTGTCATTACATAGATCTGAAAAAAAAATCGTAATCCGTAAAACGTGTATCATTTCAATGTCTTATGTAAACCAAAGATAATGGAGAGTTTTCTCTTCTCTCTCCCTTTCCATTCAGTTCTCCCTTTTACATTATATTTGCTGCAAACCGAAATAACACGAATGTTCTCCGTGAGTTTATGACGACCGTTTGGTGCAGTGGTCTACATGTCGGACTTTAAAACCAAGGGTCGCGGGTTCAATCCCCGCACAGTACAAGCATATGTGTGCATGAACATGTGTGTGTCTACTGAGTGTTTTCTATATATAATATGTATTTATTTACAAAAAAAAGTATTTAAGTATGTTTATCCGTTGTCTAGTACCCATAACACAAGCTTCGTAGCTTAATTTGGGACTAGAGAATTGGTGTGATTGTTGTGAAACACTTATTTATTTATTTAGTTTAAATATACGCCTTGATTGTGTCACTTATGATATTATTTCTTCTTGCAGTGCAAAAACGTGCTCGGGTCTGGGCATCCCGCACGGGCTTGAGGACAAGCTGCGCGACCGCCACGCGCCGCGCGCCGCCGAGCTCGTCGCCTGCGCCGCGCACCTCACCAGCGCTATACAGGGGTGCGTGCCTTATATTACTTTTGCACAAAGTTGTGTACAATTGTGGACTTAATGCCAGTGGCATTCTCTACAACTTAACCACAGGTCCAAGCAGATGACATTATCGTAAAATATAAGCATTCCTTAAGGTTCTCCAGGTAGCTGCCGCTGGCCTCGCACCGGCTAAGCTTGTTCCTGAGCTGGTATCGTGGAGAACCTTATATAGTGTTCAATACTTCTCTGATGACCGTATCTAGAACAAGTTATGACCGTGCCTAGAACCGGCGAAAAATTGTAATGTTTAAATTTGTATTAGAAGTTATCTTTTTGCTACTAAAAACGTTAGTACAAATCGAAAAAAAAATGTCATCCTATAATATTAAGTTTTTTTTTGCATTAACAATGCTAGGTAGCTCAATTGGGATAGCAGTCGCCCGGCTTGCGAGAGGTGCGGGTTCGATTCCCGCTTGTAGCAGTCCATTTATAAGTCCATAGTGCGTTATCTTCAACAGAGCACTGAGCATAGACGGCGAGATCACGGAGCACGCACTGAACCAACTGGAGGCCGCCTTTCGCAGCTGTCTCGCTCTAGCGCGCCTCGACCACGCTGCGCTAGAGAAGGACCAACTGCGCATGTTCTGTAACACTTGCAGGTATGGCTGGGTAGATGAATTTTATAGTTTTATTGTTAACTTTATTCAATTGCAGAAACGAAGGTTAGCTTTGACTAACAGTTCTCACTATATCATTACTGCTTTAAAAAATGCTTCATTTAATATTGTGCAGTGAATAACAAAGGCATTAATAAGTTTTTTTTGATATTTAATTGTTAAATATGGTGATAAAAGTGATAAATAACTCTATCATTTCATTTAATGCTAGTCATTTCATTTAGTGCTAAAAATAAAATAAAAAAACAATTCAGACGAAAGGTACAATTTTTTTTTCATGTTTATTTTTAAAATCTCCAATTTTGAGCCTACTTTTTTTTGCTGTGAGTACAAATGAGCAAATATTTTTCCTTATTTTTCTTGTCGAATATTCTCGAAGTAAATTAATTTAACAGCTACAAGAGGTAGGCTCAAAAGGAAAAAAAATCGTATCTCTGAAATGTGATACTTTACTAAGAGGATTTTTTTTAGCATAAATGGTCATCTATTCGTCTATCATCTCCTTAAGTTTCACACGCTCTTTTTGGGACACCCTGCATAAAAAAACTTAAAAAAAAAACTAAATTTTTACACGCCAGAGACACAAATAGGTAAAACAGTTTTTCAACACACTTGCTCATAAAGTGGTTGTTATTTCACTGCAATTAGACTAATAATGACACCTATAATGAAACCACAATTTTCATTGCTATAACTCACTAGTGAGTTATAGATTTAAAAAAAGAAAACTTTAAAGTCCCCGTTGGCAGAATAGGCGCAACCCCTATGCGCGGAAAATAAACTTTTTTATCTACTAAATAAAATGAGATTTTATTGTTATTTTATTCACAAGTGTGTTGAAAAACGTCGTATGATACACGTGTGTATTGATGATTACCGTCCTCGACTCTCTTAAGTCCCTCCCCTACGGCTCGGGTCTCAATGGCGCCTCGGCGGTAATCACCAATGTTACACACTAGTACCATAATGTACTATTGTAACACTTCCAGGAACATGTTACAAGAGGCGTACACCAAGTTCTCCGGGTTGTCGGAACTGCTGTCGCTGTGCAACAGCAAGATGAGCGAGTGAACGAGCGTGAGTACAGTCGCGGTCACTAGTCGCTTAACGTAGCTTCATGTATATGAAAGAAAGAAAGAAAAAAAGAAAAAAATATTTTTCTTTCTTTCTTTCTTTATTTGGCGATATTAATGCTTGTACACGTAGGCGAGTCGAGGGCGCGGTCACGTAATAACGAACATATGAAGTGATATCAAAGTGTTCACGTTCGAAACGCACGTGCGGTCTTAGAAGCGAACTCGCGCCCGCGCGTTCCTATATGAACAAGCACTTATTTGGAAATGGTTTTGCTTATTGATCGACTGATGTCTCTTTTGTATTTGTTAATTCGTCTGGTCGCATTTAAAAAAAAAAAAAAACCAACATGAGAATACAGGGTTAAAAGTGAGGTGTGTAAAACTTATTGGAACTTTAATTTAACATTATTGAGATCGCTTTGAAATCACATTTTTTAGTTGAAATGATAGAAGTCTCATTTCTAGCGGACGCTTGCGCATAAGACTATGTAGGAACCGTATCGGCGCCGGACCGAAACCTCACGGCAGCTGCTCCTATGAGTACGTGATGTCGGTCCGGCTTTTCAGTCGCGATATTCTTTCGGATACATAACTCAAGAACGTCTGGACCACTATGGCCATTCTTATTTTATTATATTAGTCGTACTTAAAGTAAGGTGATGGTTATTACAAAGAAAAACATGCAGCGTGCAGGACAACGTCTTCGGGGTCTGCCAGTTGCATATAATATTGCAGTGTTTACCCAGACTTAAAAGAGTAGTTAGAGTATAAAACTTGCTGGCGATTTTTTTTAAAACATCTGATAGAAAATATATTGTGGATAAAGTAGCCGACCTTTAAAAAAAATTTTTTTTAACTTGTTACATTTGAGACTCGCAATCAGTAAGCATAACTTAATTTAGGTAACAGGATCGCGCCATCAAATATCATACACTTTTTCATCTTACTTTTGTGCTTGAAAATTCGAATTTAATAATATAGGTATGCATTTGTAACGTTAAATGATAAACGCAAATTGTGTCTGTGAACTGTAAACTGTTAACCTAAAAAAATGTGTGGTTTTGCTAGTTGCAATCCTTTAAAACCCGCATTAATAAAATGTTATAGAAATAACCTTTTTTTATCTGAATACAATAAAATTCTAAAGATTGTTGACAAATCAATTTATTTAAATATTTCTAAAAATTCAAATTGATCTAAATTTTTAAAAAGATTCAAATAAATTATCTATGAATTATGGCGAATGACTTATGTAACTTAGTATGTTTTTTTTTCACTTTTTCCAGTATCTTGTATAATGATTGGTTTTACAAAACCACACCTGTATATTAATTTACATTTGTTGAGGCGATCTAATTGTTAAATGTCCGCTTAGATAAATGTGCAATATCAATTAAATTATAAATGTTTAATTACTTTTGACCGCGACTGTATCAGTATCTAGTCCTAAAATTTGTACAAACTTGTACCAATTTATAGAAAATTTATGGAAATACTATCTTTCAATTGATATTGGAATCCCTTTACCATTTTCACAATATTTTTCGGGCAGTTTACTTTAGTTTTTTAAACTAAACATTGTTTGCTATCACGGTATTTATTACATATGACACAACCATTAATGTTTCTTAATACTGCAATAATTAAATATTGATTTATTTATAAATACAGTGGATACAACTTAGTCTACAATCAAGTAATGCCAGCACTGTTAATCAAATGAAAGGGATTCCAATGGCCTCAATTCCGAAGGCGTTTTTTATGACTAAACCAAGACTCTTTTCATCTGTATGAGAAAGAAAGAGACATACTCCTGTAAAAGTGAGAATGTTAACCTAGAAATAGCCCTCGGAATCGCGCCAAACGTCTTCGAAGACTGACTAATTGTTATGTTTTGACGCATGTTCGTCTTTAAACATTGTATGCTATAAGTTTGTAGCGATCTATTTTTTCAATTGTAGTGAATATATTCGAATACGCGCAAAACTATGATGTACATATGGACCCGCTTAACTCTGTACTGTTATGAAGAAATGAAGAAAAAGTTTTGATATTTTTTTCTCTTATTTTTTCATTAGTATTCATGGATAGGTGTACCTTCAGGCTTCCGCTTATCATTTAATTTCGGGACGCGTTGTATATGATAGCAAGTTCTCTGTAATTAAATGAATGACAGTGACACTAAACGTTATGATTAAAAACTCATACTTGAAGTTAGAAGTGACCGCATTTGGGAATCACATTGTTTTTTAAATTGAGTAAATCTCTTTGATCCAACTCACGAAGCAGTCCGCGTTTTGAAATGTCATGAGTTGAGGTATTACCCCGTGTTGGTAGCCCTAAAGATGACCATCACAAAATTTTGACAGCACTAAACAGAATTTTCCTTTTGGCCCATCGTTGTGTGCATTGATAATGTTTTTACGCAGTAGATAACTTATTTTATATATGTTATTCCGAAATGCCTATTTTGAAGCGGCCTCCGATTGTCGATTTATCTTTGGAATCTAAGATTTCGACAAAAAAGTGCTTAGCTATCAAAATTTTGTAACCCTTAATGGACATAATGTAACAAAATTAAAAATTCGTGTGTCCTCCGGTTTGTATGCATTTATTAGTGCAATTTGGAACTGACGGTAGCTCTGATTATGCCTTTTTAAGTTTTACATTTCCTATTTTTTTTAAATCTTTTGATAGCAGATGATAGTAAGTACAGTAGTTTTCCTAAAAACATGGGAGATGACTGAAGAAAGCGGTGACATATTTCTATTTGTTGGGTGGTTTGCTAGCCTCTACGCATTCGTTTGACACTTATGACGTCTATGTAAGGTTACATTTGCGAAATATTTCGTTTTTATAATAGGTGGAAAACTATGATTGTTCGTCCCCATATTTTAATATACATTAAATGGATATATAATAAATTAACGAAAAATACTGACTTCGCATTTAGTATTTAGGATAATGGTAAAAGATGAGCTATTTCATGTCTGGAGAAACGGTTTTATTAAATGTGTTTAGCCAATATGTCCTCGTTTTCAATAGCAGCAACATGAAAATAATGTTTAAGTTGAATTTATTCGTGGTTTAATCGTTGCGTTAATTTATCTAGCTCTCAATTTTGTCACATAATATTCAATAGAAAAGCCGCTTCCTCAATCTACCAAAATCTGTCATTAGATATTAATCCTTATATAGGGTGACTGGAAATTATTGGAGCCGTTTAGGATAGGTATTCTAGGGCTAATCTGACAGATATCAGTATGAGACCCTTAACCCTTTCCAAGATATTCCTACTTAGAGTTTAACCAAAAAATCGTACAAATTGTAACAAGTCCTAAAAAAATGATTTTTGCTAACGTTTTTTTTTGTTAATAAGTAAAATCAATTGTAAATCTTCGTTACTGGCATTATTTTATCGAGAAACTGCTAAACAAAAACGGAAAATATACGTCAATTTACATAAATAGTCACTATTTATTATTTATTACACAAAATAATTAAAAAAACTTCTACATTTAGTTCTCCTGAAAATTATTAATTTACGTCCAAAATTAGTTAAGGAATCACCGAGATAAGACCATCAAAAATAAAAATGAAAGGAAAAAATCAATTTTTATTAAAGAAAAAACTATTTACAGTTCATTTTCAAAGTGCCCACCATTATTCCTAATGCAAGCTTGTACTCTTCTTACAACCCCCCCTTTTCACAACCCTTAAGACTGAAAGTCCCCTTTGTGTTTTCTGCGCTGCGTTAAAAACTCTTCAATGCTTGGTACAGGAAAGTCAGTAGAAAAAACTCAAAAAACTAGTTTTCATTCGGCGTCCATGGGTGTGATGTCGGGGCTACGTGCTAGCCACGGTAATGGACCACTTCTACCTATTCATAAGTCGGGGAAATGTTGATCTAGCCATCTTCTCACAGCTAGCCTAAAATTTTCTGAGGAATTAACGTAAATAAACCTCTTTTCTACAATAGGCTTGTTTCCACTATGAAAGAAATATTAAAAAAACTGATTTTCTCTAAAATAATTCATAATTTTAGATGCCTTTACACTAATATTTTTCTGCAGTTCGTATTATTTGATTTTTAATTGGAATTCAAATGATAATTAGTCACTCAGTCGGCATTGCACGCGGTGACGTCAAAGTGTGTTATTCCCATACAAGCTCTATGAAGAAAAGCGTTTTGACAGTTGATAAAAAGTACGTCAACGATTGGTGGTGTCAACTACCGTATTAAAGATACAGGCATTATTTCTTTGCAATCTTAGTTAGTACATGTATGTTTAGAACAATTTTTAGATTAAGTTAAGTTTATTGTATTTTTTCGTTAATTTTTATAGGTAAGATATAATTTACGTGCATGTTTTAACATACGATGTTAGTATGTCACCCGATTTAAACATTTTAATAAAATCTTTTAAGTATTCTCTTATTTATTTTCAAAGGGGCAATATGTTCTTGATACGATTCAGCGTGGATTTGACCAAACAGGCAAATCAGTTAAGGGTAGAGTAATATGGTTCTTAACTCTTAATCCTGTCTGGTTAAATCCCCTTTAGTTAACTAATTAGTTTTAAGAAAACGTAATTCAAATTGTATTTCGCGAATTTTGTTTTCTTTTGTGTTTACTATTTGATTTTCTAAATAGAACAAAAAAAAGCATCTGAAAAATCATTTAATAGCGAATTTAGTGATAATTTACATACTTTTCATTACATTTCGTTCCATAACAGTTTATATTGTAAGCTAAAATATCGCTATAGGTTGGTTTAAGTTTAATGTACCTTTTGTGATTATAAAGTGTATTTATTTATTAAATACCCGACATTATTTTTTTATTTTTTGTTGAATAAGTTCTGTTTTCTGTGGAATAGGTAAATCTTGTTTCGTAGGAAAATATTCATGTTTCTTATTAGTTTAGTTACTGAACATGCTGTTTAATTATTTATATTCTCACCATGCATATGAGGGGTTGACATGAAATGACTAAATTGGTATGTACTTATACAGGATGTAAAAAAAAACCTTAACGAAGCCGAATACCACATATTCTACCAATTGTTACGATATTTTTTTTCCTTTACACCATACCTGGGAAGTTAACGGTTACTGAGATATTGATGGTTAAATTTGAATTTTTTAAAATGATTTTTACAGAAATGATTTCTGCCCGTTATAACTTAACTTTTTTCCAAAGAAACATAATACAAATTTTCACTAGTTTTTTCATAAAAAGCCTCTAAAATGGCACACTCCGCAATGAACAGCGCACACTCGAACCGAACCGCGTCGCGGCGGCGTACAGCAACACGCCCCGCGGTGACTTTTCCGCGTGCGCGCTGTACATTGCCGGTTTGAATTAAATTATTTTTTTTTGATGTCAAAAAATAAAAGTTGTTTCCCAGCCAAAATGTATTTTTCATACGATTTGGTTTGATGTACTGAACGCGTGGTTGACGGCTTGGTTAAGGTTTTTTTTACACCCTGTATAATTTATTAATAAACCTTAAGCGACTAATGTATTTTGTTTATGTATTCAGATTTTTTGGGTTTAAGATGTCTCATAGAACATTTTTGTTTGTAGACCATATTTTTTCATCGAATTTCGGTTTCATTAAAATGAAATAGCGATGAACTTTTGTATGTGTTGTCGCATTCCGAATGTCAACCACACACAAAGGTTTACGTGCTTAATTCAATGTAGAAACATTTATCTCTGAAACTAGGGAGCATGCTCTAAAAATTCATATGTAGATGCGTATACTTCTTGTTCACTTAGACTCGCGGGCGTGGTGGCGGGCGTGGTCACGAAATATCAACCATTTGTTATTATAACCAAGTGTTCACATACGAAACGCACGTGCGGTCTAAGCAGCGAGCTTGCGCACGCGCCTGCGCATTCTTGCCTGAACAAGCACATAATATGGAAGATCGGATATGTTGACTTACCTAAATTACTGACAATTTTTTTTATTGTACACGATAAAAACCACTTTATATATATTCTTACACGTAGTTAAAAGCTGCTTTTGGAATATTAATTAATATTTAGTTCAACTTATGTCAACGCCGTATATGCGAAATCCGACAAATTCTTCTGTGATCGTTTTCGAACCGTTTTATATTGTAAATAGATATGTGTATAAATGTTATAACTACAGTATGTATTAACATAGCGTTACTATTGATAACGACGCATCAAATAAATGTGAGGTCGCTGGGAGATGAATACATGGTTTTATTCTATTTATTTAATTGACTGTCTAAAATTCAAGCTTTTAAAATTTTTTTTCGTTTTTTTAACAATGTGTTTAAAATTATTTAAAAAATATCTGTTATCCTTAAGATTTATAACACTATTATGTAATTTTCAGTGGCCAACATATTCGGCTGTATTTTTTTTGGGATAGGTTTGCTCTTGACCCAAGATTAAGTCGCGACTACGGAGCGATATTTGTATAACCAAATCCATACAAACTCCATAATGCCGCTATTTTTAGCTTAACGTTCAGTCCAATACAGTTTGTTATCAACGCTTTTATTCAAACTATTTAATTCAACGTTAACTAAAAGCCTCGTGATCAACTTTAACCATATCAGCCGCTTTTTCAGCTATCATCAAAACCGGCGCATTCGTGTTCCCACTAGTAATCGTGGGCATGACACTAGCGTCCACTACCCTCAACCCACGCACCCCTCTCACCCGCAACCTCTCGTCCACCACACCCTCACCCTTAGGACCCATTGCACAAGTTCCCACCAAGTGGTAGTGAGATCCAGCCGTGTTCAACACAAAACACTTCCAATAATCGCGACTACCCAACTCGTACTTCTTACACTGCTCCAATTCCATATAAACAACTTCTGAATTAGCACTCCTTAAGAAACTAGTATTCGTTACGGTTAGGAAGTCATCTACATATTTCGAGAGGTTCTCCAAATCGTTTTCGTTCGAGAAGTAGCCGTTGTAAATAAATGGAGCGACTTCTGGGTCTTTGCTTTGTAATTTGATGCTTCCTCGTGACTCTGGATGGAGAAGACTGATCGATCAGGGCATTTAGAGTTTCTCTCGCTTTTCCGGCTGCCACGAGATTTAAACATGCTTCGTCGCTCAGATCAAATATTTGCTTGCAGCTAAGGAAAACCATCACATGGGATGCGCCTAAAGGACATACCGTTGTCTGGTAATCAGGATACTTTTCAGATTTATCTAAAGAAGCGAATCCAATTAACGTTGGGATCGGAAACCTATTCCAATTGAAGAATGGATCAGCAATTTGAATAATTGATGATAATCCGTTTACCCCAGTAAGCGTTACTTGCACCATGACATGATCTTGAAGGTTCTCTCCAACGTTTTCTGAATTGTGTATGAGTTCAATGCCCATATCCTCCAAATGATCTTTCGGTCCGATACCAGATAACATCATTAACTGTGGTGTCTTGACAGCACCAGCTGATAAAATGACTTCCTTCTTTGCGTTAACTCTTATAACCTCCTCACTAGGAAGTCTATTTTCAACTGCTACCGCTCTTTTATCATCGTCAAATATGACTTTCCTCGCCAAAGTGTTTTTCAAGAGAAAGAAGTTTGGACGATCTCTGATTGGTTTCAAATAAGCAACAGATGTGCTTTGATGAATACCGTAAGCGATAGAGAACTGTGCTGCGGAATAACCATTTAGCTGTTCTGTATTGTAGTCTTCTAAAATCGCATGCCCA
This sequence comes from Pyrausta despicata, assembly GCA_963921415.1. Taxonomy (NCBI): domain Eukaryota; kingdom Metazoa; phylum Arthropoda; class Insecta; order Lepidoptera; family Crambidae; genus Pyrausta; species Pyrausta despicata. Next base: position 15,581,167 of record OY992851.1, on the reverse strand, counting down.
TTCTCTTTTAAAGCTTCCACATACACACTAGTTCGGTCCAGCCATTTCTGCGTAGTCACTCCAGTTAGACCGTGATATCCCTTAGAGCTATCTCTGAAGATGTCTTGGAAACTTTCGGCCTTCTTAAAGTATCTCTTCACGTTTGCCCAGTCCCATCCAGGATTTGTTTCTCCCCATCCATCGTAATCTGCTCGGTTTCCTCTGACTTGGTACATATAGTTGATGCTGCTAGATCCCCCTAGCATCTTACCAGAAATGTGGTGGACTTTCCTCGTGCGACGAGCCTGGCTCGAGTAGCCGTCGTCTACGGAATGGTGGCTCCAGTCGGGTAAGAATGGCTGACTCAACACTGACAGCATTGGATTCTGAAAATTGTTATAACTTGGTAAGTGTACTAAAAAGAGCGTGCCAAACTTTGGATGAACTTTTTTTCATAAAAATAAAATAATATATCTTTTTTCCTAAGTATCCATTGTATCGATTCTTTGAAAATATTTGACAAAAAGAATAAGAAAAATATCTGCTCATTTGTACACATAGCAACAAGAGATAGGCTCACAACTTAAAAAAATCGTATCCTTGAAATGGTTTTTTTGTACAAATGGTCATCTATAGGGTTAAAGAAAATTTATTCTCAAAAGAAATAATTATATTTCACTTACATGAGAACTTAATAATAAGACAATAAAGGGTATAATAATAATTAAATAAAAATTTCGAGAGGCGCGAACTACTTAAACTAAGACTTTTAAAGTCAAGCATGCAGAATTGTCTGTAAATAGGTAAGTACCAATAATGAGAGGACGAACAGCGAGCGTTAGCGAGCGGCTCGCGGGCCGACCGAGCCGGCAAAAAAAACAAACTGGTTTCGGCAGCGACGCGGAATAAGCGAGACTAGATGTGCCACTGTAACACTCCTAACGTATTATTAGTATAAAGTGTTAGTGATTATTTAAATGCAATTGTAATTTTTGCTTAACTATGTGTAAATTGTTTAATTACTCATTTTAAATTAAATTAATTGTTTAATTTGATTATCACCTAGAATTTAATAAATAAATAAATATTTAAAATATAATTAGTTAAATGCATTAAGTGTAAATTATTAATTTATCAAATTAATTAATTTCAATCACATGCAGAAATGATTTTATTTTATTATAAATTAATTATTTTACCCTATTATGCAATAACTGTGTAGTTTAATTATTATTACATTTTTAATTTAATTTTAATAATTGTTTCATATAATTATTGTATTCAATGTGTAATTTGATTATTATTGTTTGATTAGAATATTTAATTAAGTATTTATTGTTTAATAGTACGAAATGTTAATATTTGCTTATTTCAGTTGTATTATAAATTAATGAGCTGCATGTACTACTTCATCAGATGCGATTTTAAAAGTTTTTTGAAAATTTTAATGTTTTTAGCTTCTTTGATAGTATTGGGGAATTTATTGTAAATTTGGGCGCTTTCATATGTTATGTTCTTTTTTTCCGTAGTTTGTTCGAGGGGGACGAAGCACTAAGTTATTTGCACTCCTTAATCGTTTCAATGGAACGTGTTCACTTTTAGTTTTAAATTTAATATTTGAGTGTATTTCATTATGTATAATATTTCTTATCAAAATACAGGAGTAATACTTGAAAGTGGTTTCTATATCTAGTAATTTTGTCTCTTTATACAATTTTAAGGTTGGTGTGAAGTAGTCATATTGAAATAATGTTTTGATTAATTTATTTTGACATATTTGAACGTCTTTGAGGTTTGTTGTAGCGGCTGAGCCCCAGATCTCAATTAGATAGTCTATATGTGGTTTGACCATGGAATTATATATTCTGTAACGTATGTTACGAGGCAAGCACCGGGCTATACCTCGGAGAGCGCCTGTCAATGACCTCAATTTAGTTTTGATTTTTTCTATATGTGGCCCCCATGTCAAACGTTTGTCCATAATTAAACCCAAATACTTTTCACTGTCAGACATACTGATGTCAACATTATTGATATGTAGTGGTTGAAAATCTGATATTTGTTTATTATTGGCAGCAAATATTACATAATGTGTTTTTTGTACATTAATTGTCAATAAATTTAACCGAAACCAATCGTCGAGCAGGTCAAGATCACTTTGGGCATCCTGTATTATTGGTTCTATCTTTGGTCCAAAATAAAATAAACAAGTGTCATCGGCGTAGAGTGATAAGTTACCTTTTAAATCCAGACTACTGATATTATTTATATAAATGAGAAACAGCAGAGGGCCTAGAATCGATCCTTGAGGGACACCACAGGTCACAATCGCTGGTGAACTTTGACAATGAGAAATTTTCACTACTTGTGACCGATTTGTGAGGTAAGATTCAAACATTTTATGAGCATTTCCCTCAACACCGATGTCTTGTAGTTTTTTAAGAAGAAGTTTGTGGCTTACAGTATCGAAGGCCTTCTTCAAATCTATAAATATTCCAAGGCAAATATTTTTTCCATCTATGCTATTCTTAACATTAGTGACTAGGTCGGCAGTCGCCGACAGGGTTTTTGATTTAGGCCTAAATCCGTATTGCTTGGAGGAGAGAAAATTTATTGAATTTAGGTAATCATACAGTCGGTTGTGAATAATTTTTTCGAAAATTTTTGACAACACTGGCAGTACTGATATGGGCCTATAGTTGTTCGGGTCTAATCGTGATCCTGATTTGTAGATCGGTGTGACTTTTGCAATTTTGAGGCTACTTGGAAATTCACCTATTTTAAGACAATAATTAATGCAATTTGTTAGTTCTTGAGTAATTTGTCCACTAATACATTTGATAGATTTTGTGTTTATGTTATCCAAGCCCGAGCTAGTGTTGGAATCTAATTCATTTATAATTTTTAGTACTTCATCGGCAGTTGCCGGTGTAATTTGAGATAATCTAACATCGTTCCGACTGCAGACAGCCACCGAAGCAGCGCTCGTCCCATCATCATGGTACTTACCAGGTATTTTGTTCGCTAATTGTGACCCAATGGTCGCGAAGAAGTTATTCAAATGTTCACAAATTTCCTTTTTATCTGTAATAGTGCGCACTCCATCCGTCAGTTTTGTAACCGAAGAGACGTCTTTTATTCTATTATGAGTCAGATTATTAATCAAGCCCAACATTTTTCTTGAATTATTTTTGCACGCAAGGAATTGCTTGTAGTAATATTCTTTTTTCATTTTTCGGATCTCACTAGTCACCAATTTCTTCTCTGCTACTAGCTCGTTTTTCAATGCCTCATCATTTGGATTCTTCTTGTGCTTCTTGTATAAAAGATTCTTCTTATTTATTAGACCTATAATACTTGCGTTGATCCAATCCTGTTTTGGTGGATTCTGAACTTTGGTTTTTAAACGTTTGGATTTTCTAACAGTTTCATGGAGCATATTTTCAAAAGCGGTAAAATCCTCATTATTTCTGCCAGCCATATTCTGTTTCATCTGGGATTGCAGTTTTCCGTAATCTATAGATTCATACGTTACTTTAAGTTTTTTTGGGGTTCGTATTTACTCATCTCAATGAAAATTTGCTTGTGGTCTGACATAGACGAATCAACTATAGCCAGGTTGAAGTTTGTATCTTTTAAGTTTGTACAGACATGGTCAAGTATGGATTTTTTGTTGATTGTTTCTCTGGTACAATACTCTGGACTGATTTTGATCTATTAATCTATCATCTCCATAAGTTTGGTACGCTCTTTTTGGGACACCCGTATTTATATTTATTTATTGCACAAGATAAGTACCATGGGTGGACTTAATTCTAAAAGCATTTTCTGCCAGTCAACCTCAAGGTCCTGCAGAAAGATGGCAATGGGTGCAGTTAAAATATAACAAATTGAAATCACGTCCATATTGGTGCCAAATTACGAGTAGGTCATACGCATTTCAGAGAGTTTTGTCAATAATATTACCGAAAATGTCTACTAACTACAGATTCTTGGACATGACCTCCGACCGAAGGTAAGTGGAACAGTGTCACATCTCTATTTCCTTGGCTTTTTTTTAATTTTGCTCGCGGAATCCTTCAGTTTACATTAATACCAAATACATGTAAGTAAGTATATAATTATTTATAATGGTTTAAAATTATTTCCATGGTATCTATTTACCTACCTACAGTTCCTGTTATTTTCACCGGCACCACAAGGCTAAATGCTGTCTGTCTGAACCTTCAAGGTTCGTGATCATTCACGTAAGACTAAACATAATAGAGTAAGATCTCAGGGCCCCCAGATGTTACTTATTTTCAAAGAAACTAATTTTACTTGGAACATAAGTTACGTCCAGTCGTAACTTATGTTCCAAGTAAAATTCGTTTCAACCCTCAGGGGTCCTGGGATCTTAGACTACAAAATGTAATAATGGAATTTTTCAGAAGATCGTAATTTTGAAAAATGTTTGCGAGAATAAAGGTTGACATACAAAACAAACCTAATTGCAATTGCAAATTACATTAAGTACCTATAACAAGGTTTCCACATTCTCTCCGCTTACTGAGAAACACAATTAAACACTTGTAAACAGCCATCACTTAAGATGAGCAAACGTAAAATAATGCTTTAAATAGGAGATGTAGTGATAGGGGTACATGGATATTTTCTGCCAAGAAGAATTTCGATGCGATTCAGTAAGTCAAGTACAATGATGTGCGAACCCGCATTCACACGTGGATGCGGCATTTGAAATGAAATGAAATATTGTTTATTTGCGTTTGTATAGATATCCATAATTGATGTCGGTATCTTATTATGGCTTGCGTTTTGTTTTCCTCTTCGTCAGAAACCTAATAAAAAGATGAGTGACGTAGGTAGGTACATAAATAGGTAGCATGTTTAATCGGTATTTACCTCAGTAACGATGGGTGGGTCATCGCCAGCCTCGATCAGGAGCACGGTCCAGTTGGCCACCTCAGTCAGCCGGTTGGCCACCACGCATCCAGCAGATCCTGCCCCCACCACCACGAAGTCGAACGTTTGCCCATCTGGAAATAAAACAAAATAGATAGATTAACTCTTTATGTTTTTGACGACCACTTTGGTGAAATGGTCGAGTAGTTGACTATTAACCAAGAGGTCGCGCGCGGGTTCGATCCCCGCACTGTACAATAATTTGTGTGCATAAACATGTCTGTTTGTACTGGTCTGGGTGTTATATGTATTTATTTAAGTTTATTTCCAATACCACTCTTCAGTTGATTCTGATATCTTTAACACAAGTGCTTGCTTCTTACCACGGAGTCAGATCAATGTATGTGATATTGTTATATAATCATTAATACCTAATATAATAATTTTACAACACGAAACAAAATTACAGAGTAACAAATTAGACGTACAATTAACCCCGTAATTAAATTATGAGCCCCCGACCCGTGCCTACGCAACCGCTGCTGCCTTACCACCTCGTCAGCCTATGAAATCGGGGAAAGAAAAGAAGCTGGCATCTACACAATGTCACCCGAATAATAGCGATGATCAGGGCTTTACAAAAGTGGAAAGAAAGAAGAGGAAGCCCGCTAGCCGTAACGATCTCGGAACCGCACCGACTGGACCCGATCAACAGCTGCGTGCTGAAGTTCGATCAACGCTGCTGTATGTGTCCCGTTTGCATTGGTCTACGAAGGTCGAAGACGTCGTAGATCATATCCGAAGGAAGTCCAAATTCACCCTGAGGGTCGAACGGTTGGAATCTCGCCACAAAGTGAATTTTAATTCATTTGTGGTGAGGGTCCCGACCCACCATCTTGCGACCTTAATGAAGGAGGACTTCTGGCCGCAGGGAGTCGTTTTTCGGAAATTCAGGGGACGCCTTCCTGCTGACATCACCGCGCGTGCCGTATCAAATCGCTGACGCGTGTGTTTGTGTAATACCTATAGATACTATTTTAATATATCAACTGTTTTATAAGAATACTAGCTGTGCCCGCGACTTCGTCCGCGTGGAGTTGTAATTTTGGGCATATAGACATGTACTGTCGCAGACAGTTTTTTAGATCATTTCAAGAGGAATAATTCTTTCATATTTATATTTTTGGTATCTTGAACCGTTTTCGCAGCGTACGCAACTCAAGGATGGTTTAGTAGATTCTGAGATTCAATTTCCTGCCTGCCCCTAAGTTCATCGGCGTGATTATTTATATCCCAGTTTACTCTCCAGGTGATACTGAGTCAAATAAAAAAAGTCCCGTCAAAATCGGTCCAGTAGATTCTGAGATTAGCCCGGACAAACAGACAGACAGACAGACAGACAGACAGACAAAATTTTTAAAAATTGTTGTTTTGGCTTCTATTACGGTAATTAAGACCCCCTGTAACAATTTTTCATAAAAATCTTCAATGTACAGAAATCGATCTTTTACAGTCTTATAATATGTATAGATTAAGACCCCCTGTAACAATTTTTCATAAAAATCTTCAATGTACAGAAATCGATCTTTTACAGTCTTATTATATGTATAGATGTATGTTAGACTTTAAGGTATTTATATTATGGGCCATCGTTATGTTATAATTTTGTAGCCTGAAATAAACGTTATTATTATTATTATTAACAAACAAACAAGGTAGGTATATCGCACACAATCTAATCGGAGGATAAAATTCCGGTTTTTCTAATATGAGAATGAATTGAATGTGTTGCTACGCGCAAATCTCGAAACTGGCTGAATTGATTTCGCATGTTTTGCAATATTTCGTTTAGTAGTACTCGTAGAAGTTTAGATAGATTGTATGTAGGTAGTTTAGATTTAGACTAAGTATCGGCAATAAATCCGCCTTGACGTACGATACCTGTCACTGCAGCTTGCCCCGGATAATCGTATCCCAGCGGAATCGAACCTAAGACCACTATTATAAACTGGGCTATTTTAATCACCGGTAAAAATAACTTCAAGTCTAAATAAGACAGAATTTCAGCAATCATATCTATGCAGAAAACTAGCTGTGGTGTCACAGTACTCAAAGTTAAACGCACACTAAACGTTGTGTCTTCATTTTTAGGGTCTCGTATCCAAAAGGCAAAAACGGGAAAATAAATAAGGAGACTGCCATACGTTAAACGAGAGTTTTTATACGCACGCAAGTAGTTCTTGTTTTCGCCGCTAGCTGTCGTTGTATCAAGTTGACTCGCGACAACGCCTGTTTGGTTTTCAGCAATTACATACAAATAAATATAATTACCAGACGTACCGCGGGATACCATCCGTACCGTGTCGATGTTCCACTGACACGAACTAAGCGCTTCTCATCTACATTCCTGATGCGAACTGCAAAGAGTGGAACTCACTACCTGCGTCAGTGTTTCCCTGCAATTACAACCTAGATATCTTCGAAGCTAGAGTGAACAGGCATCTTCTAGGTGAGTTCGCTCCATCGTTGACTCAGTCTTTGCCTCGTTCGGATTTAGTCTTGGGTCAAGAGCAAACCTATCCCAAATAAATAAATAAAAATTAGTCCACGCGGACTAATTGGTTGGAAATAACTGGTTATTTATGAATTATACCTATTGAGATGCTATTTTATTCAATTTTGTTGCCTTCAAGAAGTGCTAATTATTCAAAATGTGCCTACATTTCGTATTCTAGTTACCTTTGTACGTTAAATTATTTGTTTTCGTAATAACTTTTGTCTCGATAAAACTTAGGCTAAGTGTAATAATAATAATAATAATAATAAATCTTTATTGCTTACAAAAACTAACATTCAATGAGACAAACAAACAATTGGACATGACAAAGCAATTGGAGGTGGCTCAGCTTGTGCTAACTTGGGATATGATCCCAAGCAGCGCTGGTTTTCAGCCACACCCATCTCTCCATAGATGTTGGGTGAGAGGTAGGTCTTGAGGGCTTACTTAAAAGAACAGGAAATTTAAAAAAAAACCATGGATACATAAAAATAAGGAAAGAAGAAACATTGTTGAGAAGCACTCCAGCGTGTGTGTGTGTGTGTGTGTGTGTGTGTGTGTGTGTGTGTGTGTGTGTGTGTGTGTATGTATGTGTGTGTGTGTCAATGTGTGAAGTGTAGTAATTTTATAAGAAGTAAACATTAAGGGGCAGTGAGCTCCAGTGACTGTGGACAATATTTTCCGCAGCAAGCTGTTTTTTCAATAAAGCTAATTTGTATTTATTTTTAAAAGAATCTAAACTCATTTTTTCTTGCATAGGTGGTGGTAGGTCATTCCATATGCTTGCTGCGCGAAATTTAAAAGATCCTTTAAAACGTGTCGTCTTGTGTTTGGGTAATATTAATCTGTTTTTGATTAAGTTCCTTAGACTTCTCTTAGTGTTGAACTTCACCCACGTAAGTTTCTCAAATAAATATTCCGGTTTTTTGCTCCAGATCACCCTGTGAACAGTACAGGCATACTGCAGTTCTCCTCTAGCTTTCATGTTTAATATACCTTTCCTATTCAGGAATGGAGTTATAAATTCCCTTCTTGGTACATTGTAACAAAAGCGAATACATGCATTTTGCACACGTTGAATTGCTTTTTCTGTGCCAACACTCAATCTAAAGTGTAAAGTGAAGTGAATGAATCACTTTACAAATTTTCACGGGCTGACTGTTAAGTGACATTCTCTACTAGTGATATAGTTGCACTTGTTATAAAGAAAGATTAAAGAAAATTTGTGGTACCAACCCAGGTATGTCAGAAAATAAACTTGATTATACGGAACCACAAATTCAGTTTAAAAAAATCGATGCTTAGAACATTACCTATGCAACAGATATAATAATAATAGCCTATGCTAATAAGTACACACTTATCTGTAGGCATCAAATACTGTGAACGTTAAATGTGACGCTGCTACGAATATAGATCTCTCTACAAAGGCACAGATTACTAAATAGTTACTACAAAGGTAGGTAAGGAAAGTTGACGATAGCGACTTAATCCGTTTCATCTGCAATGATCTGTTCCGAGTTCTATTCCCGGCCAAGCGATTCCCTTACGATGAGTTAAAATCCTATTAGTGGTTACGTACCTACGTTACTATTTACTGTCAGCTGCTATAATTGCATTAACATTGGGGTTGACGCTTAGTATAAAGATCAGAAATATTATTCCTTAAGGGAGATTTGGATTGCTGGTGAATGGCGATGTAGAACTAGAACCGTAGGTACCGTAAGTCGTGATCATCACATAAGCCTTTCGATGCCCACGGCTGGGCACAGACCGCCTCCAAGAATTACCACTGTGATTGGGCCTGCGCTTCTCGCATCCAACGGCTACCCGCGACCTTCACCAGATCGTCGGTCCACCTTGCAGCACCTTGCCTACCCACCGTACCGTTGGTACAGGCGGCCTACCCACCGTGACGTTTACGTAAGAGAGCAATTATTGGTGAAAGGTTGGTGATGGCGACCACTAATAAAATAAAACTGATGCATTTAATACAATAGTAATTTAAATGTTTTTTAATGTACAGTTTTCACAGTCGGTAAATGCGTAGAATAGAACGTTTTGACACAAATTGAGTGTTACTATAAATAAAGATTGTTAAATTACCCTTGCTAACAGGACTTTGATTTTTTTTTGCTTGCATTGTAAGGTACAAAAAATTTATTTTTGATTTTCGAGAAATAAAATATTTTGAATATTTGAAGATCCAAATCACACCTGTATAATTCTAAATTGCCATCTAATATATAACTTACGTATAATAATTACGTTATAATATTCTAAAGCTTGAGATGTGATAAAAGTGTATTAAAATATGTTAAAAACTTTTACTTAATTTTTTACTTTTAACGGCGACCCGCTTTCAAAAACGCTTTTTAAGCAGTATCCTATAAAACTTTGAAATTCAATGTATCTCAGTCCCATCGTGGGTAAAAGTTAATTTGATGCTGGTAGTGGTAACTGGAAATTCCACACAACTTAGTTAGATTCGCTGAGTGTCTTGTTTACTACAATTTTTTCTATCAAAATTCCTTTAAAAATGGTGTGATACGCGTAATTTATCCTTTCTTTGTTTAGATAATATACATTTTGCATTGATTTAGTGTTTTGTGTGTAAATAAGTAGTTGGTGTTGTTGTAAACATGTCTACTAGTTCCGTCGACGAAATTCCGGAACACGGCAAGGTAAAACATATTTACGAGAACGTGATGGCTTTGTTTTGTGTGCTCGTCGAATGCATTTGACCTACATGACCTTAATGTCCCGTCTGCAGTTCTTCGGGCGTCTGATATCAATAAAGCATTGTTTCCGTATCATGTTTTTAAATTGCGTCATAGTGTTTGTTTGTTTTATTGCGCTTAGATTAGCCAGATTGAGTAACAATGAACTTAATATAAGTGTATTGAATGTGCAATACAACTTTACTGCCTGTTGTAGCTTCTCCTCTCGTGGTATAAAGTAAACTAGAACTTTTTTCTTGTAAATACAATGTTATTTAGAATCATGATGAAGACAAAGAAATATTTACTTGCCTGACAACTAACTGCCTGAAAATTAATTTATAAGCAATCAAATCATTAAAATTATTTGATTGCTTGATTAATCATTAAAAAGATAAAATGCATGAGTCTACTACATAACAGACTTAGTTGTAAAAATTATCTTATTCTTATCATTTACATGAATCATCTGGTGTTATATATTTTCAAAACCTATACATAGGTAGATGCATTATTTTCCAAAAATATTTTAATTTTTTTTGGCCATAAATGAGCTAATTTACTACCTGCTTACCTCTACCTTTACCTTTAAGTAAAAGTAATTAATTTTCCTCCATGTTTTATAACCTAGGACCTCTTCACCCAAGATGGCGTCCTGCTCAAAGCTGCCATGGGCCGGATGGTCCAGGACCTCAACTCGATCGGTATGCTCTGCATTGTTCAGCACGCAGATGGCACAAAATGCATCGAGTGGCGACCCAATGACCTGATCACCATTGACTCAGACACGCAGGACCAGGAATGGGCTGTGGTGAACACTATTGGTAAGATCTAGCAGCTCTAAACTTTGTATAGAACTAATTGACGTTGAACGAAACTGACAACCACTTTGGTGTAATGGTCAAGAAGTTGACTATTAACCAAGAGGTTGCGGGTTTGATCCCCGCAACATACAAACAATTGTGTGCATGAACATGTCTGTTTGTACTTGTCTCTGTGTTATATTATTAATTTAAGTGCATTTGTAATACCACTGTTGATTCTGATATCTGTAAGTGCTTAAGCTACTTACCATGGAGTCAGATCAATGTATGTGATGTTGTTTTATATTTATTTATATTTAAGTTTTTTTTGCCACAGCACATAACTAACTACAAAACTTATAATAAGGAAGTTTTCTTGTGTGATTTATCTGTACACATAATGCTTTATTGCTTTGCTTTATTCATATTTTCATTTTTTTGTTATTGTGTATCCACCTGAATGGAAATAAGCAAATGTACAAAATATTTATTGTAGTAAACAGTCTACTTGGCATTTTGTCATGACGTAAAAATCTTAAAAAAAATTGGAGGTCCAATTTATTGTTAAGTTATTTATTAGAAGTTTTGACTTCCAGACAAGAGTACATAACATAAACTCCTCATTATGCTAAAGCTTGAGGTAGCTTGGTTTTAGCTATTTACCCATACAACCAATGCTAGTAAAAGTAAAGTAGTAAAAAACTAAAAAAAACACGGTTTTATTGCTAACTAAAAAAGGGAAAATAATTTCTGAGTACACGGAATTTATATTACAGTAGAGTAAAAAGCACCTTTGCAGCGCTTTGGTAGTGATACCAAAAGTTAAGCAACCTACGGCGCGGTCATGTTTGGGATGGGTGACCATTCTGACCATAAAAGTGACGTCTATTTACAAGCATCTCTGTGCTTCGGAAGGCACGTTAAGGTGTTGGTCCCGGTTGATATCGATAGATATTAGTGGTTAAGCCTGGTCGGAGGCCCTCGGGCGGCTTAATAACATCTGACAGTAAGGTTGGTCACTTACCTTACAAAAACCCCTCCACCAATCCGCACTGAGCCCGCGTGGTGGAGTATGGCTCGGACCACCTCATAGTTGAGGTGAGGCCTGTGCCCAGCAGTGGGACGTATATAGGCTGATGAGAGAGATGAGAGTAAAAAGCGTTGGGTGCACTTTATGACGTTTTCATACTTCTCTTTTTATAGTTGCCAATAATAGGATGATTTTCACATACTACTATACCAACCACCCCAGGCTTTTTACTCTACTGTTATATAAATTCCTTGTACTCAGAAATTATTTTCTCTTTTTTAGTAAGCAATAAAAGCGTGTTTTTTTAGTTTTTTAAACTATTATTTATTTTTATTTTTTTAGTTAATAAGAATAATAGAAATCTCTTATCAAATTATTGCATTGTCATCGGTACTTAATACGTGTGCAAAGTTTCAATTTAATCCGATTTCTGGAAGTTGGTGAAACTTGAGTTCACAAATTCCGTTACTTACATTCATACATACCCCCCGATCTAATAAAAGCGTGATAAAATTGCCCAGGTCGTCGGCAACGCACACTTAGCGGCAACATGACATCGGACTACGCGACCGCGCGCGCCCGCATCATCAAAATACCTCTCGACGACTTAAAGACATTCCGTGTCACACGCAACAACCAACAGATGCAGTTCTCCACAAAACCTGGCATCTGGCAAAACACCTTCTACTTCCAACATGGAAACGCCGAAATATTCGTTGCGTACCTAAAGAACCATGTCAAAACAGCTAAAACGAGACATGACAGGAACACGTACGTTGTGGTGGAACCTAACAACGAGGCTCAAGTCCTGAACAGGTCTTTTGCTGAGCTGGACATCTTCACGGAGAACACGACGGATGTAGTGTGGAATCTGGTGTCGAATTTCAAACAGAGGCCATACGAAACCACCATGGAGGCTTTTTCTAAACTCACCGACATTGGTATGTGTGTTGAAATTATTGTTTCGCTTTAGGATTCCTACAATAACAAAGTTTTTTTTTAATAACAAATCACACTTATTCTCGGAAATGAGTCTAATTGAAGATCTATTAGTAATCGTATTCTCTTACCTTGGCGTAAACATCATCCTGCCTGCCCCAAACCCAATCAAAATTTGTAAAGTGTCTGATAACCAATATCCTGGTACCTTCGTTTCACATATTTTAATGTTTTCTAGAAAATATTAATTGGTTTACTCTATGTATTATTTAAGATGAGGAAACATAATTGGTTTATGTGTTATTTTAATTAGGTTCCTATTTTGTTATGTAATGTTAAAAATGTATGCTTCCCAAAAAATAAAAAAATAAAAATTTCCTGATCGCTAATCCTCTTTCAGTTTACTACGGAAACGAGGCTATGAACGGCAACGGCAAAAGGGAAATATCCGAAGAGGTGGCAGACCTGCTAACGAAGAGCATGAGCGCTCTAGAAGACTCCACCACAGTCACCCGCACGGGGGAGTACGAGGTCGTCAGCGTCAAGCCCACGCTGCCGCCACGGCCCTGTATACCTAGGTAATAATAATAATAATAATTCCTTTATTTCAGGCAACAGATTTCAAAAAATACAGGCCCATATTGTAAATACATTACAGACTAACATACATACAAATAATAAAAATTACACAATCTAATTAAAATATTTAACACAAATCACACGCGTCAGCGAACAGATGCGTAGCGTGCGGTGTCGGCTGGCAGCCGTCCTCGGAACTTCCGAAACACGACGCCCTGCGGCCAGAAATCTTCCTTCATGAAGGTCGCTATATGATGGGTCGGTACCCTCACCACAAATGAATTAAAATTCACTTTGTGGCGAGATTCCAACCGTTCGACCCTCAGGGTGAAGTTGGACTTCTTACGTACATGGTTTACGACGTTCTCGACCGTCGTAGACCAATGTAAGTAATAAAATAAACCAATTATAATAGCCTCCTAGCCGATTTTGAACATGGTGGCTCATCTTAACGGAGATCAGCTAACTGCGCAGGATATATTATAGTGCCCAAGTGTGAGTGCAATACACAGGTGCACTAACTATTCCTTCAATCTCAAAGTTTGATGATACGGCCATCCCAAATGACGGGAGAGTGATCAGGCGCAGGACCAACGGCTTAACGTGCCAGGGCACGTGGGTTTTACACCGCCATCTTCCAGACTGCGAGCTGTTTCTGAGAAATTCATGACACTCATGAATCTCAGATACAATTTTTTGCTCGACCATGGTTTCGAACCCAGGACCTATCGGATGTAAGACGGGAAATTCTCCACTACACCACACCCACACTGCTTCGCACAATTGCTGACAAGGAGTGAGGACTTGTTGACCTTTTGGGGTAGCGATTAATTTTGGAATAGTGGACGATTCAGCGGCAAGCCCACGCCGCTGCCGCGGCCCTGCATACCCAGGTAACTAGTGAGCAGGCCGCACACTTGCTGACGAAGAGCGAGTACTTGCTTACCATATAGGGTGGTGTAGTGACAAATGGGAGTTGAAACATTTGCTGTCGAATAGGGCTGATGCTGATAATGATGTTGGTATCCTGTTATGCCTCATTAGAGACATAGGGCTCTCAAAAGACGTCTCCACTTTTCTCGATGCGATATTTTTCTTAGGGCTGATGATGTGCTGACGAATCGGACTCATCACCCAGTCCACCCGCACCGGAGAGTGACACATTGAACTAGAAAATCAAATACCTATGTGAGATGATCAATCATGAGTCAAGATCAACATGTATTTATTGAAAACACAACCCTTCATAGTTTGCCTTGGTTTCTGGGAAATTACAGTCCAATGGGACAAATAATAAATTGTTTAAAATAATTGTCATATTTGTTGTTTCCGAAATCGCAAACAGAAATGTAATTATTCATTGCCCTTTGTGACCTTTAGCCTGTAGTCTTTAGCATGACATTATGCAAAAACTATGTTCGAATAACAGATCTGTATCCAATTATATAGTGAAATAAACATGGTAATAATAAAATACATATTTTTAACTAGCTTCTCGCCAGCGGCTTAGCTCGCGTGGAATTCGGTTCTATAATATATTAAGCCAAATATAGCTTTTGTTCATCAGGGATAATGTAGGATTCTAATGGTAAAAGATTTATTTTATATCAGTCTAGTAGTTTTGGAGCCTATTCAATTCAAACCAACAATAAAATATTTCCTCTTTATAATATTAGTGTAGATCTACTGTAAGTATGAATTTTTACTTTCAGAGGCACTCCTCTATCCACGGAGAAATGGGAGGGACTCCAGGACACAGAAGGCCGCGTCACTGAGGTGGAGGGTGTCAAACAGCTGATATTCAGAGGCGTGAGTCAGGAATTAATTAAACTTATTCGATCTTGTCATACTTAAAACACTCCATTTAGTGAATTTGTACCTTCATACATTCGCCGAATCGAATTAGTTTAAACTCTTCAGATGGCCTACAATGTAAGCCGATGTCTGTGGGTTTGAAAGTAGCCATGTCTCTCTTTCTGACATGACAATCTGAATCAGAACGGGAATGCTTGATTGTAAAAATACGATCAAAGCAAGCTTTACCTTTCACCTTATAATGTAGTGAGTGTAGAGTGTGCTTTTACCTTTATAATAATAATAATAAATATACAACAACGTCACATACATCGACCTGACTCCGTGGTAAGTAGCTTAAGCACTTGTATTACAGATATCAGAATCGACAGTGGTATTACAAATAAATAGACCGGTACAAACAGACATGTTCATGCACACAAAAGTTTGTAAAGTGCAGGGATCGAACCCGCGTCCTTTTGGTTAATAGTCAACTTCTTGACCATTACACCAAAGTGGTTGTCACACTTTTATCCTTTTCAACACTCAATACCAGGTGTGATTGGGGTTGCTCTTAGCTCTAGCTTAGTGCTACCCCGTGAGTATTTAAAAATACTTCAAAATTATAGTCTCAGTAAATAGATAACCCATATTTATAAAGTTATTTGACTGCCTCGTTGGTGTAGTGGCAAAGTTTCTGCCTTACATCCGAGAGGTCCTGGGTTCGAATCCCAGGTCGAACCAAAATAGTATCTGAGATTTTCTGTCATGAATTTCTCAAAAACAGCTCGGAGTCGGGAAGTTGGCGGTGTTACACCCCCGTGCCTCGGAAAGCACGTTAAGCCGTTGGTCCTGCGCCTGATCTCTCTCCGGTCATGTCGGATTGCCGTCTCACCGAACTTTGAGAGCGATGGAACAGTGAGTGCACCTGTGTATTGCGCGCACACTTGTGCACTATAATATCTCCTGCGTAGTTGGCTGATCTCTGTTGAGATGGCCGCCGTGGTCGAAATCGGCCGGGAGGACTATATTTATAAAGTTTACCTGGTGAATCCTGTATGCCGATGTTTTCCTAAAGTGTTCGATTTTTACTCAATCGATGAGTAAAAGACACTGCATCGATTCAAATAGCAAATATATACCATGTACCTCTATCCACAGGGCGTAGCACATTCAATCCGCCAATCAGTGTGGAAGTACCTTCTCGACTACTACCCATGGAGGATGACTCACGCGGAACTCCGAGCGTTACAAAAGAAAAGAACAGAAGAATACTTCTCTATGAAACTCCAGTGGAGGTCAATGACCGAGGGGCAGGAGTCGCGCTTTTCAGAATATAGAGACAGAAAAAGTTTAGTGGAAAAAGATGTGAATAGGACAGATAGGACGCATCCTTTCTTCGCGGGCGATAATAACCCAAATTTGGTCGTTCTCCAAGATATATTGTTGACGTATGTGATGTATAACTTCGACCTGGGATATGTGCAAGGCATGAGCGATATACTGGCGCCTTTGCTACTTTTGATGGGCAATGAAGTAGACAGCTTTTGGTGCTTTGTAGGGTTTATGGATAAAATTGTAAGTATATTTCTGATTACTTAAACCTTTTCATTATAGATAGATGGATAGATTAAACACTTTATTGTACGACACAAAACAAAAATTACAGACAAGTTTAATAAAGAAAGATGTACAATTAAGGCGGTCTTATCGCTTGTAGCGACCTCTTCCAGACAAGCTTCGGCTAAAGGAACATTTAATTCACAGGAAGGGGAGAGGACTATTTATCCATTAGTGGAACCCAATTTATGAAAGATGAATTAACCGTTCACGGATCACAGACTTTTATTTATACGAAAATCTAACAAAACAGTTTTGAAGCAAATTAGAATGACGAGACACTAGTCGTTATAAAAGAATTTCGTTTTCCTCTAATGTATAAAATCTTACAGACACCAATCACCACAATCTTAGACCCGCTAACTGACATAACAGAGTCTTGTTTACTTAGTTAAATGTCACTATTCATATAAGGCATCCCTTTTTTTTGTCACTTTGAACCATAAACCAGGCCATTAGCCCTCCTAAGACAGGTTTTACACTACGTCTGAACCGAATGCGTGAAATCCGATCTCCGTCATCCGATTTACCATAGAAATACTTCTACGGCTACTATGCACCATATTTTCACGGATTCAGATCGGACGTAGTGCGAAACCGCTCTAAGCCTTCACACTTTGACTGGATCCTAGCAGGCATATTAAGTGACACACAATCTCTACCTTTTAAATTCGAAAAGAACAGGCATCTTCTAGGTGAGCCCGCTCCATCGAAGACTCAGTCTTTGCCTCGTTGGGCTTAGTCTTGGGTCAATAGCAAACCTATCCCAAATAAAAAATAAAAAAGACAGAACATTTAAAAGAAAATATTTTCAGCTCCTTCATCAGGGAGGTCACCAGAGCCGTTATGTCTTTTCGAATTTAAAAATAGCGTTGTGAACGCAAAAAATACTCAATAAATACAATATCCGCCTTCAACCATCCACAGGCGTCAAACTTCGATATGGACCAGGCCGGCATGAAGCACCAGCTGCTCCAGCTGCAGCAGCTGCTGCAGTTCGCGAGCCCTGCGCTGGCGCAGCACCTCGCGCAGAAGGACTCCGGCAACATGTACTTCTGCTTCCGCTGGCTGCTCGTCTGGTTCAAGCGGGAGTTCTCGCACAGGGACATTATGAGGTGAGCCGGTTGGATTACGGGTTCATGGAGTTTCTTAGCTGGAGTATCCTTAGCCAGAAGAAGAGAAGAGATCATGAGGTGAGCTGGACGCTACACAGGTTTAGCTGAGCGTTTAAAAGCTGCTGAAACTACAAGCAGAAGAAAGAGAGATGAAGTTGAAAAAGTGAATTATTTTGCTTTAAATTTCCACTAAACGACGCCAGCGCAGGAACCCAAAAACATTTAAACGTAATAACAGTTCAGTAGTGGTTAAGTGGAAATTTAAAGCAAAATAATTCTCTTTTTCAACTTTAGTCATGGATTTCAGCAAAGTAACGCCTGATTCCATCAACTATTCCTACAGGTGACCAGGAAAGAGAATCGTCGCAATCTTGTTTCTAATACCAGAGCAATTATTTTACATGGAGTTTTGCCAAAAAGTTACAAAGATGTCGACAAATTATACACACATCTATAATGGGGTGCAAAAAAACCTTAACGAAGCCGTCAACCACGCGTTCAGTACATCAAACCAAATCGTATAAAATATAAATTTTGGCTGGGAAACAACTTTTATTTTTTGACATCAAAAAAAATAATTTAATTCTAACGTGCAATGTACAGCGCGCACGCGGTAAGTGTTACCGCGGGGCGTGTTGCTTTACGCCGCCGCGACGCGGTTCGGTTCGAGTGTGCGCTGTTCATTGCGGAGTGTGCCATTTAGAGGCTTTTTATGAAAGAACTAGTGAAAATTTGTATCATGTTTCTTTGGAAAAAAGTTCAATTATAACGGACAGAAGTCATTTCTGTAAAAATCATAAATTTTTTTTTCTAACTTTAACCATCAATATCTCAGTAACCGTTAACTTCCCAGGTATGGTGTAAAGGAAAAAAAATATCGTAACAATTGGTAGAATATGTGGTATTCGGCTTCGTTAAGGTTTTTATTACACCCTGTATATCTAAAAGGATTGCTGTGACGACGGTTTTGGGTACTAGCGGTTTTTCACTAGAACCAAGACTAAATTGTGTTTAAGGAAGATTACTAAATACTTTTGTGTTTGTATTAAATGCAGGAATGTAACGTAAATAAGGTCCATAAAATTTTATTCACAGTATTTTTTTCTTGTTTCAGGCTATGGGAGGTGCTATGGACCGGATTGCCATGTAGCAATTTCCACTTATTAGTTTGTGTCGCCATACTTGACGCGGAGAAGGACGTTTTTATAAGCAAAGATTACGGCTTTACAGAAATTTTAAAGGTGAGTTATTTTATTAGAATTCTATATAAAATCAAATCTTTATTTGCATCGTAAATGTAAATAATGGTGAACTTTATATTAAATAAGTCATTTATTTCTCAGACATCAAACATCAGCTCACACTTGTTAGTTATACATGTATCAAAACTTATATTATGTTTAGAACGTAATAACTAGTAGGGATTTGGTACTCTGTATGAGCTTCAACATCAACGTACAGTCATACTTATTCGCTATAACATTTAGGTTAGGTTAGGTTATATTTGAGTCCGGGGAATTGCGGTGAATGCCTGTGGCCTCTCGGCCTACGGTGAACCCGCCACGTCCCCGACTCACATGGCACCGGAGGGTTTTTAGTGGGTAGGCGGGTTTTCTCTCTGAGGCCTGGACATAACCCCCAGCCGCCCCCGCGCCTGGTGGGTATACGTAACAGCATTTACTGACGTAAAAAAAACAACATGTATCAAGAAGCTTATATATACGAGTATATAGTAATATACTTACTTTGATCCTAGTAATAAACTAATTGCTGTTTCATGTGCCAATAAAATGCTTTAACTCAACTACTTTTTAGTTATTATGTACATGACTAGCTTTCGCCCGCGGCTCCGCCCGCGTGGACTAATATTTTTCGTATCCCACGGGAACTGCATATTTTTCCGGGATAAAAAGTAGCCTATGTGTTATTCCAGACTATTATCTACCCCTGTGCCAAATTTCAACCAAATCCATTCAGTAGTTTTTACGTGAAAGAGTAACAAACATCCATACATACAAACTTTCGCCTTTATAATATTAGTAGGATATAATTAATTTTATGTTTATTTCAGCACGTCAACGACCTATCGATGTGTCTCGACGTCGACAGAATACTAAGTTCAGCAGAAGGCATCTACCACCAGGTCATATCTGCTCCTCATCTCACGGACCAAATACGAATCGTTTTGGGCATGCCCCCTCTCAACACCACAACCTCCACGAGTTCTGACGAGGCGACCACATCGAAATCGGTCGAGCAAGCCAACGGTACGGGTGACCATAGCACAGCCGCCACGGAGAGAGATATGGAGGAAGTTATGTATCAGATAGGCTTAGATATGAATTTCTGAGGCACGGTGATTGATGTCGAGAATAATGTAGTTTAGTTATGCTAACACCTATATTAGCGCTATAATGGTGGCTTGTGATACATTTTATTTATGAAACATGCCAAATATAAATAAATAAATAAAATAAATAAATATTTCACAACAATCATACCAATTCTCCAGTCCCAAATTAAGCTACGAGGCTTGTGTTATGGGTACTAGACAACGGATAAACATACTTAAATACTTTTTACTTAAATAAATACATATTATAAATAGAAAACACCCTGACCAGTACAAACACACATGTTCATGCACACTAATGATTGTACTGTGCGGGGATTGAACCCACGACCCTTGGTTTTAGAAGTCCGACATGTGGACCACTGCACCAAGCGGTCGTCGCTATATCATCCAATGTATCAGGTGGTGGATCTATATCCAAGATCCACCTATTTATTGTTTTACTAGCTTTCTGCTAGCGGCTTCGCCCGCGGAGAATTCTAATTCATGACTCTAAAGATTTCGATTTAGATATTATACATTAAAAGATTATGACCAAAAATATATGAGCACTGTCCCCACCTACCAACCAGACATCAAATTGCCAATCATTGCAGCATTCGCCCGGCTTGCGAGAGCTGCGAGTTCTAATCCCGCCTGTGGCAATCCGTCTTTTTCTTTAAGTGTGTTTTAATTTCACATTATTTTTGAATTCCTGACATCTAGGTGTACTCGGAAATACCCTATTTATGTAAGGTGGAGAGCATGTCACGTTAAACATTGCGTTATCTTATGCGCTTGCGATACGGGCGATTTTGCAACAAAAATGTGTAGCCTGACGTAGACTGCGTCTTTTTTTGATACTTTTTTTGCATAATGTTATAAGTAAAATAGTATTACATGCCACTGAATTAAGCCTCTTGACTATAAAGCACATATTATCTGCATGCTCATGTAATGCAACTTCACAAAGTAATAATTTAGTTTTAAGATTTTGTGAGTAGCATATGAATGATCATATGACCAATATTTTGTTTGTAGAGATTTTTGATCCTGAATTGATTAAATTGTACCCTTAATTATTTTTCGGAAATAAATGATATCACGAAATCCTTTTTCCTACTTTGTTTTCCACATGTTATATTGTTATATGATATGTTGAAGAAATTTGTTTGAGTGGAGCATGTTCCATTGAAATAGTGCAAGCATTTATAAAACTAGCATTTACAGACAAGCGATGCCTTTATTCCAAAAAGTATATTGAAAATAGAACAACCGAAATCATATTTTATAGAAAAATATAGATCGTACCTGTGTATTGGAAACAATGTTTAATTAATTTTCTATATTTAGCTACTTTTCCATCCTAGTGTGTGTGCGTTGGTTGACAGTATCATATTATTATATATTATCATAATATTTATTTTTAATGCTTTTACTTGGCTTTTACAATCACAGCTGGTGTCAAGGTAACTGCAATGTTCTAGAAGGCTATAATTATTATGCATAATATTGTAAAATTTCAATAAAACTTATTTTTAGGTAGAGGGTAAAACTAGAAGTAAATATCCTCTTAATCATCTGTCGAATTAGCTTTACGAACAGTCAATTAAATTTTCATTGTAAATAACATGAGCACCAAATCTGTAAGGACTGTTGTATTACATTATTTTTTATTAAAAGTACCCTTTTCTATTTCAGGATACACTCGAATATGACGGAATAGAAATTAGAATCGTTACGACAACCGTGTGGGCTTTGCTCGCATAATAATGACTACAATATCTACTTGCCACCCGACTGGGATGTCAATGCACGCGGCGGGAAAAAGAACTACGAAATTAATACTGCTTTTGACAGATTAGTTTGGACGTGGCGCCATCCCACCTCGTTCATTCATATCGTGGTCGGGCTGCGTTAAAAAGTAATATTTTTATACTTTTATAATGCGCGCTGTAAAACACGCTTGCCTCCTATTTGATTCATGCCAATTCATTGTAGTAACAGTCTAGGTAGAGACTAACATTACTAATATACGACTACCCACCGATTGCCTGTGCCTGGATATACGCAACTAAAGTTTACGTAGCTTTCTTGATTTTTATACAGAAATATCCTATCATATTACAATTTGGAACTCACCTCATAATGTAGAATAAATTAAAACATAAGGTGCTAACAGCCTGTATGACAAATAGGAGAAAATAAATATTTGAAAAAAAAAGGTGTAACATGCCAGGTATAAAAAATATCCTGTCATACCTAAGAGTTGCTTTCCTAGAAGGGCTTCATTACAACTTTTTAAATGATTGATTTCATTATCAATCCTGTGACAATGTGATAAGATTTTTTCCAAGATTATTTTTTAAAGTGTCACATTTAGGTATGACTGGTTAGTTTTTGCTACCAGATATTATTTACGATTTCATTTCATAATTAAAATTATTTCAGACTACTTCTGAAAGTGAAGTTTTCTTTAATGTTATCATTATTTTTAGTATTTTTGGTACTAAAATAATATTCTAATAATTTTTATGATCACTTCTAGTTGTAATCCATGTGTTTATGTATGTTAATTAAAAATATTAGTTATATTGTAATCTGAACTATTTTATTAGTATCCTAATTCTATTACAATGTGATTTAAATTGAATGAATTGGCATGGTGACACCTATCATAAATATTTTCATGACCATGGCGTTTAAAAAACATAGCCCCTTTGTAGTTAATACATCCAGTGTATTTCCAAAAAGCTGTAGAAACCAATTTTTAAACACACAAAACTCAATAAATATTCGGTCAATTGACTCCGATTTCTGATATTTGACCATGACGTCACATTCATGTATTCCCATACAAAATATATGGAGGCAGACCGTTTTGACAGCTAATAAAAAGTATGTCAACGATTGGTGGTGTCATCTAGCCTATTGAAAAAAGAGTTCTTGTGATAACATTTGGCTTTACCATTGGAAAGTTTGTAAGAAAAACCTATATGTTGATAGGACCACGCCAATTCTTTTATATTTTAATACATATTGAACACATGTCATTTTGGGACACCACTTTATCTTAGATCACTCTGAACTACCTATCACTTTCTGGTTTGCAGTTCTACACAATCACACAAATCTCTTTTTAAATTTCACATTTGTCCTATGTAGTTGATTTCTTACATAAAAATGTTCTTAGATGCAACAAATCTTTTCCATTGTTTAGTGCCTGTGTAACAAAATATGTTTCCCTTTTTATTAAATTGTATTAAAGATTTGTACCTGGTTATTTTGGCTTTTTATTTGTATAATACAATAATTTGGATTTAAATTTAAAGAACACCAATAAGTAATAAACTTAAATATTTATTTGGTAAATTAAAGTTAGCATTATTGCTTGGTGGATAGACAATTTTGTAAATAAAGAATTTTTAATGAGATCAATATTAATACTTTTGTACTATCCAATGAATATAAATAATAGTTCTTATTTTTACTCATTAAGTTACAAGTTCATAACATTCATGGTTATTTGTGAGTGTGACTTCAAGTGAACATTCAGACCGTATCGTGTTTGGTAAGATTTGTCACACAAATGGCAGTGGAAGTTTTTGACACCAGTGTGGGTTAGTGAGTGACGTTGCAATTCGGATTTTGAGAAGAATCTTTTACCACAGCTGTCACACCCATACTTCTTTTCTTTCAAATGATTCTTACGTATATGGGAGCTCCGGGAGCTAGAAGTTATGAATGTTGCATTGCATACTTCACATTTATGATTCCTCGTCCTCTTGTGGTTCCAGAGAACATGAGAGTGCAGGCCACCAGGCACTTTGAACCTTTTTGGGCAATATTTACAGCTGTATGGACGATCATTGCTATGTGTGAGCATATGAATTCTTATGTAGCCAGGTGGATAGGACTTGCCACATTGATCACATTGTCGCAACAGTTTCTCAGATCTATTTTTGTCTTTGCTGTCAATATTGGGCTGACAAGAGTGGCAGTTCAAGCTATTGATATCATAGAAACCTTCCCAGCAGTTTTCACACAAATATGGTCGGAGGTGAAGTTTTCTATGTTGCACCAATGAGCGGAAGTCCTCAAACTTTTCATTGCAGTACTCACAGTCTCTGCCAGTATCAGACTTCACTGGATGACTGTTATTGCAGTGTTCATTAAGTGATTTCACTGAAGAGAACTCTGCTTTACACTCTACACAGAATAATATGAGAGATTCATTCTCAATTCTTGTTCTTGCTTTTTGTCTGTATTTCTTTTTCTTTTCCTTGTATCTTCGTGTTTTTAGGTCTTGTTTTAGATCATCTGATTCATAGTTATCACAATAATTGTCACTGTTAGATTCTAGCTGTTGAGAGCATTCAGCTAATGTCTTAGCACTGGACTCAATTAGAACTTTGAATGAATATGTTATTGTAAGCTGGTGAACACAGTTGATGCAGATATTTTCTGGGTAAATGTCGTCTTCGAGGGATATCTGTAAGGTGAGAATTGAGTGTTTAGGTTGCTGATTTGTTTATTCACTTTCAGACCTAAAATTCAATCAATTTTTGTTCGGAAAAATTATGAGTAAAACAACTTATCAATCAACAAGTTATCAATATTATATGGCTAAGTTACCAATATTATACCTTATAGTTATAAAAGTTTTGGAGAATGTCGGACAACTTAACATCGTCTCCGGCTACGGTCACAGTGGCGGTAACGTGCCGCATTTCCTTTTCTCTCCCCAAGCACGTTCGGCATTGGCTTTTGTAATTCATTTCATTGAGTAACTACTCCATTACAACTAATAAAAATAATCAGAAAAATCGATCGACGAAGTTTCTCAGTTCTCTAAAAAATGCCAAACAATACGAAAAAGATAAAAAATGTCAAGCTATGTGTCAATGTCAACAAAAATTATAGTGTTGTAAGTATCTATTATGTTCATCGATCCATCATGCATGTATTAAGAAGATTAAAGAAACATCACAGCATGCTAAAATTATCATGCTGAACATGAAAATTCATGTTCAATTTCAAGAACCTAATTCTCAACAGCTGACCATTGACCAAGCATGAGAGCGTAAGCAGTTACTACTCTAAATCCACAACACACGCGGTGTTTGACTTGGTTAACGAGACGCTGACATGTCTAAATGACAAAAGATATGTAACGGCGTTATTCTTTGATATGTCCAAAGACTTCGACTTTGTATCGCATAAACAACTCTTAAAAACTAGAGCACTGCGGTGTGAGGGGTACTGCTCTAGATTGGATCAAGACATATTTGCAAAATAGGTTACAATCAGTCGAAGTAACAAAACTTAATTCAAATTATGCAGTGCAAAAGTATAAATCAGAGTTCAGGGAAAATAATCGGTGTTCCTCAAGGAAGTGTATAAGGACCTCTCCTGTTCTTGATTTATATAAATAATCTTCCGAATGTGACGGAAAATCGGTGCATTGTATTCGCTGACGATATTATCACCTAATGAACACCAAAATAACATAAATAAAACAATAAGTACAGTGATAAATTAGCTTAGGAACAATAACTTACAAATTGACATTGACTAAACTAATATTATACATTTTAATTCATCTAACCTCACAAACGAACAAGTTACATACAGAAATCCATTCCGAAAATCCTTTCATCACAAATTCCAAGTTCCTACGTCTGTTTGGGCTATGCGTGCATGTATCAGTCACTTAGTTATCCTTTTTTATATTTAGATTTCGAGAACTTAATTACTACATTGCGTTGCGTCTAGTGTCTATTCCTTTGTCTGTATGTATGTACGTATTTATGTAAAGTAAGATCTTAAAAGTACTCGACGGATTTTAATACAGTTTTTTTTTAAATATTTGATAACGTATGCCTGGTACGGTGATGAGATTTGACTGATAGGATAGGATGGTAATTATTGTTTTATATTTATTTACGCAAGAATGTGATTTAATACTAAGTTTGTAGTTAATAGTTATGGCACATCACTTCGTTTTTGTCAAGTGTCACTTTTGAGGTGTTTTACGCGGGAAACGAAAGGAGTAAGATGGGCTCTGTTTCTTAATTTTCTAAATTTATTATTCGTGGCGTATTATTGTGATAGTGAGGTGGAATTATCATCATAACACTTTAATGGACAGTAGACTGCTATAGCAGTTATAACAATAAAAACATCTATTGTGTCTGGCTTTCGTCCGCCAAAGTGATATTGTGTTACTGAAGGAAAACAATGTAGTAAATGTAAGAAATAGAGTAAGGTGCTCCGTTCTGATTGAATTTGAAATGTGGATGATCCTCGAATTTTAATTAGTTAGGTTAAGGCTTAGGTAAGGTTAGTTTATAAGTAGTAGTTGTAAGAAAGTAGATGATTGGGTGAGTTTTAAATGACGAGTAAGCTGTATAGCTTTAACCGTTGCCTTGGCCTTTGGGATAA
Source organism: Pyrausta despicata (assembly GCA_963921415.1). Lineage (NCBI taxonomy): Eukaryota > Metazoa > Arthropoda > Insecta > Lepidoptera > Crambidae > Pyrausta > Pyrausta despicata. The sequence goes on along the minus strand of OY992851.1, from coordinate 15,554,353 downwards.
ATGTTTCTACTGTACTGTCACTTTTGACAGATTGCCGACGGTCGTCAAAAGAAAACACGTCAAATCAAAAGAAAAATGTTTTGTCCACCACCCGACGAAGAATCTCAAAATAATTATAACAGATCAACACACAAAAACCTTCATAAAAAACGGAAAAAGAAACCCGCCCGCAAATATCCACAGCACGGTGTCGGTAGGAACAAGAAGAAACAAACCAAACTCGCACAGAGTATGTCGACTTGGGCGGAGAATTTCACGTTTGCTGCTACTTGGCAATTGAAGCATCAGTTGGCGTACTGGAAAGCGCGGGCGAAGGCGCTGGAATACGAGAACGGGGTGCTCCATGACATTATTCGTAAGAAGAACTACGTGGACGCTCCTACGGCATCTAGTACACAAGTTGAATCTGAGAGTACGCACTTAGGCTCAGAATCAGACTATGAAGACGATTGTGAAGAAGAAGAAGAGGGTGAGGATGATAATTTCGAGGTTAGTGAAGAGTTTATTCAGTTCCTCCAAGCCAATGCAAAGTTCAAAGAAGATGCTAGGCTAGAAAGAGAGAGACTTAGAGCCAAAACAGAGGAGGAAGAAAGAATAGCTGAGCTGGAGGCTGGACCTTCAGAAACTCCAGAAAATAGGGAAGAGACACTTAAAGAACTCTATGGTGATAAGTGGCAGCAAATTGCAGCATTAGAAATGTCTTTACAGTCACAGTTTATTCAAGAAATGGACAAAGAGAAACCATCATACTGGCCAAATATACCATTTAATTTTAACTTTGGTTGAGAAAATTATTTAACACCAGATTACTAAGTAATGCAATATCTAGGGTCAAACTGTGTACAGGGTGGTGACCACAATAAGACAATTGAATTTCTTTTTGTTAGTTTCTGTCTTAGCTACTGAACAGATTTGGATGAAATTTGGTACACATACATGGTCATCAACATTATATATGTGTATTAAATTTCATCCAAATCTGTTCAATAGTGTAGGCGTGAGAGGGTAACAGACAAATTCAATTGTTGTATTGTGGTCGCCACCCTGTATTTTATAATCACTTGCGGCATCATTATTGAATGAAATAAAGGTTTCTTTGTTCTCATATTTCATTACTGACTTTCTGCCCTTATTTGAGTGCATATAAACCTAACTAAATGATGTTCATGATCATCATAGTGATGTCCCATGTGAAAGTGTTCTTGCTATCAGTAACCAGGTTTGTTTTGTTTGATTAGCATCTGTGACCAAATTGATTGATTCTTAATTCATACTTTGGGTGCTATATTTTGTTTTATAAAATGTCATCAAAAAGTTACTGTTTGATTAACATTTTTGTATGTATATTGTATTGCAGAATGTACTCTTAATAACAAAATTAAATGTTATACTATAAGATAGAATGTAACTTAATTAAACTATTAACTAAAAATACATGTTTTAAATACGTATGTATAAATTTTGGTTTTATTTTTATCCCAAGCAAAAATATTCAAGAAATATTTTTTTTTTTCTATAGTTGCAAGAGTTTTGCCGTAGGTGGCACCAATTTAGATACCTACTGTTTCTGTATGTATTAATTCCTGTACCGCTATTAAATCAATAAGAAAATCTCAAACAATTAAGTAAGCACATTCCTACCTACATTGACCCTTTCATTGAAGAACTATTTAAGCATTTGTCTTATTTACACTCCTTACTGATTAAAGACGACATGCTTTAGTTATAGTCATCCTATTGAGACAAGATATTACTGTGAAAATGACCAGGAAGGGGGAGTAGGTATAAGTAGAGAAGGTGGTGGAGCAATAACCGTGCTGTGTAAAGCACGTGAGTAAAGAAAGATGTTGGTTCTGTGTCTGTCCTGTTGGATACGAAAAATCGACTGCCTCCGCTATAGATTTTTCGGGTGAGTTCAATCCTATGATTCCTAAAAGGGATAACCTTAGTCTATCTTGCCGCTAAGTTTGCTGCACATTTCATCAAATTTTGTCTCGTCCCGGGGCGTGACAACAGTGACTGAGTTTGATGTGCTGCTTCGTCTTAGCACTAGCCCTAATTGTCCCGAAGCAGTGGTAGGGTTAATTTACATAATTTAGGACGTGTAAAAGTGCTCCTATTTACAGAAATAAATTCATATTATTGTTTGAATTTGTTTGGATTCGTCAGCTCAGCGTTTGTAATCAGATTTCGTCAAAACAATTTAAGTATTCAAATCATCAGGTTGTCTTCTTATTCCACGTGCTAGTTCAACTAGTGATCGTATCCACGAGCTTTTACATAACACTTCTCGTCTGTTATCTACATTTATACAGAAGTGTAAGATTTAAAATCTCACAGCGAAGTGTCATGGCGCACTTAGCGACTCAAATTGTTACATAAAATATGTAAATAAATGACGACTGATAACTTTAATTATGCGTGGTAGCCGTCAAGCCTTCTTCGAGGTATTTACAGGGCTTTTAGTTGGTTGGGAATACTTTTTTGAGATTATTTTATAAAGAAAGCGTACACTAGAATGAAGGTGGTAAGGAATGCGTGCGTGTGCATAAATGAATGCGAATGGAATATAATTCTAAACTCTACCTTTGATCCTAAAACTACTAGGATAGATAGATAGATAGATTAACACGTTATTGTACAACACAAAACAAAAATTACAGACAAGTTTAACAAATAAAGATGTACAAATTAGGCGGTCTTATCGCTTGTAGCGATCTCTTCCAGACAACCTTCGGCTGAAGGAACATTTAATTAACAGGAAGGGGGAATTTGAGAAAAATATATATGGATAATACAAAAAACATTTTTTTGAAACAACTAAGATATATATGACTAAACTTTAATACATCTACTTAAACTCATAAATAAATACATACAACATATTTTCCACTACATAAATAACTAAATATTTCGAAATATTAACATATACCTACTATAAATACATAATTATATTACATGATAAACCAATATAAAAGTATTTAACCTACACAATCTGAATAGAACTAAACTAAAATAAACTCAAATAATATTTCCATAATTAGTAGTATTATGGAAATATTATTTGAGTAAAAATAACATTTTATTTAATTTTATTTAAAGAGTTTATTTTTAAAGATAGCAATGGACTCGGATTGTCGTAGTGCAAGAGGTAAGGAGTTCCATAGGTTGACAGAATAAACTGTAATGGATGTTAATATATAATAGTTAGTCCTATGGCCGGGACTTTGAAGGTGTAGTTTCTGGATGACCGCAAGTCATGACCTCGTTTCGGCTGCAGACACTGGAAGCTATTTCTTTTAGCTAGATTCTGGAAGCTATGGAAAAGTATTTCTTCTTTAATATCCGTAACTTCCACCCGCGAATTTGTCAGTCAGTCGGTCTGCCGTAGTCAGTCACTTTTATTTCGTCCCTTACCTTCCAAATGTATGAAGTTATTAAATTTACAAATATGCGTATTCAAATGTTTGAATGTTAGATAAGAAAAAAAATGTCTAAAAGACCTATTTGACGACAGCTATGGTCTAGTTGTCTGAGGTCCTGACTAAACCGGCTGTCGCGGGTTCGAATCCTGCTAGGGGAAAATGTTTGTGTGATGACCACGAGCATTCTTCCTGAGTCATGGGTGTTTATACATGTATTTAAGTATTTCTATCCGTTATCCTAGCCACCATAGCACACGCTAACGCTTACTTTGGGGCTAGGTAATTGGTGTGTTCGTTAAAACAGAAAAAAATTATCAGTTGCAAAAAATAGTCTTCATCTGAACCTACGGTGTTCAGCGGTGGACTTCGTGCGGTTAAATAGATATCATGTTGTGGGTGACTCAACATAAAAAAACAAGAGGTGCACAATTGAGGCAGCCATGCCAAATATAAATTTCTTCCAGACAAACTTCTGATCAAAAAATAATAAAGTTTTTTTATGGAAAAGATTTTTTTCCATAAGATTTTTGTTCCATTCTTATATTCTACAGAAGCTCTGTATCACACTCACCATTTATAATGAATTCCGTGGAGGAGCCCATCTCGACAAAAAAGGGCGAAATCCTCACATATTTACTATCCTAGACTGCCTACCTATCTAGTTTCTAGGACTGATCGGAATAACTTGCCTCGTGATTACTTCTTTGCAACATTGTAAGCTAGTAAGGTCCTATCTTTACCCATATACATGTCAGACAACTAAGACCTCAAATTTACAAACCTTGACTTTTTACGAACAATAATAAAGTTAAAAAAAATGCATGGAAAGTTTTGAATAATGAGTCCCACTGATTGTTTATAATGTTTGTTGTAATTGATTCTATTTCTATGATTGTCAAAGTGTTCTTAAAAGGTTTTTGTCTTCGTTGAGTCTAATATGACTATAACTAGAAGATTCACTCTGGTAACTTATAAAATATTACCCTTAAAATTGGAGTAAATAACGGAATTTTAGTTACAGTAACTTGTGTGTGCAAGTTTACGCAAATATAACGAGAGGTGAAATTGGGTAGGGATAAATTCTTACTTGAGAACTCTTTCTTGTAAGCATAATATTAAATTGCGACGAATTAACGCCTCTACCTTTGTCGCTTCTTAAATAAGTAAAACTGAAATCAATTCAAAATATTTTATTGATAAAAACAAAACATTTGTTCACGCGCCGCTGTGAAGTGTCGTTGATGTCTTTATAAGGGAGCAGCGCCCATACTAAGAATAACATAATATTGGTTAGGGAATACATATTAAAAATTATTTTGGCATTTTAATTGCTTCATTTCTGACAAGTTATTATAAGAGATTGATAAAGTTCTTCTTTAAAGGAAAAAGTTAGCAGACTAAAGACCCAGACTCGACTAAAGCGGAAAGAGAGACTTTTTTTTAGCTCGGGTGTATCCTCCAAAGCTTTGCGGAGATGCGTTGTCGCGGAGATGTGCGCGTCATTTTTTTTTAAACATCACATACATTGATCTGACTCCGTGGTAAGTAGCTTAAGCTCTTGTGTTACAGATATCAGAATCAACAGTGGTATTGCAAATAAACTTAAATAAATACATATAACACCCAGACCAGTACAAACCGACATGTTCATGCACACAAATGTTTGTACAGTGCGGGGATCGAACCCGCGACCTCTTGGTTAATAGTCAACTTCTTGACCTTTACACCAAAATGGTCGTCAAATGGCTTTGTTAGAGAGTAAGGGGACAGGTCACATCTCTGCTTCCACCGCGCAACAAATTTAATACATCTTCGCTTAGCAATCTCTTCTGAAGCTGAGCGGAGATGTGTAAATAACGAAATTCTATTGGTTGTTTAAATAACATCTCCTCTCCGAAGTGTCAAGTTCCACTTTGGTGGAGTCCGGGCTTTAAAATGGCTGATTTAGACTCAAGATTTTGTAGTGCTACTAATATACTAAAGTTAAAATACCATACAATTGCATCGTTTATCCGTTTAAGAACATGATTCAGAAAAAAAAATACTTAGTTCAAATAATTTTGTTAACTACTAGCGTCCGGTAGTAGTTAAGACAGACAGACATTGTCCTGCCCGAAGTTTTTTTTTAATTTCTAACCTTTTAAACCTTTCTTGACTTCCCAAAAATTTCGAGACTAAAATTATTCAAATGGGTTCACAGCAATTCATTTTGACGTGACAACGTCTTATAAATTGGTTTGCCGGGTGACACTTCAAGAAACTGCGTTACGCTCCGCTCACAATGAGAGCGAGTGAGAGGCACGCGTCCCTTCGACTCGGGCATGGTTAGCCCGCCTAAGAGCGAGTGAGACAGACATTAAAAGTGAAAGGCACGCGTCCCTTCCACTCGAGCACAGTTTACCCGCCTAAGAGCGAGAGAGACAGAGCGAGAGAGAGAGAGTGAGAGAGATAGGCATACACACCGGTTCATGTTATACGAATGAATATTCACATTAAAATTATTTTACCACTCAAAGTCGTTGTCACGTAAAACTTTCGCCCGCATACCGACTTTACAGGCAACCAATTTTTTTTATATAAAATGACTGTTAAGCTCTAAATCTGTCTTAACTGTATTTTATAAGACAACTTTTAAAGATTTACGTCAATCAAACCCAGTTAGCTCGTAATAAATACAGCAAGCTATTTAATAAACTAAATCTTTGCATAAGTATTTCTTATCAAATGGCCGATTTAGATTCAAGATTTTTTTTTAGTTTCTTGTCAAAGAAATATCCAAAGATTTCAAGCTGTCAAGCTATGGCACGTCTGCAACCGCACTGTCTTTTTGATGTGGATTGCGTCTGATTGATGAAACACAGAGTAATGTAAAATTAAATTAAAATTATAATTAATTTGAAGATATTGATCTCACTTAAAATTGTATAAACTTTAATTCAATAATATCTAGAATTATTCAATTTACATATCTAGAACTAGAACGGCGGGAATAACGCTAAAATATACAAGTAAGAATATTAATATGACATGATGATACAACCTGGGGTAATGTAACAGAACGCAAACCGTATACCTAAGAAAAATAGGTTGGTTCAAAAAATAACTATTAAATGTTTTAATCAATAACAGAAAGAAACTGAAAAAGTTATTTAAGTGTTATGCAAAGTATTCACTCTTTTTTTTTCTTTTTTTTTAGGACAAAAAACAGTCTTACAATGTTTTATTATTAATACGGCAAGTAACATTATGTAATTTTATTGTAGGACCAACAACATTGTCCACATATTAATATTATAAAATTAACGATGTTAAGAGCAAACAATACAGAATGTGTAAATGGTATTAAGAATGCAAAAGAGAAACTAAGTTAATAAGTTCAGAATTGAAACAATCTCACTCTTGAATTTGCTTAGTTTTAATATGTGTATATCTAAGTCATTAAATTTAGTATTAAATATTTTGAATAACCTATTAAATGGCGAGCGTAGGCCGGCCGGGTTACTGGTAACTTGACGTATTCCTTAAGAGACAAAGAAGAGGTAATCAGCAAGAAAAAAAAGGTTCCATCGACTAGCATGTGTGTGTGTATTGTAGTATATAACAACTTACCCGAGGAGCTCAAAAAACTTGAAGGAAATGTATTTAAGAAAAAGTTGGTTGACTGGTTGTTACAAAAGAATTTTTATAGTATTAAAGATTATTTTAAAATTGTCAAATAATGTGTTATGAATTGTTATTATTATTTTTCTTTTTTTATACTATATTGCTTTTACCTGACTTTAAAAAGACATTGACAATTTAATTTTATGACATTATTATTGCAATTTTTGACATTATTTGATTATTCAATTTAAACGGACCTATTTTTTTATTGAATTGTTAAAATTACTATTAATATTTGCACGCCTGCATGCAGGCTGAATACAGCATCAACCTATTTTTAAGACCTGCAGTTTGTAACTTGCATATTGTTGAGTATTCTAGCAAATAAATGTTTGATTTGATTTGATTTGATTTAGCGGTTAGAAGCAATTGATTTTTAACATATCATGCTTTTAAGATTGAGAAATTTCTTGTTAAAGAAACCCCCTCCGTTGATGGGACCTTTTTTGTAGGAAATCACCTTTACTATAATTATTTTGAAGGAATACGTAGAGTTACCAGCAACCCTGTATATATGCTTCGTCCCTAACGCGTTGATGTCTTTTCTATCCACAGAAGTAAAGTACGCTTAAATTGAGTACCTACTAGCGTTATATCTGAGTTATCTTTTTATCGAAATAATTATTATTGGAAAGCATTGGTTTTTTATAAATAGAATCTTAGGTACATACCCGTCACGTTTTACAAAATCATGTTTTGGAAAGAATATTGTCATATTGTGCTAATGTACTAGAATAACTCGTTGAGTAGAGTGACCTCTGAGTTATTCTGTCTCTTTTCGTAATACAATAATGCATATCTTTTTTAAACCTCCGTTAATAAAAAAACACCGCTATAAATTGAAAGGGACTTTGAGTCTTACAACTTCATCACATCCTCAAGACGAGATTCATAACGTGTCATATCAACAGTGAGTATTCCGTAAGCGCGGCGGGCCACAACCGTCCGCGGCCCACGGTAATAGGTTGACAAAGAGCCTGTTATCAGCGTGCTATCCGCGGATCAGTCTCAGCTCAGAGCATCCCTCCGAACGCTAAGAAATTGCCGGCCAACGGTATGCGGCTGCAACCTGTTCCGAGGGGCGCCCCCCGGCCCCCCGACACCCCCCCACCGTGGCAGCCTCCGCGCCAGTGCCTACGGACCCACGGGCGTGCACGCTAGCACGCGCGCGCGTATACGCATCCGAAAAAAAAAACAACGCCAATTCTATCAAACCTTAGTGAAAAGTGTTTCCCCTATTTGTGGATTGCAGTGTTGTGTGTTTCGTGTTAAAACGTGATTTAGATTCCCCCCTTTTTTATCGATAAAACAGAATTGATTATGTTTGTGCAAGAAATCGTGTTGTGTTGAATGAATTTTGGAGGTTGGTACCCGTTTTGGATCAGTTTAGCCGCTGAAAGATAGGGATAGCGTATGTTTGTTGGTTAGTAAAGTTGTTTATGACAGAAATGTGGATTCGACGAGTCTTGTACTGGATAGTAATAGATAGAACATACACAGCATTGAATCGCTTATACGAACGGATTGAACGTGTCCTCTTTTCAAAGGCAAATGTGGATAGGATAGGTGGATGTATGAAACTAATATCATTCGTATTTGTGACTTGTGAGTTAGAAACGTGAAAGCTCGCTGCGTAGCGCGGCTAAAGCCACATTTACATAGAAAAGAACCTCGTGCTACCTCGAAGAAAGGTTTAAAATCTTAAATGCTTAGAGGCCCATAATCATCAAAATATGAAATGGCACAAAATGCCGAAAGACACCTGTTGTTGTAGTTTATTACAAGCGCGCTGAGCGGCGAAACAAGAATTTAAAGTACCTTAGTACTTACATTTTACGGCTTACAAAAGTTACAAACTATAGTCTGCACCATGCTTGAGAAAAAGATGGAAGTAAAAGTGAGATAACCTTAAATTATACGGCAAAGAAGTGGTGACTATTAAATTAGAAGAGAGCTTTGCGATTTTACAACTGAAAATAACAATATGTTTGATATTTTTCCTCATACGAATCTTACAACTGAAACTGAATTGTCTATGCAAGCAGAGTGTGTAGGTCATACTTATATCACATCACATTTAAGTAAATTCTTTAAAACTCGGTGTAGTTTTGCCGGCAAAAACACTGTAGAGGTTATAGGCCGAAAAGCGCGCGCGATACGGTGCTTGAGCTTTTAAAACCCGAGCTTTTCCACTAAAACCTTCACTTATTCGATACTTAACGAGGTATATATAACATTCATTCGCAATCCAAATACATTCAAAGTGATAAATTAAAATAATATAGAGCCCAGCACCAAATACATTCAGAACATTAAATTAGCCTAAAGGCAAAATATACAATTCTGTCCAGTAAAGTGTTGTAGAAATTGCTTTTAATTTAATGAACAAATTAACGTTTAAACACCGTGAAATGCTAAAAGGATATGATCTGTTGTATCATTGATTTTATAAATCCGTGTTGCAAGTTTAGGATATGTTTGACAACTTTCAAGTCGAAATTAACATATTTAAAAGATTTCAAGTAGACACATATTGCTTCTACAAGTTTTTGCATTTATCATTACAGCAAATTAAATGCATTTTTATAAATGAATAACTATTTAGTGTCAGTAGCTGTAGCGTTATTCAAATAGGCTCGGTATTCGGTATTATGAATAGATTCAGGTTTTAAATTTACACGTGTATCATGAAGAGCCTTTTAGTATTTTTGATTTCATAAAATTAATAGTGATTTTACAACTATAAGACAAACATACCTCTACAATTTAAATCAAAGTATTTTTAAAGTTAGTTAGTAGCATGCTTTTGTCGATAAAGTTCTGATAAATTGTAAATGTTTATGTATACTAACGAATTTAAATCGAATATACGAAAGAAAGCACTGATGAAGTCCTTGCTTTTAGTTCATATGGTAGAGGCAAAGTTAAAATTAAAGGAGCTGTTTGAAAGCAACATAACACCATTCAGGGTTCTTAAAATCTTACTTTAACTCGTTTTAAATTAAATTTCACCACACTCTTCAACAGCACTTGCATCACTAAATATGATTATGACCCTAAAACAATATCAATCCGTCATCGCTTGCTTATCAGCGATCTCCTCCAGGGTGGACCCTCCAATTGTGGGCCTCAATGGCCGCCATGTTGATACAAAGCGGCGGATTACCATCGCATTCAATGCAAAGCAGTGATGGGGATAGGAACAGGGACTGTACTTTGATGTATGTAGGCGTAGCATTGTGTCTATCAATTTTGTTTGAGAGATGGTTCGTGGTGATGTTGCAATGAGAAAAGGAACATTATTTTAAATAGTTCGTTAATTGAATTATGTAATACTTTGAAAAAATTTTTCTGGTCCTAAATAGGTCATTCACTACTTTAAGAATCGATAATAGATCAAATTACTTATACAAATTGACTTTTAGTTTTCGTATATCAACGAAACGAATACAATGATGATTGATAAGATAAAATAAAATCCTGTAAAATAAATCTTCTAAAAACCTTTCATAATTTAGTATTACCAGATGCATTATGCACATGGGTGAAATGACACGATATCCTTTGATTTTCCATGAGTCTACGTTCAATTATTATATTAAAAACAATTTATGCAGGTTGGTAAAATACTTTCATTCACCTATGTGCATATTCTATACATTCTCCCCTTGGACTCCTTGGACTTGTACATTACAAGTGCTCTCGCGCAATTCCAAAGAGGTCTTTACTAAATAGCACATTGTTTGGAATCGCCTTTGAAGTAGTGTCTTTTACCAATGCGTGTGTTGCAAGTATCGATAGTATGTACCTGTTTGTGACTTTATTTCTAGTAGTATTTTGGATCAAAAAGATGCCAAAAATTGCACTACTTATCGAATAAACCTTGACTGGGGCGCAGCTCTTCTATTACATACATATGTTTTTTATTCTGTTTACACAAATGTATTGATTTTAATTACACAATTGAATTGCCAGGAATCTGAATTCCTGTTCTAGTGTAGATGAAATCTAAAAATAGGCCTTGATTCTAACCCAGGCCAATTCCTACTAAAGTGATTTTTTATTGCAATGGGTAAGAAATATTTTAATACTATGATCATATGATTATTTTATAAAAGTGGTCCTTATAGTAATCTATGAATAAAATAGTGTATCCTATGTCACCCATAACATAAATTGAACCCGTGAAAAAGCGTCAGTGACAAAAAAAACAAAAGCTTAATTAGTGATTCAGGGTAGAAACTGCTTGGCCGAAAAAAGTGAGGCATAATTTAAATTTCGCGATTCGGACGTAGTTTTGGCGACTTGAATAGGGTAACCGTCATTTTATGATTAAAAACGAAGAACAAAGTACTGATTAAATTCCTGAATAAATTCGTCTAAGCTCTTGTTTATAAAATACTATCTGATCCTATAATATTTATTTATTTCAAACTTTATATGTAAAATTTAAACACACTTAAAGAAGAAAACGGACTGCTACAGGCGGGACTCAAACCCGAACGAAAGGTGGACCTAATTCTAAAAGCATTTTCGTGCAGAGAGATGGCAATGGGTGTACTGAAAATTAGTCGAAAAATTTAAATTGTGGTTATTAAGGCAAAACTATCGGAAGAATAGTATTTGCTGCATTTAAATGATTTGTAATTAATTCTATTATTATATTTTTTCTATATAGTTTGAATTTTTGTTTCCTTAATTTATTTTTTATTTTTTTGGATTATCTGTTTTTATACTATTAGGCTAGTTGTATTCTAATATCTTAGTTTAATTATCTTTATGTACATCTATTTATCTCTTTGTTAATAAAAATATATTAAACAACAGCTGCATTATTTTATATGATAGAAGTGACTTAGAGACCTTACTAATGGAACGTTTGTCTAAATGATATTTAACAAGTTCCAAATGTATGTGTTCTTTCAAGTTGACAACAACTCATTCACTTTAAATTGACCGTCCTATATTTGCGTGGTGCTGGTTACACTAGAACAAAATATTACAGCCAATAAAAGTTGGATAGAACTAGTTAGTTTGCAAAATTTAACTAGCATTGCCTCTTAAAGTTCCATCTTCATGGCCACCTTACGGCCGTCTTGTAATAACTCATGCCCGCGCGCATAGCTGGACTGACGTCCAAATTTTGGAATTTTTGATCCCGGCCGCCGCTTGCGCATGCATTGAATTTTTCCCACTAATTCGTTAGAACCCACCTTTTTCGCGCGCTCCTCACACTTATGGCACTGAAGTCACGATGAGGTATTGCGTATTTTTTTTTAATTTGTTTAAGAGCGTTAAAAAATTTCTCTAAGGAGTTCTGTTTCTGGCGATGAAAAAGAGGTTTTACTACAAACTTCAGAATTTTCATATGGGTTAGGAAAAAAATATGCGGCACCAAATATCTCTTCTTCGTGACCTTATGAATTTATTAAAAGAAGAAGATAAGCTTAAAGTATCTTATGCTCAAACACAACTGCTTAAACCTCGAATATCAGCTGCAATGTGTACGATTATTTGAATGCAAAAATCATTGACCTTAAAAACCGCATTGAAGCCTTAATTATAAAACATTTGACAACACCGGCCCGCCGAACTTAATCTCATCAAAGATTCTCAATAAATTGTACTCTTAAGAATTGACAGAGTATTTAATTCAATAAAAAATGAACTTAGCATTGAGTGCATTCTTAAGTCTACAATTTTTTGAAGTATCTCCACTGAGACCGTTCAGATGTATTTTTATCACGTTTTTCCGGTTTTTTTCGAATCTAGCCAGCGCGTTCGCTCGCAAGGTCGAACAAATAAGAGTGACAGAGATGGTTACATCCCAAACTACCGACCACGGCTTAGAGAGTAGGGGTCTGGTTGTCCTAAACCTGTTTTTAAGGAGCATTTACGAATCCTAATCTAGATTTGGGTCGTGTCTTTGTACTAATAAAATGTTTTCTTTACGAGCGCGGTCGGGTGGCTGAGTTAGTTATGCCGAATTCAGATGACGAGATAATATGGGAATTATAATAATATACACGTTAGTACAAGTATTTTTTGGAGCGTCAACATTTCTGTGAGTTTTTTTTTTAAATTACGCGTCATTTCAAGATTTCGTTCATTTACTAATATATCTCAGCTAGTATTAGAATTGTACACTTTGATATTCATCTCTATTTATATTAAATTCTCGAGTCACAATGTTCGTTCCCGTACTCCTCCGAAACGGCTTGACCGATTCTCATGAAATTTTTTGAGCATATTGAGTAGGTCTGAGAATCGTAAAATATCTATTTTTCATACCCCTTAGTGATAAGGGTAGTCCACACTTTACATTTATATGGCAAAACAACGTTTGCCGGGTCAGTTATTTATGTTATATTTAAAATATGAAATCATGATTAAAGTAGATCTCTATGATCAAAGAAATATTTAACAGTGGCTACGTTATTTTAATTAATTAAAGGCAAATAAAATTAATAAGCCAAACATTAAGAACAGATATAACTAAGCATGTCCTCGTTTTAGTGTGAATGAACCGAGGTACGAACGCTTATTACGCGTTACAGGTGTTCATTTTTTCTACATCCGTGCTACCCACCCCTGAACCGCCGATAACAGATAAGCTAAGCACACACTGTTCATTACAAAGTACCTTTGTTCTTTTCTCATGAGTAATGAAAGTTCCATTTTTTAAATTACAAACTTCAACCGCCTTATTTTTTTAACGGTGATTTCTTACCTGCCAGGACCTTTGGGTTGCACACAAAAGGTGCATTTGCCTAATGCCAAAACTATTGACAGTAAAAATGTTTATGTTACCGCCAGAGAAGGGCAACTATTTATTTTGTCGATTCAAAATCGATGTCAAATGAAGAATTTTCCTTTAATAATATTTGAGGATGCTTAAATGCTTTAGGCAAAGTAACTATCGGGTTTCTCAGAAGTCTTTGCTCAGAGCGAAGGTTATGATTTTGTGATAAAGTTTTGATTGTCAGAAATAGGCAGATGACTCTGATGGATAGTGTAGAAAAAAATACATTATTTTCACTTGCGTTTTTATTTATACAAGGTTAGAGTACCTACCTTTCTCTGCCTTAACCTCTATTTTTTTGTCGTTATGTTTTTTTAAATCGATCGCATAAAGTTTCATTTAATTTCTACTTCGTTCATCAGTTTAGGATACGTTGATGTAGCGCATCGTTTTCCAAGTGACACGAAAAGAAATCGAGCCTATTGATGTAAACTAAAGCTATTGATGTATAGCTACCCAATCGAGGATTACTCGAAGCACCGTTAATGCCTCATAAGCAGCCAATTATGTATTCACGAACCAGTCCGGCAATGGCTCGACCGATTTGCGTCCTGAGATCGGAAAGTAGTTTGAGGTTATGCCACTTTAGAAATAGTTCTAAATTTGAAAGATAACTATTTTGTTGGATCGTTGTTATTTGCTGCTTTTTACTCCGAAAAATTAAGTTATACGAGTATTTTTTGTAATTAATTTTAGTTTGACGAATATGCATGCAGGTTTTGAAATATTTCAAAACTAATAACTGTTGAAAGAACTCGAAACATTGTATTAATAACCGGTCATAAAAATAAAAACTTCATATCTTCGCATAGTTCGTTTATAAATTTTTGAAACAAAGAGCACATGTCTGCATTTTATTTTCAACATGGAGTGCATTGGGAATAATTAAAAAGTTGCGCACAATCGTTGGCCTAGCCCGCAAAAAGCGTGGCCGGTTTATCAATATTTATGCCGGCTAGTTATGGAAACCCTGCTGATACCAAAATGTCTTAATTAGGTTCCGAAAACATAAATTTCGATATATTATTTTTCAACGTTTGAGCTTTTATAAGCTGTTTCCATATTCATTAGCTAAAGTTAAGATATACAACTAATAAGCCCTCTGGGTTAGCATAACCCAGGGATTAAATAACGCGATGTCACTGTCAAATGCTTTAACGCCGATAGAGACCGCATGATATTTCAATCGTAAGTATATTTCTTTAAATGATTTCAACCCTGAGTTGGTGGATACAAGTGGGGTTTAGCGAGGTAGGCAGATCGTGTTTAGTAATTTTGTATAATACAACATTTAGTCTGTGTGAAGATCTACTAGTCTGATAGATTTTCCACTTATAGTACTTTAGATCTTTAGTATCAAATGGAGACAAGGATAATTATTTGTAATTTTACTGAGAGAATTAAGGCACTCCTGACGAGGGCTATTGCAAATAGCCATAGCGTATGCGAGTAACTTTTATTAAACCAGATTACTTCATCAAACTTTTCGAATCGGTACCTAGGTACTTACATCGTGGAGTGGAGTCATGTAGAGGTAGAATGTGTGTATATCTTGGTATTGGTCTAGTTTTTAAAGTTATTCGTGTAATAAAATTCCTACAACAATTATAAATGCCCACAAATGGTCGTGACAGCTCGATCGCATTGACAGGTGGTCCGTTTCCTCATCTGGCCACTGCTGTGCAATTAAAATGTCTTTACATTTTTATGTTTTACGTATTATACTTTTAAAATAACTAGTCAAGTTTTAAGAATACAGAAAATTACGGTTTTTATTTATTTAAAACTTTATTGCACAAGAAATGTACAAAGTGGACTTAATGCTAAAAGCATTTTCTGCCAGTCAACCTTAAGGTCATGAAGAAAGAAGGTATTGACGTTCATAAATTGCATATTTGCCTCAATTGAATAAAACATAGTTGACTCTTGACTTTCTATGTAAAGATAAGCTGCCAAATTAACCTAAGTGTGTGATAGCAGTATAACACAAAAAGTATTGATTTTTGTACAAGTATAATTCAGCATATGTTCACACAAATGCCATTCCCAGCTCTTTCACGGCCAACGCAACTGAATGAGGTGATTAAGCTCAATATTTCTTTATTCATCTAAATTCTTTCATACATCTACCGCTAATTATGTTCTTAAAGCAATCTGTACTGGCCGCACGGACAAAGAGCCGCTTGCGCACAGCCCTGTAAAAACTAGTCCTGCAATGACAGTGATCTGACTTCTGTATTTTTTACTACAAGAACCATTTGTTTATTATAAATTATAGTTTTCAGCCGCTCCATTGGTCTTTATCATTTTGTATTCGTTGCGACGTCGTTTATGGACACTTAATTAAAGCAATGCGATTTCTTTTGTGCGTTTAATGCTATTCGGAATTATTGTTCAATGTTAATAGACAACAAATACGTTCTGTGTTAATGTTGTGCTATGTTCATAGGTAAACAAAAAATAATAAAAACATGCCAGCAATTATTAGAGTGGAATATTTGCTTGAGTTGTTTATAACATGTGTCACATGGAGGTTATTTTTTAAGTAAATGAATTTCATGTAGTTATATCTTAATAAATGAAATTCAAGGCGTGATAATCGTCTTTTGTCTTCTTAGTTTAGCTTTGTGAATCCCGGTTATTGATTGACATAACTTTTCAGTATATTTAAATTCGTCTATATTTTTCGTCACACGTGATGTGAATACTTGTAACATAGGAGGCACTTAACTGCCTCCTATGTTACAAGTATTCACATCACATTAAGCGATTGACTTTTCCATTTTTTATTATCATCTACATATCAGCCGTTCGACGCCCACTACTGCTGATTATGTATGAACTCGTTTCTGACGCTAATTCCATCGTTTCAATTCCAGGTGCGAGTGACAATGTGCGCGCGTTGATCTGGTCGCGATGTACCGCGTGGCGCTGCTGCTGGTCGCGGCGTGCGCCGGCGCCGGCGAGCACGTGCGCGAGTTCACGGTGCGCGAGGGCGCCGCTGCGGGCACGCTCGTCGGCCATCTTGGTGACGAGCTACCCGACGCTGCACCGCCCTACACCATCGTACCCGTCCCTGGCAGCGCCGTCAACGATGATCTAAGAATAGACCCCCATACCGGAGAAATACGCACGAAGGTCACGCTAGACCGCGAGAACAGAGACCACTATGCCCTAGTCGCTATCCCCGCGTCGGGAGACAACGTCAGAGTCGTCGTCAAAGTGCTAGATGAGAACGACAACGCACCAACATTCCCAACGCCTGTCATGAACGTTGAGTTCTCAGAAAACACACCTAGAGATGTCAAACGAAAACTAAACCCAGCAAAAGACAGAGATCTAGGACTCTACAATACGCAAAGATACAACATCGTGTCCGGAAACACGGATAACGCGTTTAGACTGTCCTCTCATAGGGAACGCGATGGAGTCCTGTATCTGGATCTTCAGATCAACGGCTTTCTAGATAGGGAGACGACGGACCATTACGAGTTAGTCATAGAAGCGCTGGATGGAGGCAACCCGCCCTTGAGAGGGACGATGACTGTAAATATTACAATACAAGATGTAAATGATAGCCCACCAGTTTTCGCGGAAAGTGCGTATTCAGCGATGATTCCCGAAAATGCGACAGTCGGCACGACAGTTTTGAAGGTGTCGGCCACGGATGCCGACTCGGGGGAGAACGGTCAGATCGAGTATTCGATCAATAGAAGACAGAGCGACAAAGAGAACATGTTCAAGATAGACCCCGAGACGGGAGAGATCACGGTGAACAAGGTTCTGGACTTTGAGACGAAGGAACTGCATGAGCTGGTCGTAGTGGCCAGAGACAAGGGCGCTCAGCCACTAGAAACGACAGCTTTTGTTTCCATCCGGGTCACAGACGTCAACGATAACCAGCCCACCATAGATGTAATTTTCTTGAGTGACGATGCGACTCCGAAGATATCTGAATCGGCTCAACTAGACGAGTTCGTCGCTCGGATATCGGTTCACGACCCGGACTCCAAAACGGAGTATTCCAATGTGAACGTAACTTTGAGCGGTGGGGACGGACACTTCGATTTGCGGACGCACGACAATATCATCTACTTGGTAGTGGTTGCGTTGCCATTGGACCGGGAATCTCAGTCAGCATATACGTTGAACGTAGTAGCTACGGATAAGGGTTCTCCTCCTTTGCACGCGTCTCGCGAGATCAGTCTTCGGGTGACTGACGTGAACGACAACGCTCCGGCGTTTGTGTTTAACGAGTACAAAGCGAGCGTGCCTGAGGCGGCACCGCCTGGTACTCCAGTGGTTCAGGTGTCGGCTACAGACGCAGACGAAGGGGTTAACTCTGAGATTCGGTACTCGTTGCTGCCGACTCCGCAGTCGGATTGGTTCGCGATAGACGAGCGTTCGGGGCTAGTGACGACGCGTTCGCGAGTGGATTGTGAGACGAACCCGATGCCGTCGCTGACGGTGGTGGCGGTGGACCGCGGCAGCCCGCCACTGTCGTCCACCGCCACGCTGGCAGTCACCGTGCTGGACGTCAACGACAACGAGCCCATCTTCGACCAGTCCTTCTACAACGTCACCGTGCCCGAGAACGAGGCCGTCGGCAGCTGCATTCTAAAGGTAAGCTTTTAAAACTTATTCTAGATTTAGACTTTAGGTATTGAACATTCCAGATCAGTAATATATTCCGCTCATGTAATCTATTGTGGTTCCACGCGTTTGCGCATGGATTCACAAACCAGTTTCGACTATTGAACGCTAATCAAGCTCGATTCGGAATTCGATGCATGTGTATCAATAAACAAAATATGATGGCGACGGCATACTTTTTACTATATTTCCCACGTTGTAGTTTCCATTGCTGATATCAAAACGGCGCTATTAACACCTGTGTATGGGTAATTTGATAAACGCTTCCTGTGACGGTGTAATGTCTGCAAATCATTTACTAAATCGTTTCTGGCGGTGAAAGTGGACGCGTGACTACTGGTAATTCGCAATTGATCCACCGCGCCGGCGCCCGAATGCCACGGAAATGTCAGACAACACACTGTAACTGTTGATAATTCTATCGTATTATTCAGTATTGCATTCGTCTAGCATTTGCCTAGAAACACCGAGAGAGGTTCGCGCATAAAAACGTCAAAGGATAACGGCGGATCCGCGCCGCAGAAAATTAATCGCGTACCTTGTTACTGTGGAGAAAAACACAGAACTCTGAACGTAAATTATTCCGCTGCACTGTGAGCTCTATCAAACGTAAGTAACGAGTCGCTTCTGGAATAATCATGTTGCGCAAATTGCAAAAAGGGAACCGGCCATAAATAGTGAAACGAAAATGTTTAATACATACGAGTATGTGGTGCGTCAGCTCGGAAAATTCTTTGTTTAAAAGTTTGATTCACATTTTCATCGTCATTATCAGCCTTTTGGGGCGTGGATTTTCTTCGTAGATTTCCCAATATTTACATACAAGCTGCACGCTTAACCTGATAACAACTTATTTTTTAATTTAATTTAATCACATGAAAACAAGTGTTGTACCACGAAAACGCCACAGCAATTAGTCACTTGGACAGATCAATTCTGCTTATCTCCCCGCTCGCGGGCTCTTGACGAATTTGTTGAAAAAAAGGCCAATTTTCATTAGCTGTTATCGCGCGATCCGCCGTTCGGTTCGTAAGTTACGCGAGTTAATTTCTTTTAATATATTCCAGCCGGTATTGAGGTATAGTTATAAGTTGAGGGCATAAATCTATCGGATGGAGTGATGCGGGTTTGGGCGTGCGGAGAGGCGCATCGGAAATTGCGATCTAAATTGAAAATTAAACAGTGGTGGCTGCGCCCGCGGCCCGCGTACTATTTCGAAATGAGCTGATACATTATACATCGCATTAAACGATTTATAACTTATCAGTATATCTTTTTTCGCTCTTAAACAGCTCTTGGCGAACGTATAAAACACTTTAATAGACTTAATAGACTGATCATTCATGATTGATGCCAATTAAAAATATATGAGAAGTTGCACATGAATTTCGCCGTTCCGATGCATTATAACAACGATTTGTAATCTGTAGATTTCAAAGCGATGCGAGGGCGATAGGATCGATCAGTCAATAAGCCGATATCGATCTTATAAACATCGTGTTTGATAAGTTCGCGGCGGAGCGGAATGCCGCACCGTACTGGTAGAAATCGCGGCGGTGTAACAATTCAATCGTACAGTTTTCGTTGGAATGATTGTGTCACGACTTCACGACCCGGCCACAGGGCGCGGAGAACAGAAACGCAATTGAAATGCCAAAAACGTGAAATGTATTTATATGAAAGGACTGTTGGAGACAGTGTACAACAAGACAGGCAGTCTTGTTAAGGTAACATTTAAGTCGATTGAGAATAGACTTGTACCTTAATTTATTTTCATTTCAATAACCTTTCAAGGTAGATTGAAATTTTAGAGTCATAGCATGTTGAATTTAACACATAAAATGTATGTTACATATCTAAGCAAAATTGTTCTTATACTCCAATGTAATCTTATGAATTGCTTAGATGACATCTTAATTGGATAAGAAGCGCATCATTTGGAACCGAAAGCTTGTTCGTCTCCAAAAGACATATCACAAAATCTTGACAGATAAGCAGATTTTTGCCGAAAACTTGATTTTTAAAGGTAAATAAATATCGGAGGCCGCTACAAAGTACAATTTTTATAAATCGATACATGCAACCCAATACAACGCAATTGATTACTTAACATGTATCTAATTTCGATATTTGTAAGCCGATTTTTAATTTATTCAAGTTGTCGGCTAAAAACTTAGCTTAGCTGTCAAACATTTTGTGATATGAGCCTTAAGTATTCGATTATAGTAATATAAAATTAACCTCTAAAATTTTCTGCGATTTTCTTGTGTTACTTATTTACTTACATATTATTTAATGGTAAATATCAACACATGTTATGATTATTATTTTTTTTTCCATTGAAAATGAGCTGACTGATCTACCAAAGCTGTGGTGCAGTCTTCGATTGGTTGCAAACTCCAGAGATCAAAGATAATAGTACTCATACGCCGTATTTACACCTTATATGCCACGGGATTCTTTGCGAAATCGAAATCTAATCGCGAGTTATTTCTATATCACTTTCACGGAAAGTTGTTGCTAAATTACCGTGCTTTTGATCAATTTATGTGTTGCCTTAAGTTTTGGCGAGTTGTATTGAGAGTGAAATTAAAAAGAATATGATTATTTCCATGTCTCGAATGCGGCCTTATTTACAAAGAAGGTGTATCTTAAGCTTTAACGAGAGCATGTGATGCTGTAATTGGTTTTGCGACTGCGTCTTATTTTAATAAGGCAGAGTGTAGGTAATAATCATGAGAAGGATAATATAAAAATAGTTTGTACAACGCACTTTTATTAACCGCTAGATTGCAAGTTACGTTAGTTCATATGAAATACATGTATGTTTTTAGTTGTTAATAAATATATTTCTATTTCTATTTCTATTCAATATTGTAGCAATAGATGGCGCTGTTCCCGGTTGACTCTCCATCTCGACTTTTACTCCCAGGGAGTAATGTAAGTTATTTTATCACAATTAGATATGTTAAAGCCTCAACACATTTACTCATAACATACCCATTCTTACACCATTCTTCTTTTTTCTTAAAATAGGTACCTAGTCTGAATCACACAAACACACAATACAAGATGTGAATGTATGTCTAAAAGATCAGTCCATTACCAGTTGTCCTGGACAAATTATGGGATACAGTCAAAGTTTTTATCGCGCAACATGCTTTGCTGAATAAAGCTCACTGAGATAAAGTTAATCAATTAAATAACGTGCGCTATTTGTCTTTCATTAAGGCTTTGAATGGGCCACAAATAAAATTGCACTAGCACATTTCGCATTCCTTATTCTTTGATACCCTACCTTAAATTGTGTGGTAGATATTGAGGTTTACTGCATCCTTTTCCCTCTCAGTTCGAGTCGAGTTGGCGAGGGTAGGAGGGCACGACTCGCTTGCCTCGTTGGTCAGGTGGTCAGTTTACTTGTCAGCATCTAGCTAGAAGGTCCCGGGTTCTAATCCCAGGTCGGATCTGGTTCTGAGAATTTATTTCATGCCTTTTGTCAGAAACAACTCAGGGTCAGGAAGTTGGCAGTGTTACAGCCCCTATCTAGAAAAACAAGTTAACACATAGGTCCTGCGCCCGATCACTCTCTTAGTTCATGTCGGATTGCCGTCTCATTGAAGGAACAGATAGTGCACCGGTGTTATACGCGTACATACACACTTGTGCACTATAATTTATCCTGCGTAGTTGTTGAAATGATACACTTTTTAACGGATTATTTCGCGATTTATTAACATTTTAACCTGACATTTCGGACCCTTTTCAGCGTCCGTGGTCGCGTGGTTGCCTAATCTGTATTGAGATTGGCCGCTATACTCGATATTCGGCTTGAGACCATTAAAATACAGGCATGGTCTTACAGAGTAAGGCCCGTAAAGTAGGTTTTAGAGACTTTATAGCCGATTTAATGAGGTTTACAGCTCACAAACTCTGATTGCCGAATTAATCTATGGTTTGCACTGAGTAAATCGTAGAATTTGAATTTAGTTTGCGGTAAAATAAGAGATACATTTTACGTGGGTCGTTGTGACTACTGATTGATTGCGTCATGAGTCAGCTTAAATCGATTTCAAATTTCAATCAAGTAAATTACTGAATATAATATTGAGTGGAGTGCAAAGTTATGTTTTTTTTTTTTTTTTTTTTTTTTTAGTTTATTTTTCAAAAGTAACATATAACAATTCATTTGCACTATTCTGCCAAACTGTGCAACAGTTTGTCGGCAGCACCAGTGGGTGCTGGTGCAAGGAAAATTACTTCAGATCTATGCCCAAGAGGTTCTTATGTATCCGTTATAAAAATTAATTTACTCGGACCCGGTGACTAGGTACCTAAATAACTGGATTTAGCATGGCATTTGGTAAATAGCGCAAACGCTACATGTGCCAAAAATCCTGTAATACTTATTATAGGATACTTTGTGGACTGGTGCAGAGAAGCAGTAGCGAAAGAGGCGCAGATAGTACCTTTGTCAATGACTGTTAATATTTTGCCAGCTGATTTATAGTTAAAAATAAGTGTTAATGACTTGTTCAAACTTCTACTTAGAAAATGTCACTTGTAGTGTCCTATTTAGAGTACTGTTGTTGATTCTCGGGAACAGGGATAGATGTTTGCTGGTTATAAAGCTCAGCTCTTCAAATGTAGTATTCTGTGCGTCTATTAATTTTTTAAGTCATCTCACCGCTATTAAGTTCAAAATTATTTAAGTCGATTGATAATAAACTTGTACCTTAATTTATATTCATTTCAAAAACCTTTCAAGACAGATTGAAATTTTAGAGTCAAAATATGTTGAATTAAATATAAAGAATGTATGTTACATGCTAAGCAAAATTTTACATAAAATTTAATGTATTTTTTTAATTTGAATGACTTAGATGATATGTTAATTGGACAAGTAGCACATCATTTGAAGCCGAAAGCCTCGTTCGTCTTAAGAGGCATATCACAAAATTTTGACAGCTAAGAGTTCTTTGCAGAAAACATGAATTTCAAAGGATAATTAAAAATCGGAGGCCACTACAAAGAACAATCTTTATAATTAGATACATGTTAAGTAATCGATTGCGTTAAAATATTGTAATTGTACAGATTATACTGCTATAACGTTCAAAATCGTATGCCACACTCATTATCTCTAACAAAATTACCGATATGAATTAGTGCAGTGATTGGGCCGTTTGCTTCCGCGAGCCGTGTAGGTTTCACAGCTCTATCACGACTCCCCACTCCAATACCCACCTTATATCTTCAAGATTCGATTGCAAATTGATTGCAGGTGCTGACATGTGATTTTAGGTCAATGTGATGTAATGTAGGTGTTTGTCATTATGCGAACACAATGGCCCAGCGCTTGGGGCTACGTTATTGCTCTTAGTTTGTTGTTTACGGTTCTCGGGTTGATAACTGTTGTTGTTCAGTATTGTACGACTTAGATGAAAGCTGTGTTAGATGCTTTCTTTGTTAATAATAATAATAATTTTATTTCTCTACCAAATATATAATAATAATAAAATTAATTTATTCAAGTGACAATTTGAATCATTTTTGTTAGTAACAATACACTTATCCTATGTTCGTAATTCATAATTAATTAATTTATAATTATTTACTTTTGCACAACTCCTGGCGAGGTTGTGCAATAATAAATAAATTAGGTACAATAATATGGGTCTGTGGCCTACTTAGTAAGCACATGTAGCTAGCACCTGTGGCAGGAGACCCCGCTCATCGTTTACATAAAAGGTAGTTATAGTTGAGTTATTCAGTTCATATACTCGTAGTACAAGTTATTAGGTACATGGTAGATTAATTAAGATTGTGTTTTAACTTGTGACAATTGGGATGAGGACACCTATCTTAAATATTGTCAAGAACATGGTGTTTAAAAAACATAGCCCCTATGAAGTTAATACAACCAATATATTTCAAAAAAGCTGTAGAAACCAATTTTTAAACACACAAAACGCAATAAATATTCGGTCAATTGACTCCGATTTCTGACACATGACCGTGACGTCACAATAATTTATTACCATACGAAATCTATGGAGGCAGACCGTTTTGACAGATAATAAAAAGTATGTCAACGATTGGTGGTGTCGTCTAGCCAATTTACCCTTTTTGGTTTAATTATGACAAATATTAGTGGATGACAGTGAAACATGTAAACCACATGCAAACATAGGTACGCTTAAGATTCGTAGATCTATAGTACAGTAGCCAGCATACCAGGTTATCCATTTTTGTTGCAAAATCGCCCGTATTACAAGCGAATAAGATACCGCAGTGTTTACCGTGACGTGCTGGCCACTGTACCTATTCATCGTCAATCTTTTAGATAGCATATCGGTTTGAAAATCTTTCTTGAACCTATTAATACGTACTTGTACGGTGCTTGTGCGGTCCTGACTACTGCGTCTAAACTTTAAATAGATCGGACTAAAATACGACCATAGAGACGAATTCCACACAAACAAAAGAGATCAAAAACATTCACGAGCTGCCACCTCACTTCCCACCCAAACAGGTTGCAATTAAAAACGCGGGCTGTCATAAAAAGCTCTCTCTCGCCGATTCTAATACGCATGCGCAGCCGACCTCACGTCGTCAGTAGCGGGACTTGCAGCCATCTTCATAACCTGATAAGCCGCCATTTTGCTGTCGCGTTGCCATGGTTACCGCTTCATTGCGTGCGTGGGCGATCCGATTTTGTTTTTGTTAGAACTGATTACGCTTAATAGCAATATATGCTTGAGTTCTTACGTTAAAGTTATTTTACTATAGTTACCATGTATTGAAGTGAATGTGGATTGCTATTAAAACGTACAAGAAACGTTAATCTTGTATTGCAATTATTACTTACAAAACTTACGGTAATCTTAACACGTGATATCAGACACCGATCGTTACACTAAAGTTATCTGACCGCTCTCCAATAAATTTGACCAGGAATTAAACATTCGCTAAATAGTTGAGGACAAGTTCTCTTATGGAGGACAGACACGCGATTCTAATGGTGTGACACGGTAGATTTATGAACTAGTCGGTGCGCATATCCGAACGCTTTGGTTGGCGAAAAAAAATTTTTGAAGTTTATTTTAGAATTGAGTACGATATGAGTAATTGTTGAAACAGTTTTTTCTTTTCAAATGTGTAAAGCCATAGTTAAGATAAATCTCTATGTACTTGGAGTTGAAATAAAACTGTGCTCTTTTCCTCGTTTTTACATGATAGTGGCTACGCACAAGCCGTGTGAGCCAAAAAGGAAAAAAAAACTGTGCTCAGCAAGAAAAAACGAATCTAATTTCTATTCTATGCAGGAAGGTATAGTCTAGGTACAAATCCAAATTAGTTAGCTAGCACTTAGCCTACAAATCCATCCTATTAATCCGTCTTTGCCATACCTCTTGAATAGTTTGCCCGGGGATATACGACAGGAACAACACAAAAATGTTTTTAAAAGAAAATTAAAAAGTATTTTCTAGCTAACTTAACTTAGTATTCAAGACTAGCGGACCTGGCAAACGTTGTCCTGTCCTTTGCCAATTTAATTTTCTGATCTTTTAAACCTTCCCTGGACTTCAACGAATATTTCGAGACTAAAACTATAGAAAACGGTTCAGCCGTTCTCGAGTTTTAGCGAGACTAACGAACAGCAATTCATTTTTATATATAAGAGATTTGATTTGATATGTTAGAGACTTGTGATCCCACAGACAAACTATGTAAATAGTTTTGTGCGACTATTGTCATTTAACTGTAAAACGTTGTTTGTTTAATAAATAAATAAATTATATTAATAATTATAAAACTTCAACTTATTAAACTTAAAAACCAATATGTGCAGTGTTTTGCTCAAAAATTTTCAACGCTGTTTCTTGGCACATAATATAGACTAGGTACCTATATTATTACCAGATGACAAACAAGGGTAAATAGGTAGTGAATGATTAATCATTCGTGTACAATATTTATAATAAAGAAATAAGTATTCGCGGCTGTTTCCTGATAAGTATTTGCCAACAGTATAATTCGAGCGCGATTAAATCATTAATTATTTAAAGAAACAATAAGTATATATTCTGAAAATAACGCCAAAGTTGTAAAGTTGATATTAATTTATGTGACATGATGTCGTAGGACAATTTTTGAAAGCGTACATAAATATATACATACATTGATCTGACTCCGTGGTAAGTAGCTTAAAAGCACTAGTGTTACAGATATCAGAATCAACAGTGGTATTATAAATAAACTTAAATAAATACATGTTACACCCAGACCAGTACAAACAGACATGTTCATGCACACAAATGTTTGTACAGTGCGGGGATCGAACCCGCGACCTTGGTTAGTAGTCAACTTTTTGACCATTACACCAAAGTGGTCGTCGCGGGTACATAGATTGGATGATTCTTGGTATTTGTGATAATGATAATCACATAGCGATGTTAATTTTCCTTTCATGATCATCTCAATTTAGTTTCGTTTTCAATTGTTTTCTCTTTCAAGATCACTATTAAGTAATGCCTAAGAAAAACGCAACGCACGCACCGTCTCGCATATTAATGGCCGTATCGTCCATATAAAGCGAATATCTCATTAATTAACTTTTACCACTTTTTCAATATTGCATCGAGTTTCTTTATTGCTTCTTCAGATGTTCACATGTTATGTAATACGACGGGAATTACAAGTAGGCGATTGTGTTTAAAAAACGGTCAGTAAATATCTTTTTCTATAACAAATGGTACAAGCCACATTCCAGATTTGCAATGTCTAATATGTCTATCTTATTAACTTTATCTGTATGCCGTCGTGATTTCCTCCGAAGTGGAAGTTTGGAGAAGGAGAGTCGGTGATGTTTTTGATATAAAAAAAACACGTGTCTCAGAAAAATTAGGTTCATGAAATGTTTCATTTTAAGTATTATAATAAGTCTTGCCTGCGTAGTGCTGTTCTTATATATTAGATAGTTAACCCTTAAGCACCAAAACTTCTAGATAAGTAAATGAACTAGCGCCCCGTCCCGGCTTCACAAGAGTGGACAAGTATTTTTTATAATTATTACACATACAATATAGCCTATATTTATCAGGAATAATTTAGGATTTCAATATTTCCAATAGTAAAAGTTTTTTTAAAATTGGTTTAGTAGTTCCGGAGCCTATTTAATTGAAACAATCAATCAAATCTTTCCTTTTTATAGTATAATTAGTTTTTATAATATAAGTGTCTGGAAGAGATCGCTACAAGCGAAAAGACCGCCTAAATTGTACATCTTTCTTTGTTAAACTTGTCTGTAGTACTTTTTTTTTTTTCTTTTTTCTTTTATTAGGTCTACCAACAGTTTCATGCATTGATACAAGTCTTACTAAGAATACATTATTCCTTAAGAGTACTAAATACAGAAACTATTTACTGGTAAACACCACATGCTATATATAACAGAATAACAGACTTAATTATTTTATTATATGTATATGGTCAGTTAAGTTAAGCATGCGCACACTTATTGTACATTCTTGATCACTGTTTGCGTAATGTTTCGGATCGTATCATTGAACAGATCAAGCCTGCTGTGCTGGTTCACTATTCTGCAAAGCCGGGGTATAACAGAGTTAGCACCTAAAACAGTACGTCGAAGTGGAGGGCATAGAGGTGCAATGGGATGACGCGGGTTGCGACGAGGCACTCTAAAGTATATTTGGTTCTAAAGTTCAGGGCAATCTATGGTACTATTTACTACTTTATGTATAAATTTAATCTCTAATAAGTCAAATCGTTTACTTAACGGTAACATTGAAAAATGGTTCAATCTATCAGGATATGATCGTTTTTCCTTAGATAGCCCGATCGAGTAATCCAGGTGCCTCGTAAACCTTTTCTGAATCCGCTCTAGCCGTAACATATGTACCGCGTAATGCGGACGCCATACTATGCTGCCATATTCCAGTATACTACGCACTAAACAATTGTATAAAAGTATTTTTGTTTTGGGTTTTTTGAATAGTTTTGTATTTCTTATTATGAACCCCAGCATTTTGTACGCTTTTTTTACAATACTGTCTATATGTGGAACAAATGTTAATTTTTTATCAAATATGACGCCTAGGTCTCTTATTGTGTCGATTTCTTTTAAAACGATGCCACTAATTAAGTATTGCGTTTGTAGTGGGTTAATTTTACGTGTAAAAACGACTTGCGAACATTTATTGGTGTTTAGTTGCATACCATTATTACAACACCATTCAGACAATTTGTCTAGATCTTGTTGCAAAAGATTAGCATCTTCCCTTGATTTTACCAACCGCACTATTTTTAAATCATCCGCGTACAAAATGGGATATGAGTTTTCAAGGCATTGTGGTAAATCATTTATAAATAATATGTTGAATAAAATTGGCCCCAAATGTGAGCCTTGTGGCACGCCAGATGTAATGTGAAACAAATCCGATGAAAACCCATTAGCGACAACATAAAAATAACGATCTGTAAGGTATGATCTAAACCATTCTAAAATAGAACCCGAGAAACCAAATGACTGTAGTTTCTCTAATAACTTACAATGCAGAACCCTATCAAATGCCTTGCAGAAATCGGTGTAAATAACATCTGCTTGACATCGGGTTTCCAAGGCTTCCACTAGAGTATTTTCAAATAAAACCAAATTGGTCACTCACCAAATCTGTCTCTTAGGAAGCCATGCTGATGTTGTGTAAACTTTTGTTTGCAATAAAATTGTAAGTGTGGACATATTAAGGACTCAAACACTTTTCCGAAAATACAAAGCAAGGATATTGGTCTATAGTCTCTCACAGAAATTGCACAGAAGTTGTGCTGTGCAATTAAGTGTTAATCTATCTATATATTAGTGTACATTTCCTTTATACAATTAATCATTTACCTACAGTTAAAATAAAATGGTACAATGCAACCTTACTATCGGACAATCAACAAGCAATCGCGACGAAAATAACTTCTACCATAACTTTTTCTTATGAGACCAGTTGCTCGTAGTTAATGTTCAAGTTATATATATGAAACATTTTTCCATCAACAAAATACAAGTGTTGATTGGAAGTCGGGCCATAAAGTAGGTCACCGCGTGTGGCCATAAAACCAACGTTTTTATTAACAAGTAAAATATGGCATATAAGATTTTATTAGGCTTTTATAGTCGAGAATTAAATTAAAGTACATTTTTATCTATAGCGTAGAGGAAATTCAGTGGTGCAATTATAATTTTTTGGCGAAAGCGAATACCAGTATCAGTAATATAATTCTCAGAAGCTAGTTAATAATTTGTGCATTTAGAAGTGTTTTTTTCATTTTCTGTTCCTTTTACATAGTATTTGTATTTACTTGCCTGCTCTGGTTTAACCTTAAATAAAACCTACTTCAGAGTATGTTCGTGGTTTTTAAACAGCTTCAGCTTTACTTTATTACGCAAATAATAGAAACAAATGTTACAAAAACAAGACGACAGTTTTCTGATTCCCACCCAGTTATTATGAAGCAATTAAATCGCAGCAACAACTTTTTTCGTTTCCCGCCAAAATTCCAAGCTCATAGACTATTCGCACAACTTTTTTTAACCTTATCGATGCGAGCAATCGAACTCATTGTTTCGAATCGAGTCTGACGGAGGCTGCATAGATACTGGCAGCTATTTACTGATGTTTATCTTTGCAAGCGAATTTCACCCTTAGGAAGATGGTGATAGAGTTTACAAAGTTGTGAAGGAACTAGATACAACTTTTTTACCATTGGAGTCACGATAATTAACAGAATCTATGAATATTCGATTGTGTATTGAGCTGCTAAAGGAACATTCTGTATTATGCGTGGTATGTAGCGATGCTATTTTCGTTTTCGGTTGTCAAATGAAAGAGTTTTTTTTATAGACAAAAAATGTCCACAATCGTGTGCGAGTTTTTCAAGACTGGTGTAATATTTCATATTTTATGCGCTAATGATGCAAATAAAGCACAAGCATGCCTACGGCCTATTTTAAATGAAGCATTTGAGAATTGATTATGTTGAAGTACCTACTTTTATACCTTTTTTGAGAAATATTTTAAAAAGGTAAAAGTTTATTTCCATTATTCGATAGTTAATGACATTACGTTATGTACTTATATCTTATACTAAGATATGTCGCATCCTAAAGCTCGCCACACCTTGTATGTTTGCAAAAAGCTCGACAATTATACGTGTTTCTATACTTCTGGAGTGCGTGTGCGGTAAGTAAAAAGTTGCTTATTTGAATTTCAAAATGTTGCTATTCGACCGACCGGCGACATATTAAAGCTCACTACGTTTAATCGAGTGGCCGTCTTTGTTGCAAACTGAACTAAAGTCGTGCTCTTAAAAATGAATGCTTTGAAGATGCATTAAGTCTACAGGTTTTGCTTTTTTTAACAGTTTTCTCGATTATTTTAATAGCAACTACCACTACCTATTCGATTTAACATAATTAAGGCTATTTTATGAGGAGCAAGAACCAGAATAAACTGAATCAATGGTTGAAAAATCGTTTCGTCTCTCTGTTGCTGTCAACTCCAAGTTGACGTAACTTTTTTTAAATATAAAATTAATGCTAGTTGGGATAGAGATTCAATTTCCTACTAAAGCCATTTAACTTTTATTTCACCCCCAAACAACATGATGAGTTGATGAGTCACGTACGAAGATAATAACAACCGTACGACACTTGACGTGTTAAACTCGCCTCTACTTAATTAATATCATAGCTCCACACTTGGGTAGCTGTGGATATTCGCACGCGTGTGTTCGGCCTAAGTGTGTAAGTAAGCACACTATGCCGAAGGTATGGTAAGGAATTTCGGCATTTCGGCAGGGTTACGTTTGCAATAGGCATGATGACACCTATCGTAAATATTTTCAAGACCATGGTATTTTAAAAACATAACCTCTATGCAGATATAAAACTCGATTTATTTCCAAAAAGCTGTGGAAATCAATTTTTATTTAAAAAAGAATTAAATAAATATTGAGTCACTTGACTTCGATTTCTGCTATCATATTATGGCGTCAAATATTAGTGTTCACATACGAAATCTATGGGGGCAGATCGCGTTGACAGATGATAAAAAGTATGTCAACGATTGGTGGTGTTATCTAGCTTATTCAATTTGAATTTCTGCCTGAAAAATCTGCCGCCAAACTTTGCTCGCGTATCATCGGTGTACTTAAGTGCCTTAGCACTTATTACCCATGTAGAGCACATATTGTTTATTTCTACCGTGTAAGTTTGCCACTTTTGTCGTTTGTCGTAATAATATCAGCCAATTCCTCGCGTATTGCGTATGGTAAAAACTTTGGAATTTATCCGAAACTTTGGAATAAGTAACTACTTCAGGATTAAATAATCCTGAAGTAGTTACGGAAGTCAGGAATACTTTAACTAAAACATTGCCTTCTAAACCTCCAAAGTTGCCCAAAGTTTTGAAAGTTATCAGGAAGAATTTCTTAAAAGTGGAATTTCCCTGTAAGTTTTTACCTCTAGTCACGCGTACCTGCGGCATAGTGTGTATAAACCCTTACGTTTCCAAGATGGCTGCGCACACGCACTGCGTGCCGAATAGGGCTGCTCTATGGTTGTAACTTGCAGTTTAATTAGATATGTGTTTTAATACGGTGTTCATGTTATTGAACTCGCTTGCTTGTGTTTTGAACTCAGTAATTGTACCGGAGACTGAAAAACTGCATTGTACAAATTAATACAGTTGATTATGATTTTTGTTGTTTTGGCTAAGTCGGCTAGTTTCTTCTGAATTCTCGAATAAAACTAGATTCTAGAGAGACTAAGTTAGAACTTAACTACATACTTAGTTAAAACTAAGAAAGAGTAAGAACAATTATTTTGACAAATACTTTTTGAAATGAAATAAAATTGATTTCATTGCTTTTGAAAATGGGTACAAACCATATAGATGGAGTTTTTATTACAAATGTGTTGTAAAGTTCGGTTTTAACAACTATTTAAAAATAGCATGCAAACATTCTTCAAAAAAAATCGATTTAAAATACATAAAAATAGAATGAAAAGTACTGGACAAGTACTGAAAATAATGATAAAGTATAGCAGACCATAATTATGTAGAGCTTCTTAGAGCATGTGCTCTAAGAAGTCTATATGTCATCTCACATACCAACAAATGAGTTCAATTATTCATTTGCGTTCAGTCTCATTAATGTAAAGGTGATTTGTAATCGAGTCAGAATAGTTTATGTGCGTGTATGGCAACCCTGAAGTCATCAGTGGCGGGTAATACAGCAAAAAGATTGCGTCGCCCGATACATTCCCACAGTTGACTAGTGTTTTTGCCGACTGACGGCCCTCGTAGGGTTGTGAGAGCCTAGATTTAGAGGCTCTACCGTTAAAATTATCTCTTTAGTTTGATTCTAGGTGATCGTGTCACTTATTATGTCGTTTGGCATGACAGCTTCTGTACTGTTCTGTACTGCCGAAAAATGGACTAGTAAGCGGCTAATCGCTGGAAATTACGGGTTTGCCATTGTATAAACCATCATCCACCACCACAGTGTTTATTTTTGCAAACAGGAATGTCTCATTTCTTATCCAAGATCTAAACGTCTATCTTTGATGCTTATTTATTTCAAATCTACCTCCTCAGACAAACCGAAAGATACACCGTAACTTTCCGTGTATACGTATAGTTTTAAACGTTATTAAGACCAAAAAGGTCCTACTCTTTAACTTCTTGTCGGTTAACTGTTAATGGAAATTCACAGTAAGACTCTTAATTTAAATTCTAGTAAGTTAACGTTTAATTCAGTTATCTACGAAGGAATGTTGGAAGGAACAAATTCTATGACGAAATTGACGTTATGTCTTCATTGGATTGATCAAGTCATCAAGTCGGTTGTGGAATTTTATGTCGATCTATTTTTTTAGTAAAATAAATCTGATGCAATATTACCTCTTATGTACTAAGTACGTCAAAATTTAATGTAAATAAGATGTCAAGAGATTAGTGCTAGACAAATCGTTCCTATCCATTTATGGAAAGTTACTGATGTTAAGTAGTCAAGTTACATGAAATTTCAACAAAATTCAGTGCAAAAAAAGTTGGTTTACCCTAAAAGGTTAAACCAATGAGGGCCAAAAATCTACTTCCTGTCAAAAAAAAGTTTGTTTTATTAATAAGGAATCGAACGAGCTTGTGGCGGGAAAGTCACCATCTTGAAAAAGTTGTTTCGTTCCACGCTGACTGTCGTCAGATTACGCATTTACAATTAATTAAAGTAACTTTCCCTTACCGCGTAAAGTAGTGCTTAGGTTGAACATAAATTACTAGTATTTATCTCGTTTTTATTTGAAAGCACTGAGTTTGATTGATTACTGGATTCACATATGGAACTTGATACAAAAGAAAATAAGGTGATCTGATCTCTAAACAGGAATGTCTACTAGTAATTTTTTTGCCTTCAAAATCTAAAAGTGCGTATTTCTGCGAACTTAGTATTGCGAGTGAATGAAACCATTACTAAGAAAGTCACTTTTTTTAAATAATTTATGTTTCTTTGCAATCCACACCTTAGTGTCAAAACATTTAGAGATTTTAATCAAGAATATTAGATGGCTCCATCCAAATCAAGTTAGTTCAAAAACCAGTTTAATGACAACATTTAATAATCAGTTTACTTCACTTTCGAATTATTTACATTCACCTGATTATTGAAACAGCAGATAAGATCGCATTTTCGATTAGTAAATAAGATAACCATCTTTTAAGAAGTAGGCTAATATTATTGTTTGTGGTTGTCGACTAATATTCTCACATTTATATTTCAAGTTTTAGAA
This sequence comes from Pyrausta despicata, assembly GCA_963921415.1. NCBI lineage: Eukaryota > Metazoa > Arthropoda > Insecta > Lepidoptera > Crambidae > Pyrausta > Pyrausta despicata. Next base: position 15,519,951 of record OY992851.1, on the reverse strand, counting down.
GTAATGTTGATTGATTTATTAATAGACATAAGAAAAATACCACTTGTTTTAATTAAAAATGTTGCGGATGTCAACAAATTACCTTAAAAATGTTAACACGAATGAGATAAACGTACGAAAAACAAAAACATGTATTTCTTATACCTGCGTTTAGCGCTAAAAATATACCATCAAAAATAAATGCCATCGCTAAGCTATGACTTCAGCTCATACAGTTGTTCCCACCCAAGGAGTCATAATATTATCTCCACATTATTTATAAAGCAATAGAAAAGTTAGCCAGGTTATCTCTTAAGCCTGGCATTTAGTTATTCTCTGATAAATTGAAGATGTCTCGATGCCAATATCAGTGGTAGCAGTATTTACATTACGTCGTATGCTGCTTCTCTGAAAGACCGTTTCAATATTTTCGACATCGCCTTTCTCTTTCTTAGTAGTAGGAAACCAGCAGGAATGAGTGCGACAAATGTCTTATAACTAATAGAATAGGCTCTATGCTGCGTATAGGCTAGGTTTCAACTGGTATCGTCGCATCTTAGAATGCTGATCTGCCTTCGATCTTAGTGCACTTATTTTATGATTTATTGTCCATATTTATCTGGAAAGTAAAACGCAGATAATTAAATATATATCTGTTCTTCACTGTATTTATAATAATCACTTGTTTTTGAAAGTAGCCCGCGGTATATTTTTAAATTTATTGGTTACTTAATTTTTGCGTAAATATCTTTGTCACAGTTGTTTTTTCTTTCATATTTATGTCAATCAATCCAAACATAAATATCGGATAATAAGCATTAAAAGTAAATCTAATCTACTACATAGTAAGTAATAAACTCATTTTATTATTATTATAGATTTTTGCACCCTGTACATTGCCACGAAAATGTCATAGTATTGCACAGAAGCTAAACGCTGTGATTCCGTGAGTATTCGAATAATAACATTTATTGGCCTACATCAGTTTTGTAGCAAAATGGCAAAATCATTCGCAATTCGATATTTAGTCGATATTTAGCAAATGCCAACTATGAATAAATTACACCGACGATAAAAACTACCGATATCGATTGCATTTCAACGGTTGTGTTGAATTAAATTTACATTGATTTTACTATTGGTTGTACAATTTTGATAATAGCGACTCATAAAGTTCACGATACAAATATTGTAAAATAATTTAACTCTACAAGCACAAAGCTAACGTACCTTATCCTATATTCTTGTTACAATTGGCTAGACGACACCACCAATCGTTGACATACTTTTTATTATCTGTCAAAACGATCTGCCTCCATAGATTTTGTATGGGGATAAATGAACGTGACGTCACGGTCATATATTAGAAATCGGAGTCAATTGACCGAATATTTATTGAGTTTGGGTGTTTGAAAATTGGTTTCGACAGCTTTTTGGAAATAAACTGGTTATAATTACTTCATAGGGGCTATGTTTTTTAAACGTCTTGAAAATATTTAAGATAGCTGTCATCATGCCAATTAGGAACTTAATTCAAGTGGTATGAGACGGTAAAGTTTCATATTTATGTAATTCAAATTGTTTTATTGTAAATCAATGTAAAAATATGTGACTAACTTCACTTTAAGTAATATAGTACAACTTGTATGTAACTATCACCTCTGCCATTCATTCAATTATCATGTAATGACTGTAAAAAGTAGTTGTATATGCTGAAAAAAATCTCGAGCGTCGAAAAAGTAGTACGTACTCAAGTAATGTTATTAATATAACTGATTGGTATAATTAAATAAATCGTATCCTACACATCAACAAACGTTCCACGCATTCAATATTCATCGTTATTTTGACGACCCCTTGGTGTAGTGGTCTACATGTCAGACTTCTATAACCAAGAGTCGCGGGTTCGATCCCCGCACAGTACAACCATATGTGTGCATGAACATGTGTGTTTGTACTGGTCTGGGTGTTTTCTATGTATAATATGTATTTATTTACAAAAAATAGTATTTAAGTATGCTTATACGTTGTCTAGTACCCATAACACGAGCCTCGTAGCTTAATTTGGGACTAGAGAATTGGTGTGATTGTTGTGAAATATTTATTTACTTCAAAATTATCACACGTCTAGCTAGTTAGACTTACGTATCGATATCGGCATATCGATCTCTTGCATTGTGACGCGTATCGATTATGCATTGTGAGCGGACTAGTTCTCGATTTGCAACCATCGATGCTCTTTTCAACTCGCAACACGAAATACAGGTTGATTCATTATCGTACAAGTGTGGTATGGGTTGAGGCTTGACAGTTTTAAAAACTTGTGTAGTGTTTTGTAAGTAGACTGGAGTAACAATAAAAAACTACCTTTTAAGAATACCTACCTACCAGATATAAATAGGACACGGGGTTTGGAGCTGCTATAGAAGATATCCTCTCATTTAAAATGTATGTCCATCAGCTTATTTCACGGACGCTATCTTTAACTCTAAATTGACAATTATTAACGAAACACTATTTAACTTTTTTGTAACAAATCGTTAAGTACTGAAATTTCAATAGTAGGTACACGCATAAACCAACCAGAAGTAAGTACTTTTTATGGTGTTCAAAGTCTCAAGAATCCTATTAATCCTACTACTATTATAAAGGCGAAAGTTTGTATGTATGGATGTTTGTTACTCTTTCACGTAAAAACTACTGAATGGATTTGAATGAAACTTTACCACAATATAGCTTATACATCAGAATAACATATAGGCTACAATTAATAAAGAATTTTTAAGATAAAGGCTTTCCACGCGGACGAAGTCGCGGGCGGCCACTAGTATTACAATAATACAGTGCTAAGCCATAGACATTTGTACTGATATTTTTTTTATAAAAGTATTTTTAAATTTTACGCAGATTAAATACAACGAACCACAGAGTTTGGATTTTGCACGGTTGTCAACCTATCCGCTGCGCTGTGTCTATGACAAGAATCCTTCTGACCTTACCTTATTATTAAGCCTTATTCCATTAAAAAAAATCTTATCAAAAATGGTACAAGGGATATTAAACTTTATCACATACAGAGTACAACAGAATTTTGCGTGAGACAGTTTAATGAATAGTGCTGTGAAAACTCGATTCGCGGTGAACCACCCAATCATATTACTCGATGGTAGATCGCGTTAATTTAACTTAAGCACGTGCTTAATTCCCGCTGGATTTCGATGCGTTTACGACCGTCTGAAACGAATACGCAAATTATTTGATGCATTAAAACTTGGCGATTACAAGATCCGTTAAAATAAAAATGGCGCCAAGGAATGATGCTTTTCGAGATCGTTACTTTAGCGCGGAGCGAGAGCATAAGAGACTTCGCATTTTTTTTGGACAAGTATGTTTTTATTTTATACTTATGCATTCCAGTTGTTATAAGCGATTTAATATTAATTTTCTATTCCTGTTAGAAAAAGCTATGTGCACCTATGTGTAGGTTGCCATATACGACAAACTTATTAAATAGCAGCATAATTTTAACATAAGCAATGAGCATGGTATGGTAAATTACTCTAGAGAAAGACGTCTGTTTGCAGTAATACAACTCTGCATCTTTCATACATCTTTGGTCTTTCAGCATCTTCAGTTGAACTTAATATTTCTAGGTAGAGATTGGCAGTTACTTACTTATAGTATTTGTATAAACTTCCTTCCAAAGACTTCCATTATTTGCTTAGATCCAACAATGGTAGAGACAAATAGCAAAGTAAATAACTTGATGAGACTCGAAGTATGGAAACGGCGGCTTGTGTTTTGAACGTCTGGTATGAGATTGCTTGATTTATTTGTTTAAAGGTATTTACAGAGTTACAGAATACAGAGTACTTAGGTCAGCCCAAAATGAAACTTAAAAAAATATATTTTATACGTTAGTTGTTTCCTAAGATTTTCAACTAGCTAACTAAGATTTCAAAATAATCATATTATTGCGTGCAGTGGTCCACATTGGTGGACAAGGGTCGAGGGTTCGATCCCCGCACAGTAAAAGCATAAGTGTGCATGAAAATGTGTGTTTGTACTGGTCTGGGTGTTTTCTATGTAAAATATGTATTTATTTACGGACAGGAGTTGGAAATTGATAGGCGGATCCAACTGTGATGGGCTGCTTTCAGCAAGCTTTCGGATGTCCTAAAACACAAGAAAATCCCCTTATTTCTCAAGAGACGTATGTTCGAGCAGTGCATCCTTCCCGTTATGACCTACGGAGCCGAAACCTGGACACTCACGAAGAAGTACATTAGCCAACTCCAAGTAGCTCAGAGAGCTATGGAACGTGCTATGCTGGGCATATCACTTTTGGATCGAGTTCGCAATGCAATCATCCGGGAACGCACCAAAGTGGAGATGAGCTGGCCATATGGCTCGCAGAACAGATGGCAGGTGGCCCCTTAAGGTTGCTGAGTGAAGTGGACCCTGGTTGGGACGTCGGAAAGTCGGGAGACAACCCACCCGTTGGATCGATGATATTGCAAAAGTGGCAGGGAGGGGCTGGATGCGATTGGCACGGAACCGCAACACTTGGCGCGCTCATGAAGAGGCCTATCCCCGACTATGGGTGACCACAGGCTGAAGAAGAAGAATATGTATTTATTTACAAAAAAAAGTATTTAAGTATGTTTATCATATATATAACACAAGCCTCTTAGTTTAATTTGGGACTAGAGAATTGGTGTGATTGTTGTGAAATATTTATTTATTTATTAGTGCTTCATCCAAAACGTATCCTCATTACCTAATCTCCGAAAAGGCTTACGCCAAATAACAATATCTCTCGTGTTTATCATTACTGCCGTTTAAAGGCGAGCTAATACAAAATGGCGGTGGTTTCAAGTAACTAATTTTGTTCGGACGTCTTCTTTTAATAAACGCAGAGGGGCGCGCGGGGCTAAATTATAGGGTTGTCCGGCGCGCCCGTGCGTAATGATCGATGGTACTCGGCAGCGATAATGAGATTGTGCCAGCCCTGGGACCCTATTTCTGAATCACTCGCTCTTAGGTTCCTACTGAGTTTCTTTACCCGTTGTCCTCGGTGAGCTTTAAACGCGACAATTGCGTCGCGACGCTACGCGATGCGTTAATGTCAAATAAATGTATGTACGTTAAGTTAGTTAATCTCGATTCGTCACGTAAGACGACAGTCGACGATATAACAAGATAGATAGATAGATAGAGTAACACTTTATAGTTCAACACAAAACAAAAATTACAGACAGGTTTAACAAAGAAAGATGTACAATTCAGGCGGTCTCATCGCTTGTAGCGATCTCTAACAAGTATTGGTTACGTCATGTCGCGCCACGTGGCGTCACACTTGTCGCGTTTCCATAAAAAGAAATACGAAAATCTACCAAAAATATTACGATAATTTTATTTTATTTTATTTTATTTTATTTTTATTTATTTAGGACAATAAACAATTGTACAATTCAGGTTACAAACTGTTTTACATTAAACATTAACTGTTTTACAGCTTTAGAGATGTTGGATGACAAAATTAAAGTGACTCTTAAGTGCGAACCAGATCAAAGTTTTGTGACATTGCTCCAAATCGAACAAGGCATTATAAACTAATATTGGAGCAAAATGGTGCAAAACTTTGCTCCTCATGTACATTTACTCGTGTTACGCGATATTTGACACCAAACGTGGTTTTAACTTGCGAGTGATTTGAAAATAGAGCCCATTGCTTTTTAATTCTGCTATTTTTGTGGCCAGTGTTGTTGAGTGTAGAATGTAGATAATAGAGATAGTAAGGTTATAAGGGGTAGAGTCGCAGATTAATACCTCAATTTTTATGATGATTTTGATATGATTAGTTCTTATTTTCTAGGAGGTGCTTGTGGCGCAGTGGTTGCAGCGCTTTGGTAGTGATACCAAAAGTTAAACAACCTAAAGTGCGGTCTGGTTTTTGGATGGGTGACCATTTTGACTATTTAAGTGACGTCTATTTACAAGCATCTCCCGGTAGGTACCGGTTAATATCGATAGATATAAGTCGTTAAGCCTAGTCGGAGGCCCTCGGGCGGCTTAATAAAATGCTGACAGTAAGGTTGGTCACTTACCTTACAAACACCCCTCCACCAATCTGAGCCCGCGTGGTGGAGTATGGCTCGGACCACCTCATAGTTGAGGTGAGACTTGTGCCCAGCAGTGAGACGTGTATAGGCTGATGAGAAGAGTAGTTCTGATTTTAAAATTAAACTTGTTCCAAAGTTCTAAACATTGCACAGTGTGCATAACCTGACTATGGAGTTAATAAAACTAACCATATAACAGTATTTCGCTGTTTTTTTTCGTTAGCAGACCACTGTCATTCGAAGTAGACTTTTTTTCAAGTACAAGTACAAGTACATCTTTGAAAGAAAGTACAGTTTAATGACCTGAAGGTGTGACTAAATACGGATTAATAGCCGGTGCATATACAACGTAGTTCTGAGATAGCGGATTAATAGTAAGGACACTGTTTAATAGTAGTGACGCAAATAAACTCTTGTATATCTCTTGTATATCTGTGAAAAATATTCGGTATGAAATATAGTCATAGAGAATATGTCTTTTTTTGAGTACAAATGATAGCATTCTCTTAGTCTATTTCATCACTACCTTACCTAACCTAAAGAAAAGTCGCTTCCCGCGTCTGTCCCTACGTATGTATGTATGTATGCTTAGATCTTTAAAACTACTATACGGATATTGATGCAGTTTTTTGTTCAAGATTTTAGAGGAATGTGGGCCAAGCCGCTTGCGGGAAGCTAGCACTCGATAAGTAATGACTATGAAATGAAAGATTTAACAAATTTGTTATTTCCGTATTTATTTTATGTTAGCTTATAAGTGTGTGTTTTATAATACCGATTACAACTAAATATTTGAAGAAAGGTTGAATAGCTTGAGATAGTATTCAAAATAGTTGTATTGTCACATCACTATTTAAATATTTTAACCATTTTACTGCCGCGCTCTCGGCTGGAAGCTCACTGCCTCGTTTCACTATCCCCAAGATAATATAATACGCTTGAATATTGCAAAGTGACTAATATTTCTGACATTGGTTTTTGCTGGTGGACAATTTAATCGGCGAGTTTTTAAGGGTTATTCATACTTTCTTTGTGCTTTCTTTTGATTAACTTTTTACTTTACTTGGTTTACTACAAAATTGGGGTTCGATCACCATTTTACTTAAATGAACTTTCATGAATCAATATCTATAAGTATTTGTTACCAGATGTAAACTTCTATTTAAAATAGTTAATATCATCAGAAGATATAATTTAAACTTCTTTATTTTTATCGTTTATCAGTTTTCCATTATATTTCCATTCTGAAACTATTCACTCACGTAATAGATAGATTAACACTTTATTGTACAACACAAAACAAAATTACAGACAAGTTAAACAAAGAAAGATGTACAATTTAGCCGGTCTTATCGCTTGTAGCGATCTCTTTCAGACAACTTCGGTTAAGGAACATTTAATTAACAGGAAGGTTTCAATTTTACCCGAAAAATGATTATGTATCTATTAAGTAGTTGTAATAGATACCCGGTTAGTACAGGTCCAATTAAGCAGAAAAACCTTATAATTTTAATAATCGCTAGTTTGGAATCCCAAATAGGAAAGTGTCCTTAGAATTTGACCTCATATCAGACATACCAGTTAAAAATTCTAAGAAGATCTAAAGAGATTGATCGAACAAGCCCTGTATCGTAAACGTAGCGTATATTCAAGACTAGGAAACACTAAAATATATTGATTCAGGATATGTCGCATCTCATGCAGATTTATAGTGGATTTAACGTCTCATTTCATCTAGCGAACGTTTTATGGCACTTTTTAAGACGACTGTTCTCAACATTTGCTTTTGTAGTACCTACTTTAAACTATGGTTACGTCAAGGGTTAAAATTTTCGTTGAAAACATCTTAGATGTCGACCAGATGAGTAATGTTAAGGGTATAATGGTGATTTTTTAGATTGAGGATATAATGGACTCTGTTGTCCTCAATAGGTTCACTGATTTGCATGTTAATAAATGTGTGAAGGGGTGAACCTATCTAGCCTACTTTTGTTATATATTTCTTCTAGTACTAAGTTTTCCTTACTAATATAGTTTTTAAGTATATTGTAACCTAAAAATGGACGTAATTGGTCTGAAATAAGCCTAATCTAATCAGTTTATTTTTATAAACATTTACTAAAGTATGTTAATTTGTACTAACTTCAGTGCATCTACAGTTCTTAGTTAGTTCAGAAGGCTTACTGAGGAAAAAAGTGAAGTATTTTTTATTATTTGTGTTTATTTTATTTAAAACTTTATTGCACAAGAAATGTAAAAGGGTGGAATTAATTCTAAAAGCATTTTCTGCCAGTCAACCTCAAGGTCATGCAGAAAGCAATGGGTGCAGTGAAAATTAAAAAGGTATATTCTGGTTAATTAAAAATGCAAAAAATAAATAAACATAATATATTGTAGTAGGTATTTTAATTTTCACAAACCCTTATAGTCGGCAGCCCAAAGTTTGGGAACCGCTGTCTAAAACGATGCTATTGGATTATATCCGTAGTTCATAGCTTGGTTATTTATAGGATTGCTTCGGGGAACACTTCATGAATAGATATAGAGTCTACTCCCAATTTTCATGTTGACTTGTCAGACCTCGGATCAAGATGTAAGTATGTTTGAGGATCTCTATCAGGATTAACTTGCTTTAGTATTATGTAACGTTCTTAATACTAATAAATATGTAAGGAACGAAAGGAATCTGAATCTGAAATAAGATGATGCCTATTCGGGCTGCACCATTTTTTTTTAAATTAGCAAACGTCAGTTACTTTAAATTTATATACCTCTATATCTATATAATAGATCTTTGACATGTTTTTGTGGCGATGACGCAGCAATGGAGCCACAATCATAATTAATTTATCTAATTGAAATGAATTTAAAATTAGAATTGAATATTTTAATATTGAATTATCATTTATGTTTCCAACCCTTAATTCTCACGATATGCAGAACACATGCAAACGATACGTTTGAGTAATTTCTCGCATTATTGATAAAGATCATACGTATGCAATAAACATTTACTGTTTCAGAGAACACGTAAACCCTTATTGCTTTTAGTTTACGATTGACGATCCAACCTTAATATGAAAGTGTATTTATGTTCATAGGCTTGATGCGAGGTTCTCTTATTTATTTTACGATTGGGTAAAAGGAAGCAGGAAAAATGATAGGACAATTTCTTCGTGTCGAATAACTATTTCATTTTGGTAAACTTTGTAAGATTCTTATGTTTTTTTACCTTAGTAGATGTCATGTAAAGTATTTGCCTAATTGGATGTTTGCCAAATTCAAATTATTTATTTTTCGGATAACTTTAGATGCATATTGATGCATATTAGTAAAAAATGTAAAAAAAATATTTAAATTACGAAATAATAATAAATAAACCAATTCAAAACTAATTAATTTACATTTGAGAAATTAGCTCCGACCTTGGGTTAGTTAGGGCAGTGATCCAGTACTTCACTTAGGCACTATCCCATCTTACGGCCAAAACTTTTAAGATACTGGCGGGACTACCGAGCATTCTTTTTTGTTGATTGACTACTTTAAAAATTACGTGAAAAACTTGAAAAATATATAATAAATAAAGAACTGGATTGACAGTTGTTTCAATTTGTTTTAATTTGAGATAGGTTTGCTCTTGACCCAAGACTAAGCCCAACGAGGCAAAGACTGAGTCTACGATGGAGCGAGCTCACCTAGAAGATGCCTGTTTTGTAGAACACATTTTTGCCTTAGCAATGCTGACTACGGTTTGGACCGCGACGCTTATTTTGATTGCAAAAAATAACGGAGTTTTAAATCAAATACCACCTTCCTTCAATAACGAAATAAAATGATAAATCCCCAGCACAAAGATACTGGGCTCGACTATGCGGATAAGAGTGGCGGGTTTGATTCGCGTCGGGTAAAAACGCCGGTTGTTGCTCGCAATAAATTTATCGAGTACTCGTAACTCTCGATATTCGGTATCGATACAATTTCGCTTTTATCATACGAATAGTGCGGCGCAATGTAATAAAGTCGGCTAATTTTACGCGTATTACTGGGCTCTGATGATGGATTTAACTGTTTTATGTGCTGAGATGTACAAGTGAGTAATCAATGTTTTTTTGTACTGCTTGATTGGATATGTATTCATTCATATTTGTAACTTTTATAGGCAAGATTGTTTTGTTGTTGCTCTTGAAACCTTTCATTATACTTTTCGGTACATTGTATGTAATTAAAATTGAATGACATGAGTTTCACTTACATTTTGCGTGAATACGATTTTTTTACTTTGTTTTCCTAATCAAATCAGCCTTAATCATGATAGTGAATATTAAGCTTTTTAATGGCAGATTCCTTACTTCTTCTTCTCATCTATAGGACTCTTTGTTAACCTGGTTACAACTCCTCAAGTTTTTTCCCGACTGCCAAGGAAGGGTTATAATTTTCGCGCATATCTTGTATGTTTGTATTTATTATTTATTTAAGTGTATTTGAATGATATATTTTATTACGTTATTTGTCCAACTGAAAAGAAAGAAATAAAATTATAAATAATAAAAAAAAAAACCGCCTGCTTTTAACACCAGTAATACAAAATTTGCCGCATATGATCACCACGCAAACAGGTGGGTAAGACTGATGCACTAATGCCTCTCGTTCACTCATATAATCATGATTATGCAAAGTAGTAGTTTCGAAATATGGCGATGGTTCAATGTAGCTACCTGATTCAAAGTGAGACATCCGACCCTACGCAAAACTTTAAAATAGCTAAAAAGTTATCCGCCTCATGTTATGTAGGTACGTCGATGCTTTTTTGTTTTAACTAGATCAGTTTTTGACACGGCACAGTATCAACCACTTTAGTGCCGCTAGCGTGCCAAATCGGGCGAGGAATTTCGTTTATGTCTCGGGTTCGAGACAAGCACCTGTGTTTAGAAAGCTTTTGTAACGCTGTATTGTGTTTTTAATAGAGTCAAACCGAACACTAAGGAATGCCGTTGTAAGTGATGTGGTGCGTAATTAGCCCACGTATTCCATTGCTGAATGAATATAGTTCTTTTAAGCGATAAATGTGGACATTCATTGTAATATATCAAAGCTCAAAAGGATAGTCTTCAAATAAAATACTAGCTTATTTCGATGGGAAAACATTTGCTTTGTTCAAAGATCTGCTATCTATTTCTGAACTTGATTTTTATGTACTTTTAGGTAGAGTAGAATAAAAATAATCGGAAATATGCAATGAATGACTAAGCATTTAGTTTCCATGCCTAACGTACCGCATCCAAACATAATCATATTCTTATATGACATTGTGTGGAAAATCCCTAGTTGATGATTCCCTTGTTATCTCGGTACTTTTGTCTTCCATATCACCTTACTCATAAAACGGTGATATGTGTTTTTTTGCTGTTATCCTAAAGCAAAACATAATCATATTCTTATATGACATTGTGTGGAAAGTACCTAGTTGCTGATTCCCTTGTTATCTCGGTACTTTTGTCTTCCATATCACCTTACTCTTAAACCGGTGATATGTGTTTTTTTAAATTATCTTTAAAAAAATATTTTTTAAATTATCGAATTATTCAAAAATCGCATTTTTCCCCTCTCTACGTCTCTCGCCAGCTATCACCACGATATGCGGTGTCCGTGCGTTACTCACTAGCACTAGCTAATGCACAGATAGTTTTTGAATTTCCCGAGTTTATTGGCTGGGTCCTGATTACTGATTCGTCGATAGGTAGGTACGAGGTCGTGCAGCCCTATCAACCAGCGTGATTTAATGTAAACAGAATTGTTTTGCTGTGGAATTAAATTGATAATAGAATTACGTTTCGGCTCGGTTGTGTTTTGTTTTGGATGTTTAATTTGCAAGAAAATAAATATATTTTTCCAGTCCGTAGTGATGCAAAGTCGTTTTGAGCTTTGTACGTGTTATGAAAGTCTTTTATTGCGGGGTTTTTTTTCTTTTGCTGTTTTTTTAAATCTCATATGAACCCACATTATTATGTACTCTCTATTCAGAGATGAAGCCTTTGTCTCATAGATGAATGCTGTCTACAGAAACGCAGTAATGTGAGGTTGAGTTAACCGATGTAAACCACACAAAAAGGTGTTAATGTAACAGTGCGGGAACCGAAAGCGCGACCCTCCGATTTTGAGCTTCAACGCCTCCACTACTAATCCAATTATAACCGATGCATTTTCCCACGGATCTCCTCATTTCGTCTATGGCGCATAAAGTAGGCTGAATCAATACACGACGAGCTTCATTACACATCTCACTAATACACCCGAGCGCAGTGTCAAAGGTGCATTGACCCCGAAATGAGCACCCGGCAATTAAATCATAAATTCACATCGATCCGGCAACCAACAATCACACAACAGATAATGAAACAAAACGAATCGGCCAAAAATAAAAAATCGAGTACTCACCATCAATGTTGCATGCAATCGATTTCTTCGCTCTTACTCCCTCCGCTCGGAAATTAGCGGGAATTGGTTTCTTTTTTTTTTCGTCGATTACGTCTGAACGCATTGCCAGTTATAACTTATATCGGAGGCGTTTAAATAATATACCACAAATTAAAGTGGACGCGAATTGATTTATATTATTAACTATACATTAAAAATGTTATTTAATTAAAAAGGCGAATTAAACTTTAAAATGGGTAATTACGTCGCAGTTTCGGCCTTAATTGAAAAGAGCGTAATTCAATTAAAATGTAAGTAGGTGTTTTCAGATGCATAGTCACGAATAATTTGCATCGCTCGCATTCTTTTTGTTGCATCGATTATAATCTATCGGGTCGATATCCTTTAACGTTTCATCGGCAAATATTTCACTAAATCGTTGCCCTACCCTCTAAGATTATAGCTTTGATAATATGCAAATGAAAGAGCCGATGATTTAAAAATAAAAGGATTAGCGAGGGATCGTTGCCCTGTTAAGTGACCCAAATAAGATAAAGACAGAGACACTGGAGGCCGAAGCTGTCAATAAGAATTAGGGATAATGTTGCTAGTTTAAAAAATACATTTTACGAACGTGTTTATTTTTTTTGTGCAGATTAAGTGCCATTGTTAAGGTATTTGTTTGGATAATATTTTATTGGTGAGGAAAATCCTTTTCGCAGAGGTGTTGTAAGGATTCAAATTAAATTAAGTGTTTGATAGTTTTTATTTATTTATTTGACTCGTTTTTTGCTAGGCACTCAATTATTTATTTTCGGCGAACACAAGTCGTTTATTTTTAAGAGATATCTTAGTTGCTTCTTATTATTTGAGCTTTGTTCATTTAAAGGCACTTGTAAGCTGTATTCGTACATCTTGTAGTTTAAGTTAGCAAAGGTATTTTATAGAATGCGTTAGAGAGCATAACTAATTAGTTAAAACACTCGTTGAGCTTCGTGCAAGTTAAATTAATTACAAATTTTAGTTTAAAAAGCAATTGCTTCGTGCATAGCATAGTAACTTACATTTGCAATGGAATATACTTGCAAATTAATTAAGTAATGCTTTCTATTGCACAGACGAAAAAAAACATTCCTGTCGTGTCAACGTGTAATTGGAAATGTACGAAATGTGATTTTTCGGGTATTAGAATATTAATTGCGAAACATAATAATAAAAGTGGGCAGACCGATATAGTAATCAATTAGTGATCGACACACGCTCAAATTAAAAACGTTATGTAATTGGTAATATAAACAAAGTAATTAAGAGCGAGCTTTAACCATCAATATACGGACGAGACTGCGAATGGTTGCCAGACTATAAAAACTGTGGAGTGACAGATGTCACAATGCAGAAGGACTCAAATGGCTCAAATGAATTATACAAATAAAATAAAATCATTTATTTCAGGTCATAACAACCCATAATTTGAAAGATTACATTACATACAATTATTATAATTAATTAAATTTATTCAAACACTTAAGACATTTATTACATTATTGCGATAACGATATCCCAAAAATAACAGATTAATCAATTAATAATAAATGATAAGTCATTATAACCAAAATACTAAGGAAGTTTACTCCTATCAATTAATGACAGAATTGAAAGTAATGACAAGATAACATAGCATGCTCACACGTATTTTGTATTTGCAAATCACTTGATTGCTTACTAAACTAAACTCATCGTAGAGACTTAGTAATAGTAATAGTCCTCCTAGCCGATTTCGACCACGGCGGCCAATCTCAACAGAGATCAGCCAACTGCGCAGGAGATATTATAGTGCACAAGTGTGAGCGCAATACACAGGTGCACTCACTGTTCCATCACTTTCAAAGTTCGGTGAGACGGCAATCCGACATGACCGGAGAGAGATCAGGCGCAGGACCAACGGCTTAACGTGCTTTCCGAGGCAGGGGGGTGTAACACCGCCAACTTCCCGACTCCGAGCTGTTTGAGATATTCATGACAGAAAATCTCAGAAACAATTTTGGCTCGACCTGGGATTCGAACCCAGGACCTCTCGGATGTAAGGCAGAAACTTTGCCACTACACCAACGAGGCAGGAACGTAGAGACTTAGGATACCATTAACAATATGAGTCATTGTAGTAGCATTTTAAGTACTGTTTATCTACCTAAATTTCTAACCTAAGCTATGTAAGCATTGTACTTGTATAGTGCAACACTGCGAACGAGGCCGGTCTCAGTCATTAGCGAAGCCCTTCTTAAACACATACTCTAATCTTTAATGTCTAAAAACCAATAAATCTCAAACCTAAAAAAAACCTAAGCTATGCGACAAAAAATGATCCATTGATGAATATTGCTACTTTTTCTACTAGCGTTGGTCGGGACATTGGGAGCACTGATTTCTTCCTTTCAATATGAGCAGCCTAGGCAATAGTGATGCTACTGAATCTGCTTTTTGTCTCTGCCCATACGATGGTCCATCAAACTAGTTTCTCCAGGTAACATCTATGAGCTATCTTAGATATTAATAGTGAGCTACTAATAATCTTGTACAGTCTTGATATTCTATAGTTTTTGCTGCAAATGATGACAACGCTGAGAAATAGGTTTTTTGAAAAGCTATTATTTCATTTTATTTATTCATGGCTCACAAAACAAGTAACAGTCAGTGAATAACGAAACGTAAAGCAGTTTACAAAGTTAGGCTGAAACTCTAAACATGTAAGTACAATTTTTTCTAGGTTTAATGAAATGATTCAGGGTTAAAACTTAAAAATACAGATTATAAATACTGTTACAAAATACAGTATTTAGAAGGAGAATTCCTTCTAAATTGTTACTCGTACCTGTTATTGGTAGTTCTAAAATTGAGTATGACAGTGGTTACGAAATTCTACAATGTAGGCGTTATGGAGGAATGCATGTGTTTATTATTGTTCATAAATTAAGTATCTGAGTTTTATCTGTTCTCTGATTTACGATGGCACAGGTCATCGGAGTACCATTCAATTTTACCTTTAAAAATTTTTGGCCGTTCGCTTTATATGTTACCTACATATTTGTATTTTTACGACCGAATTTCTTATTTAAAAAAATCTAGTTTAACAAATGTAATAAGAACTTTCAAACTCATTAAGCTTAAAATGTAGTTTTGATTTAATAAGTATTGCTTAATTATTTGAACTTTATTGCACCGATAGGGTTAAAATCGGCGGACTTAATGCCAAAAGACATTCTCTACCTGTCAACCGCATGGGAATGCAGATAGATAATTGGTGGCGGAAACAAGAAAAAGGAAAAGTGGAAAATTTATTACAAAGAGAGAAGGGAAGGGAGATTTATGATATTTTTTTGGAAAAGTAAAAAAAACAGTTACAATTTCGGTATCTGTCTTATGAATGCAGATTTCACGGCACAATACTGATTAGAAGGCCAATAAAAAGATTATCATCTTAATTTTATAACAATAACTTAACATTCTGAAAACATGGGCAAAGTCGCGGTGCTCCACTAGCATATAACTGAATCCATTAATCCTAAACACCATCTTATCATTATGATACGGTAGCGACGTCATGTCCAACCGCAACGGTACCGAAATCTGGTTTGATGGCAACCGTGTCATTAGTATGCAAAAATTCACTCAATCTCATACCTTATTCCGTAAAAACAACCACGCTTCACCCCCTTATTATGAACGTAACAAGGTCGAAAATAAAACAAAAAAGGTGGCAATTTAAAAGATGCAAGCGGCTACTCCTGCCTGAATTCGTTTTGAGTTCGCTCTTTGAGAGGTCTTTGGTAAAATAGAAGTCTTAAGCGTTTTTAATCAAAGTATTGGGTAATTCAGTAATTTAGTTAGATTGAAGTTTGATATTCACAAAGTAGTAGTGAAAAAATTACATTGTCGCAGTCCAGAGATATATTTTGTATAAACAAATATATAGATAGATAGATAGAGAACCCTTCATTGCACACTACAAAAAATAATACAAAATCAACATACAAAGAATGCACAATTAAGGCGGTCTTAAAAAAATTGTGAATTTAAAAAACAAAACAGGTGTCTTAATTTTTATAAAGACTTAAAAACTTGCTTTTGTAACTGTTCAAGATTATTTGTTCTGGGCTATGCATGGTATAATTAACACCAGATCTTTGAGATTAAAAACACGCCAGACATTTTAAACGGGGTGAGGATATATGACCATAAACTAATGTGTATTTTAATATTTCTTTTTTGGAAATTACTTTTACATTTTTCCCCCCTTTATTATCATGTAAATAACAGTTACAAAACACTTAACTTACTTACTTAGTACAAGTTAAAGGGTTTGTAACATTTATACTAAGTGTTACAAATAAAAACAAGAATTGGACAAAAAATACAAGCCGTTTGGTTAATAGATAAATAATGTATTTATTGCTAATTACCGGAAAGAGAAGCAAGAAAGTGTAACTTAAGCTTTAATTTAATATTTTTAATAGTTATAGTTAGTTAGTTTTTTAGTTATTATTGTTAATTTAAATTTATTCCTACGAGCCTATTTATCATGACTGTAAAGTGTAATCTCAATCCCTCTTCTTGGCTTAATTGCAATCGGGTAAAATAACCAAAAACTTGTACTTAAAGAGTATCTATGTTTTGATCACCATGTAGAAAAGGTTTGTGTGTCGATGTGATTTTGTTTTAACACCCTGTATACATTTTCCAAATTCATTTATCGTGAATTCGTGAGGCTTCTTTATTAGCTTCGCCTACTTTTCACCGGCAGCGATATTTTATATTTTTAGACCAATTTACTAGCCAATTCAGGTTAAAGCTGACCTGAATTGGCGAGACAATTTTGTTAAGTGCAATTTTTTGGTTTTGTTATTGGAATCTAATGTGGCTAGCTTTGTGTTTCAAAAATGCGTGGCTACAGAGTGTGTGAAAGAAATATATCGATGTTAAGGCGAAACGATCAAGTAAAGCAATGAAAAAATTAAGTGAAAGTGTTAGCACCATCATAGTACTAATAAAAAGGAATTCTATTTTCGAAAAAAAAACGCAACTGTTAACTATTAGGAGAATGATGTCTTCAGTTATGCATTTTTAACTTTGAATACCTAATTCGTTTGAATCTGACTAGTGCAAGTGATACTTTTTAGCTTTATGTTTTAATATGAAACGTTCATTTTAATGGCGCCATTCCGCAACCAAGACACTGTGGTAAGTGTTAAAATGACGATATAATAAAATGAAGTTGTCTCGCGACAACTGATAGCACCCGGCTTTTCTTACTTTCTCCTGCAAGTTCTCGCATAAAATATCTAATATGTTTGTTATTGAGACGTTTATCTGCGGATGTTTAAGCTATATTTGGGCTATTAATTAATTATTTTCAGTAGGTTAATAGCAGGAACCAGATATTTGCATACGTCAAATTGATAAAAAATCGTAAAAATTTGTCAGATTAAGATTCTTAGCGGTCGTAAAGAGAGTAATAGATGAAACCGAAAGTGCTAATTGGCGATTTGCTATAGAAGACCCGCTTAGTTTGGGTAGTTACAAGTACACTTATTTGAAGATTTATAAGCTTTCGCCAGAGTTTTCTTTTGCATTAAATTAATTTTCATAGCTGATTATAATTGCTTTGGATGGTGGAACTGGCTGGTTTGGTATTTTAACCGAGCAAGAAATGAAATGTTGAAAAATTACTTCATGTTTTACAAGGTATCTTTCGCTACTTAATTTTCAAACTAATTCTTTTGGTCCATATTTGCTAGACAGACAACATCCGATTGATAAGCAGAGTAAGATATAACTGGACAATTTATTTAGGCAGTTCGGCTGTCTTGTCCAAAATCAAGTACAAACTAATTTAGTTTCGTACACCCACGTTTTTATAAATATTCAGATCAACTTATCAATCAAATATTAAGACTAATCATATTAAATTGCGATTATATATTACTCTACATCGGGTGGAAAGTCATCTCGTCGTACTTTGATATGTGTGTATTACTACTATATGACTACCTCGTTGGTGTAGTGGCAAAGTTTCTGCCTTACATCCGAGCGGTCCTGGGTTCGAATCCCAGGTGAAGCAAAAATTGTTTCTGAGATTTTCTGTCATGAATTTCTCAAACACAGCTCGGAGTCGGGAAGTTGGCGGTGTTACACCCCCTTGTAAGGTAACTGATGTCGTCCAAAAATGTAACAAGCTGAAGTGGCAGTAGTGGCGTAGTGTGGGACGCCCCCCGGCTAGATGGACAGATGACCTGAAGAAGGCAGCTGGTAGTGACTGGCTGCAAAGGGCGGGAGATCGTGCGCTGTGGCGCTCCTTGGGGGAGGCCTATGTCCAGCAGTGGACTGTAACAGGCTGATATGATGAAGGCCTAGGGCAAACTTAAAGCATATCGTCGCCGCGATCCGCAACTATTAGCAATATAGCCGCGGCCATCGGTCAACATACTGTCAGTCGTGACTTACGGCGGCAGAAAGTTGCATATGTGCCCAAGTGGTAATTAAGTACGGTAAAGTTGAAATAAGAATGCATGCGCTGAGTTTAAATCAGTCAGTTTAAATGCACAAAGTTAACAACCAGATCGCTTTTATATTTAGATTTGAGGATAAATGCATGTTTGCGTTATTTAGAAAAACATATTTGAATTAGTTGTTAAGAGTTATTTTAAGAAACGCACTTCGGTGTGAAATGTTTTATTTGCTTATAGACGTACTTTATTGTTGAACAGTAAGCTTGTTCCAAGCTGTCTTGTGTTGTGCATTATTACAGAAAAAAAAAACATTTACATCGTCAAGCCACGCAAAGGCCCAAAATATTTTTCATTGTTAAGTCACATTGAGATGAAACGAAATTCCACTGCCTTCCGTTAGACGTATGAGGCAGAAATTGAAAGTTCTGACGATGTTGATAACTTTACAAATCTACGGATGCCTTACAAGCGCTACGCCTTAGTATTCAGTACTTACAGTATGTACTTTGCTATTGCGCAGTGCACTTGTAGGTTGCATGTACGGTCAAATCCGAAAGGTCGTATATTCGAAAGTGTAGCAAATCAGGCTCTTTGCTGTTACAATTGTTCGCGTTATCCCTTCCTATTGGCCAAAGGTGAACCGCTAAATTATATTAGCAAGCGTTGAAACACAATAATTCAGACTTGCGTACAGAATTACAAATGTATTTACCTTGTAGGACTTGTAGTTTGATTTGTTGATTGTTACAGCAAATAGGACTTTACCTGATTAGGTAATGCTTTGAATAATTAACACAATACTATGTACTCAAAATTATTTAGATAATTCGACTTGATATTAGTATAGGTGACTGAAATTGTAGACGAAAAGCAAAGAACAGGAATGGAATAAAAACATTCTTTTGCAAATTTCTCAATTCAGTAAAATGTTCGTGGTCTACATTTGATACGATAATAAGTCTTTTGTTCAGCGATAATAAAGTAATTTAAGATTACACTTTTAAAAACGACAGTAGCTTGTGAGTAACAAGATACACGAATATACGAGAATACACGATATTCACTTACTAATAAACGTAATAAATTCACACGTTCCGAACCCAAACCAAAAATATTGTGACGTATCATTTCCAAAAACATAGCCACATCCCGACACTACGAGGCGCGCGCGCAGGCAGCATTCCTTTCGCCAGATCATTTTTTTAGAAAGCTTATTACCAGGCTTTCCATCGCCTACACGAAACTCAACTTTATATCTACATTTATAAGTATCAAAACCCATCGAAGATGGGGTCTGTAGTTTGTAATTAGGGCCACATAGACGTGATATTGTTTTTTATAGCTGAGTACGAGATGCGCTCACGTGTAGATGGAGTTATGCCCTTAATTTGTGTTGATGCAGTATGGAAATTTATTCAAATGCAACGCGAACGTTTTATTCAATTTTGTGATGCTCAATATAAGTGGTGAGTCGTAAATTATTCAGTGCAGACCGCGGTCAATGCCAATCAGAAAGTAGAATCGGATCAAGTGAAAAACTGGCTTTTGATTCATAAATAACTACTATGGTTTAGCGATTATTGATTCGCGTTATTCGATTTTAATAGTTTTGACGATACGATGCTATATTTCTTAGGACATCCAGTCAAATAGTTGTAATTTGATTACAGCTGAAAAGTTATTCTACAATAAAATCTAAAAAGTTAGTATTTTTGAGGTTGTGTGCGTTAAAAGACTCACTTAAATATAATTTTATTAGTAAGTGACTTTACAAACAAATTGTATTTAAATATTACTTTAAAATTTATAATAAAAGCAGGCCAAACTATAATTTATGCAAGTGCTCTTAATAAAACACTATAGCAATTAATCAGTACGGTCGATCCCCTATTTTGACGACCACTTTGGTGTAGTGGTCAAGAAGTTGACTATTAACCAAGAGGTCGCGGGTTTGATCCCCGCACTGTACAGACAATTGTGTACATGAACATGTCTGTTTGTACTAGTCTGGGTGTTATATGTATTTATTTGCAATACCACTGATGATTCCGATATCTGTTACACAAGTGCTTAAGCTACTTACCACGTAGTCAGATCAATGTATGTGATGTTGTTAATTTATCATTATTATAAATCTTTTAAAACATGTCAGTATTTTGAACACTGTTAATATTATAATTTAAATACTGTTAATATTTTAATCTGTAAAATAACCATTTACTCGAAGTTTCCACAAAATACCTGAAATGTTTTCTATAATTTAGTATTCCAAATCGTAATACATCAACCTGACTGGTATTTGAAAATAAACTGAGAAATTTAAATAAATCTAATATAGCACGTAATACGCTGATGTATAGATACAATTAGTTTATCAGTAGTTTAGTAGACTGTACGTTTAATTATGGTAATTTAGTTGGGAAGACCTTTAATTATTGAACGCTTAGACTCAAGAATATTCGTTTTAATTGGTGAGCTCAAACTGCGTTACGAAAAAGCTGCGGGTGCGATTTCGTTTCATCTTTACCGTAACCATGCTTACTATCCTTCCAAAATTATTAGAAGGCCCTCTCGCCTGAAAAAATTTAAGCCAGGGGTCATTCCGAACAGATTTAGGCACTTAAAGTGTTAAGTCAACAAGTGTAAGTAAGACGCACCAGATTTGACTAATTAATATAATCAAGGACAATGAATCGAATATAATCTAAATAATTATGAGCCTCAAAAGCTGTTCGTTAGATCTTTAATGCATGTATCAGTCATTTGACATATGTAAGTCTTAAGTTGTGTACTTCGTGTTGAAACAAACCTGTGTCGTTGTGTGTTTGTGAGTGTGTGTGTGTTGTGTAGGGCCAAACTCAGTAACTGCATTGTGATGCAGACTAAAAAATAACAATACACGTGGGAAAGTGTTTGGCAAGTCCTATTCGTGATAACAAAATGTGTTAGAACAAAAACTATTTTTACCATCAATGCTAGGACTATCAAGTATCCGTTTTGCGAACCGTAGAGTCAGGTGGCAGAACCATAGAGTAAAATTAATTATGGTAGAGATAAGGCCAGCCTCCCGCGGATAGATGCCTATCGCTTCCCGCATCTGACCCCTGGCTTCAATGTTGTACAGTGGTGGCCAACCTTTGGCAATGGTCATGCGATTAATTTAAAATTAACCGTTAAGTGTTAAGCCTGTAGATTAACGGGTGTTAATGTTATGATGTTTGACATTGTTCTAGATATGGAAGGAAAACGCTAGCCAATAGTTTATTTTGTGTAACTGCGTAATTTTTTTGGCGCGTACCCAAATTTTTTATGGCTATTTGAAACACGAAAACGGATAGTTAATTTTTATTAATAAAATGCAACGTACTACTTCAGTAATATAATATCTAGCTCTTACTTTTAATTTGGGTGTTTTCTATGTATAATATGTATTTATTTACAAAAAAAACGTATTTAAGTACGTTTATCCATTGTCTAGTATCCATAACACAAGCCTTGTACCTTAATTTGGGACTAGAGAATTGGTGTGATTGTTGTGAAATATTTATTTAGAAAAAATATATTAAAGCCTTTAAAGTGAATAATGTTTTTTCGATACGTGTTGCCAAGCAATACATCTTATGATCACAAGTTGATTGAGCATCCATTCCTATTTAATCTCTGACAATTTTTTTTTCATATTTAGGCCAAAAAGTTCACGAGCCCTGCCTTTTAAATTCAGGTCAGCGATAGTGAGATCCATTTGCGTATCGGATCGCGATCAAAACGTGACTCCGAATAGTTGCTAGGATGGCGAAAGTGGCAGACTTCCGACTGTCAGATAAAAAAAAAACGATCGCTCATCTATGGCATGTTGATCTGAATTTTTAATTACCGTTGCTTGATTAAGGTATACGCTTCAACGTTCGGATCGGCGATGACAAGTTGAGTATTGACAATACCAGAGGCGCGATGTGCTTCCGACACATGTCATTCGATAGTGTCAATATGTTCATTGAATTGTCAAGTGGTCGCAAATAGGTACACACGGCAGCACATCAAAGTAAGCACTGCGGAAGATTAGACGCTTGTATTAAGAGCGATTTTGCAACAGAAATGGGTAAGTTTATGTGCGTATGTAAGCAATTAAAACGAACCCAGATCGGAAATCGCTGAGTGTGTACACGAAAATTACAATTTCACTTTTTCGTTTGACAAGCCACGTCAATGTATATTGACAAGCGTTTAATTGAAAGTGTAGTTCGTTTTTTTTACACGTTTATCGTGTCGAAGACATATCGAGGGTACTTTAACAGGCCTATCTATTCCTTAGATAAAAAAATAATTTTGACTTTAAAATCATACTTATCGTATGAAAGTTGTTGTGTCTTGTCAACTTTTTTCATCGTTTTTTTAAATTACAGTTTAAAAAAAAAATGCTATGTTTTGTTCGAAGCTGTGTAGGAGAGCCGTAGAGTTCGTAACCTCATGCCGTTCGAATTGCCATCATCAAAATAAGTATTTTTTATTGCTTCTTTAATTACAAACACACGTTTTCCCATCCCTACCCAATTCGCTCCTATCTTTATTGCATTAGAACGTTACTTCTCACGTTTTTAATAATTTACAGCTGTATTACAATATCATAGGTCGTACCAAATTGTCCGGTAATAAGCAGAAACCTGCACGAATTACAATGGCATTCCATCCGTCCTTTGCGTTTGAATGTTTCATATATTTTCGTCTTTATCGCTTTCGTAATAAAGGCTGTACCTTGCCTTCATCGCATTCGGATACATTTCATTTCTTGCCAAGTGATTTTGAATGTTATCTAACTTTTAATAAGAGTGCTCGGCACCCGCATCAGTGCGTAAGGACAAGAATGGTTAATCGCCACTAAATTCCGTTTAATCTCGGCGATTTCAATAAAGCGATTGTTCACGAGCAAATCGATAGTTATTCGATTGCGGTTGTGTTCACCGCGATTATCGATATAACGATTGACTTCTCGTTTTGTATGAGCCTCCTAAGTTGATGTTTGTGGACGGTTTGTATGGATGATGAAGCGATTTTTTTTAAAGTTTCAAATAAGCTTGATAGATTAACACTTTACTGTATAACACAAAACATAATTACAGACAAGTTTGACACAGAGAGATGTACAATTTAGGCGGTCTTATCGCTTGTAGCGATCTCTTCCAGACTTCGGGTAAAGGAACATTTAATTAATTAATTCATTAATAGGAAGCATAAGCTTCCCCAGAAGCTTGCGACAAAATTAAAGTTTTAGTATATTTTTGGCACGTGTGTTTATTTATATTAAGAAGTGATTTTTTTACATGTATATAATGAAACTTATACTTTGTTGTTTTTTGTTGCAGGTACTGTTTTTGGTTTTCATTTGCACTTATACAAAATTATAAAGGCCTGTCATGTAAGTAGATTCTCAACTTATTCATAATTCTAAACCAAGGGTCGCGGGTTCGATTCCCGCACAGTACAAGCATACGTGTGCATGAACATGTGTGTTTGTACTGGTCTGGGTGTTTTCTATGTATAATATGTATTTATTTACAAAAAAAAGTATTTAAGTATGTTTATCCGTTGTCTAGTACCCATAACACAAGCCTCGTAGCTTACTTTGGAACTAGAGAATTGGTATGATTGTTGAGAAATATTTATTATTATTATTATTTATTATTATAATTTAGTGAGAACAGCCAATCAGTTATGGTTTTCTTACAAGTGTTAGGTAACATCGGATATATTTTAAGTTGTTTGTTTATAATTATTATAGATGATTATAGATATGGTGGATTAGATATTGCCTACCAGCAAAGGCTGTACGTATAATGGGGACGGGTGCTACCACATCTCTCCATCTTTTATGGATAAAGTCGACATAGGTCAAAGATTTGTGAGAAGTTTGTACAAGGCTAGAAACACTAAGCTTTCTGACTGAAAGTAGACCTCTAAGTTGATATAGCTTCTCTGTGAGAAAACGATATGGTTTAGAGTACATGATTTTGATGAGAGATCTCTGCGCTTTCTCCAATTCTAGGACGTGAAATTTAGCTGAACACATCTTCTCATTTATTTAAAAATATCATCTTATCCATAGAAGAAAACATAATTTTCTTTCTAACAATATCAAATATACTGGCAAGCCTAAATTGCCTCGTTGGTGTAGTGGCAAATGTTTCTGCCTTACATCCTAGAGGCTCTGGGTTCGAATCCCAGGTCGAGCCAAAATTGTTTCTGTGATTTTCTGTCATGAATCTCTCAAAAACTGCTCGGAGTTGGGAAGTTGGCGGTGTTACACCCCCGTGCCTCGGAAAGCACTTTAAGCCGGTCATGTCGTCATTGCCGACTCACCGAACTTTGAGAGTGATGAACAGTGAGTGCACCTGTGTATTGCGCTCACACTTGTGCACTATAATATCTCCTGCGTAGTTGGCTGATCTCTGTTGAGTTTGGCTGCCGTGGTCGAAATTGGCCTGGAGGACTATTATTATTATTGCCATTACTAGCAAGCGTACACTTAGTAATATTTATTGCTTGAATACTTCAGCTAATTTACTTCAAACGTTGCAAAGTGGTGGACAATAAATTGGTGTTGTCAATACAGTGGATGTCGGTACAACTTGACGGGCCAAGGTCTCCAATTGAATGAATTACTAGTAGTTTGTAACAAAGTGCGGTGGTTGAAGTTGAATTGTATTTCATTTGTATTGCCAGCTAATATTGGATTGGTAGTTTACCTTTCGAGGGTGAAGCTACAACCTAAATATAAATATTTTCTTATATTTAATGTTTTTTGTTCTGCCATCATTAATATTCATAGTGAATGGTACTTACAAGTAAAATATTAAATAAATAAATAATAAATTTAATTTGTTTCAGGTTACTAAGACCAATACCTAATAGTGACCATACAATACAAAATTAAATTACATAAATAACATTGAAAAATTAAAAACAAAATACATACTGAAAACATTTATATTAAAAATACATTTAAAATTCCCTATGCTATTTTTATATAATAATGTAATAACTTATCGTATGGGTTTAAACTAAGTTGAGAGAGCAACCGCAATTGTCACCATTTTGTATTAAATTGAGCCCTAAAGCCCCATTAAAAAGGCTCAATTAGGTTATTTATTTATTTATACAATAACAAAATACAAAATAAAACTTTAATTATTAACGAAAAACTTAGTCGATAAGATACCGTATTTTCAGGCATTGTTCCTCACAATTTAAATTGATTAAGTTAAAATATGGAAGAATTGGCGTCTGACACACAGTTTCTTTGTAAACTAGTATAGACGTCGATAATCCCCATCTTAAAATTCAGTCCTCTATATAATGATATAAACCCATTTGTTTAGATAGAATAAAGTATTATTATTATTTTCCATGCATAGAAAATTCGATACGTTCAAACCGTACTTAAACTCAACTGCGGAGATCTACCCGAAACCTTAACTCACAACTCGTGCTTAACTAATACACCTTTTAAGGATTATTTGGTGCGGTACCTTATTTACTATCGATTGTATTTATCCACAATACAAGCAATCGATAGAATTGAATCGATACCATTCGAATTACTCGATAATTGGCCGCATATAATACGTAATTGCTATCTCATATGGGAACCACGTGAATGCACTTGACAAAGCTTTATATGGAGTATTTATTTGGTTAATTAGAGCAATGAGCACTTTATGTTCTTTCTCTATAAGTAAACGGCTGGGAAAGCAAAGTTATAACGTTATTAATATGGAAGATAGTTCGAAAATGCGAAGACAGTTTTGGTTTTACGTTTTCTATTATATGAACGAAGTTAAGTGGGAAAAGCTTAAGGGTTTAATTTAAAGCTAAGATATGCCAAGATTTTGTGAAAGTTTTCAATGAATAACTAAGATTTATATAACTCTACTTGATAGGAAATGCTGCTTACTTGACTGCTGTTGATTATTTTATATAGTTGGTTGGTAAGCATTTGAAAATAAAAGTAATAGTAATAATATAGCTAGTGTCACACTTCATTTTGATTAAAGCGTCTAACGGGCTTCTGCGTGTTGGCTTCAGCCCCACGCATGCCTTTCAAAGGTACCCTGTGGAACCGAGATTGGAAATGACCGACATAATAATAATAATATTTGAATAGCATTTAATAATATCATGATCGCCTAGTAAAAAAATTTGGTGGAAATAAAATTTATTGTAAGTTCTCTCTCTCTCTCTCTCATCAGCCTATACGTCCCACTGCTGGGCACAGGCCTCACCTCAATTAAGAGGTGGTCCAAGCCATACTCCACCACGCGGGCTCAGTGCGGATTGGTGAAGGGGTGTCTGTAAGGTAAGTGACCAACCTTACTGTCAGATGTTATTAAGCCGCCCGAGGGCCTCTGACCAGGCTTAACGACTAATATCTGTCGATATTAACCGGGACCAACAGCTTAACGTGCCTTCCGAAGCACGGAGATGCTTGTAAATAGACGTCACTTAAATGGTCAGAATGGTCACCCATCCCAAACATGACCGCGCCGTAGGTTGCTTAACTTTGGGTATCACTACCAAAGCGCTGCAACCACTGCGCCACAAGCACCTCACCTTGTATTGTAAGTTACGCTAGGTTATTTCAACACATTACATATAAATACATAACACAACAATAAAAAAGCTAGTAGGTGCTATCAAATCGGCCTTCTCTTATTTAGCCGTAATACTATAAATCATAACTTTCAATAACTTTTTCCAACGACTGTCGTTTACGAGACATCTTTATAATTAGAAACCTTAAATGCACAATGCACTTCGCATAAAAGTTACAAACAAAATTGCATTGCTGACGCATTTATTTCAATGTAAGTTAAAATGAACACAATTTCTGCGCCTGCGCAACGTAAGGGCGAGATAAAAGAACCCTAAATCATTGTGTCTGCAATATAATACTCGCTGACTATAAAAAAGTATTTAGTAGTTACAAGATTTGTTCCATGTGGTATTTTGAATTTTATAACTAGTGTTTAAAGTGTGTTTTCGAGTGTGGTGTGACTGTATGTTTGCCCGCCCAGATATGCCTACGCTAGATATGTAAATATGAAGCGAGGAGAGCGAGGGTGGGCAATTCTCAGACGACGTACAAAATGGCTCATTTGGAAAGAATCAAAAAAGTTTGAATTAATACTATTTTCGACACATTTTTATATTTAGATCTGAATCTCAACGACACAAGTGCACAAAGCAACTTTCTAATTTGATATCTAATTACTTTGATGTTGAAAGGTCTAAAAAAATCATAATATATTAACTAGTTCGAGAATAATTTCAAATTATTTAACTTTATTATCCGCGGGGCAAGTCGTTGAATCACCCAAGCGTATTTTTTTGCATTCGCAAATGAAATGGAAAGCTATGCTAATATTCTGTCGATAGTTCTGCTTTGTTTAGGCTTAATGTCACATTATTTTTATGATATTGTTATGCATGAAGTGTTGTATGATGACATGAATTGTAGTGTTTTTGAAGGACATTCCTTCAACTCTAATAATGAATAAATCAAAGAGTTACTCTTTGATATCTCGTTTTAAGTGTATTCATGTAGCATTTAAACTTGATTCTTTATTTTTAATACAATTTAAAACAAAACCTTTACATAGAAGCATCTTCTATATTAATATTTATCATATGTAGTCACTGCCACAAAACCCAGAAAACGTGATTTCGTAGGGTTTTTCTGACATTGCAATAGTATTCTGTTCAACTGTAGCAGGTTTTCCGACCTCTCCCTCTAACAGGATATATTAAGACTAGCTGCCGCCCCCGACTTCGTCCGCGTGGACTTTAGTTTTTTGCCACTAAGTGTTGTACAAACTTGCAAATGATATTTTATGGGATGGAATTTAAGAAAATCCTTTCTTAGCGGATGCCTACGTCATAACAGCTATTTACAAAAATCAAACGGCCAATTCAAGTGAATTGCAATAGAAATGAAATAACCTAAACGAGACATACGTACTTTTTCCCATTCACTGCCGACTTTTTCTGTCGTCAGCCTTTTAGTGTTTATCCAAAGTACACACACTATTCCAGCCCTAGATCAAGTTATTCCCAGAGCCTTGGCCTAACAAACCAATTTGCGCGCACGGCGAACAAAAAGGCGAAGACAAAGCATGGGTGCGCGCGCGCAGTTTATGATTTCACACTATCGCGGCTGTCATCGCGCTCGCGGGCGGGTCAACGTAGCTTGATATGTGGTATGGATTCTACACTGTTATGGATTCTGTTTTGTTCTGTACGAATTTATGTTTGTTTTATATATATATATAAAACTTAAAGGTGACTGACTGACATAGTGATCTATAGACGCACAGCCCAAACCACTGGTCGGAGTTGGCGAAAAAATTGGAATGCAGATATTTAGAACAGATAAAGAACAATATTGTCACTGTTAAAATAAAATATCTGTTGTCTCCTCCCGTGGCTTAACTTAAGCCAGTTATATAATTTAAGTGACTCAATTTGATGTATATTTTCGAGTCACCTCAGCCAGGCCTTTGAAACAAATGACATCTGACATTTTGAATTATTCAATCTTAAATACGTTTGCGCTTCCATAAGTCTACATTTGGCGTGTGTCACAAAAGCTTACTAGGCTGATTTGTATTGTCTTATGTCTGGCTAGAAATAGCTTAAAAAGGGATTTATGAGAAGGATCTGGCTTAGGAATATTACAATTTATGATAAGCTTGGGTGTTTGTTAAACGAAGATGCAATACTGAACTTGGTAAGGCTAAAAAAGGTTGTTAAGGAGTGTTCAAAAGATGAAGGTAAGGTCTTGGTTTATTTTTACGCTTAACGTGGGATAAAGAGACTAAAAATAGTTAGCTTTCTGTACCTGTAGTATTAGGTAATATATAAACCGTCCAAAGCACTTGATATAGGTTGAAAATCTAATATTTCCGTAAGATTCCATGATCATTACCTTACTAGTATGATTTAGTCGTCTGTAGTTAGGTCATTTCTCTACTCAGGTTTAATTTACTACACCTTCAGTTTTATATCTTCATTTAATATCTGTGTAAGTATTTATAGTTTATACTGCACAATAAATTCGGCGATGTATATGGCACACGAGGAGAGAAGAAATAAACACACAGACGCAAAGACACACATCAATCAAGGTACGGATATAAATCTAGCAAAGTGTAAGTACGAGTAAGTGCAGATGCACTAGATTCGAGCTGGAGCTAGAATTGTACCGGCCATAGCCTGAATAAGGAGTAGAGTTACTTGCAAATAAATTAAAAATAAATATTCACTTTGAGGCACAAAATGAGTTAATTATTACAAATTGTCAATATGAGAAATTAAATACGAGCAAATTCAGATTTCAGGCAAGTTAAACGCTACAAGAGGCGATCGTAACGCGTTGATGTCTTTTGTATGCAATGGAAAATATACCATGGTCATGTCATTCTTTGTCGCTGTGACGATTTATGATGATGGTGAAGATGGTGTGTCATTTTTGATAGTATACACCTGCCAATACCTGCCAGTGGTAGTTTTATAGAATGGAAAATAATCAGTTTGTACACTACAGTAAAATAATTTTAGGCGTAAGATAAAAATTTTGGAAAATTTTTAAGCAAAAATCAAATGTCGGAGGCGGGAATTGAACCCGCGTCGCAGTTTGAAATTATACCCCCTGACACAAATATTGTATAATATTGTAACACAGGCTAGATTTCCATGGACGCGGGTTCAATTCCCGCCTCAGACAGTGCATTTTTTCAACTGCAAAACTTTCATCTTTATTTTGCAACGTGAACGCTTATCACGAAAAAACATTAAAAAATCTGGTCTTGTTGAATCTGGTGATGTAAATTGCCGCATACATTTGCTCAAAAAATATGAACTTTTACAGTATTAGAAAGCTGGATAGGATTTACTATTTTAGTGTGTATTTTAGAAGATGTCAACGATGTAGCGAGCTTACCCAGAAGGGGCTCACATAAGCACTCCATTTGTACCTAAATCTCACAATTAATCACCCTTATAATTTCTCCACCACATCATCCCACTTTCTATCTTTGTCTATGTCTAGTCCTGGTGAGTAGCCGGTGAGTAGTTGCTGAGTCGGTCCGTCCGTTTTTGCGTCCGTCCTCAATCAGTGCGCCTGCGCCCACGAGACGACTGTTAATTAAAATAGATTACCGACCCGATGACGGTGATGCGTTCTGCGAATTTGAACCAGATAGACGGGATAGGGTAGATGTAAGATGCAGGTTGAAATTGGTTTAGTTTTTTTAGAGAAAGAAGAAGAGCATTAAGAGATTTTTGTAAATTTGTAACGTAAGACCCCATGTTTCTGTTTCTATAAAAATGTAAGTTTGTATAAATGCGAGAGTAACTCTGTATGTCTGGCTTAATCACGCCTAAACTACTTAACCAATTTGCATGAAATTTGGTATGGAGATATTTTGATACCCGGAAAGGACATAGGCTAATTTTTACCGCGGGAAAATGAAAAATTCAGGTGGGCCGATCGCTTTTTTACATATATAAAAAAATTGTTGTTGGTTAGTCTCACTTAATCTTGAGAAAGGCTGAACCAATTTCAATAATTTTAGCCTTGAAATATTTGTGGTAGTCCAGGAAAAGTGTAAACTATGAGAGAATAATGATAAAACAGCAGGCAAGACAGCGTCTGCCGAGTCCATTAGTAGCCTATAAAAATAACCTCGATGCAAAATTTCAAGTTCCTCATTGCAGTAGATTGAGTACGTGTATACGTTTGTGACTGCCTCGTTGGTGTAGTGGCAAAGTTTCTGCCTTACATCCGAGAGGTCCTGGGTTCGAATCCCAGGTCGAGCCAGAATTGTTTCTGTCATGAATTTCTCAAAAACAGCTCGGAGTCTGGAAGTTGGCGGTGGTACACCCCCGTGCCTCGGAAAGTTGCAGTTGGCTGGTCTGTGTTGAGATTGGCCGCCGTGGTCGAAATCCGCCAGGAGGACTATTGCGTTTACGAACTGAAAAGGCTCCTAATATTTTATCGATGTGTGTGCTACACTCGAGTGGTTGACCACAAGTCAGGTCACCATACACCTAACTAGATCGCTTAGCAAAATCAGTTTTAGTAACAAAGGGATAATTGAACGAACTTATCTTAAAACAAACTCCTTATACAGTGTCACCTATTGACAACATAATTTAGATTATCATAATCCACTTAACACACTG
Source organism: Pyrausta despicata (assembly GCA_963921415.1). NCBI lineage: Eukaryota > Metazoa > Arthropoda > Insecta > Lepidoptera > Crambidae > Pyrausta > Pyrausta despicata. The sequence goes on along the minus strand of OY992851.1, from coordinate 15,487,694 downwards.
ACAAATTGCATGTAGACCCTATTACAATAGTATAAGCGTTAGTTTCGAGCGTCGATAGCAATAAAATTTGATTTACTTAAACTAAGCTGCTAGTGTTTGGGCGGGTAGGGTGACCATAATACAATGTTAAAAAGTCTTGATGGTACCAGGCGTTAGTTTGCAGAATTTCAACTAAACAAGGCCAGCGCAGGAACCCAAATATATCAAACTGTAACCACTTGAAAAAAAAACTAGAGCTGGAAGTCGCAGGACTTGCAATACAACTCACAACGTGACACAGAAGATGCACCTACCTACTAATCATTAGTAGAAAAGGCCCTACGGCGTTAAGTACAACTTTTGTTCATAGTTTTCTTGTGCAATAAAGCTGAAATAAATAAATGAATAAAATGACAAATGTTCCATTTGTTTCTAAAACTCGCAGTAACGTTTATACTATACTGCGGGGCGAGCACGAACAACTATCGTAACGTATTCGTAGCGTAAACCTATCGTTAACTTGTGGGGAAACTGTCAGTTTCTGACGTTTGGACGACACGAATACGTTAAAATAATGTTCGTGCTCGCTCCACTGATTTATAAAAACACTCGTGGTCACCGTACATCGTATAAACAGTAGCAGCAGTCCCGGGCGCGGTAACTCACCGGATCGAGATAAGGCGAGTAAACACAAACCAACTACTCGCACATACTTGCATTGTTTCCCGGCATTCGCCGTTTACTGGACACGGGTGGGTAGGTACTTACCATTTGCTGGTACGTTTTAAGGGAATGCTTCACTATTATGATAATGTGAACTTCGTAAAATCTCCTCTTAAATTTAAATTAAACCGTTTTAACCGAGATCATATGTTATAAACAATTTACCTCATCCTATCAATAATAGTCTTGCTAGCTATTTTGAGGTTGTTGTATATTTATTTATTTATCTTTGTATTTGCCAAATGGTAGTAAAATAAAAAGTAGTGAACCTATTAGTATTTCCAAACCAGCTGACCCGGTAAACGTTGTTTTGCCATATAAATTATAGTGGACCACCCTTATCACTAATGGGTAAGAAAAATATATGTTGGCCGACTTTCAGATTTACTCAATATGCTTACAAAATTTCATAAGGATCAGTCAAGTCGTTTCGGAGGAGTACGGGAACGAACATCGTGACACGAGAATTTTATATATATAGATATAATTTCGTGTAAACTTTGGAAATCGTTATAGGTTTAATGTACCTAATAAATTAATTGTTACTTTATCTTCATTCTCTGGCCTAATAAATTTTATACCCTATTCCAGTTAAATACTTTAGGAGTCTAGATATGTAATTCCTATAGCTACGTTGTAAACAGTCAAGTAGGAAAAGTAGTGAAACTTCCAAAGGGCCGGGTCCCGTCATTCGACAGTAGCGGTGGGCGTTGAACTCGCGGATTGAGATAATCTAAGTAACGACAGCAAGAAACCTCTATTGACCCATGTTTTTTTAATAATAAATATCAGGGTTCATTAAATTTGAGCCATATAAATAGTGTTTCTTTTTGAGCAAAAAGTTTATAAAAAAAATAAAGGTCGCTACTCGGCAAACGGCGCGCGGTTACTGCGCTTTTGAAAAAGAAATGATGTTACCCCACAATCGAATGCACATTCGTTTTTCGTAGTCTTTAAAAATAGACATATCTACGGGGTGGATGGTTGATAACCTGAGATACATGAACTATCCTAGTTCAGGTATCATCCCACCATAACCACTTTTTGTAATGTCGGTTAAGTATTAAGATTGTATGATTGTTTATATGGTAACAAATTTATAATAAACACCTTACAGTATTTGAATCGAGATCTTTAACAAATGGAACTCTTCCACTAATAGGTACTCGTAGAAAACGACGAATGTCGACAAAAGGTGGTGATAGTGAAGGTTTTACCTTTTTGAAAGATATATTTTCTTCAAAATTAAAATTTTAACGGTTGCCAATAATGCTGTATAATTCAAGTACCTATGTTTGCATTTTGAGTCATGTTTTTTTTTTTGATGATGGTCACACAATAGGCCACACAAACTCGCGCTCTACGTCTTTTTACAGAACAATACAATATGTAATCAATATAATAAAAGGTATAATTAATTAAAGGTATAATTAATGTTTATAAATTTGCATGCTGTTTGACATTAAGCACTATTTGTAAGATGACCAACAAATTAAATGTAATTCGTACCCTATTTGCACAAATAAATATTTATATTTCTACAAAATGAATACAGTTGTGTCTGTTTTTCTGTCCCTACCGGCATTTTCACGCTTGTTATAACGGATTTGCTTGGATTAGCGAATGCCTACAATAGGTGGGCCAGCTCTCAATACGGACGTGGGTGTGACGGTACGACCAGCTCGACGATTTTGGACTGGGCTGTTATCAGATTTTAGGGACCAATGTTTGGACAAGACGTTTTGGTGCTGATGATTAAATAAACCATAAATAAATATTTCAAAACAATCACACCAATTCTCTAGTCCCAAATTAAGCTACGAGGCTTGTGTTATTGGCACTAGGCAACGGATAAACATACTTAAATTACTTTTTTTTTGTTAATAGATACATATTATACATAGAAAACACCCAGACCAGTACAAACACACATGTTCATGCACACATTATGCTTGTACTGTGCAGGGATCGAACTCAGGACCTTTGGTTTTAGAAGTCCGACATGTAGACCACTGCAACAAGCGGTCGTCAACGATTCTTTTGTTTTTAATTAAAGGTGGTAGAGTTTGAATGATACAATGACTGGACTGTACAAGCCCAAGAGCCAGATCAAATAACACAAGGCTGATATATGTTGATGATCATTTTACTCGTACAGTAGCATACATTTTCGCTTTCTTAACCAAAACCAATGAAAACTTTTTGCGCAGAGTTGGACAGACTACCTCTCCACCTGATGGTACCTGGTGGGTCCATAGGTACTAATAATAGTTCTCCTGGCTGATTTCGACCACTGCGGCCAATCTCAACAGAGATCAGTCTATTACGCAGAAGATATTATAGTGCACAAGTGTAAGCGCAATACACAGGTACACTCACTGTTCCATCACTCTCAAAGTTCGATGAGACGGCAATCCGACATGACCGGAGAGAGATCAGGCGTAGGACCAACGGCTTAACGTTCTTTCCGAGGCACAGGGGTGTAACACCGCCAACATCCCGACTCCGAGCTGTTTTTGAGAAATTCACGACAGAAAATCTCAGTTTTTTTTTTGGCTCGACCATAGGTACTACACCTGAGGCAGTAGGAGGGTCTGTCATCAGCTTGTTAAAGTGCCGTTTCTAAATGTATAATATGTTCCTAGGTCTAAGCAAAACTTATTACAATGGCTTCTACTGTACAATACAATATCGTCATTATGTAACATTCGAATACGTTTATTCAAAATTCATCCAGAGCGCATACGCACGATCTGGCATGGAAACCGCGACCCTTGCACAATAATGCTGCCTGTACACTGCCGTGCATGGAAATTGCACATGTTGCCACATTAGCTGCCCGATTAGCTGCCAGATTAGATTGGATTGAAGGGGTTAGGGATGGGAAAAGATGTGGTTAAATATCGATACAACATCGATTAAAAAGTTACATCTTTTGAAATAGATGGTAATAGATAAGTGTTGTTGACATTATAATAATATATTTATCGATAAATTTAATGTGATAGCAATTCAGTGTAAATAAAAATGGGGAAGATTTTATCAACTTAGAATCATTTGCATCAGTCAGTGTCTACAGGCTTTGGTCAAATTCAAGTTTCAATCGTAGCTTCAGTTTAGTCTTACAGAGCCACTACATAGTAAAAAGCAAAGTCGCTTCCCACGTCTGTCCCTGCCTGTATGCTTAGATCTTTAAATACCTATACTCAACGGATTTTGATGCAGTTTTTTTAATAGGTATAGTATTTTAATTCATTCAAAAATAAAATATATTTAATTCTTTCTTGCCTATAGTGGTTCAAGAGAAAGCTGCATATGTATAAAAATATGGAAAAAAGCGTCTACCGGGTCCACTGGTTAAACATAAAGTTATATTTGATCGTCACTTACATGACACTATCACACACGATGCTAACGTCTTGTTTCTCAAAGTAAACAATAATCACTCGATACAACCACATCACTAATAACAAAATGGCGGGCTGGAGGTCACGTGGTACGGTGGCCGGCACGTCACGGTGAACACTGCGGTATAGTATGCGCTTGTGATACGGGCGATTTTGCAACAAAATAGGGTAGTCTGATGTGCGTGGCCCCGGTACCAGTTCAATAAAGCTGTTCTTTGACTGGATTGACAGACAATCGAGGTCGGTTAATATCGCCGTAGTGGATTCCTGACGACTGGTGAGTCGTGGTGGCATAGCGGTCTTGAGGTGTGAATAGAGAATACAATCCCGAGCATGTTTTTTAATTCCGGGAGTTCGGGATTTTCGATGCATAATCCCGGGATCCCGGGACTACCCCGGTATAAGATAATTGACTTTTAAATTTAAATGACGTACGAACCTACGACCGGACTTCCAAAGGTCGGGGGTTCGATCCTCCCCGATGACCAGAGCTGAAACATTTTGTTTAAGTGTTGTCTTTTTGAAATTTTAACTAGCGTTGTTAACGCAAAAAAAATTAACAAATAAAATTCAAGAAAAGTTTTTTTTCCTAAATTACAAGGAGTGATTTTATCGACCTCGAACAACATACGTTACAAAAATGTTCACAGAACGCGTAGTTCAAATCAATACACACATCAGCCCCCCTACTCTCTAAGCCGCTGTCCGTAATTTCGAATGTATCCATCCCTAACACTCTTACAGGCATTACCGTGCGAGCGAAAGGGCCGGCTAGAATTCGGATCTAGCCGGCCGGCCGAATATACGTAAAACCGTTAGGTAGTTCGGTCTCAGACCAGTTTTTTCTTACATGGCTTATGCGCATTTAATGTCTGAGGAATTCGAACACAAATAGATACGCTAAGCGTAAAATAATAGCGAGTTTCGGAACGAACCACGTCATTCATCACCACTGCTTATAGAGCACAATGGTGGCCAAATTATGGGTAATTTATAGCCCCAAGTATAGGGTTCAAAGCGGGAATGTTGTACACAAGCTGTGTGGTAGCAGGTTTAGTACATATTGTTAGCAACTTTTGATTTTGGAACCCAAGTTCACCTGCTTATAATATTGTTTGACGTATTGCTTGTAATATTGTTTGTTTTCATATTGTTTGACCTACTGATGTTCACGGCCGGTTACAATTATCTACTACTACAGCTGACCCGGCAAACGTTGTTTTGCCATATACACTATTTTTCATATCCCTTATCACTAAGGGATATGAAAAATAGATGTTGGCCGATTCTCAGACCTACTCAATATTCTCACAAAATTTCATAAGAATTAGTCAAGTCGTTTCGAAAGAGTACGGGAACGTACATCGTGACACGAGAATTTTAAATATATAGAGAGTAACTAAAAGTAAGATAATTGTCAGTTTCATACAAACGGTTGTAACCTTAGAGAGCTTTTGGCGTGAAACTGGCGGTGACATAACTTTCAGTGAAAGATAGATGGATCATTTAAACCGGCTGATAGTCAAATATATTTATTTGATTACCTTAACATAACTACTTACTTACACACCTTGAGTATCATAAGGACAATATAGTTACAAGAGTTAAAAACGTTGGTTCAGAGCTTCAAGCTAAGCAAGCTTCTTGCATAACGACATTAACTTTTGCAGTTTAGTTTTTTTCTTACTCAAACAAGTATGCCATACAAAAACGACATAATTTGCTTCATCAATATTTAACAGTGATATAGTCAGATTCTTCAAAATATAGTAAAAACGCTACCAGCTCATATCTTGTATCTCAAACATACAGAATCCAGATTGTACTCGTACTGACAAATTATTTATCATTTTCGACTATTTCCTAACTCTATGAGTAATAACCCCACTTTTTGTTTGCAGGTACGTTCCAAACCTTTTTACTGTGGCACGGACTTGGACAGATTAATATGTAAGTAATATTTAAGAATGTTTATGAACATAGAATTCCTCATACTAATACTACTTAGCTTAGGATTGGTATTTTTATCAACTCATCTTTGGAAATACAAGTAGGGTTAGTGTGTTTTATTGGTTATCAAAATCTTTTATGATCGTTACATAAAGCGAATTGATTATTTTGATATATAAAGGTTTCGTGTAATAAAAATAATAATTAACGCTTAGTCGAGACCCGCGCCAGACGGAGAAAAATTTATCTTTAAAATAATAATAATAAATCATTGATTTCAAGAATTCAACTCATAGAAACATACACAAAAACAAAGAGATACACAGACACAAAACACAAAAAAAAACATTGACATAGTCTAAAATTAATAAATTCACATGCACATAAGGATAACTTACGTAAGTTCAATCTAAAAATTTTATGATCAAGATTCGAAATACAAAAGACTCCACAAAAGTTCATCAGAATGGGTACAGATTTTAGCTTCAGAAGGCAACAAATAGGATAAACTTTCAATATCCCAGCAAAACACTATGTACGTATATGCGTCAAACGTGTTCCTTCTATCCAACGCTTGTCCGAAGATGATTTGTTTGGCCCTATATTATTATTTGGTAGGTCCCTGAGTGGCAGTGTCAAATCATGTCTACCTGGGCTCTGTAATAATAGCAATTATTTTGGGTACAGTCTCTTTCGCGGCGTTTGATTGTACCCAGGTAGGGACAGCGGCTCCCAACCTTAGTCTAAGAAAGGCCGAAACTTCGAAGTAATATTGAAATCGTTTTATATTGTTGGCAGTTTCAATACTTAAATACAAGCAAAACCTAAACAAAAGTATGAAAATATAAAACTTGTTTAATTACAATCATAACGTTACACGAACTACATCGTTGTTTAAACTTAACACTTTGTACCTGAGTCATGGGTATTGATAAATGTATTTAAGTATTTCTATCCGTTATTCTTGCCACCATAGCACAAGCTAACGCTAAGTTTGGGGCAAGGTAATTGGTGTGTTCGTTGAAACTATTTATTTATTTTATTTTACTTTACTTTAAAATATGAAAATTAAGTTATTGAGAAAACCGAAACGAAAAAGTAACATGAAAGTAAAGGTCATCAACACTATCAATCCGTTTATTTCAATTACAGCAACAAATTAAGCTTTTTATAAATAAATCAGCTTACAATCCTCCAGAAACATTCAACACTATATCGAAATGTCATTTTTATCTTAAGTAAGCAAAAAAACTAAGACGACTTAATACCTTCTATTTGTCGTATTCGATAAATCAAATATTCAACGTTGCTCATATATTAACGTTCCTACTAATAAATTACTTATTAAGTAGTGTTAAATACTGTGTTTCGATCGAAATGAATGTGTCCGATAAAGAATAAAATATTGACTTTCTGACGTTTAAAAAGAACTTGCCGGGCAAAATTCTAGATAGATTCTCTACAGATGGTTTATCGCAGTTAATGTCCTGGTTTAGGATATAAAATTAGACGTGTGGAATAAATTGCAACTGTCTTTGGTTCTTATCAGCCATCATTGCCGAAACATCTCCGGTTATTTACGAGCTAACATACAAATGAGGCCATTGTGGTCCATTAGTCGCATATATTAAAGTTTTATTGTACCTACCCACAGAAGCATTTCGGTTCTAGTGCACATAACGATATCAGGAATCGGGTATAATGATTAGATATTCAATTTATATCTCGTCTCGGCATACCTTACATTATTAAATAGAAATCGCCAGGTAGCTTTTTATTCAGCGGTAAATAATAAAAGCTATAAATGTGTCGTCGGGTTTTTGCTAGTAAAAATATTAGTGGGCATTTTATTGCGAAGCATTACAACAGTGAGTGCCTTTAAAAATAACCTCCTACGGACATATCGTAAAAAAGGAGGTAAGACCAGTGAGTAAGAGTTCGTTCTCAATAAAAAAGTAAACTTTTTGTAATACTTAAAAGGTATTAAAATTAGAATTTTAGCCTGAATCGCCATTAGTCTAGGATGCATATGTAAAAAGTGGTGAAGGAAAGATATATTTAAACATAATATATGATTTTAAACTTTCGCGTTGCATTTTAACACTAACTATTGGTTATCGGGTCTAATCGCCATCTATTTTAATGAGTGTTAGGTACTCACTGCTCGACGTTTCGGCTGGATTGCACACAGCCGTGGTCACGAGCTGACTAAAAATAGTTAAAATAGTTCGCGTTTAGACCCGATAACCAATAGTTAGTATTTAAACACTAGTTAACTGATTGAAACAAAGAGAACCTTTCACAGATTTCATATCAACCTCTCACAAGGTACGAATTCGAAGATTCGAATTTGTTTATTACTTTTTTTAACCACGCTTACGTCTTCTCAATGTAATCGATTGAAATTCCTCACATTTTTGTTTTGACTTGGAAACGTAAACTACTCATCTGAACGCATATATTTAGTGACCACTTTATTTTCCAATGAACACTTCCTCATCTAAACGTTTGTAGCGAGAAGATACCGGGTTATTTATGCGAATACTAAATGCCTCGTCAATGAAATGCACTGATAGTCTATCTTCTCATTTCCTTCGTGGCACTTTAACGTATGTATTAAGCATACTGCGTTGGATGTAAACGGGTTTCATTGTGTAATGATTATTTTCGTTCAAGTTATAATGATGACATAAATGTGGCTGTATTTTTTTTCGTGATTTTACTAATGTGCTTGGTTTACGGAACGGATTAATTATTTACGAATATGTGTCATTTTTCTTAAGAAAAACGTAGGGTCTGCTTGTCACAAAATATGTCGAGTCTTCATTGAATTATTCACTTATTCCAAAGTATTATATTATAACCGTACCGATAAATATATACTGAGAATGAAAAGTCTTTATACACACTAAGTACTTGGTTTCATTAGTATTATTATTTTTGTGTTTTCTCTTTTACTTTATTTTTATCGCACTGCCCACTAATAATTTCTGCTTAGCCTAAAGGTATGACTGGTAGAGAATGCCCTACGGTGTTAAGTTATTTTTTTTGTACAAATTTTCTTTGTACAATAAAGCTTAAATAAATAAATAAATAATTTAAAAAAAAAGTATTTTGTGGGCTAAGTTTGAGAACCTCTGCCCAACAGGTAGGTATTATGACGTGCAGGCGCCGGTCGCCATTTTTTCATAAGTATCATTTACCAATTGTCGGGTAGAGGCGACGGCCTGAATGGATTTCAGGTAACAGACACTCGGCTAATCATGTGACGGTCCTTCAGATGTAATTTACTTCTAGATATTTCGTACAACCTTAAACCGCTGTTTAAGAATTGGATACAAAGCAGTCAAGCTAGGAGAGAGAACATAATCATTAGGTTACTATTTTTAGCATTAAAAATGCAAATTTCTTTATAAAATGAAATTAAAGCACACTCAAAATAACAAACGAACTGCCACAGGCGTGACTCGAACCCGCACCTCTCGCAAGTTACGCGATTGCTCTACCAATTGAGCTACCGTGACAATTATTTGTCGGTCCGAATTTCTTAAAGCGCTCCTTAGGCTGCAGCCAGCCATGATTCACCAATTTTGTGGTAACATACCTATAAGGTCCAATCCCGCCTGTTGCAGTCCGTTTTTTCATTAAGTGTGTTTTAATTTCACTTTATAGAGCATAATCTGTAAGTAATATTTTTTGTTTTAAAACTGAGAGGTTTAAAAAAAGTTTTAATCATTTCTTTTCGTCTTACAATAATTGTAATAGATTTTACTTAAACATTCTGATTTTGCTGGCGGTTAGTGTTAACTAAGAAAACCTGAAAGCAAATTCTGTGTACCTACTAATCGCTACCAGTTTTTTTTTTAAATATGCATAACCAGACATTTGGCCGCGATCTCACCTGATGGTAAGCGACAATGCGACCGAAGATGGATCATGTCTGGCTATTAACAGCCTATTCACTCTTTCCTTAGAAGCATCCAAATCTTAAAGTAAATACAATTGCTAAGAAGTTTGTTCTGAAACAGATCTTGATGCATAACTCTGAAAAAAGAAGGCTTTGGGTGGTATACGACCAAAAATAAACTGATCCGAAGCCCCCAGACAATGTTGCCGGATTTACACGCGGCAATAAAGCGAGGCATTGTTGAAAAACAAACATTCTGAAATTACGCAAATACTCAAGCTAAATGATCGGTTACATTGTTACAGGTTTTATTAGTGTTAATGATTCCTGTAGACTGAGGCTTGCTATTAACCACTGTAAATGTATATTCTACCTATAAAGTGTTTTTTATACAGCGATTGTTGGTTTTGCAGTAAATTGAGTATTCATTTGTTTTGTCAATGAAATGGATTACGCAGAAGAGGGTATATACAAATGGTTTAACTTGTATTTCGACCAAACCTTTCTGTTTAAAAGTCCACTAAAAGTTTAAACGATATCATGTTCCCTTTAAACTGTTTCACTTAATAGCAAAAATTAAAAAAAAAACAATTTGATAACTTAAAAACGTATTTCACAACAACACGTTTTAACAACAAACCGAAACCAATAGTCCAATTCCAAACTTCTTATATCCGTAACAGATTCAAAAAATCTGATATTCCCACATATTCCGTCATAACATAGCCGGTCGCAACATCGAAAAAAAAATCATCACAAATTGGTAACGCATCACGAGAGAATACCTCGTAACAATCTGTGGCCACGCACGCCCAACCCTATTCACTAGAAAAAAAAAAGTTCAACCGCTCTATAAAAGTAATTAACTTGAACTGAAGATAATTGATGAAGCCCCGAGATTACTACCTTGCTCCTAACATCTTCTGCCACGTCAAAATCTACTTTAGAAATATGACGTTGGGTTTGGAATTCCTAAAATGGTGAGGCATAGATGCAATAAACGTAGAGATGGGCGTAGGGACCGACGAATTGTAGAATAAAGTATTTTTTGTAGTTACGGCGAAGCTTCCCCGGTGTTATTATAAAATCGTCAAGTCGGCCTCGGTTTTGGAGGTAGGGTTGTAGAATTTGGACATGTGAGAGTAAGACAAAGAGGAGCTTAGAAGAATTTATATCCTTTGTACTTAAGATATGACTTAAATTCTTCACGTAAGTGAATTTGCTATCAGTTGCTTCGTGCCACGATATAATTACGGATGAAATAAATAAGTATTAGATTAAAGATAAATCTTAAATATTATTTTATATGACATTTCAAACAACTTTTGTAAATGACCATGAAACCTCTGGCTGTTACGCTGCCTGTAATTACATCATAATACATAGTTTTTTAACAATAAGATCTTGGAATAATACCTGAAGCTAGAGCGTATTTTATCCATATCCAAAAAAAAATGTTTACTTCATTATGGATAGATATTACGCAAAACCTATGAAATTTCATAAAAAACTCATATTTTTGTCAGCCCTACTCACGTGACGGATGGTGTTTTGATGTGTGCGTGCGGTGTAATTTCGGCCCCCGCTCCGGGGCCTGCCCTAATGGTCTTTATTCTATGTAATAAGGGTACCAGGTTTCCTGCTCAGGTTAAGGGACCTTGGCATATGGGACATGGCCTTAAAGTTTCGAGCGAGGGGGATGATAACGAATTTATAAATGCACTTTAGTAATACTGTAAAATAAAATAAAATAAATATTTCACAACAATCACACAAATTCTCTAGTCCAAAATTAAGCTTCGTAGCTTAATTTGGGACTGGAGAATTTGTGTGATAGCTAACCCATAAAACAAGCCTCGTGGCTTGTGTTATGGGTACTAGACAACGGATAAACATACTTTAATACTTTTTTTTTTGTAAACCTAGCTATGTTCGTGATCCAAATAAGTTAGCATTCCTTTTGAAAAAATAATAAAAAAATATTTGGCCGCGGTGATTAGTTGTATCTCTCTTAGTAGAATGTACTATAGGGGACACTATACCGCTATAGAACCGACGACCACTTTGGTGAAATGGTCAAGAACAAGACTACTAACCAAGAAGTCGCGGGATCGATCCCCGCACTGTACAAACATGATGTTCACATATCTGTTTGCACTGGTCTGGGTGTTGTATGTAATTATTTAAGTTTATTTGTAATACCACTGTTGATTCTGATATCTGTAACACAAGTGCTTAAGCTTCTTACCACAGAGTAAGATCAATGTGTTGTCTATTTATTTATAGGTGTGCTCTGGCGTTTGTGTGATCCTTCTGCTCTACATACAAATACGCCATACACAAGCCTAATTGCTTATCTATTTCAAAAGCAATAATCATTGGGTTACAATTTCGCGCATATCCAACACACCCATGTGTTTTTTCTCCATTCCAATACAGATTGGTCACGGGCTATGGAAGTCTTTTGTGGTTGCGCGAGAGTGTTTTTTTATGGCTGAAGTTTGAGTGTGCTTGGATAGTAGACGATACACATTCTTATTCGAATATATTTTTGTAATATTTGATATTAAACTTATTATTTTTGTTGTACACAACATTCTAATCTCTAGAACTTGTTTATTTAAGCCTTATTGCACAACAAAACTTTGTACAAAAGGTGGAATTAACGCCGTATGGCCTCTACCAGTCATACCTGTTGTTGTTGTTGTTGGAGTCCTATGGCACCCCCGTGGTGCAATGGGCCTTCGTGAGTTGTAACCATCTCCCCCTGTCCTGCGCTTGACTCTTGACATTCTCCCATAGAATCATTTCATCATTTCTAGAACTTAATTATTATTTGTGTAGGCAATGTTGCTTATGGGTTTACAACAAAATATTTTGGTAATCTTTGAATTAAATATAAAACTGAAATCTTTAGGGTTGTGTTAATACAGGCTTTTTTTTTGTATAACCTTTCTGAGACGTGCTGCGATTATAAAACGTATTATTTCGACATAAAGATTTTCATTTTTTCCTGTGAAGGGGTTCGCTTTATGCATTTATGACGTCTGACCGTAGAACAGCCATAACCTATTATCGGGAGGTTTTTTTATTTCGATTTCTGTGTAATAGTGGTAGCCAGGTAGACGTATCATTGTTTAATGTTTCTTCTGTCAAGATTTTATAGGAAATAATCTTATCATCAGTATCTTTGATCATGTATACGATATACAGAGTGACTGGGTCTGGGAGTAGTCACATGAAGGATTAGCTGGAAGTCATGTCACCTTAGGGAAGGGATACCGTAGGTTTTTGGTGGGTAGGCCCCTCTCTTGATTTTCCCCGGATCGGAGCCCCGTCTATTCTAGGACGCTGGGAGTCCCACACACGGCTGAGCCCCCCCGGCCTCTGTTATGGTGCTTAAAGGATTTTCCTGCGATAAAAAAGTTCTTCTGACAGATGTCACTATGAGACCTACCGTCGTTATAAAAAACTTTCCTGATTAAAGAACTCTTGATTTAAGAGTTCAAGACCAAAAATAATATTTTCAAGTTGGGTACAGCTTACTTACGTAAAAAATATTGATAACAACGTACCAGCTAGTTGATATCACCTATGCTTTTATAAGGACCAGCACAAACCTACGGCTTACTGTCGCCAGGACTCGCGACTGTCAGCGATTTTACACACTGTCAGTCGCGAGTCCCAGCGACATGACAGTATGTCATTAGTGTGTGCTGGCTGGCTTGTGATGTTATAAAATACCAGTGAAAAAAAAATGCATACTAGTTCCAAAAGCTCATAGCGTCTCGTCGTAGCAGAACATTCAAAACTAGTTCTCTGACGAGATGCCGCTTCAAAATTACTGCGTGAAGCTACCTAATTATCTTCACGTTAGAGTCGGCCTTTACATGTCTTTTTAGAATTGATTGAAGGTTGCTACCTTGAGTGAGTAGCACGAAACACTAAGCATGAGAACCATTTGAAAAACTTCGTCTATTTTGCTAGTTAAAATCAAGTATTAGTTATAATTTAAAGTCATTTTAAATATAGCAATAAGTCTTATTAAAACTAGGCAGGGCGGGCTGTTCAAAGGGGCTAGTTTGAATGATACAAGTGACTGCCCGCGACTTCGTATGCGTGGAAACCTTAATCTTCCTAGTTCTTTATAAATTGTAGCCTATGTGTTATTCTAATGTATAAGCTATAAAGTGGTAGCAACGCTTTGGTAGTGATACCAAATGTTAAGCAACCTATGGCGCGGTCATGTTTGAGATGGATGACCACTCTGACCATACTAGTGACGTCTACGTTAAGCTTTGTCAGATGCCCTCGGGCGGCTTAATAACATTTGACAGTAAGGTTGGTCACTTACCTTACACACACCCCTCCACCAATCCGCACTGAGCCCGCGTGGTGGAGTATGGCTCGCACCACCTCATAGTTGAGGTGAGGCCTTTGCCCAGCAGTAGGACGTATATAGGCTGATGAGAGAGAGCAGGTATGATTGTAAAATTTAATTAAAATCCATACAGTCGTTTTTGCGTGAAAGAATAACAAATCTTGAATTGAATTGAATTTGATTTATTTCGAGTAACAAAGACTCATTGCTGTTAGTAGAACTTATAAGCTAAGTTAGTACAATATAATAATATAATAAATAAATATCTATATTCACAAATTTTCTCGTTTATAATATTAAATGACTAGTAGTAAACTACTAGGAAGCCCGCGAACTTCGTTCGCTTACATTTGGGCCATATATAGTTACATCAACAATACAACTTCGTTATACTATCTTCTGGAGTTTAGTCTTTCTTATATTAACAGAAAGTGCTTAAGGCTTTTACCTTATACTGTTAAGCTGGACTGCTAGTGTTTCACATTCAGTACAACAGATCTTAAGTATATTTACTTAGAGGATACAGTTCATGTTCAAAACGTGTATACTTAGGTATTCAGGTTTTTCGATTCAAATCAAGAAATCAAGCTATGAACAAACTGAAGGTACAAATCAAAAGTTGTTCTTAACACAAACGTGTACTCGTCTTACGTGTTTGCCTTAGAACCTGATACACTATTTTGCTTGTCCACGTCATTCAGCAGTCGTACTGTTTAATTTACTTTCTCGTGTCGGGAAAATTGTTAAGAAACCCTTTTAAGGAGGTAAAGGTGGGTGCCGCATGTCAAAGAACGGGCTGGTGAGGGAAAAACCAAGGTGATGGACGAGTCTGTAAGGGTAGTGCTACACTTAACCATGCTTAGAGTTGTCAGGCTACATATATTCTAAGCTTGATTAAATCAAGTATTGGGTTATCCCGTTAAGACAGGCTAGTTTGCCAGTGTTTTGTACACTAGCGGCCTATCCCGGCTTCACACGGGTGGACATCATTTATTATTGTTTCTCCTATAAATCATCGCCTATGTTCATCAGCGATAATGTAGAATTCTAATGGTTTTAAAAAAACGGTTTACGAGTATAGTTTCAGAGCCTATTCAATACTAACAATACAATAAAACCTATGAATGTAGACTATAATAAAGCAAATTATTTCCAAACCAAAACATATTAAGTAAAAAAAATGGCATTAGGTAAATATATTTTTTTTCTCGGGCAGGTACAAAATCTTTCTAACCCATGTATTTTATTTGAAGTGCACTCTAACCGATTCCATTTCATCGATTTTATATGATTTTCATGATTTTCAGTATTATAGGTTTTTGCACTAAATAGTCCTGTTTTTGCAGTTCGAAGATATGAATTGAAGGATAAGTGAAAATTACGCGTTTCACGTTTCTTACAGATGTTATTATCCGAATAAGGAGTGACTTGTTCGTTATTTATTGGCGTTTGTGTTGATTTGCTTCGCAAATAACACTATATTAGGTATGAACAGGGAAAGCACAGAAAAACATAATGGTGTTATTCAAGGTAATTGGAAAAAAACGCATACCTACTGCAGGAATAAAATAATCACCAATAAGTCAATGCATGTATATTGACTGCCTCGTTGGTGTAGTGGCAAAGTTTCTGCCTTACATCCGAGAGGTCCTGGGTTCGAATCCCAGGTCGAGCCAAAGTTGTTTCTGAGATTTTCTGATATGAATTTCTCAAAAATAGCTCGCAGTCGGGAAGTTGTTACTCCCACGTGCCTCGGAAAGCACGTTAAGCCGTTGGTCCTGCGGCTGATCTCCCTCCGGTCATGTCGGATTGCTGTCTCACCGAACTTTGAGAGTGATGGAACAGTGAGTGCACCTGTGTATTGCGCTCACACTTGTGCACTATAATATCTCCTGCGTAGTTGGCTGATCTCTGTTGAGATTGGCCGCCGTGGTCGAAATCGGCATGTATAATGAATAATTTTTGCAAAAAAAAAACAGATTATTAAAAAAAAAACTTTTTGTAAAGCACAAACACATTTTAACGCTATCAAGACATGACCTACTTGCCTAACAAGTTTGTTCCTAATATTACTAAATTTCAATTTACTTCTTTAACAAATATGGTTCGACATCCACTGTCTATATCCAAAGACATAAACGACAACCAACAATTTTTACTTTCTCTTACTGCCGATTATCCGCCAACAAATAGCATAGTATTTCACGTTAAAGGTGAGCTCTCTCAATCCGATATCTGGGCTGCATAGTAAGAAACGTAACATTAGTGTAGTGCCATATTAATTGTGCTAGTATGCGAGGTATGTGACGAAAGAACTTCCAACTACTACTTTCTTAGTAAGTGGGGCTGGAAACATTGTACTTGTGAGAGTTACATTGAATTAAGAAAAAATTCAATGAAGCCAGACGTTAATTGAATGTTCGGATTGCGCGGATTTCCATTGTGTTGAAGTGCAGTGTTACAATAAAACGGTTGATTTTGTACACGATTTTTTTTAAATAAATAAATATACAACAACATCACATACATTGATCCGACTTCGTGGTAAGTAGCTTAAGCACTTGTGTTACAGATCAAGAGTAGTATTACAAATAGACTTAAATAAATAATATAACACCCAGACCAGTACAAACAAACAAGTTCAGGCACACAAATGTTTGTACAGTGCGAATGCGCGACCTCTCGGTTAATAGTCAACTTCTTGACCGTTACACCAAAGTGGTCGTCATAATTAGCAAATTGTAGTTGCTAAAGTAAATGCCAATTACATAATAGAAGCAAGGGCGTTAAAAATGAAATAACGAAGTGATATAGAATGTTATTGTAACTATGTTTTCGCTGTATCTTTGTGACGAACTTTATCAAAATCGTTTGAGTATGCCATTTTAATCAATATATAATGAAGTTGACTATCAACCAAGAGGTTGCGGGTGCGATCCCCGCTCTGTACAAACATTTGTGTGCATATACATGTCTGTTTGTACTGGTCTGGGTGTTATATGTATTTATTTAAGTTTATTTGTAATACCACTGTTGATTTGATATTTGAAACACAATTGCTTTAGTTGCTTACCACGGAGTCAGATCAATGTATGTGATATTGTTGTATATTTATTTATTATTAAATTCTCTAAAGAGGCTGTTATACTAAAGCCAACGAGAAACGTTTAGAAACAGTAATTTAACATGACTAGATAGAGTCTTGAGGTCAACAAAGTGTGCCCGATACCCAGATCCGAGCTTAATAAGCGTATATCTCAATTGATAGCACAAATTGTCCACATCCTGCTTGTTTATCAATTTGAAGCTTTAAACAAACATACATAATAATTACTGCTAAGTGAAATCACAGTTAAACAGCATAATTGCCACCTCCACACCTTTATAGTTCCACGGTGAAGGCTTATACTGTGACATTATTAAGTTTCTCCACAATTAAGTAGGTGGTAGGCAGCTTACACTGCTTTGAAGAGTTACCGACTTTTTTGTTGTTGTATCTAAGTGAGAAAACTGGAACCAACCGGTTGGAAAAGTTTTCCGTGTTAAAGGGAAGGAGATAATTCGCGACAGATGTGAGTTATCGAGAACGTAGTGAGTAGTGACTGATGAGGAAATGAAGGCGTTTAGTCGGTCTATCAAACGGTTTGTTTAAAGTTTTCTCCGAAGATGCACGGTGACATGATTGATAAAAACTATAAATGTTACATAAAATGTACGTCTCATAAGAAAACACAAAATAGAGGGTTAACTAAAAGGTTTAATTCTACCACTTATTACTTTAAAAAATGTATCACAATGTAAAGGAATACCTATGTTGTTTGTGAATGATTTGATTGTGTTATTAGTGACATCTAACATGTGTATCATGATTTAATTTGTGACTTGTTTTGTATTTATTAAATTGTATTGATTGTGTTTGTTTTGACAATATTCTGAGATCTTGTGTATCTGATAATGTATTCAAAATATTCTGTTTAAATGCCAAATGAATATTTGCATGCTATTATTAATGTGTAGGCCGAACTATTGTTTGAAAATTTGTAATAACTTCAGTGTAATCAATCCTAAAACTGAAATGCGGAAAGTTAAATAACGGCGATACATTTTGGAAGTTTCTTGTTCGTTACTTACGGAACCATGAAATGGAAATGAATAAAATAAAAACTTACCTATATTACTCGTACTTACTCCTAGAATGTCAACCTGACCCACAATAAATTACAAATAACTTCACAACAAGTTCACTACAACAAAGTGAGACGGTATCCCACATACTTTTCTATACAGTCCATGTGGCATTTCGCAGAACACATACCTACAAGGTATAGAACAAGAAGAAATGCCAATTGTTATGGTACCAGCTGTAGTCTATAAAGAAATCGCCGGCCCACATAGCTTTTATGTGTTCGCTGGCACGGCAGTGCCACATTGCACAGAAAATATGAAACAGTAATTCAATTCAGTAATTTAGGTACTTAAAACAAACGACGTTAAAGTCATTTTGTGTCGTTGTATTCATATACAGGTCTACGTTTAATTTGCTGCGAGCATTGTGTAGTCTTAATGTTTGAAAAAAGATTTTCTTCTTTATTTATATTTTTAAAAGTAAACCTTAATACTCTATGCGCGTGACATTATAGAAGAAATACTTGGCTATCATTCGGAATGGTGTTCAATTCCATTTTGGTTTCTTTTTATTAAGCAAAATTGACATTTAAATGAATAAGAACACTGTTTTCCCGGATTTGACCGAAACTTCAGTTAAATAAAGTGTACTTAAACGAACTAAATAAAGTGTGAAGGTTGTCTGGAAGAGATCGCTACAAGCGATAAGACTGCCTAAATTTTAGATCTTTCTTTGTTAAACTTGTCTGTAACTTTCGTTTCGTATTTCACAATAAAGTGTTAATCTATATAATAGAAGTATTCACAATATTTGAAATTGTTTGTTCAGAGCCAACATGCTGTCTTGATTTCCAGTTGTACTATGGCGACAGTCATCGAGTATAAATCATGCGCGAGCGGCTATCGCTCTATCAAAGTTTTTGCGCATGCGCACTCGTCTTTAAGCGTTATTACTGCCTGTGTGTATTCGGCCGTTTTTGTCAACGTCATTATTTACAGACCTAAAAAAAAGTAATGACCCTAGCTCTAGGTTTTCGTGTCATTACGTCGTATTATGTTTGAAATTGTTTTTTCCGCGCTTATAACCTTCGAATGCTGTTTTTAATTGACTTGTCTAGTTTGCCATATGAAAAATAAATAATCGTTTCTGCTTAGCCCAAAGGTGTGACTGGAGAATGCCCTACGGCGTTAAGTCCACATAGTTTTGTTGTGCAATAAAGCTTAAATAAATATATAATCGCAATATCTATGACTTACAATATCTCTTTATACCTTAGTAACTTTCAAAATAAATAAAAAGCAACAAAATTGAATATAATTGGTATTTAAACATCTGAAACTACTATTGTCAAAACACACTAGGACTGAAAAAAAGCCTGCCGATTTTTTTACTTTACCTTTATCCGTTCAAAATTGTTTAAGCTTGTGTTTTGTTTTTTCATTAAATTTAGTCGGCTGTGGGTACAGATAAATAAAATTGCAGAAGTGACAACTCATTTTCACAGTTTGAAGGGCACGGGAGTCCTGTGATTGACTGACTATTGTGAAAACTCGTCTTGAGTGTTTGCAATTAAAGAATGCGTAAAAATATTTGATGCGTGTGGCCAACGCGCCTTAATTTTGAAAAGTTTGTGTTTCGAGGGTCTTTAAGAATAAAAACTGCTCTATGACTAGGAATAAATATTAGGTCCTTACATATGAAATTGGCGTTTTGTCGTACTGGCCACTTTGATCACAAATTTTTCCTATTTGGTTAGGAATTCGAAATTCAAATTTATACAGCTATTTCCACATGTAGTTGTGTTTCGTAAACCGTCATTCATTTGTTTTTTTACTTATCTTTTTACTGTTTGCATCGCTCAATTTACAAAATGGAAAATTTGAAATATCGCGTTATTTACGAGTACGAGTTCCACCGTGGCACCAGTGCTGCGGAAACGGCTCGAAGGGTTAATGATGTGTATGGCGGTTGTGTCGCAAAAGAAAACACAGTGCGTTTTTGGTTCCAACGTTTTCGTTCTGGAAATTTCGACCTGCAAAACAAGCCCCGTGGACGGCCGGAGACCCAAGTTGATAATGAAGAATTGAAGGCTATTGTGGAAGCGGATCCATCGCAAACCACGTCCGAGTTAGCTGCAGGCTTTGGCGTTAGTGATAAAACTGTTTTAATCCACTTGAAGCAGATTGGGAAGATTAAAAAACTTGAAAGGTGGGTTCCTCCCGAATTGAGTGAAGCAAACCGGCAAACGCGCGTCAACTGCTGCGTTACATTACTTGACCGGCACAATAACGAAGGGATTTTAAATCGAATTACCTGTGATGAAAAGTGGATTCTCTACGATAATCGGAAGCGCTCATCGCAATGGCTGGACCCTGGCAAGCCAGCCAAAGCCTGCTCCAAGCGAAAATTGACCAATAAAAAGTTACTTGTAAGCGTTTGGTGGACTAGCGCCGGTGTCGTTCATTACAGTTTTCTCAAATCTGGCCAGACGATTACGGCAGATATCTATTGTCAGCAATTGCAAACCATGATGTAAAAGCTAGTTGCTAAACAACCAAGGCTGGTCAATCGCTCTACGCCACTGCTGCTTCACGACAACGCTAGACCACACACTGCACAACAGACGGCTAGCAAATTAGAAGAACTTCAATTGGAATCTCTAAGGCATCCACCGTACTCCCCGGACCTTGCTTCAACAGATTACCATTTTTTTCGAAATTTGGATAACTTCTTGCAAGGGAAAAAGTTCAACTCAGATGGGGCAGTCCAAGTCGCCTTCAAAGATTTTATTGATTCCCGTTCGAATGGTTTTTTTAGTAAAGGGATCAATGAACTACCTATGAGATGGCAAAAGTGCATAGATTACAATGGCTCATACTTTGATTAAATAAATATGCTATATAAAAAAATTTCGACTTTTTGTTCCTCCCATACAAAACGCCAATTTCATAGGTAAGGACCTAATAAAACTGACTTCCTTTTAGTCAAGTCAACAATCACTTTAATATTATAAAGGTGAAAGTTTCTTTGTTTGGATATTTGAAAGTTTGTCCGTCAATCACGCAGAAACTATTGAACGGATTTTAAAGAACTTTTGGTAAACAGGCAGTATATAAGCTGACTTAGGTGATAGGATACTTTTTATCCCGATTAAATACTCCCTTGGGATAAACACGTTTGCGCGGACGAAGTCGCGGGATTATCCCGATTAAATTCTCCCTTGGGATAAACACGTTTTTGCGGACGAAGTCGCGGGCAGGCTGCTTGTACTTACTAAAGTAGTTTACTACGCTAAAATGTCAAACTAATCATGATTAGTTCACTGAATAGATAATACCATAGGTGGTTCTCGATCCAATTTGTAACATTAATTCAATAAACATATTGAAAAGTGTGCATCATTTTTAGTTTAGTTAGAATAACAATTTAATAATGATTCACTTGAAATGAGGTACATTACATACGTTGGTCATATAGATGGAAACAGTCAATGTAGTCATTTACACCACACAATGTAAAGAGTGACAGTGCAAAAATACAACACACGCTGTATACTTTCTAATACATTTTTAATACAAAGAGATGACACAATTTTTATCCAATGCTTTTTTACATTCCTTTCTAAAGCCTTGCAGGTCGTGAATGGTTTCATTCAGCTAAAGATAGGGAAAAATTGAATACTTTGGTGGAGGCTTTTACTCTGAGGCCTATACAAATATAAATTATCAATGTTATTTTAATTAATTTCATATTATTTTTGTTTGGAATTACGAGTATATTTGATTTAATAATAATTGTTTTTTGAAATCTTTTTTTTTTATATTTTGTTTTTTTCACGGCATGTTATGTTGTGTTATGTTAAGTACTTGTATGAAATTAAATAAAGCTTATTATTATGCTGAAGCCTTACTAAAGCTAAACTTCACGACAGTATATGTGTCTCCAAGATACGAGTACTAGGTCAACCTAGATGCGAGTCTCAATTCTAGATAATTTATCAACTTTCTTACCGAGGCCGTTATAAGCTAATCTTCCCACTACAAGCGATAGTCGCTAGTTAATAGTTTTTACTAACTGGTACATGGTAAATAATTTTCTGCGTTCATATTTTAAAATTGATCAATTTTATGACGGTATTTGCATATTTTATTGCTGATTGTGTTGGGCGATTTTTAGGACAGACTATTTACACTTTCTAACATGAATCGGTAACGATTTATGGTGCTTTTTAATTAGTTGTCGATTTTCTCTCAACACCATTAAAACATATTATGCATCTTAACTAAATATTTATTTTTGTAGGTAAACATTAGAGTAATTCAATTTGCAAGCGTCTTAAAAATCTGATCAAAAATTTCGCTTAAACGCATAACAGGTCACGGCTTTTAGTTCTCACATGTGATAGAAATATGGTCTTAATGAATAATAGCCCGTTAATATTTTCACACACTCGCAGTACCGGGTATGGTACCCAGGCTTATCTTGCTGTGGTATTCGATCCCATGATATCTACAGTTTTGTGCCGGAGGGAAAGCTATCTAGCACAGATATACCAAAATCTTTATCCTGGTATACAAATTAAACAAGCACAATGTGACAAAGATAAAAATAAAATATTTATGCCGGCTATTCCAATTTGTATCTACGAGTATAGTTAGATATGTGGCAGAAAGTTTCTGCGACAAATCAGCTATATTTCTGTCGTTGGTTTATCTATTTTCTTAGCTATTCTGTGGCAGCAGTTGAAACAATAGTGATATTAATTATTTTGATTCATCAGTCACCACAACATCTTGCGTCTCACAACTTCCTTTAAACTGTTTAAAGATACTATCACATTTTTGTATCCATTAAAGTATGAGAATTAAAATAGAAAACTCAATTACTCTATTATCTACCTACAGCCTTAATTTTGCTTTCTTTTGGTGTTTTTTTATAACAGAGTTTTGTGAATGCGTTTAATCAGAAAGTGTGTAATGGCGTTTTATTTAACAAAAGATCTAATCGGTTGAATACATTTCACAGCAATTTTGTTAATTAAGATGTACCTAGGTAACTTTTGAAGTAAAGTTCACGTCGTTTTATGATGTTTCGTGATAAGCATTAACATTGCAACCTAAAGATTTGCCAATGTTTGGGTGGCCAAGTGGTATAGGCACATTAATTATAAAAAATAATTAATGTTAGGATAGTCACACTACCGCATTAGAGTTAAGTAGACCTGTAAGGATAGTGTGATGAAGGAGTAAAATAAAATAAATAAATAAAACTTTGTCATTTTCCAATATACCTAATAACTTACTCTGGTGACAAACTTACTAAGGGATAGGTCAAGTAACTTTGTGATTTTATAGTGTACAGGTGTATTCCTTCAGTCACGACCCATTTAAGACAGTGATCCTACTTGATTGCGGAGAGATCAGGCGCAGTCTAGAGTCTAAGGTCAAGGGCACACCTGCGCCGCCACTTGTCAATGTCAGCGATTTAGCCACGGTGTTTGGTTGACACGCTCCCAGTCGTGAGTCGCAGCAACCAGTATAAGGCTGCGTTTCCACCAGAGATGTGCGAGGATGCGTAGCGAGGAATGTGTGTGTAAAAAACCAATAGAATCTCTTTATTTTAATTCAGCGAAGTAAATGAAGCGATTCTATTGGTTCTTTACAAACACATCCCTCGCTGCACATCCTCGCACATCTCTGGTGGAAATGCAGCCTAAAGAGGGTGTGCGCAGGCGATAAACCAGTAAATAGGCTAGATGACACCACCAATCGTTGACATACTATTTTTTATTATCTGTCAAAACGGTCTGCCTTCATAGATTTTGTATGGGAATACAAGAACGTGACGTCACGGTCATGTATCAGAAATCGGAATCAATTGACCGAATATTTATTGAGTTTTGTGTGTTAAAAACTTTATAGGGGCTATGTGTTTTAAACGCCATGGTCTTGAAAATGTTTAAGATAGGTGTCATCATGACTATTGTATTGCAAATTTTATATCGACGCCATAAGAATCTTGAACGATCATCAAGAGTTATGACTGCACAAACATTTGTTCATCAACTATATTACAGTGTACTTGGCTAGCTCATTATGCTAGCCTCATTGGTTTTATGACAAAGATCTCCCAGAC
The DNA here is from genome assembly GCA_963921415.1 of Pyrausta despicata. Classification (NCBI taxonomy): domain Eukaryota; kingdom Metazoa; phylum Arthropoda; class Insecta; order Lepidoptera; family Crambidae; genus Pyrausta; species Pyrausta despicata. The sequence continues at coordinate 15,463,086 of OY992851.1, read as the reverse complement.
TATTTGGTGCAATGAGATGCAATGGCATAGCCCCTCGGGGGAAGAAAGCAGACTTTCCCGCTTAACTTACGGTCACGGTCAATATGCTAAGTTACTAGTGCCATGGGTCTATCTAAATGATTATCTTGGAGATGTCACGGTATCTTATTAAAGTAAGGAAACTTAGGATTATTCATTAGTAAGTGGTTTTAGATTGAGTTACTATTTCTTAGTTATGTTTTAGTAGGTGCTCGTTTTTTTGCGTTTGTTTTGCACTAAGTGCCAATTTTTCTGAAGTTCCTGAACTAACGGCTCACTTATGAGCTGATATCATATCTACAATGAAATGTGACACTGACACTTATCGACTGGATCCACCGTGACCGGCCATTTTAAAGTTCGTATACTTCGGCGTCACAAAACACTTATTTCTTGCAAACTGATAAATTATTTAAGTATTCTAAAGTTACAGTACAATATTTCTACGGAAACCTAATGTAATCAGGGCTAAGTTAAATTAGTGCTTAGTAAGCAAATGAGTAGCAATATTTCGCCTCGCCTCGGGTTAGGAAAGTCGCTTTCTAACTTAACTTATGGTTATGCTACGGTTGTGCTTGGCGACTGAAAGGACAGTCAATTACTGAAGTTAATGAGTGTGAGGAAATAGTTATTAAAGTTGGTGCCCCTCATAAGATGGGAACAATGTAAGCGCATTTGTTTAGTGTTAGAAGCGGGAACTACTGAGCTAAAATTTTCACCTGGATTAGGTCTTTGACCTTTATTCGACAAACTTATCAAACTTAATGTCAAAGGAATGATATCGGCGAAGTGTCAATAAAATATGTAATGTGTCTCGTTGCTGGGGCATATTTTTTGAAATTAGGTTATTATTAGGTCTCTTACTAGAAGTAAAGTTTGTTTCACAAAATGGTGTATGTAGCCAATAAAAGGCAGGTAGGTAGGCAGGAAGGCACCTGCCTTCCTGCCTGCAGGTATTAGGTGTAACAACTATAAAAAATAAATAAAGTTTTTTAACAATAAGCTTTTATTATCCAGTTATATAAAATATACAATATACAAAATGTCAACTCGATCGGACACTGGGAAGGGGGTGAAATTTAGCTTGCTGCAACTAAAAACCGAGAGAAGGTTAAATTAAATAAAAGCTTGTAAAAACGCAACAATGGCCATTTTTATATACCTAAGTATACGCCAAAAACTATTCTAAGTATTCTCTGTAATGCACTGTGAACGCAAAATCTGTTCCAATATTAATTTCCCTATAAAATAGATCCTTCTTAAATCAGTCCCGTATACAAGCGATCGCCGATGTGCCACAGTTTAGTGGCCGGCGAGACAATGTGCTTCGATATTTAGTGCTCCATTGAGTCGTTTTTAATTATTTCCCTACCCACCGTCCTCACAGATAAATTAGCTAGATAGTATTATGGGAATTTTGAAGGGAAACCTTAGATCGGCGATAGAACGGGCGATATTTGATAAGGCGTTGCGTCATGTCATAATTCGCAGGTCACTTGTGATGAAAAGCGGTGGTTAGGTTTTTTTAAAGAGCATTAACGAGCACATGAGAAATAATGAACGAGAGTGTGATAGAGTTCTTTGAGGAATAGAGTTCTTTCATAACGGTAATAATTTGTCATTAAAGAGGTAGAGGAAGAAAAGTTGTTCGAAAAAAATGTGTCATAATTCATACATATTATTTTATTGTTGCAAGTCTGCAGCTAAGATAAAGTTCACCAAAGAATTTAACAGTTAAACCATGGGATTGCTAGCAGCTTTTGAAGCTACAGTCCTGCACGTCAGACTGTTAATATTGCTGAAAAACCACCCTAATGCTAAGTGTATAAGATGCATGCTGTGTATACCATGTGTTGTGTGCTGTCCCCTACACCCGAATAACCTCGGCATATTTTCACCTATGGTGGAGGATGCGCGGCATTTGTTGATAGCCATCCGGGTTGTTCCGATACTACGAGTTTTAGGTAATCTTTTTGAGGATTATAATTTTATATTTTCAAAAGTCTAACAATAATTGTTTGGTTTGGTCCATGCAAAGTCAGTCATGTCGAGCTTTTAGGAAAGGTATTTATAAAGTTGGGCGAAAAGTTGGCCCGAAAACGAATGCTATTGGCCATTAGAAGAAAGTACCAACAAAGCACCAATAAACGGTTAAACCAACGCTTTTTTCTAAGTACACTTATTTGAAAATTTAATTGAAAGTTTAATTAGTATGTACTAATTATAAAGTTAAAACGTAAAACAAACGGAATGTGCAATTTTGACTTGCTTTGCATGTGGGTTAGTTTTATATAACATTTTTAAGTTAGGTTACCTAACTTTACAACTTATTTATTATTATTATTATTGCGCAACAGATAGATAATGGCTTGCTATATAACTGACACGTCTGTGTATTCCGTGGTTAAACACGAAGTAAGGAAAGTGCGAAATGTAGTTACTTGCTCGTGATATCGATACCTTGTGAAAGTCTTGAGTGACACATGAATGATCTAAATGTGCAAACAATATGAGTGATGAGAATAATATGAGCAAAAACGAGGCTATAAATACTTGCTCATATCTAAAGTGAGTGGGTGATTTGAAGTGTTTTTCTTTAAAAAGCATTCAGATGGATAACAATTCTTCATTTTTCTTAACTTTTATGTTATTATAAACTTGATAACTAATTATAAAAAGGTTGGTTTATTAAAAAAAAAAACTAGTCAAAATTTTTGATCACGCGTCTGCCTGAGCTAAATTTTTTTATATAGCTAGCATTTTTGTGTAATTAAAAAACTCAAAGATTCACGATACACTATTATTGAATAAAATATTTTTTTAACAACTCCAACCAACTCACTAAACTTTCCCGAATGAGATTGTCATTGTCAGTAACGACCCGAAATACAGTTAGCCCCGTCGTTAGCTAGCTTAAAAATTACGATACGTCTAACGATGGCCTATCTCAGTGGCACTTTGCTATCTCCCATCGCGGATTATGTGTGAGGGCGAGTGTACTTTATGGTTCTCGTGAGCTTTTTGTATTATGTGCGGAAAATTATGTACTAATTTTTAATACGGAAGTCAGTCAACTTGATCTTAATAAATGGTACAAACGTTACAATATTTGCTACTAGAGCACGCCAAAGACGTTGTCCTGCCTGTTGATTTTAGAAAAACATAAGTCTTTTAAAAGATATATATATATATATAAAGATATATACCTTGTCCTGACAATGATGAATATGACAGTAAAAAAACATCCAATTTGGTGCAGTTGGTTAACACCAACTTAACAGTTATACGCGTACAAACATTTCGGCTATTTATTTTTATCTATGTAGATTTTACTAGTAAATGTCAACAGAGTAGATAAAAATAAATACATCTGTAAAACGTTATCAAGTTCGCCTTATGACATAAAATTCTTTTTTAAAAAACCACATAGCAAATACTTACATTACTTTACATTTAAAAAATATGGTGAAAATACTCGTTACATTATCGTTTCATAAAGCTTTCTTAACTTAAACCTCTGCACAAACTTGTGCACCATAATGGACTCATGCCGAACGCATTCTCTCCCAGTCAACTATAGGTCCATGCGAAATTCACTTCCGTACGGCATTTTTGTCACAACAAGGCGGTTGTATCTGTCAAGCCCTAAGTGCACTTCTACAAGACTTTGTGTAGCACTAAATTATGTAACAAAGCTGGACCCAGGATGTTGATTACAAAAGAATTCCTTGCGCTTAGCTGCGCACTAGTGTTGTGCTGTACGGACGGGATTGTCATTTGTTTGTCGAAAGTTTTTGTCATTTCGAACATCGGAAGTCTTAAAATTGAAATGATACATTTTTTTTACGGATTATTTTGCGATTTGTTTACTTTTTATTATAAAACACAATCAGAAAGTCACAAATATTGGAAGTCTCAGATAATTTACGCATTAAAGTATTGTAGAGGTTTTCGGTCTGACACAGTTTATTGTTTAGACTGCAAATCTTTCAATTCCACAGACTATATCAATGAAAATCTTTTCATTGATATAGTCTGTGGATAAATATCTTTTCTTTCCTGCAATCTCGTGAGATGACAGGGCATCTCTTAATAGATCTATCTTTTGAGGAAATAACTAGGTCAATAAGTTCGTTTTTAAGCATTATAACTACCATCCATATAATGTAACACACCTAGTATGCAAATAAATAAATGAAATGAAATGAAATGAAATGAAATATCTTAGCTGAAAAAATTACCTAACATTTTTAACACTATTTTACTATTAACGATAATCAGTGACACCAAATACTCTCTCAAACCTTACACATTTTACTTGACAGTAGCGATAATCGATGATGAACAAAGGATGATGATCGATATCTACATCGATAATATGTCGATATTTGCACATCCCTAGTGCGCACGCGTGGCGGCCGTTGCGCGATCCCAGATACGCAGTGTACAGTTAGTGAGTCTTGTGTGGGTCCTACTTGTATATTACCTGCGCCTTCTAGACTAACTCACGGACTGACCTAAACTTTGTCAGCATTTATCAATTGAAGGGCACGAACAACTATCGGAAGGCATTCGTAGGGTTTCGTTGACTTATAAATAAATAAATAATAAATACAACGACATCACACACATTGATCTGACTCCTTTACGAATACTGCATATTATGTATTATAGATCTTGGCATGGATTAAAAGAACTAAAATATCGTTTAATTTTTTATAATTAAACCGACAATTGTATTGAGGTAGGAACTATTAGAATATGACACCTAAAAAGTTGGATAGTTTTTATTGAACCAGGCTAATGGTCAATGATGCGTGTGCATCCCAAACTGCTCGGATTATGGGTTCGACACTCGCAGCCGCGATGCAGGTCCGTCTGTGTCTATCCTCCGTACAGTGCAGGCCAGAAATAGTGAACATACACAAATTAACAATTCTTCCAGTATATAACAATATCACTAACCCGAAAGTTGTCTCGAAAAGATCGCTCTTAGCGATAAGACCGCTTAAATTGTGCATCTCTCTCTGTGTATGTTTATTTTTGTATTATTTTTTGTGGTGTGCAATAAAGTGTTCTCTATCCATCTAACTTTTCATGTAAAATACCCGCTAATGAGCCAGAACAGAAACAGCTGGCGGCTGGACGGATTTGATTGAGCCTAATAATAAGCGACAAAAACCGCTATGTTGTTAGCACACACAAGATCTGAAGAACAGAATAAGGACAAGGCAAAAGTTAGGCCAAGTCTTGTTGGGTAAACAGTAATGAGACCATAAGATTATGTTCGTTATGTGTTAAGTATTCCGTGAGTCAAATAGATAGATAGATAGACTACCACAAAAAATGTTTTAATAGAATGGGATCCAGACTAAAATGTACGTGTGCTCCTATTAGTATCAGTCGACGTATTTCGTAAAACAGTTTGTGATGTAGTCAAATTTTATTAATAAATTATTTCTGCCCTAAAAATATATGTCCTAATACTGTCAGTCTGTCATAAACTCAATTAAGACATACCCCAAGGCTTGTGGTTAACGCTTACCAACTGTACTAAACCACGACAGTGACCCAATTCCGTGGCCGCGAGTGTAGAAACGCAATACTATTCACAAGTCCGCAGTAACCGAGACTGTGGGGTTCGTATTAATTTATCGAACGCGTTGTATCGAGAATTCACACTCGACTGAGTCCAAGATAGTTTGGTTTTAAAGTGCCCACGCTTTTAGGAAATTTTGGGCGTTATTTTTTTGCTGAGAGCGCCCGTGAAATTTGGCCGCTAGTTTATTTTTAAGACTTGAGGGGTGGTATTCTGGGATTTGTTGGCTTTTTTTTAGTTTTTTTTGTGTTATTCAAAAACTTAGGACTTTTTTAGGGTTTCGCAGCTAAAAGGCAAAAAACGGAATCCTAAATAGATTCGTCATGTCTGTCTGTCTATCCGTCCGTATGTTACAGCCACTCTTTTCAGAACCATAAGAACTGAACTGTTGAAACTTGGTGAGTAGATGTATTCTGTAAACTGCGTTAAGATTTTACACAAAAATAGAATAAAAAATTAGGAGTGCTTGAAACTGAAATTCAATTGTTTTTCATCAAACCTTAAAAAGTGATATTTAGGTTTTTAACATCATTTTTTTCAAAACTAAACAGTTTGCGCGAGAGACTTTTCCAAAGTGGTAAAACGTGCATAATAAAAAATATTTTTTTCTCACAAGATGAAGTTATAAAAGTTATAGGTTATCATCTAAACTTCCACCGAAAATTGGTTCAAACGAGATCTAGTAAGTAGTTTTTTATACGACATAAAAACAACACTTAAATCATAATACTTGCTGCTATGGAACCCTTCATGGGTGAGCCCAACTCGCACTTGGTCGGTTATTTTTAATCTAACATGGCGAACTAAGTACTATTCGCTGATATTCAAACTGTTATTGCCTTATTTTCGACTTTGTCATCTATCATCTAACAATAATAAAATCATACGAATTCTTGCCAAATAAGTTTTCTTAACGTTTCGCCTGCTGCTCGCTGCCTCGAATAAAACCCAGTCTGTGTGAAAGATCTCACGAAATCCCTGGAACTGCCTATCAATCGAGGAATGTTCTAGTTATGTTTGATTGATAAAGTCTGTTCAGAAATACTTCATTCATTCATTTACTGTGGGAAAACAACTTGACCTAAGATAACTTGTGTTATTTATTCGCAATCTAATCGTGTACATTTCTTAATTTAATAACATTAAATCAGGCTAGTACTAAATCAAAAGTAGATAGATATTAAAGATTTATAAGGCCTTTGTATCGACAATCTAATTGAAATCTTGAATGTGTTTTCGTTGCTATATCTAAATGATTTATTCAATATTATAAGTGGTGTGGTTGTGGCTTATGATCGTTATAAATCGGACGTATATTGACAGTTTGAAGGGCTTTTACGAAGAATTCATTTAGGAAACTTTGAATCGTTATGCTACCTAAGTTTGAAATGTTCTCAGATTCTTCTTCTTTTATATAAATATGAATTGCTGTTAATGAGTCTCGCTAAAACTCGAGCATGGTTGAACCGATTTCAATAAATTTAGTCTCGAAATATTTGTGGAAGTCCAGGGAATGTTTAAAAGATAAGAAATATAAAAAAAAACAACGGCCAGGACACCGTCTGCGGGGTCCGCCATTTTGATATAATTATTTACTAGATTTGAAGTTTTTCGATTAACTTTAAAATGTACAGGCAAATATTCCTTCTTCTCTAAGACACTTTGTTCAGCATTTTTAAAGTGGGATCGAACCAGGCTAATATAGAGTCAAATAAAGGTAAAGATCTCAATTTCAGAGGTATCTGTCTATGTTATGTTGATATATCTTATGTTGCAACGATTCTCCCAGCTGATGTAGATCAACATTTAAGTGCATGCTATATCTTACATCGAATACTGTTTGAATTGAATTGATATTGGTCTTTGCACCACTGGTCCACTTAAAATTATCTTACACTATCAGTTTAGTTAGGTACAGCTAGTTGCAAATTTATTTTAAGTTTGGATTTTACATTTTCTTTTTGTAACGAAAAAGAACCTGAAAATTTGTAAAATATCACAATCATAATATTTTCTCATCTAGGTGCAGATACATTTTGCTTGACAAACACAGAAATAGGTAAAAAGTTAAGATTAGAAGTTGAATTAGCTTTTTGTGCTCATCTGTACATGATTCTTATTTATAGATGTTGCCACTCCTATTTCAGTGAAACAGCAGTTACTTGCCTGAGCCAGGAAATCTCTCAGCGAATACTTCAATACAATTGTCAAGTTACGCCTAACTTAAGACCTAGATAGCCTAGAAAACTGCATGGTGCGTAGGCGGCCGCGGTAAAATCAGCCTGAATGACTATTTATATAATGTAAGTGCAGCGTTTAAATTACGTTATGCGAAGCAAATAAAATGTGATGTTGACCGATTAATTTGGCCCGAAAAGCTCATACGCTTATAAATAATAAATATAAATATACAACAACATCACATACATTGATCTGACTCCGTAGTAAGTAGCTTAAGCACTTGTGTTACAGATATCAGAAACAACAGTGGTATTACAAATAAACTTAAATAAATACATATAACACCCAGACCAGTAAAAACAGACATGTTCATGCATACAAATTTTTATACAGTGCGGGGATAAACTGGTGAAAAGTCGCAATAACAGAACAGATTAAAGCTTCAAGCTTTTACTTGTGAGTTCAATTAGGACTCTAAGTAAGATTATAACTCAAAGGCGATCATTGGTAAGCTAATATTCTACTAACAACATTTCTTATTCTGTGTAGCTCGAAATCTTCAAAAAGCATATTTCCGTGTAATCTTTTTTATAGTCTTAGAAAGTTTTTACTTATTCTCCCTCTCTTCCCCTTACAGAGCTTAAAGCGCTGCCCAGGGGGCGTGTGCTCAGTCTTTGACAAACACCAGTAAAATGACACCGCTTCCTACAAATCGCGAATTTACTTAATCGATAAATTGACGATTACACAGTCGAATGTAAGTTACACTACAGCATTCCGCCAGTTTATATCGATAAATAGTAACGGTATATGTGACTAATGTCCGCTGGTTGGCTTAAGCTAGTTTTTGAAATGTTGGTGCACATGCAAGAAAGTGGATGAAATGTGGTCCGCTGTAGGGCAGGGTTTTACATTATTAGTTAAGTTGACACGTACTAGAATATGCTGTAGCTTCCTTAGGTTGAGGAAGTATGATGGTTGTTGCAGTAATTGTAAAAGTAAACAATCTTGTGGTAAATGCGAGATATTTATTGTTTTTCTGTGATAAAGTTACGGAAACACAGACAGGCCTTTATAGCCATAAGTAGTGTGCGTAGCCAAGTATGCAAATTTTGCTTAATTAAGATAGAAAAGCGTGCCAATGTGTATACCTAATTATTTTTGACCAAGACAACTGCCTACATATAAAAAAATAACATTTGAATCTACAAACGTTGAATGTAAATTTGTTTTTAGTGCTATTTAAGTAAAAGCTTACTATTGGTCCCAGTTCCATTTCTAGACGGGTCAGTTTAGTTCACGAACACTTTCGAGACTAACGGGTCTGCCTGTTGTCTTTATTTTCACGGTGAAATGTTAATGATTCGATTCTGATTACTTTGAAATGCTTTTAAGCCGCATAGATTTTAACAAAAAAAATAACAGAATCTTATATTGTAGTTATTTAAGATTATTTATAATACCACTGTTGATTCTGATTTCTGACCACAGAGTCAAAACAATGTATGTCATGTTGTTGTATATTATATTATTATTATATCTACACTTACCATACCGTGAGATTGTGGCCAAATGCCTGCACTCTATAAAAAAATGTGTTTACGGGTAAACCCTAAACTTCTCATCTACTGATTTATTCCTACTTAACCCTTATTTGACTGAATGAGATCTAACTTAGCCAGGCCGGAAACTAAGTAAACTGGGGTGTAACTTAACCCCGTGGTGTGGGGTAAACGATTCATCGCCTCGACGTAACTTAACTCCCAGTAGGTTAAAAGGGAACTGGTGTTAAGTGACCATGGGAAATCAATGGCTTTCGACCAACTTTGTATTTGACGTGATTACTTCAATGTGATTGACAAACTAGGACAAAATTGATTTGTTTTTTCAGTTTACTCGAACAGTAGATATTGATGTGATACACTTTTTTACTATTTTATTTTAAACTGACGTTTCACTCAAAAACATTTAGTTACGTACAGTCACTTTGTTGATTTGATGGTAGTTTACATTTTTTCAAAACTATGTAATGTCAACTTACACCTTAGTCTACCTATGACCACGGACGCTGAAAAGGGTAAAATAATTCGTAAAAAAGTGTATCATTTCAATGGCTAATTATCACTACATAGTTTATAGCAAAATCGTTTCCTGCATCTGTCCCTATGTCTGTATGCTTCGATCTTAAAATGTATTTAAATGATTTTGATGCATTTTTTTTACATAAAGTGATTTTAACAAAACAGGAAGGTCTATATGTATAAACATATAGAAAAAATGAGTGAATAGCAGGCAGAACATCGTCTGCCAAGTTAACTAGTAGCTTATAGGTAATTTTATATACTTCGCAAGGTAGGTATGTGCTTTAAAATAAATACTTAGGTACCATATCTACTCTAAAGGCACACCTAAGTGGTAACAAATTATTCAAGGTACAGCATGTTTAATACAATTTACGTATTCGTTTGGCATTATTTTAAACAGATCTCTTACGCCAAATATTTTAAGCAAGCCTAACACGGTATAAAATAACTCCGTTTTGTTCGTACTAACTAGCTACTGATTGATTACATTCTTCAGTCTTATTTTATTATTATTTTTAGTCTTAATTTGACTTATGAAAAATCTAAATTACATGAAGTCTCTTACCTTATCTCAAAACCCTAGCTAGCATATCTCATTATAATTTAAAAGACGGTACTTTCATCGATAAACCGCTAGCTTAACAAAGTTGAGCTTCGCTTAAGTTATGCGTGCGCGCCTATGAGATATAGCTTTCCATTTATATTGTCTACCCTAAGGTTTACTTAGCCTCACTTAGCACGCTTGAAACTGCGCCTGCGTCTCTTAAACTGTACATGCATCGATATTTCACCGGCTACTGTATCTTAGGCTATTTTGTATGTAATCTCTTAATGGAAGATATTCTTCTGTCTAGAACTATTTCCGTAGGATTTAGAAAGGATTACAGTTGCTTATACGGCTGACAGTAACGGTAGGTGGCCGAGGAAACTGCATATTTGTAACTATTTCTAAATCATTGCATCTTTAACATTATGTAAATGTTTTGAGATCTTAAACGACCGCTGACGACGACGACCGCTTGGTGCAGTGGTCTACATGTCGGACTTCTAAAACCAAGGGTCGCGGGTTCGATACCCGCGACAAGCATATGTGTGCATGAACATGTGTGTTTGTACTGGTCTGGGTGTTTTCTATGTATAATATGTATTTACAAACACTGGACTGGAGAATTGGTGTGATTGTTGTGAAATATTTATTTATTTATATATAAAATGAAATTATACGATAACAGGTTACATGAATAACTCTAATAAGTACTTCATTACTGTATATATTTTGATTTGATTATATCTATAAAGATGAATAGAATCTCTGATATGACTCTCTTCCCAAGTACGTGAGCTGTAATTGTTTTAGACACATGCCGTGTCTTCGATTCAATATTTTTTTGGGTTCATTGTAACTCAAAGCTCACTCACGAAACCATAAACGATCTGTCAATAGTTCTGATTGGTCCGATGATTAATTAAAGGCGATACTTAATTAACCGCGAGATATAGGCCGAAATATCTCAAGGACGTTTGAAAGAATCGAAAATTAAACCACATTTCCGGTCAAAACAGAATCTAAGCGTAGAGTCATCCACTGAGGAACGCTAACCGGCCATGGCAACCTTTTTTGACTTATTTACACTTGTCCATCAAGTTCCAACCCTAACCTACGAAAGATAGGGTGCAATATCAAAATGGGGAAACAGCGAAACCTTCTTTGAGCTCACTCTTATTTAAATAAGGTAGTCGGTGAGTGAGAGAGAGGTAGTGATGTGCAAGCGAGAGGAGAGCGATGGCGATGTTGCCGCGCTTTTGACTAGTGACTTTGTTTTCGAGTGTCGATGATTTGATATTTTGTTGGATTTATTTATTTTAACTGTAATCATGACTTGAGCTTTGAAGAGCAAATTTTAGATTTAAGTAGATTACATTACCGAAAGTATTTTCATTTAACTTAAATAACGCAATTAATCGCTACATCGAATTGGTCGAAAATGACCAATGTCTGAGTCAGATATACAGTCAAAATCTAAACAAAGAAAATAGCCGGTGAGCTTCAACGGCTGCAATTATTTAATCACGCTACAGAAACAGAAATGGCGTCAAACTTATAACGCCCCCCTGTTTCGTTTCTCTGTCGGAGGCTACAAACAACAATAATTGATACTCACACACCAAACTATCGACTTATTCCCTTCCCTACCGGCCCGATAGCCTCGGCAAGTCGCAGACAAGTTAATCAAATTCTTCAAAAAAACATCGATACATTACATACCACGACGTCGACCTTTTCACATCCCTACCCGCCAAATGCCATCAACAGAGCAGCGGAAAACTTGATAAAATAAAAATAAAACACATCGATACAATGACATATCAAAACCATCGACCTTTTCCCATCCCTACCGGCCAGATGGCGTCGACAGGGCAGCGGACAAGTCGAATTGGTTACGTTCGGAATTCCACGCGCCGCCTCGCCTCGCGTGACGCGCCGCGCCCGGGATGCGGGATTCGCGGGATACGGGAATGCGGGATTAGGTTGGAGTTGAGGACCGAGTACCCGATCGCGGGTGGAAAAGTTAAACTTTGTACCAATTTTTTTGAGTAGGAAGTGGTAGGTTGAAGCCCATTGTTCAAAAGCGTAGTAGTAAACGGGAAGTAAGAACGTAAAGTTAGAAAAACGGCGTGGTTTGTAGTAAAGGACCAAGCACCGTATGGCGGGTAGAGAATAACATTTTGGGAAAATTGTAGTCCATTTGATGAGGGTCTTATCAGCAAGATGGTTACATATTTAAAAACATTAGGTTATGTCCATTGAGTTTCCATTCAAAAAACTTTCATTGTTGTCATACAACTATAGTGAAAAGTTGTGGGAAATGATTCTGAAAATGAAAGAACTGTTAAATGCAGTAGCTTTTGCCTATATGCTTGGTTATGTTGTTACAAGCTGATACAAACGGAGAAATGATACGTATTTCATTATTTTTAAGCTATAATATTTACATAAGTAGGTTCTGTATCATCAATATAAAAGCTTAAATACTAAATGACACACTATGCAAACAGTATTCACGATCTACGGCTTAAAAAAATCAGCTAGATCCCACACATACCTCAAATCAAGCATTGGTTACAAAACTGTTTATCTCCCCAAATTAAAGTTCCAACTTTTCAAAGCTTTCCTAACTGAGACACGGTGTTAATTGCATACACCAGCGCCTCCGCGCGGACGCTTGCAGAACTAATTTGGAAGTTTAGTCCCCGGATAGTAGGGATAATACTGGACTGTGGTAATTAAAATTGTGCTGGTACCCTTGGAAGTGTCGGGGCCCTTTGAAGTGGTTAACAAGTGACGGATAAATGTAGCGAACGGCGATGCATATTGAATCAGGGATTCTACTTTGGAATCTAATGATTCAACGTCTGTAAGTTTGAGATGAAAAGTTGATTTTTATTTTTATTTGGGATAGGTTTGCCCTTGACCCAAGACTAAGCCCAACGAGGCAAAGACTGAGTCTACGATGGAGCGAGCTCACTTAGAAGATTCCTAGGTTGTAATTGCAGCGAAACACTGACGCAGGTAGTGAGTTCCACTCTTTGGCAGTGCGCATCAGGAATGTAGATGAGAAGCGCTTGGTTCGTATCATATCGTATATAATATATATCGTATATTAAATAAACATACAACAACATTACATACATTGATCTGACTCCATGGTAAGTAGCTAAAGCACTTGTGTTACACATATCAGAATCAACAGTGGTATTACAAATAAACTTAAATAAACACATATAACCCTTATAATATATTGATAACTAACGGTACACTATGCCTTGGTCCGCGAATTCATATTAAACAAAAATTTGTAATTTTTTTACAAAACATTTTAGTATTAAATAGGATGATTAAACTCAGTTTGTAACCAATCTTCAAAAAGTCTGTTAGGATTTCCTTTGTCCAAATGTCATTGTATAAAACATCGCGGTAACAAAAGAAATAAACATTAGAAAAAGTATTCCAGACCGCCTCCGTCACACAGTTTTTTTTTGGTCGAGAATCGAACTTGGAACGGACGGTAGCGTGTTTGCTTTGCCATTAGCACTGCAGGCCCAAAACGCCTTGGGTTATGGCAATAAAAAGGGTTTTAGGGTGCTAAATGGGGAACATTGTCTTATACAACTTGCTCCACTTACATAATATAATTCGAAAATCTTTCTAGCAAAGTGAGCAGTCCGTAGGTATTTAATGTGGGTTCTATTTAATGTGGGTATTCCACATTAAATAGAAGAAAATAAAGCGAGCATTAAAACAAATCCGAACCCAACATCCTGGGAGAAGCCAAAGCCCAGAGACTTCGTTGGTTGGGACATCTAGTAAGAATGGGGGAGGATCGTAGCGCCAAAGCAGCGTTTCTCGGAATACCTCGAGGCCGCCGCCCCGTCGGCCCAGATACCGCTGGAAGGACGCTGTCATGTCAGATCTGCAGGAGCTACAAGTTGCGGACTGGCAAGAGGCGGCGCAAGACCGGATCAGATGGCGTTCTCTTGTGTCGGAGGCCAAGACACACTTTGGGTCGCTGCGCCAAAGGAGTAGTAGTAGTAGTATTAAAACAAATCTGTTTCTTATTAATATCATTAGGATTTATATTTGGTGAGCTACGCTTGTGGATCTCGCATACTTCATAGCTACAATTTAAGAAGCCTTTTTGATGAATGACATTTAAAACGCCTTAAATTAAACTGTTAACTTGACAGTTTTTGCGATAATCTGGGATATGATTTTGTGAGGCATACTTGATTTTCATATGTCGACCACTTTGGTGTAATGGTGAAAAAGTTCGAGTTCGATCCCCGAACTGTACAAACATTTGTGTGCATGAACATGTCTGTTTGTACTAGTCTGGGTGTTATATGTATTTATTCGTAATACCACTTTTGATTCTGATATCTGTAACACACGCGCTTAAGCTACTTAACTCGGAGTCAGATCAATGTATGTTATGTTGTTGTATATTTGTTATTATTTATATGTTGTTTATTAAGTTCTCACTAAAAAATCAAATCTAACTTATTCTCAAACTATATGCATCTCGTCGTCAAAAAGTTAGTTTAGGTGGAATCAAAAAATCATCCCACGTATGTTTAAGACACACGTAGACAAGTTACGACCCTAAACGCCGCGTCTGACTTCGTGTTGTTGTACTAAAATATTTTTATAGTTAAGACAAAGGTTTGACAGCCGCAAGGCATAGGTAGAAGCGGTAAAATGTCGACGTGGAGTCGCAAGCTTACGAATAGTATTTTATTTTGAATACAGACTTGTTTTTTTTTCTCCAAGTCATAGTATTAACATTTGAATTTCGTTCGGTGTAAACACACTTAAAGTACATAATACTGGTTGCCTGTTATTTGAGTGCCAAAAAATCGGATTAATGGAACCGTATCCTGAAGAATTTCATCCCCAATTGAACCGCATTGGGGTTTTTGATTCCCAAAAAATCTCTTAGTTAGGGAGGGCTTTCTGACTTTGTAATTTTGTTTTAAGTTTCTAGTCTTTGTTTTGCTAAAATAACAGATCTTAGAACTAACATATCTTATTAGTGGCTGTGCTAAACTGCTGTAGTACGGTATCAATAGCATGAATCAGGATAACAGTTACGAGCGAAAGAAGCTAGGTTAAATTAAATTAAGATAATATATATATTTCAGTAACCATTTTTTTACAATATATTAATGATCGAAGACACCTTTTAAGCAAAGTTTTGCCTGTGTCAGGTGCCTTCGCTCTTCCATAGCTACAAAATAAAAACCTTATTATCTAGGTAACTCACAAATATAAACATAAATTCACCGCTTGATCTCATGCCTTGTGTCCCATCGAAACAGTTCTCAGTACTGGGTATCACGTCCGCTATCATCACGTCCATCGCCAGGAGTATGGGAGGAAACTCCTGAGGTTTGATCATGTTCCGCATTATCTCAAGCTGAGAGTACACGCAACACATCAAGGTACAAACTGTACCTTCTTATGCGCTTGTAATAAGGGCTATTTTGGAATGTAAGTAAATAGCCTGATGTGCTGTGATCTTACAATAGGACTGACTATAGCAGAGATGATGTGGGCAGGGATGGAATGCAGTTGGCTAATTCGATGTTAACTAACAAGATAACACGACTCAAAGTGCAGTTGAAACTTTATATCTATGAATTACTTTTTCAGCTTAAAATGATTTGATGTCTATTGAAAACAATCACCTTCTTATGTGCAATGTTCTCTAACATTGCAAATAGGGTGATGCCTTATTAGCGGATTTGTCTTGTTAGAATGTTGTAGAGTCTTGCACCATTAACTTTAATCCAAACATGTTGGCCTAGTCAATAGTACGACAAGTAAAGAAATGAAAGCCTTTTTACCTACATATAGTCCAAGAAGCCGCTTATCTGATTAAGAATGTAACCTTTACCCAAAATAAGCTTTTTATTCTGAAAAATATTCTCGAAATATGAAATTAAAACACACTTAAAAAGATATGGCAAACCGCAACATTGATGTATCATGGCTGGCTGCAGCCTAGAGAGCACTCAAAGAAATTCGGACCGATGAGGAAGTGTCACGGTAGCTCAATTGGGAGAGCAATCGTCCGGCTTGCGAGAGGTGCGGGATCGAGTCCCGCCTGTGGCAGTCCATTTTCTTGAAGTGAGTTTTAATTTCACATTGTAAAGAAATTTAAATTGTTAATGATTAAAAATTAAAAAACTTACTCTCCAAATATGTTTCTTATGAACGAGCCATTGTTATAAAGACATTATGATAACGCGAAACTAATAAAATCTTTGTTCTTTCACAGGTAAGCGTGATATCATCAATCGTCGTGCGGTAAGATTTACGACATTTCTCTGTTATAATATTATTATAATGGTGGTTGACGTAGGAAGGAAAAAAGTTATTATTAATTCCGGGCACGCATCATTTCATTTCATTTCATTTCATTTATTTATTCAGTAAACAACATGCATTGTGTTTGAATGTACATAATAATTAAAATAACTTAAAACTAAAAATCTAAAAATCTTCCACCCTGTGCAGACACCTTTCCAATAGAAATCTCTTTAATTTAATTTTAAAAACGCTTAACCTAGTCTCTAATTTTAATTCCTTTGGCAGTCTGTTAAAAAACGTTACAGCTCGATTGCGTGGACAATGCTTCACAACATTCAGGCAAGGTATGACATTTTGCTTCAGGTTTTTTCTCCGAGTTTTGTGCCTTTCATGCATTTCGGCTTCTGTCTCGTATCTATCCCTATGCTTAACCAGGTCAGTTAACAAAATATATAAATAGAGACTAGGAACCGTCATGATGTTGAGCTTCTTAAAATAGTCGACGCAAGATTCCCAAGGTGGAATACGGACCATGGCCCGAATGGCCCTTTTCTGGATAACAGATGACTTTTCCATGTTGTATTCATAGCTGTAGCCCCAGAATTTTATACTTCTACGTAATCTTGATTCTACAAGTGCATGATAGACAGTCTTAAGATGCTCCCTCGACAGCTCCTCTCTTAAGCAACTATAAACTGTGGGAAGTTTGACAAACAATACCTTTTGGGAAATAATAGTGATGCATAATTTACTAAAACCGTAAATGACTCAGAGGATAATAGTTATTTCTTAAAGTAGTACCCAGGTTCTTTCTATAATAGTTTTTTTAATACATTATCATTATTAATAATTTAATCATTCACTTTAGTTTTTTCAGTACTTTGAGAGTTATTACAGTGAGTAAAGCTTTAAAATCATTTGGGTTGACTTTGACGTATACCTGTACATTTACTGTCAAATGTCAAAACTGCTAGTACTGAATGCACATGTATAATGAAGTTGAGCAGTTAATGTGAGCAATATTATTGAAGTGAAAACTTCTTTAGCGGCGTTGAGCACTTTTGTGGCATGGGTAGAAACTGTGAAACTCGCGTCAGGTCACGTGATGCTGATCGAAAAACCGTAAGACGGTTGTTAAGTTTTCACTTCTGCCGGCACTCCCGGAGTGCAACCCGTGTTTTTTTATATTGCCACTTGAAGGCTGCCCTTGCTGAAGATTGGATTAAAATTAGCAAAAAATGAACTAAAAATTCATGATTTGAAAAAATGTTGTAGTAATCAAGAATAATCTGATGTTTAAAACTTCGAAGAATTCCGAGTGATCCAAAGTTTATTCATCTTTTACGGGTGCAGAATTAAAAGCTGCACAATTACATTTTAATTAACCGATCTGATTGCAAAGCGACGTTATGGACCGACTCATCGACGGCGAAGGTCACCAAACCAGTATCGCGTATCGATACAATTCGATACGCGAATGTCGATGAAAAACACCACTCAGAACGCTCATTGAACGGCATACGTGCGCTATTCTGTTTCAGATACAAGTTTATGAATGATTTAATAAAAATTTCATGTTTCCGATTGGCATATAAAAATAGTGTCTTTTTTTAAACATGTTCAAAAAAATTTTTTTTCCACCTTTTGTTTCTGCTTTCTATGGCAGTTTTCGAACTTTGAAAAAATATCGTTGAAAACCTAAAAGTCGTTTATAGTCTTTGCATTAACTGGTCTGGGTGTTACATGTATTTATTTAAGTTTATTTGTAATACCACAGTTGATTCTGGTATCTGTAACACAATTGCTTTAACTACTTACCACAGAGTCAGATCAATGTATGTGATGTTGCTGTATATTTATTAGTATTATTTAAAATACCCAAATATCCATTTGGTATTTTTCTTTGTTTTAACATAAGACCAGTAGATGGTATATAAGATAAGTAAGTACACCTTCTAGATGATGTCGCCTTTGAAGTGATGGTATGATGGTGAAGTGGAGCCTTTGAGGCACAAGAGTCTGGCTGACGACGAAACTCGTTTTGTCTCTCAATGAAATACTCGTAAATTTATGCGAATTTCCTTGATACTTGTAAGTTATTAATATCCTGGGCTTACTCAGTGGTCTTTTATCAGACTGCCTATTATTATTGAATGGTTGGCAATATCTTCATGTTTCCTTAATACGAGCTTTGATAACTCCGCCACTAATTTGCAAAGGAATCGCATTAACAGTACCGGCGACGACACTGAAAGAGCCAGTCCGCTTTTAAATACAACTTTATACGACTAAGTAAGTGATAGTCATTTTTATTTTTTTATGACGCATAAATAATTAACCAATGCGTCTTACCAGTCTTAACCTACGGAGCCGAAACGTGGAACATGACAGTCAAGCTGGCTCACCGACTACACGTCACTCAGCGCGCTATGGAAAGGTCTATGTTGGGGATCTCATTAAGGGATAAGATCCGGAACGAGGTCATACGACATAAGACTAAGGTAACTGATGTCGTCCAAAAATGTAGCAAGCTGAAGTGGCAGTGGGCTGGCCATGTCTGTCGCAGAACCGACGAGAGGTGGAGCAGGAAGGTTCTTGAATGGAGACCACGCTTAGGTAAACGTAGTGTGGGACGCCCCCCGGCTAGATGGACAGACGACCTGAAAAAGGCAGCTGGTAGTGACTGGATGCAAAGGGCAGGAGATCGTGCGCTGTGGCGCTCCTTGGGGGAGGCCTATGTCCAGCAGTGGACTGTAACAGGCTGATATGATAAATAATAAAGTACATTTGATTCCATACATGTTTCCGGTAAACGTAGATAGCTACTTGTATATGTATGTTTATTTTGTTACTTCCTAAGGTGTTTGTAAAATATTTTTTGATAGAGTAACATATTTTGATCACTTTTATCAATCCGAACACAACTTAATGTTTTAGTGCCATCGCTGTGCAAAATGTTTAATATTTAAATTACGTACATTGACGTAACACCTGCCAATATCCTCGAATACCATGAGAAACCCATTGATTTGTTTGAAAGAGACATTCTTAAAATTATTCTACTTGATTAGGTAAATCATTGTAATACCATTTTATTTCTGTTTGTGGTTGGGGACGGTATCGGTCATGGTTTTTTTTAACTTATACATTTATGTAAGCATAATTGAAAGATGTGGTGTTTCGACGACCACTTTGGTGTAATGGTCAAGAAGTTGACTATTAATCAAGAGGTCGCGGGTTCGATCCCCCACTGTACATACATTATCTGTTTATACTGGTCTGGAAGTGATTTGTATTTATTCAAGTTCATTTGTAATACCACTGTTGATTCTGATACCTGTAACACAAGTGCATAAGCTACTTACAACGGAGTCAAATCAATGTACCTATATGATATTGTTGTATATTTATTTATTTTATTTATTATTTCCAACCAATACGCCTTAGATCTGATAACGGTGATCGGTGAAGATGCATAGATAAATCTAATTTACAAATCGACAAAGGATTCATTCCGAATGCGAATATTATTATCGATAATCGATATCTGCGAACGTGACACCGTTTTGATGGATTCGATAGCGAAGCGCCGCGGGCGCGCGGCTACTGGCGCTACCCGGACACAGTATAAGTGGAGACAGAAGGTTTAGTTTGTGAGAGTAGAAAAAGTAAGCTTACTTGATAAGTGTGAGAGTAGCGCCCTGTTGCGTACTGCTGAGGAGTAGAATTCGCTGCCGGCTGAAGTGTTCCCACAAAATATTTCTTATCATTAATTTCGGCGGATTTAAAAACTTTTTTACATAGTTTTGTTGTGCAACAAAACTTAAATGAATAAATATAACTTGAATCTCTTGAAGACAACCCATCCTCGGACATAACGACACCTACCATCAAGTGAGATTGATGCTAAATGTCTGGATAGGCCAATATAAAAAAATACAGGCTGCGCTGCCTCCGAGCCTCCGTCTCGTCAACTGTGCGGAAAGGTTTAATTGCCGTCGAACTTTCTGGATTTGATTTCATAAAACATCATCTTCATGACGACCGCTTGGTGCAGTGGTCCACAGGTCGGATTTCTAAACCAAGGGTCGCGGGTTTGATCCCCGCACAGTACAAGCATAAGTGTGCATGAACATGTGTGTTTGTACTGGTCTGGGTTTTTTCTATGTATAATATGTATTTATTTACAAAAAAAAGTATTTAAGTATGTTTATCCGTTGTCTAGTACTAGTACTAGACAACGGATACTAGTCTAGTACCCATAACACAAGCCTTGTAGCTTAATTTGGGACTAGGGAAATGGTGTGATTGATGTGAAATATTTATTTTATTTATTCACAATATAAACAGCCGCAAGAGATCCGCTGCTGAGCATAGGCTTCCCCAAAAGATTTCCATGTTGTTTGGTTGTCAGCGGCCTACGTCCAGGTTTATCTGCGCTCTTTATAAGGTCGGCAGTCCATCTACCTTGCGCTTTCTAAAACACAGTCTCCAATCTAATACCTTTCTTGCAGCTCCAACGGCGCTCAGTTTCTAGCTCTAAATTTTTATTCAATAAAGCAATTATCAAGCAAGATACTCTACGGAGACTTTTTGCACTGTGGTCCTATCTTTTTGCATCCAAGTTGAGGACAGAGTCCCAGTAATTAAAGGGCTACCTCCCTGAAAGCGCTTTACGACATTTTTAATGGATACCTGGAATTCATGATGCATAGACAAAATAGACAACATCTACGGATATTAAATTTGTGTTATGAGCAGTAAAGTTAAATGCTGTCACTGATTATAGTCGTATAGTTTGAAGGAAATCATTTAGACATTTTTATCATTGGAGTGATCCACAGCTGATTATTTTTAGTTCTCATCAGCATATTTCAATTTCAATTTCAATTTATTTATTAAAAACACATGCAAGCTTACAGATCAAGTCTAAAACGCTTACAGGTCAATTATAACATAAGAAATCAATAAATAACAAGTCAAACACAAATTAGGTAAAAAATAAATGTCAAAGATAATAATTACATGTCAAAATATAAATAGGTCAATAAACAAGTTCACTTAACTAGGTACTTATGTCATTAAGGAGCACACAGAATTGGTCAAACAGATGCCCAATATGGTCATAAAAAATATCTACGTCATTGTGCCGAGCGAGCAAGTCCCCAATGAGCCGCAGAGCACGGACAGTAGGGGCGTTAGCGTTATATATATGTTCCACTGCTGGGCACAGGCCTCACCTCAACTATGACGTGGTATGAGCCATACTCCACCACGCGGGCTCAGTGCGGATTGGTGGAGGGGGTTTGTAAGATAAGTGACCAATCTTACTGTCAGATGTTACTAAGCCACCCTAGGGCCTCTGACCAGGCTTAACGACTTATATCTATCGATTATTTTTAGTTAGAAATGAACACGTTTTGAAAATTCAATATACTTTGTAAGTTAAAAAAGGTACCAGCACTTGATTATGTCGGGTTGCTAAGCTACGACTCAAGGTTTGTTTGTAAACATTCTTGATCGAGTTTAAACGAATTAAAGGCTTCAAATGCAGATTTGGTTCATTTGACATCAGATGTCATTGGGCTAAGTGCTACCCGGTTGTCAATAAAAAGGCATAGGGCGACGACCTCCGTGTTCTAGAGGCACGAGTATTGGTTTCAAGGTGCCGCCATCTATGAGGTCTCGGGTTTGATTCCCGGACGGAGACAATGTTGGAAACCAATTTTCAATCTTGTCACGGGTCTGAGTATTTTTGGTAGGTACCTTCGTTTTTTCTGATTCTCATAACACAAGTACTTCAGCTAGATACTTACTTAGGGATTAGAGCAATATATTTAATGTTTGCCCCACTTATTTATTACTCAGGTTTTAAGATTTCCATCTTACGGCTCAGGCAAAAAACGGTCCGTTTTCGGACGTTGCAGCATTCATGAAAACGTATTCAAAATTTTGAGTTACATTCCAAAACGTTTTGTTTGCCTTCTTTCACTCGTATATTAGGCGTAACACAGCCCGGGCGTTAAGTTAGTATTTACACAAAAAGCCTCCAATCCTATTGAAATGGAGGCCACTTGAGCACACAATCATTTTATTAGCTTTGAGTTGACACCACTCTTCAATGCGCTGACCAGTTTAATGAGACCTCCCAACTTATTTTACATTTAATTTGCCATTAGTTTAATTTTAAACATGGTTTGGCTTTTGATGGCCAGTATTGTATAAAAGCCAAAACACAAGAGTTAAGAGCTTCGTCACAGATTAGTTAAAATATTCATAGGACAACAATAGGACAATGTATATTTCAATTGAACCTGTATTGTCTGTACGAGTATGTCTGTAATATTGTAAACCATTAGATTATTCTCTTTGAACGTTATACTAAGTTTAATTGCTGGTTGGAATCTTATAAATCGGCCGATTTTTAAACACCTGTTTTGACGAACTTTGTGACATTGTGTCGCCGTCCTTTTCAATCTAAAGTTAATATCAGCACTAGTGAAAGAGCCGTAAATATTCCATCGATTTTCATGGTAGGATCTTACTGTTCTCTGCTTTTTTAAGATAACGCGATTGGAATAACAATTTCTGTTTGTCTGTTTGTTTGCACCGTCAAGGTGTTAATGTGGAGTCTTAGCACGCATTAGAAATATGAATTATTGAATAGACAAGTATTATGACACATACGGAATGTGTATTATATTGATTTTCGGCGCCGTATTCATGAAAAGTCAATAATAGTCGTGACTGGCTTTTCAATCACTAAATAGATTTTTTCTAAAATATAAAAAAGCCCTTTTAAAAAATATTCCTCTGAAATATATATCGGGCATCACAAAATTAAGCCAACCTTTATTTTCCCCGAAAATTAATATTTACATAATCTTTTTTATTGGTAAATTTTATTGATGACAATTCTTATAGTAGTGGTAAGTAATCCTAGCCGAATTCGACCACAGCGGCGAATCTCAACAGAGATCAGCCAACGGCGCAGGAGATATTATAGTGCACAAGTGTGAGCGCAATACACAGGTGCACTCACAGTTCCATCACTCTCAAAGTTTGGGAGACGGCAATCCGATTTGACCTGTCTTATGGTGAATATACTCGTATTATTTTTGTTTTGACTAAATTGCCGCTAGAACTACAGTTTAATTTTCATCGTATGTTACCCAAAAATCATAGCTTTACATTAGCTTCTGTAGAGCACGTATATCCTTAGGATATGTATCATGGGAATTCCAGTAATTTTAGTGTTCAAAGTTACGTCTTTTTAAGTTTTTTGCACACCAATGTTTGACCTTCAAACACTAACGAAATAGAGATTCCTATCTGGCAAGCGTGGCGTGGGTGTCACATATTACTGACCTAATAGATACAAAATCTAGATCTATCGATCAAAATCTGCCCGGATATCGCATTTCGGTGACGACTATGAATATTTATCGCTTTATTATGATCTGTTTTGTCTTTTTTTTCGTCTAGTGGTGACAGAAAACGAATTGTTGTGACGTAAGCAGGTGTGTTTTTGATGTGTTTTATTTTAGAATTTATCATAATGTAAGCGGATGAACTATATTTCATTCTTAATTATTTTGCTGACATTTAGTTAAATGATATCCTTATTTATTTGTAGTTATAGTAGAAACTTAAAGTTCAAAACCCAAAATATGACACATTGTTTGATATTGAAAAAATATACACGCAATAAACTAATATCAGTATTACCATAGCCAACTAAGGACATATATTAACGGTACCCACACCGGTATATTACAATTTACACATTCCCAATATAACCTGACCTCTCTTTACCTTTACCAGCTGGACCTACCAAGTTCAATTTAAACTGGTTGTTTCTAACTTGTTATATCAATACTGACAAAAAATCGTATCGGTATTACGCCAATACCATTGTCAGTCCAACATGATCCGAACCCGCCCCAGACATTTGGGACCAAGATGAGTGACAGTCCTCAACGCCTATTGTATGGTGACATTGCTTAACGTGACCTAAATAGCTTTGATCTCTTTTAAATGTTGTTCGATTAGGCTATGGGAGGTCTATGGTTGTGGTCTTTGTTGCATTATCTGTGGCCGGTGATCTTATATTCAGCGGTATAGATCGATAGAATGGTTTCCTTTGCAACATTTTGCATTTAAATAAAAATATTACAAAAATACTAAGCTGACCCGGCAAACCATTGTTTTGCCTTATAAATTATTGTTGACAATCCTTATCACTAAAGTGATATGAAAAATAGATGTTGGCCGATTCTAAGACCTACTCAATATGCTCACATAATTTCATAAGAATCAGTCAAGCCGTTTCGGAGGAGTACGGGAACAAACATTGTGACACGAGAACTGAACTTGCTGTAAGCAATAAAACCTTAGAATCCGCCATTAATGGTCGCCTGGAGCCGGTGGCCACGGTGGCCGGCTTCACAGCGGAGCTGGGCGCGTCAGGAGCGTTCTGTCCGCTGCACAGAAAGTAAAATGTCACCCTGTTGTTGTACGCACCTTTTTTTTTTCTCGTAGGAAAACACTTTTAAGAGCCATAACCGAGGCCGGGGGGCCTCAGCCGTGTGTGGGACTCCCAGCGTCATGAAAAGGACACGGCTCCGCTCCAGGGAAAATCCGGAGCGGGGACTACCCACCAAAAACCTGCGGTATCCCTTCCCTCTCTTGGGGGTGACATGGGTGATGGCTAATCCTTTACGTCCATGACAACTTCCGACAGCGTGCCCGCCTACACGGCAGCCCAGGGCGCCCCCCGTGCGGGGGGACAGGGGGAATAGCCGGGGATACTGCACTATTCCCACCCGACGGTGGTGGCGCGTGCAATGCAGGCCGGGGCACCCCCGTGCCCCTAACCTGCACGCTACCTTGAGGGACAAGAGAGTGGTCATTCAACCGCGGTGTTCTGCCCCTCCTCCTTTTGCGGTGCTTGTTTTACGCACCTGGAGGGTGGTGTGGTGTCAAGTTCTTCCAGACATACTTTGCATAAGCGACTGTTTTCCTTGCTGTTTCGTCTGAAAGCCGAAGCTATCGTTAAAAAGTTTAGAAATAAAATTTTAATCTTAAATAATAATGATTAAAAGTAAAGAGAATTAAATAACTGCATTCGCATTCGTTTTTTATCGCCAGAATAGGTATGTGATATGTGTGGTACCCATGTAGAGGCTGATCGGTTGGGATTCTCCACATGTACAGTAATTTTTATCTAAACGCATCTAGAATAATAATTCTAGGCAGAAAAACTGCCACAATGGTGGGCTGCTGAGACCCTGCGTTAATAAACTTATTAATTTACACACATGCCTAGACATTTACTTCTTGATATATTTTGATAGTTATCAAATGGATGCTGATCATGGTAATTAGCGGTTCCTTTTATGAACAAAACTATAATATTGTATATATAATACTGTAGGGATGATTTTTATTAATGAAGTTAAACTTAACGTTAATAAGGTTGTATAAATAACAAGCACAACGAAACCCAAGTTTTATATATTACCACAATACATTGTTAAGTTTATTTTTATTTACCTAAGGCATCCCACTACTGGGCAAAGGTCTCCCCCAAACTCCTCCACTGTTCCCTATTGGCGGCTAATGATAAGTTATGATACCTGAATTAAAAAAAAAGAGATTCACTTTTTACACTTAATTACACTTAAATGCTATCAATTTCTAATAAATGACCAAATGGTCAAAACGATCACCTCTTTTTTTTCAAGTAGTCAAACTTTTTCCAGTTGTTGAAAACACTGAAATCCAAAAAATACTTATCAAATCTCTGCCCTCTCATGACAAAATAACGTAACCTTAAAATTACTAAGGCCTTAATCATAATTCCCTATTTATTCGATGATTTCCCAACGCATTTTTCTGAAAATTAACACACTTATTATTTGACTACTACACTGCGTAATATTTTCTCAAAATTTTCAGAAATTTTATTATTTTGTATTTCGATGTTCGTGCGGTATTTTTGTCAAAACATTTGAAGGGAGTGTCTTATTAGGTAGGTATTTTTTTTGGTTAATTTTGCATACTCTTATTAATATAAATAATTATATTTTAATGAAAAAAGTTAAAAAAGGCAAAGGTAGCGTTGTTTTGTAGTAAGCAATAATTAGCAGCGTAATTTGGAAGTGTGTATGGCGAAATATCGTTTCCTAAAGTCGTTTCCTAAGGCGACACGACAGAACCATCGGAAATTCATTATCTAATTTTAGGGTTAGGTACGTTATTTCGTTTTTTTGTTTTAAGAAAAAATAAAACGATAGTTTATGTGATGGATCAAGGGTCGAGAAATCGAATAAGCCAAACAACGTAACGTGCGTGACAAAACAACGTAACTCCATGTAACGTTTTTTTACCATCAGATACTAATACTAAACTGATAATACTAATACTAATAAAAAACTGATACTCTAAGTACTAACCGCCGAGGCGGTTCGTATTAAAACCCGATGAACTAATCGATCTGATCTCATACAGTTATCCATATAAAATATCTGGTACACTCACATACAGAAGTGTAATTAAGAACCGAATGCGATGACACTTGTGGAGCACAGGCGGTGTAAAATGGCATTCTAATTGCTGCATTTTTAAAACGAGAACTGAATGCACTTATCCTGCTACTGGATTATGATCGTCGTGTTATTTTTTTAATGAAATTAAAGTTTAAGTTATCATGTAGGTTCTGGGTTGCATTTTGTACCTACAGCTGAGATAAAGGTAGTCTAACAAACTAGAAAACGGAATGTCATTACGATTTAAAGTTTAATGATACATTACCTAGTTTTTTTTTAGTAAAGGATCAAACCTTTTAATTATTCAGTTAACTGTCTAATTAAGTAAACATCAGACATTTTTTAAAAGTAATATAAAATATAGGTAATAACTGCCTTTCATTACAGTCTAAACTCGTTTTGTAAATAAGACAACATCAGCACATAAAAATGGTGGTAGCTTTTGTGCGCAGCTGTATAAAGGCCACTGCGCTTTAGCAGAAGTACAGGTCGTGTCGTAAAAAGAGAATAATTATTGCAAAATGGCGAGTGTATGATATCCATTCGAGGTAATTACCTCGGTTCTGCTCGGGTTTATTCTTGGAGGCATTCGGTTAAGCTCTTTTGATGTACAGCCGTCCACGAGAGTGTTTTGAAAAATATAGATGAGTTGTGAAATCATAAACTGTTAATAAAGTGACAAGTTGCAACTATTGAGAAAATTTGTATGAAAATTGGTTACTTATGCGCTATGTAGCGTTTATCTATATATATATATAAAAGAAAGTGGTGTTAGTTACACTATTTATAACTCAAGAACGGATGAATCGATTTGGCTGAAAATTGGTGTAGAGGTAGCTTAGAACCAGAAAGTGGACATAGGCTACTTTTTATCCTATTTCGAAAACAAAGAGATTCCACGCGGACGAAGTCGCGGGGGGCCACTAGTGTTTTAGATAGAACCCAGTACAGTAAATGCAAAAAAAAAAATTATAGTCCATCCTGTAAGCAAAAAACATTGCTCAAGTTACCATATAAATAAATGCATATTCGAATATCAATCAAATGCAAAACCTACACGATCTAACCAGTTTCCTTTACTTTATAGTTTTTAAAAGGCAATATCTGTAGTATAGGAGCGAGTACTGTCGGCGATAGAAAAGGCGCTATCTAATTCCGTTCACATAAAAAGTAAGGGATAATCTGAATCCATGGATAATTGTCATAGTCCTTGTAATGTTTTTCATTTACTTCTAAGGTTTAGGGTTGGCAAATGAAACTAATTTTAGTTTTGTTTATTTCGGGTATCAATTCCGTTTTTAATAAAATGAAGAAACATAATTCAGGTCCTCTATTCCAAAATCAATTTAATCGTAACATAATTATTTGGCTTATTCTGCATCAAACATTCTTTCGATTTATGACATTTGGTATAATGCATCGATGGTTAACTTAATTAAGATTCCCTCAGGCTGAAAACTTTAATTGAACTTACGTTACGTACAACGTGTACGTAACGTTGTCTTTTTATATGATTTTGAGTCAGCTCGTGACCACGGCAATCTAGCCGAAACGTCGAGCAGTGAGTACCTAAATACTCACTAAATAGTTCGCGTTTAGTTAGACCCGATAACCAACAGTTAACGTTGTCTTTTTGACAACGAAGGGTGAACAGGTGGTTCACCCTTAAAAAATGTTTATAAACTAAATCCTACTTAAACCTGTTTTACTAAAAAAAAGTCAACCCTAAAAAAATACGGAATTTCATCCACACCAATCCGTTACACCCTTGACCATTTTTTTGCGTCAGACCGGTAACTTGACACTGTTGGAGGCCTCTTAAAAGGGAAACCCAGTAATGCTTTCACGGCAGTCGGCTTGCATTTGCTTCAATAATACCGGTACCGTTTTTTATATCGATACATCGTCCAGACAACACTAGCAAGACTTTTAATTGGCGTTAGTCACTGGATAGTTTATCGTAATAGAGCGAGTCCTAAGCGATCATCGCGTCTTAGTGACCCTTAAATAGTGACGCGTAATTGGTATCGAGTTTTTTTTGTTATTGCTTTCACAACTTTATTACCAGGATATATCAATTGCATTAAGTAAAGATGAATGATATTTTTTCTGATATTTTGCATGGATGCTGAAATGTAAATTATTCGGATGACAGGACCTCGTTTTCGTGTTGCCCAAAGCAAAATTTGGGTTGCTCAAAATGACCAGCAAGTTACTTCGATCGGTCGTCACTTGATGTTAATAATATATCTAGTGTTATATATTTTCCACATGGAAACACTTCCATAAAAATGTGATATATTTTTTAAACATCAGTGTCTTTTCGATAACATATGTGTCATAAGACCTTATAATACGACTGAAAGACTTCTTTGTCGAGTACAGCATGACATAATATTTTAAAATTTGACAACTCCAACTGGAAGAGATCGCTACAAGCGATAAGACAGCCTAAATTGTACATCTTTCATTGTTAAACTTGTCTGAAATTTTGTTTTTCTATCTATCTATCTGTTTGAGCTCTTTTGCACAGTTTAAACTGAGCAAGAGAGCTTAAACACCTCAAAATATAAACTTACGCAGAGAGGCAGGACTCAGCACAATATATCAAATCGCATAGCACCGTCCGGGGCAAACCGTATAATTTTCAAGAATGATTTTTCTTGAAGTGCTATCTCTAATATCGGCGATTCTCGATATAGATTCCGAATGCAACAATGTTTCGTCGGGAAACAATTTCGGTACATTAGTGGCGGCTCGTATTATTTCAAATGATCTGCTGCGGTGTATCGGCCCTTTATAGGATGCGGTTTGAACGTATGCCGTGAGTTAGAAGAGAGAGCGATGATTTGATTTACGCCGTTGTAAGAAAATAAACTTGACCCATCAATTAATCCTCCGTTGTAAGAAAATAAACTTTACCGATCAATTAATATTTGCTTGTGTTTATTGCGATGGACAAAACAGGACTGTTCGCGATCGAAAAAACTGAAAGCGCCTTCTGTCGTTCCCAATTAAACGTTAAAACGTTTTGTGGTATGTCAAAGAGCGCTTACAAACAGCAAGCAACAAAAGAGTCTGTTCTCGACAGCGGTTTTGAATGGATAGGTATTAGATGTTAAAGATGTCTAGTGCGGGATTTTTCCCATCCCTCCCTTTTGGAATAAAATGGTACATTCTGCTAATGGTAACTGTAAGGTTGTGTTCTATTATCAACGAACAATGTCAGGCGCTTAATAAAATATTTAACCAAAAGAAATAACTTTTACTATGATTACGTTACGCTGTGACAGGTTGTAAGTTAGATGTCAGACTACTGTTCTGGACTCAATAGTTATCGTCTCTATATTGAAACTTAAAAAATAGGTGTTGAAGGCATAAGTGAATATGCATTTTTCAAAACAAAGTTTCGCTTTTATATATTTCAGAAGTGTTCTCCTCCGATGGGTCTCCACTATCTCATGCGTACCAAGAGTTTCGAAAAGTTTTCAGTTGCAAAATGGTAAGCTTTTGAATTGCGATGACATTATTCAATTTACGTTAATGGTAATCGAGAACCTTATCTACATGTCATTAAATTCGTCGAGATTTTATTTGATAATTTACAACTACTACAACTTTTCGGTTGTAAAATCGTGAGCTTTTAAATTGCACCACAGCCGGACAAACATTACATTTCGAGCGCTGTGCTCTCTGAGATGAGCGCGGTTGTGATTCAAAACGCATTTTTTGATGTAGGTACTCACATAAACGTTTCGGTACAATATCAGATACTTTTAGGGGTATATACGCTTGAATTTCTTTTGTGTATGAATAATTTTACATTATGTTAAAGTAAAGATGTCAAAAAAGTGTTTATTTCTTATTATGACTCTAGGATCAACCTTTCTTTCTACGTCAATAGATATATTAATTGAAGTAAGTTGTTGATGACTATTGAATCTTAATATGTCCTCTGTGCATTGGTATCGCTTCTCAGTGTAGATAGATAGATAGACTAACACTTTATTGTACAATACAAAACAAAATTATAGACAAGTTTAACAAAGAAAGATGTACATTTAAGAAGTATATAAAAAAAAATTGTCAACGCTCCTAAGTTAGTAATTTTTTTTTAAATTGATGTTTTTTTAAATTGATTGAAGTTAAAACTCTGCACCGATAGTCATCAGCGGAGAGTCCCAAGACAAACTGGACAACAGGAAACTTCTCTTGCAGTTACTAATGCACAGTGCGTTTTCAAAGTCGACCATATGGACCATATAGACCTGTAGCAATCACAGTCATGTCTGAAATTAAGACATTTGTCTCCTCACCTGAAATAAATAACTGAAGTTACGGTCCCTCAATCGTAAAAAGTAAATGAACGTGTTGTCCTCTTTATAATTAAGTCTATTGCTCAAGCGCATAACGTTTTCAGGCGAGCCATACGCACGTCTTTCGCACTGCCCGAGAGAAAAGGGCATAAATCAATTTCTTTATTTTTCAAGTTGGGTAGCTTATTATTTTTTACGACCCTCACCGCTGTGAAGAGCTCGAACCGTGAAAATGTACGTTGTAACATTGTTTATGTTAATCTTAGGAAAGTCGAGATCTCCTTCAAATAGACACAGGGCCAATGCGCAACAAATTCGCTAAACCACATATAATTAAGTTTGTTGAACCACAAATTAAGATTTTTAATATCACCCTTCAGCTCTTAACTGCCTTTTGTTTCTCGCCATTCTAAGAAAAGCACCAGTGGGAAGTTTTACAATGATTCTGTTAATTTGTTCATAATGATGAGTTGCGGTGTGTTATCAGTGTTGGATGTCAGTCAAAAATGTTTTGGTAAATAAATGGGTTAGTGAGTTTTGCTATCGCAGCAAAAGGTTTGGCGTCCAAGTAATGATAGGCTTTGGGCATAAAGTTGTTGGTGCCGACAGGCAGGTATTATAAGCATATCAATATAGCATGTCATAGGTTCGGAAATCAAATTCTATGTAGGCTAGTGTTTGACGTGGAGTGCAGAAGGCGATGGCAATTTAGGCATCAACTCAACAATTGCCAAGTATTGAGTTGTGTTTTTGATCGATATTTTAATGTGTATTGTATATATTTGAATAATTCGCTATTTCATATTTTTCCAATTATTTCCAAATGATCCCACGACCCGCAACACACAGCTGTGCCACCGTGTTCAAATACCAACGAGCCTCAATATATGCCAATTACATTTTATACAGCTAGACGATTTAGTTCTTCGCTATCTGACAATCGGCTATGGCTTAAAGCAACTCCAATCCTAATAAAGGTGTAAGATTTAAGGTTAAACGCTGCGCAGACGTATCAGGTACTACTAATCTCGATCCTCAAAACTTTAAACCAAAGTATACTTTATGCCATAGTATTATAATCCCAAACGAAATCCGTTCTTCACTAGAAGCAAATTGGATGTTTTAACTGAACTCGGATGTTTTACCATGTTGAAAACAAGGGAATAAATAGGTAGGATTTGTGGATAGTACTGACGGTGTTCGTAATTATGGAGCTATGTGGTAACTGTAGTTTTTAAGGTCATTCTCCGATGGCTCCCCTTAGACTAACTACCGTTTGTCTACGGAATTAAAATAGAGTTACTTCAAGTGGAGTTCAACGATCCTGTTGCTTGGCGAAATATATCCTTAGGTATGGTTTCCAAGTTAGAGAATGTAGCTCTTCCTTACTTTTAATAGGTTCATTAACTTCATAACCATAATATTTTTTTGTTTATAAATAATCAAAAAAGTTCCTTCTCTGTCGTAAAGTTTTGACAGAGGAGATACTTTTAATATCCACCTTAATAGCTCACTTTTGCAGACAACGTTACTTAGAGTTCCACAATACATTTTATCAAAACCAGGCTTCTTAGGAATTAATGATACTCATATTAACGAACTCATAAACAGATTCATCATAAGATACCTTTATAACGGGAACTTTTCATAGATTTCTTCAATGATAGTAAATATAAATAAATTCATACTTCCTGTTCAATTACGTGTGCAATAAAACTTGAATATGATCGCAGACTGAAAGGATCTTGAATTCCTAAGTCGCACTTTGGAGAGAATTTAATGAGTTAGTTAGGTGGTATCGAGTATGGCTCGTACCGCCTCAAGGAGGTGAGGCCTGTGTCCAGCAGTGGGACGTATATGGGGCTGACGAGAGATGAGAGTGTAGGTTAAGGCTCCGCGAATTGAAATGATAGAAAAGCTCTCTACAAAAGAAGCACAATATGAACAAACAAGTATGTTATTCTTAAAAAGCACTTTGTCAAATATAATCAAACCAAGAAGGGAGGTTGTTACGTAGCCAGAAAATAAAGAATCCTTATTCTCACGCCAAATGATCCATAAAATGACATCCATAACGTCTTTAAGACCAAGAGGATGATATCGGCGGCGTTGCAGTGTTATCTCTGTTTTTATTGTTATCGTGGCTTAAAGGATTAATAAGCTTAAAACAAGAGTATACTCCAAAACGTATTTTCATATTTTCGGATGTAGCAAGCGCGTTCGCTCGGACGATCTTCAGGGCAGTAAGAGCAATACGAATGCTTCTTCCCAAACTACGGGCAATAGTCTTAGAGAGTCTTAGTTGCGCTTGGCGTTCCATATGCGCGGATTAATAACTAAAAAAATAAATAACTCAGATCCCGTCCATCTCTATCAAGGACGCTACAGCCGCGACTCGTATGCGGCGAGCGACGGCCTGCGCGCACGCACCAATTAGCGCGCCCCGTCGCCGATGCAACGTCATAAATCGAACGAACCGTTAGTGTGCGGCCAGGAAAGCGGCGGGCGGGAGATGAGCGGGTGGAGGTTTTTGAAAGGCAAAAGTTTATCAAAAAGGAAAATGAAGTCTTTTATTCATTGCAAAGTGATATAACAACAATAATGATATATCAATTTGCTATTTGATTTTTGACTAGAAAAATAACAGTGCTGCGGCCCTTTTGTATTCCATTTTTGTTTTTGAAACTGATGCAGTTTTTTTTACTGCAATAAATAAGGCATTAATGCGTACGAACGAAAATCTTAAAGATTATCAGGGCATGCGTATTTCTCAATTTGAGTTTCGGGTTCATTAATAGTGTAAATTCGTTAAAATTGTGTTCATATCTTAAATGATACTTGAAAGTCTCGAAAGAAAATTATCTTGATTTCCGATTGTGTCTATATTTATTTTAAAAAAAGGTCTAATTATCTTGTACACTCCAGATCGCATGTTCGCAATGGAATGCTAACAGTCGATGCTATACCAAAACTCTAATAAGACAAAACAATTCGCTTACGGTCGACGGGTTTATACCCCGTCAGTAATTTACAGAGCGCAGTTAGGCTGACATGGATTTAATGTTATTGTTAACTTGGTGATGGGACGGACGCGGCTCTCGTGTTACAGAGATTCAACACTTATTTAATTGCGAAAAGGTTTACGGTTATGTGGAGATGTGAAGCTTTTGTCGGATATTGTGTGGGCTAATTAATGATGGCTGGTTTAGTGATATTCTGTTTTTTTATTTTGAAATATATTGAATCTACAACAGATGTAATCTAGCTTACTTATTCTAACGCGAATGAAAATAGCTACAGCTTTGCATTCGTACTTATTATTTTGATCCCATAAACACTAATAAAGTGATTTAAAAATGTTTTTTTTCGTGATACAATAAAAATAAGTTGTGATTAGATTTTATAACAATCATTTTCCTGAGAAATTTTCATACACGCTACATTGTGACAACATGTCTAACCCTTTCAAATAAGGATAGCACTAATCGCAATCTCACCAAGCAATAATAAGAGTAACGTTTACGCGGCAAAGTAATTAATTACCATTTACCGCTATCATTACACGAACTTCGTGGCCTAACCGTTAAGGACCCCTGCTGCTTCGGAATCTTCGTCGAGGATCTTCGCATTGGGAATTCGCTGTCAACCCTAGCTTTAAATACTGACTGATTTGAAATTCGAACGTTATATATCTTGTTTACTTTCTTTTTTGTCGCGAGTGTTGTGACGTTTAGCTGCCAGTGTTACTCGTGTTTGTAAAGAGATAATTTTGGTGGCGGCAGTTTTTCGGTAATACGTGTGAATAAGTCTTGTTTTTAAGTAAGATAAGATACTTAGGTTCTAAGAATGAGGTAGGTACTTAATATGTTTAAATAGCTTAAGATAAACCTATTTACTCGTTAATTGTACATCATTTTAAAACTTCTAATGCGACTTTTAATGATACCCGTCCCTAATATTTTTGGCAATATCCGTTAGGCACCCATAAGACATAAAAATTTGGACTAAAACGATTTAAGCGAATAAACTTTGGTATTGGGCAATATTTAATTATACGTTGCAAAATCGAATAAAATTGTGTATAAATCTTTAAAAATATCGCCTAATAATTTAAAAGTTCCACAGATTGTCGTATTAAGGAAATAAAATAAGCCTGAGATGTGCTCGTGCGCATCGCCTTGTCATTTTAATGCAACGTTACGACCCAAAAATATATTCGTCTCGTTCGTTCGTTGAAGGAGAATTTCTTGTCTCGTTCTAACTCAATTTTACACTACGTCATTTTAAAGGTTTATCGGTTTTTGTTATTTATAACATTATTACCTACATGTTTGTCTAGAGAAATAACTTTTTATTATGGTGTTCGTTTTGTTTTTGGCTATAACAGTACACTAAGTCTTGTTAATGAATATTTGCTTATTTAAACATTTAAAATGTCGCAGACAGGGCTCGAATCCACAACCTTGCACTAACCAAGCTACTGCTCTACCAATTCCAATTATATTTTTAAATATGAAAACGAGAAAAACAGTATCATCAAAATTTAAAACAGAAATGAACAACAATTTTTTTTTTAAATTATGAAAATATGAATGAGTACTTATTAAAAAGTTTTTTCATAAATGAAAACAATTAATATTTATGCATGCAACGTGTATTCTACGATTAATTACCTACTTGTTATCGGGTCTAATCGTGATATATTTTTAATGAGTATTAGGTACTCACTGCTCGACGTTTCGGCTGTTCTGCACACAGCCGTGGTCACGAGCTGGCTGATTTTGTATTGTACATGAGAAAAAACATTTGTCAAAAAAACTTTCTTGTTTTAATTTGGACAGCAGTCAACTTGATTATTCTTTGTTGTGGCTCAAATCAAAAGAGACTGACACTCGCCAAATATAATAACAATTTAAAACTCATATTTATAATTATTAGCTATTTAGTTTTTTTTTATTTATTTCCAACTTATGTCTAAAACCATAACTTTCTGTTTGCAGGTACGTCTCAAATTTCCAATGCCGTACTCCGAAGTTGATTAGATTACTATGTAGGTAAGTATTACTTAATTGAAAGTATGAAAATTGTAGCCCTAGACCAACCCGCAGACGTTGCTCTGTCCGTTGTTTCTAGATAAAATGAGTATTTATTTATTTATATGAAAACCTTAATATTAAACCATTGCACTTTACCCCTCTGCCTCCGACAACAAGAGCAATGTTATCCGGCAGAATCTGGCTAAGTAACAATTAGCGTAGGAAATAAGCTATAAATAAATGGATAGAAAAATTTAGGAGTTTGACACCGGAACTTTCTTAACACTAGTAAGCTGGAAAATATACCAAAAGTCTCGCGAGCTTTCGACCTGAGCCAGATAAGGAGAGGGAAAAGTCAAGAAAAGGTCTTGTTTTTTTTGAATTTATCTCGAAAAACATGCGTCGTATTAAACTTTATTGTGCTACCCAAATATAGCTGACGAAATTCTCTACAATCCTAGTCAGTTTTCCTATTATCAAACCTCCAGGAACGACCTCCACGATAGTCTTCTTTACCTCGCGTTTTCACTTACACGCATATTCACGCACTGACCAAACTACACGGTTTAGTAACTTGAAACTTCAAGTTTTCCGCTCTCTGTAGATGCTCGCACCGGTCTCGTTGCAACAATGTTGCATCCACGTGGTCGCATCCATGTTGACTTTTTGGAATGAATCACGGAATGTGTGTACACGACCTAAAAACCTCCCCGGCACGACGTCGGAAGATTAAACGTTGTATCATTAAATATTTGCCGCTAATTTACGACCGGGATTTGGGTGTTTTATCGACTCGCCAGTTTTAGTTGCACTTGTAATTTTTTTTGGAAATGACGAATTTATGTGACTTTAATTCACAGTCATGCATGCTAATACCAAATTTGTGGATGCTGAATTTCAGGGAAGCTTATCTATATTCATGCATGAGTCTTATGGGGTAAAAAGATTTGTTTGAGCGAACCCTGTAACTGTGAAACATATTTAATACTATTTTGGACAATGTTTATCATCACGTACTGTGTGTACTTTGAAATACTATAACATCGTTTTTGTGAGTTAATAAACATTCGTCAAGTAGTTGTTAAATTTATTAAATTAAATTACTGAACATTAATCCTCTTATAATATCTATGTTATTAATAAGAATTATATTATAAATATATATTATTTATGTGCGTCTTTTGTCAAAACTATCGTCTCGGACCGCACGTTTATCCAGCCCTTTACAACCGCAGACCGTGCTAAAAGTTAAGGTCTTCGCACACAGTACCCGTCTTGTTTTTAATAAAATTTCAAATAACATTTTTTTTAATGAAAGCATCTGTTTCGTAGCAACTATCAGAACTTGTGCGATGCAAATCACGTTATCATAAACATTTCCATTCATGTTAATTCCATAACTATGCAAAGCGCTTATGTAACCATAACTGCATTAAAACTATTGAAAAATATAAATTGACATATTTATTACTAATCCAACTATCTAAAAAAAAACAATTAAAAACTGTTTAACATGAGTGTAATAAAATCAAACTTATCTTATGTTTTAATGTTTTATATAAACTGTAGGAGGACTAGTATTAAAAAATGTTTTGGTAATACTTTCACTGTTAAAATCAAAATATGATCTTGAACTTTAAACTCAGATAAATATTTTGGGTTGTAATCTAGCGCATATGTTTTCTTGTTATATCATATTTAATTATCTAACCTGATTGTTACCTGTTTTGTGTCCATAAAATAAATAAATAAATAAATAAAATGTAAAGCTTGTGAATTATACCTACACTCATAAACGTCAATCCGTGAATGGCGCTAACAACTCCGACTAATCAATTACGGGATTACATCGTCATTTTAGTTACCTACGCGGATAACTGT
Organism: Pyrausta despicata; assembly: GCA_963921415.1. Classification (NCBI taxonomy): domain Eukaryota; kingdom Metazoa; phylum Arthropoda; class Insecta; order Lepidoptera; family Crambidae; genus Pyrausta; species Pyrausta despicata. The sequence goes on along the minus strand of OY992851.1, from coordinate 15,424,550 downwards.
CGTGTCATAAATTTCTTCAGGTCATCGGGAAAGGTGGTTGAAACTTAGTTCCTTGCCAGGATTTCGAAGAAAGCCTTTTAACAGTTCAGTGAACATAGCAATAAATGTACAGCTAAATTCACTAGAAATACGGAAATACTCACGTATTTTAGTAAAACTACTAGTTATTAGTACTAATTATCGAAAAGAGTATACCTTTTTTCTTTAAGACCACTAACTGCATCTTAGTGACACAATGCAATAAAATGAAAAAAAAAAACTTAATTATTGGTACTCAGTGGTTGGTGGTTAATTATTGGTATTTTAGTAAGAAAAATGAATGCAAAAAAGAGTGGACCTTACTACCTGCGTGAGTGTTTCCCTGCAATTACAACCTTAAAATTTTCAAAGCTAGAGTGAACAGGCAAAAAAATATGCAACTTTTCCTATAAAAAATTACAAAGGTTCACTGCTTGTTTTTTTTATTATTTTTTGGCGGGGAAATAAAATTTATTTATCTGGATTGTGTGCGACGACCTGAATTGTTCCAAAAATAATTCTTCCGAGTACCCTCTGTAAATCAATCAGGAAAATAATTAAAACGAACAGTTAACCCCGAATTTAAAATTGCTCAAGCTCAACAATAACCGAGATTTCTTGGGCATAACTTTTTACTGTATATTGGTTTTGAGGGACGATCATGAAGACTGTAACACGAAAAAATATTTTGACGGTCTGTTTTGTGACGGAAAGATTTATTGTTATTTACGTAAGAGACGGATGGCCAACTTATTGTCAGATTCATTTATATTAAGACCGAAAATATGAACTTCGTTATTCGGTTACTTTTGTTTTACATCTTTTTTTAATTTGTCATATCGCACAACTAATTCTTCAAAATTAAAAAAAAAAAACTTAAAGCACACAATAGATTTGTATAAAAGATAAGTTTTGGCATAGTCAACTCAATATTAGATTTAATGACATTTATGACTTTAAAGAACAAGATGTGCGATATACTTAATTCCAATAATGCTCACAGTTTATGTGATTAAACTATGCGTGCTTAAAGAAAAATCACAAACCCAATTTTAGTGTCGTTTGTCGATCCACGTCTAGTGTCTTGAAATACGCAAAAACTCCGCTTTGTCCAAAGCGGAAGTTTACTACGCACACTCTCAACGCATTATCTGCCCCTGGGTACACAGCTACACAATATTTTTATATGGGGACCTCCCGTAATGGGAGGGCCGATTTTATGCCCCCACTAATTGGCAATACCAAATAAACGTGGAAATATGAAAGTATAAACTTGGAAAGATACAGTTGGATAGAAATATATGTTCGACCTACAGAAAGAGAGTACGCACGTCGCGTTAGTGCTCAACTAGGAAAATCTTAAATGCTACAGTATTGATCATTGTTCTTACATTCTCAATATTGAAGTTCAAAAGTGACATTTTGTATCCTAGATATGTTTATAAAAAAAATTGATAAAATAAAATATTATCAAAAAATTGCTCAAATTTTTGCTATCTAAGGAATAAGTATCAGCTCTGTTCAATTACTCTGCCCTAAAAAACTTAAGTAACCTTTATATCATTTTTTAACAAATTAGGGCTAGATCAAAACTTCTCCATCTTCCTCTGTTTGTTTTGATCTAAGATTGTAAAATTTTACCAATCACCCTGTATACATATAATCCGATAAAGTTGATGAAATCTGGCATTACTTTACGGAAATCCATGAACTCTTACGTGTTTTATCGGTCTCAGTGTTGTGTTTCCGGGTGCATTCTCTGTCACGTTGTGAATTGTAAGTCCTCGTTGTTGACTGCCTCGTTGGTGCAGTGGCAAAGTTTCTGCCTTACATCCGGAAGGTCCTGGGTTCGAATCCCGGGTCGAGCCAAAATTGTTTCTGAGATTTTCTGTCATGAATCAGCTCGGGGTCAAAAAGTTGGCGGTGTTACACCCCCGTGCCTCGGAAAGCACGTTAAGCCGTTGGTCTTGCGCCTGATCTCTCTCCGGTCATGTCGGATTGCCGTCTCACCGAACTTTGAGAGTGATGGAACAGTGAGTGCACCTGTGTATTGCGCTTACACTTGTGCACTATAATATCTCCTGCGTAGTTGGCTGATCTCTATTGAGATTGGCCGCCGTGGTCGAAACCGGCCAGGAGGACTATTATTATTGTAAGTCCTGCGACTTCCAGCTCTAATTTTTCAAGTGGTTACGGTTGAATGTATTTGGGTTCCAGCGCTAGCGTCGTTTAGTGGAAATTTAAAGCAAAATAATTCTCTTTTTCAGCTTTACATCTAATTAATTTAAACAGCACTAGCACAGTTTCCCGTTACCTGGTATAACTAATGTTTTATGGATATTCTACAAAGCAGATATTGCTATGCTGTAGAATGTTGATGGAGTGGCTTTTGTGAGTGTACTCAGCGAAGCAGTTGCTATTAAAGTGAAGTAGATATTATGTTTAGTTATTTAAGTCCACCTTATTTAATACTTTTTAAACAAATTTACTTCGTAGCTAGAAAATATGCGCCGATCTGTTCAAAAGTTAAAAACAATTCGGCAAAAAAAAAACATTAAGCTTTTTAAACGGATTGACTATGACTTGTGACTTCATAAATAATAGCGAATGGATAGTGGACATACGTAACATAAACATTTCTAAGCATTCCCGACTTAGAAAGAAGATAAGCTCTCTCCATCGTAGACTCAGTCTTTGCCTCGTTAGGCTTAGTAAAAAAAGATGTATAGTGAAGTACATATTGTGTAGATGGCACAAACCTTTTTGTAATACCTTTTTAGGCTTGAACAACTGAAATTAAAAGTAGAACCTGAGCTCATATTATATAATATATATCATAACCAGAAAAGATCATATGAAAGCAAATTATGGTTTTATTAAAAGTTTTATTTTCACGGGATTAAAAAAGGTACAAGTTTGTTCTTTAAGCGCCCGAAAAACATTTTGTTTTCTAAGTTTTTTAATGTGTTCAAATTCAATTAAATAAAATGGTACTTAAGCTACAAAGTTATTTAGGATTATCAAACGCGGATCTAATTTAAGGTACCGAATACAATGTACCGGCTCGATCCCTATCGAGTCGACGCAGCCGGTGCGGCAGGTATTGCGGATAGCTAGGGTTGGCAATGCAATTGTTTATATCCCCGACGAAAAAGAGGGGGGTTACAAGTTTGAACCCTGTCTGTTTGTGTGTGTCTATGTTCGAAAAGACATTACTCTTGAAAAATTCTTTTCGGCTCCGGTCATCTGGGTGTATTCGAACCCCCGACCTTTGGAAGTCCGGTCCAATGCTCTGTGTGTCTATGTGTTTGTGTTGTAGTGTTTTTGTGTGTGTATCTGTCTGCCGGATGGATGCACCGATTTCAGTGCAGTTTTTTGTTTATTCGAAAGATAATTTAATCACGGTCGCTCTTAGCTATTGCTGGTTAAAATCCTACCAGCCGTTGAAGCTCACCAGCGGTTTTTTGACTCTTTCAGGGTTTTCTGACTGAAAAGTTAGATTTGTATTCAAGGCTAACTTTGGTGTCAAATATAATGAGCCGTCATAAGAAATAGATTGATGCTTATGAAGTAGGTCGATGCGATCAGTCACTGAAACTTTATTACTTGACTCACTATCAATTTTTTTAACGAAAATGATTATAGTTCATATTCAGTTCTACTGTATTTGTCGAGAAAAAAATCACAGTATTTTAAACAACAAAAAAATAATAAAATGGTCAAACTATTGTATATTATAAATTTTATTTCAAATTTTTAATGACATACATCTTGATTGGCACTTTTATTTATTAATTTAGATATGCTGACGCCCGTACCCAGTAGTGGAACGTGTAAGCTCGATGAGATGAGAAGAAATGAGATTTTATTGGAAAACTTTATTGCACATATATTCAGTTTTATAAAAAGCATTTTAGACGGTCAACCTTTAGGTCATTCAGCAGAAAGATGGCCATTATTAACATTATTTTCATTGTAAAAATGTACCTTACCGTTTTTATAGTTTCTGGTAAAGTGGCAACCCTATATACAAAATAATCGTGTCCTGCGCCCACGCATGCGAGCGACCGTAAACTGTTCTTAACGAAATTAAACGCACACTCACTTAACGTATTGCGTATTTGCGAAATTTTACCTGTACTCGTAACTTAATATGTAACGGCACTTTTTTCTTGCTTGTTTGTAAATGGTAAGTTGGGTTAAAAAAATACGATTTGTGGTAGGAGAGGGTTAGAGAAACAATCATGCATGATTGATAGAATCACACCCTTCCATAGAATGACATTTCAAACTAGGTAGGGTATACCAGAGAGTGATGACTGTTATTGCCCGCTTTAAAAACAATAGTAGCACGACGTTTGTATCACTTCAATTTGATTAGTATTTATTACATGGCTCTATGGTCCATGTATAGTAGATTTAAAATTGACGATTGGCAACACTAAACAAAAAACAACCTATATAAAATATATATTAGTGCATGTATCAGCTAAAATCACTCTCCTGGATGAAACCCACCGGAAGCACTGGATATGACAATACCCAATCCATCACCACCAACGACGCTGGCTTGCAGCTGCAAAGCTCGCCAGCGCCACCACCACAGCAGTTGAGTTCGCTCCTGCCAACCCAGCGACCCGCTAGTTTTCACGAGCGGCGGTAGAACCCACCTAAAGGGGCCATTGCCCCTTACGGTTTCGCCCCAGACCCCTTCGGGGTCAGGTGCGAGGACTCGAGAGTATCAGCTAAAAGGTGGACCGACGATCTGGTGAATGTCACGGGAAGCTGCTGGATGCGGGAAGCTCAGGACCGAACGCGGTGGAGATCCTTGGGGAAGGCCTATGTTCAGCTGTGGGCGTCAAACGGCTGATATGATGATGATTATGAATGTAGCAGCACGTTAATGAAAGTCTTTTTTCTTGTATTGAATCAGCTAGGTTTTTTTTCTGCTTGTTTTGGTATCGCAGAACATTAGCTATGGTTTTGATCGGAAACATTTACAAATAAACATATTATCTAAGTACACTCGCACAGAAAAACATTTTCTAACTCGAATACAAACCAGCAGCCGTTGTTGGAACATAATTATTTTATTGCTTCGGACAATCCATCACATTTAATCAAGCCTCGACGCTCCAACAATAAGATTTAAGTCATAGTTAACGGTACCATACTGGCTTCTTACAGTTCTTACTGCAGAGGAGTTAGGGGGGGAATTATTTTACCCGTTTTACGAGACGCTTAGCTGCCACAAGCTAGGAAGCACTCATGGAATAAACCCGTCTTCTATGCAGTTTTATCATTTTCCATGCCTTGTCCCTTGGAATATTTTCTGGCACTGTCTTGTGTCTTTTTAATTGAGACATTTATTTATTTATTTAAGTTCTGCACAAACATATGTACAATGGTGGACTTAAAGCCGAAGACATTCTCTACCAGTCAACTATAGGTCCAAGCAGAGAAAATTCAGGCGGTGCACTATATGGGCAATAAAAAGGAAAAACAATGTAACTCATGTAATTTACGTACTAAGAGGAATTTATAGACATACAAACTAATTACTTACATAAAATTAAATGAAAAATACATGAAATATCATAGATGTACATTATTACGTATACATGATAAGGATGGTACACATCTTATGGTATCACATCTTAATAGTCTCAAAATAGAGAGAGCACTTCATTCATTCATTCATCATCAGCCTATATACGTCCCACTGCTGGGCACAGGCCTCACCTCAACTTTGAGGTGGTGAGAGCCATATTCCACCACGCGGGCTCAGTGCGGATTGGTGGAGGGGTTGTGTGTAAGGTAAGTGACCAACCTTACTGTCAGATGTTATTAAGCCGCCCGAGGGCCTCCGACCAGGCTTAACGACTAATATCTATCGATATTAACCGGGACCAACAGCTTAACGTGCCTTTCGAAGCACGGAGATTCTTGTAAATAGACGTCACTTTTATGGTCAGAATGGTCACCCATCCCAAACATGACCGCGCCGTAGGTTGCTTAACTTTTGGTATCACTACCAAAGCGCTGCAATCGCTGCGCCACAAGCACCTCAGTATCTTAGAGAGCACTTCAGTATCTTATATCCTTTTGCGTTATATAAATTTATGGCGATTTTGCTTTACTTAGACATATAAGAGGATCGTCTCCATGGTTAAGTCAGTTCTCAAGTTTCATTATCATCACTCTAAAATCATTCGACGATCGATTGGTGCAGTGGTCTTCATGTCGGACTTCTAAAACCAAGGGTCGCGGGTTCGATCCCCGCTCAGTACAAGCATATGACAATGTGTGCATGAACATGCATAATATGTTTGTATAATATGTATTTATTTACAAAAAAAAGTATTTAAGTATGATTATCCGTTGTCTAGTACCCATAACACAAGCCTCGTAGCTTAATTTGGGACTAGAGAATTGGTGTGATTGTTGTGAAATATTTATTATTATTATTTATTTATTTGCTTCTACCATTGGTTTGATTCATTAAAAAAAAACAATCTTTAACTTAACACACGATTGAATATTCATTAAAAGCGAGCCAATTATGTCGACTATCCAAGTTAGATTATTTTCTTTCTTTCTTTCTTATTGGAGCCATTTCCCGCTGCAAGTGTGAGAAACGATCGGAACTTATTAGAGTTGTTTCTAATTAGCGATAAGAAGTTAATAATTTATAAGTGAGTAATGATCTAGGATCCGCCATCAATCGCGGGCCACGACAGCGGACAATGTGTGCACTTATTGCGAAACCATTACACCGCTTCTCAGCGGTCGGCAAAAAGTTATGCAATAAGGCGCGGGCACATTGGTATCTTTCGTTTAGTTCCTAGTTATGATAGAGTTTTTTTTAATTTTTACTTATTTATTAATATTGGCACAAACAGTCGTTACAAAAGTGAAATCTTCGTTTAATGATCTAGGATCCGCTATCAATCACGGGCCACGACAGCGGACAATGTAAGCACTTATTGCGAAACCATTACACCGCTTCTTAGCGGTCGGCAAAAACTTATGTAATAAGGCGCGGGCACATTGGTACCTTTCGTTTAGTTCCTAGTTATGATAGTTTTTTTTTTAATTTTTATCTATTTATTTATTATGGCACAAACAGTCATTACAAATTTATTACATGATGGAAACTTAAAAATCTACTATTGTATTGGTAAATATTGTTTCGATAATGATGGCTTAACGATACTGCTGTAAAAATATAAATGAATCATTAAGTATGCAAAACCAATTTACCTTTCTGCATTCCCACTCGGTTGACTGGCAGAAAATGCCATAAGATATAAAGTCTGCCGATTGTAAACTTTTGGTGCAACAGTTTAATAAATAAATAAAACCATAAAAAATATGTTTTAACGGGTTATTTCGCGATTCATGTACATTTTACTTTAACCTGACGTCTAGGACCCTTTTCAGCGTCCGTGGTCACAGCTAGACCACGTAAAAAAATAAATAAAATGTGAATAAATCGCAAAATAATCCGTGAAAAAGTGTATCATTTCAATGTCTACTGTTCGCGTAAACCGAAGAAATAAATAAAAGCACTTGGACTGAATTAATGATACTTGATAAATTATACTTAAAATAATCTGTATGTAGCGATTAACCCCTCAAATGAAATCAACATTTAAGTATTGTTTTATTTCAAAACGAAGTCTGATAAAATGTCGCTAGGGCTATGTTTAAGCAATAAATTTATAATAAGAATCAATTCTTTCGGTATGTCCCGAGATAAAAAGAAAAACATATAAATAATAATAATTTTTATTTAGTTTAAAATGGACGATAGTTAATTAACATAAGCTTAAATTAAGATGTAAAGACCAAAGACTTTCTTTACCTGAACTAGGTTACAAACGTGCGTCTCAGGCTAAATCATGTTTCAGTGCAGTCTCAGCCTTAGTCCTGCGCATCGATAAATCTTTATGATCGCGGATCGATGCGAGCTAATCACGCGCAGCTTCTGCAAGTTAATGTCTTTGTTACTGCCGCTGTAGTGCTGCTCTTTTATCGATTGTCGCTATCGATAATGTATCGATAGTTAGTCAGGAAAGCGTTCCATAACTAATACTGGACTAATAGGATTTCAACTTCACTTTAAAGATCCTTTATTTAGCAGATCTAAACATAGAAAATATTAATAATTTGGGCAATTAAAATTAAAAAAATAAACGCCGATATGAGGCATGAAAACAACTGATGAGCTTCAATGGCTGGACAGATTTTGATCAGCTTTAGTTAAGGACAAACGTGATTAAATTGTCTTTCGTCTTTTCGTGATGAAATCAGTCCATCCGGTCGAGAGCTACACTGCCACAGACAAACACACAAACAGAAATAGAGGTAAAACTTATTTCACCTCTCTTTATGGTCGGGAATTATAATCAAAAAGTGAACCAAAACAATAGAACGCTCGATTTCAAATCTATAAAGCAAATATAGACTTTAACATTGATTACCAATTCGTTAATTAATCAAATCGTAATTGTCACTTATACTCCTCAGACGGACGCAGTTAAGGCCTATGTTGATTCGAGGACACACCCAGAACGCTTTCTCCGCACACGATTATCGTCCTTACCACGTGTATTTTATGGTTTGAATGTGTTTTGTGTAGGAAATGGTTACAGGAACGTCGCGCGCGCAGCTTGTTAGCCGAACGGAGCCGAGAATAATTCAAAACCGCCTGTTACAACAGCGGTGACAGATTTATTCGGGGTACGAACGAACGAACGAATGTATAATGCGCGTGAGCATAGAATAGAATAGATAAAACATGCGTAGGGTATTGGCGACATTCTCCGACACTTTGAGCGACTTCGCGATTTATTTATTTCATCTTAATTGTACAACAAAACTTTGTTGAAAAAAATGGACATAACGCCTTAGGGAAATATTTATGATGATATATATTTTTTTATCAAGGTACGACTTCCTCTCACTAGAAAAATTCACTGTTTAATGTCAAAAACAGTTGGTCAAAAATCAAAATAAACTCTAGTATTAGAAAAATATGAAAAATCATGCAAAGCTTCAGTGTTCGACACAAGAAAAATGTTTGATGTAGAGATTTTTTTAATTATTTAGCAGGAACACTAAAATGAGGATTAATTCTACCGCCACATGAGAAGACGAAACAATTATATTAATAAAAAAAATATATCAAACCGAAAAAGTCTGTCTTCTACGGCTGCGTCGTTGTCTTAGAACTCTATCAAACTTAATTTCTTCTATAATACTTTGGAAGTGTTGGAGACTAGCTAGTGTTGCTAGCTGGCTGGCTAGTGTCAGGGACTGGTGCCAACACCCTACAAGGCTTCGCTAAAATTCGCAGACAATCGGAAATAAAGTCTCGTTACACCAAAATCGTGTTCTTCGTGATCGTTATAGGAAACGGCCGATGTTGTCTATCAGTTTGTATCGAGGGTGGAATTATCATTCATCATGGACTCCTAGGGAGTTAACGGTGTATGACCAAAGGAGTTTGCGTTCTCATGCGCTTTCCAATGAGCGATACTGAGTTTATTTTTATTTATGTTGGGAATAGCGGACATTACCTTTACGAATGTATGTATATAAATCGCAAAATAATCGGTTAAAAAGTATAGTGTGAAATTACCTTTATGAATTCAGAATATATAGTGTTCATCAAAGGTATAATGTTTAGCAACTTAAATTTTGCTATAGTCTAGAATCTAAAATCTGCAAAGAATACATACCTATGCGATTAAATGTAAGCAAATTTTTACGAGAGGAAAATAAATTAAAAATTTTCCTCAACTTGGATTCGGATCGTAAAGTGCTGTACATAGCATTGTTATTTTGTAAATTTGTTACAGTAACACCATGTAAGCGTTTTATGTAAATGTTTTTTAAAGATGGAGGATTACTTTTCGCCATTTAAATAGGAATGTACATCACAATTGTTATTTATTTATTTATTCGGACAACAAAAGATTCAAGAAGGGTTAGTAAACAATACATTTTACACACTATGGTAGTACGGCTTATTCCCAAAGGTCCACGACTCTATTGTTTTCAAAAATAAGGTTTCAATACTTTGATTCCCAACGGGTCCACGACATTAAAAATATAAAATGTCTTTTTTCCCAGCGGGTCCATGAGAATGTTAGGTACAATCAGCGTAAAAAGCTGGAGGGTTAAAAAAGGATAGACATTATATTTATTATGAAATAAAGGACCGTGAATAGATTAAACAAGGAGTCTTTATGTTGACTGTTGTTAAACTGTACTTAAAAAAACACAGATTTAGAATAAACACTGTAAATCATCTAACACTAAAAAAATCACGTTTTATTTCAAAAATAATCTCAATCTTACACGATAATAGACTTAAGCATTAAAAAATCTCAGTTTTGGTATAATCACAGTAAATCATTCTAATCTTATACTAAAATATCTTGGGCATTAAAAAAATTAAATCACAATAGATCATCTCAATCTTAGATTAAAATAGAATTAACATGAAAAAATCATTATTTTAAAACAAACACAGGAAAAAACGCTAAATGCGCATCATGATATATATTGTTGCATTAAATCTTATTAAAAAAAAATAATTAGGACCATTAAATTTGTTAAGAATGAAGAAATGAAACTTGTTGAATTTTGTTTATATTTGTCACCGATGATCTTTATTTTTAAATATTTATTAACTAAATGTCTGGTTCTATTTTGTTTAAATTTAACCAATATAAATAAGCAAAAATGAATAAACTTTTTTTTGTAAACGAGTATGATATCAAAGCGAAAGCAAATTTGATAGCGAGGTGTTGCTCATCAAAGTGACAACTGCTAGACCACAGATGAACTTCTTGAATTAAACCATTTAAATGAAATAAAACACTTCCTACGTACCTAATCGCGTTTATTTTATGTTCATTTAGTCCTGACGTTTCGTACCCTTTGCAGGATTCGTGGTGGCAGGTTACGATATTGAAATGACACAACAGGTTGTTGTTTTACATTCGTTCTTACCGACACAAATAGCACAAACCCTCTTGTATCGTTTTTGTTGATTGTACCTCGGATAAGTCTCGTGGACCCGTTGGGAATACATACATGGAGAAGTTAAAATATATTTAAAAAATATATGGACCCAGTGGGAAAAGTAGAACAATAGAGTCGTGGACCTTTGGGAATAAGCCGGTAGTACCTAATAACTAGTTTGGTGCATGTATTTAGGCTTATGTGCCACATTAAGGGACAAACATGTAGTCGCCCTGCAAAAACTTTCAGGTTGGAGCTGTCGCGAACCCGGAACATCAGGGATGCTTGTTTTTTTTTCTGATAATCCTCGCGAACAAATAAAATCGAATAAAATCTTTTGACTCCCAACTATTGTCTCAATAAAATTTCCAAACCGCATGCAACTTTTCGCACAATTTGTTTCGTCGTTATCGTTACAGCTGGTACACACTGCGGTCGTTGTCGCGGACATTAGAACAAATGCCTCGTTAAATGGCTGATGTACACGTACCGGGCGTGTTGCGCGGACGCAGCCCTGGCGCGTGGGCGGGACACATGGCCACGTACGATGATAAGCTTCAAATTAGACGATTTGTGTCGGCAATGCCGAAGCGTTACGTTTGTCGGTCTTTTGTTTTGCGACATGAAACGCCTAAATTAAAGCCGCCCTTATGCTTGAGTCTTTGGTAAGGGGATCGGTCCCATGTTGGAAATATATTTATTGCATTTTGCTTACTATTTTTCCTTGTGTACACAACAAAAAAAATATTCCTTACAAGGAGAAACATTTTTTGAATTTTTCTTTTGCATCTTAGATTCTGGATTCGGTTTCCGTTCCACAAATTTTCTGTGAAGCCTTTAAAATTAAGATCATAAAGTAACTTGAACAATGAAACCTTGCTGATATATCAAAAAATTAAAATATAATCTTTTTATACGGTCGTTTCATGACAAAACTGTTGCAAATTGATCTTCCCAATATTCAATTGCTCATACCTTAAACCATAGTTAATAAATAAGGTCAGCTTGAGCTGTGTCAAAAAATGAAACAGAAATACGAACGTCAAATCAACTCAGTCACAATTATCTCCAACACACACCGATCCCTACGACGACGATGATCTCTCGCCATCCCACAGAGCCGTGTGTATTCGTTTCCCAGAGCTCTCCAGATAATCCAGAGATGCAGAAACATTCAGATCCCATCGGATACCGCGATATAGTTACAATGGTTGTCGTTTAGAGGACAAACCCTTGTTATTTGGACGCCTACGGTCACATTTCACACTGCACACGGCAAAATAGACTGGTTAACGCATAGAAATGGCTATTTGCTATGTCATATGCTGCTCTGTTCTTAAAAATGATTTGACGACCTCAACCAGGCATTGGGATTTCAAAAATATTCCAAATAGAATAGAATAGAAAAAAATGTATTCATAAAATATTATTTTTTGAGTCCATTTAGAATTAGTGAGTACATTTAGTGAAACACATGTTATAAATGGATTTTGTCATGTCATTTAAAATGAGCCGCTTGTACGTTACAAATACATTGGCATTACTTTCCTTACGTTACGTTATGTAATAACATATTTAAATGGTACATCGCAACGAAGAAATCAGACAAAATTAGTGCCAAGAGGGTCATTCAATTTTCTTGATGACTACAAGTAAATATTTAATTAAAAGTTTTCTCAAGAAAAGAAATCTAATCCGCAAATGACATCAATTACTGTACAGCTACCATAATTCATCCCATAGAAATAATCGGCGTTGTTTATCTAACTCGGTCTAGTTTTTTCCGAATAATAAAACGGTGAATGCTTTATAGATACCAGTCATAGCAAGCTTTTCACATGACATAATTTTAAGTAGAAACGGTACCATATTTGGAAGGTAATGGCTCTATAGTTTGTCTGTGTCTAGCCATTCTTGGGTCTACGTAGATTCGATAAGTATAGTTTAGCATTTTTCTTGCGCGGTTTCGTGTTGACTGATCTCTCTGGCTATGTTTATCTGATTTATTTATTTTTTTTTTTTTATTATCTTTTATTTTTTAGAGGCTTTTACCGGATTGGCATGCCAGCCCCATCGAATCTTAATCTAGGTACAGGTTACACTTAAATACTAAACTATTTTACATGAAAGAATACTAATTATGCAAAATCATTTCAACCAACAATCTTGCAGCCTCGCTTGTTGGCTATCTGATTTATGGCTTAACTTATTAGTCTATGAGTACATTGAAAACCTGCCTTTGATGTAGATGAAACGTTTTTATATTTCAAGCATTGCTAACATCTTAAGACATCATGGCAATGCTGAGTCTCCATGGCACTATCATTACATAACTTGTGCATTATATAAAATGATCTCCGTTTAACTTTCAAAAAAAGTCATTTTTGACACATATTACTTTTATGATTACATTTTTCGCCAACGCATCATCAAAAACGCACAATGAAAATTGTTTCCATAAGTTCCGTGTTACAAAGTTTACACAAAGCTCTAATATATCAGTCAAAATATCGTTTTTTTTCTATCCTTTAAACCTAAGATCATCCCACTGCTGAACATCTTACTGCCAGTGCATTACAGTCCTTTGTAATGGCGACCAAGTCGATACAGCATCGCCTATTTGGGTTTTGTGTTTCTTTTTCAATTAAAGTACAAAAAACGTATAATTTATTAGTAATTAACAGGCACCTGAAAATCATTGCCAGGTCTAGCTGTTCATTTGTTATCCCACGGCGAAGTTATTCGGCGTGTGTCCGCGGCACTGCGCCACACTATTTCACACTTTATCAGAGGCGCGCGCGCATAACTCAGCGGGGTTGCCATGACAACGGGGAAGGTGCGCTAATAAGAGCTATTACTTTATTTAAATTGTAACTTTATTTTTAAATAAAAGTTGATAGATACTTAAGTGACACGTGATGCCGACAATAGCACCATTATTTTTTGTTTATTTTTTAACAAAAAGTAATTCCACTTATCACGTAAACATTAACCTTAAATTGACGATGACTTTGGTGTGATGGTCAAGAAGTTGACTATTAACAAAGCGGTCGCGGGGTCGGTCCCCGAACTGTACAAACATTGTGTGAGTGAATATGTCTTGGTCTGGGTGTTATATGTATTTATTTAAGTTTATTGTAATACCACTGATGATTCTGATATCTGAACACAAGTGCTTCAGCTACTTACCACAGAGTCAGATCAGTGTATCTAATGTTGTTGTATATTTAATTATTATTTATTTATATGTATAATGGGTTTAACACTACGAAATCGGAGATTCGTATGTGAACAGTTACGGTATGTTCAAATACCAAAAAAATATTGCTTTGCATCGAGACCTGTAACTCTTTTTATTGAACGTAAAGAAAGAGTGTTTTTCTTGATTTAACAGATTTGTAGATGACAATCGTAATTTCATAATACTTACATATTTGAGGTGGATCGCCTTAAAATTTACTAGGAATTAAAGTCCACCTATTCTTTATTGGTCAAAATAATTTACGCAAATATTTGCAAGTGGGTATTTCAAGTTTATCGCTGGCAACATTCGTTAATTCTTAACACTGTTTTATATAAAACAGCGGGAAACAAAGCACATACCACTCTTCTCTATAGCGCTATTCGCGATCTTTATTAGTCTAATACGGTCCTTATGTACCAGGTGATAAAGTAGACGCATTTAGAAAGTAGGAAAAATAGGATGGAGCCCCGGGAGGTTTAGAATTACTTCCTACAGTTGTTTAATGTTATTCGTAATTCAAAATCTACGTATTGAAAACGTTATAAATGCGAAAGAGATAGTGTTTTTATTGATAAGCGATTTCCCACCATGTTCGCATAGAGAACTTTTCGTAATGAAGATTTATTTATATGCACAAAGATTTATTAATATAATTTTTAAAAGTCTTTTTATTCTAACACCAAAATCCACTCAAAAACTCTCCCCATGACATTGTCGTTTTGAAGGGAAATGTCACAGCGAGCTGTGTTCAGCAGGTACCAGCATCCTGAACGCCCGAGGTCAGGCCGCGTCTCGGCGCCTATTCAAATCAGAAAGAGTGTGTAGGGCCGCGGTATGATAGGAAGCGTTTTTGGTCTTCGTAATATAATTTCGGTTTTATTTATCTTTTTTTGCAGTAAAGTATCAATGGAAAGTGGCTTTCGTCTTTGTTGGGTTATTATGTATATTGATTACGGTAATAAGATTAGTGACTTCAAAAAAAGGTATAAGAACTTAAAAAAAACACAAGAAGCTAATTAGGCTGTCGGTGCTTAAAAACAAATTTAATGAAAGTTTTTTATATCCCTAAAATTGTGAAAAATGTTTTTGACGGTGCTTTTTTCTTCTCTACCTACTTAAAAAAAAATTGATAAACTTTACATATAGTCTTCATCGATTGCATTTTTTTTGTCCACCTTAAGGTTTCTTTGCCTTCTAGTTGCTTTACGCCTGAGGCGAGCTAATCGCTTTCCGCTCGGCCCATTACTATGATCAGACCACAGCCCAAAACTTTTGTAACATTATGCTAATGCGACATCAAACTTTAAGCGTTTTCTGTTACTAATGACGTTTTTACTCGAAAACCCCAACCGGAGTCTCTTAAAACGCGGCAGAAAACGGAACTACCAAAACATACAGTTTGTCATCTTACCCAGTTTTGTTGCAACTAGAAACCACCCATATTGCAAATGCATAAGATACTGCAGTATTTACCGTGGTATGCTATCGTGTATGCTATAAAACATTTATATATCGACAGTTCTCTTTGAAAGTGGCGCCCTCTTTCAAAACGTAGACTCCCAAAGTGCAAGTTAAGGTGCTTTTCCGTGGTGAGCCGCATGCCGCGACTGAATATCACGCCTATGGTAATTTCGTTACTGTGACATAACTCGGCCGCACCGTGACCTGTCATAGTGACGTAGTGGTAGTTAAAATAAAATTTGCGGGCTTCGTGAAGTTGCAGCAGACGACGTGTCGTTGCGACACTAAAGGTACGAATTGGAAGCGGGCTTCATGAAGTTGCAGCAGACGACATGTCGCCGCGACACTACTACTCTCTTCTCGTCACTAACTTCGTGTCGCTAGCTACGGACACGCGCACATAGAATCCAATAGTGTCGCTATGAGATGTCGTCTGCTGCAACTTCATGAAGCCCTTTACCAACTAGTACTTTCGGACTGCAAGTATCGCCTGCGGTCGTAACATTGTGGTCCATCCTTACATCAAACCAAACAGAGGAAGATGCAGAATACGTCCTTACACTTACGTGTAAACAACTCGCAGTTGACGACAAATATGAGCGGAGCAGGTCCTTTAGACTCCGTTTAGTAGGACCACGCGCGACTAGCTACCACGGTATCGTTTTCGTTTTGCTTTGAACTTACGGTCCTTCGCGGAATGATACCTTAAATATGCGTTTTTTGAACAAGTCGTGTTGACATCATTGAACATGTCCCAACCCGGCGACGGGCATATCCTAAAAACGCCATTGTTCTGAAAGGATGAAGCAAGTTTTGGTAAATGCAGAAACTATGTAGGGACACACAAATATGTGTTTGAATGGTGTAAGCTTATTAACAAGTTCGCTTAGCATTCATTGAGCAAAGTGTTTTGAGTTGTTGAAACTTGTTTCAATAAGAAAAAACGTTTTCAGTAAAATCATTTATTATCTGGTCTTCGATAATACGTCAAGATCACTTCTCTTAAAAAATCCTTTTTAAAATTTGTAAATCTCTATACATCCCCCTAACAGTTACATAAAGAGTAAATAACAAACTAAAACCTGTATTGAATAGACAAAATTAAGTAATAAAAATTAATATGCAAAATAAATTTCGTGCACATTAATAATAACGCAAAGAGGAAGATGATATGCACATTGATCTAAAAAGTTCATTAGGTTTAGTTAAAACAAACCTATTTGACGTAAAACCAGTCAGAAACACAGATTATAAATAATCTCGTTTTGTTCAACCATTCAATAAGTAGCGGGTCACTGACACTTGCCAGGGCAGACAACATTTTTGCTTTAATTTCTTATTAATTTATTCCTCTGCTCACCAAAGACACTATTAAGACTTTTTATAAACAAACTTAGATTTATTTCATAATTTGATGACTTTGATTTAGGTAACGTCCTTCTGATTATTTGTGTTATCGATTTTGGGAAATGGTCGAATGTTTAGCATTTCTGAAGAGATGCTTATACAGTAGGTCGTTTTAATGAGTTTATAATTCATTGGTTCAAGGCCAAGGTGTGAGGCCAAGATACTGTAGTTCTACGAATGAACAGTAAAGTAAATATCACTCCGTAAAAACAAAAGCAATAAATTTAACATGAAGCTTGACCGCACAGTCAGGACTCACAAGATATGTTTTGCAAATAATTTTGCTTTTTAATGATGAAACACAAAAATTTCAAAATTAACCACATGAGCCAAGGAATAGCCGGTGTGCTTCACGGGTGGACGGCATTTTTTCTTTAGCACTTGTTACATTATAGAATATGTGGTTCGTAGGGAATTTCCAACAAAGCTGTTAATGGGAATCCGTAGTCCACCCCATGAGTAAGTTATTACTGAGTCTATCACACACAGCCGCCTAGCCGGCTGCATCTAGTGTTGCTAACTTTTTGCCGCGCACTTAGTATCGATTACACATAACAACTTCTCGGCTCGTCACTAAATCTTATAGATGTCGAGCAAAAACGTTGATGTGACCACTCTGCATTCCTCGCTTTGTAATTTGTTGGACGGGTTGTTGCAACTTGGTTCTACGGCTACCCGACTACGGCAGAAATGGAAGGAAGGATTGGGAGTTTTATTGGAAACTGAAACTGGTTTTGTGTTTTTTCAGCTGGACATAAATGAAAATAAAATAAATATTTCACAACAATCACACCAATTCTCTAGTCCCAAATTAAGCTACGAGGCTTGTCTTATGGGTACTGGGTAGGACAACGGATAAACATACTAAAATACTTTTTTTTTGTAAATAAATACATATTATACATAGAAAACACCCAGACCAGTACAAACACACATGTTCATGCACACATATGCTTGTACTGTGTACATTTATGTGATACGTCGATTTTGGGGGCTTTAGTCATGGCTGTGATTTAAAAAATAATCCTACTACTATTATAAAGGCGAAAGTTTGTAAGTATGGATGTATGGATGTATGGATGTATGGATGTATGGATGTATGGATGTATGGATGTTTGTTACTCTTTCACGTAAAAACTACTGAATGGATTTGAATGAAACTTTACCACAATATAGCTTATACATCAGAATAACATATAGGCTACAATTCATAAAGAAATTTTAAGATAAAGGCTTTCCACGCGGACGAAGTCGCGGGCGGCCACTAGTACCAATATAATCTCTAGTCATTATTTAAAAAACTGTGCAAACGGTGAAATTTTTTTTTCAGTATGACAAGGTTTACTTTTACACTAGTAAATACTAGTCAAATACAATAAATAAATATATAACAACAACATCCCATACATTGATCTGACTCCGTGGTAAGTAGCTTATGCACTTGTGTAACTGATATCAGAATTAACAGTGGTATTACAAATTAACTAAAATAAATACATATACCACCCAGTTCAAACAGACATGTTCTTGCACACAAATGTTTGTACAGTGCGGGGATCGAGCCCGCGATCTCTTGGTTTATAGTCAACTTCTTGACCAACAATTACACCAAAGCGGTTGTTTATTGATTTAAATGAGTTGTAAACTTAAGCTGTAACTGTTATTGCAGTAGTTAAACGAAGCCTTAATGTCCTTAATAATAAGCCAGCTAATAATACAACAAGTTCGGTCAATGAACGGATCGCTCTTTACATCAGTACTTCTACAGAAAATAAATTAATAATAAATTGCTTGTGTTCCACAAAAGAATCGCAATAGCCTGATTTAAATGTATTGGCAATTCATTACAGCGCATAAATGGTTGTGGGATAACAATGTTTTCTGTTTTATCCCTTAAAATACACGAGTAGTATTAATGGATATTACGACACTGATTTAAAATTTTGGATGTAAGAAACCTATTAGACGACAAAAATTAAATACAAGTCTAACAAAGAAAGATGTACAATTTAGGCGATCTTATCGCTTGTAGCGATCTCTTGCAGACAACCTTCGGGTAAAGAAAAAAATAATTAACAGGAAAGGCGAATTTAAGCAATAGATAAATTGGACGATATTCAGATTCAGTACGTAACAAGTGTAAGTAAAAACATGAAAAAAAATCTTATTCAGAACGGAGGATACTGATGATAGCAAATGTATTTTTGTCTTTACGTAAATGTGTGGTTACATACCTTAATCGTGAGACTTCATTTAACTGCATATAACAAACTTGAAGCGAACATAAAGCATATTATATGATCGTTACCTTCATTGACGTTTGCCTTACAAGTCTGAAGTTAAATGCATTTTTCAAAAATAGACATCGCCATTACTTCTACGAGTATATTTATGCAATTATACTGATATTTATACCAGACTCTGTTATTCAGAACATTATAAACACATCAAGTAAAACTCTATGTCGCAGGTATATTATAAAATCCGTGAATTTCTGATTTCACAAGTCTTTAGGTATATATAAAAGAAAGTGGTGTTAGTTACACTATTTATAACTCAAGAGCGGATGAACCAATTTGGCTGAAAATTGGAGGAGAGGTAGCTTACAACCAGGAAACGGACATAGGATACTTTTTATCCTGTTCAACCGCGATTTCGAAAACAAAGGGATTCCACGCGGACGAAGTCGCGGGGGGCGACTAGTAAGATTATAAAAAAAACTGTTATTGTCAGTGCGTTATATTTTTCTTATAATTTAATGGCCACTACAACTACAAACTAAATACTACAATTTAAAGTCCTACCGAGAGTCGACGACCGCTTGGTGCAGTGGTCCACAGGTCGGATTTCTAAAACCAAGGGTCGCGGGTTCGATCCAGTACAAACATAGGTGTGCATGAACATGTGTGTTTGTACTGGTCTGGGTGTTTTCTATGTATAATATGTATTTATTTACAATAAAAAGTATTTAAGTAAGTTTATCCGTTGTCTAATACCCATGACACAAGCCTCGTAGCTTAATTTGGGACTAGAGAATTGGTGTGATTGTTGAAATATTTATTTATTTAAAGACTTTCTTAATATCAGGGGGTTGAAATAGAGTTACAGTTTTTCTAAAGATACTGTTGGGTGCGCACGAACATTTTCGTAACGTGTTCGTGTCGTCCAAACGTCAGAAATTGACAGTTTCCCCATACAAATTGACAAGTTAACGATAGGTAAACGCTACGAATGCGTTACAATTGGGATGATGACACCTATCTTAAATATTGTCAAGAACATGGTGTTTAAAAAACATAGCCCCTATGAAGTTAATACAACCAATATATTTCAAAAAAGCTGTAGAAACCAATTTTTAAACACACAAAACGCAATAAATATTCGGTCAATTGACTCCGATTTCTGATACATGACCGTGACGTCACAATCACTTATTCCCATACGAAATCTATGGTGGCAGACCGTTTTGACAGATAATAAAAAGTATGTTAACGATTGGTGGTGTCGTCTAGCCAATTGTTGTTCGTGCTCCCCCCACTGTTACTCTATGTCGAGACTGTAGAAGTTTATTTGTTCTATGACATAAACAGAAATTCTATGTCAGAAATGATAACACCACTATGTACGGTGGCTAGCACGTCACGGTAAACACTGCAGTATCTTATGGGCTTGTGATACGGGCGATTTTGCAACAAAAATGGGTAGCCTGATGTATTTGCCACTACTTGTACATACAAACTGGCTGATTTCATGTTTTTTTTAAAGTGGCATTTTAACAAATATTTCTCACCCGAACTCAATTTGGCTAATGACTTTTTTTATTTAATTTTTTAACACGTAAGTACTCCAATTATCTAAATGTGTGTCTCACGAGAGTCTCGGTCGGTGTCGAGATAAAATGGCTCCAAATGAACATATTACAATAAATCATGGCTGCGAATCAAATGCCATCCCGTATCTCTAATTTGGGTGATGCAAAGTGAATTTGTGGGTGCGAAATGAATAATTAAGAACTAAACAAGACGTTGAGACATTTTAGTTCAGAGTGTAATGCTACTTAACTTTTGTTAATACTTATATAATATTTTTTAGACACTAATGTATTTTTGTCTCTTTTTACAGGTAATATTCAACTTTATAGGATTGTCGCACATCTATTTGGTAAGAGAATAATCAAAGATGATCAATTATTTTATTAAATTAACTCTATTTTTAACCGCCGACGGAAAAGAGTGGTGTTATAACAAGTTTAACCCCAATCTCTGTTCGTGTGTCTTATGTGTATCCATCTGTGGCAGCCGTTGAAACTCACTGGCTGTTTTCTGACTTATTCGGGGGTTTCTTAACTTGAACGATAGTTCGTATTTTGTTTTATAAATCAGCTGAAAACATTTATCTTGACGACTTGGTTTACCAATTGTAAAGAAAATAACAATTGCCTTGCGCACTATGAACGCGGTAGGCGAACAACTCGACATATTTTCGTGTTCTCGTGAGTGAGTTCGCAAGGACGGCATTTTATATTATAAGTTATAAGTTAATAGAATAAGTATAGTTTTACACTATTAAATGAAATAAAATAAAATAAATAAATAAATAAATATTTCACAACAATCACACCAATTCTCTAGTCCCAAATTAAGCTACGAGGCTTGTGCTATGGGTACTAGACAACGGATAAACATACTTAAATACTTTTTTTTGTAAATAAATACATATTATACATAGAAAATAATAAAAAAATAATTAGGTTAAGACTACCTGTAATAATAGTGTAAAGTAAAGAAATAAATAATAAACAAATAAAACAATTCCTAGGTATTTGTAGTCTAGTCAAAGATTGATTCTAAGTAAAGTATCAACCACACACATTTAAAAATACTTCACTCAACTTGATCTGCAAGATATTAGGGCACTTTATGTGATGTACCCTCCACTAATTGGAATGCCCATTTAAGGCCAGTGGGAAGGGGACAGTGAGTTGTTCCTGCGGCGAGTGAGGAAGACGACAAGATGCCCTCAGTTGCGCAAGAATGTGTTGAAACACTTACATGGGTCTTGGATTAAAACTCGAATGTTTGATGGAGGGATAGCATGTGAAGTCAAATCGCTTTTTAATTATATCGACGCGAGTCTGAGACATTAGCGCAGGAAAAGATAATTTAGAGATTATAGTGATAAGAGGCTATGGATACACAGTTCGTCGGTACATAAAAATATTAAATTATTTGCTATAATTTTATCACGAATGTTGAATCATGCATAAATGTCAACACAAGCATTCTCTTTGCTCTCTAAATTCCACTACTTTTATATTAAAAAGATTTCTGCAGTTTATGATTGGAGCCAAATTCCAAGTGAATGTGTGGGATGTTTAACATACCACACATTGCATATTCATGCAAGAAAAGAAAATGTATTAAATCTTTTTTTAAATATTATAATGAAGTATTCATTCAAATGTCTTCCAAAGGTCATTTAGTAAGATTGGGTACATATAATTTTTTAAAGTATTATGTTAAAACAAAGATTAGACTTCATAGCTTCTAAATGAACCAACTTTATACATCTCTCTACATTTTTAGCCTACAGTAAAAAAAAAACAACGACACAAAACAATTTTTTCTTCACACCATACATTAACTCGAAAGCCCAAAGCTAAACTGTCACAATGGCTTGTATTTAACATCGGCTATCAACGGATCGGATAACACCCGATAACTGTGATGATCGATGACATAACTCGTCTAACACGGACGGAAGTGTTGTGAGAAATAACTATAGTCGCGGCGATCCGGCTCGAAGGACCACCAGACTTTGATTAAAATAAATCAGAAAGAAATGCCACTGGGCATGAGCATAGTACGAAAAAATATGTCGTTGTGTGCCTACATAAGTAAAATGATTTCCTTTTTTAGAATCTTATGTCTTGTAAATCTTTGTGAATTGAAGTTAGAAAGAATTGCTAAGTAGCGTTTGAAAATGGTTCTCAACTGTGTGATTGCGTGCCTGCCTCAGTGAAGTAATTTACTTCTTTACAAATCTAATATATCTAAGATTGAGTTAGTTAACCCAAGCCTTCTTACAACACCCACAAATTAAAGTGATGTCAATGTCATTTTTTTGATGCTAGTAGAGACAGATAGATTTTAAGTATACATAGTTTTCCTTAAAAACCACTGAAGCATATTTACTTATGACAAATACAAATACACGTCTAGTTTAAATTTATAAGATCGTACAAAGAAGAGAATAGTTTTTTGAAATTTAAGTCCAATCTCAATCAATACCACGTACTCTGAGACTGCAAGCGATATCCGGGCGGATTCTATAAACCCCTAAATCTATTGACACATTTTTTTTCCATTTCACTTGAACTGGATCGACGCCATTCACCACGCCAGACGTTTTAAAAACGAACAAAACGCAATGGAATCGCTCCAAACATCCTATTCAAATATACCAAAAGCCGAGGCGGTGCGCCCCTCGCTTCCCGTGCCTTTATCGAGCCCTTTAAAACAAAAGTGAGAGAAAATAAAAAGGCGCCACTAACGACACCTCGCGGAGTGAGAACGAAACTCGACACCGCAGAAATTTCCATCAAACCACAACCAATTTTAGCTTTGAATACATAAATCTTAATTTTGCATGACACTTTCTTACTCACATTTCTTGGTATTCACAAGCGATTTTCTTTTCTATTAAGATGAATTTTGAGTTTGCTTCAGTACTAACTATGTAGCGAATAGTATTAAAATTCAGTACGTACGTGATAATACCGGGTTTCGCTGAGTAGTTTTGTATTGGAATAATTTAATAGTTATTATTACACGTTATTAGAGTTGTAGCTATCAAATACTGACTTGTACAGGAAAATGCTTACATGAATACGAATATACGAGTAGAATAGTGTCAATGATATATTTACTGAACCATACATTTTATTTTAGTGTATGAGTTATACAAAAAATTACCATATTAAATTAGTAAACGAATTAAGACTTATCAGTATATAAATATTGCTATTTGAAAGGAGCACCGCACCTATGGTGATGGAAGGCAACCATGGTTATTATATGCGCCCCTTCTTCCTTCTACTTTTTGAATGTCGTCATTTTTTTACATGCTTTTTCCCCTTTTTCATCTGCCTGACGGCAATCTTGACAGGCAAAGGTTTAATATAGGTAGTTTACTCATCATTTCTGCTCAGCCCATAGGTGTTTAAAGTTTACATTAATGAATAATCAAAGGTATTGGCGAAACTCGTAACTTAATGTATTGGGGAAAGATGGTGAGGTTCTTTAGTTAAAGTTTAAGAATGAATTTAACCACAAGGACAGTTAAGTGTCATCTTTTTTTTAAATTTTATTTGGGATAGGTTTGCTCTTGACCCAAGACTAAGCTCAATGAGGCAAAGACTGAGTCTACGATGGAGCGAGCTCACCTAGAAGATGCCTGTTCACTCTAGCTTTGAAGATTCCTAGGTTGTAATTGCAGGGAAACACTGACGCAGGTAGTGAGCATCTACAATGCACGCACAATCTAGAAGGCACGCACCCTTCAAGGTGGACCGACGATCTGGTGAGCGGTTGAGGGAAGCCTCTAGATGCTTGAAGTGCCGATCGCTGTGGAAATCCTTAGGGGAGGCCTATGCTCAGCAGTGGGTGTCTAAAGGCTGATATGATGCATCTACAATAAGTAGGGCGATTCTTTTCAGTTACCAAGAACCAAATTAATAAAACGCGTCGATAGTTTGCAATCAACTGACTTTATTTTGTTTAATTTACAATAGGTACACATACAGCCTAATGTGCTAACTGAGAATGGCACTAGATGGCGCTACTAGTCATAAACAGGACAGTTATTTTGTTATAACAATTTAACACAAATTTTCTCAACTTTTCGTGCGTGAGGTCGTCATAATATTACATGTCGGAATGACTTCTTAATTTCGACAACAGTAAGTCTAATCGGTTGTAAGAGCATATTAAGGTACCGCCTATAAATAATATCGATACCGACGAACCGAGAGGTATTTAAAAAACGGTTATATCAGCTGGACTCTGATAAAAATGCGTTTATGAAACCACCGGAGCTAGGGATGCCAATAAAAATTTAAATAAACTAAACTTTGAGTGCAGAAAAATTAAAATAAAAAAAAGAATTCAAGAAACGAGCTCAAATTAACGGCTTTGTGACCTAATGGAACGAATTTTTGTTTAAATGTTATTATGAATTTCTTTAATATAAATAACTTACTAAAGATTAAGAGACTCTTCTTGTTCTTCGAGTAAAGACACACACTGGAAACTACGAACCACATTACAACCATAAAGTTACTACGTATTATTTGACTTTGTGCTAATCGTAAATATGAAAAAAGTCGTATAACAAAAAATATTTTTGACAGCCCTCATACACCCACGACGCAGGCATTGACCCAAACCGGCTAGCTACGTTAATACCTAATAAACATTGCTTTGCATGATCTTAATTACTATTTTCGGGGAACACTAAAACAATTTTGTGTCGCTGTCGCCTTTGAGAATCGGACATTTGGTGAATCACCCATTTTTTAAAGGCCAAATGATGATTGGTTCGGTGAATGCACTCCGTTTTTGAGCCTAACTCGTTTGCAATTTCGGTGCAAAAGCTCACTGGATCTTGAAATTACGTGTGGGATTCATCTTCGATTTTATTATTATATGATTATCAATGTTTGACGTCATTTATTATACAGACAAATAAAATTAAGTTGTTTTTTTACGAGATGATTAGTTCTAGAATAAGATCTTGATATCATTCTATAAATATGAAAACCTGCTAAGTATTTTATAATGACGTTGGTGAAGTTTCAGAATTAAAAATATTCATAATAATTTCAGAATTAATAATAATAATTTTTCATATACCCATCCCTTTGATATCTATCAAAATCATCAAATGGTTTTTATTTAGAATAAGGACTATTTATTTTAAAGCGTGACTGTGTTTAAAACAGATTATATGCCATAACTCATACATAACTCTACGGCCATTATTTGATTTAATCATTACTTAAATTAGCCATGACATCTACTGCATTACTTGCAAGTTTTTAAAATGAAAAAAAAAAACAACAAAGTATGAAACAATCAATAACAAGTAAGCAAAAGACGTGAGATACATAACTTTTACTAACATCCTCCTGGTTGCAATAGTGAATTGCTAAGTTGAATATACAGTTAAACCATAAAACAGAGTTAGGGTAAAATAAATGGTCTAGAAAAGGTTTATTTAAAACAAACAATAAACTGTTTAAAGTGATAATCATCAGCCGAATGGCTACTTACGGTATTTGTCACAGTTTTATGACGTTTTGAATGCGCGATATATTTTAAGTAAACACTACATACAGTACATCCATTATTAAGTAAACACTAAAAAATCTTATGCGCTTGTAATAAGGGAGATTTTGCAACCACAATGACGAGGCCGTTTGGTTGTCGTTTACCTATAGAAGCAAGGTCTTGCGCTCTGTTCGCCTCAAACACGTAATTAGATGATTTCCGTCGAAAGGATCATAAAAATACTAATTTCCTTTTGCTTAATTGATTACCTATGATGGTTTTGTAGCCGCCGGCAGGACATCAGACTCCACTATTTGTAGCAAATTAGTCCCTATGTCAATGGAATAAGATGCTAATATTTAGCTTGCTGTGATTTTGTTAGTACGATTGACAGCCGACCGGTGTTACTGGTTGTGGTATTTGTTCTTTTCCTTGCTAATTATTGGAATTAAGCAGCTCTAGCTTTGAATCAATCTTAAATCTGTTTATCTCTCAATCAAATGCTGTTGCCTTTTAATAATATTGATAAACTTTAATACACTTTAGTAATTGCATAAAAATTCTGCTCGCTTACAAATTTGATTATCCCAATTAAAACAAAAAGAATGTTCTTTCCATGTTGATTCGAATGAAGTCTAACCTACACCGTTCTCTTCAAAATGGCGTCAATTAAATCCCCCGGCACAATTAACGTAAGGGAATGTCCCGATGCGATCCTATCTCGTGACCCCGGGCTATCGGGTACCCGGTTCGACTCCCGGCTACCGGTGAATGTTAGTATTCGTGATTTATCGTGGCCCGTTGTTTTGCTCGTTTGGTTAATTGAAAAGTTCTTTTGAATGTCACGTGAGATGATGATAGGGTTTCACTTTTAATGCAACGACATTGTTAGATTTTCAGTGCTTTAAAGTACAAAGGGAATTTTGTACTTCGTAATATGTACTTCAAAATTTATTGCTATAGACACAATAAGGACTAAAATAAAATGAACTGTGTTTATTTAAGACAATAATGGTTGATGTGGATGACCCAAAATCCAGTATCTTAAATTATTAATATATACAGCAACTACTTTCGGCAGCCAATAAATAGACTTCAGAAAGTCCAAAGTTGCGTACACGGCATTAATACTAGCCTTCTTCAATTCGAACATCCTTTGGTTTCAAACCCTTCACTGAAAAATCAACTAAAAGAACACCAAAATAAAGTTGAAAAGTGAATCTACCGAGCCGTGACAGAGACCGTTTAAATTCGAAACCAAAGACAATACCATATCGTTTTTGGTAACAAGCAAAGGTGACAGTCCGTTGCCGGTTTTCGGGTTTTAATCGTGAAATTGCGAGTTGAATTTTCGACACCACAATGCATTCGCGAGCGGGTTGACACTGACGAATGCGAGGGGATCTAGACGAGACGCTTTTTGCCCAACCGGCGCCTTTGTACGCTACATGTAAATTTAAGGTTAGGACGAGAATGCAGAATTGTAATGCAGAATGCCGATTCTGGATATATTTAGTGGAATAAATTGAATTATATTTCGTATTTTAGATTTATTTTAGTTTGAATATATTCTTTTAGTTATGTATATATATTATTTTGCTAGTCTACAATCTACGCAAATAGGTAGAATCTGGATACTTATTTTCATAGTTTTGTAAATATTGGTAACTAGACTTTCATTCCGTTGCTACCATTGCGTTAGACAGCATTAAAAAGTAGGCAGACTAAGTGGCTTAGGTACAATAAAAAAACTGGCTATATCTACATTATAAATAAATAAAATAATATAGAACAACACCACATACATTGATCTGACTCCGTGGTAAGTAGTTAAAGCACTTGTGTTACAGATATCAGAATCAACAATTGTATTACAAATAAACTTAAATAAATACATATAACACCCAGACCAGTACAAACAGGCATGTTCATGCACACAAATGTTTGTACAGTGCAGGGATCGAACCTGCAACCTTTTGGTTAGTAGTCAACTTTTTGACCATAACACCAAAGTGGTTATACCATTTACGACGGTAAATAAAAAGCTTATGTAAAGGGTATGAACGTATTTTTTTCTGACAAAGTTGGAGATATAACATTTTTCAGCCAGCTGTTAGCAGTTTTATAACAAATAATAGTAATTTATAAACTTATTATTATTATTCCAACCGATTGCAATCGTCAAAAGCATTCGCCTTACAAAATTCCTCTTGATATTTACATATTTTTATTTTTTTAACTTTAATTTCCAAAGTTCGTTCCTCTGTCACGTTACGCCTACGTTCTGACTAAAACCTATTTAACTGTTATACTTTATTTCGATAGTCATAAGAACTATTATTATGGATTGAACTCATCCCATCATTTCTAGTACATCACAATTAAATAAGGCAAAGAAGGTTCAATTCTTCAATTAACAATTTTATATAATGTCGAAGACTTTTATGTCTTTTGTGTTAAAGGAATATCTGTTTTGTCAAGTAAAGTAATGGCTCCTTGACATTCACATTTGACAACCTTAACATTTTTATTTTTCAAAATGGATGTGGCCATGACTTAAATTTATCTTCTTAGTATGTGTCAAAAGAATATTTGAAAAAAAGTCTTAGGATCGTTTTTCATTGGGATAAATGCGTAAAAAATTACGGTTTTGTGGTTAGTGGATTTTTTGACTATTAATGTATGCTACAAGTTTTATATTCGTTTTTTCGGCTTACGCCAACGGTAGTTATTGAAATGAGACACTTTTTACGGATTATTTCGCGCTTTATTTACATTTTATTTTAAACTTTGAAAAATTTAAATAAAACGAAATAAAATGTAAATTTTAAATGGTAAAAATAAAATGTAAATAAATCGCGAATTAATCCGTAAAAAGTGTGTCATTTCATTGTCATATTTTTTTGTATAGGAATAGTAAATTGATGCAACCTAGCCTTACTGCGTCCACCCAAATTGTAGAACCATGGAATTCTGTTGATATTTTTACGACCAAAAGTTGTCAAAGCGAACATAAATTATATTTCTTTCCCGAAATATTCTAGTGACCGGTTTTGGAAGGTCCAAGCAATATATTTAGCATTTCTTTGGTTATGGTCTTGAGTTTTTTAAAGATGTAGAGGATTCCGCCAAGCATAGAGCAAAAACATATTTTTAACCCCCAAGAAAAAGAGGGTGTTATAGGTTTGATCGTTATGTCTGTGTGTGTGTATATGTGTTTGTGTGTGCCTGTCTATGGCATTGTAAATCCCGAACGGATAGACCGATTTTGAAGCGGTTTTATTCCACACATAATTTAATTGCGGTGATTCTTACTTGCCTAATAATTACTTGCTGGTCAAAATCGGTCCAGTCGATGAAGCTTTCACCAGCAGTTTTCCTGGGTTCAGGGTTCGTTAGCTGAAAAGTTAGTTTTTTTACCACAGTTCTTGAAATGAATACCCATGTTTATGGCTTTAAATATGGTGATGACGAATCGAGCAATTTTTTTCTTCAAAAGTTTAAAAAAATATACGCATTGTTTGTTGAAACGTAAAACAATAAAATGATCGTCATAAAATTCAAGTATCTGTGAATCGATTTCCAATGTTATAATAACAATAGATTTTTATTGTTTTAGATATTGATCTTTATTATAGTGATTTCTAAGAAAATCAGCTCGTAGAAAATGATCGTAGAGCACATAAATTAAATTCACTAAAAAATCTCCTCGTATCTCTTTCTACACAACAATACTACTACAATACTACCAAAAAAAAAGTTGGTTCATAAAGAGCCTTTTTCTCAAGGCCTCAAAAGGGTTTGTTCGTACGCAGAACATAATTTTATGTTTGTAATGATCAAGTTTCAACATCATATACGAGTATACGTCAAAGAACCGCCAAACTTTAGAATCAAAAGTTGAAGCAAGCTTTAAGAGTTTTATCATAACAGTAATACATTGACTTTAACTGTATCCCTTTAGCAAGGACCGTCAGCTGAGCCCTTATCGAAAAAAGGCAGCGTACGCAAAAAAAAACCGTTCGGCAGTATGAAGTTATGATGCTACCAAATACGTGGACAAAAACACTGCTCAGGTGCTTCCTCTAGAACCCAAAGACAATTTTTTTAACTTGTATTCACAGAAAAAAACAAAAAAATAAGTCTCTTGCTTAATAAACTTGCGCAGTGGGCAGTTTGCGCACGCGGAGAAAACCACTGCCAATCAAAGAACGGGACTATGTTTGATTGTATCCAGTGAATAGTCAAGTCCCTTCAGATTGATTGATGAGCACTTTGGTGTAATGGGTAAAAAATTGACTACTAACCAAGAGTTTGCGGATTCGATCCCCGCACTGTACAAACATTTGTGTGTATGAACATGTCTGTTTGTACACTGGTCTGGGTGTTATATGTATTTATTTAAGTTTACTTGTAATACCACTGTTGATTCTGATATCTGTAACACTTTAGCTACATATCACGGAGTCAGATCAATGTATGTGATGTTGTTGTATATTTATTTATTAAAAATTCAAATAACATAGTTATGTTGACTTGTAGCATCAATATGTTTACCGACTATCGAAAAGCTATCCCTTTAAAAGATATGTTTTCAAGTCGATTTGATCTCGTGAAAGTGGGTCGCAAAGGTTATTCCTGTGTCAATAAAATTCAAGCTGCCTTACGTCTTAATTAGAACATTTAAAGCTGAACATGTCTTATTGTAATTAGTTACTTGTAGATAAGCCTATGTAGTTAACCTTATCCCGGGTTAGTATTACGGTCGGTGACATTTCATTCACAATTAAGTTGAATTTGATTGTGGGATAAAGTGAAAGCTTTTGCCTAGCATTGGGACCTCATTACACCAAAGTGGTCGTCATAAATTCGAGTCAAAAATTATATGTTATATTTTTGAAAAATCTATTTAGGAATTTATTTTTTTTTTAAGTTAGAAAATCGTGTCAGGGAGGTCGACATACGCGACCTTCTCAAGTTAGCCCTTTCTGAAATATGATGGATGAGAATACCAATATTTTCAATTGTACATAACATTTAAGATTCAAAACATTTATTAAATGTTTAAATTGAGTCTTGTGTATCTGACAGGTCCAGCGCTGGTCAAAACAACTCTAACATTTTATTTACTTTCAGCCTGTAAATGCATTCTCACTTTCAATCAAAACACGTACACAAAGGACATCATTAGAGTAATTATCCGTGAGCTGCGCGCGCGCATATCAGATGGAGCTAATGAGTGCATGCGGTTTCACGACGCTGAAATGTCACCAACTAATTAATTGGTCGGTTTCAAACCTTCTAATGACACTGACGAACAGTAGCTTGAGAGCTAATGATTCAATGTTGTGATATTGGTTAAAAATTGGTCCAAATATGTTAATTATATTGTATTTTAATAATTTCACAAAGAACAATTTCAGTAACAATTTAAAGAACTGCTTTGAAAATGAAGTAAAAAGACGCGTAGTACAGTTACTGCTCTCTCGATTACACACAAGCTGAATCTCTGATTTGCAATAGCTAACCTTACTTATTCATTATCTCTATCACAGATACACACAAGCACACGCACACGCGCAAACACACACACACACACACACATACACCACGCTTACACATACATCACATATAAATTCACCACACATACTCTAATCATAAAAGTGCCAAATATCCTAGATTAATACACTTCATTGGTCCCTCAAGATACAGGCATAGCCAAGTTTGAGAGCCTCTGGTAACTCTGAGATTTATGGCTTTTTCTTTATATTATAATTTATATGAAATACATGTATGTTTTTAGTTGTCAATAAATATATTTCTATTTCTATATCTAGTAGTGACAAAAATTACATCAAATTTATTAAAGGTCACTATACTATAAAACGCATATCCTACCTACTATACTCGTACTAGTTTGTCTATAAGTTTGCAAGCTAAAACCTTTTTTATGGTATAGACACCAGCACACCAGGCTACCCATGTCATGTTGCAAAGTCGGTTCTATTACATGTGCATACGATGCTGCAGTGTTTACCGAGATCTGCTGTCATCTGTACATCAGCTCGTTTAAAAGTTGAATTCAGGAGTCAATGCGTTTCACATAAAACTTAGATTTACGACCGCGCCAAGCCTACTCTATGGTTTCAGCTCTATAAACGGCGAATACGTCTATGGTGGAAGGTATTAAACTCTTATACGAGTATTGTGTCTTCTGCTACTGTTTGAGGTCGTGTTTCGTATTTGTGCAAATTATTTGACGATCACTTTGGTGTAATGGCTAAGAAGTTGACTATTAATCAAAAGGTCGCGGGTTCGATCCCCGCACTGTACAAACATTTGTGTGCATGAACATGTCTGTATGTGCTGGTCTTGGTGTTAATTTATTTGAGTTTATTTGTAATACCGCAGTTGATTCTGATGTCTGTAACACAAGTGCTTAAGCTACTTACCACAGGGTCCGATCAATGTATGTGATGTTGTTGTATAATAATTAATAAATGTACGTAGAACAGGGTTTTGAGATAAAAATTTGATATAAATTAAAAATTAGGAAAACGCTAGTGGTATGTGTCGTTATTGTTATTTTAGTATCAACTTGGGCGTTTTGAGTACTTAAATTTGAAGACTTTGAACTTAATGAAATAATGGATTCCTTACAACTTCCTTTCATAAAAATGTATTTTTAATTTGATCTTTTATGACATCAACTTTATAATCGTCTAATTGAATCCATTAGTCATTTTATTAGTACTGCTTTAGTAAGTATTTTTGCTTTGCACTTTTTTAATGGCATCAAATAACTTTTGTCGTTAATTTTTAATTAATGTTCGATAAGTATGCATATTTTTTTCTATTTTGGCAGTCGAGAGTGAAAGTTATTACTATTTATGAAACAATGATCGAAATAAATAAAATTGTTTTTTTTTAAATAATACTGCACAACATTTAAAAAAAACACACTTTGGTACAATGGTGGACTTAATGCCGAAGGTATTCTCAACCAGTCAATAATGTGTTTAAAGAACCTTCACCAAATCTACTAAGTGGAGGTCCACATGTCGGACTTCTAAAACCAAGGGTCGCGGGTTCGATCCCCGCACAGTACAAACATAAGTGTGCATAAACATGTGTACTTGTAATGGTCTGGGTGTTTTCTATGTATAATATGTATTTATTAACAAAAAAAAGTATTTAAGTATGTTTATCCGTTGTCGTATGTTAAAAATATTTAAGTACACATGACACAAGGCTCGTAGCTTAATTTGGGACTAGAGAATTGGTGTGATTGTTGTGAAATATTTATTATTAAAATTATTACAATAAACTGGTGCCTCTATATTATGGATATTCAACAACTGAATACAATATTGTAACATTTTTAAGCGGGGCTTTAACAATCGAGTCCACTGCACCAAGTCGAGCACTAAAACCATATTACTCTGTATATACTATGTATATTACGCTGCCTTTCACAGCAACTAGTAAATTGAGAGTAGAACTCGCAACAGAGATATTAAAAACATGCTCAACACACGCTATTGCTCGACACAAACAAATAACATTTGAGAAAATATTTTAAAGGGGAACAATACACCTTTCCTACACCACTGCGTTTTACGATCACCACAAATTTTGCAGTTGGTTCAAGCTGAAATAAACTTTGTGTTCTTCAGAATGGTGAGATGAAGAGTGATCAGGTGAGTTGGCAAAAATGTGATCTCGAAAGCGTTGTTGACATTTTTCCGTTTATGTTTTTCTATTGTAAATTGTATTTATTATTTATAATCCGGCAACTGGTAGGTAACTACAGGTATTGAAACACACAACTCTCCACGGTTATTATTTCTCTGTTTGTTTGTATGAGCGCACTCGTTTTGTAATTTGTAGTATATTTGTTCGGATTGTGCACTCGTATTTGTAATTAATCGTACTAATTAAACGTTGGATTCTTGAGTGCTTTTTTAGGATTCTTGTGCTTCTTTTGCTTTGCAATTGGAACTGTCAGACCCTTCAGATGAATCACGTTGGGTTAATTTTCGACGTGACGTTGCCTAAATGAAAAGTAACTAGCTTGTTTTAAGCAAGAAC
Source organism: Pyrausta despicata (assembly GCA_963921415.1). Lineage (NCBI taxonomy): Eukaryota > Metazoa > Arthropoda > Insecta > Lepidoptera > Crambidae > Pyrausta > Pyrausta despicata. The sequence goes on along the minus strand of OY992851.1, from coordinate 15,389,963 downwards.
TCTAAATTATTTGTTGAATGATCACGTCCAACTATATTTCATAATATTAAGGAGTTTTAAATATTCAATTTGAGTGAGTACACCTATTTGTGCTAAAGTATGAAGAATATATTAAGACCATCCACATAGGTATGCGATCGCTTTTAAAACCAGGTACAATATTTGCACGTTCCGCCTACTAATGCAGTTCTAGCCTTCGACTTCATCATGTGTATTTATTCTCAAACTTTCATTAAAAATAGTTAAGTTTTGAGCTTATTTAGTTAGTGATTAAAAATATGTGTAGGATAGTTTGTTCCTATTTTGGAATAGGACCTGAGTCTTAAATAATTCAGTTTATTTTTCAGTTTTTTGATTTCTATCGATATTTGAACGATATTCGACGACCACTTTGGTGTAATGGTCAAGAATTTGACTATTAACCGGCCGTGGTCGCGGGTTCAATCCCCGCACTGTACAAACATTTTTGTGCATGAACATGTCTGCTTGTACTTGTCTGGTTGTTATATGTATTTGTTTATTTGTAGTACCACTGTTAATGCTATTATCTGTAGCACATGTGCTTAAGCTACTCACCACGGAATCAGATCAATGTAAGTGATGTTCATGTTTTTTGTTTGTATTTGGTTTTCAAATACATTTGACAGCTGACATTAGTTTAAAAAAAAACTACCGTGGTATTTAGCATTCCCTCTGACTTCTACGGTAGCATGACCAGAAGAAAGCTCAATCAGCTTATATATCCTAAAAGGTTGAGAACCAGTGCCCGTGCTGAGGGACCGGCGACTTTGTTGCCGGAGACCGTATTAATTAGGACTTGTTTATAGCCCGCTTTGGTCGAAAAAAAACGATTGATACGCCAGCTACCCCGCTACTGATAGAAAAAAATCGAGAAAAAGAGAACGATAATACGTTTAAGGATACACCCGACCGGTCAGTAGGAGTTTTTTCGTTTACTATAAAAAAGATTTTGCGGGAAAGAGCGATAAAAAATAAGTCAAGCTTTTCTTAGATTCCAATGTATTTAATGAAGAAAGAAATTCACACTTAATGCTCGATAAATTCTCATTATATTATATTATTTTCTCGGGAGGCTAAATTGTGTTGGAATTCCCTTGGGATTAAATAGGTTTGAATTTGGAACGTTGAAATTGATATGAAAACTTTTTTCGAACTGGCCGCCAATCAGAACATTGATAAGAAAGACAGAAAGAGACTCTAACATTGAAGTTAAGATAAACTTACTTTTTTGATATCTATACTAACGAAAATTATCACTGGCAAGGCAAGCAAGGCTTTAGTAAAGCGACAAATGCTACAGCAAATAAAATTTGCATTATTAGCTGCTCACCATATCATAATGAAGAAAAAATTCTAACATTAAAGTCAAGATAAAATTACTTTTTTGATATCTATACCAAAAAGAAATTGCCATTGGTATGGCAAGCAAGGCATTGTTAAAAAGTATGAAATACTTCAGCAAATAAAAGTTGCACTATTAGCTGCTCATCGTATTATAATAAAGAAATAAATTCTATCATTAAAGTCAATATAAACTTCCTTTTTTGATATCTATACCAAAATTAAATTGCCATTGGCATAGCGAGCAAGGCATTGGTAAAATATGTCAAATACTACAGCAAATACAAATTTCATATTCTTCATATTCTTTTATTTGCCAACTAAGTGTTAAATACATACATAATTATAGCAGGTCTTATGCTAGACAATTACACTTATAACTTAGTAACCCTTTCAGTTTGGGTATTGCAAAAATTATTGAAAATGATTTCATAATTTTTAAGCAAGGCTCACCTTTCAAAACTTTATCCATACCATTTATTTCAAAGCTAGTTTACATAAAAGTTGTCCCATTCAAAAGCTAAGCATGTAACTAGCTTTTCCTGTTAAAAAAGCTCATATGAATCCCTAAGCTTATAGCGTCGTGACCGTCCAGCGGTCTAAATGCCGCCATTGCCTTTTGAGAAGGTCTGAGGAACAATAAAAGTTACTATAAAAGTGTAACAAAGGCAGCCGGAACGGAGTTAAATATATACTCGTATTTTTTCTTATACAAAACGTAAGTAAAATTTTCTTATTCAAACGTAAGCAATGTTACTTAGCCCCAAATTTAGCGTGATCAGGTTCAACTCCTGCCTTAGAAATCTGATTTTGTCTATTGCAATTATCTTACCGCTACGGTAACGGTACGCAGCGATTGTTATTGGAAATTGAATTCAATTGGGTTTACCTTGATATACTTAAAATTTTGGTGTTTAATGTAATTTAATTTAAAACAAAGAAAAAAAAGCATAAAGTTACTATCATTATATATCATCATCATAGTGTGTGTGAAGCTAAAAGAACCAAATTAATGATAAAAAATAAATTAATCAAATTGATGATACTGAAAAATCCGACTGTATGTATTTTAATTACCCAACACTGCCATTTCCATATAAGTCCCACCGATAACGATCCACGAAGCCTTCATATCACAGTCGCCATCTCAAATAACCTCATTAGAACCGTCGAAAAACAAACGCGGAAATGCGCTTCACATTTCCATTTCGTAGGTTCGGGTCGCACGCATGCGCCCGCCCTAATCCCTGCCATAGATCTTAAAGTTTATAGAATATACTGAATATGTAAAATATATTAAGTACAGTATACGTAGATGTATGTATAAACGCATAATAAGATAGAAAAAATGACATCCAAAATGAAAATTTACACACAAAAGAAAGTCTAGTTTGTCTGAGAAGGGGAATGTGATATTCACTATTATGATGCACTTTGTCTACTTTACTCTGATATTGGATTCATAGTCAAGTTTTAGACCGTGGTAGATATGTTCTAACTTTGAATAGGCTAAATAATACTACCAATCGTTGACATACTCTTTACTATCTGTCAAAACGGTCTGCCTCCATTGATTTTGTATGGGAATACAAAAACGTAACGTCACGGTCATGTATCAGAAATCGGTATCAATTGACCGAATATTTATTGAGTTTTACATGTTTAAAAATTGGTTTCTAACTCTATAGCTTTTTGGAAATGTACAGGTTGTATTAATTTCATAGGGGCTATGTTTTTTAAACGGTCTTGAAAATATTTAAGATAGGCGTCATCATGCCTATTATGTTTTTGGAGTCTAACGCGTTGATGTCTTTTGGCTTACACTCTTTCTATGGCTAAGTAAGATGTAAAAACATGTTTATAATAGTGGAGACTTCGGAGATATTATTTTAAAATTGATTTTCAAATGCATCTTTATTGATATCAGAAGTGTATTAAATTGTTTTTAATTGAATGAACAAGAGGCTCATTTGCTTTTAATAAAAATAACCAATCCTAACCCTACCTTGTTCTATCTCTCCATAGCTCTATGGTCATCGTCTATGGTGTGGTACAATAGCAGGCCCTAATACGGCGGTAATTAAGGACGCCACCGGGCGCGCTGCCGTGTACGCCCGGCCTAATGCGACAATTACAACGCGCCAGTACCAAGGGGCATTTGAATAATTCGCACGGGGGCAAAGATGAATTTTTGTGGCAATTTTTGGGCACATCACTATTACTGCTTGTTACATGTGAAGTAGGTAATGCTATGGCATTTTGATACGTAAGCGAGGAAACGCGATAAGTGCGACGCGTCGCGATGTGACCAGTACTTGGGTAGAGATCAATAAATAAATATATATAACAACATCGATACATTGATCTGACTAAGCACTTGTGTTACAGATATCAGAATCAACAGTGGTATTACAAATGTTGATGCACAAGCTATTTACTACGGAGTCAGATCAATGTACTTGATGTTGTTGTATATTAAAAAAAAACAGATCAGATGTTGTAGAAATAACAATTAACTTTTTATCCCCTATCGATAATTAACTTTTTAACAAATACCTAATAGCATTCAATGATAATATTGCCCCTATTCTGAGAATTGATATAGAATTTTAATAATAAAGACTCAATCATCTTTTTAAAAGTTACAAATAAATTTAAAAAAAGATGATTGTGTTTGTAAAATTGAATATGTTTGTTAAATAATATTTTTGAAGTTTAAATAATATTGTATTTCTGTCTGTATAAAATTAAAGAAACAAAAGAAAAAAAAATTGTTAATTGAATATACTAAGATGGAAAACAGTCAGTTGCAACTAACTTGAATACCCATACAAGTAAACGTACACGTTTTTTATTTATTTTTAAGTTACACGACGCGGTGTGACCATATATCGTCGGCATAATTGTTACATGGTACATAAATTCCTTGCCTCTAAACTATCTTACTTTAAATTCATTGCAAGCGTAGTGGACAAGCATTGCGACATTTTGTTGTAAGACAAGATATTATGGAATAAGTAAAAAAAAAGTGCTGTATATGGCAAGTCTCACCAAAGTTTGACCAGCGACATATAAGTACCATCTAGTCTTAATAAAAACTAGAGATGGGCCGAGTACTCGGTTACTACTCGGTGCTCTGCGTACTTGGTGGTTTACTTTATACTCGCACTCGGCCGAATAACTCGGTTCAAGTGACGAGTACTCGGTTAGGTAAACTTAATAAACAGGTTGTCTGGAATAAGTTTAGTGCGAGTGGCCAACTGGAGGAATTAAAGTACCTCAATGACTTCAAACTAAAGTCAATGAACGAGCCGCTAATCTGGCGTTTGTCGATTCCAATTGGTTGATTACAGGACAGCCAGGCCGCTGCGGATCGCCAACCTATACTAGACAAACTGTATGTAGTTAAAGGGATATGTCATAAAAACCAATACATAATATGTTGATTCGTAAAGTTATGATTAATCAATAAAAAATAAAAGTGAGAAGGAAAAAATGAGTCCAGTGCTAATTACAAGTGCGCTTCTGTCAGCCTCTTTTACGTACATTTTTTGTTCAGTTGTTACCGGGAGTAAATGCTTCAAAAGAATACGCAGATCGTGTTTTCACAGTTTTAGCAAAGAATTAATGACTAATACAAATAGAATAATGTTAATATGCTCCTGAGAATCACCATATACACATCTTAGCAACTCTTACCATTTTTTTTGTTTACATCAGATTAAGATTAGAAAATGGGCCACCGAATCCCGTCACTCGCCGCACAATATTGTCTCCTAACAAAATATTGAACACAAAACATGCCTGCCAATTACAACACAACGTATGTGTTGTAATTGGCAGTCCTGGCATATTGGTAGTCCTATCTCTTTTTTCACACACGCACAATGAACGATCAATTTGCATCCAGATATTATTTAAAATCGTAAAAGCCCGCAAATTAACATTAATAAACATTTTATTACGAATAATTCAACCGTCCGCCCGAGTAACCGAGATAGCAATAGACCTATTAAAATGGTGTATTCACTTTAAATAATTACTTCTCTTTTATCTTAAATGTGAATTGCATTGGTGGTCGGTTGATTAAGATCCCATAGTTAAAGTGTATGTGCTTTATCAAGGGATAATAGCTTGAAAAGTATGAAATATAACCGCGAGTAATTATATTAATGTATCCTGGCCAGAAGACGGTTATTTGTGTAGTCATCTGTAAAAATGTAACTGATTGCTGGATATACATTGTAAATTTATTTAAAAAATCATAATGAGGACTTTTATATACTGCAGAAAACCCAAATCAATGCTTTTCCATTTCGTCTGTTTGTTATAATAGTCCTCCTGGCCGATTTCGACCACGGCGGCCATTCTCAACAGAGATCAGCCAACTACGCAGGAGATATTATAGTGCACAAGTGTGCGCGCAATACACAGATGCACTCACTGTTCTATCACTCTCAAAGTTCGGTGAGACGGCAATCCGACATGACCGGAGAGAGATCAGGCGCAGGACCAACGGCTTAACGTGCTTTCCGAGGCACGGGGGTGTAACACCGCCAACTTCCCGACTCCGAGCTGTTTTTGAGAAATTCATGACAGAAAATCTCAGAAACAATTTTGGCTCGACCTGGGATTCGAACCCAGGACCTCTCGGATGTAAGGCAGAAACTTTGCCACTACACCAACGAGGCAGTCAATGTTTGTTATAATAACGCCTTAGGGGAAGTTGATCAGCGTAACGAGCTCTTAGTATAATTGTTGTTAGCTCCAAGTATAATTGTCTTACTCTGACTCAATTAATAGAAATAGTTCCAGACTAGGGAAGCCCGCGACTTCGTTCGCCTTAGCTTCAGATATCCAAACAAAGTTTATCCGTGCCCACTTTGATGCACTTTCTATAAGCACTTTAATTTTCACACATCACCAGAAAGAGCTCGTTACGCTGATCAACTTCCCCTAAGGCGTTATTATAACAAACATTGACTGCCTCGTTGGTGTAGTGGCAAAGTTTCTGCCTTACATCCGAGAGGTCTTCGGTTTGAATGTCAGGTCGAGCCATAATTGTTTCTGAGATTTTCTGTCATGAATTTCTCAAAAACAGCTCGGAGTCGGGAAGTTGGTGGTGTTACACCCCCGTGCCTCAGAAAGCACGTTAAGCCGTTGGTCCTGCGCCTGATCTCTCTCCGGTCATGGCGGATTGCCGTCTCACCGAACTTTGAGATTGATGGAACAGTGCAGTTTGAGAGTGCACTTGTGTATTGTGCTCACACTTGTGCACTATAATATCTTCTGCGTAGTTGGCTGATTTCTGTTGAGATTGGTCGCCGTGGTATATAATCGGCCTGGAGGATTATTTCTACCTCCCCCCAAATGTGCTCTCATATTTGTAGTTAATTTTAAGTTCTCAGTAGCCTGTCGCAATCCAGCGACAGGTGAAGCCAAGATGCTCTGTGGAGAGTGCCTCTGCGTCTGTTCCCGTATCGGGCGGCAGAGGCACTAGTGAGTCGCGTCTGTCTCGCATCGAGCGGCGGCTCACCGAAGTGGTTGTGGCTTCCAGCACCCCTCTGGCTTATCAGAGGAGGCAGGGGATGTCCTTGGGACTCTTAGTGAGTACACCTCTGTATTGCACTCACACTTGTGAACCTGTGCATATCTCCTGCGTAGTTGGCTGATCTCCGTTGAGATTGGCCGCCGTGGTCGAAATCGGCCAGGAGGAATATTATTATTACGTTATACTTATTATAAGGCTAAAGTTACAAGTAGGCTAAGTCTCTACCGATGACGTATCCAGTTAAATATATATTTTTAACCAACGATGACTTGCATTTATTCAGTAATAAATTTAACTGCTGATTCAATCAACGGTCAATTACAGTATTTAGTACTATTCAAACGTCTAAACCCTAAAATATTAATTAAACGCCCAAACGTTACGCGACAGGAAACCGTTCTGAATAAACTCCAGATAAAACCCATCAAGCCCTGCGCAGGCGCAGCCTCGAACCGCACATTAGCGGCTATAAAACTTTTGACTCCCTTTCTGCGAGTCTAATAAAAACACCGTCTCCTTCAGCCTTTTATTGCTGTCTCCACCATAATGCTCTATACACATTATAAAAATAATGACGACAATCTGAATATCTAGGCGGTCAAAGATCTTTATTGCAATGTCAGGGTAAATTCCATTAAGGCACGAATAAAGTCTTAGTTTTCGTTCACACTGAACGCTTGGTGGCTGCGGCGAGCCGGCGCGTCTGATCCCACCACCCGACAATGTGTCTCCCACCGCGTGTTCCGCGTAGGTCCACACTACAAGCCCACCGTCGCGGAAATGACAAATGTATGTATGAAACGCGCTTATGAGTCCACACTGTAGTGAATAAGACGGGAGCTTAACGCCATTCCATTTGCAGCGCCCGCGACCGCGCATTTAGTTTGAACCCGTCACGTAGGCTCTACAATATAGACGCAATGGGGCGTTTCATCCTATCCTACTAATATTAAAAACGCGAAAGTTTGTATGCATGTTTGTTACTCTTTCACGCCAAAACTACTAAACCGATTTGACTAAAATGAAGAACATAGGTAGATTATAGCCTGGAATAACCTAGAGTGTACATTATTTATCCCGTAAGACTTTCTTGTTTCTCTAGAATATGTAGCAATCGGGTTCTATTCGGGTGAAACCGCAGTGCACAGCTTGTATGCTTTATATTTCTACACCCGCCAACGCAACCGCGCCAGGCTTACAGTGTGGACGCACACTACAGTCGTATTTCAGATTCACAAGTTAAATTGCGCATATAATTTTCTGATCCGTTATTAGTGGATGATAATCTCATGCTAACTACTAAAGAATTCAAGTGCAAAGCTTGAGTGATGGAAGTGTGGAAACATATTTACACATGAGAACGAATTATTGCTGCAAGGTAATTGAAAATTACAGAATGCAATGAGTTTTTATGGGCTTTATGGCCGACTTTAATCTTGGAGGATTTGTCTGTTTCATGAAATGTGTTGCATTGTGTAATTCATTACCAAACTAAGTAGCATGTTTATGAGCTTCAACATAGGCATTTGTTTCTAAGCTTTTGTTATTTTAATGATATACTATCTCATGATTTAAGAATTCACCACCTTCAAATCTTGTATTTTTTTAGATTTAACTTATAACTAAGCAGAACATTGCTCATTGATGGGAAATGGATTTTTAACATTGTTTTTAAAGTTCTGGTTTTTGGGCTCTAATTCTGTAGATACAATCGAACCAAAATAAACTAATGAAAGAAATGAATTGACTGATTCTAACAGATCTAGTTTAGACAAAATTTCAAATTATTTACGATTTAGCAACGATTGCATAAGCGAAATTGGAGCCCAGGTTTCAGAATCTCAAACTTCAGACTATTAAAAGTACCAAAAAATAGTTGAATCTCTTTGTTTTCACGCTCCTCCTCACAGTTGCTTTTATTCACACACGAAATCAGACCACAACCTGTGCTTTGTAAAACCGTTGCGTCATTGCCCTTTGATCATTCAAGCTTCCCATGATTTGTGGACACATCCGTCCATCAAACATCAATCCAACACACTCCGAGTAAAGTTGAAATTCATTCGTAACCCAACAGACGTCTCCGATTGGCTGTCACTGGAGATATGACTTTTTTCGTCTGACTCGCCTTTTTATAAGTCTGGTATAGTAGTTGGTTTGGACCATAATTTGGGAGGTCAGGAAGGGGGGTAATTACAGGCCCGGCTGTGTCATTGTCGGTATCTCGCGAGTAATCCTAACTTTGGTAACGAAATTGAATATACTTTTTTTCATCAACGCTTCTTGGAAGCTCTTTGTTTCCAGTCTGCGGTTGACCTAGAAACGTGAAGTGTAGTAGGAAATTTTAGTCTGTGATTGCTTTTGTAGTCAGGGGGCCCAAAATAAAAAAAAACATAATTGGCGTTGATTTTCAACTAAAATCAATCTCATTCTTTCTCCTAATACGATGATATTCATCTCTATTTTAGTAATATAAAGATTCAAGATTTTATGGTCACTCATATTAGATTACATTTCTGCCATGTACCTTGATGTTTTTGAGTTCCCGACTTGGTACGACATTGTAGAAATCTCGTAAGTAACTATTCTATTTAGTTAGCAGAATGAGGCTCCATTTTTTTACTGAAGCAACAGTCTCACCAATTATTTTCAGATTGCCCGTTACTTTACCGCCCCTAAATGACTTCACACTTGAGTTCTTTATCGTGTTACCTCAAAATAAATGTCTCGCATTAACTCGACCTGTATTTATAGAAAAGATCCCTCTAACGAGTTTCTTTGGTGATATATCAACGCGTACCAACTACCTATTTTTAAATGACGCCCAGAGCCTAATTTCTCTTTTTTTTGGTCTCGAGCAATAAAAGTATGAGTGATGATGAATAGAGAAGGATGGATGAGTATGATAGATGTGATGCCGACCGATACACTGGGTTATCGTGCGTACAGAACCTCAACCACCTATCAAACTATCCCAAATTATACTGAATTCTTGTTACACATCAGCTAGGAATTTCGTTGCTGCAATATATTGAATTAGAGTTGTTGGCACTGAACTATGAGTTCTGAATCTATACTTTTAAAAGAGATACGGAAAAAGACTTACTAAAATTGAAACAAAGGTAGTAAAAATAAAGTTTAGTTGCAGATGACTGACAATTTTATTTTAACCTATGCAAATCAATCCATTCTAAAATTATAAATGCAAAAGTAACTCTGTCTCTCTATTATTCAATCTTATACGCCTAAGCTACTGAACAGATTTAAATGAAATTTGGTAAATATATAGTTTGGGACTTAATGAAGGACACGAGTTACTTTTCACCGCTGGAAAAGAACGCATTTCATGGGTAAATTTACTTTCCGGGGAATTTGATCGCTTTTACTCCTAAATTACCAAAGATTTGAATCTTTGAATAAAATTGGAATTACGGGAAAGAGATATTAAGTGTTTATTATTAAGTAGTTGACTTAAGAATTAACAGTTAACATCTCGAATCGATCAATTGATCGAGGTTAATGACAATAGTTGTACAAAAAGAGTTTACGCAAATTAAAACAAGATCTTTGCGATTATCGATGACCAACCGATTTGTCATCACTGACTAAACATGATGAATAGGAGTTTCGAATGATGAGACAAAAAACTGATACAAAATAAATTTTGTGTGCGCCATTGCGCTGACTGACTACAATTTTAAAAATAATAGTTTTAAAAACTAAGAACCACGCTTTTATTGCTTACTAAAAAAGAGAAAATAATTTTTGAGTACAAAAAAATATATTACAGTGGAGTAAAAAGCGTGGGGTGCACTTTATGTCGTTTTCATACTTTGCCAACATTAGGATGATTTTCACATACTACTAAACCAAGCACCCCACGCTTTTTACTCTACTGTAATAAATTCCGTGTACTCAGAAATTATTTTCTCTTTTTTAGTTAGCAATAGTGTTTTTTTACTATTTTTTATTTTTATTTTTTTAGTTTATAAGGATAATGGAAAACTCTTATCAAATTATTACATTGTCATCGGTACTTAATACGTGTGCAAAGTTTCAAATTAATCCGATTTCTGGAAGTTGCAAGGCTCAAAGATTCCGTTACATACATACATACACCATGAGCTAATAAAAGCGTGTTAAAAAGCAAGTCTTTTAAAATGTGTATGGCATACTTGCGGCATACGGTCTCAACGACTCGCGTTTGTCAGAGATGTGGCCACGGTGGTTGTTTTACACGCTGTCACTGGAGGATAGTGAGATATCTTACCACTCTTATCAAATAAATAGTCTAATATTTAGTAAGAGTAAAGTAAATTTACTAGGAAACAAAAAGACACACCCGTCGAGAGAACAAAAAGTCTTATTCAAATTTAGGAGCAATGCCATCTCGAACCGAAACAAACAAAGGTCACGAATGACCGCTCTTACGCGCAGCCCGAAATTACGGACCAATCGCACACGAGCATGTGAAGTGTAGCCTAAGCCAACGGTGTCCATTATTACCAAAATCCAAATGATACACGAATATCTCGGCTAGGTATGTTAATAGGGGTCCGAAACCCGGGGCTTGTAATTTGGTTTCATATCATTATGTCGGAAACGCTGGATTTTCGACGGATAATGACTACACAGAAAAAAACTTACAATAATGATGGATACAAAATACGCGGCCGTATTCGTCTAGCGGGCTCGGCTTTTGGTTCTGTAGAGTATATTTAACTATTTAGATGGATAGTTCTTTTAAAAAGTTCGTTGCTCTTATGTTACTAGACTATACTTAGATCTAGCAACTATTACTACTACTATTAGTTTTATTTATTAAATAAATCAGAATTAAGTCTCCATTCCGAAAGTTTATTTCTTCCGAATAATTATTTCTGTGAAGATAGATGTATGTATGAAATATAATTAAAAAAATAATAAAAAATGTTTATGTTATGTGAGGACCTTGTTTTAGGAGTACCTACATATTTAATTTATCGATTTATCGGAGTAGAAACCACAGATAAAACGAACAATCTAGATTAAGCATGGCCGCTGATATGTACGGGAACCAGTGTAACTAAACTCACACATTTACATCAAGTAACGCTAAGACAAAACGGTTTTGAGTGGTCAATCGTAGGGGCTACAAAAGAGCTTATCACACAAACCCATTAAATCAAACTTAACCTTGTTACGTGCATACTATAAATTTAAACCAAATATATCACTAGTTTTTTTTTGTATTACTTCTCTCTACTAGATATCACGACAGATGTTGTCATATGCCCTAATGTTTGAAACTTTCTGGATATGAGGAACCTATTCTAGGCAAAATCGTCTTTTTTTAATAAGTGGTAGATCAAATTTAGGTTGTACTTTTTATGAAGGCATTTGATTTCTATTTTGATAAAAAAATCTGGTTATTATGTTTATCGATGGTATGAAATGCCTCTTTTCACCCGAGTTTTATTTTTGCTGTCATTATTGCACTCGATAACTTTATCATTTTGTCATTTTTTGACCAAATACGGCTGACAGTTGTCACTGACTGACACGTTTAATATCAAAACGTTTGAGCTCATGTGCGCAATTATGACAGAACACGACCAGCCCACTTAAGCTTTCTACCCTTACGGAGTAAGAGTAGTCTAAACCAATATTTGATCCATGATTAATAATAATAATATATCTTTATTTTCTCATCACAAACATACATTTACAGTTGGCCAACATTTGAGGTACAATGAATAGAAATATTTGTGTAAGACTGGTGCCTATGCTAGGTATAAAATACCTGTGTTGCAGGTCACCAGCCTCTCACCTCGGACAGCCGTACAATTGATTATTGAGACAAATGATGAAAAAAATAATTTCATTATCATGGTTAGACCCTGAAATAGTTTAGTAAATTTCACATCGAATTTTGTCTTACAAGATTTCGCGGATGACAGAGGTAAGATAAAATGTTATTTGTAACATCGATTTACAAAACACTCGAAGCATGATTCCTAAACTAAACGAATAACAGTAACGTTACGAATAAGGAAGTGTTACTGTTAGATGTGTACGCGTGAGCAAGCATAATGTATGTTGATTGAAAATTGATGGTAGAGATGATTTGAAGCATCTGTATTCTAAATCTGAACATTATTTGTTGGCCTTTTACCGTTTCATCTGATAATAATTATAACTGAACTTTTTTTATCAGATTAAAAAACAGTATTTAAGGAGGTTTTAGTTATTAACACTTTGACGGACGGTAGACTGCTATAGCAGTTATTATAACAATAAAATATCTATTGTGTCTGACTACCGTACATCTGTTGAATTAGCTACTAAAACTGAAAGATTTGGACTTTTTTGTGACCAAAAATTAGATAAATCGCATATTTAAAAAAAATCGTTGTTCTTTAAATATCCAAAATCTTTATAACTTTTTATCAAGATTACTCAAAATGTCAACTTGACCAAATACTGCAGTTTCACAGTACCCATTGTCTTCCAAAATAATAAAGACTTAACCAGAAAATGAGTCAAACTAAGCCCACAAGGGTACTTATCTCTCACATATCTAATCACACCCACACAAACGCGTTATCGACGGATCATAGCCTTTTGGGGTTCCTTAGGGAGATCAAAGTAGATAATTTAAACATTTGCTGTCTGGAAAGAGACCTTCTCTTCAACTTTTGCTGTCTGCCTTTAGACCAGTCAGTTGGGGAGCATGAACCGTTTTAACTATTGCAACTAGAACAGCAAATAGTTAAACAAAAAGAAGCAATGGCTACAATAACCAGCAACTTTGTTTTCATCTCAAAGTAAGTAGATCAATCTATAATATTATGGAAATTAGAAACAATAAAGGTCATTGTTTCTAATTTTATATGCGGTGGCGGTCAGCGTCACGTGAACACTTTCTAACGAAAATACACACGAAGCAATAAATGATTTTCACCTTAAAGGTGTTCTTGCGGTGCGGGCCTCAATAGTACCTTTATAGAATGAAGCTGTATCACAAACACACCCAAGTCGAGAAAATCGTGGAATTGTACACTGGCTGTGCATTCCGGGCCTTTTTTACGATTTTAGTTAGTACATACAGAGACTGGCCATTTTTATCTATTATGATTGTCACCTACAGTATACATTTTACGGAACCTTCTGGCACTTAGCACGTTTTTCTAAAAGAACCCACAAAAACTTGCGCGCAACGGTCACTGAGAAACGTAATTCTACTAATTTCTGTCTAATGACACGACTGAGGTCTCGACTTGTAATTTGTGTGGCTATTCCATCCGTTGTGTTTGGTTTTAAGTTTTTGTGAGAAATGCATTATGTTTTCATCGGTCTGTAAAAGACAAAGGAATCGATGGAAAAGCATAAGTCGGTGATTTTTTTTATGCGGCACAACTATAATAGTTAATAAAAAATAACGAGCTAACTAAACATCAAACCATAATTGTTAAGGCTTTGTCAAACAGCTGTCACGGGACGTGAGCGCAGCGTGACGCTATTCTTACAAGCAAAATTGTATGCAAATTATGCAAGTAGGAAACACAACGCCACGGTACCGCAAACTAAGCAGAAAGCAAGGAACGCCACGCCTGTTTGACAAGAGCCTTAGCCTTCCAACTATGAAGGTATAAATTGTCATCCGTTGCTTACCAATGGATAACTGTGTTAGTTATAGCTTGTCAAATTCAAAATTCGAATTTCTTCATTTTGCATAAATAGTCGCCACACGTACAGATGTCAATAAAAATATATGTCCCTCACAATTTACCAGACACTGGCATGCAAAATGTTTATAGTGAAATGTCAGTATAACATCCGAATCAATTAAATTAAAAAAACGTCATGTCAATATCATAGTATTTATCATTATTTTTAACTTCTGTCAAAATAGGCTTGTTTCCACTATGAAAGAAATATTCAAAAACTGATCTTCTCTAAAATAATTCATAATTTCAGATGCCTTTACACTAATATTTTTCTGCAGTTCGTATTATTTGATCTTTAATTGGAATTCAAATGATAATTAGTCACTCAGTCGGCATTGCACGCGATGACGTCAAAGTGTGTTATTCCCATACAAACTCTATGAAGAAAAGCGTTTTGACAGTTGATAAAAAGTACGTCAACGATTGGTGGTGTCAACTACCGTATTATTACAATAACTATTCAAATATTCGTCAAAAGAATACTCGCAGAAGCATTTCTGAATCTAGTCTACGTTGTGAATTTGTTTTCGTGAGGCTATATCCGCAGGTTTTGTTAAACAAACCTCGTGTTTTATCTATCATGACAAATTCCTCAAATTATTATTTTAAAATTAGTCTAAAAACATTGTTGTCTTGTGGTTTTCCTAGAACGTAGCTGTCCTATAATAATACTCCAAAAGAATCCATCTTCGTGAAGTTTTTACTAGTTAAAGTTATATGACTATTTTTTACTTTAATCTGTGTATCGCGTGATGAACTCATTGTGAGGTGTTTTTTTAAATATTAAATAATTAAGTTACTCTGTCGATTCCCCCCGACTTTGCTTGCGTAGAGGTACCTAACTCTACTACTCGTATTTTGACGCTGGATCAAAGTAGTTCGTAGTAGCGCATCTAAATTATATATTTTCTTTTGTTTTGACACCTAAATCTGTCTACTTTAAGTTGCAAGATAGACTCTTTATAACTGGGACTACGCGTTCAGAACTATGCACTTACATAAACTACGTAAAAAACCGGTGTTTTTACGCTGCCTAAAAGTAGCGACCACTTTGGTGCAATGGTCAAGAAGTTGACTATTAACTAAGAGGTCGCGGGTTCGATACCCGCACTGTACAAACATTTGTGTACATAAACATGTCTGTTTGTACTGGTCTGGGTGGATATGGATTTATTTAATTTCAAATATGATACCACTGTTGATTCTGATATCTGTAACACAAGAGCTTAAGCTACTTCCACGGAGTCAGAATAATGTATGTGATATTGTTGTATATTTATTTGTCTTCTTTTTATATTTTTATACATAAGTAGCCAGGCAAAGATGGGTCGTGGCAGTCTCTCTAATTTTTAATTTTAAAAAAATCTCAGATTATCTCAATATCGACCAGCGTATTCACTTTAGTTTTCGATGTTTTCCAAAACCATAAAGAGATAAATAAAGGTACATAACATAAAAAGACAAATTAATTTGCCAGTGTTTTTACATACGAGAATAGACGCTGTTAATGTTTAAATAGCAAAAACGATAATTCTTTTCAGAGATCCCTTTAGGCATTTTTAATATGCAACCATAGTAATCAAAACTATTAAACTTGACAAGCAATTACAATGTTTGTGCCTTACAATTGATTCTTCAATAAATATTGGTATTTCATTGTTTTGTACTGTTGCTTCGGTAACCGCCGGCGCACACGCACGTGCGACTTTCTGTCGCCGCGTCTCGCTACTAACAGCGTGTCAACCAATCGCTGACAGTCGCGAGTCGCTGCGACAGCCTGCCGTATGTGTGCCTTGGCTTTATCGATATTAATATTTTTTTCATTGGCTTTACGAATTTGAATTTTCTACTCAACGAATTTATTTGGGTATAATGGTTCTTTACTGGCTCATCATAAAATCAAATTTCAATTGTGATGATACAAAATTTCACGAATTATTTCGCAATTTATTTACATTTTATTATAACCTGATGTTTCGGACACTTATCATTTCAATGTCTACTGTTCGCGTAAACTGAAGAAACAAATATAAAATTTTAATATTCTTATCATTTTGAAAAACTTTTTCAATAAACTCTAGCTAATTATTGTCAATCCTTTCATTAACCAAATTGTTTCTTGTTTTCAGGTACGAATGGCCCCGATAACATTAAAGTGCGGTGCGCGTTTCGCCGTTTAAGCAGCGCATACGCAATAAAAGTAGTTTACGATGTCGTCTTCGATGGTATCGGGGTGAGATGGCCCTTGTTAGCGCTGGTGAAGCTTGTGCAAACTGCGAGCGAAGCGAGGCAAGGCTTTTATTATGAGGGCTGATGAGATAATGCGGTTAAGAGGCTTATCACAAAATTTTGTCAGCTTATAAGTTTTTTGAATTTTAAAGGATTTATCTTTATTTATACCTCGGACCGAAGACTTAACTCTACTATTCGAACTGTGTCCTTATTTCTTTCTAATCAATGATTATAAAAGGGTTCTTTTATTTTTAACTAGTTGCCCGCCCGCGATCTACTTAGTACGTTTTCATCCTAATGGAGCATTTAATCAGCTCATACCCTGTCTGTGTACTAAATTTCATTAAAATCCGTTTAGTAGTTTTAGCGTGATTGACGGAAAAACATCCAAACGAAGAAACTTTCACATTTGCAATATTAAGAGGGAAGTGTGATTTTGCATGATCTTCTCCTGAAGAACTCTCTTTGCCAATCAGATTTGTACATATTTTTTTTATAAACGAGTATAATGCATATAGGTAGCGCACTCAAAAAATAAAATATATCTTTAAATTAAAATCTGTCGTGTGGAACCAATAAGACTGCAACTAATCTGGAATCAAGTCCGGCTTTTTTAAATGAACATGTAAATAAAAATAAGAAAAAGCTTTGACGATAAGTACACACGTTAAAAAAATGTTATCTATCTATATGTTTTTACATTGACACACCTTCAAAACTATTTTGAAGTTGTTAATGTCGCGTCTTATTAATATAATTTGCCAGATCAATCATTGTCGAACCGCGAAATATAAAAACGATGTTCTATAAGATACCCGGAGTCAATTAATTCATTATTCATAGATATTTTTTCGGGCCATTTCAAGACTTAACGTATTTTGAATGTCGACTAATAGAAATTGCGTCATAATTCTTCTGAACCATTTTTAGGAACAAACAAAAAAGGTAGGTAGTTCAACCTACCGACTAAAAACTTATCTAAATAAATAAGAGTTTTACCGGCTGGATTAAGCTAGGCTTGCCGTTTAGTATATCACATCACTACTTTACCAGTTGAATAAACTAATATTTTTTTTAATCCACTTTCAAAATAGTTTTTATTTTTATTTATTTATTTAAGTTTTATTGCACAATACAACTAAGTACAAAAGGTGGACTTAACGCCGTAGGGCATTCTCCACCGGTAATACTAAGTAGAAATGATTAGTGAGCGGTGCGATAAAATAAATAAAAGAGAAAACACAAAATTATGATACCAGTAATATGACACATGAGATGAAATTTAAAATATACAATAAATTTATATAAGAAAAAATACATGTACATAAATTTATAAATACACATAAAATATAAAAAAAATGTCATGAGCACGCTCGAAGCATATAGAGACAAACAATACTTATCAATCAAGTACATACCTGCGTCCTACGAGTAAGACACACATTTAAAAATACAACTATTACTTTGTGCGTTCCAGTACCAAAAAAGAAAATACCAAGAAGTTTGCAATGATTTCAAAATCACGTTGATTTTCTTCATTCTGTGACACGTGTATTGTCTTAACGTTTGACACGAAGCCATTGACACATTGGACACCCTGTAACAATTACGGATGTATTTAGTGGGAAATTACAAATAGAAATTACCGATTTGGTCACGCCACTTTGGTAAATATTTCCGACGTTATTCGCCTTCATGGGAACACAAATTAGGAGATTATTCGAACAGTCGATTAGTTGATAGTCTGTGGCGGCACATCAAACCGAGTAACGGGAATGTTGTCGATTGATTTCTTTACAACTAAATCGTTTTTGGTGTTTTTTCTCAATGTCCGGTTAAGGCAAAGACGTATCAAATACTAGGAATCAATTAATGAATTAAAATATGTATTTAAATTATGTTAAATAAAAAATATTTAAAATATATGGTGAATAAACAAGACATAACTACGTAGAAAAATAGACAACGATACCATAAAATCTTTGTACGTTAATTTTTACGTTTTTATGGCTTACCATACTCCTCAAAAATGCATGTTATACCTATGACTTTATAAAAAAACCTTAATTAAAATACCTTTAATGCACCGCCTCAAAGCATTTCAGACCACGACACAATATTTTTTTCTTTACAAACAAGCGCGTACTGAAAGTCACTTTAGTTAGTTTGTGTGGCTTTTTTAACTTTTTGGACTTTTTCGTGAGAGCTTCGCCTTAACCAACTCGGTCATTTCAAAACTCGGAGCCATTATCAGCGATTCGTTATCCCATGCTCTGTGTATCGACGGCTGTGTGCCGAATGTCTTGGCTATCGTTTAATTGGTACAAATTGACTCTAATAGCTGTTTGTGAACCCACCTGACCCCATAATTGGGGAGATTTTTGGGATTCCCGATTTAAGTTTTGAGTAAAATTTTGGAAAATAAAATTTTCTATTCTTTCAATGTACGTGCTCGTTTTCTGTGTAGGTGTTAAAAAGAGAGACATAACGTGTATCGTGGTTTTTATTAATGTAACATTGATATGCGGAGTGGTTTAAAAATATTATTTATTTATGAGCAAAGAACCCTGTCACTTGTACGCGAACAGAATAAAATGCAAGTAAAGTTAAACAAAGTAAAAAAAAAATCCCCTTACACATTGAACATTACACATCCCTTAGCTTACATTTGACCTGTCACTGCAATAATACACCCTTTATGTTGCAGTAAGGTGAAAAATAAGACATTATTAGAATTAAGGAAGTGATAACTGTAAAATCATATTTTCATCCTTTCAAGACTAGCTTAACTATCATAACCAGTAACAATTAAGTCAGTTTTTAACTAACTGACACAAAGATGTTATTAGTTACATATTTATCTTGCCGAGCAAATTTTTCAGACATTACAAAAAATGTCCGATTAGACACATATAAAAACCGACAATAACAGCGACATACAAAACCCCGTTTATAGCCCATTTTTACGATCGAAATAAAGAAAATTGTAGATGCATAGCAAACGAGAGGGCTTAATACTGAGCCCACTATTAGGTATTAATGATCGGGTTTCATAGTAATGTATCATAATTGCTGTTGGTGATATAAAATTTGGGAACACACGAGAAATGCGTGAAATGCGCTTTAATTGGAGTTAAATACAAAGAGTATTTTTGAGTTTACTTTATTTTGGGGGGTGCCTTTTGCATTCCACACAATCTTCCTTTTCGCATTTTAACACATTTTGTAAGTGGTAACAGGCACTTTTAAATGGCTTATTTCCTCTTTCTCACTGTAACTTTAACCTGGTTTGTAAATTTGTGTTTTAAATTTAGGTATAGTTATCAAGTATAGATATATGAGGATCTAAAGCATACAATGTTCGGTGTGATTTCGTATCTGATAAACTGACACAATTTTTTTTTAATTATCGCCCACGGTAGCCATAAAGAGTTATTCAGTTCAATTAAGCAGATACACACTCATTAGATTTCAATACTTTTATGAGTTCTTTTACGATCTTTAGCAAAAACGCAATGGAAGAAGTTATGACAGACAGATGGACATAAGTACCGCTTTTTCGCATTTTATGAGTTTATTTAAGTATTTATCTTTTAAAAATATGTTTATGTTAAGTTACTTTATTTTTTAGCATAAACGATGCAAATTAAAGAAATCCGGACCGATGAGTAAGTGTCACGGTAGCTCAATTGGGAGAGCAATCGCCCGGTTTGCGAGAGGTGTGGGTTCGAGTCCCGCCTGTGGCAGTTCATTTTTCTTTAATTGTGTTTTAATTTCACACTATGTATTGTTGTAAGTTACTATTACCAACCCATAAACGGTTTGTCAAAAACTTATTGTAGTATGTACTGGTGATTTTTGAAAACATTTTTTGATTCTTTATATTATTGATTAAGTGCTTATCGACTTTTTATGATAAACGACTTTAATGACTACACATTGATTAATTCTAGAACATTAATAGGTAATAAAAATTCAACAATTTTACCTCTTATTAAAATATAAACAAAAAGTTATCGTAAGGTAACCTACCATGCCAAGCTAATGCAGGTCGTTTGTATATGTGTACGTTTAGAGAGATCTATTTCTATAGTTGATGGAATCAGGCGTTACTTTGCGGAAATCCATGACTAAAGCTGAAAAAGATGATTATTTTGCTTTAAATACATTGTGATTTGTAGGTATTGTAAGTCCTGCGACTTCCAGCTCTACTTTTTTCAGGTGATTACAGTTGGATGGATTTTGGGTCCTGCGCTGGCGTCGTCTAGTGGAAATTTAAAGCAAAATAATCATCTTTTTCAGCTTTAGATCTATTTCTAGCAAATAACTAAGTACCTATTGTTTGTTGTTTGTAGTAAGAAAATCAGCTACCTGTTAATACCTTATTTTTGGTGCAATTAAAACAGCTTTTAAGTCCCATTTCATTAATTTTCAGAATAAGCCTTTAACTTATATTGCAATTGGATTATAGCAAAAATATGCCTGCCACCTACTCATTAAAAACAATAAAACAAGATATTCTAGTAAATTACTGACATTAATGCCGATGTTTTTAAAGATAGCATTCGAATACCTATGTGTAGACTGTTTGGTGATCGTAAAAATTGTTTTAAACATTTTTATTGCTTTTTTATAGCACACAATTGGTTTCTGTGGCAATGTCCAAAGAAAAGTCAAGTAAAAACGTCACGGACACCAAAACTCTGTTTGTAATTATGATTTTAATCAATTATTTGAGGCTTTAATTGGTATTCGTTCGATCTTTATTGCTACACAGATTGTGTGTGGTGGAAGTTTTAATAATTTCGTCACTGTCAACAATTTTTATAATGAGTTTATTGAGGCAAATAGCTTTTATGTATCAGCCTATGTGAGTGAGTCATACGAATATAAATAACAAAATCGATATAATGGTTCCCTAATGATGAAGGCCTAACGCAGTCCTGATATCATGCCTGCACCTCTGCCTTTACACAAGTAATATTTTCTCGTATTAAGATAACAATGACTTTATGTGTAATAACTAACAACGAGGCAGTCTGCCTTGTTGGTGTAGAGGCAAAGTTTCTGCCTTACATCCGAGAGGTCCTGGGTTCGAATCCCAGGTCGAGCCAAAATTGTTCCAGAGATTTTCTAATCATTTAATTTAAATATCTTCTGCGTAGTTGGCTGATCTCTGTTGAGATTGGCCGCCGTGGTCGAAATCGGCCAGGAGGACTATTAATAACTAACAAATCGCACAAAACCTTCGGGACTATCGCGAGTGTAGGTATTTGTTTTTGATACAACAGTCTTAAGAAGAAAATTCATAAGGAAGCAGTTTTAATATTGGGTCTACATTATCGCAAACATTCACTTATTATAATAACCAATTTATCTTTAATATCTCACATCTAAAGCAGTAGGCGAATCAATTAATTTTCATCTGCTCGCAATTAGAAAGGCTTTGCGGATAGGTAACGTTGTAACTAGCCACTTAACACGGTGGAAGGTAAAGGTAAGATTGTGGATCCATTAATATACAACACCAGTGATAGAACTTGATAGGTTGAGTGACAGACCAATAAACGGACTTGTTGTTCGGATACACTCAGCAAGATTATAGAAGCCAGACATATTTTAAGCCAAGCGTAGGGCAGGCTACCGATAAAAGTTGTACAAATCTTTAGAATGAACTGGTTGCAGGCCATTGTAAGCCTGTAAGGCGATTGTAAGGTGTCGTGACGTATTCGTTTCGTTTACTATTTGTCAACTTTCATGGAAAACTGTCAGTTTCTGATGTTTCTGACGATACGAGTACGTTACGCTAGATGTGCAAGGCCTACTGAAAAACTATAGGGGTCGAGGTTTATGCTCAATAGTGGACATTTTGCTGCTAATAATTATGATGGTGCATTTAAAATTAGTGAAAAAGTCAAATATCTTTTTAAAAACTGCTAAGTTCAGCCCGGATTAGGGACTTTGATGTTTTTTCACTTCTTTAATGCCTTAGTTTGTAGAACTTAGGTCTTGTTGTAAGTACAAAATACTATATGTCTGACTGTACCTCAATGGTCGATTGGACATTTAATTGAGGATGATCTTTACCGTTATTATCTGTGGATCAGTTATTATCTGTGGATCAGGAGAAAATAAGTGCGTTATTTTGGTGTTGTTTGTGTTATTGATTTTTAAATATAATTAATTCCTGAAATACAGTAAGTGCCGAAATAGTTTTCATAAACTTATTTTATATGAATAAAATGAATATTTCAATGTTTTTTTGGATTGCATCACATATTGCCACATTTTGTTACCAATCTGATGTGTCGTTATTTGTTCAAGAACCATATCCGTCCATTCCAATCTTGGAGTATTTTTACAAAATATTTTGTTATGAAACCTGTCATTCCCATCATTCCAAACAGCATTCCAGAGCTTACTATCTCGTTACCGCTACCGTGCGAGTAGAGATTTACAACGGCCCAGTCGATACGTTGAAAAAAGGCGGGATCGCGCGGCGGCCATGTTGCCGCGGGCAGTGACTTCGCGCGTCGCGTGCGCGGCAACTCCTGCGCATAATTATTGTGGACATAGGGCTGGCATCTTGAAACAAAGAATGAAAGAAGAAAAAAATTGTTTGGCAGTAATAACATACAAAATACAAAACCATGAATAAAGTGCCAACAAGGTCCCCGACTCAGCATTAATCGCGGCAGCAAAAAGTTTACCACGACTTTGGTTTTCAGCGGGAATCTTGGAGGAAATATATTAATAATAATAATAATAAATTGATATTAATGACAATGCGCAATACTTAGATTTAGTTTACATATGGGCTTACAATTTTAGTAGAGATAAAATATGTATTTACAAAATAGAATTAACAACCCTATCGGTGAACATGACTTTGGGCTACTTAAAAAGAATTGTTGACAACGTCAAATTGTTAATTCAGATAGGACGCAGTGAAACGGAAGTCACTACTATCCATTTATTACGTTGTTAGCAGTTCAACATCTTATAATAATCCGACTCCTAAATCGTAACCATTTACAATGACTTCGAGTATTCGATATCTAGCCAAAGACTATCTACATCTAAATTCCTGATGCACACTGCAAAAGAGTGGAACTCACTACCTGCGTCAGTGTTTCCCTGTAGTTATAACTAGGATTTTTCAAAGCTAGAGTGAACAAGCATCTTCTAGGCAAACTCGCTCCCTCGTAAACACAGTTTTTCCCTCGTTGTGCTTAGTCTTGGGTCAAGAGCAAACGTATCCCAAATGAAAAAAAGGCTTGTTGAGTATTGGAGGAAGTATTTTATAACTCGGAGTCTAATTTCGTCGTTTAAAATATTGAAATGATGTCCTCTTCGCCGCGGGCTGCGACGACACAGCGCACGTGCGTTCGCAACTCACGCGCATAATAAGATTTGTAGGGCTGTCAATAAGGAGTCTATGGTGTATTGATTCCAGATAATAGTAAACGGTTTTTTTTAAATTTGAAATTAAGGAAAGAAAGAAGCGTTTATAAATTTGTAATATCACATACACAAAACAATACACATACACAGTTTAATCAATCAATTTAGAAAAATACTGAAATATTATCAAGTAAAATATAATTAAATATAATATTTATTGAAGCCTACTCAAAATACTAATATAAATGGGCTGACTAGACTGTTTTATCCAAGTCGCGTAGTAAAAGAATAGAAAAGTAATAGCGCTCTCGCGAATAAAAACATAGTTAAAACCCGGAAAAAAACTATATTTAAAACTTTTGGCAAGTAACAACTCGGCTAGGTTTCTGTTTTAATGTTCCAATCATTAAAAAAAATAACATTAAGCTGTGTAACATAGTCAAACATAAGCATTGAATATTTCTTGTTTTCTGATATAAGGAGTCTAACCAGAAAAATAAATGAAATCGATTCAACGTTTAGTACTATCTGTATCATTTTATTGTATTTGTCTCAGAGGTCAGATACTCGTACATTCAAATCAACAAACAGTCTCTGAAATAAGCATACCGCAATCTTCAAAGCGATCTATCTTTGCATAAACGCAAGAAGAACTCAAAGCGTACCAATTCCCGGCATTAAGTGAACTATCCCGAGCTTGCCACCAAGAAAGACAGTAAAATTGCACAGTCAGAAGATTTATAGCTGGCAACCCTATCGGAGCGGCTATTGTCGGACCAGCCCAGGTTTTTTTATCGAACGCGAATTTTGGTGTTGCCCGTTTCGGTGAGATGGATAGATTGATAGATTAACACTTTATCGTACAACACAAAACAAAAATTACAAACAAGATTAACAAAGAAAAATGTACAATTATCGCTTAAAGAAATCTCTTCTACTCTTCTTCGTAGATTGATATTCATTTGGATTTGATATTGTAATCCTGGTACAATCAGCCGACAGTTTCATATTTGGTCTTTTAGGAGCCGGTTGGTACTTCGTCGTTTTAAATTAGTATTTAATCACTAGTGAAAAGTGATTTCTAATGTGCCGTATTGTGTAGTAAAGGGAAGTAGAAGTCAAATGGAAATAAATAGGATTGCGATTTTCGAGTGTATTTTTAGAGATGTCTTCGACACTTGATAGACATTATTTACAATCTAATATTACAAAATAGCTTAAACACATAACTTTCTTCCACCACATGTATCAAGAAAGTAAACTTTCTATCAGATAACTTCCTCACAAAGTTCATCAAATCACGTCGTCCAGTATCGAACAGCTAAAGAAAGAACAAACAGTTACACCGCGGCTCATTTATAATACTTGACACCATTCATTGTCGTTCATTTCACCGCTAAATCAAGCTGAATTCGATCGCCAAAGTATTAACCGTGTCCACATTGGGTGGCTCTTACCATAATTCGATGGCAGCTTTATACAAATTAAAGATGCCTGAAGGCATCGGTCGGTTTATATCGAGCGAACAACGTCGTGTCGATAGTATGATATTCATTGCGTTTTCACGATAAAGAACTTCTTAAAGTGAGCAAGATGAAAATACTCGTAGTTTCAAAAGTAACTACTACACATTCGATGACATATACATGACTAGAAATAAAAAACATACAATAGAATTACGAACTACAAAATCAAATTCAAATTTTCTTTATTTGCATTTAAATAGGGTACATAACATAAAAATGTGGTCGTAAATACATAAAATAGAACTTTGACCTATTTAGCCATATAAAATAGCATGCAAAAGTTTAATATTAATACATTTATGGAGAAATTATTGATTAATTGATTCATTTAAATGCCAAGAGTAGAAATTATATTTGTACGTCAATTTTCCACAAAGTTATTATAAGATTTTATTAAATTAGATTTTGCATCGACTATATTCAGTTTCTTTATGTTTTACAAATTCCTTAATTGAGTAGAATGCTTTATTTATCAACCATGAACGCAACGAGATTTTAAATTTATTAAGAGGTAATTCTTTAAGGTGGTCGGGAATTTTATTAAAGATTGTTATGCACATGGAATAACAATTATTGTGAAACCTTTGGGTTGGTATAGGATACTTTTTGTCCCGATTAAATTCTTTCTTGGGATAAAACAGGAAGGAGGAAATATCCAATGTTTCCGCGGACGAAGCCGCGAGCGGACCGCTAGCAACAAATAATATCGATGGTGCATGGAACATCCCTACGATGCCAAAAATAAATTATCAGAGCAGCCATGATTAATCGCTCAGCGACAAATGGTCGCGTTCCCGACTGTATATTTTGCGGATTTGTGATTTGCCATACTAAGGCTCAAGTTCACGGAGTTTAAAATGGCCGGTTAAGACTTAATCAGCCAATTTTTGACAGTGTCAATGTCAATATCTATACTAAAATTTGTCACAAATCGGCTGTTTACTAAAACGTTGGTTAACTTACCTTGGTGAAATCAGGGCTTAATGTATTGCGGTGTGTATTGTTAGGGATTTTGAAGGCATTTTTTGAGATATTAAAAGGGTTTGAGTCATCGCGGCTACGGATGGAAGTGTAGAAACGTAAAAAAGGCTGCTTTACGAACGTATTTAGACACGTGAGAGAAGTTAGATAGTAAAAATATGAAAATACCTATGTAAGTATATAATATTTATAAATGTAAATGTCTCTGTATGTGCACCGCCTGTATGTTCTCTGCTTGGACCTGTGGTTGACTGGTAGAGATTACTACCGGCATTAAGTCCGCTACTGTACACAAGTTTGTGTAGAAGATTTTTAGATAAAATAAAACAAATAAATGTTTTTTTAGTTTTAAATTTAAGCACCTAGATCTACACTTTGTTATTGTTCCTTTGTTTTTGTTTCCGCCATCAATAAATCTATTTGCATTCCCACGCGGTTGACTAGTAGAGAACGGCTTTTGGTATTAGGTTCACCAATCTTATACCTGGAGGAAAAAAGTTAAAAAAGATGTTACGGCGCATTCACATATAACGTCCGTTTTAACAGATCCGTCGCTCCTGGAGATTGTGTTTACACATTACATCACAGTACTGAATCGATCCAGTATACTGGAAACAACCTCCTCTACCTCTACCGTTCGCCGTCACAAGCGCATGCCTAACGGTGGCAAGCACGACAGCGAGCGCTGATAGGCTCCATAGGATAGATGGCGCTGTTAGTATAGTACCGGCCTAGTACCGCACATGAACCGCGGCATATAAAGAAAGAAAATATTTTATTTGGTATTACACAAAGAAAGATAATAATAATAATTAATATAAGATTTAGATTCTGAATAATATCGATAGACAAATCAAGATGATGTCTATCGAACCTTGGTCTCCGACCATAACACCCGGTTGGTAGGAAGCGCTTCTCTTTAGCTTCCTAACTGATCTGTTGCGCCAAATGTGAACGCGCCCTTACACTAATTACTCTGAAATTACAAATCACGCATAGATTATTTTATTTTCATTTGATATCTTGATGACACTGACAACTGGACGCCATTAGCCGTGCAGAGTTTAAAATGTCAAGCGTGAGAAACTGTAGCATTTTTTGTCAACATTCCGCATCCATTGCTGGTGTGATTCGACATCTCGTGGTCCTTTTAACACCTCACAAGTAAAAAAGGTATCGTAATTAGAATCAGATGAATTAATTAACGCCCGCACTAAAAACTTGATTCAAATAGCATTTGCTAAAATGTTATCTTTTTGGCTTTAAAGTTTGTATGAGCATTTTGTA
This sequence comes from Pyrausta despicata, assembly GCA_963921415.1. NCBI lineage: Eukaryota > Metazoa > Arthropoda > Insecta > Lepidoptera > Crambidae > Pyrausta > Pyrausta despicata. Next base: position 15,361,911 of record OY992851.1, on the reverse strand, counting down.
GTACTCGGCTAAAATTTTCAAAACTTTAGTGGGTGCTTAGTTAAAATAACATATCGTTGAACTTTACAAAGACAGTATTTCGACATACTGTAGCTATATCTTATACAGTTAGTGACGTTACCGTATTGCCTTACTTATAATGAAAATATTCCTTTACCTGACGGTTGTCTGAACGCGATTGCTCCCAGCGATAGGACCGCTCATATTGTACATATTTCTTTGTGTGTTGTACGTATTTCACCATGTGTGTGATTTTGTTTTATCTATCTATTTAGGTATCTATCTAACTTTAGTTATCTTTATTTGAATCTGTATGAATTTCATGGAAAAACCTCTGCAAAATTACTCTATGAACATTAGCAGTATTATACTAATGTTCATATTCTTAGAGTAATATTAATATGAATTTTGCACTAAACTCCCCCTTCCTGTAAATTATAATATCCTTAGCCCGAAGGTTGTCTGGAAGAGATCGCTCTGAGCGCTAAGACCGCCTAAATTGTGCATCTTTCTTTGTAGGTATGTTGATTTCGTAGTTTTTTTTTGTGGTGTGCAATAACGTGTTTTCTATCTCTATCTATCTATCTATCATAGATTACTCTTTATTATTAACTCGAAGAGATGAGCTCTAATTATATCTAAAAGATACACTCTCGCAGAGAATTCCTTTAGTGCGTTGAACTTAGATCTAGAAAGCTAAAGAGCTGACCTGTCAATATATTTTTTTTAAGCTTAGCGTTTGTTTAAAATATAAAGTACCTATGTGTTGTATATTATGTATGATTTTTTATCAACATGAATGCTGAGTGGTTTCTATGATTGTTTATTTTTTTTTTAAATTGGAGTAGCATTTTTTTATACTAAATAAGTACTTACAGTGACAAACACAGTCGTGCTGTGAAATCCATCTGATGTATTTTTTTTAAACTTTTCAAACTGTACGTTCACTTACAAAAAATTTAACGTGCTTTTATGACAATTCAAAATAAAGTGCGTACAAATAGGCCAATTAAAAAAAAGAACATAAAGCAAAAGCTTAGTTAGCTGTCTAATTTCACCCTGTTTTTTTTAAAGGGACTAGACAAAAACGCGTGTCAATTTTATGCGTACGCGCACTCTAACAAAGCTTAGGTCTGCGCATCCCGAGATGATGTATTGTATCACGTTGTGCCGCAAATGTACTGTGTTCTACCTATACTATGCCACGGCCACTACGCAATCATATTATAGTTTTTTTTAGATAGAAAAAAGTTGGTAACTCAGATTTTATAATGTAGAAGTTTAATTTTTAGTCTAAACATGTTTTTTTTTTAATCTTTAAGCAAAAGTGTCAAAATAAAGTCATTTAGATACTATTTTTAAACGAGACTTTGTTGACACATAAAAAAATCATTTACATACTTTTTGTCTTTTCTACAGTGAGGATCAAAACCATAGTGACCCTTTGGTACCATGTCAAAATAACATTTGGAGCATTCTCTTTGTAAATCTGTTGAAATCTGTCAACTTTGTTATTTCGACTTGGTACTAGAGTATATTTGTTTCCTCGGCTTACGCGAACAGTAGACATCAAAAACGTCAGGTTAAAAAAAAGTGAATAAATCGCAAAGTAATCCGTTTTAAAAGTGTATCATTTCAATGTTACTAAAGTGATTATATATTTTTGAACTTGACTGTACTATGTTAACGTATTGGCGTCTTCCAAACATCAGCAAAGTGATTTGGCTAATTGCAAAAAATAGTTGGGATAATTAAAAATAAGCAATAATTGTGGCCAATAGAATAATTAAAAATAAGCAATAACTGCGGCCAAATGTCTGTTTTAGCTTCGTCTATTTAAACATTTCTTAAATTCACTAAATCACACAATGTTATTAAGCCGCCCGAGGGCCTCTGACCAGGCTTAACGACTAATATCTGTCGATATTAACCGGGACCAACAGCTTAACGTGCCTTCCGAAGCACGGAGATGCTTGTAAATAGACGTCACTTAAATGGTCATCCCAAACATGACCGCGCCTTAGGTTGCATAACTTTTGGTATCACTACCAAAGCGCTGCAACCACTGCGCCACATGCACCTCCCAAAACAAGGTTAGTAACAGATAAATATATGACATATTTTTAACACCTGTTTGGTTATTAATTTATAATAATAGGCTAGATGACACCACCAATCGTTGACATGCTTTTTATTATCTGTCAAAACGGTCTGCCTCCATAGATTTTGTATGGGAATACAAGAACGTGATGTCGCGGTCATGTAGCAGAAATCGGAGTCAATTGACCGAATATGTATTGAGTTTTGTGTTTAAAAATTGTTCTCTACAGCTTTTTTAAAATATTATTAACTTTATAGGGGCTATGTTTTTTTATACCTCTATAGCCCCATGGTCTTGAAAATATTTAAGGTAGGTGTCATCATGCTTATTGCAGCTTTTTAAATATTTACCTTTTCTTATAGGGAAATTTGTTGCACCTAGGCCATAGCCGTGCCTGGGTCAGTTTATGCCTTCGAGTATTAAATATTGCTCTTCGAACGATATACCTACTTTTGCAGTTTTGCTAATAAAACGGCTGGCTTGTACAGTGAGTGACTATGAACTATTGGGAGGGACGTCGCCACAGTTGCTGTCTGTAATAAATCACCAAATCAAACGTTTGATATTCTGACAACTCTATTGGTATTACTTTTAACTTCTGAACCACAGTACAGTCATAAGGAAGTAAGTGATCTCTGAGCGTTATAGTTGTTATGTTACTGCATTGTTACTGCTAGCAAACAGTTAAATTACAAAGTTCTTGTTAGCTATAATGGTCGTCATTGTATATAAAATTAAATAAAACATAAATAGTTGTAATTTTTTATATGGTTGTAATGTAATAATGGACATAGGCGAAAAGACAGCAAAGCTGAAGTGGGAGTGGGCGTGTCACGAATGCAGGATGCACCCGGATAGATGGGCTCAAACCGTCACACAATGGATACCAGCAGATGGCTATCGCCGTAGTGGTAGACTCAAAAAAAGATGGTGTGACGATTTGACGAGTTTTCGAATAGATCGGGAATCCTTAGCGGCCAATAGGTGGCGGAGTTTGGGGAAGACCATTGCTCAGCAGTGGGATGATATCGGTTTATTAATAAAATATGGTTGTAATGTAATTACTTGCAAGCTAAATATTACCCACTTCCCAGTGTCGAATTGAGTTGATTTTTGTACACACTTTCAGTTTTTATGAAATTACACAATTTGATTACAAAAGCTTGTTAAAAATTGTTTTTTCTTCATTACACATTTCCATAGTAATTCGAATATTTTTCAAATCAACCTTTAATACTTGAGATACTCTAGCATACCTGTACTATGGCTGCTGTTTCGCTATGTTCACTGTCCGGCAATAAATCATTGGATGCGTCAAACGTCACATCGTGTGTAGAAGGTCGTATGTATATCTTATCATACTAACGGTATTTGTTAATGAAATGCGTATGCTGCTTTTTTGAGATATGGACAGTAACAGTTCGTAGATGGATAAGGAAATAGAAGTCGTAAAAGTCATTGATTAGTGCTTTTCTACTTGGGACAACAAACGTACGCCCTATCATTAAGCGTAGGCATAGACTTCATATGTCGCTGAGTATGTTATTTATTTTGTGCAATTCTTACAAAGTGTAAGTTTTTGAAAACGATTTAAAAAGTTTTGGAATTTCATGCCACACCTGTGTCGCCAGTTTTGCCGCAGGTGTGTTCTGGCGGGGAAAAAATCCCGCCGCAGTTAAGAATTCGTTTATAAATTAGTAATTTTTTATTAAGGTGACTAGTAAAGAAATTTTAAATGATAAAATCGGTCATTAAGCATTTAGCTAATCATCGTTTAAATAAATAAATATACAACATCACATATATTGAACTGACTCCGTGTTTGTTTCTTCGGTTTACGCGAACAGTAGACATTGAAATGATACACTTTTTACGGATTATTTCGCGATTTATTTACATTTTGTTTTAACCTGACGTTTCGGACCCTTTTCAGCGTCCGTGGTCACAGGTAGACTAAGGTGTTAGTTGTCATAACATAGTTTGAAAAAATTTTTAACTACCATCACTCAAAATATTAAGTTACGTTCCTATCCACACAAAATGAGCTAACAGTATCTTGAGGTCTTGCAGTGTGGGGTCGAGCTTGAGTCTTGGCTATAACAGGTTCCCAAGCTGGTGGAATTTTCCAACCATCTTCTCTATTAAAATTAGGGTGTCTTTTAATTTCAATAGCCTCACGGAGCATACGAGGAAGAAAACGACGTTCTCTTGCGAGGACTTTTGGTTGGTCAAAGCGTATGAAGTGGTTGGGTTTATCTAACGCGTGTTCACACACTGCAGACTTTGTGTTCCGTCTATGTTTAACGTCGGCTATATGTTCTTTAATCCGCACGCTTATACTACGCTTTGTTTGCCCTATGTATGAGAGTCCGCAGTCACATTCCAGTCTATACACTCCTGCGTCTTGAAGAGGTATGTTACACTTGACCGGTGGTAAGAATTGGTTGATCTTCTTAGGCGGCTTGAAGTAAGTTTTGATTGCAGCACGCGTCAAGATGTTTCCAATTTTGTCAGTGACACCCCTCAAGTATGGTAGTACGGCAGGTTGGCGGTCGACTGTATGAACTTTGGGCCGGGGTCTGCAACGGCGTGGTACTGGTAGCTGGTTGTCCCGTAGTACCTTCCTGACATGCTGAAGCTCAGCAGCCAAGTGTTGGTCGTCACAGATTCCCCTTGCTCTCTGAAACAAAGTTTTGCCCACGGTAGCCAACTGTCTAGGATGATGGTGAGAAGCACCATTGAGATATTTGTCACTCCGTGGTTAGTAGCTTAAGCACTTGTGTTACTGATATTCAGATCAACAGTAGTATTTCAAATTAATTTCAATAAATACATATAAGGCCCAGACCCATACCAACAGACATGTTCATTAAGTTTTTTTTTGCGTTCACAACGCTATTTTTAAATTCGAAAAGACATTACATTAAAAAAATCTTTTTGGCTCCGGTCATCAGGGAGGATTTGAACTCCCGACCTTTGGAAGACCGGCATGCTCTTCATGACATGTTTATGCACACAAATGTTTGTCCAGTACCTACGGGGATCGAACCCGGAACCTCTTGGTTAATAGTTAACTTCTTGACCTCTTGGTTAATAGTTAACTTCTTCTTCTTTCATCATCGGGTAGGAAATATAAAATCTTCCTAATCCTAATATTGCAAACCGTACCATACAAATATAACTGCGTTCCAAATTGATTTGTATGCGAATTTGTTGTATGTAAATTCGTAAATTATGGCCGTGAATTTAAACCTGCGCTATGTCCTTATGTCCTTTATGCTCGGCGATTGTATGGTAAACGGTCTTGGGTTCGATGATCGTGACGATACCCATCATGCTAAGCTTCATTGTGTCTGTCATGTTACATTTATGTTAGCATTATATTAAAAATAAATACCAAACTTTATAGGTAGGTTAATTAATCTTAGGCTCAGTTTTACTCATACTTAAAAGCTATGTCAATGTTTAACGTTATACACAACATACAACTAGTGTTACGGATTTTTCATGGTGAAAAGCATGTTGGTTTATCTTCGAAACAAGTAGAATTATGTCTACGACGTTGAACCTTACTGATAGGTATAAACATTAAAGCTGAAAAAGATAATTATCTTGCTTTAAATTTCCACTAAACGACGCCAGCGCAGGAACCCAAATACATTCAACTGTAACCACTTGAAAAACTAGAGCTGGAAGCCGCAGGACTTACAATACAACTCACAATGTGACACAGAAGATGCACCTAGAAACACAACACTGACACCAACAAAACAATCGACGCATTTCATCACTACACGTTTCCTTTATAATACATTTTGTAACACTCAAGCAACTTAAATGCATAGTATATGCTTCTAATATATTTTTTTTGTTTATTGGTTTATATGGTATAAACAATCATACAATGGTAATACACAACTTACATTACAAAAAGAGGTTACGGTGGATTGATACCTGAACTATGATAGATCCTGTATCTTGAAATGGAAATCTTTAGCTGTTAGGTACTACTAGGTGCAAATTGTTATTCTGCCTATATTCCGAGATATATATGCACGCCGCTGGTATTAAGACCTTACTATGCGCATGGCTGAAACCACCTAGGTTTAAATCTCTCAGGCTTAAATCTTCTAATTTAAATTAAACCCTGACACTGCTAGTTCCGTGTACATTAAACATCAACATAAAAGTTTAACGGCCCAGTACTCGGATTAATTAATTTTTAGCTTTGCAGTTTATGCCGAGTTGGAACGATTGACGGCGGAATGTCTGTTTCCTATATCGTTATGTGTTTAAGCACCGTTGAGTAAATCTTATAAGAAAATAACTGTACGTTTTGAACGAGGATCTAAAGTAATCAGAATTTTAAAATGGTCGTTGTTTTAAACCTTTTATGATGCGGTAAGTAATGAGTAGATACTTATCGAAAATTGTATTTTTTTTAAGAGACGTGTAGGTCAAAATCGTATCACTTATCTATCAGGCAGGACGTTGTCCGTTGTTGATTGTTGTTGAGTGTATTAAAATAAATTTTTGCTATCAAAAACCTGGTCATGTGCAATAAGGAACACAAAAAATAATCGTCCAATTCGATGGCTCGGTTTGCACTATGCGCGTACATACATTTCGGTGATTCATTTTCATTTTTATAGTCACATTGATAAAATAATAACAAGTAATAAACAAACCAGTAAACTATCTAAAATGAATCATTCATCTGTTGTAAGGCTGTTTAATAATAATAATAATAAAATAATTTATTTTCTTCACAACAGGAGATAATACAAATTTTGTTTCAAAACATTGTGTAATTGTTAAAATATTGTGAAGACTGGTGCTTGTGATGGATTGTGACACAATCTGTAGTACAAGACACCAGGTCTCCAACTCCTGGACTATATAGATTAACACTGTTTAATTAATTTATTTGTATTTATTATATAGTTTGTATGTAGGTACCTATCGAGCATCGAACCCGCATCCGCAGTCTGAATCACACTGTCATCGATCATCATTATCTGCATGCGACCTTGTTGCCAACATATCCACAAAAACACAGATTAAAACACTTTAACAACAATACAATGGGAAATCTTACTTGCTGTGCTTAAAGTTAAGGGGAGGTCACTGCGACGCCGGATGGTATTGAACGATAAAAGCATGCATTATTAATCACTATTTTATTTTAATAGCTTACTTAGATTTTCTACAAAACCCTTATTTAACTTTAATATGTAAGTTAAAATTATACTTACAAATATTAATGCAATTCAATAAGTAATCTTTCGTAATTTTTGCAGAAACAACAATCGAATTCATTTTTTATTAAAAAAAAGATGCCTCTTCATTTTTTTTGAATAAGAAATATTTTTGCCCCTGATCAAGGAATAAGCCCGGTGTGGCATAGTCTGAGTTCCAATTCCAGAATGTACACACCCTACTTTTCTGTTTACTGTTTCTTTTCGTAACTCGCAACACTCGTAAATGAAACTAAACCAAAACAACAATTGTTTGTAAGTTGACACTCAAACAGAAAATTTTTCAGCCCGCAATAAATACCCGATGTAGGGCATTGCCAACTTTTGACATTAAAAAGATACATAAAATGTTTTTTATCGTAATTTGGGGGCCACTGTGGGTAGAGGGCCCCTTATAATTTAAATGGCACTAGCTACTTACGGCGCTAGCTACGCCCCTGACTGTAACTGAAATTTGGTATAAGTCTTCGCACCACTTCGCCTTAACCCGCCAGCTGGTCGCGGGCAAATCGTCGATCGCCCGATAAAAACACCATTAAATTAATATTACACATTTTTTCTCAAAGTAATCGCCCGCTCATTGGGGCTCTGACATAACAGCTCCGGGCTATTGTTGTTACGTACGGGTTCAATGTTTTTGACCGGGATATTTACTCAAACGGGACATATTTTTTTAATACTAGCGGTCCGCCCGTGACTTCGTCCGCGCAACTGTGTTTATGCCAAGATTAAATGCTAATCAGAACAAATAGAATTCTATCACCTGTGCCAGCTTATACCTGTCTGTATACCAAATTTTATCAAATCCGTTCAGTAGTTTCAGCGTGATTGACGGACAACCATCCAAACAAAGAAACTTTCACATTTATAATATTCGTGTGATTTTATACGAACTAGATAAGCGCTTCTCATCTACCTACATTCCTGATAGGAACTGCAAAACAATGGAACTTACCAGCTGCGTCAGTGTTTCCCTGCAGCTACTACCTGGTGATTTCAAAGCTAGAACAGGCATCTTCTAGAGCTCGCTCCATCGTAGACTCAGTCTTTGCCTCGTCTTGGGTCAGAGCAGACCTATCCCAATTAAAATAAAAAACTCGAAGAATATCCATTTATGTAACGTTGTTCGTAAAACGTAAAAGCGTAAAAATTTAATAATTTGGCTGCATTTTCAGCAAACGTCAGTCTGTCAATTATAATAAGGCCTGATTTCACCGACTTTTGGTCACAAAATAGATTAAAAGGGTCAGTTGATGATTTTAAATTATTTGTTTAAAAATGAACTCAGCCCTCAGTGTCTCATCATGGTATTACCACTCTCTTAAGTGCGATATTGACATATTTTTGTAGAAAATGGATCTTATGCAAAAAGGAAGCCATAAAAAATTAAAAAAAAAATTATTTGTAGATTAGTTCATCTACTTGAATTACAAAACATTTAAATTTCTGCCATAAAATAGTATTTACATCTATTTTATTTTATTTTTTACGACACCTTACAAATCCGTTGCTCAAGAATTTATCATCAACTAGCTTTTACCCGCGGCTTTGCCCGCGTAGAATGAGGACATTTACAAATGACTTAGTGACTGTATTTTTTTGCATATAAAAAGTTTAATTTTGATCATTCCGTAGGGAATTATCTTATATTTTTACCATGTTTCCGTGTTTGTTTTTCACGATTTTGGTAGTAATAAATCGTATAACACCGATGTAATTATTTTATAATATTGATCTATATACGATGTTGTATGATCTATTATTTTCAGCAAGTACATATAGGTTTCTTGCACTTGAAACTCGAGAACATGCCACATAGAGCTGGCCATGGGAAAAGCAAGGAGTGCCCAAATGTATACCCGCCACTTTTAATGTGTGTCCCTGGGACTTCCGTGTTTGTTTTTCACGATTTTGGTAGTAATAAATCGTATTACACCGATGTAATTATTTTATAATATTGATCTATATACGATGTTGTACAAATTTAAATTTAGTACAAATATGTAAAGTAATAAAATTTATATACCTATCTAAGTTGTTTGAAAGAATACTTGTAAAAAATACACAAAATAACAATCTACCAAATCCACAATCGAAAAAAGAAAATCAAGTCCGTTAGAAAAGCCAAATCGACAAATTATTCGAAAAACCAATTGACAACGCAGAACTGAAACGACACAGAATTAACCTATAAAGAAGAAAATTCCTAATTTCACCTCAAAGTCACAGTCGTTAATATCCAAGTAGCTGTGGTAATTCATAAAATACAGGCAACGCCATCTATTGGCGCCTCAATAAACACTACTGAGACTACGCTTACGTAGAATGAAAGTTGCTATTTTCCTGCTGTATTGTATGGGAACATGTAAGTAGAATCCTCTTTTATCCCACGGGAGCATATAATTACAATAAAAAGTATATCCTACAATCTAATTCAGGTTATACACTGCTCAACACTGTCTAGGGATGAAGAAAATGTATTGCATTGTAGTTGATTCATTAACTTGAATTAAAAACTATTATTTAGTCTATGTCAGCTAATACACTGTCTGTAATCCAAATTTCATTAAAATCCGTTCAGTACTTCCGGCGTGATTGAGGATTGTCAAGATTCCTGCTTTATCCCATGGGAGAGTTTAATCGGGATAAAAGTAACACCTAAATTAGCCTATACCCTGCCTGTATACCAAATTGCATTAAAATCCATTCAGTACTTCCGGCGTGATTGAGGATTATCAAGATTCCTGCTTTATCCCATGGGAGAGTTTAATCGGGATAAAAAGTACCCTATCACCTAAGTTAGCCTACACCCTGCTTGTATACCAAATTTCATCAAAATCCATTCAGTAGTTTTAGCGTGATTGACGGACAAACATCCAAACATCCAAACAAATATACTTTCACATTTATAATATTAATAAGATATTTGTTTTTGGCCATAAACACGCGTTTTATTATACTGTAATAAGATTGATTTAACAGTTATCGTAATTTTAGCTGCGTGGCATCGTCAATTTATGATACGTATATTGACAAAATAGCAACATTGTAGAGTTTATACAGGGTGAAACAATAGTTATAATGATTTTTGTTAAATTAAATTAATTTTTAAAGTGATTGTCATCAATCATCTTTTGTTATTTTTGTAAGGAAAATTGACCCTTATTGAAATTGCCCAAAATTTTAAAATAAGTTAACTCAATAATTAATTTAGCACTTTTTCTTAAACAAGACACCCTGTATTACAGTAAGTCGTTTAAGGGAGACTGCTCGTAAAGTTTTTAATGACCATCAAATCTTTTGCTGTGGCCATTCATTTTAAACTCTACTCGTCTAAGCTTAAAGCTTTTATTACAGTAGAAGTAAGGTGGCTTAGTGAAATAAATTTCTTAATAGACACAGATTACCTTCCGCGTTGTTAATTAGTAATTGCTAATTGGTTTGATGGATATAACGATACGTGTAGATTAACGCAGTACATACAAAAAAGGGTGAGCCATTCGAGATAATAAGAAAAAGTAGTACCTACCTAACTAACACCAAGTTTCTTAGACATATTGAGGAAAGGTTGTTTTATTGTGTATTTTATATTTAATCTCATGTGTCATATTATTGGTATTATTATTTTTGTGTTTTGTCTTTTTTTTGTCGCACCGCCCACTAATAACTTCTGCTTAGCACATCGGTATGACTGGTAGAGAATGCCCTACGGCATTCTGGCATAGCTTTGGCGGCCTACGGCGTTCATCGTTAAAGTCCACCGTCCATAAGTCCACCATTTGTACATAAAGCTTAAATAAAATAAAAAATGTTAAAGATTGGAGAACATTTAAAGAGGCTAAAAGTGCAGTCCAGGGCAGCCACTGACAAGATATACTAACGATTTTGCAAACATTGCAGAAACGAACTGGATGATAGTTTTGCGTTAATTACATTTAAAAAATGCAGAAATTGCGTAAAAATCTTAATGACAATAATCAGCTACTAACAGAATATACTTTGAACGAAACATCAATGAATTTAAATAGTAATGAATTTAAAGATGCGAACATTTGGCTAAAAGCGCATTGCAGGGCAGCCACTGACAATGTAGACTAACGATTTTGTAAAGATTGCAAGAACAAACAGGATGCTGGTCTTTCGTTAATTACATTAAAAAAATGCGGAAATTTGCGTAAAAATCCAAATGAGAATAATCAATTACTAACAGAATAAACTTCTGAATGAAACATCAAATTAAATTGAATTATTAATGAACAGAAAAAAAACGAATGGACATTAAGTAGTTTTTAAAATATCCTTGATTACGTTCAATAATCCTCTTAAATATTTTTGCATCCGTTTTCTGTAAGCAAAAATATAATGAGAACATTCTTAGAGAATGCTTAGCTTATAACACCGGACAGATATAATCTGATCCTCATCCCTCATTCAATTTCCAACCTCAGTTCAGGATCTTAAGATAGATATTTCTATGTGAAAGCTATGAAATACAATATGTAATGAAGTTAGTATTTTTTGTTTAGTCGGAGCCACGTCAGCGGTGTGTAATCAAGTTAATTCATGTTATCATGGCGCGGAGGTTTGCTGTTGCTACCAAGGTACCACGGAGCGAAGCCTTCCTATATTTTGTATCTAATTCAATGCAGGCGTCGGTTGGTTGATGTTTATTCTAGCGGTTTTGAAGTGCGATGGAAATTATTAAAGTTTGAGATTTTTTTATATAAAAGAAATGAACCAAACATTTCTTTTATAAAAAAAAAATAAAAAAATTAGCGAAATCTGAAAAGAATATATATTTTTTTAAGTATAATGTTTTTTCTAATTTAAAAATAGCGTGCTGAACGCAAAAAATACTTAATAAATTTAATTGAAAATAATATTAATGTCAGTGTAAGTAACAAAGGACAGAAAAATGAGCTTACGGTATATCCTTGACCTTTCTATGAATAAAGTAGGTATTTTACAAACATGAATTTGCGCAAATTATGAGTATTTGTAAGATATTCTGACCATGGATGAATTGTGTTTCCTATTTCTTACTTAACGTCTGCATTGAAATGATACACTTTTTACGGATTATTTCGCGATTTATTTACATTTTGTTTTAACCTGACGTTTCGGACCCTTTTCAGCGTCCGTGGTCACAGGTAGACTAAGGTATTAGGTCATTACATAGTTTGAAAAAAAAATTTTTTTTTTTAACTACCATCACTCAAAAATATTAAGTTACGTTCCTATCCACACAAAATGAGCTAACAGTATCTTGAGGTCTTGCAGTGCGGGGTCGAGCTTGAGTCTTGGCTAAAACAGGATCCCAGGCTGGTGGAATTTTCCAACCATCTTCTCTATTAAAATTAGGGTGTCTTCTGATTTCAATAGCCTCACGGAGCATACGAGGAAGAAAACGTCTGCATAAGATTTAACTAGAAACAGACACAATAGCCTGACTTAATTCCAACGGAATTCTCTGCCAGCTATGCGGGAAACGGGACAGGATTTGTCCCGTATCGAGAACTGTATAAACAAAATATGTGTTAAGATTACCTATATAGGGCGAGAATTGTTTGCACAGGTACTAAAGTTTTTTTATAGAAACCTTTAATGTCGAAGTTAATTTAGTATTTTGTTATTCAGAAAAGGTTTTTCAAAACATTATTTAATTAGAAGTAGTATCTACATAACTTTTTATGTACAGCGTACATACAAGCTTTGTATTTTGTATTATTTAAAAAAACATTTCGCGATTCAATAACAATTAGAATATCATGGTAATCACTAAAATTGTCTTTAGCTAAAACAGTCTTTTTTGTTTTAGAAAGAAATTATCATTTTGTAGTTGATATTGGTTATGAAAGTAGGCAAACTTTATGTGTCAAAGTTATTTAATATTCAGTCAACATTGGCTTCCTAAATACCTGTTACACTGCTCTTCTATATATGCCATTCCGTTACATTATAACTTAGAATATCGTTGGATTTATCTCGGCCCGTTTGTATGCATTTTCCGACGTCTCATGTCTTGACGTAAGGGGAGCGCATGTTTTATTAATAACCAACTCATACGACTGACAAAAGTTCATACAAATCTTAACCCTATCTCCTAGGCAGTTTGAAACAAGTTTCAACTGTTCAAAGCTTAGATAGTCAGTGTTCTGGGCTTAGAAATTAATTAGCTACGCTCTACCCGGTACAGTCAGCGAAATAATAATCAGTTTTCACTGTCATTAAAATATATGCAAGGAAATTAATACTAAAATGTTCATGTTGAGTGTACAAGCACTTGCAAAATAGTAGGAACTGATATCGGAGTTGTAATTTCATATCTGTCTGCTTGCTGTTTTGTAATTAAGCACCTTGCTAGATACTAACAGAAATAATAATTATTTTTTGGTGGTTATGTATTTTCATTTACTTATTCATTCGCTAATCGTTTTGTTATTGATCAAACTTTAATTTTGAAAATTTTTGAAATGTTGAATAAAAAAAAATTAACAACGATAATTGAGTTATCACTAGAATAGCCTTCACAACATGTTCTTTTTATAGGTACGTGATTTCATATACTCTCTCGCAAAAGCTTTTACTTACTTTTTAGCAAACACTTTAAAAACGAAACGCATAAATCAGGTATTATATTACATAAAATCAAAACATCATAATCCTACTGACATTTTCCCACATAACATCGCCAACGCGAAGCGGGCAACGTATTTAATAAAAGTTATTCCGTTAAGAAGCTGAAATTCTTACACGGGTCGTCGTTTACGGAAATTGCGATCGGCGCGGGCGCACCGACACGAAAACTTCATCTGCGCATGCGTGCTTAGGCCGGGGTACAATACAGGCTGGGACATTGTTTCAGTTCAAGAATATGGATATACCTTTATAAGGTAAATAAGAAATATATTTTAAGCTGAATATTTTTTTTTATCAGGTGTGGTACTTATTTATTATCATTTTCAATATAAGTCTGTGTAATAATTTACAGAAGGCATTTTTGCTCGAAATTTGATTGTTTTTTTCACTTTTAGTTAATATCTCATTTTACACTATTAACGTATTTTTTCTTTAATATTCTCAGGTAAGTGACGCTGAATTTCCGTGCCACCAGAACCATTAAGGTATTTTTTGACGTGACAACGTCTTATAAATTGGTTTGCCGGGTGACACTTCAAGAAACTGCGTTACGCTGCTCCGCTCACGTTCCGCGCTCACAATGAGAGCGAGTGAGAGGCACGCGGCCCTTCGACTCGGGCATGGTTAGCCCGCCTAAGAGCGAGTGAGACAGACATAAAAAGTGAAAGGCACGCGTCCCTTCCACTCGAGCACAGTTAACCCGCCTAAGAGCGAGAGAGACAGAGCGAGAGAGAGAGAGTGAGAGAGATAGGCATACACACCGGCTCATGTTATACGAATGAATATTCACATTAAAATTATTTTACCACTCAAAGTCGTTGTCACGTAAAACTTTCGCCCGTATACCGACTTTACAGGCAACCAATTTTAATCTACTGTAATATAAATTCCGTGTACTCACAAATTATTTTTTTGTTGTACTTGTTCCACTTTACAACTGCTGTCTATGTCTTCAAAGGCTTACTTACTATGAGATTTACGATATCGCAGCCACATTTACGTTAAATCGGTCACATAACAAACCGTTTAAGATCACTAACGCTTATTATCACAAAGCCGTATATCCCAGCAACACGATGTCCCGTTCAACGCCCAAGATTCGAAGAAAGGAGGTTAAATGAAGTCTTTACGATGCATTATAGATAATAAATACATGTAATCACAGTTTACGGGTGTTCCACAGCCGGTAATAGTGTGAACTTGCCCTTTTAGGGCTTTAGTACAAAAGTTTACGCCACGAAAGTGACGGCCTGCGTGGTGAATTGTAAATTTCGCTACTTAGAAGCTTATTTATAAAACAGGTTTATCGTTGGTGTAGTGGCAAAGTTTCTGCCTTACATTCGAGAGGTCCTGGGTTCGAATCCCAGGTCGAGCCAAAATTGTTTCTGAGATTTTCTGTCATGAATTTCTCTAAAACAGCTCGGAGTTGGGAAGTTGGCGGTGTTATACCCCCGTGCCTCTGAAAGCACGTTAAGCCGTTGGTCCTGCGACTGATCTCTCTCCGGTCATGTCGGATTGCCGTCTCACCGAACTTAGAGAGTAAAGGAACAGTTAGTGCACCTGTGTATTGCGCTCACACTTGTGCACTATAACATCTCCTGCGTAGATGGCTGATCTCTGTTGGGATTGGCCGCCGTGGTCAAAATCGGCCAAGACGACTATTATTATTATTATAAAACAGAATGAACTTTGAATTGAAGGAATTTTGGAGATACTGAAGCAAGAAATCATTTTAAGAGGCTTAATAATTAAAAAGCAATTAAACATTTTCGATTCACACAGAGTACCTACTTGAAGATTTTCCGTAATTTTATCAGATCGTTTACATAAGTTCCTCCTTACAGCTTCCAATTCAAACGAGATCACATATCCCACACGAATCAAGCCCTATTCCTTATGGCTCCTATAAATGTACTCTTGACGAAAGCTCTCATCTATAATAAAAGATTAGCATTACGTACTTTACATATCTGAGAACCTACTGTGTAAGCCACATTCATAGTTTAAGTTCCTACTGTCCTGCTCACTCTGAATTGTAAACCAGGATTCAATAGTCATGAAGAGAGCAAATTACTAGGCTATTTTGTAATATTCATAATTAAGTTAAAGTATGTAGTACACATAGTACACACACATACACATACACACACACACGCGCTGGAGTGCTCCTCAATAATGTTTCTTCTTTTTTAGGGTTCCGTACCTCAAAAGAAAAAAACGGAACCCTTATAAGATCACTTTGTTGTTGTCCGTCCGTCCGTCCGTCCGTCTGTCCGTCTGTCAAGACCATTTTTCTCAGGAACGCGTGAAGGTATCAAACTGAAATGTCTATATGATACTTAGGTCTACTGTCCCTGGAAGCTGTAGAAAAATAAACCTTCTAAACCAACGCAATCAAAAGATACAGCCATTTAGGCCGCAAATTTCCGCTAATTTTCGAAACTCGCACGGGAATCAAAACCTACAGGGTACTTCCCGTAAACTTAGAATCTTGAAATTTAGTACGAAGTCACGTCTTATAGTACAGATATAGGAAAAATTACGAAAACCGTAAATTTTCAGTCTCATCATATAAAAAAAATATTTTTGACAATTTTGAAAATTTCAAAGTTACTACTCCTTATCTACAGGTTTGTACGGAACCCTCGGTGCGCGAGTCCAACTCGCACTTGACCGGTTTTTTTATGTATCCATTGTTTTTTTTTAATTTCCTGTTCTTTTAAGTAAGCCATCAAGATCTACCTCTCACCCAACATCTATGGAGAGATGGGTGCGGCTGAAAACCAGCGCTGTTTGGGATCATATCCCAAGGTAGCATAAGCTGAGCCACCTCCAATTGCTTTCTCATTTTTGTTTGTCTCATTGAATGTTAGTTTTGTAAGCAATAAAGATTTTATTATTATTATTATGTAGTATACTCAATTATGAAAATATGTTAAGCCTCCTATAAGCTTAGTCCAAGATCCTATAAAGTGATTTCAGAAGCACATTGCCAAATAAGATTGTCTTTTCTCATAATTTCATTTACATACGTCTTACTAAAACGTTGCTTGTCGTTTCGTTTAATTTTCTTCTATGAGCAAGTTAGACACAAAAATACGCACTTATGGAGTAAGCACTTTATCCTGCCCACAGTTGCATATTTGTGAATAATAGGTTCCCCGGGATAATCTCCAGGGCTCGGTGACAGTTTAATAGGGACATTCAGCTTTGTAAGATTTCGCTTCCTAGTAAGCTGGGATTCGATATTTTAGTTTTCACAGAACGGCGGTGTGTGGTTGTTTAAAATTTACATACATTTTGCTGTCCTAAGTTCCGGATGAAATGTTTGCGCCTCGTTCGGTGTCTGTTATGTTTCTAGGAAAATGTACATATACGCGGGAGAATATGAATTAGATAGGATGGAGCCCTGTTTTAGAAAATAAAGTCTGCATTGTAGGTTTGGCTACCTACTTTGCAAATATAACTTCTAAAGCTTTGACAGAACACGTCATAAAAATTTGTCTTAAAAGTTTTTTTTGAAAGTATTATAGTGTTTCTATCGGATTTGTCAATACCTTATTGATCAACATAATAATAATAATATTTATTTATTTCGTTATGGACTATAGTGAATTAATAAAAGCTTAAAATAAGATGTATAGACCGAAGACTTTCTTCACCTGAACTATATAAAACATGGGAACAGTTTCTTCACCCAAAAATGTAAGATATAGAAAACGTACTTTCCACACGCGAATAAATCACCATAAATAACCCCCCTATTTTGGATATCCAGCCATCACTACTTACTCGTTCTTTCCATATCGCCCAGCCGTCAATCTGCATGCATTTAAAACAAAAGTTGTTAGCATATGCACAACGTAAACCACTTTTATCTGCTGCCTCCTGTCACATCACTCGTCAAACGCCGCAGCCCGCAATGTATGCTAACTGGCAGCTTATCAGCGCCCCCTGCTAGTCGGATTATGATGGAGACAGAAAAGCGAGCTGTGGACACAGTCGAAGATACTAGTCAGTATGTTCATTTGCCTTGCCTTGTCTTGCAAGCGAGAAAAATATTGTTTTTGAATTTTCGTTTGTTAGATTTTCAGAGTAACGGATTTGTTGAAAAAGATTAAGTTTACAAAACACATGCTCATAATTACAATAAGTTTGGACTACATATAATAAACTGTAGATGTGGTATAATTATTGGAATAGATTACCATTTTATGGATAGCTTCGTTTTTTTGTACGAATGAAGAATTCATGTCTTGTGCTTGCCAAAATTTGATTCACGGGTTCAGAAGTAGTAGTAGAAGAGTAGATGCAGTTATATTGCATTGCCAATAGAATGGCACTTTTAAAATGCAAATCCTTTGGTGGTACATGATGCAGCCTCAATTTAAATGGCAACCATGCAATACCGTTTATCTTGTATGCATCATTTTAATTCAGCTTTCGTTCCTCATATTGTACACATAAGTTAGCCCTCAAGATCTACCTCTCACCCAACATCTATGTGTGGCTGAAAACCTGTTTGTGATCATATCCCAAGTCAGCACAAGCTGAGCCACTTCCAATTGTTTTGCTGTCTTTATGTTTCATTGAATGTTAGTTTTCAAGATGTAAGTAATAAATATTTCATTATTATTATTCTGCCTTTTAGATACTGAATTTACTTACACTGTGGTCTCCATCTACAGACTGGTACCACTGCGCTTTCATACTCTATGTTTATGAGGTACGATTCCGCGCATGCGTCATCCCAACTTTACGATACTGCACTGTGGGCCGGACCGTGCGACATGGCTGCGATTTGCATTTAGGTGCTTGTCTTTTTTGCACAGTGGATGGTGTACGTGTGTTGTTAGACGTAGGTTATGTGTAGGCACAAATGATTTGGATTCGGTCTAGGATTTTGCGGAATTATTTAAAATATTTTAGCAATGCTGATGATTATATCTGCAGCAATAACTACGACACCGAGTAATGATTGAAAGTACATGGAATATGTTAACGACTTAAATTTTTCATGAGATTTGGTACGCTGGACGAAGTAAAAGAAAATAACTCAGCAAGGGAAAAGACGTGTACTTTCATAACCATTATAGGAAAACAAGTGACTCAAAAAGTCCTAGCGAAAACAATTAAAAGTGTCAAAAAGTGCATCAGAAGTCTAGTCAAGAAGACTTCAGTCTTCATAAAATGAAACAATATTTTACGCAAAGTCCCATTGGTCAAATCTTTACAATATTAACCATAAATTCACTTTGTGATTATGAACTAAGTTTATTTATCCAAATAAACTTCTACTTATCCTTCTTTTTGGAAATAAAATCTTACTGACAAAAAAAATCAGGAGTTTCGGCATTAGGATCCAAATCCTAAGCTGTTGTCTGTCATCAATCCTACTTAGACGTTTTAACGAATGGCCAGCAAAACACTGAACATAACATTGTCTCTGGATCAAAGTGAACAAATGATAGTGTAATATCATTAACAATTCACTATGCAAACACGACGACAAATAACATCATATCACTTCCTGCATAACCATCATTGTAGTGACGTCAGTTATCGATTGTCCTAGGTTTCGATATTTGGATGACCAAATATCTTTGGTATCTAAGAATACTCATACTTTACGTCTATATGTTATACATTACATCGTAGAACCGACGAAAGGTGGAGCAGGTTCTCGAATGGAGACCACGATTTGGTCAACGTAGTGTGGGACGCCTCCCAGCTAGATGGACAGATGACCTGAACAAGGCAGCTGGTAGTGACTGGGTGCAAAGAACGGGAGATCGTGCGCTGTGGCGCTCCTTGAGGGAGGCCTATGTCCAGCAGTGGACTGTAACATGCTGATATGATGACGTCTATATGCGATAAATAAATGACAAATACGTTAATGATAAAAATTGAACTATCCCTTGCCATCAACTGCACATCCATAGGCTACATTATTTAACTAACTGTTAAACTATCATTGAACTGTCCGGAACCGATTAATATAAGTAGTTAATGTTTATGAAAATCAGGTTTAGGAAAATCTTACAGCGATTACGCTCGTACAAAGATTCTAGAATACAGGTAAAAAAATCTGTCAATAAATATAACTAAAACTGTAATATAGATGTTCTGTACTAGTTTTAAATTCATAATTTATTGTATTTATAAAATTACGCACATTGTGTTACATTCCATCGATAAAAAGTCCTGTCGTTTTACAACACTAGCATACATGCGGCTTACATGCCGCGACGGTCATTTGTTAAACACAATAAAAGCTATTATACCCTGGGTTTCTGCTCTGTGTCCGAGGAAACATAATTTGTTCTGTGTTGCGCGAAGTTTGCAGTCGCGATATTGTTATTATTTATGGTGAGGTGGCTCGCGAAGTATTTTTTAATAAAAAAATTATAAAATTTTTTTCATCTATAACTTTTTTTACATAAATAAATAAATGAATAATAATAAATATTTCACAACAATCACACCAATTTTCTAGTCCCATATTAAGCTAAGAGGCTTGTGTTATGGGTACTAGACAACGGAATAACATACTTAAATACTTTTTATTTTTGTAAATAAATACATATTATACATAGAAAACACCCAGACCAGTATAAACACACATGTTCATGCACACTTATGCTTGTACTGTGCGGGGATCGAACCCGCGACCCTTGGTTTTAGAAGTCCGACCTGTGGACCACTGCACCAAGCGGTCGTCATGTCAAAGCCGTCTTTCCTTGTAGTATATTTACTTTGTAATAAAATCGAATTGAATTACTTTTATATACATAAGTGACGCTACTTCTTTTTTCGTAATAAAATCTCACATTAAAATCACTGTAGAAGCTAATATGAGTATTTTTAAAATTAAACCAAGAGTTTAGTAACTCACGCCTAACTTATTCAGTTCATAATTTAAATCCTTACATACTAGCATAAGGCCAAACATATCCTATTACTTATGCCTTAAGTCGTAATACGGACTTTACAACGCGGCAACAAAGTCAACATTAGCTTAAGCCATATTGAAAAATGATTCGAGAAATCTTGATGACGTTTGTTAGGGAGCGCATGCTAAGATCATCGTTCACAATTTGTCTCTGGCCAAGCCATATCTCACTAGGATACTATTGTTCTGAGACAAATACTGAGGCAATTTTATCGATAGATTGAAAATAAACTTATCGATATTAGCGGCACTTTTGCTCATTTGATTATTTAAAAACTTTATAGTCGAAGCGAGTGAAAGAAAATTAATTAAAAAAAAAATGAATTTTAGGCGTAAAAGTCTAGAATTTTAATATTTTTAGTTTAATTTTTTACAGGGAATCACTCTGAAAATTAATTAAAAATTTTAGACAGACATACGTGTGTGTAGACTGATCAAATCGCTCAATAAAACTATAATATAAGTAAAATTGCTAGGGCATCTCAGTGGAAATTTTCTCGACTTACAAAACAAAGCTACGCGTACGTAGTGTTAACAGTTTTTTAGCACTTTTGTACTACAGATAAAGTTACACAAAAGATCGCATCGAGATTATCGCGAATCGCAATTAATTCATTTCGCAACATAATATTTCAGGGTCCGCATTAAAAAGGTGTGCCATTAATTTTGGCCTGGAGTGTATAGTCGAATCACTAATATCACTATCCACAATTGTTTTACTGTCATCTGTATATATATTATAATATTCTTATACAATATTCTTAATATACAATTGTATATATTCTTCTTATTATACAATATACAAATATTCTTCTTAATATACAATATTCTTAGTGTCTGATTGTTGTCTGGTAATTTTTCGTTAAGCGTAAGTAACCTTAATAAAAAAAAATAGTATCGGCGAAAAATATATATTTAGACTACCAAACGTATAAGGAACGTTCACTAATCTATTTCGAAATACGTTTCGTCGAATTTTAATTCATCGATGACAACAAGTCGATTATTTCTTTGAACTATGCGTTATAATATACCCGAAAGACGTAACATGATTGGTTTATTTTATCAAATTCTGAAAAGATATTCGTTGAAATGAATCATTCAAACAAATAATCGTCTTGTTGCCATCAATGAATTGAAATTCGAGGAAACGTATTTCGAAATGAAGTAGTGAACTCTATATGGAGTACGTACAGTTCAATATTACGAAGACTTGAATTTGACGTACCTACATATTAATAAAATCTGAATATTAAAGGGTTCTAGATATATCTGTCGATATTTGCTGCAAATAATAGACATAACTATTTTATTCTGAAGTCTTATTTTGAAAAATGTATTCACTCTGACATTTTATGTGTTCGTATGTGATTGTAATATTGAAAGTGTAAAATATTTTAGGGGCCGTAATGGCGGTCTCATAATGACATGTTTCACTAGTTTAGTATTTAACTGATTGTTTACTTTATGTTCACGTAAAGGAATGTTGGTAAATGTTCACTTTTAGTGCTCGTTCACTGTTCGTGTATCGAGTTTAGCGCTTCCTTGAGAGATTTTGTTCATTGATTTTGTATTCAACTTGGTCAAGAAGTTGATTATTAACCAAGAGGTCGCGAGTTCGATCCCCGCACTGTACAAACATTTGTGCTCATGAACATGTCTGTTTGTACTGGACTGGGTGTTATATGTATGTATGTAAGTTTATTTGGAATACCACTGTTGATTCTGATATGTGTTACACAAAAAAGTTCTTACGGCTACTTACCACGGTGTCAGATCAATGTATGTGATGTTGTTGTATACAAAAAATTTACAAAATCAAGACTCACTTTTATTCTTTTGGCGCCTTTTTATATATTAATGAAATATGTTATAGTGACCTACTTTTTAGCGTTTTTTTTTAAAGACTGAATTGAAATTTGTATAACTAGAAATATATGTTTACGTGCACAATTTATGGTTACAAGACTGATATACGAAATTTAAACAATATTTTTCTTGAATATTATTCAATCGCATTTTATGTAGCGAGAAGAAAAATTACCCAATTTCAGAACATTTAAGCCACAAACCTAACCTATGAATGAACGCTAACCAAAAGACATCAACGCGTTAGGTAAAGCGTCTTTGTTTCACAATACCATTTCATTTGTTTGAAAAAAATACGTTTTTTTTTTCTTCCGTTTACGTAAACAGCAGACATTGAATTTACATTTAATTTTAACCTAACGTTTCGGACCCTTTTCAGCGTAAGTGGACACAGGTAGACTAAGGTGTTAGTTGTCATTACAAAATTTTGAAAAAATTTTAAACCACCATAACTTAAAACCTCAACGGTGTTTAAACTAATTCCACTTTTGACAATTTTTGTCAAACCTGAACATTTGTTACTCCATTTTAATACAAGCTCTTAATTAAATCTATAACACCTCACCAGACCCATTGAAACGTCCTGTGGAAATGATTATGAAGTTAGATAATATCGCGAAACCACCGACATACATTAACTAAGCAAGAGGGTATTGAAGTTATCGGCGGTTGACGTGTTAAGTGGTACACTTGAGAGACAAAAAATCAGATTAGAAACCTTTTCTAAAGGTTATTATTCCGTCAAGTTTGCGCTAGCGATCAACCCAGGCCTTATTCCTGGTGAACTTCAACGGCTAGACGAATACGGTAGTTGACACCACCAATCGTTGACGTACTTTTTATCAACTGTCAAAACGCTTTTCTTCATAGAGCTTGTATGGGAATAACACACTTTGACGTCACCGCGTGCAATGCCGACTGAGTGACTAATAATCATTTGAATTCCAATTAAAAATCAAATAATACGAACTGCAGAAAAAGATTAGTGTAAAGGCATCTGAAATTATGAATTATTTTAGAGAAAATCAGTTTTTGAATACTTCTTTCACAGTGGAAACAAGCCTATTGTAACCAGCCATAGCTAACAACCACCGTGATTAAACTCTCTTTCAAATAAGGAAAACCGCACCGAAATCGGTCCATCTATCCAGCTACGATGCCACAAACAGTCAAAAACATTAGTTAGTATTAACAGGATAGGGGTCAAACTTTTTCGTCGCCGTACTCCTTTTTTGACACTTCACATTAAAAAAAAACGGAAAGATAAAGACAAGTGCGATTTAGCGGAAAGATGAAACACATTTTAAAGCGATTCTATTACCTAAGATGCCGATGACGAGGTTATGAAACCGGGAATGTACTATCAATGTATTGATAACTAATGAGTAGCCGATGTGCCGGGACCAGTCCACGGCGTCCTGCAGATAAAATGTGTTAGTTAGAAATTGCAGACTGATGCGATCGAACGCGCCGCCGGTTGATACTATCCAGTTTTAAGAGGCGTTTACACGGTACGACTTTTTGAATTGAATTATATTTTGTCTTTCGATCTACATAAGTTTACAAGCTAGATTCCAGATGATAATTTAATAGGCTAATGGTACGATTGTGTATGCAAATAGGTAAATATAAAAAAAACGATGTGCGGTTGTAAATATAACAAAAATACCTAAAATCTTACTGAAATACATAAATCAAATTAAAAACACCTAAAATCTCATTGATATACATTTAATCAGCGAATTAATTAATAACAGAAGCCGCAGAACATTTTCTTTATATCTTATTAACAATACAACGTGTTTCACAGATGGCTATTCCATCCTTCCATCTACTTGCCCCAAGACAATGGCACATTTGTTATACACTGGAAGACCTCTACAAGGCTATTCACAATGCTTTGTCGGCGGTTGAGTTTTGGTCTAAACTTAACGACACGAAGAAGAAGATGGACTTCTCAGCCACTAATAATAATAAATTCAACAAAATCACATACATTGATCTGATTCCGTGGTAAGTAGCTTAAGCACTTGTGTTACAGATATCAGAATCAACAGTGGTATTACAACTAAACTTAAATAAATACATATAACACCCAGACCAGTACCAACAGACATGTTCATGCACACAAATGTTTGTACAGGCTCTTGGTTAATAGTCAAGTTATTGACCATTACACCAAAGTGGTCGTCTACTAATACTAGCTACTTATCTTGCTATCTTCACACAGATAGTTTTTACCGACATCTCAAAGTCGTGTCATGTAAATGCCCCAAGTTCTATCGTGATACAACAGGTTCAATGTCTGTGCCTGGCTCGCTGACTTCCTGATGAACATGGGAATGTGAAAGGAAATGATTAGAATTAAACCGTATTAATTAAGATCATTCTCATTCGGTCGCCATTATGGAGATTGATGTTTGTGTGGACGCGACAAGCGGGGTTAGGTGGCCTTACCCGTAGCTATAAGAAGAACCTATTATTTGGGTACAGTTGAAGGTATTGTCTTGATATACAACTTGTACTTGTAGATGTATATGTACATGTGTACCATCTTACTTACTAATCATGTATACGTAACAATGTATGTCTATGATTTTTTATGTATTTTTATTTTATTTAATGTAAGTAATTAATTTGTATATTTATAATTTTATTTTGTACGTAAATAACTTCAGTTAAATTGTTTGTTTTTCCCTTTTACTTTATGTGCACTGCCTAAATTTTCTCTGCTCAACCCTATGGTTGACTGGTAAAGAATGCCTTTGGCATTAAGTCCACCATTATACACATGTTTATGCAGAATTTAAAATTAATAAATAAAATAATAAATAAATATTTTTTTCTCAACAATCACACCAACTCTCCCAAATTAAGCTACGAGGCTTGTGTTATGGGACAATGGATAAACTTACTTAAAAATTTTTTTTTTTGTAAATAAATACATATTATACAAAGAAGACACCCAGACCAGTACGAACACACATGTTCATACACACATATGCTTGTACAGTTAAAAGTATTGTCTTGATGTACAACTAGTTCTCGTAGATGTATCATACTGAATTGTAAATTGAAAATGAGACACTTTTTACGGATTAAACGAAGAAACAAATATACTGAATTGTATTTGTGCTTGAATTTATTTTTAACACGTAAGAACGGTTTGGCGGTTAAATAAAAATTGTATCGACTGTTTGTGGCGATAATGTTCAAGTAGATAGACATGTTTTTTTTTGTCGTTAAGGATGTTCTTTCTAATTTTTTAATGAAAACGCATTAAAATTATAACTAATTTTATACTTTTAGAAAAATAGTTAGATTTTTTTATATTTTTTTCTGACTTTAGTCTTACTGATTTTCTGATTTTAATATGTTTTTTTATTAATTAATTAAATCTATTAGTTCATAGTAAAAAGGTCACTTCTAATTTTCGTAATAATATCGCAGTGGTCTACCAACGTTACTCAAATCTTATCCATTTAACTTTATGCCATCTTTTCAATATCAGCTCAGCATTGGCATCATAAACAAGTGGGTAATTGACATCATTTTACAAATATAATTGATCTGAGTGGTGATGTGTCACGAACTGATGTTAATATTACACACTTAATATTATACACGTTTAAGACATAAGGCGGAATTCCCTTAACGATTGACAGCAGAGCGGTCAACATTTAAATGACGAGGCTCTCGCATCTCGTAAACTTAAGTACATTTTTTTATTTTTTATTAAGTTCTGCACAAACATGTGTACAATGGTGGACTTAATGCCGAAGGCATTCTAATAAAATTATAGACATACATTATGACGTATACGTATAAAGTATGGTACACATGGCAAGAACACAATATCACTGAGACATACTTAATCAGGATACTTATAAAGTCGAGATCGGTTTAGCAATAAGGGTCGAGAGGTTGTCACATCAATATTGTGTTGAGAATGGCTATCGATTGAGCGATTTGATCCGAGGATATCGATAAGGATCGACCCGACTCATTATAAGCGATCGGTCCAATGTTTTAAAATTTCATTTAAATTGGGAACTAAAGTTTGCGTTTGCATATTGGTACAAAACATCAGGCTGCACATTTTTGTTGCAAAATCGCCCGTATCACAAACATATAACATACTGAAATGTTAACTGCGCCGTGTTGGCCACCGTACTTGGTAGTCGGGGCGACGTGCTTTATAGTTCAGTTCGATATTTAAATAGGCTCAATTTGCAAGCTAAATGTTGAGAGAAATTTGGTGGCTGAAAAATGAACTTTGCTCTGGTTATCTAGCTTTTGGCAACGGGAAGCACAACAATATTTATTAATTTAAGCTTTATTGCACAACAAAACTTTGTACAAAAGGTGGACTTAACGCCGTAGGGCATTCTCTACCAGTCATACCTGGGGCTAAGCAGAAATGATTAGTGGGCGGTGCGAAAAAATAAATTAAAGTGAAAACACAAAAATAATAATACTAATAATATGACACATGAGATTAAATATAAGATATACAATATTTTTTTATAAAATCGATAAATGCAAGGCTATGCAAATCATCGGTACTTGACTTTCAGTCTCCAAGAGACTGGTTCAGTCGCTCGTAGTCTCTCGAAGCGACAACATCTCCTGAGAATGCCACGTGTAGTGGCGAAACGCGTCGAGTGTTCTGTTGGTGTCAGTGTTGTGATTCCAGGTGCATCTTCTGTGTCACGTTGTGAGTTGTATTGAAGTCCTGCGACTTCCAGCTCTAGTATTTTCAGGTGGTTACAGTTGGATGTATTTGGGTTCCTGCGCTGGCGTCGTTTAGTGGAAATTTTAAGTAAAATAATCCTCCTTTTCAGCTCCAAGCGACTGCTGCCATAAAATATCAAATGTTGGCAACGCAACTAGTGTGTGAGCCTCAATAGTATAGGTAGTCGCTTAAATCGTTGAGTATCGAAGATTCGCGTAGCCTTGTGTACGAAGAGGCTAAGGAAAGGATATGTCTTTTTTATTTGATTTCATGAGATAACACAATTACCACTGCCCACTACTCGTTTCTGCTTAGTCCAAAGGTATGACTGGTAGAGAATGCTCTACCGCGTTAAGTTCATAGTTTTGTTGCGCAATAAGGCTTAAATAAATAAATAAATATATTTTTAAGGACTTTAGATACTCGAACATGGAAAGCATGCTTGTATTATATTAGTCGCATTATAGAATTAAAAATATATGTCTTGTGGGAAGTTAACACTGTCACCGTTGATTCGCGTCAAGAAAGCCAAGTGAGACCCATAAATAGTAGATAAAATCAACTTTGACACGCGTGGCTTCAAAGGAGTTCAGACCTTATTCTTTCAATTTTAAAGATCAGTAAAAAAGTATGCATAGGTGAAGATACAGTGATATCCACAAACCACTGAAATCTGATGCGTGAGATGAGCATTGAGTGTAGAGGTACACACGGTTCCACATCAAGGTACTCATTTTTCGTTGAAAAATCACCCTTGTAACGTGAGCATAAGATAACGTAGTGATTAACATGACGTGTGGCCGTGCGTACAAGCAACAACACATGAGGCTAACCATTTTTGAAACAAAATAGCGCTTTTGTAAAGCTTATAAAGTGCCGCAGTGGTTACCGTGATGTGCTGTCGTGTGTACATTTCGATGTCAAGAAAGGAGTCTGAATTATTATGATATCGAATCTTTTTGATACAAAATTATACCGTAAACTATTTTTTTTTAATTTAACAATAAACATGCCATGTCAGTATCTTAAACCATACATTTCAATTTATAAATTAACTCGGTCGAAACTTTTATTTATTCAGTCTAGTCTTTGCATCCATTTGTTTTTTTTTTTTTTATCAGAAATGGCAATGGCATATGTGTCTTAACTTGAATAAATGATATTGAATCTTGATTCTTATTGTACAGCTCAAAATCTAAATAAGTCATAAAATTTAAGACAACGCTACAAGATACTTATATTTCACAACCACGTAATAATTCCCACTTTCACACTCAAAATTACAAGTACCTAACCGTACCTTACTAATGACAACCCAAAATCGCTTAACACCCAAACCCCACCCACCTGCAAATTTCCCGCCACTTCCCAATAGCGTCAATCCCCGAAAATGACGTCTGAAAATGCGCGCCGCCATGTTGGCGCAAAAACCTGCGCGCGCGCATAATTGGGCCGCGCCAGGCGGAGGGCGGGCGCAATTATTGTAATAACCCCCCACTCCTTTTTAATTAAAGACGAGTGCACATGGGGTATGTTGCTTGGTACTGGGTGTTGGTATGTTTTTGAAGTGGTAAGCACAGTTCACGGCAATTTCAGTATGCGTCGCAGACGGAAAAAGATAGTCTGAAAGTTGCACTTTAACTAAACATTAAAAAACTTGACAGCTATTCTTTACCTAATAACATTTTTTTTTTCAATTCCAGAAATACACCACTACTTTTTAAGTATATCAAAACATAAAATATTATATCATTACATGTAACTGAACAGATGTATGCAGTCAAAAGTTAAAAAATAAATACTACGAAATTTTCCAACAAAACATTAATTTAAAAAGAGATGCTTAATTTCTAAAGAGTGTCCAGCGATTACGTTTGTTCAGTCCTAAGTTTTGCAACTACCTTAGACATTTACAAACTTTTGACTACACACTTTGAACTGCACACACATGTTCAGTAACATGTATGATACCCTCCTTTGATTTATATATATATATATATATATATATATATATATATATATATATATAAAGTGTTGGTGTATAGTATTTAGTTACAGAATTTTTGATTAACACATCCACAGACACAATACGTTATAACAATTAAACCTCTTCTGTCCGTTAATGTGTTAAGCTGAACAATCAATCATAATAATTTTGGCTTCTCATAGACATCTCAGAACGATAGAAATTATTTAACCTTTATAGTGTTTCCATTAATATGTCCTCAGCTTTAGTTCACACAGGTGCATACTTAGCGATTATGATAGCTGTGCATAAGGTTGACTATTGTTTATGGATAAAACTCGATAAACTTTCTTGGTTATGAGTATTTTTTTAAAATTATACACATCATTTTTTTATTGGAGGCCAACTTACCTTATAATTTGATCTCATGTTGGTGCAATGACAAGTAAAATGACCAAGTTAATTATATTTTAACAGCAGTGTTTTTGCCAAGATGATCTAAAGAAATGTGATTGTTTCTTTGCAATTATGATCAATAAGGAGTCGATGTCAGATTTTTTTAAAACAAATATGGTTATTTGTAAAAAAAATGTGACGTTAGTGTGGGATTTTCCTATCTTAATCACACTCTAACCAAAATCTTATAAATATATATATACTTTACAATCCTCTCACGTCTCCATGGAATGTCGGTTTGGGAGGTATAGTCATACATTCATAATGCATGGGTTTTTCAACCATAATGTTTTAAATTACGTCTGTAACCTCTAAATGCTCTCAGTGCATGTCATACTTAATTCCAATCATAAAACGGTCGATAATGGTCTCGTATAAGGATATGAAAATGATTTGACTTTGCCCAAAAGGAATAATAATACAAGTTAAAGCTAATTATCTATGACCTTAATGTAATAAAAAAAGTCAAACGTAATCTTCAAGACAAATTCTGAGTTTGTGGTAGGTTGTTGAATAACTAAGTATTCCTATCAAGTAAGTAAGTACCTCTATAGCAAATGCTTCTTCACTTAGTGCAAAGATTACCTTTTACGAAGTCAGTCAGATAAAAACAAAGCGAAAGACTTATCTAAACTATTAAAACGTATTCGCATTGCGCCTTCAAAAGTGGCCTCCACCGCAGCACTGCAGTGCAAGGGAATTAAATAAAATTATTTCGTTGCAATCGTCTTATCTGGAATTGCGACCTAACCGCGCATGCTCAGTTGAAAAAAAAAGTAAAAAACACAAACGCATCATCGCGGTGTAATGGAGATCACGTAGCTCGGATCTTGGATTACTTGTCTCGCTTTAATTCATGGAAAAGTATCGAAGCGAGAACGGGACGGCGTCATAATGGCATAACCGCAAAGCGTACTATCATTACGCGCTATTCCATTTATGAACATTTCGACGCGAGCCGAGTTACTCCTTATTCCTTGTAAGACAAGAGTCTTGGCTCTCTGTCGATTTGTATAACTTTTTTGAGCATCCCTGGTGGCGGAAACCGTCTGCGCTGTAACAATCAACGCGGCCGACAATTGTAAGAAATAAATGAAAATTTTTCGTGTCGTTTTTGCGTTGGTGCACACAAATTGGTTTTTATGTGTTTTCTCGAGATCCTTTGTTATTATGCGCAATTTGTACGCGTGATATCATTAAAATATCGGATAGGAAATATATGTGGGACGTTTAGCGGTTGTTCGACAAGGACATTTTAGCAATAAGGTCTTAAATTATAGGCTGCGCTTCACAGAAATTAGTGTTCTGGGACTGCAATTATCGGTCTGAGCTAAGTATGGTCAGAAATGTGTGTGTTTTTGGACAGATTAATTTTATGTAAAAAATACAATTATCAACCTTATAAAGTTATGATTCAGTGGTTGGTAAATGCAACCACTCAAGATATCAAGATATTAAGATATTTCAAGATATTTCATAATAACAATTGCACCAATTTTCTAGTCCCAAATTAAGCTACGAGGCTTGTGTTATGGGTACTAGACAACGGATAAACATACATAAATACTTTTTTTTTTGTAAATAAATACATATTATACATAGAAAACACCCAGACCAGTACAAGCACAGATGTTAATGCATACTTATGTTTATACTGTGCGGGACTCGAACCCGCGACCCTTAGTTTTAGAAGTTCGATCTGTGGACCACTACACCAAGCGGTCGTCAAATCTGAATCATAACTTTATATTAATCAAATATATTTCAAAATGTAAACTTAATTTAGTTAAGCTAACAAAAAACAACAGAAATATACTAAATACAAAAATAATACTAGTATTACATTTTGGTATTTAAACACTTTTTAATTCACTTTGTATACCTACACAGTTATTGTATGAAAACAATTTGTTTTCATACATTGACTTACAAAATCACCTTTTCCATACAAAACACAGCTTCAATCAAGTACTTACCGACTTAAACGCGAGTAAACACGTTAGCCTCGGCCAACAATTTCGGTAGCCTACACTCGTTTTGCTTGTCACTTTGCTTGTTCTAAGTTATGGTAGGCATCAGTCAATGAAGCCCTTCACATTGGGAGTATAAGGAGAAGCCCACAGAAGGCTTAAATATGATTAAGATGTTTAATTATCACAAGAATTACAAAAATTCACTTACGTGACTAAATAATGATACAAAACTAAAGTAATTTGCGTACAGGAGCATTAACAATCTGGGTAACTAGGCACTTATTCATTACAAAACCGCATAATTAATAGACATCATCCATCATGACGACCACTTTGGTGTAATGGTCAAGATCTTGACTATTAAACAAGAGGTCGTGGGTTCGATCCCCGCACTGTACAAACATTTGCGTGCATGAACATGTATGTTTGTACTGGTCTGGGTGTTATATGTATTTATTTACGTTTATTTGTAATACCACTGTTGATTCTAATATCTGCAACACAAGTGCTTAAGCTACTTAACACGGAGTCAGATCAATGTATGTGATGTTGTATATTTATTGTTGTTGTTGTATCATCACACCGGGAATAAAACAACAAATATTGCGGGTAAGCGTAATGCACGTATACCCTACGCGTCACTTATAAACGGCACGCACTCAGTGCCCACCGGCCGGAAATGCAAATCACGGAATAAGCTGTGCTATGAGGTTAGCTCAATATACTGGTGACCTAAGGGCTGGCAGTTTCCTCGGCCGAATGATCAGCCTTGCCTTATAGAGAGGAAACGCTGCCAGCCTTTTGGGCACCATACCTAATGACAGCGCTGGGGGTGATATTTTTTCTATATAGTTAAAAATTTTATTTCCTTGATTTATTTTTTATTTTTTGATCATCTGATTTATACTATTAGGCTAGTTGTATTATAATATCTTAGTTTAATTAAGGCACTCCTCTGTTGACATTTGATCTTTAATCAATTAACATACAATAAGCTGTGCTACTGAAATACTTTTTTATCGAATTACTACAGTACTACTGAAATACTACACATATTCGACGTGGTCGGTGTTTTCGGCTTATGTATGTTTAATTTTACTTATTGTTTGGCCAAAGGACGACAAAGATAGATAGAGAAAGAGAACACTTTATTGCACATCACAAAAATTATACAAAATCGACATACATAGAAAGATGCACAATTAAGGCGGTCTTATCGCTAAGAGCGATCACTTCCAGACAACCTTCGGGTTGAGGATATTGTTATTGACAGGAAGGGGGAGTTTGGTGCAAAAGTCATATTAATATTTCTATAAGATATATCTTTTAATAAAAAAGTTTTATTTAACACGAAATTTTATTAATCTTGGTGGTTTAATCACTTAGTAGTTTGTACAGAAACGATTTATTTTCATTGCATTTTATTGCCAGTAGATTTTCTTTGCAGTTCGCCTTTTATACTACTTGAAAATCCTTGCATACTTACGTGCGCACGCGACGAGAAAATACCAAGTACCTAAGTACTTATTTCTGCTCAAATCATATGATATTACACACAAAGTTGATGTAAATCATCTTTATACAAACTTGACATAATTCCCCTTACCTAACATTATAAGTAAACGTTGATTGTTTCTTTTTCCTTTTTTAGTATGCATTTTGAGTATTTTGTTAAATAGATCGTAATATTAGGTTATTGCTTTTTGTAATTTTTAAACTGTAATGGAGAGCGAGGATTTTCTGACACAAGTAATCATTTACTTAAAAGAAATCCTCAATCGTATCCCAGATGTAACAACCCTGATACTAAATAAAGAATTTGTATTTGTATTTGTATACGTGCGAATCTTAACAATGTGTAAAGTTGCAAAATCTGACCGTTAAATGTATTTGAAAGTGATGTATCTGAGTCGTGGCGTTTAAATTACGTGCTTCAACTAATCTTAGAAATTATTAGATGGCTTTCAATGAACACAACGAAGGATAATTTATCGATCGTGCCTCGAGAAATGTGACGCAAGGTTTATGAATGCTTAACACCTGTAGATAAAGCTTTCTAAATGAATGTATTTATCGGGGTCCAGTGGTGATAGCAAAGTTTCATATTGCCTAGATTTCGAGGTGGTGACTAGCAACTGAGATGGCCAGTTTCTAAATTCTCTGTGACATCACACAACCTCGTGTAATTCTTCTCTTTTATATAAAAATTAATTGCTGTTCGTTAGTTCCGTCGAGAACGGCTGATCCGATTTGACTGATTTTAGTCTTGAAATATTTGTGGAAGTCTGGGGAAGGTTTTAAAGATCAGAAAAAAAACAACGGGTAGGACAATGTCATGACAATGACATGTAGGTGCTTGTGGCGCAGTGGTTGAAGCGCATTTACAAGCATATCCGTGCTTCGGAAGGCACGTTAAGCTGTTAGTCCCGGTTAATATCGATAAATGTTAAGCTTGGTCAGAGGCCCTCGGGCGGCTTAGTAACATCTGACAGTAAGGTTGGTCACTTACCTTACAAACACCCCTCGAGCAATCCCACTGAGCCCGCGTGGTGGAGTATGGCTCGGACCACCTCATAGTTGAGGTGAGGCCTGTGCCCAGCAGTGAGACGTTTATAAGCCGATTAGAAAGAAAGAAAGAACAATGTCGGGTCAATGTCAATGCGGGTCCGCTAGTTCATATTATGATATTTATTTTCGGGTTGCAAAAGCCTTTTTCAATCGAAGTAAGACTTTAACTAGGTGGCTTGCCAATTTACTAGCCCTCTCCATTTATGCTATCTTGAAAACCTAAG
The DNA here is from genome assembly GCA_963921415.1 of Pyrausta despicata. Lineage (NCBI taxonomy): Eukaryota > Metazoa > Arthropoda > Insecta > Lepidoptera > Crambidae > Pyrausta > Pyrausta despicata. The sequence continues at coordinate 15,327,170 of OY992851.1, read as the reverse complement.
TTACCGATTATCAGGCATTAGCATTGAAAACTGTCTCAGTGATAGAGTTTGGTAGATGCATTTATTAATATTATTTACTTTAAGATTGTGCCTTAACTTTGAAAATTTTAATACCAATCTTTTACCAATTGTTTTATTCACATTTGAATTCTTCTTCATTTGAATTCAAGTCCTATCCTCATTGCTGTTGAACGTCTTTATCCTTTCCTCACATAGCTCGTGATTTATCTGTCATTTACTAATCCCAACACAGTTTTCAACTTGCAAACTATTTACGACTAAAACAATGTGATGCCTGTCTTAAACAATGCGATGTCTAGCTAGCACTGATTGACATGACATTACAAGATTTTTAATAACCTAGCAATTTTTGTAGATTGAGCTACATATATGATTCCAATATTTTAAGTCTGAAGATTAAGCAAGCTTAAAAATCGAATAATTTTGACTAGTTTATGTCAAAGAGAATGTAATAAATCGAAAGAAAAACTTACCTTACCTAAACATAGCCGCATCTTGGCCAGTTGATTTCCATGTTATAGCGGTACCTAGACGGCAGGTTTACCAACTTATTATTTAGGTTCATTTAGTATGAAAAGGTTGAAAGTGCTTAGAAGGTTGGTGGATAGGTGGACTGATATCGCAAAGAGACGCTCACTCTATTTTTTTCTTTTAACTTTTAAAACTTAACAAAAGATTTAGGTACCTACGTTAGACCTAGAACATATACGTATTGTTAGACGTTCATGGTAGAGCGTTAACTTGAGCAGGAACCTTGGATCCAACTGAAGGGTTATTAGCAAGTCAGGTTATTAATCCCTCAAGTTACTCGTGATGACGGGATAATATAGAAACAAGTGGTGACTTACGGTTTTGCTTGTTGCTTAGAATTCAATTAAATAAAGCTTTGATTGAATTACATAGAATCACAAGTTTCTCAATGATTATGGTCATTAAATTTAGTGTTACAAAAAGGGAGAAAATATAACATTACTGAAATTTCCCGCTTAATAGCTCAAGATATAGGTAAGCAGTGGAGTTTTTCGGCTTTTTTTGGGTAACGTGTTTATAAAATGCGACGTAGTCCTAATTAATTTATAAACAAGATCAAAGTGCGTCGATACTACCCTCTGCACTAAGATTTTTCCAATATTCCTCAGCATACCGGCACTAGTCCAATCAAATAGAATCTATCTACAAAGTTTATTCCCCTATTTATTATTCCCCTCTTTACATTCAGGCATCTAAGGTAACAGTACCCAGCATTAGTAAATCTAGAATTTCTCCCGTGACAAACGGACTAACTAAGGGGAGACCAGGGACAGTTGTCGAGAAATTCGTTTGTTTTTTGCTAGATTAATAAATAGTTTGACCACTAGTTAATACATCACTTTGTTTTGTAAAATAAATGTGAATCTCCAATTATGACAAGGTGATTTGTTTAATGATTTATCTGGCACAACTGACCCAGGGTGGGGCCAGTTGTACTAACTTTCCTCCTTGGCTAAATACTTAAATGCTAATGTTAAATATTTAAACATATATGGTTTCTCCACATCTTAGTATGATGTTAACTTGAAGCCAAGGAAACTAAGTATCAAGAAAGAAGAAGAAAGAGACACTATTGCTGTGAAATTAGAAATAACGCTCGAAATTATGTATCAAAGTTAAAATGTTACAACTGTTCCCGGTCTCCCCTACAAATGATATTAAGCCATCATCTGTAAGCGAGTCGTGATCGAGAAGAGCGTGAGTTCTGTCCTGTGAAGCTGCGCGGGATTCGATAATTTCATTTTTTTATGTCAGAATTCATATATTTTGTAGAAACTACAAATTATCGTTGTATATTTAAAAAAAAAACATTTTTTTCAACATCGAATTGGCGAAAGCACATCAAGCTACGAATTTGTCGCCCTTATTACGTGTGCATAAGATGACAAATGTTTACCTTGACGTAATGTCATGTATTGTGTAAGTACGTATGTCTTAAAACGAAAAAACGATTATGGTTTTTACGAATTTTGTTTTTCGGATTAGGCCTTCAGATTTCAACTTTCTAAGTACATAGTTAAGTACTTATTTAGAACCAAACAATAAAGAGAAAATACTCGAAACATTCCTTAAGAGAACAGCTCTGAAATATTGGATCCTCTCCTCGCAACCATAAAATAGAGTTATCTAAATAGACTGCCAATAAGTTAACTCCTTTCACCCGTGTTTCCCTAAGCAGTACCAAATGACTGTTTTTACAATTTTGCATTAGTACTTCATATTTTTAAAATAAATATAACTTTGCTAGAACGTCGGCTTGGGTAAGTATTTTAATTTCGATATTTAAAAATTGACACTTTGCAACTTTTGTGGTCATTTTAATTTAGTAAAATACGAGTATATCTTTTTAACTTCAATCTTAGGTTATCTAAGTCTACATTAAAAAAAGTTACAATTCAACCATCACCTAGACCTGAAGGAAGTGTTATTTTTTTATGGTGATGCACGGAAAAGTTTTAAGTAAATCAGCATTCACAAGTTGTAATAGTTGATGGAATCAGGCGTTACTTCGCGGAAATCTTCTGTGTCACGTTGTGAGTTGTATTGTCAGTCCTGCGACTTCTAGCTCTAGTTTTTTCAGGTGGTTACAGTTGCATGTATTTGGGTTCCTGCGCTGGCGTCGTTTAGTGGAAATTTAAAGCTAAATAATCCTCTTTTTCAGCTTAAACAGTTGTAAGCTTTTTATGCTCTGCTTATTTTTTCACCTTACGGTTTTCACCACTAACATACTATAATATTAAGTCTAAAGCCCAAGTGATCTATGTTTAATACCGACGCAGTTATGAGTTTCGCCCTATATTGTACTAGGTTCAATCTCTATATTTTCTAACGTACTGTAGCTCGAGTGAACAAGTTTATAGCCAGCACTATATCTTAGGATTTCTACTAACTAAACAATACTATACGCTTGGGAATGTTCGCCATAATCTAGGACAACGGTGCTGTTGTAATTTACTGATTTCACATACGCTTAAATGATCAAATAGATAAATTTAAATAAATAAATATAAATATTTCACAACAATCACACCAATTCTCTAGTCCCAAATTAAGCTACGAGGCTTGTGTTATGGGTACTAGACAACGGATAAACATACTAAAATACTTTTTTTTTATAAATAAATACATATTATACATCGAAAACACCCAGACCAGTACAATATATAACAATATTATACAATATTTTTAAGTAATCTCACAAAAGGACTACTGAAGTACCCTATACCTAAGTATACGTAAGATTGAACTATTTTTTTTCTTCGCAAGCGTTTAAGTCCAGTTATGAACTTATTCAATAAAAAATATTGTCACCATCATAACATACAGTGTTATGCTTATGTCCGTCACTGGTCACGAGTTTCACCGTGTTCCCATGGCCAGTCTTATGGTTTATAAACTAAACCGCTGGCATGTATGGGGATTTACATTTGTGGACTTATTGTTAGGATTAGGTTTCACTGGCATGGTCAAATGAAGTATTTTTCTGTGTAAAATACACCAAACCGAACACAAAATATTTAACTATTAACTATGACTTTTCTAGAAGTTTAGGTCAGAGATTATGTATAACACAAGAAAAAATTGAGTTTGTAGACGATCATACAATAATATAATCTATTGTATGAAGAAATTTGGCGTAAATTTTGCTACTACAAGATCCCAGAAGATCCTCTGAAAAAACAAGTTATCACATCAAAAGTACTAAGTATTTTGACGACCACTTTGGTGGCATGGTCAAGTAGTTGACTATTAACCAAGAGGTCGCGGGTTCGATCCCCACACTGCACAAACATTTGTGTGCATGAACATGCCTGTTTGTACCGGTCTGGGTGTTATATGTTTTTATTAAAGTTTATTTGTAATACCACTGTTGATTCTGATATCTGTAACACAGGTGCTTAAGCTACTTACCACGGAGTCAGATAAATGTATGTGATGTTGTTGTATATTTATTCATTTATTTATTTAAAACAAATCTGTGCATGTATGGGCTCATTAAAACTATAAAACAAATTGTATCTACAACACTACACAAGCTTTGAGCTATAAATAGCAATACGAACATGCGACGATGAGTTATTCGCAGGCTTATTAGTATGCGTGATAATGAAAACGAACATGCTGATTGCCAGCGGCCATTTTGTTTTAGCGGGAGTTTTATAGAAGGAAAATTAAAAAATGTAACTATTTAGGATAAAATTATTCGTAATATATAAATATTTCACAATAATCACATCAATTCTCTTGTCCCAAATTAAGCTACGAGGCTTGTGTAATGCGTACTAGACAACGGATAAACATACGTAAATACTTTTTTTTGTAAATTAATACACATTATACATAGAAAACACCCAGACCAGTACAAACACACATGTTCATGCACACTTATGCTTATACTGTGCGGGGATCGAAGCCGCGACCCTTGGTTTTAGAAGTCGGATCGGTCGTCAAAGATATGACAAAAAGTTTTTAGATATTCTCTATTTAGAATTACATAAGAATAGCAGCCACCCACGACTTCGTCCGCGCTCAAGTTTGAACAAATGTTAAAGTTTTGGCCCAGTCTACTCGCCGATATCTTTACAACGGTACCTTAATCATATTTTAGGACCTAGCACCGCGACACAGGCTGGTGGGAAAGTAATGCTCATACACAAATAATAAAGAGATGATGTGTCTATTTTTGAAATTAGGAACCATTGCACTTTTTGGTAAAAGAAGGTATTATTTTGTGTATCATAAACAAACTGAAACTTATATTACACAATACATACGTATATTGTCTTAAAAGATGTGCCCTCTAAAGGACATACATAGTCTATTTGAAAACCAGACAAAATAATTACTTTTAAGTAAATAGAATCGTGTATTTTAAGCTTTACGAGACAGGAGTCTCACGTTCACAGGGTTAAAGCCATGGAAGTCGACATTGGTTTGTAGGGAAATACATTTCGTCTATGGAAATACATTTCGTCTATGGAAATACATTTTAGTAACAGTATTTTATGAAATTATACAGCAAATTGAAATGTTTCGTATTCGTATCTGAAACAATGTTGAACGAATGCCAGGATTTGCACTTTGGACATGTCTTTTTGTGCAGTTACAATGTTGCCAGTAATTTTTTTTGCATTGTTATTATGATTTTGTGAAATGTAATAGGTAGCTTTATTTCATGTCATGTTTACACCAAAAGTTTATACATTACTCTCCTGAATTTGACAATATGAGTTTTTTATTTAGTTATGTTTCGTTAAAGCAAGATAGTGCACCCTTATTCTTTAAAAAACAACAATTTTTCAATTGAATGTATATTTGTAAACTGTACTATGACGTTAGCTCCTCCCAGTCAAAAGTTATATAATTTTGATTGTTGCTCACCAAACTTCCCACAATTTAAAACAACATTCCGTTACAAAAAGCTCTGATCCGATGTCGATTCCCGCAAGAGGTTGTTTTAACGATATTATAATGGTTCAAATAATGGTAGCTCAAATGGCGAAGTTTCGACGATTCGGTTTTTACGTCGTCCGGTGCGATCTTGCGGTCGGCGGCTTTTTTCTCGTGTAACAATTTCGAAAGACAAAAAAAATTTGGAAATGATACCTAAATTGGCCGGTCTAGCGGTTTGAGAACCGGTGCCCAATTGGTAGGGAAAGGTAGCTAGGGATTGTGGTTGATCATTTCCTTTACGTGACGTTGTAGAAAAGGTAAGTACGTTACGAAAATAAAACTAAGTTACCAGAACGTATAAGTACATACTTGTCAAACTTGTCTGTAATTTTTGTTTTTGAAGTGAAAACTTCTTTAGCGGCGTTGAGCACTTTTGTGGCATGGGTAGAAACTGTGAAACTCGCGTCAGGTCACGTGATGCTGATCGAAAAACCGTAAGACGGTTGTTAAGTTTTCACTTCTGCCGGCACTCCAGGAGTGCCACCCGTGTTTTTTTTTTGTACAATAAAGTGTTAATCTATTTATCCACATTATTTGTTCCTAGTTTAGTACAAATTTACATTTGGCATAAACCTGCTTGTATTATTTAACGCTATTCTTGTTGATATGACTAAATTAAATATATTTTGTAATAGTATCTTACTTCTAATACATTGTTACTTCGTAATCAAGATTAAGACACTTTAGCTGTTGTAAAGATCAAAGGTGGTCGTGAGACACTATAGACTGTCAATTTTAATAGAAAACAGCGCAAAGTTTGCAACAATACGTGGGTAGTCAACGGTGCGAAATGAGTCAGGGGTATCACTTACCTAGAAGTCGTAGAAATTACCACATAACATTATAATACTCATCTAGGTATACCTTCAACATTATTATTGATACCCTAATGTATTAAAGTTTGGTACATACACTGTCTCGAAGCAGTGGTAATGTGGTGTAACATTTTGAAGGAAAACTAAAGTGTTATCATATTGACAACCTTCCTTTGAGACACAGAAACAGGTCAGTAAAGATATTTGAATGTTACAATACGAACCTGCTAAAGGGCTTAAAATTAAAATATGTGTTCATTCCTGTGGCGTATAAAATAATATCTTAAATTCAACATCTTATACATTGATCTGACTCCATGGTAAGTAGTTTGAAGCCCTTGTGTTACAGATCAGAATCAACAGTGGTATTACAAATACATAGAATACACTTAATTAAAATACATATAACACCCAGACCAGTACAAGCAGACATGTTCATGCACGCATATGTTTGTGCAGTGGGGGATCGAACCCGCGACCTCTTGATTAAAAGTCGACTTCTTGACCATTACACCAAAGTGGTCGTCAAATATCTTGTTACGTATATTTGTGATTACGTCACAACCCTATCCCAGCTAATATCCCGCGGGTCGAATCGCACGCGCACCTGACGTAACCGATATCACGGAATGCCTTCGCGTTATCTGTGGAGCAACGCTTTTAATGGCACATAATCCGACGACGATGCCCCTGTTCATCGTCGACTTTCTACTTATTTTATCTAAGACATATGTGAAGTGTATGGATTATAAAAGGTGGTAGTGGTGGTTCGAATACTGAGTGCAAGGATTGCATGCCATGTTTCATGTGTTCGATAAAGTAGGTTAGAATTTGAGGGCTAGTTGTAAATTATCGTCAAACTCCCAGGAGTAATTTCTTCTATCGCTATATCAACATTGCTTCGATGACTCTTCTGGATAATAATTTAAAAAAAATCTTATCATTAAATGTCTACATAGATGATCAACGTTATGTTCGAGTCATTTTTATCCATTTGTTTTATGATGTTAGTATTCTTCTATGAAGATCATTCGTCTTTGTCTTTATTAAAGTCTATTTCAAATACGTAGCGTTTATTCTATATGAAACTGCACGTGTAATTGATTGGAATTTAGTTGAGAACCTTCCAAAACGGGCTAACTGTTCCCGAAAAGCTCGCACCGCCGCCATCTTGTCGTGTGTGGAGAAACAAAATGGCGGCTCTCGGTTACAGGAAACGCGTATCTGTCAACGCGGCCGCATCGCAAGTGGGCATTGTATGATAATCGCACGGCACTCGCAAAGCCTGGCTGTGGGGCTACGGAATAAGCGGGAATAGATCTTGTTCAAGGGCCTAAAAGATAACTAAAGTATTGTCAAAATCACTAGTTGATTGGCCAGAATACAGGAGCAGAAATTGAGTTGGTTATTGCATAATAAGTAGATTGTCTTCAAGTAAGGTGTACAGAACGTCACGGTAAACACTGTGTTATCTTATACACTTGTGATACGAGTGATTTTGCAAAAAAATGGGTAGCCTGATATGCTGGCAACTGTACATAGACTTTTCTTCGTTTTAATTTGCTCCCATTCCTAACGAACCAGTCATAATTTCTATTAGATACAAACTCTTATTAAATACACAACCTCTCACATAATCTTGGCCTATTCATCTGCAATGTCTCTCACCATGTCCATCACCAGTCGAAAAAAACCTACGTCAAATTATGAAATTTACTTAAAAACATGAAATTATAGCAGATTAGAGATCTCTATACATCCACCAAATATTAGAATAACTTTTTACAGTTTTCGAAATACATACCAAACACCAAAACAATAACCACTTTTTTCATGGCCCCATCCTAATTCCCTCTCGGCTTGCATTATTCCCTTATTCGATACAAAATATGGATATTATTGTTATTAGAGTTGGTCGTGACGTGTTGTGATTATTAGATAGGAATACTAACAATGTGCGTGAATCCTAGCAATGCTTTGCCTTTTTATAACTAGCATTGTGTTAGCACCCTACAAGGTGGGCATAAGACCTAATTTAGAGTGGCATGCAGTAATTTGTTGGACTGAAACTATGGCTCTGTTTGAATGAATGGGTGGTTCGGTCTTTGATCTTCCGTATAAGTTGCAGGAAGGCTGATTTGTTGTGTTCTGAAAATTGTGCAGTGGAATACTTTAATACGTTTCTTTGTTCTCGTGCTTGTATAAATATATAAAGTTTTAAATATTTCTGACAATAATGTCGTGATTGTAAACTAGATTTTGTCGGGGCATTAAGAAGACAAAAGATCGCAAAACAAGCCTGAAAACAGGCTGCTGTCAACTGATTGTCTTAGCAATAGTTTGGGCATACGTATTTAGTAGTGAAGATCTTTTTAACACGCTTTTATTAGCTCAGGCTGTATGTATGTAACGGAATCGTTGAGCTCATTTTTTACCAACTTCTAGAAACAGGATTAATTTGAAACTTTACACACGTATCAAGTACCGATGACAATAATTTAATAAGCGTTTTTCATTATCCTTATTAACTAAAAAAAAAATTGATAATAGTTTAGAAAAATAAAAAAGAGAAAATAATTTCTGAGTACAAAAAAATTTAAAACTAAAAAAAACACGCTTTTGCTAACTAAAAAAGAAAAAATATTTTTTGAGTACAAAGTCAAAAGCGTAGAGTCAAAAGCGCTGGGTGCTTGGTATAGTATATATTAAAATCATTATTTTATTGGCAACTATAAAATGAAAACTATGAAAACGTCATAAAGTGCATCCTACGTTATTGTTTCTGATGATGTACGATGATGTTGGGCGGAAAGGCTCTCGAATGGCGACCGTGTGCCGGGTGACGTTCTGTAGACAGATACCCTTTATTTTTTTATTTTTTTCTCGCTGAGGAAATGCTTTTACGCATGGCCCCCACAGATCTGCAGGGGGGTATGTGGGACTCAACGGCTGGTGTGCAAGGCCGTAATACCCACTAAAACCACAGCGCATTCCACCACTCCGCCTTGTGGGGGTGCGCGTGAACATTCACCACGGCACCCCGGCAGATAGCCCGAGGGCCACAAACTCCTTGGCGGCGGAGCAAGGTGTTGGGCTCCGCCACCTCCCGGCCGCAGAGGATAGGGAGGACGGCAACGACACCCCGCATCTCCTCTTCCTCTGTGGCCCCACCGCAGCGCCATCCAACGGTGCGCCCCCGTTTGGTCGCGGGAGATAGGCCGCAAGGCAACGACACACCGAGACGTCTCTTCTCCCGCGACCGCACCCGACTGCGAGGGACAGCCAAAACTGTCTCCCACACCCGCACCCTTGGACGCATCCTGCGCAGGCCTCCCCAAGCCCACGTGGAGCGTCCCCTCCCGGGATCCCACTTAGCTTCACCGTGGGTGGCAAAGCCACGGTTACTGAGCCCCCCCACCACGACAAGGTGGAGATCCCACAGGGGGGGGAAACAGATACCCTAAAAGGTGGATCTTCGATCTGGTGAAGCTCGCGGGATGCCGCTGGATGTGGGAAGCACAGGACCGATCGCGTTGGCTCTGAGGCCTGGAGTCCCACATAACCCCCAGCTACCCCCGCGGCTTATGGGTATGCCATTTCCCTGACGATAAAAAAAAGTTTTCAGTCTCAGCAGTGGGCATTGAAAGGCCAATATGATGACGATAATGATAATGATTATTATCATCATAAAGACAGTAAACGAAGAAGTAATAAAGGACATGTTCAAAAATTCCAAATCTCTCTTATGGACTCTGAAGAAACTCGTTAAAAGTTCCGATCGAGCAAACCAAAGAAACCTGTAAACCTGCCTACCAACCATCAAGTTAGCACCACTTCCTTTCCTGTTCAAAAGCTTTTCTCCAATCAACAAATTAGTGCGCTTTTCTTTCGCTCATAAAACTAATTGCTTAACGGTTATGCATTTTCTCATACCGTCTCATTATATTCAATTTACAGTAATTGCCTGAGTCATAGCTATTAGCATGGCGCAGTAAAAAGGCGATTGTTGACATCCGGCCCTCTGAGCCGCCCGCGCATGGGCTGATTTGATTTGCAGATTCACAAGGCTTTGGTGTAAAATATCACCGGTTGGCTGCAATTGTGAATGCAACTGTTGATAATTAGACTAGTGTCCGCTCGCGACTTTATCCGCGTGGAAACCCTTTATCTTTACAATTCTTTATAAATTGAAACCTATATAAGTACAAACAGACGTGTTCATGCACACAAATGTTTGAACAGTGCAGGGATCGAACCCGCGACGTCTCGGTTAATAGTCAACTTCTTGACCGTTACACCAAAGTGGTCGTCAATTAATATTGTTCAAACATTTGCACCACACCCCATCTGGAATGAGATGACATGAACAATGGCAACGCACACGCCTCTTAGTGATTAATAAGTTGTCGCTGAAATTCCACAGCCTCTTTCGACATCCGCTTACCGACTGAGTGTAGGTTTAATAGATTAACCTTTAGAAAAACCCTTTAGTTAACATACTGTTTGGTAATTACTAGCGGCCTTAGTTTTACACGTTCACTTAATTAGAAAATGAAAATGGTTACACTATATAAAGTCAAATATATAATGTTTGTATTATAAACTACTTTATTTATTTTGACATTTGACTTATTAATTGTTTTTTTTTTGTTTTCAGGTAATGTTGCTTTATCAAAATTCAGCGCTGATCAATGGCTTCTGGTATGTTATGGGTAAGTTTCTTCGGTGTTTTTAAGGTTCATTCATTTATATAGTAAGTGATAGCACCCTGAGAAACTTAACCCACTGTCACGCCGCGCTCACACCCCGTTGGACTAAAAGTTGGACAATGGCTTTACTAACAATAAAAGATGCATTTTCATCCCACCATCTCGGAAAGAGTCTTTTTGCTCTTCAATATCTGAGTGCAAAAGCCGTTTTTATTCACTAGAGGTTAAAGTAAATTTGAATTTAGAACATCGTGTGCACTAAGTTTGTGAATTAAAAAAATCATTAAACCTATTTATTGCTACCTCTATGGTGCCAAATACATCATACAATTTTTTTTTAAATTTGTTAAAACTCAAACTCGGAACCTTCTTGGTGTTCTTTTTTCAATTTGCTTTGTAGGCGGTTCTTTACGTGGCATTTTTTCACGTCATTGTTAAACCTTATATTAAAAACAAGAAACTTGAAAACAAGTGAAAAAACTAAAATGAGTGATTTTAGCGACGAGGAAGTTTGTTTGACGCAACAGAATTGACTGAAACTGTTAATAATGCGCAAATTAGCTTTCTCACTCAACAATCACGCGAGACGTATTTACGTTATGTTCAACACGTGGCGACTAGCAAAAGGAGCCAAAACTTTCTCAGAAAACGTTTTGCTGGCATATTTTATAGAATTATCCGAGAACAAGAAAGCAAGCACTCGAAAAACAGTACACAAGTGACTAACACCAATATTACAGTTCCAACAAAAATATTACACTCAATTTAAATAACTGTAGCAACGTTACTTTAAATTTTGATTAATATATGTATATATACCTCAGTATTATTTTGTTATAATTTAAAGATTAGTCTGTAATACTTACCTGTCATAATGTAGTAGTTAATACCTAAACTGAAATAAAAGTACCTATCTTGTGATTGTCAACGGTGTTATTTGCATTTAGTCATTTCCTCGATAAGGTGGAATGAAAAGTTACGTGTTGCACTCGAGTGCAAAGATTTTTCACCTCGTGCTCTTTTGATTCCCTTGCTAACGCTCAGGATTCTAATTTTGAATCACTCGCTACGCTCGTGATTCAATTTTAGAATCCTTCGCTTGCTCGGTCATCAAAATTGAACACGCGGTTAAAAAGCAACTTTGCACTCTTGTATAACAAATAACTATTAACGGTTAGGTCATCCATTTGCCTTTGTGCATGTGAATCGAAAATTATTGGCGGATAATCGTATTCATCTCTTATTGTTGTGTCGTGCGTAAGCATAAATGTAACTATGACAATACGTAAAGAGTCTTTACTAAAAAACGGTGTGCTAGGTTTTAGAACAAAGTTAAATTAAATTAGAAATGAGCGGAAGAGCAAAAAAATAAGTTTCTCATCACTAGAATATTTGAAAAAAAATCCTGATAACCAAGCTTCATATGACGGTAGCTAATCCCAACTGAGACTTATTTTTTAATTGAGGCACTATTGATGAAGAATTAATAAATTTTCATTAGCTTAGTCATTTTGAGCATTAAAGTCTTTGTATCCGAACCCAGGATCATTATATTAATTAAACTTATATATCGACTCCTGAATCGACAAAAGACAGTTAGAAAAATCATTTTGAGATAAGAGGTGGACAAGAGAGCTTTTGCATAATCATTGCATAATCATCAGACAAAAATGAGGCATAAAAGAATTACAATTCCTGTGGTCATTTCATTGCATCAAATTCTAACACTTCTTGTGCACGGTTTAACACGTACAGACTGACATACATATTCAGATGGCGTGGTGTTGCATAATTCGCGGTTTTATTGGCCACAATAGGTGCGCATGCGCATAGTACGAGACTGAATGCTGGGGCTCCAAGCTAAGCTTTTGTAGAAAACTTTATTTTTTGCTGACTAAGCATTGCTTTCGTTGCATTGTGTGGTATTATGTTCATAAAGTAACTTGATCGTCATACGACTGCAATGCTTCGTCAGTAATAAAAATATATATATTTATGTTTATTTTAACGTGTAGAACACTACTATAACTCAAATTCCTGACCTCAAATCGACATGGGCTTGTGCTGTAGCTACTAGAAAAAATAATGAATAATTCGTTATTAATTACTTACTAATCATCCATCACACAAAAAAAATCTTATAATAGTATTTGGATCTAAGCCTGCCTTACCGGCGTTGTATGTTAAATACAGAGAGATACACCAAAAGTGTCGTGAACAGTGAACTTACTTTCAATTATCTCAAATGAGCTCATTTCAGAAGCAGTAACTTCGGTGTACAACATCTTGCTTACCAATACAACGATTTCTGAACGATAAATGCCCCTTTGTGTAAAACGACCATTTGCATTACATTATGGTACATTAAACTCTTACGATTTCCTCATAGGCTCCAACTTATCCCCTTTACTTAAATTACTTGGTGAAATCATCGATATTGCTTTAAGCATGACGCGAAAGGCCTATAGCTAGAGGGTTCTCAATCTTTTTCAGTTCGCAAGATGTCGCACAGTTTGTAGTTCAGTTTCTTGCCACGGCGCTTTACCTATCCAAGCTATCAATTTGAAAAGTAACACTAACTACTGGTTATCGGGTCTAAACGCGAGCTGACCACGGCTGTGTGCAATCCAGCCGAAACGACGAGCAGTGAGTACTCAATACTCATTAAAACATATTGCATTTAGACCCGTTAACCAGGATGTGATAGTAACCCGTTAGTAATAAAATTCAACGTGAATGTTATAATCATATTTAGAAAAATAACAGATCAAAAATCTTGTGCTACACGAATATTGGATTGACTTACAGCGCCCTTCTTTTCGTCCTACGGTGCACCAAAACGCTGCGGTGCACAGTTTGGGAATCACTGGCCTATGGAGATGTTACGTACAGCTTTCGAAGCTCGAGCTTTCGCGGGAGCGTGATAGCAATAAATCAGACAGCTTTTCCTCAAAGTTCACAAAGCTTTGACATAGTTAGAGAAGAACAGTCTAGCTAGGTTTTCAGACACTGTATTTGTGATTATTGTTATGTGGTAGGAGTGTTTATTGGGGCGTGTTTTTTAATGCTTAGTGTTTTTATGCATAACACAATTGCCTTTTAAGACTTCTCTTACTGGACAAGTGTTGCGAGATATTATTTTTACTGGCGTCAACTATCAAAAATCATAGTCTTGTTTTTCCTGTCCATTTTCACTTAAACAAAAAAAGTTTACTTCTTCGCAGCTATTTGAGAAATAAACTGATAAATGTTATGGTTTTTGCTGAATTAATTTGACTGGCTGCTGTTTCTCACTCCATGCAGAAGAACCAACGGTGTTTATTGAAAAAGTCGTGATTTCTCAAACAATTACAATCGTCCCATCGATAGAGCTCCCAGAGAGAATTCTTTATGGCACTTAGAGACTTTTATTCGACTGTACAATGGTTTTCACTAATAGCCACATGAGCTTGGAAACCTTGAAGGAGTTTAGAACCCCTTCTATGAAACAAATGATTAGTGGACAACTTGGTTTTGTGTAATTAGCATGTTTTCCATTTATTTTCAGTGTTATAATTTTATTAAATATCCATATAATTGGTATTTCACACAGTATCCAATCTCTAAAGTATCATACTTTTTCCTTGGCCTTATCTTTGCAAAATAGATTCAAAGTTAGGTTCCTCAACTTTTTTTGTTCTTTCATATAATGGCTAAGTATCGCAATTATATTTTGAACAAAAACCAAGAACGGGACTGTAACATTTTGTAGGTACTTCCGTCGTGTACGATTCAACAGAGAATGTATCACCTCGCGCGTAGATGAACTATTTTAACGACTTTTTTTAAATATAGTTTTATAGACCAACCGATAGAGCAACATCGATTCAAAGCAGGAAATGTAGTTTACAAGCATTCCAAAGAATCACTGTAAACTAGTCGACTGTCGAAAACAAGTTTGTGTATTAACACCAGATAAAATTATGTTAAGCTCGCCGCTTAAAATTCAATTAGAACCTAAATTCAATTTAACTGTGATAAAACTAAATGGCAGATAACATTATTTTTACTATCGATCGACCAATAGGATGACGGTGTACTAGGAGGAAATACTTTTGTTTCGACACCTCTTCGGTGGAGCTGCTTCCGGCATTTTAAACTCTAAGTTTTCACAGATAAGATTGTGACCACATTGCCTTGCTTTTCTGAGACAAATTCTCTGGTGGTGGTCTGATGGCCGTGAAGCTACATGCTGTGTGGGTGAATTTTATCAAAAAGTTAAATAATAATTGCCTTATATAGTACCGTTTTGAAAGTTATTTGCTTCTGTGGGCCATTTACTCGTGTGTTGCGTTTTGATATTCTACCACATAATGTAGAGAGGTATTTATATAGTTTGATAAATAGAACAATTGTTCTCTATAAATCTCAAGAATCTCGCCTATTTATATTGTAAAATATTCCTTTGGCATCCGTTTTAATGTCCATTCTACTTGACCACATACTTCAAGTTAAAGTTTTTGGATCTATTCCAGAACATCATACAGTCATTATAACGCGTGTTTGTAGGTTTGTTTTGCTATTTTCTATTAGAAGCATTTAATCGACAGTATCTTAGTAAGTAACAGAAGTTCAACCGTGGTGTTTTTTAAATGTAAATTATTCGCAATAGCCTCAACTAAAGTTCAAAAATTAAAAAAGACAGGTATTAATCATGTTTGCAAACAAATCTTCATATTTAAAAATTTACCTATTGCTTATAAAAAGAGTTCAATGACTTTTGATTTTAGTAAAATAAACCTCGACTTAACATGGAGAAGTTACATTTTTCTAATCAAATGACTTCAACAATTTATTCAGAATATCCTCTGGCAATGTCGTCGTAACAGATACACTAGAAACCAAATAAACAATAAACCTAACAGACACTGCAGTACAATTATTGTAATAATAAATTATAATTTCATTTCATTAGAAGGAACTTAACGCGACGTTATGATTAATTTGCAACCGACGTCAGTAGTTGCCAACCTGCAGCTAAAACTTATTAGTTCTTAACCCACTTCCACCGACAGTGAGCATAACTGTTCGTCAACTATAACTATTTATAACGATTAGTTACTAGTTATATAAGCTGGTTCATTGCTTTAACCGTACGCAGACAAGTTAGGTTCGTGGACGTAACTGTATTATGCGGTTTACAAGAGGTTTACGATTTGCATTAACTTTATGAAAGAGATTGTGGGGTACGTTGATTAATTTTTTTATGACATTGCGTTCTGAAAACTTTTTGTACATTAATGTCACGTCGCCATTTTGTCATATTCCTTATATTTTGGGCCACGAGCTACGACATTAAATTATTTACCACTATTTACCTCTCTCTCATTTAATTTTCACTGCACCCACTGCACACTGCTTTCTTTCTGCACGACCTTGAGGTTGACTGGCAGAAAATGCTTTTAGCATTAAGTCCACCTTTTGTACATTTTTTGTGCAATAAAGTTTTAAGGAAATAAATGTTTATGAAAAATAAAATAAAGCCTACCTTACAAACGAACGATTCTAACGAACATGTACTTAATATGTCCTTCTGAGGGGTAAGTTTTTGGTAATAAAACTGAAGTCTTTATTGAAATAGTTGGTCTGTATTTATCACTAATCTAAGTATCTTATTATGAGTGGCCGCCGATCGGCCATCGACGTTATAAAAGCAGTAAATTGTACACTTTATCCACATGTAAGCGAGCATTCCGTTTTGCAGAGAGGAGAAATTGTTTCAGTCATTTAGTGAGCAGAGTAATTAAATTACTAACTTAGAACAACATTAAATTATACCTACACAAAGCTCACAAGACTAATAAAATAGTTGCTAGTTTTAAATATTAAGGTAGTGTAGACAATAAATAATTAATGAAAGTGCAACAATAATTAAATATTAATTTGTCAGTCCTGATTTTTAAGCGTTTGATTTGTGGATAAATAAATAAATAAAAATTCAATAAAATTCATTTATTTCTGTAACTAGGCTAAGAACTAGCACTTTTACACGTCCCAACATATAAATTAACCCTACCACCGCTTCGGGACAATTTGGGCCAGTGCTGAGAAGAAGCGGCGCAAGAAACTCAGTCACTATTGTCATTGCCTCTTTTCAAAATTGATTTACAATAATTGTAATTATTTGCATTTAAACATTTCCATATATCTTTGTCATTTATATAATCATCAATTTTATAATATCCTTTCGACATTAATACATCTTTAACAACTGTTTTAAATTTATCTAAAGGCAATGAAATTAAATTTTCAGGTAATTTATTAAAAAATGATACACATCTACCCATAAATGAGTGACCAACCTTATGAAGCCTAAAATGTGGAACGGCAAGCCTATTTTTTTGTCTTGTGTTGAAGTTATGCAAATCGCTATTTTTAGGAAATAAGTGTAAGTTTTTTCGAACGTAAATTAGGTTTTCGTAAATATATTGCGAGTAAACTGTAAGTATTTTAACTTCTTTAAACAATTCTCTAAGTGTTTCATTTGATTTAAGTTTATAAATAGCCCGCACGGCTCGTTTCTGCAATACGAAAATTGTCTCTATATCTGCAGCTGAGCCCCATAGTAAGATGCCGTATGACATGATACTGTGAAAATAACTAAAATAAACTAGTCTTGCCGTTTCAACATCAGTCAGAAACCTTATCTTTCTTACAGCGTATGCAGCGGAGCTTAGTCTCTTTGATAAGGTCATGATATGAGGACCCCACTGGAGCTTATCATCTAAAGTAATTCCCAAAAAAGTTGCATAATATAATGGATAATGCCTTATGGCATTAAGTTGGCAATAAAGTTTTAATAAAAGCAACTTCCTAATTTTTTTTAAGAATTTCGAGCTGGTAATGTCGCTATTATTCCTTATAATCACCAAAGGATCAAGTTAACCAATTTACAAGTTAGATCCAAGCATTGCACTGCATTTAGCTTGCATAACCAATTGAAGTGGTTTGTGCACTGTCCGACATCTTATAAATAACATCAGAATCACCGGGACATACTTTGATATAATACACCAGTAAATATTGCTCACCATTAATAAACGAAGCAAAAAAAAAAAATATTATATATAAAAAAATAAACCTTACCAGTATCTTAAGGTGAGTCCAGTTTCTGTAACATGTTATGTATTTTTGTTATATAGCACGTCTACATAATTAAACATTTCTGTATGATATTGCATATAACGTCACAAAACGATTGTCAACCATGTTATAAAACATACTAAGTCATATTTGCTGGACGCACTTCTAGCAGGGAGGGCATGACAGACGTACAAATGAGGTTCAATCCTTCTTCTTTGATTAACCATCAAATGCAATGCCATATTACCTCTTTGTATAGCCGCAGATTTCAACTCCATGCAATATCCTTTTCTTACTTTATTAAAAGGGATATAGATTTAATTACGCAACTCGGCGCGAAAGTGAATTGTATCAGCTCCAAGCATTCCCACATTGGTGAAAGCCCGGGTCAAGTAGGAAATGTGCGTTATTGCAGATGCGGTATGGCTAATTCACGCAAATGACTGTAAATCATTTTGTAGAAAGCTAGCTGTAAGTCTGTTTGGTCGGGTACTTTATCTTTCTTGGCTGGGTCGCGAGCCTACCTTCCCAACATTAGGTTATATGAATGCCTCGTTGGTGTAGTAACAAAGTTTCTGCCTTACATCCGAGAAGTCCTGGGTTCGAATCCCAGATCGAGCCAAAAATTGTTTCTGAGATTTTCTGTCATGAATTACTCAAAAACAGCTCGGAGTCGGGAAGTTGGCGGTGTTACACCCCCGTGTCTCGGAAAGCACGTTAAGCCGTTGGTCCTGCGCCTGATCTCTCTTCGGTCATGTCGGATTGCCGTCTCACCGGACTTTGAGAGTGTTGGGACAGTGAGTGCACCTGTGTGTTGCGCTCACACTTGTGCACTCTAATATCTCCTGCGTAGTTGGCTGATCTTTGTTGAGATTGGCCGCCGTGGTCGAAATCGGCCAGGAGGACTATTATTATTATTATATGGAAAAACATGAGCACTGAGCTCAAAAATTAAAGTTTAAAATTAAAGTAGAAAATAAATAATGTTTCAAAAGTTTCAAGGTTGGTATTTTAGTAAGAACTATCGACAATGTTTTAGGAACTGACTATTGTGAAGAAAAGAGTTTCTTACATTAAGTTGCGTGGTGTGTCAATTACATAATTTGATTTGTTTGCGTTGATATCTAGTCTAGTTTGTTATTAGTTATTTAACTAAATTACATACTTAAACCGTAGATAAAAGGTCACCATTCTTGTCAAGTAATTTCGGCAAACTCTCCTAGGCGCATTTAAATAACGTTGACAGGTATGTCTCAGTATCGAACCTTTGCTATTTTAACGACCGTTTGCTATTTTATACGTCAAGTTCTCATACAGATATATAGATATGCTATTTAGTTTCCTTTTGAAGAAAGAAAAACGTATCAGTAATTAAAAGCGTTAAGGTGAGTGCATAAGGCATGACAAGATATCGATCTTATCGTGATTGTGAGAAGTAACAGTAGTTATATGACTTATGAAGTACCTACGAGTACTGTTTGATAGAAAATGTATACCTTACGAAATAAACTTTAGAAATATGTTTTTCTATGATAGACAGTACCTTAGCCTGCACAAAACTTAACGTGCATTCTACGTATATAATAATGTGGATAACCAGTGTAGTGTCTGAGCAAAATCACATAAATTTTGTATTACGAGTATACTAGATCAAAAAAGCCATTTTATTATTTGCCTTACTAATCGGAAATCAGTACTCTTAATGTAATTAACCGCTTCGATTCCCGACTTAAGCACAGGTTATGGTCATCAGGTCGTCAGGTGTTCATCTCAATTACGTTTAATTAAAAATATTAGATATAATATAACCGTCTCGACTGCAGTGTGAACGGCGTTCAAGGTTTGAAAGGTTGAGAGCTACTGCACGCTATAAATTGCAGGTAGCTAGCTTAAAATATTGAAGCTGAAAAGAATTGCTTTAAATTTTCAGTAAACGACGCCGGCGCAGGAACCCAAATACATCCAACTGTAACTACTTGAAAAAACTAGAGCTGGAAGTCGCAGGACTAACGATACAACTCACAACGCGACACAGAAGATGCACCTGGAAACACTACACTGACACCAACAAAACACTCAACGCATTTCGCCACTACACGTGGCATCCTCGGGACATGTTGTCGCTTTGACAGACTGCGAGCTTTTTTGGCTAACCATGGATTTCTGCAAAGTAACGCCTGTTTTCATCAACTAGAAAATATTGAAGTAAAAATTAAACTTATCAGCTAATGTAGAGTTTCTTATAGAGAAGTCACATCACAATACAGTGTTGTTATCGGTAGAATTTCTAAGTCACAGTTATAAAGATAAAGATATAAATCTAAGAAGGTATTCTGTTAATTATGTATTATCACTTTATGGACCTAAAAGCAAACATATTTATGAGACCACTTCTTGTTCAAAAGTTCAGCGCAGACTTTAAATCGGCAAAATGAACTAGCCTTGTAAAAGCTAGGATATATATTTATTTATTTGTGCGAACAGACATTGAAATAATACACTTTTTTAAGGATTATTTCGCGATTTATTTACATTTTAACCTGACGTTCCGGGCCTTTTTCAGCGTCCGTGGTCACAGTTAAAATGTAAATATATTGCGAAATAATCCGTAAAAAAGCTAGGATAAAACTAGGTGCAGAATTTTAAGACTGCGGTCTGTGTTAAGCTGAAGATATCTTACAGCTGGTATCTTACTGTACACAGGAAATTTTCTTTGATGCTAACAACGAGGTTACCTAACCAAAGAAGCGTTAGCGAATTCAAAGCTACGGTAGCGGTCACAGTGGAAGACAAACCTTGGCCTCGTGTGGGACCCAGCGCTATTCACAAATACCTAGGCAATTTAGATTTCTATCTAGGCATTTTGCGAAAGGCGGTCACATGCAATTAGAGGTAGGTGTACTATGAGGCTATTTATTATTGGAGCAGAATACACGTGTATTACTCAGATTTTAGTTTTGGGCTGTAGAATGACAAAAAGGATTTGATAACTTTTTTAGTTATACTGTTTGAAACTTTCATTATCACTAACATTAGATAAGTTTTTAACGGGATTTCTACCACGTACCTTATTTATGATTTCCCGGTATTTCGGCACTGTTGCAAGTGCCATGATCACGGAGGAACTGGACATCTTGCGGGTGAGTTGTTATTGGCAGACATATCGGTCTACCCTCTTTTCGTTTTTATTGCGCTTAGTTCCCGTACAACTCGTTACGAACTCATTATTTTCTCGCACCTGATTCCGACTCACGACACTAACAGTATCTGTCCGCGAAACGACACTTTTTTGAATCTTTAAGTTTTAATACTTTTGGATCACTGGATTTCAAATATTCGAATTTAAGGTACGTGGTAGAAATCCATGAATAACTTATAATTTTTTTTAACTTTGCAGTTACGTACCTAACTATCAAAAAAAAAACCTTGATCTCTTTCGCTGTTAAAAAGTTGGTAGAAACTAAGATACATTGTCAAGAATAGGATTCTGTTTTTTGAACTTTGAAGACGACCTTAAGAACGATGTTTGAAATCCCAAATTATAATTAAATTTACCTTGTCCTTCTAAGGAGACCCATCAGATAGGACATCTAATATCAAACGAAGATATTTATATATTAGGTATTAATTTGTACTTGTAGCTGATTTTCTTAAGTTATAAGTAGGTATTATTAATATACATACATGATGTAACAAGACCAAAATGGTGGCGATATCGTGAATTGGTCATTTATTCGCTCGTTAGATCCGTCGTTCGGATAACAACCCGAATTCTATTTGGCTATGACGCGTTTGGATTATGTATGACACCTTAAACGTATTCCATTTTGATCTATACGGATAATTTAATTAAATGGTGTTTTAATTTTATTTTGAGTTCCATATGGAAGTAGCTATTTGACACAAAAAATATCTGAAAAAAAAAGAGATCATCAAAAAGAAGAACAATTTATCCATTTATAAATAGTATTTTTGCGCATAGATCTTGGAAATTTTTTTTTATTAGAAGGGGGTATAAATATATCTAGGTGTCTATTTTACAAAACTCCAGCTTTTGAAAAAAAAGAAATGGGCCTGGTGCCTCAGGAAATATTGATAATCCATAAGTTGTAGATTAATATAGATCTATCGCCACTCCAAATAACTAACACTACATTACCATATTTATCACAATCCATTAGGCATTTGAAACAATCAGATCACTCAATACTTTCTCTTGCAAAGTGAACCAATACTACTGCTATCTGAAGAATTCCAACAAACAAGTCTATCGTTTGATAAATGTGTTTAGTGAAACCTAATTGCGGTTTAAGTGAATTTCTATCTAGGCACAGACCTCACATCAACTATGAGGTGGTGCGAGCCATACTCCACCACGCGGGCTCAGTGCGGGTGCGTGGAGGGGTGTGTGTAAGGTTAGCGACCAACCTTACTGCCCGTTGGCCTCCGACCAAGCTTAGCGACTAATATCTATCGATATTAACCGGGAACAACAGCTTAACGTGCCTTCCGAAGCACGGAGATGCTTGTAAATAGACGTCACTTGTATGGTCAGAATGGTCACCCATCCCAAACATCCCGCGAGCCGCTCGCTGGCGCTTGCTGTTCGTCCTCTCATTATTGGTACTTACCTATTTACAGACAATTATGCATGCTTGACTTTAAAAGTCTTAGTTTAAGTAGTTCGCGTCTCTTGAAATTGTTATTTAATTATTATTATACCCTTCATTGTCTTATTATTAAGTTCTCATGTAAGTGAAATGTAATTATTTCTTTTGAGAATAAATTTTCTTTAACCCTAAACATGACCGCGCCGTAGGTTGCTTATCTTTTGGTATCACTATCAAAGCGCTGCAACCACTGCGCCACAAACACCTCGTATTCTGCTTTTACGTTTGATCAATTTGTATTGAATTGAAAAAAAACTATTGATATAAGCACTTACACTTAGCATAATAAACTTTCCCTCGTTGTCTATCACACTTTCTATTTGTTTTTCAACTTATTGTATTTTAAACATGTTGTCAATTTAATATCCTCACACCTCTCACACCATCGTCTTATCTCTAGCAGTAAGTTATAGCTATGTTTAACATAAACGCACGATATTTTACTATTAAACTGTTTGTGTACTTACACCTTTATTGACAGAGCTTAGCAAAAAGCTTACATTTACGATCACAGACCACTTTATACATAGATTCCTAATGCGAAAGTAACTGATTGCCGCAACAATTCAGATTTGTTATGCTATAAATAAGTGTGCATTCCATGTTAATTTTTTATTTATTTTAGACGTGAAGACGGAGGCAGACGTTGTCATACCCGTAATTTTTACTAAAAAAAATGAAAATCTAGTCCTGACAAATGAGGAATACATAAAAAAGAATCATCCAATTTTCGATTAATTTTCAAAAATAAATAAATAAATATTTCACAACAATCACACCAATTCTCTAGTCCCAAATTAAGCTACCAGGCTTGTGTTATGGGTACTAGACAACGGATAAACATACTTCAATTCTTTTTTTTTTTGTAAATAAATACATATTATACATAGAAAACACCCAGACCAGTACAAACACACATGATCATGCACACTTATGCTTGTACAGTACGGGAATCGAACCCGCGACCCTTGGTTTAGAAGTCCGACCTGTGGACCACTGCACCAAGTGGTCGTGCACCACTGCGTCAATCGCATTATTTTGATATTATTGTCATATTTTCAACGTGGTTTGTCAACCGCGTGAAATAATTTTAAGTCGCAAATAACGTCACGCTCTTAACTTTTGGTTTACGTTGGCGCTTTGTTTAACAGAATCAGATGGCCTCTATTACAGTTAGCTTGACTGTAGTATTTGCACCTTTATTGGCGGAACCTGACAAAAAGTAGAACAGCAGTACATCATAAATCACTGTGCTAGGCCAGATATCTGCGCCTTGTCACAGTTTCAGCTTTCCCGATGGTATTCTCATTAATATACTGTAGTGAGAATGTTTTGTCGAAGTTGGGTCAGTATTGTATTTATTAAGGGGAAGTAAAAGGCAACATCTGTAGAAAGCGTAGCTTTGAACACAAGCACAAATAGTACTTATTCCATTTCTTTCGAAATGGAACCTTAAGTTCTCCTTAGATTATAACTTGGGTTTCTTTTAAAGAAAAGAGTGAATAGTCTGTTACTAAACAGACATGATCAATACTCGGCCACATCGTCACTTACCATCAGGTGAGTTTATGGCCAAATGTCTGGATAGCTAAAAAAAGTAAATAGAAAACCAGAAATAATATACGATCTCGCGGTAACCCGCTGTGGAGGAAACGAATCTAATAGATTGGCCTATGGGAAACACATGTGCTGGCCATATCTGTCGCAGAACCGACGAGAGGTGGAGCAGGAAGGTTCACGAATGGAGACAACGCTTAGGTAAACGTAGTGTGGGACGCCCCCCGGCTAGATGGACAGACGACCTGAAGAAGGCAGCTGGTAGTGACTGGATGCAATGGGCGGGAGATCGTGCATTGTGGCGCTCCTTGGGGGAGGCCTATGTCCAGTCTATGTGAACTGTAACAGGTATGATATGATGATATTGTCACGTAGGTCGGTAGGTTACATAAAGAAAGAATGTTCCGGAAGTAAACTACCTACCTACTACTACGTACTAGTAGCTACTAGAAACTTCTACAGAATACTCGAATGTTCTGGAACTATATCTATCTCTTTCTAACACTATACCTATCTCGCTCTAACATTAGAAGTTTCTAGATATATCTAGGTCGAGTGCCCCGGCATATAAATAGAGGGTCGCCTGCGCCGCGAGTTGAGTTTAAGTTTGGAAGCGATACAGTGAAGACACAAGTGAAGATAAAAAGTAACCAGTGAATTGTTCAGTGATTGTTTTGTGAATTTAGTGTGTGATCGTTGTAGTTAATTAGCGTGTATTGTTTTCTTAAATATAGTGTTTCTTCGAGTTAATTGGACTAATTAATTTATCCCGAACCCCAGCTCGTAACAATATGATAGAAAACACACTGAGACTTTATACATGCAAAGAGATAAAAAAGATGCAAGTAGAAATATTAGTCTTTTCCTCAACTTTCAACCTGATCATAGGTGGGTTGCCATTAGGTGAATATTGTTACGGTTATTAGTATTTAATGTGATAGTTAAGCCCACGACAGACACGATACCCACGCACACGGTCTGCATGACAGCCTGTTCAATCTTACATCTTCGATGACAAGACAAGCATCATTGTGTTTGTTACCACATAAATCATGTGGCTGTGTGAAACCGGGCAAAATATCAATTTGCGTACCTTCCCAAGCTTTCTAGGCCGAACTGAATGGAGCGCTACATCATCTTAGCACACTTCGAATTGGTTACCAAGATTAACCCCCTTCTGGATAATAAACTGGATCAAGTGACACTTTAATACTTCCAAACTTTGTGTGCGCGATGCAATGAAACGGCCGAAATTTTTGTTATTTTTTTTCTCACAGTATCTACAAATGAAGATCCCAAAAAAATTTACTTCAACATGACCAAGATTAATAATTCCGTAAGAGAGTACAATTTTCAAGACAGACTTTTTTCAGTTTTTTCTGTAGGGAAATTAGCCGTAATATTTTAGTAAATGTGTTCTGTTCAAAAAACGTCTGTTTACATCCTAAAAGCAATCACAAACCACACGCAGTAATTAAATATAAAATAAAATATACAACAACATCACATATATTGATCTGACTCCGTGGTAAGTTGCTAAAACACTTGTGTTACAGATATCAGAATCAACAGTGGTATAACAAATGAACTTAAATAAATACATATAACATCCAGACCAGTACAAACTGACATGTTCACGTACAGTGCGGGGATCGAACCCGCGACCTCTTGATTAATAGTCAACTTCTTGACCATTACACCAAAGTGGTCGTCAATATAAAACGTTATTAGTATTACAATATTCAGCATACATACTTGAATCCCCAACGTATATCCTGAATCTCGCTTACATTTCAACACCAAATAAGGTTTAACGCGTCTGAGCTGTCGACTGTCTTTAGATTCACAGTTAAACTCATCCTCTTTTTAATTCAATAACGAATTCAGTCTCTTACTACACGTCAGTGGTAGACAGACAGACAGACAGACGCGAGACGGCCTTTATGGTGTTTCGTTTTCACCATGTACGGGTAATACTCGTTTCTAGATATAGCCGGGTTCGTACTATTGCACCAAATGGCCTTAGATGAGACTTTAAGATCGGGTAGATC
This sequence comes from Pyrausta despicata, assembly GCA_963921415.1. Classification (NCBI taxonomy): domain Eukaryota; kingdom Metazoa; phylum Arthropoda; class Insecta; order Lepidoptera; family Crambidae; genus Pyrausta; species Pyrausta despicata. Next base: position 15,300,741 of record OY992851.1, on the reverse strand, counting down.
TCTACTTTAAAAGAAATAGGCAGTAATTATCGCTTGTTTATGTAATATCCAACCAACTTGAAACACATGCTCCCTATAGGCTATGTCATTTGCGCTGTCATGATTTGGCCGGCTTTCTTTAAAAGTTTAAGGGTTTAAGTAGAGGAGCTAAGGTTAGAAATTGTCATTCTTAATTTGATCCATTTTTGTTTTAAAAAAAACAACGCTCCGAGCTAATCAGAATAATTTGATTTCATTTATCCTGTATATATGTAACGGATTGTTTTCTATCATTGTTATTTTCGTTAGTGAATCCGATATCCCACTGCTGGGTGTGCCCAGCAGTGGGATATTGGATTCACTAACATTCACAACAGGACAAGCCTCGCCTGAACTAAGTGTAAGGTGATTACGTCGAGTACATGCAAGAAAATAGTAAAGTTTTTTTACATTTTTCTTTAGTTAGTTACTTAAAAATCAAGTATGTGACTAAAAAAATCAACTTCATCAGTAACTCGTTTTTGACTAAACGTCATAACTGGTGACAAGATAAGCGGCGAATAGTACACATTGCTTTCTGTAACCAAACAGAAACAAATTACATAGTTTGACAACCAATTTGGTGTCCAAACGTAACGTTAAAGTGGTGTAAAATCGCACCTAATCAATATGCTAAGTGTTTCAATTCGCACCCAATATTTCCTTAGCGCGAGGCGTTGCAATGTAAATCTTCAATTTACGATAGTCTACCGCAGTTCGTTTTATTTAATCACAGTCATAGATTAGCATACAGATGCCGTGCAAGCCGGCTTACCGGGTCAGTGGGGTAGTTGTAGATAATCTCATTCAATTGATGGTGTACCCGAGGGTTTGAATGACTAAAAGTTCCTTGACAGCTCGTTGACATCGGTTACTGATAGAGATCGGTTAAAATATAGTATCAGTTAACGTTAAGTGGATCAGGAAGACCGTTGATAAACAATTAAGAATACTGATGGGGCTACACAAAAATGTGGAAGCTACACAAGTTACAGAGGGAGCGGTGACACAGTTTAGAAACAAGTGTGTAAGACTCTACTCGTCATAGAGCGCATTAGAATTAAGACTGTTGAAAATTGGTTGTCTTGTTGACAATTGTAGGTAATAATTTGATTTTTAATTGATCTTAGTCAGGTGAACTAAGATAAAGATGTCATGGAATTAATATATAGCCTTCCGCCTGAAAAACAAGTAATTGAATTAATTTTAACAACTTTGATGTAAGTTCAGGGACCGCCTTGAACAGATCCTGGACGAGGTCATGGTCTTCCACCTGAAACGATATCTCGTTCGGATTTGTGTTGGAAAACTCTCATTCATTTGTTTTAAAGGAGGAGACATAATGTTCCAAAGTTTATGGTAATAAAACACCATTACCCATCATTTTACTTTCACAACTGCAAAAAAAAACACCATTTTGTATTTACCTAAAAAGTTAAGTCCACCTTTTGTACAAAGTTTTGTTGTGCAATAAAGCTAAATAAATAAAAAACCGTTTCGCCTTACATGCAATAATAAGGAAAAGTGTTGTAACTTTTGCAATTTTCGACCCGCACAATTAGCGATCCCCGCACTTGACGCGGCTGGCACACTTACCCGACAGATTTATTGAGTCGCACCGCGCGGCAGAAGGGTGTAAGTGTGGAAATGGGAATTTTGATTTGCAATGCTTTAAGGCGCGGTTGCTTGTAAGTGATTTTCATAAAGAAAAGGCAGTGAGATGAAACCGAAATGTAGTTTATTTGTTTCGAACAACACAAGTTTTTTTTTCAATAATATTGTCTAAATGTGACTGAAGTATTTTATAATTAAATTGTATTTTTATGGCGTGCATTAAAGAGTTATCTTATCTTATTTAACTAAGCCGAACACAACAAAACCCACGATATATAAATTAAAAAAAAAACAAAGTTAATAAATTAATATCGCCATTTTTTTATATTTAAAGACAGTCAGTTAAACATTTATAATTCAGGACTATTAATTTGTATAAGTCGAATAAAATGACAAAATTAACTTAACCAGCTTATCAGCTTAGCCCTAGCTCAGATTAAGTTTATTTGCGAATATCACGATTAGAACTTCAGTAATAAATCCATTGTGAAACCCTTGTTTTTCCACAAGTAAAGAGACAACTTACGTTTTTCACTGTAAACCTTAATATATTGGTGCTTGTAAATCTCAGTATTTAGGTATTCTAAAGTACAGGTATGTCGTAAGCTTACTCTAACTATACCAAACGGGGCAATTTATGTTTAACATGTTTAAATGTAGATTTGACGGCAGAGATCTGCTTTGCCGATAAGTATATACTACTATTAGTTTCAACATACGTTTTGGTACATTTAGGTTAACATTGCTTGTTTTATGTTATGAGAATATATACATACTAGCTGTGCCCGCGACTTCGTCCGCGTGGAATATTTATTTTGGGCATCATTTTATTTTTGCAAATTTATTTTTAAGGTTCCGTACCTCAAAAGAAAAAAACGGAACCCTTATAAGATCACTTTGTTGTCCGTCCGTCCGTCCGTCAATACCGTTTTTCTCAGGAACGCATGGAGGTATCAAACTGAAATTTCTAGATGATACTTAGGTCTACTGTCCCTGGAAGCTGTAGAAAAATCAACCTTCTAAGCCAACGCAATCAAAAAATACAGCCATTTAGGCCGCAAATTTTCGAAACTCGCACGGGAATCAAAACCGACAGGGTACTTCCCGTAAACTTAGAACCTTGAAATTTAGTACGAAGTCACGTCTTATAGTACAGATATAGGAAAAATTACGAAAACCGTAATTTTTTTCAGTTTCATCATTTAAAAAAAATATTTTTGAAAAATATTTTTGACAATTTTGAAAATTTCAAAGTTACTACTCCTTATCTCACGAACGCATTGAGATATTAAATTAAAATTTATATTAAATACTTAAGTCTATAATACCCGTGATGGGTAAACTTTTACTGACATAACTACAGGTTTGTACAGAACCCTCGGTGCGCGAGTTCAACTCGCACTTGACCGGTTTTTTTGTTATTATTTTAGAAAATTTATTTTTTAAGTTTTTAAAAGAACATAATTAGCTTAAAGTACTTCTGCGTTAATTATTTTTCTAGTTTTATTTTCTTCAGTCAGTTCAGTCAGAAGAACATATAAGTTTTGTCCGCAACGCGTTTGTAGGTCTGATTTTGACAACGCGACATATTACATAATATGTGTGAAAAGCAGTCTTGACGTTAATTAATTCCTATGTGTTCAAATGTTTGCCCCTGTGATTTATTACTTGTAACGGTGAAAGATAGCTTAACAGGATATTGAATACTTTTAAAATTAAAAGGTAAACAATTTGAAATCATTGAGGGGCGAGGTATAAGCACTGTTTGACCAACTGCTATACCAGCCTAAACTATTGCAACCATCACGTTACATATTGCGAAGAAATAATAAAAAATAGATTTGAAGTCGGGTCCCGGTGGTTTGAGATTTCTAAGTAAAATTATAATTTTACTTAGAAATCTTAAACCACCGGTGCCCCAATAATTATTGGGGCACCTATTTTTAACTTGAGGGAATATGGGGGAAGGCCACTTGTGTTCAAATAATTATTTTATTAATTTCGTCTACGCTACAGTTTCTCACTTCCAATATTGCACTTTGACACATCCATTGATGATCTTTTTTTTTATATTTCGCTTATTTCAGGGTGAACTTTTGATATAAAGTCCTCAATGTTACTCACTCTTAATCCTTAATCTCGTTCAATTGCAATTTTATTTTCAAAGTGAGGTACTTTCCCATCTCCTATTAAAAGTAATTTTGAAGGAAAAGTTATACTACCTCCCTACCACTGCCTCGTTGGTGTAGTGGCAAAGTTTCTGCCTAACATCCAAGAGGTCCTGGGTTCGAATCCCAGGTCGAGCCAAAATTGTTTCTGAAATTTTCTGTCATGAATCTCTCAAAAACAGCTCGGAGTCGAGAAGTTGGCGGTGTTACACCCCCGTGCCTCGGTTCGCACGTTAAGCCGTTGGTCATGCGCCTGATCTTTCCCCGGTCATGTCCGATTGCCGTCTCACCGAACTTTGAGAGTGATGGAACAGTGCAGTTTGAGAGTGTACTTGTTTATTGTGCTCACACTTGTGCACTATAATATCTCCTGCGTAGTTGGCTGATCTCTGTTGAGAGTGGCCGCCGTGGTATATAATCGGCCTGGAGGATTATTTCTACCTCCCCTCAAATGTGCTCTCATATTTGTAGTTAATTTTAAGATGTTCACAAACTTCCATATTGGGGTATTTTTAAGGCAAGACTTTACAATGTCTGCCCTTGTTCCGCTTACTATTGCTGGTATAGTTTGTCGAAAGTCCCCGCAAACATAACAGTCATTTTATGATGATGATTTTATCACAGCGTCTTATATCTCTAAGAGTCCTATCTAGACCCTCTACATGAGCTCTATGGATCATGGAACATTCGTCCCAGATTATTATACGCGGTTACCTGGTCATTCATCGTATCAGCCTGTTACAGTCCACTGCTGGACAAAGGCCTTCCCCAAGGACCGCCACAGCGCACGATCTCCCGCTCTTTGCATCCAGTCACTACCAGCTTTCTTCTTCAAGTCGTCTGTCCATCTAGCCGGGGGGCGTCCCACACTACGTTTACCTAAGAGTGGTCTCCATTCAAGAACCTTCCTGCTCCACCTCTCGTCGGTTCTGTGACAGACATGGCCAGCCCACTGCTACTTTAGCTTGCTACATTTTTTTGACAACATCAGTTACCTTAGTCTTATGTCGTATGACCTCGTTCCAGATCTTATCCCTTAATGAGATCCCCAACATTGACCTTTCCATAGCACGCTGAGTGACGTGTAGTCGGTGAGCCAGCTTGACTGTCATGTTCCACGTTTCGGCTCCGTAGGTTAATAAGACTGGTAAGACGCATTGGTTAAACAACCGGCTTTTTAGGCACTGCGGCAGGGTCGACGTGAAGGTATGACGCAACTGGTCATTAATTAAATCTAATTTTGGTTCTTCATGGTAACTCGTAGAGCTACACCCCCCTCTCCGCGTCGCTCGCAAGTAACGCCTCTCTTCCTTGCAGCGTCATGTTTTGCACATCTGCGGCGCGGGTGAATTTAATATTGGTGTTATTTTAAAATTGTCATATCTTCTAAGATATTAATTGAAATTAAGTGATGTCAAAGACAATTTTGTTCACAATTAAATACTCTTAATCAACAACACATTTATTTGGAAAAAGATTAATATTATTACGTTGATACAACTCTTAACAAATAATGCATTAATTTCGGCCAAATTTGATTACCACAAAAACGGTTCTAGTGACTTGATCTTAAAAGATAGACATATACTGTCGCAGACATTTTTTTAGATCATTTTAAGAGGAATAATTTGTTCATACAAATATTTTTGGTATCTTGAACCGTTTTTGCAGCGTACGCAACGGAAGCCCTCAAGGATGAATAATTTTCCCCGTTTTTTTCACATTTTCCATGATTTCTTCGCTCCTAATAGTTGCAGCGTGATGTTTTATAGCCTATAGCCTTCCTCAATAAATGGTCTATTCAACACAAAAATAATTTTTCAATTCGAACCAGTAGTTCCTGAGATTAGCGCGTTCAAACAAACAAACAAACAAACAAACTCTTCAGCTTTATAATATTAGTGTAGATTCTATTTATATTCTAATTAGTATATACCTAAGTGTATACTTAAGTTCCGTTGCACTTACTAATTTATTTGCATGGTTTTGATATTTCAAGTCACATTAATAAAGTGAGTTTGAGCCTTCATTAAGTAGACAAAACAGTAGTACTTTGCTTTAAATTTACAATTTATTTTAGTTAGTTAAAAAGCTTACAGAAATGGAATAGCTGCACGATTCAATTAAGTCTAGAGAATTGAATAACTTGGTTGGTTGGCGTTTATTGCCCACATTGGTTTTAGAGTTTTTCAATAGTCAAATTAATAGCGATCGGAATATATTTGGTCCTCAGTTTACGCGAACAGTAGACATTGATATGATACACTTTTTAAGTGATGGAGTTTACAATTTTTTCAAAACTATGTGATGACAACTAACAACTTAGTCTACCTGTGACCACGGACGCTAAAAAGGGTTCGAAACGTCAGGTTAAAATAAAATTTAAATGAACCCCGAAATAATCCCAAATAATAAAAAAGTGTAACATTTCAAAGCTTTCGAACTATTTAACATAAGCTAGCCGAATTAAAGATGACATTCGGTTTGCATAATCAAGTTTGACGTTTTGAAATCAGCTATCTTGGAATTTCATTGGACTGTCTCTTGAAAAATCGGCTAACTATTAGTAATCTAAGAGCAGTTTCGTCACATACCGAGAGAAATTCGTGTAACCAGTCCAATTTAATCCACTAACGCATTGTCCATTTATCATGGCATACCTTAATGATATTTCAAACTAATTCGCTTTGACATTTCCAACATCTATATCACATAGGTACATACATGCTTGAAGTGTACTTATACTCTTGGATATAAAGTTCGAATTCGAAACATCGGATTTGATCTGTATACCTGTATACATAGGAGAAACGTCAAATAGATTTTCATGATTTTCGCTTACTTTGTGACATACAAAATACAGTTCAAATTGCCGTGAAATGTCTTAAAAATATACAGTTATCTGGTTCCATGTGATTGATTTAGTTGTTATGGATTAAAAGCATTGCTCGGATTTCTGGGCCACACCGTTTTTGCCGCGAACAAGTTTTGAGTTTAGAAATGTGAATCGGGAATTATGTTGTCCAAGTAATTACTGAGCGATTATTCTTTGTCAGGTTCGTGTTGTGAAATAAACAAACATATTCGTTTTTCTTTTAAAAAGCTGCATTAGATTTGAATCAGATGATCTTTTTGTATTCGTAGTTTCCGAAGTAGTGTTAATTAATGATATGATCCTAGATGCTACTTTCTATATTTGTTTAACATAACATTAAATATTAATGTCACTGTAGCACCCAATAGCAGTTACAATGTCAAACTAATTCGGTTCGGTAAAAAAGGTACTCAACAACTCCTTCGGCAACAAAGGTTTTGCAACAATAGCAAATGTAATTTGATGCAATATTAACATTTTCGTACATTAATCACGAAGAAGTCAAAACATAATTTACAGTAATATACTTAAACCTACTCGATGATCATAAATTGACTCCACTCGAAGCGTTGCGTAAGCGAAACTGCATCTAGTTGAAACTACCTGACTGTTTAGGACTAGTTCTCTCTAGCCCTATTATAACCGAGGTATTTTACCTGTAATAATAGATAATATAGAATCAATATTGAATCTGCAAAACTGCTATTCAGCGCATCTTGCCTGCTTAAAAAAATCAGTAATTTGGCTGAATTGTTCTGAGCTACCGAGAACCATAATGGAGTCGTTGAATTTTGTAAGTGCTTTTTAACGCTTTGAGCCAGCGTATGTTTCATCAATGATTGTGGGAGACACCACTAATTAATCCATTAAGGTTCTCGGTAGCTCAGTGGTTAGAGCATTGGACCGGACGTCCAAAGTTCGGGGGTTCGATTCCTCCCCATGACCGGAGCCGAAAATATTTTTTAAGTGTTATGTCTTTTTGAAATTAAAAAAATTGCGTTGTGAACGCAAAAAAAAATACTTAACAAATAAAATCGCGAAATTATCCGTAAAAAGTGTCATTTCAATAATTATTATGCACCAAACAAATGAAAAAGGGTCGATAGATTTGCAAAATGTATTTCGAACAAGCTTGTGGTGGTCGTTTTCTGCGAAACTAGTACTGTTACATAAGGCACAAGCAATAAATACACTCAGGTAGTGCAAGGGTTAACAGATAAGTGGAGGATGCTTCGTAGAGTTATTTTATCTTTGGAATACGAGTAAAAGCTTTATTTGGTAATTTTATTTAATTAATAGAGGTTTTAGATAAAAATTCAGCTAGCACGCTATGTAATTTAAAGTATATTTTTTATGTTTAAGATCAATTATGGTACCTATATCTTTAGCCATCATCAGACGGGCAAAATTTAAATAAATATTTTAGTAAATGTTTTCATGTTCTATTCGTATAACTGTCATCTGTTATCTGTACCTATACCAAATTACAGCTTTCTACCACATATAGTCTCTGAGTAAAGTCACGGACAGACAGACATGGCGAAACTGTAAGGGTTACCTTGTTTACTACGGAACCCTAAAAAATTGGAGCATAGTCATATATACAACTTGAGCTAGGTGTGACAAAAATCATTCTTTTGTCATTTATTAATTATTTTAGCTTTATTCCACAATAAAATTAGTAGAAAACGTGGACTCAACGCTACAAGGCATTCTTTTTGTACCAGTCATACCATAGTCAGAAATGAAAGTGATATAAGCTAATACAAATGCAAAGAAACAGGGACATTACAAACAAGAGCTTGCAATATAGCCTTTGAATCGCTGAAGGACAAACAATTTCAGTTTTTTTTATTTAATAGCATCGCTAATCAACTTTATGAACCAATCATAATCATTTGATTATAACCCGTATAAAATCGACTTATTTTTGTTCAACAGAAACTTACAAGCGCTCGAAACTATTAAATAATTCTAATCGCATCTCCTCATTTACGATCCATCTAACACATCTCGATAGGTGTTGGTATCTCGCAATCGGGTTCGACTTATCGATACATCGAATACGCGTTCGATTAGAATCGTGTCTATCCGAGCGTGTTAGATTATTAGTGCTGTTCGCGATACGCTCGAAAAAAGTATAGATAAGGCTGCAGGAATGTATGCCTTTGCCTATCTGCGTGTAGGAAATTTAAAATCGTGGAACATCAAAGTCAAAATCGAGATCAAAAAAAAACTTGATCTCGGAAACAAATTTTAAACTAGGAACTTTATTTTTAAAATACTCTTTGTAATTTGTAATTAAATACTTAATAGATTGTGCCTTATTGTGTACTCCATTGGAACTACGACCTTTCTAGAATACTTGACTAAAAAAATGAGCTGGACATATCGGAAAGGTATTTAACGGCTATTTCACTTCAAATAAAGCGAAGTGTGAAAATAAACCACCGCAAAAGGTCAGTTCTGTCGATTAGAATCTATTACCGACTCTTGCTCATATAATTTCGTAATAATTATCTCATATAGCTAACAGGTGGTTACGAGGCATTAATAATAGTCCTTGCATTTACCTGCCGCAAAGGAGTTGGTTACAAGTAGGCTCACTCCTTAGGAAATGAACATAGCATTTTCAAAAAGCAATTGCATTGCACTTATTAAATTGTCGAAATTTCCCTCTTCGTCTTATCATCACTTAAGGATGAAATTACTAGAAAATGACGGGTAAATAATTTAGGTATAAAAATTATTAATTAAAGACACTTAAGCGAGATAAAAATTGACACATTATGCCATTCTATGCGGTCAACTGCCATGCGACTGAGTAGCAAACGTGAAAAATATGCAAATTCACATATGCGGCCAAACTATACTGCTTGGTAAGCTTTGGTGCAATATAAAATTAACATGAGTGTTCACTTTAGTATGATATAAAGTATACCTAATAATAGTCCTTCTACGTATAATTTCATTGTGTCATAAGTAAGTTATATTCAGATTATCCTGTCACGCCAATAAATAGCAAGTTGTGTAATCCGCTTTATGTAAAATGTATGTTATGAACGAGGAAATGCGTCTCGGATTCGCAACTCTAATTGTAATGAGAAATGTATTATAACATACAACTTTTAACGCATAGCCCCTTGTACCGTATTTCAGACTTTGATGACAGATGTACTTTGTTAAAATCATACACAGTCTAGCTCCGATTTCGGTAAAAAATAGTGTTTGCATTATGAAAAGGTCATAAAAGCATAAGTTTTGAGTGATATTAAAATATTTTGTTTTTGTTTTTCAAACTTACAGAATCATCCCAAACTGTTTCGTCTATAAAGAAATCTCATACATTTTTAAAATATATTTTTTAAAGTAGCCAACATTTTTACTCCACAAATCCCTCACCATTTCAGCTCATCTGGAGCCGCGCTAACGCGAAACGGAACGACCGATGCGTCCGAGTGATACCGCGTAATGGAATACAATTAGCTTGTAGATACGGTGACCCAATAAACGAACATCCCACTAATTAACGAGACGTGTATTTATGGGTTAAACTGGAGAGGCTATGAGAAAATCGGGATACAATGTAGAAATAAATGAAGGAAATTGGCGATGGTATTTTAAAAGAACATATAAAAGTCAATGGCATTGTGCACCTAATATTATTAAAAGTTTCACTATTCAGAGATTTTGTAGCTTTTGTATATGAATGCAGAAATGATTCACCCTAACTGCTAAATACTGGCGGCCGTCTGCGACTTTATGCGCGTTTAAGTTCGTCCTAATGTTAGATTTTTGGCCCAGTCTACTCGCCGTGATCCTTAAAACGGTATCTCAATCATATTTTTAGGGCCTAGCATCACGACACAGGCTGGTGGGAAAGGAATGCTGTTACACAAATAATATATAGAGATGCTGCTATCAGTTATCGTTTAAAAATTGTTTTTTTTATGTAGGTTTTGACATAATTGGGCAAAGGCTCGATCTCTTGCAGCCTAACTTTTTACCCAGAATAGGTACTATAAGTAGTTATAAAATTATCATTTTTTTTGTCTTTAAAGCAAAGGATGAATAAAAACTTTGTTGACACCTCCGTCCCACAGTATGAAAGCGAGTGAACACTGTCCGTTTTACAGCCATTAGCATACAAAGTCTAAATCGTGACGACGAACAAATACGCCTGCGCGGGAGTCGACGAGAAAAAAACAATAATACGTTAGATAACTCAAGTTTGGCGCCAAATGTATGCAAGATCCACTATCTAGCCAAGTACAACGTGGAAATGGAGATTTAACTTTTGTAGTCGTGATGATATTCCAAATGATATTTGTAAATCCTATTGGAATGCTGAATAGAATCAATTCCTTTGTGGGAAAGTATTGGAAAAAAAAGTAAAAGGAGTTGGATTAAAAACAGAATGGAATATTCAATTAAAAAATTGCGACATTTCAAAGATGATTGCAACGGAAGTCACCAAATCATTCAACTCGACAAAGTTGCACCTTTTTTGTCTTTCGAAGCACGTTGCTTAAAATTAGCGTGTACAAATAAAGCGCGCGCAGAACGTATTTTCGAATTTCGAATACCGTTTTTAATTAAGTATCGTCGGGCCGGGTGCGCGCATACGCGTCAAAAAGTATTAAGTTCTAGAGGGCGGGAGTAAATTGCTGTTGCTTCCTCAACTGAATCATTCTCGGAAAACGAACTAAAATACACCCTTCTTAATATTAACTTAAGATTACAACAGAGATATGAATTGATTGAAAACATCTTGCATCCTACAATTTGATACGAAACTTATTTTTTTGATACTTCGATTAAAAGCAACTGGCCAGTGTGAAAATTTACAAAAAAAATTAAAACACTTTTTTTTTAAGCATCAATCTTTAAAATTTAAAAATTTTCTTATAAAATTGAACCAGCCGGTGCTTATAACAAAGAGGTTGCAAACCTATTCGATTTCCTAACGACAAAATTTAGTCGGTCAATAAGGTGATACAAATTCTTTTCTCAAAATGGCCGTCGGGTGATGAGCTAAACGGCTTCCCTCGTTGAACATTGACGAACGTATTAAAATGTAAAAGTGAGACGGACAGCCAGTTACCTTTTGACATGCAATTTTCGGACATTAATTTATCAAGCGGGGTAGAACCGCGACTTATAAAGTAATACCTATCGATACTTTTATCGACTTTTTAACATCAGTGATTAGATGTAAGTAATTTCATATAGTTTTTAATATTAATAAGTTCTCATCAGGAGACGAATTGAAACATTTGATGCGTTTTAGTTATAACAATCAGATTAAAAAAATATTTATCGAAGGTGTAGTAAAAATCCGATCGACCTCATCTCAACCCAAATTACACGCACTTGTCACATCCAATTGATAAAATAATGACGTGAACGAGTTATCAAACTTATCGATGTCGATAAAACCGACCGCCCGGCTGGGGCCGTCGCGGGGCCGGGTGGGATCGAAACAATTAATCTTTGCTTACCAGAGTTGAACTTGGCCTTTTGGGGGGATCTTCGCTAAGTTAATCAATTTGCCAACGATATGACTGCGATGTGAAGTTTTGCATCAAAATTTTATTTGTTGGTGTGCTGTGCATTTGGTTTTGAATATTATTTGGGTACTGTGAAGTTAAATCTTAAATTGTTTTAAAAGTTTTGGATTGCTTTTGCTCTTAAGTTGACGTGCTCTGCTGTTTCATTGGATAACAGAGCGTTTGTTTAAAACTGTGACTTCACCGTCAGACACAGAACTTTACTCTATATGGGTTGTAAATATCGATGTTAAAATCTGGCGGACAGCCATTGGAATTCAAAACACTTTGGTTTTGTGCCAACAGAGTGCCCTTTACGACGTCAGCCTTGGCAAATACTAATTAAACAAGTTTCTACTAATCCATACAATTTAAGATATCTTAATCAAAATTGCAAATTGTTAATTTAGACTTAGTAGACACATTGTTTTGAACCTAAAGCTTCTATGGGGACTTGTTAGTTTTTGGTCGACAGGAAATATTATGCTTATTTAGTAGTCTTTCATTGATATTTCAAGTTCAATGACTCCACTCAGTCAAAAGCTAATCAAAGAAACTCACAAAATATTAACGCAGGTCTCGCTTACCGACCAAATTTCGTTTCGCGCCATTTTTTCGTCTCATCAGTCCTCCATAATGCGATTCGCCATCAATTTTTTTTCGATCGGCATCATTTTGAAAACAATTTTCTATCCCATGTGATTATGGGTCATTTTGGGTATGTATAAAACTATTATTAATGTATTACGACACATAACCCTGCAGTCATTATTTTTAAGCTGAACCATCGGCGTTTCTTTGGAGTCTCGTTTTATGTGTGCATTTTGGATTTGTTGTGTTATTATTTTGGCATTTGTGATCTTAATCCTGCTCAGATTACACTGATATCATTTTCTTTAAGTGACACTATATTAGCAGTTGGTTTAGCATTTGCTGATTCCCGTCATTTTTGTGCAAAATGTTACCATGTTATTTCTTTACCTCCTGATTCACGTCTAATGTTTATTCTTATGTCAGTCAAAAAAACCATTTGAGTGGCTCCGAGCGATGCCCACCTAAAAAGTGGTCCACGAAAAAACAATGAGTGGCGAGATAATTGAAAAGTTCTCAAGATAATACCTCACCTCGGGCTCGGATGCTTCTTTTGTTACCGTTATTATTTGACTTTCACCGACAAAACATGACATTAAGAACGTCGTCGTCATGCTTCTTACTAAAGACGACCGATCGGATCATGGGAGAGTTGGGAGTAGGGCGTTCAGTGTGGCGTGGTGATATGACAAATTTTCTGTTAACTTGGCTCATCTCACAGTTTAGGTGAGGCCTGTGCCCAGCAGTGGGACTTATTTAAGCTGACGAGAGGAGATGATATTATGATTTATTTGTTTAGATTTTTTTGGGTTCACCACGCTATTTTTAAATTCGAAAAGACATAACACTTAAAGAAATCTTTTCAGCTCCGGTCATCAGGAAGGATCCTCCCTGATGACCTTTTTAAGTGTTGTCTTTTCGAATAATGATTTGTATTTTTACTATGATAGCATCCGAACCTAAAGTGTTTTTTTTTTGTTTCAAAATTATCGCGAGAAAGAAATTATTTATTTCTCATTATCTTGTTCTAGCTTTAGCTATCTTGTTAATTACGAGTATGTTGTACCTAGGAAGGTATACTGCCCTCACTATTTTTGACACACATAAAAATGCTGTTGTTTTTTTACTCTGAATCCGACACAATCACATCACTATCGGCATCAAGCTGCGCCCGCGTCTAAGTACGGTTTTGATTGTCTCTTCGTCTGCGGCGGAATAATTGAAATTCATTCCGACGGTCATTCCATTTGCAATGCAAAAACCGAATTCGGTGTGGCAAATTAAAAATAAGATACTGGGTATGATACGCAATCAGAACACTGGTGTGTATAGATTCGTGAGGTATTATTTTCTTTTAAAGTTTCAAAAGAATGTGTAGATTTGAATGGTTTGATTTTTTAAGGGTCAGGCCACACTTGCGAATCTGTCACTGCGATTCACTTCTGGCAGCGTGTCAACCGATCGCTGATACTCGCGACTTGGGATGACAGTTTGTCGCAGGTGTAGCCTGAGGCTAACTCGTTCAAGTAAATAAGACATTTTGACAAAGGCTGATTGTGGTCGAATGAATACTTTAAAGTACCTACATGCAAATCTATAATTCTTACAAAGAACAGTTTTAGTTTTCAATAAAAATCTCTTTGACCAATTCCATTAACTTATTATTTTATCGTGACGAGTATTCTTCCGTAGTGTACGTAGGTACATCAGATACTGAAAGTCATGACGACCCAAATACTTTCACAGTTGCAAACATGATACAGATCTATAAAAATCTGTTACAAGCCAGTGAAATAATTCAAATGATGCGAACAGTACCGGCACATTCTAGCCCATTGAGGTCATTACCACAAATATTTTCTAGTGATGTTTTGAGTTTCATGGATTTATTTTTTTCATTCGATATGTATGTATTTTTATGTTGTATTCGATATTTGGATGCTTGCAAAAATTTGTCCTTTGATTATTTTAAATTAAAAAAAGTGATATATCAATTGTATCTGTAATTTGCTACTCACAAAGTTAACTGAAATTTCTTGAAATAAACCTCATTTCGAAATAAAGTATAACCTTGTGAAACAATGTGCAACATTAGAGAGAAGAATAATAATCTCTTTATTCAGATGACTTGATCCATTCGTTGGTAGCAAATGTTACTATATCAGTTAATTCATGTGGGACCCTAAAAAACAAAAAGATATACAGTATAAATTCCTTATTTCATGACAATGTAAGTGACCATGTCAGTTTACAAAAATGTGCGTCATTTATCGACATTCCTCTCACATCACTCGAGCTATCCCGCCGTGTCAATATGAGCCGGGCCAATTGTGTATGACTCGACAACCATTCACGGCTATTCAATAAGCTCTTCGCTCACCGCAGATCAGTATCGAGTGCATCCCATACAAATTTAACATAAACACTTGATCAAGCAAAAATCTTCTTTAATGTTTTGACAGTAACACTGTTAGACCAGGAAAATGCCAGGCTTTCTGCATTATGCGAACCAATAGATTAGTTTGAGTACCTACTTGGATCGTTTTTTGGTGAAGTAAGTTTAGTATGCACAAATTCCTATGGAAAAAATCACTTTTGACATGCTGGATTAAGCTCGAAAAAAAATGGAAGAAATGAATATGTATGAAATTGTATTTATAAACGAACACATGCAACTCGTAAACCGTTCACTTTGCAAATAAAGCACATCGACACCAACCGTAAAACAAAGCCCAGTTTTACTTTTTAAATCGTGGAACGAACATGTTTTCCAATTTCAAAACCGCATTCCATTTTTGAAACGCGATGCATAGTGATGTGTGTGTATCGATAATCTCACTTTCAGCGAGTCGGCGACCTCTTCTAACGGTGCGTGCCGTCAATCTAACATCAGCTATTTTACTTTTACTGCTAGTTAGGGCTAGTATTATCGATTTTATGTCCATAATCCCGAGTAGGAACGTTGAAAATAATGTAGTGTCGTTTTTGTAGTAAATGGTGTAAGTACTCTATAGTTGGACGTACTAAAATTTATTCTTTTCTGTCAAAAAGGACTGATTGTATCAAGGTAATTTTCCTTGAACAATAGGTGCGATTATATTGAACAGCCAGAATGCCTCGTTGGTGTAGTGGCAAAGTTTCTGCCCTACATCCGAGAGGTCCTGGGTTCGAATCCCAGGTCGAGCCAAAATGGTTTCTGAGATTTTCGGTCATGAATTTCTCAAAAACAGCTCGGAGTCGGGAAGTTGGCGGTTGACACCCCCGTTCCTCGGAAACCACTTTAAACCGATCCTGTGCCTGATCTATCTCCGGTCATGTCGGATTGCCGTCTCACCGAACTTCAAGAGTGATGGAACAGTGAGTGCACATGTGTATTACGCTCACACTTGTGCACTTTAATATCACCTGCGTAGTTGGCTAGTCTCTGTTGAGATTGGCCAGGAGGACTATTATTATATTGAACTCAAACATGCACACTAATAACTACTTTAAAATAACGCTCAAGTTTTATAAAGCACGCTGCGTCACAAAACCTTCCTGTCCTTAAACTATAAAATGTTCTATCTTCTATTAGTGAGACGCGCTGTGACCATGTCCTGTGGAATACGACTCTAAACTTTACATTCCGGCATCACAACCCTTATTCGTTTTGCGGAAATCGCATAGCATTGTAACGAAGTAATTTTCTTTGTGATCCACCGCCCGGCTGATTCGGATAATATTCGCAGGACTTAACAGTATCGATTGTGCGATACTTGTTGCTGGAGTTAAATCGATTAATCGATCGGTTCCTATGTGAGCTCATGGTATGTTAAATGGAGTCCACGAGTAGGAACTAGAATTAGGATTCACAATCTATTAATTTAAGGACTAGAAAGATAGTGTAATTGTGATAGAACGCAATTTACTGTTGCCTCTCGAATATTATAGAAAGCATTAAATAGAACTTAAGCAAAGCTATGTAGCCATAAGTTTGCTCAATGTCATTTGATATCACTGAGAATTGGCTACTAGGTTTAGAAAAAAAATATCTTATGATTTCATATCTGTCTGTTTGCGGTTGCTACTTTTACTTCCTTTGGTCGGACATTTTGACGTTTTGCCACACGGTATACAAAATACAGCATAATATTGTATTATGTACAAGCTTATTTTAGCCATTTATATTTCAGTTACTAGGAATGGCTGCTAAGATGACACATTACCCATAATCACGGGTTTGCAATGAGCTTTACACTGTAAACACCTCAAGGCATTGATAACCAGCAAACTATAGTGCCATAAACGCGCCGTTCGAGTAATGTCAGGCCAACTACAGGTGTCGTTCAAGTAATGGTCTATTCTACTGGACCAAACCTGCATTTCCTATTCCCTATCCTTATCGTATAAGTCAGAGTAAGCGCGATAGCTACAGTCGAAATTATACAGGTGTTACATAGTAGATTCCCTGCCATAACGCAACTCGTAAAGAAATGCTTACAAAGTGGTGGACATCAATGGGATCGGCTTATAATTCCTAGCATTACACAACACAAACATCATAACAAGCCGTGACATTCGCTGGGACATTACTCACGTTGTCCGCAGTACGATTAAAGATTAAGAGAATATCCTTAACGGTACACCCAGCCCACACGGAGATGAAATGTAGCCGGGGTAGGACAAACAAACCATATAAATGAGGAATATGTTTAGAATATAGTTATAAACGATAAAATGGTGGTAATGTTTTGATTTGAAACTGTAGTTTGAAAGTTATAAAGGAAGTAAGTAGTTACAAAGGAATACCAGTAGATTTTTCGATGTCAATCATAATAAAAGACTAGCTATAAAAAAATGATCATGACTACCTAGTAATTAACAGAGTTCGTTTACTGGAATGAAACAGGTTACTCTTATTAACTTAATTATATTAAATAAATTAAATTATATTATATTAATTAAATTATATACTATTAATAACAATAATACGACCTTTTTAATCCGCCGTCTCAAATTTAGTCCCAGTTTAGACCCAAGGTTACAGGGTAGACGAGCCGAAGGGCTTACATAATAGAACATTAAATAATTGCAGTTTTAACAAGATGGCCACATACCACCGCGGTCTTGGACACAATTCAATTACTGTACGAGTCATTTCCTGGTCGTGTGAAATACTATTTTGTAGATCACAGTATGCCGCCTAGACCAATTGATTTCATGTCTAAGACCTGTTTTAATTTAAAAATGATGTGGCTCGCTCACTAAAGCTACTATTTTTTTTTTATTTGCGCCATGGTGTTCATGAGTTTTTTTGGTGTTAGCAATGTTATGTTTTTATATTCTTCTTCACTTGGGCACCACCAAACACAGATTTATAAATTTCTTTGAACTTACTCTTCACAAAAAATGAGAATATAATCGGTTTGGACTACTGTCCTTTTTGGCATATACCTACCCAAGGCTGCTTGTACCTTGTAAGTTCACTCTAGTAAATTATGGCTGTTCCCAGTTTCCAAATAGTTGTTCTCTGGAGTAAGTAGTTGCGAAACATTGGGCTTACTAAATTTAGATATTTTTATCACAAAGTCATAATAAATTTACTCTGTTATTCCAATATAATGTTGACAAAATAATGAATGTTTGATTTATGATTTGAATTTCACATCATCTTATCAATTACCAATATGACTAGGAAATATTGAATCATTGAGAAAATCAAACTTTTTTGAAACAATTTCGAAAAGTAGTTAACCTGTCACTCAGTCAATTATTTTTCAATTCACTGTTTTTTTTTCATAATTTTAGTTTAACGCAGCCGGTGCGGTGACCAGCTCAAACCCTCGAATGTATTTTCCAAATTTTGAAAGTTGAATGAATTTTCGCTTTACAACAATAATTCAACAACAACAACAAACAACAATTGCATCGACATTTTGTGAATAGGTAAATCAGAGGTCGAAGCTTGTATGATAGCTGCTTACATTTGGGTTAGACCTGTATGATAATGCCATGCTTGTACGTCACCTTGTAATTTCGCTAACATTCACCGCTTTTGTGTTGCCATTAAATAAATCTTCCGGTGAAATATTGTAGATGTTCACAAATAGATAGACCTCCTTAACAATTTCACAATGGTCTGTGTAGCAACGTTCGGGTGCTTTCAAATCACGTTCGCTCATGATTTGTGGGAGGCAAGAAATGGTATAGCATTTGGAGCAACTGTTATTGTTATTAAATTAACGGTTTATTATAATATATAAAGAGTTATTTATATATATAAATAATTACCGATGCCTGCGTTTCACTTTAGCCCAGCGGGGGGTTTGCTTTAACCAATTTAGTAAAAAGATTTAACATCAAACAATTTTATTTTGTTAGAAAATGGCTGATTAATTACCTATATTCATCATCCGGTAAATGGTGTTATAAACGGTCGGTGAAACAGTGAATTAAACACAGTAAGCACTAAAATTAACTTATTTCTGGTGAACGGTCAAAGTTACACCCCACCCCCCGTAAGTATACGCAGGCACAGTTACTTAAAATTTCAGCAGGTAATAAAGGTTATTTTGTAGTTTGGTACAGCTTGGTTTTACAAGATCGGATATGAAATAGAAAGAATGTAAAAAGTTTTCTTTAGATTTGAAAATGTAGGAATGTAGATCTTGTTTTTGTGTTAATTGATATCCAAACGTACCTTTTTAGAGCTCCAAAACCGTTCACAAATTAATGACAAAACGTCGCCTTTTTGTCTCTTTAGTTAGGAATCATCTTTAGGTTGCCTATAATAGTATTTAAATTACCCATTAAATTGAAACCTAAATGAATACCACCCAAGTTCTGGGCGTACAGAGTTTCAGTGCCGTGAAATTTCGCTTCGTTGGGGCACCTGTGCGTGCAATTATCGATGCATCATACGGTACAGCCCTTTCCTTGTCCCAGTACTGTTGGCTTTTATGTTAATTTAAATATCTGCTCATCGATAGATTTATCGATACATGCATTTTTGCTCGTCCCATCCTTATCGGATAGCCTGTCGGACGCTTCCGACAGTTTCGTGTTTTCTGAAAGGTGACTTCTTTGGTGATCTAAACATGTGGAAATTGTAAGGAAATGATAACTTATGTACACACTGATATTTTTGGCTAATTTTTTTAAAACAAAAAAAAAACACGCTTTTATTGCTAACTAAAAAAGAGAAAATAATTTCTGAATACATTGAATTTATATTACTTACAGTAGAGTAAAAAGCGTGGGGTGCTTGGTATAGTAGTATGTGAAAATCATCCTATTATTGGCAACTATAAAAAGAGAAGTATGAAAACGTCATAAAGTGCTCCCCACGCTTTTTACTCTACTGTTATATAAGTTCCGTGTACTTAGAAATTATTTTCTCTTTTTTAGTTAGCAATAAAAGCGTGTTTTTTTAAAGTTTTTAAAACTATTTTTTATACGTTGATTGATCGCAAACAGTCACTCTTCCTCGTCTCTTTTATCTTAAATAGACTGACAAAATGGTGGCAGTATTGTAGAGGTAGAATAGCGTCATATATCCCCATGGGTAGTTAACCGTAAACATTTTGCGATACGAACCGTGTTCGTCTATCAGATATACGAGTATTTGTGTACCTTACTATTGGGCAAGCTGAAAATGCATTCAATAAGGGATAGTAAGGCCACCATTTTTAGAATAAATTCATAATGTGAGCAGCGTAGTATATATGATGGTATAAATCATACAATATTGCTCACGTGTGTTATCAGTCATACTGTACGGCAAATAGATTTCATTTTCGCAGCGAAGAGGCATCAATAATTTTATAACGCTACAAATAGCAGCGTGACCAGTGGGGTGAGCACGAACATTTTCGTAACGTATACGTTACGTCCAAACGTCAGAAACTGACAGTTTCCCCATGCAAATTGACAAGCTAACGAATACGTTACGATAGTATTTCGTGCTCACCCCACTGCTATTTCTTGTTATAGTAGCGCTGCTTTTGAACGAGCAGCACCATCGCAATAGGGCCCGGGGTCTTCTGTCTAACATAGCACCACAATAGCTGGTCTGTATCGCAGTCGCAGTAAATAATATTAACACATTGCAATTGCCGCGGCATTTCATCCGAGACCACGACGTGGTGTTTTGGCCTTTCTAAGTGTGGCCCCAGTATCAGCGATTCGACCGCTGGGATAAATGTGTATATAGTTTCACCGCCCGATGGGAACTTTTTCTCTGCCCGAATGTTTTTTTTTGATGTTTTTATTCTGGTTGTGAATCATACACTGACTTTGATTAACAATGAACAAAAAATAAATCCACATGCGATTTTGCATTTTGAATTCCTATTTCAAAAGCACATTCTCATTATAACGGCATCTTCTGTTATGGCTCATATCACAAGAATTTTGATAGCTAAGCAGTTTTTTGGCGAAAAATTTGAATTTCAAAAGTTAAATCAAAATTCAAGGGCCAAAACGAAGTACGATCTTCGTAATTAGAGACATATTAAGTAATCCATTGCGTTACAACATTGTCTATGTTCAGATCGCTTGGCTGAAAGGCAAATTCAGTCTAGTGCATAAAAAACTGCTCAGCTGTCAAAATTGTTGTGTTATGAGCCTTAACCCTAACAGATTTTATATCAGTGTTAGTTTTATGTCACTACTTTATCCTTTTTCTTAATTAAAAAAACATTCGATTATTATTTTACCATTAACCATTCACCACATTAAAATATTTGTATGCTGTACCATGCAGCAGCATGTAAGAAGCAGCTTTATATTAATATTTAATTTCTTCATATTGCAAACCGTCCTAAAACAACATTGTTATTCTTCTTTTGTTGCGGCACCCGCGCCTGCTAGGCGTATTTGTGCAGTAGCACCGGCCTGTAACTTCAGAACTCAATTTGCATGTCGCTTCTTCTGCTTTAAAGGTCCTTTCCTCTACAACAAATTACATCGCCTTCTAGACCTTCACTCTCTGTCTACTTATGATTGCAAAATTGCAAAAGTGCCACCACCAAGTTCCTGTTGTCACTGACGTATGATGCCACTGAAGATATGATTCCTCCAGTAGAGTGGATATACCAACAAAACGCTGCTACTCACGCGCACGCACACACACACACATACACACACACACACCCACACGAACACGAACACACACACACACTTAGTATTAAATTATTAGTGCTTGTTTTAAGTTACAATGAAATTCTTTATAACCTTCTATAAATTAAGTAAGATTTACTTTTTGTGCCCCCGAACGACATTGAGTGAGGAGAGTGCTGGAGCTCTGTATTACAGGCCCCCAAGCCTAGTTCAGACTCCAGTTCTCTCACAATCAATTCAATTCCACCCATAAGGTGTAAATTTGATGTACTGTGATTGTGATAGAAGAAAATAAATATTATTATTATTAATTAAGATCACATTTATACGTATGTTCTACCCTACTTAACAACAAATAAAGAATTTGTATTAATTACAACTGCCTAAAAAACTTTAACTAAACGCTGCTACTCTGGCCCCACCTTGCCACGTTCTCTCTATTTGATAATAGATGAAAGAGGTTTGGCATTTACAGTGGTTCGCCGTGTTCATACGTCGAATATGAAACTAACAATGTTTTGTAACACCTCGTGTGTAAGGTAATTTGTTTCTAACTACTTATCATTTTGTTAACAACTTTAAATACGTATAAAAAGACGTTGGGGTCTTATGTATGTCTTTTGATTAATAACAAAATGATCACTGTCATTGACATAGAATAATCAAAGTTGGTAAGCAATTTCAGGAAATTTACAACATTGTTGCTTTGTAAATTAATAAAAACTCATGAATAATATGTATATTATTCCTAGTCACCCTAGTAGAAGCTAACGTTTAATTTGGGGTTAAGTAATGGCTTAAAACATTATTTTTAAATTTATTTATTGCATATTTGTTTCTTCGGCTAAAGCGAACAGTAGATATTGAAATGATACACTTTTTTTTACAAATTATTTGTATTAATTTACATTTTATATTAACCTCATGTTTCCGACCCTTAAAATAAATAAAATAATAATAATAAATAAAGCAATATAAATAACTAATAATAACTTAAATTTTTTTGAATCGCAAAATAATCCGTAAAAAGTGTATCATTTCAATATTTCCTGATTTTCATTCTCTGTTGGATAAAAGAGTCTTTAACTCTTTTATATCTACAAGCTTTCAAATTCCTTCTTACAAGTATATTCGCATTCTCACAAATCAAATCTAAATTCGATCGTGTAGACGAATAGAAGTATGCGAGTTTATTATAGCAATTTAATAAACAGAGGTGTGTGTACCTTGCGGTCATATTGGCGTGAAATGCGCTACGGAACGCCGGTCTGGGGTTCGAATCTTGGAATCAGTAGACAATTTCTACTGACTTGTTAGAATTGTACTCGGAATTTTTTTTTTTTAAATATTTTGATGAAATGTTTGTTAGCAGTGGATTTATTTTAAATGTAAGTATTTGTCACACTGCAGTGTCTTATGCGCTTAGTCTTGGAGTGTTTTTTTTTCTTATATTAAACTGCTAAAACTAGCTTCATCAACGCCAAAAACGTTGTCTCTATCGAAGTCACTTGTATTTGATAAGTGAAGATGATGAAATGATTAATTGACATAGAAAATTCTAATTTTCGTCAGATATGCCCTTTACAGTTCAGTTTTACAGTTGTGTTTCGAAATAGATTAGGATTACGTTTAGTTAATTTTTTTTTAGGATAATGTGATAGGATTAGATATTTTGTTCTTACCATGTGTACCATCCTTATTATGTAGATGTAATAATAATGTATGTCTAAGATTTTTAAGTAAGCAATTAGTTTGTATGTTTACATTTATTTTAGTACGTAAATAACTTGAGTTACATTTTTTGTTTTTCCTTTTTACTTTATGTGCACCGCCTGAATTTTCTCTGCTTGGACCTATGGTTGACTGGTAGAGAATGCTTTCGGCATTAAGTTCACCATTGTACATATGTTTGTGCAGAGTTTAAATAAGTAAATAAGCCTCTAAGGTGTTGTCCGGATGTGGCCAGCCCTGTCATTCTTACAAGCGCACGCGCAGGCTAAACCCGCTACAAACAAAACGTGCGGCTATAGAGAATGCTTCTGGTCATTGACTGACACTCACGACCACTTTGGTGTAATGGTCAAGAAGTTGACTAATAGTCGACCAAGAAGTCGCGGGTACGATCCCCGCACTGTACAAACATTTGTGTGCATGAAAACGTCTGTTTGTACTGGTCCTGGTGTTATATGTATTTATTTAAGTTTATTAGTAACACCACTGTTCATTCTGATATCAGTAACACAAGTGTTTAAGCTACTTACCGCGGAGTCAGATCAATGTATGTGATGTTGTTGTTTATTTTTATAATTGATGATTGTCGAGTGGTTTCCAAATAGTTCCCCACTCATGCTCCACACAATAGCCGCAAAGTTGAGTACTCTCTCAACTTTGACCCCGTGACGTGAAGGTATGACGAATAGCTCTGTGTTATATTCAAACCAGCCCGCAAAGTTAATAGAATAAGTGTTAAAATAAGTAGACCTTTGATATAGTTGATGGAATCTGGCGTTTCTTTGCGGAAATCCATGACTAATCTACATGGCGTCGACTACAAGCGATCACTCGTAGTCTGTCGAAGCACAAACATCTCCTGAGGATGCCGCGTGTAGTGGCGAAACGCGTCGAGTGTTTTGTTGGTGTCAGTGTTGTGATTCCAGTCGCATCTGCTGTGTCACGTTGTGAGTTGTATTGTAAGTCCTGCGACTTCCAGCTCTTCTTGTTTTAAGTGGTCCCAGTTGGATGTATTTGGGTTACTGCGCTGGCATCGTTTAGTGGAAATTTATAGCAAAACAATCTTTTTCAGCTTAAGTAGACCTTTGTTGTTATTGAGAGAAACATAGTTTTTCAAAAGACACATGACGAGCGGTTGCTGGTTAGGCCGTTATAAATTCGTCTTTGTTACTACCAAACAAAGGTGTCTCTATTGAATTCATACTTGAATCACATTATAAGTAAAGCTATTTGTCAAATATCAAAACATTGTTAGGTCTTTACTAGTCATATAATGATAATGTAAATAAATAAATAAATAAATAAATATTTCACAACAATCACACCAATTCTCTAGTCCCAAATTAAGCTACGAGGCTGGTGTTATGGGTACTAAACAACGGATAAACATACTTAAATACTTTTTTTTTGTAAATAAATACATATTATACATAGAAAACACCCAGACCAGTACAAACACACATGTTCATGCACATTTATGCTTGTACTGTGCGGGGATCGAACCCGCGACCCTTGGCTTAGAAGTCCGACATGTGGACCACTGCACCAAGCGGTCGTCAAATGTGTACGTACTATGGATTTCTTTTTAAATTCATGTTCAGGTTTTTCATTAGGGTTTATCTTTGGTGATGTGACATGTCTCAAGTAAGGTACGAGTACATGTTACGAGTAAATACTATAGGTTATATACAAAATAACTTTAACGAAAGGCTCCTGAAAAACACATATTTTTCTCATTACTTAAGTAATGGGTTAAATTAAAGACATGAAGAAGTTTTAGAATAAAAACGACATATTCTCAGCCAAGATAAACAATAGTACATACGAGTACAAGTACCTACATTACTGAGAAAAGAACCACCGTTTGTTACGAAGAAAAATCGTGACACGCGCGACGTATCGTAACGTTAGTTAGATTTTAGCGATCTTGTACAATGTGGGTTGTACAGTCGAGTGCAAAATACATAAAAACGGATGATTTTTTTAAGAGAAAAATATTTAATTTTGGACATGAATTTTGCTTTGGAAATAGCAATAGGTGGCTCAGTCTTGATAGAAATTTAAAGTTTAAATTTAAGTATTTCTTAACTACATAGTATAAAACAAAGTTTATAATAGGTTAGAAACTTATGTTCTTTTAATGACCTTTTAGCTATAGATATTGCAGTCAGTTACTAATATTTTTATAACGATACCAATTTTGAAACCTCTAGCAAAATACATTCCTTGCCACTTAATAAAACCTTTTCTTCTGTTATGTATTTGACTGTACCTTTATACAGTACTCAGAAGGTCTTATCCATAAGATCATCGGCCGTAAAAACGTGAAAAGGAATAACTTTACTTCAAAATGATGATCCCGTGTTCTCAAGTGCTGATTAAGGCATTGGATGACATTTTGAGGACGACTTTAAGTGACGTTAAAACGATCGTTTACATGTGCGAATAAAGTTGTTATACCTAAGCTTTGAAAAAAGAATTTTGAATTGAATATTTTAACCCATTACTTAACAATCTTTCTTATAAATACGAGTATGAATAATATAATCTTCTTTATAAAAAATAATTGCTGTTAGTCTCGCTAAAACTCGAGCACTTCTGAACCGATTTAAATATTCTTTTGTTATCTGTCTTGAAATATTCGTGAAAGTCCAATAAAGGTTAAAAAAAATAATAATTTATTATAACGTTAAGAAAAATAAAAAAAGCAGCGAGCAGGATAACGACTGACGGGTATACGCTTCGCTTCTATAGTAAAAAAAATGAATCGCAAAATGTGTTGGTAAGCGCATAACTCAAGAACACCTGGATCAATTTGACTAATTCTTTTTTTATGATTTTACTTAAAGTACGGGGATAGTTCTAACGAAGAAAAAAATTACGTATGCCAACTCACATATTAATTATTATTGGACTATTTTCTATTTGCTTACTGCTTTAACTTTCGAAAATACTGATGATTTCTGTTTGTTTGTTCACAGGTAAACACGTTAACTGAATAGAAGATGAGTCTTCAAGAATTTCACGTATGTGTAAGTCTTCAACAGGACATACGTTTTTGTAAGAGATCGCTTAAGGTAGACCACTATAACTACACAAAAACTTAGTAACTTTAATAATAATAATAATAATAAAATAATTTATTTTCTTCACAACAGGAGATAATACAAATTTTGTTTCAAAACATTGTGTAATTGTTAAACTATTGTGAAGACTGGTGCTTGTGATGGATTGTGACACAATCTGTAGTACAAGACACCAGGTCTCCACCTCCTGGACTATATAGATTAACACTGTTTAATTAATTTTGATTTAGGCACTTTGTGTAGTTTTACTAGCTTAAGTACAAAACAAGCAAGCTAAGCAAAACTTGTAGAAAAATTTAAACTCAAGTTCTTTTACACTACTACTAGTACCTGTTTAGCGAATACATAACAACAAATATTATGAAATATAAGAAGAAAATGACATATTATGAGAAGGAAGTAGGTATTTATGCAATAAAAGGGACTGATAATTACGTGTGAAACTAAATGCCGTAATCAGTACGTAATGTAATATAACTAGTCTAACATTGGCCAGATGAATTAAGTTGCTATTCAATTTGATATTAATCATACCACATTTTGTGTTGTTAAGAAAAATTCAAATTAAACATTACATTTTCGTACCGCGCAAACTCAGAGATATTTCTGTAGGGAAAAAGTATGTATCATGCGTCAAACCTAGTAAGAAATAGATAGCTAGATGATTGTTAAGTTATGCGTGAACCTGCTCGATCAGCCGGCAGCCGGTGCACACACGCACCTAGCGGCCATTGTAAGTAAGCGGGTGGGTGGGAGCGCGCCACTTTATAGTTAGCTACATTCGTCCGTCCGCGCTGAGTCGTGTAAGGAGTTAGCATATCAAGCTTGGATTCAAGCCCGCGATCGCAAAGCTACTGCTAGGAGAATACGGTCTATGAAGAAAGCATTTAACGCTGCCACTAGATCCTGCAAGCGCACGCTACAAAAGGCACGATTTGACCACGTTCGATATATCGGGACCAAATTGGCGTCTTACCCTCCCGGTAGTAAGCAGTTTTGGTCCCTGTCTAAATCCGTCGAGTCAAATTTCTGCCGTCCTAGTTTGCCTCCAATGCAGAAACCTGACGGAACATTAGCCCACACCGCAACTGAGAAAGCAAATTTATTTGCCTCTCTTTTCGCGAGTAATTCGCGTTTGGATGCAGGACCCAAAACACCACCTACCTTACCTCGTTGTGACTCATCTATGTCGGAGGTCACAATACACCAGAAAGAGGTACGTCGGGAACTTTGCAAACTAGACGTGAATAAGGCAAGTGGACCTGATGGTATTCCTGCAAGGGTGCTTAGGCAATGTGCGCCTGAGTTGTCTCCGGTACTGACACGCCTTTACCGCCTCTCCCTCGAGCAGGGAACTGTGCCGAAGTCATGGAAGCTCGCCAACGTACAACCCGTACCAAAGAAGGGCAGCCGTGCCGACCCGGCCAACTACAGACCGATCGCCATTACTTCCATCATTTGTAAAGTGATGGAACGAGTGCTAAACAGTAAGCTGCTGGGGTACCTAGAATCCAATGACCTACTGAGCTACCGCCAGTACGGTTTTCGCCGTGGTCGTTCAACTGGTGATCTTCTAGTCTACCTCACGCACTACTGGGGCGAAGCTATTGAGAAACACGGCGAAGCCTTGGCTGTGTCATTAGACATCTCAAAAGCTTTTGATCGAGTCTGGCACGGTAGCCTTTTCAGCAAGCTTCCTGTGTACGGTATCCCTGATGGTTTCAGCACTTGGATCTCCGACTTCCTGAGCGAGAGGTCAATTAGAGTAGTCATTGATGGCTGCTCTTCAGACCCAATGGCTATCAATGCCGGTGTTCCTCAGGGGTCTGTCCTCTCCGCGACTCTTTTCCTGCTGCACATCAATGACCTGCTCTGTCCTGGCATTGTTGGGTACGCAGATGACAGTACTGTCATGGAGAGGTACGTGTCCAGTGCTGGAGCTAAACAAGAGGAAACCCAGTCTCTACGGGAGAATTTGGTGAAACGAACGGATGAGATTCTACGACGTGTCTCCCAATGGGGAGACAACAATCTGGTAACGTTCAATGCTGCCAAAACCCAGGCATGTCTTTTCACCGCAAAAAAGAGTCCGTTCAACTGAACTCCTACTTTCAGAAGTGTGTCTGTACCCATAGCCGACCATCTCGAGCTTCTTGGTATGGAGTTGTCAGCCAATCTGAACTTCGGCGGTGCCATTGAGTCCAAAGCTCAGACTGCGGCAAAGAAGCTGGGCATCCTCAACAAGGTGAAGCGGTACTTCTCCCCTGAACAGCTTTTAACCTTGTACAAAGCACAAGTTCGCTCCTGCATGGAGTACTGCTCTCACCTGTGGGATGGCTCAGCTAAATACCAACTAGCCGCTCTGGACTCCGTGGAGCGTCGGGCCAGGAGGCTGATTGGTGACAGGAAGCTGGTGGAGACTAAGCTTGATAGTCTAGACCACCGCCGTAAAGTTGCCTGCTTGTCGGTTTTCTACAGACTCTACTTCGGGGAGTGTGCTCATGAGCTCCATATGCTCATTCCACCAAGTCCATTTTACCAGAGGACCACCAGACGTACGGCGGGTTACCATCCATACTTGGTTGATATACCAACTATACGCACTAAGCGCTTCGCTTCTTCCTTCATAATGCGCACAGCCAAGGAATGGAATGCACTTCCGCCGACGGTGTTCCCTCTTTCCTATAACTTGAGTTCATTCAAAGCGAAAGTCAATAGGCACCTTCTGGGTAAGCTCGCTACATCGTCGACATCTTCTTCACCTCTTAGAGGGAGAATGAAGTCAAGAGCGAACCCATATTAATAAAAAAAAAAAAAAAAAAAAAAATTAAATACACTGTCTACCGGCATCAAGATCGTGATTCATGTTCCAAAATGGCATGAAACTTGAGGAATAATTTACGAAAAGATAAAGTTTGATTTCTTATTAACGTAACACTAACAACATATTAATCAAATATTAAAACCGTGTAATAAGAACACATTTGTTTATCGTATTTTTTGGCTCTCGCATACACGAGTACACTCACGCGCAAAGTTATCTATTTCAAATTTGACAGCTCTGATAAACGCGTTCGTGTGTCCCGGGCGGTGTCTTTGATCTTATCGGGACAACACTCCGGCATTTACTCGTATAAGGCAACTTAATTAGCCAAATATATTTATTAGGTGCTAACGCCCCGTGTTTTTTGTTTGCTTATCACTTTTGCATATTTATTCACATTGCCAAGACAAAAAAAAAAGGTTTGGCGTTGAAATTAATGAGATGTCACCGTGATCTGGTGTAGCAATACAAAAAACGATCCATTTTAGAAGGAAGAACAAATGACGATACTTGCTCCAAAACTGAATATATTTTCTTGAAACTTTTCGCTATGACCACGAAAAAACTAATTGTGTGCAAAAACCATTTTCTCCGCATTCACTTTATTCTTTATTTTGTCACAGAAAATCTTAAAACTTTTAAAATATCAGGTAAAACATTCTGCAAACGTTTGAGTGCGCATTTCTATTTCGTCAACAAACACACCACAAAAAGAACCACTCAAGTGACATTAACATAATGTATTCGACTGTCCAGGCTGTGGTCAGGGGTGCCACTCAAAAAAAAAGTTAGCTTTGCATTAACTAACAACAATTAACAATATAATAAGGTTCGTAAATATTTAAAGATATATATTCTTCGATAAAATTATTGTATATTTTATCTTATGTGTCATATTATTGGTATTATTATTTTTGTGTTTTCTCTTTCATTTATTTTTTCGCACCGCCTACTTATCAAAGGTATGACTGGTAGAGAATGCCCTACGGCGTCAAGTCCACCTTTTTACATAGTTTTGTTGTGCATTAAAGCTTAAATAAATAAACAGCAAACTGTCGTGATGTAAATTATAATTGGTTATGGAATTTTAAAACCTCTTTTTTGCCAGCAATGACAATTTACTCTATCGTTTGTAGGTCCATCTTGGTAACTAAGGCTATTTTAAAAAGGTTGCCTGTGATCGCTTTTGTACTATATTTTTTTCATTTTGACAATAATATTAATAATAATAGTCCTCCTGGCCGTATTCGACCACGGCGGACAATCTCATCAGAGATCAGTCAACTACGCAGGAGATATTACCTCTATAGTGCACAAGTGTGTGCGCAATACACAGGTGCACTCACTGTTCTATCACTTTCAAAGTTCGGTGAGACGGCAATCCGACATGACCAGAGAGAGTTTTGACATTACACACGGTGGCATGGAAATTTGAGGAGAATGAGAATTTTAGTTGTTAAAGAGCGCTTGCCTAAAATAAGTAACCGTAGGCAACCCTGCCTCTGTCAGCCAAGGTTGTGCGGTCATGGTTGACCCTGGAAAAAAAAAAACAATTTCCTATGCCAGACAGGGAAAGTTTACACCGGACGTTTGAGTTTCGCGTCGCCTAGCTAAGAGAAATGAAAAGAGGGTGCTTTTACATGCTTAGATTGAATTAAATAAATTGAATTTATGATTTTCCTTTTTCGATATTTGTTTCTATACGCTAACTTAACATCGCATTAACTCACAGAACACATTGTAGCATCTATATTAAATTACTGTTCTATATAAAACTTTTACCAAACATAAATTAATAATACCACCTTTCTTATAAAAACAATACAATCTCACGAGGGCTGAGTTTAGTAACAGACAGGTCACCACACACAGACAGGTCCCCACACTATTTGACTAAATTGGTTTCATAACGAAACCTCGACGTATTTATACATAATACAACGAGTTGTTATTTTTTTTTATTTCCCGTCGCCATCTCGTCCCCGTCTAGTGACGTCTAAACGCTCCTTGACAGAATATACTAATTGAGTACTTTGTGTAGCCCGCTCCCGGCAAATGCCTATTCGCATTCCCAGGAGAAACAGGTAATTAGAAAGATTTCTTTTAGTAAAAGTTTTAGTAAAACTTGTCATAGCACTTAAGAACTCCTTTATTGCATGTAGGTTAATCTACAAAAAATATACGCAAATTTACACACTCAATTGCCACATCATGCCTTTTAAAATGTTCGGAATTAATGTTCAATAGTGTTTTGGCTATTATGAGAACAATAAAAGATCAGGAGAAATAAAAAGTTAGAGCGTTGATTAACGTCCTTGAGGTACTTTATTTAACCACATTTCTTTCAATACACACAATTTTCACACAACTTCTTTTCAATTATGTGTTTTAGTCTCTCTCTTCTCAGTCGTACCCTCACTGCTGAGGATCTTGAGTATCGTGACTCTAAAGACAGTCAACAGCACGTCTCCATTGCTTTTTGCTATTTCTAGGTGGAAAAGCTTTACCGTAATTTTGTATAACCTACAAATCTACAAACATGTACCTTTTTCCAAAAGCAAATAAATATTAATTTCATTTCTTGCGGTCGGTAGCCCGGTGCAGAGCAATGCTGACAAGTACATGTCCAGCTGTTTGGATATCTGGTCCAACCGTCATCATCATCATCATCATCTTTGGACTTCGCTCTCTTTGTCTTTTCCCCGTCACTTCACGTGTCACCGTAACTCTCTCGAGGCTGTCATCACTGTAGCAGGCAATGTGTCTAGTCTAAGTATGGTTAAATAAAGTAACGAGCTTTTATGCTATTGTACGTGTTCATGTATTTATCTTAGAGGAACCCTATATTTAAAAGCTTCTCTGCCTACTCCCTTTGTCCCACTTGCCGAGAATCTCTCTCCTGGATATGTTCTACCATGGCCGATCTGGAAGTCCTTAAACAGGCTTCGGACTCACGTTGGTCGAAGTAAGGAAAATATGGCCAGGTGGGGATTTTCGGCGTGAACTGAGTTAGCGGTGCTGTGCTAACTATAGCACACTTAACATCGTGCCCGGCGTGCCCCAACACCTGCACGCCAGCGGATTTAATGAACTGCAGTCGATCCGCAATACAAGTGGCTGAATTCTGGGCTGCCACGATGTAATTTCTCGTGTTCCATCCACACGCTAAGAAGAACAAGAAAAAGAAGAAGAGGGACCCAATAATTAATCCCTAGAGCCACGCATAACTATGAAATCTTTTATTTTGATATTTTTAAATAAAAATATACGAAACCAAAGGTGAAATAGTAAATTGTATACTTCTGGGTGTCTTAACATCCAGTGTATTCCCGACTGTTCCTTCGGTCCTATTGCTATGAAAGCTAAATGCGTGCGTGTAACGGGCTCATTGTATTAGCGCAAGTTCCGTTTGACGTGCTGAATCGTAGCGTTACGGCAAGTAACAGAAGATCAGTTAAAACGCACATTGACTAGACAAGACTTAAGGCCTTTTTGAAGCTAATTATCTTGTCTAAGTGGTGACTGTAGCATGAAACGATATAATTCTTCAATAATTCGATTAAAAGCATACCAGTCAATTAATCGAATAATGAAATCACCATTGTGAAAGGGAACGCTTTGTTACATTACACTCTTACATACATTCTTAACTGCTTCTAAATAAATCTAAGTCTGAAAATCATGATTACAATAAGACTTTATAAAAAATCAAAAAATACTTGTTAGCATCGATGTAGTAAACATTAAATAAATAACTACCAAACACTGCTAAAGATCTTATTAAACAATTTATTAGGCAACTATTACGTTTAAATAACTAAGACATTTTAATTATTTACTAGACAAAATACAACCAAAACCAAAGCCTGATTGGAAGAGTGCTATGTGTAAGACGTTTAAAGCCTAAAAGTCCTAAAGCTTAAAACTAGACAAGATACATATCGTCCACATCTCAGCATTGACTACAACATATACACCGATGCATCCGCAGGCTCTTACAATAGAGACGTTGCCTCTTGCCGAGCTATTTATTTGTTTAACCTTTAAGTCGGAGCCAGCCCTCAGATCTCTAGTTTACTATCGGCTGAAATGTAACAAATAATGGCCTTCAAACGATGAAGGTTAACTGTTATCTATGTAGGCTCTGTACGGAGAAATTGGAAATACGATTTGAAAAGCGAACTGGCTGTTTTGATGAGAATTTACTATTTTTAGGAAAAACTAGCTGACCCGGCAAACTTTGTTTTGCCATATACTCGTACATGTTAAGGGTGGACCACCCTTATCACTAAGGGGTATGAAAAATAGATGTTGGCCGATTCTCAGACCTACTCAGTACGCTCACAAAATTTCATGAGAATCGGTCTAGCCGCTTCGGAGGAGAACGGAAACGAACATTGTGACACGAGAATTCTATATGTAGAAATAATGTCGGGTTACTGTGTTTCTTTTGAATATAATGAAAGAGCAAAAAGACTAAGAAAGCTAACAAAGTTATACAAGAAAGAATTATTTTTTACTAAAATTAAAAAAAGGAGATAGTCTAAAAAGGGAGTACCTACGTTACAGTAGTGACACTGTTTGTGCCTTGTTATAAAAACGTGTTATAAGACTTTCACCCAAAGATAGAGTTTTTGGGTCACCTGATCACAAGTTTATCACGGAAAAAAAAACACCCCTTAACCAACAGTTAAGCAAAATCCGGTCAGCAGACAATCGACTTGCAAATAATTCTAATAAAGTGTCTTATTTCAATGTGTACTGTTCGCGTAAACAGAAAAAAGAAATAAATAAATATTTTACAACAATCACACCAATTCTCTAGTCTCAAATTTAACTACGAGGCTTGTGTTATGGGTACTAGACAACGGTTAAACATACTTGAATACTTTTTTATGTAAATAAATACATATTATACAAACACACTTGTTCATACACACATATGCTTGTACTGTGCGGGAATCGAACCCGCGACTCTTGGTTTTAGAAGTCCGACACATAGATCACTGCACCAATCGGTCGTCGGTTGCTAATAAATATTTCTAGATTGAATTCTCTTCTTTCGACCTTCGATTTTTAAATTGGACTGTCATTTTCGTTTTCAGGAACCGAACGCTAAATAACCAACGGCTCTTAGTAACTAGAAAGCTAACCAGTTGGCTGGGATGGGAATTTACTATGGATATTACATTTACACTAGCCTTGCTTCCACGATTCCACCATTCGCAATATTTTAGCCGTGTACCATTTCACATTGTTACATCACGCGCAGATCCTATTACAATGTAATATGTATGTGTTTGTTATGTTATTAACTTGTAATACAAGAACAATGCTATAAACATGGTGTAGCTACATGTAAACCAGTGATTTATTAGCTATTCATATAAATATGAATGAGAGAATCTTTGTTTTGGAGTTGAGATTCAGTTGAATGGAGACTAACATTTTATAATTAGAATTACATAAATCTAAGGGAAATCTTAAAAAAAATAGTAAATGCGCTGTACAGGTAAATAAGAAATCGATAGAAAAATACACTACACGGGCTCAGTGCGGATTGGTAAGATGACCAACCTTACCGTCAGGAGGACCTCGGACCAGGTTTCACGACTAATACCTATCGATGTTAACCAGGACCAAAGATTAACGTGCCTTCCGTAGTAAGGAGATGCTTGTAAAGAGACGTTACTTAAATGGTCACTTATCCTTAACATGACCGCGTCTTAGGTTGTTTAACTTCGACTACTAAGTGCTGCCACCACTACAAGCACCTACAAAGTTACTTCTTCACTAAACCATTAGCATCACAAGATACTACTGAGAATTCTCAAGTAACACTTCATAGGCGGACGTAAATCAGTCACAAATACGAGTCATCATTTCACTCCCAACCTAAATTGAAAAAGTTCAGAAAAAAATGTTGACTACGTACCTGACTGAACAACAAATGCACTTTTAAAATGTAATATTTTACCGGCACGCGAGAATGGGCGTGTAAAAAAATAAAAGTGTGCTCACCGCAATTCTATATTTACGTAGTAAATGTGTTTTTTACGACCGCTTCTTGCCTTGCTGCTGAGATGAGACGGCTGCTTGGGATAGGAGGCAGCGTTATTTTACCGACTGTAAAATGTCAGCAGGGTGATGATTTTTAGTATCTAATAATAATAGTAATAATAATAATCCTTCTGGCCGATTTCACTACACAGGAGATATTGTAGTGCACAAGTGTGAGCGCAATACACAGGTGCACTCATTGTTCCATCACAAAGTTCGGTGAGACGGCAATCCGACATGATCGAAGAGTGATCTAGAATGTAGGTTTGTGCCAAATGGTGCAAATAGTTTTGAAAAATTATGTAGATTGATCTTAAATTACCTTAATTTATTAGACTGATGACATAATGTGATAATAGACAAACGTTTTTGCTCCAACAATTAAAAAAAATAATTGTAGCTTATGAATTATTTTACGGTTAATGTTGTTCCCGGAATATTAGTTATTTTTGATATATTTTTTAGCAATAAAGAAAATAACATTATAAATGAGTAACATTTTTAAAATCTCTACAGCTTAGAACTCAGGCTGCTACTTAAAACAAAACGGCATTGACATCGCATACTCAAAGGCTTTATTCTAGCTCTGAAACTATACCCTTACGACCATTCACGGCTCTTTTATATTATTTGTGCTCGTATATCTGAATTTAAGAACTGTATTACATTTACGTTTGGGCTCTTTATATATTTTTGACGTGACAACGTCTTATAAATTGGTTTGCCGGGTGACACTTCAAGAAACTGCGTTACGCTCCGCTCACGTTCCGCGCTCACAATGAGAGCGAGTGAGAGGCACGCGTCCCTTCGACTCGGGCATGGTTAGCCCGCCTAAGAGCGAGTGAGACAGACATTAAAAGTGAAAGGCACGCGTCCCTTTCACTCGAGCACAGTTAACCCGCCTAAGAGCGAGAGAGACAGAACGAGAGAGATAGAGTGAGAGAGAAAGGCATTCACACCGGTTCATGTTATACGAATGAATATTCACATTAAAATTATTTTACCACTCAAAGTCGTTGTCACGTAAAACTTTCGCCCGTATACCGACTTTACAGGCAATCAATTTTTTTTTTCTTTATCTTTTTTTTTGGGTTGCCCTGCTCATAGCCTATTAGCTTAATGAATACTGAAATAGCCGCTCTCATCATCATACTCGTGATCTGTCAAGATTGTCAAGACAGCTGACTCCCCTTGACCGATTTCTTTCACTTCCCTTCAGTGCGGATTGGTGGAGGGTTGTTTGTAAGGCAAGTGACCAACCTTACTGTCAAATATTAATAAACCACCCGAGGGCCTCTGACTAGGCTAAACGACTTAACCGGGACCAACAACTTAACGTTCCTTCCGAAGCACGAAGATGCTTGTAAATAGACGTCACTTGTTTAGTCAGAATGGTCACCCATTCCAAACATGACCGCGCCAGTTGCTTAACTTTTCACTACCAAAGCGCTGCAACCACTGCGCCACAAGCACCTTAGCATCTTATTATATGTATAAATAGTTAATGAATGCATATACGCCTAAGGACGGAAGTGTACTTGCGTCCTTATAACAACAAAACTCGAACCTACATATCGAGTTCCTACAGCGTAAACATCTCAGAATTAGCTATAGCCTTTGAATGGTGCGGTCCGTGCGTTTCTCATCGGCTTGGAACAGCTATTTATGATGGACTATCTGGATTCCGGACTAACGGTGGTTGAGAACTAGGACGGTTTGTAAAGTATGATTTTTGCACGCATTATACTGTTGACGACGCAGTTTAGGGATTAAATATTTCACAAATAAATAAATATTTCACAACAATCACACCAACTCTCTAGTCCCAAATTAAGCTACGAGGCTTGTGTTATGGTTACTAGACAACGGATAAATATACTTGAATACTTTTTTTTTGTAAATAAATACATATTATACATAGAAAACACCCAGACCAGTACAAACACACATGTTCATGCACACTTATGCTTGTACTGTGCGGGGATCGAACCCGCGACCCATGGTTTTAAAAGTCCGACCTGTGGACCACTGCACCAGGCGGTCGTCATATCTATTGACTATTCTGTGATAATGTAACTTCGTTGGAAGGTATACTTATACAAATAAAATTATAGAGTGTTCATGCCTTGTCGTGACATAACAAAATCTGTCACATTTAGAGATTGGTGACTTAAGCAAACGAGCAAACGAGTCTTAAATTTCTCGTTTGCAGGATATTTTATATATTTAATTAAAAAAATACAAAAACGCCAGTAGGTATTATTCATTGGCCAAGTTTTAATTGAGAAATCAGATTAAGTAATTAACTTCAAAACATAACGATTGATTGCCTAGTGATTGGAAAATCTAAGTCAAAGTAGAATGAGGACGTGTGGTTGTAATGATATATTGCAATATTTCGACAGTTCCTTTCGTCTTTTATAAACACCAATCAATTTAAACGCAATTATTTCATTGAAATGCCGTAATTAATTCCAGTGTGTCACAATTGCACAAAATCCGTAATGAATGGGATTGCAAGTGATAAATAACGGCGAATTCAATACTAGTACAAATACTAGTACACGTCCATTCAGAAATATTTCCAGTAAAGTAAATTCAATTAAGACCAATCAAGGGCCAGTTCAAAGGAGAACCTTTAGATTAAGTATTTTTGGTACAATTACATGCTTTAAAGCTTTTATAACGATAATGGTAGTGAGACATAAATATTGTCAAAAAAAAACTAAATATGTTTTAATATCAACCGATGGACTCCGGCGCAGACTGTTGTATTGTTAATTTCTAACTTTGTTCCTAAGAACGAAAATAAATAAATTTCATTGATATCAAAAACAAAGACAAACTCATTTAATTAAAAGCTTTGTCAAAGTTTTGTTGAGATGACCTTAAGCGCGACACGTCCTAATGACTAATATTGCTCTATAAAAACATACCTTTAAATGACAAACATTTCAAGAAACTACACCAAAGCTAGTACCTAACTAAGATATGTAGCTCTTAATTTTATGTTTTCATTTGATTCGACATAAGTGATTGATTACACACATTTTAAGAGCATTCACTCAGAACACTGATATGTGTGTGAATATTCACACGTTACCCAATATTCTTAGCAATCGCACGTGTTTTCATTCGTCCGTCCAACAGGTTCTCGTTACGAGACCAAAACTAGCTTAATTGTGACAAGTACGGAGGCTTTAGTATTCAAAAGGTTACATTCAGGTTATTCATGAGTTTAATTGGCTTGCTATACAAACAGGTGCTAAGTCCTTGGTACTGAGTTGGACTTGTGTTCCAGTAACGGAGCTTATGACTACGTGTATTAGAAGCTACCGGTAAAATACAGAATTATTTTACAGCTGTGATTTTTGTTTTGAAATAAAATATTTAATATTATGAGGACCTTTTAACATGCTTGATTTAAACATAAGAATGAACATTACAGGTACTTTAAAATTTAATTTTGTAATGAGTTAAAATCTGTTTATGATTTGACAAATAATAAATTTGTCAAATCATAAACAGGTTTTAACTAACTTGGCAAATAAGAAGAGACATTATAAATATAAGCTCTTTTAAGCTTAAAACAGCTTAAGGGAAGCTACTAATCACACTTCTTAAACCTCCTAACACACTTTGGAATGAACGACATTACCCTCTTTTACCCCGGCAGGTTGTAAAGTACGCAATATAAATATTTTATGAAGTCATAAGACCGTCTAAACACATACTCCCACTTTGCAAGTTACACACTTGATAAATGCAACTAGTGTAATGAGACTAATATTTTTCAACAAATGCCAAGCTAAATGCAACTTTGCGGATTAAAATGGTCAAGAGTGAAAAGATTTACCACCGTGAACTTACGTAGATATCAGGAATAAAGTGAACAACATTTTTTTTAAACTGCTGACATGCCAGTTACTCTATTATCTTTTAAGAAAGATAACTGGGTACCTACTTAAAACAAAACCAATAACATATTTAATTTTGGAATTAGAATGTAGCACTTTTTAAATCTTTGCAGTTGAAAAACACTGGCACTCTATACGTCAGCAACGAGACCTCCGAGAAAAAAAATACACCGCGGGAAATCTTGATAAGGGCAGGGCGGTGACACTGGCGAGTAAATAAAAAAAAGTGTAAAAAAATAAACAAGGTTGGAGGTGTCGGTCGGCCGTGTCGAGTTATCTCGGGGACGTACGATCAATCAAATGCGTTCGAAAATTAAATGTGAACAATGACCGTTGACTGATTCAAAACATCGTTTTAATAAAACATTTTTCCGCTATCATCAATGATTTAGGACGTATGATATTGTTATTCAAATTATTAATGATAAATTCGTTATTTTTTGAATTTGTTCAATTTTATTTGTTTAGTTTTTTTTGCGTTCACAACTCTATTTTTAATTTCGAAAAGACAAAACACATAAAATTATTTTCGGCTCAATTGCTTGCTCTCATAAGAATGTTAGTTATATGTATGTATTCTACGTAGATGGAATCGTGAATGAATCAAATATTATTACACTATAAATAACTCGAGACAATAAAAAACATCTTTCCCATAACAACGGAATACATCGCATAGTTTTCGTAATAAAGCGTTAAATTTTAATTAAAAATTACTCGCTCCGACGCCGTCGAGCAAAAACGGGCGACCACGAAAATGTACGAATTAAGGTTACCACTCTGCAGATTTACGTTGAAAGAATTAGTTTTTCATTGTTTTAAGAGTACAGAACTTAATTAACTTTACAGCTTTTATATTTCAATTATATTATTTACATTCCTGTTTTATTATTAGTTGTAGTAAGAACCTAAATTTTCGAATAAATAAAAATGTCCCACTATTTGTACACACAGTTATAATCAAAGTTTTATATTTTTTCCTTTACCTGAATACGTCTTAAACATATAAAGCGGGTGTTCTTCAAAGAATGACGTCAAGTGGCCGCATCAGCGGCGGTCCAATCCGTCAAAAACTTTATTTGTTTATTTATTTATTTAGACTTTATTGCACAATAAAAGGTAAACTCTACGCCATAAGGCATTTTTAACCAGTAATAACTTTGGCTTTTTGTAGAACTTTTGTCCCCGTCTTTTAAAAATAAATCGATGGCAGCCCTACCCAAAACGTCGCCGTTCCTCGCATCACTGGCCGATTACGCATAATTACTCAATCGTCGAAATGCGCTTGCGCGAATGCGACGGATTTCACTGGCCGTCGAAATGTTACCAAATTTTTACGCGGGCTTTTTTGAGTAAGCATTTTTTTTAGTTTCAAATCCGCCCTCTGTGTTACGGTAATGGTTTGATATTTGCTAGGTAGAGTTAAGGCGCGTACTAGACAGACAGGATAGGAGCGACTCACGGAAATGTCATATAACATTGTTATTATAATGTGTACGTATTGTCACATATTGCAAAGTTAGAAAAAAAATTCAGATAATGTAGACGTGTTATAAATAAAGTTATATAACACGTTTCTTTGTTTGTACGCCACATTAGACTGTGCGGGCACTTGGTGACTTTTGTCTGAAACAGAGAAAAATGTAATGTCTTTATTTTTAGTTTTAGTGAGAGCAAAAAAGATCGGTGACAAAATTATTAGTGAGTGCTTAGTGACTTGTGATCAAAAGCTCTACATAAAATAATTTTTAAAATCAAATTAAGCAGAATGACTGTAGCTTAACCTTCTGATTTGAAATAGTGACTTATTACATTCAAGGTGCCTACTGTGTTTTCAGTAAATGGACTTAATACTTAACGTTGCCTTGCTATTTAGCGAAATTATTTCGTAAGCGTATATTTCGCCCTTTATATCCAATTAAAACCATTCTAAGCACACGAAAATACAATCCGTCACCGTTTTCTTAATTGCCATTAATTAATTTCATCACAATGATTTCTCACTGGCTATTACTGTGGCCAATCTAGGCAAAGCTAGCAATTTTGTAATTAAGTCGACGCATAAATTTACATATCTAGATTTTAACTTAGATAAGACTTACCTTGTCATCGGTTACACACTTAAGCTTGAATTTTGCATGTTGAATTTAAATAAAAAGTGTAAATGATATCTCCTTAAAGGTTTTTATAAATATAATAAACATAATTCTTGTGCAAGGTTTTGTGAATTTGCTTGATCGTAGGATAAGGTTTATACAGCGCTAAGCAGACCACGGGCTTGTATTTTTGACCGATAAATCATTTGTGAGACTGCGTGTGCCTTGGCATTATACATTCCTACGATGACTCAAGTACCAAATTCTACTACTGTCTTATTTCTACTATTACTTAAGTACAAAATTCTACTACTGTCTTATTTCTACTATTACTTAAGTACAAAATTCTAATACTGTCTTATTTCTACTATTACTTAAGTACCAAATTCTACTACTGTCTTATTTCTACTCTTACTTAAGTACCAAATTCTACTACTGTCTTATTTCTACTATTACTTAAGTACCAAATTCTACTACTGTCTTAAAAATCTTAGAAGTTCCCTATGACAGCTTTCACGTTTGTTGTTTTAAGAAACTTAGCTCTGATGTCAAAATACAAATTGGTAAAGCTTAAAAACTATGTTACGCTGCAACTGTTAACTGTTTAGTGTTTAAACAAAATCATAAGCAAAGATTAAATTTATCCAGTTAAAGAAGCATTGATTGAAAACTTTCAATTTATTTTTATCGATCCACATGAGTGACCCTTTCGGTAATTATTAATGTGTTGCCATAAGAGAAAAGGTCAAGAACCACAAATAGCACTGAATGCGGGACATCGCAGTCACTTTGAACATGTCCTATTATTCAGTGTTGATCTTATACAACAGATATTTTTTGCTTAATTGGTACTAAAAATGAAAGTAGTTTTAATATCGAACATTATTATTCTTATATATTAAAAATGAATTGCTATTTGTTAGTCTCGCTAAAACTTGAGAACGGCTGAACCGATTTGACTAATTTTAGTCTTGAAATATTTGAAAAGTTCCAGAGAGGGTTTTAACGATGAGAAAAATTTTTCAAAATCGCTTAAAAAGCTGGCAGGATAACGTCTGCGGGTCGGCTATTTAAAAATATATACATAATTACTGTTTAAAATATCCTATTCATTCGAACGATTAACGTTATAGGTAGGTTTTAAAAACTAATAAGTAACTTCTTTTTTCACTTTTAGATACATAAAAAATGATAATAGTATTTTATCTCTTTACAAAATACACGTAGGTACCAATTTTTTCCTTATGGTTCTAAGTACGTCTGTATAACACGCCCTTAAAATTCTTTAAAAGCTTTAGCCCCGCAGTAAACATTAAATGGCAAAGACAAATGTGTTTTTAACCCGTACTAATTTTGGATCTTTATCTTGCACACTGAAAACTGCTACAAATCATAATAATATTACGACTATCAAACTATCCGGTCTCCGTTGCAAAATCGCCTTATTTACTTTGACTTAAGAAACTTCAGTGTTCAACTCGTTGCGCTGTCGTTTTCCAACGGTACTATAGAGTAATTGCAAGGTAGCGTTATCCACCGTTTTTCAGGCTGGCTCTTAAGCGTTGCTAACAGTCAGTGCTTTGCGTTTAATAAATAATAATAAGCGGTGTAGATGGGAATGCAATTTGTCACATTTTCTATGCTCAGCTGAGATATGAGCGGAGAAATCGAGAAGTATCGAGCGATTTGTTATGTGTAGAGAGCTTATTTTGTTTTTAACGGTCTCTTAGAAGTGTTTCGAAGGATGGGTATCCTAGAATTTAAATTGCTACGTTAGTATTTTTGAAAAATTAATTTATCAACCCTAAGTCTTGGGGCACGCTTATGGCCCAAAGCTTTGGCGAGTGTAAGAAGTAAGTACATATTTAAATTGATTTACGCTTAATCGCAAGAATAGATAATATGCCATATGCCATTTACTTAATTCTATCCAACTTTGTACTATAAAAAAAAGTTTAATTTTTGAACATAAATAGGTGATATTAAGTTATTTGATGTTGGTACCTACACTTAAAGATATCCCGATAATAAAAGATATATTATCCTTAAAAAATTACATGGCAAATATCTTATAATAGATAACAACAGAAAATCTATCAGGAAGGTATGTAGCAGGTCTATTGTGAAGTACTTAAAAGGAAGTTGTGCAACGAAGATAAATAAAATCTTTACGAACTTAATACAATCCGCAATTAGCCAGCTATCAGCTACATGCTAGATGGCTAGCGGAAGCTCTAAAGAATAAACAATCATACATTTTGAAGAGTCATCTAACAGGCCTTATAATTTACTGCCTAACCACCCCTTTCCTCTGAGAGTTAATTGAAACAGCCGGGTTTGCCTCCATAACTCCGTTACGGTGGACTGGCTGTCATCGTTGTTATTATGGTATAAACCTGCACCAGATAGCAACACCATACTTCCTTTATACCACACAAAATTAAACCTTAACACATACCGAACAAGATTTTTTATTTGCTTCTCTTGAGTGTATCAATTCAGAAAACAAAAGGGGTGGATACACTGATGGAAC
Source organism: Pyrausta despicata (assembly GCA_963921415.1). Taxonomy (NCBI): domain Eukaryota; kingdom Metazoa; phylum Arthropoda; class Insecta; order Lepidoptera; family Crambidae; genus Pyrausta; species Pyrausta despicata. The sequence goes on along the minus strand of OY992851.1, from coordinate 15,256,580 downwards.
GTAAGAGATACAATTATTTATGAATATAAAGGTGTTGATTTAAATGCACTTGCAATTAACCGTGTTAATGTCGATTCAGTGCTGATAATGAGATTGTTTTCCTTTATCGTAATTGTAGATTTAAATTACCAATATATATATTTTTTAAATTCACAATTTATTTTTTGATATCTCGCTAAAAGCGGAATTCAATAAAAACATAAGTGTTATGATTTCAATGCAATATTTAAATTGTTAGATTAAGATGTAGCTTCATTAGGATCTCGTTTCATTCTTTTGGGTACGGAATTCTGAAAATGTAGTTTGTGCTTTTATTTTAATGATGAGGTTTGCTTTCTCACCATAAATAAAATAGCATGGTAATATCTTTATTTAATATTTTTTTGTGCGTTTATTCAATGATTAGGTTTTCTTTCACACCATAAATAAAATAGCATGGTAATTTATTTATTTTATTTATTTAAGATTTTACTGCACAGGAAATGTACAAAGGGTGGATTTAATGCTAAAAGCATTTTCTTCCAATCAACCTCAAGGAGATGCACAAAGAAGGCAGTGAAAAAAAATCCATTTGTGGTGTAAATTTTTTTTTTGGTTGTCACTGTTTTAAATTTAAAAGAAAATAATCTAAAATCGAATGTGGACGCACCCTAACCACATTCGAGCATAAGTCATAGCGTAGCTAGCACGGCTGGGCGCGTCTGCTATCTGACTGATCTCGGCATAACCGCTACCTAGTCGCCTCTGCGGAGTTGATCTTTGCGTCCTATATGATTTAGATTGCGTAAGCCTTATGGGAATTTGTAAAGCACCTTTTTTGGAACGAAAGGCTTGTATTTAGATGCAGCGTTAGTGGTACTTACTTCGGTTACAGACATATTAACAATAAAATCAAAAGAAAATGCATTATATAATTATTATAAATACTAAATTATTTATAAAAAAAATTATAAAATATAATAAATACTAAAAAAAATATAATATTTTAATAAGCTGTTAGTATACGAGTATTATATTATTATTACTGTTTTCTATTCTGTATTCCTGATGACTATTGTTAAATTAATATGGTGAGCGGGGATATTCTACCATAAGTATTTATATAACCCTCGCTTGCAATATAGGAATGTAAATCACTTCCATACGAAAAAAAGATATTTGTATTTTATATATCTGTTTTTGTATAAGTTTACTTTAGTCAAGTAATATCATTCAAAATTTTATCAGGTTTGAACATATCTCATTTTATTTTAGGCTCCAGCAACGCTTCGAGTCGAAACACATACTATTAGAAAAAGTGCTGAGAAGAAGCGTAAACAACGAACTTTACCAACTTTTAACTGTTATAATTGTCAAATGATTAAAATTGTCTCTGTTTATCTTGTTCGAGAGATAGCTAATTATTTAAAGCTGATAAAGAGGATTATTATGCTTTAAATTATCACTAAACAACGCCAGCGCAGGAACCAAAATACATCAACAACAAGTAACGCCTGATTCCATCAACTACTTAGTTGTTTTACTCAATAAAAATATATATATTCTAATCTTAGCTGTACATATCTTCAACCAAGTTTTCCGTCCGTGAAATCCACTGTTAAAGTATCACTCCAAAATACATATTCAGAGTCTTTTTCATCACCTGTCATTGTTTTATCTAAATGCAAGTATAATTTGTTTTTGGCTACCATTGCGATAAGCCGCTAATTACTTGTTCCATCTATTGTTTGGACTAATTAGAGTTTAAATTCAACTTCTGACACACCGCCGGCCATGTTGAAAATGGTGGGAATTAGTTTTTATTGACTGCCCACCTAGGTTTTCACAGAACGACTATTAAAAAGTTTAAAAAATATATAAGTATAAATTTATAAAGTTAAATAAAATATTGAAAAAAAAAAATTTTTTTTTCATATAAAATCGGCTGAATATTGTAGTTAAATTAATAGTCTGAACAGGTCCTTGATAACAGGTCTCTCCCTATTTGATCCTTGTTTTCTCAATAAATGATTTTGTGCTTTTTTGGAATTTCATACCCAATTCCTATGAATCAATTTTGCTTTTTTATTAAAAAAAAAGGTTTCGCAAAGTCTTAACGTGTAAACCTCACTTTGTGTACAGTTGGTTATTCATTGTTCAAGATATGAATATTGTGTTGTTCCATTTTACAGAGGCTCTGCTTCGTATGTCCATTCTGCTATTAGTTTAATTTAATTTTTAATTTATTTATCTTAAGGAAACATACAGCTTTATAATAGAACATAGTCTTAAATACAAAGGTACTATAAACCAGCAATTTAATGTTCCTAATGTTAGTTTATACAATTTTTGCCAAATAGACGACACGAAATTAGTGAAAACAAGTTTAATGAAAACAAGTGGGAACAAGCATGCAAAGAAATCAACATTATTTTCGTCGCACGTTCGCTCCCATAATCAATTTACATTATTACATGTTAATTAAATTTTAGTTCTTAAGTCTAAGGAGACGCACGCACTACCCGCGTCAGTGTTTCCCTGCAATCACAACCTAGGAATTTTCAAAGTTACAGCTTTGCCTCGTTGGGCTTAGACCGGGGGTCAAGAGCAAATGATATTTTTTTAATTTATTTATTTGGGATAGCCCGAATAAAAAAATAAAAAAAAGTTATCATACTTACAAGACTACAAGATTGTTGATGTAAAATCTTTTTAAAGTCACACAAAGGTTGTTCAACTCAGACTTCCTTAAATGTTTAAATACTCATTAGCCTAGAAATAAGTACTAAAGTAAAAGCGTTTATTTGAAACGTGTTAATTTACTCCTTGATACGTTTAATGCAAACCCAAAGGTTTAACACACTACTTCTAACTTTACGTCCATACGTTTAAAAGCTACGTATTAGTAGAAGAAAGTGTTTGACTGACAAGAATTTGTCTGGTTAGAGAAAACAACTCCTTTTCTGGATTCGATACGAATTGTAAAGCCTGAAATGGGCATAAGTGCCGGCCGAAGGGAAAGTGTCGATACTGGTGAAAAAACTTATGTTGTACGCATTACCTTATGTTAGTTTTCAAACTAATGTAAATTGCTATATACAGGATGCAGTGTTGTTTGCAATTTGTAAGTTAATGATGTCATGTATTTTTTTTTGACATATCTAAAGATGGTCACTCATTTATGGGTAGATGTTTATAATTTTTTTTTTAATTACCTGAACATTTAATTTCCTTGCCTCGAGATAAACTAAAAAAAGTTGTAAAATATGTATTAAAATCGAAAGGATATTATATGATGATTATACTCGTATAAATGACAAAGATATATGGAAATGTTTGACATATGACAATTAAATATTGAATGAAATTCTTGCGCCGCTTCTTCTCAGCACTAGCCAAATTGTCCCGAAGCGGTGGTAGGGTTAACTTATATGTTGGGATGTATAAAAATGCCTCTTGTGAGTCTATTTACAAAAATAAATTGATTTTATTTATTTCACACAATGGGCGAGCGATCGTAATATTATAAAACTAAAATTTAAAAAACCTTTGACGTGGGCCAGGAAAAAAGGTGAGCTTCAACGACTGAACGGAATTTGACTTACCACAGCTAGAAACACCGTGATTAAATTATCTTTAAAATAAATAAAAAACTGTAATTAATTCGGTCCATTTTGGGAGCTACAATACTTCAGACAGACGCACATACACAAAACACACTCAAACAGAATAGGGGTCGAACTTAAAACGTCTCCTTTTTTTTCGTCAGGGGCTAAAAATTATCATTTAATAAACCATTCGTCTTCATTTACTCGTATCTACTCGTAATATAATAATAGTCCTCCTGGCCGATTTCGACTACGGCGGCCAAACTCAACAGAGATCAGCAAACTACGCAGGGGATATTAAAGTGCACAAGAGTGAGCGCAGTACACAGGTGCACTCACTGTTCAATCATCATTCTCAATGTTCGGTGAGACGGCTTTCCGACATGACCGGAGAGAGATCGGGTACAGGAACAAACGGCCTAACGTGCTTACCGAGACATGAGGGTGAAACACCGCCAACTTTCCGACTCCGAGCTGTATTTGGGAAATTCATGACAGAAAATCTCAGAAACAATTTTGGCTCGACCTGGGATTCGAACCCACTGTATAAAGTAATACCAACATCTTAATATTCCGTGGTCCCTCTAAATGGTGGACACATTCCATAACAGTCTACTGTGTGGGAATGTTGAGTTAATAGGTAATGACGTCTTTTGCAAATCTCTCTGCTCTTAAATAAAAGATAAAATTAGTTACTTTCTTCCGTCGTAAACTACGTAGTAATCTAAACAGTAGTTGAACCGCCGACCCAAGAAAGCAAACGGTAAGGAAATCAACGATTCCTCCCGCAAATGTAAAATGTCATCTAGAGAACCGGGTGCTATTGGGTGCAAGTCGCAGACAAATTGAAGTTGTAGATACCGTGCTTGTACTGCAAATTCTAGTATATAAAATTCATTGTGCGTTGTTTCCTTGTTTGTTTCTTTATGTAATTAAGTCAAGTACATCTAGACTGCATCCTGTTTGTATACCATAAATAATAATAAAAAAACGTAACTGTAGGTAATTCAAATAAACTTTTACTATTTGAAGAATTTTAATAGAAATTATTTATTATTATTATAATAGACTAATTAAGCATTAACTTTTCGAATTTCTGTACAATGTAGAATTTAAACACAGTTAAGAAATAATGCCCGCCACATGCGGGACTCGATCCCGCACCTCTCGCAAGCTGGGCGCTTACTCTCCAAATTGAGCTAACTTGACACTTACTCATCGGTCCGAATTTCTTTAAGTGCTCCTTTGGCTCGCATGTCTCGCATGCAGACACTTTACAAGAACAAAGGGGACCGTTCTGACTGCAACTCCTATAGGGGTATATCGCTGCTTTCTGTTCCTGGGAAGATATTTGCCAGAGTGCTTCTCAACCGACTTTTACCTCTTTCGGAGAAGTTGTTGCCGGAGACACAGTTTGGGTTTCGTCCAGATAGGGGCACTTGCGAGGCTATATTTTCCATTCGCCAATTTCAGGAAAAAAGTCGCGAACAAGGGCAGTCACTCTACATGTGTTTTGTTGACCTGGAAAAAGCCTTCGACTGTGTACCTCGAGAAGCCCTATGGACCGTATTAGGAAAACTGGGATGCCCGGAGAAATTTGTACGTTTGATAAGACTCTTGCATGACGATATGACCTGCTGTGTAGCCTACAACGGTGAGCAGTCAGAGTACTTTCGGGTGAGCTGTGGCGTCAAACAGGGCTGTGTGCTTGCGCCGACATTATTTGCGCTCTATTTTTCAGTAGCAGTCAGTGAAGTCATAGAACAGGTTTCTGCCGACATCAAAATACGTTTCCGGAGCGATGGTGGATTGTTTAACTTGACTAGACTTAAAGCCCGCACTAAAGTCTCTCACGCAGTCATAACGGAGATCATGTATGCTGATGATCTGTGTTTTGTAGCTAACTCCCCTAAAGAGCTTCAACTACTAATCAAAAACCTCCATGAAGTGTGTTGTCGTTATGGTCTCAAAATCAGTGTATCTAAGACCGAAGTAATGGCAACCGATTTCATTGGCCACCAAGAACCATTGATTATGTACATTGATGACTATGAGCTGAAGCAGGTGGAGAAATTTAAGTATCTAGGCAGCACAATCACATCCAAATGCGACCTTGAAGCCGAAATAAACCACCGCATCGGATGTGCGGCAGCGGCTTTCGGAAAACTTTGGTCTAAAGTGCTGCGATCACATGATCTGAAGCTCTCCACAAGGATCTCCATTTACATGGCTGTAGTGCTTCCAAACCTTTTATACTCCTCGGAGACCTGGGTCTTATACCGAAAGCATATACGTACGCTAGATAGGTTTCATCTCAAATGCCTGCGAGACATTTTAAACATAAAATGGTCAGATCGAGTAAGAAACACTCAAGTACTTCGACGGGCAAATGTTTGCGGTATTGAGGCGTACCTGATGAGGCGGCAACTCCGTTGGTGCGGTCATGTCTCGCGGATGGCTGATGAGAGAGTCGCGAAACGCATTTTCTTTTCTGAACTCCAGGACGGCAAGCGGAAACCAGGCGGCCAGTTCTTACGTTTTAAGGATGTTCAGAAAAGACATATGAAGCGATGCGATATTGACCCGCTAAAATGGGAGGAAACGGCAAGACGTCGCCCTGAATGGAGGCGCTTAATTCTTAGCAAAGTCAATGACTTTGAAGAGCAACGAAAACTTGACCTAGATGTCAAACGCGATGCTCTAAAAGCTAGACCTCCAGCGGCTATATTTTATAATTATGTGAACGGTGTCTTAACGTGTGGCCAATGTTCGCGCACGTTCTCAAACAAAATTGGCTACTGTAGTCATAAAAGGGCACATGACAGGGCAGCCCAACTTATCCCATCTTGAAGAACGGAAAAAGGAATCAGAAAGCGGTCACCGTAGCCGAGATCGGCTTGGGAGTATATATAGAACATCCGAATAAAACACCTTTTCAGCTGTTTAACAATCGGTTAAGATGAATCAGTATTTTTTTTAAGTTTTATAAATTTCTATTAACTTAGATATATTGCCTATAACCCAGGGTACGTTAAAAACTAAGAGCATAGTTGCCAGTAGATTTAACACCAATTCAATACTGCTAAAATATTTTCCTAACTTTTATTGTTTATAGTTACTGAAATATCTTTACTTCTCCATAACATATTTTTTTCTAGCTTAGCGTGCCATAATTATGCAAATTCCTTCTATAAAATGCATAGCGCCATTTAAATAAATTGAGATACTAAATCGGAGTCTACTGTACTAATGTGTCTACAACTCTAGTGCAGCAAAATCAAGGTTAATGTCATAATCAAGGAATGCTCCGGGGAAACGGTAGCCTTTGATTTTAATCTAATGCAAGTGTGAGGGCTACTACTTTTCTAATGGGGCTGTGTGTATAATTTAGGCATCTAACTTAGTCATTTAGCTATAATGATTGTTGGCTACCGTTTTATAAACTCTTACGGTACATATCCTAGATAAGTCTATTAGAACTGTACGGTAGTTTAATTTTCATGTACGGTAGTTTAATTTTCATAAGAAATTTTTAAATTCAAATATACTTATTTGAAAATATGAAAAATATAGTTTTTTATATTTAGTTTTCGGGGATTTTTGTAAAAAATAAAAGAATTACAAAAACGATTTTTTTTGGGTTATTTAAAGGATTGATATGACGACTTTATGGCTACTTTTAAAATTAAGGAAGAAAGATTCTGTTTTGTTGTGCCAGTTAAGGCAAACTACATTTCATTTCTCTCTCAATACCGATTAAAATCACAACGACCTAGCAACTGCAAGCGTGTGAAGTGCCCTTTACGCCCTCACATCTACGACCAATACATTCAGACCTAACCTTGCTTTGTGATTGCTAGACCACCTGGGTCATTTAACACGGGTCACATAGTACAGTGTAGCAAGAAGTTACCGTTTAAATTAGCCCTTTTAACATTCTTATTAAGGGCTATAATGCTGACTGTACAATATTAATTGTTGGTCATTATTCCTGGTGTAGAAAGCAGGTCGGTTGTAGTAGCCGCCCTCGCAAGTAGTGCGACCATGATTTGCTGTCGTTAGTAGGACAAGTCTTGGTAGTGATTAGGTAAATGAGGACTGGATATTGAGTATGTGATAGGGCCGTTAGCGGTGATATAGTTCAGTTAAATTAAGTTTAATAATTAATAATAAAGCAATGAATTTTCTTCGCAACAGTAGGTAATACAAATGTTGTTTCAAAACATAGTGTAATTGTTAAACTTAGTTTGAAATTAGATATTTTGTAATAGTAAGACGTCACGTATTTACATAGAAAATCATATTTTATAATAATTAATAATAATTTGTTTAGTTTCGGTTTAGTTGATTTAGGACTATTATTATTACATTAGAAGAACTACATCTCATTTCAAACAGCGCAGCGTGGATTCTAATATGCTTGTATTCACCGATTTTTTAGCTCACTCATTAAATGATAATGGTCAGGTCGATGCCGTGTACTCTGACTTTTCCAAGGCTTTTGATAAAATTAATCACGATATACTAATTTCTAAGCTCTTGAGAGCCGGTGTACACGGCAGCCTCCTGAGATGGATAAACTCCTACATTAGGAATGGAAGTCAATCCGTTTGTTTAAAGGGTTTTTCTTCGCAGTTCCTGCCGGTTCCCTCAGGTGTACCTCAAGGATCCCATTTGGGTCCCTTGCTGTTTTCCCTTTATATCAATGATATAGGATTTACCTTTAATCATAGCAATCATCTCCTTTATGCAGATGACACAAAATTATATAAGATAATACACTCAAAAGATGATTGTACACAACTAAAACTGGATCTCATTGCACTGGAAAGGTATTGCTCATTAAATCAGTTGTTTCTAAACATTAACAAGTGTAGCGTCATCACTTACGCACGTAAAAAGAAGCCCATACGTTTTAATTATGAATTAAATGGTGAAGTTTTGAAAAGGGTTTCTAGAATTAGGGATCTGGGAATAATCATGGATTCAGAATTGACCTTCAATCATCACATAGATCACATTATTGGAGCTGCATTTCGTAGACAAGGATTTATTCTCAGAATAACACAACCCTTCAAAAAAATTGAAACACTCAAAATTCTATACTTTTTATTTGTACGCTCGATTTTAGATTTCTGTAGTACTGTGTGGAACCCGTCATATAAAATACATGTCAATAGGATAGAAAAAATTCAACAAAAATTTATTAAGTCTTTAAATTACCGCTTAACATATTCTCACGACTCTTATGAAACTTCTTAAAAAACTCACAAATTACAAAGTCTGTCTGACCGTCGTAAAATGTTCGACATTCTATATTTACACAAAATTTTGAACTCCATGGTTCCTCCTCCTCGCCAGAGCTGCTCGATAAAATACGGTTCTCGTATCCAGCTCGTCTACCAGTGTGCCCCTCACGTTTTTTACCTACTTTTGTTCCCCCTAATTTTACAAAAATATACACTACAAATACATTTTTATATCGCTCCACCAACGTTTATAATATACAATTTACTGACATTGGTTTACATAACATACCCCATAACATGTTGAAAAGAAAACTAAAAGAAATTATACGTGTATCTTAGTTATAATATAAATTTTACCTATGTATTACAGTTTAAGGATCTAGCTAATGTAAGCACTTCAAATGCGTCAACGTTTAATCTCAATGTTCATTTTCTAATTTTTTTAATCGATAGCGGCCGTTTATCTTAGCTTATTAATTTGTAATCTTTAATACACTTACATAATTAAGGCACTATAAGGTCTGTTACTATATCTTAATTTAAACATACATCTGTTTATGACTGTTTGATGCCAAAATAAATATTAAAAAAAACTCACAAAAAACTTTTTCATAGTCACCCTACCAAACGCACGCAGTCACCGCTAACTCTTGGTCCTGTTAAAATGTAATTGTTGCAGCTAATGTGCCCCATTCATCGACTTTCCCCGGACCCACGTGATTGCATTATGCCTTTATTTTATTCAACATCCAACACAGCTCTGCTCGATTAGCTTAGCTTATATACCATTGTATATGATTGAAATCGGTAGCCAGGTTTAGTTATTTATTACCATTTGGGCGAATTAAAACAAAAAAATTAAAAGGCGACAGTAAATTTCAACTTTTGACTTTCAACATGGTCAAGTTATTATTATCACTAGTATACTCGTATTATGCATTGAATACATGATGCAATGCTGCCTATACTGAAGGAAATCGAAAAAAATTTATCATGGATACAAAACCTTCCCATAGATAACATATGCTATATATTAGCTGGTTCTATTATCATAAAATTGTAGTCTAATATAACCAAAAAGTTTTATTACAATCAGTTTTCTAGAGCTAGTATTTGCAAGCGACAATATACTCGTAACACATCAATCTCTGTACACTCGCCGCCATATTCGTATGAAAATGTGGTTGGACATTTTTGCCTACGTTTGCATCTAATATTTCACTAGTCAGCCATCTTATTTATCCGTCGTCTTGAATAAGACGTATCTGTCTGTCTTGGCCGAAGCTCCACCTAATGATGTGGAGCTGAGCCCTTTTTTGTCGTGTCTAACTAAATAACGTGGACGTGAGGCGCATTTAAACTTGCACCGATGTGTACGGGTCGGCCGCCATTTTGTTGCAATGCGTGGTTTACGTTTTGAAACTTTGTGTTCTGTAGAGAGGTTCTGAAACTCTGTTGGTCTCTGTTTCTTAGCTAAAAACAAACATATGTTTGTTTTTTGGCTAAAAAATATTAGAAAGATATATAAAGATTATGTAACGTGGAGGTTTAAACTCATAAGTATTGTCTCGCTTGTTTTCTTGACAGATTAGCCAACGCCAATCAAGATCGGAACGGTAGGTATGTGTTTTTAAAAAAAGCGATCAGAATCCCCGGAAATTACTTTTTCCAATGCGTCATTTTCCCGCGGCAAAAAAGTAGCCTATGTCCTTTCTCGGGTATCAAAATATCTCCATACCATATTTGATGCAAATCGGATCAGTAGTTTCGACGTGATTGAGTAACCGACAGATAGTGTTACTTTCGCATTTATAATATTAGTAGAATAAAAAGCACAAGACAATTTTTGACGTGACAACGTCAGCGAAACTGCGTTACGCTGCTCCGCTCACGTTTCGCGCGAGAGAGACAGAGCGAGAGAGAGAGAGAGAGATAGGCATACACACCGGTTCATGTTATACGAATGAATATTCACATTAAAATTATTTTACCACTCAGAGTCGTTGTCACGTAAAACTTTCGCGCGTATACCGACTTTACAGGCAACCAATTTTTTTGGATGAAAAAACTACCCACGTTTAATTTGATTGTTACAAATAATTTCGTAGATTAGTTAAACATAACATTACCGCTACCTTTTGCCTTCATAAATAAATACAACACCTTAAGCTCGGGATACTACATACCTATTAAGCTAATCTAATCTGTCATTAATCAGTTAACATTGAACACTGGCCAGTGGCCGTTTTGCAGGTAATAAAGGAAATCCAATCAAATACATTGGCCATTAGCACTATCGAACACTTCTCGTGAACCGTATTAGTAATAGTATGCAAAATACAGTTATTCCACACAGAAATACTGACTCTATACGATCGTCTTACTTAAATAACAAAACAGAACCAAGACACTTAGTTAAAAAAACCCACTGCGGCTTGGACTCCATCTGAACAAAGAGTGTAATGTTTTGGAAGAAACTAATTATAATTTTATTTATTTAAGCTTTATTGCACATCAAACTATGTACAAAAGGTATTAGGCATAGGCCGTAGGATTAGGCCGTAGGGCATTCTCTACCAGTCGTACCTTTGGGCTAAGCAGAAATGATTAGTGGGCGGTGCGACAAAGTAAATAAAAGAGAAAACACAAAAAAATATATACCAATAATATGGCACAATATGAGATTAAATATAAAATATTTCAATTAATTTAGATATGAATAGATATTTATAAATACACATAAAATATACTAATATACACTAAATAAATAAATATATATGGCGAACTGTCAAAGAAAGATCTATAAGGACGGTTCCGATAAAGTTAGAAAGTGGGTGCGAATGAATCTCTTTTCTAGTTCTAATTCACAACCGTAATCTAAACCTATTTTTTTGACCGTCTTTAAAACGCTTTACGAGACCTTTTTTTAAATTTACGTATTGCGGCCTAAATCTTGAGACCATTTTAATTAACAGAAATTAAGTCGTAATCAAAGCAAATGTTTCCCAGTTTGCGGAAGCTCTTAACCAAATTACCTCGGCTTTGGCATTCAATTAAGTATCCTCCTCGTTAATCACACCTCGAGAACTGTTGGTTAATAGCAAACCTTCATCTGCATACGTAATTAAATTTGATTGACCCCTTGTTTTCTCATTTTAACTGCCATTTGGACAGTTAGAGAAAATTGTGTTTATTGGTGTTAAGTCTGAAATTAGCATTAGGTTAAATCGTAGTGGATCAATGTAACATGCAGAAGGTCTTTGAAAAAGAAAATGAGTCTTGCTACAAACTAACAAAAATTTGCTATCATTCGTTTACAAGTTCAAAATTCACGCTCAACAGAAAAAAATGTTATACTTTAAAAAAAAAAAACTAAAATAAACGCAAACTATTTCAATAATATCACGTTTCAATCTTTTTATCGTATCCACTAGATCACTACAGCAACAATCACGGATACACCTTTATTATATTATTATCTATTCATCTGTAATAATTGAATAACAGCCGCGAATGCAATTAATATAACGTTTTCAATCAGTTGGCACTTCCATTAATAAAATTTGAATACAAGTAACGGAACTTTTGGGATAGTGATGTGAAAGGTGGCACGGTTGGGTATCGATAGTCGTTCAATTTATCGAAACTGATTGACAAAATTTTGTGCTGAATTTGACGACCGCTTGGTGCAGTGGTCCGCATGTCGGACTTTTAAACCAAGGGTCGCGGGTTCGATTCCCGCACAGTACAAGCATAAGTGTGCATGAACATGTGTGTTTGTACTGGTCTGGGTGTTTTCTATGTATAATATGTATTTATTTACAAAAAAAAGTATTTAAGTATGTATATCCGTTATCTTGTACCCATAACACAAGCCTCGTAGCTTACTTTGGGACTAGAGAATTGGTGTGATTGTTGAGAAATATTTATTTATTTTATTTAAATAATACGAGCATGTAACACCAAAAAATTATTATTAGTATTTAAAGTTAAGAGCGCGGTTAAACTAGTAGGAGCTTAAGTGGATTACCATCTGGTGATACTACTTAAGCTCCTTTCATAAAAAAAAAACATGTATATTTTTAAATGACAAGCAAATGATTTAGTGCATTTTTATAATTGAACACTGCACAAGAATTAAGATCACGTTTTGGTACTTGAAGTAACAAACTATAAAAATACATTTTGAAAGAAACATCGACAAATTGTTTCATCAGTTGACGGGTCTAAATAATAATCTTATAAGGTAAAGGTAAGTGTGAGTGTTAAAGTTTTGGTCTAATACTTTATTTATTTATTTTATGATTTTTTATTTTTATTTTCCAATAAAATATAATATTATATTTTACTTATAATTTCTTATGTATTTTGTAGGCCTCGATTGATATACAGTTAGTTGTCTATGATTATAGAACGAATGTTTTGTGAGTTGGCAGTTTAAGAAGAAGTACCACACATACTTACTGCAAGTACATATTTAGGGCGAAGAAGTCTAGTACAGTGGCAAGCACGTCACGGTAACACTGCGGTATCTGCGCTTGTGATTCGGGCGATTTTGCATCAAAATTGAGTGGCTTGATGTCCTGGCTACTGTACAAAAATCTTTTGAAATCTTTTGAATAGCTATTAATAAAGTTATTTACTGGATTTCATATGTCTTCGTCAGAATAGGTCGAAATCTCAAAAAATATTTTGGGTCCACCATACAAAATTGCCAATCAGCTGATCGATTGAGTATAGGAGAGCCTTAATATTTTTTGAGATTTTGACCTAGGTTTCTTTGGAAAAAGTTGCTCAGTTTTACGGTCACAACATTATCCTTCAGGCATTGCGGGTTTTTTTTGTTACACCCTGTATATTATATGCCGCTGCCATCTCGCCTGAAAATATAAGCAAATCGATTGCAACGACTTAACATTATTCCTATGGTATATATTTGAATTAAATGTAAAAAATTATGTGAGTGAGTTAATAGATTTATAATAAATAAATAAATATTTCTCAACAATCATACCAATTCTCTAGTCCCAAATTAAGCTACGAGGCTTGTGTTATGGGTACAAGACAACGAATAAACATACTTAAATACTTTTTTTTGTAAATAAATATATATTATACATAGAAAACACCCAGACCAGTACAAACACACATGTTCATGCACACTTGCTTGTACTGTGCGGGGATCGAACCCGCGACCCTTTGTTTTAGAATTTTGACATGTGGACCACTGCACCAAGCGGTCGTCATAAGTAATATATGAGTAAATAAGTCATTTCAGTCTTGCCGCAATAACAGTGTATAAAAATTTATATTATCGACTGTAAGGCTAGTTTTCTACTGAACAGGAGACTTAAGCACTAATTTAATTCCTCAAAGGTAAGTAGTTTTTCTATTAACTTCACAAGTCTTTCGAAGTCTTTTTATTTATTCTACACACGCGTTAAAATCCAGTTACTAAGATAATATGACAACATGCTTACAGTTTTCAATCAAGGTAATGATTATATCATAGTTTCAACTAAGATGCCTATATCATTTGGTGCACGTTATATCAATACGTTTAACTATGCATGAGATTATATCAAGCAAGTATGTAGTTGGTTTTCAAGGATACAATTATAACCTTCTTACTATTGGACGGAAACTTATCGCGTAGGTACACTTAAACGTTTGTAAAATAAAATAATATGTACCAGGCTACTCAGAAAGTTTTGCGAACAAAAGTTTTTTTCTGGCTGGTTATAATCTATTTTGAAACTTTGATCCTTTTTTAGTTAAAAAAGACACATTTCAATTTATCAGGCATGTTTGCCGAGGCACGGGTCAACTGCTTTTTTGCCACAATGCGCAAAAAAATGCGCTTCACTAGTGCGCAGAGTCAGGGGTAGTGGCAACGGCATCCTGGCCATGATTGCAAGCCGGCTCGATTGTGTATACGTTAATCATTGCTGCGCCACTGCTTATGGAATGAAGCAGCAATGATTTTCGTATAGTAGCAATCACAAGTCATACTCTTATTTAATCAAAATATATTTCTGACTAACCTTAGTTGTTTAAGTTTAATTAATGTTACTAACGCATTGAGTCCTGGTTACTTTAATAAAGAATTTATTATTATTATTAATTTTAAAACGAATCCTTTGAAAATTGGTTTAGACGCCAGAAACTTTGTATTGAGGTCAAGGGAGAGTACTTTAAAAAGATTTAATAAATATATTTATATCTATGGATTATTTTTAGTGTTAAAGTTTACCACGTCTTGGTTTACCAGTGAAAGTCTGTCAACTATGAACAACAAGTTTCAATCAAGAAGTTTATGGCAATCATAATTTTATTAGATACTGCAACGAGCAGCCGTGCCCATTTCGATGTCATATAAATAATGATTTATGTAAACCACCATAAACAATAAGTATAATACGTTTACAGTATACATTAAGTTTCTATTTATTTCACAAGTTAATAGAAACCAGATATTTATTTGCCCGAGATACGTCAGAGATGCTATCATTACCTGATAAGTAGATACAAGATGACACTTTAACATCTTTACCTAGATTTTGAATCTCTTAAGTTGTATGATTCAGAGGAAATTCTAGTGCATGGCTTTCTTAGTGGAAACTACTTTCTGTTAACAATGTAGCTAAGTCAAGTTTAGTTCCACTTGAGGTTTGAAGTAGGTTGGAAAAACGAATTAACTTCTTAAAATAATGGCAAAGTACGAGTCGGATTCGTGAAAGAAGGGTTCCGTAACATACCAATATAAATAACAGAAATAATAAGAAGAATAAGCTACCTTTCACCCAACATCTATGGAGAGATGAGTGTGACTGAAAACCAGGGCTGTTTGGGATCACATCCCAAGTCAGCACAAGCTGAGCCACCTCCAACTGCTTTGGCATATGCTATGTTTGTTCGTTTCATTGAATGCTTGTTATGTAAGCAATAACGATTTTATTATTATTAAGCTTGGATGGTATGGAGCCCGTAGTGCACTTGACCAATTTATTTAATTATATTTTTAGTATTTGTTGTTTTAGCGTCAACAGAAATTCATAATCTGTAAAACTGATAATTCTCTAGCTATGTTCATAACATACATCCTTGTGAAAGACAGACAGACAGAGAAGTCTCAGTAAAAAGGTTCAGTTTTTCACCTATTGAACACGGAACTTCAAAAAGCGTCAACTCGAAACTACATGGATAGCTTATTAACAACGCGACACGTATCTTCACGCTTGCCACTTTGAAACAGCAATTTAATATGACCTCAAGCACGTCTGAAGTACACTTAGACAAATCTCATCGTTTCTACTTAACGGTTAGCCGTATGCAAATGAAAAATACCTCATCCCATGCGTTGGTGGAAGGCTGAACGGCTGCCACCAGTTTGTAGGACCGATTAAGGTTAAAGATAAATCTAGAGCTCAAAACTTTCACATATTGCTTCATTAGGTAGGTTGTACACTGAAAGAATACGTGTTGATGGTCTCAGGGTAACTTGATTTGGTGTCAGCTATGGTTCTCAGAGAAATTGTAATCAAAACTGTCATTTTTTGCCATTTCATTAAAACCCAAGCACTAATAATGACGACCACTTTGGTGTTAATGCTCAAGAAGTTGACTATTAACCAAGAGGTCGCGGTTTCGATCCCTGCACTGTACTAACATTTGTATACATGAACATTTCTGTTTGTATTGGTCTGGGTGTTATATGTATTAATGTAAGTTTATTTGTAATGCCACTGTTGATGTCTGATATCTGTACAAGTGATTTAGCCACTTACAACGGAGTCAGATCAATGAATGTGATGTTCTTTAAAAAAAAACGCTTAAGCCTCCATAATTTTGTAGGGAAACTTTATAATTTGTGATTCTTCCTATTTTGGTGTCACAGTTACGTAATGGACTAACTTTCAGTAAATGAGGTTCCTGGTTAAACATGATGCAGTGTATCAGGTGTTCATCACTAGTTAACTTTGATAATATATATATATATATATATATATATATATATATATATATATATATATATATATATATATATATATATATATATATATATATATGCGAAATGCTCGTTTTTGGGATGGGTGATAAATCCGAACATTTTAGTAAAGTCTTTTTATAAGCATCTCCGTGCTTCGGGAGGCACGTTAAGCTGTTGGTCCTGGTTAATATCGACAGATATTATCCGCTTAGCCTGGTCAGAGGCCCTTGGGCGGCTGAATAATATCTGACAGTAAGGTTGGTCACTTACCTTACAAAATTCACTAATCTACACTAAGCCCGCGTGGTGGAGTATGGCTCGTACAACCTCCTATTTGAGGCTAGGCTTGTGCCCAGTAGTAGGACGTACAGGCGGACAAGACGATATGCGTAATGCACGAAATCATTCGAAATAATTAAAAAATACAATACAATATTGAATATCTGCTTCAGTGGACGATGAGCATTACTCCTAGATAGTTTAGTGGCTGGCCTACATGCCGACAGGAGCCGCTCAGTACACTTGATTTAGGATAAGTGAATTTCTAACTGTTCATTCCGATAGTACAGGACGGGCATAAACTTTGGATTTATAACGCACTTGTCATGTTTAAGGTCTGTTTAGTATTGTGCAATGGCAGTGTTGCGGATGGAAGGTTTATAACAATACTGCCTCGTTGGTGTAGTGGTAAAGTTTCTGCCTTATATCCGAGAGGTCCCGGGTTCGAATAGCAGGTCGAGCCAAAATTGTTTCTGAGATTTTCTGTTATGAATCTCTCAAAAGCATCTCGGAGTCGGGAAGTTAGTGTGGTTACACCCCCGTGCCTCGGAAAGCACATTAAGCCGTTGGTCTTGCGCCTGATCTCTCTCCGGTCATGTCGGATTGCCGTCTCACCGAACTTTGTGAGTGATGGAACAGTGAGTGCACCTGTGCATTGCGCTCACACTTGTGCACTATAATATCTCCTGCGCAGTTGGCTGATCTCTGTTGAGATTGGCCGCGTGGTTGAAATCGGTCCGGAGGACTTATGACAGTTGGAACTGACAATTGGCTGCTTTGTATAATCTGGCTAATCACATCAGGCTATACATTTTTGCTGCAAAATCACCCGTATCACAAGCGCATAAGATACTGTAATTTTTACCGTGACGTACTGGCCATGTTACGACCGTTTACGTTGAATTGGGACGATGACACCTATCTTAAATATTGTCAAGAACATGGTGTTTAAAAACATAGCCCCTATGAAGTTAATACAACCAATATATTTCAAAAAAGCTGTAGAAACCAATTTTTAAACACACAAAACGCAATAAATATTCGGTCAATTGACTCCGATTTCTGACACATGACCGTGACGTCACAATATTTATTCCCATACGAAATCTATGGAGGCAGACCGTTTTGACAGATAATAAAAAGTATGTCAACGATTGGTGGTGTCGTGTAGCCAATTGTTGTTGGATCGTTTAAATAACTTGGTTGCTGTCTAAAGCAGGAGGAAGTGTTTAGCCAGCACATACCTACGGTATAACATTTGTTATAATGGCTACTAACAGTGTGTCAGCCAATCACCGGCCAAATCACTGACGACCACGAGTCACGGTGATAATATGCCGCAGGTGTAGCCTATGCCATAAGAACATTTTATTTTATAACCATCAATGTTGGTACTGACAAAAAATCTATAAAGTCTTTTTTGTATTATTTGATGAAAAAAAATACGTTAAGATTAGTTTAGATTTGATAGTAAATACTATTTCTATTTTTTATTTTACAAATTAAGTTTGCAAAAGTATACCATTTTCCAGCATTTAATGTTATCATACAACTTTTACTTCAACGAGGCACCGTGGTATATGATTATTCGAGTCATACCTCGTAAATAAACACTTTCGCTCTCCACTTAAAACAGGATTTAGCCCTACTTTAAACTGCATTCACGTGTAGGATAATAGGCGTGAATAATATTTGAATTATTAAACGCAATTTAGAAAATATGTGAAAGTTTTGTATTAAATTTTGGAGCTAAATTGAAAATTGTATCTTGGTACCTTTTAAAACAGGTAAATTATCCGGATAATAAAGTACTTTTATGTATTAGTTCAACAAATTAATGCGCTAGGAAGGCATTATTTTTTTATGAAGAGCGTCAGCATCAGAACTATTTTTTGAGTAAATCACGTTAAGCCGTTGGAATCTCTCCGGTCATGTCGGATTGCCGTCTCACCGAACTTTGGGAGTGAAGGAACAGAGAGTGCACCTGTGTATTGCGCTAACACTTGTACACTATAATATCCCCTGCGTTGTTAGCTGATCTCTGTTGCGGTTAGCCACCGTGGTCGAAATCGGCCAGGAGGATTATTATTATTAATTTTTGATGATTATTTTTTTTCGTAGAGATAAGAATAAAGTCATTCATGTACATACGGTACAGATTCAATAGCATTTCAAATACCTATTTACTGCAAATCTTAGTAGGTAGGTTTGTTTCTAAAACATAGCCGTTAGACTTTAACTTTCACCACCGCAATTACAAACTTTAGTAATTTCAATAAATGTAAGACAATTTCACACTTTGCAACGGTATACAATGCAAGCTTCAAGCAGAAAGCTCACACAGAATGGTCACATTCGATAATGTAAAAGTATATATCATTAGAGGACTTATTAAGGTAAACGACTATATTTTACAATGTCGGGGTCATTATAAATTCGTTGCAATTTGTGTTCATTTCTTTGCTTATTTTGGAGTCCAATATTATGTGTCTCATTTAACTGCCAAACACTTTACACGTGCAATCTGTGGGTTAGGTATACGCGGGGGGCTATTGACGCTCTCAGAGTCCAATACAATAATGGTCTTAGGATGTTGTTGGGGCTTCCGCGCTATTGCAGCGCATCGGGGATGTTCGCTCTGGCACACACCGATGGTTTTTATACCGTACTGCGTAAGCGAACCGCATCCCTTCTGCGCACGGTGCGTGGGAGCGCCAACAGCATACTAAAAACAATTAGTAATAAGCCTGACTGTCCGATACTGCGCCATTGGGTGTACACACACACACATGTAGCCGGAGTGTCGAGCAGTGCAGGCAAATATCTAAATTAATTGTAGAAATTTCTAATTCTTACTAACTTAGTTTTATAAGATTTTATAAATTTTCTTGTTACTAACAACTATATGGACGCTTCATAGTCTGAAATAAACATTTTTTTTTTTTTTTTTTTAACATCACATTGGTGTCTTATCCCATAGGCAAAACAACATTTCTAAAGCTTAAGGAAAAAAACCGGTCAAGTGCCTGTAGGGTCACGTGCATTGTAGGGTGCCGTAGTTGCGATTGCTAACTTTCAGTTCACACTTACAAATGTCTAATAAAACTTGCTATATTTTTATGTTATTTTAACTTGACGTAGGTCATAAATTTATATTTAAGTAGGTACTTGTTTACATTTTATAAGTTGGTCGCCTATAATTTATTAGTTTAGCCCTAAAAAGATGTTATTTTTATAATTTTTCTAAGCATATAGTCAATGTAATCTAGCTTTTGTTTAATTAAGTATTTAGTTCTCGCGATTTATTAAATTCAAAACATGTAAGCCTACTATTAAACGGTCCATTTGTGTCCCCCACCGTAACTTAAAGTAATGTTCATAAACCAATTAACGTCTAGCCAAAGCAAGAAAGCGCGACTTGTAACGGCTGAAGTATCAGTCGATTAAACTTAACTGTCACAGTTATAGTTCATTGGTGTGTGGTATTTGAGCTTTGTCTTAAGCAATCGAAAGGAATGCTTCGAATTAACGATCTGAAATTGAAAGTAAATTTGAGCGGTCAATACACTTTGCTAAATTTAATTTTAAAAAAAAGTGGGTGCCTGTAAAGTCGGTATACGCGCGAAAGTTTTACGTGACAACGACTCTGAGTAGCAAAATAATTTTAATGTGAATATTCATTCGTATAACATGAACCGGTGTGTATGCCTATCTCTCTCTCTCTCTCTCGCTCTGTCTCTCTCGCGCGAAACATGAGCGGAGCAGCGTAACGCAGTTTCTTGAGGTGTCACCCGGCAAACCAATTTATAAGACGTTGTCACGTCAAAAAAAAGTATTGAACGCTTGATATTCATTCGAAATGTTTGTCTCCTGTGGGCTATGTCACTTTGTATTAGTAATTTTTATTAAATTTCTGTAACCCGAAGATTATCTGAAAGAGATCGCTCCAAACGATAAGTCCGCCGAAATTGTACATATTGTTTTAATATGTTATTTTTGGGGTGTGCAACAAATAGTTATGTACACAGTACACTGTTGCATTTATTTGTAGTACCTATGGGTTTTCATTACATATCAAAGGTTCTTTAAACCTTTGCTATCAGAAAGCTACGTTAAATAACGTGAAAATAATTAATGTTCTATTTACAAGCAATTCTAATACTGTAATTTCATCCGTAGCGAGATCTTAATTATCCGTTCGGGATCTGTTTCAGAATCAATGCGCTCATTACAATCAATCACAGAGATCGAATGATGATAGAGGTTGTTCATTCATCAGATCTAGAGGTAGCCAATTAGAGGCATTCAGTGGTTTCTATGACTTACTTTCACGGAACTGAACTGATTTAGATTTGCAACGAATTAAATGGGTTTAATATACACTATCTTACAGATACATACTCATTATCAATTTATTCATTTCATTTTCGTTTTGGAACACAGTCAGCTATTTGGCCCACCAAATGAGGGACTGACTGAGATAACAAGGTGATTCACGAAATCATAATAACCATTGAATAACTGTACCTACTATTAGAATAAAAGTTTAAAAAATATAAGCATCACTTAACATACGAGTAAATTTAGTTTGGTCAGTTTCATTTACGAATCATTTAAGTAAAGCTCAATTATAATAGACTTGTTTCTACTAAGAAATAAATATTCAAAAACTGATTTACTATAAAATAATTCATAATTTCATTAATATTTTTTGCAGTTCATAAAATTTGATTTTTAATTGAAATTCAAACGGTAAATAGTCACCTATTCGGCATTGCACTCGATGACGTAACGTGTGTTATTCCCATACAAACTCAATTGAGAAAAGCGTTTTGACAGTTGATAAAAAGTATGTCAACGATTGGTAGTGTCAATCACCCTATTGTACATCTTATATTGACTTAGTGCAATAAAGTCATTCGTTTTATGAGACACACTCATTCATTTTTGCAACGATTAATAAATATTTAGATATGTAAATGATAGACAATACAAACACTATTACCAAATTGTGTAATGCATTGTTTATTCACATGCATTGTTTATTCATTCATACTGCAAATAACATGTTCATGCATGATAGGTAAGTAGGTAGTTACATTTCATAATGTTATATTATGCCAAAACTTGTCCTCGTGGGTTTAAAATACGAATTAGTCAATTTCATTTAAATCGTGATTTCACAATCAACCATCTTTGTTTTTTGTAAATTTTATAAAGTAACTAGCTGACCCGGCAAATGTTGTTTTGCCATATGTTTTTTTTGGACAACCCTTATAAATAAGGAATATTAAAAATAAATGTTGGCCGAGTCTCAGACCTACTCACAAAATTTCATGAGAATTCGCAGGCCAAGCCGTCAAGCCATTTCGCAGGAGTGCGGGTACGAACATTATGACACGAAAATTTTATATAAAAGAAGAGGTCTGTCTTAATAAATACTTAATGTATCAATTTTATCCAATCAAAACATACAAAGATTTCATTTTACAATTTAAGTGGAAAATTATTTGACACTTAAAGGCTGCACTTCCTACAATTACTCCTAGTTATATTTAAGGATACACTTCTTATAAATACTCCTTAGGAACCAAGCAGCCAGAAAATTTACTATCAACGCCTTTAAATTAGTCATTTAGTACAAATATCGCACTGCGCAAAGGAATCTGCTTACAGCAGCCGCCATTAGTGCTATCTCATTATTCAGCTCTTGGTATAAATCGCGCTAGTGCCTCCATATCTTATAAATCTGTGAAACGCTTAATTAGAATGAGCTAGGAATTGTTGGGGTGGTTTAGATGTGGCAACTTAAAAAAAAACTATTTGGTGTAATGGTCAAAAAGTTGACTATTAACCAAGTCAGGCTCGTTGGTGTAGTGGCAAAGTTTCTGCCTTACATCCGAGAGTGGGTTCGAATCCCAGGTCGAGCCAAAATTGTTTCTGAGATTTTCTGTCATGAATATCTCAAACAGCTCGGAGTCGGGAAGTTGGCGGTGTTACACCCCCGTGCCTCGGAAAGCACGTTAAGCCGTTGGTCCTGCGCCTGATCTCTCTCCGGTCATGTCGGATTGCCGTCTCACCGAACTTTGAGAGTGATGGAACAGTGAGTGTATTGCTCTCACACTTGTGCACTATAATATCTCCTGCGCAGTTGGCTGATCTCTGTTGAGATTGGCCGCCGTGTTATTGTTACTATTATTAACCAAGAGGCCACGGGTTCGATCTCCGCACTGTACAAACATTTGTGTGCTTGAATATGTCTGTTTGTACTGGTCTGGGTGTTATATGTATTTATTTAAGTTTATTTTGAATATCACTGTTGATTCTAATATCTGTGACACAAGTGCTTTAGCAACTTACCACTGATTCAGATCAACGTATGTGATGTTTAATAAAAACCACCACTGCTTAGCTAGGATTAAGGTACAATAAGGCTGCAATGAGACGAAATACTGAACATTAGAAAAAATGATTTGAAAAAAAAAACTACGTCGAAGAAATAACATTGATTATTCACTTACCGGAGCTTTATATTAGAAGCTACTGGGTATATAAGTAAAGAACATCATAATAAATGTGGTTACAATCAACTCAAGGGCTGAAAGACAATTCTAAATAATGTTTTTTATATTATTCAGTAATATGTATAGCACACTTAACATTTTAAGTGTGAAAGTTTCTTTGTTTTGATGCTAATATATAGCGCAGTGCGCATGCGCACTGCGCTATATATTAGCATCAAACATTACGCCGAGGAATGAGAAATCGCGCGTCCACCAACACACCGCAAGGACATTGTGTTTGCATTCAGTAATAATGATAGAGAATTGTACCACGTACCACTTTTTCATGGCCTTTACTGTACTAAAACCTTAACTTCTCATTGATAACTCCTTGTGTGTTACGCACAGGAGTAATGAATTAGAAATAAAGTTTCTGAAGCAGAAGCTTATATCCAAACTTACTTATTATATACTTAATGTAATACATATAAAATATTTAGAAAATTGTTAACTGTTTTAAGTGTTAATGGGCAAGGAGTCATTACACCAGTTATTTTAACTGTGATCTACAAAAGCTTGGCATAAATTGAAAACTGCGTTCTATGATAACAAAAGTTATCAAGAAAAAAAATGCATTGGGCTTCTCCAGAATTAAATTGAAAAGTATGTGACGCGATTTACTACTTACATCGCACCAAACAGAGGAAAATATACGTTACGTCCGTCAACTTAGAATGAGCCGCTCACGCACTCACACATACGTGTGAGAAAGTGGCAGTACTGACGGCGGAGGTGCTTGTGGCGCAGTGGTTGCAGCGCTTTGGTAGTGATACCAAAAGTTAAGCAACCTAAGGCGCGGTCATGTTTGGGATGGGTGACCATTCTGACCATTTAAGTGACGTCTATTTACAAGCATCTGCGTGCTTCTTAGTCTTTAAGCCTAGTCAGAGGCCCTCGGGCGGCTTAATAACATCTGACAGTAAGGTTGGTTACTTACCTTACACACACCTTTCCACCAATCCGCACTGAGCCCGAGTGGTGGAGTATGGAGGTGAGGCCTGTGCCCAGCAGTGGGACTTATATAGGCTGATGAGAACTGACGGTGACTAGGAGTGAGGCAGGTCTTTTGGACTCGGTTTAGTAGGACCACGCGCGAAAGCTCTTTTTGGTTTTGATCTACACTTTACTCTCTGGTCTCATACAAGTACATCACTAATACTTCACCAACAACCTAATTATCAAGCTATAATTAAAAAACCATGTGATCTTTTCTTATCGAACGAGACCGGCCTTTCGTCACGCGTGGGCTTCAACAATGTGCCAACACCAAGATGAACTGCTGTTTAAGGTACACACTGTGGCTTCTTACTCACTAGTAATAAGGGCGCATTTGCAACAACGATGGGTAACCTTATATGCTGTCGTATGAAGACAATCGGCCCGAATCCACGGAACAGTTAATACGGTTTATATGATTAACAAATAATCAGTAACGCATTAGTGTCTTGTTTATCATTCGGGAGATTACGAGTTGCGCAAGAGTTCGCTGGCTTCTATAAAGGTGTATTCCAGTGCAAGATATGCTATGCTAAGCTTTTTGAAATGTAGAAAAGTTACATGAAATAAGTTTGAAGTACTCAAAATTTTAGAGTCTATCTAGTTCACATTGTAAAGTTTCAAAATATGTATTGAACATTTATGAACTTATTTCCACTAAGTAATTTTAATTCTAATAGCATCTTAAAATCTTTTCATTTGTTCCTATTTGTCTTCAAATAAATAGGATGGAAAGCATTAATCAGCAAGCTTAGTCAGCAACAACCAATCTTCTGTCTTAAAAAAAATAAAAATTGCATAAATGTTTATGGTCTCAAAGCATAGTCATAGGAAGGACCATGATAGTAGTGTAGTATAGGTGATTACAATGCGTCAAAAGTTGAGGTCGGCAGTCTGCTGTAAAACCGTTATGTTTAAGTCGTGTGACTAATTAATAATGTGAAGTGGCAAGCAAGACTCTTTATTTGACCATTTATTCTACTTGAATACCCAAGCCAGCACAAAAGAAGTTAAGTTGTGCTGGTAATTAAAAGATCACTGTTATATAATATGATCGCCAGCTAGGGGGGCCGGTGTAGGACGTGTTTGCACTTTAAATTATTTAAACTATCAATTATTTAATAACCTTACTAATATTAATTTTTCTCATTCGCACTAACAAGATGAGTATTTGTAACTTTTTAATTAATAATACAAGACAATACAATACAATAGCTTCGCTCATCTCTCACTGGCGCACTAGCACGCTGCGCGCGTCTCGACGTTATAAAAGCCTATTTTTCATCCACTGCCACACTCACCGCAGGCGGTAATGGACTACCCGTACGACAATGCGTATGAATTTAATTAAAATATATGGACCTCTGACATTGTGGAGAAGAAATTAGAAAAAAGATATCTGTTACGATCTAGCAGTTAGTCGTGCTAAACAAATTACCGTCTAGCTGTTATACTTAGTTATTCCGAACAAAATACATGACTAGGTTCTTAATTTACTTTTAAGTGTCGTACTTAAAATGCAAAATAAATGAATCGTGAAGCTTAGGACTTAATGTTTGTTAAAGTATAAATTGCTATCAGTCAGTGAGATAAGCACGAACATTTTTATAATGTATTCGTGTCGTCCAAACGTCAGAAACTGACAGATTCCCGATACAAATTGGGATGATGACACCTATCTTAAATATTGTCAAGAACATGGTGTTTAAAAAACATAGCCCCTATGAAGTTAATACAACCAATATATTTCAAAAAAGCTGTAGAAACCAATTTTTAAACACACAAAACGCACTAAATATTCGGTCAATTGACTCCGATTTCTGACACATGACCGTGACGTCACAATCATTTATTACCATACGAAATCTACAGAGGCAGACCGTTTTGACAGATAATAAAAAGTACGTCAACGATTGGTGGTGTCGTCTAGCCTATTGACAAGACAACGATAGGTAAACGCTACGAATACGTTACGACGGTTGTAGTGCTCACCCCACAGAACAGCCTATATATTTTAAATGAAACGCATGTCAAAATATATTCCGTAACGATTATGATCATGTTCATATTCTTATGATTTGTAGATATGATCATTTTTATTTTTTTTATTTATTGTTTTCCAAAATATACAAAAATTATACAATGTTTTCACATCTGCCAAACTGCACAGCAGTTTGTCGGCAGTTGTTCTCGCTTAAATTTTATATTTAAAAAAGACTACTAACTAAATAATAGGTAGATGCCTTACAGTTCTAATTAAACTATATCATATAAGGCAATACAAAAGTAGGCAGATAAATACAGACAGAAATATGACAGCTGCTTCGCAGACATAGTCAGTAGCTGCAGTAAAATCTCTATACATATTACGTATATCTCCTCACAAATACAAAGCTTGTGAGGATGGAAGTATGGATGTTTGTTACTCTTTCACGCCAGAAAATACTGAACGGATTTTGATGAAATCTACAACAGTATAGCTAATTTATTAGATTATCACATAGGATAATAATAATTATATTTTTGTGAGAACTACTAATTAATCAGTAGAAGATAGTAATAGATTTAAGTAGATTTAAGTTAAGTAGTAATAGATTTAATGATCGTAGCCACAGATCATAATATAATCTCATCTACTAAATAAACTATTTGACCTAAATTCAACTATTTATCGCAATCCATTAAAACGGATTCTATAAAACCACAATATCCGTGTATATAATTCAAAATTGTAATATTTAAGAGGCAACAGTGATAAATCAGCCCAGATAGACGCATTAGCATACGACGGTGTTGATTTTTATAATCTTAATCAATTTGGCATCCTTAATTAGCGGGGTCGTTGAACCGATGGAACTAGACTGCGCCCCGACTCCGCCTACGAAGTGAGGTGACGTAAGCGCAAAGAAATCATGTTGAGCTTTTGTTGTATGGTGTGGAGCAAAGATCCACGATTGTTGATCGATGCCTTTCTTAGCTTCATTTAGAAGCAGGGTTTTCCTCAAAGGAATATCTTGTGGTAGCCTTTTCTAGTAATATTATTTGTGGTCTCCTATCATTCTTGTAGAAACAGCTGTAGCCCCAGATAGCTTTTATTATCCAGGGTGGCGACCATAATACGAAAATTGAATTTCTGTCTGTTACGCTCTCACGCCTAAACTGCTGAACAGATTTGGATGAAATTTTATACACTTACAGAATGTTAACGACCATGTATGTGACGTGATGTAACGACCACATTTTATCCAAATCTGTTCAGTAGTACTTAAAATAAGACGTGAAAGAGTAACAGATAGAAAGTCAATTGTCATATTATCGTCGCCACCCTGTATTACTTATCAGTAATACAGGGTGGCGACGATAATATAGTTATTAATTATAACAGTTATTAACGTTCAGTCAAAGCCAAAAATAATATTATAACCGGCGGTTAAGGTAGGTTAGGTATTTCAGGAGTTAAACAAACGCCTATGTGATTAAACAAATTTTTATATATCTGGAACTGAATATTTACAGTAAAAACGTAAATTAACTATCACAGGGTAAAAAGTAGATAAGGCCAAAAGCTAATAGTGCCAAAAGAGATATTGGGTAAAGTCAAAGGATCACTTGATACCAAATAAGCTGAAATAAAATTGTCATAAATTTTATCTTTGTCATCTGAGTAACGTGATTTAAGTTTGCTCAAAGCATTTAATTAATAGCCGAACATTAAACCATCATTTAAAGAAGCAAAAGCAGACTTTTACAATCAATAAAAAACTTTTTACGATTGTTTTTTAGCGTCGCGTCATTCGAATGTTAAATCTAGTTTATGTCAAAAATATCTAAAAGTATACGGGGTGATACAATTTGATTTTAAAAACATTTTCGAAGATTTCATAATAAATATAGTTCTTCGACAAATTACGTTTATTAAGTTTTTTTTTTCATTTATTTTTCGGGTACGAAAATAAACTTTTATAAATGTTATTTCATTTCATAATCATCCAATAGAAAAATACACTAATGTTGTTCGAATACACGAATATTAGCGTTGTATTATAATAATTGTGCTAATAGTGTTTAACCTATAACCCTGTATAAAAAAATGTAAATAATGCTATAGTTTGTGTGTGTAATGTTTTTTACCTATAAAATCTTACGACAAGATATCAAAACGAACGCTGATCGTATATCAGCGAAGAATGCCCACAAAATAGGTGAAACAAAACATTTGTGTCCATTAGGGCCTATAAACGTCAGTAAAAGAGGCATTGCATTCTTTTACATAATAATACAGTTATGTGACGTCACCACGGGTACCTTTAACATACGTTTGAAGGTCGAAGACATTTGGATAGGGCTCTCACAGATGCATATATCAAGTTAAAAAGTGACCGTATTTAACACATATCAAATTAAATTCGAAAACGTTATTTTTTTAAATTACTAATTAACCTCCATTGAAATGGTACCAGTTTATTTTTTTCTTATTATTAATAATATTTGACTTGTAATTCACAACAAGACCACCAAATGACGAGTGTGAATGATGACGACACAAGCAAGTATCACCATACAAATTCTGTGTGAAGCGTTTTAACAGTTCATAAAAAGTAGAATGATTGGTGTCAACCCACTATTAAGTTCCAGGGATATAGGAAAATAGACCGACCTCTAAAAGCTTCTAGGACTTCACATGATAGTTTTGTAAGAAGTGTACGGTTCGAGTAATTAAAATTTAACGTGTGAAAATAGCATAAAAGAAAATAAATAGATTTCAACAACTACTATCATGAGCTGATCAGTGCGACACAGTGTCAATAAGGAGGATGACATTAAGTCTTTTGATCTCAGAACGACTTTTCTAACTGATTTTTTACGTGTCTAAACATGGTCATTAATACAATACAAGAGGACCCCGCAGACATTGTCCTGCCCGATCTTTTCAGAAAAAAAAGATTTTTTTAAACACTTTCCCGACAATAACAAACACATTAAAAAAATATCCTATTCGGTGCAGTCAGTCTGAAGTTATGCGCTGACATACATATCTTTGATTAATTTTTATTTACATTAATTAGATTTAAAGATGTACAGATTCAGAAGGATGTGTAAGCTCTCAAAACAATCAACAATTGCCCTACCTTGTCTTGAAAGTACAACAGTACTTCGATCAACTTGATCGATCTGGCTTTCCAACTTGGACAGCCCTAAATAATAAAGGCGCCGACCCATCAAAACAGAAATTTCACCGGGCGTTACTCTTATCGCGGTGCCGAGTAAAGGTCACACAAAATTTCAATTTGATAGTTACACAACTATCATAAACGCGCACAACGGCCTGCTCCCACAGAACTGGTATAAACCGTAACGTTTGCTTCAAGGCTTGAGAGGTAGCGATCAGCGATTTTGTGGTTAAACTGCTGATGTACTCTAGTGACTGGGAAACTCAGTCGAGCTGGTGGTTTACCTGGGATCTTAGTCTCCTAACAACATTGAACTGAACGTGTACTTTAGTAGCTCAGTCGAAGCTCAACCGAATGTTTTTTAAATTATTATTTTCTTATTTTGTTTTTTTTATTTGAATATTGTGACGTCTTGCAGTCACACATACGGGTAAGGATACGTTGGAATGAAACAAGATATTGAGTTTCGTTATACTCGTGGTCGCACGTCCGCACGATCCGACCGCCTGATAGCAACTGAGGCGCGCTGCCGATGCGCCGTGCGCCCACGACTATGCATTTATTGGTTACTACGTCACATCTTTCCCCTTTTAACAAAATCAGTTTCTTACCTAGGCACAACCATATAATTAGGTAACATAACATAAATACCAATTATTAAAAAAAACAAATTATACAATAAAATCATAAATAATCATTAATCTTTTCATAATACATATATCCAACTTAACAGTAATTCAAACAACATTTATTTTCACAATAATATTTTAACATTCAAATTATAATGACAAATCCTTATTTTCTATTCTGTAATAAGTTACATTTGCAGAATCAGTTTTATTGTCCTCACAAACCTTCCAGTCACCTTCTACTCTTTTTAAGTGAATGACATTTCTTTAGGAGAAATGTTCCTGACCTATTTCATCATTTCTAACATTATATTCAGATCCATTAGAATTATCCATTAGTTAAAGTTTGTGATAAGTTTATTGTTTCACTATATTTTCAATATATACTTTTTCGCCTATTCCTATGTCTATTGCCTCTGCTTTTCTTTTCCTATGTTCATATCCCTTCCTTTTTCCTTCATTATTTTATCTTTCTTTTGCAAAATCTAAAAAAGTGATTTATCTAAATCTGTCACTGAAGGAACTTTGTCCCTAAACTGACTACCGAAAAATAGCTCAGATGGAGTTTTGCCAGTTGTAGAATGTAGCGTATTGTAGTATATTGTGAGATACTTTAGCAAATCGTCATACCATACATTTTAGAATATCACGGTTCTGACGCTCGACTTCGCCGTTTTGCTGAGGCCAATAAGGTGTAGTTAAATGTAATACCGTGTCTAGCTCACGGCAAAATGTTTGGAATTTGTCACTAACAAACTGTCTACCATTGTCAGCAGTTGTGCTTGACGGAATCTCTAATCAAGAGAAAATATTAATCGTTTCAGTAGATGTTATACTTTTCATTAGCTTAATTTCTTTATACCTACTTAAGTAATATTCATATTCATATTTTTTTATTTGCCAACTAAGTGTTACACACAAACATGTAGCAGATCTAATGCTAGACAATCGCACTTATAACTTAATCCATAATGACAACCAAGTAATGGCCACTGGGAAGTAGACCCAAAAAGTCGATCGCAACATCAATCCAGGCTTGTGTTGGCAACTCACGACGCACCATTAGCATTGGGCGATTGGGTGCTGCCACCAACGTGCAGCCCTTACTACTTTTAACTAGCTTTTCAGCATCCATGTCAATTTTGAGCCACCATACTTTGGTGCTTAATCGAGCTTTCATCGCAATAATGCCGGAGTGGCCTTCGCGAGCTGCTACCAATACTTACGTAATAATAATAGTCCTACCGGCCGACTTCGACCACGGCGGCCAACCTCAACAGAGATCAGCCAACCACATAGGAGACATTACAGTACACAAGTGCGAGCGCAATACACAGGCGCACCCACCGCCCCATCACTCCCAAAGCTCGGTAAGACGGCAATCCAACATGACCGTAGAGAGATCAGGCGCAGGACCAATGCCCCAACGTGCGCACCGAGACACGGGGGAGTAACTTCATGACAGAAAATCTGATGAACAACTTTGGCTCGACCCGGGATTCGAACCCTGGACCTCCCGGATGCAAGGCAGAAACCTTGCCACTACTCCAACGAGGCAGTCTACGTTATACTTGTGGAATGACACTCTTTGCACCTCTTAGCAAAGTGCCATCGTGATCCAAAGCTCTGTTTGGAATATTTTGTAAGTATTAACCGATGGGGCCCAATTATCAAAGAACAAACCTTTTTAACGAGTTGACTTTCGTTATCTTGCAAGGATGCCTCAGTTAGTGAATCTAATCCCACAGCGCGAGGTTTTGCATGCATGCCAATTTGATTATGTGATGCCCGTCTTTAAACGGCTGGGGATTATCTGTGGTGCATAATCGTGATAAACAATCAGTGATATTGGTTTTTTCAAGTTTATATTGCACTCTAAAGTTATAAGCTTGGGGACGTAACACCCATCGTTCTATTCTTGCGCATGGTCTAGACCTGGCACCGAAAATAACCTTCAATAGTTAGTGGTCAGTTACTAAATCATAGGAATCCTTGCCATACAGGTACATTTTAAACTGCTCTACGGCCCACACGAGAGCAAGTGCTTCCATTTCCGTCTGACAGTAACGTTTCCAACGTCTGTCAGGCTCTTATTACCATAAGCGATTATACGTGGCCCGTTGCTGTCAGATTGGATAAGTACCGCTCCCAAGCCTACAGGACTGGCGTCTGCCTTAAAAACTGTCTTATCATTTGGGTCATAATATCTAAGTGTGCAGATATTGCATAAAGTTTATTTTAAGTCTAGAAATGACTTGGCTTGTTCTGGTCCCCAATAAGAAGCGAAACGTTTTTCGATAATTTCAGAGTAAGCAGTCTCCTGAGAGGCTTACTGGCCATGTCCAGAATCCACTTATCAACCTAAATGATGAGTCCCAGAAAACTTTGCACTTCCTCAACAGTTTCTGGTTCTCTGAAATATTCTACAACCCTGACGTACCGTTTAAACGGCCTTATACCGTCTGGAGACAATTCGTGGCCAATAAATTTGATTGTCTTTACATTGTAAACGCATTTTTCTTGGTTTAACAAAACGCTGTTCTCCTTGAGAACTTCCTGGCTCAATAATATCAAGTTTAATTAGTTCACCATTTTTTATTATTATTATTATTGATTTTTTTTCCTCTAATGGAATGGGTATGCGCTGACAGGATTGGGCAACAGGTTCAATGATTTGTTTATAAATATATAAAAACATCTTTAATTTTTGTTAAAGTTCCACTTACCGAATTGACATCAAGCCCAAGTTTTAGGACTTGTAAGGAAATAGCAGTATAATAATAAATTATTAAAAAAATATAAATATATGTTTATACAAAAACATCACACACATTGATCTGACTCCGTGGTAAGAAGCTTAGGTACTTGTGTTACAGATATTAGAAACCACAGTGATATTACAAATAAACTTCAATAAATACATAAAACAACCAGAGCAGTACAAACAGACATGTGCATGCACACAACTGTTTGTACAGTGCGGGGATCGAACCCGCGACCTTTTAGTTAATAGTCAACTTCTTGATCATTACACCAAAGTGGTTGTCTTAGTATCTTTTCCTAAAAGATCTCTTGTACCATCTTTTACGACATAGAAGATTCCTGTCTGTTTTTTTTACACCAATATGAATATATGTTTCAAATGATCTGATGACTGTAAGGGGCTGATTGCTTCCATAAGCAACAAAGATATATTTAGATTGGCGAATTGATTTCTTAACTCTACCCCACTTTTTTAAGATATTGCCAAGTCTTTTCACTCACAAAATTACACTTGCTGCCTAAGTCTATAATCATGGAATATGTAGTCAACATTGGTTTTGTGTGAAGTTTGTTTGTTATTTGCAGTGGAGTTGCTTTTTAGATCTTTCATCGTATTCTTTTTTTTCGGAACAAACTTTTCATTTGGATACTTTTTAGCTATTGAAACTGAACTCTGCCTCTTACTAGTTCGAGTTTAACATAGTCTTCTAAAATGACCGACAAAGCCGCATTTTAGACATTGCTTGAATTTAGTAGGACAGACATAACTATTTTCATTGTGGCTAGTGTATCCATATCGCGTACAACACGAAGTTGTATAGATATATTTTATACCTCAATTTTATTAATACTCGGTGTAACCGCCTCTTGATTGTAGCCATCAAGTTGGCTTGGCCCTATGGTTTACTGGTACAGGAAGCCTTTGGCATTAAGTCCACCATTGTACACATGTTTGTGCAGAACTTAAATAAATAAATAAATAAAAACCTCCCACGTGTAACAATGAGGCCTTTTTTAAATAAAGCCGGTTATATCAGAAGCAATTAGAAAATCTCGAATCCGCGCTTCCATTTCTTTCACCGTAACCCTACGGACGCGACATCCCCTTCACAATCAAACGTATTTAAGTCATTTGGGCGACCTTCAACAAGCCTTTATATTATTAGTACCAACTGAAATATCCAGTTTACTACTTCTCATACGAACAACACTAAGTAATGTCTTTAGTACCGACCAAACAGTCTACTACTTTTGTACTTTTTATTCATTTCTTATTATAATCAATTGGTAAGAGATAAACCTCTTGTATAGTTTTTCATTGTTAGTACCCACTGACATTGTCAGTTTACTACTCGGTATGATGAAAATAAAGTTTTTCAATTTACTACCAGTCAGTCCTAGACTTAGTACTCAAAACAATATAGAAAGGAAGGAGTGATCAACCCATGCATCAAACAAAACATTTTTTGTGCCAGTTAATCTTTAAAATTATGTAGGTACCTATGTAATTTCTTCGCGGCAGAATTGACCTAAAAATTTAATTATTTACTCTTATTACACGGGGTATTATTTATTTTCCCGTCTTTTACAAAACAACACAATATATGCAATAAGTGTATGTATACTTTCGAAGATAATTACATCTTTTGTAAACACACTATTACGAGTATAATGGATCTTACTTCTTAAATTCCAATATCTGTCCGCGTATTTTCCATTTACAATAGAAAAATATTACGATACCAAAACTATTTCGAATATTTGTATACCTTTTATTACTAATTTCACAGTAAAGGATGCATGAAAACACAATAGCATAGTGTTTTATTTTGACTAAAATAGGAATATCTGTTGGTATGTTTTGTTATGTTATTATGATCACTCGGTCTCTTCCTCCTTTCGTTTGAAAAATATTCGAGATACTTACCCGCAGACTCGTCGCCACTTGTGACGTCTTGCAGTCACACATACGGGTAAGGATACGTTGGAATGAAACAAGATATTGAGTTTCGTTATACTCGTGGTCGCACGTCCGCACGATCCGACCGCCTGATAGCAACTGAGGCGCGCCGCCGATGCGCCGTGCGCCCACGACTATACATTTATTGGTTACTACGTCACAAATATGACATATTAAAATTATTAGAAATGAATTGAATTTAAAACGTCATATTTAATTGTGAATTCAATTCATTTTTAAAAATTTGCATGCTGTTATTAACAGCTGAGTAAGCAGAACAGAAAATTATTTCATCTTCAGTGTACGAGTACCTTATTGATAAACAGATAATAAATTGTATTTTATTTCATTATCTGTAAGACTCTTATAAACTGCAAGAATCTTTTAAAAATTAACGTTCAGCAGCTAGTTTGTTTTAATTAGTGATAACTGTTAGTAGATCGTGAAGGATAATATAGTCTGACAATTTATACCTGTTCACGCTTTGCCGTATTTTATTACTAAACTTTGTTTATGGTAGTTAATTGTTTACTTAGCCGGAGCAGCAAATTGATGGCATTGGATGAAAAAAAAGAATTGAAATACAGAACGCATGAATAGACTCAGCGCTATAATTCTTTCACTCGCACCACGCCACAGCTCTGTAATTTTAGAAATGAAGCCTCCAGTGTCAATTAGTAGTTGGTATGTGGGGTCCCATCACTTTTTGGCTCATTACATGGGTAATTTTAGAGAGGGCGGTGCGGTCGGGCCCGTTAGACACACTAGCACCGGTACCAGGTACCGGTATTACGCGAATTCAATCTCTAGCTGCAAAAATAAGTGTACCATTTTTGACGTGTGACTGTGATATTCAAAATATAAAATATAAGTTACGGTAAAAATTAATCTAACTTTTGTCTAATAGCTCGAAAAAATAAAGACAGGCAAAACATTCTTAAGCTACGTGACCGCTGACGTCACGTCACGTTCAAAGCTACCCTCAAGAGAGTCGCGTGACGTGGTCTCACGGTTGCGTAGGTCTAAATGCTTGCTTTAGATTTTGACCAGAAATGAACAAACCCAAAAAAAAATAAGTGTCTGTTGTCGTTTTTCTGGCTAAAAGTGCACATCTAAGTGCCAACATAAAATTATAACTTCATCAAAACCCGTAATCCCGGTACTTGCTAACTGTGGTGCGGCCGTAAAATCGATAAACCCGAAATCTCAAAGCCGTTTACATCGAGTTTTATTAGTTATAAAAATCATATTCACACAGTTGAGTGCACACGACGGCACAACAGGATAAACTGATTTTCCTTACGCACTTGTAATAAGGGTGTATTTTGCAACATCAATGGGAAGCTTGATGTGACGTCGTCTATCGTGCAGCCGAATTTCTTCCGATTTGCATAAAAATGACTAACAGTATCGCAGCATGACGCCTTTCTATGGAGACGAATAAAAATAATAATATCTCATTTTGTCTCAAGAGTAATTGATAGAAAAAAGAACACCGTAGTGATCAAAATGGGTATAATGTTTAAGGTCTTTTTTTAATACGTAAATATTTTTTTCAATATTTTATTTTAGTGTTGTTAACGTTTCTTGTATGCGTGACAGACACACATGCTATTAAATATTAAACATGACCAAATATCTTAGTTCACCAGGGTTTTTTTCATAACCATTTTGATCCCAGGTTCGACTAGCTAAGGAACAAGTTTTTCCGTAATTACAAAACCAAACATTGGCAATCAAGCTTAGCTCTATGAAGAAACGTAATTTCTTAAGACAAGCTACACCAACTCTTGTTTGGAGTCGGTTAACACGTCAACACCTTAAAAAGTTTACCGAAATTTGATACCAAGTTTGGGAAGCGGACAAACCTCACCAGACAACCGTCTGGTGAGGTTTGTCCGCTTGTGATGCAATTCTGATAAACAGTTCAAAAAATTAATTTAAAAAAAAGTATTCGAATCAACAAGTGGAAAATGTCTTCAAATAATTATGTAAGTTATAAATAATATTTGTACTAATTTGAAAGCTACCTAAACTAAGTCAAAGAGAGTCACACTAGAAATACTCTCACACTAGTTAGTGTAACACTAGTAAGTTATACAAACTTAAATAGTTCTATCTTTTTAAGGAAGAGCAGTAACTCCTGGCACAGGCTTTATCAAGCTTAAAAGGAGATACTGGCCACATGTTTTAAAGCTTATCTTTGTAAAAGAAAAATAAATATTTTGTATTTGTAAATATTGTTATCCAAAAATCTGGAAAAGGTTAAATAAACACTTTTTTAAAGGAAACAATAAAGTTTTATGAAGTAGAGCTGCAAATTCCATAACGACAAATCTAGACTCAATAGCAATATCTAAGTCATAAATTTTTACGACCACAATAAAAATATCTAGCATCTATCAATTCAACAAGCAGAACTTTTAACTAATTCTTATCGTGTTATTCCGGTCTGATCCCTTAGAAGTTATACCCTGGTGGGTCAGAAATATTTTAATTTATTTTTTATTTCGGTCTGATCCCCTATAACGCATTTGTAAGATATTTAAAACTATATTTTTTTCCGTACAATTAATATTGAAGGGGATCGGACCGGAATGATAAAATATATTCTAGTGGATAAGACCGGCCTATTCAGGTGTAGAAATTATGGTCAATGAATCAGTTTTTGGATCAGACTCCTCTTACGTGATGCAAACAATGTCGTTGAAATTTTCATTGGCTAACTCCAATGAAAATTTCAATACCACAAGTTATTTTAGTCATTATTACAACCTTCTCTACTGATATTAATTACTAAGATCATGTTAACCCTATACTTAGTTAAAACT
The DNA here is from genome assembly GCA_963921415.1 of Pyrausta despicata. Taxonomy (NCBI): domain Eukaryota; kingdom Metazoa; phylum Arthropoda; class Insecta; order Lepidoptera; family Crambidae; genus Pyrausta; species Pyrausta despicata. The sequence goes on along the minus strand of OY992851.1, from coordinate 15,218,562 downwards.
ATTAATTACACCACGCTACCAATGAGAACAAAAAATCTGCTTAGATAATTCAATTTTATTAGAAGCTCAGTCAGTGACTAACCTTTACACCAAAACCACAGCAGCTCAAAATAACCAATATACAACATAGGGACCAAAACAACTTTTGACCCCAAAACGAACGGCATAAGTTCTATTTTCCATATTCCAAATACTTAGTCTATCGAGACCGCAAGGTATCACGTATCCTTCCGCAAATAGATACAGTCCGCCTCAAAAAAATGTATTTACATTTTAGCTTTTATTTTAAGGGATTAAAGATTAGTATTGAACGAATATTTGCGTTGGATGTACAGACAGCATCACGTCAAGTTAGCCACTGCGCCGACGTATGCTTATGTAATAAGGGTGGCTTTGCAACGAAACTGGGTAGCTTGATGTGGCGTAGTCTGTACAAGGACAGAATGCAAGCGCAGCTGACATCTATCCACACTTCACACGGTGGAATTTACGTCCAAGCATCCCATACAACTCGGGAGCACAATGTATGGCCATTGAAGGTCTTGAATTCTTGCGGAGAATAACGACCTGAAATACTGATCAACATACGATTTTACTCGTTTTTTGGTGTGGCTGAATAGAGAACATAAAATTGTCTGTTCGAACAGAGAGCAAAATGTGGTGTAATTGAAATTGCACGAAATCTTCTAAAAGCATTCACACTGAGCCGCGACTAACACATTCAAAGTCAAAAAATTCATGGAACTGTAACATGGGAATATCCGTTCCAAAAATACAAAGTGCTTCCAAAATAATAATTTAGTGCATCGTGCACGATGCATCAAATTAGACAAACTAATTTTCATGCTTGGATTTATTTGAAAACTTTCTACATTTCCATTTGTGACTTTTATTGACAAGAAACGTATTGGTACGTCCCATCACAAAGCTTAAAAAAATATCTCACCAGCAAGGCCTGGAATTAACCGAAATGGATCTCGAATTTCAAATTATACCTTTTTAATTCTTTAAAGCTGCGAGTGCTAAATAAATTGGCCGATGCAATGACATGTTTAATGAACAAAGAGAAACCAAAGGTCAGGGGTGCGATTCTCATGCATTCGTACTATTTCCGCATCCGCACGGTAATTTGTATGAAGCCTATTAAACCTAGATTTATAATAGTAACTTTAAATTACTAATGTAATAGTACAATAGTACAATAGTAAAATTTAAATTCGTATACGTTATATCTTGTACATGTCATGAAATGCACCTGGCATTTCATGACATGTACAAGATATAACGTATACGAATTTCAAACTTCGACTGGTCAGCACTAAACGTTGCGTTCGTATGGTTAGCGTTCGAACTTTTTACGAATGTGAACGTTATTCGACTGTTCGAGAATTGTCCCAGGCCTGCGCCCGCGCACAATTAAAGAAATACGATGAGACAGGCTACCTCGTACAGTCGGCACCTCATCTAGTGTATAAAATTACAGTAAGGTTCCGTAAAGTCACAATAAGGCGAGATTAAACTTACACCCGTGTTTCAAGATTAACTATGACGGTATTTGTTATAGTGTTATGAGTATTTTTAAAGCTTCTTTGCAGAAGAATTTTATTTTATAAATACCTACAATTGACAGTGAGAAATGCGTATTGGAGCGCCTGCATCAATTTGCAAATTCCAGAAACCAGCAACATATATATCACTGCGACTGTACTTTAATATGGTTTATTTTTAAGACCTATTCACACGATTGCGTTTTTTTTTGTTTCTTCTCCAACAACGCAGTAAAGCACCGGGAATATTCAATATATTAAGTCAAATAAGTGAGGTAAGCAAATATAATTAAATGTGGAACAAAGTTGGTATTTGTGAACAGCTTGATGAATTTCAAACAATAGGTATATCTTGCTTCCATCATACAATCTAATCACCTCTGTTAACATGTATGTAGTTTCTATGATATCAGAAATCAAATATATATCCATAAATATGACAATACCTATACAATCTGAAGAAGAATGGTATTTATTTTCTCATAGTTTATTTCAGTTTGAATAAAAATAATAATAGTTTGAGCCCCGCCCCGCTTCTGGCAACTTGCTAGGGTTAGGATTTTAAAATATTTTTATGTTTTGTGTAATTTTTATATTCGAATCTTATAATTATATTGTAAAGACCTAATACCTAAAAAAATATTAAATAAAGAGAATAATAATAAATCATACCTTTATTTACAAAATATACAGTACAGTATTTTGCCGCGTTTTCTCGATAAGTAGTCGAATGACACTTGTGTTGAATACGACTGACATTTTCTTATAATATTTAACATCTGGAAATACAACTAATGGCCGAACGAACCGAGTATTGTCTCTTCTGCACTTTATTTGTTCTCTGCACCGTCCACCATCTCTTTTTCCTTTTAACGTGGACATTTTTTAAACGGCTTATGTTTGATACCATTATTGTTTGCCAATCAGCTTGAATTACAATGTCCCTACCAGCCGGGGAACTGAGTAAGAATCCTTTAGTTACAAATCATTTATTTATTTCTTTTTGCACAACAAACAAGGCAGCTGTTTGGTTTATTTAGATGAGGCGAGTTGAATGCGTTCCTTGAATTTAAATAAGTTCGGAACGACATCGGCTATGCTTGAGAACTAGTGCCTTCTGGGACGACCGTTGAAATGACATAAGAAAGGACGCTGTCAAACAGCAAAGATCAACGTTTTGTGGCACTTAAGAAGGTATATAAACCCTTCAGCATCAACGGTTTAATCTCACACGATTTGGTGAAACAAAAATCATCAAATTGAAATCTCTTTTGAAAATCTACCGCTCCTAAAAGCCACTAATTGAGATGTGCAAGACAGTTTAGAGTAACACTTTTTAAAAATCGTTTTAAGTACAGCGTTAGCGAAAGTGTGCAATAAATCTTATAGTGAGCAGTTCTTATCTCGTCCGACGCGGTAGCTGATATGCGCTGTGTCAACCCGCTTGAAATTTAAATATAAAACATCTTAAGTATATCAATATCGACTGATCCAACCCGCTTTGTATTATCTGAGACTGAGACCCTCGCCGCGAAATGGATGAAATATCGTGTTATTATAACAGTTCTACTCACCAAAAGCTCAACTCGAATTTTACGATGCTGTTAAAACGTTATCAGATGCGTGCCACGATAAAAAACAAATTAGATACTTCTTAAATCATTAAACTTATTCTACTTCCATCGTGTGTGGCAACAAAGCGAAGGTTAAGCGCTTATCAAAAATCTCTTCATTAAAACTTAAAGCGAGGTCGTTGATTCTGTGGCCTGTTGGCGATCTTATTAAGGGGTTCTGGGGCGGGTCGATCAGGTTTCTCCGAGTTTGCATGCAACTTACTTATGTCGACCGGGCATCAATCAGGGAGACGCAATCCGACCAATAATAACAAACCAGACTCCGAATCGGATTCTTTCATTGTTTCAACAAATGTGCTTTCTCGGAATCCATTTGCGTGAGCGCTGTCAATGATGGACCACTAATTTTCGTAAATGCAAATTCTGTTACATTTTTTTTACCGGTTTCGGTGTGCGTTCACGGAAAGTTTTATTACCGGCAATTGTGAAACAACACATTAAAGGGTCCACGTATTTCTTGTAAACGATAATTTGATTTGTAAAACCATCAACTGTAACTTATTAAAACAATAACAACAGCTTAAAGCCTTTGTTAGTGACGGGCTGCCTGACCATTCATATCACTCATTGTCAAACCTTAAAAATGAAGACACATATAAAATTACAAGCGAAATTACTAAAACTAACACTGTTTAATGTCAACGTTACCCACACGAATTTGGATCGTATGTTAGTATGGTGTGAGTTGTAAATTGTGTGAAACCGTTATCATTGCTTGAAGGCTCTCCATTTATCTTTGGTTCGGACACCGCTGCAATTAATCAAGTGTCGTTGTCACGTACGTAATATACGAGAGATAAAGAGAAAAAGATGATTTCAGGCTAATTATCGGCCTCTCTGTTTGATTCTTCGTTTTTGGACCACTTAACACCTACCGAGGCGATTTGTCGGTTATATTATAACCTTTTGGCATCGGACGTTCGGAAGCCTTCAACGGAATTTTGCAGCGATTAAGTATTTTCTGTGCTTAATTGATACTTTGTTTTAAGCATCACGTCGTAATATTTACTGCTGATTTGTAGTAAAATAAAAATTCTCTTACACAAAACGTGTCGGTGGTAATAAGTAATCGAAAAACTTTGCTGTCTATTCCAAGAAATAACACAATGAGTTAAAAAGTATATCGCCACCAGATTTTTTAGGTACATTTTGATGATTTTTGCACCAAACAGGAGTTTGGTGCAAAAATAATAAGGGAATAATAAATAATAAGGGAATTGTTATGCATAGAAAGGAGGACCTTTCTATGCATAACAATTCCCTTAGCCCGGAGGTTGTCTGGAACAGATCGCTAGTAGCGATAAGAACGCCTAAATTGTACAGTTTCTTGTTTGTTGATTTTTGTATTTTTTTTTGTGGTCTGCGATAAAGAGTTATCAATTCTATTCTACATTCAAAGGTAAAAGTAATCGCTTAAAAGCTGTATTGCACAGTCAAGTTCAAAATCAAAAATATGTTTATTAGTTTTAAATAAGTTATAAATAACTAATCCATATTTATCTTAGTTGTTTCGTAAAAATTGTGTTTTGTATTATCCGTATATATTTTGCTCAAATTCCCCCTTCCTGTCCGCCTAAATTGTACATTTTTCTTTGTTAAACTTGTCTGTATTCTTGTTTTTTTATTGTATTATATTGTATCTAACAAGTGGCCAGTGCCCATTTGAATCTTAAAAATACTTGTGCCAAGAGAAACTTCATTTAAACCAAGCGTCAAAAGAGTATCCTCCGTTCGGTTAGACGTACTATTAAGATGGTGCAAGGAATGGTAATTACTCGTTCGCTACCATCTCGATGCGATGCAATAAAACAAAGTGATCGTTCTGTACCCCTGCTATTCTTCGACGCATATTATTAGCAGTGGCTCGGTACGATCATAAGGCACCATCAATATTCTTGGCAGGGTTAGGCTTGGGATCTGTGACTATGATACCGGTAGTTCTGCAATAGAATTCATTACCTATACCATAAAATCAATCTTTATACATCCAAAAAAAATATTCATGTCATTTTTTAAAACTCACACCACACTCCGTCACAAAAACATCATATAGTTATATTTTATTATACGAATAATTTACAAAGTTTAAATAAAGGCGAAGGGCTATGATGATTGCAACCCAATTTACATTTAACCGACGTATTTATTTTACGATTAAATAAGAAATAAAAATGGCTTTATTGGGTTAAAGCCATTTTTGGACTGATCGATGACACATTATTAAGAACTTATTGTTGTATTGATATCGATACAAAAATCGATACCAACCTTATCGGTATGAAATGTAACTTTAATTTTCAACCGGTACTACCGATTTCTATGTCCCAACTCTATGTCTAAGACCTCACAGCTGGCTTATCAATCCACGTTGAATTAAATAACTTTAATTAATTACGATGGTATCGCAACCCGGACAATTAGTTAAGTATTTGCGGACGGCAGGCAAATCCTTTGTTGGTTAATCGATGGTTAAAACCCTTTGCGGTTTTGTGGAAATGGGATGCAATACGTCTTTTGTGGCCGGTTCCGCTATAAGTCGACACATGTTTCATTTGTTGTATGCTTCTTGGAATGTGAAGTTGATCTACTGTTGATATTGTTGGAAAGTCAAACACTTCCAATTCGATTTTGACTTTTAGGAATTACATTGTAAAATTAATTTTGAAAAGCACATCACATTAGACTGTCTGATTGTTGTTTGACTGTTTAATGGGATGAAGAAAAATTTTGATTAGATTCCTCAATATAAATTGCAATCATAATATGTATTTATTTACAGAAATAAGTATTTAAGTATGTTTATCCGTTGTCTAGTACTCATAACACAAGCCTCGTAGCTTAATTTGGGACTAGAGAATTGGTGTGATTGTTGTGAAATATTTATTTATTTATTATTTATTTATTATTCATGATCATATCTTCAACCCCATATCTCTTGTTGCAGATGTCAGCCATCGACCCCGACTGCGGAGTCAACGCGATCGTGAACTACACCCTCGGAGACACTGCTGGTAGACCGCAGTTCGCCATGAAGCCAGATACAGGGGAGCTGTGCGTGGTGGCTCCGTTGGACCACGAGGCTAACAGCGACTTCGAGTTCCCTGTCATTGCTACTGATAGAGGTAAAAATTCCATTGTATATGGTTTATAACTGATGTCCGAGCTAACCGCGATTAACGCGATCGTAAACTACACCCTGATGGAGACTGCTGGTAGACCGCAGTTTGCCATGAAGCCAGATACGAGGGTTTTGTTCGTGGTGGCTCCGTTGGACCACGAGGCTAGCAGCGACTTCGAGTTCCCTGTTATTGCTATTGATAGAAGTAAGTTTCCAGCTTAGTTATGGTCCAGTTGATGACCCTTTAAACAACCGATTTAACTTTCAGACAGCAGCTGGTTAGTGCCAGTATATTTTTTTCCAATAACAAGTTGTAGATATCAGATTTGTTTGAAGATGGTGAAATTGGTCCTAAGTTTAAGTGACGCTGGATCAAAATCGGAAGGACTTAGAAATTAGATTAGTAAGTGCTATTCAATTTCTAAAGGTACACAGACATACGATGAACAAAAGGTTAAATCGTTTCTATGTATAGTTAGGTAAAAGTATATATTGCCTGATTGTAGACAGAAATCAAAAAATGAAAATTGTAGGCTGCAATTTTTCTGCACGTAACTACTTTTCGGTTTGTTAATTTTGTACACGGTGTCGGGAAAACAAAGCACTTTGTGCCTAACGGTTCGTTTATTTTATTTTATTTTATTTTACTTTATTGGCATACACAACAGGTAACAATCAACAGTATCAAGCATGTAACTAACTTAAGTAGAGAACTAGATTGCAACCTAAAAACGTGTATACACAGCATTAACAGGCAATACGTAAACAAAACACTACATAGCAATCAGTTTACAAAGACAATAAAAATTTATGTTGAATTAACAGACAAACATGAAGAAAAGAAAGGTAATAGTTATAATTGCAATGCTGTTTAAAGTCAAAACATATTGTTTTAAACAGAAACATATAAAGAAGGAAGCAGGTAACTCAGTGGAGGATACGTCTGACGTTGTATCTAAATGTAACATATTTGGAGTTAAAAATATCAAGATTGTCACTCTGTACCAATTCGTTGTAAAGACGACACATCCGCACCACGGGATTATAATACGATGTGTTGTTACGAAAGATGTCCAGAACGAAAGTCCTTCTACGGTTGCGGGAGTGTATTCTAGCGTCAAATTTAAGGAGAGATAGTAGTTTAGAGGAATCAAATGTGAAGTGTAAAATGTTATGCAAATGAAGGAGATCTTGTTGCTTTCGTCGTGTTTCTAGGGAGGTTACTTTGAAATGAAGAAGCCTGTCAGAATATGATGCAAGTGTGCGCCCAAGTCCATGCCTGAAAGACACTTGTTCTGAACACTTTCAATTCTTTTAATATGAACGGCATAACAAGGGGACCACACCACCGAGCAATACTCTAAGCAACTTCTGACAAGACTATTGTAAATAAAAAGAAGTGACTGCGGGTTAGCAAAATGCTTAGTATTCCTTGCAACGAAACCTAGTGACTTAAGGCTTTTTGATATAATATGTTCATAGTGGTCCCGGAAAGATAGCTCTTCATCGAACAGTACTCCTAAGTCTCTCACTGTGGAAGAACGCTGCAGCGTTTGACCATCCAAATGATAATCATATATTATTTTATGTATTTTCTTTTTTGTAAAAGAAATGACGTGACATTTACTGATACTCAGGTACATCATATTTTGCTGGCACCACATCGATATCATATCGAGATCACGATGGAGAATGAGGCAATCATTTATATTCCTTATGTTAGAAAAAACTTTTAAGTCATCAGCGTAGAGAAGACATGGGGAAACCAAGCATGAAGCCAGATCATTGATAAATATCAAAAAGAGAAGAGGCCCCAAGTGTGAGCCCTGAGGGACCCCAGATGTAATTGTAACAGGAGCTGATGTTCGAGATGTTTCGAGAACTACAGGAGCCGTTTAGTTCTCGAAACATCTGCACACAATTTTTATTTTTCAAACTAAGTATATTGTGTTAAATAAAACGCTTTTTATACCCATCCCGATGCACTACCACAACCGTGAACATTCTTTAATTTCACCACCACTTTTCGATCTCTTACAATTTCGCACAAACGAATTCGCTTATACAAGTCGGGTTCCAAAGTAAATTCCGAAAATGTTCTCCGCCCGTTGATTTATGTGAGCGCCTGCGCAGTATTGCTCTCTCTATCTTACGCGTGCAATAGTAATATTACCATCTCTTTTTAACTTTGTCCCGATGTGACTTTGTTTCGCCGACTGCTCGGAGGACTTTTTGCGGATGGGATAGTAGAAATTAATGTTGCTTGCTATTGATATTGATACGGTCGGTGAAATAATTGAAATAATTAGTTGTTATGTAGGTAATTAACGTTAAAAGGAAAAAGAACTGTCATCCTTAACAATGACATATTGATGACTTGTATGATTTACAAAATAAAATATGATCTACTGGTTAAAATTCTACGAGTAAAGATGAATATATTAAAATTTATGATCAAATGAGGCAAACGATGATAGCCGTTACGTTTTACCGTTACATTTTGGACTAATTGATTAATTAAGAATTTTGACATTAATAAAAGTCTTTTAAGTAATCGTGATTATTTTTAGTTTTCTTACCGCTGGGTACCACAAAGCAAGGAAGCAATTAATTACCAAAATTTTAATTATAAACATTAGTATTGGGTCAAAGCCAGAAGCGGGATCAAGTTATAGACATTTTATGTAAAACAAACTTGTAAACCGTCCAAAAACAGTTAAAGCAAATCTAGAAATGTATATAAAAAGTTATAATACTTTATTAGAATTCTCGCAACAGCGATCATCGCGACCATAACTCATGATTCAGACGCTAAAAATCTGCTGTAACATCTTATACTGAGCGGTGACCATTTTGAAACAAATTATTATGTTGTTAGCCATTTTTATTATTATTACCTTGTACCTAATTACTCGTAATTCCAAATGTGTATTATATATTCTGTTCCAAATCAAAAAAAATAATCTAATTCTATAAAAAAAGATGGTTAAAACATTGATCAGCGACTACGACTTGGAACTATTGTTACTTGTCTAAACTTTATCTACGAGTATCTTGCGCTTGAACCGATTGACTCTACTCTCTTTCTCATTCTCTCTACTAAATTTTACTTACTCTCTACTAGATCTAATCTTTAACACTCAGTAAGCAAACAGTGTCCTGTCTGTAGTAAAAACGTGTATTTTTTCAATAAAATCAATAAAAATACTTCGATATAATACCCATTGTTTATTGAAGTAAGTACAGATAAAGTACAATGTATTTGAAATAGAAAAAAAATTGCACTCTAACATACTTTTGTTACATGAAAAAGTTTTTTTTTAAATCTAGTTTTCAATCGATTCTCAGTTATAATGACCGATACGTTCATAATAATATTAACGTAATAATTAAAACATGTCTTTATCCCCATAATTGTATCAAGGCTATTTACGCTATTTATACACGACATTTTATCTAGTACCTTGTAATGTAATAGTGTTGCTATCAGGTTGTTTCAATATACAAGAAATCAGCAAAGTAGTTAGTCGAGCACTTTTCAAGATAACCACTTCTACATAAATTGTTCGGCCGTAACGATGGCGGCTTATGAAATTGATCGAGATGAAATATAATTGGTGCGTTAACCACACCCTGGATTTCCTTTAATTAGTATCTAACTGTACCTTTAGAAATAGAATAGCAAGCAATACTTTATTTACTTTTAAAATGATGAGGGTAGATAATATGTTCTTTGGGGTCCAGAAAGGAAAACACGCTTATTTCACAGTTAACTCGTTTTATTGAATTTATGTTACAATCGCACACTGTTCGGTCAAAGCAGCCAGGGAGAAAAAAACGTCGATAAAACCAATCGAACGCTCATTGGTTGGCTTCATTTCGTTAGTTTTCGATACTCATTAACCCCCGACGTTATGAGAGTGTTATAACGTTTGTGCCCTATGATATATGTTTGTATGTTAATATCGTGTTTGTGTTTTTGTGTGTGCTTGTCTGTGGCATTGTAGTTCCCGAACCGATGGACCGATTTCAAAGCGTTTTTTCCTATTTAAATATAATTTAATCACAGTGGTTCTTAGCTATGGCTTGTCACATTCTGCCAGTCGTTGAAGCTTATTTTTAATTTTAAATTTAAGTTTTTTATGTAGTAACTAACTTTGACGTCCACGGGGTTGTAAGTTGAGTTGGACTCCACCACAAGTTTTGGTGAATGTGGGTTATGTAATGTTTAAGGAGATTTAGTTTGGCCCAACCTAATTTCGGAGGTGATTTTGTCAATTTGAGATGTTTTGATAAAATTATCTTTAAAAATTTGGGTTTATATATCATGTCAACTTCAATACGCATTTGAGCGTGTATAGTTTTCGTCATCGCATAGCCCACTCAACAAAATCCCACAAGCGAAACGTAAATGCAAAATATAACAATTATTTTATTATCACGATCCACTCCGAGTAAACCGCTTGACATCGGAATAAATCAACCTGCTGTCAATTAGACATCGCATTACAACAATACACAAACAATCACAAGACCAATTATATATTTATTCGCAGGGGGCCTGTTCACGACCGCCATGGTGAAGATCCAACTGCTAGATATAAATGACAACGCTCCGGCCTTCACTGTTAAAGAATACACGGTCTCTCTGAAGGAGGGAAGGATTTCATCTACCGACCCAATAGTGTCTGTGTCAGCGACTGATGCAGATTCGGGAAGGTTCGGCACAGTCTCGTACAGAATCGTGAATGGGAACGACAACGACATATTTCGGATAGACAGGAGTACGGGAGAGATACTGGTGACGAAACCGTCTCTGGTGCAAGCGAATTCGAAGTTTGATTTGGAGATTTCGGCGACTGATGGAGGAGGGTTGACAGCACCGCAGACTGCGAGTGTTCACGTGAATGTGGTGCCTGCTGGCGTTGGTTCTCCACTCTTCGACAAGCCAAGATACAATTTTCGACTGAGAGAAGACGTCAGAACTGGAACTGTTGTGGGCAACTTGAAGGCAACCGTTGGCGATCGGGGTAAGTTGCTTTTCCTGCATTAAGTTTCTAATGTGAAATTATAACACACTTAAAGAAAAAAATACTTGTGAGTGGTGCGGGTTCCAGTCCCGCTTGTGGCAGTCTGGTTTTCTTTGAGTGAGTTATAATTTCACATACCTTTTTTATATTATAAATAAATAAATTGTTTCAGCGAACACATCAATTACCTAGTCAGAAACTGAGCGTTAGCTTCTGCTATGGTGACTAAAATAACGAAAAGAAATACTTGAACACTCAATATCTTAACGTTTTTCTACTTCCTGACTTAATTTTCTTGTTCAAAGAAATGTATAGCTAGTAGGGATAACTACTCGACAAGCAAATACTTAGAATTTTCTTCGATGATTCCAAACTCTTCAAATGCGCGTATAAAATTTCTCACCAATACCGTGAAGTTGAACGCAAACACCGTGATAGCTTGTACGTTTGTCAACAAAACCTGATAATATGAAAATAATAAACTCCCTATAACACGGGTAAGATAACATTCTAAGAAAAGAAAGCCGCTCGAAAGAGTTTAGGGTTACAATACACGGGAAGCTACTTAGAAATAGGCAAATATTAATGCGTTGGGCCCAACTACCGTTGCTTCGGATTGCCTTATAGCTTCATTTTGCTTTAACAAATTTATTGAAATCGTGCCACTGATAGAGCGGATTCAAGTTGAGAGATTAAGCGATACGATTATTATTGTTTCACAGTGGACCACAAGATTTTATAAGATGGGAATCTAAAAAACAACATCTACATTAATACATTTTCATGATCTCCATGTTTGGTTTTTCTACATCTTTCAATTTGAAAAAGGTAAGTACATTTAACCAACTTGTTTTGTTTTCGCAAATGATTTAGTTGGTAAATTTGCAATCAGAACTGTAGTTTTGAACTTCTTGAATATTATAAGCTTATTACTAATATAGGATGAGTATTTAATTGTACGATTGTCCTTCTTGTTAAATAGTTTGTTTCAGCCTGACGGAACGCAAAGTAACTAAAATACCCCAGTATTGTGTCAATGTTACGTTAGGATATAAGAATCTTGTAGTTCCTTGCGCCACTGCGCATCAGGTCGGCGCTAGAATGCGCGCGCGCATTGTCCAACGTGCGATCACGACCGAGTGATGTCCTATCCTCTTCAGGCTTACATTGGATTAAGGCAAAAGAGCCATAATGTCTCTTCATATTAATAGGCCCTGAATTCTGCTAGAACATTGTGAAAAACGTTATTAGCCACAAGGGTTATATCGTTTCTTTGTACAATCTAACCATAATTATGATCTATGCTTACTGAATCCGTGACCTAGGATAGTGGAGAATAGCATTATTCGCAACTACGATCAATCGAACACTAAATGACCTAGCGCGTATCCATCAGCGACAATTTTTTTTTAGTTAAAAATTCATAAAGAAACCTGCTGACAAGTGGAATAAAGAACAGTTCGTGGCCTCTTGGGGCTTTTAGGTACATTATATTAATAACAATTTCATAAATTAAAGACTATAAATTATATATGACGTGACTAAATTTTTATAAACTGTTTTCTTTCCCAGATTTTAAAATCTAAAGTAACCATATAATATTCCCCACCTTTATACTAAAAGGTCATGCTAATAACTTATACATTACAAATGTTTCTTAGAATCGGCGACTATGAAACGAGTAACGACTGACGAGATGAGAGTCCGAGATGCGTACACGCAGGTCTTAGCCGATGAATCATAATTTAGTGCGGCCAACGTTAATCTAACACAATGTTAGTGAACTCTTGGACTATGTGACCAGTATTACTGAAGTAAGCTCACCTGTCAGTATAGAATTTTACGGAAATAAGTAGGTAACTATTCTGAACGTAATTGAACCAACTGAATCTGTGTGAATTAAATAATAATAAAAAAATGAATCACACTATTATTATTTGATTGAATAATATTTAATAATGAGTATAATTCAAACATTATGTTACAGACGCTCAATGCCAATGTATGAAAACAAATAATAACAATCTTTTTCTGTAACAGAAGAGTGAAAATTGCAGTTTCATATCACATCGTACGATGTATGTAAGTACAACTAATTTAAAATTTTATGAGAAAAAAAAATCTGATTTAATGGTAGGTATTCACAATAATTACAATAAGTGCGATTTCTTAGTAAAGTTTAAACTTTGTACCCCTTCACTTTTAAAAGTGTTATTTTTGTTCAAGATTTTTAAACATTTCCTCCTCTCAAGATCACAAGCTTGACACGCTGTTTGTTATTACGGGTCCAAGTTTTGCGTATTTCTAATTCACGTTGAACATCCTTGATAAATCGCATGCCAATAAAACACAGCTATCTCCCTCGCACGTTTTGCGTTTCACTAATATTTATACTACAAGACTTTCCGTAATGAATGCATTTACACCGCTGTGTAACAATACTAGGCTTTCAATGAATAATAAAATAAAACTTTAAATTAAACGCTAAGCGACGTTTAAAATTATATTTCCAGAGTTCTTTTTCTTCATTATATTTTTTACCATTTGACTGTCGCCATTTTTTACGCTCTTTCTCCTATATAAACCGCTTGACGGTGCCTTTAACAAACAAAAAACATTAAACAACTACTTTGTTGATTTTATTAAACCTATTTCGTTGTATAAAGACTTACTTACGCGAAAGAATTACTAACGGCCGGTTTCAATATTCTATCTACATTTGACTATATGAAAAACGTAGATATAAATAATTAAATCGGTTGTAAGTTGGCAAACTTAGTTTTTACAAAACTTAATACAGATAAACTGGCAATTCATTGGCAAAACTTTCACGATAAAAAATCGTTAAAAAGGCTGTTTCCGTTGATACTTATGTTACGATTCTGTAGGTACTTATGTTTAAGTCATTCTGCATAAAATACCATACCTAGCCATCTGTCCCTTACACGTACGTCTAACACACAGCCTATAGATAGTCCTTGCGTATTCCGTTGCAAGTACGAGCCCTCTAAATCACTGAACCGCATACCCACCGTTAGCTGGGCTCCGGCATTATGCCTATGTGAATATGTTTGGCTATTGTTGGTCGAGGGCCAGTGCCGACTTGTTAAGATCATTGAAATATTGTGTTCGATTGACTGGCACTGGCAGAAAATGCTTTTAGCATTAATTCCACCCTTTGTACATTTCTAAATAAATAAAATAATATTAAGTTCAGAATGAGGTTTGGGATTAACGCTATACTAGTTGCGTAAAAACATGATAGTCTTCAGATATTGTTGTTAATGCGATGACCTCAGAAAGCTTGATATAGCAAAGATGCAGAGGAGATGCGGAATATTTTCCTTTTTTTCTCCGCACCTTCTTAGCATCTCAGTAGTTGGACCATAATATTTTAATATCAAAAATTAGTTACTTTTCCTCCGAAGTAAAAGGACAAGGGTAATTTTTTTAATCGTTATTTTATACCTTATGTCGGCGGGCTTAAATGAAACATGCACAATAACTATCTAATTCATATCTAATGGGGTGGTTGAGGAAAGAGTTATGAGGTAGAAGAGGAATTCACACGCGCAAACTTAGGGAATGCGGATGTTAAAGAGGATGTGGATGAAGAAGCGGATGCGGATGAGAAAGAGGATGTGGATGAAGAAGCGGATGTGGATGAGGACGAGGATAATAGGAAATTATAAACATAAGCGGCTAATCCAAAAGCCGCTGTCCTGTCTGTACATACCAAGTTACATAAATTAGTACACAGAAAAAAATAAAAGGGCATTTTCCAAAACTATGAACTCAATTCAATTTCAATTGAAATTTCTTTATTTCCTAGAATATGGTAACAGGAAAGATCGGAATTTTAACCATTCTCAAAACACAATAAATAATCATCGATATCGGTCCAGCAGTTTAAAAGGATTTCAGGTACGCGACGCGCATACGCAGTTAATTTTCTTATAAATTCCTCTTAAATTTTATAGCAGAAGAGTACTTTTTTGTTTTTAATTATGAGAATGCGGTAACGGTTGAGGAATCCAAAATATTGCGGAAGTTCCACGTAAGGAGATAGGGAAAGAAGAATCCTCAGCATTCCTCATGTCTAGGTATGGATTGGTCTTGCGTTGCTCTATTTAATTGTAGCACAAGCAAACAAACCAGCAGAATGTGTGAATCTCAGTAATTTAACATTCTCTTTAATTCTAAATATGATTATCATATAGCACAACATCGAAAATGTTGCCTAATTTGTTTTTATGAGAGTACTATCTTATCATCATTATATCAATTTCGATAGATCCAAAACAGTGTAAAGAAGCGATTAAATAAATTTTATAGTAATTACTTTGCAATAGCAGGCCTTGCGAACGCCAGTGCAAATCCAATCTTTAGATTAAGAAGATATCTAAAAATGATCTCACATTGTAAAGAGTTTTGTTTGGATCAAGTTAAAAACTTATGACTAGTGGCGAGCTACATTTTTTTCGACAAGTTTTTGAATCGAAAAACTTCGAAAAATTTCAAACTTTATACTGGCAATATTTCATTTAATGAACTTTATTCAGTAATGTTTCATTTCCAATAGTACTAGAGTACGTTGATTTACTGATGTTGTAAAATTATTAGTTATGCTGCATAATGTAGCATTACGTTAGCCTAATTATTTCAGTTTTTGTATTTTATTTTCAATAAACCTAACACGTTTTTTTACACGACTTTACAAGAATTGCAGGACTAAACGTATGCAGGCTACTGTCAACAGATCGACCTGACAATCTTTGGGCGGGCAAGCGGCAAGCGGACGTCTTGCGGCTGGTGAATTTTTTCGAACAGCAAGAATGAGACCAAGTTATTTTTTTTTTAAAATCAATCAATCATTTTTATTTGCGATAAATAGGGTGGTTTAGCAAAGTTGGTCATTTGATTTGGTAATTTAATTTCGGCCGTTTCAGAATCACTTTCTCCCGTGACTTGCGCTTCGCGGGCCATTCTTGAGTTTAATTAGAAAAAGCTCCATAACATTTACGTCCAGTGCCCAAACGCACGCCCCCGTCAGATTTATTGCTAACTCGCCCCGAGATAAATATCCACTAATTAAAAAAAAGATCGACAAGTGTGAAACGTATTTATCGGATAGCTGGGTTTCATAGAGTATATATTTTGAAATTTCACGAATTAGTTAAAAGAAGACAAGCTTCAAGTTACAAAAAGATGCATTTTTTACGATTTAAACTAACTATTTTAGCGTTGAAAGGCAGGTATTAGATCCATGTTGAATTATCTATTTTTTGTTCTTAATACCTGACTGACGATATTTAAAATAAAACAGATGGTATCTTCTGAGGAGTTTCAAATAGTACTTTAATCTTCAAATCATTCCATTTTTAAAATTTGCATGCTGTTAATAACTACTGAGTAAGCAGAACAACCTAAAAATATGTCATCTTCAGTGTACCTTATTCATTAGCAGATAAAAAATTTTATTCATTCATTCATTCAAAATGGTCCTTTTTCCTAAAACGGAACCCTAATCCATACATTGGAAATGGACTTAACCGATGGACGCATTTAAATTGTAGTAATAGCTTCTCTGTGCCAATAATGCACTCGCATTGTTCTTGGTTTCATCTCACAAATGGAAAATGAAATTGATTCTGCTATTGTAGACGCTCTGCAAGTACCTACATTATGATATTGATACGATTTAGTTTAAATGTGGTTTGTAGTTGCATTGAATAGATGTGGCAATATCGTTTAAGAAGAAAATCAGAAAATAGTTAAGAAGGTAACACTTTACACACTTAGCCTCACGGGCCACACAAAAAAGGTGACTTATCAAATATTTCAGAAATGGATCCCTAAATCGAGAAATAGTTTCTCAACCTGATAAAGTTTTTAAAAGACCCATACAACGACACCCACAACGATGGGTTAGTGGAAAAAAAAAACACTTTACTTGTATAACTTAAAATAAAAATTAAAGACTTTTTCTACAACATTTCACTCTCATACACTCTACACTCATACCAAATTACAGCTTTCTACCATTTATAGTCTCTGAAAGTAGCCGCAGACATTTGGACGGCCAGACATGGTGAAACTATAATGAAAAAAATCTAATAAAATAAAAATGGTTATATACAACAATGACTAATCTTAAAAAATAAAGAATCAACTTAAAGTTAAATAAGATGTTGCCTAAAACGCGACCGCCCACCTCCCATTTCAGTCTTTAAATATAACTCACTACCATCTTTTTTGCATCCCTCTAAAATTTTTCCCACCTCCCATATCAGTCTCCAGTTCTGTCCAAATGTTTCAGGAAGTAGGTACCTATCCGTACACCACTTTTTTTGTTCTAAACCAAATCAAATTATAACCCAACACCATTCAGTTATGTACTATATAATTATCAATCGATTTCTGTCTAATCAAATATCGATTTAACATATAGCCTGGCACCGTGGGACCACACAGGTTTTATAAATCTATCATGGCCGACTGACAACTTATCCGACACTAATAAAATAGATATTGCATTAACCAGAAGTGAACACTGACTGAGCTTCGGTAACTGCCTCGTGTTATGTACTGTGATTAAGTGTCTGATGATAATTCATAGAGTTGACACATACATGGTTCAACTTAGGTAGTTCAGGTTTAACTGTTAGGTTTGCTGGTAGGCCTTGCATGCAATTATACATAGAACTTATACATATATACATAGCTGTCTTATTCCTCGGATTATTAACAAATTATCGTCTGATTTTTCTAGGAACATCAGAACAATATGAGGTTGAAGTTGAACCATTTCAATACGGTACTAGTGTAGTGGATTTGTATTATTTTACTCGTAAAACTAAGTACCTACTTACATTCCTAGTTGCTGTTTATGTGTAATTAATGACAGATAGCTCATAGCATAAATCTTTGTGTTTTTTTAATGCTATTATTATTAAAGTGTTGTAATAAATTTCTGCATGGCAATTAAATGAAAAAAAAAACTGACTTTTAAATTCAACTTTTTGAGACTGTCTTTATTATTAATAGGTATGTATATTCATAAACAGCATAATTATTGGGAACCTGTTGTACCTTGGCACTATGTGTACCTAGGCCACTGGGCTCGTTTTCAAATATTCGCGCGATACTAAATTCTACTGTTTATGGTATTCGATACGTAACTACAGACTATTCAATGTGAAGTTAGTCGCATACCGCCATTAAGCCGGTGTTTGGTGTTATCGACGCTGAAACTTTTTTTGTGTGAAAAAGTAAGTATTTCTAATATATTTTGAAGTCTTATAGTTTTAAACGTTTTCTAATAGTCACTTAACTGTTATATGCTATCGGTTCTTTGATTTATCAAGTCTCAACACAAACAAAAACTTACGAGATACTTAACCTCTAAACTATATAAAATCCACCGTTTTAGTGAAGTTAGAGTAGTGTTGTACCTCGGTCACTGTCGATCAGCTGTACCTTGGCCAGTGGCCAAGGTACAACCTGGATGTTGTACTTTGGCCAGGAGAATATTTTATTAAATTATTTCACATTTACGTAATAATATTCCTAATCAAATATGTTTATTATTTCAGAAATCATGCCGAGAAGTAAAGAGAAGAAGAAAAGGACATCTATTAATACGGATGATCTGACAAAGGCCATTAAAATGATTAGGGAGAAAAAAATCTCCACTTTCGGTGCTTCTAAACATTTTGGATTACCAAGAACAACTTTGCGTCGTCATTTAAAGCACTGTTTGGAAATAGGTAAGGATGTAAGCGAGTTACACCAAAACCTTTTAGTTAATCAAGTTTTTAATCGCACCGAAGAACGTACTCTGGTTGACTATATTAAAGACGCAGCCCAATTGCAATTTGGATTGACGCTAAAAGACGTTAAAATACTTGCATACCAATTTGCAAAAGCGAATGGAAAAAAGTACCCAAAGAGTTGGGATACAAAAAAATGGCTGGAGATTATTGGCTGCGATTATTTAGGCAGCGATACCAAAATGAATTGTCTTTGAGAAAGCCTGAAGCTACAAGTTTGGCTCGCTCTTCGGCGTTTAATAAACATACTGTGAGTTTAACATTAGACAATTTTAAGAAAGTCCTTTCTCAATGTCCCTCTGACATAAATGCGACTGACATCTGGAATTTAGACGAAACTGGATTGTCCACTGTCCATGTCCCTCCAAAGATATTAGCACCTCTTGGCGCAAAACAAGTTGGGTCAATGACTAGCGCTGAAAGAGGAACGACGGTTACAATGATAGCGGCTATTAATGCAGGTGGTGGTTTTATTCCACCCATGTTGATATTCCCTCGTGTAAACTTTAAAGATTTTATGATAACTGGAGCTCCTGATGGCACTATTGGAGGCGCCAATCCATCCGGTTGGTCAAATGAGTCCATGTTTGTGATATTTCTCCAGCATTTTATCAAATATGCAAAGCCTACCAAAGAACGACCTGTCATTCTCTTAATGGACAATCATGAAAGTCATATTTCAGTATCGGCAATACAAATGGCCAAAGATAATGGTGTAAAGCTAATTACTCTACATCCACATACTAGTAACCACATGCAACCACTAGACAAGTCAGTTTTTGGGCCTTTCAAGACTTATTTTAATACAGCGGCTAACGAGTTACTAATGTCTCCAGGACATGTGGGAAAACCATTAACTATATATGATATTGCTGGTTTGGTGGGAAAAGCTTTTCCTCTTGCCTTCACACCAAACAACATTTGCAAAGGTTTTAGTTCAACTGGTTTCCATCCTTTAAATGAAAACATCTACACAGACGCTGATTTTATGCCCGCATCCTATTCTGATCGTCCACTTACCGAAAAATCACCTACCAGAATTGATCAGGTGGCTATTAGTCAGCCGACAGCTTCAGGTTCCGAAGTTATAGACGGAACATCGCCAACTTTGATATCGCCGGCTATAATACGCCCTCACCCAAAAGCCGAACCTCGTAAAGAAACACGAAGAGGAAGACAAAAAGGAAGATCCAGAATTTTGACCGATACACCAGAAAAGCAAGAAATAGAAAATATAAAAACTAAAAAAAAAGTTTCAACTAAATTTAATCAAACAGAGTCCATCAATCTTTTGGAAAAAAATAGGTTTGTGAATAAAAACAAATTCAATAATGCAAAAAAGATAAAAAAAAGAATTCTATCCGAAACAGAAACCAGTGAAGATTCTACCAACTATTCTCCGAGTGACACATCTGAAGGTGCCTCCGACAATGACAGCGATGATGAGAATCTGCAGGCTGAACATGTTAATAAAGAAAATTACAATATTGATGACTATGTTATATTTGTATATGAAGGTTCCTATTTTGTCGGAAAGGTAGAATCAATATCTGAAGAGGGTGTATTACTGAAATCGATGCAAAAATCACTTAAAAACTGGAAATGGCCTGAAAAAGAGGATTTAAATCTGTACCCGATGAGTGACATTGTAGAAAAAATTAAAACCCCGCAAAAAGTTAACAAGAACAGAGAAATTTATTATGTTCCAGAGATACAGAAGTACTGGGATTTCTACTAAATGCTTAAGGCTGAATAATATATCTACATTATTGATAGTGTTTTTATAATAGCTAGTCCAAATGACTGATTAAAATTTAAGAGAGAAATAATAATTTATATATAAAGATAATTGTTTCAATATTTTGTTTTCCATTTGCTATGCTATATAGGTATATTGATTTGCTATATTATATTATGTGATATTGTCGCTGCGCCTGCCAAGTTCCACATGTGTCTTTTGTGAAATTTTGGAAAACGTTATTTTTTTTATTTGGGACACAAGATTCATTTTTTTTTAAATCAAAATACACATATGGAGTTTGGCAGGCGCAGCGATGTGATGTAACGAAACGGTGGCCAAAGTTAGTTGTTTTTGTTTAAATATTTTGTTTGAAAAGCATAAAAAAGCTTATGAATATTTTTTTAATTTTGATCATTTCTAAATTTTGATCATTTGAGAATTTCTGAAATGTTTTGTTAAATACTGTATACTGTTATAATACTGTGTGCTGTAATGAACCTAATAAAACGATTTTAGTTAAAAAAAACTTGATAATTTGCTTAAATTACCCCCAAATTTCAAGGTGTCCTAGGTACAACGTACTACTGGCCTAGGTACATAGGGTATGTTGTACCTTGGCCTCATTTCCCATTTTTTTTTAAATTTAAAAATATTATGTTAGTATTAAATATACATTTCTGATATTTTTTTGGTGAGTACCCAAATAATTGACATTTCAAAATATGCAAATATGATTTGTGTGCTGCACGTCAAATCACAATAAAAAATATATTTCTAAAAAACCGGCCTAGGTACAACAGGTTCCCCTATTCATGGTTGAAGTGCTCGAATTTTCAAATTCTGTGATACGATAACGTACGGCTACGTTGACAATTCCCACAGTACCTACACTGAACACCCACCTTTCTTCTGTCTTTCTAGAGAGAGAACTTTATAGAGTATTATTATAATACGAGTAATATTCCTCCTGGCTGATTTCGACTACGGCGGCCTATCTCAACAGAGATCAGGCAACTACGCAGGAGATATTGTAGTTCACAAGTGTGAGCGCAATACACAGGTGCACTCACTGTTCCATCACTCTCAAAGTTCGGTGAGACGGCAATCCGACATGACCGAAGAGAGATCAGGCGCAGGACCAACGGCTTAACGTGCTTTCCGAGGCACGGGGGTGTAACACCGCCAACTTCCCGACTCCGAGCTGTTTTTGAGAAATTCATGACCGAAAATCTCAGAAACAATTTTGGCTCGACCTGGGATTCGACCTCTCGGATGTAAGGCAGAAACTTTGCCACTACACCAACGAGACTATAAATTGGGGTACGACATGATAAGTCAACATCTGTGCACAGCGTCAGCAGAGCCTTTCTTTAATTTTGGATAGAAAATATTTGACGAAAATAAATAGCGTCTAATGGTCTGGTCAGAACTTCTCCAGCAGTAGAACGTATAAGGCGGTACCACTGGCTGCCCAAAACCAGTATAACGGGCTAGCTGTATCGCGTATTTTTATAACAATTCACTTGCGTCGTATAGAGCTGAAAATTTGAAATTCGAATCCCGAGAAATCCAAGGATACGGTTCGCTTTGTAGGGTTGGTAACTCTCTTCTTCTTAGTAATGAAATCACTTAAATTGTTGGTCAAAAGCAACTTTAGCTTTATCTTAAGATGTAAATATACAACAACTCTCTCCTCCGTGATTAGTATCTAGCTTAAGCGCTTGTGTTACAGATATCAGAATCAACAGTAAATTAATACATTAAAACCTAGACCAGTTCAAATAGACATGTTTGTACAGTGCGGGTATCAGACCCGCGACTTCTTAGTTAATAGTCAACTTCTAGACCACTACACCTAAGTAGTCATCGAATGTCGATGTTGAATATGAACAATAATATTGGGACTTAAAAAAGTGTTCAGATTTAATCATAATGCTTATAAGTCGACTGGCAAAAGACGGTTCATATTCTAGTAGTTTATAGAACGGTAAAGGATGTGACCTTTTTTAATTATTATCATCGAATTCATCAACATCCGTTGCAAGATGAAATCCATCTGCAGCTCTCTCCAATGCCAACTCTATCGGATTTAATTGACTTTCTCTTATTTTCATGCCGGATATTCCCTAATCGCTTTTATCTAGGGTTCTTTTTAAAATTTAACAAACATAAACAGCCAAAAACGTATTCGCAAGCAGCAGCCCTGCGCAGGTCCTGCGCCCGCGCACAGAACCGAATAAATCCTGCGCGGTCGACGACCCGAGGCGACAGTTTTTGTCGCAACTTTTAGACCTCCTTTTTTAAACCGACCGCCACAATTATTTTCAACTTTTTACACCGCGTTATTTCGACCGTCCTGAAGACACGATTGATGTGTAAAAATGTTAAATATGGCCGAATCGTCTTCGGTTTGGGAAATAGTTGGGAATTAACTTGTCTCGACGGTCATTTTTGGTGTACTAGATGATGAGGTGGATGGTATTTTTGTTGGGAATTATCTGAACACTGAAATTGTCTTAATCGCCCTCCCCTTAAAATTTTACTGGATCTGTGTAGTTCTCCTATTTTTTTTTGTATTTAACTGCAATTATGAAAACGTTGTGTTCAGCTCTAATCGGAATGCAAATTGAACATGATATTCTTTACCAGTGTAGCTTAGATTAAGGATTTGTATTTTGTTGCTGTACCTTAATAAATAAATATAAATTCACCATAAAAATTAATAAAAGCGAACTGGATTCAGGCCGCTTGTAACCACTTGACCTGGAATCTGTGCTGGAGATTCCAATATATCGATCATATAACGTTGGTCTCGCTATGATACCTCGTTATAACGTCTTCTTTCTCTTTAACCCCCAACGAAAAAGAGGGGTGTCATAAGTTTGACCATTACGTTTGTTTGAGTGTTTTTGTGTACGTCTCTGTGTCAGATGGACCGATTTCACGGTGTTTTTCTGTATTCGAAAGATAATTTAAACACGGCGGTTCTTAGCTGCTGGTCAAAGTTACTCAAATTCCGTCCAGCCGTTGAACCTCACCAGCTGTTTTCCTAGCTTCTTCGGGGTCAACTGGAAAGTCAATTTTCTCAGTTGTAAGCGCTAGGATCAAAACTTCGCCTTCACTAGCCAACAGTCTTTCACATTTCAATACAAGTACTTAGGTACAATATCTTTTCGGCATTCGCTAATTACTTTATCTGCTCACCTAGTTTGCTACCCGGGTTTGTTCTGATCTAATCTTTAACTAATTGTCAGCTAACTCGTGGTTTGTTAATGGCTTTGTTGATACAGGTGCTACACTAACTTCCGTCAGTCCATTATCAGTCATGTTGATTAACCACAATCATTTGGCGTTTGCAGATTAGGTACATTATTTTAGAATTTATTGTCTTACCAGTGTTTTCTGAAAGTAAGTAAAACACTTTTGTTTTAAAAACACGCGCACCCACACACACACACACACACACACACATACACGCGCGCACACACACATATACACATACATGCACATTTTGTCTTTTAATGTCTAGTAATTAATATGAATGTAGTTTCATTTGTTTTCTTACAATAAGATACACATAATTAGAATATTATTACAGATATAGAAAGCATGGCTTCCTTGTACAAGTTTATAAGCTTCAAAGAAATCCCTATTTACTAATGTAATCAATATGTAACTAATTAACTTAAATAAACATTATGACTATAAAATACCTAGGATTTGAGGTAGCTACAGACAACAGCGTGTCAACGTTAACACTGGGGCATCTTATGTGTCTGTGATTCGGGCGATTTTGCAACAAAAAAGTTAAGCCTGATGTGTTGAACACCGTACATTCTTGACTTAATAAACTTCGTAATGATAAAAAGTTAAGCTGGGAAGCAACGTTACGTAAAGTTGTTAAATTATCGTTACTTGGTCCAAAAGTTAATATGTGTAGTGTATAATGAAATCAATTGAATGTTTAACTTTAACTCAAATATTTCAATTTTGCATGCCGCCTATGGCAAAACATGATGGTCTAAGATGAAATTCTGTTATCAAAATTTACCATGTTTTGAGCAAATAGACATATTTTATTCTATTCTATTCTATTCAAAATATTTTGCAATGTTAGGTGATTAGGTGCAATTTTAGTGACAATAAAGTTACAGTGATGAATGATAATTTTAATTTGTTCAATTACTTTTGAGATAAATTATCATCAATAAATATATTATTCTCTCATTTGTTTTCGGCCTTCGATACCGCACACAATCTCCTAGGCATTAATTATTCAATCTAAAATCAGTACAATTCACACGAAGAAATCTGGACAACACTTAATTGTACTGGCCCCTGTTTTCGTGAGAGAGATAATCGCGGCTTTAATGATTCCGATTTAGAAGCAGTGTTGTCACTTTAAGGGCAATAAATATCTTGAATATCGATAGGCTTGTGACTAATTATCGACTATCGATATATGCTCACAATATTAGACCGTTAATAAGTTATTTCCTGTGATAACTGTCTGTACAATCTGTATTAACTGAACCGTTCTTGCAATTACTCAGAAAATTGAAAGTAATCTACTAATTAAAAACCTCTTTAAGATTTTGTCACAAGTTTGTGTTTATCTCCTGACATACAATCAATAATTACGGCATTTCAATTCAACATAATGAAGCAAAGTAACCCATTTACATTTTAATTATGAATTGAATTACACAAAATACATTATTTGGATCTTATACGTAAACCTTATTACCCAACCATTTTCATGACTACTTACTGAATATTTTTACTTAAGAGCTATTTGACCTCATTCCAGTACTGCAAGCTTATCAAAATCATTAATTATAAGCACAGTATACTGCTTCTTATCAGGTGATGCATCACATTATTTATCTATCAATAAGAAACGTCGTCATTTCGGCAACACTACTGAGAAACGGGATGCAAATTCACTTGGCAAAAGCGACAGGCAGTAATGCACACGCTATGCCAGACTCGGCTAACGAGGCCGTTGTCAAAAACGTAGCTCTCTCATGCGATAACAATGTAGTTTGTATATGTGTCGACTAAATGAATTGGGTTAAATAAATGTCCCGATGTGTACAGTGAGAAAAAACTTATTGGTGTTCACGAGTATTAGTGTTTAGTTTTTAATGATATTTTTCTGCGTGTCTGTCTTGTAATACCCAAGGGAAAATTGTTATAAAACTCCTTTTTTTCGATTTTGTTAATGTAAGTTTAATACTTTAACAAAATTCCCATTTTACATTACAATATAATGAAACATTAAACTAAAACTTAGCAAAAACAAAACAAAAAATGAATGTTATAATAATATGACCAAATTGGTCCCCTCTCAGCATTATTGCCACGGCAAGCCATGGAGCTGGTTTTCTGTGAGGTTTGGTTGACTGAGGTTTGGAGATGTTTGGACACTGGATCTTCAATGGCCTAAAGTATTTCAAATTTTAAATATTGGTTAGGTTCGCAAATTAATGTCCTGAATTAGGGTTTAGTCAGGACACATTCTGAACCTAAATTAAATGACCCTTTATATTTTTGTGGGCGTAAATTAAGGATTCCCTAACGCTTAGCGTTAATGACACAGATTATTTTACTGCCAATATTTTTGGTTCAACGTAATTGGAGATTTAAGATAAGTGGCGCATAAAATTTTATTGTAATTTAAATATAAAACTTGTTTTGTAAATGAAGGAATCATTCAACCTAAAAAATCTCTGGAAAATCTTATTTTGGAATAGTTACCGGTAAAGAGGCTCAGTTATGCTGATAGCTATCCGAGTTCTAAATTATCAGTACACACCTAATCTATGTTAAGAAATATATTAAAACTTTTTCTAAAACGTGAACCGTCAAGCATTGGTTTCACTTTCACGGTAGCTTGACTACAGCGCAACACAATCGCTGTAGTTAAAACAAAACACGATCGCGCCAAACCTTAAAAATGAGCGCAAAAGCGGCCGAATCGAGTCGAATATCTCGAAAATAAGACGACGCGCATCACTGTATAAGTAACTAAGGGGGAGGGGGATCGAAACAAAGAGGAACTGCCCCCCCCCCTCCCCGTGTCCCCTCTTTGTCTTGTCCTCCGAAGCGACTGTATATCAATCTCGGGCCGTCAGCGGGACTGCCCAAAACGACCGCCGAAAAAAGCCGAAGCAAAAACCCGAGCGGACATAAAAAAACTCCTACAATGAAAGCTTTAAATTGTTGAGAGAGCTGCCAATTAAAAATTGATAGATATTACGCTGCGTTCCGCAAATAAATTGCGTTAGTTTCGCTTTTCGGCAATTAAGGTGCATCTACTTATTGTTTTTAACGGTAAGTTTAATGTCACAGTGAGTGAGGTAGCCTTAGGAACTCTTCTAGTAACAGTTTTAAGTAGATAGGTACCTACCTGTGTCAGTCCACAAACTTTAAAAGCACACGCTTACAGTATGTGTACTGAAATAAGCTTTCGTATACCGTTACCAACATGGGAATGATCAGATGGTTTTCTAGAATGTATTCCGAACAATATTTACCTCGATAATAATAATAGTGATTTTTAAACGTTCCTCTTATCTCTGATCAGAAGATCTTTGATTTAGTATTCCTACAACTTTTATCACTATTTTAATTAATATTATTATTTATTTAATTAATCGGACAACAAAAGATCCAAGTAGGGTTAGTAAACAATACATCTTACACACTATGTTAGTACCTAATAACTAATTTGGTGTATGTATTTTGGCTTATGTGCCACATTAAGGGACAAACATGTAGTCGCCCTGCTATGGAGCTCAGACTGATGATTTATGTTTTGTAGTGACATATACTTTTTGTAATGATTTTTGATGCCGATAGGTAACTACAATGACACCTTACTGGTCACAGACTGCAGATATTGACTGTAAACAGACTTGGGCAAAAAGTAATCAGATTAATGATTAAGGATTACGATTACAATGTGTAATCTTCAATCACGATTACAGATTACAGAAAGTAATCAAAAATGTAATCATATGGGTGATTAATGATTATCAATCTGTAATCGTAATCTGAATTACTTTTATGATTGATTAAAACCAACAGACAGAACTTTAAAAATAAAAAAAAATACTGTACAGCAATAAATCATCTTTATTTCTCCATCAGTCTCATACATTGTTCTTCAATGATAATTATTTTACGCAAATCACTTGGTACCATCAAAATGTTGTTTATGATTTTCGGTTCAAATTAGATTTCGATAGCACTCTCTTTTCAAACATCTCATCTGAAAGTATGTGTGCTTTTGGTGAATTGGTCATTGTTGTATATGAAAAAAGTTTTTCAACCGGACCCGATGATGTGTATTGTGTTTCTTAAAAACATTTGTGATTTTAAGGATATCTATTAAAAAAATATATATCTTTATCTTGATTCGCTAAAAAATGAGAAATAATGACATCAGCCTTAGATCGTTGGACTTGCTAAATATCTCCTGTTGAATCAGTCTCTGATGATTCAGTGTCAAACTCGAAATAGCTGTCTTCATATGTATTATTTGGGGTATTTTGAAAAGTTTCAAGTGTTTCATGTATTTCCTTTAGGACCGTTCCCTTGAAAAGTGATTTGATTCTGGAATGATATTTTATATTTATACAAGCCAACCATTTGTCCTTGAACCTAGGATAAGACATTGCAGCAACTACTGCATTTTGAGAAACCTTCGGGGAGACGTAAAAAAACTCAGAAAATCGCGTTTCCACACACAAAGAACCAGTGGTTCTCTGTTGAGTTTCTGCAAATTTTTTCGCGGGGATACTAAACATGGCAGCAAACGTATTATATCCAGGACTTCTGCTATTGGTTTTGAACAACGCAAATATTCATTTATGTAGGTATTGGAAATCATTAGTACGTAAAACATTTGTTAGTCCCAATGCCACGTACAACTGGACACTCTTATCTTATATCGATGTAATCTGTTTTAGGCAATCGTAAAGACTGTTCTATCTAGTGATTCCTGGGCTTAAAAGCGTATGTCCAAGAATGCCTAGTATTATTTTAGCTGATTTAAGGCGACCGGCCGAGTTCCATAAATTGTTGCATTTTTTTATAACTTGGTTATGAATTTCGGCAATAGCTGTTTCATTATTTCTTAACACTATTGGCATCTGTAGTAGCACATAGATTGAGCTTGTGGGCCGAACATCTGGAACGCGTCGATTGGCTACCCGGCCATCAAACAATACCCTGTCCTCGGTACCCATAACGCGCATTGTACTAAGTAGGTAAGTATAATTTGTAGTAGAGTAAAGCCAACCACTCAATTTCTAGATAATTAATAGTAATCCAATGAAATACAAGTTATATTTATTTATTCCTAAAACTGAATTCGTATAAACTCAGTTAAGGATAATCTTGTAATCGAGATTACAGACTACTGTAATCAAGATTGATGATTACATTTGAAATCTTGATTAAAAGTAATCATGACTACTTTAATCTAATTAAAAGTAATCACGATTACTTTCAATTAGATTATTAATCTGATTACAAAAGTAGTCGATTACGCCCAACTCTGACTGTAAATGAGCTCTGAAGCTCATAGTTAGTTGTTTGTATATCAGGTTTAACTTGCAGGCATTGTCTTATTTCAGATACATGAGCATGGGAATTGAGAAATCGTAAACGACGTACATATATCGAATGTATTTACGTCTATGATAGTCGCGTCGCACTAGTCGCATTGCGTTGCTCATGCAGGACAACGCATTAGTTACCTGTTCAGTTTCGATAATTGATATACATAATTTTGACTCATCAATTCGGTTGGTATGTATATCATGGTAAATAAATTAAATAAATTATACAAATCTACCTTATATATATAGTTATATATATAAATGAAACCCGTTTTCCTTGGTCACGGCATCACTGTGAATGGCTGGACCCATTTCACTAATTCTTTTTTTGTTGTATTTGTTATTATTATGAGAAGGTTCTTACGCAAAAAAATATTAAGAAAATCTCTCAGAAATATTGAAAAAGATACATTTAATTTTGCATATTTTAAAAAACGCGCGTAACTAATGTCAATGTCATTCGATGACATTGTTCAATCATTGCAACGCTAAGGCGGTACGAAGTTCGCCGGGTCAGCTAGTAATAAATAAATATACAACAACATCACATACATTGATCTGACTCCGTGGTCAGTAGCTTAAGCACTTGTGGCACAGATATCAGAATCAACAGTGGTATCTATTTCTATAAAAGAAAGTGGTGTTAGTTACACTATTTATAACTCAAGAACGGATGAACCGATTTGGCTAAAAATTGGTGGAAAGGTAGCTTAGAACCAGGAAACGGACATAGGATACTTTTTATCCCGTTCGACCGCGATTGTGAAAACGAAGGGATTCCACGCGGACGAAGTCGCGGGGAGATACTAGTTACAAATAAACTTAAATAAATACATATAACACCCAGACCAGTACAAACAGACATGTCCATGCACACAAATGTTGGTACAGTGCGGGAATCGAACCCGTGACCTCTTGGTTAATAGTCAACTTTTTGACCATTACACTTAAGTGGTCGTCGAATTGGTAAAACTGTATTGTAGAATTTGTGAATGAAAAAAAGTAGGAATGTCGACTTTCAACCTACATGCAAATTAAAGTATAAATAACTACAATAACATGTAGCTTATCAGCGGGAACAATCATTTAAACGTACAGACAGACACAACGAACGGACAGAGTAACTTTCGCATTTATATTAGATTGGATATTGTATACTGACGAAATGGTACTAAAATGATAAACTGCTAGTTCTGGCACGCTGTCCGTGGTGGGATATCTAGATAAATCTTAATTTATGATACTTTCTCGAGTCGAAAGCCTAATAATGGGATGCTTATAGCTTCATAGTTCTAGTTCCTATGATCTTATGTTCTTGATTATTAATATACCTACACAGTTTCTTTGTAAAACATGTTATTTGTATTTGGATGTCTACAAACGTCGGAATAACATTTAATCATAATGAAAATAAAAATAGATAGAAAACGTTACATAACGAACAAATATTAATTTTGTATTTGTATAATTTATCTAATCAATTTTCAGGCATCTGAAACGATCGTATTTTTACATTTTTTGAGAGTTCGAAAATGTTAGTACCTGTACGTTTTTGGCTAAAGATAATAATTTTGAAAGTGTAGAATCCGTAAAACAGTAAATATAGGAATATAAATATTTATGGTGGCCATAAATTCAGACGTGGGCAATTTTACTGAGTCAAAGGAAATTGAGACGAGTGGCTTTTCTTATACCAAATAGTGATACATTGTTGACGACCACTTTGGTGTAATGGTCAAGAATTTGACTATTAACATAGAGGTCACTGGTTCGATCCCCGCTCTGTACAAACATTTGTGAACATGTATGTTTGTACTGATCTGGGTGTTATAAGTTATTTATTTAAGTTTATTTGTAATATCACTGTTGATTCTGATATCTGTAACACAGATGCTTAACCTACTTACCACGGAGTCAGATCAATGTATGTGATGTTGTTGCATATTTATTTATTTTTCATAAGTTGACCTTTGATTTTTCATAGTTTTGCCCTCAAAATATTGATCGGTGTGATATTATAATCGCTTTGAATAAAATAACTTAACAAAAGAAGACTTGTGGAGTGGAAATAAATATGGAAAAGTACAAAACTTAATCTTAACTAAATTACATCTGAAAACAATTGATATTCTTGCAATTTCAAAAAAACTGTAAAATCTTGTGGGACTTGATAAGTATTTTTATAGTTTTTTTTTTAAATCAAAATATTATATGAATTCAAAATAATGATTTTGTTAGCAAAGGCTTCGTGACGTCAAAAACGGTTGCACAAAATTCATCCACCTCATATTATTAAACAGTACTGTACCGTTATTCAAAGCCTATATAATGAGAGCGGCGTATCCGATTCCGGTCGATTCTAGTACTTTTCTTGACTTGTCTGGTTACTCCTGATCCGCTAACAGCCACTAACACGCCACGATGCAACACTAGCGCCACCACAGGCAGCTTATAGGAATGATTTCTAGTTTTGTCATTGGCGTTTAAGTTTCCGACCGAGACGGTCGCACTAGTGAGCTCAGCTCCCTCTAGGCTGTCTCGCTGGTACTTTCATAATTATATAATTAATTGTGAATTTTGAGGAAATATTCGCAAATTTAAATTTAATTTCGAAGGTGTTTTAGACATTACAATTAGAAGGAACTATGTTGTTTTTTAACGGTGTTACCGTTCGGAGATAGATTTTTTGCAATCTACCTCAAATATTTTTATTTTATTTTGATCAACGGTAAGTTCTAATGTGCAACCGTTAGGCTTATAAACGTTTTTCAGAAGTAATATGTCTGGTTACGTAAGGAAGAATCATCGCGGGACTCTGGATAGTTAAGGAGGACACAGTTTGGAAAAAACATCGGTGAAAGCAATGAACGAGCAAAGTAAGTTTGTTCTTTATTATCGTGTCAAGGACGTGTTAAATCACGTAAGTACCTGCAGATGTACATATTCAAGAAACCTGTAAAGTATTCAGAGAAAATCATTACTTTGAATGTGCCTGTTTATAGTTACACTTCTTTGCATATCATAAATTAAGTGAACATAGATATGTTTGTAAAGCAATCGCAGTGCGAGACATTATATTTAAACATAATATTTTTAATACTTTCGACACTCTTAGCACTAAGTATTTACACTTTCAGAATCTCTCTTATCTCTCTTCCAGATGGAATTTTCATTCTTTTAGAATCGCTATTCGAATGTTTTAATTTGGTGTTATGGGATGAGTATTTACAAAATATTCTGCGTAAACTGTTTCAGAAGTTGCTCTCTTTTCAAGAGACATGATATGGTGGGAAAAAGCAATCTGAAAATACCTTCATAATTGTGATTTATTGAATCGAAAACCGGGATCGCGATTCTACTTCGTAGACCGATCCACGGGTGTTGCATTCATGTAGTAACAAGTTTGGTAATTATACATTTTAAAGGTAAGTCCAGAATAGGTAAACCACATTAACCTGAGTCAACTCTTCCTTATCCCACCGGGATAGAAGAGAAAAGATCGTGTTTGACTTGAAATCGACTCTTCCTTATCCCACCGGGATAGAAGAGGAATAATCGTGTTTGACTTGAAATCGACTCTTCCTTATCCCACCGGGATAGAAGAGGAATAATCTTGTTTGACTTGAAATCGACTCTTCCTTATCCCACCGGGATAGAAGAGGAATTATCGTGTTTGACTTGAAATCGACTCTTCCTTATCCCACCGGGATAGAAGAGGAATAATCGTGTTTGTCTTGAATCCCATTGTTGGGATCCTACTTCGTAAATCAATCTATGGATATTGTAGTATTCCTGGAGAGTAAGCGTGGTACCAAATTGAAATTAGCGACTTTTGGTAAAGGTTAAGGTAAGTCTTGAATAAATCGTATTAACATGAGCCGGCCTTTCCTTATCCCACCGGGATAGAAAAGAATGCTTGATGCTTGAAAGCGTGATTGCCTGATGTGAGGCATAAACTTTGCTGGATAATTAACATTCACGTTTATTGGGCAGGAGGCCATACCATGAGTATAAAGGCATCGCCTAATCAATCTTAATCTTACAATCCAATGCAGTGGACTTGTAACTTTATACCGAGTTGAAGTCCTCCAGAACCCTCTTGCACTCGTCCCGCCGGGATGATGAAACTTGATAAGATAGGCAGGTGTAAATTGAATGCATTCTATAGTAAATAAATGTGTCACATGCGATACCGCCAGGGCTTACACGGATAATTAGGTCGAAGCGGAGTTTCACTCCTCAAATGCCTTGAGACATTCCATAACATAATGTTTCTGCTAGTATTCATAAGAAGAGATGCATGATTACGCGTGCACTGGCTAAATAAAGCTAGCTTTGTAGCGGAAAATGAAATAACCTGCGCCTTATTGGATATCTCGGTATCACCAAAACCTGTCAAATGTGAAGTCACTATAGTATAGGCATACTATGAACAAATTAAATATAACGAATCTTATATTTTACATCCTTGAGACAGCGAATAGACGTTCTTATTGGTAATTTCAAACCACAAACTGCATACAACTTATTCATCATACTGATAAACTTGGTGATAAACACCTAGACGGGTCAATAAACACATAGAAGTCTATTCCGCATGAATAACTTTTTGCCTTGGTACTTGCCACAGCTTTTTATTGCTCCGAGCACAGCTTTAATTTAACAGAGAGGTCGTCGGGCCATGCATGTTTGTAACATGCAGGTACTTGTTCACGATCAATTAGAACAATTGTTTAGATGAAATTAAATACACTTTACATGTTGGTAAAATGGCTTCGCTTTTTAGTAAACCATGTCGATGAAAATATTTATTATAATGATTGGTTGATGATACCTACCATTTGTGTAGTAGAATGATAATTCTAGATTACTGTTTACGTGCAACAGTGTTTAGTAAAAGGGTTGACTAATTACCTCCAACTACAGTTATTAGCCCGATTCAGAAGTTTTCCGATGGAATAGTTTACAACTAGTAATGGTGAGCCAGAAACATGCTGTAATAGCATAACGATGGCACGAATGCTTGGTTTATTTGCAGAGAATCTACAAACGAATCTCAATCGAATTAACAAAATACCGAGCTGTGTAGCCGAAAACCATAATTTCATTATTCTGTTTTACTACGCAAGATAGTAATTACGAGTACTAATTACACAAAGGGTGTTATCAAGGACTAGGTTAACAAGCTCTGGCTTGGACCGAGCAAAAATGCCAAACGGTGAAAGCTAGTCATTTGTTGTGGAAGCTTATCTAACTGAACGTTACCAAATTATTACAATAGTCGAATGATTTATCGTAATAGGCATTCACCTGGGTACATTTTTTCCTATGGAACTAGGATGGACGGCGTATAAGTTTGGTCGCTTTGTTGCAAATTCATCATAAATTTAGCCCACGTATGCCTATATCGGCTAACCTCAACAAAGATTAGTTACCTGCAGGGTAACAGGGTTGCAATGGTACGCAAGTAGGTGCAACATGCCATAAAAATATTATATGAATCTCCTCCCTCATTGTTTTTGGAATGTTAATCCCTCCAAGCACAACGGCGCTGTCGGGTGCTTAGCTTACTATTTGTATAAGTAGCTGATAGAAAAATGATTTTTTAAAACTGGATGATCTGTTGTTTGGCGAATAACTCCATATGGCTATAATGTTCTTCCGTACAAGGGTAATACTACCTTTTAAAACACTTACAGCATTTTTCATTTCACAACTTTGTAAGATGAACACAATCGATAATGATTACGGTTCGGTGCCATCTTATTCCAAAGTATCTGAACTTGTAATGTATTTATATATAAAAAACTATGCTTTGCTGTGCACAAGCATGCATAATTTTTACTCATACCGGGCATGCCGGGCGATTATGCATCTTTTTTATCACCAGGTTAAGCGTACGAACCTAAATCCAAAGGACATGCCGAAGCTGGCAATAGTACGTAACTCGAAAGGGTGTATTAGATTGTCAACATTGATACGATCGGCTGATTGCATTCATGAAATATATTTTGTTGAGTCCCATTGCCATTTGGCTCCGTCACTATCTCCATATCCACCCCATTGTCCAGCACCGTTAATAAGGAAAACAAGCCTCTTAGGTGTGAAGCCTACAGGATTTCTTAGGTGCTTGTTTTTATTTTTTGTTCAGAACCATTATTCTTAAGATGCGACCTTGAGGTCCCATACATCGATAAACACACTTAGCAACTTGGCACCTCGTACTTCTGCACTTTACTAGGCGTGCAGCACGACAAAAATGTCTCAACCTTTTTGGAATACCTACGCAAAATGACCATAGCTATAAGCCCCATGCAATATACCATCTAAGACTAAGAAGGGCTCGCAAGTTTAGGTCAGGTTGTTTTCTATACCTAAGACGTTGCGTACGATGTACTTAAAAGTTTTCATGTTATTTTCAAAACTCAACAAAACAATAGTACAGATACAATTTTATCTCACAAACACAGTTTAACCCTTGTTTCTTACGTGTAGACAGAATAGGTTGTATAAAATTAGTATATAAGGTGGTTACTCATCAATTCATATCAACGAATTATCAAAACAGCAGTTAGTATTTGTCCATAATGAGAAGATCGAAAACAATTATTCATTGTCATGTTCCTACAAGTGCTTTATGAGGTTAACTCCTTTTATCATATAAGAGGAACATGTTGTGCCTGCAGTTTTACATACATATCACATTGGCGAGCGAACACAGCGCCACCAGACGAAAATAAACACGGATCTCATTATATAGGCTTTGAATAACGGTACAGTACTGTTTAATAGCGACGTTTTACCTGAAAATAAAACGTTTATTAAACATACTTACCTTATTCAAAGCCTACTTTTATTCCTGCCTGGTGACCTTAAACGCAATGACAAAACTAGAAATCATTCCTATAAGCTGCCTGTGGTGGCGCTAGTGTTGCATCGTGGCGTGTTAGTGGCTGTTAGCGGATCAGGAGTAACCAGACAAGTCAAGAAAAGTACTAGAATCGACCGGAATCGGATACGCCGCTCTCATTATATAGGCTTTGAATAAGGTAAGTATGTTTAATAAACGTTTTATTTTCAGGTAAAACGTCGCTATTATGCGGTTAATCAATTGGGATGATGACTATCTTAAATATTGTCAAGAACATGGTGTTTAAAAAACATAGCCCCTATGAAGTTAATACAACTAATATATTTCAAAAAAGCTGTAGAAACCAATTTTTAAACACACAAAACGCAATAAATATTCGGTCAATTGACTCCGATTTCTGACACATGACCGTGACGTCACAATCATTTATTCCCATACGAAATCTATGGAGGCAGACCGTTTTGACAGATAATACAAAGTACGTCAACGATTGGTGGTGTCGTCTAGCCAATTAAGCACGTTTAGTTTGAATGTTATTGTTGGTATTTCGAATAAAATACGAGTATAACTGATTTTCCATTATCCAATTAAACCATGTATGTTATAGATTAACTTAATCTTCTCCGGGGTCATCAAACCTTGTATCATCTTCGTATGGTCTTATATTTGATGTTTGTGAGTGTGAATGTTATTTTTTTATATTCTCAAACTCAAATGGGTGGGTACATTTGATATAATACGGCATTAACGTTAATTGAAGCAATAAAATTTAATAAGACGTGTTACTTGCTTGTTTTTTTAGTTTAGGTTCATATTCAATTTCGCGTGTCTTCCGAGTAATGGGAATGTAATTAATATTTATGAGTGTAAAAACAAAATGTTCTTTAAAACTTATTAAAAAAAAAAACTTATCTGAGCGTAGAGCAACTATTGCAAA
Organism: Pyrausta despicata; assembly: GCA_963921415.1. Taxonomy (NCBI): domain Eukaryota; kingdom Metazoa; phylum Arthropoda; class Insecta; order Lepidoptera; family Crambidae; genus Pyrausta; species Pyrausta despicata. The sequence continues at coordinate 15,181,222 of OY992851.1, read as the reverse complement.
TTTTAAATTTCTTTACAATGCAAAACTAAAACACACTTTAAGAAAAATGGACTGCCACAGGCGGGACTCGAACGCACCTCTCGCATGCCGGGCGGATTGCTCTCCCAATTGAGCAACCGTGACACTTAGGTACTCATCGGTCTGAATTTATTTAAGTGCTTCTTAGGCTGTATTGGTCTCTCTACTTTTATATACTATACTTACTTCAAAGCTTTTTCTCCTTCAATTAGTTAAACAGAAACATTTTTTTTTAAGTTTTGCTTATGATACAAGTGCCCTGCACCTGAATTTAATATACGATGTTTTTTTACCTTTTAATTAAAAATTTACTACTTATTTATAAGTTGCAATTATAATTAGAATAAGTTGGCCACTGTAGTTGAGTACCTCACTTGTAAATCCTAGGTGGATTTACAGGTAACTAAGTAGCAGTTTTAGGGTATTGAAATGAATTCTAATGTAATTCCTCGACTTGTCAACAGGTAAACAACCAGTCCGCTACAGCATCGTCTCCGGCGACGTCGACCACAAGTTCTCCATCGATCCTGCGACGGGCTCCATCAGGACGTCTGCCATGCTTGACAGGGAGACGACGTCTTCGTACATACTGAACGTCAAAGCTGCCAATGGGAACTCCGCTAGCTATGATCAGACGCAGGTAAGCCATCATGAGACTTCGGACAAAGCGTACGTAGCAGGGACACAACTCTCATTAAATTTCACAAAAGCTTAAAACGAAAATCTAGGGTAGATAGGGTTTTCGTTTTAAGCTACCCTAAAGCTTACCACAGTAGTTTAGGTAACCCAATAAAAAGGTATAATATAATACAAACAATACAAACAATAGTATTACACTTTCGATTAGGGAACCCTATCAATATCGAATAGGTTACCGCCTTAGTAGCGCTAACCGAGGCTCGAAAGGGTAATCTTTTCTTTATTTGGGTTTCCCCTAAAATCCCTCACGCGTTGCACTCCTGGGTCTTTCCTCATATCCCACAGGCATCTTCTACTAACATTGATTCCAGTAAAACTAACAAACAATTTATAACTAACAAAAACAATTAATAAATAACAAACCTTAAATTTAGCAATGTAAAACTTGACAATCTTGATGCGTTTAGCTAACAAACTATTGTAGTCCTAATTTCTACAGCGTGAAACTCAACTCACTTGATATGGTTGTTTCGGTAAGCGCTTTAGCGTAGTTCTTTTTTAGGGTTTGGTAACAAGCGGCTTTTTAATTGACATAAAGTAGCCAGCCTTTTAAAAAACCCTATGAAAACCCTTAAAACGGTAAACGCTACCAGTCCCTGGTACGTGGTCTTTTATCGTTATAAGCTCAATGATCGAAACTGACTGGTGCTTACAAAATTACAAGCCCATTTCTTATGTATCCTAGCAAACATTACATTGCATTTCCTCGTACATTACATTTCCCAGCTGCTACAGTGCACACAATGTTCCAATCTACCAGCCCTACGCCATTGTGTGCGTCCACACTGTTTGCGCGGTTGTGGATTTCTTTCAAGCAAAGAGAACTAGTTGAAATGCTACCTGCTTTAGACCATTCATTGGTGACTTGTCATGACCTCATTATTTAACCGAAAATTATCGACAGGTCCAAATAACCCTAGAAGACGCGAACGACAACGCACCAGAGTTCGGAACGTCATCCGTGAAGGTGTCAGTGGCGGAGTCAGCCACCATAGGGTCGGTGGTGTACGCGGCCAGGGCGACTGATGAAGATGAGGGGCAGAATGGAATGGTCACTTACAGCTTGGTCTCGGCTACTGGACCACTGAACACGTTTGCTGTGAACCCTCAGCATGGATTGGTCACTTTGTTGAGGTGAGTGTCATTTGTGAATGTCATGGTGTGTCAACCACTGATATAAACCAGGGTTGGCTATTATAAACTTGCTTTTCGCTCATAGGCAGCGTCCTGCTAACAAAAAATTAATAAACTTAGATTGCAATTAGCGGCGCTTTTGTTGAATGGTAAGAAAGAGAGTATTAGAGCCCCATGTGCCTTATGTCTCACAGTAGGTGAATGAATTTTATAATGAAATATTCAAGAAAATAAATACTATAATTTTGTTATTTAATAAACAATTAAATGATGGATATGGTATGTACATACCAGATGCCAAGTTACTTTTGGTGTTTAAATTTCACAAATCTGATACATACTTACATACTTTCCGTAAATAAAACCGGAGGTGTTGGAAAAAAACTTGACTTTCTAACTAGATGTCGTCTTCCACAGGCCATTGGACTACGAAAATCTGGTGAAGCATAATCTAGTCATATCAGCCAAGGATGGTGGCTCGCCGCCCCTTACTGCCAACTTAACCCTGGTAGTAGATGTTCAGGACGTCAACGATAACCCTCCAATCTTTGAGCATGATGCTTACACTGCTAGTGTTCTTGAGTCCGAAGCTCTTAATACTAAGGTAAGTAGTAGAATATTTTTGAATGAAAGCAATTTCATTAGATTTTTAAACAAGTTATTAAGGCATTCAAAATTAGTTTAACTACTATTATTATGAACTCAAATTTTAATTACCAAATGCTCATTACAATGCACTAAATTAGTCAAGTGACATTTTTTTAAATGTCAAATGTTACTTTAAAGTACAATGCAAAAGATACACATGTCACAATAACAAAACAAATCCGACGTCTTTGCAGATCCTAGAAATCCAGGCCGTAGATAAGGACACAGGCAACAACGCTCGTATAACCTACCGCATAGTATCAGATGGCAATGCGACCAATGAAGATTACTTCAAGGTGCAGCCCGCAACTGGTTGGGTGTACCTCGCCAAACCACTCGATAGAGAAACAACGGCCCGACACAAAATGACCATAACCGCCACTGATAATGGTCTGCCCCCGCTCTCAGCATCAGCTAGCCTCGTCGTCAATGTACTAGATGCGAACGATAACGACCCAGTTTTCTCCAAGACCGCATACGAATTTCACGTCGAAGAAAACAAGAAATCTGGCGCTCTTGTCGGGAAAATCGCCGCTACCGACGCCGATTTGGGTGAAAACGCAATTGTCAGATACAGCCTCTTTCCATCCAACACAAGCTTCAACGTTCACCCTGTCTCTGGTAAGTGATGTTACTCGACTTTATATTCCATTTAAGTAATCTCATCACTAGCTAGTAAGGTAAAGTAACCGGCTATTACCTACTATGCAAATTATAATGCTCAGACATAGTATAAAGATTCTAATAGATGGGAAACGGTGAATAATTGAATAATCTCCGACGTTTTATTGAATAACACTGCAATTTTACCGTAATCTAACGACCGTCGAGTCGTCTCCACTGTTTGAACAGGCGAGGAATTATTCCGGCAAGCGGCCACTCGAAGCTTTGTTTATAAAGCCGGCACTTTGAAAGCTAAAACCCAAAGTATGTTGTGCCTCAAGACTCATCGACTGTGTAAACAGATCGGACAAACATTACATTAATACCTGCGCAATTTAAGGAAATAGGGAGCAGAGTTAAACGAATATTTGTCCCCATCCTTCCCATGAAAGCGTCGCGATTCTACTGTTTGCTTACGGGGTTTGACAGGGGCCATTGCTAATATGGAAGCATCATGCTTCGCAATCAACGCGGACGCGGATAAGATCGGGTTATCCTTGGAATCGTGTGAGTTTAAAAATTCTCGATATGGGCGTCCACAAAAAAGGGGGCTGGCACTTCGTTATCGCAGTTTAACTGACTGATGAATGGTGGATCATTCCGTCTCAATTCGGCTTATCGGAGATCAACACCCCGCGAGCTAGTTAGCGAATCTTTAGACCTTACCCTTTACTGTCGCGTCGAAATGCGTAAATCATTCGCAATGACGGCTGTATATGGTCCGATTCCGAGATAGAGCATTCAAAATTCGGGCAGGTGCTTTTTGGGTGCCAAAATTGGTAAACAGTTACGTCTTGGCAGTCGATCATTAGGTATACGTATTTGATACTGAATGAATCTTTATCAATTCTTTTGTAAAAGCCCTTGAAATTAATATCAGTAGTCAAACATTTATAGAGTCAGGTATGAAAAACTTTATCAAATGTTTAATGAAAGGCGTCCCATTAAAGAATAGCTATGATTATTATTCAATCCTATAAGGCAATTTTTTACTGAAAGGTCACACTACTAGCCCGACGAGATGCCCACTACGGGAGGCAGGCGCAATGAATTTATGCGCGTCAATTGCGAATTATAAACGTCGTCGCTCGCGCATGCGTCGTGACCCGCCATTAACTATTATTAAAATATTGCTATGTAGGAGCCTGGCTATTCTCTCCAATGTTTTATTACAGCCTTACCACGGCCAGATACTGTCGTCGCGTATTTAAATCTCATACGTTACAAATGTACGTGTAGGCCGTTGCGCGGACCTACAACTCGTTCCGTTGACGGATACCTTTTATTTTCATCTGTTCTCAAATGAATTATCGGTGTAAAATGTTGCTGGAATCTTACTTGGCACCGTGTGACTATAAATCGCAATAATGATACACATTAATGCATCGCTGTTAAGAGTAAAATAATTGCAATCAATACCCTTAGTTAATCCGACGTGCAACATGTGACTTGAACACAAAATTCGATTTCACCGTGAAAATTCACGGTTCGTAAGCTTTTAACTCTACAATATTATTCTCAAAACAAAACCCAGTCTGGATTCCAATATTTTTGAGAGGAGAAAATAACGATGAACATTTTTTTTCTAGAGTCCGCTTCACATCGCTCATTACGGCGGTCTCTGCCACATCTTATTATCTTCCGACAAGTTCTCCGATTGCTTAACCAAAACCAATTTTACGCGCATCGATCGAAGGATCGCAATCGCTTATTTCAAGTCTATAAAATCACGTTTATCGTCCTTTCCCGTTTCTGTCATCACGATTTTTAGGTTCCCAATACGGAGTGGACCTTCGGATAATCATAGGTATTCTGCCGAGGGCGATCTGTTTAATGAATGCCTAATTTCGGGGTTGAACTCCATGATAATCGTTCCGAAATTGTCAAAATTCTTACGGAACGTATCGGCGGCGTTATCAGTGGGAAATTTGCTAAGGACGTGCGCGGTGTTCATTATAAAAATTGAGTCTAGATTTATAAGGGAAATTATGGCCAAATATCGATTAGTTTTTAATCTGGTGAAGACCCGTGCTATACACGTCATGTTTGTAAAGAGTTTATAAGATTGCTTTTCTTGTTGCAGGCGTCATTACAACGAAGGAAGTTTTGGACAGGGAGTTTCGATCTTCGTATTCATTGTTCGCTGAGGCGCGGGACCAAGGTGGTCTGGCGAGATCTAGCCGCGTGCCTGTATTGATACAAGTGACTGATGTGAACGATAACGCTCCCGAGATAATCGATCCTAGGGAAGATGTGGTCAGTGTGAGGGAGGAGCAACAACCGGGAGCTGAGGTCGCGAGGGTCAAGGCCATTGATAGAGATAACGGAGTGAACGCCTCGGTCACATACTCCATACTAAATGAAAGAGATATGGATGGGTTTGGAGTTTTTGTTATCGATTCTCACACTGGTGTCATCAAAACTAGCACAGGTATAGTCTTACTCAAGCATGTCAATTTTGACATTTGAATGAATGAATGCTGACTGTTGTTCTTGTTTTATTTTAGTGCTAGATCACGAAGAACGATCCATCTACCGATTGACAGTGGCTGCGACTGATGGAGGAAAACCACCCAGACAAACTGTCAGACAACTCAAAGTGGAAGTTTTGGACTTGAACGACAACAGGCCAACATTCACCAGCTCTAGTTTGTCTTTCAAGGTAAGTCATTTGTTATTAAAAAGTTTATCAACAAAACTGAGAACAAATTCCAATATTTTACAAGCTTAAATTTATTTTCCCCTGTCCCGGTGTATGTCTGTAATTAAAATCAAATCTTGCAAGCTGAATTTACCCACTTCCCAGCTTTCAATTGATTTGTATATGTCACCGGAAGATAACAAGATCCGCAAGTTTATAAATTTCCTAGGAAATTTATAAACTTTCGTAGGATTCTAAGCGGGAGAAAAATTGTATTATATTACGCCTACATTTTCGGAAATTTATCAATTTGCGACATCTCGTGGTAAATTTATAAACTAACGGATATCCATACGTAAGATTTTAAACGGTTTGACCAATCACAGAAGAGTTTTTAATTTTACGCTTTTTCAAAACACGGCAAATAACACACTGCTCTCTGATAGGTTTCAAATTGACAGTCGCAATGCTTGAGTCCATAGACTTAAGTACAATCAGACTTGCCAAACTATTTTATCAGTTTCGGTTCGACTGTAAGGTAAGAAGTACCTCACAGTATTAAATAAAAATCAAAATAAAATAATACCTATACATTTTAAACTCATTTTTTTAAAACAACGAATTGCCAACTGTGTATAATTCATTCCTTTTCTTTATGACTTACTTTGCCGACCACATTCTTGCTATCTAAAGGGCTTCTATCTACTTTTGGAACTTCGATTTTTTTGATAAAAGGCCGAATTTTATGTTTTATGATTGTTTTTGCTACCTTAATAAACTCCTTTAATATCGTTGAATACGATTTCTGTTGTTTTATTTTGGTAGAGTGAAGTCTAAGTTACCATATTACGTAAAAAGGAACCCAATAATTTGTGTAGCTATCTAGCTTTAAATTTAAGATACTGTGAGGTACTTCTTACCTTACAGTCGAACCGAAACTGATAAAATAGTTTGGCAAGTCTGATTGTACTGAAGTCTATGGACTCTAGCATTGCGACTGTCAACATCGAACCAATCAGAGGGCAGTGTGTTATTTGCCGTGTTTTGAAAAAGCGTAAAATTAAAAACTCTTTTGTGATTGGTCAAACCGTTTAAAATCTTACGTATGGATATCCGTTAGTTTATAAATTTACCACGAGATGTCGCAAATTGATAAATTTTCGAAAATGTAGGCGTAATATAATACAATTTTTTTCCCGTTTAGAATCCTACGAAAGTTTATAAATTTCCTAGGAAATTTATAAACTTGCGGATCTTATTATCGTTCGGTGACATATACACGTTTAGTTTCGATTATAATGCACAATCTCTTATATATAAAAATGAATTGCTGTTCGTTAGTCTCGCTTAAACTCGAGAACGGCTGAACCAATTTGAATGAATTAAGTTTTAAAATATTCGTGGCAGTCTAGGGAAGGTTTGAAAGATAAGAAAATTAAAAAAAGTAACGGGCAGGACTACGTCTGCCGGGTCCGCTAGTTTGATAATAAAAACTTGTTAAGAAAACAAAAAAAAAACTTTTTTTAATACTTGTTGTGACTATAGTTTTTACACTAACCAATTTTATTTTTAGGTCAAAGAAAATGCTGAGATCGGACACATTGTCGGAACAGTTGCATGTTGCGACGGCGACATTCAAGATAATCTGGTAAACGGGGACGAAGAAAAACAGATTTCCTATCTCCTAATGCCACTGACCACGGACCACCTGCCCGGCACTTTCGAGATAGACAGACGAACGGGCTCTTTAGTCGTAGCGAGGCAATTAGATAGGGAAATGCAAGATGAATATAGGTTAGAAGTAAGAGCACTAGACACGTCGGCTACGAACAATCCCCAAAGCAGTGCTGTCACTGTAAGGATAGAGATCGTCGATGTAAATGATAACGCGCCGCAATGGCCAAAAGATCCCATTAACATTGAAATATCTGAAATCACCCCTATAGGAATGACTGTCTTCAATTTCACCGCCAAAGATGCGGACTCGGGCTCAAATGGAGAGCTGAATTTTCACATTGTATCATCATTACCATCGACTAAAAATATTTTCAATCTAGATCCTTTGACTGGTTCACTTACACTCACATCGACCCTCGACTATGAAACTTTAAAAGAATATTGGATTGTCATTGAAGCTTCTGATCTAGCAGCCAACGTATCAGAACGAATGGCTACGTCAGCTACAGTCCACATCTCTGTATTAGATGCGAATGATAACGTTCCTACCTTTGTGTCAGCAACGAAAGCAACAGTATCACTGAGCACTTTATCGGGAACACTATACCAAGCTTTGGCTGTGGATGCTGATTCCGGAGATAATGGAAAAATATCATACTACATCTCCGGTGGCAATGAGAATGGCTACTTCGCCATGGAATACGATGTTGGCAAACTGACGTTATCTAAAAAATACTCATCTGATATTGCAAGGGTACGACCAGGACAATACAAACTGAACCTAACTGCTTCGGATCATGGTGTTCCTTTTCCTCGACAAAGTCACATGATTTTGATATTGAACTTGCAAGAATCTACTAATGTCCCTCCGAGATTTACTGATTCTTTCTATCGTGCAAACATAACCGAAGACATTCGTCCTGGCAGTTTTGTTACCAGGTTAAATGCGAAATCTTCGAGAGGAAATACTGGTATGCATATTAAAAACTTCAAAATATGTATGAACGTTTGAACATTTAGCCTCAAATAAATATTAATTTCACTATCTTATTTCAGGTAACCTTACGTACATGATACCACCAGGAGTAGCTGACGACAAGTTCACAATTGACTCAAGACTGGGAACAATTACAGTAAAAACTAAAATCGACAGAGAAGAAAGAGATAGCTATGTATTTCCAGTGTACGTCACAGACTCAAGCACGTTCCAGTCTACAACTAACTTTGATGTTGCTACGGTGTCAATCAGTGTCATGGATGTGAACGACAACCCGCCGAGCTTCAAAATAGGGTCTTGTTACCCATTGTCAGTCCCAGAGAATAATGACCCAGAAGTAATTCATACTGTCGCCGCAATGGATAAAGATATCGGTGCAAACGGAGTTATCACATATAGCATAACATCTGGGAACAATGGCAACAAATTCTCAATCGATTCTACGACTGGGAAACTGATGGCTAAAACTTTGGATCGCGAAACTCAGTCAAAATATCACTTGACCATCACTGCATTTGACCACGGTTCGCCAGTGGCGTTGCAAGGATCTTGCAATATTACTGTAATGGTAGAAGACCAGAATGACAATGACCCTGTGTTTGACACTGGTCATTATTCAGCCGCCATACCAGAAGACGCCCCAATCGACACCTCCGTCATAAAAGTAAGAGCCACTGATGCCGATTTGGGATTCAACAAACGTATCGTTTATTCATTGGCCAACGAAAGCCAGGGATTGTTTCGAATTGATAATAAAACTGGTATCGTTTTTACCACTGGGTAAGTGTCCATTTATCATACATAAACAACACTAATGCGCATATTATTTTAACGATTACATAATTTAAAATAATATTTAACACTCGTTTTTCTTTGCAGGTATTTTGATAGAGAGAAAACAAACGTATACCATTTTGAAGCTGTCGCGACGGATGAGGGACGTTACATAGCACGATCTCAAAGGGTTTCTGTAGAAATCACCATAAAAGACGTGAACGACAACAAGCCAATATTTACAAAATACCCATTCAGAGAGCAAATTGCTACTTTGACTCCTCCAGGACAAAGTTTATTGCGTGTCTCGGCGACCGATAATGACATAGGAACTAATGCAGAAATACTTTACGAGCTTATGGATTCTTCGAATCATAAATTTCGCATAAATCCAACTACAGGCGTCTTAACTGCAACTCAGAGCTTAGCGAGTGAAAATGGGAAACTTATTCATCTGAAAGTAATTGCGAAAGATAAAGGAAATCCTCCACAGAGCTCTGTAGGGCTAATTGAGATCCGAGTCGGAGATTTCTCCGAACAAACGCCTACTTTGAATTTCCAAAATGCGACATACAATGTTACAATTGAAGAGAACATGCCATATGGCAAGGACGTGCTTCAAGTAACAGCGGTAAGGAGCGACGGGCGCCGCCAAAGGATCTTTTACGAAATCGGCAACGGCAACGATCAATATGCTTTCGAGATAGACTCTAACTCAGGCGTAATAAGGGTGAATAATTCGGCAAATTTGGATTACGAGTCGTACCCCAGCCCACAGAGGCAGCTCGTTGTAGTCGCCCGAACAGATGGCTCGCCGGTCTTATACGGTTATTGTGACGTAACAATAAATCTGTTGGACCAAAACGACCACGCTCCTAGATTTACGCAGCAGCAATACATAGCGAACGTTTTGGAAGGCAACACTAAGGGCGAGTTTGTGGTGCAGCTCGCGGCGAAAGATGGCGACCGGGGAGTGAACGCGCGCATCCTATACCACATAGTGGACGGGAATCACGATAACGCCTTTATTATAGAACCGGCGTTCTCTGGATCGGTCAAGACGAACATAGTGTTGGATCGTGAGATACGAGAAACGTATAAATTGACAGTTATTGCCACGGACGAGGGAGATCCGCAAATGACCGGCACCGCCACGCTCCGGATCAATGTCGTCGACGTAAATGACAATCAGCCGACATTCCCACCACCGAACCTCATCTCCGTATCGGAAGGTACGTTTCCAACTTTTTTTACTCGCTTACGTATTCGGTTTTAAATTGCTGTAGAGCGGCCTATCGACTTTTCGAAATAAATTGGTAGAACAAAAAGCAATTCACAAAGAGGGAGGCATTTTACATAATTTGTATTCTTGACTCCGCGACTGGCTTACATTGCGACTTTTCGATTCCAGCGCCGAGATTAAATAAAAAGGACTCCTTTAGGATCAATATTTATTGGATGGTATTACATTTTTTTCGAGTGCATGTTTTAGCGGTGCCTCCCCAACGGTCCGCGTTCATTGTCTCTCGCATTTTTTGTTTGTTTTTATATCATTGTACAACGACAGTGGTTTTGTTTTAGGAGATTTTATTTGCGGGTCGCTAAAACGGCAGTTGTATGAGAGAGACTCGTCAGTTGACGTTTTGTGTGTTTTTTTTTGCAGGAGCGGAAGTCGGGACGGTGCTCACATCTGTTACAGCGAATGACGTGGACACATATCCTCCGCTGAAATACGCAATACTGCAGGAAGACAACAGATTCTCCATTGACAGATACAGCGGAAAAGTCGTTTTGAATAAGCCGCTGGATTATGAAACTCAGACAATGTTCAAAATCAACGTTACTGCGTCTGACAGCGAGCATATCGCCCGAACAACTCTCACGATAAAAGTCACCGATGTAAATGACAACACTCCTATTTTCGATGACATATCTTACAACAGGATATTACCCGGTGAGCTTTATTAAACTTTTATAGCTGTAATCGTAGGAGCTCTTATACTTGATTGAGCTTTTATGTCTGTTCCTTTGAACGGAATAAATTAGTTCCTTTATGTTTTCTAATAAAACATTACAATCAAGCCTTTTGCTATTTTACATTTAAGATCATTATGTTGTGGTAGTGAATCAATGATTGCAACCTATGCTTGGTGTGAATGAAATCGTGTCTTATAACATTAAAAATCGACTTATGAGGAAAAATTTAAATTACAGAGGGTAGTGGAACTTTGGAAATCGGTTCGGTGAACGCAAAGGACAGGGATAGTGGAGACAACGGGAAGATATCGTATTCGGTTCTCGGACCAACTAAGGGGTACTACATCGACGCAGTGTCCGGTGCAATATTAGTGAACTACAGTGCTTTGCCAACGAACCAACGGGATGCTCAGCTGGCAATAGTAGCTACTGACCATGGCAAGCCCAATAAGAGCGCGGTGGCCTCAGTCAGAATCAGCGCCGGAGCATCATCAGAGATAAAGCCGTTCATCGGTCAAGATACGTACAGGTTAGTATCCAAAAGCCTAACACATAATTATTTTTCATCTTGAATTTGCAATTATCTTTTTTTTATAACGATTATATGAGAGTTAAAGATATGTTAATAAGAGTTGGCATTTCTCAATTTCAGAATCACAGTCAACGAGAACACTGAAAAAGGATCAACTTTGCTACAGATTGGTGGAATCAACGATGTCCTCAAGAAGTACAATCTGGACTTCCACGTCATATCAGGAAACGAAGGAGACAGCTTTGATGTAAACTCAGAAGGAGCTCTTATCTTGACAACAAAATTAGATCGAGAAAAGCAGGATACTTACATTCTGGGCTTAGCCGCAGTGGAAGAAGGAAAAATCCTTTCTTACAACCAAAATAAAACTTCCATCACCATTTTTGTAACAGTGGCCGATTCTAATGACAATGCGCCTATATTTGCCATCAATGAATTTGAATTGTCCGTCAGTGAAGATGTCAAAATAGGTCATACAATCACACAACTGTCAGCAACCGATGCTGATCTATATGGCACTCCTAATGCGGCTATTATCTACAATATCACTTCTGGAGACGATAAAAATCTGTTCTACATTCACCCAACCAAGGGAATTCTAGCAGTAAATAAAACTCTTGACTATGACTCAGGTAACACGGAATACAAACTCATCATAGTAGCATGTGATCAAGGAGAGCCGTCATTATGCAATGCAGCACACATCAAAATTGGTATCATCGATGAAAACGACAATGCTCCAACATTCCCAGTGAATGAATATTTTGAAACAATTGCTGAAAACGAAAGAGTTGGGACGTCTGTTTTCACTGCAAGAGCGACAGATCTTGATAGAGGTCGTTATGGAAAACTTAATTATTCGATTGTATCTGCATCAACAAACTACAACAGAAACGATGATTCGTGGAAAATGTTTCAAATTGATACTGCATCAGGATTAGTAAACAGCAACGCTGTCTTCGACTATGAACAAAAGAATAAATATGAATTTTCTATCAAAGCCTCAGATCTCGGTGGGAAAAGTTCGACTGTAAAAGTCCGAATTGATATTGAAAGTCGTGATGAGTTCTATCCACAATTCACTCAGAAAACGTATAACTTTGGTATACCTAAATCAGGACCTCTTCCGGCTGGATACATTATTGGACAAGCAACTGCTACCGATAGAGACAAAGGCATTGATGGAAGAATAGTTTACCAATTATCTACATCTCATTCTTACTTCAAAATAAATAGAACGACTGGCGTTATTATTTTGAAAAAGAAAGTTGAGTCGGTGTCTAGTCTTTTTGGCTCCGATAAGTCGATAAGCTTAGTAGTCACTGCAAGTTCTGGCAGACAAGGCTCTCTTACAAATAAAACCGCTGTAGAAATACTGCTTGATCACGAGGCGGTGGTTCTAGATTCCAATATTATCAATGATGCATCTGCTGCCCCAAGCGGTGGACTCTCCGATTGGGCATTAGGTCTCCTGATTGCGTTTATATTTATCATTATAATTTTTGCTGCTGCGTTCCTATTCCTTCACATGAAAAATAAGAGACATAAGAAAGTCAATAAACCTGGCTTGAATTCCGAAGGTGTTGGTGCGACAAACAGTTATGTAGATCCAAGTGCATTTGACACGATCCCAATAAGGAATACTGGGCCAGTAAGCTCGGGACAATTTGCTCCTCCCAAATATGACGAAATTCCACCATACGGGCCACACACAGCAAGCTCTAACTCAGGAGCAGCAACAACCTCAGAGCTATCTGGATCAGATCAATCAGGTTCTAGTGGCCGAGGATCAGCAGAAGATGGAGAAGATGGTGAAGACGAGGAGATAAGGATGATAAATGAAGGCCCGCTTCAGAGAGAAGGTATACATAGACAGGCAAACGGTGTAGATGATGACAATTTGTCCGATGTATCCGTTCATAATACTCAAGAGTACTTAGCGAGGCTCGGAATTGTGGATACAGGCACTGGTGGTGGAGCGTCAACATCCTCAAGGAGGTGTTCTGAAAATGTTGTAAATAAAGACACGATGTTACATCACGGACCTATTGACTCAATGCACATGTTTGATGAAGACGGTGCTCATGAAAACGACATAACTAACCTTATCTACGCTAAACTTAATGAAGTGACGGGTAGTGAGAGAGCTAGCAGCGCTGATGAGGCAAGTGCTGCTGTTGGCAGAGCAATGGCTTTAGGCGCTTTCTCTAGTGCACCCGGAGATACCAATGCAGTACCAACAGCCGGTCCATCGATGACTGGTAGCCTCAGCTCTATAGTCCACTCAGAAGAAGAACTCACCGGCAGTTACAACTGGGACTACTTACTCGACTGGGGACCTCAGTACCAACCGTTAGCTCACGTGTTCTCAGAAATTGCCCGGTTAAAAGACGACGCGGTTTCACTGCAAAGTGGTAACAGTGGTGCATCTAGTGCTAAGAGTAAAGGGACTTCAATATCAGGAGGGAAGAGTGTCCCGCCTCCGTTATTGACAACTGTAGCTCCAAGAAGTTGTCCTGCCCCATCTTTGTCGTGTCGACAACCTCAACATTTATTACCTAGGTCCCCAATAAGTCATGACGTGCCTGGAGGTTTTTCAGCCGCAGCTGCTATGTCGCCATCATTCTCTCCTTCTCTATCCCCCTTAGCAACGAGGTCTCCCTCAATGTCCCCCCTAGTAGGACCCGGTCTACCTCCAGCTCCTGGCAGTAGAAAACCTCCGCACTCTACTATGAGAATATGAAAATTGTATTATTCCTTAGGTTATTGTACATATTGTGTGTAACGACTGTTCAATTTAAGTATTCGTAGTAATATTTATTGATTACCGATGTGATCGGATCTAGTATTTCTAATATCATTTTGTGCATTCACAAATGGACTGCCTGAACTATGCTCAAAGTGATGTACTAAGCGCTTATACCGATTTTACGGTAGTGTAAATAGTCTTCATTCGGGTTGTATGAATAAACTGTAAATATTAGTCTGTACATTTTTAGTGCCTTGTAAAATATTTAAATGAAGACTGCCATGTTATTTTATATTATTATATAAAACAAACGAATCAGCTTTACGTAAAGCTATAAGAATACTTTTAGATATTGCAATTTTTAATAAGCTTTATTGAAACATGTATTTTACAGAATGCAGTCACAAATTTGTTGTACGCAAACTATAAATTGTTTACTGCTAAGAGAATCTGTGTGCCTTTTTTGTAATTACTAAAAAATCGTCTGTGTAATTATCTTATATTATTAATACTGTGATTTTCGTCTAAGAATCGAAAACGCCTGTTGCCTGTTCACAATTGACACTTTGCCAACTTTATTTCTGTATTTTTATAAAGTGATATTTCTTCGTGTCAATTATTTGAACAGTAGTTAAATAATGTAAATAAATCCTGTCCATATTTAGTTCTTAGATACGACTGTCGCGAAGAATGTAAGCGAAAATGAATAAAATATGTAAAATTTTCGAACTGGTTTTATTTTTCATTATTATTAATAATGCCCAGTAATTGAAATGAAAAGAAAAACAACAAATATTATATCACAGCTGGATCTAAATCTATAAATGACATTGATTTTTCTTATGATTCTCTAAACATGGTGTATTTTTAGTTTCAATTTTTTTGCTGTGCTTAACACAAAAAAAATACTCCATGTAGCGCCTAATAAAAGTAGGAATCTAAATAATTTACACAAACATCAAAAAAGGACATCAAAATGTTAATTTAGTAAAGCTGCCAATACAGATATGATTAATTTGATATATCTTAATCATATTCACTCATCAACTGACATCAGTGTTACTATGAAATTATGTTTATCACTAAATCTAACAGGACCTTTGTCTTATGTCACTTAAAACTAGAAATGCCTTAAACTAAGCCATGAGTACATTCATTCGAGTATTTTGGTCTATTCAATAGGCATGATGACACCTACCTTAAATATTTTCAAGACCATGGCGCTTAAAACCATAGCCCCTATGAAGTTAATACAACGAATTTATTTCCAAAAGCTGTAGAAACCAATTTTTAAACACATAATTCAAAAAAATGTTCGATCAATTGACTCCGATTTCAGATACACAACCGTGTCGTCACGATTTTGTATTCCAATACAAAATCTATGGAGGCAGACCGTTTTGACAGATAATAAAGAGTATGTCAACGATAGGTGGCGTGGCGTCATCTAGCCTATTTCTGCGCTTTCTATTATTTTGCTTGCAAATAAATGCCTACCTTACAAAGAACATTGCTTTACTACCATCAATCAACTAACTCTTGATAACAATATATTTTTATAGTTCAGTGCTGTGGCATTTAAAAGTAGTTAAGATTAATCAAATAACAATTTAGACCGAGTTAAAATGTTGTTTAGAAACCTTGTCGAGTAAACTTGTACAAATAAGGTAGCCTTTGGCACTTATTAATAGTAAAGGTTCCTCGAATATTAAAAAGATATCAAAATTTTCTGCCTAATCAGACAAGCTGGCATTTTTATAGTACAATACTTATTTTAGAATCCTCATAGGTTATTTATTATTAATATTTTTGATAATCACATTGGTTAAAATTGCATGAATTTTGGTATAAAATTGCGATCGCTAATCTTCTAGTTTCTACAAAACTACATGTTATATAAGTTAGTTTAAACATAAGCCCCACTCTTGGTGATTCATTCGTATCCTTGGCACCATCTATCTTTGTCACTCAAACCAGCATGACATGGTGAGTGAGTGAGATAATTAGAGCCAAAATACTGAATAATAGGAGGTATTATAATAATATTATTGTATGATATTCCTTCACTCTCATAGGACCGTGAGATGGCAATCAGAAACAGCCGGAGCGGAATTAGATAAAATTACTTGCTCAAAATCACTTCAATGTAAAAAAATTAAGTATAATGCAAATATCTTTACAATGAGGAATTAAAACACACTTAAAGAAAAACGGACTGCCACAGGCGATGAATCATGTCTGGCTGCAGCCTAAGGAGCACTTAAAGAAATTCGGACCGATGAGTAAGTGTCACGGTAGCTCAATTGGGAGAGCAATCGCCCGGCTTGCGAAAGGTGTGAGATTGAGTCCCGACTGTGGCTGTCCATTTTTCTTTAAGTATGTTTTAATTTTGCGTGTTTAAAGCTTGACCTGTACCAAGGCACTAGAGTATAGCCAAACGCTTAGAGCATAACGCATAAAGCAACCACGAAATAATGAGATTGCTTAAAACTTGTATTACAAATGGCCGACCAGTTTGCAATGCGCATTGCTTTTAGATTTTGACTCAAGTGTCGTGGGCTTTGTGGTTTAAATAATAATAATAGTCCTCCTGGCCAATTCGATCTTGGCGGTCAATCTCAACAGAGATCAGGCAACTACGCAGGAGATATTATAGTGCGCAATTAAATACAGAGGTGCACTCACTGTTCTATCACTCTCAAAGTTCGGTGAGACGGTAATCCGACATGACCGGAAAGAGATTAGGCGCAGGACCAACGGCTTAACGTGCGCACCGAGGCACGGGGGTGTAACACCGCCAACTTCCCGACTCCGAGCTTTATGTTTTTGTGGTTTATGCCCCCAGCGTGTCTTGCCTTCGTGGTGAACGCACCCAATAATTACTTTTATATCGACCAAATCAATTTTGATAAATTCATTAAAATTCAGGGACTTTCACCACAGGGGCACCGGGGCTGTAATCCGTGTCGTTTTTCATTAGTTACACTAATGTTATCTATCATACACTTCAAATTGACTGCCTCCTATTCAGACAAGGCTTGAACACTGTCATATTTATTTATTGTAAAGCGCTTTATAGCTAGCTGTTTATGAAATAAGTTCAGTCATCATTATATTTGAGATCGAATGCCAATTCAAAAACGGTGATTTATTAAATGTGTTTAGGCTTTACTTCCCTTCCGCATAATACCTCATATTTCCAAAGAGTAGGGCTCAAAAGGCACGTTTAAAGCTAGACCCGCTTGACGGAGTGGTTGCCAGTTAAATGCATGTCGATGATGACGTCATCAGAGGCGAGGGACTTCCTGCTCGGGGTCACGAGGCCGAGGTCCACCTCCGTGTTGATGGTGGTGAGGCCGGTGGTGGCTTGTTCCTGGAATTTTGATTTGAATATCAGTGTTAAAAGCAGTTTACATTCAAAATTATATCGGTTGAATAGCAGATAAATAATTTAAGGATCGTAAGCACGACTGAGATATAAACAGCATGATGATAGACAGACTTAGTCTATTTGGTAGATACTGTATAGAAAATTTTATAACAATTGATAAGAATAATAATAATAGCCCTTCTGGCCGATTTCGACCACGGCGGCCAATCCCAACAGAGATCAGCCAACTACGCAGGAGATATTATAGTGCACAAGTGTGAGCGCAATACACAGGTGCACTCAGTGTTCCATCACTATCAAAGTTCGGTGAGACGGCAATCCGTCAAGCTTATTAGTTTAGAGATGGTGACATTCGTAACTACGGACCACAGTTTAGAGAGTAGAGGGGCCTGTATCAATATCCGAACGAAACATTTCATAAGTAAACCCTGAGAAGTGTATCAGCTTATAGTTAAGAAACTTACACTGACAGTAGAGAGCGCGTCGCAAGCCATCAGCTCGTTCTTGGACAGGTGCTCAACGACGGCGGCGGCGTAGCAGTCGCCCAGCATGTTGTTGGTGGTGCGGATGCGGTCGCTGGAACACCACACAAGCACTCAGTTTAAAACTTAGCCCTATATTTTATTTTGTTGCCCAAAAAACCGCTAAATTGAAGTGGGAGTGAGCGGGTCACATCTGCAGGATGCATCCAGAGAGGTGGGCCCGAGTCGTCACCAAATGGGTGCCTACAGACGGCTATCGCCGAAGAGGCAGACCCCAGAAACGATGGTGTGACGACTTGGTCTATGCAACAAGGGACTGGGAAACGTTGGCAATGGACAGGGACAGGTGGAGAGATTTGGGGGAGGCCTTTGCCCAGCAGTGGGATGATATAGACTAAACAAAAAAAAAAACATTTTATTTAAAAAAAAACCGGTCAAGGGCGAGTTGGACTTGCGCACCGAGGGTTCCGTACAAACCTGTAGATAAGGAGTAGTTACTTTGAAATTTTCAAAATTGTCAAAAATATTTTTCAAAAATATTTTTTTTATATGATGAAACTGAAAATTTCCGGTTTTCGTAATTTTTCCTATATCTGTACTATAAGACATGACTTCATACTAAATTTCAAGATTCTAAGTTTACGGGAAGTACCCTGTAGGTTTTGATTCCCGTGCGAGTTTCGAAAATTTGTGGAAATTTGCGGCCTATATGGCTGTATCTTTTGATTGCGTTGGCTTAGAAGGTTGATTTTTCTACAGCTTCCAGGGACAGTAGACCTAAGTATCATATAGAAATTTCAGTTTGATACCTCTACGCGTTCCTGAGAAAAACGGTCTTGACAGAAGGACGGACGGACGGACAACAAAGTGATCTTATAAGGGTTCCGTTTATTTCTTTTGAGGTACTGAACCCTAAAAAACTAACTTTCCAATTAAAAAACAATCTTTGATTGAGTCAGAAAAACAACTGGTGGCAGCTTCAACGGCTTCACCGATTAGACCAGCTATAGCTAAAAAAATCGGCTGTCTGTAAAGTCGGTTTACTGACGATAGTTGAACGTGACAACGTTTTTGTCACGTTGCCTCTTTGTCGCTCGTTCCGCGCTCTCGCTTGCACTTCAAGCCTTGAATGGAACGCCTCAGAGCGAGGTAACGCCGCATGCGTCATGTTTTTTGGTGCGTGCAGCCGGCTCCATTGATTTATAAGACGTTGTCACGTCAAAACCACTGTGATTAAACCGCTTTAAAATTGAGGCAACCGTTTGGGAGCTTCGATACCACAGACGGACATAAACAAACACATATACACACACAGACATAGGGGTCAAACTTATAACACTCACTCTTTTTAGTCGTAGGTAAAAAAAAAGAAAAAACACTGAGTTGAAAAGCAGGTACTCAATTCTGCTCTTGGCTATTGAATTAATGTGTTGACTGATGGTAAGCACATCCGCGCTTTACTAAATGACACTTTTTCTGGCGATTTCACAGCGGATTCAGGTCTATTTTCTCAATCAACTCATTCAGCTTATGGCTTTGTCTGCTAACGTACAGTTCAATTTAGTTAGTAGAATAATGCTCCTACTTCAAATATTCTCTTTGCTCTTTCATAGCTTTTGGTATCGATATTTCATTGGAGTTGTCAAATTAATAATACGTGGTTCAAACCTGTGTGCTATTAGTAAAGAAAGTAGGTTAAAAAAACACTAAGTTTGATTGACAGTTAGCACCTACCTGCAATGATTGTATTAGTACCATGTTAATAAAAACCAAACTCCTCATCGCATTGTCACAGCAAACTTGTTATTGATAAATTGAAAATAGTTAACACCAGTACAGTAACTTTGGTGTACGTAGACTGACCAACAAGTTAAAATTAACAGCAAAGTTACTCACACGAGCCAGTCAACGGCGAATAACAGCGACACGTCATGTGTTGGCGCGTCAACAGCTGCCAGCACCATCAACAACAACACCTTCGCAGCTGAAGGCATCGACGCTGATACTCACACGAGCCAGTCAACGGCGAATAACAGCGACACGTCATGTGTTGGCGCGTCAACAGCTGCCAGCACCATCAACAACAACACCTTCGCAGCTGAAGGCATCGACGCTGATACTCACACGAGCCAGTCAACGGCGAATAACAGCGACACGTCATGTGTGGGCGCGTCTACAGCTGCCAGCACCACCAACAACAACACCATCGCAGCTGAAGGCACCGATGCTGATGAGACTGATGCTGCAGTTGACGTCAGGCTGGAAGATGAACAGAATTTGGTAAAGGTATGACTGGTACAGAATGCCCTATGGCGTTAAGTCCACCTTTTGTACATAGTTTTGTTGTGCAATAGAGTAAATAAATTTAGACGTAACAGTATGAATGACCTGATACAGTTTGCATAAAGTAAGAATAATCTCATTGAGGGTCGTTTGTTTTTACCTGGAGGTTTGGGGCTATTGGTGCGAGGTGCAAAATTCAGGTATTTTCTTTAAGTTCTGCTATCCAGACATTTGGCCACAATCTTACCTGATAGTAAGTGACGATTCGGCCGAGGATGGATTATGGGTCTGTCTGGTAACAGTCTATTCACTTTTTTCTCATCAAAATCCAAGTCGATGCTTGATTTAACAGAACTTACACAATGCATGTTAAGGTTACAGCTAATAACCAAATCTTAAAACAGTCAAAGTGCTTTCACTAAATTGAAACGAGCTTTTTGTATCCCATGAGCACATTATCATCAACGAAGTTTATTTAGAAAGCAAAATACAGCAGGAATTTGCCATATCTAGGTATGTGGTGGGAAGGCACAGGGCACTGAAATTCGATGGAACCAGGTTCAATTCCTAGCTCAGAAAGTTGTCTTATTTCCAAAAAACTTTTCCAAATGCAAAAACATCAAAAGACAAGTACAGCGCTGATTTTTTAATGCAAGATATAAAGCAATAAGATATAAGTAGATACATATAAAATAGTAACTCTGCAAAATCCAAGGGTAAGTTGTTCATCTTACAAATAAAGACGCTTGCCACAGCCAAGAACGACGCTGTTCTGTCGATTTTAATGTTACAGCGTATCCAAAAACCAAATCATGTTTGCTTTGGATTACTGGATTTGGAACTGAAAAAAATATATTTCATAATACCAAAAAGTACTTACAAGATAGTAGCCAACTGCGCAAAGCCCAAAGGTAAGTTGTTCATCTGACAGATGAAGACGCTGGCCACAGCCAAGAAGAGTGCCGTTCCGTCCATGTTGATGTTACACCCGATGGGAAGGACGAAGCGAGTAACACGAGGATCTATGCGAAGAGGACCTTCCATAGATCGAAACGTTACCGGTAGTGCCGCAGCTCTGAAAATAAAGAGTTATTTCATCAGCAATAATGTTGATTGCGTTTGCATGATTTAATGTAAGAATGGTTATTTACAAGATTTCTACCATGTGTCTATACTTATTTTTTGTTTCTACCATGTGTCTTTACATACAATATATTACAAAACAATGACACCATCAAATATTACTTGACGGTGTCAGTGTTTTTTGCCTTGCGTGTTTTTCATGTTCTAATTTTTCTTAGTACTTTCATACAATGAATAAGTCAGACGCCCCGCGTGCCATGGCGCAGCGAGTCACAGTGCCTGAAGCACCTAACGAGGGTTTTATATTAAATAGTCAGTTGAAATTTCGCTTCTGCAAGATTCTCTTAAATATATTTAACTCATCTTACGACCGTGATGGTCATGTAGCACAACAAACCGCTAGCGATAGAAACCGAATCTATGGTTACTTACCATAGATTCGGTATCGGTATCTGTGAAGATAAACAAGCATAAACTCACGTGGAAGCAGTAGCCGATGCAGTGAGCATGGCGTGCGATAATCCCCAGTAGAACTTGTAGGGGTTCTTCCGTAAGAACAAGAAGTATATGAGCTGCATCACCAGCAGCTGGTAGAAGAACACTCCAACCGCTACTGTTGTTATGAACCAAGCAAGTTGGGACATCACTTGAGCTGAAAGTTCAAACAAAATACATCTGTTAGAAAAGCTGAAAAAAAATGCAACCTAAAAGATTTATCCTTTCAAGTCTAAAAGGTCACGTGCTTTTGAATAAAGAGTTTTTTTGTAACTATGATTAGCTTTTGTTTCTATAACCTTTGATAGCATCAGTAAATATTACCCACATCAATACTACTGGATAATTTAGTTTTAAGGACACTATGTTACGAAATAATAAAAAAATACAATTATTGTAACTATTATTTATTATTATTATTGGGTTTATGGGCCTTCTTATCGCCAAATCGACCAAGTTTGATCTATTGTGGCAGCCCTTTGTATTTACAGTTCACTGCTTAGTCCCGTTGAGTCTATAAATTGCCAGACTCTTTGGAGCGTGACTTCTGTTATCTCATCCGGGCGCATGATGTGCCGCCCGAGATGGATACTTCTTTTGCTCATAAGCGGGCCGCATGAGCAGAGAATATGCATGGCCGTTTCCTCCTCTGTGTGGCAGAATCTGCACAGAGAGTCTTCTGTCATATTCATGTTTGTAACTAGGTCAGGGACTAAATATCCCAGACATGAGCCAGGAAGACAGTGGGTGAGCTTCAACGACAGCATGGATTTTGAAGAAGAATCTAAGATAAGGTAAAAGATCTTAGAATCACCGCGATTAAATTATTTTAAAAATAAAAATGCCGCACGGAAATCCGTTTGGAAGCTACGATACCACAGACAGACTTACACAAAAACACTAAATCACATTACATCATCATCATCATCATTATCAGCCAAAGGACGTCCACTGCTGAACATAGGCCTTCCCCACAGTTTTCCACATCGACCGATCACAAGCGGTCTGCATCCAATGTGATCCTGCGATCTATACAAGGTCATCTGTCCATCTTGTCAATCACATCAAAACAAAATCACATAACACACAAACATATTATAAGTCAAACATTTATACACCTCTTTTTCGTTAGGGGTTAAAAATGAAGTCCAGCAAATCGTAAAGCACTGCTGCTGCTTCAAAGTCACCTGCACTATATTTTCTAAAGATACGTTGTGCTCTTTATTAATGAGAGATAAATATACAACAACATCACATAAATTGATCTCACTCCGTGGTAAGTAGCTTGAGCACTTGTGTTACAGATATCAGAATCAACAGTGGTATTACAAATAAACTTAATTAAATACATATAACACCCAGACCACTACAAACAGACATGTTTATGCACACAAATGTTTGTACAGTGCGGGTATCGAACCCGCGACCTCTTGGTTAACAGACAACTTCTTTACCATTACACCAAAGTGGTCGTCAAAAATATTGGTTGAAATACAAAACTCACCAACATTAGTGACTCCCAGAATCTTCCCTGCTATGACGCTGCTGACGCCAAACGGAGTCATCCACATAACCCCCGTCACCATCTTCATGATGACCTCGAAGACTGCTTGAAAGAAGTCGATCACCACCTGACCTTTCGACCCCAATGTGCCAAGCAAACTGCCGAATATTAAGCAGAAGAAAACTAGACCGAGGGTGTTTGTTCCAGCTCTGAAAGAACAACAAACAATATTGAACAAAAGTACCTATGTTCATAATTTGAGCATTTGATTAAAAAAAACATTTGAAGGTAAATTCATGACTTAAAGAAACAAAGGTATTCCTTCAGGTAATGTGTAGTAGGTTTACTTCAGTAATTTAAAAATTTTGGTGATTCAACGTCACCAAATCGTGAGTGACGTTCCCTTGGACGCAAACAAATAAACGCCACTTTATATGCATTTTTTGCACATAATGGAAAGAATAATTAATGAAACTTATATTCGTACTCTGGTATTAATTTAAAGCCTATACAATTTTACCACAATTAAATTCTTGTAAATACTTTTTAAATAGCAATTGTACAAAAATTTAATAATATTTGTTTTGGTTCTGTAAAATGCTGTTAAGAATATTTTGTTTTTGCATGCTTTTTGCGTGTCATAGCGGCAATTACTCTCTGCTTTCGTTTGCGAAAATAAAAACTATTTCGGAAGTTGAATAACACTTATTTTAAGATCTTAACATACAGCTCCAATAGTTTATCCACTCACCTGTAAGAAACAACCCGTACCATCGCTGGTAGGGTATCGTTGTCAGTTCCATTCTTGTCAAATAACACTGGAGCTGGTACGTACACTGTATGCGCCTGTTGGAACGCCGCCTGCACAATGTTGTCCGGGAACACATTTCTGGAATGTTCAAGGTAGGATACAATTCGGTCAGTATTCCATTTTTAATCACTATATTATTTTTAAATGGTTAGGATTTATGAATAGTATCATATATGTCTATATTGAAGGTCATTGTACCATTTGGTTAAGTACCATCTGATATATTCACAGCGCTAACAATGGATCGATATATTATAGGTACCTAGATATATTATTAGATTTCTTGCATACAAGTTCGAACTTTATGTGGAATTATAAGTAAGTTTACGTTTCAATAACTACACAAAAATCACTACACTCCAGTTAACACCTACCTTCCTATATCTAAAATACTGTCCAAAATACTATGGTCCCTTTTAGCTGCTTTTATATTGACAAATTCGTCTTTCAGTCCTGGTTTCCCTGGGTGTATCAGCAAGGCAACAAGGATCCCCAAGAAGGCATTGAACATTGATGTTAGGATAAAATAGAGTAACGTTCTCACAGCGATTTTTCCACTCATCTTGGCATTGAGGCTTGCTGAACCAGATATTAGGCTAGCGATGATAAGAGGCAAGATCATCAATTTTAGTAGCCTCATGAAGAGTTCTCCAGGGTATGATATGATTATGAGAGCATCCGGACCAAGGTTGTAAGGGCGCAGACCAAAACCTGAAAAATCAAAATGATAGAAAATTAGTTGGTCTGTTTCCCATCCAGAAACCATGATGTCGCGGAATTTTGGAAGGCGTTTGGAAGACAACATTATTTTATAATATTTTGTGATTTTGCAGGGAGATTTATAGCCTTCCTTTTGTGCGTTTTATAGATCAAGAACAATCAAGATAAATAACTTAGACACTTATGAATGATCTTAGAATAAATAAATAATTAGAGATAACAATATCACATAAATTGCTTTAATCCCAAAGTGTTATGGAAATCAACTGAATAGAATACTTGCAGAGTTGCTGATACATACGATAATTTGTTAGTGTCAACATAACAGAGGAAACTAAGACACCAACTCACCCACGGCAATCCCAGTGATGACACCAATAAGCGTGATCACCAGCATAGTGTTATCTATGAACCATTTTTTAGCGCCGGTCGGTTCCACCGGGGCCGTCCGGTCTTCCGTGGTCTGCGGGCCCCTGTCTCCAGGCCCCATCTTCGCGAACAGGTACTCTGAAAACCGTTCACCTTTCTCCATTACAGGTGAATTGGACTTTACCGTCCAGATCCTGCGATCTGGTGTTCTTTTGCGTCCACTTCCTCGTCTGTCGTTTGTTTTTTCTAACCGGTGCTTAAAGAAGCGGAGATCGATTTGAATTTGGAACAGAGCTGGCTGTTTATGCCAGCATTTTTGTATTTTTGAATTAAGAATACGGTTTTGCTTAAAATAATAAGTTTAGAATTTTCGTTTTTAGGAACAAGTTTTTATTTCATTTTGAAAAGGCCAATGTAACACATTCTCTGCCAAACGTTTGCAGTTCCTCATTCGAGTGTCGTCGACACGGATCGCGTCGTGACTACGTATAGTCCACAGGAATACTACAGTTACGCCTGTTGCGATGGTGACACCGATTTTTTTGTCACACGCATTGATTCGCACTCTATATATCGCTTGTTTTCCTTCACTGGCACGCCAAGAAAGAGTTCCGAATGAGCGATGGATGGAAAAACTAGCTGCTTCGTTATTGATCGCGTCTTGTCGGAGTGAAGTGAGGAAGCCATGTCTGATATGCGCGCGCATAATCGATTCGTCTCCATTCACTTAGTTGTATTAAATTTCTATAAATAGTTTATTAAATTAGCATTATGTCTGCTTGGGGATTTGAAATGCTTATGTGATGCAGTTGTGTTACTGGGGTATGGTCGCTGACGTGTGGGTGTGGTACGTGAAGGCTTTTCTTTTAAAATGTTAGCCTTCTTTGAAGCGCACGTGTCAGTTTAAAGACACGTGGAACAATGTAACAAACCGGCGAAGTGCGAGTTGAATTTGGGCATTACATGTTCCGCACCCTACAAATATATATTTAAAAAAAAACAGCCCAGTACGTAGGTACAAGAGAGTTTCGCGCTGGGTTCCGTTTTTCACCCTTAGCGTACGAAGCCCTCAAGAAACGTTCGTTTACGTGGTATCTTTAATTCGTTTTGTCTTTAGTATTGGTGGCTAAAAACAGCCTGCAGAATAATCATTCACGTTAAAAAAAAACATTACGAAAAATCATAAAACTATTGGTAAAATGGCAGGCTTCATCTTAACTGATAGTTAAGTATTTGCAATAATATTTGTGTCAGGGGTTAAGGATGCAATTCCAAACTGTGATAAAGTGAACACGGCCTGCACGTTGAGAAAGCTGCAGCAAATTTCAACAAGCTTTGCCAATGTTTGGGAGGCCGAGTGGTATAGGCACATGGGCTAGAATCACATGGACGCAGTATCGATTCCCGCTTCTGACAGTTGATTTTTCTACTGCATAAGTATTATCATCAGCCCGTAGATTTTCAAATTTTGTTACTACAAGTTGCAGTCGATGCAATGGTGCTGTAATGCTACAAGCCCATTGACAGAAACCGCGCGGCATTTAAGAAAAAAAAAAATATTTTTGACACCATAAAAAGCTAACGACAACTCATTCACATTTATCAAGTAATGTAGTAGGATTGTAGGTAAATTTTGAATGGTACATAATTGTAAATTTTTCAAGTTGGTAACGTTATAAATGTTAATTGTTAATTTATTAAGTAGGTAGTCTAAAGGAAACTTTTACAAATGGTGCCGAGAAATGGGCCATGTTGTGTCACGAGATAGTAATATGATTTATTAAAACAAGAAATTAGTAATTAACAGTCCACTGGAGTAAAGCCAAGACTTTGAATTGGCTTCTCTTCCTATATGAGATGGAAGTATTATACAACCAAATGACCAAAATACTTATCGATTTCACATCTGTAAGAAGAAACATCTAGCCAATTGTTTCGATAAAAAATAAATACGTTAAGAAATAAATATGATGTGATATATATAGGAAGAGCTAATCAATTGCCAATCTATCTTTGCCATCTTAGCTTTGACATAATATTTTAGAATACGGCAAGTTTTTAATAGTAATGAAATAATTACTAAACGTGACCTCTAACTGATATTGGTTCAAATAAGAAAAAATTACCCAAAGAACAAATCAAAGTAGGTAAAGTGATAGCCTGGTCACCAATTGGAACTGATTTAATTAAAGTTTTAAGTTACTTTAAAAAAAACATGTTTCCGTACACGTATTAATTCTGCTTAGCCCAAAAGTATGACTGATAGAGAATGCCCTAAGACGTTAAGTCCACCTTTTGTACAAAGTTTTGTCGTGTTATTTAAAGAAACACAGTACAGGTGCCAAAATTTATTTAGTTCAATAAAACTTATTTAGTATTACTTTTATTTCATTTTGGGCCAGATTTTTATCACACTAATAAATATTATAAATGCGAAAGTTTCTTTGTTTGGATGTCTTTGTTGTCCGTCAATCACGCTGAAACTACAAAACGGATTTTGATGAATTTTGGTATACCTGTATGTATGTGTATGAGCTGACTTGGGTGATAGGATACTTTTTATCACGATAAAATGCTCTCTTAAGATAAAACAGATAGGAGTAAAAATCCAACGTTTGCGCGGTCGAATTCGTGGGCGGGTCGCTAGTACACAATTAGGAATAAAATAAGCATTTTTTTGAGTAAAAAAAATAAACTGCATGATTTTGGGACAACATTTTTAACCATTTTAATTTTAAAACCGAAGCCTAGACTCGAAATTATTCAGAGGTACTACATAAGTATATTTTTTTATTTATCAAAAGCTTTTATTTAGTTGTGTTTGTCCCGATTTTTGTTTGTCTGCTGTAATCGATTTTTTAAGCTTAATTCTACCCGCATTCCGGTGTCCAATTGAGCTGAAATGTTGTATACACATTTACACAATACATAAACTAACTATATAAAACTTATAGGTGACTGACTGACTGATAAAGTGATCTATCAACGCATAGCCCAAACCACTGGAACATCAGGCTGAAATTTGGCATGCAGGTAGCTTACTATAACCTTTACTAAGAAAGGTTATAGTAGTTTAATTATAAAAGCTTGTTTTTTTTTTGCTTCAGTACTTTTCTTGCATCTGAAATTAGCAGCGCCCTTGCAAATAGTTGCTAAGGGGACCACAGATGTACAATGTTTGACTAAAATCGGGATCTTGTCAGCCATGTCGGCGCAAGCCGGTAGTCTTTTGCTCGTTTTGTCACAGACACTCGTCATTACACGACTATTAATACTAATCCACGTGCCATACTCTAAATAAATTCAGTCGGTTCAACGCCTGTCGCAGAACAACAGAACAAAGATATGTATTCTTTAAGAACGCCAATGCTGTCAATTTTGCACACTAGAGCCAAAACTATGAAATCTAACTGAACGTCGCATCAAACTTTCACATAAGAGTTTTTTTAAATAAATTCATACATAAGTGAATGACGTTGAGTTCATTAATTTTTAGATTGAGAATAGGCATGATGAAACTTATCGTAAATATTTCCAAGACCATGGTGTTTTAAAACATAACCTCTATAATATAGAACCAATTTATTTCCAAAAAGCTGTAAAAACTATTGACATAAAATTAAAGGAATATTCAGTCAATGGACTTCGATTTCTGATGCTAAATTATGACGTCAAATTAGACAATATTTGCATACAAAATCTACGGAAGCAGATCGCTTTGACGGATGATAAATACTCGTACTATGTCAGCGAGTTGGTGGTGTCATCTACCCTAATCGCGTGTAGAACAATTCAAAAATAATAAAATGGAAGACATTGATTATTTTAATTGTTTCGTTTTTTTTTCAATGGGTTCAATGTCCGAGCCTAATAACAAATAAATAAAAGCGTTCAAGTGACATGACAATTGTTTGACGAAAAAATTGATTCCTGACTTCACATAGATCTATGTTATATTTTATTTAAATGATTTGTAACGCCAGTAGGTACTTAAATACTTTTAAACAATAAATACAAGTCGTGTTGGTTACACTTTTGATTCTTAGAAAAAGTTAGTGCATTTATAAAGATTTTTGGGTTTTTGTATTTAAATTATTTTGGACCTTTTTAGGACTATATTCAATTACATGAAAAAAAACAAATAATCATCAATTTTCTTGGACAAAGCAGCCTGGGACCACTTGTTTTGTATACAGTTTTTCATTAACAGATTTTTACAGACTTGTTTGAATTAAATTATCTCCTGAATAAATAGTTTTTTTTATTATGAATAAAGATTGGTTAGGCACCTGTTTTTTTAACAGGACTGAAAATTATTTAAGGATGAAGGAAAATTATTTTTAAACAGAAAATAAATGATTATAAACTTCAACGAAGATTTACCATGCAAGGTTAATCATGCATACAAATACACTGATATTAATTTCATGCAGAATTGAGATCAAATTTACCGGCACTAAATGCCTAACCTTATGTTATAGTACGTTATTTTCCATAAAAACATCTTGAAAGTTTATTTATAAACATTCACGAACTATCTATGATATTTACAGCTACTTATAACTCTACTTACTTTTTAATTGTTTAATTTTGACGGCCTTTCTGTATCCCGGGTGAAACAGAACTATTTAATTTTTAAATAGCACAGCACAACCGAACTTTTCTTATAGCACTGGCCACTGTGATTCAAATTAAAAAAACAAACGAGTATCAAAAATGCGCGCGAAAATTTTACATTTCTTTTTAATCACACATTCAGCCAGTGCCAATCGAAATATAAATAGTTTTAATACATTTTCAACCAGCGCGCTGCAGAGGAGATGTCTGGCCGCATGATGTTGGCTCACTGCATCTTGCACCAAGGTTATTTTAATCATCAACCGATAGGTACTTATTGAACATTATCATTACAGTGTGGAGGGAGTTGACAATTGTTTCACTTGAGGGTTAAGTAAGAGTCATGTGACTGACCATTTCTTGTGTTTTGAGATGATACAATGTAATAAAAATCTCTGGTATTAATAGAGCACGTAAGTCAATTTTTGGCCCGGTCGTTACGGGACTTATTTGCTTCAGACGTTTGTTGAAACATTAGAGGATACTTGATTGCAAATAAAGTTTGAGTTTCAGAACAATATTATAACGATTTAATTATATGTATAAAGCAGAAAAAAGTTACTGGCCAGTCAAAGAAAAAGCGGCGGTACTGTAAAGCTGTTGAATAAACGAAAAATTTCATGGACTACTTTAAATAATGTGTCTACATTGCTTGCTAATTCAAATTATCAATGAGTTCTTTTCTGCGAAAAGTGAAATGGTTTTGAGAATCAAAATCAGAATCATTCATTTGCTTTTGAATATGGTACATTGACAGTTAATAAATAAACGACATACAGTTCATACATATTCAGCCATATTAAACAGTACTGTACCGTTATTCAAAGCCTATATAATGAGAGCGGCGTATCCGATTCCGGTCGATTCTAGTACTTTTCTTCACTTGTCTGGTTACTCATGATCCGCTAACAGCCACTAACACGCCACAATGCAACACTAGCGCCACCACAGGCAGCTTATAGGAATGATTTCTAGTTTTGTCATTGGCGTTTAAGTTTCCGACCGAGACGGTCGCACTAGTGAGCTCCGCTCCCTCTAGGCTGTCTTGCTAGTACTTTCATAATTATATAATTATTTGTGAATGTTGAGGAAATATTCGCAAATTTAAATTTAATTTCGAAGGTGTTTTAGACATTACAATTAGAAGGAACTATGTTGTTTTTTAACGGTGTTACCGTTCGGAGATAGATTTTTTTTGCAATCTACCTCAAATATTTTTATTTTATTTTGATCAACGGTAAGTTCTAATGTGCAACCGTTAGGCTTATAAACGTTTTTCAGAAGTAATATGTCTGGTTACGTAAGGAAGAATCATCGCGGGACTCTGGATAGTTAAGGAGGACACAGTTTGGAAAAAACATCGGTGAAATCAATGAACGAGCAAAGTAAGTTTGTTCTTTATTATCGTGTCAAGGACGTGTTAAATCACGTAAGTACCTGCAGATGTACATATTCATAGAAACCTGTAAAGTATTCAGTGAAAATCATTACTTTGAATGTGCCTGTTTATAGTACCTACACTTCTTTGCATATCATAAATTAAGTGAACATAGATATGTTCGTAAAGCAATCGCAGTGCGAGACATTATATTTAAACATAATATTTTTAATACTTTCGACACTCTTAGCACTAAGTGTTTACTCTTTCAGAATCTCTCTTCCAGATGGAATTTTCATTCTTTTAGAATCGCTATTCGAATGTTTTAATTTGGTGTTACGGGATGAGTATTTACAAAATATTCTGCGTAAACTGTTTCAGAAGTTGCTCTCTTTTCAAGAGACATGATATGGTGGGAAAAAGCAATCTGAAAATACCTTCATAATTGTGATTTATTGAATCGAAAACCGGGATCGCGATTCTACTTCGTAGACCGATCCACGGGTGTTGCATTCATGTAGTAACAAGTTTGGTAATTATACATTTTAAAGGTAAGTCCAGAATAAGTAAACCACATTAACCTGAGTCAACTCTTCCTTATCCCACCGGGATAGAAGAGGAATAATCGTGTTTGACTTGAAATCGACTCTTCCTTATCCCACCGGGATAGAAGAGGAATAATCGTGTTTGACTTGAAATCGACTCTTCCTTATCCCACCGGGATAGAAGAGGAATAATCTTGTTTGACTTAAAATCGACTCTTCCTTATCCCACCGGGATAGAAGAGGAATAATCGTGTTTGACTTGAAATCGACTCTTCCTTATCCCACCGGGATAGAAGAAGAATAATCGTGTTTGACTTGAAACCGACTCTTCCTTATCCCACCGGGATAGAAGAGGAATAGTCGTGTTTGACTTGAAAACCATTGTTGGGATCCTACTTCGTAAATCAATCTATGGATATTGTAGTATTCCTGGAGAGTAAGCGTGGTACCAAATTGAAATTAGCGACTTTTGGTAAAGGTTAAGGTAAGTCTTGAATAAATCGTATTAACATGAGCCGGCCTTTCCTTATCCCACCGGGATAGAAAATAATGCTTGATGCTTGAAAGCGTGATTGCCTGATGTGAGGCATAAACTTTGCTAGATAATTAACATTCACGTCTATAGGCCATACCATGAGTATAAAGGCATCGCCTAATCAATCTTAATCTTACAATTCAATGCAGTGGACTTGTAACTTTATACCGAGTTGAAGTCCTCCAGAACCCTCTTGCACTCGTCCCGCCGGGATGATGAAACTTGATAAGATAGGCAGGTGTAAATTGAATGCATTCTATAGTAAATAAATGTGTCACATGCGATACCGCCAGGGCTTACACGGATAATTAGGTCGAAGCGGAGTTTCACTCCTCAAATGCCTTGAGACATTCCATAACATAATGTTTCTGCTAGTATTCATAAGAAGAGATGCATGATTACGCGTGCACTGGCTAAATAAAGTTAGCCTTGTAGCGGAAAATAAAATAACCTGCGCCTTATTGGATATCTCAGTATCACCAAAACCTGTCAAATGTGAAGTCACTATAGTATTGGCATACTATGAACACTTTGAATATAACGAATCCTATATTTTACATCCTTGAGACAGCGAATAGACGTTCTTATTGGTAATTTCAAACCACAAACTGCATACAACTTATTCATCATACTGATAAACTTGGTGATAAACACCCAGACGGGTCAATAAACACATAGAAGTCTATTCCGCATGAATAACTTTTTGCCTTGGTACTTGCCACAGCTTTTTATTGCTCCGAGCACAGCTTTAATTTAACAGAGAGGTCGTCGGGCCATGCATGTTTGTAACATGCAGGTACCTGTTCACGATCAATTAGAACCATTGTTTAGATGAAATTAAATACACTTTACAGGTTGGTAAAATGGCTTCGCTTTTTAGTAAACCATGTCGATAAAAGTATTTATCGTAATGATTGGTTGATGATACCTACCATTTGTGTAGTAGAATGATAATTCTAGATTACTGTTTACGTGCAACAGTGTTTAGTAAAAGTGTTGACTAATTACCTCCAACTACAGTTATTAGCCCGATTCAGAAGTTTTCCGATGGAATAGTTTACAACTAGTAATGGTGAGCCAGAAGCATGCTGTAATAGCATAACGATGGCACGAATGCTTGGTTTATTTGCAGAGAATCTACAAACGAATCTCAATTGAATAAACAAAATACCGAGCTGTGTAGCCGAAAACCATAATTTCATTATTCTGTTTTACTACGCAAGATAGTAATTACTAATTACACAAAGGGTGTTATCAAGGACCACGCTGTGTGATGCTAAGTGCATCCCAATGTGTGTGTGTGCCGAAAAGGGCGAGCTTCCTCATTTCATGGCACACTCGCGCCTTTGCTATTAGCGTGTAATTAATTTTTAAAAACCAAACACTTGGTATTTTTTCCTGCTGGGTTTTGATTTTAAAAACTTCTATGAATCAGAAACTTCGGCACATACGAGTTTAGTTTCCGCAAGCCACATTGACTGAGTGTCCCACTTGCATTGCTAACATTGGCTTGGCCTAGTCAGGACAATATTCTTTATTGATACACTTATTACTTTTTTGCTACCAAACTCTCATGAGACAAAAGCTCTGGCTTGGACCGAGCAAAAATGCCAAACGGTGAAAGCTAGTCATTTGTTGTGGAAGCTTATCTAACTGAACGTTACCAAATTATTACAATAGTCGAATGATTTATCGTAATAGGCATTCACCTGGGTACATTTTTTCCTATGGAACAAGGATGGACGGCGTACAAGTATGGTCGCTTTGTTGCAAATTCATCATAAATTTAGCCCACGTATGCCTATATCGGCTAACCTCAACAAAGATTAGTTACCTGCAGGGTAACAGGGTTGCAATTGTACGCAAGTAGGTGCAACATGCCATAAAAATATTATATGAATCTCCTCACTCATTGTTTTTGGAATGTTAATCCCTCCAAGCACAACGGCGCTGTCGGGTGCTTAGCTTACTATTTGTATAAGTAGCTGATAGAAAAATGATTTTTAACACTGGATGATCTTTTGTTTGGCGAATAACTCCATATGGCTATAATGTTCTTCCGTACAAGGGTAATACTACCTTTTAAAACACTTACAGCATTTTTCATTTCACAACTTTGTAAGATGAACATAATCGATAATGATTACGGTACGGTGCCATCTTATTCCAAAGTATCTGAACTTGTAATGTATTTATATATAAAAAACTATGCTTTGCTGTGCACAAGCATGCATAATTTTTACTCATAAGCATGCCGGGCGATTATGCATCTTTTTTATCACCAGGTTAAGCGTACGAACCTAAATCCAAAGGACATGCCGAAGCTGGCAATAGTACGTAACTCGAAAGGGTGTATTAGATTGTCAACATTGACACGATCGGCTGATTGCTTTCATGAAATATATTTTGATGAGTCCCATTGCCATTTGGCTCCATCACTTTCTCCATATCCACCCCATTGTCCAGCACCGTTAATAAGGAAAACAAGCCTCTTAGGTGTGAAGCCTACAGGATTTCTTAGGTGCTTGTTTTTATTTTAAGAATATTATTGTAAATGTTCAGAATCATTATTCTTAAGATGCGAACCTTGAGGTCCCATACATCGATGAACACACATAGCAACTTGGCACCTCGTACTTCTGCACTTTACTAGGCGTGCAGCACGACAAAAATGTTTCAACCTTTTTGGAATACCTACGCAAAATGACCATAGCCATGATAAGCCCCATGCAATATACCATCTAAGACTCAGAAGGGCTCGCAAGTTTAGGTCAGGTTGTTTTCTATACCTAAGACGTTGCGTACGATGTACTTAAAAGTTTTCATGTTATTTTCAAAACTTAACAAAACAATAGTACAGATACAATTTTATTTCACAAACACAGTTTAACCCTTGTTTCTTACGTGTAGACAGAATAGGTTGTATAAAATAGTATATAAGGTGGTTACTCATCAATTCATATCAACGAATTATCAAAACAGCAGGTAGTATTTGTCCATCATGAGAAGATCGGAAACAATTATTCATTGTCATGTTCCGACAAGTGCTTTATGAGGTTAACTCCTTTTATCATATAAGAGGAACATGTTGTGCCTGCAGTTTTACATACATATCACATTGGCGCGCGAACACAGCGCCACCAGACGAAAATAAACACGGATCTCATTATATAGGCTTTGAATAACGGTACAGTACTGTTTAATAGCGACGTTTTACCTGAAAATAAAACGTTTATTAAACATACTTACCTTATTCAAAGCCTACTTTTATTCCTGCCTGGTGACCTTAAACGCAATGACAAAACTAGAAATCATTCCTATAAGCTGCCTGTGGTGGCGCTAGTGTTGCATTGTGGCGTGTTAGTGGCTGTTAGCGGATCATGAGTAACCAGACAAGTGAAGAAAAGTACTAGAATCGACCGGAATCGGATACGCCGCTCTCATTATATAGGCTTTGAATAAGGTAAGTATGTTTAATAAACGTTTTATTTTCAGGTAAAACGTCGCTATTACGGTATAGCATGCAAATATAGCGAATACTTATAGTAGGTTAGTACTAGTAGACTTGATAGTTAAACATGATTTATTTTTCAAGGCACCATCCGAGGGGGAGAGATGCTCATTTTATTAAAGTATACCTAGGTCTTTTTCTTTATTCCCAGTTCCCATTTTAGCGGGGGTCGGGTCTCCTCACTTTCATGCACCAACCCAATCTCTCTTGGGTAGTCGCATCGGGCAATTGGGCTTTGAGAACTCTTTATATCACAGGCGGGTTGCATCTACCACACTTCTGCTCGGGCAGGTTAAGATAAGTTTTTAGGACGTGGACGTGTCGTTCTTTGAGTAACTATACTATTTAAGTATAACTATATATTCATTTAAAAACAAAAGCAGAAAAAAATAATTATTTTGCTTTAAACTTCCACTAAACGACGCCAGCGCAGGAACCTAAATACTACCAACCAGTAACTACTTGAAAAACTAGAGCTGGAAGTAGCAGGACTTACAATACAACTCACAACGTGACACTGAAAATGCACCTGGAAACACAACACTGACACCAACAAAACACTCGACGCGTTTCGCCACTACACGCGGCATTCTCAGGAGATGTTTCCGTTTCGATAGCTCGTTTTTTCTTTTTTTTAGCTTAAGTCATGAAATTCCGCAAAGTAACGCCTGATTCCGTCAACTATATTTAAATTTTAATAATACTTTTTTCATGCAGCTTATAAACTATTCACTCCAAAACTCTTACCAACCCATACTAATGTTATAAATACAAAAGTCACTCTTTCTGTTCGTATTTAACGATTTCATATCTAAACTACTGGGGGGTGGGAGGCACGAACATTTTTCTAACGTATTCGTATCGTCAAAATGTAAGAAACTGTCTGTTTATCATAAAAATTGACAAGATAACGAAAAGTAAACGCTACGAATACGTTAAGACAGTTGTTCGAGCTCAGCAACCTGAAATGATCTGGATGTAGTTTGGTACACATCTAGGGAATGTACCTCGAGAATGGAGAAATACGTTAAGACAGTTGTTCGAGCTCAGCAACCTGAAATGATCTGGATGTAGTTTGGTACACATCTAGGGAATGTACCTCGAGAATGAACAAATACGTTAAGACAGTTGTTCGAGCTCAGCAACCTGAAATGATCTGGATGTAGTTTGGTACACATCTAGGGAATGTACCTCGAGAATGAACAAATATAGTATTTTTATCCCGGAATCCCTACATTATTGAACACCACGCAGGGAAATCCGCTAAATTCAATTACCTTGCATAAATTTCACTGTTTTCTATTCAAAGCACTTGACAAAGATATTTATTTTGCATTAATTGAGTTTGTTTTATTCCTTACCTTGTCATGCAAATTCTCCACCGAATAGCACCAATCGAATCACTTAGCCACTTATTATTATTTCAATAAATTTAAAAATGTACAGCCAACTTTTAGAAAGCTGTTCAGGCAACAGCAGATTGTACACAACTGATTCGAATGATAACACGAGGTATCATTGAACCAATCCGAGATAATGTTGTTGGGTTTATGCAGCATCACTACAAACAAACTGCAGTGTTGCAGGGACATTCTGCAAAAACAAACGATATATATTTTTTTTAATGTGTGCAGTGGAAAAAAAAATGCCAGTGCTATCTTGGATATTGGGGCAGTTATGGCTCTAGACTTTTCAAAGTTACAGTTGGCTAAGTAAATGCTCACTTAAACTGAATAGGATTAAGATTTATTAAAAATAGATACGTTTTTTCAGAGTAATACTATAAAATAGAGAAGCCTTCTCTACCTAGAGGTAGACTTGCTTGACGCTTAGGACTCAGAATTTTATGACCTCTGATGAATCGAAAAAAACATGTAAATTTTTACATTTGCCTAAATAAATAAAAAAACGACTTAGACACTAGATTAGACTAGCTTATCGTAATAATGCTAAACTGATATGAATGTACCTTTGTGCTACTTAAATCCCTGAATGAATTAAAACAAAGGTAACTTCTTATATATTTTATGCAGCTTATACTTTCATCCTGTTTGGATCGGTAAAATAAAATCGGTCTTCTACAGGTGGGACTCGAACCCACACCTCTTGCAAGCTGGACGATTGCCTGATCTACCAATTGAGTTTACTCGTACTCATCCTTCGGAATTGGTAGAGCAATCGCCCGGTTGCATGGTATGAGTTCGAGCCCCAGCTGTGGAACTCCTATTTTCCTTTAAAAATGTTTTAATTTACATAGTAAAGTTTGCATTGTTAATTCGTAAAATGAACCAAACAAATCAAGGTGTCAGACATTGTATAGCAAATGTCCCCCACGTCGGCATATTGCGCCGGAACTCATCATGTCAGTAAATCACAACTCATTTCCCCTTGGACTTGTTACCTATAAACAAAACATTGCAACATGACACCAATAAAGGGTACCAGCACTAAGAAACGTAGTGAAGACTTTTATATAACTGACTGTACATTTTTTAACCCACAACAAAAGAGTTTTGTCTTGAGTTCTGTTTGTGTGTCTGTGGCATTTCGTTTTTTTAAAGTTTTATCATGAAAAATAATTAAGGTATCGTTAGCATAGCACACTATTTCTGCATTTACTGTTTTGAGCAAAGTTATATCATTGA
Organism: Pyrausta despicata; assembly: GCA_963921415.1. Lineage (NCBI taxonomy): Eukaryota > Metazoa > Arthropoda > Insecta > Lepidoptera > Crambidae > Pyrausta > Pyrausta despicata. Next base: position 15,142,344 of record OY992851.1, on the reverse strand, counting down.
TATAAGTGAGAAACAATGTGGGGCTGAAGCTACTGTCTTGTGGGATGCCGAAAGTAAGTGTAAGCTATTAGAATAACTATCAATTTGAACATTGTTGTCTATCAGTTAGGTAACTTCTGAAATATTTCTAGGCAATCCCGAGGACGCCAGTTTGCTTTAATTTACTGAGAAGAATGGGGCGGATACTGAGTCAAACGCTTTGGCGAAATCAAGGAAAACTCCAATGCAAGCGTCGCCACTATCTAGATGTTCGATAATGTTGTAAGTCAATAAATGGTTTTGCAAATTTAAGGAAACGATTTGAAATGCTATTTGCCCCGGCGCACAGTCTAGTTTTAGTTTTGCAGTCAGATCTCCTACCTCGTAATACACAGTCGATTCAAGATAATATAATGAATTTTAGGGGAGTTAGGATTAACAACTGTAGCTCCTAGGGTCTCTTCTGACTCACTTGTCTTTTTTAGAATCTGCTTGACAACTTTTGACCGACAGTGGAAAAGAACTTGTTGAATGTGTCTAAAAACTTGATTATTTGGGTATTAAGTCTAATGATGAATTCTTACTATTTTTAAGGCTATAAGTAATTTGTTAATGGTGTTTTATAATAGTTAGGGGTTAGAATTGTGCGTATCTAATTGCAACTGGTCGTAGTTTGTTTTCAACTTTCGTATTCAATTAATTTAGAAGTTACGATATCGTCGAATTGTCGGGTAGGTATACTAACTGCTAGTTGTAATGCAAACTCGGACATAAGGCAAACATATTGCGAGCTGATCTCGCGAGTTTAAGGTTCAATTGTATTACTAATCCATAATAAATAAAATAAATAAATATTTCCCGACGGTCACACCAATTCTCTAGTCCCAAATTAAGCTACGAGGCTTGTGTTATGGGTACTAGACAACGGATAAACATACTTAAATACTTTTTTTTGTAAATAAATACATACTATACATAGAAAATATCCAGACCAGTAGAAACACACATGTTCATGCACACATAATTATGCTTGTACTGAGCGGGGATCGAACCCGCGACCCTAGGTTTTAGAAGGCCGTCATGAAGACCACTGCACCAATTAATATCCGAATCCGAATAAATAAATCTTGAATTGAATGCAAACTTACGCTATTATAAACACGCAAAGGCAGTTAGGTGTAAAACAAACCTTCCTCATGCTATTTTAAAACATTTATAATAATATATTCATCTTTAATGTAACCAAATAAATAATTTTCTTTCCTTCTTTCTCAGGCAGTGGTAAAAATAACATTTTATTAGTATTATTTTAATTTCCATAACTGCTCTGAAATAAATGTATTGTTTTTTTTTGTTGGTTACAAGTTTTATTATAAGTGATTTGCCATCTCTGCTTTGCAGTGCTCTCTAAAACTTGACAAGTTACTATATGTATTAACAAAATCATACGAACGAAAGAACCCCCTTTCTAAATGCCACCACCGACAGATAACGTTGGCATATTGCTGGAATATAAATAATAACAGGATAATAACACTCATTTATATAAATTGTATGGTTAAGGCTACCCATTTTTGTTGCAAAATCACCCGCATCACAAGCGTATAAGTTATAGCAGTATTTTTATTTACCGCGAAGTTCTGGCCACCGTATGATTCAAAAACATATACCTACTATTCGCTATGTTTTAAGTCTATGATCCAAACGCTCTTATATTTCATAATATGTGATACCTAGGTACTAACTATAGAAACAGAATATATACTTTTCCCTATTCCCTACTATGAACCAAATTTATCAACAGTCAGATATGTAGCACTAACAAACCTTTAAAATTCCAATATGAATGATTTAAAAATTATGAGAAATATAAAAATAATGTCAAACTACGTTAACTAATTACGTCCTTTTACCAATGAAAAATCGGCAATAAGTAGAAGACCCTCAAGAATATTTTCAGCAGTTAGTTGTAAAGTCAGTAAAGAATAATAGGTGCAATGATAATCCCTCAACTATTTATAAACGTATCAGCATTTACCTATCCTCATAGTTTAGTAAAAACTTTTTTACATAATTTCGGCACACAACGACAGAAGCACAAAAGGTTGAACGTCACAAAACGTCTTGATCCGCTTTGAGCACGGAAATCCCCGAAATTGCATGTTAAACGCCTGTGACGCCGCGGGAATGCATTTATCCTGCAAAAGGGCGGGACACACAGCTCATGCCGACAGCCAACGTAGTGTAAAGTTAGCCTTTATACGTCCCATAGCTGGGCACAGACCTCACCTCAATAACTATGAGGTGGTACGAGCTATTCTCCACCACGCGGGCCCAGTGCGGATTAGTGGAGAGGTGTGTGTAAGATAATGATTAACCTTACTATCAGATGGGTGGTCGGCATGGTCACCCATCCCAACACGACCGCGCCTAAGGTTGCTTAACTATAATATCACAAGCACCCCGTAACTTACGACAGCCAACGTAACTTGAACTCTGGCCCACTGCTAACACAATATCTTCATGATGAGTATGGGTGATGTAGGTAATATTGTCCTTCTTAGCCAACCTCCGTGGTTTAGTGACGTGGACACCTGTAACAAGGTGTCGCCATCTCTAAGGTCAGGTTCAAGAACCATTTTTGCTTCGTCGAATTCGTGTAAAAATGGCCGGTTAGGACCTAATCAGACATTTTAATCGACAGTGTCCTTGTTAACTTCCTTTCTAACGTTTAACACAAACCAACTGTTTACTACCGACTGCCACATAACCTTGGTGAAATCAGGGCTTAGTGTACTTTTATTTGTTTGATTTAAGTTTATTGTTTCGACTTGTGATATGAAAATTTTAGAATAAGTAGGTTAAATAAATTTCTGATGCATTAAGTATCCACGATCAGACTCCACAAATGAGTGTTTAAAATTAACGCCTTGTGCGGTATGACGTCTGTTTTAGTTCGACATTTTGGCTGTCTAATGGCTGGTTTAAAAATAATAATAATAGTCCTCCTGGCCGATTTCGACCACTGCGGCCAATCTCAACAGAGATCAGCCAACTACGCAGGAGATATTATAGTGCACACACTGTTCCATCACTCTCAAAGTTCGGTGAGACGGCAATCCGACATGACCGGAGAGAGATCAGGCGCAGGACCAATGGCTTAACGTGCTTTCCGAGGCACGGGGGTGTAACACCGCTAACTTCCCGACTCCGAGCTGTTTTTGAGAAATTCATGACATAAAAACTCAGAAACAATGGGGGGCTGGTTTTAAAATGGAACTGAAAATTCAATAACTTTTAGTTCCATGCTAAAGCAATTTGTGGGAACAACGGTTTCTATGAGACTGACAGCTATCTCTCTTTCAGTCAATGGTAGATAGGGTATTGAAACCGGCCTTTATCCATTAACATGTATTCGATAAGTTCAAATGTTTTTTTTATTTTTTTTATTGGACAACACAACAGATAACATGTCATGACTTAAAGCAGTAACTAAGAACTGTAGAGTTACACAAGAAATAATCTTTAAGAGTGCTATCACGACAAGTTTAAACTGAGAAACAATAGATTTTATGGTATAAAAAGTTACTTAAACTAACATCACGCAAATAGACTCGTAACTCATACATAACAAATTAAATCTAGAAAAACTAATCAGTGAGGGAGATTACTTTGAGGATATCTTTCAAAACATTTCTGAACCAAGCTAGAGTCAAAAATATCAATAGAGTCAAGTTCAGGAAAACGAATGCTATATTCCTCGTAAATGCGACACATCTTGGATAGGGGTTGATAATTGGAAATACTATTTGTGGGTTGTGTTTTAAATTGAAACTTAAAATTTTTGTGTAGGTTAATCATACATCAGAAGTGTAGAGGGGTCGTTATGAAACTCTTTAAGCCTCTCATCGTATGACCGAAGTCTTCTATTATTGCCGTTTCGGAAGCTCTGAGAACGAAGAAATTTGTGTTGGATCGATTTAATGCGCTCAGAATGAACTGCGTAGTAAGGATTCCATATTGTTGAACTATACGTATTCCAAATTACTTGTACTGTTTGTCTGAATACAAGAAATAATTAGTTGCTCTTTCATTATAAAAGCTTGTGACTTCATTTTTTATTTGCTAAGACCGTATGTCGCGTCTGTAACCGCTTTTGGATTCTGGCGATTTCCAGGTCGGTCCGAGCCACAGTCTGATTTTTGCCGTACCGCCGAAATGCTGGGGTTTTTTTCGACGCTAGGTTTTTTTTTATTTTTTATTTGGATAGGTTTGCTCTTGACCCAACACTAAGCCCAACGAGACAAAGACTGAAACGGTTGGCGACTCGTATGATTTGCTGACAAATGTTAAATTTTAACAAATGGGAAACTGTCTTATTTGACATCTCTTTTACTTTAAGTGTAACATTCGAAGATAACGTAGTCTAATATTTTGATATTTTTAATGTAAGTGACATGTTCATCCAGCGAAGTGAACAAGCTTATTATATAAAGATTGAAATAAAGAAAAATTGGTTCAGAGGTTAAGGATATAGCCCCCTACAAACATAATCTACACTCACAAACCCAAAAACTGACAAAGTCGAAAACTTTACTCTCAGGTCTAAGTTCATGGACTTTTAATGGTTCCACCATTAAAAGTTCTTAGACTAAGACTTCTTACAGCTTTTTCGACGATGGCATTATCAGGCCGTTTACTTAACCAACGGCTACGGTGAAAATCTTTCGTGAATTAAGCACTTAATTATAGACTTGCAAATCTATACTAATATTATAAATGCGAAAGAAATTCTGTGTGTCTGTCTGTTACTCAATGAATGATGAACCAATTTGCATAAAGTTTGGTAAGGAGATATTTTGACACCCGAGAAAGGATATAGGCTACTTTTAACCGCGGGAAAATGACGCATTCTCATGGGAATATTCAGGTGTGCCGATCGCTTTTACGCCTACACTAAACAGATTTAATTGCAATTTGGTAAGGTGATAGTTTGAGACTTAAGAAAGGACATTAATTATTTTTGACCGCGGGAAAACAACTCGTCCCCATGGGAAAAAATACTTTCCGGGGAATCTGATCGCTTTCACTCCCAAATTACCACAGATTTGAATTATATTTGGATAAAATTGGTAGAACGGAAAAAACGCATTCCAAAAAAAACTACCTAACGCGGACGAAGTCACGGGTAAAAGCTAATAAGAATAATAATGTTTTTTTATTTGCATCCAACATGATATAAATATGTAGATATTCGTTACACTGAGTCACATGTTAGGCCACAGGAATTAACATGCAAATGTTACAAGTACTTAATAAAAGTTACAACACAGAATTGAATAATAACATTCTTATATAATTTAGTAATAGCTAGTTTTCAAATATTTCCGAATTTTTTAATAACTCGTTACTCATCCTTAATGCCCAAATATAGATAATTGTTGTTGATCCCCATCGTCATTTCCTGTGTTCCGATAGCACACATCATCAAAGTAAGTTGGTATTAAAGTCATATAAAAATATGTGTGATCTGCATTCATCGTATGGCTGTGGACATTGCTATACAAAGTACAGTGACTAATTTAATTTAAAATGATAATTACATTACAGTTGTGTGGTTTATTCAATGTTTTAGTGTATGCAAGTGATATCTTTCATGTGAACAGCAAAAGCACTTTTTATTCAAATTCAAAGAATTCTGATTATTTCGGATATTCGGTACTTTTAACTGGAAAGGGGTAAGTTTATATAAAAAATATTTTACTATTTGTTGTGGCTCTGCGTACTGATTCCTGTTTGTATCAAGCATCTAGAAAGTAATTTTTTAATGTTATTTTAAGCATTTACAATGCGTTTATTTTTTGCTACGCTTGCAAAAAATTTAATAGACTTAGCATACTTTTAGTGAGATGGGACTAAAATAATTTATCGTCAGTGTGTTTTGGAGAAAGTACAGACACTTTTGAAAAAAGGCTTAAAAGAAGTTTTGTTCAGTTTCATAGCCAGAAGTTCAGACTAAGCATTGTGATACAATATTGTGTTTCGAAACAGAGATATTTAAGATATGGCAGAAAGTTTGAAAATTGTGTAACGGTGGGCATATTTAAACAGTGACCCGTCTAACTGTTTTGTAATGCTTTTTTCTATTTCACTATGTTATCAAGACGTTTACAGATTCTCGTATTTCTAATACGTACTTTTCGATATGTTCTTGCATTATATAATATATTTATGTGTCATTATTAAATAACTGACAACGAAATTATTATCGAACAGGAAAACCATAATTTATTTACGTTCCATTTAGATGTTACGTAAAAGTTATTATTAACCCCAAGTATTATTTATTTGTGTTTTAATCAAACATTACTAATCGGTTTGCTAACACCCATAATATCTTTTGTTGATCTTTTGATGAGAATATACAACCCAAGGCTTTTTCCCTGGCATTTATACAAAACCTGTTTAGGATGATAAAAAAAAAACTAAACACTCTTCAAGGACATCTATATAAAAGCAAAATGGAACTTTATTTCAATTATGAGAAAGAAACAAGCATCCTTGATATTCAGGGTGCGCGACAGCTCCAACAGTATCCTTATTAGTAGTAACGGTAGTCATTGCAGGGCGACTACATTTTTGTCCCCTAATTTGGCACATAAGCCAAAACACATGCACCAAATTAGTTATTAGTTGCAAACATAGTGTGTAAGTTATAGTGTTTACTAACCCTATTTGGGTATTTGTTGTCCGAATAAATAAATAATAATAGTCCTCCTGGCCGATTTCGACCACAACGGCCAATCTCAACAGAGATCAGCCAACAAGTGTGAGCGCAATACACAGGTGCACTCACTGTTTCTTCACTCTCAAAGTTAATTGAGACCGCAATCCGACATAACCGGAGAGAGATCAGGCGCAGGACGGTTTAACGTGCTTTCCGAGGCCCGGGGTGTAACACCGCTAATTTCCCGACTCCGATCTGTTTTTGAGAATTTATGACAGAAAATCTCAGAAACAATTTTGGCTCGACCTGGGATTCGAACCCAGGACCTCTCAGACGTGAGGCAGAAACTTTGCCACTACACCAACGAGGCAGTCACTTTGCCACTACGCCAACGAGGCATAATAAATGAATAATAATACTAATAAGTTTTCTAATTTATTTTTTATAATTGTTTCAGACTAATTGTAGGGGCCCCTAAAGCCAGAAAAGTAGTGGGAATAACTGCAGGCAATGTGTTTACATGTCCACTCACTGATTTGTCCGCTGGCAACAAGACGTGCAACCCATTAAGTAAGAAAATTGCATTTACTTTTACTTACCGTGTCACGGCCACAGAATAGATATACAATGATAACGAAAGCTTGTGAAGCAAATGCTTGAAAAGTGCAGTGGGGTGAGAACAAACATTATCGTAACGTTTTCGTATCGTCTAAACGTCAAAAACTGACAGTTTCCCCATACAAATTGACAAATTAACGATAGGTAAACGCTAAGAATACGTTGCGATAGTTGTTCGTGCTCACCCCACAGGGTCCGGATTGTTTTGCCATACCCTTAGATACTACTAATTAACGTGGGACGCTTAGGCGACCTTGACTACTAGGCAAAAATATATTTAATAGCGACGGTCATCGTTAGATAACCGTACATTCGTTATTTGTTGATTGTATGAATCTGACGTTCGCCATTGATAAATCGCGGGACCTCTTAATGTCATTTTCATACATTTCACAAACGGAAGCCATCGCAATTATCGTCATCGACTGTGTCTGGGAAACTTGCGTCTATAAGCATTGTGTCATTTCAAGCATTTGTTACATAAATTTGTACGGCAACAGTTTCAAATACTAATACAAAATATTTATTGCTTTCAAGAACATTCATAACAATTTTTTTATATTAGTTACTCCCTTTTGAATATGTAATATTTGTACCAACGAGTGCACCTCTTTCTTAGCTAAAGTTACATTTTTGTTTTCATCAAATTTTAACAAAGTTTATAAAGCATGTAGAAATTCTGAGAAGTTGACTGATATAAAGTCATGGATAACCAAGAAAACAAATCATGAGATAGGTAAGCAGTTTAAAGTTTAAAAAATTGAAATCCGACTTAGACAGTTGAAAAAAAAAATTTTTGAAGTGAAAACTTCTTTAGCGGCGTTGAGCACTTTTGTGGCATGGGTAGAAACTGTGAAACTCGCGTCAGGTCACGTGATGCTGATCGATAAACCGTAAGACGGTTGGAGTGTAGTGTTGTAATATAATGTATTTGTTTGTGTACGATAGCGCAATAAATAAATATTGTATTCTACCACATAAATGATTGTTCTTTTATATTGATATTAAAAGCAATTTGTTCAAAATTATTCCCTAACTATTCAAATAAATCAAAAATGCACAACGTTAATAATCAAGTTTTCACTTCTGCCGGCACTCCCGGAGTGCAATTTTTTTGAAGTGAAAACTTCTTTAGCGGCGTTGAGCACTTTTGTGGCATGGGTAGAAACTGTGAAACTCGCGTCAGGTCACGTGATGCTGATCGAAAAACCGTAAGACGGTCGTTAAGTTTTCACTTCTGCCGGCACTCCCGGAGTGCAACCCGTGTTAGTTTTTTTTTAAAGTACCGGACTGTTGCTGTTGCTTTAGCTAAAACTAAATTTTAGGAAATTGTGATTGTGGCATACTTTCAGTTCATTAACTAATGGTTTAATTATTATTTACATTAAATAATGGTTTAATTATTATTTACAATTTTAATAATAATTTATCAATTTTTTACTAAATATTTATAGGAAGTGATTGTGCGTCAGAGTTTAGTCAATGATTCAGGGCTCGGGGAAAATCCCGTATAGTAAACCCGTTAAGCGCTTATCACACTTCAACGCCGTCCGCGGGTCGACAGATTTAAGCAATTACTTCAGTTTGTGTCGAATACACGCGCACCACAACACACTGACAACGCTTCACCGCGCTTTGCTATTTGTACGCGGTGCAGTGTGATAATCGCTTAAATGAAGCGGCAGAAATGATTCTTCCAAGACTACGTTCTTCTAAAAAAACAGGATTACGATGCATAACCTTTCAATATCGAACCCCCTTTTCATAATTATTTGTAAACTACTCAAAACGAAATAGGGCCCATTCTGCTATTGCCTTGTCGGACACAGTCTTTAAAAAAAATGTCGTTTTTAAGCTAAGCAAGCGTTGAATTAGGCTTTCTGGCGTTACATTAAAAAAAACTGTTTAATTTGATAAAGTTACAATCGAAAATCAATTTTAGGGCAAAAACGCACAAATTTTGCCGTTAATTTTAAAATGACACTTTTAATGGTCAAAGTGTAATTATAATATTAGTAATCTCACTAATGATTCTTCGTTTAGTATCAAGTAGGGCTTCTTCTACTCTGAACACACATTTATAGCCTATCTGACACACTCTTAATAGTTTTTAGCGGGTATTTTTTCCCAAATAGCTGTAAGCGCGTTAATACGGTCTTGTTTTTATTAATTTTGCTGTAATTGTCTTTGAGGTTTTTTTGAAAATTTTCCTATAAATGTTTAATGGGATTGAGGTCGGGACTTATCGCAGGCCAGAGCAAAACGAATACGAAACAAAAAGATATGAGCTTCAAAGTGCCCTCAGAGTAGCGAGAGAAGTGTGCGCATGAGTGTTGGCTTGCATTATAAGGAAATTTTCACCTACTCTTTCTGCAAACGGCATGACTTGAAACCGAATAACCTGTTCCACGTGACGGGCAGCAGTTACGAAGCCTAAATTTAAAATTACCAGATCAGCTTTGGCCAACAAGCTTTTGCCACCCCATATCATGCCACTTGGATTCCACGGTTCAGCCGTGTTGGGGGAACACGGCTGAACCGTGGATGCCTCAGAAAAACTTTTTCCTTCTCTTCTGTAAACGAGATCGCACAGTACAAACCACAAAAAAATACAAATATATGCTATATTATATATATATGTACCTAAAATCATCACCCAAAGACTCAGTTAAATTTGTTTATCAATTTTTCGTACCAGTAGGTGCTGATCTAGCGGATGTAATAACTGTGACAAGACATGTAGTCTCGACTGATGAGTCATGATAAAATTTCTTATCTAGAAGTGTGATTTAAATTATTTTTAGACTAATATAGGCCTATAATTAGCACATTCTTTTGCTATAGAGTTGATATCATATCTCATTTTGACTAAATCTTTCAGCAGTCTGGTGACAGTTACATGATTGAACAGAACTGGGGGTAGTTTTTCAAGGTCCTTGGCAAAAAATAGGGATATCTTCGTTTTCAGCATTTAGGAGGATAAGCCCTTACTGAATCTGTATTGGGAAGGAGATTATAATTTATATTACTCGAAGTTATCAACAAATTTCTGCTTTGGAAGTTTCTCAATAATTTTAGAGACTGATGTCAGGATATATGTAGGCCTATAGTTGTTTATATTAGTTCTGTCCCCAATCTTGAACAAAATTGTATAATAAACCTTTTCAAAGAGCTAGAAAAAACTCCAGTACTGAAACAAAGGTTTGTGAGGGTACAAATTTGAGGAACCACAATCTCTCTAGCATGTTTCAAAAAGACAGTACTTATACCATCCCAAACCGGTGCTCTCTTTGAGTCTAGACTTAAAAAAATTGAAATTGCTTTCGTGTTTAGAAGAAGGAAGGATGGAGGTGTGAGTATTAGATTTTATGACCATGTAGTCTTGACTAATTAGTAATTGTATCCGCTAGATCAATACCTACTTGTAAGAAAAATTAATTAACAAAGTTAACTGAGTCTTTGGGTGATGATTTTAGGTCCAGTATATTTGTATTTTTTGGTTGTTTGTACTATGCCATATCCTTTATAGTACTAGGAGAAGTTCACCTACAAACAGAGTTATCCAAACTAAATACACGCGTTGAACTGTTTATGGGTAGAACTAGGAAATTACTATGGGTCTTCAAGTTATTGAGACAGTTAATGTTAGATTCACCAAAAATCAAAACTTACATAGCCCTTGTCAGTTCTCACCAAGTTTAGCGGATCCTCCCCATATCGAGATGCAGCGTTATAGGGAGGAACTTCTAAGCTTACTTTCTGGAATTAGAGCAAGCGCAGATATCATTCATTTGTGATAAACACACATACATGTGACAAACACATTAAATAATAACTGGCCATTTTGTGAAGGGACATTAAATATTTATTATTATTATTAACAAAAAAGTAAACACTCCAATTATTGTTACCATCTATAAAACATGTCTTCTTAAAGGGACACTGCTTACTTACGACAAAAGTTATTTATAAACAAAAAATGAAATAAAAAAGCGGTGGGCCTTATTTTGTTTTGAGTGGTTTATTATCAAAATTTTGTTTTAGTAGACCTGCGGTGTATGTTACTTTGAGAAATATACATTTTATTTTCAGAAACAAAGCTCAACTATATATTGAACAAGATGTTTAATAAGCATGACTCATGGTTTGGGGCTACACTTGCAGACTCCCCAGACGGAACCTTGTTTGTACGTCCCTAATTAATTATTATATAAGTGTACGAGCTAGCATCGCACATGGAAAGTAAAGAAAGATTAATTAAGATCGACTTATTTCTGTTCTAACTGTATATATCAAATATTTTAAAAAGTCATCCAAAGTGCCAAGACTTATAGGAATATTTATCAGTTACTAGCGGACCCGGCAAACGTTGTCCTGCTCGTTGTTTTTTTTAATTTTTTTGGCTTCAAACCATCCCTGGACTTCCTCAAATATTATGGACTAAAATTATTCAAGTCGGTTCAGCCGTTCTCGAGTTTTAGCGAGACTAACATAAATTTATTTTTATGTATATAGATAAATCCATGGTTAAACATCACTTAGACGACAACAATTTGATGCAGGTTTTTTTGATAAATATTTAAGATTTATTTATAATGCTCATTATATGTATTAGAGAACCACTGATAATTAAGAAAAATTTAAATTTAAATAAAATTAAAACTGAGGACAGAACAACATAATTGGGTCCGCTGGTCAAGAATGACGTTCGATTTATAAAATTATTTTCCCCTTAATATTGTCAGAAGACGATTTACCAAAGCTTTTTTTTGGTAAGAAAAATAAATCCTCGTTAAATAAAACACATTTGAAAAATATATTTATGCTATCGCTTGGTTCACGAAAATCGGTTGTCTGTAAAGTCGGTTTACTGACGATAGTTGAACGTGACAACGTCTTTGTCACGTAGCCTCTTTGTCGCTCGTTCCGCGCTCTCGCTTGCACTTTAAGCCTTGAATGGAACGCCTCAGAGCGAGGTAACGCCGCATGCGTCATGTTTTTTGGTGCGTGCAGCCGGCTCCATCGAATTATAAGACGTTGTCACATCAAAAATCATTATTTTCAGGCTTGTGCACCACAAATAAAGAAGACTATCGATGAAGGTGATAATATTAAAGTACAATCGTCTGACGGTGCTTGTTATGTCCATGGAAATAAAACTGGATTAATTCTTTCAATATTGGATAAAGGTTGTTTTTTTTGTTTTTTTTATGCTTGTTATAATATTTTTTTTAAAGATGCCGTATTGAAACAGATCCAAGTTGGGCTACGTGAAACAGCAGCAGTCGATAATGACACTGTTGCTTTCTATTGTTTGTATGAATATAAGCCTGAAGTTTCGCGACGACATGTTGTCTTTCTCTCTCTCTCTCTCTCTCTCTCTCTCTAATCAGCCTATATACGTCCCACTGCTGGGCACAGACCTCACCACAACTATGAGGTGCCACACGGGCTCAGTGCGGATTGGTGGAGGGGTGTTTGTAAGGTAAGTGACCAACCTTACTGTCAGATGTTATTAAGCCGCCCGAGGGCCTCTGACCAGGCTTAACGACTAATATCTATCGATATTAACCGGGACCAACCGCTTAACGTGCCTTCCGAAGCACGGAGATGCACCCATCCCAAACATGACCGCACCTTAGGTTGCTTAACTTTAGGTATCACTACCAAAGCGCTGCAACCACTGCGCCACAAGCACCTCTTGTTGTCTCCTGCGAATCATTGTAACCATTAAAATTTTGGCAGCCAAGCAGTTTTTCGCCGAAAACTTGGATTTGAAATCGTAAATCGAAAATCAAAGGCCGCTGCGAATTTTGTAATTATATACATTAAGTAATATTTTGCATAAAAACATTGTGTACAGATCGATGCTATAAATGAACTTTCCGACTTTTAGACGACCGCTTGGTGCAGTGGTCCACATGTCGGACTTCTAAAACCAAGGGTCGCGGGTTCGATCCCCGCACAGTACAAGCATAAGTGTGCATGAACATGTGTGTTTGTACTGGTCTGGGTGTTTTCTATGTATAATATGTATTCATTTACAGAAAAAAGTATTTAAATATGTTTATCCGTTGTCTAGTACCCATAACACAAGCCTCGCAGCTTACTTTGGGACTAGAGAATTGGTGTGATTGTTGTGAAATATTTATTATTTCCTTTCGGGCCGTCGACCTGTACATTGAAATGTTTGATCGCCATATAGGTACATATTATTATGCCATATTATTTGCATGCAGGCTGAATACAGCTACTACCTATTTTTAAGATCTGCGGTTTGTAACTTGCATACTTTTGTGTATTCTGGCAAAAAAATGATTATGTTTATTATCATAGATTACTTAATATGTATGTAATAACGTTATCCATGCTTCGTAGTGGCCTACGATTTTCGATTTATTCTTTGAAAACCAAGTTTTAGGCAAAAACTGTTAAGCTGTGAAAATTATGTGATATGTCTCTTAAGCTAAAAAAAACAACCGGTGCCTGCGTATTATTTTATCCCATGGGTGGGGGCTATGACTCATTCAGTAAAAAGCTTAAAACTCAAAAAAGCAATTGCGTAGGTAAGTTACATACGCCATCTGGTAAATGGTGTCATTTTAAGCGCTTGGTAAAACCGTGCAACAAACTAAACAGTGAAATCTATTTTTTACTTATCAATTGTCAAAGTTACCCTTCTCCTGGGCTTAAGCAATACGCACGCACGGTAGTACAATTTTTTTATCTTGCACGCAATATGCGTGCAAGATAAAAAACATGACATCCCTCAGCACGATTATCTTATATTTTTCAATAAACAGATAATTACTTCTTTAAGACTACCACACAGCTATTGCGTTTTTTCCAGTTGACAAGTTTAATGAAACAAAAAGAAAAGATTACGCCAGTTATTTCGCTAGCACTCATATGCAAACCGTTTTTCAATATCAGCGATACGCTTTTTTTGGGATGTCCATTACTTACACCAAAGACAATACAGTTGTGATTGGAGCACCAAATGTAATGGAGGGCGCAGGTAAGTAAAGAAAGAAAAAAACATGTTTATTTGGCTTATAAACTACACTTGCAAATTTACACAGGACTAAGACTAAGTATTTTACAAAACGAAGATTAAAGAAAAGTGTAAGTATAGCCAAATTGGCCCCAATTCAGCATTATTGCCACGGCAAGCCATGGCGCTGGTATTCTGTGGGTACCATTGAGGTTTGGAGATGGCACCACCAAAAAGAAAAAGTAAAAGAAAAGACTGATCAAATCAAAACATTTTTTAAATCAGAGCCCATTGAATTTGCTATAATTCTTCACTCTTGACATTGACTCGACTATTATTGTATTTTTTTCAATTTCACGTCTTTGGGTGGCAGTAATATTCGGTATTAAATCGGGAATGTTTGGTTTGTTTTAAAGAATCTTTATTGTCATAAAATCATAACAACAGGTAAGAAATAAATAAATAAAAATCACTACCATAACATGCAATATAACTTAAATTTTACCAGGCTAAAAGCGCCTCCAAAAATTTTACAGAATTGGGAATGTAAGTTAACTCGAACTTATGATTTAATTCATGCGTGGCAATGCTTTTTCAAATTATGACCTCTTGTGTCGTGTGGCATTCGCTCCGATTTTCAGGGTTTTTGTCGCTATCTCTGAGGTCCCTTCTTCGATTCTCCGATAGCAACATAACCTAGAAATACCTAGAAAATCCTAGAAATCACAGTTGTGGCATTGAGTAATATTTTGTTGACGAATCGTCATGGAGATTCCTTGTAAATGTTCCTTAAGTTAAGTACTTTATGTTTTCCAAGATATCCAACAGCAGACACACTTGTATAGTTTTTTATCTTTGCAGTTCACACTGGTTTATATAATATATTTTTATGTTTCAGGTTCTCTTTTCCATTTTAAGTATCATCCGAGTTCAAATAAGTATGAAAGTCTTACTTCACCAAATCCATATTTTACAAATGAATTGAAACCAGATGATTACTTTGGTAAGTAAATAAATACAATTATTCGCTTTTATTTATTACTATATGCTTGCTTTTATTCATATGTGATTGATAAGCAGTGGAGTCCGTACACAGTTCCTTTATTAATTTGACGACCACTTTGGTGTAATGATCAAGAAGTTGACTATGAGGTCGCGGGTTCGATCCTCGCACTGTAAAACATTTGTGTGCATGAACATGTCTGTTTGTACAAATCTGTGTGTTATATGTATTAATTTAAGTTTATTTGTAATACCAGTTGATTCTGATTTCTGTAACGCAAGTGCTTAAGCTGCTTACCACGGAGTCAGATCAATGTATGTGATGTTGGTTATATATAATTTTTAAACTTTTATAATTCCATGCTTCGGAAGGCACGTTAAGCGGTTGGTCCCGGTTAATATCGAAAGATATTAGTCGTTAAGCCTGGTCGAAGGCCCTCGGGCGGCTTAATAAAATCTGACAGTAAGGTCGGTCACTTACCTTACACACACCCCTCCACCAATCCGCACTGAGCCCACGTAGTGGAGTATGGCTCGCACCACCTCATAGTTGAGGTGAGGCCTGTGCCCAGCAGTGGGACGTATACATATAGGCTGATGATGATGAAATTGTTATAATACGAAATATTTTCAACAGGCTATAGTGTTGGTTCTGGGATTTTCGAAAAAGATGGACCGGTTCTGTATGTCGGTGGGGCGCCGCGGTCCAAGAGGGGCTATGGACAGGTAAGGACTCTAGCTTGACGATAAATTAATTGTGTCAAAGAAGTTTATGGGATTGTTTATCGTTTGTGGCTTTTTAAACTCAGGAATTAGTCATTAGTCGTATCGATAAGTTACACATCAATAGAAAGATCTGAAGACTGATTTAATCATTGTTATCTTGAATCTGTTACATCGACTGATACGAGTGAGTTCGCGCGCGACCCCCGCTTCCGGCCTGCCAAACGCCCGAGTCGCGGTAATATTATCTATACAGTATTCTAACTTCATACAAACGGACGATGCGCGAGCTATACCTACGCGCTCGGCTCTTGGCATGCCCCTGGCATGCTACAGTCGCGGATGTGCCGCAGGGACGAACGGACGGTGAGCTGGTATTTAATCAGTAACCGCGCGAATTTTTACTCGAAATAAATGCAAGTAGCTATTTAACATGACAAGTAGAATATATTGTGCTGTTTTTGGATTGCGGTTTTTTTTATACACTCAAATAAAATAATAAAGCATTTCGTACATACGAGTATAATATTAGTAATACAGTCAATGCGAAAATATTTTTCGGTCGCAAATTTATTAGACCGATTTGTTATAAAGTAACATACATAATCATGTTTTTTTAATTAAATCTGTCAATCAATAAAAAAAACTTGCATTTTTATTGAACACTTTCTATTCAATGCACAAAGTATTTTATGTAATCATCCTATAAATATTTTATATTGTTACTAAGTATCTGTGCTTATGAATAAAAAGTAATAAATTTACAATCTCTCAAAACTAGATAGAAACTCAAAGTAGGCAGATGCAATTAAAACGCTCTAGGTGGGCGACAGCGACAGCCCTATCTCATGCTTACTTACGTACCGCGCGGCGGTAGGCACTTATTTCAAGGACACGGCCGAGTTGGAATACTGTATGGATAATATTACCGTGCCCGAGTGCACTGAACTCGAAGGTCATTTAAAAGGGAAGCGGCCACTGCGCTTAATAAATTGAGAATAATTTTGAATTAGTTTGGTAATTATTAATTTTTTTTGTCTTTTTTTCGCATTAAATGGTATGATATGATTAAGTAAGCACTTATCTTCTCTACTGCGATCTTAAATTGATTTTTATTCTTATGATTTCTGATTGGAAAATAACCCTTGCAGAATCGTTCTATATAAGCAGCTGATTGTCCTTTAAAGGAATTACACGATTTCGTATTCACCCTGTAATATGATTTTAAGCTTTCGCGTTGCATTTTAATACTAACTGAGTGAATGAGTATTTAGGTACTCACTGCTCGACGTTTCGGCTGGATTGCACACAGCCGTGGTCACGAGCTGACTGGTGGCTTGTAGCGTCGTCTGCTCGGGGCGGCCGCAGTTTCCAGATCCACCCTCACATTTTCATTCATTATTAAAAATGTTAGTACAGTCACCGCGACAGTACCTAAATATTCATTAAAATAGTTCGCGTTTAGACCCGATAACCAATAGTTAGTGTCAAATATATTAGTGTTTACATTTGAGCCTAAACTGCCTGTTATAAGCAAGCAACAAAACTTTTGTTAAATAAGATAGCTCACACCACTAACCGAAGAATATGGATATTCCTGGCTTCAACGGTACTCTAACATAAAGTGTTTCCACAACAGACCAAGGCTTTTTGACCATAGACCCAAATACAAAAATTATAATATGTTCTCGATTTAATTTCCCGACATTTTTGTTAATGTTTTTATTATTATCAAAAACCGCAACGCATTCAAAACAAATGGGACAAATTCCGCTTTGTTTAATTTTTCCATTATATTTTCCAGGTTCTGATCATAGAGAAACCGGAGAAGGAGACGGCATCCTTGAAGATCAAAGCTCAGCTGACAGGTCCACATCTGGGTTCATACTTCGGATCCACTCTATGCACTGCAGATTTAAATATGGACGGGGTCAGTGACCTGCTGGTTGGGGCACCGAACTATGTCTTAAAATCAGGTGTACTAACTTACGACCAAGGTGCTGTATTTGTTTATATGACGAGAAAAACCGTAAGTATTTTTAGGCTAAATAAACCATTTATTTATCTTCGCATTTACATCTAATTTTACAACGCTTATTGTTATGAAATATTTTTATTCATTTTGGGGTTTATATTAATGAAAATATGGTTATGAATGATAAAGGACGCGTTCACATGTGACGTACGTTTTACCGGTCCGCTAAAACGTGTACTTATTTTATTAGCGAATGTAGGTAGTTGTATGAGCGAGATCACAAATACCTTCCAGTATATCGGATCCGGTATCATCATTATCAGCCAAAGGGCGTCCAATGCTGAACATAGGCCTTCCCCACATTTTTCCACATCGAGCGATCACAAGCGGTCTGCATCCAGTGTGATCCTGCGATCTTTACAAGGTCGTCTATCCATCTTGTCGGTGGACGTCGTACGCTGCGCTTGTGGCCGAAGGGTCTCCAATCCAGAACTTTTCTGCCCCAACGGTCTGCATCCGGTATACTGGATCGAATCAGTACTGTGAATGTGCTGGGTCAGTACTATCTCCAGTAGCGACGGATCCCTTAAAACTGATCCTGTAAAACAGTCTACATGTGATTTGACTAAGAGGTTACGGGTTCGATCCCCGCACTGTACAAACATTTGTGTGCATGAACATGTCTGTTGGTACAGGTCTGGGTGTTATATGTATTTATTTAAATTTATTTGTAATACCACTGTTAATTCTGATATCTGTAACACAAGTGTTTGTGTTACTTACCACGGAGTCAGGGCAATGTATGTGATGTTGTTGTATATTATATTATGTGAACGCACCGTAACTTGTCCTGTTTAAGCTAAGTGTGCGTTCACATATAACGTCCGTTAAAAAGTGCACGTTTTTAGCGTAGGTATGTAGTAGTATGAGGCAGTTTACACATGATATAATATATCTGATCCTAAATGATAGATCCGTTAATCGAATCGGTACGGTAATGGGCTGTATGAATACTATCTCCAGTAGAGATCGCATCGTCCGAAGGTTTCTCTCTCTGTAGCCTTAACTGCCGGTAGCTTGAGCCCTGCCCCGCTGCTGGCAGCTTGCTAGGGTTAGGTTTTTATAATATTTTTATGATTTGTATAGTAATTCAATATTTTTATTTTATGATTATATTGTAAAAACCATCCCTAAGAAAAAGTTTAAATTAATTGAATAATAATAAAATCATATATGACGTAATAATAATCATGTATGGTGCACGTTAATATGTGAACGGGAAAGTTATGATTTTGTTCAAGGCATTCGGCTTTGTGCTGGAAGAAACTGGTGTTGTCAGAGGCTCTGGAGCATCAGGAGCTAGATTCGGTACATCCATTGCAGATTTGGGAGACATCGATGGTGACGGGTTTGCTGGTAATTTTACCAATATACTCGTATTATCTATATAAAGAAAGTGGTGTTGGTAACACTATTTAAAACTCAAGAACGGATGAACCGATTTGGCTAAAAATTGGTGGAGAGGTGGCTTAGAACCAGGAAACAGACATAGGATACTTTTTATCCTGTTCGACCACGATTGTGAATACAAAGGGATTCCACGCGGACGAAGTCGCGGGGGGCCACTAGTAATTTAATAAAGAATAGTTTAAAACATACGTTTTGACAACCTCCGTGGTGTAGTTGGTTGAGTACCGGTTGGTTACAAGGTGACACCGTCTATGAGGTTCTGGGTTCGATCCCCGGACGAAGACAATTTTGGAAACCAATGTTCAATGTGGTCACGAGTACATACCCGTGTTTGTCGTACTTTCATTGTTCCTGATTTTCATGACACAAGCTACTTACAATGTAAAAAAAGTAAATATCGCGAAGGAAATTTTTTGACGACCGCTTGTTGCAGTGGTCCACATGTCGGACTTCTAAAACCAAGGGTCGCGGGTTGGATCCCCGCACAGTACAAGCATAAGTGTGCATGAACATGTGTGTTTGTACTGGTCTGGGTGTTTTCTATGTATAATATGTATTTATTTACAAAAAAAAGTATTTAAGTATGTTTATCCGTTGTCTAGTACCCATAACACAAGCCTCGTAGCTTAATTTGGGACTAGAGAATTGGTGTGATTGTTGTAAAAAAAACATACCAATATTTAATTTCAGATATCGCTGTAGGAGCTCCATGGGAGAGTAACGGGGTCGTTTACATATACAAAGGAACTAAAACTGGATTAACATCACAGTATTCGCAAAGAATTTTAGCTGATGGCTCCAAAGGCTTTGGGTTCTCTTTGTCTAGTCGTGAAGCTGACAATTCCGGTTGCAACGGTAAGACATCATCAAAGTGTTGATCGCAATTATCCCACTAACTCAACTTAATGTTAGTTAGTATTCCATTTTTATGAGAAACTCTGCTTTAAGACTGCCTATCACTTCGTAAGTATTTATGTTAACTTACATGTGGGAAATAAACATGTAATCTCTAAACTTTTTTCAGACTTAGCAATCGGGGCATACGGAAGCGACACGGCATATTTATACAGGTGTATACCAACTAGAAAAGTACTGACTTCGATAAAAGTGCCGAATTTGAAAAATCTTAAAAATAATGCAAACAATTTTACCGCACTCTTCTGCATGACTGTAAAATCCAATTCGTGGACTGATTTTGAGATAAGTACGTTTATTTTCACACACACACACACACAGACATTCTTCTTTCTTTTTATCCATTGTTTTTTATTTCCTGATCTTTTATGTACGCCCTCGAGACCTACCTCTCACCCAACATCTATGGAGAGATGGGTGTGGCTGTAAACCAGCGCTGTTTGTGTATCCTAAGTCAGCACAAGCTGAGCCACCTCCAATTGCTTTGTTATGTTTCTTCGTGTAAGCAATTAAGATTTACTATGATTATTATTAAATTAACGATTGCGATTTCAGGGGTCAATGCAAAAGTGACAGTGGACCCTGATCGAAACCGGGCAAAAATAATTGGAAATTCAACATTTGAGATCATAAGAAAAACAGACTTATGCACTCCAAAAACGATTGAAATCAATGTAAGTTACATAAAAGTCCAATAGTATGCAGGTTCATTCCAATAGTCTGTAGGTAGTATGTATTAATAAGTACCATTACGAGTATTAGCTTACCTACTCTATTTCTCACCATTTTATCATTGTTTTCATCTCTTAGAGTACCTAAGTAATTTGTTCCGAAAATTGTCACGTAGCAATACCTAGCGATCTTTAGTAAATACTTTTGCCCCATCTGTGAATAACGTAGTGGGTTATACGTTAAATAACCAAATATACACTCACCTCTGTCTGTACCCAACATATAATGTATAACTGTTTGTTATTCCTTGAATAAATAAAATAAAATAAAAAATATATAAAAAGCTAGCATTGTCATACTAGTCATGATGAACAAAAATAGTACAGGTACTAAAAAGATACCGTTGGTAAAAAACATGTTTTATTTTGTCTTATTTCAGACTAGGGCTGATTTTTCCCGGCCTTTAATAATCCAATTCGATTTAACACCAGCTCGTATAGGTAAGATGCTTGATTTTAACTATGTTGTTAAATTAAAACAAACTGAAAAAAAAAATTCGGACGGCCCCAGGCGGGAACGAAATTCAGTTCTGGCGGGACAGAATTTTTTCTTTAGGTGTAATTAAATTTCACACTGTAAAGAGATTTACATTATTAATGCTAAAAATATAAAAGTATTTCTATAAAACGTAATAAAATAAAATATAAAACTTAATTCAACTACCAATGTTTATAAATAATAAAAAATCATTAATCTTGTCTTCTTCTCGACTTTCAAATAAATATCTAGCTAGCATACTAGGGCGGTTTGATAAGTCCATGACTTTGAAAAGAAAAACATATATTTTGTGTACAAAACATTTTATTTTTCTACATACTCTCCTTTCAACTCTACACTCTTTTTCCAGCGATGCTCCAATCTCTTCAACCCATCCAAAAAATACTTTTTGTCAAAGCCTGCAAAATAGGCCTCGGTTGCAGCTATCACCTCTTCATTGGATGAAAATCTTTGCCTAGCAAGCCATTTCTTCATGTTTGGGAAGAGAAATAAGTCACAGGGGGCTAAATCTGGTGAATATGGAGGGTGCGGCAATAATTCGTATCCTAATTCGACAAGTTTTGAAGTCGCGACTGCAGACGAGTGGGCCGGAGCATTATCCTGATGAAATAGAACTTTTTTCTTTGCTAGATGCGGTCGTTTCTTCATTAACTCTTCATTAAATCTTTCCAGCAATGCAGCATAGTAAGCACCGGTTATTGTCTTGCCTTTCTCCAAGAAATCGATGAAAATAACCCCTTGACTGTCCCAAAATACTGTTGCCATCACTTTACCAGCCGAACATACCGTTTTTGCCTTCTTTGGTGCACGTTCGCCGGTAGAAGTCCACTGCTTTGACTGTTGTTTAGTCTCTGGCGTATAATGGTGGACCCACGTTTCATCCACGGTTACGTACCGACGCAAAAATTCACTTGGATTGCGATTATACATAGCCAGAGATGCCTCAGAAGTAGTCACGCGTTTTCGCTTTTGGTCGACTGTCAGTAAGCGCGGCACCCATCTTGCAGAAAGTTTTTTCATTTCCAAAATATCGTGCAAAATATGAAAAACTCGTTCAGTTGAGATGTGCACAGCCTCAGCTAACTCGCGTATCTTTACTCGACGGTCAGCCAAAACAATATCGTGGATTTTGTTAACAATGTCCTCAGTGGTTACCTCAATCGGCCTTCCTGGGCGCTCGGCATCATTGGTTGTAATACGTCCACAACGAAACTCAGTAAACCATTTATGTACCATTCCATGAGACGGCGCTGAATCCCCGTAATATTTTTTCAACTTGTCTTCGGTCTGCTTGATGGTTTTCCCGCGTAAAAAATAGTGTTTAATCAAGACTCGAAACTCGGATTTCTCCATTTTCGAAGAACACCTTCACAGCCGCCAAACTTCTTGTGTTATTAAATATTGTTTTCGCGCCATATTTGAAAATAGAATTATTTTAGGTTCGCAAAAATATTACTTTTAAGAAAATATCATTAAAAATAAAAAAAGTTTCTATTCAGCCTGAAAGTCATGGAGTTATCAAAACGCCCTCGTATTTAATGATTCTAATGATAAGTTATGATTTGAAGTATGTCGTATGATCCTTCTTTTGTCTTTTTACAATAAGGCTTTCATTCTAGATGCGTTGCCAGAGTTTCCAAGCAACAAGGCTCGCCTATCAGAAGACTCAAACCTTCAATCCTCAATCCAGATTCAGATGCTGAGCGACTGCGGAGACGACATCTGCATGCCATGGCTGTTGATGGACATAAAACCCTGGAAGAGGTGAGTGCTTGGAAAAGTTTGATTTTAGTTTGATAATTTCAAACTTATGATATCATATCTAATCTATTTGTTTATTACATCTGGAACTTTCAAACTCGCAAAAGATTCGACACTGCTTGAAGTTTTATCTTAGTAATATTTGTTTAGTTGGCACAATGTTATAAAAGTAATTTATTTTGGACATAGTCTATTTATTCACGTTATTAAAAGCATACCTCTGTTCAGTGGCAAGCAAGTTTTTGACTTCTGAAAATTTATAGAAATCTTTGCTATATCTACAGATAGGTAAAATTAATGTTCTTTAACCTTCGTACTATTTAATTGATGTTCTTTAACTTTCAGTCCGTATACTCCAGGAGTGGATGCCATACTGGGGTTTAACGTCTCAGTTATGAATACAGAGGAACCTGCGTTTCAAGTCAAACTTCACCTGGTGCTGCCCCACCCACCGCAAAAACTACCAGAGTCCTGTACCCTTAGGGACTTAGACTTGACCTGTGACCTGCCAGCGCCGTTGAATAGGAATCAGATGGTACTTTTTAACACGCTTTTATTAGATCGGGGTGAATGTATGTAACGGAATTTTTTAAGCTCGATTTTCACCAACTTCCAGAAATCGTTTTAATTTAAAACTCTGCACACATATTAAGTACCGATGACAATGCAATAATTTGATAAGAGTTTTCCGTTTCCTTATTAACAAAAAAAATAATAGTTTAAAAAACTAAAAAAACACGCTTTTATTTCTAACTAAAAAAGAGAAAATAATTTCTGAGTAGGGGAGACCGGGGCTGGTTGTGACATTTTTTTACAAACTGTCATATTTTTTATTGGTTTGATTGTTTTACCTGACTGTAGGTTTATTTGATTAAGTAACTATTTAGGATCTTTATTTAAAATACACTTTATGTAGCATACTTATAGTAATGATATAAATGTATGAATTCTGAAAAAAGCAGTGTAACTTTCAACCCCGTGCTTGGGGCTGGTTGTTACACTACATGGGGTAAATTGTTACAATAAAAATCAAAAACATAATAATCTAAAATGAACCAAAATTACGAACTTAATATTTGGTCTTATACTTCGTAAAACAAAACAATAATTCTCAACTACAAGATTACAAACCTCTTTATTAAACAAAACCTTTGTACCTTCTAATGAACAAAACGTATTTATAAAGTGAAGATAAACTATACTTAAAAAAAGACAATCAGATCGCTTAACATCCTTTGACGTCAATCCGTAGTAAATTTGGCTGTATTTTATTAAGTAACACCAAAACGGCCTCTTGCTCATCATTTAAAACTTGTCTATTTTTCTGGTAGTCCACTGTGAGAGATTCCGCAAGCGTGCCCTTCTCTTTTGCTTCTTTTCTTTTCTTTTAATATCTTGTCAGCGACATGTGACATAACCGAAGTATTTTGCGATGCCACGATTTTTTTTAGTTTTGTCCTCCTCCAAAATAGCTGCTGCTTGTTCATAAACATCTTTAGATATTTTGCCCCGCTCAGTTTTTCTTATATACGTCTTCATCCTACAAAAAAATTGACAAACACAATGTAGCACAAATTATGTCAGTCGGCAACAAGCACTACGGGGCAGGTAGTGACAAATCACAACCTACCCCGAGCAAATGTAACTTTTAGCCCCAACACCAAATCTGACCATTTAAGGTTATGCAGTGAAAACGTTAGTAAACATAACTGTTTAAAAGTACATTCATTGCAAAACGAAAGCACTAAGGTGTAAAAATCACAACAAGGACATCTCTGCCTTTATGGAACATAGGTTGCAAACCAATATTACTAAAAGTATAAAATGTTACTAACCTGTGATTTTAATGGCAGCACGCGCGTGCTCCTCTCTCAAAAACGGTGGCGCCACTGTCTCTCGCGGTGTGCTAGCCGGCGGCGGTGGGAGTATTTGTCTCTTTCTAACGTCAGTATTGCGTCCTCTGTTTCGCAACCATTGTCACTGTAACTACCTACCCCTGTCACATCCAGCCCCGGTCTCCCCTACACGGAATTTATATTGCAGTAGAGTAAAAAGCGTGGGGTGCACTTTATGACGTTTTCATACTTCTCTTTTTATAGTTGCCAATAATAGGATGATTTTTACATATGTACTACTATACCAAGCATCATCCTGCACCCCACGTTTATTTTCTTGTCAAATTATTTTCTCTTTTTTAGTTAGCAATAAAAGCGTGTTTTTTTTAGTTTTTTAAACTATTATTTTTTGTTTACTAGCGAACACCGCAGACGTAGTCCTGCACGTTGATTTTAAGTCTAATTTTTTCCTTCGTATTACCATCCCCGCACTTTAAGGAATATCATTTATTAATACAAGTATTTCACTTAAAAGGAGAACCTCGACTTGATTTTAATTGATATAAGGTAATCAATCAATTTTGTATTATTGTATATATTTATATAGTCAAGGTGTTCTTTGGTTATGCGCTAACCAACAGATTTGGAAATTCATTTTTAGATTATAGACTAGTGGCGCCCGCGACTTCGTTCACCTTAGTTTCGGTTATCCATATAAAGTTTATCCCAGCCCATTTTGATGCACTTTCTTTTAGAACTTTAATTTTTGCACGTCATCACCAGAAAGTGCTCGTTATGCTTATCAACTTTTCCTATGGCGTTGTATTTATACCTCTTACGGTTTAGCTGGGCTGCTGAAGACCCACATTAGGTAGGTACTCCAGATCTTCGTTTTTGTTCTATGTGCTTGTAAAAGTGCTTGCCAAGCTGAACAACTTTTCCTATGTTGAGCAGCTAAGGTTCTACTCAAGTATTTAGACCCTCAAAATAAAATAAAGCCTGTTATATGTTAGCAAAAACTAATGTCAATAGAAAAAAAAACATGCGTCTAGATTTTGTATGAAAATTCAACCACAGACAGACGGACCTAATTAAAAAAAAACATATATTTGTCTTTTGTTACTTGTTTTAAGATACCTGTAAGTATTATTTTGAGTTTTTGTACAATGTACAGAATTGGTTTCCTCTGCTACCTTATTTATTCTCTAATAAACTTTTAAAGTGTAATATAAGTTTCCAATATTAGTCTAGTAAATAAACACCCTGCGCTACCGTGCGCAAGGAATGTTATGTTGTCTCCATTCGTTTTTTTATAAATTAATATTTTGAATTTTTCAATTTATTTGATCCATTAATGTGTTTTTGTATTAAATATTTCAAGGTCGAATGGGAAATACAGCTCGAATACATTTGGGATGGTGTTGACACAAAGTTTTTGATAGAAGCCGAGCTTAAAGATCCTCTTTACATGAGAAACATTACTCAAGGAACAAAAGAATTGATCATACCCATAGTTCCTCAATTTGATTATAATTTAAGTGGGTTAGTATTATTTTGTTATCACAAGAGACGTACAAATACGGAAGTTTTTTTAAATAAATAAAAAACAGTTTGTAGATGAAATATATTTTCTTTGTTTTTCAGTAAAGTTTCGCCCAACGCCACTATTTACATAACAAGATACTCATATGATAAAAAGGAAGATGTTTATTTCACACACTACTATGAGGTTCGTATCTTAAAGCAGTCTTAGTAAGATGGAACACAGAAGGTGCCTATTGACTTTCGCTTTGAATGAGCTCGAGTTATAAGAAAGAGGGAACACCGTCGGCGGAAGTGTATTCCATTCCTTGGCTGTGCGCATTATGAAGGATGAAGCGAATAAATACTATTGTATTTACTATGTACTTTACTATGTACTTCTATAATATAATATAAATTATTATATCGTGAAACTATTGATGATACATTTCTTTTTACAGGTTACTAATATCGGCCCATCCGACCTCTACAATATGAAAATTGAATTTTCACTTGCAAAAGAAGTCAGTATATAGTTTTTTTTTAACAATTTGCAAACGTAGCTAGTTAGATATAACTTTTAATGATTACTTTTACTTAAACAGATTTCACTGGCAAATACAATAGAGGGTGCCACCGTACAAGAAAATAATGTGACATTCATACTTCCGTATCTTAAGGCCGAAAGAACTATGGGTTACACTTTACCCTTACTATTTAACGTCACTCAATTAGGTAAGTGTTCATTTTTACTTTTTTATTATAAAAGTAGGTAGTGGAGGGCCGGGTCACTGCCTCGTTAGTGCAGTGGCAATGTTTCTGCCTTACATCCAAGGTCCTGGGTTCGAATCCCAGGTCGAGCCAAAATTGTTTCTGAGATAATATGTCATGAATTTCTCAAAAACTGCTCGGAGTCAGGAAGTTGGCAGTGTTACACCCCCGTGCGTCAGAGAGCACATTAAGCCGTTGGTCCTGCGCCTGATCTATCTCCGGTCATGTCGGATTGCCGTCTCACCGAACTTTGAGAGAGATGGAACAGTGAGTGTACCTGTATATTGCGCTCACACTTGTGCACTATAATGTCACCTGCGTATTTGGCTGATCTCTGTTGAGATTGGCCGCCGTGGTCGAAATCGGCCAGGAGGACTATTATTACTATTTTAGTGGAAGGCCGTCAGACTGAATAATGTACACCCGGATCCCCGTCACTTGTTTGCTCGTTGAAAGCTTAAATATTTTTTTTATCGTCTACCAAATATACATTGTCTTTTCGAAGTACCTAGATTTAGCTAGAGCCAAGTGTGCTTATGTAATAAATTTGGTTTCAGGTAAAATTTTGAGGGATTCCGAAGTGATAAACGTGACCACTAAGTTATTTGTATATGTCCCACATGGCTCTGGTCTAGAAAATAGGTAAGTACGAGTCACCACATAGGTACCTACTTAAGTAAATCAATCATCAACTTACTGTATTAACGATTTCTTATTGACAAGAGTTCAAAACAGGAGCCATGTAAACTTTCACGGATTGAGAGGTTTTAATCTGCGATCCCCATACGTACCTTGTTAGATGTACGACATAAGTACAGATAGTTTAAATCAGTTGTGCGCGCGGCCCTATGTGTGCGTGGGCTTGTAAATATACAACTTTCATTCGTGTGGCAGTGACGCGGCAGTCGTCGTCCGAGCAAGACGTGTCCGTGTTTGTGTGTCGTGTGGTTTACCCACACATAAGGCCGCGCGCACAACTGAGTTGAACTACCTATCTGTACCTAGTTAAATGAACTCTGTTATCGACTTATTAATATTTTGACATATTATTATTTACTTTGACATTAAATTATGTGTGTACTTACAACGAATTTATTTGTTCTATGATATTTGACTTGTTATTCATTGATTTCTTATGTTATAGTTGACTTGTAAGCGTTTTGAACTTGCTCTGTTAGCTTTAATTTAAATTCATTTTTTTACAATTGGGATGAAGACCCCTATCTTAAATATTTTCAAGATCATGGCGTTTAAAAAACATAGCCCCTATGAAGTTAATACAACCAATATATTTCTAAAAATCTGTAGAAACCAATTTTTAAACACACACAACGCAATAAATATTCTGTCAATTGACTCCGATTTCTGATACATGACCGTGACGTCACGATCATCGATTCCCATACAAAATCTATGGAGGCAGACCGTTTTGACAGATAATAAAAAGTATGTCAACGATTGGTGGTGTCATCTAGCCAATTACAAGAATATAATTGAAATTGAAACAAACTCCGCCAAAAACCTTATTGTTGATGAAACAGATTGCCATAAAGCAGTTTAAAAACAAAAATTGCACTGGTTTTCAGTGCGGACCACCAAAGTACCAAACCTTCATCGGGAGGTTCTTCATACGCTATCTGTTATCCCACTGCAAAAGTACATTTAGCTTGCAGTTACATTAGGTGATGCTGCCTCGTTGGTGGTGTGATTAGTGGTTAGTGGCAAAGTTTCTGCTATACATCCGAGAGGGATGCTGGGTTCGAATCCCAGGTCAAGCCAAAATTGTTTCTGATATTTTCTGTCATGAATTTCTCAAAAACAACTTGGAGTCGGGAAGTTGGCGGTGTTACACTCCCGTGCCTCGGGAAGCGCGTTAAGCCGTTGTTCCTGCACTAGATTTCTCTCCGGTCATGTCGGATTGCCGTCTCATAGAAATTTGAGAGTGATGGAACAGTGAGTCCGCCTGTGTATTGCGCTCACACTTGTGCACTATAATATCTCCTGCGTAGTTGGCTGATCTCTGTTGAGATTGGCCGTCTTGGTCGAAATCGTCCAGGAGGACTATTACAATAGGTGATATTATTTCAGAAGTCTGGAAATCACCACTCTATTAGTGCTGGAACCATCGCTCCCTCTCTGGCCGCTGATTGTAGCTTGCGTCACTGGATTACTTATTTTAATTGTAATAATGTTGGTTCTTTATAAGGTAATGCTCTTTTTTTACAAGCTTTTATTTAGTTTTACATGTACTGAAACATAATTAATTGTTTGTTTTCGAACTTTCCAAGCTATATTTCACCTACTTCCCAATTTCCAATTGAGGTGAAATTTTGTATTTACGCTTAGTTTGGATGACAATACACAATTTGAGAATAAAAGGTTGTTCAAATAAACTATATAGATATTTAGATATAGATATTGATATATAATAGGTACGAAACTAGCACTTCTTTGTATGTTTTTACCGCCTCATCTAAAAACATGAGCAATTTTTCATTAAAGTTGAATAATTGCTTTCATTTTCATTTTTTCAGTGTAAATTCTTCACACGCCCAAAGAAGGAAGACCTCAAGCAGTTGGTTGAAGACCAGAGTTCACAAGTAAACCCTAGAGGCTCCTCTTCAAATCAATCCTCTATAGATGGTCGCAGCAGTATACCACATATTGGCGAGTAGTAAAGTAGGAAGTAGGAAAATAAGTAAGCCAGATAAACAGTAGCATCCATAAGTTATATTTTCTGAATCATCAGCAATTTTGTCCACAGAAAGGGTTGTTGCTTTTATGGCTGTCTATTCTCGCATAGACGTTAAATGTAATATATTGGTGATATAAATGCTGGTTGTGATTCATATCGCTCTCTTTGTCAAGCAAATCATTTTGTTAATTACTCTAATTGAATATACTCTTGAATAGCAGTTTGTATTTTTTCATGATGTTTCGAAAGGAGTAAGTAAACCGATTCATGGTTATTTACATCAAAATAAATTCCCTATCGTTTTATTTCAGGCAAAATTTTACACACGATGAGAAGGAGGTGAACATTTTTGACAGTGTAAATTTGTGCAAAAATGATTTTAACCGTCTGTTTACTTACTGTCGGTAAAATTATTGTTGAAAGCAGGGCTTACTGTCATCGATTTGAATGTAATATGATAGGTGTGCAATCCTTATTTTTTGGTGTATAGTTTGAGTTCGTTGATATTTAAGATTCATCTTCACCAGGTGGCTTAACTTCTTAAAAGATTTCCATATAATTCAAGGTACAAGTTGGTAGCAGGCTTCATAAAGTTGCAGCAGACGACATGTCCTCCTTCTGGTTTTTATGTGCTTGTATGAAATACATTCCATGGCAAGCAATAACAATCACATATAAACCAGAAGTGTCGCGACGATATATCGTCTGCTGCAACTTGGTGAAGCCCGCTCCCAATTTGTACGCTTAAGCTTGGGACAGGACCTATTCACCGGCGCTTGACAACTCACTTTGCTCGCTGCAAAGTGAGACGGCCGAGTCCGGGAAGTTGCGGTAAATGCCTGTGGCCTTTCGGCCTACGGTGAACCCGCGACGTCCCTGACAAACACGGCGGGCACCGTCAGGTTTCTAGTGCGTAAGCGGGTTCTTTCTCTGAGACCTGGAGTCCCACATTACCCCCATCTGCCCCTGCGGCTGGCGGGTATGCGTAAGAGCATTTCCCTGTCGTTATAAAAAAGTCGGGACGTACTTAGTCAAGGGCACACACACACACACACACACAACACACACACGTAAATTTTATTAATCTCACTTGTTTAATGTTAAATTTAAATATTGCATGTAAAAACTTATACCACTAAGAGAGAGCGGGACCTCCTGACACAAGCATTTATATGTTTAAAAGGCTGGTCCCAACCACTATGCATTGTATGATTTTTACATATATTGAAATAAACTTTTTTCATTTTTTCATATCATTTTCATTTTCAAGGGCATTTATATGATGAATAAACTGAATGAAACTTACAACAAGTAAATATAAGTTATCAATCAGGACCGGTCGGAACAATTACTCATTGGGTATGACAGGACATCGGGCGGTCAAGGTTAGGTTTTCTTTACTTTGCTCCGTTACTTATTGGTATCATTGGGTTCACAACAAATAATATAAAAACAAAAAAAAAATATTGGAATGGCGTGTATCGTAATAAAATGCTTTTTAGGGTTCCGTAGTAAACAAGGAACCCTTAGCCGTCGTGGAGACGATGACGAAGATGATGATATTTGTACTTATGTCATCATCATCATCAGCCTATATACGTCTCACTCCTGGGCACAGGCCTCACCTCAACTATGAGGTGGTGCGAGCCATGCTCCACCAGGCGGGCTTAGTACGGATTGGTGGAGGGGTGTGTGTAAGGTAAGTAACCAACCTTACTGTCAGATGTTATTAAGCCGCCCGAGGGCCTCTGACCAGGCCTAATAAATAAGTAAATAAATATAAATATTTCACAACAACCACACCAATTCTCTAGTCCCAAACTAAGCTACGAGGCTTGTGTTATGGGTACTAGACAACGGATAAACATACTTAAATACTTTTTTTTGTAAATAAATACATATAATACATAGAAAACACCCAGACCAGTACAAACACCCATGTTCATGCACACTTATGCTTGTACTGTGCGGGGATCGAACCCGCGACCCTTGGTTTAGAAGTCCGACCTGTGGACCACTGCACCAAACGGTCGTCGTTTGTAATGACTAATATCTATCGATAAAAACCGGGACCAACAGCTTCACGTGCCTTCCGAAGCACGGAGACGCTTGTAAATAGACGTCACATTTATGGTCAGAATGGTCACCCATCCCAAACATGACCGCGCTGTAGGTTGCTTAACTTTTGGTATCACTACCAAAGCGCTGCAACCTGCGCCTCAAGCACCATCATCAATCAATTAAGAATTTTGCCTTTACGACAAATATTACTTTGAAGGTGACTCACTTTAGCACTCATTAAGAATTTATCACAGTCTGAGTAATTTTTGCGGAATCGTCTAAGTCGGTTTAAAATGTCTGTTCACACATCGGACATAAATAATAACCGTCTTGATTATTTTGTATGACTAATGGAAATAAATGAATAAAATTTATTATCATTATTGTAGGTATAGCAATTTTATTTTTGATTATTTGCAATATTGTACGTCAGCAAATTTATGTCTTATGTCAAAACTAGTGATTCAATTATTTCATATTTTAAGGCGGAGATATCCTATCATTGAGGTTTATTTTTTGTCAAATTGCAATAAAAAGTGAGAGAGGAGATGAATACGTCGTAAAAATAAAGATAAACTGAACAATATAATTAAAATCTTCCGTAAATGGGCGGAGGAATGTTCGTCAAATTTTGCGAACATTCCACTGCAAATTCATGCTTTTTTTATTGAATATAAAGGTAAGAATATAACATAATTAGTTTCCTTGTAAAAGTCCATAAAGTTTGTGTATGATGTAACTTAGTTGGTTAATTTTAAAGAAATAAACGCAAATTTCTTTATTTTACCCGGTTTGTATATTTTCATTTTTTTCTTCTACTTACATTACAACTAATGAGGTTGCAGCTTTTGGAGAAGTGACCTTTCTCGATCATTGATAAAGCGTAGTAACTATTTAGTAATCTGTGGATAAAGTACGTTATTCCCATAAAGCGGCGAATATCTCCGTCGTAATACATATAAACCATCCTCTGGAATCACTCTATCTATTAAAAACTGTAATAAAACCCGTTGAGTAGTTTATAGATCTAAGCATACATATAAATTATTTTATTATTATTATTATCTCTATATATATAAAATTCTCGTGTCACAATGTTTGTTCCCATACTCCTCCGAAACGGCTTGACCGATTCTAATGAAATTTTGTGAGCATATTCAGTAGGTCTGAGAATCGGCTAACATCTATTTTTCATACCCCTTAGTGATAAGCGTTGTCCACAATAATTTATATGGCAAAACAACGTTTGCCGGGTCAGCTAGTATATAAATAAATAAATAAAAATATTTTCACAACAATCACACCAATTCTCTAGTCCCAAATTAAGCTACGAGGCTTGTGTTATGGGTACTACACAACGGATAAACATACTCAAATACTTTTTTTTTTGTAAATAAATACATATTATACATAGAAAACACCCAGACCAGTACAAACACACATGTTCATACACACCTACCAGGAAGAGACGCGGGAAGCGACTTTGCTTTGTACCATGTAGTGATATTTATTTATTTAATTTAAAACTTATTGCACAAAAAAATGTAAAAAGGGTGGACTTAATGCTAAAAGTATTTTCTGCCAGTCAACCATAAGGTCATGCAGAAGATGGCAATGATATTGACCACATAATAAACCTGTCATGGTAAGTACCGAACCATATTTGATTTTAAATTAAACATTCACAAAGGTACTTATAGTATGAAGTACACACTTTGTAAAAACTCACAAGTCAGAAATACACATTTTTATATATTAATTCTACCTTCTACGCTAAATACAACAAAATTTGTTAGTCATCATTGCGCCCGCGCCACTCATCGTGCCTTAATGGTTCCAAAAATTTTTAAGTTTACATTTCTGTTTAAATATGACATAACAATGGATACAGTGTATTAGCAAGTAGATAGATCAATACGTGATAAGATAAGTCATATAACAAAATAATAGGCGTTGCTATGGTAAATTATAAGATTCCTTAAGAATAGAACAGAATAGAAAAAAAAACATAAAATTATATTTACAAATAGTGAGTACATTTACTTTTGGTGTCGGTTAAAAACTAAGTTCTATTGTGGAAGTACAGTCATCGTTAAAAATATAATTACTATAGTAGGTACTATATAGTCCGGTCAAATTAGACCAAAAAATAAGAGTAAAGTTACCTAAATTCCCACCAAGCTGAAAATCGGTAAGATTGTTTGAAATATCATTAAAAACAAAATTTGAAAGTTCCCCATCTTTCCCCTGTGAGGAAAAAATTTTATTCAAGGTCAAAGGTCAAAAAAATGAGTTTTTCGCGATTTTCAGCAAAACGGTAAGTTTTATCATAAAAATATCTCAGACAAAAATTGTAGATCATAAAATTATCTACAAAAAATTAATTAATACTTTTTTTTCTACGAGCCACCGTTTTTGAGATATAACGATTCAAAAAGTTGTAAAAGTTGTAATCGTCATAATATGCATGAGTACGCCACGTATATATACATCTGTATAGTAGTAATATATGTTAAAATATTTTTCTATCGGTTATTGTAATTTACACTACTAATATAAAATATACATAAGTTATAACTATAAGAATATCAGGTATAATGAAGCCCAGTCCCTTAATTTATACGCCATTGAAACCTTGAGAAAACATCTGTCCCCTGTTCAATTGTGTGCGTGGCTAGGGTCTTATACCTGCTATAGTAAATGAAATACTGTTAGTCTTGAACGCCAGTTAGTAGTGAAAACACGTGTTTATCCTAACCTATATTGTGCTGTTTTAAGTTTTATAACAAAAATGACAGATTATTGTTTTATTTGCGCTAAACTTTTAACTGAAAGATTTACTACGGAAAATATATTGGTAAGACAAGCTAATAATGATGCTGATGTATTGATAATTGAAACAGCAATTGAGCAATTCAATTTGACAAATACAACTATTGTTGTTGGTGAAGATATAGACTTACTCGTATTACTGACTGCTCGAACTCCAACTGAAAAAACTATTTTCTTCTTAAAACCAGGAAAAGCTCAACATCAATCGGAAATGTATTCATCAAAAAGTTTATCTACTTTTGCAAAATGTCAAAATCATGTACTATTTTTACACGCAATAACTGGCTGTGATACGACATCTGCATTTTACAGGAGGGGTAAAATAACAGTCTTCAAACTATTTGAGAAACAAAATTTAATTGAATGTGCTGAAGTTTTCAAAAACAATAATTCTACTCGACAAGAAATTATTACTAACGGCATTCGCTTTCTTCTTTCTATGTACGGAGCTCCTAAAAAAACTACCTGCTTAGATAAGTATTGATATGCATGTTTCGTTAAAAACACCAAAAGTAAAAAACAAGTACAATTAGCTTGCCTTCCTCCAACCTCAGTTGCTGCTCATCAACATCTTTTTAGGGTATATTACCAAGTTCAAGTGTGGCTTGGTTATCAGCTAGACCCTACAGACTGGGGTTGGAAGTTGGTGAACAATTTATTAGAACCAGTGCACACTTTACTTCCACCTGCGCCGGAAAAACTGCTGAACTCGATTTTTTGCAACTGCAGAAAGGGATGCAGTGCTAAATGTGGTTGCAAAAAAGTCGGACTGTTCTGTTCTCCGGCATGCACTCATTGTCAAGGCCAGTTGTGCTCTAATATTGAATCACCAACAGTAGAGGATCCGTTTGATTTCAACGAGGCAACATGCGATACATCACTATTAATGCAGTTTACATCCACTCAGGATGAAGATGAAGAAGAACAAGAACAAGAAGAACAAGAACAAGAAGAACAAGAACAAGACGAACAAGAACAAGAAGAAGATTTTGAAAGTTACGACTCGGACGATTAAATTTCACTACTTTTTTTTAACTTAAATTGCTTTTATCTTTTCAATCTCTGCTAATATCCATTATTTTTCAATAGTTTCAAATTAAACAAGATCAAAACTGACCCGTGGAATAGGCCTACTGGGGAAACCACAAAAAAAAAACGAGCTGAGTACACTACCTCATAGGTGGCGAGGAAACGTGTGCATATTGTGACGATTACAACTTTTTGAATCGTTATATCTCAAAAACGGTGGCTCGTAGAAAAAAAAGTATTAATTAATTTTTTGTAGATAATTTTATGATCTACAATTTTTGTCTGAGATATTTTTATGATAAAACTTACCGTTTTGCTGAAAATCGCGAAAAACTCATTTTTTTGACCTTTGACCTTGAATAAAATTTTTTCCTCACAGGGGAAAGATGGGGAACTTTCAAATTTTGTTTTTAATGATATTTCAAACAATCTTACCGATTTTCAGCTTGGTGGGAATTTAGGTAACTTCCAATGTCTAATTTGACCGGACTATATAGCAAAATAAAAAAATTGACCACTTTCAACAGATTAATAAGTTAAATGCTCAAAATGTTATTTTGACATGGTACTTAACTGCTACTAAGTATATTTTCGATAAGTTCGAAACAGGAAGAATCTGATTACATTATCAGTGGGACCAATGAAGTAGTTTGATTGGCTCGGTCATTGACACTAATTTATTTATCTTTTTACTCGACAACGGCGAAGCAAAAAAGTGGGTTATTAAGTATTTTTACTACTTAAGGTGCATACATTTGAGGATCAAGGTTCAGGTAGGAATACATGGGATTAGATTTAAATATTCTACACACACTCGCGCGCACACACACACACACACGCGCACACTTAGGTAGTTATATCGGTGTGAGAAATAAACCCACTTATTTATCTGTTAATATGATTGTCGTAGAATGTAAAAATTGTAAATTAAAATGTAGGTTCGTAATTGGCTGTAAGTTTAGTTATTAAGTTGAAACATACCTACATTCTGTATTAGAGCTGTGAATCTTGTTATAAAATAAAATAAAATTCTTCAGTCTTTATATTAAGACTTGGCCGAGTTTATGTTTATGAAAACCACAGTCTTATTTTTATTAACTTACCAATTGATTAAGTATTTATCAGCTGTTTTACGAATGTAAGTCAATGAACGCGTTCGTGTCTTAGTTAGATCTTCTCTCTTGATAAAACATTTTCAAAACATTTTTTTGATCTGACATGGTTTCTCTTTTATCCACTTAACTTGTTCACTTAGTAGTCTGTGCTTTTATCAATAGTTTTTAAAAATAGGCACTACTCGCACTATAAGGTACTTACCAACGTCAAAACAAAATAAACACCTACCTGCTGAACTAGTACCTACTAGTATACCTACTTGTCGACTTACCGTCTCAGCATAAAATTACATGCGAAAAAATAAGCAAGCCGTGACTCATTTTGTATCTATAACACAACTTCTATACACTGAATGTTGTCATTATTCAACTTAGTTTGTGTCTTGACTTCGAACCGTAAACATCAATGTGTAGATAATTAAAAAAATGACGATATTAATATTATTTTGTTTATTAAATGTGGCTGTGTTTGCAAGTGATGTGTTTCACGTGAACAGTAAAGTAACTTTTTATCCGGATGCACCGGCTAACTATTTTGGATATTCTGTGCTTTTGAGTGACATGGGGTAAGTTTTGTTTATCAACTAAGTAGCGGACATTTTTGCCCTTTATTTTATTTATTATATCTCTCTAAAAACTATTAAGGATGAGGCTACAAGGCTTATAATAAAGTATTAACGATATCGGTTCGACTGCTCTTGAGATATGCGTTTAGCAACATATTAAACGATTTAATTTTATATTACGAGTATATATTACTTTTTGTACAGAAAGAACAATAAATAAGTGGTCTTAATAAAAGTATCATATGTTATCTAATTAGGTAGAACTGACCGGAATCAAAACATACCTACGTTTAAAAATTATATTCCAAATCATTACATAAATTAAGACTTTGTGACAGGAACAATTTTAGTGCGTTAGAGAGTTTTACTTTTTAAAATTTTAAATAGCTTGCCGTTTTTCAATATCATTTTTATTTATTACAAAAAGTTACTATGTTACCCTTTCCCGATAACGTTAGTAAATAGTAATTAAATTTACATCATGCTACCAGGATAAACATCATTTAAGTATTAATAATGGTTTTAAACCACTTTGATGAATGCTTTTATAAATGGAAGTGTATTATTATTTGTATTTTTAACTAAGTATTAAGCGTTTTTGATAGAACTCAAGCTTTTTATACATAGAATAGAATAATTTGAATGAAGAACTTAAGTCAGTGATTTTGTGCCTAACTGTTGTGATTTTTATTTTCAGTCTTAATGTTGGTGCTCCCAAGGCTCAGAGCAGAATAACAGCGTCTTCTTCTCCAGGCCTGGTGTTCACATGTCCTTTGGAAGACCTGGAAAGAAGCAATGTCACTTGCAGACCACTTAGTAAGAACTCATTACTTTTGCTGTTATAAGAAATGCTTTAAATTTACCTTTCTAGTAGTGTGTAAATAGTTTTCATAAAGACCGTTGAACTACTTTATCTTAAGGTAAATGGCTCGCGAGTAAATAGGTACCTACAGCTTGCCAAAATCCGTTACATTGATAAAAACAAGATAAAAATTAAATAAATAAATAAATTGTTTCAACGAACACACCAATTACCTAGCCCCAAACTAGGCGTTAGCTTGTGCTATGGTGACTAGGATAACGGATAGAAATACTTAAATACATTTATAAACACCCATGACTCAGGTACAAATGCTCGTGCTCATCACACAAATCCCCTTGCCCCTAGCAGGATTCGAACCCGCGACAACCGGTTTTGCAGTCTGCACCTCAGACCACTAGACCAGAATTGTCGTCAAATTGAATTTGTCTTTTACATCATTTTAAGAGAGCAAGAAAGAACCTTTAACCTTTATATTTTTTTCAGACAGAAATGTTCGTAGTTTCCTTCCGTGGGACTTTTTCAAAGATGACATGTGGTTCGGTGCAACCATGACTGATATTTCTGATGGGAAACTACTGGTAAGCTGAGCTGATAATTTTCATTTGAAGATTTGAACTAAAATCGCATTTAATTGATCTGTATCTGACTGATTATACCTCAACGCAACGAAAGTGAATATGGGAAAAATCATGTCGCATATCTTGTTCTTTTGAAGTCAGAAATATAAAAAAATATATTTAAAAAAAAACGATCTTTAAGCACTTAATAGATTCGTATAAAAGGAAAGTTAACTTAATTTAAGATGTTTTGACATTTATGACTTTAAATAACTAGTCTTAACTAAATAATGTGCGATGTCCAAATTGAAAAAAAGTCCTAAAACAAAATCGCAATGATATTTCTTGATTAGTCGTGTGCTGGCTGAATCAGATAAGTATGAAATCATAGTGTAGTAGTAGAGTAGGCATGATATCATCGAAACATAATCGTGATATCATTTTTGTTTGTCACTTAAACATCTATTCAAAGCCTGCAGGTTCATCAAATACCTAAATACAACCCATATTTCCTAGGCCACATTTACTTCGAAATGTCGCCGCCACTGGCGATTGCTAGCGATGTAGCCACGGCCAATGGTTGACACGCTTCAGCGCTGTTAGGTAGCGAGTTGCGGCAACAGAAAGTCTCATATCTTGTACACAAGTTTTTTGCAGTAAAATCTTGCGGTATTTGCCGTATTCAGAGCACGGTTGCCATTGTTTTATGAATCACTGTAGGAAAGTGTTGAAGTTAATGCCGGAAAACTTTATGACACTGCCGTCTATGGCTAATAAAGCATTCTGGGTACCTACTAGAGTTGTCCTGTTTGGTGTTGTTAGCAAGAAAAAACTTCTGTTTCTGAAATCGGATTTTTTCGTATCCTAAAAACCCGATTTTCATAATAGAAATAAAAATACCTATTTTTATATATATCCGATATATGTTGGATATTTATCCAAGTATTACCTTATTTATACGTACGCTGAAAATATTTCATATGAAAGCCTTTCCTGGCCATAGCAAAGGTTGCAAATACTTGAAATTCGAGGGTTTGATCCCCGCACTGTAAAAACATTTGTGTGCATGAATATGTCTGTTTGTACTAGTCTTGGTGTTAGGTATATGTAGGTATTAAGTTAAGTTTATTTGTAATACCACTGTTGATTCTGATATCTGTATCACATGTGCTTAAGGTACTTACCACAGAGTTATCTGACTCTGTATGTGATGTTGTTATATAAAAAAAAAGTATTTTTCCTCGAACCCTGGTCAGTATTGAAATTTTATACATATTTTGCCAGGTATGCGCACCAAGGATAACAAAGCCTTACCAGGAGAAACACTTGCTCGCAAACGGCGCTTGCTACGTGCATTCCAAGGAAAGAGAAATAGGACTGTTCCCATTGAAAGATCCAGGTACTTGTAATACACAGTTAGTTCTAAATGTAATGTTGAGATTTGCTTCATATGGGCAGCCCTCATCTCATGTTTGCAATAGATTGATAGAAAACTATTTATTGCATTCCACACATACCTAGCAACATTACAGAATAACTTGGTAATGAGAGTCATCTTCAGCATTAATATCAGAACTAGTTGTTCTAAAAAGTTTTACACATGAAAGAACAAGAAAGTGTCCTGCTTATAGAATAATGGACGGTGCTAGCTTATTATAGAAACATATTAATGTAATCTCTATTATTGCATTCCATTTTGATTATCGAATTTTCAAAAGACCCAAGTGCATTGACTTATTACAAATACAAATGTAAGTATGCACCCTTTATAAGCTTCCACACACTGACAAATCCGTACACCCAGATGACGTTTTAATATCCAAGTCATGCGTAATAAAATGTACCTCTTTAGTAATCAAAGGGCCTACCATGCCATGAGTGACTCACGATTATGTAGTTGTACTGCAGAAGCAATTTTTTTTTTAATGTTGACTGTTGCAGGCTTAAATACCGCAAAGCGTCGTGATTTTGAATTATTCATGTTGTATTGCTTATATGAAACAATACTTTTCTATCTTATGCTAAGGCTTTTTATAACTAAGTTCTTAAGACCCGAGAACTGATTTGTTAAGATGTCATAACTAGTCAATATATAAATTGAATCATTGATGACTCATTATCACAGTCAAATAATTGAATACAACATTTTATACCGACTTTTGACTCGTGAAAAAATCTTAAGGACGAATGATCATATCTGCAAACAATTACAACCTGCGCACACCCGCACACTATCGCCGGAAGATGCAAAGCAACTGCGAGTCAATCAGTCGCAATTCACGCTCGCGCGCGGCGACAACACGCCGCAGATGGGCCTTGCGCCTTAGTTTATTTCACTTCAGTAAACTTTTTTTAAATCTTAACAGACTCGTTACAAGCACCTTTTCTCCGCAGCTCGCCAAGCCTACAGAACCGTTGGAACGCGCAAAGAGTACGGCGAGTATGGATCGCATTTGAACTACTTCGCCTACGGGCAGGCCGGGATGGCAGTCACCTACACTAAGGACAATAAAGTGGTCATAGGGGCGCCTGGAGTTCTGCAGTGGACAGGTCAGTACCGAACAGTTTGGTACTGCTACAATTGTAATAATAATAATAATAGTCCTCCTAGCTGATTTCGACCACGGCGGCGAATCTCATCAGAGATCAGCCAACTACGCAGGAGATATTATAGTGCACAAGTGTGAGCGCAATACACAGGTGCACTCACTGTTCTATCACTCTCCAAGTTCGGTGAGACGGCAATCCGACATGACCGGAGAGAGATTAGGCGCAGGACCAACAGCTTAACG
The DNA here is from genome assembly GCA_963921415.1 of Pyrausta despicata. NCBI lineage: Eukaryota > Metazoa > Arthropoda > Insecta > Lepidoptera > Crambidae > Pyrausta > Pyrausta despicata. The sequence continues at coordinate 15,100,353 of OY992851.1, read as the reverse complement.
TGCTTTCCGAGGCACGGGGGTGCAACCCCGACCCCGAGCTGTTTTTGAGAAATTCATGACAGAAAATCTCAGAAACAATATTGGCTTGACCTGGGATTCGAACCCAGGACCTCTCGGATGTAAGGCAAAAACTTTGCGACTACACCAACGAGGCAGTCAATAACAACTGTACAGCAACAACTACAACTGTAGGCAGGCTACAAATGTACTCTGCTCACAGCCGTGTTTCGGATGTAGCTATCTCTGTCACTGTCACAACCTTCAACGTGCCATCGAACACGCTGGCTGGAACACATTAGGAAATACAGCCTCTGGTATGATGAGTACGGATTGCATCTGAACTACTTTGCTTACGGCCAAGCTGGTAGAGTGCCCTTGGACTGCTGCAGTTGGCAGGTCAGTCTTGATTGATAAATTGGAACAGGTCGGACTCCCTGCGTTTCGTTCGTATAAAGGTCTAGCCAGCGCGTTTGCTTGCAAGCTCAAGCTTGTAAAAGTGACAAGAAGGCTTCTTACAAAACTATGGACATCGGAGATGTTAGAGAGATTAGAGATTGAGAGCATTTTATTACTACGCGTAGGGCAAACCTAGCATGACAGTCACCTAAGGATAAGAAGGTGTTGATAGGGTTCTTGGAAGTCACGTGGTAATATACTTTGCAAACGAAGGGTTCGGTCGCAACGTGACTCAACGCAATTGTATCTTTTCTTTGGCCCCAGGTCACCCACAGTTGTTTGGACAGATAGTAAATCAAACAACGATAGTTGTTGTCAGCGTTCCTTTTCATTAAAATGTAACTTTTGTTAGATTAATGTGAAGTGTAGATAACCAAATGTGCAAAGATAAAGATTTGATAAAGATCCATTAGGTACCACAATTCGACCAATAAAGGTAAATATCCTTCCATCCAGTTCTATAGAATCGGTAATCGAAAATTCTGCATAAATAAACCATAATGGTGATGATACTTACTTAATGACTCATCTTTAAGTATTTACCTTTTTGAAATATGTCCTTTAAAATATATGACGCATAAATGCTCTTGAAATGACCAGACCACAGAATTATGGCTTCTATAGAAAAACTGCAGAGTTAAATTCTTATTGTTCATAGATATTATTACATCTCCATATATAAAATTCTCGTGTCCCAATGTTCGTTCCTGTACTCCTTAGAAACGGTTTGACCGATTTTCATTAAATTTTGAGAGCATATTGAGTAGGTCTGAGATTCGCCAACATCCTTTTTTTCATACCCCTTAGTGATAAGAGAAATAATTTATAAAGCAAAACAACGTTTACTGGGTCAGCTAGTTACTATATAATACTAGCTAAATAGTTCGAATGTATTACCTGTATTGCGCAGGAGTTTTTCTACTTAAAAATTAACTAATTTCATCCTTCAATATTTTACGTCGTGGGGGTGGGAAACGATAGGGTGGTACCGATATAGGACTGTGACTTCCAGTGTTGATGTAGTGTTTAGTAAGGCTTTTTAGCACACTCTTAGGCTCAAAAGCTATTTCATTTAAATAGTTAAGGTTCTTTAAATTATATAAAAAGCGATGTTACACACAATAGTTGATCAATGTCAATAATAATCGCATAACCTTTGAGAAAACGTCGCAGGGTGCATTGTCATTGTATACTTATTATATGCGTATAACATTTCACAGTTTTTATCGATATTTACAGGTACAATAGTGGAGGGTATTTCTTGAGAAATGTGCAAATTTGCTGTCCGGACTCATAACTAATGCATACTAAGCTTTCCAATGATTTTCGGATATTTATGGTATTGACATGAACTTCTCCTTTATGGAACCACAGTATTATGCCGTAATTTTTATCTATATCTATTTAAATTTTAATTTTAAAACGTGAAAATGTCATTACCGTGGCTGTCCCAAACCCCGAAAAGGAATTATTACATTAGAATTAAAGTTATTAGTGTCTTTTTTACTCTGTTTCACATAATACTATCTAAATAGACTAAATTATTCTACTTAAATACATTTATCTAATTAATTTTAACGAAATATATAACCCACCAAATAACTTTTAACTTTGTCCCAAGAAAAAATAGTCATTACCGTGTCTTGACTTGTCGCGACGCGCACAAATTCTTTAACGCACATTTATTTAAATTAGTCAGTTTCCCCGCATCCCGCCAGTTATTATTCAAACGTCAATGAGAACGCACGTCACTTTTTCTCGCCGAAAAATTAGTAAATAATTGTTTTCAGTTAGTGTTTTTGAGATTGTCAGTGGAAAGCGTCATCTACGTGGATCACAATACCCGGTAAGTATTGACAAATCATTAATATTATTGGTATAAAACGAAAAACCGACGGGCGAAACAGTCCTTGAATGAAAGAATGTTCGAGAAAGGCGTTTCGTTTCATAGTTAAGTGGCAAACATAAAGAAATCGTCATTACCATGTTCGTAATTACCATGTTTTACCGTGTTTTTTTTAGCCACGGTAATGATTAATTTGGCATGGTAATTACGTTATATTTTTTAGGTTTTTGAGTGTTAATGATGAGCCTACAATAACTTTTTCAATGGTCAATTACATGCATTGTTCGCAGATTTAAGATGGCAAAGCCCAAAAAATGAACTAGAGATGAGTTATTATCAAAAAAACGAGCAGCAGAGAAATAAAAAAAGAAAAGAAGATAAAAAGCTGATACAAATAAATGATTTGACCCCGAGGCAGCAGAGAAATCAAAGAAGGAAATGGAAAATTATTTCTAAGAATTTTAGAGAGAAGCAAAAACAAAAAAAAACACTTTCGCAGAAAAAACTAACTGAAAGTACTCCTCCAGATTCAGACTTTGATGATGAAGCCCAACCTCAGAATATATTACCAGCCCAGCCATTTATTCTTGTATGTTAATATTCAACTTTAAATACACACATCAAAAGTGTATAGGAAAAGTGATGAAGCCTCACGGCTAACATCATGGCGGTTATTGTTGGAGCTCTTCGAGTTGTGATTTGAATGTATCGGTCTTGTCTCCGTGTGGTGTAGCGATATCGTCCTACTGATCCGTCTGGCGCTACTACAGAGAAGAGCTCTGCCGAATATGGAGGGTATCCAGTCGGAAGAAGCCCTTTTTTGTTGTTGCAACGAACATGGGCGGCCATTCCACAGCGTGATTTGGATGAACTCATTTTGAGTATGCCAAACCGATGTTCTTGTGTTGTTAGTGTTCGCGGTAGAAACACGGATTATTAATTGTTTAAGTTACCCAATAAAATTTTAAAGAAAACTGTTATTTCAGTCTTTTTTTGAACTTTAATGTTAGTGGTTCAAATGTCAAAAATCCCTTTATTAGGGAAATGGCAAATTTCTTTATTAATGCAAAGGTGACTTGGTTTATCGTTACTGTAGACAAACGAAAACACTTTATTTGATGAATCCTTAAAGAAAATTTTAATTAATATCAATCAGGAGAAAAGTTATTGCAAAAATATATGTTGATCCCTAGACACTTTTGATGTGTGTATAATAAAAGAAATAATTACCAATACCGTGATCAACAAGAATACCTCGAATGTGAGACTGTTTTGTTAATTAGATATAAGTCTACCAAAGAAAAAATAAAGTATACGATTAAGCAAAGCTCATTTCATTTATTTATTACCTATATTTTATGTAATGAACATGATTTCAAATTATGATTGATGATGATTTCATTACTGTGTTTCAGTTTGTCATTACCGTGTTTCAATTTGTCATTTCCATGCTGAAAATTGTCATTACCATGTCTCTTAAAACTTTGAGGGGCTATAACTCTGAACTTTGGGGGGCTAAAAGGAGGCCTTAAGTGAAAATTTCATGTTGATGGTATAATCTGTCGATCTAGTTACAAAAAAAAACTCAAAGAAACAACTTTTTATCATTTTAATAAATTTTGACTAATATGCACATTTCTCAAGAAATACCCTGGACTACAAGTACAACCCCTCGTCATTCACATTCGACCTGAAGCCTTCAGCCAATCCGTACTACACAAGGGATTTGGGCCCAGACGATTACTTTGGTAAGTTTGTATAACTTTAAATGTCTCCAGCAACTGCAATCGTAACAAAATCGTTATTGAATAACCTGATTGATGCTAAGATTGGGCTAACAGAATAAGGGCCTTGAATAAGCATACACCAAAGACACGATGCGACTTACGGTTAGTAGTTACATTCTCCCCAAAGGGAAAGGCAACGGTCAGAGCCATACAGCCAAATCTTCATTTAACACTAATCTAATGCCTTAGTTTTTAAAACTACTTTCTTACAACTACGACTTACAAATTAACTAAACCTAAACCCTAATCTGAAGGTGCTTCTGGCGCAGTGGTTGCAGCGCTTTGATATTGATACCTAAAGTTAAGCAACCTAAGGCGCGGTCATGTTAGGGATGGGTGACCATACTGACCATTTAAGTGACGTCTATTTACAAGCATCTCCGTGCTTTGGAAGGCACGTTAAGCTGTTGGTCCCGGTTAATATCGATAGATATTAGTCGTTAAGCCTGGTCAGAGGCCCTCGGGCATCTTAATAACATCTGACAGTAAGGTTGGTCACTAACCTTACAAACAACCCCTCCACCAATCCGCACTGAGCCCGCGTGGTGGAGTACGGCTCGGACCACCTCATAGTTGTGGTGAGGCCTGTGCCCAGCAGTGGGACGTATATAGGCTGATGAAACCCTAATCTAACTCATTGAAATGTGATGATGGTTCACATTTCTATGATCAAGAAATGGAGTTTTACGCGGGAATATCAATGGGTCAGTACGGAGCACTTTACTCGATTTCTTACATGTACTCTATTATTTTTCTTCAGTAACACATTATGATTGTAATTCCACCTTTTATCTAAAAAAATTAAAATAAATAATAGTTATAAAAACTAAAAAAACACGCTTTTATTGCTAACTAAAAAAGACAAAATAATTTCTGAGTACACGGAATTTATATTACAGTAGAGAAAAAGCGTGGGGTGCACTTTATGTCGTTTTCATACTTTTCTTTTACACGTGCCAATAATAGAATGATTTTCACATACTACTATACCAAGCACCCCACGCTTTTTACTCTGTAATATAAATTCCGTGTACTCAGAAATTATTTTCTCTTTTTTAGTTAGCAATAAAAGCGTGTTTTTTAGTTTTTTAGACTATTATTTTAATTCTATTCACCTTGGATCGTGTAATAATTCGGTTTCATTTTAGAACAGTTAAAAGGTAGGTAAATATTCATGTTTGTTCCAGTTGATAATAGTATTCGAAAGAATAAGTCACCACAAAATATAATTGAATACAATGGTATCCTCTCCCATTCCTTTGTTAAACTTATTTGTTAAATAATATTTATCACAAACAAAGGAAACGTGGCTATTTATAAGTAACAAATATACATAGATAATTACACAATGCAACTGATTGTTCCGTTTATATTTTTTCATTCTATAGCAACAACAGCCGATAAAGTCCTATCTGTCTGTAATGCGATGTTTATTTAATGTATAATACGAGTATATATTAAATATGGAATACGAATGGAAAACATATATCAAGGCTTAGGAGCCGAGGCGCTTTGCTCGCGGTGACAAGTGTGGAAACAGGAAACGCAAAAACTCAGACGTGTGTTCATAAAAAAAAAACACATTAGACCTTCGAGGCTTGAAATCGGTCCACACTACATGAATTTTGGATCGGCTCGTGCCCCGCTCGTGCTCGACTTGTAATCGTAGTCCCACCTTAAGAGCATTCCTTTCCCACCAGCCTGTTTCGCGGTGCGAGGGCTTAAAATATGATTGAGGTACTGTTTTAAAGATCATTGCGAGTAGACTGAGCCAAAACTCTGATATTTGTTCGAACTTGAACAGTTAAATTGTTCTAAGTATGTACATGCGGGCGAAGCCACTTGCGGGAAGCTAGTAATAATAGGCTAGACGACACCACCAATCGTTAACGTACTTTTTATTATCTGTCAAAACGGTCAGCCTCCATAGATTTTGTATGGGAATACATAAACGTGACGTCAAGGTCATGTATCAGAAATACGAGTCAATTGACCGAATATTTAACGAGTTTTGCGTGTTTAAAAATTGGTTTCTACAGCTTTTTGGAAATATATTAATTGTATTAACTTCATAGGGGCTATGTTTTTTAAACGCCATGGTCTTGAAAATATTTAAGATAGGTGTCATCTTGCCAATTATGAAGTGCTAGACTTTACTGCTTCTGTATACATGCGGAACTGTCGTCACGACTCGCGACTGACAGTGTGTCAAATTATCACCGCGATTTGCGAGAGATTTTGGGCTTGATGTTCTAATACTGAATCCGTCGTAACTTTAAGTTAAGACAAAGAAAGGAAAAATTAACAAACACAAAATTAGAAATTCCAACATGGGCCACGAATACAGCTGGTGAACTTTAACGACTAAGCGAATATTGACCAGCACCACCAACCAATATTAAGAACCGACGTGATTAAATATTTCGAATAAAAAACCCTCACTGAAATCTGTCCAACCTTTCGGTTGCTACGATGTCAGATGCCACAAACAGACACACACAAACAAAATAGGGGTCCAACTTATAATGCCACTCTTTTTCGTTGGAGGTTTTTAACCTCATGAACATGAAGTTTTTTTTTTTAATCTTTCATGCTTTAATCACTAACGGTTTTTCACAGGGTACAGTGTAGGATCGGGAGTTTTCGATGCAAGTGGCCAAGTCCTTTACATCGCTGGAGCACCAAGATCTAAGCGAGGCTATGGACTGGTATGTAGTGACCAGTTCGTGAACAACGTTTATTTTTTAAATATAACTATGACCCCGTTCACGTTATTGACGACCACTTTGGTGTAATGGTCAAGAAGTTGACTACTAACCAAGAGGTCGCGGGTTCTATCACCGCACTGTGCAAACATTTGTGTGCATGAACATGTCTGTTTGTACTGGTCTGGGTGTTATATGTATTTATTTAAGTTTATTTGTAATACCACTGTTGATTCTGATATCTGTAACACAAGTGCTTAAGCTACTTACCGCGGAGTCAGATCAATGTATAATTATGATGTTATGATGATGTTGTTCACATGGCATTGTCTTGCACGTTGCAGTATACTTTTTAACGTCACGTCACATTCATACGTTTACAGTGACGTTAAGACGTATACTGAAAAAAACATGCAGTGGGGTGTGCACGAACAACTATCGTAACGTTTACCTATCGTTAACTTGTCAATGTGTATGAGGAAAATGACAGTTTTTGACGTTTGGGCGACACAAAAACGTTACGATAACGTTCGTGCTCACCACACTGGACAATGCTGTGTGAACGTGGTCTAACTTAAGTCACATTTACAACTATGACTCTTTAGTGGCAGTTTGGTTAATATTTTATGTTAGATGCAACTTGAGTCTTGGAGTAGCGTCCTCGTGGTGGAGTATGACTCGTGTCACCTCATACTTAGTTGAGGTGAGGCCTGTGCCCAGGATTAGGGCATGAGAGAGACTACTAGAATTATAGTTGATTATTTACGCAGGCACTTTTAAAGTTGTATATCTTTATATATATTTTTTCATACATACTTATGATTTAATGTACATACCCATTATTTGCAACATTGTTAAGTAATTTGCTTTTAAAAATTATAATATTAAACACGCACCTAGCGTGTTAAGATTACAATCTTAGTTAGTTAGTTTAAGCTTAGTTCATAATATTGTAATGTTATAAGGGTTGTACTCTGTTTGTGTTCTTTGAATAAATAAATAAAAAAGTCTTATTACATGCATATAATTATGCTGACGGAAGTCAAAGACGCGGTTTTTGCTTTTTAGAACTACTGTGTTTGTTTGCATGTAATTGAGTTCATAACAAACAAAAGGGCTTACAGCTGTTCTAACCTAATAAGCGATATTTCACAACGTCATCGTTCTAAATTTATTTTTTCTTCCCTAGGTCTTGGTAGTCGAACAAATAGTGAATGAGAACGACCCACTGAAGATCAAGGCACAGCTAGTTGGCCCACAGTTGGGATCGTACTTCGGGTCCAGTCTGTGCACGCCAGACCTGGATAGGGACGGGTTCACAGACCTGCTGGTTGGAGCTCCCAATTATGCCTTGAGATCTGACGGAGAGCTAACATATGATCAAGGAGCTGTCTTCGTTTATATGACGAAGAAAACTGTAAGTAGCATTGACTAATAATATAGATAATGATAAGATAATGCACACCATAAAAAATACAGAATATCATCACAACCGTAAAGATGGGAAAGATCTAAAATTAAGACAGTTCATGGTATCAGGCGTTACTTCGCGGAAATCCATGACTAAAGCTAAAAAAGAGGATTGTTTTGCTTTAAATTTCCACTGAACGACGCCAGCGCAGAAACCAAATACATCCAACTGCAACCACTTGAAAAAACTATAGCTGGAAGTTGCAGGACTTCCAGCTCTTGTTTACCTACAACTCACAACGTGACACAGAAGATGCACTTGGAATCACAACACTGACACCAACAAAACGCTCGACGCGTTTCGCCACTACACGTGGTATCCTTAGGAGATATTGTCGCTTCAACAGACTACGAGCGACTCGATTTGGGATCCTGCGCTGGCGTCGTTTAGTGGAAATTTAAAGTAAAATAATCCTCTTTTTCAGCTTTAATTAAGACAGTCTTATACGAGTATGATTTTATACTTTTGAGTTGCTTTGTAACATTTTGTACTTGTTAGCGGGTCAAAACGCGTACTCTACTTCGCGTACTAAATACTTGTTTAAATATAACGCGTTAAGACCCGCTAACAATAAATTGGTAAGACAGTCTTATCACTAAGAGCGATCAAAAAACGGACTAAACTATCGGATTAAAGAAACATTTTTCACATTTCGTTTTTGGATGTGAAATTAATAATATTCTTGTTCGTGTTGGAAAATAATAATAAAAACTTTCTGGCACCATTAATAAAGTAATTAAGAAGAAAGAAAGCTTTTCTGAGTAGATAATATAATAGCAGCTATTATCTTCTGCTTAAGCACCGAAGGTTATGTTAAGCGAATAACATAACATACGAGTAACTAGCTGACCCGGCAAACGTTGTTTTGCCGTATAAATGTAATGTGTGGACTACCCCTAATATTTAGGGGGATGCAAAATAGATGTTGGCTGATTCTCATAGATACCGGATAAGCACAAAAAATTTCATCATAATCGGTCAAGCCGTTTCGGAGGAGTATGGCAACGAAAACTGTGACACGAGAATTTTATAACATAACATAATAATAATAATAAGTTAAGCGATAACCGAAGTTATTTCAGAGTTATAAATATTTCAGAGAGATTAGATACCCTCGACCCTGCTCACACACATTTACGTAGATTTTAGAAATAGTAAACTAAATAGTACTGTATATTATATACGCAGGAGATATTATAGTGCACAAGTGTGAGCGCAATATACAGGTGCACTCACTGTTCCATCACTCTCAAAGTTCGGTGACACGGCAATCCAACATGACCGGAGAGAGATCAGGCGCAAGACCAACGGCTTAACGTGTTTTCCGAGGCACGGGGGTGTAACACCACTAACTTCCCGACTCCGAGCTGTTTTTGAGAAATTCATGACAGAAAATCTCAGTAACAATTTTGGCTCGACCTGGGATTCGAACCCAGGACCTCTCGGATGTAAGGCAGAAACTTTGTCACTACACCAACAAGGCAGTCAAAATAGTATAAAAAACATTGGTATATTTCAGGACACGGGGTTTGTCTTGGTAGAATCAGGTGTGGTGCGGGGATCTGGTGACGTTGGAGCTCGTTTCGGAACATCTATTGCTGATCTCGGAGACATCGACGGAGATGGATTTGGTGGTACTGTATAATTTTTACCTTTTGTGACTTACCTATTTTTTATAAATCACTAAACAGACATTGACATGAGGATGGGAGAGGATCGAACGGCAAAGAGAGCTAATCTTGGACAACCTTCCGGTCGCCGGCCGGTGGAGCGTCCAAGATATCGCTGGAAGGACGAAGTCGCCAAAGACCTGAAAGAACTATAAGTGTCTGACTGGTCAGATTTAGCACAGAATAGGAAAGAATGGCGCACTTTAATGTCAGAGGCCAAGATCCACTTTAGGTTGCTGAGCCAGCGAAGTGAGTAAGTAAACAGACATTTGGCGACAATCTCACCTGATGGTAAGTGACGATGTGACCGAGGATGGACATGTCTGTCTAGTAACAGCCTATTCACTCTTTTCTTGAAAAGATCCAAGTTATAATCTAAGGGGAACACTACAACCGGCAGCGAATTCCATTCCTTAGCCGTACGAAAAAGAAATGTAGTTCAAATCGCTTTTACCACCTGTAGTGTTTGTGTCAGGTTATAACCATAGTTATAACTAAACACTATCTCGTGCTCACGGTGTGGCGGGGCGCGCGGGTCATTACTGTGAGAGCCATGGGCGAGAACGGACGCGTCGCCTGCGCACATGGTATGTTGTCGAGCCAGTGTATCGTGTGCTAGGAGTATCTTACAAGTGACGACGAGGATAAAGGTCAGTCAATACTTGTATTTGTAAATAAAATAAAATAAACTTACGTAAAAGGGGGAAATGTATCCATACAAGGTGTAAAATTAAATAGAAAACAATCTTCCGGCAAATGAGCTTTAGTGCACTATATTATTGTTATAATAATAAATCTTTATTTACGTAATCAAATAAACTATAAAAACAACATGATGAAGTCTCAACATGTATCAGGAGGCCACACTCTTCCATAACGGTAGAAATTACGTAAGTAATGTAGTAGTTAATGTAATGTATTGTTACATTTGCATTGGTTATATCGTTTCTTATTTGGAAAAAATTTAACATCGTTTCTCATTTTATTACTAAAATAAATGACGTTCAAAATTACGTGGGTACATTGACTTATTATAACGAAAAAGAGGTTCTCAATTATTTCGTGCAACAATGATCTTATCTTGTAAACAATAAAAACTTTATTGCGATCTGACATTCATTGTAATTCCAATGATCGCACCTTCCGAATTGATTGTTCTACTTGAATTGCTGTTTTAAACATGGATAATTCAACTTTGATTCAATGCAATGAATATGAATTACAACTTATTTATTTAGGTGAATTGTGAGTTGAGTTGGGTATGCATTCTACAGTTCTTTTTAAATGCCTTTTAGGTACTTTTACTGTCATGCCATTTTAGGCTATTATGATGCCGTGGTGAATAGATATGTGGCTACCTCTACCGTTCACCATCGCGGGCGCATGCCTGCCGGTGGCAGGCGCGACAGCGAGCGCTGGTACGGCTCCGTGGGCTGGATGGCGCTGTTAGCCTAATACCGCACATGAGCCGCGGCATGTAGGATTTGGATTCTGAATGGTATGGATGGACGAATCAAGATGGTGTCTGTCGGACATCGGTCCCCGACCCTAACATCCGGTCGGTGGGAGGCGTTTTCCTTTGGCTTCCTAACTCTAAATCAGTTGCCAAAGATATGAACTATGTTTTTGACATTGCCAACATGTGGTTGTTTTGCTAACATGAAATGAAATGAATTTATTGTTTATTGTGAACATAAATTTGGGTACAATGTAAACAGTTACAATTGCTGTTAGGGTGATTCCGCAAAACTTTACCTTTTCAGGTGTATTCACATTATAAAATAATAACATCTGATAAGCGTATGTACATACTTGTTTATTATTAAATGAATATAATTTTTATACCTTAGGAACTCCCTGACGCCATAGAAGCATTTAACTAGTAACCATATTTTGACTAGTTTATTAAATTTATTCATATTTACATTTCTAAAATCGTCGAGTAAATAAATAATTAATATAATTATAAAAGAGTTCCTTGAAGGTAAATCTAAGTTTACTTATAAGCTTATGTACATATTGATGGCGAACATTTCTATGAGTTGTACCCAGTATTTTGTAAATTGGTGCTTACGTTTAAAAACAAATATACACACTTCATATATATATACAAGCAAGGCAATGGGAGCGTATTAAGTTTTCTGAATAGTGGCTTACAGGATTCTCGTTTTCTGTTGCAACACATAGCTCTAATAAACATCTTTTGAAATATTTAAATATTTGGTATGACTTTCCCCAAAGAACAATTCCATAACGCAGAATGGAGTCAACATAATACTAATGGTTCTCCTGGCCGATTTCGACCACGGCGGCCAGTCTCAGCAGAGATCGGCCAACTGCGCAGGAGATGTGGTGGTACACAATGTGAGCGCAATGCGCTCGTGCACTCGCTGTTCCATCGCTCTCGGGGTTCGGTGAGGCGGCAGTCCGACATGACCGGAGAGATAGATATCCGTTATATGCAGTCAGAGCTGCTTGCTGGGATACCAATCTAGTGATTCTTGTCAGTGCGAATACAAACCTACTTAATGTGGCACACACGGTATTAATATGGTCCTTCCAACTAACGTTACAGTCTAAGCTAAGTCCCAAAAAGGTGCTTTGTGTAGTGTCTTGTATGATGTCACTTTCGTGTGATACACATAGGTATTGTGGATTACGTCTCATTGTTCGGAACTGTATATAGGTATTTAGTTTTGTTGGTGTTCACTTTTAGATAAATAAAATAATAAATAATAAAATAATTTATTCACAAAAAGATTGTTAACATGATTTTAACAATTACTAAACTAACAAGGTGTTTAAGTAGGAACTTAAGTATTAAGTATTTATATTGTTGTCATTTAGCCATTAAATTGCCTCAGCTGATGCTATATAAGTCATTACCTTTCATTACTGAGCTAACGTCGACCGCGACTGAAATGCACTCCTGTGACTGATGTTTAGACAAATCATATACGAGTATGTATAGTAGAAAGAAGGGGAATCTGTGTGTATGCTACCTTGCAGTATTCCGAAATTATTTTGTAGATACATTGACTGGTATTTTATAATTGTTTTCTGAATGGAACAAGATCCTCGAGTTTCTACGCACTGAGTCTTTTCCTTCAAATAAGATTTAAGTCATTGCAACACAGGTCCACTTATGCCATATTTTGAGAGCTTAACGAGTAGTCGATCTTGTGGTACAAAAACAAAACAATCAAAATATCACATAGGTAAGTGAGGCTTATTAAAATATGTCGAGTAGGTATGTGTATGTGAACCATTGTTCGACGACCGCTTGGTACAGTGGTCCGCATGTCGGACTTCTAAACCAAGGGTCGCGGGTTCGATTCCCGCACAGTACAAGCATAAACACTTATGCACACGCATGAACATGTGTGTTTGTACTGGTCTGGGTGTTTTCTTAAATATGTGGTACAAATGTACCTCCATTAAATTGGAAATTTGTGGTACAAAGGTACCTCCATTAAATTGGAAATTTGTGGTACAAAGGTACCTAAATTAAATTGGAAATATTTGGTACAAATGTACCTCCATTAAATTGGAAATTTGTGGTACAAAGGTACCTCCATTAAATTGGAAATTTGTGGTACAAAGGTACCTCCATTAAATTGGAATTTTGTGGTACAAAGGTACCTCAATTAAATTGGAAATTTGTGGTACAAAGGTACCTCCATTAAATTGGAAATTTGTGGTACAAAGGTACCTCCATTAAATTGGAAATATTTGGTACAAATGTACCCCCATTAAATTGAATATGTTTGGTACAAATGTACCCCATCAAATTAGAAAAAAAAAGTATTTGCCACCTGCTGTCAAACATTGGTGCAAATTTACCCCCATTAAATTGGAAATGCACAAAACGAAGTCTGTCAGAAATAAAGCGATTACTTTACTCCTAAATAGAACAAATTCTACCAAAGGCAAGTTTTCCGTTTGATAAGACAGGAAAAATTTATTGTCAGGTTAAGGAATCAAGCCAAAAAGTCATAAAATTAGGTGATTTTAGACAGTATTGCAAAACACAGCTACTGAGAAAGAGAAGGTTGGAAGACAATGATAAGTAAAATGAAGAAAGACCAAACAATTGAGAAAAAATAGAGGAGTCGACAACGTGGCAGAAGAAGATGAAATAGACTGGAATATCTGTTTTTTTAAATAGCTTAGTGCTAATAGACATGTGATGTTCTTATTAAATTGTCCGTTGTCCGCATACTTTTTGCCATGCTTAGTACTCGCCTTAGTATACGCCTAGTAATACGGAAATCTCCTGAAAATATAAAAATAACATATTTAAGAACTCATATCGAATATTTACTTCAAGCCTGAAATCACATAAATCTGTGTCGTCTAACGTGCCAGAACCAAATTCACCTATTTGGCTAATTCACGCAATGTGTATTTTTAAGGACTTGACTTTCTACACAGCAACAATCGACACTCACTTAGAAGACGGAAAAGTGCGGCAATATGAAGGTAATTCAAAAAAATTTACTCTAACATACCGCCATTTACACGGCTTCGCGTAAGTTTTGGTTACAAAATAGTTATTTAAAAAAAGTATTAATTAATCTTCTAACTTTTTGTACAATCATTAATTTGGCAGACGAATTATTTTGTCACGTGATTATTGCTAAAATAATATTATAACTCTTTATTATTTGCTAAGTAGAACGGTTGCGAAACCTGTATTGTGCAAAATGATTGTTTTTAAAGTAGTGGGTTTGCGGGGTGAGGGTGTCAAGTAATTAGTAGTTGATCTAAAATGATCTTTTCTCATACGTTTTTGTTAAACAATAGTAAACATGTAAAGAGTGCAACATATTGCTTTTTGATACTGTCCCTTACTGTTCGCAACGAACGGCGAGGTAAAGAGGTCATCATATCATATCATATCATATCAGCCTGTTAGAATCCGCTGCTGGATATGGGCCTCTCCCAAGGAACGCCACAAAGAGGTAGAATCTGGATATACGAGTATTAAAACGTTTAAAGATAGGCTAGTACGAGAAAAAAGATTTGCAAAAGAGTCTCAATGAATACCTTATGATGTATAAACACGACGCCCCATTCTGTGGCAGGGAAAACACCTACAAACTATTTTTCAGAAGAATAAATAGAGATAAAATACCAATCCATTAATAATAAAGATGATACAGAAATAAATGACAAGAACAAAGAGCAAAAAGGAAAGAAGAAAGGAGATAAGAAGAGGAAACCTAAAGATTCTGAATAAGGGGGCCAAGGTGTACGTTAAAGAGATAAACAAAACAAATAAGCTTGCCTTAAATTATAACCCGACACCACACGTTGTAGAAAAATCAAAAGATGGAGTTGAAACTATCCGAAACGAAGAATCCGGTCAAGCGTTTGACCGGTTAATTCGGAGGAATATATTATACCTAAAAATAAAACATTACTATTATACCTAAGAAAGCTGTAGAAGAAGAACAGGAAAATAGGATTGGAGATCCAAAAATAAACGAAGAACAATAAATTATCGAATTTATTTTAGGCAAAGTATGATAAACGACGTACCTACTATGATACAGATGAATTATGATTTAAGGTGTAATAGTATTCAAATTATATACCTATTTAATTAAATGATCAAATAATTATTTAATAAGGAAGGGATGTAGTGTTTGTGTCAGGTTATAACCATAGTTATAACTAAACACTATCTCGTGCTCACGGTGTGGCGGGGCGCGCGGGTCATTACTGTGAGAGCCATGGGCGAGAACGGACGCGTCGCCTGCGCACATGGTGTGTTGTCGAGCCAGTGTATCGTGTGCTAGGAGTATCTTACACCACCTATTTGGACATTGTTTTCTATGAGTATAATAAAAACAGAAACTCCATTTTCAAGAAATAGTGACTAGTTACTTCGTTTCGCATCTCAAGTCAAGAGGAACATCTTTTACCATAAATTTTCTATGGATGCTCTATCGTTTTAATCTGTTGTTTACAGATGTTAATCCTTGGGATAGTTTCCTTGATCAAACTGTTTCTTTCAATGAAAATGTTATTGATTTTTTAATAATTATAAAAAGCTTACCAGTTCTAACGTTTTTCTAGATATCGCTATCGGAGCTCCATGGGAGAACGATGGTGCTGGAGTGGTATACATATACAAAGGGAGCGAAACAGGTCTGCTACCTCAGTACATACAGCGGATCTACGCCGAGGGTGCTCTGAGCTTTGGCATGTCTATCTCCAAGGGATATGATGTTGACAAGAATAGATGCAATGGTAAGTTAAACTTACATTAAAGCTCTTATTATAGTGTCTTATCGATATTATACTGCCTCGTTGGTGTAGTGGTAAAGTTTCTGCCTTACATCCGTGAGGTTTGAATCCCAGGTCGAACCAAAATTGTTTCTGAGATTTTCTGTCATGAATTTCTCTAAAACAGCTCGGAGTCGGGAAGTTGGCGGTGTTACACCCCCGTGCCTCGGAAAGCACGTTAAGCCGTTGGTCCTGCGCCTGATCTCTCTCCGGTCATGTCAGATTGCCGTCTCACCGAACTTGGAGTGTGATGGAACAGTGAGTGTACCTGTGTATTGCGCTCACACTTGTGCACTGCTCAACCGCGCGCGGGCAAGGAGCAGCTGTTTGCTATAGTACACGTATTTAACATCTTTGATGAAAAGATTGACTGAATGTAATGCAAATTTTATCTATTTCTAGATTTGGCGATTGGCGCACACAATAGCGGCACAGCATATGTGTACCGCAGCGTACCAACCATACAAGTGCTGACCTCTATAAAAGTACCCGATGCGAAATCTCTGCGAAAAGACGCGAGCAACTTCACTGCACTTTTCTGCGTGACCGTACCCCCGAATAAGTCGTGGTCGAATGTTAAATTGCGTAAGTATTTTCATAGTTGATGGAATCAGGCGTTATTTTGCGGGAATCCATGACTAAAGCTGAAAAGGGGGATAACTTTGCTTTAAATTTCCACTAAATGGCGCCAGCACAGAAACCAAAATACGTCCACCTGTAGCCTCCTGAAAAATCTTGAGCTGGAAGTCGCAGGACTTACAATACAACTCACAACGTGACACAGAAGATGCACCTGGAATCACAACACTGACACCAGCAAAACACTCGGCGCGTTTCGCCACTACACGTGTCATCCTCAGATGTTGACGCTTCGACAGACTACGAGCGACAGTCGCTCGTAGTCTGTCTGTCGTTTAGTGTCAGTCAAAATAATCCTCTTTTCCAGCTTAAGTATTTTCATGCATTATGGAATTGACTGGCTATTGCTCACAACACGGTCCACATGTAACCGCGGTCGTGTTTGAAATGGGTGACTATTCCGACCATTTAAGTGACGTCTATTTACAAGCATCTCCGTGCTTCAGAAGGCATGTTAAGCTCATGGTCCCGGTTAATATCTATAGATACTAGTCGGTTCGTCAGAGACCTTTGGGCAGTTTAATAACATCTGCCAGTAAGGTTGCTCACTTACTGTACAAACAAACCCCGCGTGGCGTGGAGTATTCTCCTATCGCTTCCTAGTTGAGGTAAGGTCTATGCCCAGCTGTGGGACGTATACCTATAGGCTGATGAGATGATTCGCCTCTACTGAATTTTCTTACAATGTATTAAATTACTACAAGCTTAATGGTAACATGACGTTAATACTTCTCTTCAGCTCTGACAGCCAGGGTGACGGTAGATCCTGAAGGGAACAGGGCCAGCACAGTGGGAGAATCTGAGTATATCATCACGGCGATGTCAGGAGTTGACACTTGTAATGAACAAGTTATTGCTGTCAATGTGAGTAATCGATATCATACCAGTAAACAAAGCTCTCTGAAATGAATTTCGGTGAAAAAAATATCTGATAAGTATTTTATTGCTAATTACTGGTTTTAGGGTCTAAACGCGATATTTTCAATGAGTATTAGGTACTCACTGCTCGACGTTTCGTCTGGATGGACACAACCGTGGTCACGAGCTGTCATAAGAAAAAAAGAAGAGTCAGCTCGTGACCACGGCTGTGTGCAGTCGGGCCAAAACGTCATAACCATAAGGCATTACCAGTAATTAGTGTTAAAGTGCGACGCGAAAGTTTAAAATCAAGTACTTTATTGTTCCTGCAAACAAATTACAAAGCTAAGTTATTGACTTTAAGATGTGATAAGATTGCTTTTGTTTTTTTTAATCCTTATAGGACATTAGGATTAGGTTTACCAACAAATATAGAGAAATATACCTGGGTCTATATGATGTTTTCTATAGCTGCGGTGGGTGCACCTGCATCTTTATGTGGAAACAAATGTTTTTTTTATTATTATTTCTCTAAATTTCAGAATCAATCGGATCTATCAAAGCCAATATCATTGAAGTTCGACCTGACCCCAGCTACAAATATAGGTAAGAAAGACTAAAAGAAAACCTAATCTTACTTACCTGCCTTCTTATGATCAACGAATTCTTGAGATTGTTGGTCCATACAGTCAGCGTCAAAAAATGGTACTTTAGTATCAGAGAAATCTGACGATGTGAAATTAAAAACACACGTAAAGAAAAAACGGGCTGCCACAAGCGGGACGCGAACCCGCACCTCGCGCAAGCACCTCTACCAATTGAGCTACCATTACTCTTCAGTCCGAATTTCTTTTACTGCTTCTTAGGCTGCAGCCAGCCATGTCAATGTCATGGTCAGATCCCTACAACATCCGAATTTAGCACCTTTACAGCTGTTTAACAATCGGTTAAGATGAATCAGCAAAATTATTTCGTTTCTATATTTTTCCTAATTTCTTTACAATGTAAAATTAAATGATTCGACTCGCTTGCGAGAGATGCGGGTTCGAGTCCCACCTGTGGCAATCCGTTTGTACTTTAGGTGTGTTTTTAATTTTACATATTAAAAAAAATGCATTGTTAATGCTAAGAACATAGAAACTTAAAGAGATCTCAAGATTTTATTATGTAATGCTTCTAAAGTGTGACTAAATTTTTTACACTGACCATTCAATGTACCATCTCGTTTATACAAATAAGTATATAATATTATTTATTTATTTATTGACATTTGCATACTAGGTATGTTTTGTTTTAATAGAGTGTTTTTATTTAATTGATTTTCTCGCACAGGAATAATGATAGCAAGTCTTTCTTACAGATACCTTATCATCGTTTCCGGATGGCAGTGCTAGGTTGTCAGATGACTCCATTTTACAGTCGTCGTTTCTCATCCAGATGCTAAGTGACTGCGGTGAAGACCTGATCTGTACGCCTTGGCTGGTGATGAAGATGGAACCTTTGGAGAAGTAAGTGATAGGTTTTACGTACTACTCATCATCATCTTAGCGTTGGTTAAAGTTGCTCTCATTCCGGCGCCCGGAGTTCGCTCCGCTAATATTACTCCTCCACTTCGCACAGTCTTGGCATCCTGATCAATGAGCCCTTAATGTCATCGCCCATCACCGTCATCTCCCATCACCGTCATCTAGCCACCAATTTTTGGGTGTAATTAAAAAATAAAACGGCCACGCGTCAAGTTAATCACTGCGGCATTTTTGCTTACGTAATAAGGGTGATTTTGCAACGAAAATGAGTAGCTTGAAGACTGTGGCGCCGTGTGTTAAGGCGAAAATCATTTGCACATCGCGCGCAAAGCCGCTTGCCAATTGCTCGACGTGTGTCGAAGTGTATGCAAACAATTTTAGTTAAAGGTGTTCACGCGGCGCTGACCGCCAATGTACCTCTTCAGCTGGGATCAAGTGTGGGTAACTTGAGCAGACGAATACCAGCATCAGTTCTTTATGATGTCAATGTAGGTGTCCCTATTTTTCAGAAGTCAGAAAAGCAATCAGTAATCATTTTCTCTCAAAGTTCAAAAACGGTTGCCTAGTGTGTCTCAATAATGCTTAACTCGTGTATCATCCATCCAAATATTTTTATCATCCTCAAAAGCTTTGAGGCATAATTCATAGATTTACACAGCACAAATCAGTTAGACATCTTAACCTTTTCAGCACCTACACACCTGGAAAGGACAGTAAGCTAGGAGTAAAAGTCACAGTGACCAACTTGGAAGAGCCTGCGTACAGCGTGAAACTTCACCTTGTCCTGCCCTGCCCTCCTAAGAGGCTACCAGACTCCTGCTCGCTGCAGAACCTAGACCTGAAGTGTGACCTACCCGCTCCATTGAATAGGAACCAAACGGTAAGTCTAGAAGTAGTCAAGAGTGCTGTTGATTTAATGTGTGGAAGCACACAGATCTATTTAAATATATAACGAAGTTTAAAGGAAAACTATTACAGCTGAGGAGAAAATAAAAACTATATATAAGGCGACCAGCTTATAAAATGTAGGTACACGTAAAGTAAAATTTTATAAAAATTTGATTGAAAATTGATAGGCAGTAGTTATGTAAAACAAGTATTTAAACATTATCGTATCGTATCTCGTAACGTATTCGTATCGTCAAAACGTCAGAAAATTACAGACGCCAAATTGAAAAGTTAACGAAAATTTACGCTACGAAGACGTTACGATAGTTGTTCGTGCACACCCTACACAACTACAAACCTTACTAACTACACAACTAAAAACAAAATCCTTTAAAACGCTAATCGTTCTTTTGTTTTTTTGACACACGTACACATGACAGCAAGTGAAGGTAAAAACTGTGACATCTAGTACACTTAAAATAAAGGCGATAAAATTAGTAGCGTGAAATGCTGTCATTTGTACACATTATCGATTTGACGAATACCGTTTCCCGTAGTACGCCTGTGACCTATCTTGGTTTATTCTGCGTAATATCTTCTCATCTCTCAGCGCTTGGAAGGCGTTCAACGTGCATTCACTAGGCATCTTGCGTTCATTTCACGGGGCATATCGCATAGATCACCATACAAAGAACGACTTCAGTTTTTTAACCTTTTTTAGCACCTTGCGTAGTCGTCGAGTACGTACGGATATTGTTTTCCTGCATGGACTTGTTAATGGAAAAATAAAATGCCAAGATCTCGTCGAACGTGTCCAACTTACTGTGCCAGCACGCGTGTCTCGATACCCGATTAAAAAAACATTTGCTTTGCCTCCAACAAAGACTAACCTTGGACTTCACGCTTCTCTTGTAAGATGTTGCTCACTTTATAATGAGTTGTGCCCTGGGGAAGTTGACATTTTCCATGACTCTTTACCAAAATTTAAAAAAGGGCTCTCTAAGCTTATGGAAAAGGATTAGTTTACTTGGTCTGTACAGTGTTTCAGCTGAATATATATTTTTATCCCTTTTTATTATTTACATATGTATTTAAATTGTCCATAATTTACCTGTAGTATTCATCATAATAATTTACTGTTATTGTTTGTTACGAATGTTGTGTTCACCTATAATAGGTATACATATAAGATTTAAATACTAAAGTTTCAATTTAAAATGAGCAATTTATACATTTGTATACTGTTGGTGTTCCTTTTTTAATAAATAAAATAGTCTATATTATTATCCAACTAATTTGCTATTTTAAAAACAGGCTGAATGGGAGATCGAGCTAGAATACAGCTGGGACGGATCCGGCACAGAGCTGATGATAGCAGCCAACCTCGAGGATCCGTTGTATATGAGAAACGCCAGCGAAGGAGCTAAGGAATTACTCATACCGATAACACCGCAGAGCAGTTATGTTTTTAGCGGGTGAGTAGGTGAACAGACTTGGAAAAGTATTTTGGCGCAACTGATTTAGAGTTAGAAAGCTAGAGCGCTTCCTAACCGGGTGTTATGGTCGGGGACCAAGGTCCGATAGAAATCATCTTGGTCTATCTATATTACTCAGAATCTAAATCTTATATGCCGTGGTTCATGTGCGGTACTCGGCCGGTACTAGGCTAACAGCGCCATCTAGCCTATGGAGCCGTATCAGCGCTCGCTGTCGTGCTTGCCACCGTTAGGCATGTGTTTGTGATGGCGAATGGAGGTCATAATGTAAAAAAAACATTCAAATTTATGACGACCGCTTGGTGCAGTGGTCTACATGTCTGACTTCTAAAACCGAGGGTCGTGGGTTCGATTCCCGCTCAGTACAAGCATATGTGTGCATGAACATGTGTGTTTGTACTGGTCTGGGTGTTTTCTATGTATAATATGTATTTATTTACAAACTTTAAAAATTGATCTCCCTCCGGTCATGTCGGATTGCCGTCTCACCGAACTTTGAGAGTGATGGAACAGTGAGTGCACCTGTGTATTGAGCTCACACTTGTGCCCTATAATATCTCCTGCGTAGTTGGCTGATCTCTGTTGAGATTGGCCGCCGTGGTCGAAATCGGCCAGGAGGACTATTATTATTTACAAACAAAAAGTATTTTAGTATTTTTATCCGTTATCTAGTACCCATAACACAAGCCTTGTAGCTTAATTTGGGACTAGAGAATTGGTGTGATTGTTTGAAAAAAAAAAGAACATCATTTTAGGAAACGAACTTTTAATGTCGGTTGATATTCAAATGTCTACCTGTATCTTAGTGCACGTACAAGCTACATTTTTCCCTGTTTTAAACTAATTTGAATAACCGGAATGTGTTTGAACAATGCCCAGTTGGTGTGTAAAAAGTACTGTTATTTTCGATTGAAATCTATTGTAATGACTGTTTTATTTGTTATTTTAAGTTTAGTGTCAATTTCTGTTTCCTTAGTTATTTTGTACGATGACTGCGTAGTACTTGCAAAATATTTTATTTTCATTTTATTTATTGACTAGTAAGATATACATATACTGTCGCAGACATTTTTTTAGATCATTTTAAGAGGAATAATTCTTTCATACAAATATTTTTGGTATCTTGAACCGTTTTCGCAGCGTACGCAACGGAAGCCCTCAAGGATGAATAATTTTCCCCGTTTTTTCACATTTTCCATGATTTCTTCGCTCCTATAGTTGCAGCGTGATGTTATAATCGATAAATGGTCTATTCAACACAAAAAGAATTTTTCAATTCGAATCAGCAGTTCCTGAGATTAGCGCGTTCAAACAAACAAACTCTTTAGCTTTATAATATTAGTATAGATTGCAAATATACATACATCAGACTATTAATAGTACAACCAATAAGTATTCATCCAGCAGGGCAACATAAGATAAGTAAAATAAAAAAATTGAAAAACAAAGATGAAACCTGTTTTTTTTTTCAGAAAAGCTCAACCTTTTGCCAACGTTTCGATCACAAGAGAAGCGTTTGATAAAAATGGAGACATCTTATTCACTCACTATTACGAGGTATGTAGGAAGTAAAAAAAATAATTAAAAGAAGTAAAAACTTACACTATTAAAACGTTACATTCCGGACATTGAAATGGCCGGTTAAGACTAAATAAACCATATATTTTTTTTTTCA
This sequence comes from Pyrausta despicata, assembly GCA_963921415.1. NCBI lineage: Eukaryota > Metazoa > Arthropoda > Insecta > Lepidoptera > Crambidae > Pyrausta > Pyrausta despicata. Next base: position 15,077,042 of record OY992851.1, on the reverse strand, counting down.
GATTGTCAATCAAGGGCCATCAGACCTTTACAATTTGAAAGTTGAATTCTTACTATCAGATGGTGTAAGTTACCAATCTAATTATATAGATAATTTTATAAAAGTATGTTTTTTTAAGTATGTTTTTGTGTGTATCACCTCATCCTCATCTCATCATCCTATATACGTCCCATTGCTGGGCACAGGCCTCACATCATATATGAGGAGGTGAGTGAGTAAAGTGAGTATACTACTGCATAATGTAGCCTGTTACTGTTACTGCCTCGTTGGTGTAGTGGCAAAGTTTCTGCTTTACATCCGAGAGGTCCTGGGTTCGAAAGGTCTGGTTTCTGAGATTTTCTGTCATGAATTTATCAAAAACAGCCCTGAGTCGGGAAGTTGGCGGTGTTACACCCCCGTGCCTCAGAAAGCACGTTAAGCCTCCTGCGCCTGATCTCTCTCCGGTCATGTCGGATTGCCGTCTCACCGAACTTTGAGAGTGATGAAACAGTGAGTGCATCTGTGTATTGCGCTCACACTTGTGCACTATAATATCTCCTGCGTAGTTGGCTGCTCTGTTGAGATTGGCCGCCGTGGTCGAAATCGGCCAGGAAGACTATTAATGTAGGCTGTATTTATGAAATCAACTATATTCAACACTACCTCTATTAGCGTTTGAAAATATTGAAGTGGAAAAGTAAATACCACCTTTTGATATTTCAATTGAGAACTCACATTTAATATTATCACACAGGTATACCCAGCAAATTCGATCGAAGGTTCTAACGTAGAAGACAATAAGTTGACATTTCTTGTTTCTAAACTGGAAGCAAACTCGACCACTGGATACATCTTGCCTCTGCGGTTCAACCTAATCGAATACGGTTAGTGCTTTTGTTAATTATATTGCGGTTTAATTATGAGCTGTCTGTGTAGAGTCAGGGTAAGTTGAATTCAACATTGGTAGACTTAGTAGCTTATTTATGAATAGTTTTGTTGAGCTAACTTCGAATTATAAGTAAGTAGTTCCATTTCGTAATCTGTTTTAAAATTATATGTAAAAAAACTTTCGGTCACATTGTAATACTATTTCAATCAAAAAAAAATTGGTTGCCTGTAAAGTCGGTATACGGGCGAAAGTTTTACGTGACAACGACTTTGAGTGGTAAAATAATTTTAATGTGAATATTCATTCGTATAACATGAACCGGTGTGTATGCCTATCTCTCTCACTATCTCTCTCTCGCTCTGTCTCTCTCGCTCTTAGGCGGGTTAACTGTGCTCGAGTGGAAGGGACGCGTGCCTTTCACTTTTTATGTCTGTCTCACTCGCTCTTAGGCGGGCTAACCATGCCCGAGTCGAAGGGACGCGTGCCTCTCACTCGCTCTCATTGTGAGCGCAGAACGTGAGCGGAGCGTCGTAACGCAGTTTCTTGAGGTGTCACCCGGCAAACCAATTTATAAGACGTTGTCACGTCAAAATGTTTTTCATCCCACCATCTCGGAAAGAGTATTTTTGCTCTTCAAAATCTGAGTGCAAAAGCTGTTTTCATTCACTAGAGGTGAAAGTAAATTTGAATTTAGAACATCGTGTGCACTAAGTTTGTGAATTAAAAAAATCATTAAACCTATTTATTGCTACCTCTATGGTGCCAAATATATCATACAACATTTTTTTAATTTGTTAAAAACTCAAACTCGGAACCTTCATGGTGTTCTTTTTTCAATTTGCTTTGTAGGCGGTTCTTTACGCGGCATTTTTTCACGTCATTGTTGAACCTTATTTAAAAACAAGAAACTAGAAAACAAATGAAAAAACTAAAATGAGTGATTCTAGCGACGAGGAAGTTTGTTTGATGCCAACAGAATTGACTGAAACTGTTAATAATGCGCAAATGAGCTTTCTCCCTCAACAATCACGCGAGAAGTATTTAAAACAGTACGTTATGTTCAACACGTGGCGACTAGCAAAAGGAGCCAAAACTTTCTCAGAAAACGTTTTGCTGGCATATTTTATAGAATTATCCGATAACAAGAAAGCAAGCACTCGAAAAACAGTACACAAGTGACTAACACCAATATTACAGTACCCAACAAAAAATATTACACTCAAATTAAATAACTGTAGCAACGTTACTTTCAATTTTGATTAATTATACCTAAGTATTATTTTGTTACAATTTAAAGATTATTCTGTAATACTTACCTATCATAATGTAGTAGTTAATACCTAAACTGAAACAAAAGTACCTATCTTGTGATTGTCAACGGTTTTTTTGCATTTAGTCATTTCCTCGCTAAGGTGGAATGAAAAGTTACGTGTTGCACTCGAGTGCAAAGATTTTTAACCTCGTGCTCTTTTGATTCCCTCGCTAACGCTCAGGATTCTAATTTTGAATCACTCGCTGCGCTCGTGATTCAATTTTAGAATCCTTCGCTTGCTCGGTCATCAAATTTGAACACGCGGTTAAAAAGCAACTTTGCACTCTTGTATAACAAATAACTATTAAAGAAATGCAGCGCTATTGTAAACACAACCTCGGTGACCGAGTTTAGCTCGATATTTTTAAGATTATGGATAGCTAAAAATACTGACTGAAAATATCGTCAGTTTCTGAAAATAAGACCAATTAAGATCGAAGCTCCCGAGACCTAGGGGATATTTATATTTCAAGACTATTTTTTTTTTAAATTCGTCGTCATTGCAGTAAATATTTGTAGTTAAATATTCTGACCTCTAAACCTCTTCTGTCTTCAGCTGAAAAACTGAATAATGAAGAAATCTTGAATGTGACGTCAACAATGATGCTACTTGTTCAAAATGGAAAAACCACAGAAAATCGGTAAGTTCATAGGTAAGAGATTTCATAGAAAGAAACTCTTTGTTTTATCACTAGAGGCATAAACTAAACATCACTATTGATTTACAAGCTTTACAATGTTACAAATTAATTTAAATTATTTACAGGACAATGGAAGTCACCACAACTTTACTCCTCGAACCCAAGACACCAATATGGCCCCTCATTGTAGGCCTTATTTCTGGCTTCCTGCTCTTAGCTGCCATTATTTTGGGATTGTATAAGGTAAACATATTTTTAACAATATCTCCCACAAGTACTGAATAAGCAATTAAAGACACGCCAATGTGGCCCCTTATAATGGGTCTTATTGCTGGCTTTCTGCTTTTATAACCGCCATTATTTTGGGATTGTATAAGGTAAACATATGTTTAACAATATCTCCCACAAGTACTGAATAAGCAATTAAAGACACGCCAATGTGGCCCCTTATAATGGGTCTTATTGCTGGCTTTCTGCTTTTATAACCGCCATTATTTTGGGATTGTATAAGGTAAACATATGTTTAACAATATCTCCCACAAGTACGGAATAAGCGATTGAAGACACACCAATGTGGCCCCTCATTGTGGGCCTTATTGCTGGCTTACTGCTCTTAGCTGCCATTATTTTGGGATTGTGTAAGGTACACATATTTTTAACAATACCTCTTACAAGTACTAAATAAGCAATTAAAGACACACCAATGGGCCCCCTCATTGTGGACCTTATTGCTGGCTTCCTGCTCTTAGCTGCCATTATTTTGGGATTGTATAAGGTATGAATACTTTTAACAATACCTCCCACAAGTACTAAATAAGCAATTAAAGACACACCAATGCAATTGGGCCCCTCATAGTCGGCCTTATTGCTGGCTTTCTGCTCTTCGCTGCCATTATTTTGGGGTTGAAGTAAACATAATTTTAACAATATCTCCCACAAGTACTGAATAAGCAATTTAAGACACGCCAATGTGGCCCCTAATAGTTGACCTCATTGCTGACTTTCCGCTCTTAGCCGCCATTGTTTTGGAATTGTATAAGGTAGAAACATATTTTTAACAATATCTCCCACAAGTACTGAATAAGCAATAAAAGACACACTAATAGGGCCCCTCAAAGTGGGCCTTATTGTTGGATTTCTGCTCTTAGCTGCCTTTATTTTGGGATTGTAAAGGGTAAACATATTTTTAACAATAACTCCTACAATTAATAAATAAGCCAATTAACACACACCAATGTGGTCCCCTAATAGTAGGCCGTATTGCTGGTTTTCTGCTCTTAGATGCCATTATTTTGGGATTGAAGTAAAATTATTTTTAACAATATCTCCCACAATCAATAAATAAGCCAATTAACACACACCAATGTGGTCCCCTAATAGTAGGCCGTATTGCTGGTTTTTTGCTCTAAGATGCCATTATTTTGGGATTGAAGTAATCATATTTTTTACAATATCTCTCACAAGTACTGAATAAGCAATTAAAGACCATGTAAAAGTAATTTTTCTTGGGGTTTATTTCAGACTGATATACCAGGTGTAACATAGAGTTCCTTATTTACTTAGTTTTTAGTGTCGTCTAAAAAATGAACATTCCAAACCTATTCGTTAGAAATTATGCAACGTATTGATAGCTTAACCCGGAATTTCTAAAAATCGATATCAAAGAAATCACTATGTGAGCCCTTGATTTAGTCAGTGAACCTTTATAAGGCTAAAACACACCTACGGCATCCTCTCACCGTGTCTCACGTCCGTTGGCAATTTAGCCTTGAAATATTATATTACTATAAGCTTTAACAGGAAATTTATCCTTTATTTTTCAGTTCGGGTTCTTCTCCCGCCAAAAGAAAGAAGACCTCAAACAGCTGATAGAGAACCAGGCGTCCCACGAAGACCCTGGAAGCTCATCGAACCCATCAAGTGTGGACTCTTCTGATACCACGAGAGAACTACTGGATAATACTCTGGAGTAAAAGAGAATACCATGTTTATGGTGGGGAGTATCTAGTCAGAATTGGGGACATTTCCAATTAGCAAAAGTTTGCTCAATAATATTTGCAAAGGTGCCTTAAATAAATTAAATAGAGCTGGCAAAAAATTTTCATTAACGCCACAAATATATTTTTTTACTTATGATAGTGTTTTTTATGTGCATGAAAGAATTATGATGGTTCAAAGATTTTTTTTATGTTAAAATAGGATATTCAAAATGTTACGTAAATTGTTGATCTCAAATTACTTTTATGAAATGTATCTAAGTAGAGAATATAAGATCGAGTTTGTGCACACGTTTAACACTAAATCAATTTATGTTACCAAATAAAAAGTATTTATTTTAATTATATTTAATATTTCATTCCTGAACAGGCAGATTCGAACGTTTTTCAGAATCAGAAATCAGAAATATTTATTGTCTCTTCACAAAATGGCCACTTAAAAATTAATGTAATTTAAAAAAAAAACATAATGCAAGTTGTAGCCAAGATAGTGAGAGCTGACGCCTGAAATAGGCTTCGGATAGAAGCCTGTGCTACTGGTCACCAGGCCACACCTTCGGACCCCTCTATTCATTGAAGTTAGTCCGTACCTTACCTTATATTTAAAATTAATCGTTTGCATGATATGTTTGTTAATGTAACATAATAATGTTTTTAAGGGATTACAAGTGACGTATGTACGGCGGATATTGTTACTTAGTAGTAAATAAGTCGTTCCTATAACAATAGGCTAGATGACACCACCAATCGTTGACCTACTCTTTATTATCTGTCAAAACAGTCGGCTTCCATAGATTTTATATGGGAATACAAAAACGTGACGTCATCGTCATGTATCAGAAATCGGAGTCAATTGACCGAATATTTATTGGGTTTTGTGTGTTTAAGCATTGGTCTCTATAGCTTTTTGGAAATATACTGGTTGTATTTACTTCATAGCGGCTATGTTTTTTAAATGCCATGGTCTTGAAAATATTTACTATAGGTGTCATCATGCCAATTAGTGTAGCCGAAACTTTTTTAACTTTCCACCTTCTTCTTTTCTTAGCCAGAATAAATCAGCAAATATATTTAGTGATATTAAATGTAGCAATATCAAATTGCATGGCAAACTCTTATCTATGAGGGCCGTCCGTGCCAAAACGGATGGAGTTGCTTGTGACATAATATAATGGAAAACGGTAGGTAGGATAGAAACGAGTTTCCATTACGTGAATTCGTGATGAACGTGCATGTGTAGGATGAACATTGTGCAATAAATAAGAGAAAAAGTCGGTATACGCGCGAAAGTTTTACGTGACAACGACTCTGAGTGGTAAAATAATTTTAATGTGAATATTCATTCGTATAACATGAACCGGTGTGTATGCCTATCTCTCTCTCTCTCTCTCTCGCTCTGTCTCTCTCGCGCGAAACGTGAGCGGAGCAGCGTAACGCAGTTTCTTGAGGTGTCACCCGGCAAACCAATTTATAAGACGTTGTCACGTCAAAAATATAAACAAAACTTTTTGGAAAATATGAAACAGAAAGTGAGTTATCCTCTTTCTCTCTCTTTTACACCCTTATAGTGCTCCTTCTAAAGCTTAACTCCGCGTGTCAATATTGTAGTACCTGCACCTAGATAATAAGTATTCCTAGTACAAATAAGTTCTGTAAGCAGACCAGATAGAAATGTTTAGACACCTATCCCGCCTGTGGCAGTCCATTTTTCTTTCATTGTGTTTTATTTCACACAGTTATACAAACTTGGTTAGGTAAATATTTGTGCGTTGTTTTCATAATTGGGCATGCTGAGTCTATTTCCTTTATGATTCACTATCATGAGCAATACGTCTGCCATGTATTTCCTTATTTCAGTGCTGCAAGGTCGAAAATCGTTTATATCACCTCTTTGAAAAGACTGATATTCGTATCGTATGCATTTTCTTTCTCTGTAGATTTCCTAGAGTACGGTGGCCAGGCACGTCGCGATTCACACCGCAGTATGTTATGCGCTTGTGAAACGGACAATTTTGCAACAAAAATGGATAGCCTGATATGCTAGCCACTGCACATACTTAGCTTGTTTACTATGTATTACGTTAGATTTATTGCCCATTTAAAATGTTGAAGCATACTCTAAAATGATACAAAAAGAGAGCAATTTGGACTTCAATACGGACTTATAGCTTGGGGAATAGAAATAAAATACATTTCTAGAGGAAACTTAAGTACCGAGGGCTGACTTTGCGGATCAGAAGAAAGTATAGTTTTATTTTGCAACATTATCTTAAGAAAAAGAGCAGCAAAGCTAGCTTAGAGATAAAGAGAAAGATTGGAAGAGAGCTTTAAAGCATTATTGAGCTTCTTCATTTAAGTACCTACTCGGTCGCACAAAACACTCATATAAATGGGCCATGTTGAAAATGGGACATTCAATGACAATTCAATGACACACGGAAAGATTTTACAATAACCGTACATTTGTCTCATTATATACATATATATAGAATTAGCAAACCAGCAAGAACATTGCCGACCCTTGTGTTGCAGCCCTATGAATATATATATAACACAAGGGTCGGCAATGTTCTTGCTGGCGTCATGCTGGCTGTTATTAAGGCCTTTGTTGGGTGTTATGTAACTTAAAAAATGTCAGGAAGCTAGGAGACAAATATTCCGCAATTGCTGACAAAAATGGTGTCAAGCAACGTTGATCGATATATATTTTAGCGAAATTTAGCGTGTGTGTGTTTTATTTAACCTATTTCAACCCACTGTTGAGCAAAGGTATCCCCTCCACTGCTCCACCTATCTCTATCTTTTGCCAGAATATCGTAGTCTCTTGCAAAGGCAATCGAATCGTCACATTGTCGGTTTTTGGGTCGACCTCTACGACGGCGTCAGCTGGTATGGTATGGCATTTTGTGGTGACATGAACTCATCTGTCGGGCATTCTGCAAACGTGGCCCGCTCACTCCCACTTCAGTTTTGCGGTCTTTTCGCCAATATCAAACACGCCTGTTCTGGATCTGTTGCTAGTATATTAAGCAATAGTTTTTATTTTTTTTATTATCACTACCATTTGCATAGCTGTCAACCCTACCACAGCCGATGTTAAATTTCCGCTGGCGGCTAATCCGTCGGAAGCGGTGGTAATTATGAGCTCGTCTCCACGGGCGATTGTGGCAATATCTATTTCTGTTTGCCGTTATTCAATGGTCATCGAATAAATTACTGATATCGTCAGTGTTTAGTACTTAGCTCAAAATTAGGGCCCTCAAAATAAGATTTGTTTTGACACAGTCGATACGAAACGAATTGTATTGACATGATTTTCTAGATCTGCTTTGGCTTCATAACAAACTTTAAGAAACAGGAAAAGGGAACAGTTCAAGAACAATGATTTTTCAATGCATTTCATTATAAGATCTTCGCTTTGCATGCAAGCAATGCATGCAATTGAGAACATTTTTAATTCCGACACTCAACCAAGAACTCAGCATATTTTTAAATGTGAGACAAGTAGACAACAATTGTAAACTATCGACTAAGTACAGTTTTGTTAAAAACATGCTTAGCAAAGTATATCAGTAAACTTAGACGACCACTTTGGTGTAATGGTCAAGAAGTTGACTATCTACTAAGAGTTCGCGGTTTCCATGCCGCACTGTAAAAACTTTTGTGTGCATGAACATGTCTCTTTGAACTGGTTGGGTGTTATACCTATGTTTTTATTTCAGTTTATTTGTAATACCACTGTTGATTCTGATATCTGTAACACAAGTGCTTAAACTACTTATCACGGAGTCAGATCAATGTATGTGATGTTGTATATTTATTTATGAAAAAGAAATCTTCCTTTTTTATGGCGATATACTTTTGAATTGTTATAATTAATAAGATAATGAACTAACAAATTATACAGACAATTTAATTTCTGAGCATTCAATAACCTCAACTTTACCCTACCTACCGTCTGATAGACGACAGACACAAAAGTCTTTTAAACTATAGTTTAATTCCAATCAAGCAGAAGCCTATTCATCAGCCACAATCATTAAACAACCCTGAATAGTCTTCGAATGTACCTGACAGACTATTAGCTGAGACATAGACAATACCGTCTTTCGATGCTGAGAGTTTGCCAAAAGAAAATAAGCATTAAGTGGTTCGCTCAAGGTTATATTTGTAAAGTTGTGTTGTGAGGGTGTCAGGTAATCCTAGGTTAGTAGACATAGTAAAATTTAATAGTAGAGCTTCCGTGCAGAGTTTGATTGACAAGAGGTTGATTGGTAGTTTGTGGACGCCGATGCCAACTCTATTACGTTCTAGATAAATACAAGCTTTACTATAGTGTAAAGCAAAGTAGCTTTCAAGTCTGTCCCTATATCTGTATGTACGAGGGCGTTTTGATAACTCCATGACTTTCAGGCTGAATAGAAACTTTTTTTATTTTTAATGATATTTTCTTAAAAGTAATATTTTTGCGAACCTAAAATAATTCTATTTTCAAATATGGCGCGAAAACAATATTTAATAACAAAAGAAGTTTGGCGGCTGTGAAGGTGTTCTTCGAAAATGGAGAAATCCGAGTTTCGAGTCTTGATTAAACACTATTTTTTACGCGGGAAAACCATTAAGCAGACCGAAGACAAGTTGAAAAAATATTACGGGGATTCAGCGCCGCCTCATGGAATGGTACATAAATGGTTTACTGAGTTTCGTTGTGGACGTATTACAACCAATGATGCCGAGCGCCCAGGAAGGCCGATTGAGGTAACCACTGAGGACATTGTTAACAAAATCCACGATATTGTTTTGGCTGACCGTCGAGTAAAGATACGCGAGTTAGCTGAGGTTGTGCACATCTCAACTGAACGAGTTTTTCATATTTTGCACGATATTTTGGGAATGAAAAAACTTTCTGCAAGATGGGTGCCGCGCTTACTGACAGTCGACCAAAAGCGAAAACGCGTGACTACTTCAGAGGCATGTCTGGCTATGTATAATCGCAATCCAAGTGAATTTTTGCGTCGGTACGTAACCGTGGATGAAACGTGGGTCCACCATTATACGCCAGAGACTAAACAACAGTCAAAGCAGTGGACTTCTACCGGCGAACGTGCACCAAAGAAGGCAAAAACGGTATGTTCGGCTGGTAAAGTGATGGCAACAGTATTTTGGGACAGCCAAGGGGTTATTTTCATCGATTTCTTGGAGAAAGGCAAGACAATAACCGGTGCTTACTATGCTGCATTGCTGGAAAGATTTAATGAAGAGTTAATATATTATGTCACAAGCAACTCCATTACTCTCCATAACTCCACTATTAGATTTAATGAAGAATTTCTCAAAAACAGCTCGGAGTCGGGAAGTTGGCGGTGTTACACCCCCGTGCCTCGGGAAGCACGTCAAGCCGTTGGTCCTGCGCCTGATCTCTCTCCAGTCATGTCGGACGGAGTGCACCTGTGTATTGCGTTCACACTTGTGCACTATAATATCTCCTGCGTAGTTGGCTAATCTCTGTTGAGGTTGGGCGCCGTGGTCGAAATCGGCCAGGAGGACTATTATTATGATGCCACAGACACACACACACACAATTAGGCATAGGGGTAAAGTTTATAACACCACCAGCTAAAAATATATAAGTTTAGTACCTTTTTACTCAAACAAATGAAACTTGACGAATGTTTAAGTGACGCAAAGATTGCGCGATGATCGGATTTAGAAATGATTTACTTACGCACAGTCCCAAGTATTTATCATAAACCTTTGTTCTGAGCACAAACTGTTATTAGTAGGCAATGTTTTGAATAGTGGAAATGACTTTACATAAATTAGCATGTTATATTTTTTGAACTTTGCTTTAAGATTTTCTGCCACCGTCACAGAGATTTTACATAGTCACTGCTACTTTCCTATCGTCTAATATAGTAGGTATGAAGTTGTATTCCATATATTGTGGTGCCTTAATAGTATATTTTTATTTATTTATTTATTTATTTTAAAAGGGTGGACTTAATGCTAAAAGCAATTTCTGCCAGTCAACCCCAGGTGACCCAGGTTTTTTCGCCCTGGCTATTGTGATGTTGTTAGCTGAATCGCTGCTTGTCCAAGGACTTGGAACAAAATTAAGAAGAGCATCGCTACTGCTACTGTTGATCGAACAGACCCTTGAGGCCTTGGTTCAGTTGCATAAAAAGAACCATAATACCCAACTCCGCAAGCGTTTTCTATTCACTGCACTGCGCAATCGTTTACAAAGGCATTCAATAAGTATCTATCAAAATTATGTTTTATCCTCGGGTCCTACTCTGTAAAAAATAGTTTTCACTAGCCCAGTATTCTAGATCTAGATTGCATTACTTACCTAGATACACATAATAACAATATAAACAGAAAATCAGTAGTTACTCTTGTGGAGTAGACCTATAGCTCCACAAGAATAACCTTTTAAAATAAGGCTTGTGTAATAAGGTGTATATGTGCGTGCGTGTGTGTGTGTGTGTGTGTGTGTGTGTGCGTGCGTGTGCGTGTGCGTGCGTGTGTGTGTATGTGTGTAAGTTTGAGATGCGATACAACAGGAATCATGTCATACCTTAGTTTATACCTTCTGGTGCTTATTTCTGTACTTGCTAGCAATTTAGATTATTGTTTCCTTGTCAGACTTGTCCTTGTGCCCTTGCCGAGCGTCACTGTACTTTGCCATCATTTGTAACATCTTTTACTCATGTGACTAGCAATAAAGATTCGGCATCTAATTCTGATTCTTACAGTCCCTTAGGTATCAAAGAACGATTGCTAGTGAAGACAATAATAAAAAGAACGTTAACAAAGACAAGATAGGCCCTCCAAGACGTAACCCTTATTAACAAAGCCAGTGGCAATAAGGGTTACCTGCTTATCTCTTATCTTCCGCCCCAATGCGCTGATAGCCGAGGGCACGCATCGGTAAGGGAGTAATGGCGGATCTTTGAAGTTTCGGAAATTGGGACGGCAAATGGAAGAGAATTCGGTCTTCTAAGCTGCGTCCAGAGAATCTCGTTCAATTGTTTTGGTATCAAGATCAACTACATTGCTTTTTGTAAACTTATCTTCTTATTTGTTAATTTACAACCAAATTAACGTTATTTGTACGAATATTTAAAAACTTTTTTCTTTTATTGTTTAAATTTTAAATGTGCAATAAAAGTAGTTCTTTTCTGTACACATCTATCTATTTTTTTGACGTGACAACGTCTTATAAATTGGTTTGCCGGGTGACACTTCAAGAAACTGCGTTACGCTGCTCCGCTCACGTTCCGCGCTCACAATGAGAGCGAGTGAGAGGCACGCGTCCCTTCGACTCGGGCATGGTTAGCCCGCCTAAGAGCGAGTGAGACAGACATAAAAAGTGAAAGGCACGCGTCCCTTCCACTCGAGCACAGTTAACCCGCCTAAGAGCGAGAGAGACAGAGCGAGAGAGAGAGAGAGTGAGAGAGATAGGCATACACACCGGTTTTTTTTTAAATAATGTCGAAAACATAAGTGAATGCTCACTAAGGTATAAGTTAATATTTCTCAAAAATGTGCCACTGTTTGGATTTATTTTTCGCTTTTTACAAAAGTATTAAATTTGAAATTTTGTGAATGTGAAACAATTAAGTGTATACATATTTCTTGTTTAAAATTTATTTGTAAGGTTAGCTAATTTACCCATATTTATGGAAAATACAGACTTCCAAAAAATCTGTCGCACAGGTTAAAGAGATTTGGTACAGGTAAATGAGAAACTGTGCACTGTACAAACATTTGTGTGCATGAATATGTGTGTTAGTACTGGTCTGGGTGTATATGTATTTATTTAAGTTTATTTGTAATTCCACTGATATGTGTAACACAAGTGATTTAGCTACTTACCACGGAGTCAGAACAATGTATGTGATGTTGTTGTATATTTATTATTATTATTATAATACAGGTGCTTGAAGAAAAAGCCAAAACAATATTTTGACAACTGTTTGTGACAGAATACGAAACAGTCATTAACAATCGACAGTCGCTGAGAGTCGCCCAACGTAAAGAGAGGTTGCTGTGGTCATTAACAGCCTCTATTAAAATTATACCTGTCACCGATATCATCATCATGTCGTCTTCACCGTATCCGGCGACGGTGACTCCTGTAAATTTCCCAGTTTCAATCTTTATTGAGATTGGTCCTGCTGTGACTGGCGAAAGCAAACTTTGTCTTAAAGACTCGATTACAAGGTGCACAGTACAGTTGGTCAGTTGTATTGTATGTGTACGAGATTTTTGGCCTAGTCTTCCGTATTTGGCGTTTAGCATCAAGGTGTTCAACTCGCCTAGTCTCAAAACTATCCACACTCCTATAAATAGTTTGTCGCCATTCCGGTCTAAGATGCGCTTGATCCGCCCATGTATTTGTTTGTATATCGCACGCCATCATATTATTATGACGCTTGTCATAATCACTAGTCTTAAAACTATCTCATATATAAATAGGTAGTTCATAGTAGAACGTTTCAAAAAGTAGGTACCATATTATTTCTCTCAACAAAAGCGGACTTTCTACAAAAATATTACCCGACAATAGTACCACATTGTGCATATGCTTTGTCTCCCACATTCAATGTGGAGCTTACTTTCTCAATTGAAATGTACGATCACGTGAAGTTGCGGCCACAGCTGCGGAACAGGTGTAAAGAGTTCCGTTAAACAAACATTCGCAAATAAACATATATTATTTCTGGTAATGGGACGATATGTTGTACGTATACAACTTGAGGTTTTTTAACAAGGAATTGACGAAAATTAAGAGCCGTAAGTATAACAAAACTTAGACAGCTAAGCAGTTTTTGACGTGACAACGTCTTATAATTCGATGGAGCCGGCTGCACGCACCAAAAAACATGACGCATGCGGCGTTACCTCGCTCTGAGGCGTTCCATTCAAGGCTTGAAGTGCAAGCGAGAACGCGGAACGAGCGACAAAGAGGCAACGTGACAAAGACGTTGTCACGTTCAACTATCGTCAGTAAACCGACTTTACAGACAACCGATTTCTGACGAAAACTTGGATTTCTTTTCTTGAAGAGTTTTCTTGAAGTAAGAATTTTGTAATTACATACCTACATATTATGTCATTTATTGCGTCAAAACATTCTCAATGTAAAGGTGCAATGCACTAAACTGAATTTTCCTTTTAACCTATATCGTTCAAAATCACATCTTAAAAATGCTACAACTGCAGTCCTAACCTTTAACACGATGCTTTCTAAAACATCACTCGCCCTTCAACTCTCCAGTAACTCTAAAATTGTAACTTACTTTTGAACATCAGTTCTGTAAAATATTGTATACAAATTTCAACGCCTCCGCACTAGTTGCAAACTGATTTCATTCCGCGGCATGCGCAAAGTGTAGACAGACCCCTACCCTCTAAGCCGTTTTCCGTGGTTTCGAATATAGCCATCCCTTTTACTCGTACAAGCTAAAACGTAAGACCAAGAAGAAGACCCATAAATAGGAACGAAACGCTCAGCAGTAAGGCCTCAGGCGCGGAACCGAATTAACAAGCAGCTTAAAGTTTCCATTTGAAAGCTAACCGAGTTAAGCCTTGTTCGGCGCAAACGCACCGGCTCTACTTTGAAACAATTCAACCTGTATTTTAGCTGACGGCCAAAATACAAAACATACAAAAGGGATTTTTTACAATACAGATGCCTGGCAGTTCGACTTATTGCTAGAATACCCTATATTCATCTAAAAATCTACTTAAACCCTTTATGTAGATTTTTCACAGCACATTTTTTTTCAACATAGTTATTATTTTTGTTTAATAACATGGGTATACCAAACAATATCAAGTGCATAATCTGCGTAATTGACAGATGCAAAGAAGTCATTATTAGCATTGGGTATTATTTTGACATCACCAATCGTTGACGTACTTTTTATGAAGTGTCAAAACGTCAGTCTCCTGTGGAATTTTTATTGGCGATACTAGCTTGTAATGTACTAGCTTGTAATGTCATCATTCAGACTAGTAAATCAGTGTGCTTTTTGTGCAAATAATGCGAATAATAAGATATGGTCACTCAATTGAGGTGTTAAAATACGTGTTTTTTATGAGAAAAAATAAAATCCCATATATTTTTTTAAGTCAATACAATAGGCTTGTTTCCACTATGAAAGAAATATTCAAAAACTGATTTTCTCTAAAATAATTCATAATTTCAGATGCCTTTACACTAATATTTCTCTGCAGTTCGTATTATTTGATTTTTAATTGGAATTCAAAAGATAATTAGTCACTCAGTCGGCATTGCACGCGGTGACGTCAAAGTGTGTTATTCCCATACAAGCTCTATGAAGAAAAGCGTTTTGACAGTTGATAAAAAGTACGTCAACGATTGGTGGTCTCAACTACCGTATTGGTTTGGTGAGGCTACTCTAGGAAGTAATCGTATACTAGTGTCGGAGTGACTCGCTCTTGACTTGGTGCTAGTTCTTAGTTATTGAGAAACTGACGGTTTATAACACGCTTTTATTAGATCGGGGTGGATGTAACGGATATTTGAGAAATCGGATTAATTTAAAACTTTGCACACGTATTAAGTACCGATGACAATGCAATAATTTGATAAGAGTTTTCCATCATCCTCATTAACTAAAAAAATAAAATAAAATAATAGTTTAAAAAACTAAAAAAACACGCTTTTATTGCTAACGAAAAAAGAGAAAATAATTTCTAAGTAAACGGAATTTATATTACAGTAGAGTAAAAAGCGTGTTTCTTTAAATGACAGAGATGGCTGCACTCGAGACAAGGGATGGCTTATGAAGTAGACAGTCTGAACGCTGTGAGATACACCGCGATGTTGTTAGCGCATTCAAAGTACTTAATAAATTGTTGATTGTTTCCAAAACTAACTGTTTCTGTTGAGATATTTTAAATAGGTTTTTTACCTTAGATCAAGTGGTAAAAAGAGTCATTGTCAAATCCATTTAAGCATTCATGTTTTTATAGTCTTACTTTATACTCTCTCTACCTATTATACTACAAGGCGATATCAATTTACCATAACAACCCTTCAACATAGATAGTCAAGGTCTCTATTATTAACATAATTCTATTCCTCTTTTCACTTTATCAGTTTTTATTCTACATTAGCATAATCGTTATTCCTAATTCACCCTAATTGGTGTACTAAAAAGAAAATAACAGCAGCCATTACATAAAAGCCTACAAAAGTACCCTATTTGCAGGTGCCTTTGCATCGAGGGCCTCACTAAAGGCCTCTTATATTCTTACGGATAATTTCTTTGAAATCCTGTATTTTTCTCGCCAATTATGTTTAAGCGTGTATAGATACGCCTGAGGTATTTTATGCGAGGGATTTGAGGTTTACGCAAAATTTAATAATGGTCGCTATTGCGTCTTAGAAAGAAATATTTAGCAGTGGATAAAAAAAATGATTTCGTTTTCTCAGAACAACTTGTATGTACTACAAAGAAAAGAAATAAGATTTCGAGTTTCATTCGGTAAATTCTCGTATTCTCGCGATTAGAATAAATAGAATATTAATAAGAAATGTTTTCATTTCGTTGTCTTATCACTTTGGGACAAATTCTAGTTTTTTGAACTCCACTATAACTACAATTACAAAACGAATAGGGAAATCCCTAAACAGCATTTATTTATTCACATTGGAAGACAAAATATAAATAAAAACTAGCTGACCCGGCAAACGTTGTTTTGCTATAAAAATTATTTCTCTTATCACTAATTTATGAAAAATAGATGTTGGCCGATTCTCAGACCTCAGATGCTTACAAAATTTCATAAGAATTGGTCAAGACGTTTGGAAGGAGTCGGGAATCGCCGAATAAGTGTTAGCGCATAACTTCAGACCTTCTGTACCAAATTGGATGATTCTTTCCTTAGTCTTCATTAGGCAGGACAAGGTTTTTGTAGGTAATAGGTAAGGAAATCCAGTAAAGGTTCAAATGATGAGAAAATATGCAAAAGATGCAAAAAAAAGGGGGGCAGTAAAGCGTCTGCCGGGTCTACTAGTTTAACTTCTAGTTTATCATTAAGCTGAATCGTTCATGAAAATACACAGAGCATATCGAGATAGACACTGTACTGAGTGCAATTGTAATAGTAGCAATTTTGCAACTAAAATGTAAGTAGGTACAGGATGATGTGCCACTTTGTGTATGAACATTGCAATATTATACATAGTGTATATTATACCTTCACTACTGTTTTCTCTGCTTGTAGGCATTACAAGGCCAATCAGGTTCCGCAAACATGGCTCCCATCTGATTGCTGTTTACTGATTTCAGTTAGTTGGCATACTAAGAGAAGGGATGTAACTAAGTACTGTTGATATATATATGTCTTCGCCAGTATATTGTTAGTGTCATCTGTTTCGGTGTCATGAAGTTGCCAATTCGAACAAAACATATTACTATTCTATGTAAAATGTGCTAAGACTTATTTGAATGCTGGAATGGCTAGATTCTTAGGAAAGTTGCATTTGCTATCTATTCCAAGCGCAAGATGTGCTAAACGAAAAAAGATTTAAAAAGACTTAAAGACTTGTCTTGTCATGAGAGTAGGTATATGCTATCTTTTATATCCGATGTATGGCAAAATCTGCACGTATGATTCTGTACCTACATAAGTCATTTTATTGGCTCAAAATATATTTTACACATTTGATTAGGGGAGTAAACTACAATAATATTAACGTGACGTCATAGGGTCTCCAACATTAAAATACCTGCTACTTCTTTTCAGAGACATCCTCTTATTCAAGAGACATTGTAGGCAATTTACTTTTCAAGCAGGCAATATCGATCAGAAAGATAAAGTGGGAGCTTAACGCGTTCGACTTCCCAATTTAAGGCGATACGTAGTTGCCTAAGATTAAACCAAAAACAGACAGATACGACATGGGCTAGTCACGCGTGGTCCTAATAAACCGAGTCAAATCGACCTGCTCGGCTCCTAGTCGTCGTCGGTACACCACGAGTTGTGTACACGTGCGTGCGTACGTGATGTCAAGCGGCCTATTTTTAAGTTGACTATTGTTTATGGTTTTTCTCAGAAAAACACTGTATTTCACTCTGAATATTCTTTTGTTCGTTGCTACTTCAATACATAAGCATTATTCACCAGCACGTCCGTACACCTTGCCTTCCACCAACAGAATGCCGAGATTGCCGAGCCAGCCTCGAGTTGTAGCTTTTTATTAACTTGTTTTTTCCCTCAGTACGACCTTTGGCAACGTTTTCAATGACTTAATGTTGTATTACTCGTAGTCAAAACAACTACTGCTATTTTAAAAACCAGCCCTCTGGTGGGCAAATTTTAACGGACTAATATTTAAAATAATCAAAACAAATACTGTTTGATTTGTAATTAAACTACTTAATTTAGTAAACGATCATGGGTTAAAATTAAAACCTAACAATTGTAACGAAGTACCGTATCTTTCTCCGTTTGGTTTAATCTAAGGCAGTTGTGTAGGGATTAAAGTAATTTTGAGCGCTGCGTAAACAGCGTGGCTTAGCATGCGAGATAAATTTCGTCCTGATTAATCTTACTAAGATTATTTATGCTGCCTGTAACTTTACATCTACTTAAGTGTAGATGGCCATATTAACTTAATGAGTGTTTGAACTTATAACATATTGAAACACTTTAAATATTCTTAAGTAGAAATTATTGATTTTAATCATACCTAATGATAAAGCTAAGTTTGTTTTAGTACAACCTTTGACATTACATAAAAGTCTTCAAAAGTACCCCATTCGCAAGTGCCTGAAATAATCTATGTTAAAAATAACATATCACATATTGTAGGACCCTTATGAAATAAATTTTATTAGCCTAGATACTTAGATAATGCAGAAATGAAGAAGAAGAATAAATAAGTTATTTTATCATTAGTTGTAATAAAAACAAATGGGTTGCGTTCCGTTTCACTGCCCAAAGCGGAAATGGCCTAATGAAACTCCTATTAGATGGTAATTAGATGTTCTATTTATCCTATTGCCCACACGTCGAACCTTCGTCTTGCTGCGGCCTCATTCTCATTGAGGTATTTTAGGATATCTTAATACATTTACATGTGATTGCTTAAGTGCTAAACCAAATGTTCAACTCATATTTTTGTAGGCCATTCCCTCAAATAAATGGCCTAAGGGGGCGGTATGTTCAAATCTTTAAAAAAGTTTGTGCCCAAGCAAAGACGAATCATCTTCGTAGGATAGTTTCAGGTTCAAAAAATAAAGCCAAAGCTACCTGGAATATCATTAACAAAGAAACCGGTAAAGATAAAACAAAAGATCGTTCATATTCAATAAAAGATGGAGGTAAACTAGTTAAATCTGATGCAGAAGTAGCTAATATTTTTGAAAAGTACTTTGCTAATATAGCACCATCTACTACTAAAGAACTTAACTCTTCTGCAGAACTGTCTGAATCCATTCTCAAATCCAATATTGATGAGTGTGATTCACCACTATACTTTAGATACGTAAGCACCGATGTAATTATGAACACATTCAATGAAATAAATATGAAAAAAACCGAGGATCTTTGGGGAATATCCGTATGTATAATTAAATCATAGCACCTCTTTTAGCGATCATTTTTAACAAATGTATTGATGAAGGAAAATTCCCAAATTTAATGAAATTTAGTAAAATAGTACCGTTATTTAAATCTGGTGACAAAAATAACCCCTCAAATTTTCGACCGATATCAATCTTACCGGTTCTAAGTAAAATTTTTGAAAAGATTATATTCAATCAGCTACTATTTCACTTCACATCAAACAATTTATTGCATAATAAACAATTTGGTTTTACAAAGGGTCGCAGTACTGCTGATGCTGGAGTCGCTCTGTTGAAACATATATTTGATGCCTATGATAGTAAGCATGATGCTGTGGGAATCTTTTGTGACCTCTCTAAAGCGTTTGATTGTGTTGACCATGAGACCCTGTTGAGAAAACTACGCCATTATGGTGTATCAACTAATGCATGTAACTTATTTAATTTATATCTCACTGAGAGAACACAAAAGGTTTCTATCAATGGAGCAGAGTCTCCTGGAGCACCTCTCACTATGGGTGTGCCCCAGGGTTCGATATTGGGACCGTTACTGTTTCTAATATATATTAATGACCTTCCATACTTTGTCGACGGTGCTTGTGAGATAGTGTTATTTGCTGATGATACTTCACTACTTTTTAAAACTCCAAGGGGTAAAGAATTGTTTGACGATGTAAATGGTACTCTCTCGCGAGTACTTCATTGGTTCACCGTTAACAATTTATTGCTTAACGCGACCAAAACTAAATGCATTAAGTTTACAATGCCCAATGTCCGACAAGTTCCAACAAGGGTTGTTGTTAAGGATGAACAACTAGTTACTTCAAATACTGCAACTTTTTTGGGAATTACTTTGGATGATAAGCTCCAGTGGGGTCCTCATATCATGACCTTATCAAAGAGACTAAGCTCCGCTGCATACGCTGTAAGAAAGATAAGGTTTCTGACTGATGTTGAAACGGCAAGACTAGTTTATTTTAGTTATTTTCACAGTATCATGTCATACGGCATCTTACTATGGGGCTCAGCTGCAGATATAGAGACAATTTTCGTATTGCAGAAACGAGCCGTGCGGGCTATTTATAAACTTAAATCAAATGAAACACTTAGAGAATTGTTTAAAGAAGTTAAAATACTTACAGTTTGCTCGCAATACATTTACGAAAACCTAATTTACGTTCGAAAAAACTTACACTTATTTCCTAAAAATAGCGATTTGCATAACTTCAACACAAGACAAAAAAATAGGCTTGCCGTTCCACATTTTAGGCTTCATAAAGTTGGTCATTCATTTATGGGTAGATGTGTAATATTTTTTAATAAATTACCTGAAAATTTAATTTCATTGCCTTTAGATAAATTTAAAACAGTTGTAAAAGATGTATTAATGTCGAAAGGATATTATAAAATTGATGAATAAATAACAAAGATATATGGAAATGTTTAAATGCAAACAATTACAATTATTGTAAATCAATTTTGAAAAGAGGCAATGACAATAGTGACTGAGTTTCTTGCGCCGCTTCTTCTCAGCACTGGCCCAAATTGTCCCGAAGCGGTGGTAGGGTCAATTTATATGTTGGGACGTGTAAAAGTGCTAATTTGTTACCCTAATTACAGAAATAAATTGATTTTATTGATTTTATTGATGATTTACCATATTGTATAGTACCGAACACTGCCAACAGATGGCGCTGTGGGCTATCAACTCGCTCTAGAGAAATGTTTCGTCTTGCATACTTATATGTTAGCATAAGGTTGAATTTTTGAACACCAATTACACTTTGTTTAGAACATTGCTTTTGTGGTTTTATTCAGTTAACCCTCAAGTAAATTCAGTGCATCCGAAGTGTGTGTGTGTGAACAGTAACTAATTGTTTCCTTTCAGTTTTAGCTAGTGCTATTCTTGTATAAGCCTCTAGAACCGTCGCGTGAATTTGACAGTGACGAAAATATTTCAAGAAAAACTTTCCAGGTAAAAAATACCCGAATGAGACAAGAACACAACTGGTGAGCTTTGGCGCCTGGGCACATTTTGACCAGTTTAAGCTTAGAACCACCGGGTTTAAATTGTCTGTCGAATAAAAAATCTTTTATTTTATTTAATTATATTTGGGATAGGTTTGCTCTTGACCCAAGACTAAGCACAACAAGGTAAAGACTGAGTCTACGATGGAGCGAGCTCACCTAGAAGATTAATGTTCACTCTAGCTTTGAAGATTCCTAGGTTGTAATTGCAGGGAAACACTGACGTTCCACTCTTTTACAGTGCGCATCAGGAATGTAGATGAAAAGCGCTTGGTTCGTATCAGTGGAACATCGACACGGTACGGATGGTATCCCGCGGTACGTTTGGTGGTCCGATGGTAAAAGGGGGCCGGCGGAATAAGCTGATGTAGATCAAGACCTCTTAAGTGAGTCTCTTTGAAATCGGTTTATCCGTTCGGGAACTACGATGCCACAGACAACCACACACAAAAACATAAATACACACAAATATACATAGTGGTCAAACTTATGAAACCCATCTTTTTCTCTCAGAAATATAAAATATACATTTAATTTTGCATATTTTAAAAAACGCGTGTAACTAATGTCAATATATGTCATTCGATGACATTGTTTAGTCATTGCAACGCTAAGGCGGTACGAAGTTCGCCGGGTCCGGTAGTTACTTATAATAAAATAGTCTTACTTTTCTACCTCTTACTATTCTGAAAAAAAAAAACACATACTTAGGGGTAAAAATACAAATACAATCCTAATTTCGAAGGTTAAAAAAATCCAAATAGGTTTTGTTGCATGGCCATTAGGAGCAAGATACAATTATCTTATTTCCGAAATATACGCCCGTAGCGCCCATAGATCATGGCAGTTAGTATCTGAGGGTGTAAGTTCTGGAATTATCGCGGCAAAAACATTGCGGTTTCCTTTCTGCTAGTCCAGGAGATATGGAGCAGTTGAAGTTACGAATTTAAAATGAAGACATTATTGGTTACCACCTTTTCTGTTTAATTAATAACTTATCCATACTACGAGTAATATAATAAATGCTAAAGTAATTGTGTCTGTCTGTCTGTGACTCAATCACGCCTAAACTACTGAACCAATTTGCATGAAATTTGGTATGGGGATATATTGATACCCTAGAAAGGACATAGGCTACTTTTTACCGCGGGAAAATGTCGCATGCCCATGGGAAAATGCAGGTGGGCCTATCGCTTTTTTATATAAAAATAAATTGCTGTTCGTTAGTCTCACTAAATCTCGAGAACGGCTTAACCGATTTCAATAATTTTAGCCTTGTAAACTTATATGTGTGTTTTTAAATAAATAACATTTTCATTTCATTTTCATTTTTTTCATTTTGTAATATTTGTAGAAGTCCAGGGAAGGTGTAAACGACGAGAAAATATTGATAAATTGCGAATACAGTGAACAGGGCATCGTCTGCCGTGTTCACTAGTCTATATATATAAAAGAAAGTGGTGTTAGTTACACCATTTATATTTCAAGAACGGATGAACCGATTTGGCTGAAAATTGGTGGAGAGGTAGCTTAGAACTAGGAAACGGACATAGGATACTTTTTTATCCCATTCGACCGCGATTGTGAAAACAAAGGGATTCCACGCGGACGAAGTCGCGGGGGGGCACTAGTTTACAATATTGATTAAATCTTTACTACACAGCAAAACTTTGTACAAAAAGTGAACTAAACGCCATAGGGCATTCTCTACAAGGAATACCGTGGGGCTATGCAGAAATGGTAAGCGGGCTCATAACTATGGTATGTATCAGTGTCAATCAGAATCGAAATATATTTTTTTTTCCAAAACTATCATCATCATCATAATATCACTCATTCGGCGTCCACTACTGAGCATAGGCCTCTTCAAGGATTTCCATCGGTCCTCCTCCATCCAGCATATTCCCCTGACCTTTACCAGATCTAAATCTGTGAAAAAAAAACCTTCCATGTTTTTTCAAGTGATAAACACCATGCTACACTTTCATGCAACTGAGTCACTTTTTTTTTAATTTAATGACTGCGATCATCAATTATTTTAAACACATTTATTTTTTTGTATTTTTTATAAAAAACACTTCATCCCTAAGCCTAAGCAAGGTCTGCAGGGTGTCAGCAAAAATAATTAATCACGGCTTATCGCCGTGCGTTCGGACCTTAGCGATGATTGCGCGGTGCCCGTCCTTGGAACAGAACAATTTTTGTCAATTATACCAAACACTTGTTTGAGGAGGTGCTTGTAAAGCGGTGCTTGGCCTAGACATTGCAGCGCTATGATAGTGATTCCAAAAGCTAAGCAACCTAAGGCGCGGTCATGTTTGGGATGGGTGACTATTCTGACCATTTAAGGAATACACGATTTGCTGTTGGACAAGTTAAAATCGAATATATATTAGTCGTTAAGCCTAGTCAGAGGCCCTCGGGCGGCTAAATAACATCTGAGTAAGATTGGTTACTTACTCGTACCTTACAAACAACTCTCCACCAATCCGCACTGAGCCAGCGTAGTGGAATATGGCTCGGAACATCTCATATTTGAGGTGAGGCCTGTGCCCAGCATTAGGACGTAGGTACTAGGGCGGTTTGATAAGTCCATGACTTTGAAAAGAAAAACATATATTTTGTGTACAAAAACATTTTATTTTTCTACATACTCTCCTTTCAACTCTACACTCTTTTTCCAGCGATGCTCCAATCTCTTCAACCCATCCAAAAAATACTTTTTGTCAATGCCTGCAAAATAGGCCTCGGTTGCAGCTATCACCTCTTCATTGGATGAAAATCTTTGCCCAGCAAGCCATTTCTTCATGTTTGGGAAGAGAAAGAAGTCACAGGGGGCTAAATCTGGTGAATATGGAGGGTGCGTTAATAATTCGTATCCTAATTCGACAAGTTTTGAAGTCGCGACTGCAGACGAGTGGGCCGGAGCATTATCCTGATGAAATAGAACTTTTTTCTTTGCTAGATGCGGTCGTTTCTTCATCAACTCTTCATTAAATCTTTCCAGCAATGCAGCATAGTAAGCACCGGTTATTGTCTTGCCTTTCTCCAAGAAATCGATGAAAATAACCCCTTAACTGTCCCAAAATACTGTTGCCATCACTTTACCAGCCGAACATACTGTTTTTGCCTTCTTTGGTGCACGTTCGCCGGTAGAAGTCCACTGCTTTGACTGTTGTTTAGTCTCTGGCGTATAATGGTGGACCCACGTTTCATCCACGGTTACGTACTGACGCAAAAATTCACTTGGATTGCGATTATACATAGCCAGACATGCCTCTGAAGTAGTCACGCGTTTTCGCTTTTGGTCGACTGTCAGTAAGCGCGGCACCCATCTTGCAGAAAGTTTTTCATTCCCAAAATATCGTGCAAAATATGAAAAACTCGTTCAGTTGAGATGTGCACAGCCTCAGCTAACTCGCGTATCTTTACTCGACGGTCAGCCAAAACAATATCGTGGATTTTGTTAACAATGTCCTCAGTGGTTACCTCAATCGGCCTTCCTGGGCGCTCGGCATCATTGGTTGTAATACGTCCACAACGAAACTCAGTAAACCATTTATGTACCATTCCATGAGACGGCGCTGAATCCCCGTAATATTTTTTCAACTTGTCTTCGGTCTGCTTAATGGTTTTCCCGCGTAAAAAATAGTGTTTAATCAAGACTCGAAACTCGGATTTCTCCATTTTCGAAGAACACCTTCACAGCCGCCAAACTTCTTTTGTTATTAAATATTGTTTTCGCGCCATATTTGAAAATAGAATTATTTTAGGTTCGCAAAAATATTACTTTTAAGAAAATATCATTAATAATAAAAAAAGTTTCTATTCAGCCTGAAAGTCATGGAGTTATCAAAACGCCCTCGTATATAGGCTGATGATGATGATTCCAAATAACCTATTAAAAGTTTTCCAAATCAACTTGATATTGTATTGTCCGCTTGGTGTAGTGGTCCACAGATCGGACTTCTAAACCAAGGGTCGCGGGTTCGATCCCCGCACAGTACAAGCATAAGTGTGCATAAACACGTGCGTTTGTACTGGTCTGGGTGTTTTCTATGTATAATATGTATATACATATTTACAAAAAAAAAGTATTTAAGTATGTTTATCCGTTGTCTAGTACCCATAACACAAGCCTCGTAGCTTGATTTGGGACTAGAGAATTGGTGTGATTGTTGTGAAATATTTATTTAATTATTTTATTTATCATAGAGGTCGCAGGCAACAGACATAAACGTTAATTGCTAAAGATTGTGGTTTTTTCATTAATGATAAACAAAAATAATATACAGGTAAAGCATCTACATATGAATAATAAACAACAGACACCACCGTTCACAGGATTATTCCCTGAGAACCCCGTTCCCCGAGGCCCCTGTCTATGAGAGCCTCCATTTTATGACACCATGATAAAATCAAAACTAAAAAATATGTTTTATTATGGCCTTTTGAAAGATGGTACGAAGGTCGGTTTTGTCTTACATTTGACAGGTTTTTTTAGCATAGCAAAGTCTTACCCTGAACTCCTGCTTCATTTTACTAAGTCTGTACTGTCAAATTTATATCGTATATACCTCTAAGTAAGTATATAAGTTATGATGTTTTTGAGAAATTGATGACAGAAAATCTCAGAACAATATTGGCTCGACCTGGGATTCGAACCCAGGACCTCTCGGATGTAAGGCAGAAACGTTGCCACTACACCAACAAGGCAGTCATGAACTTCTCAAAAACAGCTCAGAGTCGGGAAGATGGCGGTGTTACACCCCCGTGCCTCGGAAAGCACGTTAAGCCGTTGGTCCTGCCAGATCAGGATCTCTCTCCGGTCATGTCGGATTGCCGCGTTACTTTGAGAGTGATGGAACAGTGAGTGCACCTGTGTATTGCGCTCACACTTGTGCACTATAATATCTCCTGCGCAGTTGCGCGGCTGATCTCTGTTGAGATTGGCCGCCGTGGTCGAAATCGGCCAGGAGGACTATTAAGTTATGCTATATCGGAAATAACGGACATGGCTTACAGAGTAAAGACTTTGCAACAGTCGTACTCGTAATACGATTAACAGTGTAAAAGGGCAATTTAATTAGTTTAAGACGCCTTCGTCGAGTTCAAGTAGGTCAGCTGTTGTTAAATAAAATATATTTAAATGTGAACAAGTAGTTAGTGAAGATTTTTAAAAAACTGAGCGGCTTAGTACTAGAATAAATAATAATTAAAACTATTTCTTGGTAGTTGCCAAGATGAAATTGTGTTTTGTTGCTAAAAATTTTGCTGCTACCCAAATTGATAATGAAATTGTAATATAATAATAATTCACTTTGAACATTATAAGAGAAAATCAAGAATTCAGGTAGCAATATAATTGATCTCCAATTAAAATAGAAGAGCAATATCTCGCGGGACTCGAACCCGCAACCTTTCGCTGAATTCAATGTCATTTGTAGGTATGTTAAAACTATAATATAATAGACAAGTGGTCAAAACATATTTTAATAAAAAATTGTAATATTGTTTAAAAATTTGTTTACTTTACGTATTATTATGACTATTACGCTACATGTAAACGTTTACAATTTTCCGTATCTACACCAGCTGAAATTTTTGATATAAAAATGAATTGCCGTTCGTTAGTTCGAACGGCTGAACCGATTTGAATAATTTTAGTTTTAAAATATTTGTGGAAATCCAGGGAAGGTACAAATATGGATAACATGCAAAAACAGCGGGCAGGACAGCGTCTGCTGGGTCCGCTAGTCTTTTTATATTTACTGTTACAATCCAATACAACTCTCACGTTCACCACTCTTCTACTCCCCATACACTTGAAGAGTAAAGTGCTGCACTGGTAACACAGTGAGGGTTACGGAAGGTCCTCTGCAGGACCCCGACATCCTGCGAACAACCCCTGAAGAACTCGCCCGGATTGTCACACACCTCATGTTGTGTAGTGTCACTCCTACCTGAAATGAATGATTAATCATAGATTCCATTTCATGCACGTCTAAGTAGGTACCAATCTGTAATATTTTGTGTTCTTCTTCGTTTTTGCGTACCTGCTACATGTTTGAATAAATGATTTTCTATTTCAATATCTAAATAAATCAATACTATGTATTATATTATATTGTTATTGAAATTATTTACTAATTATTTATTTAGATTTAGATTATTACCAGCGGATCTAATAAACTGCAGCCGATCCGCATTACAAGTGGCTGAATTCTGGGCTGCCACGGTGTTATTCCTCGTGTTCCATCGACACGCTAAGAAGAAGAATGCATAGTATAAAGCAAAGTTGCTTTCCGCGTCTGTCCCCATGTCCGTATGTTGTTAAATCTTTAAAACTACTCAACTGGTTATTATGCAGTTTTTTTAATGGACAGAATTCAGAAAGAAGGTTTATATGTATAAAAATATGGAAAAATGCGAAAATAGCGGGCAGGACAGGTCTGTTACATCTGTCCGGTCCACTAGTATTAATACCAAAGAGAACATTATAATACTACTGACATCATTACTCTGACTACCCCTGACTTTAGAGTAAATAGGATAGGTATATTTTCAAAATCATAATTCGGGAAAAGTATCAGGAGAAGTACGTAATTACCTTTTTTCAATGGACCTGTCTTGGAATCAGATCCTAAGAACTCAGATAGGGCTGGTGACATTGTGAGAAGGACATTTGACGCCTTAAATGCCTGGTTTCGACATTCAGGTCACACAATTAACTTTCTACTTAAGGATAAAGACCATGACCATGCAATTAAGTATGAATAGATTATGTCACCATGATCTTACTTGAATATCAACGGAATCATCATCCATCATACCAGCTTCCATTTCATTCACTTCACTGTATATCAGTTTGGAATCGTTTGTATCTTCGCAGCTTCCACATTTCCATAATCCGCCATTGAGAACTGGTTCGGGTTCTAAAAATAAATAAATAAATAAATATTTCACAACAAACACACCAATTCTCTAGTCCCAAACTAAGCTACGAGGCTTGTGTTATGGGTACTAGACAACGGATAAACATACTTAAATACTTTTTTTTTGTAAATAAATACATATTATACATAGAAAACACCCAGACCAGTACAAACACACATGTTCATGCACACTTATGCTTGTACTGTGCGGGGATCGAACCCGCGACCCTTAGTTTAGAAGTCCGACCTGTGGACCACTGCACCAAACGGTCGTCTAAATATTTAACTATTTAATTTATTTCGTCATAGCGGTCCGTCTCGGCTTCGCATGGGTGGACAATTTGTTCCCTATTTTTACTACTATTAAATATAGCCTATGTTCAATGGATAATGTGGTATCCTAATGGTAAAAGATGTTTTTATACCGTTCCAGTAGTTTAGGAGCCTTATTCAATTGAAACAAACTTATGATCAAATCTTTAATCTTTATAACATAGTGTAGATTTCAAGTTCAGGTATCTCCGATAGAGGTCACTATTTTCTGGTCCTCATTTTCATGGTCAATAACTTTCAGGTCCATGAAACTTGCGCAACAATACCATCGTAATAGGCTAGATGACACCACCAATCGTTGATATACTCGTTTTTATCTGATAAAACGGTCTGCCTCCATAGATTTCGTATGGGAATACAAAATCGTGACGTCACGGATGTGTATCAGAAATCGGAGTCAATTGACCGAATATTAATTGAATTTTTTGTGTTTGAAAAATTGGTTTCTGCAGCTCTTTGGACACAAACTGGTTGTATTAACTTCATAGGAGCTATGTTTTTTAAACGCCATGGTCTTGAAAATATGTAAGATGGGTGTTATCGTGCCTATTATCGGTGACTCTTAATATTATTCTTGCTATGTATAGAAAACTTCCCTAATAACATTTCACATGTTTTCTATAAAATTCACAAGTTTATTAAGTTGCATATAAGCTTAATTCAGTTAACTTATTAATTATTGTACCTATTGTGAAACAATAAATTAAAAATTACCATCTACAGTGTCCTTAGAGTCATCTATTTCAAAGCTTTCTCCATTCAAAAGGTAGTTGATGATTGCATCTTCTTCACTATCATACCATTTATCACTCTTCACTTTTGCCACTAAGCCTACAAATATGAAACAGAACACTAGCTTTATCATGGTAGAAATTAAATTTTAGATGCTAACAATATCTGTATTATTTAACAAAATAAAATATTTTATTTTAACACATTTCTAACTTTATTTCATTTGTTATGAAACAAGTCTGTATAAGCTTATATTCAATAACCATCTGTGATTTCAATTTAGTAATGTTAAACAATATTATCTATTTCATTGACCTTTGGTGATAAGCGTCTTAATAGTATTATTAAATGTAGACGAGACGTACTAATATATAGTAATAATACAATTGACGACCACTTGTTGACAACTGTACAAATATTTGTGTGCATGAACGTGTCTGTTTGTACTGGTACATACAACACCCAGTTGTATGTTTTTTTAATTAAGTTTATTTGTAATACCACTGTTGATTCTGATAGCTTTACGAGTAATATAAGTGCTTAAGCAACTTACCACGGAGTCAGATCAATGTATGATGTTGCTGTTAAACAAAAATAGAATACCTAAGTTAATCGCTCACGTAGACTGCTTTGACGCTTTCATGCGTAAAAATATACAAAAAATAATGCTCGGTAGTCCCAGTTTTGGTTGTAAGATGGGTCGTGGGATAGTGCCTTAGTGAATTACTGGATCACTGCCCTAACTAACCAATCATCATCACCAACATATCAAATAGAGAAATATACATATATGGAAAAACATATTCTGAATGTAAAAAACTTATTCATGAATGGCTAAGAACTAAAACCTATGATGAAACTGAATTCCTGTTGTATCGCATCACATAACTTAGCTTCACATACACGCACATTTTCACTGACACACACACACACACACACTCACACACACACACACACACACACACACACACACACACACACACACACACACACACACACACACTTACGTGTATGTAGATAAGGAAGAGCGAGGTCTCCAAACACAGGCATAACTTGCTTAAATGGAGACCTCAATCAACCATGTAATTAGGTATAAGTTAAAAATGAAATAAATTATTTATTTATATCACTGCCTGTTGCAGTCTACTGCTGGACATAGGCCTCCCACAGGCCTCCCCCAAGGAGCGCCACAGCGCACGATCTCCCTCCGCCCTTTGCATCCAGTCACTACCAGCTGCCTTCTTCAGGTCGTCTGTCCATCTAGCCGGGGGGCGTCCCACACTAACTAACCCAAGGTCGGAGCAAATTAATTATGTAAATTAATTTATTTTGAATTGAATTTGATTTTTATAGAAATCTAAATTTTTACTAATATTAGACGTAAGAAGAATTTTACTAACAATATGGATCTAAAGTTATCCGAAAATAAATAATTTGAATTCGAAATCTGTTAAAAAGTTCCATATTTTCAACAAATAACTATTTAAGTGTGTATCACCCAAGGATTGCCACTACGATTGGTCCAGCAGCAACAGGTCGGCTTTCCGAGCTATATAATATATAAATGAAGGTTTATTCCGTCGTAATAAGCTACAATATCTAAGTCCAATTAAATCTGAGCAGTGTAACCTAACTCATTAATGCCCAATTATGTTTTCCCCAATGGTACCATTCCTATTCCACACAAAATAAAATGGCTGACAAATAGTGACTTCGTATACTAAAACTAAGGTTTCAATATTGTACCAGATATTGTCAAAGGCTCAATTCTTAAAGCCAACGTTCTAAGCTTCGAATCTATCCATCCTTGTCGCTCATGTTAGCTTGATCGTTTGAGTAAAAGTGATGGGTAGAGTTAAAAATGTCATGATGCATTTCGGAGTAGACCTTTGGTAAAAAGCATCGCATTGCTTTTCCCCAAGGAACTGCTCCAGATGGTGAGATAGCTTTAATTTGTCTACCTCGTTGCCTTTAATTTCAGCTTTCATAATGGTATTTAAAAGTTATTTTATTAATACTCCATGGTTAAAAAAAATCTTGTATTCATATCACACTGTATACTTAACCGTATAAATGCATATAAATTATAATAATAATAATATCCTACTACTATTATAAAGGCGAAAGTTTGTAAGTATGGATGTATGGATGTATGGATGTATGGATGTTTGTTACTCTTTCACGTAAAAACTACTGAATGGATTTGAATGAAACTTTACCACAATATAGCTTATACATCAGAATAACACAGAATAACATATAGGCTACAATTCATAAAGAATTTTTAAGATAAAGGCTTTCCACGCGGACGAAGTCGCGGGCGGCCACTAGTATAATAATAAATATTTCACAACAATCACACCAATTCTCTAGTCCCAAAATAAGCTACAAGGCTTGTGTTATGGGTACTAGACAACGGATAAACATACTTAAATACTTTTTTTTTGTAAATAAATACATAATATACATAGAAAACACCCAGACCAGTACAAACACAGATGTCGATGCACACATATGCTTGTACTATGCGGGGATCGAACCCGCGACCCTTGGTTTTAAAGTCCGATATGTAGACCCACTGCACCAAACGGTCGTCAAAAAAAGAACTAATAATCTTTAAGCTCACTTTATAACGACCTAACTAAAGTTGTAACTTAGTTATTATGTTTGTTATTCGTTAAAGAGTTTGTAAATACAATTTCAGTTAGTCAATAATAGTATTGGCACATTAACAATGGCTTGTAAATGTTGTAACCTTTTTTTATTCTATTTTTTTGTCAACAATGCCTGAGCATCAACAGGATTTGATGCTTACTTAGGTAATCATGTGGCAGTCAACTTGAAAAAAACAAAAACAATAATAATCTGTTTACAAAAACTTGTCACACGAAGAAAAAAAAAACACATACCTACTACTTATTACATGGAAATTCTTAGAAACTTTTATGTGCCATGAAAATACAGAAATAGCTGCGATACGTTTTTGTTCTGTACCTGCCTAGTACGCATTTTACGAGTATAGTCTTACCAAAATGATCTCATCGAACATATTTGAAAAATATGTTCGATGAGATCATTTTTTTTTTTTTTTTTTTTACCAAAATGATCTCATCGAACATATTTTTCAAAATAGTCATTGTCATAAAATTGCGTTTTCAATCATGTGACCGAAATACTTCTACTAAGTGCTTGTTGGATTTTGTACCCATCTACGGTTTGTATTTTATTAGGTTATCATGATTTGTGATTCAAAATCACGCATTTTCCGTGATCCATGACTTCAGTAAAGTCTTGCGGTAATCACACAAACATTTGCCGAATGCAGGATTTGAACCCACTTCACACGGTTTTGCAATCTATAGCGAGGATCACTAGACCAATACTTTTGACCGAGTATGGGCTGTAACAAACTACTGAACGAAATTTGAACTTTTTTTTTCAACGAACACACCAATTACCCAGCCCCAAACTCAGAGTTAGCTCTTGTTATGGTGGCTAAAATAACATTTTATGTGAGTAATTTGTTTGTATGTTTATAAATTTATTTTGTACTAACATAACTTCAATTAGATTGTTTTTTTTTTACCTTTTTCTTTATGTGCCCCGCCTGAATTTTCTCTGCTTGGCCCTATGGTTGACTGGTAGAGAACGCCTTCGGGATTAAGTCCACCATTGTACACATGTTTGTGCAGAACTTAAATAAGTAAAATAAAATAAATTAATAACGGAAAGAAATACTTAAAATACCTTTATAAACGCTTATGACTCAGGTACAAATGCTCGTGCTCATCACACAAACATTTGCCCCTAACAGGATTCGAACCAGCGACTGACGGTATAAACTTGAATACAATACGGTTTGACCTTGATTTTACTTACGTAATGCATGGTAGGCTGATGTTGAAGCGAGAACAATATCCGATTTCCTGTGATCTTGTAGCCCTAAAAATGTAAAGGCAAACGTTCACTTAGTTATAAAAAATAAACACCGTCTTGTTTGGTTAAATACTCAAAAAATATGTAAATGCACAGATACGATTTTTTCATTTCTTTTCAAATCTTTAATTTTTTTTTTAATTTTACATGCAAGAAGATACACAATTTGGCTGCCCAATTGGGTACCTACATTGGTAGGATTAATTTATATGTTGGGACGTGTTAAAGTGCTCCTTGTGAGTCGATTTACAGAAATTTATTGTTTTTTTTTAATTTATTTTACAGAAAACAAATAAAAATATATCGCATCAATAATCTTTAATTAACTACACAATAATATTAATCTACGTAACTTATACCGAGTATATGTATAATTAGACAAAGCAACACCAGACTGACCGTAAAATGCATTTACGGCATTTTTTTCCATATTTCTTGAGTATTTATCTATTTCTTGATAGTTTAATTGACAACTTTAACGTGTAACTGTCTCTTAGTAT
The DNA here is from genome assembly GCA_963921415.1 of Pyrausta despicata. Lineage (NCBI taxonomy): Eukaryota > Metazoa > Arthropoda > Insecta > Lepidoptera > Crambidae > Pyrausta > Pyrausta despicata. Next base: position 15,043,148 of record OY992851.1, on the reverse strand, counting down.
TTTTGTCTTTACGCAACTCCTCAGTGTACGCTGGCCTTGCTTATTTAAATTCTACTATAAGAACCTTGCTTATTTAAGTTATTTGAGTTCAGTTTTACTTTCAGTACGTAACTCATTAGGGATTCAATGTTTCTTTACTAGTTTGGTTGTGATTGTATCAAAAATGTTTAAAGGGATAAACCAAGCATCAACTTTTGGTTTAGTTTTGACTCAGTGCTGCAGAAAACCGATTAAATTAAGCTACAATGTGTCGGCTTTGGTGTGCAGGTAGAGTGCACAAAATTTATTTTAGTGTAATACATAAAGATAAAGATAGCCTTAAGAGGCATATCACAAAAAATCTATTAGCAAACATTGTCAATGTACAGATGAATGCATTGCAAACTGAATTTTCCTTGTGGCCCATCGTTCTGTACATTGATAATGTTTTAACACAATAAATTACTTTACATGTACATTTCTACATCGTAGCGGCCTCCAATTCTTGATTTATGCTTTGAAATCCAAGTTTTCGGTATGGAGCCGTCAAAATTTTGTAATATGCCTCTTAAGCTAAGTATTTCTGAGATGGGTATGTTATTTGACGTCGTTAGGACGAAAAAATGTCTAGAGAAACAAATTAAATGATTTGTCCTATTTTAAAGTTAAGGAGTAGTTGCAAAGGCACTGCTACGCCGCTCAAGTAGAAATGTTAATGTATAGGCGTGACGGCATGCAGTATTTTAAAATGGGCGGTAGTGCCTTTGTTTTTCTCCATTATTTAAAAATGCAGACCCAAAAACTGTTTTACAAATGACCGAAATATATTTAAAAAAAAATGAAATGATACACTTTTTTACGGATTATTTCGCGATTTATTTACATTTTATTTTAACCTGACATTTCGGACCCTTTTCAGCGTTCATGGTCACAGGTAGACAAAGTGTTTTTTTTTTTAACTTGATAAGAAACACATGGTATATTACTGTTTAAAATGCATGGGAAAATTGTAAAGATAAATGTTACAATGTGAAATGTGACGACAATCCTGTCTAGTCTAATCCAAATATTAAATTAAAACTATCAAACAATGCTTACATCTACACTTTACATCATACGATTTTTTTTTACTTTTTACAGAACTAAATCAACATTTTCTAATGACAATCAATCAGTTAGTGACTTCTACGCCGGGAAGTCCGTATTAATAACAGGTGCTACCGGCTTTCTTGGAAAGGTAATATCAACAAATTTCAGGACTCAAGTTCCCAACCGTAACGATCTGATATTTATTCAAACATAAAACTAACACTCTTATGGCAGTCTCCCCCTATATATCGAAGAAGAATTTTAAAAACAACAATTTTAACTCCCGGACTCAAGTTCCCAACCGTAACGATCTGATATTTGTTTAAACTTAAAACTAACACTCTTATGGCAGTCTCCCCCTATATATCAAAGAAGAATTTTAAAAACAACAATTTTAACTCCCGGACTCAAGTTCCCAACCGTAACGATCTGATATTTGTTTAAACTTAAAACTAACACTCTTATGGCAGTCTCCCCCTATATATCAAAGAAGAATTTTAAAAACAACAATTTTAACTCCCGGACTCAAGTTTCCAACCGTAACGATCTGATATTTGTTTAAACTTAAAACTAACACTCTTATGGCAGTCTCCCCCTATATATCAAAGAAGAATTTTCAAAACAACAATTTTAACTCCCGGACTCAAGTTTCCAACCGTAACGATCTGATATTTGTTTAAACTTAAAACTAACACTCTTATGGCAGTCTCCCCCTATATATCAAAAAAGAATTTTAAAAACAACAATTTTAACTCCCGGACTCAAGTTTCCAACCGTAACGATCTGATATTTGTTTAAACTTAAAACTAACACTCTTATGACAGTCTCCCCCTATATATCAAAGAAGAATTTTCAGAACAACAATTTTAACTCCCGGACTCAAGTTTCCAACCGTAACGATCTAATATTAGGTCCTTACATATGAAATTGGCGTTTTGTCGTACTGGCCACTTTGATCACAAATTTTTCCTATTTGGTTAGGAATTCGAAATTCAAATTTATACAGCTATTTCCACATGTAGTTGTGTTTCGTAAACCGTCATTCATTTGTTTTTTTACTTATCTTTTTTCTGTTTGCATCGCTCAATTTACAAAATGGAAAATTTGAAATATCGCGTTATTTACGAGTACGAGTTCCACCGTGGCACCAGTGCTGCGGAAACGGCTCGAAGGGTTAATGATGTGTATGGCGGTTGTGTCGCAAAAGAAAACACAGTGCGTTTTTGGTTCCAACGTTTTCGTTCTGGAAATTTCGACCTGCAAAACAAGCCCCGTGGACGGCCGGAGACCCAAGTTGATAATGAAGAATTGAAGGCTATTGTGGAAGCGGATCCATCGCAAACCACGTCCGAGTTAGCTGCAGGCTTTGGCGTTAGTGATAAAACTGTTTTAATCCACTTGAAGCAAATTGGGAAGATTAAAAAACTTGAAAGGTGGGTTCCTCACGAATTGAGTGAAGCAAACCGGCAAACGCGCGTCAACTGCTGCGTTACATTACTTGACTGGCACAATAACGAAGGGATTTTAAATCGAATCATTACCTGTGATGAAAAGTGGATTCTCTACGATAATCGGAAGCGCTCATCGCAATGGCTGGACCCTGGCAAGCCAGCCAAAGCCTGCTCCAAGCGAAAATTGACCAATAAAAAGTTACTTGTAAGCGTTTGGTGGACTAGCGCCGGTGTCGTTCATTACAGTTTTCTCAAATCTGGCCAGACGATTACGGCAGATATCTATTGTCAGCAATTGCAAACCATGATGGAAAAGCTAGTTGCTAAACAACCAAGGCTGGTCAATCGCTCTACGCCACTGCTGCTTCACGACAACGCTAGACCACACACTGCACAACAGACGGCTAGCAAATTAGAAGAACTTCAATTGGAATCTCTAAGGCATCCACCGTACTCCCCGGACCTTGCTCCAACAGATTACCATTTTTTTCGAAATTTGGATAACTTCTTGCAAGGGAAAAAGTTCAACTCAGATGGGGCAGTCCAAGTCGCCTTCAAAGATTTTATTGATTCCCGTTCGAATGGTTTTTTTAGTAAAGGGATCAATGAACTACCTATGAGATGGCAAAAGTGCATAGATTACAATGGCTCATACTTTGATTAAATAAATATGCTAATAAAAAATTTCGACTTTTTGTTCCTCCCATACAAAACGCCAATTTCATAGGTAAGGACCTAATATTTGTTTAAACTTAAAACTAACACTCTTATGGCAGTCTCCCCCTATATATCAAAAAAAAATTTTAAAAACAACAATTTTAACTTCCTGACTCAAGTTCCAAACCGTAACGATCTGATATAAAACAAACACTCTTATGGCAGTCTTCCCCTATATATCAATAAATAATTTTGTGTAATTTTTCGTTTGTATTTATTTCTTTATATTTCTATCCCTTTTCCATTAAAGCATGAATATGAAATGAATCATGAATGTACATACATTAATAATTGTATTTATTTATTATAAACAGGCTTATGTTGAAAAGTTTCTGCGAAGCTGCGACGATATTGACAAAGTGTACATATTGATTCGTCAAAAGAATGGAGAACCTATCGAAAGTAGAGTGAACCAAATGTTTAAGAGCCCAGTAAGTGATTTACTACTAATCTGACAGCTAGTCAGTTGTAGGTAATTTTAGAAAACGGAAATATTATGTACTTTTGTTTCCGCTTTGCTACATTAAAGAAGTGTTCTTTAACCATCATAACAAACATGTAAACCTAACATGCCCTTGAAGTATTGTTTAAAATTGATGTCAAGTTCAGTAATGTGGTTGGTACTTAACAAATTTTATATGCTATAATTATCAATTTTTTTTTAGGTTTTTGGAAGGATAAGAAAAACGAAGCCGCATGTTTTGAGTAAAGTTGTTCCTATAATTGGCGACATATGTGAACCTAAACTAGGAATCACACCAGAGGATGAAGAGACTCTTAAAAGTGAGGTATGCACATTGAAAATTATGTTTAAAGGGGGTTTACAGCTGATCGACGCTACGTTGGAGACAGCTTGTGACGTAACAGCCTTCATAACTTGCTAGCAACGATGAAGAAGAGTTCTTTGAGTGGGCCGCTGCCCAGGCAAGCTGACGCCGTGACACTTAGCTAATCGCCGCAGCTAAAGCAGCTGTCAGTCACAATTCGGACAGTATGCCGCATACGTGCGGTGGCAGACTGCTTCGTTGGTGTAGTGGCAAAGTTTCTGCCTTAAATCCGAGAGGTCCTGGGTTCGAATCCCAGGTCGAGACAAAAATTGTTCCTGAGATTTCTGTCATGAATTTCTCAAAAACAGCTCGGAGTCAGGAAGTTAGCGGTGTCACCTCCCCGTGCCTCGGATAGCACGTTAAGCCGTTGGTCCTGCGCCTGATCTCTCTCCGGTCATGTCGGATTGCCGTCTCACCGAACTTTGAGAGTGATGGAACAGTACGTGCACCTGTGCCAGGAGGACTATTCCGTGCCTTAATGTACACTAGGTACGTCGGAACCGCATACTTATAGAGGCGGCCCGATGAGTATGCTGATCAATCCGGCTCTTCAGCGCGATATTCATTTGTATAAACGTGGTTCACACACAAAGACACTTTACACAATGCAAATTTTTGCAGCGATGCAGTCACGATTTATTTATTTATTTATTTATTTATTTATTAATGCTGGGTGGGGACCAATTTGGTCATATTATTTTATTTTTTTTGTTTTTGCTTAGTTTTAGTTTTATGTTTCATCATATTGTAATGTGGCAAATAAATATTTTTTCTTTCTTTCTTAAATCTGTTTATTGCTGGCATCGCGACACGTCGATGCATCTTTGATAAAAGTCTCAGTGTTAGGGGTATAAGACAGACATATATGGCCTAATAGGAAAGGTGAACGACACGAAGTATTTATAACATGGTTTTGTTGTATAAATGTTGTTTTCTCCTCAGGTCTCGGTCGTGATACATTCCGCTGCTACCGTAAGATTCAACGAACCGATGCATGTGGCCATGAACATCAATTTTGATGGCACTAGGCGTATCCTGGACCTTTGTAAAGGCACGAGGAACTTGGAAGTAAGTTTATTTTGTTTGTTTCAAACAACATTGTCAAGTCAATGTTGTTTGTTTCGGCAGTTAGAGGTAAGATATACAGTACTGTCGATGATACCGCGGAATATGAGTGTTTCAGGTTTCACTCGTTAGATGTAATCGATAACATCTTACAACTACATTTATCAAATCTAAGGCTACATCATTACAACCGCCTACAAGTATAATACTAACACTTGAATTGTACGTTGAAATGAATGAAATGAAACATTTGATTTCAGAAAACAGTTTCCATACATTCTTAACCTAAAACCAACTATAGAGAGATAAAATAAAATAAAACACTTGAAACATTTAATTCAAATTCATAATTAAATAAAATACAATAATTACGAACAGCCACAGATTCTAATGGTATAACACAATACAATACATATTGTTTATCCAAGCAGATAGACGTTTCCATTACAAGACGAAATATTGCTTGCAGCGGGTTATTCACGGCTCTAATTTACGCATTAACACAACGTTACGCGTGAAAGAGCGCCAATAAAATTTGGATCGAATGTTATCTTTAAATAAATGAATTATTATTATTATTATATTATTATTAGAAACAGTCCGAAACCAATCCCAGCTTCAAGCTCTAATAGAACTTAAAGCTAGGATTGAACCGAACGTGGATTGATGCCCAGTAATCGGTGATAGGAATATCCTCCCTGAATATCCTCCCTGCAATAGCCCTCAGGAGAGTGTTGGTGCTGCTCCGCACTCGCTCCCACAGGGATGCCACTCGTTTTCGCAGGACGGCGTGAAAGCCATCTGTGTTCCATGTGACGAACATTCCCGAGGCACTGCAGCGCCAGGGCAGACCCAACATCCCCCTGAAGGCATTGTTATATTGAATGCGCAGAGCACTGAAGGATTTTTTGGTGTAACTGCTCCACAGGTTGCACGTGTATAAAGTTTGACGATATGTTTTAAAAAGAGTAACTTTCACATCACGACAGCAGCCTCTCGCCGACAGTGCTCTGCGCTCCCTCTCCATGTCCATGTCGTCTTTTAGGTCCTCTGTGAGCCAGTTACCCAAATATTTAAATTGTTTAACAACTTGAAGAGGAGAACCGTCAAGGGCTATCGGCGGAAGTAGGTATGATTTGGAGCCAGATTTTAAAATCAGTATCTCACTCTTTTTGACATTATATTTGAGTCCATGGGCCACAGCGTACCTTTCACAAATAGACAGTAACGTCTTTTATGCGTTGACTGAGGGGCTCAGCAGCACCATATTGTCAGCATAGCGGATGTTATTGACAAAGTGTCCACCAACTGAACACTCCACCCCCGCACTGCTGAGCTCCTCAATCAAACAATTTAAATAAATATTAAAAAGTGTGTGTGAAGTTAACCCCTCCTGTCTCACACCGCATTTCATTTCACTGACCCGCCCACCGGACCACATTTGTCTGGTTGGCGAACCAGTACTCGAATAGTTCAATCAGTTCCACAGGCAGATTACTTTCAACTTCAGCCTATCGCTATTTAAAATTAGTGGCCCTATAGCGGTTGTCTTTCAACTAACTTTTCCAGCGTTTTTATATCAAAATATTAAACAAAATTATGAATATCAGCGCTTCTGTTTAGAGGTAAGGAAGCCTTACTCCCGTATCGTTCGTATTTTCGGGTCTAGCCAGTCCGTACGCATGGTAAAGCTTGTGAGTGACAGATGTCTACATCCGAAGCTACGGCCACTGCTTAAAGAGTTGGGGGGCAGGGTGTGATTAGAGCTGAAAAAGAGGCTTATTTTACTTTAAATTTCCACTAAACGACGCCGGCGCAAGAACTGAAATACATCCAACTGTAATTACCTGAAAAAAATAGAGCTGGAAGTCGCAGGACTTACAATACAACTCACAACGTGACACAGAAGATGTACCTGGAATCACAACACTGACACCAACAAAACACTCGACGTGTTTCGCCACTACACCCGGAGATGTTGCCGCTTCGACAGACTATGAGCGACGAGGGTGTGATTAGGTTTAAGGCTTAGGGCTCACTTGCAACCTACTCTCGCCACGATTCGCAATCTTCTGCAATTAAGCGACGGCGGTTGATTGATACGCTGTCCGCCGCGAGAATATTATCCCGATATGGATGATTAGTGAAGCGTTAACATGACGTCATGCGTTTCAGAATCTTGTCTACGTATCGACAGCATTCACTCAGACGCACCACAAAGTGCTGTATGAGAAAGTCTACCCTGCACCAGCTAAGGTGGAAGAGGTATACGACTTCATGAAGAAGTATCCTAATGATGCTGAGGCGACTAAAAAGTTTATTGGTAAGTTATAGATTCTGATTTTTGAGATTTTGATATCTACATAAAAATACGGCCTAGAGCACTTTTTTAAAATTTATTTAATTTTCATTGCACAAAAAATGTACAAAGCGTGAACTTAAAACATTTTCACCTTCAAATTATTATTATATTGCCTTTTTAGCACACATGAACAAATCAAAATTATTTTCTCGTTTTCGACCTGTCTGTTTAACTATACGCTAGTATGTTCCTAATCTATTTTTTTTTTCAACTATATGATTCCTCTGACATCATTGTTTTAATTTTTTTTGGTATTTTTTCCAGGAAAACAACCGAACACGTACACATTCACAAAATGTTTAACAGAAAATTATATTGGCACCAACCCTGAAGTTCCAACAACAATTGTGCGGCCAGCAGTTGGTAAGTTAGTTGATGTTGCAATGTCTAAATTGATATAATGAAACATAACATAACCTACTTATTTATCACTACCACTGTGGTGAAAAATAGTGACTACTTAATACCTCTTCGTAGAAACTGAATTGACCAGCTATATAGAGTGCCGGTTAAAAAGTTAATATAATAATAAATCATTTATTTCAAGAATTCAGTAAAAGAAACATACACAAATATAAAGAGACTAGCGGAGCCCGTGACTTCGTCCGCGTGGAATAGTTATTTTGGTCATCATTTTATTTTTTAAGTTTTTAAAAGAACGTAATTATTTTAAAGTACTTCTGCGTTAATAATATTTCTAGTTTTATTTTCTTGTGTCAAAAAAACAATTTGGTATTCTTCGCAACCTGATCTTGACAACGCGACATATGTGTGAAAAGCAGTCTTGACGTAAATTAATTTCTATGTGTTTAAATGTTTGCCACTGTGATTAATTAATTGTAACAGCGAAAGATAGATTAACAGGAAATTGAATTCTTTTAAAATTAAAAGGTAAAACATTTGGAATCATTGGGGTGCGAAGTTATACGAGTAATCACTGTTTGACCAACAGTTACTGGACCAGTCTAAACTATTGCAACCATCACGTTATTGCGAAGAAATTTGATTTGAAGTCAGGTCTTCAGGTTTCTGAAATTTTCTGTCATGAATCTCTCAAAAAAAGCTCGGAGTCGGGAAGTTGGCGGTGTTACACCCCCTTGCCTCGGAAAGCACGTTAAGCCGTTGGTCCTGCGCCAGATCTCTCTCCGGTCATGTCGGATTGCCGACTCACCGAACTTTGAGAGTAATGGAACAGTGAGTGCACTTGTGTATTGCGCCTACACTTGTGCACTATAATATCCCCTGCGTAGTTGGCTAATCTCTGTTGACATTGGCCGCCGTGGTCGAAATCAGCCAGGATGACTATTACTACCTCCCCTAAATGTGCTCTCATATTTGTAGTTAATTTTAAGATTTTCACAAACTTCCATAATGGGGTACTTTTAAGGCAAGACTTTACAATGTTTGCCCTAGTTCCCCTTACTATTACTGGTATAGTTTTTCGAAAGTCCCCCGCAAGCATAACAGTAATTTTATGATGATGATTTTATCACATCTTTTGATATCTCCAACAGTCCTATCTAGAGCCTCTACATGAGCTCTATGGATCATGGAACATTCATCCCAGATTATTATACGCGGTCACCTGGTCATTAACTAATTTTGGTTCATCATGGTACCTCGTAGAGCTACACCCCCCACTTCGCGTCGCTCGCAAGCAACGCCTCTCTTCCTTGCAGCGTAATGTTTTGCACATCATGCGGCGCGGGTAAATTTTATATCGGTGTTATTTTAAAATTGTAATATCTTCTAAGATATTCATTGAAATTAAGTGATGTCAAAGACAATTTTGTTCACAATTAAATACTCTTAATCAGCAATACATTTATTTGGATAAAGATTAATATTATTACAAATATTGATACAACTCTTAACAAATAATGCATTAATTTCGACCAAATTTGATTACCATAAAAACGGTTCTAGTGACTCTTATCTTAAAAGATAGACATATATTGTCGCAGACATTTTTTTAGATCATTTCAAGAGGAATAGTTCTTTAATACATATATTTTTGGTATCTTGAACCGTTTTCGAAGCGTACGCAACGGAAGCCCTCAAGGATGAATGATTTTCCCCGTTATTTTCACATTTTCCATTATTTCTTCGCTCCTAATAGTTGCAGCGTGATATTATATAGCCTAAAGCCTTCCTCGATAAATGGTCTATTCAACACAAAAATATTTTTTCAGTTCGAACCAGTAGTTCCTGAGATTAGCGCGTTCAAACAAACAAACAAACTCTTCCGCTTTATAATATTAGTATAGATACACAGATACAAAAACAGAAAAATACAAAAAAAAACACCGTCAAAGTCAAGTATGACTATCATCACACAACATATCATATAGCATATCATAAAGTATTATCATAGTCAGTTATTAAGATTAGAATTAAATGTAATAATGACAACCTTGCAAGAGCCAGTAAACTCCACAATTTGCATATTTCTTACTTCGTTTCGTGTACATTCATCATCAGTCGCAAGTCATCCAACCACCACTGAATATAGGCCAGCCCCGAATATTTCCAACTCGATCAGTAGAGTGAGCACGAACATTATCGTAACGTATTCTTATCGTCAAAATGTCCAAAACTATCAATTTCCCATACAATTTGACTAGTTAACGAGCAGTAAACTCTACGTATACGTTACGATAGGTTTTCGTGCTTACCCTACGGTTATCTGCGACCTGCATTCCGTTCGGTATCGACTGCGATCATTACAAAATCTTTCGTGGACGTTAGATTCGTATAACTAGATTTTTTCTATCCTAAACATCATTAGTTCTTTGCGCTATGTGACCTGCCCACTGCCTCTTAAGCTTACTTACTGTCCCTTTAGTAATTTTTTTTTTTTTCAGTAAACGCTTCATACAGGGAACCAGTGCCGGGCTGGTTGGACAACTGGTACAGTTCGACTGGGGTGTGCTTCGACTCAGCCCGAGGGCTAAACCATTACATTGTTGGCAAAAAGACTAACGTCTGTGACTCTATACCGGTTGATTACGTCGCCAACCTCACCATTGTAGCTGGGGCTAAGCATAAAAGGTACGTTAAGGCTTAAAATCATGCAAGTCAACGTAAGGGCCTAAAGCATACGAGGCTTTTCGAAGACCTCTTGCGGAAAAACGACTATACTGCGCTGTTTCAAAATTATAAATGTGTCGTAGACGGTCATTATTATGGACACTAATCGGAACGCAATCGTGCCCTCTAGCGGTGTACTTCGAGCAACTACACTTCGGGTGTGCTTCGACAGAGTCGTGATGTCAATGGCGGATTCGACCGAGCTCAGTTTTGATTGAGACGCCACGGAGTGAAGTAGTCGTCACGCAACTGTCCTACGTTTCGCTTAATGTCTAACTTAATTACTAAAAGTGCTTGATTTTGTATTGTTTAAACGTTGTACTTAAATAATGTTTAAATCAAACGTATTCTCATTGCACAATACCCAAGTCTGCCCACACGATGTCTGAAGGTTCGAATCGAAATCCTAACGACTCCTATAAATTAATAAATCGATGATCAAGCATAATGTCAAAAAATTATGCGAAAGTCGTCAGCCATTGTAAAAATTGCCAAATCATCTGTGAACTTCTCTGTGGCATATTATATCGATTTAATTTAATATTTTTGAGATATCGCTTCGATAATGCAATTAACACCGATGTAGGGTCCCCAGAGTAGACGGCTACGCATTAAAATTTTTCGTTTGCCTGATTATTTTTGTGTTCTATCTTACATTTAGCATCTTTAGGTTATGTTATTCTGCAAAAAATTTATCGTTCGCAGCGAAAATGGCAGTGTCCCGGTGTACAACAGTGCATCTTCTGGCTCAAACCCCATCACCTGGAATGCTTTTCACGAAGCGTTCGCCAAAGAAAACCTGAAATTTGGCTTTTGTAAGGTTTTTTTGTGATGATTTTATCTTAATTATACTTTACTTATTTTCAAAATTATACATAACATCATTGTTGGTGACCAGCATCACCATCTCTTTATCGGCTTTTCTATTTACAAATTTTATGCTTTATGTTAACAACAAATCCATTGCCAATCTGTCATTTCAAATGTTTTTCTAGTCAGAAATCATTCTGAAATGAATCATACTTGGTGCAACACGAGAGTCATGATTTCCTTTCTTACCCACAGCCTAAACACTCATGTTACCTCATTACCCATCAAGAACATAAACATCATCAAGGGTTTCCCTTCCTAGGCTTTTTACTCTACTGAATCTAAGAACCAAAGTCCAGATTATGACCTTTAAACGGTATGAATAGCTACCTGAACTAACTGTTCCAGATGAAAAGAAGCCTCATCTCACCTACATAGAATCTGAATTCCTGGTGAACCTACTCACTCTACTAAGAATGAAGATTCCAGCACATGCGGCCGACCTCATACTTCAGTTGCAAGGGAAAGAGCCAAGGTAAAAAAATCATAGAAAGCTTTTATTTGCCAAATACATCTAGAAAGAGAAATCTTATCTCTCTTTCCACAGCCCATATACATCTCAATGCTAGGCAGAGGCCTCACCTCAGCCATACTGGCTCACATAACCTCCTGGTTGAGGTTAGGTTAGGTTAGGTTAGGACAACCACCGGACCTGGGCCCCGGGCTTCAGACACGGGGGTGTCTGTCGTCCGCTAAAGGGGGCCCGAGACGGCGTTGCGCGTGTTCCCGCGCGCCGTCTGTTGTTCCTGCGACGGGGTCGAGTTTCTCCCTCGTCGCAACCGGTAGGGGCTCACTGCAAAGTGAGTCGGCCGAGTCTGGGGAACTGCGGTGAATGCCTATGGCCTCTCGGCCTACGGTGAACCCGCCACGTCCCCGTCTCACATGGCACCGAAGGGCACCGTCAGGTTTTTAGTGGGTAGGCGGGTTCTCACTCTGAGGCTTGGAGTCCCACATAACCCCCAGCTGCCCCCGCGGCCGGTGGGTATGCGTAACAGCATTTCCCTGACGTAAAAAAAAAGGACCACCACCGGAAAGAAATATTATTTTAGAAAATGTGGGCATACTTTCTGCATAGCCCAGGGTATACAAAAAATCGAGACTGATTTGTTTATTTATCTATCAAAGAATTGTGATCTAAGTCTAATTAAATTATTTTCTCACTAAATTAGTTTCAATATTCGACTTTTGGCTGGGAGTCAAATAACTGACAGCTTCATACAAAAGCTATCTGCGGTAACATCCGTTTCTATAAATCTGAAAACACATAATTTTTCAGTCAAAAATTAACATAATATTCAAACTGATCAATCCTACCCGATTTTGACCGGACTGTAGTGGGGTAAAATCGAAGCAAAAAGGACTGTTATGATTTTGACCGATTTGTATGTATGTATGTTCATCTATTCCCGCATAAATTCTAATCCCATCATGATATTCTAACAAAAGAGATGTCATTCAGTCGGGGTTAGATGCGCCTAAGCTGCCTGCTGGTTATAGAGTAGGTTATATTGTAATTAGGTACATCGTACTTGCATGTGGCGTCCTCTAGGACACATTAAGTCATGAATGAAAATATTTTTAGTAACGTATAAAAACGTGTTGGGTATCATATGAAAGGGCTAACTAAGTTCTTATATTAAATACTAGCTACCCGCCCCGGCTTTGCACGGGTGGAGATTTATATTTTAAGCTCTCTGAAAAAAAAAATGCTTTGTATGGGCTAAAATTGTGAACGTCAGAGTCGCCGGTTTAAACTAACCGCCAGTACAAATTAACGGAGGGTAGATTCATTTCGTCTCAATATTGGCAGGCATTTTATGACCTTTTGTAATATAAACGCAATTTCCAACATACTATACTTTGCTCTCATATTTTAACAGGCACTGGGAATTTTAAGCTCGTTACTGACTTATGGAAGAAATAACAGGGTCTAAACTTATAAATTGTAAATTAAGCAATTGATAAACAATCTTTGGTCCACTAAAATTTCAGTTATTCTACATATTTACTGGTGTACAGACATTGACCAGCCATTCTGACGTCAGAATGGACGGTCAACCTTAAATGCTTAAATTCTTTTAAATTATGTAATAAGCAATACTCTCATCATGATAAGCAAATATAAGCAACTCATAAGTAAATTTAAGACACAATTTCAAAGGTAAATACGACTGTTGACTGGTGATTCTGTCGTTCACCTAAAATTCTATTGCGCGTTCTAGTCGATAAGGACTGTTGTCTAGCTCTCTATGCCGCAAGTGACTGCGAGCGCTCGGTGCGAGATTCTCGAGCACGCGTTCGCGAGGTTCTAACTCTATTTTCAGCAAGTCGCTGTGCGCGTTCGGCACTCGATTGGCGTTGGTGTACCTGCGAGGATCTTACATTCTGCTCCGCAAGGCGACGTGAACGTTCATCGCTGGTTTCTCTAGTGCGTGCTCGTGACAGTCTATCTCTATTTTCAGCAAGGTGCTGTGAACGTTCACCGCTAGATTCTCTTGCCCGCGACTAAGAAACGTATTCTCTTTGACTTGCGAGACGTTCAGAATTTTCTGAAGAAGATTGTTCATTGCGACGTATTTTTGCTAATCTCCCTTGGGAACTACTTTTAGATAGCTGCGATCGTTGTTTTTTAGGCATATTGTTTATCTTTGGTTTATGTTAAAAAACCCTACCTATCGTCAGACAAAAATAAATACCAGTTTTGTCGAAAATAATTCGAATTATTTTTTCTTTATTATTTGAGACGACTATAAAGCAAGTAGTTCCGAAATCAATTTTAAAAGCTGCATTAATTCAGTAAATTTACTCGATTTGGCCGCTTCCGCGTAGAGAGCCGACCGCGCGAGTGAACCGCGCGGCAACCTGCTTCATAGAACTCACCACACAAACTCTCATCATAAAAGTGCCAAATACCCCAGATTAATAAACTTAATTGGTCTCTCAAGATACAGGCATAGCCTTGTTTGAGAGCCTCAGCTAACTCTGAGATTTTATGGCTTTTTTTTATATTATAATTTAACTGAAATACATGTATGTTTTTAGTTGTCCATAAATATATTTCTATTCTATTCTATTCTATTCTAGATGTGCATCCCCCTCCGCTGCGGTTTCCCCGTGCGAGTCGTGTGACACATATCGGCCGGCGGCCATCATTCATTTTAATACCAATTACAATTTTAAATTCGTAATATCTTTTGAATGGATTGTCCGATTGGAATACCTAAAATAAAAAGTAATTTATAGCTATTGAAACAATCTTGCTCAATAAATAGTTAATTTGTATAAGGATTAGTATTTGACGATAATATGATCAATAAACATAGGCTAATAATTTTAATTACTTTTATTCTATGGAAAAGTGGTTATAATGGCTAAAATATAAATGTTTGGTTTGTACTATTGCGGACTTTTTTGTAGGCATTATTGAGTTCTACAACTTTTCTATAGAAGTCAACCATACATCTTTAACCATTTAGGCAGCGTTCGCGAGAATCGTTAACGTACGGCATTTTTTTCGTCGACTTACTCCACAATTTTAGGGGTGGGTGGGAACACCTCCGAGCGGTCCACCCCGGGCAACGTCATCGCTAAGTTCTAAACTAGTGGTGGCGGCAGACGTTCCCCCGCAGAGTGGTAGGCCTCGAAAGGAGCCGCCTGGCTTGCGACCACCCTCGTACTAGAGTTCGGCGCCAAGCAGCTTGCTGCGTTCCGTCGTGAGTGTGCGAGAGCCAGTGCCTTTGGTGGTTGATTGGGTGTCAGTTGTGTCGACCTATACCGGATTGTAGCTTCTAGGAGATGCTGTGACGGGTGACTCAAACTGGAGGGTAGCGGGATCCGAAGCACGGTCTTGCCGTTGGCCGACCGCAGTCAGTAGGGGGCCCAAGTAGCGCGCCAGCCACGTGCCAAAGGCTGCCCCGCCAACTTGCGAAAAATCCCGGAATTGCTCCACCGTGCTAGTTGGCGGCTAGAAGGGAGGACCCGGTGGCGATTTCGGGGGGGTTCGGGCGTCCCCGCAGTCTCCATTTGAGTCTCCCATTGGCCAGCGTAATCCGATGAAGCTAGGCTTGGTTCTGGAGTTGACATCTCGACACTTTTTTAACCACCACCCAACTTAAAACATGCGCAAAAGAAAAAAGAATACGGTGAACCAACGGCTGCACTTCCTCCCGTTTAAAGTGCACCACACCAACATCTGTGGATTGCACTCAAATATCGACCCGGTCCATCACCACCTTGAGACCGCAAAGCCGGACCTATTCTTTTTAACGGAGACCCAAATTGCGGCACCTGCAGACGTGGGATACCTCAACTACCCGAACTACACGCTTGAACATAAGTTCAAAAGGCGAGCCGGGGTCTGTGCGTATGTCCGCGACAGCGTTTGTTGTCGCCGTCTCCGTTGCTACGAGGACTCAAGTTTCTCCACCTTATGGCTTTTGATAGACACTGGCATGGGTAAAACCCTTTATGTTGGTGTCTACCGTTCGCACACCGGTGACCAGGAGACGACCAGGCTTTTTGAATACCTCACTGAGAAGGCAGATTTAGCGATGCAAAGGTTCCCCACAGCTGAGCTTGTATTTCTCGGAGATTTTAATGCGCACCACAAGGAGTGGTTGTTTCCCTTCGAGAAATCTGACCATGCTGGGCGAGAGGCGCGTAATTTCGCATTAGCGCTAGATCTCACTCAGTTAGTGACTCAAGCGACGCGGGTACCTAGAGTTGATAGCCATACTGCCAATTGCTTGGATCTTTTGTTGACCACGGAACCAGACAGGCACTCTGTATCAGTATCTGCCCCGTTAGGAACATCTGACCATTGTCTGGTTAAAACTGTATCTTCCTACACCCCTCCAGACAAAACTCCTTGTGGGTCCAGGCGAGTGTGGGGATACGGGTCGGCGAATTGGGACGAAATGCGACATTTTTTCGCGGTGTACCCTTGGCGCCAAGTATGCTTTTCCTCTGACGATCCGTCCACCTGTGCTGATGCGGTTGTAGACTTAATACGGCAGGGAATGGAATATTACATTCCATTCTCCGACTTGTCGCTCGTATCTAAATCCAGGCCTTGGTATAATGCTGACTGTGCCCGCGCTGAGTCGTGTAAGGAGTTAGCATATCAAGCTTGGGTTCAAGCCCGCGATCGCAAAGCTACTGCTAGGAGAATACGGTCTATGAAGAAAGCATTTAACGCTGCCACTAGATCCTGCAAGCGCACGCTACAAAAGGCACGATTTGACCACGTTCGATATATCGGGACCAAATTGGCGTCTTACCCTCCCGGTAGTAAGCAGTTTTGGTCCCTGTCTAAATCCGTCGAGTCAAATTTCTGCCGTCCTAGTTTGCCTCCAATGCAGAAACCTGACGGAACATTAGCCCACACCGCAACTGAGAAAGCAAATTTATTTGCCTCTCTTTTCGCGAGTAATTCGCGTTTGGATGCAGGACCCAAAACACCACCTACCTTACCTCGTTGTGACTCATCTATGTCGGAGGTCACAATACACCAGAAAGAGGTACGTCGGGAACTTTGCAAACTAGACGTGAATAAGGCAAGTGGACCTGATGGTATTCCTGCAAGGGTGCTTAGGCAATGTGCGCCTGAGTTGTCTCCGGTACTGACACGCCTTTACCGCCTCTCCCTCGAGCAGGGAACTGTGCCGAAGTCATGGAAGCTCGCCAACGTACAACCCGTACCAAAGAAGGGCAGCCGTGCCGACCCGGCCAACTACAGACCGATCGCCATTACTTCCATCATTTGTAAAGTGATGGAACGAGTGCTAAACAGTAAGCTGCTGGGGTACCTAGAATCCAATGACCTACTGAGCGACCGCCAGTACGGTTTTCGCCGTGGTCGTTCAACTGGTGATCTTCTAGTCTACCTCACGCACTACTGGGGCGAAGCTATTGAGAAACACGGCGAAGCCTTGGCTGTGTCATTAGACATCTCAAAAGCTTTTGATCGAGTCTGGCACGGTAGCCTTTTCAGCAAGCTTCCTGTGTACGGTATCCCTGATGGTTTCAGCACTTGGATCTCCGACTTCCTGAGCGAGAGGTCAATTAGAGTAGTCATTGATGGCTGCTCTTCAGACCCAATGGCTATCAATGCCGGTGTTCCTCAGGGGTCTGTCCTCTCCGCGACTCTTTTCCTGCTGCACATCAATGACCTGCTCTGTCCTGGCATTGTTGGGTACGCAGATGACAGTACTGTCATGGAGAGGTACGTGTCCAGTGCTGGAGCTAAACAAGAGGAAACCCAGTCTCTACGGGAGAATTTGGTGAAACGAACGGATGAGATTCTACGACGTGTCTCCCAATGGGGAGACAACAATCTGGTAACGTTCAATGCTGCCAAAACCCAGGCATGTCTTTTCACCGCAAAAAAGAGTCCGTTCAACTGGACTCCTACTTTCAGAAGTGTGTCTGTACCCATAACCGACCATCTCGAGCTTCTTGGTATGGAGTTGTCAGCCAATCTGAACTTCGGCGGTGCCATTGAGTCCAAAGCTCAGACTGCGGCAAAGAAGCTGGGCATCCTCAACAAGGTGAAGCGGTACTTCTCCCCTGAACAGCTTTTAACCTTGTACAAAGCACAAGTTCGCTCCTGCATGGAGTACTGCTCTCACCTGTGGGATGGCTCAGCTAAATACCAACTAGCCGCTCTGGACTCCGTGGAGCGTCGAGCCAGGAGGCTGATTGGTGACAGGAAGCTGGTGGAGACTAAGCTTGATAGTCTAAACCACCGCCGTAAAGTTGCCTGCTTGTCGGTTTTCTACAGACTCTACTTCGGGGAGTGTGCTCATGAGCTCCATATGCTCATTCCACCAAGTCCATTTTACCAGAGGACCACCAGACGTACGGCGGGTTACCATCCATACTTGGTTGATATACCAACTATACGCACTAAGCGCTTCGCTTCTTCCTTCATAATGCGCACAGCCAAGGAATGGAATGCACTTCCGCCGACGGTGTTCCCTCTTTCCTATAACTTGAGTTCATTCAAAGCGAAAGTCAATAGGCACCTTCTGGGTAAGCTCGCTACATCGTCGACATCTTCTTCACCTCTTAGAGGGAGAATGAAGTCAAGAGCGAACCCATATTAATAAAAAAAAAAAAAAAAAAAAAAAAAAAAAAAAAAAAAAACAATTTTTTATTTCAATAATTTAGGGGATAAATTTATTATAAATACTAAGCCCTTTTTATTTAATACCTGACACGGCCATATGCGTTACAAAAACTTTTTTCGTTCATGACTTAATGTGTCCTAGAGGGCGCCACATGCAAGTAGGTAATTACAATACAATCAAACTTTTAAGTAGTCGGGTTTTAACGAAAACCATCCGATTTCATCGAATAACAAGCATTTTGTGAATCTTAAGTGATAAAAAATATATCACATTAATTTATTCCAACTTTCCTCCTCGCAGAAACGTGAAGCATCTCCAAAGAGTTCTCACAACGAGATGGTCGATGAGCTACTTCCAAAACCACAGCTGGATTATAAAGAACGACCGCGCTAGAGAACTCTTCGCTTCACTGTCCGAGGCTGACAAGGCGAAATTCCCTTGCGACCCGACCGACATCGACTGGGATGAGTACCTAAGGTTGTACTTCAAGGGTATCACGGAGTTCCTCTTGCCCGATCTTCTGAGGAAGGAAAAGTCATCTTTCGTGTCGAATGCTGCAGCGTTGACGTAAAGCGTCTTGAGTGCTGCTTTATAAAGATTTAAATAGAATTATCATCATGATATCAGCCTTTCGACACCCACTGCTATGGTTTCTATCGCGGTCGGTCCTGAGCTTCCTGCATCCAGCGGATTTCCGCAACCTTGACCAGATTGGAGCGTCGTCCGTCACCCTGTCGCCATTCCAGAACCTTACCGCTCCAACTCTTTAGATAGAGTAAAGATTAAGATTTAGATAAATGAAGCCGCATGACCATAGACACGCTAAGGCCTCATTTACGGAGACGCGGCGCGTTGTGCGGCGTGCTGCCCCGCGGCGCGTCAAACGTTTTTTTCAATTCAATTCAATTCATTTATTTATCGGACACCAAAAAATCGACCGTTCGTCGATCGTTTTTTGTGTTTACGGAGAGGCGGCGCGTGAAGCGGCACGCACTATCGCACGCATAAACACAAACATATGGAAATAGACGATGGTGTTCATAGAGACGCGGGGCGGGTGGGAAGCGAGGCGGTGCCCGCCGCTGCGCCCGGCGGTGTGCCCGCGTCGTATCCTCTTTTCCTCAAGCGTGTAGCGGCACACGCGGCGGACAGCGCTGAGGCGCACAGGTCGACATGTGTTTTCGTGTCGACACGTGTCGTCACAATATGAATGACGTAAAATTGGAATTAATTATTTCTTCAATACAGGAGCGACCCCAGTTGTGGATGGCTTGTCATTCACCACACAAATATACTGGGCCACTTTTTCTATTAAATAATTTACATTTCATCATAGAATTATCTTCGAAAAAAAGTCGATTTAATATCCTCCATTGCGACGGTAACTACGTCTGTTTTGTGCGATTTCCAAATAACGACTGGCAGAAGCTTTCGCCGCGGCCATCGTTTCATCGGGCATGCCAGCTGCGTGCCACCGCGATAACGCGCCTCGTAGGACGCGTCATTGCCATCCGCCGGCTTCGCCGCACAAACCGCTCCAACTCAAACAAACGCGTTTAAAATCGCTTCTCCGTAAACGCTCTCATACAACGCCATATGTTTGACTTTAGTGCGGGCCGCGCTGCCCAACGCCACGCGCCACGCGCCGCGTCTCCGTTAATGAGGCCTAAGAAGCGAAGTATTTTTCGAATAGTTTTAAGGCTGCACCTGTATTTCATTTATCTTAACGTTCTTTATTGATGATAAGTTTTAAATATTTTGTCTTTTTAAGTTGTCTGGTACGAGGGTAATAGATAAATATAAATTATATCATCATCATAAAGAATAAAACCCTTGAGCTGGAGTTCAGTTATGAAGACAGATTGCAGGATGGATCTTTTTCTAGAAATTAAGCTTGCCGATAGTTTTAATCCTTTAAAGTAATATCAAGCCATTTGTAAAAACTTAAAAGAAATACAATTAAATACTGGAAGAATATTTACTGTGCTATACCGAAGTTATTTGCTTTACATGATACTATTTCAATAAATATGAAGCAAATTATTAGTGCTTATTTTATTATTTAGAGTACCTACATTCGCACATCCCAGTACTTTAAAGTCATAAATGTCAAAAAATCTGAAATTGAGTTAACCATGCCACAGGTTTCCTTTTATACGAATCTATTGAGTGCTTCAAGTTCGTTTTTTTTTTACATTTATGATTTTAATAAACTAGATGTACGAATATATGAACCTCAAACATCGCAGCCGCAGGCACTCATATTTGTAGTCGAACAATGCTATTAAATGTTTTACGTCTTTACATCAAATGGTAGTAAAGCTATCTGTACAGCATGCCAAAGATTTAACGTTGGTCATATCAGAACTTGATTCTCAAATCGAAGAACCCACCGCCATCGGCATTCTGTAGCTGCGACTCGCAACTGACAGCGTGTCAGCCAATCAATGCGGCCAAATCGCTGACAGTCGTGACTCGTGGAGAGAGAATGCCGTAGGTAAGCCCTAAAATATATAAATTAATATTTCACAACAATTACACCAATTCTCTAGTCCCAAATTAAGCTACTAGGCTTGTGTTATGGGTACTAGACAACGGATAAACATACTTAAATACTTTTTTTTCGTAAATAAATACATATTATACATGGAAAACACCCAGACCAGTACAAACACACATGTTCATGCACACTTATGCTTGTACTGTGCGGGGATCGAACCCGCGACCCTTGGTTTTAGAAATCCGACATGTGGACCACTGCACCAAGCGGTCGTCAAAGTAAAAAATCAAAAGAAAGAAAATGTGACCCTTAAAGCTACAATGCATATTCTAAATTTAAAACAGCAATTTTTACGATAACATATCATAGTTATACCAATAATGCAGACAAGTTGAGTATGCCCTGCTCCAAGCAAAGGTAGGTAGAGTGATCGGGGAAATTTGTCTTAAGGACCTTAAGGTCACGCTTGAACACGCTTTTGTTTTAATATTAACATTGTTTTAATACAACCACAGTGTTAGGTTCAAGTTCATGCACTTTAAAATGGCCGATTATGACTCAATCAGGCGTTTTCTGACAAGTCAAAGTAAAATTCCATACTAAAAAAACACATCATCCGCCGGTTTAATTACCTTGGAAAAATCAGTACTCAGTAATACAACAGTTTCATATAAAAATAACTGCCTCGTTGGTGTAGGGGCGAATTTTCGGCCTCACTTTCAAGAGGTCCTGGGTTTCATCCCACGTCGGCCCAAAAATTGCTTCCGGGATTTTCTTTCAGAAACAGATCGGAGTCAAGAAGTTAGCGGTGTTACACCCCCGTGCTTCGAATAGCACATAGGGCCGTTGGTCCTGCGCTTGATCCTCTGTCCGGTCATGTTGGATTCCTGTCACACCGAACTTTGCGAAGAATCTTAAATATGTTTAACAAGTTTTATCTTTTCTATTGCAAAATATTATCTCAAGTTTGCAACGTGTATGCTTATTACGATAAATATATCAATTTTTTTTGACAAATAATAAAAATATCAAAATCAATATTTTGAGCAGAATGAAATGTTATCATTCATTAAGTATTCGTTTAGGGAACACTTTAATATATGTTAAGATCGTAAAGTTATAGCAAAAGATTTGAATGTGGGTTGGTAATTGATTAAATATTTTTACAACCATATACACTCGCGAGCATATAAAATCGAATCAAAGTGCAAGCTCGCATATAATTGTCATTTTAGTCTTGAAACAAATATCATCCTACCTAAATCATACATCATTTGAAAACGAGCCTCACCAGCATTAAATGTTCATATTTTAAAGGGTTTTTTTAATAATGTCAATCGAACAAAAGCAGTGGTAAAACGCGAATTTAAGATAACGCGCTATCTGTTGGCAATTACACAATAAAACATTTTTTTACAATAGTATAAAACAAAACAAAAACTATACTTTCTATTCCCCTTCCTTACGTTCCTGATTGCTGTTTGCAGTCGGTTCTTCAATAAACGAAGAAGCATCTTCACCGTCTTTTGATGAATTCCGTCCCAATCGTTTAGTAACGCAGGGTTCAACTGCTCCATGATCAAAGGGGCTGGATTTCTGGCCCGAACTCTTCTCTTGAGCTCATCTCATAAGTATCCAACTGGTTCAAGTCCGGACTGAGCGCAGGCCAGTCCTTCGCTCGTTTTCTTACTTCGTCCTAAGTTGTTGACTTAGACGCAACGTGTAACACCGTGGATTGTCGTGTATCAAAACGAAGTCTTCGCTAACAAATCATTTGTTAAATACAACGTGTTCCAGGATAATTTCGGTAAAGTACCGGTCAGCTGTCAGTTCTCCTCATCTGCCTTCCCCAGACACAGCAACAAAGTCGGTTTACCTTCGTAGGAAATACCGACCCATCGACGACACATCATGCATTTGCCGTTGCTGTAAACCACTGTTTTAGCCAAACAGCTTCGTAGACTCTTCCTCTTCTGTCACTGCCATGCAGAAACATTTTGCACTCATCGGTAAGTATTACGGACCGCAATTGGTCGATGCTCCAATCGAGATGTTCCCGTGAAAATTGAAGTCGCGCTTGCCGGTGGGCTGCAGCAAATTTCAGGCCTATGGTAGGCGGTTTTATTGTGAGGTTGGCTTCTCTTAATCAATTCAAAATCATTTATTTCGGACCAAGATTAATTTATATTGTGTTAGTTACAAAGGAAACTTATAAAATTAGTGTTAGTGAAACATAAAAATTTAAAACTCTTTTAAAATTGGAGAATAATGATTCTCCGCTACTGTTCTTAGAATGCTGTTGTGACTATCTCTCACTCTATATGTCTTCTGTCTCTCCACTCACTGACAATCACCCCTAAAACACGTCTCAGCGCCTGCTGAACATCAACACTGGTGAGGTGTGATTTTGCAAAGTGGAGACAATGAATCAGTCATCTCTAGACCGGTGGCGGCTGATTCTTGGTCTGAAGGCATTGGTTGCCTGGAATCTTCTATAGACTCTATTTAAAGCAGACTGGCTCAAATGAAGCTGAACAACAACTGTACGCTGACTCTGTTCTTGCTGCAAAAGCGCAACAACTCGAAAAGCTTCTTCAGGCGTAGTGTCCATAGTATGCTTAAAACAATAGATGCTTACAGGTCAACTTGTGATAAGCGACTGATAAGGCAAACCTTGATGGAATTAATCTTATAGGGGGTGATGCCAGTGCAACTCGTGAGTATTAAAACTATTACTACCAAACTAATAAATTTGATTTTTCTCCTTACGGTTGTTTATTATTGCGGAAAAGAAAAAACAGTGAATTATCTTTTGATATTAGCTTTTAAACCGTACATAAATATTATGCATATATAAAATATTTTACGAAAAAGACATCTAAAAGAGGTAGCGTAAGCGTTAAGTCGATTTGGTTGCTTGCGAATGTAGTATAGGATATTGCTTATTAATTCAGATCTATAAGAAGGTAAATATAGTCTATTTTTGTGCGTGGTTTTGAAGTTTTGGGTTTCTTTAAAAGAAGCTTAGTGACGATATGAAAGTGTGGTCCATAAGCCTTCTATGCTTACATTATTGAATTTATTACGACGCTTCTTCTCAGAACTTGCCGGAGGTATTTGAGTAGTTTCGGTTTAGTTTGTTAGGATCCAAAAGATAAGGACCAATTATTAACAAATTGTAAAGTCATCTTAGTAAAGTTTGTAGTTTTCCAAACAAACACCCCTCCACCAATTCGCACTGAGCCCGCGTAGTTGAGCATGGCTCGTACGTACACTTGGCTCCACATCAAGCTACTCATTTTCTTTGTAAAATCACACTTATTACGTAAGTATAACATACCTCAGTGATTAACTTGACGTGCATACCTCCCATAGTTGGGGAAGGCCTGTACCCAGCAGTTGGGCGTACCTTTACAAAAAACAAACGATATAACATTACAGTGAGTACTTCAAAATAAATAAGTGGTATGTATGTTTTGCCTCAAAATAAATTTGAAAAAATATTATTTGAGTCATTTTTCTGACATTTGTTCAATTTAGATTAGTCTGCAGTAAAAGAAGAACATAGAAAGGGAATACTGAATTTCCTTCGGAAATTTACCCGAATGATTTTCCCGCAACATACTCGTACGTGTAAATAAATGAGTGACTAACTAACATACTTTATCAACGTCATAGACGCGAGTTTTAAGAAACTGTAGGTAAAGATTATTTCGTAGAAAAAACTTGTTTTTAGAAATTGACCTACACATCCGTAGAAATGTCACTATATGTGTCATCGAACATATCCTTTGAGGTGTTAACATACACTAGACAAGTAAAGATTTCCTAAAGCGTAGACCGTCGGCGACCCCGCTTATTTATTTACTAGCGGACACCTCCGACTTTGTTCGTATTAGTTTCGGATATCCATACAAAGTTTATCTCTAGTTTAGTTTTTTGTTCGGTGGTGCATGAACATGTGTGTTTGTACTGGTCTGGTTGTATAATATGTATTTATTTACAAAAAAAAAAAGTATTTAAGTATGTTTAACCGTTCTCTAGTACCCATAGCACAAGCCTCGTAGCTAGAGAATTGGTGTGATTGTTGTGAAATATTAATATTTATTTATCTCAGCTCACTTTAATGCACTCTTATCAGATTGCGTTATTTCTCCTCTACTCTACGCTTGATCTATTTCCGAAGCTAAGCGGAGAGGAGATTTGGAAATAACGAAATCTCCTCCTCTTGTCTCCTCTTTTCTCCGTTTTGGTCAAAAACTAGGCCTTTTTTATTATTATTTGGGATAGGTTTGCTCTTGACCCAAGACTAAGCCCGAACGAGGCAAAGACTGCGTCTACGATGGAGCGAGCTCATCAAGAAGATGCCTGTTCACTCTAGCTTTGAAGATTTCTAGGTTGTAATTGCAGGGAAACACTGATGTAGGTAGTGAGTTCCACTCTTATGCAGTGCGCATCAGGAATTTAGATGAGAAGCGCTTGGTTCGTATCAGTGGAACATCGACACGGTGCGGATGGTATCCCGTGCGTACGTATGGCCTTATGGCTGATGAAAATGAGATGATAAAGGAACAACACTTTAAACTTAACGAATAACGCACACGCCTGGCTCTACGTATGATAAAGTCTTTAGCAGTCAAGAAAATTAAAAAAACAACCTTGAGACGTCTGCTTCGTATAAATAAAAAATTTTAAATATTTTTTTCTCATTTGCTATCCATTTACACTAAATGTTTTTAGGTTTAAATAAACAATTAGTGCCTGATATAGATAGCTCAGTGATTTTAAGATGTTATTGACACGAAGTTGTAAGAAGTGTCTCAGGTTAAGTTATAATTCAAGCAGAGTGTTATGCAGGTACCAAATGTATTTTAAATCAACCGTAACCCGTTTTAAACCCTGAAGAAAAAGAGGGGTGTATTAAGTTCGACTGTCTGCTTGTGTGTACCTATGTGTTCGTGTTTTTTTGTTTTTGTGTGTGTCTGTTTGTGCCATCGTAGCTCCCAAACGGATGGACCAATACCAAAGCGCTTTTTATTCACAGCTATTCTTAGCTCTCTGCAGCCTATATACGTCCCTCTGCTGGGCACAGGTCTCACCTCAACTATTAGGTGGTCCGAGCCATACTCCACCACGCGGGCTCAGTGCGGATTGGTGGAGGGGTGTTTGTATGGTAAGTGACCAACCTTACTGTCAGATGTTATTAAGCCGCCCGAGGGCCTCTGACCAGGCTTAACGACTTATATCTATCGATATTAACCGAGACCAACTGCTTAACGTGCCTTCCGAAGCACAGAGATGCTTGTAAATAGACGTCACTTAAATGGTCAGAATGGTCACCCATCCCAAACATGACCGCGCCGTAGGTTGCTTAACTTTAGGTATCACTACCAAAGCGCTGCAACCACTGCGCCACAAGCACCTCATTCTTAGCTATATCTGTCAAGTTTTATCCAGCCGTTGAAGCACACCAGCTTTTATTCTGTCAATTTTCAAACTAAAACAGCAAGCAATTGTCAGCATGTTCGTGTAGAGGACAGAAGCTATATCAGCCTACTAAACAAAATAAAGAAATATTTAGGCAGTGACTGTTTTATACTGATTTTTATGACATAATTGTTTATTGTGAACAGGACCAGAACAACGGTGATACAGAAAGATCAGTCTATAGCTGACTTTTACGCTGGGAAGTCAGTGTTCGTTACAGGAGGAACTGGATTTCTTGGTAAAGTGCGTGTTTTCTTACAAGTTACACAAACTCGTGATATTTTAATTCTGACATCTTTACTCAGAATAACGATATCATAAAGTCTATAAAATACCTCAAACATGACAGTAGCACGACGCATTACACGCCCCGTAAGAGTCATGCAGGACTTGACGGACTAAAATTTTCGATTATCATAGAGAAACCTTGGGAGTTAAGGTCGTATTCGAAGGTGTATTAGCTTATAAATAAAAGCCCAACGTAGCACACAACAGGTTTATAACGGCACGACAAAGTCGGTAACAGCAATGAAGGATAGTTACACACTACAGCGAAACTTGGTCTTATAAGGAAGCCGGTGTAAACATACTCTACCGCGAGTCAACCGGGCACAGCGCCATCTATTGGTTCAATAGTGAATTATATTAACTTACAATCTAACATCTTATCGCAAGTGCGTTATATGTATTGTACCTTAAACCGTTCTAGATTTAATTGTAAAATGTGTTGGCAGCTAAGCCTGAAGGTCAATTTTGTTTTTAGGCGTACATAGAAAAGTTAATACGAGGATGCGAAGACATCGACAAAGTATTTATTCTGATTAGACAGAAAAAAGGAGAGAGCATCGAAGCTAGAGTAAGACAGATGCTTAAAAATCCGGTAAGTACGGACACAAAAAAATAATAGTCCTCCTGGCCGATTTCGACCACGGCGGCCAATCTAAACAGAGATCAGCCAACTACGCAGGAGATATTATAGTGCACAAGTTTGAGCGCAATGCACAGGTGCACTCACTGTTCCATCACTCTCAAAGTTCGGTGAGACGGCAATCCGACATGACCGGAGAGAGATCAGGCGCAGGACCAACGGTTTAACGTGCGCACCGAGGCACGGCGGTGTTACACCGCCAACTTCCTGACTCCGAGCTGATTTTGAGAAATCCATGACAGAACATTCCAGAAACAATATTGGCTCGACCTGTGATTCTAACCCAGTACCTCTCGGATGCAAGGCGAAAATTTGCCACTATACCGACAAGGCAGTCAAACACAAACAAGTATTAGACCCAGAGCACATCTGTGGGATAACGTCGCCGCGACCGCTGCTGTCGCTTGTCAACCAATCGCCGCGGCTAAACTGTTCAACGCTGAAAGTGAGCCGCGACGACAGTTTGCCATATATGTGCGCTAGTTTTTAGTTTTATAAATATCGTTTCAGATTTTCGACAAAATAAGACATACGAGGCCGCAAGATTTTAATAAAATAGTTCCAATTATTGGCGATATATCCGAGCCAAAATTAGGAATCAGCTCTACAGATGCTCAAACACTCAAAAATGAGGTAACATTAGGTACCTTAACAACAACAAAATTATGGTTATGATCGCTTTTATTTTTAAAGATGATGGAAATTGATTAAAATTAATTTAAAAAAAAAACATTCGAAATTTCGTATGTTGCTTTCTTACCAGCCTGTACGTATTTTTCACTTTCATAATTTATTTATTTATTAATGTATAATTAGAATGCAAATTTTACCTTATTTTCTGAACAAAGAAGGTTGAAGTTTTTTAAAATAAGATCAGAACCTCTCATAGTTGAGGTGAGGCCTGTGCCTAGCAGTGGAACGTACACAGGCTGATGAGAAGAGATGAGATGAAGAACTGGCTTTATCTTCAGGTGTCCGTGGTGATACACTCTGCCGCGACGGTGCGGTACCGAGAACCATTGCATTTCGCGATGAACATCAACTTTGAGGGCACACGACGGATCCTTGACCTGTGCAGTGGCATGAGAAATTTGGAAGTAAGTTTAAAAAAACGAATTATAATTTCTAAGTATAACGTAACAGCAACGCTGTTTAAGGCATTCTGCCATTCACTGAACACGTGCACCCAGTGTGCGTACAGAGCCCTGCGCACTCAATGCAACAACGCATTTAGAGGGCTGATGGGGCTGCCGCGGCACTGCGGTGCTACGGCTATGCTAGCCGCAGCTAAAGTCGATAGCCTTTCGGCTATCATTAGAAAGCGCATTGCGTCGCTGATGCGTCGAGTTCGGGGCACCGCCAACAGCCTTTCTAAAAACGGTTGCAGCGAGCTGGATGTGGTCAGTGTCATTATGCAGCACTGGACCCGTGTCAAAGACACTAAAATTAATTATTCATATTTCTATTTCTTGTGTTTTATGTTCTATTTAATGTGTTTTAATTCGAAATACTAACATAGTTTAACATAGTTTATAAAATTCATTGTTACTAACAAACACTAGGAGTTTGCCTGAAATAAATCGATTTTATTATTTTTATTTATAATATTTTAACAACAAAATAAAACTAACTTTCCAATAAAGAAAACCGAAAGAGCCTGGTAAACCGTTTCAACCACTTGACGGATTTGACCAGCCAGAGCTAAGAACCTCCATGATTAAATTATCTTTCGAATAGAAAAAAAAACAGTTTGAAATCGGTCCATCTGTTCCGGAACTACGATGCCACACACAGACACACACAAAAACACAAACACATAAACAAACAAACAGACATAGGAGTCAAACTTTTCATACTCCTCATTTTCATGACCTGAACGTAAACGCGATTGCAGTCGAAGCAGAAAAGTCAGTCCTAGCGATTTGACTTGGCGATGATTACAAAACATGGTGCCATACCAACATAATCATTGATGTAACCATATAAGAAGATACGAGTAATAAAATTGGTTTGTCTTTTTAACAAGCCTATATTTTCCTTGCAGTAAGATTAGACTATCCACGCACACTTATTATATCAAAAACAGCTTTTATAAATAAACAACATCACATACATTGATCTGACTCCCTGGTAAGTAGCTAAAGCACTTGTGTTACAGATATTACGTTTATTTATTATTAATTATTTATTATTAATTAACATTGGTATTACAAATAATCTTAAATACACCCAGACCAGTACAAAAAGACATGTTCATGCACACAAATGTATGTACAATGCGGGGATCGAACCCACGACCTCTTGGTTAGTAGCCAACTTCTAGACCATTACGTCAAAGTGGTCGTCAAGCTACAGGGGTTCATAGGTTTTGATAATCTGGCTATTTCAAACTTGTTTTAAAACTTAAGTACTTTTTGATGGAAACCGAATTATAGTGTAAGGCGTTGTCCCACGTGAGTGACGCTACGCGACAAGTGATCGCGACCAATACTTGTGTCAATGTCTACCGCGCTTCTACACGTAGGACGCTATTATAAATGTACATAGATTTGATATTGCCGCATCGCGTCGCTTGGCGTCGCGTCGCGTTGCACTTGTGGTGTTTGTCGCTCACAATCTCTTAATACCTAATGTATTATTGCAGAGTCTCGTGTATGTGTCAACAGCGTTTACGCAGGTACAAGATAAAGTGTTATATGAAAAAGTGTACCCCGCCCCGGCTAAGGTTGAAGACATCTACGCCTTCGCGAAAAAGTATCCTGATGACTATGCGAAAACCGTGAAATTCATCGGTGAGTATTTATTTTGTAAGTTGGTAAATTTTTTCGTCAGTACAGCGGTTTTCTGGCTAAAGTTCTGTGTAATCAAAGCTTTGCTACAATAAACGGTAATTTTCAAAAGCTATCACAACACTAGTGATCATTACCCAAGAGCTAAAATTCGATGGATATACTCGTATAAGGTATGCTTTAAACTAGAGACGGGCCGAGTAGTGGTTTTACCGAGTACCGAGTATTACTCGGTTTAAAGCTTGCCGAGTACCGAGTACTCGGCCGAGTTACTCGGTTTCATTTGAGGTCCTAAAACAAGATCAAACATGACAGCAACGCGCTGCTTTTGAATTAATAAGTTATGACTTCTCTAATCAACATAATATGTATTTGATTTTATGATATATCCCTTTAACTACATACAGTTTGTCGATCTGCAGCAGCCTGGTTGTCCTATAATTAACCAATAGGAATTGACAAACGCCAGATTAGGGGCTTGTTCATTGATTTAAGAATTTGATCATTTGGGTACATACTTTAATTACTCCAGTTGGCCACTAGCAAACTTATTTCAAACATGATGTTTATAAAATTTACATTAACGAGTACTCGTCACTTGAAACGAGTTATTCGGCCGAGTACAAGTATTAAAAAAACCACCGAGTACGCCGAGTACCGAGTACCAACCGAGTACTCGGCCTATCTCTACTTCAAACCCTGCTATATTAATTTTTTTGACAAGGATGCTCGTAGATTACCCTTATATTTTCCGTGTTATTATTGCATTAGCGTAGAGCTTATTTAAAAAATAATTGTTTTAGGACTCCATCCAACTACGTACACTTTCTCAAAGTGTTTAACAGAAAATTACATTGGTATGAATCCTGATATACCAACCACGATCGTCCGACCATCTGTAGGTAAATACATTTTTTTACTTATGCGCTATCATAGAAGACATATACATAGACATATCGCTACTGCCTAAGCACTATAAATCTACTTATATAAAAGAAAGTGCTGTTAGTTGCACTATTTATAACTCAAGAACGGATGAACCGATTTGGCTGAAAATTGGTGGAGAGGTAGCTTAGAACAAGGAAACGGACAAAGGATACTTTTTATCCCGTTCGACCGCTATTTTGAAAACAAATGGGACTCCACGCGGACGAAGTCGCACTAGTATTATTTAAAGATGCCACAGAATGCCATGCCATTTTTTACTATGGGTGTTACGTGTGTTGCCACAGGTATTGCCTGCGGTTGCGGCATATATTTAGTACATCGCGGAATACTACATAGTGTGTTTATGCTTAGGCCTAATTATGGCGACGCTTTTTCTTTTTCCAAGCTATTATTTAGTTTCACCTGTTGCATGTCTGTCGGTAATCAAATATTGTAAGCTAAATTTCACCCACTTCCCACTGTCCAATTGAGTTGAAATTTTGTATACATGTTTATCTTGACGACCACTTTGGTGTAATGGTCAAGAAGTTGATTACTAACCAAGAGGTCGCGGGTTCGATCCCCGGACTGTACAAAAATTTGTGTGCATGAACATGTCTGTCTGTACTGGTCTGGGTGTTATATGTATTTATTTTAGTTTATTTGTAATACCACTGTTGATTCTGATATCTGTAACACAAGTGCTTAAGCTACTTACCACGGAGTCAGATCAATGTATGTGATGTTGTTGTATATTTATATTTTATTAATATTATCTAGTTTATTTTCTGTAGTATGTTTTTATAAAGATGATGACCGATAAGATGGACAGACGACCTTGTAAAGATCGCAGGATCACACTGAATGCGGACCGCTTGTGATCGGTCGATGTGGAAAAATGTGGGGAAGTCCTATGTTCAGCAGTGGACGTCCTATGGCTGATAATGATGATGATGATGTTTTTATAATCAAGTATTTTGCTTAATGTTCTAGTTATGGCAACTTACAAAGAGCCGATTCGAGGTTGGTTGGACAACTGGTACGGATCAGCGGGCGTCTGCTTCGACACGGCGCGAGGGTTGAACCACTACGTTTGGGGCAAAACCACGAATGTCATCGATGCCATACCGGTGGACTATACTGTGAATCTTACCTTGATTGCTGCGGCCAAACAGAATAGGTGCAATATTTAACAAATAATTTTCTACTGAAATAGAATAATTTTTTTGCTCAAAACGTGGTTGCAATAGGTGGTAGGTACAGATACAATAATAAGTCCTCAAATTTTACCAAAAATTATGGCATGCAAATTGTTCCTAATAGTAACATTAAATTTCAAAATTAACTTTCTAAAATAGCTAGAATACAGCTAGTGAGGTTCAACGGCTTATTTGCTATTATTATTTGCTATGGCTAGTCAATATCTGTATCCGTATTATATAAAAAAAACACTGAAATCGCTTAATCCTTTCGGGAGATACAATATGACAGAGAAACACACACAAAAACACATATACATGCATACAAACAGACATGAGGGTCAATTACACTCCTCTTTTTCGCAAAGTGAATGCGTACAGCTAGAAACAAAAATCGACTCATTAAGTTCTGTTTGTTCCAGCTGGAAAGAAAAAACTGCAGCAGTGTACAATAGCGCAACATCTGGAAGTAACCCTGTCACTTGGCACGCAGTGCATCAGGCGTTTATTAAGGAGAATTTGAAATTTGGCTTCTGTAAGTTTATTGCCAGCTTTATTCTCGCTTTTGTAATTAAAATTTACAAGTTAAATTTCATCTACTTCACAACGTCTGATTAAACTGGTTTTTTGTTAAACCTTTAGTTTGGATGACTTTGCAATATGTGAATAGGTACTTGTTAGCTTGTTAAAAATGTTGTTAGTTTATTATTATTTTTTAATTGTGTGTGTATTGTAATAGTGTAATTGCCTTACATTAACTGGATTCAGTTTGAAGTAACTTGAAAGTCATTCAGATCACATATGGGACTAACTTTTGCAGTAGTGTTACCTTTATTAGTCATGCCTAGTGACGACATGCATATGGAATGCAACTTTTCTAAGTTATACTCCGTAAACATACCTCCTAGAGACAAATGGCTAGAAGGTCAAATGTCATTTAAGAAAGGTAGTCACGTCTGGTATACGGACGGTTCCAAAAAGGGAAATGAGGTGGGCTGTGGGATCTACGGTGAGAAGCCTAGCTCAAAGTTAGCATTAACATGGGGACTGAAGCTTCAATCTTCCAAGCCGAAGTCTTTGCCATAAACAAATGTGCAGAGATAAACCTAGAGAAGAAACTCCGGAACCAACACATCTACATCAACTCAGACAGCCAAGCAGCACTGCTGGCTTGAAAATCCTTCGAACATTCATCAAAACTGGTGCAAACGTGCACTGAAACACTAAATGTACTGGGAAATACCAACAAAGTCATACTCTCGTGGGTACCAGGACATTCGAATATAGAAGGAAACGAAGTAGCTGATAACCTCGCCAGAGAGGGCGCCGATAACCCTCAAATCGGCGTAGAACCGTTTTGTGGCATCACTAAGCAACGAGCCACTACGCTACTAACCATTCTCTATAAACAAGAGACAATTGAGTGGTGGAAGTCTACATCAGGACAAGAACACTCAAAAGCACTCATTCAGGGATACAGCAACAAAGTAACTAAAGAGCTGTTAAAGTTCAAAAGATACAAAGCTTGTACTTTGACCAGAATACTAACAGGTCACTGCAAACTAAACAAACACATGGCAAACATGAATATGACAGAAGACGCTCTGTGCAGATTCTGCCACACAGAGGAGGAAACGGCCATGCATATTCTCTGCTCATGCGGCCCGCTTATGAGCAAAAGAAGTATCCATCTCGGGCGGCACATCATGCGCCCGGATGAGATAACAGAAGTCACGCTCCAAAGAGTCTGATAATTTATAGACTCAACGGGACTAAGCAGTGAACTGTACATACAAAGGGCTGCCACAATAGATCCAACTTGGTCGAGTTGGCGATAAGAAGGCCCATAAACCCAATAATAATAAAAATAATAATACCTTTATTAAACCTAAGTTTTCAAAGTTAACTAAATAATAACTCGAACGAATAAAAAATATCATAAAATTCACTATTGAACCATTCAAATGAGCTCACAACTTACTGTTTCAATGTTTCAGATGAAAAACAACCGTATGTGGTTTTCCTAGACTCCGAATTCAAGACAAAGCTGTTGACGTTCCTCCGAATGAAGGTTCCAGCATATGCAGCTGACCTATCGTTACGGCTCCAGGGCAAAGAACCAAAGTAAGCGTCAAATTTCGCATTTCATCATCATCATTTTATTTTATTTTTGATTCAAAAACTTCTGCACAAACTTGTGTACAATGGTGCACTTAATGCCGGAGGCATTCTCTACCAGTCAACAACAGGTCCAAGCAGAGCTATACACCCATCGCTGTACGTAGATCTTCGCATTTATTCAACAGTAATTTTACTCAACCGAAGCGTTAAGCACACAACCGAACGTTCACGCCGAAATTATAATACCACACATGTTCGCATCAATAGCCTTTTGCACGGAATTAGGCTTTGAGCAACTGAAAGTTAACCATTATGATTTTAACTTTATAAATAGCTATCCAGATATTTGGTCACAATCACCTGGTGGTTAGAGACCATGTGGCCGTGGATAGATCATGTCTGTCTAGTGACAGTCTAATGAAATGTCTGTTGTTGGAATTTAAGATGCGCATTCTTTAGACTTTTGCGCATTAGACTTCAATCCAACTTATGTTTACGCGGAGTTTTTTTTATTTTTTTATTTAAGCTTTATTGCACAACAAAACTTTGTACAAAAGGTGGACTTAACGCCGTAGGGCATTCTCTACCAGTCATACCTTTGGGCTAAGCAGAAATGATTAGTGGGCGGTGCGTAAAAATAAAGTAAAAATAAATAAAAGAGAAAACATACCAATAATATGATACATGAGATTAAATATAAAATATACATACAATCTATTTATATAAGATTACATATTTTAAAAATACACATAATATATACTAATATACACTAAATAAATAAATAAATTTGACGAACGGTTAAAGAAATATCAATGATGACGGTTGCGATCAAGTAAGAAAGTGGGTGCGAATGAGTCCCTTAAATGATAATTTACTGGGAGCCTGTTTTATATTTTCGGGAAGAGCATTCCAGAGCCTGATGGCCTGAATGTGGAAGGAGTGTACCTATTTACAAACATGTATAAATACTCGTACTCGTATAAATATACTCGTAAAACAATGTATGTATATATGACCATCGCCCATAGCTGGCTCTCACAAAGACCTATCACCGTTTGAGCCTAGTTTTTTCAGCAGTCACCGCCAAATGCAACGGAAATTCAGTGTGATTGACGTACAGTTTTTGTGTTTCTTGGTTTCCGTATTTTAGAGCTGGAATCATTGGTATAAAGGGAAATGGTTATTTTTTGCTTTTAGTAAAGATTTGTAAATAAGCATCTTACCAAAATTATACAACAGCAATTTGTTTCTAAACAGTAAAAACACACGCACATATACACAAACAAACTGCTGCGTCAGACTTATAACACCCCCTTTTTTCGTTGGGGATTACTAAGGACCTTTAATGATAGGAAGTCTAGAAGTTGTACTTATCTGTAGCTTGCTTTTATTTTGGTGCGCTTCTTTCGACTTGCTTATGTGGAAAAGGCAAAGGTTAATACCATACAGCCTAGACTGTAGTAATACTCTTTTAATTAATTAATTCTTAAACTAGTTTCTTACAACTACATACTCGTACTACTTACAAACTAAGCCATAACCTAACTCATTGAAATGCGAGGATGGTTCACATTTCAATGATCAAGAAATTGAGTTTTACGCGGGACAATCGATCGGATCAGTAAGGAGCACCTTACTCTATTTCTTACATTTACTCCATTGTTTTCCTTCAGTAACACATTATGATCATAATTCCACCTCACTATCACAATAATACGGCATGAAAAATCAATTTAGAAAATTAAGAAACAGAGCCCATCTTACGTTTTTCGTTTCCCGCGCTAAACTCCTCTGTTGCATGCATTATAAGATTCGACTTATTGAAAGAAAAAAACATGTATTGATGATTGTTTAAATGTATTAAATAATTATTTTGACATCAATGATATAATGAACTCGGCTTTTAGGCTACACCTAACACCTTTTATTAGTTCAGTATTGTATGCGTTCACAACGCTATTTTTAATTTCGAAAAGACATAACACTTAAAAAATATTTTCGACTCCGGTCATTAACACCTATGGAATATTACTACCGGATGCGCTGATATCTATACCGGTAACGCACGATCACGTACCTAGTACAAAGTAAAATACAAAGTTTCACAGTCAATTTCATAGACTTATAGTATTTGTTTTATTTTCTACAGGTATATAAAACGGTTTAACAGAATAGTCATGAGCCGTTGGTCAATGGAGTTCTTCCACCGGACTACCTGGGAAATAAAGAACGACCGAGCGAGAGCGATCTACAATTCCTTGTCAGAGTCTGACAAGGCCAAGTTCCCCTGTGACCCGAATGAAATTCACTGGGACGACTTCCTGAAGGTCTACTTCAAGGGTATAACGGAGTACCTGTTGCCCTCGATTCTGGAGAAGGAGAAATTGAATTTTGTTCCAAAAGCTGGCTGGTCGAAATAATTGTAAATGTAACGACATATAATATTTTAGATTATTTTATTACATTTTTTTATATTGTGTGTAGTTAGTTACAATTAACGAGCTTTATGCATTACTTTTTTAATTTAGGTAAAACGGTATTTACCTTCCCGGCTAGAGGTCCAGACCTCTGCCTGCGACCATGATTCGTGCAACCAAATTAGAAAAGTCGGGAGTGTAAACACGTGTTACCTACATAAAAAGTGTCTAATAAAGCCCGTGAAATGTTGAATGGTTTATTGCAACGATATGAATGACATAAGCACCACCATAAAGGACCATGGCCGGTTCCGTCAACACAAACCAACAGAATGAGGTATTTCAATGGTTTATCTTGGCATGTAGATTACTTTTTGATTTGACAACGCCAAGAAAATCTATGGGGTTTTCGACGTATTGAATGATTTAGACAGATTTTTACCCTTAAGAAGCTCATAGATGATTAAGGCTGAAAGTACTGGTAATAGTTTTTTTTTCATTTACATAGTGCAGAGTCATGGCGCAGACCTATGTAAACCTAACTATCGTACTCCGTGCCCTAGAAAATTATATTCCAGACATTTCGTAGACCGCCACAGCCTACAACTGTTTAAGATGTGTATGTACGTAAATGTACACAAACTAAATGTGTTATTTTTATTTAAAAACAATTTATTCGTAAACTGTCTATCGAAATCATTATGTCTTCATTTGACATTAACATTTAAAATTTAATAATAAACCTCGTGAGAAAGTGATTTTTTAATTTTTTTTTAAACTTGTTTGTTTTTTCCACTGCTATTGTTCAATTTATAATTTTGACGATGAGGTCATGTTTTATTTGCATAACTGCAAAATCAACAACTTAGAAAAACAGATTTCGTACTTTGCACGTCTCCTGTTATAATGTCAAGTGTAATTTTTGATGTTTTTATAAATAATGTTTTGTAAATAATTACATGTTAAACGAAAAACACTGTTACAGAAAAATCGACAGCCACTTAAGAATCGGTTAAGATCAATCAGCTCATTTATTAAGTTATTTTAGTTTTTAGCATAAACAATGCAAATTTGGCACTTAAAGAAGAGTAAAGATGAGTAAGTGTGGTCACTGTGGTATGTGGTCAAACCACATATAGACTATCTAATTGAGATCTGGGGCTCAGCCGCTACAACAAACCTCAAAGACATTCAAATATGTCAAAATAAATTAATCAAAACATTATTTCAATATGACTACTTCAAACCAACCTTAAAATTGTATAAAGAGACAAAATTACTAGATATAGAAACCACTTTCAAGTATTACTCCTGTATTTTGATAAGAATAATTATACATAGTGAAATACACTCAAATAGACGCGTTTTACCTGAAATAAAACGCATATTAAACTACTTACCTTATTAGAAGCTTATTATTAATGAGATAGGCATATCCTTTTCCGTTGCATTTTGCATCTCTTTCTACCCTATAGCGCTGTCTCTTTCGCACCCCCGCCTTTTCACCTGGCATAAGTGGGGGGCGCAGGCGATGGACTGCGCGCGCGCCCATGTTCGTCATTGGGTCGAATATTACACCAGGCAGGATTAGAACATAAGCTTCTAATAAGGTAAGTAGTTTAATATGCGTTTTATTTCAGGTAAAACGCGTCTATTAAACCACTTGACCGTTATTAGAAGCTTATTATTAATGAGACCTGTTTGTTATCGCCTGGTGAAAAGTTTGTGTATTTATGTAATGTTATGTGCGAAAAATGGTTGAATAAAAATAAAAATATAAAAATACAAGAACAAAAACAATTTTATTAATATGTATTATTAATTACAAATGTTACTCATTGTAATTTATTGAAGACTTATCTTTAATTCTTAAACAATCAGCAGTGTTAATTATTACCTATGCCTCAATTCAATGATAATGAAAGTAAATCAATATAACATGAGAAACAAAAACAAGTAAACCTTTACTTCTTTAGCATTAAGTTACAGGATTAAAAAGCGTTGTGATGGTTGAACGATTCGGTGTAGAGCTAAGCACTTCACGACGGTAAAATTTTTGAAAGGTTTCAAGAGACTTCCAGTTTCCTCTGGCCAAAATTTCATCGAGAGGGAAATTATTAATCCAGTTACTTGAAGCTACCGCAGAGCGTACACTTCCTGGAGTCGCAACAATTCCAGCTTGTTTCATGATCGATTTAATCCACCCTGCTATCACTGTACGGGACGCAGGAGAGGGTGACCCACGAAATGTTATAAATAAATTATTCGATCCGGATTTACGTCGTCTTTCATTTAAAACCTCTATAGTTTTCTTAAGCCAATATACAGGATCTAGATTTCTGTTTTGTGGGTTAGCAATCAGTCTCCAGCCTGACTGTCTATACTGACTACAATCTGTTTTTGACCCGAACTGAGGCCAAAGAGTAACATAATCATCGCTAAGCATACAGTGGTTACCATCCACACTTAGAAGCGTCAAATCATGTATTCTACGGCCAGAGCAAAGAATTAACAGGCATGCTGTGTGTCGTACAACATGAAAAACATTTTTATCATTTATAGGGTAATTACTTAAATGTGATGTTAGCACTTTAATGTCCCAAACAGGTGGCTTTGAATCCTTAGGTTTTTTTAAAGAAATAGCTTTTAAAATATGTTTAACTAATACATTTTCACTTAATTTACCAGACAACTCTGCATTACAGAGCGTGGAAATCACAGATTTATGGAGAGTAATTGTATTGTAAGAAAAGTGGTTTTTCAAATAGAGATCGGCAAGAAATCGGGCTAAGTCCGAACCTTCCGGATTTGTTGGATTTATATTGTGTTGATCAGCCCACGCCGTCCAGCGATTCCAAGCCACTTGATATGTTTTCCATGTAGACGGTCGCCAGGATGATCTAAGCAGGTCTATCTGGCTTAAGTTCCAAGACTTTGTTTTTTCTGTCCACCCCCACACTTCCAGATTTCTAGAGTTATATCTTGAACTCGAGGTGGTGGCAGGCCCGTCGTTGTGTCGATCAGACACCGACTCAGGTTCGTCAACGTGAACGGGGCTGCTATGGCTCGAGATTTGAGATCGGCTCTCCAGAACACCTTCTCCCACCGGGGTACCACAACCAGGTATACTCCTGTGGCCTGATTGAGGTGTATCAGTATTTTGGGAATGAGAAATGGAGGAGGGAAAATCCATGCAAGTGGGAAGTTCCAGGTTACGCTGAACGCATCGTGAAACATCGCGTTGTGATCCTTGCAATCTAGAGATGCGTAGTTGGCTACCACTCGAGCTGTTTTGGATGCAAATAAATCGATCACCGGTGTTCCCATCTTCGAAAAGATCTTTGTTGCACACTCCGGTAGTAAATGCCATTCCGGAGGTCGGCGGAGCCTGGACAGGCAGTCCGCTTGGCTGTTGAATTTGCCGGGAATGTATTGAATTTTCAGATGAATTTGATGATCGTCTAAGATTTGAAATATCCTTCGAGCCAGATTCATTAGTATTTGAGACTTGGTCCCGCCTTCGTTGCGGAGATACGCTACGGCAGTCCGATTGTCTGACTGAATCAGCACTGAGCTCTGAGCCATTTGCGGCGCATGGGATTCTAAAGTCTTGTAGACAGCTAACATTTCCTTTTGGTTGCAATGTAGGTGTTTCTCTTCGCTCTCCCAAGTCCCAAAAATCCTGTGGTTGTCGATTTGAGCTCCCCATGCTATATCCGACGCATCGGTGACCAGAAAATGTGTCGTTGGCGGAACGTGTATACGTGTGGCCAAGTAATGATTCTGTTGCCACCAGTGCATTTCTGCCATCACCTGACACGGAATACTGTATCTTGTTTTTGTCTGACCCTCGGGTAAAGTAGTTAGGAACTTGAGGGTCTCGCGATGATTTAGCCTTCCTCGAGGGACTGCGAAACTGGCAAAGTTCAGCGAACCCACGAGACTTTGTAGTTCCTTCAACGATATTTTGCCAATTCTCAAGATGTGGTCGACTTTTTTGGCAACAACGGCAGATGTTTCCGGAGGAAGGTATTTTAGGTTTTGCCAAGGATCCCAGACAATGCCCAGATAGATCATAATTTTTTGAGGGACAAGGATCGACTTGGTATAATTTATCTGGAATCCGAGGTATTCCAGCGTTCCTAAAAGCATGTCGACATGACTGGATAACGTTTCCTGGTCCTGATTTGCAAGGAGATAATCGTCGAGGTACACGATGACCCTTACACCGTTTTCTCGGAGGATTTGCGCAATCCAGTTGGTAAGGCAAGCGAAAACCTTCGGTGCTGTACTCAGTCCAAAAGGGAGACATGTCATCTCGAGCAATTCGCCTTTGTACAGGAGGCGTAGAAACCGCCTGTGTGACTTTGCTATTCGAAGGTTGAAATACGCTTGCGACAAATCCACTTTGCACATCCAGTCGCGAGGTTGAAGAAAGTCCGGTACACGGTACATAGTTATAAGACGAAACGGGTCGGTTAGCACGTATCGGTTTAGCAGTTTCAGATTGAACACAGGGCGGCTTGAGCCGTCGCTTTTTGGCACAAGAAACAGCGGTGATATAAAGCTCGGGGAGACACCTGCTACTTTTAGAACACCTTGCTGTTTCATTTTTTGAACAATCAACGACATTTCGGCTGATTCCAAAGTGCGACATGGATGGTTTTGCCAGTCCGGTGTCCTTAAGGGTGGCTTGTGTAGGAAGGGTATGCGATACCCTTTTATTATTTTCAGAATGAAATCTGGTGCCCCCATTTCCTTCCAGTGACTGACAAACTGTGCTAACCGACCGGCTTGGAAGGTGTCTGAGTCATTGCCTTTGTCTCTAGCCTCCTCTGTTGCCAGAGGGCGAAAAGGGTCGTTTCTGGCCTCTTTGTGTCGATGACCTTTGTCCAGATCTGCGAGATCGAAATGACACAGTTCGGTTGTTGTTACTTTGGTAACGCTGCTCTTGGTGTGCATTGTTATGTACTTTTGATGGAATGTGCGATCGACAACCGCCCTGCGAGGGCTGGTTAAATGAGTAGCTTGTATGCGCACTTGGCGCCATATTGCAGCAAGGTTCTAAGCTACCACGCGATGGTACATTATGACGGGCGTGCCCCTGCGAGGGGTGCCGTACAGCATTGGAGGATTTTGCTCGCGAAGCATTTCCGCTGCTATTTGCTGGCCAAAAAGCTTTCCTTATACCGCCTGCACTTTCAACTGCCGCAGTCAGTGCGTCATGGTCAAATAAGTGAGTATTCGACGGGGGGATTTTTCCCAATTTACACTTGACCAAAGGGTCACGAACACACTTGAGAATACCATCCCTTCTCATTTCTATGGTTTCAGCTCTATGACCGCAAGACATTTGTAGCAAGTCAGAAGATACCTTATGGAAATCGCCGTTCAGAAAGAATTCGTTAATTTTCTCGTCAAGGTTATTAAGAGAAGCGTCTGGTGTTTTAGACCAAGCTAGTAAATTACGACAGCTTTGTAGGAAGGCTTCTTTCTGCTTTAAAATACCAAAGGTAATCGCGGCGTAGGATTTATCAGAGTATGCTAGGTGGCGTATTTTGTCATACGCCTTAACCTCTTCGTTTGTTTCTAGTTCTGTAAATCCCGGCGAGTGGTTATACAATTTCTGAGTTTCAAAATATCGAACTTCAGACCATGCCCTATTACCGAACCGTTGAACCTCATTTAACATTTTTAAATATTCATCCGGAGTTGAGGGTACCGCGGGGTCCTTCGTTTTCGTTTCAATATTAAAAGTTAAATTATGCATAGAATCACAATCATTATTATTAGGAGTAGGAAAAGTCTGCGCTGCACAGCACTCATTGTAAAGATCTCGACTGACATCGGACACAAATGATTCATTATCGTTATCACGAAAACTATCCTCTCTACTAACGATATTTCGTAATTCACCCACTTCTTTAGTTAATTTTTCCAAAAGACGACGTTCGCGCTTTTGCTTTTTAGAACGATGACGATGCGATTTTCTTTTTTGTTTCCTCGAATCTTGCGAAGATCCGGAAGAGCTAGTAGATGAAGACGAATCACTACTACTGCTACTAGAGCTTGTAGATCTAGCACGACGATCACGTTTATCTGATTTACTACGTTGCGGTTTCACACCAGAGGGACCCGCCATGGGTTCAATAGGACCGCCGCTATCGTTATCCATAGTTAGGTTGCAAAGACTTTAGTTTTATAACAAACTTATTATTCAATCACTGACCTAAAAGAAAACACAAAATTCATGTCCTACTATAATCTAAAAATAGATTTGTAGCAGGGACCAAAAATGTAAAACTCAATGAGGGTATTAATGACCTAAAAGAAATACCAAATTTTTGTTTCACCGGAATCTAAAATTAGATTCGTAACAGGGAACAAAAATGTTACACTCAATGAGGGTATTTATTTACTGACCTAACAGCAATGCTAAAATTTGTGTTACAAGAATCTAAAAATAGATTCGTAGCAGTGACCAAAAAGATAAATTTTAAAAGGGTAGAAAGCAAGTAAAAACAAAAAACTAATAATTAACTACGAACGGTAACACCGTTAAATAGAAAATCTTAGGAAAAAGTAAATATATGTGCAACTCACGTGAAGTTAATTTCACTTAGGTATCTAGGTATCCTTGGAGCACAAGTTACCTCAACGGAAATTTTAACGCCAATGACGAACATGGGCGCGCGCGCAGTCCATCGCCTGCGCCCCCCACTTA
The DNA here is from genome assembly GCA_963921415.1 of Pyrausta despicata. Taxonomy (NCBI): domain Eukaryota; kingdom Metazoa; phylum Arthropoda; class Insecta; order Lepidoptera; family Crambidae; genus Pyrausta; species Pyrausta despicata. Next base: position 14,999,476 of record OY992851.1, on the reverse strand, counting down.
TGCCAGGTGAAAAGGCGGGGGTGCGAAAGAGACAGCGCTATAGGGTAGAAAGAGATGCAAAATGCAACGGAAAAGGATATGCCTATCTCATTAATAATAAGCTTCTAATAACGGTCAAGTGGTTTAATATTAAATTTAAAACTAAAAGTGAACACGTTTCATTGAAACGATTAAAGAGTGCAAATAACTTAGTGCTTCGTCCCCCTCGAACAAACTACGGAAGAAAGAACATAACATATGATAGCGCCCAAATTTACAATAAATTGCCTAATACTATTAAAGAAGCGAAAAACATTAAAATTTTCAAAAAACTTTTAAAATCGCATCTGATGAAGTAGTACATGCAGCTCATTAATTTATAATACTACTGAAATAAGCAAATATTAAAATTTTGTACTATTAAACAATAAATACTTAATTAAATATCCTAATCAAACAATAATAATCAAATTACACAGTGAATACAATAATTACATGAAACAATTATTAAAATTAAATTAAAAAATGTAATAATAATTCAACTACACAGTTATTGCATAATAGAGTAAAATAATTAAGTTATAATAAAATAAAATCATTTCTGCATGTGATTGAAATTAATTAATTTGATAAATTAATAATTTATATTTAATGCATTTAACTAATTACATTTTAAATATTTATTTATTTATTTATTAAATTCTAGGTGATAATCAAATTAAACAATTAATTTAATTTAAAATGAGTAATTAAACAATTTACACATAGTTAAGTAAAAATTACAATTGCATTTAAATAATCACTAACACTTTATACTAATAATACGTTAGGAGTGTTACAGGGACACATCTAGTCTCGCTTATTACGCGTCGCTGCCGAAACCAGTTTGTTTTCTGCCGGCACGGTCGCCCCGCGAGCCGCTCGCTGGCGCTCGCTGTTCGTCCTCTCATTATTGGTATTTACCTATTTACAGATAATTCTGATTTCTGCATGCTTGACTTTAACTGTCTTAGTTTAACTAGTTCGCGCCCCTCGAAATTGTTATTTAATTATTATTATACCCTTCATTGTCTTATTATTAAGTTCTCATGTATGTAAGTGAAATGTATTTATTTCTTTTGAGAATAAAATTTCTTTAACCCCAAGTGTCACGGTAGCTCAATTGGGAGAGCAATCGCCCGGCTTGCGAGGGGTGCGGGTTCGAGTCCCGCCTGTGGACCATTTTCTTGAAGTGTGTTTTAATTTCACATTGCAAAGAAGTTTGCATTGTTAATGCTTAAAAATAAAGTAACTTAATAAATACATATTACTAAATAGGTTAGACACCTACAAATTGATTGGATAATATGCATCAGAATGAGCATGTGTATGCGATGCGATGTTTTGAGAAAGAGCACTTAGTAATAGATGGTCATCCTCCTTTTCCTCAGTTATGGAATTCTGAAAAGCAGTGGCGGAATAGCCTTAGGAAATAAAAAAGCACACACCATCTCGTTACTTGTAGGTAATGCGAATTTGATGCGTTACATATTACCGGCGTTAACGTGATGACCGTTAAGCGTCCTCATAAATCATATTATGGAGGACCCTAAACGGTCGCTTACGGTAAGTTGCAGTTATATGGAACTATTGAACTCATTGAATTAATTTTTTTTTTTTGCTCAGTTGCTAAGTATTATGTCGTCTAATGCCATCATAGTTTTTAAATTCCACTGCAACTCTTGTTTAACAAGGATCTATTTTGGCCGATGGTAACAAACCTAGCCAACGAAGGCTAGTTTATTTCTTTTGCTACTGGTGGAATTGGAAAATGGGTTAGGTTACTTTCGACGACTACTTTGGTGTAATGCTCAAGAACTTGACTTTTAACCAAGAGAGAGTTCGATCTTCGCACTGTACACACATTTGTGTGCATGAACATGTCTGTTTGTAATACCACTGTACCACGTGTTATTTGTAATACCACTGTTGATTCTGATATCCGTAACACAAGTGCTTAAGCTACTTACCACGGAGTCAGATCAATGTATGTGATGTTGTTGTATATTTATTTACTTAATGAAACTTATTATGATGGAAATCTACTACTAATTGTACGTACTGGAAGAGTACTTGAGTAGAAGGTAAGTAGGTACTAATTAATTCAGTAAATATTTGTCCAGAAGGTTGATTGAATGAGAACTACGTGTTTCCTGTTTGTAGATTTATTTGCGACTGAATTACCTCGGCGGGCGCAGAAGCCGATAAACACATATACTACTACATGTATGTAGGTAGAGGCATGACGTAGTTACCTAAGTGTCTAATTTCGCGTAAGGCAAAAGTAATAGAACACTGTGTCCCTACATCATCCCCCTCCTTATAGTTATATATCTCAAAGGTTAAAACTATGTTAAAATACAAACTTGCTCTGTTTTATTTATTTGTGGTCAGGTTGTTGCAATCCCTAATATGACACAAGACTAGCATGTCATTTACACGTCAGTTGTGTAGAAGGCTGTGCTACGATCGTCAAACGCAGGCTGAAACAGCCGCCTCTTTCGGTCATGGTGTGGAGAAATCTATCGATAAAATATTAAAGAAGCCCCGACTTTTTTACGCCACTGGCATTACATGTGAAACTTGTGATGACCCAAACCCATGATATTCAAGCACTGCCCACATTGTTTTAATACAATCGACGACCGCTTTGGTGTAAATGGTTAAGAAGTTGACTATTACACCAAGAGGCCGCGGGTTCGATCCCCGCACTGTACAAACATTTGTGTGCATGAACATGTCTGTTTGTACTGGTCTGGGTGTTAAATGTATTTATTTCAGTTTATTTGTAATACCACTGTTGATTATGATATCTGTAACACAAGTGCTTAAGCTACTTACCACGGTGTCAGATCAATGTATGTGATGTTGTTGTAAATTTTTATTTATTGCTACATTTAATTTTTAAAAATTGTATTACCAATGATACGACTGAAAGCAAGCAAGTAGCAACTAAATAAAAAACTGTCAATTCATGTGAAATTCATCAGCATCGAGAAAAGTAGAGAAGTCTTCTGACAGCCTTATTGTACGTCCGTCACTAATTAAAGATAACCAGATTATAATAATAAATCATTTAATCCTCGCCATTTCATTACAATTCTAACTCTAAAACTTTACTACTAACTCTAACTATAGAACGTTAAATATAATACAATTTGGAATACATGCAATATAAATTAAAATTATACATTAAACATTACAATTAATTATTTAGAAATAAAAAAAATATTAAAAATCACAATAAAAATAATAATTTAAATTGGTAATTCTATCATCATTATCATTATGAGTGAGAGTGTGTGTGAGTCTAGAGAAAATATATCCAAAATACCTAATTACTATTGTTGAGAATTTCAAAGAATATGTAAATATAAATATTCAATTAAATTGCATCGATACTCGCAATAGACAACGAACGTAAACAGGACTATTAGCACCCAACAATAATCATATACTTAGGTAGATATAGAGATATACGAGTATTATAATACAACAGGTATCTATGCACAACGAAATTATGGAAAATACGCTTAAATATTTCGGGAAACACCACCAAATTAGCAGATTAAACTCATCAAAGGAGCTTGATAAGGATTTGTCACTTTTCCATTACTTATGTTAAAAGCTTCCACTTCAGAACTCCTCTGTTGCTTTATCATCATAATAATAAACACCTACCGTCTAAAGAAAGTTCTAAGTCCATTTAAGTAAAAAAAACCTATAGTTTGCCAAGAAGACACGACTTATGTACTTAGCTTATGTATTTTTTAAAGAACGATGATAAATAGGGGTGTTATTAGTTTAACTGTCTGTGTGTGTGTGTGTGTGTGTGTGTGTGTGTGTGTGTGTGTTTGTCTGTGGCAACATTGATCTCGAAAAGATAGACCGATTACAAAGCGGTTTCTTTTATTAGAAATAATCGCGCTGGTTCTTACTCGTAACTATGCTTGGTGAAATTCCGATCAGCACTTGAAATTCACCAGCTGAATTCCTGGCTCATTCTACTTATTATAGTGCACAAGTGTAAGCGCAATCCACAGGTGCACTCATTGTTCCATCACTCTCAAAGTACGGTATGACTGCAATCCGACATGACCGGAGAGAGATCAGGCGCAAGACCAACGGCTTAACGTGCTTTCCGAGGCACTGGGGTGTAACACTGCCAACTTTCCGACTCCGAGTTGTTTTTGAGAAATTCATGACAGAAAATCTCAGAAACAATTTTGGCTCGAACTGGGATTCGAACCCAGTACCTCTCGGATTTAAGGCAGAAACATTGTCACTACACCAACGAGGCAGGCAGACACGTACATACACGTTGCTGGACGGGAAAATCGCTAGGCAGAAGAAGACAGCAGACACGCACCAATTATATAATCGGATGTTTTCATCTTAAACGTCAGGCGCAGACCACAGTTTGTGCTTAGAAACTCGCCCGATCTAGTGTTTCCTGGAACACAAACTAATTAATTATTAACTGGTAGAGTTCGACGTCCCAGTTGTATTACTCAGGATATTATCTGTTGTGTCGCAGGCAAATTACGATATGCACTTTTGCACATGATGCAGCATTAGCAACTCTAAAATAATTAGAAGAAAGACTGAATCGAAATTCTTTTCCAAAAAAAGACTTTCTGAATGTCTTAAACTAGAACTCTCCTGAGCTTTATTAATGAACAGTTTACTGTTGCACAATGAGTTTTGAAACTTATGTCGCGTGTCAGCGAGTTCAGTAATTTATTCATACAACAATATTTAGCACCACCAAAAGTATACGTATTTTAACCTGGTATTTTTAAATTATTATGCCGCATAGACATTTTCAAGTAAGTCAAGGTTCCTGTTTTGCCTGCAACATGTATTACATTGACTAGTTTGATCGTTATTTGTTTGAAGAAGCAGTTTAATTGGAGCCGATTGGAGTTCGAGCACTTACGCAAGTTGTGATTGAGTTATTCACAAACAAGACGGAACAACTTTTGATGCTAAATTGGTATTTTAACTTACAAGTTTGATACAGAGCAAAATTTGTAATTTGTTGAGCTGTATATATGCTGTGCACAATTTGACAGTTGACCGTCAAATTTTGAAATACGAGTATAAAACAGAAAGCAGTGGGGACGCATTTTTAGCAAAAAATGTGTTTAAAAGTAAATTCGAAAACAAAAAAATTATGTTACTCAATCTGTGATCATAATCGCTAAGAACATTTAATAAACATTCGACGAATACAACTAGCCTAATAGTATAAAAACAGATAATCAAAAAAATAAGATATAAATTAAGGAAACAAAAATTCAAACTATATAGAAAAAATATCTCCCCCAGCGCTGCCTATGGATATGGTGCCCAAAAGGCTGGCAGCGTTTCCTCTTTGTATGGCAAGGCTGATCCTTTGGCCGAGGAAGCTGCCAGCCTTACGGTCACCAGTGTGTTGAGCTAATCTCTTCTTCAGCTCTTTGAAGAAGGCGATAGCCTTGGAGCCCCAGGAGCCCATGGTCTCCACACCGAAAGGCACAAATATGTAGCTCTCCAAGAGGGCAGCATATTTGCGCATCTTCAGCGACTCGGCAGCGTCAGCCGCCGCACCAGCAACGGCAGTAGTTCGGCCTATATGTGATGGCGCCAGTGTGTCAACACAGGTGGCATCCCATATAAGCGAACGACCCTGCCGCCAAGGAATGATTGTCATTCCGTCAGGTCTCTTGCCGTCATCACGAAATATGCCAGTAGGCTCTAGTACTGCTGGCACATTAATGGCGATAAGAGATCTGCGGATGACATCATTTATGCAGGCGTGACGGGAGACCCTGCCAGCACTTAACTGGCAAGAGAGACCATGGTGTCCAAGATTATTTACTAAATCACCACACTGACAGCGGTGGGGGTGAATCGTGCGAGCGCCAAGTCTCAGGGACACACATAATTGAAAGGAGATCTTGTCGAACAGAGTCCCGACACTGGGAGAAGGGAGAGCTTGCAGCCAGTACCCAGACTCTGCCCGAAAAACAGCCGTAAGGCGAGCACGCTCTGCAGCACATCCCGAGCGAGCTAACAGCTCGCCTTGGACACGCAAACAAAGAGCCTCGTCCCACTGTTTTTGGGAGGAATGAGCGGTGGGAAGGTCTGTCCTCTAGCAAGCCACTAACCACGCATTTGTCGCTTCGGGAAGGTACGTTGTCTCCGTTACGCCTGAAGAGCGCAAAATTTTGCTAAAGAGACCAGCGGTACCATACGCCCAAGAAAGAAATGCTGGAAGGGCAATATCAGTGACTCGCCTGGTGCCAAGACCTCCAAAACGAATGGGAAGCGTGGCTTGATGCCAAGAACTGTCAGAAAAGTTACAGTTTAAAATTTTGGATCAGGTCAATTTGAGACAAGAATCAACTTTGGATAAAATTTCTGGGAATTTCCATAAATGAGCAGATCGCAAAAAGTATGTAAATTTAGGAGCAAAAGTGCAAAATTTTACGATGGAATAAGCCATGTGGGGGTGAATTTGGAAAAGTTTTTCTGAGGAATGCTCAAACCTTGAAATTCGGTCTAGTACAAAAGAGTGGAATGCGTCCTCAAATATTGGAGCACCGAGAAGGTGAAGTGATGATCTATCTATAATGTTGATATTCGGAGCAAGAGCGGTAAAATTGGAAATCAAAAGCTGTCAAGGGGTGAAAATTTGGATTCGGGAATGTATAATTCACATTTGGAAAAATTTAGATCAAAACCAATGTCGCGGAACTCATGAATTAATTGCTCTAAATCTGACAAAACAGAGGAAGCGTCTCCAGCCGAAGTACCATCATCGAGATACCAAACGTTAAATTTTGAATTTAGGGAAGAAATTATGGGATGGGGATCCAGAGGATGTCCAAGGGGATCGCCTTGCTGGCAGCCAACCGATGAATACAGAAGCTCGTCCTTATATAGGAGCTTAGACGGTTCTGAGTAGCATTGCTAAAGGTAATTAAAAATTAAAGGACTATTACCTAGGACCTCCGAAAGCATAACTCCTCTATCCACTGAGTTGAATGCGTTCCTTACATCGACCATCAGCACTACCTCTCCAGCGTCATGAGCAAGGAATGATCGAATAGCATGGACAGCAGCTTCACAGCCACCCTTCACGCTAAAACCAAGTTGGGTTGGCTCAAACGCTGCAGATAAAGAGGGTGCAATCGCTTTACAACACAATTTAGATGCAAGGCGGCGAAAAGTAGAACCGACTGCTATAGGGCCGATACCGCCATCTTTCTTTTTTAGGGCGATGAGGTTAGCACCATAAAGGATACCGCAAATATCGTGATGCACCTTACCGGAAAGCAATAAATTCATGAGGCGAGTCAAATTCCGTAAAAGAGCCTGACCCGAGTCTTCCAATTAAATTGAAAGGAGATCTTTAAAGTTTTGAAGAGTAAGCCCGTCCAATCTACTGGCGGAGCCACTTTTATAAGTAAATATAGCAGACTAAGACTGGTGGAGACTAAGCTTCATAGTCTAGACCACCGCCGTAAAGTTGCCTGCTTGTCGGTTTTCTACAGACTCTACTTCGGGGAGTGTGCTCATGAGCTCCATATGCTCATTCCGCCAAGTCCATTCTACCAGAGGGCCACCAGACGTACGGCGGGTTACCATCCATACTTAGTTGATATACCTACTATACGCACTAAGCGCTTCGCTTCATCCTTTATAATGCGCACAGCCAAGGAATGGAATGCGCTTCCGCCGACGGTGTTCCCTCTTTCTTATAACTTGAGCTCATTCAAAGCGAAAATAAATAGGCACCTTCTGGGTAAGCTCGCTACATCGTCGACATCTTCTTTACCTCCTAGAGGAAGAATGATGTCAAGAGCGAACCCATATTGATATAAAAAAATAAAATAAAATATAGCAGATTTAACTTCATCCCCTTTAGTTAAAAGAAAAGAGTCGTCAGTTGTAGGGGGCGGAGGCAAGCGTAGAGAAGCGGCTGAAGGATGCTTAGACGCTAAGGCATCTAAGGTCTCCCGGCAGAAGGGAGCGACGACATCATCACTGAAAAGAAGATTGGATGCACTCATGAGATCTCCATCGCTTATCTTTGATCCTATGATTTTTATAGTTCGATCAGACTTTGGTCGACTTGATAAAGGAAAAGTTAAATCATGGATTGACTTAAGAGTACGGCAGTTTTCTTTAAGTTTTTGTGTAAGGGACAAACTAGGAGAGATTGAATGAGGCTGTGAAACATTAAGAACTCGGTAAGAGAATGTCAGTAAGTCAGACCAGCTTTCTACAGAAATTTCATCAACAACACGGGCTATGCAACTAGAAAGTAAAGATAAAACCTGCTGTCAGGTGCTACGGGGAATTCTTTTTATAACGGGCAAAGAATTTTCGAGTTTTCCTAGCAGTTTACAGAGAGGTAAATCAGGATGGAGCAAATTGGAACTTGTACTCACTGAGTCCAATGGCTTGTGTGATCTAGCAGTATGTATCCTTAAACCTCTATTAGCTTTGAAAAAGCGCGATGGAAAAAGACTTAACTAACTACATTTAAAATAATAATTACAGTTAAACTCAATAACATAAGCTCAAAACAAAAAGCACCATACAAAAAATTTTATACTAAAAATATTTACAAATGTCAGGAAAAGAAAATCTGACAAGGCCACGTCAATGTCCATCAGCGCAAAGCCAACACAACACAGCACTGCGCAGCCGAGAGCGCAAAGACTTGCTGAAGTCCTTAGCAACCAGGGCGCGCGTCCTTGGACACTGTCAGCGTTGAAGTATTATCGAAGTATTGCCAAAATCTACTAATTTAGTCGCTAAGTATATATTTTCAATAATCCAGTCAAACTTAACTCTTAGGCCCACGAACCCAAAAATGGCTGAATTAGACTTTATTAAACCAACTTTTCACACTAAATGTCATTATCAATTTCCTAAATAAAGAAAAATCACTTACTCGTACCACCTGTTCGATAGTTGCCTCAGTAAAATCAGCATTCAGCAAAACCTACGTTCAAGCAGGACCAATCCTATAATATGACTGCAGCACTGTGTTGCGTGTGACCGCGATTGTGGTAAGCCGACCGTTGAAGAATGTTAACATTACCGGAATACCCCGTATCCTAACCGAAATCAAATGAGAAATGTGCGGTAACCCCGGCTTAAGCCTTAAAAATATTTCACCACATAAATCATCTTTTAATCCGCATCAGTCAGGTTTAAGCAAATTACCTTTTATTATTACTTAAGTGTTAACTTTTATAAGCTACTTAGATATTTTTAGGGTTCCGTACCTCAAAAGGAAAAAACGGAACCCTTATAGGATCACTTTGTTGTCCGTCTGTCCGTCCGTCCGTCCGTCTGTCAAGACCCTTTTTCTCAGGAACGCGTGGAGGTATGAAGCTGAAATTTATATCAATTATTAAGGTCTACTGTCCCTTGAAGCTGTGAAAAAATCAAACTTCTAAGCCAACGCAATCAAAAGATACAGCCGTTTATGCCGCAAATTTTCGACACTTGCAAGGGAATCAAAACCTACAGGGTGCTTCCCGTGAACTCAGAATCTTGAAATTTGGTACGAAGCAACGTCTTATAGCATAGATAAGGGAAAAATTACGAAAACCATAAATTTTTAGTTACATCACATAATATATATTTTTTTAATAATTTTAAACTTACTACCCATTTCCTCATAAACGCGTAGAGGTATTAAATTGAAATTCATACCAAATACTCAGGTCTATAATACCTTTAAGCTGTAACAAAATCAAACGTCTATGTCAACGCAATTAAAAGAAACAGCAATTTAAGCTGCATATTTTGAAACTCGCAAGTACTCGCAAGGGAATCAAAACCTAAAGGGTACTTCCAGTCGACCTAGAATCTTGAAATTTAGCATGAAGCAACGTTTTATAGCACACATAAAGGAAAAATTCCGAAAACCTTAAATTTTTAGTTACATTACAAAATATATATTTTTAAATAAATATAAACTTATTACTTTTTTCCTCATGAACGCGTAGAGCTATCAAGTTGAAATTCATATCAAATACTTAGATCTAATTGCCTTTAACCCGTGAAAAAAAAAATTCTAAGTCAACGCAAAAACGCAAAACGCAAAAGTAGGTACAACCATTGATACCGCATATTTTGAAACTCGCAACTACACGCAAGGGAATTAAAATCTAAAGACCACTTCCCGTTGACATAGAATCTCGAAATTTGGTAAGAAGCAATAGCTTACAGCACAGGTAACAGAAAAATTCCGAAAAGCTTAAAATTTTAAGTAGTTATACCACCAAAAAAATTGTGATTGTAAACATAATTGTAGTTACAGCAATGACCGCGAGTTATTATACTATGTATGGGGAGGGCAACATTTTTCAAACGGCAAAGACGACCTCACTCATCATCATTCAATCCCGATGTTTTGGTGAATGTAGCTGTATAATCTAAATGCGTCCTAACTGCTTAAAGTGTTATACTTATAATTAAATTCAATGACATTATTATAAACGATAAAGAGATCTTTGTCTTAAATTTATGCTCCTCCATCTTTCCCCATTGTAATGTTATGAATTTCATTTTGCAATAAAAATACCATAGTTATGACTCGATTGTCGCAATGAACGAACTTTGTAAACCTTGCAGGTTTGTACGGAACCCTCGGTGCGCGAGTCCGACTCGCACTTGGCCGGTTTTTTTTAAGTCAAATAGTTTATTTTTCAACAACTGACTGCCTCGTTGGTGTAGTGGCGAAGATTCTGCCTTAAATCCGAGAGGTCCTGGGTTCGAATGCCAAATCAAGCCAAAAAGTTGGCGGTGTTACACCCCCGTGCCTCGGTGCGCACGTTATGCCGTTGTTTCTGCGCCTGATCTCTCTCCGGTCATGTCGGATTGCCGTCTCACCGAACTTTGAGAGTGATGGAACAGTGAGTGGACCCGAGCATTGCGCTCACACTTGTGCAGCATAATATCTCGTGCTTAGTTGGCTGATCTCTGTTAATATTGGCCGCGGTGGTCGAAATCGGCCAGGAGGACTATTGTTTTTCAACAAAAATGTCTACTGGTTTTTTTATTAATACAAAAACAAATATTACTCAGTCCATTATATTCTTAGTTGTACGATAGACATCTAGGCTTTTTAAGAATCTAGACTGAATTAGTGGGATTCACAGCAGTCAGACGGCACCAATCTCAGTTTCAAAACTAATCATAATTTTTCCTCAAACCAATGTGACTCGCAGAAGCCTCCCTCGCAAACTTTTTTAACAATGAAAAGTTCTATTCCAAGCAACAAAAGTACCCATAAAAAGCCTTTTTCCACCGACGCTCCATGAAATGTAATGTGTGGAGACTTATTATGCGAAAGTTACACAAATCAACACTCAAGCTGGTTCCGAAAATTAATTCAACCAACCCACCACCGTTGAATTTTAAATCAGCTTGACCACAAAATAATTTCGGATTTTCAGTGTTCATTGTTATCCACGGCCACAAAAGATTGGTAATGTTATTTTGGATTCATAACGAAAATGTAACAGATGGGTAAACAACGAAAAAACCGTGTTTGTTTGGGTTTTCTGTTGGTTTGATGTGTCAATTCCAAATTATAATGAATAAAAAATGCTACAAAAAAGCTTCTTATATGCTATTTGTAATATTTGTGAATAGACTTCTTGAAATATTACCGGTTTCATGGAAATTTAAAAAAATGTCCAGAGAAGTAGCTGAACATAGTTTAAATTAAAAGCTAATTCAGCTTTTTATATGTGATTATGCGAATAACAATCCTAAGCTAGTATGTAAGTATTATAAATTAGATTATTTCTTACATTTTTTTAGCTTTAAAATCCTGGAACATTATTTTGATTATTTGAATAATACCTTTTTTAAATAATATAGTAAATATCTTAAACTAATATATACTCGTAATATTACTAATACTTTGAAATACATAATTTAATAAATACCTTTTTATATAATACCTTTTTTGTCACTCTCGTTATATCTTTGTCTACGAAAGAAAAGTTCTCCTAACCATTGGGACGACTGACCCAAAGCCTCGTAGCACCTCTCAGTCGGACTACAGCCTCCGTAGCGATCGCGCGCTGCAAAGCTACATGCTACGAAACTTTTGCTACGGACTACGAAAGTACGGAGTTCTAAACAGTTCGATTATCATTTTAAAAATAACAGAAAAGTAAATTTTGTGTAAAAATATAAAAAAGTAGTAAAAAATGCATTTAATAGTATTGCACTCCATCGATAAAGTGAATAAAGATGATTCCATATAAGTCAGTGTAATAGTATGCGGTAATTAATGACTACGAAAGTAGAAGTGGACTCTAATAAAAAAAAGTAAGTTTTATTTTAACAATAAGTGATACATTAAGTTTCTTTACTTTTTAGCAATAACAATGCAATTTTTTTTGCAATGTTAAATTAGAATACATTTAAAAAATCATCTCATTAGTGATACAGTTTGTACTAACTAGTTGGTAACTGGTACTAACCAAACTCCTAGAAGCTGCGAAATAATATTTTTATACCGTTTGTATACTGATGATATTATCAAAAGAAAGTATAATTAAATTCTTATTCAAGCAACCTTCCAGTCATCAAGCGGGTCAAATAAGGTATTAATAATAAATAATATTTTCCTCTTCTCATTTTGTAGGCCTAAAATAATTTGTGTCGTTTGTAAACATGAACAAAAAATAACTACTCAACAAGAATATTTGTTTAGTATTAAGAGAGGCTGGATCTAAAAATACATTATACGACCCAAAATAGTAGATCTACCGGGTGTCTTAGTTGTCTTTTTTTTTTGTTTGATATGGTATTCTTAAGTTTGACTGCCTCGTTGGTGTAGTGGCAAAGTTTCTGCCTTACATCCGAGAGGTCCTGGGTTCGAATCCTCGGTCAAGCCAAAAATTGTTTCTGAGATTTTCTGTCACGAATTTCTCAAAAACAGCTCGGAGTCGACAAGTTGGCGGTGCTACACCCCCGTGCCTCGGAAAGCACGTTAAGCCGTTTTGGTCCTGCGCCTGATCCCTCTCCGGTCATGTCGGATTGCCGTCTCACCGAACTTTGAGAGTGATGGAACAGTGAGTGCACCTGTGTATTGCGCTCACACTTGTGCATTAGAATATCTCCTGCGTAGTTGGCTGATCCCTGTTGAGATTGGCCGCTATGGTCTCAATCGGCCAGGAGGGCTATTTTATTACAATTATTACTTAAGTTTAGTAATGGATATTTATCGGAAGTCATAAAACGGTGTAACAATTTCTGTTTATTGTTGCATGCCACGGCTTCTATAATAATTGGCTTAACCGGTGCACTTAGGACACAAGTAAGCACTAGCTTAGGAAATTTATAGTTGCATTATCAAACATTATGGTTATAGTATAGGGTGAAGCCGAGATAGATGCTTTTCAAAATCGCTCTATAACTTCAATAATATAAATTAAAATCAATTTATTTATGAAACAAATTTATTTACAGATTTTTGTCAACAAATTAGGGGATTAATTTAATTAAACAGGGGATAGATGCCCGACCCATATAAATTGCGTTTCGGATAGGTGACTCACCGGAAAAATCACTCAATCACAAGGCACTCGCGAGTGACAGAGTGTTACAGCGACCAAATCACTACCAGGAAAAAACGCCGCAGGTGTACCCTGGGCTTTAAATTTTTTTGTGCAATAAAGCTTAAATAAAAAATAAAAAAATCTCAAAAGTTTGTAAGATTTTGTTGTGCAATAAAGCTTAAATAAAAAAAAATGCAACAGTTTGTAAGGCTTGGTCGATATTTCTACGTAAAGCTTACTACTACCTAACGTAATATCTATCGATATCGTAACACGGTATTCTACCCGGGTAGTTTTATTAGGCTGTATGGAATACGACATCTCGTGCCAACCTAAAACACATTTCCTCTGATATTTCGGTGCTAGCAGAGATATGGGAGCCTTCCGATTTCAATATCCGGACCGTAATTTCTGATTCACACCACAATTTATGGCATGGCTGTATCTTGTAGTTTTTATTATTCGTGCGTGGATTCCACCAAAAAGGTTTAGGAGTTAAACGAGAATGAGACATTTAAAATAGGCACATATATATATATTAGTCCTCCTGGCCGAGTTCGACCACGGCGAAGCCATATTGTAGTGCACAAGTGTGAGCGCAATACACAGGTGCACTCACTGTTCCATCACTCTCAAAGTTCGGTAAGACGGCACGGATTGCCGTCTTAACGTGCTTTTCAAGGCACGGGGGTGTAACACCGCCAACTTCCCGACTCCGAGCTGTTTTTGAGAAATCCATGATAGAAAATCCCAGAAACAATATTGGCTCGACCTGGGATTCGAACCCAAGACCTCTCGGATGTAAGGCAGAAACTTTGCCACTACACCAACGAGGCAGTCAAACACAAACAAATATTAGACCCAGAGCACATCTGTGGGATACCGTCGCCGCGACCCGCTGCTGTCGCTTGTCAACCAATCGCCGCGGCTAAACTGTTCAACGCTGGAAGTCACGAGCCGCGACGACAGTTTGCCATATATGTGCGCTAGTTTTTTGTTTTATAAATATCGTTTCAGATTTTTTGTCAAAATAAGACATACGCGGCCGCAAGATTTCAATAAAATAGTTCCAATTATTGGCGATATATCCGAACCAAAATTAGGAATCAGCTCTACGGATGCACAAACACTCAAAAATGACGTGACATTAAAGCCTTAACAACAACAAAATTATGTTTATGATCGCTTTTATTTTTAAAAATGTTGGAAATTTATTAAAATTTTAATATACTTATATAATAAATAAAAAAAACATTCGAAATTTCTCATGTCGCTTTTTGCAAGCCAGTACCTATTTTTTACTTTCATATAGTATTTATTAATTTATTTATAGTTAAAATGCAAATTTTACTTATTTTTTTTTTTAACAAAGAATGTTGGAGCTATTTAAAATAGGATTAGAACTGAACGAAAAATAGTTACGAATCCGAATAATAAAGGACCATGACCGTTTTCCTACCAACAGAAATGAAATGGTATTTAAATGGTAGATCTCAGCGAGTAAATCAGTTTATAGTATCGTGACATCGAGCAAATCGATGGGGTTTCCAAGATATTTGAAGTTTCATTCATGACTGAAAATCTCAGAAACAATTTTTTTTGTCTCGACCTGGGATTCGAACCCAGGACCTCTCGGATGTAAGGCAGAAACTTTGCTAATACACCAACGAGGCAGTCATAACATATAGTTACTCGACGGTAACCCCTAAACCTGTTCGGTGCAATCAACGCGTAGATTAGAAAAAATATACACTTTTATAGCAAACTAGTAGTGGCCGCTCGCGACTTCTTCCGCATAGAAATTCTTTCTATCTTCACAACTCTCTACAAATTCTAGCCTTTGTGTTATTCTGACGTATAAGCTTTATTTTAGTTAATATTTCATTAAAATCCTTACAGTAGTTTTTACGTGAAAAAGTAACAAACATCCGTACAGTCAAATTTTCAACAAATTAAATTTATTTATTCATTTAAGCTTTATTGCACAACAAAACTATGTACAAAAGTAAACTTAACGCCTTAGGGCATTCTCTACCAATCATAATTAGTAGGACTACTAGCTCCCGCAAGAGACTTTTCAAACTAGAAGCTCTATCACTTTTTTACCCCCAAAATAGTCAATGAACACCTTTTAGCACGAGTATTTACCCTATTATATTTTTACAGATCAAAAATCCAGATGGAGAGTTTTGTAGGTAAGTCTAAAAACTACTGTCTACATCGATTTCACGGTACAAATACAGAACGTACTTTTCATGTAAATAACTTTTAATGACGACGTATGTTTTCCTTTTTTATACTCTACCGTTAAGAACCTAGCACTAATCACACCGGTTGTTAAGTTTTAATGAACCGATTATTAAGTAAGAAATATATTTTTTTACTCTTTATTATCATGTAAATAACCGTTACAAAACACTTATCTAACTCACTTAGTACAAGTAAACCACGAGATATTGTAATAATCATACTAAGTGTTACAAATAAAAACAAGATTTTCTTTACTGAAAATTGAGAATAATGGTAATTGTTATTTATTAATTAATAAGCATAAATATTTGCACGATGACTAAAATGTAGCAAATTTTGGGGGAACTTTATCTATAACTTTATATACAAGACCTAACACCCAAAATACGCAAAAAAGACATTTAATTGTATTTGTAAATAAGACAAGTTTGGTTAATAGATAGATAATAGTAATTTTCCAACACTCAGCAAAATACTGTAGCTTACAAATATATTGCTAATTACCGGAAATAGAACCAAGAAAATGTAACTTATGGTTTAAAGATCTTTATTCTCACTTAGACTTATTAACTAGTTCACTTACATGAGAAAAATGCTTTCAAAAGATTTTAATGCATTCGCCGTCGAGAAAACACAATAATGTAAAATAAGGTGCTTGTGGCGCAATGGTTGCAGCGCTTTGGTAGTGATACCTAAAGTTAAGCAACCTAAGGCGCGGTCATGTTTGGGATGGGTGACCATTCTGTCCATTTTAAGTGACGCCTATTTACAAGCATCTCCGTGCTTCGGAAGGCAAGTTAAGCTGTTGGTCCCGGTTAATATCGATAGATATTAGTCGTTAAGCCTGGTCGGCGGCCCTCGGGCGGCTTAATAACATCTGACAGTAAGGTTGGTCACTTACCTTACAAACACCCCTCCACCAATCCGCACTGAGCCCGCGTGGTGGAGTATGGCTCGGACCACCTCATAGTTGTGGTGAGACCTGTGCCCAGCAGTGGGACGTATGTAGGCAGATTTGAGTGAAATAAGATTTTTTTCGGTACACACACACACTCATAAACACAAGCTTTAATTTAATATTTTTAATAATTAAATTATCTCGTAATACTGAAGGTAGTTTATTTATTAGGCGAGGCACAATAAAATCAGGAGGTAAAAGAAGAATTAAGGTAGCGCTCAACTCCTGAGGCAATGAAATCATATCTTTAACTGATGGAACATAAGAATTCTAAGAAAATACCTACTTGTTATGCTACTTTCCCCTTTTGACATAAGTGTTAGGTAAAGTTGGTTTTAACAGAAGTAGCATACACGACCACGGCTATCATTTGAACATTAATGTGAATCTTTTTTCACATTTTATAGAAGTAGTCGGATTATAGTTTTTATGGCGCTTATTAAAAATAAAATATTTTGGGGACATATTTATTACAAAAATCTAAAGAATTGCTTTATTATTTGATACCTGGAACGACCTTAGGCCTTATAGTTAATGGAATCAGGTGTTACTTTGCGGAAATCCATGACTATTTTGCTCTAAATTTCCTCTAAACGACGCCAGCTTAGAAACCCAAATACATCAAACTGCAACCACTTGAAAAAACTAGAGCTGGAAGTCACAGGACTTACGATACAACTCACAACGTGACACAGAAGATGCACCTGGAATCACATCACTGCCACCAACGTGACGTTTCGCCACTAACGTGGCATCCTCAAGATATGTTGTCGCTTCGACAGTCGCTTGTAGTCTGTCGAAGCGACCGCATCTAATTTAAAGCAAAATAATGCTTTTTTGCAGCCTTAGGTCTTCATTTTGGCGACTGTTCATAGTTAACGGTTTGTTATCAATTTATCTCAGCATGGGAAAATCACCCCAAAGAATTTTTTTTTCATAAATTTAACATTTAACACTACCTATCCATTGATAGCAAGATTAAGTCAAATGTAATCTTGTCATGTGTAATGTCTTAAGGGCCCTTGTTAATTAGTATATATTGGACGTAATTGAAATTGAAATGAAAGGGTGATACATCAGGCGTACCGTTTATTGAGTTAGCCACGTGCCAAGTGGCTCTGTGTATGATCATGTCTAATAAAGTAAATGCTACAGGATGTTATAAAAATATAGTAAAAGATACAGGCTGTTTACATAAATTGGGTGAGTTTTTCACGATTCCGAGATGTGATCCAATAATTGAAGGACATATAGGAGGGCAAATCTTAACTACACAAACAACTACAGAAAGAAGAATGGCAAACTTTTGTGTAATTTCAGATAGCTTCTTACTTCATGAACGAGGCATGAAAGAATTCAACATTATAGAACAAAAAGTTAAAAGTATCAACAATTTGCCTTCTTTCTGCATGACCTTGAGGTTGACTGGCAGAAAATGCTTTTGGCATTAAGTACCTTTGTACATTTCTTGTGCAATAAAGTTTTAAATAAATAAATAAATAAAATTTTAAAGTTAGAATAAAAGTAGATATTTTAGCTATATCTCTATCTTTCTTTCTCTCTCTGTTATTTTACTTCAATAAGAAAAAAAAACAGTTTTACAACTTGGAAGCTAGCTAGGACCAACATATTCTCAAACGCGGTTATGGTTTAGTTTTATCAGACCATTGACTGATATTTTCAAAACTAGCTTCGTACGCTACATTATACCTCTATATACCCGATATTATATATACCCTTTATATACATTAGTTCTCATCCTGTATTTACTTAATAACTTCTCATTAGCTGGGCAGTAATAGCTATCAACTTTAATGATCGGATTACAAACACATTAGAAGGTAAAATTATGTCTATTTTGATACATATAAGTAACTTTACATGTGCTATTCAATTAATAATTTGACATATCACAACGCACCTTCATAGTATGGTTTCGATATAAAAAAAACTTTTTCCGTTTAAAAAATACAAAAAAAACTTCGTAATGTCAACAGCTAAGCTAAGTGGATGAAATTACTATTTGTTTAAAGAACAAAACGACCGCATTTTTTATGTCTAAAATTATCTCTATCCACTTTATGTTAAATTACAGCAACCTAACGCATCAATTTTTACCGGTGAAATTCACTATCTCCATATTTGCTCGTATGTAACAGTCAGGCGTTTTTGAATCGATTTAAAAGTAATTACGTAGTATACGTAGTATTTTTGATTATCCTCTCTCTCTCTCCCCCCTCTCTCTCTCTCCCTCTCTCTCTCTCTCTTTCATCAGCATATATACGTTCCAATGCTGGGCACAGGTCTCATCTGACCCATGAGGTCATTCGAGCCATATTTCATCACGCGGGCTCAGTGCGGATTGGTGGAGGTGGTTTGTAAGGTAACCTTTTTTTCAGATGTTATTAAGCCACTAGAGGGCCACTGACCAAGCTGACTAGACCAAAACTGTTCCCATGAAAACTCTAAGGAGCCCTTACTCTAACAATACTCGTACGTATGGATTCCCAACATGTTTAGTTAGTTAGCGTAATTTAACTGGATTGACAAACACTAACTTCATGGTTTACTGACCCAAACATCGAGCTTGACTAGACTAGATATTCATCAAAACAGGTACCTACCAATGTACTAAGTATTTAATATACTAAGTATTTAAGTGTTCAATGTACTAAGTATTTAAGTGTTCAATGTACTAAGTATTTAAGTGTTCAATTATTTTAATAGCATCTTGGAGTTAGGAATAGATACATATTTTTTCACCTGTATGGAACCAAATTGTTATTAAACTGCAGGTAACAATCGAATACTAATATTGTATAATAGTAATATATAATAAAACAATATTATATAGTATAAAGCAAAGTCACTTTCAAGGCCTGTCCCTATGTATGCATGTAGGTATGCATAGATCTCTAAAACTACGGATTTAACGGATTTTCATGCAGTTTTTTTATATGATGAATGGTTGAAGAGAAAAGTTAATAAGTATGATTCTCAGCTGGCAGGACAACGTCTGCTGGGTTCGCTAGTACCTACTCGTAATTCATAAAAGAGATAACACCTGTCAGCTACAGATAAACACAAGTCAACTAAAATTGCTACGGCGGCTAATATGTACTTCAAAGACTTGTTGAAAAAAGAAAAACTACAAATTATTTGTCAGTTTTCCTTTTTAATATATATATTAATTATATACATATGTACTTAATCAAATAGTCATATACTCTTACTCTTACCTACTACAAGATAAGAATTAACAACCGTTTTTCCACCTTGTAACTTTACTGAAATGTAAAACCAACTTGTTATTACAAAGTGCTATGTTATAAGTTATAACTTCAACGGCAGCTGTCCTCGACTGTATCACAAAGGACGTTCGCCAGCAAAAGTGTTAATGGCGAAACTTGCTTTGAAGCAAATTGAGACCAAAGGTTTCTTGTTATTCTCATAAAGCGTTTTCCACAGCGATTCCCTAGAGTGAAGTTTATTGTAAGGAAGACTTTAGTAGGACAGTTTTCGTGTCCATTTAAAAGAATTCTCAAGGCAACAAAAATGTTTTAATAAAAAAGTATATAAACTACACAATGGAAATACTAGGGGATAAACTGTACTTTAAGGGACGCTGGTCTGGCGGTTCGTAATTTTTTGTCAGAAACTACATGATGCAAGAAGTCTTTTGGTGAAGTCGTTTTTTGAAGCAACCTTGTAGTTTTCGAGAAATAAATTATTAAAAATCGCAAAATTAGATCAAAATTCGACTATTTTACGTCACCATGACTGACTACCAACCTTAAAAAAACTATACGATCTGACAGTTGCGTTTCGTTACGTGAAAGTTGATTCTACACAGTCAATTTGGACACAATTTTTGGGGTCTTTTTGGGATATTTATGTTGCAAATACAATTTACATGTAAAATGTTATGTATTTACGTGTAATTTATTGAAAAGATTAATAATTAAATTAAATTTTAAATGAAATATCGTGTTTCTACTGTGCAAGAACGAAACTTAACGACGCCATTTTGTCGGAAGGCTCCAGTTTGCCAAAGTCCTGTAGGTCTTGTGATAGGTTAGAAATTTAAGGCGAGCGCGAAGCGCAGCGGAGCGTGAGCCTTGAATTTCGTGGTTATTTTTTTTTTAACAGACAACAGTAATCTCTTTATTATACTCCTGAAAGGGGATAAGCAATTTTGTAGGGAATAGGCAAGTCTTCACTCTCCACTACCCACTTTTCCCTCCCCCCCCCCCAAGGGGTAAAACTTCCCCCTCTCTATCCCCCTTTCCCCCCACCCCTTAATTAGATGATCTAAAACTAAATTTTAACACTTTTTATTACATTCATAACCTCAAACTTCAATCATAAATATTTCAGAAACCAAGAGCTTGCTTCAAGAGGGGGGGTAACCCACTTCCCCCACCCCTCCCCCTCACCCCCTCCCCCCCTTCCTCGCGTCCTTTAATGTACAGTTTTACCCTTTTAGTACAGTCATAACCTCAAACTTCAATCATAAATATTTCAGAAACCAAGAGCTTGCTTCAAGAGGGGAGGGTATCAGGGGGTACCCCACTTCCCCCCCTCCCCCTCCCTCCACCCCCCTCCTCTCTACCCCGCGTCCCTTAATGTACAGTTTTACCATACTAGGTACGTAAGTGGAAATATTAGTTGATTCATCCTTTGCCCATATTTTGTATTACTAATTGTTTCTGTTCAAATACCAAATGAATATTTGCATGCTTTTTTAAATGACTGAGTAGGCCGAACTTTTGAAAATTTGTAATAACTTCAGTGTACCCTATTCTAAAGCAAATAAATTATTCTATTCTATTCTACTCGTATTTGACTGTAGATATTCAATACCAAGCCACCCATTTCAATTTGATACAACCCAATATGATATTATTATTGATTATATTATTCAACAGTATTTTAACAGTAATTAATTTACAAGTTCTTATTTAGTTTCACCTGTCCCGAAGTTGAGTTGTTTGTTTGTTTGTCATCAATGCCAATCAAATCCTGAATGTCCGATTGAACTGAAATTTTGTATATATCTTATTTTAGTTTGGATGCACAATTTAAGTATTAAAGCTAATTAGAAAAATACTATTTTTTCGTTTCTTATCAACTTGTTAAACAATCAGTTATACAAAAACTTTAGTCGAGACATACAAACCTACAAAAAGTACAGTCAGGAAGAAAACTGAAAACATTCACGCGGCAAGAAGTCATCAAGACGGGAAACTTGTGAACAAAGGTTTAAAACTTCGCGAGCGAACCGCGTAGGGTGAAAATTCCTGCAATATACACTAACTTTCTAACAAACAATTTTGGACGTTATTGTACTATACGAGCGCGAATATTTAAAGACTATTGGGTAACTGGAATATTTTCTTTTCATTAAACTTTTTTACGCTTGGTAAATTATAATGAATGTCATTTTCCGCCAATATGAAAATGGGACATGAATCTGCAAAACTTTAACAATAAGAGTAAAGCGGAATTTAAATCCGCGTAGAAAAACAAACGCAAACTCATAATATCAATATCTATTTGTTTGATAAATTTGCTATAATACAGTAATATGTTCTGTATAACTGTTTAAACTTTTTTCCTGTTGTTATTAGAGAGTCCGCGAAATGTTTAATGTCCTCAATCGTAATAATAATTAAAACTATTTTACTTTCATTATCAAAAAAAAAGAAGATTACCTAGTTTATTTTCCATCGTTTTGCCTTTTTTGAAAGTCACCTTGACTTTCAAAAGGAGTAAAAAAGTTTTATTAGGTACTCAAAAACTTCAGTTTTCGTTTGATTCTTAATTATTTATTTACTGGCAGATGTTCAGAGCAATGTAAAATAAAGTAAAAAATAAACTAGCAATATTAAACTATTGATATTGTTAACAAAATTATTAAACTTTTTGGTAACGTTGACAATTTAATTCGTCAATATAAAATTATTTACATTCCTTGTCATTTTAATAATAATTTTAATTTAAAAGTATGAATAAATTAAATAAAAACCTCCTTACTTACAACTTTTTTGAATTTTTGTCTGTTTGTCTTTGTCTCTGTTTGTCTATGTATATATGCGCATCACCAGAATGAAATGGCTGAACGGATTTAAATGAAAACTTTACAAATCTGACATGGTAGGTACCCCAGCAGCCGAGCTTATTTGTCAGTAATAAATAAGATGCCATAGGAAAAAATGTTCAACATGACGAGCACTTTTCGCCCCCATAACAAAAATGAAGATATGGAGTAACAGATAGGACAGGAGCCCAGCTAAACCGTTACACGTATGAATATAGTACCTACCTTAGGAAAAGTTTCAACGAGTGTTCAAAGTCACAAGCAATAAATGTATAGCATCTAACAAAAATGAAGATCTGAATATTTAATGTTGAACCCTTGAAGCCCAGGTTAATAATAAAAGATAAAATATGAAGACTTAAGAAAAGCAATTCAACGTGACGAGCCATATCAAAAATGAAGATCTTATGTGACACGTCGTCAGCCCAGCTAAAATACTGTGAGGAGTATGAAATAAGAACCTCGGAAAAAGTTGTTCAACGTAACTAGAAATTTCTCTCCATACAAAAAAAAAGTACTTCAGATCTGTAATACTGAATGTGGAACACTAGCAGTACTAGCAGCTTAACAGTATGAGGTACAAACATAACGCCCTAAGCACTTTCTGTTGAGTATAAGAAAGACAAAGATCCAGAAGATATGTAGTATAATAAAGTTGTATTGAAGATGATACTTTATATGTTAGCCCCAAATATACTCGTAGGTGAACGAAGTTAGCGGTCGTCCAGTAATAAAAATAAGTTGAGTAAATACATATTTTTATTCACTTAAGAAATTCGTTACAGCATAACCTTCGTTCATGTGATAGTCTAAAGTTTCCCGGCAAATGTCAGAGGGCAGCGAAAATAGTGGATATCCGAGTTTAACACTTTTTTCGATACGGCCGTGAACAAAACGATATCAACTAGCGTAGTTCGCACTCTTTTCCTTTTGGCAACTTTTGTGTTCAGGTACAGGTCGGCACGAAAGTGCTTCTAAAAAGACAATAAAATTTGATTTGAAAAAACTTGTCTATAGTCCAAAAATCACTTTTTCCAAATTCATTTTAATTTTGTAGATGAGTTATACAAACATAGGTTTATTATTTTCTCTTTTAAATCTACTTACTACTTACTGCTACAATAATAACACTTGTATCATTAACTAACATAGTTCTATCTTTACATAAAATGTGTTGAATTAATCTAAATCGCATAAAATATAGTGACGACTGCACATTTATTAATCCGAGTACAAAAAGCGTAACAGTACATCTCCAAACAAAATTGACGTAAAAATAATAAACTTAACAGTTTACATCTACGTGTTAACAGTTTTCTTGTTACAGTCAGAAACCTAATAGACATGTTCGCTGTTTGGAAACTATACCATATGGATATTACAAAAACATATAATTGTACCAAAGTTAGACATATGAATATTTTTTAACGAATAACTTTCTAAAACTAAAATAAAAGAATCATTCACATATGGTGTCAAGTATAAAATTATAATCTAAAAAACCTATAAGATCTTTTCTCCTCGTATTTTTTTATGGGTTTAAGGAAGTCTGATAAAAATAGATCGTTATCCTTGTTTCTTATACTATCGTCTTGTGACGCGTCGACCAGAACTGGGATATTCAAGGATAAGTTTTGTCGGCAGCACGGCAGGACTATCACGAAGCACACCAAATAGTCCCTCCGCACCAACGTTGTGAAATCCACTGAGCTTGCTGTCTTAGGGATATCCAGCTCCAAAGTTTCCTTGAATTGCGTCCTTCTCAGAATTCTGGGACTGCGTTTCACGAAGCTACTAGTTCTACGATAGATCGTGCTCATCGGCTTTTGTCCCAGTTGTATATGAAAATAATACACTTCAAACAATCTCACCCTGGTCGTTATTATATTGATATTTGAATCATTGGTCACCTCGTATGACAATCTCACCTTATCTCCAGGCAACAGAATAGATTTTTCCATATTCACTTTGAGCCTTATCAGTTTTTTCTTAAAATTGAACAGCTGGATAATTTCTTTACGCTCACCGTATATGACGGGGACCGGTGACAAACGAGGTTTGACACCTGAGACGATGTAGATCTCCTGCTTAAATGTCTTGGTGGTATCAATTAACTTTCGAATTTGATGGAAAACTACGGAGATTTTGTGTTTAATGCGGCACTTAACTCGACTTAACAATCTATGGAGACCAAGAAAAGCAAACGATGGTGGTATGTCCTTCGGAATGACAAAACTGAAAGGAATCGAATGCTTCCCAGGAGGGTACGTTTTTCCATCGGGTGAAAAAAGCAATGTGACCTTCTCTTTTTCAAACTTTTCGGTAAAGTAACGTGTTTTAGTCTCATGAGTTCTTGTGTTAGATATTCTGCTAGTTTGACGTAACTTTCCTGAACCTGTCAATAATAAAACTATCTTCTTGAACGTTTTTGCGCTTTTAATTTCAAAATCTATTACACCATTAACAGTTTGTCCCGTCACATAAAAACCAAAGTGTTTATTTTCATCGAAAACAATTGTACAATCTATAGTCATTGTAAATTAAAGTAGTTAACATATAAGTACTGCCACAACAAAATACAGCTCGAACTGAACTCACTTTTCACACACTTTTCACTACGTTGGTGTATATTAATTATTTTAATATACAAATAGAATACACGGATAGGCACTCAACTAATGTTGTAACATATCACTAATGAAATAAACCATTATTATTTACACAACAGTGATAATTACCTAATTACAAAAATACCCGCTGTAAACACGATGATACTAATTTAGATAAATGCAATTACAGTACAAAAACCGATAAAAGGAAAGTGGCAAGTAGGTAAATGCCATCGACAGTTAAAATTATATACTTTGAAACTAATTCAGTTAAGTCTGATGTAGTTAAAATTCAATTATTATATTTCCGTCATAATAAAAAAATAAAAAGTACATAAGCTTTGATTCCAAGCTAATTCTCACTTCTTCTTAAGTCATTTCATTAGTCTTGACTATTTTTATTGGTTTTACTAGCTGAAGTAATTATATCCTCTTCGACGTTATTAAATTGGTTTTCAACTTTATCATTTGACACATCAGAGAAGATCTTTTTATCGTCTATAACTTCCGTGGATTGCCAATAACTAGGTGGTGGATCATAAGATGAACCTGCCATTAGAATCGGATCCTGGGTTTGTTCTGATGTATTTTCAGTTTCTCCCCAATCACCAATTTGAATTGGCATCACAACATGCACGTTAAAATGAAACACAGGTAATACGGCCGTGAGGACACAATAATAACATCTAGCTAAAACTTTAGCATTTTCAATACAGTGAAGTTCAGGGAGTAGATTAATTTCCAAAGTATCTTCTAAAGTTTCTTCCCTTTTTATGGGTCTTGTTGTAGTCATTAGTTCGTCAATATTCTGCCCCTTCTCTGTGTCAAGGTTCCAACAAGAGTCAAAGCATTTAAAAGTCTCAACGATTCTTATTTCGACCCTATTAATATCCAGGCTTGTATTATTTTCGACTCTGTATAATAGCTGAACTGTACTGCCAGGGCGAAGCACGGAATTCTGGACTGTTACTTTGATTTTAACCGTGCTTTCTTTCATTCTAAAAGGTTGGAACACTTTTCTTAACTCTCCATATATCATTGGCTCAAACGACAAGGTTGGAGTTATGGTTTTTGAAACCACTTTAATTTCTGTGTCGAATTCTTTATTGAATTTCAGTTTGTGTGGTATAACAAACTCAATTCGTAATTTATAAATTACTTTGCAATCAAGGCGTTCACTTCCATAGCTGTCATCATGTTTCATTGAAGATGGAACGTTTTTTGGTAGTTCAAATCTGAACCGAGTTTCGTAGTCTCTTCTGGTTGAGCTTTTTATCTCGGTTTTGTCGATTTCGACGAAAGTGGCAGCATTAATGTAGACTTCCTCGTTGTGCGTTGACGCTCTTTTGTCTCTGCTTATGTATATACTTCCAACGCCTTTTAACGATATCACTATCCTGTCGACGGTTATATCTTCGATCGAGTATTGAATAATTCCACTGACCGTGTCACCAGGAGCAAAAAAGCCAGCAGGAGGCGTTTCCACGTTTGTTATACAAAAGATTCCCATGTTTATTTAAGAACTACAATATTTCGGCTACAGAATCGACTGTTGTTGGTGTGGTAATTTATTTAATACTAGCATAGATGAATCAATATGTAAAAGGAATGTACGGTAGCGTCACGGTAAACACTGCGATATCTTATGGGCTTGTGATACGGGCGATTTTGCAACAAAAATTGTTAGCCTGATGTGCTAGTTACTGTACACCACAACAAGGTCATAGATAAGTAAACACTACTGCACCTTAATCCATCGAAATACGGAGCAAATTGTAATTTTATTTAAGTGGTTGACTGCACACTTTTATCAATCAATGAGATAGTAAAACTGAATCATCAGAACCACAAATAACGATTTAAAACAGCTCAAACCTTTCGTCATTAGATTAGTAACTAGAAAAAGATAATGAAAAGGAAATATGAATTAAAAACCGAAATACTTTTACCGATGTTACAGAACTTGAAAACTGAATGAATGCTATTATTGTCATTACAAATAACATTTCGCTTTGTTTCGCAAATATATTATCTCTTTATCATATTGATAAAATTAGCTGTGAATCATAGAAATATGCGACATGTGATAATAACAATGTGCCAAAGGTATTCAAGCGTACACATTTAAGAAAATTGTTACAGCTATTTACATTAAAAAGATTGTAGAGTCTTAACTTCCATTAATAACTTCGTCTCTTGTCTTGCTAGTAGATAAGACATTGAATACGAATTTGTAAAATAACACCATACTCGTTTTTCCAGTTGTAAATGTAAGTCGATAAAAATATTAATAAAATCGAAATCTTCCAAAAACAGAACTGGCCGGAGTACGCATGACTCATATAATCTATAGGTTATATTATTTCTACTGTCATTTACTTTGAATTGGTCGTCCCATTTATTTATTTCAACTTTATTACACTGACAGTGTGTAATTGGCGGACTTGATGCCTTTAGGTATTCTCTTTCAGTCAACATTATATTTAAACAACCGTTTATTGTCATAAGCAAGAACAATTTTAAACTCGACAGTAATTGATTGATTTAAATAATATGTATTTACCTATGAAATTGCCGTTTTTACTTTGCTCTTGAATATCTTCGGACTGGGTGGGAGTTTAAAATTCAACTTAGTCTTAAATTAAAGTTTGGAATCAATTGTTTAAAAATATGCAATTTAATGGTTTTATATAATTTGGTTTAGCCAGGTTTGGGCTACGACCACAAGCATGGAAAACTTTAAAAAAAATTGTTCCATCGTGTCAGTAGTGCTACAGTATCGGTAGAAAGTGTTTTGAGCCTTTATAAGTAAGGCAAAGCTACCCATTGCATGACAATTTGTTTTAAAAAAATAAGTTTTAATTTTCGATTTTTTTTTAATGAAGTTGATTTTTGTATGGAGAAATTCGCAACTTTGATTGCTTATAAATATATTTTTTTTAAATCATGGTTTCCATTGATATACTGTTGGATTTCTTTTGTGTTAAATAACATATTTTGGTATACCAAACATCCCAAATACAGGATGTGTGATTTTTCCCGTTTTTAGGGTTCTGTACCTCAAAAGAGAAAAACGGAACCCTTATAACATCACTTTGTTGTCCGTCCGTCAGTCTGTCAAGACCGTTTTTCTCAGGAACGCGTGGAGGTATCAAACTGAAATTTATATATGATACTTAGGTCTACTGTCCCTGGAAGCTGTAGAAAAATCAACCTTTTAAGCCAAGGCAATCAAAAGATACAGCCATTTAGGCCGCAAATTTCCGCAAATTTTCGAAACTCGCACGGGAATCAAAACCTACAGGGTACTTCCCGTAAACTTAGAATCTTGAAATTTGGTATGAAGTCACGTCTTATAGTACAGATATAGGAAAAATTACGAAAACCGTAAATTTTCAGTTTCATCTCTATATATATAAAATTCTCGTGTCACAATGTTTGGTCCCATACTCCTCCGAAACGGCTTGACCGATTCTAATGAAATTTTGTGAGCATATTCAGTAGGTCTGATAATCGGCTAACATCTTTTTTTCATACCCCTTAGTGATAAGGGTTGTCCACAATAATTTATATGGCAAAACAACGTTTGCCGGGTCAGCTAGTCATATAAAAAAAATATTTTTGAAAAATATTTTTAACAATTTTGAAAATTTCAAAGTTACTACTCCTTATCTACAGGTTTGTACGGAACCCTCTGTGCGCGGTGACTTGACCGGTTTTTTTTATATTATTGTAAATCTAAAAAAATCAACAAAAAACCATGCAAGCGATAGTGAAGCCTAGTTTAAAGATGTCCAGGATAGATTGAACCGTTCATGTACAACTATCTACGCAGAGGAACAAATTTGCGAAAAATACTTTATTTTATTTTATTTTAATGCTTTTAGATTAAGCTTATTTTATAGCTAAATCAAATTATTCCAAAATTCCAAAAGAAATATTTTTAGAGACTATTTTCCTAGCTTTCGTTTTAGACTAAATTATCATTTTTGTAAAATCGATCTTTGACATTAGTTTGACAGTAGCTTATATTTTTTAGAGATTCTACTAGTAATATTACTGTGATTCGCGGAATTAGTAAACGTAAGTACCTAACACGTTAGATAAGAATACTCGGAAGAGCAGCTTTATCCTAGCACAAGTTTTACTAACTTAAATGGGTAAGGCCTATTGTTTAGTGATAATGTAACGTGTTTTTAAATAAAATATTTTGTATTGTATTTGTAGACTAAGTTGAATTTTCAGCTCGCACCAAGTCCGTAGATATTCAAGTTCAATGTTACAAAAAAGTCAAACCGGCAATTTTATAGGTAAAGACCTAATATAGAATTCCTTTATTCTTTTACCTACAAAATAATACACATCCATGTTGTATTTCTCTTTCCATAAAACCATACCTATCAGGTTACCATCACTTACTTTTCATTTTCTTGTGAGAACCATATACACAAAAACTAATATTTTCATAAATATTTGGTAGTGCCATTTGAAGTCAATATTCTAATATTTGTTTGTTATACAAGAGTGCAAAGTTGTTTTTAACCGCGTGTTCAATTTCGATGACCGAGCAAGCAAAGAATTCTAAAATTAGAATCCTGAGCGTTAGCGAGGGGATCAAAAAAGCACGAGGTGAAAAATCTTTGCACTCGAGTATTGGCGTCAAACAAACTTTCTCGTCGCTAGAATCACTCATTTAGTTTTTTCACTTGTTTTCAAGTTTCTTGTTTTTAATATAAGGTTTAACAATGACGTGAAAAAATTCCGCGTAAAGAACCGCCTACTAAGCAAATTGTAAAAAGAACATCAAGAATGTTCCGAGTCTGAGTTTTTGACAAATTAAAAAAAAGTTGTATGATATGTTCGGCACCATAGAGGTAGCAATAAATAGGTTTAATGTTTTTGAAGTGAAAACTTCTTTAGCGGCGTTGAGCACTTTTGTGGCATGGGTAGAAACTGTGAAACTCGCGTCAGGTCACGTGATGCTGATCGAAAAACCGTAAGACGGTTGTTAAGTTTTCACTTCTGCCGGCACTCCCGGAGTGCAACCCGTGGATTTTTTTTTTTTAATTCACAAACTTAGTGCACACGATGTTCTAAATTCAATTTACTTTATCCTCTAGTGAATAAAAACGGCTTTTCCACTCAGATATTGAAGAGCAAAAATACTCTTTCCGAGTTGGTGGGATGAAAATACTCTTTCCGAGATGGTGAGAGATATAAATAGAGATAAGATTAAGTATTTAGCTGGCATAATATTTCTACGTTTTTAGATGTAGAACATCATTTAGTATTCATCTACTACTGGTTATGCAGAGTTAATCATTTAATGAGCGCGTTCTATCAGCATGACGTCTGTGACCTTTTGTTTGAGGCTAATTAGCGTAACCTGTTTGCACTATAAACAGTAATTAGTAAATACAGGCTAGAATCATTTATTTATACTATTCCATATTCGTACAGAATCTACATGTCGATTTAAAAGTAGAAAATAAATTGAACAAAAATATATGGACGCTTTTATTATTTCTATATTGGCTCTTATTGACGTACAAACGTAAAATACAGCTTTTTTTTATAAAAATGGCAAAATATAAGAAAAAATATATCAGGATTTTTCATCATCAATATTTTCATCATCTTCTTCGCCATCTTGCTTTTTATCTTCGGCCATCACCTCCCAATAAGTTGGTGGAGGGTCATCAATATTTCCAGGATCAGGGTCATTCATATTGCCTATTTGCAAAGGCACTTTCAAAGTTGAGTTAATATGGGGAAACGGAATCTCAGCAGTGATGAAGACGAAATAGTCCCGAGACACCAAGTTTGAATATTCTAACGAGCCAATGTCAGAAGGCAAGTTGTAAGTCAAATCCATGTTCGACGAAGCACCGCTGGCGATAGAACCAGTTTTAGAATCAGTGCCTTTTATATCATTGTGCATTTTAATTTTTCGATTTCCCTTAGTAGTGAATGTGTATGCTTCAACTAGTTTCGTTTCAACGCCTTTTAAATTCAAGTTTGTTTGGTTGAAGACTTCGTAGTTTAATTGAACTTTGCCACCGGGTAATATCACACAACTGTCAATGTTTGCCCTTATGTTTACAATGCTCGGTTTGCGAGTAAATAACTGAAAGAGTTTCTTCTGTTCCCCATATATCGTAGGCTCCATTGGTAACCTTGGTTTTATGCCAGAGACTAAAGTTATTTCTTTCTTCATCTTTTTAGAGAATTGGAAAAGTCCTGGCCGCTCGAATTTGATGGATACGTAGTAGTTTATTTCGCATCTTATTGCGTAGTTCACGTCGGTATGGTGATATTTCAATGAAGGTGGTATACACTGAGGCAAAGTAAAGTTGAAAGGGAATTCATATGCGCCTATTGAGACAGGAGTAGACTTGTCATCGTTATGCACAACGTTCTCAATATTTACATACGTTTCAGAGTTTCTATACGAATGAATTCCATTATCTCGTCTTGCCCTCCTTTTGTCCCGTAGTCTGAGGAATCCGTTGCCTTTAAGAGACAATGTTATTTTATTAAACACAGTTTCTTCGTCGACGGCATATTTTATCGTGCCCGATACGGCGCTGCCAGGGGTGAACGCTCCGTCTTGAGGCTTAAATAAGCTTATTTCACAGTGAACACCCATGTCAAAAAGTTTACAAATTCACTTAATGTTATCGGTCATCGATGCGGTTGGCACCAAGCGCGTTAAGTCAGTACACTGGATACATTGACCACTTTTTATCACTCCTATCATTCCTCCGCAGATAAAGCAGAACTGGTATGTTAATTGTAAGCGCGCCACCCGTACCACTGACGGTATAGAATCTTCAGAGGCACTGAACGAATGCAGCTATATTGGTGCTATCTGTGCATACGTTCAGATGACGTAATCACATGCCGATTAGAAACATTGTACAATTATGTTACAGATAGATAAAAATAATCGCATCGCCAGGTTTGTTGAAAAAAAAAACTGACACGCGCGATCGATATGGCTGAGGGGCGATTACTAAGCTAAGCGGTGTTCACTACAATCGTGATAGTTTGGGTGCGTTCCTTTTCAAATTCGAAATGATTATGTGTATGTCAACATTTTCGATTCGGTGTCAGGTCTAATGGCAGATTAATTTGTGCGTATACTCGTAGTCTGTGAAAGTCAATATGGCTAAGAACGCACCACTGAAATTTATTTCCCTGGGTCAATATTGCCAGTTTGTTTAGGTTGTCTGTGTATATATCAAATTAAAAAAAAAAAATGTAACTGTTCCTCTCATATTTTCTTACGACATGTTACCAGGGGAACAAGGTAATTAAAATATCACGGCTTAGGTACTAATTGTAATTTTGGTAGTTCTAGTAACTTTATGAAATTGCAAACCAGGATATTGCACAATGTTTATTTAAAGGTGTATCTTTTGAATACCTACATATTGATAGATACCGATTTCAAAATCGGTATCAATTTATGAGTAGGTAGGTATCTGGTTTTATTATCTTATTTGCCTTAGATTAGGTATTGTTATTGATTAAAAACAATAATATGATAAGCTAATTGTTTCACGACCGCTTGGTGCATTGGTCCACATGTCGGACTTCTATACATAATTATTTCTTGTTTAACATTTATTTGCAAGGTTAGCTAATTTACCCATATTTATGGAAAATACAGACTTCCAAAAAATCTGTCGCACAGGTTAAAGAGATTTGGTACAGGTAAATGAGAAACTGTGCACTGTACAAACATAAGTGTGCATGAACATGTGTGTTTGTACTGGTCTGGGTGTTTTCTATGTATAATATGTATTTATTTACAAAAAAAAGTATTTTAGTATGTTTATCCGTTGTCTAGTACCCATAACACAAGCCTCGTAGCTTACTTTGGGACTAGAGAATTGTGTGATTGTTGTTAAATATTTATTTATTTATTACTTATTTATTTAATTGTAGCTATCTGACTCATATCACGGTAATATTACCGTCACGGTAGAATTACGAGGATTTAATTGTGAATATAGGTATTTAATTCAGATATTAGATGACTCACCGGGCCATATGAGCACAGTAATAAATATTATTACTGTGCTCATATGGCCCGGTGAGTCATCTAAATGTTGTAAATTGCCTATTAAAGGAGCTCACCACTTTTCTGTAAGATTAGCTTACAAACACAAAGTGTATTTATCCGAATTAAATATCTATATTCACAATTAAATTTCTAATTCCAGGTATCTAAACCAATTACCATGAAGGTATAGGTATTATTAATGTTATTCGAAATGATTTTGTTCCTATATAAACCCCTGCCAGGAAAAAAATCGTAAC
The DNA here is from genome assembly GCA_963921415.1 of Pyrausta despicata. Taxonomy (NCBI): domain Eukaryota; kingdom Metazoa; phylum Arthropoda; class Insecta; order Lepidoptera; family Crambidae; genus Pyrausta; species Pyrausta despicata. Next base: position 14,965,624 of record OY992851.1, on the reverse strand, counting down.
AAATCATTTCACGCAATAGAAATCACAACATTCCGTTCCCTGACGTGTTCAGTAAAAGTATATTCATTTTATTTTCGAATAAATAACTCCGTGAAACCGAATGTAGGTATTCCCTGGAAAATTTGAACGAATGACATGAAAAATTGTGAAGTCTGAGTGACATTTTTTCGGAGTCCCGTACATTTTTTGTTGACAAAAGTAATAAAATTCAATAACAAGATTTTTGTAAAATAAATGCTTTAATAAACATTAATTTATCCAAGTCGAACAAGTGTTAAATTCTCTCTCTCTGCTGTGTTGATATTGTGCTGGGTTGTTAGTTTTATAACAAAAAACCAAATAAGTTAACCAATTACATGTTATTACAGTGTTTTGATCAACTATTGACGTTGATCAAGGAATCATTAAGAAGTACGAGAGGTTAAAAAAATAATAAAGGAACCCCTAAGTCCCCGTTTTTACCGTTTTTTCATCGACCTAGCCCAAAAACTAAGACCCGCGCCAAAAAAAATAAGGGCAGTTATCAACGTGTTTTCAATACCCCATAGCGGCGGGACGTTTTTCGATGAAGCGAAAAATTCAAAAAAGCGATTTCTGATACATAACCGTGACGTCACGTTCATGTATTATTTTATTTTTTTTTATTTTTTTTTATTTATTTGATAGGTACACATAACAGAGACACAATCGTAACAATTAATATAAAAATAGTTACACACACAGATTTGATTGCAGCTCCAAAGGCAAGTGTACTCAGCATGCAAATCGAGTTAACATATTTAGAATAAAATCAGAATATTACATTATATTATATTATGAATATTAATAATTGAAATTAAATTAACAATAAAAACCTAAAAAGAAAAATAATCACTAATTTGGAATACGGAATAATAAATTAATAATAACAGATGAATTAATAATATGATACTAGTAATAACAATTTCAAGAGTAACAATGTAAGTAAATGATCAAGTATATAAGTCGTTATTTAAAAGTTTGTTAACAGCTGTTTTGAACTTTCCTAGAGTAAAGTTGTAAATGTCAGGTACTTTGTCTACGTCGGTGGTAAGCCTATCAAAATCTCTACATATTCTATGCATGGCGCTGTGAGATGACGCGTTACTCGTACAAAGTGGTATTTCAAAGGTACGAGGAACTCGGAGAGAACGTTTCGGTATTTTAATAAGGATCTTGGATAAGGCTGATGTAGATACTAACCCATTGAGAATTTTGTACAAGTAAAATATCCCATGTGCTTTGCGGCGACGTTTCTGGAGACTATCCAGCTTGAAAAACTCAAGTCGATCGTCATAAGTTGGAAGCTTACTTTTATGCCCATATCTGTATGTAAGCGCTCTGAGGAAACGTCTCTGTATCGCTTCCAACCTATCTATATGCGTTAAGTACTGCGGTGACCAAATAATGGGACCATATTCAAGACGACTCAGCAATAGCGAGCGAAACAAGAGGATCGCGCTTTTATGTGATTTGAATTCCCTGGACATGCGACATACGAAACCTAATAGTTGGTTGCATTTTCTGCTTATTGTGTCGTAGTGGTCCCTGAAACTCAGCTCTGTTCTATTCCCATACAAAATCAATGGAGGCGTTTTGGCAGATAATAAAAAGTATGTCGACGATTGGTGGTGTCAGCTAGCCTATTCTGTGCTACACATAGACATTTTGTTTTTCTTGACATTTGTTTGGCTGTCAGTTGCTTATTTTTTTCGTTTTTGGTTTCAAAGTTTTATTATGAATAGCATTATAGAGTTTTGTTTATGCAATGTAGTGCACAATATCGATAAATCATTTTTTTTAAATTACTCCCAACTGCAATCAAAACATTTCTAGTTGCATATTAACTACTAAGCCAAAACCTTTAAATTGCATAAAGTAAGTTTTTAAAACGTATGCAATTTATAAATTAGTTAGTAATTAGTATACCAAAATTGCTATGTCCTTTCAATTCTTTCATTTTGCATACCATAAAGTATTACCATACTCTAACAATGATATCCAAATATTTGATATATACCCTCCCGCTACAAGTATAACATAGTAAGTGATCCCCTGATCCCTTTCGGTCTCAAAAGCCTCGTCCGACCCGAATGGAATTATGACGTGTAGAATATTAATTCAATTCGTACGTATTTGCATTCCGTCACGGTCGCCGTTTGTATTTGTGGAGTCGGCTTGTTGGCAATTTCAAGTTTGGAAACAAAAATATTGCCAACATCATATACAGGGGTAGAGATCCCTGCGACAAAGGGCTTTTTTTCAACAATTTTTATACACCCACGCCACGTGAATATTATTAGCCACGTGATTATTATGTGAACATTTTAGTATCACGTTAAAATAACTCATTTTTTTTATTATGAAAGATTTAATGATTAAGCTACTAGTGCCTGTAAATTCTTGTGGGTTACACTATTTGTTTTTACCTCGCTCAATTTTCAGAAATCGGATTAATTCGAATCTTTGCACACGTATTAAGTACCGATGACAATGCAATAATTTGATAAGAGTTTTCCATTATACTTATTAACTTAAAAAATAGATATAAATAATAGTTTAAAAAACTAAAAATACACGCTTTTTTTAGTTAGCAGTAAAAGCGGGTTTTTTTAGTTTTTTAAGCTATTATTTTTTTATTCTATGATAACGCGCAATTGCTGCTTCAATCCCGTCATGACTCATAATAACGATGTTCAATAAATAATATTAAAAAAGGTAAAAAAATATATTGAAAATGCTTATGAGTAAGCGATCACTCCTCATTTTTATTTTTCAAATTACTAATTTTGTGACGGAGAGATGATATTTTTTAGCTACAAAGGTATTCTTGTTGATTTCCATAAATCCTTCTAAAGTATACTTAATACGAGACGTCATAAAAAAGCGGTGTTCAGGCACATCATTTAACTACATATTTAAAATGCAATCCTTTTTCGGAGGAGATCGGGCGAAATTGCTTTTTGATAGAAACACACCTTTCGGAATAACCCTTTCAAAGCTGAGGCAGGTCGTTTGAAATATTAAGAAAAACCGGCCAAGTACGAGTTGGATTCGAGTCTGTATGTTTTGCGGCCAGTGTAAGCAGAGTTGGACTTGTGAGGGGAATATATGATGCGCGAGGTCTATTGATAATGGTACGAATGCCTTAGAACTATTGACATATAAAACAAGTTCTAAGCAGTATTTTTCAAATAAAAATGCTCCCAAGTAAGTTTTTAAGTATGTAAAGTTTTATAAACACAAACAAAATATCAACTATAGGTAATTTCCCCGTACAGTCCCGTAGTACCTAGAACCTCAGATGGAGCCTATATACCAACTTGATAGTTGTCAACTTCATCAGATTGTTTTTTTTTTTAATATACAACAACATATCATACATTGATCTGACTCCGTGGTAAGTGGCTTAAGCTCTTGTGTAACAGATATCAGAATCAACAGTGGTATTACAAATAATTTCAAATAAATAGATATATAACACCGAGACCAGTACAAACAGACGTTAATGCACACAAATGGTTGTACAGTGCGGGGATCGAACCCGCGACTCTCCCTCCCTGACCCTCTTGGTCAAACTTCTTGACCATCACACCAGAGTGGTCGTCAGATTAATTATTCCAAGTGTTGTTTTTGAACTCGCGCAATTTAAATCGCATAAATCGTGTCATGAGTTCTTCGTCTTACTAATTACGTGCGAAAAATTATCGTAGCAATTATGTCCGCAAACAACCCTGCACACACAACGACTGCCAACGAATTAATCCACACAGTTACAATGAAACGAGCAAAGATTTAATATTCGCGGCGAACACTACTCGTATAATACAACCCCTTAATTCAGCTTAGTCACTCATTTCTCGCTTTTTCACTTTTATTTCAAGGCGAAAATTAACAAGCCACGCTTTAATAACTTAAATCGAACCACATTCCAAAGGCATACGGTTTAATATTCATCGGCGGGTCTTATAAAATAGGGCAGAGTCAAGACCACTTGGCCACTTTGAAGGGGCGCTGGCATCGGCTAAAGAGTTTTAAGAGTACTTTGCAAATTCTTAGTCATGGATTTTTGACGCAGATTCACGCCCTCGTAGGTCAATGAATGTCAAACTCAGCAGAAAAGCAATGATCTCAAAAGATTGTTGTTATAATAATTTACAAATCAACTGATTTTGGGACAATCTACATCAGGTAGGTACTCGAGGGAATTCGTGACAGTCGAGATGTCAAGCGCGTAATTTCTTAGAATCTTGCGTTGCAAAATAAATCTAAATTTGATAGAGGACAAAATTTTATTTAAGAATTTATGTAACCTAAATAACAGGTATCACGTAGTTATATAAACGAACCGAAATGAAAAGAATCTTAAAAGGTGGATTGACAATTGTGTTTTTATTGCTTTTACTCAATGGATTTATTTCACCATTTTGGTATTATATTGTTTCATTCCTGATTAAACTCAAAAAGGAAAATATAATTTCTCGAAAAAATATTAAATGATTGTTTAGCTGATAGATTGCCTTTACAGTACATGAACATTTTGAATTCAAAGATGTCATTTGTTTTTACCATGAAATAAATTAATCACTATTCTGAGAAAAATATGTGTTAAGAGTCGGAATTAATTTCTTTAGTGGACTTTATTTGTTTGTTATTGGCGGTGATGTTGTGGCGCAGTGGTTGCAGCGCTTTGGTAGTGATACTTAAAGTTCATGGGGCGCAGTCATGTTTGGGATGGGTGACCATTCTGGCCATTAAAGTGACGTCTATTTACAAGCATCTCCGTGCTTCGGAAGGCACGTTAAGCTGTTGGTCCCGGTTAAAATCGATAGATATTAGTCGTTAAGCCTGGTCAGAGGCCCTCGGGCGGCTTAATAACATCTGACAGTAAGGTTGGTCACTTACCTTACAAATACCCCTCCACCAATCCGCACTGAGCCCGCGTGGTGGAGTATGGCTCGGACCACCTCATAGTTGAGGTGATATAGGCTGATGAGATGATTGGCGGTGATGTCAACTGTACGCAGTGTGCGGGATGTGGACGAAAAATTAAACTGAAATCGTTTGGGCACTATTATTTACTGTAGTTTACAACACTTACAACCACTGCTATATTGAAAAATACTTTGTATGTGTTTAGAATTTCTAGATTACAAATAAACGTTATTTTAGTTATTTGAGACCAGACGGGGGCTGCCATAGCAAAACAGAGAGAGAGCGTGCGAAAGGGATGCAGTGCAGTGAGACAACAATGTCTGTCATGTAGTTCGCATTTATACGTCTGTGAAACAAATGTCACAATTTTACGGCCTAATCTGATATTAGCTTTTTGCCTCTCTTACACCGTTTGTAGAGCTTGTGAGATAATAACAGTACATTTATAGAAGGCAATCTCTTGAAAGAAGTATCGTCAGCGTGGCCTGCGAAATTAAAACACATAATAGTAAGGCTGTCCTTGGCATTACTCATGCATGCTGCACACATCAAGCTTGCGCCTATACAGGCACGAACGACTATTTGTTATTGTTAGTAAGCAACTTTTCGTTAGGCGAATCACACGTGTTCCTGTCAAATTAAACGTAATTAAACCGGTGCTTAATTCTCAACTAAAATATGTCATGATTTGGTGTTGCTGATGTGAAACAAATCGCGTGTTGTTTGTCAACAAATAATACGGCTCATGACGCCTCAAATCAACCTTGAACTATAAAAGTGTGTGAACAATGGTTGTGTTCTCCGAAATAAAAAAGCTGGAAATACGGTATCTGGCATCGTCAAATATGAAGTAGTAGAGGAAAAAGTGTTCAACAAAATCTCAGTGTCACTAAAAGGCAGCGGGAAATTCGAAATCATCAACGACGAAGATTTCACATACAATCGTTCTGAAGATTACGTTAACATTGAAACAATACATAAAAATAAAGAGACACCTCTAATTGTGCCAGTCGGTGAACACGAAATCCCATTTCAATATACGCTTCCAAAAAATATTCCTCCAACATTTAATATCTTAAGAAAAGATGCGAGCTATAACAAAATAGCATGCGATATCACGTACTACATTGCCACTTTCTTCGACAAGCCTGGCCAGGTAGAGAGGAAGAGAGAGATAAAAGTGGTCTCTGGGATCAAGCCTCGATGGCCGACGAAGCCTACAATCTTTGGAGAACAGAAAAAACTGTTCCAACTATTCTCAAAGCAACCTCGGACCGTATACATAACAGCGAATGTACAAACGTGCGTCGTAGCGCCTGGCGGAAAATTGCAGCTCAACTTGCAAGTTTTTAACGACACCCATTTGATTATTCCAGGCGTAGAATTAAAGTTGGTGGAAACCCACACTTTTACAACCAGAAATGATATGAAAATAAAAAGAGAGACGGATGTCTCAGTGGTGTTTTATAAATTTAAACCTATAGCTGTAGGTGCTACATCAAATAACGACGCAACGATTGATTTACCACGAAACCTGCAATCTTTGGATTATTCGAATATTGTGGCCCGTGACTATTCGGTGATAATAACTGCTAAAGTTCCGTTTCCACATAGAGATGCAGTTTTGGAGATTCCCATAGGAATTGGTGTTATAAGTGAAGGCAATCTGGATAGCGAACTACCTTCATATTCGGAAGTTATGGGTGAAAGCAAGAAGTGATTTTAAATCAGTTTTAAGAATTTTATTCTCAAGAAGACAATTACATGTCACTTATTTGAGAAAATTAAAATAAATATTTGCAGTTGAACAAATGAACTAAACTAATAGTTAAGTGCTCCTCTTCATTCAATAAAACTTAAGTAATATTATTTTCGATCCTTAGTAATAAACCCCCAGTTTTTTTTTGTAAATATTCAATGTATCGGCACTCTTAATTTCAGTTGGAAGTTTATTGTAAAGCTGCGCACCCTGAGATATTATGGTCGTTTTTCCAAAGTTGGTTCGAGTTTTAGGGAGTACTATATGGCTAGGCCTTCGACTGCTACGTTTGTGTGTTTGACCTAAGGTAGTAAATTTTATATTTGTATGTATGATTTTATGTTTAATTTTATAGACCAAAATACATGTAGTGTAATTAAATAGTTGTTCAATATTAAGTAGTTTAGTTTTTTTGTAAATTTTTTCAGAAGATGTTCGGTAAGGATAGTGAAATAACATTTTTATTACTTTATTTTGTGCAATTTGTAGTGGTTTTAATTTAGTTTTACTTGCTGTGCCCCAAATTTCAATCAAGTACAAAAGGTGTGACTTAACTAAGCTATTATAAATTGTTCGGCGCACTTGCTGCGGGAAGCTACGAACAACGTAGCGAAGTGAGCCCATTAAAGATGATAATTTACTTTTGACATAGTCTATGTGTGAAGTCCAGGTTAAGTGACTATCGATACGCAGGCCAAGATATTTTTCAACTTTTTTTTCCATGATAGGTAAATCATTAATTGACAAGGGTGTAAAGGTTGGAATAGTTTTTTGCCTAGATTTGAATATAACATAGGAAGTTTTAGATATATTAATAGTTAGAAGGTTACTGTGGAACCAAATATTTAGTTTATTTAGATCGGCTTGTGCACGTGTCATTATTTCGTTAATGCACGTTCCAAAATAAAATAAGCAGGTGTCATCTGCATACAAGGTTAGCTCACCATGCAAGTCAAGGTCTTTAAGATTATTAATATAAATTAGGAACAGTAAAGGGCCAAGTATTGAACCCTGTGGCACTCCACACGTAATAGGTAAAGCCTTACTTTGATGATCGCCGATTTTGACAACTTGAACTCTATTTGTAAGGTAAGACTTAAAGATTTGAAGCGCGGTTCCTGTTATTCCAATACTTTTAAGTTTATTTATTAAGAGGTGATGGCTAACCGTATCAAAGGCTTTTTTCAGGTCGATGAACACTCCAAGGGCTAATTTACTTTTGTCGATATTCATTTTGATTTTAGTTACTAGATCTACGGTAGCAGCAAGAGTATTACTTTTAGGTCTGAACCCGTATTGTCTCTCAAACAAGAATTCAATACTATGAAGGTAAGTTTCTAGTCGATCATACAATATTCTTTCTACAATTTTGGACATAACGGGTAAAACGGATATCGGTCTGTAGTTGCCCGGATCAGTTTTACGTCCCGCTTTGAAGATTGGGGTAACTTTTGCTATTTTCATGGTGTCTGGAAAGAATCCCTTTTGTAGGAGCTCATTTATACATCTGGTCAAGCAATCTAGAATGGCATCTTTTGCACATTTTATTTCCTTTGTCGAAATGCCATCAATTCCTGAACTACAGTTAGGGTCTAGGTTATTTAAAATTTTATTTATTTCTTCTATATTGGTGGCTTGAATGTATGAAAGAGTCTTGCGTTGAATATTAAGGGGAAATATATAGTTTAAGTTATCGCTATAAGTTTTAGATATTTGATTGGCAAGTTGCGGTCCTATTGTAGCGAAAAACTGATTTAAAGCGTCACATATTTCATCAGGATCAATAAGTGTGTTAGAATCTAAAACAATCTTTTAAATGAAATAAAGAATACGCGTAGGACACTTAAATTATGTGGCGTTGAAAAAGACAATGCTATTTTTTAATGATGCTCATTTTTTTATTATTTGAAAAATCAGGTATAATTTTTTTCAAATTATATGTATATTTTTTTGTTAAAAAAACTTTTATAATGCCGTACCACCAACTGTTATACTTTTTTTGTATCCTGTTTAAAATATATATTTAACGTATTCATCAGCTTGTCTCAACAGTGCAATTACAACCTAATATTGATTATATACTTTAAAAAGGCTTCATGGATTTTTTTTTGTGGTAAGGATTACAGTAGTTATTGTTTATCACAAAGTTGTATCATTATTACATTGTAAAACACACAAGCGCTTAATATTAATAAATATCAACAGCACTACACCCTCACACGCTTGGTTGAGACCCGAGCAAGAGAGGAAAAATACCCTCATTTGATGGATGAAAGATCCAATCACTAAAATCGGGCATTAGCGACCCCACGCACCTGATTGCTCCTGTTCCTCACCTCCGGCTTGCCTTCACTGGCCGACTGGAGTAAACACTGACAAGGAGCCTGAGTTGAGCGTTCGCAATCGCAGAAATGCTCATCGGGAGGATGTATAGTCCAGTAAGATGCGGGTAGGGATCATGACCGACCTACGCGATTGTCCTGAGAGCCGTGGTATAGGCCCATTTTATAAATACCTTACAGACTAACATATAAACAAATAGTAAAAATTACATAATCTAGTTGAATATAAAACTTCCGAAATACGAAGTCCGGCGGCCAACGATCCTCCTTCATGAAGGTTTGTGGCAAGATTCCACCCATTCGGCCCAGGGTGTAGTTGGACTTCTTTTGTACATGGTCTACGATGTTCTCGACCTTCGTAGACCAATGTAAGCGGGACGCGTAGAGCAGCTTCGAACGTACTTCCGGACGCAGCGGGTGTTCAGGTCCTGTTGGTGTGGTGCCGAGATGGTTCCAGCTAGCCGGCTTCCTCCTCTTTCTTTCGACTTTTGTGAAGCCCTGCTCGTCGCATCGATCCCTCGGTAAACACTGTGTCGATGCCGACATCTTTTCTTTCCCCGTTTTAAGCTGCCGAGTTGGTAAGGCATCAGCGGCTGTGTCGATCGCGTGTTGTACAAACACCAATGATTCGTTGGCTATGAGTTCGAAACTAATAGCGGCGAAGGAGGGAAGAGACTGTGCCGCGCGAATTGTGTAATTAACATAAGTACTTACCACAAACCCGGCAGACGTTGTCCTGCCAGCTATTTAGAAAATATCCATATTTCCTTATAGTTTAAACCTTCCCTGAACTTCCACAAATATTTCAAAACCAACACTAGCAAAATCGGTTCAGCCGTTCTCCAGTTTTAGCGAGACTAACGAACAGCAATTAATTTTTATATATAAGAGAAGAAGAAGATTAATCAGTGTGCACAGTTGCAAACGCGACCATTTCAGAGCGCGCATAGCACTGCACTGAGTTACTAATGAAAAAAGTAATAAAACTAACAATTAAGCCTGTATGAGTTTGCCTACAAAAAACAAAGGACATTAATTCTTTCTAACTTACGACACAAAATGGGAAGGTACCTATGTATACTTTCTTCCTGCCACACTGTTATCTGACACGTCTCGGCAAAGAAAGCCGTGTCAAAATGTTTGTACAGGATCGAGTTTGCTCCCAGTGAAGAGGACGATGACATTAAGCAGTACCTACATGGGAACAAACACAATACAAGACAGGATTACAAGAGCGTACTAAGCTAGCGGTCCGCTCGCGACTTCGTCACCACAAAAGTAGATTCTACTTTTACGGTGACGAAGTCACCGATTATACGACGATTACTAACGTTGAGGCAGGTACAATTATTGTACCTACCTCAACAGTAAATCTGATCTGATTTAAATCAAAATTGATTATACCAATTTTGCCGCCCTTTTTAAGCCCCGACAAAAAGGAGAGGAGGGAGTTATAATAAGTTTGAGTATGTGTGTCTCACTAGTGATGCCACAGTGGTGGCATCGTAGTGGTAGCTCCCGAATAAATGGACTGATTTCAGTGCGGTTTCTTTTATTCGAAACAAGCTGACCCGGCGAACTTCGTACCGCCTTAGCGTTGCAATGATTGAACAATGTCATCGATTGACATTGACATTAGTTACGCGCGTTTTTTAAAATATGCAAAATTAAATAAAAAATTAAATTTTCAATATTTCTGAGATTTTCTTAATATTTTTTTCCGTAAGAACCTTCTTCTAATTATAACAAATACAACAAAAAAAGAATTAGTGAAATCGGTCCAGCCATTCACGCGTGATGCCGTGACCAAGGAAAACGGGTTTCATTTTTATATACAGGGTGTTAAAAAAACCTTAACGAAGCCGTCAACCACGCGTTCAGTACATCAAACCAAATCGTATAAAAAAGAAATTTTGGCTGGGATACAAATTTTATTTGTTGTTTGTTGACATCAAAAAAAATAATTCTAACCCGCGTGTAAAAAATAATGTACAGCGTGCACGCGAAAAAGTCACCGCGGTTCGGTTCGAGTGTGCCTGTCATTGCGGAGTGTGCCATTTAAAGGCTTTTTATGAAAGAACTAGTGAAAATTTTTATCATGCTTCTTTGGAAAAAAGTTCAGTTATAACGGACAGAAGACGTTTCTAAAAAAATCATCAATTTCAAACTTTAACCATCAATATCTCAGTAACCGCTAACTTCCCAGGTATTGTGTAAAGGAAAAAAATGATCGTAGCAATTGGTAGAATATGTGGTATTCGGCTTCGTTAAGGTTTTGACGTGACAACGTCTTATAAATTGGTTTGCCGGGTGACACCTCAAGAAACTGCGTTACGCTGCTCCGCTCACGTTTCGCGCGAGAGAGACAGAGCGAGAGAGAGAGAGAGAGAGAGATAGGCATACACACCGGTTCATGTTATACGAATGAATATTCACATTAAAATTATTTTACCACTCAGAGTCGTTGTCACGTAAAACTTTCGCGCGTATACCGACTTTACAGGCAACCAATTTTTTTTTACACCCTGTATATAGATAAAGATTAGTCACGGTGGTTCTTAGCTTGGCTGCTTAAAATCCGCCCATATTCAACCGTTGCAGCTCAACAGCTGTTTATCTGATTCACGTCGAAGGTTTTTTGAATTTTAAATTTTTAACCCCTTACAGGTCGAATTAAAATTCTGAAACACTTTCATTTTTTATATTTGACTAAGTACAACCTAAGGCCACGCTTCGTGAGCTGAGCTGGTTCTTATGTCTCTGTTAATGCCAACGACGGACCTCATTTACTATTATTTGCTTAGTTTAGGTACAATCACTAACTTCACACTCACTCATTACCTTTTAGAGTGGTCTTTTCTTTGCGGTGCCGCCACGCAATGCTTGATGTCACATTGCGTTGTGGCGCCGCAAACAAAGCTACCTTCAGGTCGACAGTAAAATGGATTTGTTATGCGTGACCGCAATGTGTGTGAATGTTTTAGCCATGTTTCTAGAATAAGAAAACTGCTCCGTCTTTCAAATGCGCCTTACTATTTCTAAATTAGTTTGACGGCTACTTTGGTGTATTGATTAAGAAGTTGACTATTAACCAAGAGGTCACGGGTTTGATCCCCGCACTGTACAAACATTTGAGTGCATGAAAATGTCTGTTTGTACTGGTCTGGGTATAATATGTATTTATTTAAGTTTATTTGTAATACCACAGTTGATTCTGATATCTGTAACACAAGTGCTTTAGCTACTTACCACGGAGTCAGATCAATATGTGATGTTGTTGTATATTATATTATTACTACTCAAGTCTTGGTAGCACAGGATCTATAAATTGATTCCAAAATTAGGTGCTTCAATCAAATGAATCAAACCGACCACCGTCTGCATCCACACTTGAAGGTCTTAAGCTAAAAATAGCCGAGAAGCGGGGCTGGATCAAAGCGGACAAGTGGTCCTTTGACGCCCCTAACCCCTGACCCGCTCACGGCACTTCTGATGATCGCGCAAATTGAAGCCCGTTTGTTTTGCTGACGGTACGAATTCACCATACTTACTCATGGTATTTATTTACTTGCAGTTACCTGTGTTGCTTACGTGCTATTGTTACATTTTAAGTTTTCAATCGATAAAACAATTGAGGTTCTTTATATATTAAATTTAATAAAGCGTAGTTGAATCGCCTGTTTTTGATAGTTATTGTGTGGACAAGATCAGGCTGTTACAATTTTGTTACGATTAGAGGATTTCAGTTTATAGCACTGATAAACTTATAGAAAGAATTGTAAGACGGTTTCTGTCATATTGCAATTTGAAATAGAAATAGAAATCAAACCTCCCATACCAAATTGCCAACCAGCTGATCGATTTACTATGGGAGAGCCAATTATTTTTTGAGATTTTGACCTAGGTTTCATTGCGAAAGTTGTTCAGTTTTAAGGGCACACCCTTCAGTTATTACAGTATTTTTCGTAACACCCTGTATATATCATCTTGAACGCTACTTATTATGATACATTCAGGCTGATAACAACAAAAAAGCAATTATGTCTATGATTTTAATAATTTTAATAAACGTGTAGGTATAGTAAAGATCCAGTCCATTGGCATCTTCATGTTCATATTTTCTACTTTCACTCAAGTCAAGTAATTAAATTATATTTATTTCTTCTGAACTCATAAGATAGCAGAAGCACCAGTACTCTACCTTTCCTGGAATGACAAAAGGCAAACACGCAATACAAAATCATATTGCACCGTACTCCAGACATGTGCACGGTAGTACAATAGCCAGCACATCAGGCTATCTATTTTTGTTGCAAAATCGTCCTTATAACAAGACAAGTAAGGCACCGCAGGGTTGCAGTGTTATTGTGCATGCGGGCAAGTTTGCAACAATCTCAGGTGCTTGTGGTTTGTCTTCGAGCTCTGAGAATGGATCCTCCAGACCGCAGTAATTCGTAAGAAATATGACCGCAATAGAATAAGATACAGTGCATTCACCAAAATTTTCACTATCCATACTATCTTATATATAAAAATGAATTGCTGTTCGTTAGTCTCGCTAAAACTCGAGAACGACTGAACCGATTTGAATAATTTTAGTCTCAAAATAATCGTGGAAGTCCAGGGAAGGTTAAAACGATGAAAATTAAAAAAAAACAACGGGCAGGACAACGTCTGCGGGTCCGCTAGTCTTATATATAAAAATGAATTGCTGTTCGTTAGTCTCGCTAAAACTCGGGAATTGCTGAACCGATTTGAATAATTTTAGTCTTGAAATATTCGTGGAAGTCCAGGGAAGGTTTAAAAAATCTAAAATTAAAAAAAAGCAACGGGCAGTACAACGTCTGTCGGGTCCGCTAGTCTTACATATAAAAATGAATTGCTGTTCGTTAGTCTCGCTAAAACTCGAGAACGGCTGAACCGATTTGAATAAATTTTGTCTTAAAATAATCGTGGAAGTCCAGGGAAGGTTTAAATAATGAAAAATTTAAAAACAACGGGCAGGACCACGTCTGCCGGGTCCGCTAGTAATATTATAAATGCGAAAGTAACTCTGTCTGTCTGTTACTCAATCACGCTTAAACCAATTTGCATGAAATTTGGTATGGCGATATTTTGATACCCGAGAAAGGACATAGGCTACTTTTTACCGCGGTAAAATCACGCATTCCCATGGGAAAATTCAAGTGGACCGATCGCTTTTACGCCTAAACTACTGAACAGATTTAAATGAAATTAAGCAAGGAGATAGTTTGAGGCTTAAAAAAAGACATGAGTTACTTTTGACAGCGGAAAAACAAGACATTCCCATGGAAAATCCCATCCCATGGAAAAACTTTCCGGGGAATCTGATCGCTTTCACTTCTAAATTTCAAAATATATTTGGATATGATTGGTATCAAGCGAAAGCAACGCATTAACTACCTAATACGGACGTAGTCGCGTGTAAAAGCTAGTCCCACATACATATTTTTATTATCGAGTAAGTGGTAAACTTTCGACGAGGCCACAATCAATTCGGTTTTTTGTCTCGCATGTTGTTCGAAACATGAAACTTTTACATCAGTTCAAGTACAAAAGTTTGTTGCCAAAGTTAGTAGTTTAGTTTATTACTAAATTGCTATTCGTAAGGAACAAATACCACAACAAGAAAAACACAGCATTGCCTCTATAAAGCTGTTATTTTGTGTGTTAATTACATTTGCGGAAGATTTGTGTTACAATTTGTGTGACATTTTCGGATCGCTACACATCACGACTATGGAGATCTTTCGTGGCAAGAGTGATTGCCACTGGTGCACGCCCTCTTCATTAGTTTGCATTAATAGTTATAAATTCGTCCTTCACTACCATAATAGTTATTAAGTCATTTGTTTACTAACAATAATGCTGATCTATGGTCTGTAATAAATTTATTTTATTTTATTTATTACCTACATTTTTGTGTCGAATCAAATTCAAGGAATCATGTTTTTTTTCTCTTGTCATGACGCTGCTGATAATATAATTTTATAAACGAGTTACTTAAAGAAATCAAATAACTTCTAATTCACTTACGAGTAATACGAGCCTTCTGGGTCTCCCTATTTACTGCCGTTGCCTGACGCTAGCTTCTATTCCTAAAAGGTTTCCTAGGTAAAAGGTCAACACTGAAACTCGCTATTCTAGTCTTTCCCACCTTGGTTTTAAAGTGAGTTGTACACTGCATGGAGAACTTTAAGAATCTTCCTTTTTGGGTGTGATAGAGTGGTCCCAAGAAATGCGGGGCTTGTAAGTTAAGTTTAATGGGTGCTACCACATTTGAATACAAACGTAAGGACGATGCAATCAGAAACCATGGTTGTCTGGTGTAGAAATAAAAATGGATCTATCAGTTTAGAATTATTTTATTTTATTTATTTTAGGACAGCCAACAAAGCATACATTTCACATTCACTTATAACAATTTTATTTCGATTTTTTTCGGCAAGCTCCGATGTGGACGGTGCGGTGCAAACTATGGCACACTTAACATCGTGCCCGGCGTGCCCCGACACCTGCACGCCAGCGGATTTAATGAACTGCAGCCGATCTGCAATACAAGTGGCTGAAATCTGGGCTGCCACGATGTAATTCCTCGTGTTCCATCGACACGCTAAGAAGGAGAATTTTATAAACTAGATTTTAATAGTGTTGCCTCACTTAAAGGCTGCTACGACATGCGTACTAATAAAAGTTACAAGCAAACGGTAACATAGTTTGGCAAAAATAAGATGAATGAAACAATTTGAGAAAGATAAAAAATACTATTACAATAATACAGCCTTTTGAGTTCAACAATAAATTTAGGGACAGTTGACTTAAATTTTCGAAGTGAATATGACATGTCGATTTCCACACTGGTTGTGCGATTATGATTGGACTAGCTGTGCCCGCGACTTCATCCGCGTGTAATAGTTATTTTGGGCATGATTTTATTTTTGCAAATTATTTTTTTTCTATTATTATTTTAGACAATTTATTTTTTAAGTTTTTAAAAGAACATAACAATTTTAAAGTATTCCTGCGTTAATTATATTTCTAGTTTTATTTTCTTCCGTCAGAAGAACATATTGGTTTTCACCGTAACCTGATCTTGACTATGCGACATATGTGTGAAAAGCAGTCATGACGTAAATTAATTCCTATGTGTTTAAATGTTTGCCCCTGTGATTTATTAATTGTAACGGCGAAAGATAGTTTAACAGGAAATTGAATTCTTTTAAAATTAAATTAAATTTGGAATCATTGGGGTGCGAGGTGTAAGCACTGTTTGACCAACTGCTGGCCCAGTCTAAACTATTGCAAGTATCACGTTATTGCGAAGATATTTGATTTGAAGTCTAGTCCCGTTATATATAATTGGTGGTTTAAGATTTCGAAGTAAAATTATTGGGGCACCTATTTCTAACTTGAGGGAATATGGGGGAAGGCCACTCCGGTTCATATAATTATTTTATTAATTTTGTCCACGCTACAGTTTCTCACTCCCAATATTGCCCTTTGACACATCCAGTGATGATCTTTATTTTCTATTTCGCTTATTTCAGGGTAAACTTTCGATATTAAGTCCTCAATGTTATTCACTCTTTCTCCTAAATCTCGATCAATTTCAATTTTATTTTCAAAATTAGGTACTTTCCCGTCTCCTATTAAAAGTAACTTTCATTATTTCATTTTCCACTAATCATTTCTGCTTAGACCAAAGGTATGACTGGTAGAGAATGCCCTACGGCGTTAAGTTCACCTTTTGTACAAAGTTTTGATGTGCAATAAAGCTAAATAAAAAAATAAATAACTTTGAATGGTAAGTTATACTATCTCCCCTCCACTGCCTCGTTGGTGTAGTGGCAAAGTTTCTGCCAAACATCCAAGAGGTCCTGGGTTCGAATCCCTGGTCGAGCTAATTTTTTTCTGGGATTTTCTGTCATGAATCTCTCAAAAACAGCTCGGAGTCGGGAAGTTGGCGGTGTTACACCCCCGTGCCAGGCCTCTCTCACTCGATGTACTTGCGCGCGGTAATAGCCTACTCTCGCCCGCACAGCCGGCGGTGACAATTCAGTGGGCTGCCAACAACCGTCGGACGCGCTCACGACGCACTATAATTATTCGTGTTACGCTTACGATCAATTTAGTTTTCATACGAACCAAATAAGTAATCTGTATAAAAACAAACAAATTAGTAGGTGGTACCTACGTAGGTAAATTGGATAAATTCAGGTAAATTGGGGTTCGGCTTTATTGAATTAAAATGTAATACCTACAGTGAAACATAGGTCAGTTATTTTATCGAAATAATACCTAAGTACCTATTATACCTATTAGTCTACTTTTTATGGGCTGCGCACCACCTACGAACTTGTCGTACCTACCTACCTACCTACTCGACGTGGTGGTTTAGTCGACTAATTACTAATTAATTAACGAAATGACTAGGTAGGTAGGTAGGTACCTACGTAGTTGACAATAAAATTGACCGATTCTCGATTTCTAATTAGACATGGAGACCGCTACCAGTCAGTGACGTCACATGCTCGTAGCCCCATACCTCACCGTAGAAAATTTCTTTTTAGAAAGAGATAGCAAGAGTCACAATTAAGTAGCTCATTCGCTTGTTATACCTAATTCAAGCTGAATTTCTTATTTCACATTTGTTATTCAATAATGTTATATTATTTCAACAACAGTCAATCAAATACCATTTTCATCCCACCATCTCGGAAAGAGTATTTTTGCTCTTCAATATCTGAGTGGAAAAGCCGTTTTTATTCACTAGAGGTGAAAGTAAATTTGAATTTAGAACATCGTGTGCACTAAGTTTGTGAATTAAGAAAATCATTAAACCTATTTATTGCTACCTCTATGGTGCCAAATATATCATACAACATTCTTTTAATTTGTTAAAAACTCAATCTCGGAACCTTTTTGGTGTTCTTTTTTCAATTTGCTTTGTAGGCGGTTCTTTACGCGGCATTTTTTCACGTCATTGTTGAACCTTATTTAAAAACAAGAAACTTGAAAACAAGTGAAAAAACTAAAATGAGTGATTCTAGCGACGAGGAAGTTTGTTTGACGCCAACAGAATTGACTGAAACTGTTAACAATGCGCAAATGAGCTTTCTCCCTCAACAATCACGCGAGAAGTATTTAAAACAGTACGTTATGTTCAACACGTGGCGACTAGCAAAAGGAGCCAAAACATTCTCAGAAAACGTTTTGCTGGCATATTTTATAGAATTATCCGAGAACAAGAAAGCAAGCACTCGAAAAACAGTACACAAGTGACTAACACCAATATTACAGTACCCAACAAAAATATTACACTCAATTTAAATAACTGTAGCAACGTTACTTTCAATTTTTATTAATTATACCTAAGTATTATTTTGTTATAATTTAAAGATTATTCTGTAATACTTACCTGTCATAATGTAGTTGTTAATACCTAAACTGAAATAAAAGTACCTATTTTGTGATTGTCAACGGTTTTCTTTGCATTTAGTCATTTCCTCGCTAAGGTGGAATGAAAAATTACGTGTTGCACTCGAGTTGCAAGATTTTTAACCTCGTGCTCTTTTGATTCCCTGGCTAACGCTCAGGATTCTAATTTTGAATCACTCGCTGCGCTCGTGATTCAATTTTAGAATCCTTCGCTTGCTCGGTCATCAAAATTGAACACGCGGTTAAAAAGCAACTTTGCACTCTTGTATAACAAATAACTATTTAAAAAAAATGTGGTTGAAATATTTTTACCGAAAGTGTCAACCCTAGTTCGATTGTCGCTCAGTCTCACGTCACGTGTTCTCGCGCAGCTGCGAAGCAATAGTG
Organism: Pyrausta despicata; assembly: GCA_963921415.1. NCBI lineage: Eukaryota > Metazoa > Arthropoda > Insecta > Lepidoptera > Crambidae > Pyrausta > Pyrausta despicata. Next base: position 14,946,724 of record OY992851.1, on the reverse strand, counting down.
ACTTTATACTCAGAGCTGTAGGTGCATTTTTGTACGCGGCAGAAAAAGTAGTCTATTAACGCTGTAGGTATCGAAATTTTTCTATGGAGTGATTTATCTGTTACGTAGTAACTATTTAGTAATCTGTGCCCGTGCCTCGGAAAGCACGTTAAGACGTTGATCCTGCGCCAGATCTCTCTCCGGTCATGTCGGATTGCCGTCTCACCGAACTTTGACAGTGATTGAATAGACACTTGTGTATTGTGCTCACACTTGTGCACTATAATCGGATTGCCGTCTCACCGAACTTTGAGAGTGATTGAACAGACACTTGTGTATTGTGCTCACACTTGTGCACTATAATATATCCTGCGTAGTTGGTTAATCTCTGCTGAGATTGGCCGCCGTGGTCGAAATCGGCCTGAAGAACTATTACTACCTCCCCCTAAATGTGTTCTCATATTTGTAGTTAATTTTAAGATGTTTACAAACTTCCATAATGGGGTACTTTTAAGGCAAGACTTTACAATGTCTGCCCTAGTTTCCCTTACTATTACTGGTACAGTTTGTCGAAAGTCCCCCGCAAACATAACAGTAATTTTATGATGATGATTTTATCACAGCTTCTAATATCTCCAAGAGTCCTATCTAGAGCTCTACATGAGCTCTATGGATCATGGAACATTCGTCCCAGATTGTTACACGCGGTCACCTGGTCATTAACTAATTTAGGCTCATCGTGGTACCTCGTAGAGCTACACCCTCTCTTCGCGTCTCTCGCAAGCAACGCCTCTCTTCCTTGCAGCGTCATGTTTTGCACATCATGCGGCGCGGGTGAATTTTATATTGGTGTTATTTTAAAATTGTAGTATCTTTTAAGATATTCATTGAAATTAAGTGAAGTCAAAGACAATTTTGTTCACAATTAAATACTCTTAATCAACAACTCATTTATTTGGATAAAGACTAATATTATTACGTTGATACACTTCTTAACATATAATGCATTAATTTCAAACAAATTTGATTACCTTAAAAACGGTTCTAGTGACTTAATCTTAAAAGATAGACATATACTCTCGCAGACATTTTTTAGATCATTATAAGAGGAATAATTCTTTCATACAAATATTTTTGGTATCTTGAACCGTTTTCGCAGCGTACGCAACGGAAGACCTCAAGGATGAATAATTTTCCCCGTTTTTTTCACATTTTCCATGATTTCTTCGCTCCTAATAATTGCAGCGTGATGTTATATAGCCTATAGCCTTCCTTGATAAATGGTCTATTCAACAAAAACAAAAAATTTTCAATTCGAACCAGAATTTCCTGAGATTAGCGCGTTTAAACAAACAAACAAACTTACTCTTCAGTTTTATATTAGTATAGTATTGTATATAATATTCACGTTTTAAACTAAATAATATTTTTTGCCACTGTCTGTCATGCTCACGGGTTCGATTCCCGCCTCAGACAGTTGATTTTTTTCTACCGCAAGAAATATTATCTATCAATATGTTGCATTAATTTTATTATTTATACGAAAAGATACTTCATAAAATTTGAAGGTACCAGGGACCTAATTCCGCAAAGCAATCGTGACAAAATCATAATTAAATTGCCCGATTTTGATATTTTGTCTATAATATTATGGGCTTAATATATAAAGATAAATAGCTATCGGACTGTAAAATATAAGCTGACGAATTTAAGATGCCATTCGGTTTGACCTAAATCGGAAATCAGACTGTTAGTGCTATCTGTCTATTGAACAATCCGCTCTTAAACTGTCAAAAAAAAAAACGATTCACTTACGATTTTATGGTGATATCAGTTGACACTGTTAACAAGCAACTGTATTGTCATCCCACCATCTCGGAAAGAGTCATTTTGCTCTTCAATATCTGAGTGGAAAAGCCGTTTTTATTCACTAGAGGTTAAAGTAAATTTGAATTTAGAACATCGTGTGCACCAAGTTTGTGAATTAAGAAAATCATTAAACCTATTTATTGCTACCTCTATGGTGCCAAATATATCATACAACATTCTTTTAATTTGTTAAAAACTCAATCTCGGAACCTTTTTGGTGTTCTTTTTTCAATTTGCTTTGTAGGCGGTTCTTTACGCGGCATTTTTTCACGTCATTGTTGAACTTTATTTAAAAACAAGAAACTTGAAAACAAGTGAAAAAACTAAAATGAGTGATTCTAGCGACGAGGAAGTTTGTTTGACGCCAACAGAATTGACTGAAACTGTTAACAATGCGCAAATGAGCTTTCTCCCTCAACAATCACGCGAGAATTATTTAAAACAGTACGTTATGTTCAACACGTGGCGACTAGCAAAAGGAGCCAAAACATTCTCAGAAAACGTTTTGCTGGCATATTTTATAGAATTATCCGAGAACAAGAAAGCAAGCACTCGAAAAACAGTACACAAGTGACTAACACCAATATTACAGTACCCAACAAAAATATTACACTCAATTTAAATAACTGTAGCAACGTTACTTTCAATTTTTATTAATTATACCTAAGTATTATTTTGTTATAATTTAAAGATTATTCTGTAATACTTATCTGTCATAATGTAGTAGTTAATACCTAAACTGAAATAAAAGTACCTATCTTGTGATTGTCAACGGTTTTTTTTTTGCATTTAGTCATTTCCTCGCTAAGGTGGAATGAAAAGTTACGTGTTGCACTCGAGTGCAAAGATTTTTAACCTCGTGCTCTTTTGATTCCCTCGCTAACGCTCAGGATTCTAATTTTGAATCACTCGCTGCGCTCGTGATTCAATTTTGGAATCCTTCGCTTGCTCGGTCATCAAAATTGAACACGCGGTTAAAAAGCAACTTTGCACTCTTGTATAACAAATAACTATTTTATTTAATTTGCAAATAATCTTCTAACATTTAAGTCCTGGCCCATTATAATGAAGAGTGGGAAAAATTCAAATTGGGCCTTACATGTATAAACATTGATTTGGTTTAAGTACTTTTTAATTAGGCTAATACTAATACTCAATGAAGGCTTCATTAAAAATTAACATTGGCTACTTAATTAATTTTTACTTTAACAAATAAAAAACCTAACGAATACACAATCCTAACGTAATGAATCCCCAAAGCTTTTATTTTAGCCTCACCATTCCTTTGTCTATTTATTCTCCACTCTGTGTTTCATGAGAATACTGTGTAGTGCAGCAATAAGAAAGGGATTAGCAAGAAATATACTTACGTGAGGTTTGCTGCGTGGGTCGGATAATAAAACAAAAATCCCGCGGTATATTTCTTGGATATGTAATGTTTTTATGCAGACAAGATGAGGTAAAAACACACAATATACCTGTAGCTTGACAAGGCAAGACAAATTATAAAAATTAGATGACGAAGTAAAATCAAAACTTGTGTCTTGTAATAGGAAAACAGTTGTTTTGTTTGCAATACATGAGAATAAAAAGATACTTAGGCCTGCTGCCCAAACACGACGACCACTTTGGTGTAATGGTCAAGAAGTTGACCAAGAGGTCGCGGGTTCGATCCCCGCACTGTACAAACATTTGTGTGCATGAACATGTCTGTTTGTACTGGTGTTATGGTATTTATTTAATTTAATTTGTAATACCACTGTTGATTCTGATTTCTGTAACACAGGAGCTTAAAGGTCACCAGGGAGTCAGATTAATGTATGTGATGTTGTTGTATATTCAAACAATGATTTGGATAATTATTTGTGCGTATACCGTTACGTTTTCATAGATTAATTATATTATCATCTTAATAATTATGTTGCTTCTTAATAGCTGTTTCAGTTTAAATTTATATTATGCTTGATACTTAATTTTATCAAAACATTTTTGTTACCACAACAAGTGCTTAAGCTACTTACTGCGGTATCTGAGCAATGTTTATTACATAGCCCCTTTTCCATCACTAGTTCTTTGTCGATTCATGTAATAACTCACTGTACATGAATAGTGTATGGGCTGTAAGCAGTCGTAGCATTTCGGTGATAAACTGTGTGTGTGTGTGTAAAAGAAAAAAAGAATTAACACTATAAAAACACAGAGTCGGACTGGCAGGTGTTTATTACAAGCAAAAACCAGTCTGTTTTTTTTGTGTCTTTGCTGAATTTATCACGCGCAGTTTAAATTCCTTCCGGTTTAAATTTCCCATTTAAATTTTATTTATGTAGTACTTAGTGACCTTATTATTCATAAAAATAACTAGACTTCTAAAAAAGTTTAACAAATTATTTTTTGTTTACTGTTGAATGTGCAAGTAATTTTTTTTTTCAATTTCCATTCATTTATTTTGCAAGTTTCATTTTTTTGTTATGTTTATTTTTTTATGTAAAGACCTTTCTGAACCATATTCTTGGAAATAATGAAATTTGAATTGATTTGAAACATAAAGGATTATTTAACAAGCTATTTGAAAATTGAAAATTAATCCTAAACTTATAACAAGAATCGAGGTTCAAGTGGCATGGATTGTTTTTATATTAAACCTGAGTATAGCATTTACTTTGCAAACTTAAGATAATTTGTTGGCATGGTCAGAGTTGGGGTAATTTGAAATGTAAGAAAATAAAAATACTTTATATAAGGTGTTACAAGAAACCCCGTAATAACTGAAAAGTGTTGTTGTGCCTGGAAAACTGCACAACATTCCCAAAGATACCTAGGTGAAAATCTGAAAAAAAAACAGACCTCCCAATTAAAATTGCCAATCGCTGATCGATTTACTACGGGGAGCCAATTTTTGAAGTGAAAACTTCTTTAGCGGCGTTGAGCACTTTCGCGTCAGGTCACGTGATGCTGATCGAAAAACCGTAAGACGGTTCAAATAAATCAAAAATGCACAACGTTAATAATCAAGTTTTCACTTCTGCCGGCACTCCCGGAGTGCAACCCGTGTTTTTTTTTTTTTGAGATTTGGACCTAGGTTTCTTTGCGAAAGTTGTTCAGTTTTACGTACACAACAACACCCTTCAGTTATTACAGTTTATTTTTTGTAACACCTTGTATACTACTTTTTACATCGTTAAAATCCGTGTTTGAATACAGAAGATATTTTATTCGTATATTAAGTTAAGAGGCTTTTTTCTGATTAAATGAGAACCCCTCAACGAATCTGAAATGTATTATTGTAAAATCGGTATTATTCTAAAAAAAATCTGAGACAATCGTACTCAATACGGCCCTGCGCTTTTGCGCCTGGTCCATTACAGAGCAGCAATATCCGAGAGGCTTTACGATTGCAGCACAATACCCCCGAATGGAACTGTAAACCTGCCTCCATTCTGGGCTTTGTGTCAACGGGATTGCTATTGCTCGTGGCGATTGTACGCTTTTGGTTTCGTTAATTCTGGAAAAGTGCTTTGGTCATGGATAATAATATGTAGTTGCATAAAACATAATTGTCCTCGTGGCCGATTTCGACCACGGCCGCCAATCTCAACAGAGATCAGTCAACTACGCAGGAGATATTATAGTGCACAAGTGTGAGCGCAATACACAGGTGCACTCACTGTTCCATCACTCTCAAAGTTCGGTGAGACGGCAATCCGATATGACCGGAGAGAGATCAGGTGCAGGAGCAACGGCTTAACGTGCTTTCCGAGGCATGGGGGTGTAACACCGCCAACTTCCCGACTCCGAGCTGTTTTTGAGAAATTCACGACAGAAAATCTCAGATCTCAGAGAAAATCTGAATTTAGTGAACTATGACTGAGTTGGCATTCATTCAAATCTCGTGCATTGACTTAGATTGATTAAGTTTTCTTCGCGAGATAAATCAGTACCAGAAATTTCAACTCTTAAAAATCAAAAGTTTAATGATGCAGACAACTATCCACCTTATATTTAGGTAGTCGCATTGTGAAACAAGTTAAATTGGCAACCAATGTGAGCAAACTTTGATTGTTACCCGACATCCCGCAGTTTCCATATATTTATTAATTAACCTCACCATCCTGTCAGCTCCAACCCAAACTATTTCATCGTATTTAAGTGCTACGTCAATAAAGGTGTACACACACAGTTTAGTTTCTGTTCCGATTAAAACGCAGATGTGTAATTGGTTTTCGCCATATTTTGGACAATTAAACGATGCTTAAATTATATGCCTATAATTCTATAACTATTCTTGCAATCATTATTATTAAAACTGGTATGACTGTCTCGTTGGTTTAGTAGCAAAGTTTCTGCCTTACATCCGAGAGGTCCTGGGTTCGAATCGACGAACCGGGTCGGGTCGAGCCAAAAATATTTCTGAGTTTTTCTTTCATGAATTTCTCAAAAACAGCTTTGAGTCGGGAAGTTGGCGGTGTTACACCCCCGTGCCTCGGAAAGCACGTTGAGCCGTTGGTCCTGCGCGTGATCTGTCTCCGGTCATGTCGGAGTGCCGTCTCACCGAACTTAAAGAGTGATAGAACAGTGAGTGCACCTGTGTGTTGCGCTCACACTTATGTTAACACGCGTGTTTGAAACCGCCAGGAGGACTAATATTATTAAAACTATGAAAGCAATCCTTTTGAATCTTTGTCTAATCATGATACCACCTTCCAGAGAAAAATTGAGCACTGTAGTTTAAAAGACGGTTCTATCTATCTTCTTTTGACTGAAAGATAGATAACTGTCAATTTCATACAAACGGTTATAACCTCAGGGAGCTTCGGGTATAAAACTGACAGCAAACTGAAACCGGTTATAAGAAAAAAATAATGAAGTAGTCACCTACTAAACATGTGTATTAAACAGACATGTTTATTTAAATCTGAACGAAAATTACAATGTTCTTATGATAGCGCTTATTTGTAGACTTACAATTTATATGGGATATCCTGCATACATGCGCGCAGTCACACGACACCTCTAGGGTTGTTATCATCACTCTGGTATTGAATATGCGCTCTCAACCGTAATTTTCTAAACATATCCCAGCTCAGGTAGATTATACTTGACAGTAACTAACATTGTTTAAGGTATGCCCTTTCCGATCTCCATCAAGTGAATAAGGTTTAGATTTATTAGTCGCTAGGACATCGCAGACGCATATTAAAGAAACAATAGCTTTAAAACGCAATAAAAACACTTTTATACAGTGTCAGTGTGACATTTATCAATATAAGCGCTATTCAATTCAATAGCAACAAAACTGAACCTCCAAATATTTGACAAAGGAACACGTTATGAATGTTTCCAATGAAAGGTGACATTAGCGATTTTTTGAATAGGCAAGCAATTTTTCATGGGGAAACTTGAAGGTGTCGAGTTGAATGGATTTTTTATTAATGTTCTGGATTCTGTCAACTTAAACATTCCACCTTTTCATTATTCAGTAAAAAGTTACTTAAGCTTTTTTATGAAAAAAAGGGATTCATTTATCGGAAATGATACTTACACATAGCTGTGAAAAAAGCTACAATATTATATTTGCGTTTATTGTTAAAAACCTTTCTTTTACACCTTAATAAATAATTAAAGTTATACCTAATACTTACTTTCCTATTTTTTTACATCCATAAGATTTTTATCCATATATCCCTGCCGATACCGCTAAGATAAACTGACTTTTTTCTTCTACAAAGAAATGTTTCGCATTTCTTTCATGTGCTATGTCAAGGAAAATCCCTCAGTATGTGCCCTATTAGGGCTTAAACAGCGATTATATCGGTTGAACAAAGAAAAAGGGATCAAACCAATCGCGCGCCTTTGAATGTATTACAAGCATTAAACAGCTAGAGAAAATAAGCTTTGTTGAATTGTAGGCAGGATTATAAAGGTCATGGCACTCTTTAACGGCACCGCCCCAACCGAGCAATGAACTTATCATTTTAATTATAGCTGTAGGGTTACATTACTGCTTTGTAAGCAAAAACATAATGGAACTCGGGTACGCAGCGAACACACTGCAGTCGTCTCTCGCTCGTTCCTGAATCTAGCGCGAATCATAGTATACATAAGTTATTTTTGGACTGTGTATAACTAACTATGTAAACTCCAAATTGAGAAACAATATAATATCCGGAAATTCGTGAACTGACTCAGTGGTTTCCGTTAATTCCCTGAAACTTTCTGATAGTCTCGGAGTGTAGTAGTCACACACACACACACACCATAATATCATTTTAATGAGAGCATTGAGTTGTAAGTCGTACAATATGTTTTGCAATATTAATATGAAAAAGCCGCTACTATAGAAATCGACTTGCAGCTTGCGTCTTTACATCGTGCTAACGGTGTGCTTGCTACGCTCAGACTCCAAATCGCCAGTAATACAACAACGTGACGTATTTTGCGGCAGGTGCGCGAGCGGTGAGCTAGTGCTTTGAGAACAACACGTGGCTAGCGCATTGGCGGCTTGCCGTAGTCTAAATTGGAGACGACGCCGCCGTGCTGCAGCTGTGCCGAAGCGGAGCCGGTATAGTGTGCCATGACCTTAGGGTTTTTTGAACAGCCCGCACAAATCAACCATTATTTTTTTGTTGCAAAATAGCAATCATTACGGCTTCAAACTAATTTGCTCAACTACAGCAGTGTCCAATATACGAGTACCTACTCCAAGGGGGTGTAATAGTAACACGCGAGCAATTTGCGTAGACTTTACTAAATGCTATAACATGAATAAGTTTTATTTGTTAAGTATTTTTTTGCGTTCTCAACGCTATTTTTTAAGTTCGAAAAGACAACACTTAAAAAATTCTTTTCGGCTCCGGTCATCGGGAAGGATTCGAACCCCTGACCTTTGGAAGTCCGGTCCAATGCTCTGACCACTGAGCTACTCGTACCGAGGACCTTAATGGAGTCGTTGAATTTTGTAAGTGCTTTTAAACGCTTTGAGCCCGCGTATGTTTCATATGAATAAGTTATCTTTAAATCCACGTTTAAGCTCATTAAGGGAATGGGAACATGAAAGCTTTAATTTGGTACACAAATTGAGACCTTTAAGTATCGTTTTTCAGCAATTGACTGATAAAACGATTTAATCTTACGAAAACATCACAAATACCAAACGTATATAAAGAAGGTGAAATTGGTTTCGATTTGCGAAATAAACGGCCCAAAAGTATAACCCAAAAAAACCATTCGAATTAATTCTTTCAAATGAAATACTTCTCGGAATTAGACAAAGGAGATGGAACCCAAACAAATTGGCTTAGGGATCAAGATTGATTGCGATAATATCTCGGAGATTTCACTTCATTTTACAGTCGGATGACATTCGCCATTGATTTTGGACGATCCTAATCCGAATGCCAGATGTTGTCTTGAAAATAAATTAGATTCTAACAAAAGTAGATATATATTACTCGTACCTAAGTGCCTTGAAAAAATAAGAAAAGGATCCTGGAGTATTCACAAACGTTGCGATCAACTGTGAGGAGAATGATTTGTTATAAAGACTTGTATGTTTAGATTTTAAACTTACGGATATGCTAGTATATTTCGATAAAATCAGCTTTTTAACACGTTTTTATTAGATCGGGGTGTATGTATGTATGAATGTATGTAACGGAACTTTTTAGCTCAATTTTCACCAACTTCCAGAAATCGGATTATTTTGAAACTTTGCACACGTATTGAGTACCGACGACAATGCAATAATTTGATAAGAGTTTTCCATTATCTTTATTGCATAAAAAATACAGAAAAAAATAGTTAATTAATAGTTATAAAAATAATTAAACACGCTATTATTGCTAACTAAAAAGAGAAAATAATTTCTGACTACATGGGATTTATACGACATTTGTGTAAAAAGCGTGGTGTGCTTGGTATAATTATTATTGGCAACTATAAAAAGAGAATCATGAAAACGTCATAAAGTGCACCCCTCGCTTTTTACTCTACTGTAATATTAATTCAGCAATAAAAGTTTTTTTAGTTTTTTAAACTATTCTTTTAGTAGCTATAGCACTAATGCTCTATTTTCGGCAAGTTACGGCGCTAAGAAATTACTTTACTTTTCTAAAATACTTGCAAAATCAAACGTTTTGACTACACATGAAATGCTCTTAACGAATTTCAAAGAAAATGTTATTTTATCATTTTGCACGTTCGCAACACGCTTAGTGAAAGGCATTTCTCATGCGATATAAAAATATCGAACACAAATTTTCCGATGGCCCGGTGAAATGGTGAAATTGCCGGCGAGGCGATCATTTCGTACCACATTATATTTTCATTTTTATATTATAAAAAAATGGCACATTAACGTCTCGTATTTTTGCATGCGACTTTATTACGAAGTGAGTTTATTTTTTCCATATAATAGCGTATGCGAAATGAAAACAGAGCGTGAAAATTTGTGCAAGGGGGAAATATAATGGCTAAGTAGTGGAAAATTTTTAGGTATAGGCTTTAAGCCCGGTTTTTTTAAATAATTCAATTCCTTCAGAAGTAAAGAGTTGAAATCAATGTTGATAGAGCATGTTTACATAGGAGATGTGTATTCACTGTATTTTTAACATTTGATTGGTTTTAGATACATAGGTACTCGTAGTATTTTATGTTATTGATTTATTCAAATCTCAGTTGAATTACAACATATGTAGTATAAAGCAAATTAATCAACTTTGTAAAATTAAACAAATCGCTTTCCGCGTCTGTTCCTATGTCTGTATATCTTTACTACTACTCAACGAATTTCAAAACATTTTTTTAAATAGATAGAGTGATTCAAGAGGATGGTTTCTGCATGATAACAAGCTTAATATATTAGAGAAACGAATTCCACGCGGGCGAAGTAACTGGCGGGAAGTTAGTGTAAAATAGGACAACAGCACTCATTCATTTATTGTGGAACTGGATAGCGGCCCAAGATTATCTCTATATAGATAGTCAGTGGCCCTAGGTATCAGTACAAACATTTATTGCCACACGTTTTCTTTACCATTTATTTATTAGTAGATACTGAGTACCCGTTAAAGCAAGATATTATCTTTATCTCTCTTTCCAAATCCGTAAGCTATTCTAAGTTGGAATCCGAGGTGAAAATATTGCTTATCCAAACACAACACTCGGCTCAGATGCCCTGGGGATGTTTGTTTGTGCTAGTTGGCCGTCCAAACAGCAGTCGTCGTGTTATTGAGTCGAGGCAATTCCTAATGTCATTACTCGGTTTCGCTTTGTGTTAAGGCGTATTCGGTTAGTCAAGTAAAACAGTGAGTTTATCTGGAAACGATAACAATAAAATAAACTAACGGACGCCCGCGACATCGTCCGCTCTCGAGTTCGAACAAATGTTGAAGTTTTGGCCCAGTCTACTCGCTCAGATCCTTAAAACGGTACCTCAATCATATTTTTAGGCCCTAGGCAACACAGGCTGGTGGAAAAGGAATGCTCTTACACAAATAATATATAGAGATTTATGCTCGTCTATGTTCATCGGGCGAATACGTTTAACCGCACAAAAGTATTTGTAATAACTTCAGTGTACCCTATTCTAAAGCAAATAAATTATTCCATTCTATTCTATTCACAACCAGTTGTGTTGTCTTTACTGCTTGTTACTTACCAACGCAACTACATGCAAATGGATGAATGTGTTTTGATTTAACCACCTGCATTTTTGCGGAATGTAATGTTGGCTTTATCATAATTACTAAGTATTTTCTTTGATTGTACTTGGCTTCCGTAAATTAGTTTTAGTTGTATTTATTATCTTTGAAACGTCTTGTGCTGTACTGATATAATATATTTAAAAGTAAAACTGTTGTTATCTCATTTTAAGTGAATAACATGTATCCTAGATATAAGTTCTTATAAGGATAAACTTCTATAACCTTTAACCTTAGATGACATTGAGTAATGCGATCTCTACAGATGCTTGATGTATTTTTGCACGCACTGTCCTTAACATGAATTAATTACGATGAAAAACCACGGCTGGCGACGAGAAAGCTATAGAGGCCTAATACTAAGTGCTGTATAAAAGCCTTTAAACGCCACTGCTTTGTAAAGTCAAAGATTTAGCCGTGATGTTTAGTGGACTCGCTGTAAGTCGCGAGTCACGGCGACAGAATACCGCAGGTGTACCCTGGGCCTATGTAAATACTTAACACATAGCTAAAAACATTATATATTATACAAACCGTAAAACCGTAATAACTGAAGGGTGTTGTTGTGCCTGGAAAACTGCACAACATTCCAAAAGATACATGAGTAAAAAATCTAAAAAAAAAATCGGACCTCCCATACAAAATTGCCAATCAGCTGATTGATTTACTATGAGACAGCCAAAATTTTTTTTAGATTTATTGCGAAAGTTGTTAAGTTTTATAGGCACAACAACACCCTTCAGTTATTACAGTTTTTGTAACATTTGCTAATATTATGGTAGCTTAGTTAGACAGTGCCTTGTAGACAAAAATAATGGTAGCAAACTACAATTACCTAATAGTTACCCAATCCTAGCTGTATCCATAATAAATAATACTTATAACACACAATTTTTATAACCAATTTCGTTTCAATTTACAAAACAGAAGGTAAGGAAACTTCGAGATCGTATATAACTTCGGGTATTCTGTTTGTTAGAATATTCTAGTAGGCCAAGTTACAGAACTTCGTTCAATAACCATTTTGAACCCATTTATCATATTTCGTCTAGCCTTCGAAACAAAGGTTTTGAGTTGGGATTATTCAGCTAAGAAAAGCCAATTTATATCGAAGGTATATAATGCATTACCAGAGGATATAAGAGTTCTGACAGAGTCTTTTTTAAAACAAAGTTACATTCGTGGTTAATTGAGAATATGTTTTATAATATTAATGAATATCTTGTTCGCTAGAAATATATTTGGTCCGGTGGCGATGATTTTCCCTACTGGTTTAATTTTAATTATTGTGATTTATTTATTAATAACTATACATATTTGCACGCTGACTAATAGGTAGCAAATTCAAATTCAAATTCAAATTTTGTTGAACTGCAACTATAACTTTATCTATTAGGTCTTGAATGTAATACCCAAAAGATACGCAAATAAACGCATTATAAATAAATCAGTATAGACGTCCATAATCCCTATCTTTCTACTGAGACTTTGCTTAGACATATATTTGTATGTAGATAAAACTGTATTTTTTTTCAAGTATCAATATTTTTTTTAAATAGTGTTCAAGATGACTCCTGAACATAGACCTTTCCCGTTTTCCAAATCGACCAGGGTTCAGTTTCTCTATGATGCTTTCAGCTCAACATAGTGTTACTTTGCAAGAAAATAGAACTAAAATCATTCAATAGCACCGCTGCTGTTAGGTAGAAACCGCCCTGTGGGGTGAGCACGAACATTATCGTATCGTATTCGTATCGTCTAAACGTCAAAAACTGTCAGTTTCCCCATACTAATTGACGAGTTACAACGATAGGTAAACGCTACGAATACGTGACGATAGTTGTTCGTGCACACCCTACTGATTCCCCAAAAAATCACTGCAGACATAAAGCGACAGTAACTGTCATTTGAAGGTTTAAAAGAAAGGAAAAGTTTTAATACTACATTGATAATATACAATTTCGGTGTACCTACTAGGTTATTACAGATTTCATTATGATTTAAAAAAAAACTCGCAAATAAAGTACAATCATTATTAAATGTTTAAGGGATTTTACCTAAAATACGACCTCTTTTACACCCTTTTGGTTTCACGCGGCGCGTCAGTTACACACAAAAGGCTGTCGAAGACATACACAGAGAACTTACACATTGTAGATAGACTTCGCGCTTTATGAATATTTTTAATAGAAATAAATAAAATTGAATTTATTTTAGGCAATTAATAAACTCATACAAAAAGTCTGTCGCAATCAGTTTAAATTAAGGAGTTACTAGATAACGAGTTCTTACGATAAGTGACCGAAGTTTCGTTGACGCATACACCACTGGTTCGTAGCAAGAAGACGCAATCCCGTGCTAAGTAATAATAATAATAATTTATTTAGTTTCAATGTCCAAAAGTTAATACATTGGAGCTTAAAATTATACTGAGATAGAAGTCTTTATTTGCCTGAACTAGGTTAAACCTGTATATCAGTGTTTTATTCATGTTTATTATTGTGAATAACTTCTGGCAAATGCATGAAATAACGAGACTGGGTGTTTTTAACGTTTACAAGATTAAAGTACTTTAAAAAAATGGGGACAACATCATATACATTGCTCTGATCCGAAAGTAACTAGCCTAAGTACTTGTGTTATGGAAATCAGAAAAAACGAAGGTACCACATACATCCAGACCCGTGGGAACATTGAAAATTGATTTCCATAATTGTCTCCGTCCGGAGATTGAACCCAGGACCTCATTGATACCGAAACCGGTATTCAACCAACTACAGGTCAAGTACTTACCTATTTGAAATCAAGACTTGGTAGCTACCCGCAAACTATCATCTATAACTTAGCATTTGCTTTAAATTTAATTCCAATATGGCATGTGAATGACTACGAGTTTTTGTGCTTTTAGACAAATTTTTTTTGTGAATTTTGTGGAATATCTGTTAGTCAAAGTTTAACGCATCAACAGTGATCCCAAAAAAATACTGATACCATGCGCGAGTCAAACTTGCAATTAGCTGTTTTCTTACATCTGTCTACGACGTTAAGTTGTCTGTGACGCTATCCAACAATACCACATGAGTAGAAAAACGGAACAGAGACAAAGCTTCAAACAACCGCGCGAATCGATTGCACTACTACAAGTACGCGGGGCATGTGTGTGTGACCACTGGCCGCTTGTCGCGTACGCAGCGATTCTGGAAAAAACCAGTTTGCGCTTGCACAGCCAGTTGACAATCTCAGGGCTGTGCAACGCACGTTGTTTGTTTTGTTAGTTGCAAGTTTGAATATTTTAATATAAAACGTATTATTGTATAACGTATATTGTTAAAAATGGTTGTTTATTGTACTGTGTGTATGAATAATACTAGAAAAACTAAAAATATATCATACTTCAACTATCCCTAGGAGTACAATAGGTGAGTAAATATTTTGATTATTAATTTTTCAAGTAAGTTATTATTAGAAAAACTAATATTCTATTACACTGAATAATAAAACTATTTAGCAAATGTTTTGCTTAATTTGTCTTAACCTGTTGTGACAACCCTACTAAAATAGGTAACAATTTTGCACGTTCTTAAGAAGCTTAGTCTCTGTTCCGTTTTTCTACTCATGTGACAATACTCCCTCATGATGCCCCCAAAGACAAAAGCGATTTTTCTCCTACCTTCTCATAAATGTCAAGTGTAATTGATTTTCGTGAAGGCTTTGAGGATAAGGATATGTGCTGGCTGTCACCATTCAACGACTGCTTGAAATATGTTGAGTTACTTTAACACATTGTGAAGTGGGTTTAGTCAAGATTTTACGAGTAATTCCTAATAATACCTTTATTTGACTATACAGGTTGAAACGTTTTTTTTATAATGTTTTTTTTTAACGTTTGGTTACAATCAAAGCTAATGCGTACGAACCTAGTGATAATGAAACTGAGGATGAACATATTTGTGTTGTAACAACCTATTTGTTTCTTTGGTCTACGTGAACAGTAGACGTTATAATGATACAATTTTTGACGGTTTATTTCGCAATTTATTTACTGAAATAATCTGTAAAAAAGTGAATCATTTTAATAGTAACAACCTGTTTTTTTTCCAAAGTTATAATTATATTCCTTCCTACATACTGTTAGCGCAGCATAATATAGTGTTCTGTGCCGTGAGTTTTGCGAAATCCTTTTTTGTAGGGGAAGCCGGGGTTCAAAGTGCCGGGGGTAGGTTGTTCCGATCCAAATAACTCCATGACGAAAAGAGATAGCAATAAGTGTGAAGTGCGTCGCGAAACGTCAAATCATCCCGCTATTGCGTCAGCCATTTTAGTGACGCTGTGTCGGCGTGTGAGAGTGGTGATGGATTAGTGACCAAAAACATCACGTAAGTAAATTTTTTCGTCTTTAAACTTTTTGGTCTATTTCAATAAATTTTCAAGCTATTTGTTTGTTACTTGCTAGTATCAGTTGGAAAAACTATGGTGATTATCTTTTTAATATAATTGTTAGCTTTTTATAACCTATTTCATTATAATTCTACGTTAGATTGAAAACGGGATTTGGGGTTCAAAGTTCCTCTGTCGGGGGGCTAGTTGTTCCGCGGAACAACGTGCCCCGTAATGAAATACGTAAATAATAAAATTAAATCTTTGTTTTAGGATGAGAAACTATAAACGAAAAACCGAACGGGGCAAGGTTTCAATTGAGCTTTTGCAGCGGGCAGCTGATGCTGTTATTAATTAGAATTGTAATTCTGACGACGAATTTTCTGAATAATTTTTATTACATTTAATTAAGTCTGAATTAAAACTGTTATCACAGTAAGCCATTAGTTATTGATCTCAGTAAAGTCAAAGCTATAAAGACTGAATAAATAAGCTATAGCTCGAGATGTTAAAATTAGTTGGTTAGGTATTCTTTGTATTTTATTAAAGAATTTTGTATTTTTGTTAATTAAACGTTTTGTCCAAGTTGATAAATGTTAGAGATGGTTACTAATCTTAAGTTGTTTTTTAATATTTGTTATTATTTTTTATAGTTTCTTTTTCAATAAATTAAATTGTATGCTGTGATGTTGATTTGTCAAGAACTTTAAAATTTTGTGCTATTATAAGTAAGAAACATTAAAATTTTGTAATTTTATAAATAAAACTTTCATAAATATTCAGTTAGATTTGCCTAATTTTTTTATACATACCTTTTCAACTAATCTTATATTATTAATGATTGGATTAGACAAGCGGAACAACTTACCTCAGCTGAGGAACAACCAGCCCCTTCGTGGGGCTAGTTGTTCCTTGTCGACTTGCTACAGAAAAATAATACTGCGCTAAAATATATTATTATTTCAATGAATTGGACTATATAATTTGAAACTAGGATACATTCTGCATCTATTTATGCAGGATTCATAGATTTTAGATCTATTTATTACGTTAATATTGCTTCCTACTCCAAAATCGGAACTTCGAACCCCGCCCTCCTACGAAATCGGCATGATTACACCTATTGTAAATATTTTCAAGACCTTGGTGTTTTAAAAAAAAACGGCTATGAGCTAGTAAACAAATTTATTTCTAAAAAGCTAAAGAAACCAATTAACATAGAATTAAATAAATATTCAGTCAATTGACTTCGATTTCTGATACTATATTGTGACGCCAAATTATAGTATCCCCATACAAAATTTATGGACACAGATCGTTTTGATTTCATACAGATGATAAAGAGTATATTAAATGGTGGTGTCATCTAGCGTTTTAAACAAGTCCTATATACTAAAAATAACACATTAAGTTTAACATTTACCTAGGTGGATCTCTACCCTGGTAAATGTTTAATGAAACCTGCGAAATATCTGACCGTTCATTGTTCATACTCACTTAATGCTCGGAAGCTCTGCACATCAGCTTCATAAACGTTTGCCTAAAGCATTTTACCCAGCTAACGTAAAACGACTTTATATTCCAGATATCAGCCAAAACTCCGTATTTTTCGTGCGGAATAGCGCTATGAAAAATTCCGGGCATAATTTCCTTGGAGTAAGACCAATCAGTTTCCGCCCTGGCGCTTTCCTCAGACGGTTCTTGGGCTCAGCTCAATGGGGCGGAAGGAGCCTCACACGACCCTTTATGTGGGTCCTTACATGGTGTTCAGACAACATGTAAGGCTACTCATTTTTGTTGAGATTTCGCTCTTATAACCAATGTATAAGATACCGCTCTGCTTTCCTTAACGCGCTACCGGCACATGGTATACGTATGTGACATACTGCGATGTCATGAGTTTTTTCCTGTGACGAAAACCTGTTTCAACCTTCCGTATCTCAGTAAAAAGCACAGAAGCAGTTTTCAAAGCAACTGATCTTCACCAGACCTTTTTTTTAGCTGTAAAAAATACAATTTTCACATGCTGCTTAATGTAAATATGAAAAAAAAAAACTGTCTGTACCGCTTGCCTGCTACCAAAACGACTTTGCAAAGATAGGAGCACCTTCATAAAAATAACCCTTAATAATCATATTTCTGAAAAAAGTCCATTAAAATGCGTAAAAATCGGCTACATGATACAATCGTAGACTTTTTATCATCTCTCACAACGATCTGCCTCCATAGATTTTGTATGGGAATGCTTTAACTTGACGTCACGTTAGAGTATATCAGTATCAGAAATCGGAGTCAAAGCTTATTGAATTTTATGTTATCAAAAACAAGTTTCTACAGCTTTCTGGAAATAATTTAGCTATATGAACTTACCTAATAGAGGTTATGCTTTATTAACACAATGGTCTTGAAAATATTGACGATATGTGTCATTACATTATGCATATTCGGAATAAATTTGCCAAAAATAGCTACACAGAATTTTGTTGACAGTAAACTAGATAACCTAATCTAACAATCCCCAAACACTAAGCCCCATTATCGATAGTAGACTGTAAACCTAAAGCGCGTTTAATTTTATCTCCGATACATTACGCGACAGGCCCGTCGCCGATTGTGTAATAAAACGTTTTATTGTGCGATCGTGTTTTATTTTAATTGCGCACGAAACGATCCTTTTTTGTGACGTCTTTTGTTTTTCTTTAAACTTCTATCCGGAATGTAATTTTAATGTTTACTACCGGCCTGATGCGTGTTTCGCTACGTATGAAGTTTGTATTATATTTAAAAAAAATGAAGAACCGCTCTACTCTTTTTTGCAAACTTCTTATAGACCGTTTGCTAAATAGTTCGAACAAACTTAAACATTTGCTTGGATAGATACGCCCCCGCTCTTAAGTTATAAAATTACAATGAAAAATGGCGTTTAGCTTTTAATTTAAGTGGTCTGTATTTCTTAGTTATTGCTCTGCTGAACTTTGTGTAAGCAAGGAGTAGGCCTGTATTATAGAAATCTTAAACGAAGAAATTCCAGACATGTGAAAATATAGGCAAATTAGGTTTAGTTCTTTGTCCCGTCCGGTAATCGAAACCGGAACCTTAAAAATGTGAAACATTGAAATCCGGTGAGTTCTCTACTCTTCCTTTGAGATTGACATTTTAATCTTTAGTTGGGCTTATTTTTGTAGTAATTTCGCAAAGTTTTGCTGAATATTTATTCATTCGTACAAATCAGGATGTCATTCAGCCTATTACAGCCAAATTGATGTAATTATACCCAAATCATACGGAATGATATTAAACTATTTGATATTAATGATTAGTGACAAATCGTTACCATTCAGTTATTTGAATGAATAGTTAATAATGATTAATATTTTATATAGCAGGAATGAGCGGTATAATATCAATTGATGAATTAAATCCAGTTCAATGTGGCACGTCCAAGCTTCTACTTTCCTTTTGATACTTACTTTTATTATTCTTCACTTTATTCAAACTGTGTCTTAGGGATGGTTTTTACAATTTAATTATAAAAGTAAATTATTAAAATTATACAAATCATAAAAATATTACAAAAACCTAACCCTAGCAAGCTCAAGCTACCGGCAGTTTAGGCAGGGAGCGAAACCTCCGGACGATGCGCACCGTGTTCAGCAGCACTGCCTTCTGCATCTGACCTTGGCTCAACCATCCAGCAAGAGCCTCTTGACGTGTTCATCGTGGCTCTTCGCTATTAAACCGTTCACAGACACGACTATCCGGACAATGATCGTCGAATCCACATCCCACCTGAAGGTCACCTCGTGGGCAGACAAGGTACCTACTTACTAAGCTTGTCCTTCTCGGTCTTCACGGGGTTTTCGTCATGCGGAACTGTGATGTCGACGAGCATCGCATGACGTGTTAATCGATCTATTACCACGATATCAGGCTTATTGGCGACAATAGTCCTGTCCGTGATAACAAAATATTAATATTATTATTCTTATTATCAGAGTGTTAGGATGCCTGTCCATCCCCCCTGTCGGATCTCCACCTTGTCGTGGTGGGGGGGCTCAGTAACCGTGGCTTTGCCACCCACGGTGAAGCTAAGCGGGATCCCGGGAGGGGACGCTCCTCGTGGGCTTGGGGAGGCCTGCGCAGGATGCGTCCAAGGGTGCGGGTGTGGGGGACGGTTTTGGCTGTCCCTCGCAGTCGGGTGCGGTCGCGGGAGGAGAGACGTCTCGGTGTGTCGTTGCCGTGCGGCCTATCTCCCGCGACCAAACGGGGGCGCACCGTTTGATGGCGCTGCGGTGGGGCCGCAGAGGAAGAGGAGATGCGGTGTGTCGTTGCCGTCCTCCCTATCCTCTGCGGCCGTGTGGGAGTTAGTTTTGGTGGCGGAGCCCAACACCTTGCTCCGCCGCCAAGGAGTTTGTGGCCCTCGGGCTATCCGCCGGGGTGCCGTGGTGAATGCTCACGCGACCCCATGGCGCCCCACAATGGCGGAGTGGCGGAATGCGCTGTGGTTTTAGTGGGTATTACGGCCTTGCACACCGTTGAGTCCCACATACCCCCCTGCAGATGTGTGGGGGGCATGCGTAAAAGCATTTCCACAGCGAAAAAAAAAAAAAAAAAAAAAAAAAAAAAAAAAAGGATGCCTGTCCATCAGTGCAGAGCGAGGCAGCGAAAATCTCCGCTCCTCTTTAGTGGACAATTATAATAATACGGTTTATATGTATATATAGCTAAATTTTTTCACGAGATTTATAAATTTAACGAAAAAACTTCCTGCGAAGTTTTTTTTCAACAGCGACATTATTTGTTGGTACAAGAATTTAAACGAGAAACGTTTTCTGACACAAACGCCAAAAATATAAACAGAACAAAACACCTCTAAATATGCAAATCTTTTGGTCCGTACAATCACGACAGCCTGCCTTATCAAATATCGAAATAGCTTTTGGAATTACAATTTCGTTGACGACACTAAATTCAAATTTCAACTTTGACACCTTATAACTAAACCTACAGGGTTTAAAGTCCACCGATTTTGGTCAAATGGTGTGTAGTAAGCCTTGGTAAGACACTGAAAGGTTTGAAGCGTCCTGAGGGACCAATATAGCTGTAATAGGGAAAATTGAGTTGAGTCAAAAGGACAGTTGAGTCTGAAAATGGTCTAGGGACCGGACGTTGGCCACCCTTTTAGAAAAGGAATTATGAGAAGATGAAAACAATCAACGCCTTGCTAAATTGAATCTAAAAGTTATGTGAGAGAGAGAACTTTTGTACACAGTTTTAAGACAATAAATCGATTCTGATTCTGATTCTGAGAGCCCTGCTCCAGAAAAATATTATTTTGTAGTTTTAGTGAGACATTGAAAGTTAAAAACAAATAATGGTAATGAGAGAAAAAAAAATTAAGCGACATTTTGTGTATCTATTCATCATCATTCGCTTGCCCTTTTCACAAGTTATCTGGGGTCGGCGCGGTATGTTTTTCTCTTTCACGCTATCGTACAAAGACGACAACGAGACGAAGGTATCTGTGGACAAACCAACCTTAAAACATGTGCTTATTATGGACCACTACACGGTACACTTGGTACGATTGTGTAAGACATTGACATACGAGATCTAGATCGGGACGGTCTAGTCCAAACAAAAATAGAAACTATGATCTATAATTTCTCACGTCAGTAAATCAGCTTTTGATATCAGTACGATTCTTTACTTACCTATTATATACCTTCCTAGGAAGGAAGATAACTAGGGTAAAGCCGAGATAGTGCGACTGTGGAACTCACTACCCATGGATATCAAAAGATCAGACTTGAAGTTGTCGTTCAAGAAAAAAGTTCGAAGTTTTCTTAATGAATAAATTGCATATATAAATATTATATATATATATAATAATTAATAAAATTATTATTTTATTAATTATTATTATTATTATAGCATTAAGTCCACCCTTTGTACATTTCTTGTGCAATTAAGTTTTAAATAAAAATAAAATAAAATAGTGATATAGATGACCCGATTTCAATTACATTAGTTTCGCAGATAAATTCGATTAGTACTTTTTTTTAATATTTATCAATCAAAAGAATCTCTAACTCTATCTTAATTGACTCAGTGATATGTCTCGTTGCGACAGCATGCAATGCCAAAATGAATTCAAATATTTTGGAGGATAGATGCCGATTTTTCCGATGAGTCATCTATCCCAAACGCAATTTATAAGGGGTCGGGCATCTATCCCCTGTATGGGATAGATGTCACAAAATTTAGAGGCCTGAAAAAGTCCCTAATACTTAGAATATATCGAAGACATCGTTTTTTTTTAGTTTTAATAAATTTGACAAAATTTCCAAGAATGAATTTGTTCCATAAATTTTTATTATTGAAATTATATATATATATAGGTATAACATAGGTATATATGTATTCTTATATAGGTTTTCATTTTCATTATTGAAGTTATAGAGCGACATCTCAAAATGGGGCATCTATCCCGGATTTACCCAATAAATAGACTGTTTTTAATATAAATGAGTGTAATACCAACAATGTCTATTGGCTGTCACTTGTAAATATGATCTGATATGCAATTCTGAAACAACAAACTTTATAGCAAGTAACTAACTAATAATTTCTCATCCTTCAACTTTGCTCAAAGTTTTGATACAGTACTAAAAAAATGTTTGCAAACACGAAACATCAATCACCTGTGCTAGATATCGCTCGTTTAGTACATCTGGCGAGGGCACATAAAAATATTCTACCCAAATGGTTACACGTTAAGCACTTATCTGAAATGCTGAATAATTTTTATGCCCCAGCGGTGACTTGGTCCTATTTTATGGCTGTTTTTTTTTTCTTGGCGTTATAACATTGACTTTATGTGATTTGGGTGACAGTACTGCGATACTAGGATTTGGATCGGACGCACGAACATTTGTGGAAAACTAGGTCAGTCGATCAAAAGTTAAGGTAAAACTGTATTGGAAATAATAGGTTTTCTTAAAGTTAGAATATCCTTTGAAACAAGCGTTCGAGGTGACTCAAGTTTCAATCCTTCCTTTTTCAAAGCATCAAAACATTACGATTTTTTTAAAATATTTAAAACAATATACAAAAATACTTCAATTATTGTATCAAACAATTTAATGGCACGAGAGGCAGAGTTTCAATTTTGAGTAAGCGATAAATTACCAATTCTGACGCACATCTAAAATATTAATTAAAACGGTTGCCAATTATTTATTACGTCCCCCACGACAAATCTTGTCCAATAACGAAGTTTGCAGGCAATTCATCTCATCGAAAATTGGATTTGAGATGGCCAATAGGCGGCAAAGATGTTGGCTTGAAGACCAGGAGTCATACTCCCTAACGTTTTGTTTCTATATTCGGGTGTAGCCAGCCTTCGCGTTTATTCACATTCACATTGCCAAGCTTGTAAGGTTGACAGAAACGGCTATATTTGAATCCACGGACAATGGCTTAAAGAAAGTTTGGCATCATAGAAAGTTTAGGGAGAAAGCCTCCGATTCGCCACCTCTATGCTTTGGAGAGCACTCGACAACTTCTGAGAATTATATTGTCACACGCGAATTTCAGAGCAATGTTCGAGCTTCTGAGGAAAATCTCCGGATTTTTGAATCAAGTTTTAACACCTTTAATCCATTAACCACAAATGATGCTTGAAGGAAATAAGTCACAAATTAT
This sequence comes from Pyrausta despicata, assembly GCA_963921415.1. Taxonomy (NCBI): domain Eukaryota; kingdom Metazoa; phylum Arthropoda; class Insecta; order Lepidoptera; family Crambidae; genus Pyrausta; species Pyrausta despicata. The sequence continues at coordinate 14,923,094 of OY992851.1, read as the reverse complement.
TGTTCTTCTGGAATAACTTTTTAAGCCTTTCAATCTATATTCGCAGAATGTATGAAGGTCATCATATGATAAAAACTAACTTTCCAGTTAAGAAAGTAAGTGAGTCATGTAAACAGCTGGTGAGCTTCAACGGCTGAACGAATTTTAACCAGGTACAGCTAAGAGCCACCGTGATTAATTAGATTTCGGATAAAAAAACCGCTTTGAAATCTATAATTTGGCCACAGACTGTCTGTCTGCTGCCACACACAAACATACACAGGGGTCTAGCTCATAAAACCCCTTTTTTTCGTCGGGATCTAAAAATAAAAACTTATTTAAAAAAATCGGATGTCTGTAAAGTCAGTTTACTGACGATAGTTGAACGCGACAACGTCTTTGTCACGTTGCCTCTTTATCGCTCTTTCCGCGCTCTCGCTTGCACTTCAAGCCTGGAATGGAACGCCTCAGAGCGAGGTAACGCCGCATGAGTCATGTTTTTTGGTGGATGCAGCCGGCTCTATCGAATTATAAGACGTTGTCACGTCAAAAATACCGACCGGGGCAGAAATTTAGCCCACCGAGTATCCGAGTAGCTCAAAATTTAACAGAGCGCACACAGCACAAAAGAGCTACCAAAAAGATGCTCAATTAATTCAGCTCGTGGTCACACTTTACTGTCAAAGCAGTGGCGAACAGTGTAAACATTCGGCTGAACTCCCAATTTTACTGTGTGGCTTCCCAAGTAACCGCAATAGTACAGTAGGAGTCGGACATTAGAGCTGGTTAATGAGCCTGGCTAATGTTGGTTCTAGGATGTCTGAGCGCGGTCTGTGTTCTGCATCTGTATGGTACTCGTAGTATAGAAAAAGAAAAGCTGCATGGTGAGTTCCAAAATACGGACAAAACGACATTACGAGAACATTCCATAATTTTCCGAAGGTGTACTGTTCAGTTTATTTTAGTAATAATCAAGACGAAGTAGTGTTCATTTTGTCTTATTGTTAAAAGATAAATTATTAACATTGTTGTTCCTAGATTTAAAAAGGAAAAAAAATCCAAGCCGATTTTCAAGTCCTATTAAAATAAACATAGCCCCTGAAACTATGCACCATTCCAGACAAAGATGGAATCCACATCAAGGTGTCTGTAACAGGGCGCTCGTTCCTGGAATTCCAGGAATATTCCAGGAACGATCGCTCACGATTGAGAGCTATCGTCGGGTTTTCCAACTACCTGTGTTATTTGCGAAGCGGCTTAGCTGTTTTGATATCAGTAGTGGTGTCCTAGTTAGATAGATAGATAGAGAACACTTTGTTGCACACCACAATAAATAATACCAAATCAACATACAAAGAAAGATACACAGTTTAGGCGGTCTTATCGCTAAGAGCGATATTTTCCAGACAACCTTCGGGTTAAGGATATTGTTCTAGCTTTCCTACTTTGGTGGGACTACAAATCTTATAAAAATCGATTAATTATTTGCTCATAAATTATCATAACACAAAGTAACATTTTTATTTTCATTTTTATACAAATAAGGCTTAGGCTGGATTATTGTCCGATGATCATAATAAAAGACAATCTGACGCAGAATCAAACACGCAAATAAAGAATTTGTCCTATCATTTTTCGTTTACAAAAAATCACTTTAAGAGATTCGCTTTATAGCCAAGAATTGAGTTTAGATCTTGGAGCAGAAAGGCTTGCTATCTTCAAAGACATGCTATAATATAAAAAGTCATCAAAGTGGGAAAATTAAATCTTCTAGTTTATGATTAAAGTTAACGACGTTCTGGTCTTAAAGACCGGGAATAAGGGAAGGGTTTATGTGTTTCAACGCCATTCTTTCCTGAGGTTATTATTTAATTCTGATATTAATAGCAGTCGGATCGATGGTTATGTTTTATAATTTTTACTAAACAATAATATACTTTTAAATAAAATGTTTGCGAAATATTTATTTCACAATTTTACACAGGAAAAACTCGACATATTTTCGTGTTCTCTGAGTGAGTTCGCAAGAACGGCATTATCTAAAATATAAAATTCTCGTGTCACAGTTTTCGTTGCCATACTCCTCCGAAACGGCTTGACCGATTCTCATGAAATTTTGTGAGCATATTGAGTAGGTCTGAGAATAGGCCAACATCTATTTTTCATACCTCTAAGTAATAAAAAAAAATTAAATGGCAAAACAACGGTTGCCGGGTCAGGTAGTATATTATAAGTAAATAGAATAAGTATAGATTACTTTTACACTATTTAATAAGATTACCTATAATAATAGTGTTAAGTAAATAAATAAATAAATAATAATAATATAATAATTTTATTATATTTAAATCGCATTAAAAACCAATCTACTCGTATTTAACCGAGTTATTATCAACTTTTTTTAATCTTAACCGCTAGTGCACTCTTGAGGTATATCAACTGTCTCCGAAACTCCACTGAGAGCATGTCAACAACTAACGCGGCTAAATCAATAAAAAAAAACAACATTATGCCATACGTGTGCCCTGGCCCTGACAAAAGGCAATCCTTTTCACGAGCGTAATATCAAAATAATAGTGCTATCACATCTCTATCTATGAATCCTATATAATAAAAATAAAATAAAATAAAATAAAATATATCCATATATTTCATTTATACACATCCTCGTTATAAAGTTAGGCAGGCTCGGCAAACAATACCTAATTCTCTCGTCAACAAATTAAGTCACATACCAATTACGAACACAAAAGCGCAACAAAAATTGGAATAACGAAGTTCACAAGTTGATACCCGAGACAAAACATGTATTTGTCCCACTGTTCCAACTGAATTTCAACCTGAAAAATTGGTACAGGTTTTGACGTGACAACGTCTTATAAATTGGTTTGCCGGGTGACACTTCAAGAAACTGCGTTACGCTCCGCTCACGTTCCGCGCTCACAATGAGAGCGAGTGAGAGGCACGCGTCCCTTCGACTCGGGCATGGTTAGCCCGCCTAAGAGCGAGTGAGACAGACATAAAAAGTGAAAGGCACGCGTCCCTTCCACTCGAGCACAGTTAACCCGCCTAAGAGCGAGAGAGACAGAGCGAGAGAGAGAGAGTGAGAGAGATAGGCATACACACCGGTTCATGTTATACGAATGAATATTCACATTAAAATTATTTTACCACTTAAAATCGTTGTCACGTAAAACTTTCACCCGTATACCGACTTTTTACATCAGAATAGCACCTGTTTCATCTTAACCGATTGTTAAACATTGATGAAACATACGCTGGCTCAAAGCGTTAAAAAGCACTTACAAAATTCAACACTTCCATTCAGCTTCTCGGTGGCTCAGTGGTTAGTGCATTGAACCGGACTTCCGAAGGTCGGGGGTCCCCGATAAATACGAGAGCCGAAAAGAATTTTTAAGTGTTTATGTCTTTTAGAATAGCAACTCGGTCTAATGACTTTATATATTTCTTAATGTGTACGGAAAATCTAGACTGTACACTGAAAAAGGTATAATATAATAGACATTGCACAAGTTTAGATTTATCTTTGTTTGTTTTTCACTTGTGCCTGTGGCGTAGTGGTTGCAGCGCTTTTGTAGTGATACCAAAAGTTAAGCAACCTAAGGCGCGGTCATGTTTGGGATGGGTGACCATTCTGACCATTTAAGTGACGTCTGTTTACAGGAATCTCCGTGCTTCAGAAGGCACGTTAAGCTGTTAGTCCCAAATAAAATCGATAGATATTAGTCGTTAAGCTTATTCAGAGGCCCTCGAGCGGCTTAATAACATCTGACTGTAAGGTTGGTCACTTGCCTCACAAGCACCCCTCCACCAATCCTCACTGAGCCCGCGTGGTGGAGTATGGCTCGGACCACCTCGCATTTGAGTTGAGGCCTGAGAGAGGGAGAGATGTTTTTACTATGAACCTCTACTATAACTCTTTTGAAAGGATACGTCGAGTTACTAGTAACCCTATATATACATATTGCAGATGTTATGTAAATGATTTACAAGTAACTTAAAAGTTATTTATCCATCAGGTATAGCAACTTCAGAAGATATAGGTACTCGTAGTGATAAAGCGAGGCAGTAGGCATTTTTTAGACCTCTATGTATTTTAATCAAGACGGTTAAAACGTATTACCATTTGACTTTGATGAATGTCGTTAGCAGATAAGAGATAACGCGAATAAAGTTAATTTCGCCCAGTGTCGGGTAAATTATTGTAATTTATTTTACCCGACTTTTTGTTGCAAACCCTGTGGGAAATACGGTATGTAATTTAATTTATCTTTGGTACAATATTTTTACACTTTACATTACTTTATGTTACATGTCTCCAGGTTGCGTAATTGTTTTCTAAGTTTTGAAATTCCTTGACAATGTAAAATATCATGGTCGATAGTGAAAATCACTATGGTCATCGTTTTCAATCTAAACGATTGAATAACGAGTAACAATGCTATTCAATCATGTCATAAATAGTCAAAGATGAATATAATATCCATAGGTCGCGGGTTCGATCCCCGCACTGCACAAACATTTGTGTGCATGAACCAGTCGGTTTGTACTGGTCTGGGTGTTATATGTATTTATTTAAGTTTATTTGTAATAAATACCACTGTTAATTCTGATATCTGTAACACAAGTGCTTTAACTACTTACCGCGAAGTCAGATCAATGTATGTGACGTTGTTTTATTTTTATTTTAAATACATTTTGCAAACGATAACAATTTTCGTCATCGACTTGTAACTTTGTCTTGGGGTCCTTGAATGGGAGTTTTAGTACCACATAAATTATGCACTATACAAAAATTGGTACATAGTTGCTGTCTCATCAAAATTACATTCAGACGAAATTTTGTTAAGTTTCTGCACTTATTCTGAAAACATACCACTCAATGTAATATTTTAGCATATCAGTACTCAATAGATCCAATTTACTCATGAAACTGTGTCTAACAAACCTCGCTGACACACGATAAACGAATTTGCAGCCTACAATACAAACGCTAGTCTCTAAATCAATTATGCACTAGTGTGGAGAAGTTGACGGCAATTCATCAATCGTTTTAAAGAAGACACCTACTGATAGGTTCGTTTAATTACGGTTAAGTCAAGCGACTTGACCCGTTGTTCTATACCTATCGTTTAGCTATTCGTTAACCAATCCTACGTGAGGAAACTCGATTGACATTGACACAAGTATGGTTATGAATATGATTAAGTCTATATCATGTTTGGTATTAAAAGGTACACATTGGAAGCGCGCTACATGAAACAGCAGCAGACGACTTCTGGTTTCTATGCTTTTGCACAAAATACCTGCCGTAGCTAGCGACACGAAGTTAGCGATGTGGCTTTGGAGCAAAATTTTGCGTTCTACTCGTATAATAACGTCAGCAATTCGGCACAGCTTACGCTGTGTTTGAGGCTGGGCGGTCGGTGTTAGTTAATACATATTTTTCATTTATTGATAACATTTTGACGACCGCTTGGTGCAGTGGTCCGCATGTCGGACTTCTAAACCAAAGGTCGCGGGTTCGATTTCCGCACAGTACAAGCATAAGTGTGCATGAACATGTGTGTTTGTACTGATCTGGGTGTTTTCTATGTATAATATGTATTTATTTACAAAAAAAAAGTATTTAAGTATGTATATCCATTATCTAGTACCCATAACACAAGCCTCGTAGCTTACTTTGGGACTAGATAATTGGTGTGATTGTTGAGAAATATTTATTTATTTTATTTTATTTATTTATTCTCATCGACAGGCTGGCAACACTAAACTAAAGTGTTCTGTCCACGCACTATCCACTAATCTAGTTGTCTGTTGACCTAATTTAGGGTAAATTAAAACAGCCTAACGATAATTTGGGACTCACAATCGCCTATCGCATTCACTATTCTGAAATGTGTCTATTTATAAATATTGCGCAAGTTTCACGGGACGATTTTCTCAGTAATCAGTGAGCGTAACAAGCCGTTAAAATTTACAGCTGATTTAAGAAGTTAAAACTGCATTTGTATAGTGTTAAAACTAATTTCAGTTAAATTAAGTTTGGAACTTATTTGATGCAGTAGGTATCTCATAACCGGACGTACGAAACTGGTAAATTTTATTTCAATTTTATAAATTTCATTTTATCTTTTTAATTTTGAATTAAACAGACTCCCGTCTGAAATACCCATGACCGAGAAATATTAAACTGCACTTTTTAAGCTGATACTGAAGAAACGTTTTTGTTGACCCACAGTTTTCTAAAATCAACATAATTAAAGAATCGCTCCATCTAAGGCCTGCTTAAAATGTTTTTTGTTGGAGATTAGTCATCATTTAATTGGATTCTTGACTTTAGTTGTCGATTTTGGAATAATCTAAAACGTGATGCGAATTTTATTATTTAACTGGTTTCTGTCCCATAAATATTTCGTTCAAGTGAAAAAATCTATCCATCATAGCATAAGTATTTTTACCACAAAATTGTAATACAAACTCATTTGAATATTTAAAAGCTAAATGGTTCAAGTATCTAAAAACCACTTTGTAAAGAAACAAAACGAATATGTCTTTGAGAAAGAGTTCTACTTAGATTTAACCCTCTCAAAGAAAGCTTTCAATTCGTTTGATATTTCTGAGCTCAGCCGTTTCAAAGCTTATTTCAGATCTTGATACGTTTTAAAGAGATTTTTTCTTGCCCCTTACAAAATAATCATTGAATAGAAAAGCGATGCAAATGCCCCAATTTGGTGTAAAGGTTAAGAAGTTGACTATTAGACGAAGAGTTCGCGGGCTCGATCCCCGCACTGCACAAACATTTGTGTGCAGGAACATGTCTTACTGGTATGAGGGTTTAACTCGTATACTATATTTGCTTAAGATTATTTTGTAATACCACTGGGACCGTTACACAAGTGCTTAAGCTATTGACCACGGAGTCAGATCAATGAATTTTATGTTGTTGTTTACTATTATTATTTTAAAAAAAAGGTACTGGTAAACTTTTGACTACATCTCTAAGTTAAGTTGGTTGCAATGACGTCTTCTCAGCACTTGGTCAACGTGATCCGTAAGATAAGAAGACATAATTAAGAAATTATGAATGCACATTTAACCCTTACTTAATTTTTGAAGTTCATCGATGACTGTCCCTATTTTCTATCGTCAGGGAAATGCATACCCACCAGCCGCGTGTGAAGCTGGGGGTTATGTGGAACTCCAGGCCTCAGAGAGAGAACCCGCCTACGCACTAAAAACCTAACGGTGCCCTCCGGTGCCATGTGAGTCGGGGACATGGCGAGTCCACCATAGGCCGAGAGGCCACAGGCATTGACGATAATTATCAATGACTACGAGTATACCCTAATTTAACTATAGTAAACAGTCGGTTCGCGTCCAATTTTACCATGGGAATTGTCAGTAACACAGTAAAAAATTTACATGTTATGTATTATCCTGCCATTTTAATATTATACATATTAATAAATACATGAACATTTATTTATTTATTAAAAGATTATTGCACCAAAAGTGTACAATTGGCGGACTGAGCGCCTCATGTATTAAGGCCCAAATTTCATAATACCTTTTATTTATATTTCTTTCTTCGGCGTACGCGAACAGTAGACATTGAAATGAGACACTTTGACTAAGGAAAAATAAATCGCGAAATAATCCGAAAAAAGTGTCTTATTTTAACCTTTGATTTATTAATTTTAATAAATTAATTGTTATCATGCTCTGTTATCATCATGCTTATTGTGATAATATAGTGTACAAACAACGCAAATTCATACCAATAAGTTCACCCAGCCCTATTTATTACGCAACAAAAACATATTTTATGCAAAAACCTACATATAGTAAAAAATATTCCCAACCACAAAAGCTGACCTTTCAAATAAGTTAGAGTGGGGACAGTCTTATTTGTGTTACAGCTATTTTCCCGAGACATCCCTAGGACATAAAGAATTGCACCACCCACAGATAAAGAACTAAATATATGCGGGTATGTTCTGCATAAAACTATGAAAATATGAGGATATTTTTTGATCAAATATATATATTATATATATATATATATATATATATATAATATAATTTTATTTAAATTCTGCACAAACTTGTTTACTATGATGAACTTAATATGTTTATCAGTCAACCAAAGGACCATGTTTTTGTTTTTAATTTGATATATCTATATATATAAAAATGAAACCCGTTTTCCTTGGTCACGGCATCACGCGTGAATGACTGGACCGATTTCACTAATTCTTTTTTTGTTGTATTTGTTATTATTAGGAGAAAGTTCTTACGGAAAAAATATATTAAGAAAATCTCTCAGAAATATTGTAAAAAACGCGCGTAACTAATGTCAATGTCATTCGATGACATTGTTCAATCATTGCAACGCTAAGGCGGTACGAAGTTCGCCGGGTCAGATAGTTGATTATATTTGAGCTTGTATAAAGGAACTTGATGTTAACTACACAATCAACTTGTTACACCTAAAACGAGGGTCCTTTACCCAAGAAAATAGAAGATACCATTGCCGTTGACTGTACCCCACCATCTTAGCGGTTTCGGCCCCGAGGGATTTCACAATTTAGTGCTATATTCTCGAGAAATTCTGGAGACTAGGGAAGCGTTCTGTAATATCTGCATAAAGGTTACTAGAATATGTAACACATGCAAAGAGGAAAACACAGTAGAAATACAGATACGTGTCACCTATGCATGAAACGCACGTGAAACAATGGCTATTATATACTATAAGTATATTGGTATGTAATTTAATAGGCTTACTTTAATTTATCAATGAAGTTGGTACCTATGTAAATGTAACGCAGTGGTATTTTAGTTATACTTATTGAGTCCGGTTTAAAAAATGTTTTTTCACGTTTTCTTAATATGCAAGTAAGTATCGATATTAAAAAGGTGCGTTAGTCTTAAAAATAATATGGACCAATATCTGAAATAAAATATTTGAATTTGAATTAAAACAAACAAATGTCATTATTAATTGTTAATATATTTATGCTCCCATTTTGGGACTCTTTGACGCCTTTTCCGGCCATTTTAAAATTAACCTCCGAAGCGCTTTTACATACAAAATTCACAAGATTTTAGCTCCACAAAGCGGTTCACCTCTTACAATTAACAGTAAACTGTTTCGCCCACTTGAAACAACAACCCATTAGGACTATGGATGGGTAAAGGCCTCACTAAAATCTCATTCTTAATAAATTAGTAGATGTTTTGCTCAAAATAACCTTTGGATAAAACATTAAGTGTTTTCATATACTCTTTATTCTCTTCAAAAATTGTCTTCATTTAATTAAAGTCAGTTTTAATCGAAGTCAGTTCAGTACTGCGTTTAAATCGAAGTCAGTTAGGCGCCGCGATGACTCGTGTCAGCGATTTGGCCACGGTGATGGGTTGACAATCGAGAGTCGCAACGACAGAATGTCGCAGGTGTGCGCTGGCGGGAAAACCAGTGTTTTCACTACACAAGTATACTACCTAATAGAATGGCATATATCGTTTTTGTTTCCACATTAAGCCTTAAAATCATCATTCAACCGGCCTGAACTTTAAATAAACAATGTTTGTTTTCGTTAAACATACGAGTATCACCGCGGGGGTCATCACCAATTTTAGTTACATCTATGTATGTTCAATTGTAACATGCTGCTACCGACTAACTAAGACAAACAAACGATGTTTTTGCCCGCCAAGTTGGGTTTTTGTAAATTTAAAAAAGTAATTTAGGGCTTAATAAAAGCTGCTTTTATTAACCCCCCACGATAAAAAGGGGTGTTATAAGTTTGACCCCTATTCTGTTTGTGTGACTGTGGCATCGTAGCTCCCGATCAGATGGGCAAAGTCGTGCAATTTTTTATTCGAAAGCAAAATTTAATCACGGTGGATCTTAGCTATGGCTGGCCAAATTGCGACCACCGGTGTTCCTGGCTCATGACGGGCATCTTTTTAATTATTTTTTAACTAAAATAAGACACAAACGGGCGGTTAACTTAATCGTTGGTTAAATTACCTTTGTCAAATAAGGGGTTTATTGACCGATAATCATAAAAAATCACACACGCTGATTTTTTTATAAACCTTCGCGACTACGAATTACATCGTACTATTCTTGTATCCGTGTTCATTCTTGACGACAGCTTAGGTATAGTGGTCTGAGGTCCAGACAACAAAACCGGCGGTCGTGGGTTAGAATCCTGCTAGGGGCAAATGTTTGTGCGATGAGCACGAGCAATTGTACCTGAGTCATGGGTGTTTAAGTATTTCTATCCGTTATTCTAGCCACCATAGCACAAGCTAACGCTTAGTTTCGGGCTAGGTAATTGGTGTATTCGTTGAAACAATTTATTAATTTATTATTATTATTCACCTGGTACCAAAATATTACTTTAAGGAAATTAGTTTAGTATTTATCCCCCATGGTTATGAACAAACACTAAAACAACACTTTAGATATGACCACCAAAAGTAAATTCAAATAGGCATAAGCTGGCAAGCTAAATATTTGTCCATATTTAATGAAATCGCCCAACATGGTATAATTTGAACTACTAATCTTTAGAACAATGTCTGTGTTTCTCTATCTGATTCTCTTACTAGCTAACTTAATACTTTCATGAGTGACAAAGATAGCTATAGCCACGAATATCATGGATAAGAATCTTGTATCTCTTCAAAAGAAGATAGAGATTCCGTGACACGGGCGTTTGTGGTCGGCTTAATATTTGAACAATATTTTAAAATAATCTTGAAGCTGCAAAAATGTATTTTGTAGCTTTACGATATATGTATACGTAAAGTAAAATATTTCAAAAAATACTTGACGAAAACACAAGACAAATGGCTACTTGCTACCTTAATAAAATTTTTTTGCCCTTACACTGCCTTTCTTAGAATATTTAAGGCATTCATATTATACACTAAATCTATATGAAGTGCATTTTTCAGCATATAAAAACATTACGCTAACGACAGTATGTTATATCTTACATTAAAATAACCAATAAATCATTCAATAATTAATGAATTTAAACATACCCACTAGTAAATGAAATGTCAAAATAATTGAGTGAACTATAATTTTATGAAGCATAAAATTGGAGTGAATGCAAACTGTACAAGGAATATATAGTTATATGGAAAAATTTGAATATTAAATTTTTACAGTCGCAGTAACGAAATTTGGATATATATGCACATGGAATTGATACAATCTGATTCATGTTCGGATTGAATATTCAAAGACTATTAATAATTATGTTACCGATAGTCTGTTCCATTTTCATCTACAAGTTTAATTAAGTTTGCATCTGAGTGGTGATTTTATTCACGATTGCTCTGTCTAGGTACTTAGAATACACATTTTCCGATATCAATATTAATACCGGTGATGTCACAAGCAATTTATATCGAGACCTGTTTACGATCACATTTATCAATCAAGATATATCCATTAGTTTGTCGTTGACAAACTTCGGCAAGCCAATATCGGCGCACTAAAGTCTTTTATATTACTTTGCTCAGCTATTCCCAAATATAAAGTTTGTAATTACTTTTTCTATTTCAGGGTAGGCGGCGTTGACGGGCCGGCCTGGCATGAGGGGACTGTCGCGCCCCTCCCCACCCCTCTACCTCCAGTGCTCATCCCTCTGCAACTCTAACACTCCCCCTCTCCTGCCCCTCATATTCATCATCCTTTCGATTCCCATCACCAGATCACAAATGACTTTGGGTAACGCTACGCACATACCTTCAAACCTTGACTCAGTTTCCAATATCAATGGCGAAAATTTCAGCGTAGAACCCATAGTTGAAAATGCAAATAAAACATCCAGTAAAGAATACCAAACTCTAATTGATCGATTTAGAAGAAAAAACTTCACGAATGATATTGAAAGCACTACTTTTAATTTATATAAAGATCTATTAGCAAAATTAGATGTTAATACAGAGCCTAATAATGTAAGTCTAGATAATAATACGTTAGACTTCCCAATTGATGATGATGGTAATGAAACTGAATTAGATATTGCTGAGTTGGATAAATCCTTTGAAAAACTAAGGATAGAGGACGCAACAAGAACAAAGATATTTAACGATTTTTTCACTACTGTCAATAAGAACGTTGATTCGAGAACACCTACTGTTCAAACGAGTGTATACAAAGTTGATGATTATGTCTTGGATATGAATAGCACTGATTATGATTTAGATAATAGTACAGTCGGCCTAATGAGTACTCGGGGATCAATACGGAGGAGGTTTTCTAATGAGTCGTTATCCATTTCCACTGAACCCCCCTATCATGTTCCTTCAATTAGAGCACTACAGACTCCGCGGCCCGGGTTTATTCAAGGTAAGTTTGAATTATCGTATTTCTAGCAAATTTTTTGGCTTACTTGATAATAATAATATCATTTATTTCGGAAAATCAAATCCATATGAGTTAGTAACAATTAGCTTAAAATCTATGGTTAGTATTAAGTTAAATTAATTATTAAAACAATCTTATCATTCAGTTATATAAACATGCTAGGCGACATCAGCCGAACGTGTAAGGTCCCGTGATCAACCTCAACACAAGACACCTCCACAGTGGCGATGTGTATCGGTCGGCTAAAGTCCTCAGTATGCTGTTGTTACTGTCCCGTACCCTGCGGTATTTAAGTACGGTTCACCGCGCCTTTCAATCCAAATGACACACCAAATGAGCTGAATCACCCATATTAGTTGGCTTATAAAAAAAACCTCTGAATTCGTAGGAATATAACAAAAATCTAATCATACCACTTCCATCTACTTCTGATTCGGTGATTCTTTGAGATTTTTTAACTAGATTATTTTATCGTTCAACAGTTTTTCAGCTTTGAAAATTTAATGGACTGTTGAACGGGTAATTGCCTGAATGCTTTCACGTCTATTTCGGAATACTTAAACTCTCATTGGGGGGTTTCCGCTGACTTCAAATAACTAACTTGATTGAGTATAATAGAAACTCGAACAGTGTACTCGTCACATCTGAAGTAAGTAAAGTATTAAAATATTGCCAAGTATAGCCAGCATACTTGGTCTATGGTGAAGATTATCTCCGTGTAATCAAAATGAGTTCAATATCTTGGAGTGTGAAGGAATGACACAGGTACTCACAATAATTAGAAATAAGCAAATGTATTTTTTTTACATTAAAAAAAATTATGTATGAATCCACTCACGAATCATTTTGGGGCCTTTATATGCTTTGTGTTGTATTAACTTTCTATATTTTTAGCATTAACAATGCAAATTTCTTTAAGGTTTCTTTGTGATTTACTCCCGATTGCTATTCTTCAATTAACCTTAGTTCTACACGGTATCAATAATAATAGTCCTCCTAGCCGATTTCGACCACGGCGGCCAATCTCAACAGAGATCAGCCAACTACGCAGGAGATATTAAAGTCCACAAGTGTGAGTGCAATACACAGGTGCACTCACTGTTCCATCACTCTCAAAGTTCGGTGAGACGGCAATCCGACATGACCGGAGAGAGATCAGGCGCAAGACCAACGGCTTAACGTGCTTTCCGGGGAACGGGGGTGTATCACCGCCAGCTTCCCGACTCCGAGCTGATTTTAGAGAAACTCATGACAGAAAATCTCAGAAACAATTATGGCTCGATCTGGGATTCGAATCCAGGACCTCTCGGATGTAAGGCAGAAACTTTGCCATTACACCAACGAGGCAGTTACGTTACGTTATACGTTAGTTAACGGTATGAAACGTATCTGCTAACTCTTTTGTGTACAAATACCCGAAGTGCTTGTTGCGGAAGAACACAGGGTGGTTTCTTTGGTGAAGTAGTTAATGATTAAAGTTTGAAAGCAAATCTCGGGATCAACTCTTATTGTTTTACTTGGCGGCAACTCAAAGGAGAATAAGTGATTTTTCGACCGCGAGGTTTAGTTATGTGGAACTTTTGAAGGATAAAATGAATATTTTCGGTTTTTATTAATAAAAGATAAATGATAATAAACTTAATTTTCTTACCACAAGTATTAGGCAGTGTCCTTCAATCTTCATCAGAAGCTTCGTGGTAGTCAATAATTTATAAGTACGTACCTAAGTTGAACCGTCCGATCTTTAGATTTATCAAAATATGATTAAAAAACTCTACAAAGAGTAAAATGAATAATTCCGGTTATAATTATTAAAAAAATAAACATAATTTTCTTGCCACAAGTATAAGGCAGTGTTTTTCAATCTTTATCGGAAGTTTCGTGCTAGTCAATAATTTGTATGTACGTTAAGTTGAGCCGTCTGATCTTTAGACTTAAATTTATCAAAATATATTAAAAAACCTATACAAAGAATAAAATGAGTAATTTTTATAAAACAATTTAATTAGTATGAGGCAGCGTTTTTCAATCTTTATCGGAAGCTTACTTACCTAAGTTGAAGCATCTGATCTTTAGACTTAAATTTATCAAAATATGATAAAAAAAACTCTACAATCAAAATACTCGCCTATAAATCAAGCCAGAGCTATCTCTTCACAAACCGTTGGTTCGGGTTCTACCAGTGATTAGCCCTTAACAACTGTGCAGCTCGTTAAGGGTAATTACATTTATCGCTCGAGGGCGCTTCGCTTTTTGGCGTTAGATAGGTTGGTATAGCCCTGGGGAACAGATGATAATATTTCGTGATAAGTATTATAGTTATGACTAGTTTAATATTACTAAATTTTGTGTTAAATTTCACTAACTCTAAATCTATCAAATAATATTTTGCATAATGTTGATCACTAAGCATAATACTCCCTAAAAGATTTCAGCTGCAGTGTGATAATGCAAAAGAAATCTAAGAATACTAATTATAAAAGTATATAGCAACCACGACACGATATGCGCGAATTATTGTATCAAAATAAGCAGATTTTATTAAATTGTCGCTGACTCTGGATATAATGCTACAAAGTTAGTAAAACAAATGTGTTTTGCTTCAAATTCTCCTTCTACTTACTACGGGCTACGACACCTCCGTAGCAGCGTCGCGTTTCGTAGCAAATGTATATATAACCGCTTCGTAGCATAAAGCTACTACGAAGGCTACAACGTAGCACTTCCAAGAATTTGTTTCGCGACTTGTGAGTTTGAAAAGTTATCTGGCTTCTAGGTTTTGCAAATTGCTTCTGAAAACGGAATAGCTGTTGTGGTTGCTTTGAAACTGTGTTGTCAAGGAAGCGATATAAAATCTTAGTCTTGGAAAGGTCCTGGGTAAAATTTTTTAGCCGTGAAAAAATATGCATGGCAACAACCACTCTGACACCGTACTAAACCGTAAACACGTAAAAGTGATTTTACATTACTTTTACAATAAAAGTTACTAGTTTGTACTTTATCCTTCACAACAGGCTAGGAACGATACGAAATTGTTTTTTTATGAAAAGATTTTTGAAAAAATCTTAATAGAAATTAGTTATAATGTTTTCATTGTATTTATCCATCGCTATATTCAAATAATAGCATAATCAAATTGATGATACTTAAAACCACTTTACGAATTAACTTGTAAGCCAAGTAAATAAATAGAAAACTTTAACTCGTCTTGAGCTGACATAAAAGTAATTAACAATGCCATTAAGCCCGCTAACGAAGTGAGCCGCTGACCCACTCGCACACGCAACTCATTTCGTCGTCATACACAAAGTAAATGGATTCAGTATACCATCTACAGTACTAACCAACATTTAAATTCGTCTACGACTAATCCTTTTTTTATATAAATTATAACAAAGAGCCGGTCAACGTCTGCGGGGTCCGCTAGAAGTAGAAACAGATAAAAAATTTGGGCTGAAATGTTTTTTTTTATATTTTAACATTCCATTTAGGAACTAAGTTTCTTAAATGACATCTTACCTCTCGGTAAGTTGTTATTTGAAAACTTTATTTAACTTGCATGTACGTATGTCTTGTTCAAGTACGTATGTCAAATATACGTACTTGAACATACGACAGCAAGTCAAGGTAAACACAATGCGACAGCGGCATCTTATTTTTTTGTCATACGGGCGCTTTTGCAAGAAAATACGGGTAACCAGCTGATTTGATGTATTGGTATGATATCTTGGCATTTGTTACAAACACCAGTTTATTCATTTTAAATTTATAGGTGTTACACCCCCGTGCCTCGGAAAGCACGTTAAGCCCTTGGTCCTGCGCCTGATCTCCGGTCATGTCGGATTGCCGTCTAACCAAACTTTGAGAGTGATGGAACAGTGAGTGCACCTGTGTATTGCGCTCACACTTGTGCACTATAATATATCCTGCGTAGTTGGCTAATCTCTGTTGAGATTAGCCGCCGTGGTTAAAATCGGCCAGGAGGACTATTAATATTATTTAAAATAGTGCCAATTTGGTCACTGATGTTTTTTTTATATATATTGTCCGAAAACACGTTTAAGAGTATTACACAACACATATACACAATGCAACGACGTAGTCACGTTATCTCTTCAAGTTAAGTAAGTCTATTGCTCGAATCCACACTGTGGTTAGACGCAAGTCATTTCAGTAATAAACTGTGGATATTGAGACCGCAAATTCGATCGCATACTTAAATTGAGTTCTAAAATTTGCTACTTCGTAATGAATTTACGTACTTAATAGGGTATTTATCTGGTAAACATCGCGGAATACATTTTGAAAGCTGATGTAACTAGCTGTTTCCGGGACCTTCATTATAATTTACAAGCTACCCTGAAAAATAATTTATATATTATTAACAATGCAAATTTCTTTATAATGTGAAATAAAAACCCAAAAAAATCTTTTTTTTTTCAAATTTATTAAATAGAGAGTTAAATAAGGGTGATTGGTATTAATAGTGAGTACTATCTGAATAATCCTAGACTACCTCTCCCTAACGGCTCCGCCACTGCACCAATCAACCTGTATAACGTAACCTTACATTTTTAAACTTACGGGTTTTTAGTCTTCAAATGTCATGAAAAAAGTTCATAAATGAAATTCCTAGATTCCCAATACGTAAAATGCATTTTACTATCACACATACCATGATGAAGATGGTTCAGTGCTCTAGTTACGCATGTACTTACATTTAATGCCTTGCCAGCATAAAATTAGAGTTCAAATCAGGTTTTTAGGGGGTAGTAAAAGAAAATTATCTCATTTTGTCTTCCACGCGTGATGTATTTTGAATAGCGAGGGTGAAAAGGTCACAGGGGACGTTCATTTGTGCCTTATTGTAATGAAATACGTGTCAAATATTTATGTCAAATGCAATTATGAAACAGTATAATATGCAAAAAAGTACGTGCATGAGTTTTGATGACTTATCAATAGCTCGTTTCTGTAGCATAATGTCATCTACATTGTGCGATGACAAGTGTTAGTCTTTTGAATTTGTGTCATTATTAATCAATAAACTTAGAACAGAATGTTAACTACTCCGACATTAGTCTTTCTACCTCTATATCCAAATCGTTTACGTTGATACTTATTCCTAAGCATTTCCGTAAGCAAGTGTGCGTCAAGTTTTGAATTTATTTTATCACAATTTTGATCCTGTGATTTTGAGGTGCTTGTGGCGCAGTGGTTGCAGCGCTTTGGTAGTGATACTTAAAGTTAAGCAACCTCGGGCGCGGTCATGTTTGGGATGGGTGACCATTCTGACCATTTAAGTGACGTCTATTTACAAGCATCTCCGTGCTTCGGAAGGCACGTTAAGCTGTTGGTCCCGGTTAATATCGATAGATATTAGTCGTTAAGCCTGGTCAGAGGCCCTCGGGCGGCTTAATAACATCAAACAGTAAGGTTGGTCACTTACCTTACAAATAACCCCCCTCCACCAATCCGCACTGAGCCCGCGTGGTGGAGTATGGCTCGGACCACCTCATAGTTGAGGTGAGGCCTGTCCCAGCAGTGGGACGTATATAGGCTGATGAGAGATGAGAGATCCTGTCAACTTTCTTTTGTCTATCTTTTTTTTTCTTCATTTTTCTGACGGCTGTTTTTTATCGTTTTTATTTTGCCTTCTATGTGAGTGACTAGGAAACTAATATAAATAAAATAAACAGTGAACAATGAGCTTGTTTATTCGCTTCAATTCTATTGTATGACTAATCAAAGATTTAGAATCGGATACATGACGTGATTGCTTGGAAAATACAAAAAGCAAACTTCCTTTTCTTTGTGTCGAACCATATATCATATCTTAAGCATCAATGCGTACAAATCAAATAATGTTTTATTCAATTGGGCAAAAATAATAGGTTCAGTTTCTCGAATCATTCGCTAGAGTGCGCTTGGGTTGTTCGGCTCACTGGCAATGTGTGAACATTGTACAGATATGGCGCTGTTAGCCTAGTACTGCACATGAACCGCGGCATTTAAGAATCCAGATCCAGAATAACAAAGATAGACAAATCAAGATGATGTCTATTGAGCCTTGATCTCCGACCATAACACCTGGTTGATATGAAGCGCTTCCTTTTAGCTTCCTAACTCTAAATCTATTGCGCCAAAAATCTCTTGGTATTGTCACATTGTAAGGCTTATCTTTATTCTCATCCGTAAAATTAGGATTATTGGTTGTTGACGTATCGGTTAGAAAGAATCTAATCGACACTGTTAAAACCTATAAAAACATATTTAACGTCGAGTCACAAATGTTATTAACTTCAAACGGCTTAGAACTCCCCTCCATTCTGCTCCACTGTACTTTTTACGTACACTGTACTTTTTACGTATCCAAAAAATACTTCCAAAGAGACTTTCCATCAAACACAGAAAAGTAATGATTCGGCTAAATCAGCTACGACTTTTCAAAAGGTTACATTTGTATATATTTTTTTTAATTCATGAATGCAAAATGGCTCTTATAAGAACTGAATAAGATGCCTGAAGTATGTACTTTGACGTTCTGACGTCTGTACAAATTCCTAACAATTCCTTCACGTCGGGGCTTCAGGGTGAGAACCAGTGAGGACCACATTACTTTGACAGAAACAAATGACTTTCCTAAAGGGACTAGTAATAATAGAACGTGCGGGCCTAAAACAGAACCTATGTAACTATTCGTCACTTACCCTCGTGTTGAGCATTTGACATTTTGTATAGAATGGAACGCGGAGCTTTGCTTGGGTTGAAATAGGGAAATATATAAAAAAAATTGTAGAGAACTATCAGCAACGCTTTTTGTATGTTGGAAACCATTCAAAAGTCATAAAGTCATTTATTCCATAAACAATAATAAAATCGTATTGGAAATCATAATTATAAATTTACCATATTATCATGTCATATCATAAAGTCAATATGTTTATTAGTTAATACAATTATTTATATTTACCTCTAACTACAATATTTTAAGAAGTCATCCAGCGAATAGAAACGTTGTTTCAATAAGAACGCCTTGAGCTTATCTCGAAATGTGAACAAATTATAGATCGTGTTTAGTTCAGTTGGCAATGCTTTAAATAATTTTATGGCTTGGTACCTGACACTGTGACTAACTATGTTTAATCTTGGCACTATGGCAATTGGTAATTTTTTACGGCGGGTGTTTTCTCTGCGTAATTTATCTACACTTGATTCTGTTTTAATTAAGTTTTTTACTAAATACGTTAAAACAGTTAAAATAAACAAAGAAGGGACAGTTAATATAGCTAAGGAATCAAAATGTGGTGTACAAAAATCAGTTTGAGAAATGCGTTTCATTATTCGTATTGCTCGTTTTTGTAACACAGAAGAATTTCTTCTTGTTCGACATGTCATAATTTTATAAAGCAGGATTTATTATAGTGCACACATTATTGTAGCTACATAGTACACCAAAGTACCTAGCTAGTCATTATTACAGACTTTAAGAATCAAAACTACATATTCTATGTAGAACCCCATATCTAACTTAATGATTAAACATTTAAAGTATCGTTAATTAGATTCCGTTCAAATTGATTCATCATTTTACATAGACTAATTTAAATGCACTTCAGGCCAATTCCTTGAGTTTAGCAAAAGAATAAAGAGGGCAATAATTTTGTCACCCCGTAGGTACTTGGCTGTCAATTGATTGCTTCATTTTACTGCCGAGGAAATAAAATATCCAAGAGTGCTTAATTAAAATTGTCGTGTCGGATGGTCGAGTCATAAGTAAATATAGCTAGTCTTTTTTTTCAAATGAAAATAAATTGTGACTTAAAATAACTTGCCAAGTACGGAACGCGGGAAAATTTTTGGCATAGGGTTATATTAATTTAAAAGTTCATACCTGGCAACTTTTTAGCGGCAATAGCAAAGCTAAATCTGAAGTAATTTTATATGATTTAATATTAATTCAAATGATGCATCAATCATTCATCATGAATGTGGATGTGTCAAGAGAAAGACATGTGTATAACTTGAATGTCGAATATTTATTGTACGTAATTGCAAAACACAATAAAACCTATTTGCTTACTTAACATAAACTTGATACTATGTCGCAGACACTTATTGAATATTTATGTTACGGTACAACTTTCAAATCACTATACTTCAAAATTAAATAATATAAATACGCATTTGCATATACACGCAATATGCAATGATGCAGTAAACTGCATCATATGAATGAATAAGTATAATAATTTTGAAGCTGCTGAACTGATTTTTACAAATTTTAAGGTTATTATATATTTCTTACAAAACACTCGTTTTTGAAGTCAGCACCGGCGCTTTTTTAATCCAACCTACTGAAATGGGGGGTTACTAAAAAAACCTTCAAAGCAAAACTCACAATCACAACCCTATACACCATTTGAGTTGTAATTTTGACTAACACAGCTCTGATTATCAAGTATTAAAATTTTACAACATACAGCGCTATGAATTCTTAGTTTAAAAATATGGGGGGTGTAACACGGCACTGATGCCAAAGGTCGGGAGTCACCCGTTGATTACAAGTAGGGTTGTCACCCGTACTTTATTATAAAGTATTGTACGTTTTTCAGGCAATTGTACTCAATAAAGTACACGAAAATACTTTATTTCGCATGATTTGGGTTTCTTTGTGATTTTTAAGTTGAATTTTAGTCGTAACTATTAATACGATTATACTTTTTAAGTTTAATTATTTGTTGAATATGTTTTTAAATATAATAATAAAGAAATCTCAATTGTACTTTATTTTAATACTATGTCCTAATCTTTGGACCCATAATAATCAATAAACTTTTTTTTAAAAAAGGTGGCAACCCTAATCACAAGGACCCCGGGGTAATTCACTTGGCTCCAGATATACAAACTCGTTGAATAAATCAACCGTGTGTCGGAAAAAAAGTCTTAATTTATTATGATGTGTGCCGTTTAGTATGCAAAAACGTATAAAGTTTAAATTAGAGAATGTGTTGTAACGCTCATAGTACTTACACCAAAGTACCTTGGAATAAGGTGGAAAGTGGTGGAAAAAGTTGTAATATCTGATTTGGAGTACACATGTCTACATTATGTAGGTACTCGTATCTAGCTGTTGATAGGTATCATATCTGTTACCTCAAAATTTCATTTTGCACTAAACATACAAAATATTGCAGAAAATTCCATCCATCCAAATCATCATATTCAATCCAATTCAAATTTCCTAGTTTTTTTATTGATTTATTGAAGTTTTGCACAAACATGTTTAAAATGATGGACTTAATGCCAAAGGCACTCCCTACCAGTCCACCACAGGTCTAAGCAGAGAAAATTCAGGCGGTGCACAAAAAATAAAAAGGAGAAATAAACAATGTAACTCAAGTTATTTACGTACTAAGAGGAACTTATAAACATACACACCAACGACATAAAATACAAACAAAAATCTTTTTTTTTTATTTTTTTTATTTGGGATAGGTTTGCTCTTGACCTAAGACTAAGCCCAAACGAAGCAAAGACTGAATCTACGATGGAGCGAGCTCACCTAGAAGATGCCTGTTCACTCTAGCTTTGAAGATACATAAAAATCATAGACATACATAATTACGTAGACATAATAAGGCTGGTACACATGGTAAGAACACAATATTACTGAGACAGGAGAGACAGTTCATTCCTGTAGTAAGCACTAAAATAAAGCAATTTAACTACCTTACCTGTACCTACACTAAAACTGCCCTTCTTAACATACGATTTGAATAACAAAATGATGATGGTAGTAATTTTTGGCTTGCAACTAGAGCTATACATCAATATTAAAAAATAAATATACAACAACATCACACACATTGATCTGACCGTGGTAAGTAGCTTAAGAACTTGTGTTATAGATATCAAAATCAACAGTGGTATTACAAATAAACTTAAAGAAATACATATAACACCCAGACCAGTACAAACAGACATGTTCATGCACACAAATGTTTGTACAGTGCGTGGATCGAACCCGAGGTTGCGGGTTCGATCCACTTTGGTGTAATGGTCAAGAAGTTAACCAAGGTAACAGTCAACTTTTTGATCATGACACCAAAGTGGTCGTCTAGTAATTTGATTCTCTTTGTGTACCCACCTTTATGGCATTTAATTTGAGATGACATTTAAGTGAATTCACTGATTGGAAATTTCAAAATTGTGGACGCTCGCTCCACATTCTACAAAGTGCGGTCTCCTCGCCAAAGGTCGGAGGTCGTACCGTGATTACAAGGACGCCCCACCGTAATTTGCTTAGTGCTCAGGCCTACATAACCAGGTGTAGTAACTACGTTATTTAATCCTTAATCATGTTTTGCAGGAGACGAGAGACATGCAAATCAGGCCATAAACCAGGTGAAGTTGGCTATTAGAATTTCAGTTAATTTATGGTGCGGTGATATTACGAGTATATCATGGCTAGGTTTATCACGCAGAGGACGAGTGAGATCTTGAAAGAGCTTAGGTTGTGTAAGAGAGGCTCAGTTCTCTTAAGGTTGAAATGCAAATTCCGTTGTGTGACCAGCAATATCCACCGTATGATTGTATATTTATAATTCCATGCTTATTTATTTTCATGATAGCGAATTAAACAAACAAAACTTATTAGTTTCTACGTATCAAGCGATCGCGAGCCATAATAATAGTTAAAAAAAACTAAAAAACACGCTTTTTGCTAACTAAAAAAGAGAAAATAATCGGAGTACACGGAATTTATATTACAGTAGAGTAAAAAGCGTGGGGTGCACTTTATGACGTTTTCATACTTCTCTTTTTATAGTAGGATGATTTTCATAGTACGAGTTGTATGTGAACCAAGCACACACATACATACATACAAATACACCCTGATCTAATAAAAGCGTCTTAAAAAACAACCTACTTACCTGGAGCGTTATTAAAAAGCATCAAATGGCTTGTTATGTTTCCTGAAAACGTTGTCATGTAAGATTTAAAATTGTGCATTTCCTGAGAGCCTAAAACCATAATTCATAAAATCTCGTTGCTTAAATTTTCGCAGCTTAATTGCATTTTTATTAGCTTCGTAAATCTCGCTCCATCCGTTTTTTTTAATTTAAATCTAATAAAACACCCCCACCCCTTTTAAGACGATACGAAAGGTGCTTTAAAACGTTAATTTCCTTATGAACGGTCGTAGATTATTAAATAGCTTAAATTTGTATGTTTTTTTTTTCTTACTTTTATGTCAACGTCGCTTTTAAGTGACGTCTATTGACAAGCATCTCCGTGCTTCGAAAGGCACGCTAAGCGGTTGGTCCCGGTTAATATCAATAGATATTAGTCGTTAAGCCTAGTCAGAGGCCCTCGTGCGGCTTAATTACATCTGACATCTACAGGTTGGTTGGTCGCGTGGTGGAGTATGGCTCGCACCACCTCATAGTTGAGGTGAGGCCTGTGCCCAGCAGTGGGACTTATATAGGCTGATGAGTGAGAGAGAGAGAGAGAGAGATGTCAACTTCTTGTTTTCTTTCATTTTTCAAACAAAATAGAAAAGCAAAAACAATATGCACCGATGGCACAAAAGCTACCTATTTATGAATGCGAAATGGCTCTTATAAGAACTGACAGACTAAGCACGTTAAGTCGTTGGTCCAGCGCCTGATCTCTCCGGTCATGTCGGATTGACGTCTCACCGAACATTGAGAGTGAAGGAACAGTGATTGCACCTGTGTATTGCGCTCACACTTGTGCACTATAATATCTCCTGCGTAGTTAGCGCATCTCTGTTGAGATTGGCCGCCGTGGTCGAAATCGGCCAGGAGGACTACTATTATAAGAAGAACTGAATAAGATGCCTCAGTATGTACTTTGGCGTGCTGACGTCGTGTACAAATTCCTAACAATTCCTTCACGTCGGGGCTTCAGGGTGAGAACCAGTGAGGACCACATTACTTTGACAGAAACAAATGACTTTCCTAAAGGGACTAGTAATAATAGAACGTGCGGGCCTAAAACAGAACCTATGTAACTATTCGTCACTTACCCTCGTGTTGAGCATTTGACATTTTGTATAGAATGGAACGCGGAGCTTTGCTTGGGTTGAAATAGGGAAATATATTAAAAAAATTGTAGAGAACTATCAGCAACGCTTTTTGTATGTTGGAAACCATTTAAAAGTCATAAAGTCATTTATTCCATAAACAATAATAAAATCGTATTGGAAATCATAATTATAAATTAACCATATTATTATGTCATATCATAAAGTCAATACGTTTATTAGTTAATACAATTATTTATATTTACTTATCTCTAACTACAATATTTTAAGAAGTCATCCAGCGAATAGAAACGTTGTTTCAATAGGAACGCCTTGAGCTTATCTCGAAATGTGAACAAATTATAGATCGTCTTTAGTTCAGTTGGCAATGCTTTAAATAATTTTATGGCTTGGTACCTGACACTGTGACTAACTATGTTTAATCTTGGCACTATGGCAATTGGTATTTTTTTACGGCGGGTGTTTTCTCTGCGTAATTTATCTACACTTGATTCTGTTTTAATTAAGTTTTTTACTAAATACGTTAAAACAGTTAAAATAAACAAAGAAGGGACAGTTAATATAGCTAAGGAATAAAAATGTGGTGTACAAAAATCAGTTTGAGAAATGCGTTTCATTATTCTTACGCTCGTTTTTGTAACACAGAAGAATTTCTTCTTGATCGACATGTCATAATTTTATAAAGCAGGATTTAGTATAGTGCACACATTATTGTAGCTACATAGTACACCAAAGTACCTAGCTAGTCATTATTGCAGACTTTAAGAATCAAAACTACATATTCTATGTAGAACCCCATATCTAACTTAATGATTAAACATTTAAAGTATCGTAAATTAGATACCTACCGTTGAAATTGATTCATCATTTTACATAGACTAATTTAAATGCACTTCAGGCCAATTCCTTGAGTTTAGCAAAAGAATAAAGAGGGCAATAATTTTGTCACCCCGTAGGTACTTGGCTGTCAATTGATTGCTTCATTTTACTGCCGAGGCAATAAAATATCCAAGAGTGCTTAATTAAAATTGTCGTGTCGGATGGTCGAGTCATAAGTAAATATAGCTAGTCTATTTTTTCAAATGAAAATAAATTGTGACTTAAAATAACTTGCCAAGTACGGAACGCGGGAAAATTTTTGGCATAGGGTTATATTAATTTAAATGTTCATACCTGGCAACTTTTTAGCGGCAATAGCAAAGCTAAATCTGAAGTAATTTTATATGATTTAATATTAATTCAAATGATGCATCAATCATTCATCATAAATGTGGATGTGTCAAGAGAAAAACATGTGTATAGCTTGAATGTCGAATATTTATTGTACGTAATTGCAAAACACAATAAAACCTATTTGCTTACTTAACATAAACTTGATACTATGTCGCAGACACTTATTAAAATATTTATGTTACGGTACAACTTTCAAATCACTATACTGCAAAATTAAATAATATAAATACGCATTTGCATATACACGCAATATGCAATGATGCAGTAAACTGCATCATATGAATTAATAAGTATAATAATTTTGAAGCTGCTGAACCGATTTTAACAAATTTTAAGGTTATTATATATTTCTTACAAAACACTCGTTTTTGAAGTCAGCACCGGCGCTTTTTTAATCCAACCTACTGAAATGGGGGACCGCCAGTTACTAAAAAAAACCTTCAAAGCAAAACTCACAATCACAACCCTATACACCATTTGAGTTGTAATTTTGACTAACACAGCTCTGATTATCAAGTATTAAAATTTTACAACATACAGCGCTATGAATTCTTAGTTTAAAAATATGGGGGGTGTAACACGGCACTGATGCCAAAGGTCGGGAGTCACCCGTTGATCACAAGTAGGGTTGTCACCCGTACTTTATTATAAAGTATTGTACGTTTTTTCAGGCAATTGTACTCAATAAAGTACACGAAAATACTTTATTTCGCATGATTTGGGTTTCTTTGTGATTTTTAAGTTGAATTTTAGTCGTAACTATTAATACGATTATACTTTTTAAGTTTAATTATTTGTTGAATATGTTTTTAAATATAATAATAAAGAAATCTCAATTGTACTTTATTTTAATACTATGTTCTAATCTTTGGACCGATAATAATACATAAACTTTTTTTTAAAAAAGGTGGCAACCCTAATCACATGGACCCCGGGGTAATTCACTTGGCCCCAGATATACAAACTCGTTGAATAAATCAACCGTGTATCGGAAAAAAAAGTCTGAATTTATTATGATGTGCGCCGTTTAGTACGCAAAAACGTATAAAGTTTAAGTTAGAGAATGTGTTGAAACGCTCATAGTACTTACACCAAAGTACCTTGGAATAAGGTGGAAAGTGGTGGAAAACGTTGTAAAGACCTGGTTTGGAGTAAACATATCCACATTATATAGTACGAGTTGTACCTAGTTGGTGATATATAAATCAGCTACCTCAAAATTTCATTTTACACTCAACATACAAAAACTTGCGGAAAATTCCATTATCGTTTATTTCATCCAGTTCAAATTTCCTAGATTTTATTTATTTAAGTTCAGCACAAACACGTTTAGAATGGTGGACTTAATGCCAAAGGCCTTAAGTCCCTACGTGATCCCTACCAGTCAACCATAGGTCTAAGTGGAGAAAATTCAGGCGGCGCACATAAATTAAAAGAAAAAACAAACAATGTAACTTAAGTTATTTACGTACTAAGAGGAACTTATAAACATACACACCAATTACTTCCATAAAATACAAGAAATATACATAAAAATCATAGACATACATTATTACGTATACATAATAAGGATGGTACACATGGTAAGAACACAATATTACTGATACGGGAGAGATAGTTCATTCCTGTAGTAAGCACTAAAAATAAAGCAGTTTTACTAACTTCCCTGTACCTACACTAAAACTGCCCTTCTTAGCATATGATTTGAATAACAAACTGATGATGATAGTATTTTTTGGCTTGCAACTAGAGCTATACATGAATATTAAAAAATAAATATACAACCACATCACATACATTGATCTGACTCCGTGGTAAGTAGCTTAAGAACTTGTGTAACAGATATCAAAATCAACAGTGGTATTACAAATAAACTTAAATAAATACTTATAACACCCAGACCAGTACAAACAGACATGTTCATGCACACAAATGTTTGTACAGTGCGTGGATCGAACCCGCGACCTCAAAAGGTTGCGGGTTCGAACCCTTTTTGTGTAATGGTCAAGAAGTTAACCAAGGTAAAGGTTCTTGACCATCACACCAAAGTTGTCGTCTAGTAATATGATTCTCTTTGTGTACCCACCTTTATAGCATTTAATTTGAGATGACATTTAAGTGAATTCACTGATTGGAAATTCAAAATTGTGGACGCTCGCTCCACATTCTACAAAGTGCGGTCTCCTCGCCAAAGGTCGGAGGTCGTACCGTGATTACAAGGACGCCCCACCGTAATTTGCTTAGTGCTCAGGCCTACATAACCAGGTGTAGTAACTACGTTATTTAATCCTTAATCATGTTTTGCAGAAGACGAGAGACATGCAAATCAGAATAGAGAAATTCAGTTAATTTATGGTGCGGTGATATTACGAGTATATCATGGCTAGGTTTATCGCGCAGAGGACGAGTGAGATCTTGAGAGAGCTTAGGTTGTGTAAGAGAAGCTCAGTCCTCTTAAGGTTGAAATGCAAATTCCGTTGTGTGACCAGCAACATGGACCAACACAAAACTAGCTGTAACACTTAATATTATTAAAACTTTACATGCATAAGACATCAATATCCACCGTTTGATTGTATATTTATAATTCCATGCTTATTTATTTCATGATAGCAAATTAAACAAACAAAACATATTAGTTTCTACGTATCAAGCGATCGCGAGTCATAATAATAGTTTAAAAAACTAAAAAACACGCTTTTATTGCTAACTAAAAAAGAGAAAATAATCGGAGTACACGGAATTTATATTACAGTAGAGTAAAAAGCGTGGGGTGCACTTTATGACGTTTTCATACTTCTCTTTTTATAGTAAGATGATTTTCATAGTACGAGTAGTATGTGAACCAAGCACACACATACATACATACAAATACACCCTGATCTAATAAAAGCGTCTTAAAAAACAACCTACTTACCTGGAGCGTTATTAAAAAGCATCAAATGGCTTGTTATGTTTCCTGAAAACGTTGTCATGTAAGATTTAAAATTGTGCATTTCCTGAGAGCCTAAAACCATAATTCATAAAATCTCGTTGCTTAAATTTTCGCAGCTTAATTGCATTTTTATTAGCTTCGTAAATCTCGCTCCATCCGTTTTTTTTTATTTAAATCTAATAAAACACCCCTTTTAAGACGATACGAAAAGTGCTTTAAAACGTTAATTTCCTTATGAACGGTCGTAGATTAATCCTTTTTGGTATTAAAACGAGTTTGAAGAACGATTTGCATTTTAAAATTAAGTAAGTAGGTATTACTTGGACAGACTTTTTATTGCACATTAGAAGAAATATCAGTCGGATATTGAACCGCCAGCAGAAAATATTCGTATTCGCTAGCGCACACATGCTGCATTCTTTCGCCGCGACTCGCGACTGAGAGCGTGTCAAACAATCAACTCTATAGGTGTTTGATAGAAAAGACTATAGCTGAAAAGGAGAATATTTTGTTTTAAATTTCCACTAAACGACGCCAGTGTAGGAACTCAAATACATCCAATTGAATCCACTTGAAAAAACTGGAGCTGGAGAATGCAAAATGCACCTGGACTACAAGCGACTGAACCTATAGATTGGCGCACCGGCATTTTATACTTTCTCGCACGTCATTTCATTAGTGCGATGGAAAAGACTATGTTCAAAAATATATGGCACACCCGTCCCCGCTCACCAGTATCCATCTACATGACTCAACTTTTTTTTTCAAAAAAATCGATGGACTAATTCGAAAGAAAACAAAGAGTTTTCATTCCTTTCAATAAAATTAGTTCCAGTACAGACGATTAACACATTAATATAAAGAAAAGCATTTTATTTACATAAATAAACGAATAATTTTTATTTATCAAAAAGGTTCATATGCGGTGTTTGGCATGACCACCGTGGCGCGATCCAAAGCCCAAGCGTAGCGAGTCGGTGCAGTTTATAGGCAAAATATGTGCATAAAACATTGAATATCATGAAATAGGTTTGCTTGATGTCACCTTATTATAAAATGATCTACTTGATGAGATCTACCATTTAAATACTATTTCTCACATGTATCTACTCAGTATTTTTTTTAATACAAAAAATCGACATAAGATCCTTCCATGATATTTTACAAATTATTTTAATACTTTAATCATGTTAGAGGCTCCAATTTTAAATGTGTTTTTTTATGTAAAACCTGAAACTAATGAACATCAATCTTCGTCAACGAAAACGATTATGAAAGTTTTAATACCTTCGGAAATTACAATGTAATCCAGAGTCAATTCAACGAGAAGCCTATGACAACATTTGCATTATTTCAATTAATTTCCAACGATACCGTCACAGTATGACAAGAGCAGACAGGCTCACTAAATGTAAATTTTATATTCAACCAGCTGACCTGGCAAACGTTGTTTTGCCATATAAATTATTGTGGACAACCCTTATCATATCACTCAGGGATATGAAAAATAGATGTTGGCCGATTCTCAGACCTACTCAATATGCTCACAAAATTTCATGAGAATCGGTCAAGCCGTTTCGGAGGAGTACGGGAACAATCATTGTGACACGAGAATTTTATATATATAGACTAGCTGACCCGGCAAACGTTGTTTTGCTATAAAAATATTTCTCTCATCACTAAGGGATATGAAAAATACATGTTGGCCGATTCTCAGACCTACTCAATCTGCTTACAAAATTTTATAAGAATCGGTCAAGCCGTTTCGGAGGAGTACGGGAACAAACATTGTGACACGAGAATTTTATATATATAAAGAAGATATACTAGCTGACCCGGCGAACTTCGTACCGCCTTAGCGTTGCAATGATTGAACAATGTCATCGAATGACATTGACATTAGTTACGCGCGTTTTTTAAAATATTCAAAATTAAATGTATATTTTTTCAATATTTCTGAGAGGTTTCTTAATATTTTTTTCCGTAAGAACCTTTTCTTAATAAATAACAAATACAACAAAAAAAGAATTAGTGAAATTGATCCAGCCATTCACGCGTGATGCCATGACCAAGGAAAACGGGTTTCAATAATATATATATATATAGAGAGAGAGAGAGAGAGAGAGAGAGAAGAATAAAGGCAGTATACTTTTGTATTTGTCGCTAAGGGCTGTCAAAAATAAGCTCATAGCCGATTTCAATATACTATCTACCTTCGATTGATAGATAGATCTGTCATATTCATAGAAATGGCTGTAACTTCAGACAGCTTGTCGTATGAAACAATTTTTAATTTTAGTAATATGTAGTTACAAATCACAATATGCATAGAATACCAAAATGTTTTTGCTTGTACATTAAGGTACCTATCTGACTTCTTTGTGCTATGCGAACGATAAACGTTTCGAACCAAATGGATCGTAATAATGGCATTTTAATTAAAAGGACACCTTTGCAAATTGGTTGTATCTCTTCTTTTAAGAAGAACGTGTTCAGCACATGTTGTAATATTAAATCTTTTAACATCGCATAGTTGGCAGATGAGATAATTGAAGCCGTAGTGTAGCATACTTTTAGTAAGGAAAATCCAAAGGCGATGCATCGCACCTCGGTTGAAAACATACGCTAAGAAAACATCACAACCCGTCGACAAAGCTTTCAAATAAAAATAACAATACGGAAAAGAATCCCTATGTTTTGAAACAAATGCCATCTAATAAACACATTTTAATAGCGTTAGCGTAGATGAGTATCAAGTTCATGTACCTATGGATGTTGGGATGTCCGCAAAAATAAACCGAAATCATGAAAAATACACCAGAATATTCACCTGGTATAAATCAATTAGCCTTTCCTAATTCGCGTTGAAATACAGCCTCTAAATCACTTTTTCATAAAACATTATTCGGGATGATTTAGACCCAACGCGTAGGTAGAATTAAGAATTAATTGTTCTCAGAATGTAGACACTATTAAAGTTATAGAGAGAAGCAAGAATCTCTATATATAAAATTCTCGTGTCACAATGTTTGTTCCCTTACTCTTCCGAAACGGCTTGACCGATTCTCATGAAATTTTGTGAGCATATTGAGTAGGTCTGAGAATCGGCCAACATCTATTTTTCATACCCCTTAGTGATAAGGGTTGTCCACCTTAAACATTTATATGGCAAAACAACGTTTGCCGGGACAGCTAGTCTCTTATATATAAAAATGAATTGCTGTTCGTTAGTCTCGCTAAAACTCAAGAACGGCTGAACCGATTTCAATCATTTTAGTCTCAAAATATTCGTTGCAGTCCAGGGAAGGTTTAAGAGATAAGAAAATGTAAAAAAAGCAACAGGCAGGACAACGTCTGCCGGGTCCACTAGTAATATTATAAAGAGGAAACATGTGTGATTGTTTGTTTTAATTGAATAGGCTCCGAAACTTCTAGACCGCTTTTAATAAATATATGTTTGTGTACATGTAAAAATTAAGTGATCACCCGTGCAAAACCGGGACTGGTCGCTAGTAAGTAAATGATTGGCTTCACCATAAAATACATTGCTCTGATGCCAACATAAGGACATTACAAGCAATAAAGGTGCCAAAAAGATCCAGACCCGACCAGACAGATGTAGTCCCCGAACAGGGAATAAACCCGGGACCTGAGAAACCTTAATATCCAGTGTGTGAGCCACTGTGCTACTAGGCTACATCGAGAGAATGTCGTTTAAATAGTAGTTAAGTTACCAAGACTTAAAAAAGAGCACTTAGTTAAATGTAAAGATCGCAGTTGAAGAACATTTTTTTCAGACACACATAGTCGATACAGAAAAAAATATAAAAGTAGTTTAGAGTCAGCACAGCACACAGATAATGCATTGGACACACAAAAAAGATGAAAAGCAACAAAGATAAACTATTTCGCTACACTATAATGCAGCCGATTCCACTGCATCAAGTAAGGGCAGACTATCCGCCCTTCCACAACGCGCAGAATGTAATTGGAGCTTCCATTAGAGCTGAATGAAATTCATAAAACGGTTTATAAAAAAAGTTTCACAAAATAC
Source organism: Pyrausta despicata (assembly GCA_963921415.1). Classification (NCBI taxonomy): domain Eukaryota; kingdom Metazoa; phylum Arthropoda; class Insecta; order Lepidoptera; family Crambidae; genus Pyrausta; species Pyrausta despicata. The sequence continues at coordinate 14,890,399 of OY992851.1, read as the reverse complement.
CCCTAAGGTGTGTGGTGCGTTCAAGGTCATTCACGACACTACTTGCCCTAAAACTCACAGCGAATCTTACTTCCCAGTTAACGGAATTCGATCTTTCTAGAAGTTTATTGAAAGCGATCCTGATCTTATCAAAAGGGCAAAGGCATAACTCCTGAACCCTTCAGTTGAATAGAAATAGTTTTCCATTCTGTATTTGCAGGTTTTATTGCCGTTTTATGACTGCATTTTGTGGGTGATTCGCGAATGTATTTTACTTTCACGAAAGTTTATTTTCATTGGAATCCAAGTTAGGGATAAGAAATATAAATCGGGTTACTTGCAAGAACACAAAAATGTTGGTATAGTTCTACCAGTTTGTTTAAACATCGCACTCGTGAAAGACGCTCTCCCATTCTATCTTGCCTATCGCCTCGCAGGAAGTACGACTAGTATTATAGTATACTAGCTGTGCCCGCGACTTCGTCCGCGTGGAATATTTATTTTGGGCATCATTTTCTTTTTGCAAATTAATTTTTTTGTTATTATTTTAGACAATTTATTTTTTAAGTTTTTAAAAGAACATAATTAGCTTAAAGTACTTTTGCGTTAATTATTTTTCTAGTTTGTGCCCGCGACTTCGTCCGCGTGGAATATTTATTTTGGGCATCATTTTCTTTTTGCAAATTAATTTTTTTGTTATTATTTTAGACAATTTATTTTTTAAGTTTTTAAAAGAACATAATTAGCTTAAAGTACTTTTGCGTTAATTATTTTTCTAGTTTTCTTGTGTCAGAAGAACATATCAGTTTTGTCCGCAACTCGTTTGTTGGTCTGATCTTGACAACGCGACATATGTGTGAAAAGCAGTCTTGATGTTAATTAATTCCTATGTGTTTAAATGTTTGCCTCTGTGATTTATTAATTGTAACGGAGAAAGATAGCATAAAAGGAAATAGAAGTCTTTTAAAATTAAAAGGTAAATAATTTGTAATCATTGAGATGCGAGGTATAAGCACTGTTTGACCAACTGCTAAACCAGTCTAAACTATTGCAACCATCACGTTACATATTGCGAAGAAATTAGATTTGAAGTCGGGTCCCGGTGGTTTAAGATTTCTATGTAAAATTATTGGTGCACCTATTTTTAACTTGAGGGCATAATGGGGGAAGGCCACTTGTGTTCAAATAATTATTTTTTAATTTCGTCAACGCTACAGTTTCTCACTCCCAATATTGCACTTTGACACATCCATTGATGATCTTTTTTTTCTATTTTGCATATTTTAGGGTGAACTCTCGATATAAAGTCCTTAATGTTACTCACTCTTAATCCTTTATCTCGTTCAATTGCAATTTTATTTTCAAAGTGAGGTACTTTCCCGTCTCCTATTAAAAGTAACTTTGAAGGAAAAGTTATACAACCTCCCTACCACTGCCTCGTTGGTGTAGTGGCAAAGTTTCTGCCTAACATCCAAGAGGTCCTAGGTTCGAATCCCAGGTCGATTCAAAATTGTTTCTGAGATTTTCTGTCATGAATCTCTCAAAAACAGCTCGGAGTCGAGAAGTTGGCGGTGTTATACCCCCGTGCCTCGGTTCGCACGTTAAGCCGTTGGTCATGCGCCTGATCTCTCTCCGGTCATGTCGGATTGCCGTCTCACCGAACTTTGAGAGTGATGGAACAGTGCAGTTTGAGAGTGCACTTGTGTATTGTGCTCACACTTGTGCACTATAATATCTCCTGCGTAGTTGGCTGATTTCTGTTGAGATTGGCCGCCGTGGTATATAATCGGCCTGGAGGATTATTTCTACCTCCCCCGAAATGTGCTCTCATATTTGTAGTTAATTTTAAGATGTTTACAAACTTCCATATTGGGGTATTTTTAAGGCAAGACTTTACAATGTCTGCCCTTGTTCCCCTTACTATTACTGGTACAGTTTTTCGAAAGTCCCCCTCAAACATAACAGTAATTTTATGATGATGATTTTATCACAGCTTCTTATATCTCTAAGAGTCCTATCTAGACCCTCTACATGAGCTCTATGGATCATGGAACATTCGTCCCAGATTATTAAACGCGGTCACCTGGTCATTCATCGTATCAGCCTGTTATAGTCTACTGCTGGACATAGGCCTTCCCCAAGGACCGCCACAGCGCCCGATCTCCCGCTCTTTGCATCCAGTCACTACCAGCTGCCTTCTTCAGGTCGTCTGTCCATCTAGCCGGGGGGCGTCCCACTCTACGTTTACCTAAGAGTGGTCTCCATTCAAGAACCTTCCTGCTCCACCTCTCGTCGGTTCTGCGACAAACATGGCCAGCGCTCTGCTTGCTACATTTTTGGACAACATATGTTACCTTAGTCTTATGTCGTATGACCTCGTTCCGGATTTTATCCCTTAATGAGATCCCCAACCTAGACCATTCCATAGCACGCTGAGTGACGTGTAGTCGGTGAGCCAGCTTTACTGTCATGTTTCACGTTTCAGCTCCGTGGGTTAAGACAGTTAAGACGCATTGGTTAAACAACCGGCTTTTTAGGCACTGCGGCAGGGTTGACGTGAACCCCCTCGAATAGAGCACGCCTTGCCGTGGCGAGGGGGCTCAGTAGCCTGTCGCAATCCAGCGACAGGTGAAGCCAAGATGCTCTGTGGAGAGTGCCTCTGCGTCTGTTCCCGTATCGGGCGGCAGAGGCACTAGTGAGTCGCGTCTGTCTCGCATCGAGCGGCGGCTCACCGAAGTGGTTGAGGCTCCCAGCACCCCTCTGGCTTATCAGAGGAGGCAGGGGATGTCCTTGGGACTCTGGTCCTCGTGGCGAGACGAGGGTCTTGGCTTAACCGCCCGGACCCTCCTGAGAGACGGCGCCAGTGTGCCGTCTGGAGTGGGATGAGATCTCCTCACCCCACTCCGTGGAGATCCGCCCTCCTTCTTAGAGGGCGGACGTTGCTGCTGGCAAGGGTCGCGGGACTGTTGAGACACCGCGGCCCCTGCTGTCACAGCCACACGCAGCGGGCTTCGTCAGGTTTTAGTGGGTATACCCGAAGACGGGGGAGTCCCACACACGCCCCTCCGATCCCCGACGGAGGGGTACGGTGCGTAATTGACATTTCCTGACGTTAAAAAAAAAAAAAAAAAAAAAAAAAAAAAAGGGTTGACGTGAAGATATGACGCACCTGGTCATTAATTAAATCTAATTTTGGTTCATCATGGTACGTCGTAGAGCTACACCCCCCTCTCCGCGTCGCTCGCAAGTAACGCCTCTCTTCCTTGCAGCGTCATGTTTTGCATATCATGCGGCGCGGGTGAATTTTATATTGGTGTTATTTTAAAACTGTAATATCTTCTAAGATATTCATTGAAATTAAGTGATGTCAAGGACAATTTTGTTAACAATTAAATACTCTTAATCAACAACACATTTATTTGGATAAAGATTAATATTATTACGTTGATACAACTCTAAACAAATAATGCATTAATTTTGGCCAAATTTGATTACCACAAAAACGGTTCTAGTGACTTGATCTTAAAAGATAGACATATACTGTCGCAGACATTTTTTTAGATCATTTTAAGAGGAATAATTCTTTCATACAAATATTTTTGGTATCTTGAACCGTTTTCGCAGCGTTCGCAACGGAAGCCCTCAAGGATGAATAATTTTCCCCGTTTTTTCCACATTTTCCATGATTTCTTCGCTCCTAATAGTTGCAGCGTGATGTTATATAGCCTATAGCCTTCCTCGATAAATGGTCTATTTAACACAAAAATAATTTTTCAATTCGAACCAGCAGTTCCTGAGATTAGCGCGTTCAAACAAACAAACAAACAAACTCTTCCGCCTTATAATATTAGTGTAGATTAGTTGTTAAACTATTTTTAGCCGCTATTTAAAGAAAATGAGATCTTTTCTGGCATTTAAATTTTTACCTAAAACAAATATAAAGCCTTATAAATTATTCAAGATTTGAGGCCTTGAAATGATACACTTTTTACGAATTGTTTCGTAATTTATTTAAATTTTATTTTAACCTGACGTTTCGGATCCTTTTTTCGAGATGCCGTTAGCTTATTTTGTGTGGATAGGAACGTGACTTAACATTTTTGAGTGATGGTAGTTTAACTTTTTTTCAAAACAATGTAATTACAACTAACTCCTCAGTCTACCTATGACCACTGGTCCGAAACGTCAGGTTAAAATAAAATGTAAGTAAATCGCGAAGTACAAAGTAGTAAGAAGTTAAAAAAGTGTATCATTTTACTGTCAAACAAATACTTTAAGGCCTTACTTATTTTTCCAAGCATCTTATAGTGATCTTCTTTTCAGAGCTACCAAAATCCATGACCAACCGGATAGTCTCTATTCTTGGTCTCTTCGAGTTGTCAGTGGGGGATACACCAAGGTCCGACGGTGCCTCTGAGCTGGCTGCTGCCAAGTTGGCCGTAGACCATGTCAACAAGAGAGGCTTGCTGCCTGGGTATAAGCTGCATCTTATCACTAATGATACAAAGGTAATACCAGTTTGTTCTCCGCAATAAAGTTCATAGTTAAAGTTATTCATGACTACGAATCGCTCGTATAAGTTTCGTAGCATTCAAATGCTTGTAGTTTTTAAATATCTCAGGTCTCCATCTGCAAAGTCGAATAACTTTTTTTTAATTCAGGGTTCCGTTTAAGAAATTAAAATACTGGAAAGTTTAGGAATGTAGTTGGACTAGAGTTAAGGTTCTTTCTTTTTTAAGGGTTACACCATCGATAAATATCTCGGTCTATATCGATTAAAACTAACGTAGTGTGGAGTGTAGGAAATGAAGAATCTTTATTAAATAACAATTATAAACAAATTATTTACACAATGTTATAAATTAAGCAATCGTCCAAGCTTCGATTCAACTTTAATATATCATAACTACAACCAACGTCAAAGTTAAAAAACAAGACAACAAATTCATATAAATAATCAATTTCACTTTCGCTCTGCATCCGATTCAAAGGTCCTTCATGACACTGGCTGCATTCCCACGTTGGACGGCTATAGAGACCTGTTGAACGAGCCAGGAGTCATAGGGGAGGTCGTTCCCTTTCTCACCTGCATAAGTTTTTATGAAAATAAATGAGAATGATTTGACAACCGCTTGGTGCAGTGGTCCACAGGTCGGACTTCTAAAACCAAGGGTCGCGGGTTCGATCCCCGCGCAGTACAAACATAAGTGTGCATGAACATGTGTGTTTGTACTGGTCTGGGTATTTTCTATATAATATGTATTTATTTACAAAAAAAAAAGTATTTATGTATGTTTATCCGTTGTCTAGTACCCATAGCACAAGCCTCGTAGCTTAATTTGGGACTAGAGAATTTGCGTGATTGTTGTGAAATATTTATTTATTTAATGATCTAGTTTCATTATGTATAGTTATTACACTTGGAAGTTGACGAGTGGTTAAATTTGGATAAGGATTTACCGTATAATCCCCTGTTTGGTTTGATCTAAGAATATAACCAACCGTTTTTACACAGTGTGACCCAGGCGTGGGAGTGGACCGGTTCTTCCACGCCCTCTACACGGAGAGGGAGTCACGGATGGTGATGCTGCTGGGCACCGCCTGCTCCGAGGTCACAGAGAGCATCGCCAAGATCGTCCCTTACTGGAACATTGTTCAGGTATGATACATATATGACCGTCCCAACCGAAAAACAGGGTGACAGCAAAGAAGCGTGGGGTGACGTGAGTTGTCACTAAGTAAATATGTGAGGCTGCAACTAACGTTAGCCGTGCAACACGTGCTACCCTTTCCACCTTCCCTAGCATCTAAAAAGCTGAAAAAAAGAACTATTATGCTTTAAATTTCCACTAACCGACGCCAGCGCAGGAACCCAAATACATTCAACTGTAACCACTTGAAAAATTTAGAGCTGGTAGTCGCAGGACTTACAATACAACTCACAATGTGTCACAGAAGATGCACCTGAAAACTCAACACTGACACCAACAAAACACTCGACGCGTTTCGCTACTAAACTATCCTCAGGATATGTTGTTGCTTCGACAGATTACGAACGAGCATCTTAAAACCTTTCGTTGCCGCCTAAGGCCCCGTGACGTTGTAACGTCACGCCAGATTTCTACGTTTACAGTGACGTTAGACATATACTGCAAACAAACGCGCAATACAATGCCGTGTAAACGCGGCCTTACGTCAATCAAAATTAGAGCATGTTAAGGGTCATATCACAAAATTTAGACAGCAAAGCAGTTTTTGCACTAAATGAATTTTCCTTTCGTCCCATCGATCTGTACATTGACAATGTTTTGTTGTCATATCATGCAATAGATTACTTGGAAATGTATGTAATTATGAAATTCCCACTCCGTAGCGGCCTCCGATTCTTGATTTATCCATTGAATACGAAGTTTTCGGCAAAATTGCTTATCTATCAAATTTTTGTATAAATTTTAATATGTATTTATCGTGCTATGCTTTTCGCCCCCGCCTACATTTAGAATGTACAATACTTTTGCCTTTAAACTCGTGCGTAAGTAAATGAGATATAATTAAATAACTTTCAAAAATTTAAATTTATACCAAAGCTAATGAAGTAAGTAGCAAACATTACCAAATGAAGGCAATCCACATTAACAAAATATTGTCCTTTTTTTTTATTATACTGTCTTATCCATTTTTGTTTGGTAATTTTAATAGCGCAAAAAGGTTCAATAAAATCAATAAAACCAATTTATTTTTGTAAATTAACCCCACCACCGCTAAATATATACCTCGGTTAACACCGAGTACTTTACCTACCTTAATAAATAGCAACATGTTTTATCATTTAGTTATTTTAAGCGTAAATAACAATTAATCAAAATTGGAGTAGCAACTCCAACACAATTTAACACGACGCTTATATATCATCATAGGTGTATATAGGTAATAGGTATAGTCTCAAAGTGTATCGAGCAAGTTCCACTGAACTGGCATTAAGTGGATTCGAAGTGGCTTGTGTCGCGAAGTTGGAACCGCGCGTGACACCGATCATATGAAACTACCGGATATAACTAGTTCAAACCGGTCACTAGGGATGCCAATTTTAAATACTACGAGTATACATATTTACGCATACATTTATAAATGCAAAAGTTTGTTAAAAAAAATATTGTTTTTGCGTAAAATCTTGTATGTATTTTAATGAAATTTTATCAGAACAAAGCTTATACAACAGACTAACACATAAGCTACAAAAGATAAAGGTTTTCCACGCAGACGAAGTCACAGGTGGCAAGGAGGACAAGGAAAATCGAGCGAATACGAGTACTATAACAGTATTTAGTAATCTGTGGTATGACTGCCAAAACTAATAAAGTTTAGGGTACTTAAACCAGTAACGCGGTCTGTGATAGATATGACAGACATTAACTGCCATGGCACATAAGCGGTTTTCCGTCGCCGCGACCCGAGATTGTCAGCGTGTCAACTGCAGCTGCAGCTAAATAGCTAGAAGTAGCGGAGTTTCGGCGACAGTATACCGCTAGGTGTGCCCTGGCTCTAAAGAGTCAAGTTTGACTCTTGATCCTTCAGATACTTTGCTCTGATACCTTGATACTACAGATCCGCCAAGTAATCCGCTTACGCCGTAGGGCATTCTCTACCAGTCATACCTTTGGGCTAAGCAGAAATGATTAGTGGGCGGTGCGACAAAATAAATAAAAGAGAAAACTTAAAAAAATATCAATAATATGACACATAAGATTAAATATAAAATATACAATACATAAGGTGGATAAATATCAAGAAAATTCTGCATTATCGTCTCGCTCTTAGACTGTGCCTCAAACTCACAGATTTTAGGTTCGATATTTTTGACGATGGAAACATCGGCCATTAATTTAAATAAAAAAAACTTGAAAATAAACAACCCTGCGCAGGTTCCATCGTTAACTATTGCAACTCCTCTGAAGGCTGCGAGTTTGGGCTTCAAAATCGATAGGCAACTACGAATATGATCCCAATCACAGCGGTATTGGGCTGAATCTGAAATGCAGATTTTCAGACAATCTGAAATATCTGGATTTAGCGCTGGGCAATATTTGATTTGGGCTGCAGGGTGTAAAAGATATGGAATGCAGCAGGTTCTTTTTAACCAAAATCGTTAATATCGAATGTCGCTAGCAAACCAAAAGCCTTTTTAGAGGAGCCAGTCACAAGTTCACATACTGTAGTTAATATGTGAACTTCTTATGCTCTTCACTTTATGTCATCATCTCAGCTCAATAATTAACTCAACAACTGGTTACGAACCACATTCCATCAATTTATTTAGCTACAGACGTTGGGAAGAGGTATTTTTGATTTGAGAGCGAAAAGGGACATCACGTCTTTTCTCATAATTTTTACGGTCCTCGCAGCCTTAATGCCGCTACTACGCAACGCCTCCTAAGAATCTGGCACCACATTTTCGTGTTTCTTTTAGTATAGGCCTGCTGATATTTTCTACATTGTGGCCTACTCATAGTGCTGGACAATATTTGATTAAGCTCAGCGTTTACTGCTGCGTTCGCACTAATCGGATTGCTATTGACAGATGTTGGAAACGGAATGCGGATGCGGCGATTTCGTTAGACTCTCGCGAACAATACCGCTTTTGTACTCGGACCGATTACTACCGATTATGCACGAATGAGTTAATGACTTTTTTTTCTGCGATGAAATAGCGAATGGGCATGTCATTGTTTACCATGCCATGCCCCGCTACTACGAACGGCTGCGTATCGCATCTAAAATCTAAAGTCTACTTGGTATCTAAACGCAGGGTTGAAACATCATTCCGCCACTATCATCACATATATAGCACTATATACCCAATGATGGGTTATTTATTGAATTAATACACTTTTGACGAATCATTTTGCGATTTATTTATTTTTATACTTTTTTTTTGCGACTTTTGTACCATTTTCAGCGTTTGTTGTCACAGGTAGTCTTAAGTATGACTTAGTTAGCTATCGTAATTTCTCTAGCATCATCATAATCATGGTGGCCTTTTAGTGGTCTAGTCTTGGAAATAGACATCCCTCTTGTTCCCTCTTGTTCCACTCTTGGCGATTTTATAGATAGATAGATAGATTAACGCTTTATTATACAACACAAACAAAAATTACAGACAAGTTTAACAAAGAAAGATGTACAATTTATCCCGAATCCCGTGCAGTACATGCCAGAATTTCTGAGATAGAAAGAAGCTACGCTAATATTATAAAGAGAAAAATAAATGATTGTTTATTTGTTCGAATTGAATAGGCTCCTGAACTCCTTAACCGATTTAAAAATATTTTACCATTAGAATCCTACATTATCCCTGATGATAATAGTCTTTATTTAATATATATTAACATGCTTAATATGTTAGAGAACCGAATTTCACGCAGGCGAAGGCGCTGGAGGAAAGCTAGTCATATAAGTGAAGCTGCCTTCAAGCTAACTTGCTGACAAAACCATTTTTATTAACACTTTAATGGTAGTAGAGCCTGTTTGCTCACTATGTTTGGTGTAAGATTTTTAAAATATGATGTATTATACCACTCCCAGGTGTCATTCGGATCCACATCGCCAGCGCTCAGCGACCGCTCCGAGTTTCCGCTGTTCTGCCGCACGGTGGCGCCAGACTCTTCACACAACCCTGCAAGGATCGCTTTTATCAGGTAAATAATTATACAACAACATCACATATATTGGTCCGACTCCGTGGTAAGTAGCTTAACTTCCGTTACAGATAGCAGAATCAACTAAAATAAATAAATACATATAACACCCAGACCAGTACAAACAGACATGTGCACACAAATGTTTGTACAGTGCGGGGATCGAACCCGCGACCTCTTGGTTAATAGTCATCTTCTTGACCACCAAAGTGGTCGTCAAAGAATATAACTATTATTTTATACCCAGAGTACACCTGCGGAACAATGTCGTGACTTCATTAGTCGCCGCCATTGGTTGACACACTGTCAATCGCGAGTCGCCGCAACAGTACGCTATTGCTGTATTCAGGAGGTTAAATAACATCAAGGACACAACTAACTTCATGATCTTAACTAGGACACAGACCCGCAAAAAAAATCTCACTATAGAAATCGTTATGTGCTTTGTGATGACGTGCGAAGAGTATCATCTTCGTAAAACCTTACGAAGAAGTGCTAAAGTTTTTATGATTGCAATAAAAAAAGTTCATAATTAGATATCGTTATTATCACCTTAATATTCACAGGCAAAAATTACAAGTCCGAAAACTCGACACTTAAAGAACGAACAACTTCTCAAAATATAGTTGATGGAATCAGGCGTTACTTTGCGGAAATCCATGACTAAAGCTGAAAAAGATGATTATTTTGCTTTAAATTTCCACGAAAACGGCGCCAGCGCAGGAACCAAAATACATGCTTCGACAGACTACGAGCGACTGACAGTCGCTCGTAGTCTGTCGAAGCGAAAACATCTCCTGAGGATGCCACGTGTAGTGGCGAAACGCGTCGAGTGTTTGTTGGTGTCAGTGTTGTGATTCCAGTGCATCTTCTGTGTCACGTTGTGGGTTGTAGATATTGTAAGTCCTGCGACTTCCCGTTCTACCTTTTCAGGTGATTACAGTTGGATGTATTTTGGTTCCTGCGCTGGCGCCGTTTTCGTGGAAATTTAAAGCAAAATAATCATCTTTTTCAGCTTTAACTTCTCAAAAGTAAAAATTCAAGCATAGCATAGCAATTCAAGCATATTCTGAAAGTGTTGACCAGATAGGATAGCGCTGTAACGAAGCACTGGGTAACCGCCTTGGTAAGCCCGAATGCTACCCGCATATATTTTGTTAATTAATTTATGTCATTGTCAGTGTATTTACTAATAAGCTATTAAGATTATTCGTTCCTAATAAAAATGGATGGTTGTGTCTGAAGAAATTAAATTTATTATTATAGCAACAAACTTTCAGTGCGTGTGATAACACAATCAACAGCGCTCAAAAACTTTCGCAAACACTCAACACTAAACTGAATTTGAAACGTGTCATCCTAAGTAAAGCGATCACAAGAAACCCAACGACCTTAGTTTTTCTTTAAATAAAATCCGACCACAGGTAGACAAATAAGAATTAAAAGCTCTTTGCCAAAACTTTAAGATCCGTGACTTCAAAGCTTTTATTTGTTAAGTATTTTTTGCGTTCACAGCGCTGTTTTTAAAGGTAATTTCGAAAAGACATCAATCAACATTTAAACAATTATTTTTCGGCTCCGGTCATCGGGGAGGATTCGAAACCCCGACGGTTGTTTATTAAATAAAATAAAATAAATGATAATAAAAATAGTTTATTTCGGACAACAGGAATCCATATGCGTTAGTAACAAAAACTTAAACAACTAAGTTAGTAACAATGTAGGGAAAAAAGTAAAGTAGTTATAATAATATGTTGTATAATATGTTATAATATTATGTCTTTTTGCAATTCTAAGCTTTTGGCACGGATCTAAAGACAGGCGATAAATAAAATGACACCATTATAGAGTCGAGCCTTTCGATCGCTTTAAATTTTCACTATCAGTTTTAAAAATTCTGAAGTTGGAACCAACGAGAGTGCGAGTACGTAACTGTTAAGTACCTACTACCACAATATAAAAGAATGTAGACTTCTTGTTAATACTGCGACATCACATTGTTTATTTCAGTGTTTTTTTGTTCAAAATGCTTTTTTTTCTTATACAGGGTTTCGAAGACAATACAATTGACTTTCTGTCTGTTACGCTTTCACGTCCTTACTGCTGAACAGATTTTGATGAAATTCGGTACAAATACACGGCCGTCAACATTCTGTATGTGTATTAAATTTCATCAAAATCTGTTTAGTAGTTTAGGCGTGAGAGCGTAAGAGATAGAAATAAAATTTTCGTATTGTGGACGCCACCCTAAATAATTGTTTTGTAATTGTAATATTTTCCAAATAAATATATACAACACAATACAAATTCTTTATTCATAGGCAGGGTTACAGTTGAGGTTGACGATTGAGGATTTCTTTTAAGTAAAGAAATACTATAATTAAGTATACGAGTATAAAAAAATATTCATTCGGATAAAACTTGTCGTTAAATTTTCCTGGTATGGACTGATTTCAATATTAAGTAATGTAATAAAGATTTATATAAGGTGTTCATTACTTTGTAACGTATGCCGAATTTAAAATCAGGTCATGTATCTATAGTAACTTTTTGCTAAGAATCACATTTTGTAAAAAAAAACCTCTGACTTATCTTATCGTTCTTATTACTTGTTATCGTTACTGCCGTCAGTTATATACAACATGCACACACGAACTTATTTTTGTGTTATGTTAAATGCAGTGAACCAACTGATTGTTCCTGTACTATGTTTAAAATCGTGACATAATTTTTCTAGAGAGTCTTGGCGAACCTTATCGTCCTAATGTCTTACTTTTAGAAGGATTTAGAACACCTTTTTACGAGGAGAGTTAAAGTGTTAATACATATTCGAGAAGGTAGGTAAGTTACTAAGTTTGGTCCAAAACATTAAATTTGAATAAGGCTTACAAGATTAAATAGGGTTCTCATTCCTTGGCTTTATGTTTGTGGAAACTCAGAATATGATATACTAAGATTGCTGTGTAATCGCACTACCTTTCTAATGTTGTATGGGAATATGATAAACGACAGTGAAAAAGTTAATAGTACCTATTTACTTTAATGTTACGTATTGGCGAAGTCATAGGCATTATAAATTCGTTGGTGTAGTGGCGAAGTTTCTGCCTTACATCCGTTAGACGAGATTTGAACCCAGGACAGGTTCAAATCCCAGGTCGAGCCAAAATTGTTTCTGAGATTTTCTGTTATGACGAGTTTCTGAGATATTCTCTCAAAAAGAGCTCGGAGTCGGAAAGTTGGCGGTGTTACACCCCCGTGCCTCGGTGCGCACGTTAAGCCGTTGGTTCTGCGCCTGATCTCTGCCTGATCCGGTCATGTCGGATTGCCGGCTCACCGAACTTTGAGAGTGATGGAACAGTGAGTGTACCTGTGTATTGCGCTCACACTTGTGCGCTATAATATCTCCTGCGTAGTTGGCTGATCTCTGTTGAGATTGGCCGCCGTGGTCGAAATCGGCCAGGAGAACTATTATTATTGGCGAAGTCACAGGCATTCTAAATAAATAGATAGGGACAACATTACACGCATTGCTCAGATCCTAAGCTTATGCACTTGTTTCATAAGTATCAGTAACAACGAAGGTACCACAAACACCTCAACCCGTGACGACATTGAACATTGACTCATTCCGGGTATCGAACGCGGGGTCTCATATATGGCAAGACCTTAAAACTGGTACTCATGCCGCTACACCACGGCGGTCGTCAATTAAAGTTTTCCGAGAGAAATCGCTCTAAGCAATAGACTGCCTGAGTTGTACATCTATTTATCATTCTATTGTTTTGTTGGTGTTCTATACTTCTAATTTTAAGGTGTTTCACATTTTAAGCTTGAAATAGAAATCAAAACTGTCAGAAATAGAAATTAGAATTTACTCAATTTGTATTAAGAACCACTCACGTCGTCAGTCAATTAACAGTCGCATAATTTAACCCTGTGTCGGTTTACGGAATTCTCATCTAAATTAGTACGAAGGACAGCACGTCACAGTAAACTCTGCGGTATCTTATTCGCTGGTGATTCGGGCTATTTTGCAACAGAAATGGTTAGCCTGATGTGCTGGGTACTGTACATTCCGATTGACATTCCGGTCGGAAGGAGCAATTGACGAATATGAGCCGCGGCATTTGAAATCTACTCACCATTTGATGAGTGGATTGCCTTTTATAGTCTGAACACGTCTATTAGATACAAGAAAACTATCATAAGTAAATCGATTTATTTACGATAGTTCGTGAATCGTGTACTATCTTGTTATACTCAAGAAGTGTAAAGATCTATAAGCATGAAAAAAATACGTTAGATACAAAAAAGAAATGTAAAAAGCCATGGTATGGTGTCCTGCTAAGTTTAAGGTTTCCAAGTAATATTTTTCCTTAATAAGGTATTAAGCCTAGACAAGTAGGTATGTTTTTTAATAATATTCTCTTACTACGGCATTCTTAGGTAACAAAATGAAATAAAACCTAGGAAATATTTTCATGACTCTTACAGCACCGGCGTAAAAAAATAGTGAATATCGTATCCATAATAAAACTTCGTTAGAAATTCCTGTAAATTCAACTAGGTACCTTCCGGATTTCCTTCTAAAGGAAACTGCAAACACAAACTTCTACAACATCCAGAGTGTTGCGGTGATAAGATTTAAACTGTCGATTGACTGCCTGTGTAACGTTAGACTCGGTAATTGGTTGATGTGGTAAATGTCTAGTTACATAAAAGTTTTGTAAACACAATCGGAGGGCATTGACCCGTTATAACTTCACCAGACTGTATTAGTGTATTTCATAACCTCTTATACATATATAGACAGTTGTCATTTTTGCTTTCATAGCAATGCTTGAGCTAAAATTAAGCAAATAATTCAGTAGGGCTTGACTACTATCACTAGGTATTGTAAATATAGTGACTGTCTTGGATATACACCAATGGTTTTTTTCATAAAAATCAATGATGAATTAATATTTTTGACAGGGGAAAATCAACCTTATTTACTAAGACAAGTTTGATCATCGACTTTCCACAAGTATTTTCTGATAAAATAGTTTGTCTCACTAAAAATATCTCAATCTTCGTCGTTATCTCACTATCGTTAATCTCAAATTAACTAAGAACAGAAATTAAGGCGGTCTTATTGCCAAAAGTAGTTTCTTCGAACCATTATTTTTCATAGGAAATTTAAGGTGGATTTATTTTATTTTATTTTATTTAAACAAAAACACAAACAGCATACAAACTTCACATTATTAAATAAGTCATAATCCAAATTATAATTTCTAGATTGTATCCCAAAAAAGTGTTTCTAGCTTACATTTTATAGTCTGAGTAAATACAGTAACTTAGTGCATGGGAATAAAATAAAAAAAGAAATAGTGGTACATTGTTTTACAGTGAAAAAATAAATAAATATGAAAATATTACAATTCAGGAAGTGAATTACTCAAGAATTAAAGATAAGATTGAATACTATCAGCGGAGTTTTGATGAAAAGCCTAGAAATAAGCTACTAATACTTGGGTAATTAGCCTCGTAGCTTAATTTGGGACTAGAGAATTGGTGTGATTGTTGTGAAATATTTATTTATTTATTTATTATTATTTATTTAATTATCCAATATTTTGATTTTTATTGTAAAAACGGATTCTTCCGAACCCCGCTGTGAATGTAATAATCATATTTCATTCGCCGGGGCAGCGCAAATGAAATACAATATCTACTTTTTGCAATTTCTACTCGGGCCCGTACATTGTGTCCAGAATACTAAATAACTTGCGACTATGGAAGTTTTCGGTGAACAAACTACTAACATATATGTTATCCGAACGGAACGAGTTATATGTAATGCGTTTTTATATTGGCCACACATATTTTTAACTAGTTGACGCCCGCGAACTTCGTTCGAACATTTGGGGATAACATATTAAGTTTCATCCTTTATTACGCTATCTTCTGGAACTTTTCTTTCTTATATCAACAGAAAGTGCTTATAGTGTTATGTTCGCACTGTGAAGCTGGGCTGCTAGTATTCCACTTTTTTTTTGTATATGTATAAATTCCACTTAACATTGAACAACTAATCCTGAGGTTGTAGATTCATACTCATTAGTATAGATTTAGTCGCGTTAAGCGATAAGTTTTTATCGGTGGACCAATGAATGCTGATGATGCGATGCGGCCAATAGGTACTTTAAATGCCTTGTGTCAATGTCAGACGCGTCTCGTCCCTTTATCGCGTTTGTCGCTTGCCTAGGACAACGGAGGTGCTTGTGGCGATGTGGTTGCAGCGCTCTGGTTAATCATACCAAAAGTTAAGCAACCTACGGCGCGGTCATGTTTGGGATGGGTGACCATTCTGACCATTAAAGTGACGTCTATTTACAAGCATCTCCGTGCTTCGTAAGGCACGTCAAGCTGTTGGTCCCGGTTAATATCGATATATATTAGTCGTTAAGCCTGGTCGGAGGCCCCCGGGCGGCGTAATAACATCTGACAGTAAAGTTGGTCACTTACCTTACACACACCCCTCCACCAATCCGGACTGAGCCCGCATGGTGAAGTATGGCTCGCACCACCTCATTGTTGAGGTGAGGCCTGTGCCCAGCAGTGGGACGTATATAGGCTGATGATATAGGACAACGGGTAAACCGCTGACAGTTTTGAATCACGGCGACGGTATGCTGAAAGTGTGTTCTAGCACACATTACATCGAGTTAATAATGTGATTAATATAATTACAACAACAATAACCCTATTATCAAGATAATGCCCGGGTTGTAAGCCTCATCAGCTCTAAGATTATCAATTACCAAACTAATCAAATCGTCCGTATTATGGCCTAGCTATTGTAGTGGCGCACTAAGCACGTTTTGTGATGGTTCTACTATGGATGGACTATCCTCACAGAATAAAAAATAAGGAGAACGCAAGGAAAGAAGAAATGCATAAAATGACACACACACAATTCTCAACAGGGCGCCTAAGACCTGTTTCTTATGGAACTGCCCTGCATTTTTTGTTTTAGATACGCCTCTGACGAATAAATTAAAGCATATAAAGGTCATTTTACATTATACCATACGCAATTTAAAAATGTGTTATTTATAGGCCACTAGCTGTGCCCTGCGGTTTAACCCGCATAGAACCCGTTTTCTACATATCCCACGGTAACGGTGAAGTTTTACGAGATAAAAAGTGTGTTATGCCAGGGGTTATAATATATCTATTTTTTCAGCCCAATCGGTCCAACTTCTTCTTCTTCTTAGCGTGTCGATGGAACACAAGAAATTATACCGTGGCAGCCCAGAATTTTGCCACTTTTATTGCGGATCGACTGCAGTTCATCAAATCCGCTGGCGTGCAGGTGTTGGGGCACGCCGGGCACGATGTAAAGTGTGCCATAGTTTGCACTGCACCGCAAACACAGTCCACATCGGAGCTTGCCGTAAATCCCCACCTGGCCATGTTCTCCTTACTTCGACCAACCTGAGTCCGAAGCCTGTCTAAGGCCTTCCAGATCGGCCATGGTAGATCATGTCCAGGAGGGAGTCTCTCGGCAAGTGGGACAAAGGGAGTAGGCAGAGAAGCGTTTTCGCGCCAAAGATCACGTCTGGCCTGTGCTGGTTCGGTAGAAAGTGGGGCGACACACTTAATAAAACTGCGACGACTTTTTAGCCTTTGCGGCACTGACACGTAGCCGTGCATAGGGTGCCGAAGTCGATATCTGCGTTTGCCCTTACAGTGGAGCCAGCTACAGCCCTGCGGACATCCGGAGGTGCTATACCAGCCAGTGGATACAGCATTGACACTGGGGTAGGTCCAGCAGTTTTGGCGTGATAGAGCACCAAAACATCCATACATACGTACAATCTTTCGCGTTTATAATATTCGTAGGATTTTGACTGTTGCTACAAAAAACATGCCGTGTGAACAACATAGCCTTTGGAAGTATAGGTTTTGGAAGTATTGATACGTGCTACTCGCGTAAGGCCCTTTTAATACGTGCTTCTGTGTGGGTATCAACATTCAAGCGGTCACTGCACTGCACGATTGATTTTGATTTCTGTAACACTTTAGCTACACAGTACTTACGCTACTTACTATGAAGTCAGATCAATGTATCTGATCTTGTTGTTTATTATTTATTCCTTTCTAGCTTCTGTACTGCTTTGGCTCACATGTATACTGTATAATCTATCTATCTAGGCTATATCTATCCAGGATAGTGAATATGAACGTCTTTTCCAATAACGCGAAAATCGATTAAGGCTTTTAAGCGGCTTAGCGCCAGCCACAAAGTAGGCACATACACACATCAAAAGTGTCTAGAGATCAACATATATTTTTGGAATAACTTTTCTCCTGATTGATATTAATTAAAATGTTCTTTAAGGATTCATCAAATAAAGTGTTTTCGTTTGTCTACAGTAACGATAAACCAAGTCACCTTCGCATTAATAAAGAAATTTGTCATTTTCCTAATAAAGGGATTTTTGACATTTGAACCACTAACATTAAAGTTCGAAAAAAAGACTGAAATAACAGTTTTCTTTAAAATTTTATTGGGTAACTTAAACAATTAATATTCCGTGTTTCTACCGCGAACACTAACAACACAATATGCCGAATATGGAGGGTATCCAGTCGCAAGAAGAACTTTTTTTGTTGTTGCAACGAACATGGGCGGCCATTCCACAGCGTGATTTGGATGAACTCATTTTGAGTATGCCAAACCGATGTTCTTGTGTTGTTAGTGTTCGCGGTAGAAACACGGATTATTAATTGTTTAAGTTACCCAATAAAATTTTAAAGAAAACTGTTATTTCAGTCTTTTTTTCGAACTTTAATGTTAGTGGTTCAAATGTCAAAAATCCCTTTGTTAGGAAAATGGCAAATTTCTTTATTAATGCAAAGGTGACCTGGTTTATCGTTACTGTAGACAAACGAAAACACTTTATTTGATGAATCCTTAAAGAAAATTTTAATTAATATCAATCAGGAGAAAAGTTATTGCAAAAATATATGTTGATCCCTAGACACTTTTGATGTGTGTATTTAAGTGTTTCATCCAAATATCGGAAAGTGGAAAGGATTAGTGGAATAATTAATTTGTGCACTAAAGCTGAAAAAGAGAATTATTTTGCTTTGAATTTCCACTAAACGATGCCAGCGCAGGAACCCAAATACATCCAACTGTAACCACTTGAAAAAACTCTTTTCTATATATAATTATCTTTTTCCGTCAATTTTTAGTCATGGATTTCCGCAAAGTAACGCCTGATTCCATCAACTATATAATTTTTGCACAAATAAAGCGCAATTAAAAAAAACAGACATAGAACGAGTTAGTAAACGTTATATGAGCAACCAAAAATGTAAGAGTTCATCCGTAAATGCGTAAGGCGTGATTTCCTACTTCCTATGAATACTATGTATAAACGCGAAAGTTTTCATGGATGTTTGTTACTCTTTGACGTAAAAACTACTGTACGGATTTTAATGATATTTAACAAAAATATAGCTGATACATCAGCATAACAATAAGGCTACAATTTACTTATAATTATAAAGATAAAGGGTATCCACGCGGCCGAAGTCGCGGGCGGGCACAAGTCATTCATGAACGTGATAAAACAATATCCCTCTTGTCTCCAGACAGTTCGGCTGGGACACCGTGACGGCCTTCTCCCAGAACGAAGAGATCTATTCACTGGCTGTCAACGAGCTGGTGACGCAGTTGGAGGCGGCCAACATCACCTGCGCCGCTTCCATTACCTTCGCTGAGTCGGACTTTAAGGAACAACTCCAACAACTGAAGGTAGGTGAAACTTGAGGTTATAAACGTCATTTTTGAGGTTTGCTGAGTGATTGAATCACTACGAGATCAAGAATATCTAGTAGCTAGACGTCAACGAGCTGGTGACGCAATTGGAGGCGGCCAACATCACCTGCGCCGCTTCCATTACCTTCGCCGAGTCGGACTTTAAGGAACTACTCCAACAATTGAAGGTAGGTGAATACTGAAGTTATAAAGGTCATTTTTGAGGTTCGCTGAATGACAGAATTGCTACGAGAACAAGAATATCTAGTGGCTGGACGTCAACTAGCTGCTGACGCAGCTGGATGCAGCCAACATCACCTGCGCCGCTTCTATCACGGACTAAGTCGGACTTTAAGGAACAGATGCAGTAGTTGAAGGTATGTCAATTAAGGCATTGTACTTTGAGGCCTTTTGAATGACAGAACTGCTATTAAAACGAATAGATCAACACATCAGCTGATAACGAGCTGGTGACACAGCTGGAGGCGGCCAACATGACCTGCGCCGCTTCCATTACCTTTCCTGAGTCTTTAAGGAATAGCTGCAGCAGTTGAAGGTATGTCAGCCCAGACCCTCAACTAGTTCGAAGCCCTTGAGGCAAATAATATTCACTCAAATTGGTAGCCTGCTCAAAAAAAATTCTATCAAAATGTTACCCCCAAAAATAAAATAGAATGCCAAATACCTTTGACAGTACTTAATAACTTTTACTTAGCTCGAGCTGACAAATATTTAGAGGTATACTAAATCACAGGCTGTGTTTTCAAATACAAATGTAATATTTTTAGTCGATATTTTTACATCTCTGAACAAAGTTTCTCAAGTGTAATAAAAAGAAAATGCAAATATATTTCGTTCGCTAAGGACAGCCTCTTTTGAATATATGAATGAAACCTTTGACAAACTTTTATTACGTACCTTCTCTTAAATTTTATAGTGTGTATGGGTTTGTGGCCAAAATGATTTTTTTTTTCTATCATCAAAAATGTATAATAATTGAAAGATTTATTAATCTAATCCTACATGAGCTTAACCATGTACTGGCGAAAGAGTCGACTGAGTTAAAATAATAAAATTTCGAGAACCGACTTTGCTTTTCGTTTGCCTCATCAAGAATCACTTCAAAATACTGAGCTTTTTCTAAAAGCGCATGAAACATGTAAAAACTGTACTGACTTAGCTACGAGTCCAAGAGCATACGTATGGTTCCGTAGCTTATTAAAAGATCTTAAAACGTGTAAAACCATATCAATTTTGAAAATAAAATTAAAACTTTGTCAACCATACAGTTAGGTAGGTTATTATCTTACCGTAAGCTACCAATAACAGTAACTTCGTACAACAACAAACAACTTTCAGATAGCCATAGACAACTTTGAGATGATTTTTAAACAAATATTAATTTAATTTTTACTTGCTTTTTTTGTTTATCTATTTTTACACTGTTATTTGGTTAGTTGTATTATATTATTTTTAGGTTTTCCATTATTAAATACATTTAATCATTAATTGTTACTTGGTTACTTTTAAGGTGAAATTTAGCTTGCAAAATTTAAACCAACAAGCGAACAAATAGAAAGATCATAAAATAAACATCGTTAAAAGTAAAACTAAATAGAAGCTTGTACCTAATAACCGAAAACAGTCAAAATGTAACTTTTGGTGAACAAAATAAAATATCGCAGTTAAAAAAAAGGATTTATTAGCTACAAGCATCCCTAAAATGTTGCCGTTGCTCGAAACATTTCAGTATGCACATAACCCAACTAATTTACATTAAAGTTGATTCTACTCAAAAAAAAGTTGTTCTTTTTACTCTACTGTAATATAAATTCCGTGTACTTAGAAATTATTTTCTCTTTTTTAGTTAGCTATTAGAGCGTGTTTTTAAAAGATTTTATTTTTATTTTTTAGTTAATAAGGGTAATGGAAAACTCTTATCAAATTATTGCATTGTCATCGGTACTTAATACGTGTGCAAATTAATCCGATTTCAGGAAGTTGGTGAAAATTGAGCTCAAAAATTCCGTTACATACATTCATACATACATACACCCCTATCTAATAAAAGCGTGTTAAAAATTAATCCGATTTCTAGAAGTTGGTGAAAATTGAGCTGAAAAATTCCGTTACATACATACACACATACATACACCCCGATCTAATAAAAGCGTGTTAAAAAAAGGATTTTTAGCAACACGCACCCCTAAAACGTGAAGTGGATGAAAATGTTGCCGTTGCTCGAAACATTTCAGTATGCACATAACCCAAGTAATTTACATTAAAGTTGTTTCATATTTTTCAACTTGGACTTTCGTAATATACTTTCCGAGGTAGAACTCGATCAATACAGTAATGTATTTGGTTTGTAATAAAAGGTGAGTTCCATATGATGGGGGAGTTCGCAGTCAATTCGTAATGGTTTGCGCTGGAACAGTACCATTGAGAAAAGTTTGACTCGTTGGTGTAGGTTTGTGTTGGTGAGGCTTTTAACTTATACACCGTGTATACTCGTATGTAAATAGGACAGATGAGTTTTCAAAGGAGAAAAATGATATTTTCTTTCACTAAAAAAGCCTTTTATGGAATTGACGTTCACAATAAATAAAAAATAAATATATATGTACAACAGCATCACATTGATCTGACTCCGTGGTAAGTAGCTTAAGCACTTGTGTTCAACTCATCAGAATCAACAGTGGTATTATAAATAAACTTAATTAAATACATATAACACCCAGACCAGTACAACACAACATGTTCGTGCACACAATTGTTGGTACAGTGCGCGGATCGAACTCGCGATCACCTAGTTTATAGACAACTTCTCGACCATTACACCAAAGTGGTCGTCAATACACAACAATACATTCAACATATTGTCCCATAGAGCCATATGAATACAACAGACGATATATATAGGCTGATGATGATTATACTTGTCTGCACCTATAGGCAGAGTACCCGTATAGGGGCGGGAAAGCAGGAAAAGTTTAATTCGCCAGGGTGGCCGGATAAGCAAGCAGTATTGTGTTAACCGCTGAGTGCAGCGAAAGCAATCCGCTGCTCTGGCCCGGAATAGGGGATATATAATTTTAGCTGTCACTTTACCACATGTTCACCATACTGTCTTGTTAAAATAAAAGATATGTAGTTAAGGCAGAGCGGACCCCCAAACACAGGGCTCAAAACCTAACCTAAAAAACTTAAATGGGAGCTCCAATGTACTAGTTTTAAGTCAACCCGGGGGGTTTGATCCCCGTATGCAGATAAATAACAACAACAGATGTATAAAACTAATTGTTACATTCCAATTATAGAATTCAAATTATAATACAAAAAAACACGTAACTTTTAATGAAGTCATTGGAAAGTTACAGAATGATAATAAATACGTAGGTACCTTTTAAACTTTCAGGATATTGTTGTATAGAAATGTTATATTCCAACCGTTATAGACAACGAATCGTTATCTCAATATTTTTTTTCTAATTATAAACAGTCTTTAAATCTCTGCCTTCACAAGCTGACCTTTTTTTCCAAGAAAAAAAACTTCCTAATTAATTAGTGAACATCGACATTGTTAGCTTTCCTTTGCCGCGAGTAATAAAACGACATTTATCATTAGTATACACGGAAAAACAGTCCAGTAATGATGACTGTCTTTCATTATATTTTTTCTGAAATGAACACAGCGTGACTCGCAATTCTCCCTCGGTCCGACTCTGAGCCGCGCTTTAAACAAAAGAGATACATTCTTTGTTATGCGGAAAAACAATGGCTACACAAATAACGGGAAAAACTCATACTCGGCGATTTAATTTGCGAGTAAAACGAAATTGTGACGACACGAAATGCTCTTGATAGCCGAGCCTGTAAGCTAGCCTGGGAACATCGGCTTTCCAAATATTTTTAACTGGCATTTCTTATCTATGAGGTTTGACACCCGGATGGAGTCAATGATTGAAAGCAATTTTCAAAGTTGTCAACACCCTGATGTTTGTGGTGCCTTCGTTGTTTCTGATAACCACAACACATGTGCTTAAGCAACTTACTTTGAGTTTAGAACTCGCTTAGTTTGCCCTCGCTGGCTCTAGTGCGTTTCCACTACGCTAAAATTTAAAGACGAAGATGACTAAGCACATATCTTTCACTAATAATTTCTGTTTAGCCCAAAGGTATGATTGGTAGAGAATGCCCTAAGGCGTTAAGTCCACCTTTTGTACAAAGTTTTGTTGTGCAATAAGGCTTAAATAAATAAATAAATAAATATTTACTGTAAGCCTAGGTTATTCAACTAAAGAATAGTATGTACTGTATCATCGCCATTTTACTTGTCAAAATATCCATCTAATGTAGCCTATAAATTCATGTTCCGAAAATTAAATCATGCTGAAAAAATACCGTTCAATTTTCAGTGAAAGCTAACTCCATAGTGATATCACCATACATAATCCAATTAAGAACGATGAAAGAGGTCGATTTAGTGACGTAATCAAATACGCGGCACTTTAGAACTGAAAGCGAAAATAGTGTTGTTAAGCCAATTTGTTGCGTTCGTTTCGACAACGTTTTCCTAAAACAAATTTTTAGGGTTCCCTTTGATAGCTTTGAATGAAGAATTTCCTGCCCGACTCAGATTATACGGTTGCTTATTTTGATACTCGGTAAAATTTTTATTTTATATTATTTATTGTAAGAAACTATACAGCGTTACAGATTTGTACATAAGACTTAAACAATTATAATTAGTATAGCCAAATATAAGTTTTCCTTAATCATACTGTAAGTACTTATAGCAAGTTAACAAAATCAAATGAGATAAGAACTGCTTCCTAATTTAAAGGTGATTAACTGGTAAAATCTTGGTAGAAAGCTTAATAATGTTTTATTTACAATTATTTCATTTACTTGGGTGGTGGTTAACTTATGTATTGGTAAAAACCAGGACCAACGCTAGGATGATGATGGTGACTTGAACTACGGTAAACAAGACACGGTATACAGGGTTTAGACCACAATACGACAGTAAATGAAAACATTATTTTATTAAATTGCAATAAAATCAAGACAAAGCCGAAACTGGTTTAAGATTTAAATTGAGTGTTAGTCATTTGTTTTGTTTTATTAGTACAAAGAAGGCTGAGTTTTAACTTTATTATCATATCTCAAATCAAGTATGAATGTAACCCTCAGCGCGCAAATCCAGCACGCACTTGACCGATTTTTTGACGAAGTAATTTATCGTTGAAAATTCTCCCGTCAGCCCTGACATTTCTATTTCAGGGTAAGCCTGATGTTTTTGCTGAACCCAGGTTTTTATATGGGAAAAACAATTTGTACCACAAAACGGGGTTGAAAATGGCTTGTAAGGGTAAAAAGAATTGGGCGAAAAAGATTAATTCGGATAACCCAAACAAATATTACTTTTGTACTTCTTGTAAAGTTTGGAATACTTGTAACAAAATCTATCAATGTTACAAGTTTTGCTTACAACGAAATAAGGGTAGTAAGCCATTTGGCAAAAAGTCGTCGCGAATCTTAACAATTAATTACTTGAATTAGTCTCTAAGTGACATTGAACAATTTGCACGGGTGCGAAAATTTACAACACAGTATTCGGACCTAAACTTAAAAAGGTTTAAAGCCAAAATTTACAGGTCATTCAATTAATTTTCCACCATAATGGAATAGTTTTTGATAAGCTACAGATATATTTTTCGTGAAACATCTTCTTATGTTCAGTCATTTCAATCAGGTTTTTTGTTTTGTTTCTTCAAAGTGTGAAAACAAAGCTACAAACTTAAAATGATAAAGGCAAAGGCTTAGACATACTCGTACATGCATTAAGCCATATTTAATGAAGCATAATGTGAATAATTAGCAAAAAATTATTCTTCAAACTATAATAATTAAAGAAAGCACGAAAATACTAACTGGTTTGGCATTTACAAAACGTTACTAGGGCAGAAACAAATGTTTCTACAATTTAGCAAATATGGGTACATATCATTTTATAAAGGACTTAATTTTAAAATGTGGATTATTGACGTCTATACTAGTTTACAAAGAAACTGTGTGACAGAGGCCAATTCTTCCACATTGTAACATTATCAATTTAAATTGTGAGTAATAAATAATACAACCAAAACAACAGTAAGGAACGTTAAATAAACATTATTATATATTTCGTTTGTAATACTTAAATGTGCTATTTTCTCTGTCTAGTTATTTTAACTTACTAAACATAAATCATAACACGCAAAAAAACTTACCATACTTAAATTATGTAACAGCTGGAGTTAATTTTATAAGCCTTTAACGAATCTTCGTATCATTAATCAAACATAATTTTAACTCTAAATTAAACCTCGACAACTCTGCGGTAGCATTTTATTAAGGCGAAGTTAAATTACTGCGAGCTGTTCAATTTAAGTGCGCAAGTTGTAAAGGTCTTTGCATTTCTGTTCGGGTGTAGCAAAAAAGGGCTTGCTCAAAGGCAAAGAACCACAGAGGTTTTTTGCATAGAGTTGGTTAAAAAGCCTGTAAATATAAATATTTACTGTCATTGTCATGAAAAGAAAATGGATCGCAGCATACGTTCTCAATACTGGTGTATTATTATTATTATATTCGTTTTGGGAAACATACAGTTTTAACATTAGGTACATAACAAATTAGGTAGGTTAAATGAAGCAATAAGGTTTCCTCAGCTTAAATAATACATAGAGTAAACCAATTAAAATTTTGTTGAAATTTGTTAAAATATGTGAAACTATAAAATTACAGAAAGATGACCTAATGCCAAATAAATGCCTTTTCACTGTAGCTAGTTATGAATTTCTTTTTTAAACTAAACAAAAGTTGACGCAAAAATTTCAACTGACTGAAAAATATTTTTAAAGCTATGACAAAAAAGATGTAATTGCAGTTAGTCAGAGCCTTCTTTTTAAACGCATCAACATATCCATGGTGAGAAAGACATTGATGAGGGTGGGTTGATAGGGTTAAAAGAGCATACCCACGTGAGAATAGATAACGTTTTTTTTTCACTCCAATGACATCTCTGCATACCATAACTTCCCTGATCTATGTTTTATATCTATTTGTAAGAAACGGGGAACTCTCCGACTACGGAATGTTAGTCGGACGTGGTCTGCGGTTTAAAATAGCTAAGATAAGGCGACCCGCAAACGATGGCACTTCACTTGTTTGAAACGAGATAAGAAGGGTGTCAGCTCGAATGCTTAGCATATAAGCTGCTCATACATGTAACAAATACTTACATGTTAGCCACTTTTCTAGAATAATAATGTTCTATTCATTAAATGGTAAGATAATATGGAAACCCATATACGAATATATTAATAACAACTTTACAACAGGGTGTTGAAGCTTAAGCAACGTCCACTAGTGGATGTAGAATGCCATGCAGAAGACAGTTTAAGCATAGTAGTGTATTACATTACATATATAGTATCTACATACAACATCTAGTTAAAATACACCACTACTTTGAGGTATATCTAAAAATAAAATGGCGGTATCAGTACATGTCACTGAACATTATGTGTGCAGTCAAAAGTTTGTAAATGTCTAAAGTAGTCGAAAAACTAAGGTTTGTTTGTATCCTAAAATTTTAACCTAGATTATTTAGGACTCATATTTCATGCATGCATAATCGCATTCGGAGGGCCTACTCAATGTTCTTTTTTACAAATCTAGCCTTTCCTATCACTCATTCTAGCAAATACGGGTGAACGAATTATAAAATGGCCTATAAAATTAGATAGTAGGACTATCTTAACCTTTAACTACCGACGTGGTACAATCCTACTGTAAGTAGTAATGTTTTTTGAGGTTGTAAATCAAAAACACTCCCGACTGGTAGAGTTGTTATAATCATGGCTTTGATTAGGTACGTGCAATGTCCATCTATAAATTTTATCAAATACGGAGTCCCACTCACTGATAACCTAAAGGAACCAACTTTACTTCAATGGAACATTTAAGGAACGAGTGGAAGTTTAATTAAGAGTGGTTAATTTACTCATTAGCATAAAGGTCCGTCAGGAGGAAAGTTGAAGGCTTTTGCTGATATATTTTTTCTGGGTCGTGGTATAGTTACAGACTAAATAAATAGACGTTTATCAGACTACCATTATTTGTCACATTTTCCTCTGATTTTTTATTTGTTTACCTCTTAACTTATTTATGGGAAGCGTCCATAGGCTCGCGTCGCACTTTTCAGACGCATCGTGCTAAACGGATTTTAGTTTGCCTTGTACAATAACTATGACATCAGCTATGTAGGCTATCGCGGTCTGCGTCGAATGAACACATTTAAGGCTTTTTTCATTTAAGGCTTGCTAATTGCTCCGCGTGTGTCGAAGTGCATGCAAACGATTTTCGTTGAAAAGTGTTCAGGCGGCGTTGACCGCCACCTTACAACAGCATCCACTGATACCGCAGCTTTTTTAACAAGGAAAACTAAAATCAGTTACGTGCGATGCATCCGATGCGGATCTGTGGACACTTACCTGAGAGTAGCGTCTGAAATTTTTAAAGTAGCAAAAAACAGCAATGTTTATGTAGTGTTGGGCGGTGAAGGAAAAGCACTTTCACTGTTTTCAGTATTTAATAAAAGAGATTTGATTTGTTTTTTTTTTTAGTTTTTTATTTTTTTTATTTTATTACACGGAGAACACACACTTCTAACTTTTAGTCTAACGCTATCTTGCTTTCTAGCCCTTCCTTCCTTCCTTTCTCTCACACACGTCATCTCGCTCGCACTCACTCATGCCCATTTTACAATCCTACATTTATGTAAATATTTTTCTTGTAAAAAACAATATCCTTACCTCCAAAGGTTGTCTGGAAGAGATCGCTCTTAGCGGTAAGACCGCCAAAATTGTGCATATTTCTTTGTATGATGATTTTGTATTATTATTTGTGGACTGGCACTAAAGTGTTCTCTATCTATCTATACTGTTTACTTGTTACAGGAACTGGACACCAGAATAATAGTCGGCAGTTTCTCACAAGAGATGATTCCGAAGATATTTTGCGAGGTGAGTTGCTTTCCAGTTTTAATTTTAATGTTGCCTAAACGTTATTTTTGAGAGATAATGAAGCGTTTGTCAAAAAGATGGTTTGAACCGGTGCACTGACGGGATAGAGCTCACTACTACAGTTTTTGACTAAGCATATTAAATTTTCAACTCTACTGTGTTTTTTTAATTCTTTATCTCAAAAGTTGCTTGTAAGTTAAGTGTATAGGAGTCATACTTAGAATTTATATGTGGAAACATGTGAATGGTGTTTAGTGACAAGTCAAAAGTATATAATAAATAAATACGTGAATTATTAAAGGCTACTAGGATCTGTGATCTAATAGGCTGAGGACCCAGGTTGGTCGAAGTAAAGATAGCCTGTGTCGGTGGGGGTACTTAAGCAGCGCAGACGTCAGCTGTGAATGTGGAGAACCCCTGCAAACCATGGTCCGCCTCATTAACTGTCCCGCTTGCGCGACCACCTGCTCGCGTGAGGACTTACTTGTCAGTAACCAGAGGGCTGTGTTGTGTGAGTCACAATAGTCCAATCAAATGGCTTAGTGCTCAGCTAAACCAAACTATAGGCTACTCAGTAGGTAACTCACATAGGGCCTGTTTGTGCGGCAGGCCTTCAAGCTGGGCATGTGGGGCGCGGAGTACGCGTGGCTGCTGGCGGGCGCGCCGCCGCGCATCCGGGGCGCCGCGCCGTGTGCGCGCGCGCACCTCGCCCGCGCCGTAGAGGGGCTTGTGACGGTCACGGCGCATAGAGGCATCGTGGGTGATGGCACTTCGTTTTCGGGACTGGTAAGTTAGTAGAAGCTTAGATCAAACTAAAAAATCGGTTGTCTGTAAAGTTGGTTTACTGACGATAGTTGAACGTGACAACGTCTTTGTCACGTTGCCTCTTTGTCGCTCGTTCCGCGCTTTCGCTTGCACTTCAAGCCTTGAATGAAACGCCTCAGAGCGAGGTAGCGCCGCATGCGTCATGTTTTTTGGTGCGTGCAGCCGGCTCCATCGAATTTATAAGACGTTGTCACGTCAAAAGGGGCAGCGTGGTCCTACTAAACCGAGTCCAATGGACCTGCTCCGCTCCTAGTCATCGTCAGTACTGCGAGGGATTTACACGTGCGTGTGCGGCCCATTTTTAAGTTGACGATTCTAAGGACGTACCGTATATTCCTCTGTTTGGTTTGATCTAAGTAGATAAATAAGTTTATGATTGTCCATTTATATTACGCAGTTGAATCAGATTTCTAACGATTCAAATGTAATTTTCATCATAATGATAACTGAATACCTGCCTACAAACTCGAATGTGATTTTAGCCGAAATCTATGTACAATCACATGTTCCTGCGCTGGCGTCGTTTAGTGAAAATGTAAAGCAAAATAATCCTCTTTTTCAGCTTTATGTACAATCACATTAAGTTTTGAATTTTTCGGAATCCCACGCATCCAACTGAATCGTACCTACATAGATTTTCAATGGATTCTGTATAACGTTATAAGCAATTCAGTTTCTATCTCTACTAATCAGTTTGTTCATAATAGTCTCAATAGGAACCTCCATCAACACGACCACTGACTATTTAAAACTTCATCCCATTATAACTTTGCAAAATAGATTAAAACAGGAACTTTCCGACGCTAAACAGGAACTGGATAAACAATCAGAACACCGAAAACAGGTTTCCTTCACTCTTATTCTATTGTAGAATCCCAAACAAAGTTGCCCAACCCCATTAGCGCCGTAATTGGTATTAATATTGGACCCGCTAAAACAATGGCGAAAGTACATAAAGAGAAAAAGATAACAAGATAAACTAATTAATGACCGTATTGATTCGACGCAAATAGCGGGCGTTGTGAATGCTAAAAGTTTTTGCTTTAGAGAATATGCCAACAGGTAATAGTAACAGATATAATAAAGGCTTTCATAAAACCTATAACTGACCTACAAAATAAACTTTGTCCGAACGTAAGGCCAGGCGCGTGTAATTGAAAAGACAGAACTTCGTTGAATGCTCAGTTTATTGTGCGCCCATGCGCTATTATATGTTACTTATAGCTTCAGGGTGAGGTGAGTCACCCACTACACCTTTAAGGATATGTTCACCATAAGACCTGATTAGTAGCAAAGTTAATCTGTATATCAAAACACATTGATATATAGATTATATTGAAGTCGAATTAAAATGACTATTGAAACTTTCAATACGAGCTTTTAAGTAGTGCAAGTCTTTCCACTCATACCAGTGACAAGCTCGGAGCTTATTGAAAAAGATCTAGATTAGGTAACTGATTACTGACAGCTAAAATACACTGCTTGATTATACGAAAATGCCTCAAAGTCTGCCTTTCAGTGTTGAAATAACCTGACTCAGAATAAATGATAAAGTGATCTGTCCGTAAGCAATAACTCACTCAGTTTTCATAAATTATTCGGCCTGAATTTCATGGCCTGTCCATGACGAATATCTTCCATCGTTTTATTCAAAAATCTAATTCACTAACGGATAATAAATAACCGGCACTAAGACACTGTCTTATTAATACTTAGTGAAATTCCTATTGACCCACTCTTTTGGGGGGTCATAAAAGTGTTTTACGAGAAGTCCTAAAGAATTTTATAAATAGTAAAGTTGAGAGGATCAAAAATAAATAGTTAAGTGGGAGGGCAGAGAAACATTTTCTGATAGCAACAAACTTAAATATACTAATACAAACAAGAATCTGACATTATTTATAACAGTAATAACTTGTATTCGGGTTTAATCGCGATATGTTTTATTGAGTACTAGCGGCCGCCCGCGACTTCGTCCGCGTGGTTAAGTTTTCTTCAAAAGTAGCACCACCTATCGGTAAGCTTTGAGTTGATACTTTACCTTCCAAGTAATGTTGAGTCAAATAAAAAAAAGTCCCATTAAAATCGGTTTAGTAGATTCTGAGATTCAATTTCCTGCCCGCCCCCTAAGTTCATCGGCGTGATTATTTATATCCCAGTTTACTCTCCAGGTGATACTGAGTCAAATAAAAAAAGTCCCGTCAAAATCGGTCCAGTAGATTCTGAGATTAGCCCGGACAAACAGACAGACAGACAGACAGACAGACAGACAGACAGACAGACAAAAATTTTAAAAATTGTTGTTTTGGCTTCTATTACGGTAATTAAGACCCCCTGTAACAATTTTTCATAAAAATCTTCAATGTACAGAAATCGATCTTTTACAGTCTTATTATATGTATAGATTAGGTACTCACTGCTCGACGTTTCGGCTCAATTGCACACAGCCGTGGTCAAGAGGTGACTGGTGGCGCGCGGCGTCGTCTGCAACATGTATGATGCAACGCGAAAGTTTAAAATACACAAATCAAAAGTGTCTAGGGATCAACATATATTTTTGCAATAACTTTTCTCCTGATTGATATTAATTAAAATTTTCTTTAAGGATTCATCAAATAAAGTGTTTTCGTTTGTCTACAGTAACGATAAACCAAGTCACCTTTGCATTAATAAAGAAATTTGCCATTTTCCTAATAAAGGGATTTTTGACATTTGAACCACTAACATTAAAGTTCGAAAAAAAGACTGAAATAACAGTTTTTTTTTAAATTTTATTGGGTAACTTAAACAATTAATATTCCGTGTTTCTACCGCGAACACTAACAACACAAGAACATCCGTTTGGCATACTCAATATGAGTTCATCCAAATCACGCTGTGGAATGGCCGCCCATGTTCGTTGCAACAACAAAAAAAGGTCTTCTTGCGACTGGATACCCTCCATATTCGGCCGAGCTCTTCTCTGTAGCATATCCCATGCATGCTCAATCGAGTACAAGTCTGGCGACTGAGCAGGCCAGGGCATGACATTGATGTTAGCTGCGGCGAGAGTCTGTCTTACAACTCTTGCGGTGTGCGGTCGTGCATTATCATGCATTAACTGAAATAAGGGACCGATTTGCACTTGTAGAGGAACGATGACGTCTGATACAATCGTCTCAGCATAAATTTGAGCGTTGAGGTTGCCTCTGATCCAAATCAACTCAGTTCTTCCGCCGATCCAAATACCCGCCCATACCATGATGGTTCCACCACTATAAGGATGGACTTCCTGGCAGGATTTTAATCGCTGTTGGCGTCCAGGGGTTCTCCAGTGTCGTATACGTCTTGTATCCGGTCTCATACCAAAACGAGACTCATCAGAAAATCACACGAAACGCCATTGTTCTTCTGCCCAATTTCTGTGTTCAAGCGCCCATTGATATCGAATCCTACGATTGTGCATTGCTATAGGTGGTACCCTTAGCGGTCTTCGGGAATGAAGATTCACTTCATGCAAGCGGTTTCTGACTGTTTGGTCGCTAATTAAGTTCCCTGAAAAGTGATGAAGCCTCACGGCTAACATCATGGCGGTTATTGTTGGAGCTCTTCGAGTTGTGATTTGAATGTATCGGTCTTGTCTCCGTGTGGTGCAGCGATACCGTCCTACTGGTCCGTATGGCGCTACTACAGAGAAGAGCTCTGCCGAATATGGAGGGTATCTAGGGTAGGGTAGGAGACCTTTTTTTGTTGTTGCAACGAACATGGGCGGCCATTCCACAGCGTGATTTGGATGAACTCATATTGAGTATGCCAAACCGATGTTCTTGTGTTGTTAGTGTTCGCGGTAGAAACACGGAATATTAATTGTTTAAGTTACCCAATAAAATTTTAAAGAAAACTGTTATTTCAGTCTTTTTTTCGAACTTTAATGTTAGTGGTTGAAATGTCAAAAATCCCTTTATTAGGAAAATGGCAAATTTCTTTATTAATGCAAAGGTGACTTGGTTTATCGTTACTGTAGACAAACGAAAACACTTTATTTGATGAATCCTTAAAGAAAATTTTAATTAATATCAATCAGGAGAAAAGTTATTGCAAAAATATATGTTGATCCCTATACACTTTTGATGTGTGTAATATATTGCAAACTGACATTACTTATACTTAGAGAATGAGTATCAAATGTAAATTGGTGGTAAAATGTTTAACGTTCACACAATAGAGATGATGACACGATCAATCGTTGACATAATCTTTACCGCCAAAACTTCAAGCTTCCATAGATTTTGTAGGTATCTACGAGTACTTTAAAGTCATGTTAAATTAGAAAATTTTTGGCTAATCAGATTTCGTCATTTCTCTTCTCCTATTCGCTTGATCCGCATTCCGCGTGGAAAAAATGAAATCTGATTGGTTATCTGTTTATATATAAAAATGAATTGCTGTTCGTTAGTCACGCTAAAACTCGAGAACGGCTAAACCGATTTGAATCATTTTAGTCTTAAAATATTCGTGAAAGTTCAGGAAAGGATTAAAAGATAAGATTTAAAAATAACCAACGCATAGTGCAACGTCTGCGGGTCCGCTAGTTCACAATAAATCTCCTCGTTTCGCCACTTTGGTGGAAACCGCGCTTTAGCATAGGCAAATATGTTTTCCATGCCCTTATCAACTATGAATATTATTTACGATTTGTGTCATCAACATATGACATGTTACCTGTTTTCCTTTGTTCGGCTTGCACGGTCTATGCGATGCCATTTACCAGTAAAAAAACATGTTAAATTTGTGTAGGAGCTCTGTAATACAGGTAACACTAGAGTGTTACCAAAATAGTGTGGAGAGGGCGCTGAGGATATTTTCATTGGAATTTATTTATTTTATTTCATTTAAGTTCTGCACAAACATGTGTAAAATGGTGGACTTAATGCCAAAGGCATTCTTAATCTTATCTCACATTGATTTGAGTCTCAAAAAACCTTTCTTCCAGACAAACGAAATGTTCAGTCGAGAGATGGAGAATGCCGGAGTTTCCGTATCCTTGTACACCCCTCACACATACGACGCAGTCTGGGCCATAGCACTAGCACTCAGCAAGGCAGAGCACCTTTGGAGGAACCAGGAAGACGTAAACAGCACCAGAAAAGACATGGGCTTGGGACACTTCGACTATGATCGGAAGGATATGGCGGAGGAGTTCTTGAATCAGCTGGCCAATTTGAGTTTTTTAGGGGTTTCGGTAAGTGGTCCAAAGGTCATCCGTGTATATATATCTCTATTCATATAAAATTCTCGTGTCACAATGTTCGTTCCCGTACTCCTCCGAAACGGCTTGACCGATTCTCATGAAATTTTGTGAGCATATTGAGTAGGTGTGAGAATTGGCCAACATTTATTTTTTATACCACTTAGTGTTAAGGGTTGTCCACAATAATTTGTATGGCAAAACAACGTTTGCCGGGACAGCTAGTAATAGATAATTGTAACGCTGCGAACAATTTGAATAGATAATTATAGGGACACCGGAATATTATGAAAATGTTTAATGTCAGGTAAATAAGTTTTCAAATGGCAAATGGCAATAATGACTTGCCATTGTTATTGTCGATGCCTTCTAAAGTCTTTGATTTATTTTAGTAAATATTTTTACTATGCTTTCTGAATATTCTTTGGGAAACTATGCATTATCGTGTGCCATTATTTTGACTGTGTTTCATAAACTGTATTAGTGAAAAATCCTATTATTATGTCTCGACTAACAAGATAGTGCGTGATGACATCCTCCTCATTAAGTGGTACTAAATAATTTTGATACTTTTGATTAATTTGTTGATATTTATATTTTTTAAATAAGCACGTGTTTTAAGAGATTTACCGAGGTTAATTTTATAAATTCAAATCAATTGTGTCTTAGTAACTTCTTCAAGGTAAAAATATAGTGAAAACATAAATATGAAGAGACAGGAAAGTGGCAAAGCTTTATGAACATTATATTCGTCTTTAATTTAAAATATTTTTTTCGGATTTACCATATTAATAATACAAAGTATCAAGATCGTTTATTTTCTAGTTCCCGAGAGTTACCATCCAAAAATTGAAATTACTGTGATTTTCATGAGATTCCGGTGACCCTATAGTATAGCTACCTTTTATAGGTACCTTCCTTCTACTTAAATTTCAATTGACACGCATTTATAAATAATTTTATAATTAAAATGTTTTTATAACTACGTTTCTGTTCTCGCAATGCGCAAAAAGTTACACCGTAAAATAAAATATCGTGTGGTATGTACTGATTTAATAGTCCTTGACGACAAGCCTCGTTTTCACGACAATACTCAAACATTTTGTATGCAGATAACATTCGGAGCTGAATTACAGTGCAATCGAAAATGATATTTCGCATTTTCACATGTCAAGCTCATGGAAATGCAAATTACTTATCAGTAAATCTGAACATCACATGGGTCTAGACATGCCTGTACAATATGTATGTAAAGTTCTTATCTAGAGGACTCAAAATTTGTAAATAGCTAGTACTAAGTTTATGCTACTTATAGGACCAAGGATATCATGATTTCTTTTAAGAGATCGATTAGATATTTAACTTGAAGTCACAGTAAAAAAAAGCTGGTCTGAAACATATCCTACCAATTTTAAATGTATGATTAAACAAAAAAAAATATTAATGGATCTTTATCAAGGTCTGTCTTTTTTCAGGGCCCGGTATCGTTCAATGGAGCTGATAGAATTGGAACGTCTGCATTCTATCAAATACAAGGTAAATTGTACTGAATTCATGTAAGCACTTTAGAAAGATGCACTACGCACATGTAACACAACAAGTGTTAAGAGAAAAACTCGATAAGACACTCACGACATGAAAGTGCATTCTTTTATGCTTATAATACACGGGGCCGGGACCAATCAATCGTAACAAAATTGTAATTGAATCACCTGTATTTGACAGTTATAGTATGGACGAAATGTCAAAATCGAGCAATTCAATTTCGGTTTTGTTACGATTGATTAGCGAAATTGGCTCCCTGATTTCAAGCCACACTACACTGCATCTGATCTGATCATCCTATATACGTCCCACTGCTGGGCACAGCCCTCACCTCAACTATGAGGTGGTCCAAGCCATACTCCACCACGCGGGCTCAGTGCGGATTGGTGGAGGGGTGTGTGTAAGGTAAGTGACCAACCTTACTGTCAGATTTTATTAAGCCGCCCGAGGGCCTCTGACCAGACTTAACGTCTAATATCATCGATATTAACCGGGACCAACAGCTTAAAGAGCACGGAGATGCTTGTAGTACGACGTCACTTAAATGGTCAGAATGGTCACCCATCCCAAACATCACGGTGCTGTAGGTTGCTTAAATTTTGCTTTCACTACCAAAGCGCTGCAACCACTGCGCCACAAGCACCTCATAAAACGGCTAAATAATATCTAATATAGTTCAAGTAAGTAACTTCCTTTAACAATAAAAATAATAGATAATCCTCCTGGCCGATTTCGACCACGGCGGCCGATCTCAACAGAGATCAGCCAACTGCGCAAGAGATATTATAATGCACAAGTGTGAGCACAATACACTGTTCCATCACTCTCAAAGTTCGGTGAGACGGCAATCCGACATGACCGGAGAGAGTTCAGGCGCAGGATCAACGGCTTCACGTGCTTTCCGAGGCACGGGGTATAACATCGCCAACTTCACGACTCTGAGCTGTTTTTGAGAAATTTTGACAGAAAATCTCAGAAACTTTTGGCTCGACCTGGAAAACGAACCCAGGACCTCTCAGATGTAAGACAGAAACTTTGCTACTACACCAATTACACCATCGAAGCAACTAACTTTAAGCTACAACCTACCTAAAAGTGATTATCTTTGGTCAATCAATAAAATTACTAAAATTCCTTTCATACATATTCAAAGCGTGCACAAACAGTTATCAACCTAGTTGCATTTCCCGGTTCTGTTTCCATTTTATGCGGCAGAGGCTTATGTTCTTCTTGGAGATAAAACCTTTTGTCATTAAGATTCCTCTCACAGAGAAACTGACAATACAATACAGTCTTTATAAAGGGTGCTCCTCTTGATATTTTTTAAAACTATGTGTATTTTCTATAACTAAATGACAGTCTGTTGAAAAAATGGCATCAATTCACGTTATTATGCCCTTCTTTATTTTTTGCATTAATATCATTAGTTGATTAGTAAGAAGTTTATAACAACATACATTTCACCTACGATAGCCAAATCTATAGCAATTTTATAGAAAGGAATATATCAAAAAATATTTTACCAATAGAATGCTTTAACCCTAAGTTTACCTACTCACGTTAGGTAATGTTTTTAAATATAATAACCTAAATTAAATTAATAAAAATTAAGAGCCGTAGAGGCGGTTATTTTAATGTATACACACAATCCTAAATTATATGATAATCACTAGTGGCCACCCGCTACTTCGTCTGCGTGGCAAACCTTTTATCTTTATAATACTATGTGAATTGTAGCCTAAGTGATATTCTGATGTACGAATATACGCTATATTTATTTATTCAAAATTTCGTTAAAATCCATGCAGTAAGTTTTTCGAGAAAGAGTAACAAACATACATCCATACTTACAAACTTTGGTGTAATGTACGACGACCACTTTCGTGTAATGGTCCAGAAGTTACCTATTATGTTAGACTATTAACCAAGTTGTCGCGGGTTCGATCCCCGCACTACACAAACACTTGTGTGCATGAAAATGTCTGTTTGTACTGATCTGGGTGTTACATGTATTTATTTAAGTTTATTTGTAATACCACTGTTGATTCTGATATTTGTAACACAAGTGCTTAAGCTACTTACCACGGTGTCAGATCAATGTATTTATAAAAACTTTCGCGTTTATACCATAAGTAAGATTAAAAGGTGCACCCTGTATACAGCCGTTAGGTCGTTTACATTGCTCTCTTGTTTTCAGACGGATTTCTCTAATACGGATCGGATTAGCATTTTAATAAGAAAATTCTCGTTTTTACGCGTCTCTCTTAGACTGTATCGGGCTTCGTAATACGGCTGTCGGTGACGTTATTTTGATGAAGCAGCCATTTTGGTAAACCTTACAATTAGAATTAAATAGAAGATAATAAATAAATATTTCACAACAATCACACCAATTCTCTAGTCCCAAATTAAACGAGGCTTGTGTTATGTGTACTAGACAACGGGATTAACATACTTAAATACTTTTTTTTGTAAATAAATACATATTATACATAGAAAACATCCAGACCAGGACAAACACACATGTTCATGCACATTTATGCTTGTACTGTGCGGGGATCGAACCCGCGACCCTTGGTTTTAGAAGTCCGACGTGTGGAACACTGCACCAAACGATCGTCTAAATCTGGTGGGATTACTTGATTATCAATGGAATCCATGGCGTGTGTACTACACTTGATATTTAAAGAGGGTTTCAGGAGTGATAAATCAAACCGCTCTGATAGAATGGTGCTCATACACTAATTTTATTCATTGAGGTGCAATGTGAAATTGATGCGTTGACAGAGAAGTGTGTAGCGGTTTCGACATGTAAATGTGCCGCTACACAGCTAATGATATATGTACAACAACGACATTTTTACATAAATGTACTATTGCTGGAACAGCTTGAAATTCCAGGCTTTAAGGCGATTATTATGATGCACCGCGCTCCGTCGCAGGTTCTACTTGCGCAGTAGGTATAAATAGCATAGCGGTGATGTGTACTCACTACACTGTAGTGTGTTGTGGTGCGCCTGTTTTTTCATACAAACTGAGGTACTTGTTATTAAAAAAAATGTCGGCCTGCGGATCGCGACGGAGCGCGATACAGTGTGATAATCGCTTTGTACGAATTCATCCGTTGCGACAGGATGCTTGTGCATTTTATAATGCTTAGCTTTTCAAACAGTTTTACTTCATTCCTGAGGAAAGCATGGTAGGTATTAATGACTGATGTAGGTACTAACGATAGCCATCTTTCTCGTAATGATTCTTGGTCTTTATTAATCCTTAAGGTAGATATTACACATTTAAATTATTGGCTTTCCAACTCAGATTAAAATTTAACACATGAGGAATTTCCGTTGTCGCATTCAACAAGGTGAAAATCCATTGCTTTGTATCAGAAAAGAATGATTGTGGACTCGTAACATGAGTTCCGTTTTATTCCGTTCCGAACAGTATTCATCGCTAATCCAACCTAAACCTACTCTATCAATATACCTACGTTACGTTTTTTTAACCTCCACGAGTGCCATCAATAATAATAGGCAAACGAAGTGTCAGAAACAAAATAAATTCATTTTATCCAATTCAGCCCGATTCCCAGGATATCAGGATCAGACAGGATCTTCTCTTAAATTTACATTATTATAATAACGTTTGTAAATATTTGTTTTGGGATTTAGGTGGCTAATAAGTCGTAGGCGGGAAGCAGATTGTTTTGCTAATTGGCTATAGTTAACAGAGATAACAATACATTACCAGTGATTAAAATTGTCGTTCTGGATTGTTACAACCCCTGTCCGATAAACCTACATAGTACCTAACTATTCGAATCGTAGGTTGAGACCGTATTAAGTCTAATCTAAACGTACCTACTTACTTAGATCTAAGATCATATCTATTTTCTTTTTGTCTTCTCAATGATTGCAATGTCTGCTCATTGACGGCCACTTTACGACTCCAACTTTCCCTGTCTCTCATACCTACTTCTAAGGGAAAGTTAGCACTGTATGCTCATGCTGTATGTGTGTTGCATGTGCAGCAAGACAGTGTAAGCGACGCATTCCCTGTAGACCCCTACAGAAGCCATAAGTCTGTGCGTTTTCTGAACTTTAAACTCAAAACTGTTGTAAAACTATCAACTTTATTTCAGGAGGTCGTCCAAGAACAGTAGCCCTCTACACCCACGGCAGAGAGCTCTCCTGCTCTGACTGCGCGCGCCCGCAATGGGCTGGTGGTATACCTGCAGCTCGGAGGGTCCTGGTCCTCAGGGTGGACTCTGTGTGGGCACCAGCGAGGCTAGCAGTAGCTACACTGGCGGCTGCTGGAGTGGCCCTGGCACTAGCTTTTCTGGTATTCAACTTGCATTATAGCAAACGACGGTAAGTCTTCAGTAGACAAAAATTTGTAAAAAAAATACCTATTAGTTAATTTAGTATCCTCTTATGTATTGCATGGTAAGTTATAATATCTAAATATTTAAGTCATATTAGTTAAGTATAGATTCTATCGTTGCACGCGGTCTCTACGAAAGTCAAAAAAGATTATCGAACACCTGTTCATTATACAACACATTTTCGTTTTTTCAGTAAATCAAAGTTTGGGCCACTTTCAAAATACTCACTTTAAGCCGGTATCGGATATAAAGAGTTTCATCGTAAGCACAAATGGAAATAAAATTCAAATTCCGTAGTCGAGCCCCTTATCGTACTACGAGGGCGGTTTGATAACTCCATGACTTTCAGGCTGAATAGAAACTTTTTTTATTTTTAATGATATTTTCTTAAAAGTAATATTTTTGCGAACCTAAAATAATTCTATTTTCAAATATGGCGCGAAAACAATATTTAATAACAAAAGAAGTTTGGCGGCTGTGAAGGTGTTCTTCGAAAATGGAGAAATACGAGTTTCGAGTCTTGATTAAACACTATTTTTTACGCGGGAAAACCATTAAGCAGACCGAAGACAAGTTGAAAAAATATTACGGGGATTCAGCGCCGTCTCATGGAATGGTACATAAATGGTTTACTGAGTTTCGTTGTGGACGTATTACAACCAATGATGCCGAGCGCCCAGGAAGGCCGATTGAGGTAACCACTGAGGACATTGTTAACAAAATCCACGATATTGTTTTGGCTGACCGTAAAGTAAAGATACGCGAGTTAGCTGAGGCTGTGCACATCTCAACTGAACGAGTTTTTCATATTTTGCACGATATTTTGGGAATGAAAAAACTTTCTGCAAGATGGGTGCCGCGCTTACTGACAGTCGACCAAAAGCGAAAACGCGTGACTACTTCTGAGGCATGTCTGGCTATGTATAATCGCAATCCAAGTGAATTTTTGCGTCGGTACGTAACCGTGGATGAAACGTGGGTCCACCATTATACGCCAGAGACTAAACAACAGTCAAAGCAGTGGACTTCTACCGGCGAACGTGCACCAAAGAAGGCAAAAACGGTATGTTCGGCTGGTAAAGTGATGGCAACAGTATTTTGGGACAGTCAAGGGGTTATTTTCATCGATTTCTTGGAGAAAGGCAAGACAATAACCGGTGCTTACTATGCTGCATTACTGGAAAGATTTAATGAAGAGTTGATGAAGAAACGACCGCATCTAGCAAAGAAAAAAGTTCTATTTCATCAGGATAATGCTCCGGCCCACTCGTCTGCAGTCGCGACTTCAAAACTTGTCGAATTAGGATACGAATTATTGCCGCACCCTCCATATTCACCAGATTTAGCCCCCCCCTGTGACTTCTTTCTCTTCCCAAACATGAAGAAATGGCTTGCTGGGCAAAGATTTTCATCCAATGAAGAGGTGATAGCTGCAACCGAGGCCTATTTTGCAGGCTTTGACAAAAAGTATTTTTTGGATGGGTTGAAGAGATTGGAGCATCGCTGGAAAAAGAGTGTAGAGTTGAAAGGAGAGTATGTAGAAAAATAAAATGTTTTTGTACACAAAATATATGTTTTTCTTTTCAAAGTCATGGACTTATCAAACCGCCCTAGTATATGAACTGTCCTACCTTATAATTGCTATAATAATACAATATTAAGGTGGTAAAAATGTTCCTAAGCTTTATTCTGGTTGAACCAAGCACTGACAATATCCGCTTTCTAAGCAATATTCATACTTGTCAGATTATTACAGCATCACGTCAAGAAAAATTATATAAACCACAAAGGGAGCGAAGCCTTGACAGTAAGCAACGGCTTTATCTGATTTATTGTTAGACAGTATGACAAGGGTTTTGACATAGTGAATAAATTTCTCTGATCTGAGAGTAGCACACGAGAGTACCTAAGCAGCTTACCCGTTGTCTTACGTGAAAGACAAGACAAGTGCGACGCGAAGAGACAATAATGATGATCCTCCTCCTAATAGTCCTCCTGGCTGATTTCGACCACGGCAGCCAATCTCAACAGAGATCAGCCAACTACGCAGGAGATATTATAGTGCACAAGTTTGAGCGCAATACACAGGTGCACTCACTATTCCATCACTCTCAAAGTTCGGTGAGATAGCAATCTGTCATGACCGGAGAAAGATCAGACGCAGGACCAACGGCTTAACGTGCTTTCTGAGGCACGCGGGTATACCAACGCCAACTTTTCGACTCCGAGTTGTTTTTGAGAAAATCATGACAGAAAATCTCAGAACAACTTTTTGGCTCGACCTGGGATTCGAACCCAGGACCTCTCGGTAAGGCAGAAACTTTGCCACTATACCAACGAGGCAGTGAATATCAAATGTATTACCTAAGTGTGATAGTGTTCTACTTGACGAAGCGCGATTGACAATGACACAAGTATTGATCGCGTTGCGTCGCATCGCATTTGTCGCTTTGCGTTGCGCTGAATAGCAATAAGTCAAACGATTGTACCGTCAATGCCAAATATAAAAAAAAATATTCAGTTTTACATAACAACATTCAGTGGTTGGGAGCCCCCTAGTAGGATTTAGAGTCCTGTGGCAAGAGGTCCCGCTAACGTAACGATATTTCATGTAAATATGCAATAAACAGTAAGTACCTAGCACACAGTATAATTTTACAAACACAAGATTTGTAAACTTTTGCATTTTATCCCTGCTAAGAAAGCGTTGGTACTTGTCAGTTGTCACCACACAAAATGAGCCATATTTTTCTTATTTCCAAAATATATATTTGTTATTTACCACAATTTACCTTTCTCATTTAATTTTTACTGCATTCATTGCCTTTTTTCTGCATGACCTTGAGGTTGACTAGCAGAAAATGCTTTTAGCATTAAGTCCACCCTTTGTACATTTCTTGTGCTAAAAAGTTTTAAATAAATAAATAACATTACACTTAAATTCAATTTTATGAATTCTTTTTATGGCCGACTGAACTGAACCCACGTATACATTACGCTGCTGTAGACTAAGCAAGCAGACGTTTCTGCTTAAATTGCTAAAACGTTTCAATGCTGTTACATTTATTGAGTTTAGAAAGTGTACAGTCGATAAGAAAAAAAAACTTATTGCAAGGGTAAGCGCTATGAAAATTGCAACTCTACTCAATTTTGATCCGACTCAACTTATACCTAATTGTTTTTTCTTTCTTTCTTTCAACTAGTACGAATGAATATGGTGACGTGAGGTTCAGTTGCCCTTCAAAGATCAAGTTATTAACAAAGAGAGCTGTGTTTTGTTTTTATTAGACTAGACTCGAGACAAAATTACGTTGCTTAGTCGATCGACCGACGACGACGACCAATCGCGTAGTATAGCTTCGTTTGCATTTTTGGATGTGACATTTACCTTTACTTCGCTATTGCACTGTCACGTGACCCTGGTAAAGGTATTTCTATACATTTTGCAAACGAAGAGATCGCTAGTTTATTCGTTCCACTGTGCAACACAATTTGATGACCGCTTGGTGCAGTGGTCTACATGTCGGACTTCTAAAACCAAGGGTCGCGGGTTCGATCCCCGCACAGTACAAGCATATGTGTGCATGAACATGTGTGTTTGTACTGGTCTGGGTGTTTTCTATGTATGATATGTATTTATTTACAATAAAAGAAGTATTTAGGTATGTTTATACGTTGTCTAGTACCTACCCATAACACAAGCCTCGTAGCTTAATTCGGGACAAGAGAATTGGTGTGATTGTTGTGAAATGTTTATTTTTTAACTTATAATTTTTTGATACAATTTTGTCTCAGGGCCCCGTAAGACCCTCCAGGGGATCTCAGAGACTAACGTATTATTATTTTTTGCTGTAACACAGCTTTCCACAGAAAAAGTTTCAGTGCACGCAAACTTAACTGGCCTTCATTTCCAGGTCTATAAAATTGTCATCACCACGTCTGAACAACATGACGCTTATCGGCTGTGTG
The DNA here is from genome assembly GCA_963921415.1 of Pyrausta despicata. Classification (NCBI taxonomy): domain Eukaryota; kingdom Metazoa; phylum Arthropoda; class Insecta; order Lepidoptera; family Crambidae; genus Pyrausta; species Pyrausta despicata. The sequence continues at coordinate 14,845,887 of OY992851.1, read as the reverse complement.
CTAGTCTACACGGCGGTTGCTTTACTGGGAGTGGACAACGCGACCCTGCCCTCGTACGTGCCCTTCTCTGCAATGTGCACTGTGAGTGTGAATTTTAAGTTTATTATACAAGGAAGAGGTGCTTGCAGCGCAGTGGTTGCAGCGCTTTGATAGTAATACCAAAAGTTAAGCAACCTACGGCGCGGTCATGTTTGGGATGGGTGACCATTCTGACCATAAAAGTCACGTCTATTTACAAGCATCTCCGTGCTTCGGAAGGCGCGTTAAGCTGTTGATCCCGGTTAATATCGATATACCTCTATATTAGCCTGGTCGGAGGCCCTCGGGCGGCTTAATAACATCTGACAGTAAGGTTGGTCACTTACCTTACACACACCTATCCACCAATCCGCACTGAGCCCGCGTGGTGGAGTATGGCTCGCACCACCTCATACTTGAGGTGAGGCCTGTGCCCAGCAGTGGGACGTATATAGGCTGATGATACAAGGTGTTACAAAAAACCCCGTAATAACTGAAAGGTGTCGTTGTGCCCGTAAAACTGCACAACATTCCCAAAGATACCTAGGACAAAATCTCAAAAAAAAAATCGGACCTCCCATACAAAATTGCCCATCATCTGATCGATTAACTATGGGAGAGCCAATTTTTTTTGAGATATTGACCTAGCTTTCTTTGCGAAAGTTGTTCAGTTTTACGGGCACAAGAACACCCTTCAGTTATTACAGTTTTTATTGTAACACATTGTATTTAAGTAGAGAATATTTTGGCGTGTTAAGCCCAGTCTCTCAAGCTCTCCAGTCATGTCGGATGGCCGTCTCACCGAACTTTGGGAGTGAAGGAACAGTGAGTGCACCTGTCTATAGCCACTCACACTTGTGCACTGTAATGTCTATAAGACTACGCGCCGTGTCCAGAAGTACTGCCTTCTGCATCTGACTCTTGACCCAACCACCCAGCCAGAGCCACTTAAGGTGTTCATCGAGGTTTTTCGCTATTAAACCGTTCACAGACACGACTATCGGGACAACGATCGTCGAATCCACATCCCACATGACGGTCACCTCGTGGGCCAAGTCAAGGTACTTGCTAAGCTTGTCCTTCTCAGCCTTCACGAGGTTTTATTATTGTTATTATTTTAGAGTGTCATACGGCTCCATCTACAGAATCCTCGTAACCTCCGTATTAGATTCGTTTGTTTCAGTTTTGACTTTTCTGAACTTTTAACCTTCCCACAGCTAACTCACAGAACTCTAGCTCGTTAAAAGTTAGGTAACTAAGTATCATGTTTGTAGCCTATTTGTTCGCGTAGTTACTTTAGGTAGGTTCCCTGCATACTTATGAAATAAGCAAATTAATCTGTAAAATACCGCCCTAGTGCGAATCGGACTCTCCCATTAGGGGTTCAGTAGCAGCAAGTAATGTGATATAAAAGTTTTTGTATGTATGACGTATTAAAAAACTACTTACTAGATTCACATCTACTTACCAAGTTTCAACAGTAGAGTTCTTTGAGTTTCGGAAAAAGTGGCTGTGAGATACGGGCGGACAGACAGACATGACGAATCTCACTATCACTATAAGGGTTTCTATTTTTAACACGCTTTTATTAGATCGGGGTGTATATATGTATGTATGAATGTATGTAACGGAATTTTTGAGCTCAATTTTCACCAACTTCCAGAAATCGGATTATTTTAAACTTTGCACACGTATTAAGTACCGATGACAATGCAATAATTTAATAAGAGTTTTCCATTATCCTTTTTAACTAAAAAAAATAAAAATAAATAATAGTTTAAAAAAATAAAAAAAACACGCTTTTATTGCTAACTAAAAAGAGAAAATAATTTCTGAGTACACGGAATTTATATTACAGTAGAGTAAAAAGCGTGGGGTGCACTTTATGACGTTTTCATACTTCTCTTTTTATAGTTGCCAATAATAGGATGATTTTCACATACTACTATACCAAGCTCCCTACGCTTTTTACTCTACAGTAAAATGTGTGTGCAAAGTATCAAATCAATCCGATTTCTGAAAGTTGGTGAAAATTGAACTCAAAAATTACGTTACATACATTCATACACACATTCATACATACATACACCCCGATCTAATAAACGCGTGTTAAAAAGCCAAAAAATGCTATTTTAAAAGAGGTCAACAAGCTAAATAAAAGCTTGTGAAAGCTGGAGTTATATAACGAACGAAGTCCATCTCGTTATTTAATACAACCCACATTTTATTTTAAAAATGCGTTCCATTTCGCGCAGCTAAGTAACCTCGTTTTCATATGGAAAACTTCGTGGTGTGGTCACACGGAATGCGAAATGAACTAGCTTTAAGATAGCCTAACGTAGCCAAATGTCTAGATTAATGTTTATAGCCTAAGTGCAGGTTTCATGAAATTCGACTTGTATATTCAATGAACATTTTAAAATGATCTAGACTCTCTATTTTATATCTCTACTATACCTAACTTTTATTCAAAATGAATATTTTCCGTTTGATGTCTCATTTCCTAAATTTTAAACGAAAACTCATATTGTACTTTTCATAACTACAGATAGTCCATAGGTAAGGTACAAGCAGAAATGCTGTGGTGAAAGTGTATAAAAATATTGTAGGTATCCATTTTTAACTCTAAAGTCAGAATCTTTTATAAAAAAGATCAACTTGTTTTTTCTAGGGCAGAGTGTACATCCTATCAGCTGGCTTCTCTCTCGCCTTTGGATCAATGTTCGCAAAGACGTACAGAGTGCACAGAATTTTTATCAGGTAAATATATATAACTGCCAGCTGGTTTTCCTCGTAATACACCTTACCTTGATCAAATTAGGCTAGCTCTGCATGTCATAAGTAAATCGTTTTACTTACCTACTGTGTAACAATGCTAAGAGAGCCGTTTTGATTTCAAGCTGTTTCCAAAAATTTGGTGGCTTTTAATTTTCATTTTTGAACATCACCACTAAGACTTCTGAAAATATTTCGTGTTACGTTCGTGGCAACATGCAACAAAAAACAACAAACTTTAACTAACAAAACTTTATAGTGCGGTTAAAATCGATATGGCTCAGGTAATATTATGGTTAATAATCTAGGTTGGTGCACTTTACTAATAACTTTTCTCTATAGGAAAAGTAGCTACATTTCAAGCTCCGCAGCCTATCACAGAGCTTACTTTTGCAATTAATTTCACTTAATTCGGTTTTTACTGACTGAACTTCATTTTATTTAACTTAAAAAATATTTCAGCAACCGCAGTGGTGTATGTAAGACGAAGCTACTTCAAGACACGCCTCTAATATCTCTGGTCTGCGCATTGCTAGTCATAGATGGGATGATCGTGACTCTATGGGCCATGCTGGACCCCATGGAACGCCACCTTAAAAACTTGACCATAGAGATTAGCGCTACGGACAGGAGCGTTGTCTACCAGCCACAGGTGGGTTAACAACCATATTTTAGGTTATCTAGATATTACCGAGTTGTAGCCAAAGTTTCAGTTTGTCAGCCTCTTAGTTTTTTTATGTTTTTTTTAATATATAACAACATCACATACATTGATCTGACTCCGGGGAAAGTAGCTAAAGCACTTGTGTAACAGATATCAGAATCAATAGTGGTATTACAAATAAACTTAAATAAATACATATAACACCTAGACCAGTACACACAGACATGTTCATGCACACAAATGTTTATACAGTACGGGAATCGAACCCGCGACCTCTTGGTTATTAGTCAAATTCTTGACCAATATACCAAAGTTCAATTGGACTTTCTCAATTTAGACAAGGCTTGAACTCTTGACTAATTTGTGGTAAGGACGTATCACATCGCATATGTCCCACTACAGGTTAGGTATATTTCACCAAATGAGCTCGTGGCGGATGCTTTTCAATGACAAACCTCACAGTGATTTATCAAGGAGCCGAATATAAAACGACATTATGAATCCGTACAAAAAACAGCTTAACGCGCCTTAAAACACAAAAAGCATAAAGATTCGTGTGATAAGACTCACACAGACACTATTTGGTCGGAATGGTCACATAAAATCTATGACCGCATCTTAGATTGTGTAACCTTGGTAATCGCTACCAAAGCGATGCCACCACTAGCACTAAACTAATATAGCTAACCCACACAAGTAAATACAAACTTCGGAGCTTCAGACGAGTTATAATACAATTAATTTTGTCGACCACTACGGACTGCTACGCTCATGATTTACTCGTAAACACATTTGCCCACAGTTTAGGATAGCGGCTTGCGGCTCGTGCAAAGCGACCGTTATATTCATAAACACGTTTAGATTTACTTACATACCAAAGATTGATAATCTCAAGACTAAGAAAAAAATAAAAAAGTACGAAACAAGAAAACACTCTCCAATGAAATTACTTAGTATGTACAAACTATTAAATATTTACCGTTATTAAATAAACTAACTTACACATATTATTATATTTTAATATATTTTCAATTTATAATATTGATAGAGAAATGTTTTAAGGATAAAGCCGTGGTCGTATAGGGTAAAACCCGGATAGTTGCCTCGGGGGGATACATGCCCCGGTTTTTAATACATTATATTAGGAGTATAAGTTTTTTTTGCGCTTCACTACAGTAAGTAGTAACCCCCTGCAGGCCTCGGTGTCGCATCAGCCATCGGAGTAGACGCACGTGTTTTGTCTGTGAGAGCGAAAATCTTCCGCGGCAAAACTTTGACGGGCGGTATAATTATATTGGTAAGTAATTTCTATTGAATATTTTTATAACTGATCGTGGTTTCAGTCAACTTTTTGTTTCTGTGCATGCATTAGAGTTTAAATTACATTGTTTATTATGTTTTATTGTTAAATAATTTTTATTTATTTCACAAATTAAAAGGGCAAGTATCCGCATTAAAAAGGATAGTTGCCCTACTTACTTTTGCGGATAGTTGCCCCTAGAGTGGCTAAATTTTTTCTTATAAACAAAGACGGGTTTTATTTTTTTGTTGTATTTCCGAATTTACTGTGACTCTAACTTGTTGTAAATAAAATAAATATCTATTTAACTGATTTATATATTTATTCTAGATAAGCAAAATGCCTCGCAAGTATAAGCGAAAACCAGGCGTGGTGCCACGCAACATCAGCTGGACAGAAGATGGTTTGGCACTTGCTTTGGAAGAATTGAGACAAAAAAAAAGACATCAATGAAATTTGTCGAATATACGGAATATCCTCTCGAACTTTACGAAGATGCTACGAAAACAATAACCAGCAACTGCTAACTCAAGGTATATTTTTGATTTACCTTTGATTTGATTTGACCTAGCACTATAAATACAAAATTCTATCTACATACTTTCTTATCTGTTAATTGTATTTTTTGTCTCTCTAGGAAAATATCCTGTCCTTGGCTTCAAGAATGAAAAAAGACTGGTAGCTCATATATTGGAAGCTCGGAGACGCCGGTTTTCCTCCTGATAGAATTGTGATTCGCCAATTAGCTTATCAATTTGCTGAAAAGTTGAAATTAAAGCACAACTTTACAAATAAAGTTAATGTTAGTACCAAAGTTGATCACCAAATTTTTATATCATTAAGACAAATGCTAATATTTTTATATTTTAAATCATTAAAACTACAAACTATTTAATAATGTTAATTAATATTTTAACTTAAGCTTAATAAAGGATATCTGTAAATTATAAAGACTGTTAAATAAATGAATAATAAAGATTACTTTAATTGATATACATTTTTTTCTATCTAATCCAAAATAAAAATCATACCGAGGCTACTATCCCCGCGCGAGGCAAGTATCCCCCGAAACATTTTCCACGCTAGGCTACTATCCGCCATAGTAGGCAACTATCCCTTTTCTGAGAGGTGAAATAAAACAAAATTTATTCAAAATCATTGTTAATTATGTATACTAAAATAGGCTATTATAAAAGATAAAAGACCTATGTTTTGAAATACACACTGAATAATTCTCAACAAGTTCATATTTTTTTAAAATTAAGATTTTTCGAAAAGTGGGGCAACTATCCTGCTTTTACCCTACCACTTTTTTTAATTTATTATTCTTATGGCATACGACCACGGCTTTATCCTTAAAACACATCTCTATCAATATTATAAATTGAAAATATATTAAAATATAATAATATGTGTAAGTTAGTTTATTTAATAACGGTAAATATTTAATAGTTTGTACATACTAAGTAATTTCATTGGAGAGTGTTTTCTTGTTTCGTACTTTTTAGAGCGTGTTTTTAAGTAGTCGGGTGTTAGTTTTTAAACTTTATTTTTATTTAACATATTTTGGAGTTCTAAATAGGTTAATCTTGGGTTCATTGATTTCTCAATCTTTCCAACTCCTCGAACGATCTTTGGTCATGTGGATTCTTAAGTAATTTGCTAGATTCCAGTGAACTAATCCATAATCCATCTATGGATCTTACTCTGCTAAGAGCCACATATATAGTCGGGTAAAAAAGATGTGAATTATATACAATCAGCCCATGAATATAGGTAAAGTCACAAGCAAATGCTAGTAATATATATATATATTCAAAATGTACAAGTAAAGCGCTTTCAAATGATACCAAACACGGCATATTTATCTTAACTTTATTTTTTTACTTCGTATGTTTTGTCCGCCAGAGGGCGCCACATTAGATTTTGTGAAATCCCATATAGCCTATAACCAGCGGACAATTAAGACGCTTCTAATGATATGTCATTTGTCGAATTCTGATAAGTAGTTTAGAAGTTACGAAGGAACAGATGAACATCCATACCCACATACATACATACATACATACAGGTCAAAATCATAACCCTCCTTTTGCTTCGCCGTAGTCGGGTAAAAACCGGCCAAGTGCGTGTAGGGTTCCGTAGTCAATTTTGGCACCGCGCTGTTTTGCATTTCTTGCGTCATCATTTTATTTTATTTTTATTTATTTAGGACAATAAACAATTGTACAATTCAGGTTACAAACAGTTTAACATTAATATTACTTATTGTACAACCAGCACCATTATCCCCTTCTTACATGTAAAGATCATCATCTCCCTAGCCGTCAATGTCATCATTGTAAAGTATATATTTTTATATTATTTATAATTCCAAAAGTATTCATCTCAGGATACCCAAAACAATTTTAAATAAGAGTTTTCGTGCCTGTTTCTTTACGTGAGAGATTTGAAGTTTATAGGTCCAAGACTTTAGAAATTACAGGGGTTGGGGGGGGGGCACCGTGGGGGCCGGAATTTGGCGGGCTATAACTCACAAAAGGTAAACCTGATAAAAAAGTGTTGTATGGAAACCCTATATTATTTTCATAGCCCTTTTCAACGATACCTCACACAAGGGGGTGCACACAAAAAAATAATTCACCCCCCCCCCCTTTACATGTATCGGAAGGTACCCCTTAAAAACCCGTTAAAAGGGGTAATTTTAATTTTTCGTATTTTTAAAAATGAGATCTATATGTGAAGTATCCTCGAAACAAGTTACATGCAAATCAGTCCATAAACGTATATCTGCTGTGACATACTAGGACGGACTGAACGATCTTACTCGTATAAGGGTTCTTTGTCGGACTACAGAACCCTAATAAAACGGAAATAACCTTGGCGTCAGAGTGATGCACACAAAAGAATGAAAATGTTTGTATAACGTCCTCTTTACACTTTATGAGAAACCTTTTCTTACCCTATTTCATGGGCATTAAGTTTTCATAATCAAATCCATTGAGCACAACTAGACGACAGCTCAAAAGTATCCTCACAATAAACTTAAGCATCTTTTATCTTCGTTTTTCAGATAGAAATCTGCAAATCCCAGAACACTACGGGCTGGCTATGTGCCCTCTACGCTTACAAGGGCCTCCTTCTCATCGTCGGCGTGTACATGGCTTGGGAGACCAGACACGTGAAGATATCAGCTCTAAACGATTCGAAGTACATAGGCATCAGCGTGTACTCAGTTGTCATCACTAGTACCAGTGTGGTAGTGATTGGGACCATCATATCAGAGCGGGCCACATTGGCGTACATAACTATTACTAGCTTAATCTTGATCACGACGACGTCAACGCTGTGCTTGCTGTTTTTGCCCAAAATTATAGCTATTAGGACTAAAAGTAAGTAATATTCATTTATTTGCCAACTGTGTTACATACATAATTATAGCAGGTCTTATGCTAGACAATTGCACTTATAACTTAGTAACACTTTCAGTTTGGATATTGAAAAAAGTATTAATTATTATGGGCTATATCTAATTACACTTACAAGTATTGCATTTTGGACTTACAGTGACTAAAGTTATGACATTATCAGAAAAACTTAGGCAATAAAAATAAACAGTTGGTATTGTATGCATATGCATTGCATCTCGTATTGTAATACTGTTGCGTTAAATTGTAATTGTTAGTAGCCTACATCACCTCAAGACCAGGCAGTGGTGGACCTTTCAAAACTCTTCACCACTCGCTATTAATGCCAATGAACTTTATTCTTTATTTATCTGTTCATGTATTGTGATGCTGCAAAATATCGTTGAATAGGTAAGAACACCTACCATGTCAACCGGAAACAATAGTGCGATCTCATGGTTGTAAAAGATTGCAAAAACAGAAAACAAAGTTTGGGTTGAACCCTTGAGTTTATTTATTAGAAACTTAATTGTACAAGAAATAAACGAATCGTAGAATTCTAAAAGCATTTTCTGCTAGTCAATCTCAAGAATACTGTACTTTTTTAGTGTGAGTTGGCTCTCAATTCGTAAAGTGTCAGTGCCTAATCCCGTACCAATACTGTTGTTCAGATTGCTTATCTTATTTTTTCAGGCGAAGATGATCCCGTAATCCAAAGTCTGGGCCTCAGATTAGAGTGTAAGACGCGAAGGTTCGTCACAGATGAAACTCAAGAGCTGCACTTCAGGATAGAAATCCAGAATAAAGTGTACAAGCGGGAGGTAGCAGCCTTAGATAAGGAGATTGGGAGACTTGAGAAGTTGCTGGCTGAACCACTTGAGTCATCTAGCAGTTCGAGTGCGTCTATAGCTCTGCAGAAACGAGTAAGTATCAATCCATAAATGCATAGGTTACTACTATTTCTCGGGCAAAATTTCCGTCAAAACAAAACACAGCTTAACAGTAGACATCTGCACTCTCAATAGTCCTTTGAGAAACTATTAGAAACCGATTTACTACTACGATTGGTGTTTAGGGTACCTAGAGCAAAAAACGAGTCATTAAATCACTACAATACAAACATTAGATTACAGTATGAGGCAGTTTTTGCAGGATGTATTGAACTGGGTAAATAACTGACCACGATACCGGCTACCGAATCCGACTAAAATTCGGAAATTTCTAACAAATAAAATGCCATTTCTCGTAGTAGGAGAAATGATTTAAAACTGGGTAATTGAGAAATCATGTTTAAATTTCTTTTCAGACGGAACTGAACATCGTAGAAGAAGAAGGCAGGTGCCGATCAGACCCTGACAGAAGAACGCCTAGCGTGAGCGGAGGTTTACCAATGCTTCTCCTCTCAGTTCTTCCACCAGTCATACCTCGCGCCAGCTGGCCCTCCGCCGAAGCCTGCCGCGGAAGAAACTCAGTCAGCTTCAGCTCACAACCGAAACTTTACCACAGAAAGTCCCAACCAGCTATAGACCTCTACAACCTGTGCTTAAACAAACAAGAAAACACCGGTCTTCTCAGCAGAATCAAGAGCTTCTTTGGTAGTAGACCTTCAAGCAGAAAAGCGTCTACCATGTCCATAGCAGACCCAACAGGCCAAAGTATAGCAGCCGCTCTGAAAATGCACGTAGGTATGATTGCTGGTCTGATGCCAGGGAACAGGAAGCATTCCATGGTCTTATCTTGCAATACGCTGCATGTGCCCCATCCAGAATTACGATTGCGCAGAGAATCGTACGCCAAGAGTGGACCTATCATCAGAGTAACTGACGACGAGCCTTCCTGCTCGAACTATCAACCAGAGAGCAGAAAAAGCATCACGTCGACCAACAAATATGTGGCAGAGCCTGAGACGAAGGTGAACTTCGTTTTGCCTAGTACCCACAAGAAGTCTATGTCCCAACAGAATTCTTGTGAGAGGATCAGAGGTTCTCCAAGGTTTCCTCATAGGATAGCTCCTTCGGCGAGTAGTTTGACGACCCTGAATACTGGAAGAAAAACCAGTGCTGATAGCGTTTTCAATATATCCGGGAGGATATTTGAAGATCAGCGGAGATTCAGTCATCAGAATGTGACGAATCAGGATCCTAAAGATAAATCTGTGCTGGAAAGTAGATGGAAGTCTACGGAAGACGCGAGACCTGGTCCTTCGTCAAGGGACTAGTTCTGTGATTTGCTTTGAAGAATGTCTGCTGCCAATTATTGATATTAGTTTTTTAAATGGCAAAAATGAACGTTGGTCTTGATTGCTTTAAGGTGCTCCCTCCCCGAGAGCATTTGCGTTTAATGTAACATTATAGATTTGTTTTTCGAGCATTAAATTACAGTAAAACCTGTCTGACCGATGACGTATGGGAGAAGGGGGCACCTTAGAATAGGGGCAGCTTTGAACATTTGAGTTTACGAAGCCATTTTAGAAGGAAACTTCATGGTTATTTTCTTGGGGAGAGGCAACACAAACCCGCACAACTGTCACTTATCACTAGGTACTGACATATGACAACCTCTCATGAGTTATGAGGAGTTTTCGTTCAAATTCGCAAATTTCAACTCTTTCAAAAAGCGCGTAAGGTACTTGGTTACTCAATTCAAGAGGTGTAGAGCGTTTTTTCCCTCTTTTAATCAGAATGCTTCATATTTCACATTCCTAACCAGCGGGAAGTTCAGGCGCGAATGACACCTCACTTGTCAAAATATCATTAAGGGTTTAGAAGTTGTGTAACATACATACATACCGGTCAAAATCATAACCCTCCTTTTTGCTTCGTCGTAGTCTGGTAATAAAAAGGAGGAAGGCTGTTAATTCAACTGTAGTTTTTTTAGACTCTAATTTGTATGGATTGCAATGTTCTCAGGAGAGGTGTATCTACCATGTTTTTAACATTTCCATGCCCGTAAAATTAGTACCTACTGTGTGGTGTGAAATAGGTCTTTGGGTGAATATCATTTAAGTACTTATGAATTGTAGAAAATATAGTTAATTAAGGATAATCTGTAAATATTGTAACGCCAAAAAAGGAATTTTAACACCAAAGAGTAGTTTATAAATTCATGATCTCAAGATCAATTCGTGTAAAATTGATTTTAAGAGCAAAACAGTTTTTTTTCCAAAACCTAACCAGTATTATCCGATTTTCCTTTCAGCAATAATGTGTTTAAGCAATATAAATTCAGAATCCTAGTTCTACAACATGTTAACACGAACAATATTAAAAGTTATTTAATACTTAAAAGCTACTTATCACTAGGTATTTAATACTTAAAAGCTTTTAATTGTATTACTTTTATTATTATTTATTTATTTACTTTTTTTGCATTTATAATGCAAACTTTACAATGTGAAATTAAAACGCACTTAAAGAAAAATGGACTGCCACAGGCGGGACTCGAACCCACACCTCTCGTAAACCGTGCTCTCCCAATTGAGCTACCGTGACACTTACTCATCAGTCCGAATTTCTTTAAGTGCTCCTTAGGCTGCAGCCAGCCATGATTCATCACTGTTGTGTTTAGATACCTACAACATCCTAATTAAACATGTTTTCAGCGGTTTATCAAAAGATGAATCAGCTAATTTTTAGGGTTCCGTAGCTCAAAAGGAAAAAACGGAACCCTTATAGGATCACTTTGTTGTCCGTCTGTCCGTCCGTCCGTCTGTCAAGACCCTTTTTCTCAGGAACGCGTGGAGGTATGAAGCTGAAATTTATATCAATTACTCAGGTCTACTGTCCCTTGAAGCTGTGAAAAAATCAAACTTCTAAGCCAACGCAATCAAAAGATACAGCCGTTTATGCCGCAAATTTTCGACACTTGCAAGGGAATCAAAACCTACGGGTGCTTCCCGTGAACTCAGAATCTTGAAATTTGGTACGAAGCAACGTCTTATAGCATAGATAAAGTAAAAATTACGAAAACCATAAATTTTTAGTTACATCACATAATATATATTTTTTTAATAATTTTAAACTTACTACCCATTTCCTCATAAACGCGTAGAGGTATTAAATTGAAATTCATACCAAATACTGAGGTCTATAATACCTTTAAGCTGTAACAAAATCAAACTTCTATGTCAACGCAATTAAAAGAAACAGCAATTTAAGCTGCATATTTTGAAACTCGCAAGTACTCGCAAGGGAATCAAAACCTAAAGGGTACTTCCAGTCGACCTAGAATCTTGAAATTTGGCATGAAGCAACGTTTTATAGCACACATAAAGGGAAAATTTCGAAAACCTTAAATTTTTAGTTACATTACAAAATATATATTTTTAAATAAATATAAACTTATTATTTTTTTCCTCATGAACGCGTAGAGCTATCAAGTTGAAATTCATGTCAAATACTTAGATCTAATTGCCTTTAACCCGTGAAAAAAAAAAAACTAAGTCAACGCAAAAACGCAAAACGCAAAAGTACAACCATTGATACCGCATATTTTGAAACTCGCAACTACACGCAAGGGAATTAAAACCTAAAGACCACTTCCCGTTGACATAGAATCTCGAAATTTGGTAAGAAGCAATAGCTTACAGCACAGGTAACAGAAAAATTCCGAAAAGCTTAAAATTTTAAGTAGTTATACCACCAAAAAATTGTGATTGTAAACATAATTGTAGTTACAGCAATGACCGTGAGTTATTATACTATGTATGGGGAGGGCAACATTTTTCAAACGGCAAAGACGACCTCACTCATCGTCATTCAATCCCGATGTTTTGGTGAATGTAGCTGTATAATCTAAATGCGTCCTAACTGCTTAAAGTGTTATACTTATAATTAAATTCAATGACATTATTATAAACGATAAAGAGATCTTTGTCTTAAATTTATGCTCCTCCATCTTTCCCCATTGTAATGTTATGAATTTCATTTTGCAATAAAAATACCATAGTTATGACTCGATTGTCGTAATAAACGAACTTTGTAAACCTTGTATGTTTGTACGGAACCCTCGGTGCGCGAGTCCGACTCGCACTTGGCCGGTTTTTGAAGTGAAAACTTCTTTAGCGGCGTTGAGCACTTTTGTGGCATGGGTAGAAACTGTGAAACTCGCGTCAGGTCACGTGATGCTGATCGAAAAACCGTAAGACGGTTCAAATAAATCAAAAATGCACAACGTTAATAATCAAGTTTTCACTTCTGCCGGCACTCCCGGAGTGCAACCCGTGTTTTTTTTTTTGTAATTTTTTTTAGCATTAACATATTTATTACTTACCGTTCTTATTATTACATATTATTTAATGTCTTATCGTTCTCAAACATACGAAATACCTAACTGACTGACTAAATGTTTACTAATGACTTGTATCGAAAAATCAATAGGCTTTCATTGAAATAACTAAAAACCGTTTTAAAATCATTCAAGTCTAATATGAGTAATAAGCAATATGTAGATTTAATCCTAGTTATTAAAGTAAATAAGCTCTATTTCGGTGCCAATTAAGATAGGATCAGGCACTTTATTTTTAGAATGATTTATATTCTAGATTCGCCCTTGTATTTAAGAGTGTCCTGAAAAGTGTTCATAATTTATATTTGTAAAAAGTGAGCTATGTACTTAAACTAATGAAAACTAGACGATTTCCTCATTTAGAATCTATTTGTGTGAGACATGTAATAAAAGTTTTAAAGTGAACTTCTACTTTTTTTTTAATCTCTGTTGGTTGGTGGAGTTTTTTGAGATATTGATTTTGGGATATTGATTAAAAATCCTTTTTTTTTTCGGATAGGTTTGTTTCTGACCCAAGACTAAGCCCATCGTGTCACAGATATAGGTATATCTTTATAGAAGTATAGGTATACTTCTTTAGTTGTAGGTACTAAAGAAGTGTTTGATAGTACAGACGAAAACTACCTTGATAGAATTAAAAAAAAACAAAGTTGTTTTGTAACTTCTCTATTCTTCTAACGATAAAAAAAAATCAACACGTACCTATACTGCCATATATGACCTCTCCCGTTTTCTCCTTCTTCACAACACTGTCCTCGATCAGCCTCGATCCAGAATCGGTTACTTGAGTTTTCGAACTTCGATTATGCAACTAACACTGGCAAAAAAACCTAAACAGTACTTAACACTTTTGTGATATCTATTAAAAAAAAACACATTGGTATTATTAGTTTCAGCTATTTTTCTAACAATTAAACTTAATACTAACCTACGCAGCCCTGACCGCTCCCGATTTCTCCATTTTATTTATTTATTTAAGCTTTATTGCACAACAATACTTTGTACAAAAGGTGGACTTAACGCCGTAGGGCATTCTCTACCAGTCATACCTTTGGGCTAAGCAGAAATGATTAGTGGGCGGTGCGACAAAATAAATAAAATCCATCCATCCTCACAATGCTATCCTCGATCAGCCTCCGTATATTAGCGTTCACTGGGCAGCTTGCTGTGCTTCCTCACTGACGCCTCTATCTTCTGCACTTACTGAACTTCTCTCGGCCAAGCGATGAAGTTGGTGACGAAACAGTCTTGGGCGGAACCGAGGCGGCCGATGGGACCGCAGCGGTGAAGGTAATCGGCAGCTATTTGTGCTACCTATATGTACGACAACCCTATGTGAAGGATTTCAGTCCTAACGTTTCCTTCTTATTTCCGACTCTAGCCAACACATTCGCTGGCTAGATGAGGCTTGTAAGAGTAAAAGGGATATCTATAACCGAAACTACAAGAAACTACTCGTACTAGACCACGTGTCCGAGGCACTACATACTACGATGTCCCAAGGTCTCCACGAAGCGGAAGACCGAAGTGCATGGCGAAGTCTGTTCAAACTATTCCGTCGAAGCCACGATCCTCAGCAATGAGGGAATGACTTGGGCAGGAGGATCTTTGTGATATCGAAAAAAACATAAGTAGCATTTTGATCTATATTTACAACAAATAAACATTTCAGTAATCTACGCAGCCCTGACCGCTCCCGACTTCTCCATCCTCACAATCCTATCCTCGATCAGCCTCCGTATATTAGCGTTCACACTGGGCAGCTCGCTGTGCTTCCTCACTGACGCCTCTATCTTCTGCACTTGCTGCACTTCTCTCGGCCAAGCGATGAAGTTGGTGACGAAGCAGTCTTGGGCGGAACCGAGGCGGCCGGTGCGACCGCATCGGTGGATGTAGTCCGCTGTGTATAATGGGAAGTCATAGTTGATTATGTGTTGGACCTGTGAACAAAAGAAAGGTTTGGATTATGAAAAAATATTCAGAACTAGCGGACGCAGACGTTGTCCTGCCAGTTGGTTTTTTTTTTTTAATTTTTATCACCATTTAAACCTTTCTCGGACTTCCACAAATATTTAAAGATGAAAATGATTGAAATCGGATTAGCCGGTTAGTTTTAGCGAGACAAACGAACAGCACTTCATTTTTACATACAATAAGGGATAAACTATATAATTTTTTGTTGTGCACAATGAACTCATTTCTGTTTGAGACATCATGTTTATTTGTTACGTAAGTACTAGTTTTTTATTTTGTATATTTGTAGTGCACGTCCATATTTTACGTCGGTTTTACAGGTCCGAGTGTAAGTTATTAGCGTATATAGTTGTGCGAGTGAGTTCACACATAATACTGTAATCCAGATCGTGTAGGAAATAAAGATCCGGCAAAACAAGCAGCAATCCGTTTTACAGTTTGTTTAAATTTATGTGTGAATAGCGTATGTAGTGTAGCGTAAGTTGTTAACATAATACAGTATTAGGGATTCAGTATATCGGATCCGTTTATGGGATCAGTAGTTGCTGTGACATATGAATATTATTTCCAGTAGCGGCGGTTCTGTTAAAACGGACTCTGTAAATGCTGCTGATTAACGAATTCTGTATTATGGACGTTACATGTATACGCGCCCTGAGTTTAGTGACTAAATGCGACCAACGAGATCTTAAAATAAGCCTTTGCAGCCATCTGTTTGGCATGTAAGCAGACCTATCTTACCTTCATAAATCAAAAATAACAATAAATATCTTGTAGTATGCTAGGTGATTTTAGCTTTATGAAACTTTAAGCCTTGTATTTAGGCTCATATTACAACAATTTTACAGCTTAGCAGTTTTTAGCACAGATAAATCATTTATCCTTTGTTATTTAATTTTTCAACAAAAAACTGCTTAGCTGTCAAAGTTGTATATTTCTAGTACAACAAAGTTTTTAAAATATATTAAAATTGTTGTGATATGAGCCTATGTAACAGTTTATTTGCCTCTTACTGTCAATCATAAAAATCACAGACCCAATCAATATTCTATTCTACTCTATGATATAAACTTCCATAAGCCCGAATATGGCTCAATAATTTCCTGTTTTTTGTAATAAGAAAAATTATAGGACAACTTACCCGAGTGGTATCCAATCCACGTGACGCTATATCCGTGCAAGACAGCACATTGACTTTCCCACTCTTGAACATGTCAAACTTGCCCATTTTCAATACAACGGCCATTTGACCGTTAATATTGATGCATTCAATGTTGTTCTCGTTCAGGAACATCGATACGAAATCACAAGTGGACGTTTGGTTGGAGAATATCATCACCGGACGATGTGAGTTCATGTCTGCTTGTACTAACTTCAAGAGCTCACCCGGCTTGTGGGCTTTTCCGAGACGCATGAATCTGAAAAAATAAACACAACATCATCACACTCCGCCGCAGATTCTGCTTGCACAGTTCAAACGGTACCGCGCGGTGACGCATTATCAGTTTATTGGCTCGTGTTTGTCATAAAAACTGAGGTACAGAAATAATAAATCTGTTACCTTGCGGATCGCGACTAAATGCGTTAAACTTTAGAGAGCTAGATCTCTATGGCACAGAATATGAAGCAATTTACACAGATAGTTTTAGAGTTTACATTTTAGAGTCAAGCACACGTCATATGCCTGACGCACAGTGGACGCGCGTATTTGGAAGGCTGACGTGTGTCGCTCTTCATACACATTGGATCAAGTTTTTTGTATTGACACAAACATGCTTCATGCGCACGTGAGTCGAGCATCAGTGCCGTAGACATAAAGATCTATCTATATAACTTACTTTTGGGGTACATGAGGCAATATCCTATGGACATTCGCAGTTGTGACTGTTTTCAAGGATTCTGGGTCGACAAAGGATGTGACGCTTTCGGGCAGTTCATGTGGCATTGTTGCACTAGCTAATGTCAGTTGGCAGCCAACTGGGGGATTCTGGATTTCCACTTTGTAGCGTATCTGAGAAATAATTAACAACAACATTTAAAAAAAATACATTTTTACAACATGAAATGAGAATTCTTTCACTGTTTTAGCTGAAGATGGGTAAATGTCCTGTAGACTTGAGTCTGAGAAAGCTACAATAATGCAGAAAAATTCTATTGAGATCTTTAGTTCATAGGTGACCTAAGTAGGTTATTTTCTGTGTGTAATAAAGTGGGATATCTTACCGAGAACTTTTTCATCAAGTTAGAAACTTTTCCGATAAAACTGTCATCAAGCAAAGAGTCTGCTTCATCCAACACTACATGGTGAACATTGTGAAGCTTAAAAATACCAGTAGTCACCAATTTGCTGTACGCTCCGAGGGTTGTCACAAGTATGTCACAGTATTCTACGGGTGGATTTAACATTTTCTGCTTGGTTTTACCTCCAACAAGGGTCGTCACATTCAGGTTTAAGCCTTGAGCAATGGTTTGGGCTACTTCACCTATCTGAGTCGCTGTAAAAAATATAAAATACAAATATAATACATAGAACAACATTTTACTCATATGTAATAAGAAGTTGTGGAGATCATCTTGATACTGATCTTCTTCATCGAAGTCTTCAACTTGCATAAATAATGGTAACATTGAAATTTTATTTTATTTTATTTATTTAAAGAACACAAACAGAGTACAACCCTTACAAAATCACAATTTTATGAACTAAGCTTAAACTAGATTGTAATCTTAAAAGTGCTCCTAGCGTGTATAATATTATGACTTTTATAAATTATTTTATTATTTTACATTGATGCAAAAAAAGGGTACATAAAATTTTAAGTATATATAACGAAAATAAAAAAGTAGTGATATCCTTATAATAACAAATAAAAAATTTATAAAAGAAACATACATTTTAAGATATCACATCCTTTCAAACAATTTAATGAAACAAAAATACATTTACATATGAAGGGGTCAGGGGAAAAACAACTTTTGTCACCTAATGAGCAAACTGAGATATGACTAATTAAAAGATAAGATCATAATAAAATAGTGTAATTTATACCCATATAAATAAGAAAAGCTCTTTTTATTGAAAGCATGTTTATTGGTAATGTAATTATTTATTTATTTTATTTTGACTTTACATCTGCTAAAAGTTATAATAAAAAATTGTGACTAAGTCAGAATAATCAGGTGAAAATCATCCTATGTCCACCAACATCAGGGGAAAAACAATTGATGTCACTGAGTCACTTTAATAGTAATAGGTATAATGGCATAGGGAGGAGGCAGGTTAGGTAGGTATAGGGACTAATCAAATCTAATTATTGTATTTGAGGTTGGAAAAAAACTTTTTTGCTGTCGGTCCACAATATTTTAAAGACTGTATATCCAGGAATTTTGCTTTACTGATCGGTAAAATGTCCCTGTAAGCTTGTTCAGGGAGAGTAAATTCTCCTGAATTAGGGATGTCTTCACAGGATTTGGAACTCACTTAATTTGGAGCGCTCTTAGAAACGAAAGAAAATACTAAAAAATATAACCTAAAAGTCTTATGTCACAGTCATAGTCGACCTGGACAACGGTTGTTTTTTTCCTGAACGATTCTGACATTGGATGTTTTTTCCCTGTACCCATATTTTAACAGCTTGAAATCGCAGAGACTATGGATGTTATTGCCCTGTTGTTTTTGACAGAGCATAGCGACAGATATAACCATTAAGACTGCATTGCCAGTTGAAAAAAATAAAAATTGTGACAAAAGTTGTTTTTCCCCTGACCCCTTCATATTACCTTGTATGTATGTAATAAATGTATGTCAGACACTAACTAAAAAGTTAGTGTCTGAATTATACAAGCATTGACTTACCTAATTCTCTATTAGGTGTTATGACCACTGCCAAAGGACTATTAAATTCCTCGGTGACATTAGGTTTCCATTCCAATATGTGCTGGAAAATAGGCAACAAATACGCCAGCGTTTTGCCACATCCAGTCTCGGCGGTGATCACAGTGTTATTGCCTTTCAAAATAGAAGGTATAGCTTTACTTTGGATTTCTGTCGGCAAAGAAAACCCATGACTGGTCATAACCTCAATCAGCTCATTCGACACACCGATTTCTTGGAAACTCTTCCTGTAAACATCCTTCTCTGGCTTTTTATTGGCATTTCCGTATATTACAAAGTAGTCTCCTTTCGATTTCTGATGAAGCCAGCCCTGAGAAGCCAGTTTTATGCCCTCAAACTTACTGTAAGTTTGACCTTCATAATGATTAAATTCTGGACGTTTACACGATATTATTGGCAGTTTCTTCTTAGCATTTTGTGCACTATAATAACGGCAATACGATGTCCTTATTATGTCCCTATATTTAGACATTTTTATACACTTTTTCCAATTTAAATTATTAAACATTCATAAACGTGATGCCTATCAACTTTACGTACTATTTGATTTGACATTTTGAATTTTTGACAATGATTTTATTACAGACATTATTTAAACAGGGGAAAGGAAGATAATGTAGAAAGTAAATAGTAGCGACATCTACCTCTGTCGTTATTCACCTTTTTGGATTTTTCTCATAGTTCAACTTAAGCAAAATAGATTATTGCACTTTAATCAATGGAATATCATTGACTTTAATAAAACTGTTTATAGGCATGACTCGCAAAACGAAAAAAAGTTGGAATCCATACTTTGTGATATTGGTTTTAAAATGTATTAGTTAACTGCTAGATATTTTCGCATTAACTAGGAAACGCGTGTTTCCACCGAAACCCTCGAAACAGTCAAACCCATTCCTTGCAGTAAAAAAAATAACGCACCTCTTACTTTCATATTTTATTTTAGCATTTAAATGCACGTATTTACGTATGGGAATATTATTATTTTGTAAATACATTTTTTACAAATTGCATAAATTATGTTTTTAAGAGTATTCTATAAAATTATATTATTCAAAAAGTGGTTTTTGTGGGTGATAGCAGAGATAGATTGCAAGTTTTCTTAAGATCGTCTTTTGAGCCTATCATTTTGGAAATATTTTTACAGTTCGAACATTTCGAAGAAAAAAAAAACTTTTGGCAGTAAGCTAAACACGTCGATGAAATTCAAAATAAAATCAAAAGTTTCTGGAATGTGCGCTGAACTTATAGTGATATCAGAAGCAGTAGCTTATATTAAGTCTCTCGACCATCAAACTAATCGTGCTATGTTATTCTGACGGTCTCAATGAGTGCCTTGCAACACTCAGCTCGTTTTACCTCGAATTTTCGAGGAACATCGATAGCCTACACAATTTTAAAATCCATCGATGGTTTGGCTGGGAGAAAGGTATTTGTTGTCATACAGTATTGGTAGGTATCCCTGGAAACAAAGAAGCGGATAAATTAGCAAAGGAAGCCACCACAGACGGTGTCTTAGTAAATGTTTTACCCTTCTACTCAGATCTTTTATTCCATGTAAAAGAAAGATGCTCGAGTTTACGTAAGTAACACTTTGATGAAAGATCACTCAGTACCTAAAGGTATATATGGTTTAAAACTATCCAACCAAATGTTTCACACTCTGAGTGGTTAGATGAAGTTAATATGAGCAGGACGGAGATTATAACTGCGTTAAGGCTTCATTCAGGACAGTATATTCCATCAAACAGTTTTGCCTATTTAATGAGAAAAGTTGATTCTTCCGATTGCGGAGAATGTGATCTTTTAGAAGATGTATTACATATCTTGATGAAATGTGCCCGGAACGAAATAGAAAGAGTAGTATAATACCAAAAATTTCATAAAAATATAATTAATGTTGGTTTTTGTAACAGTCTTCTGACTTTACCGCTATCTGGGGAAGACAAGGCACTTTACAAAATAGTTTGTCAAGGTCTTAAGCGTAGATAGAATTATGGATATAGCCACGATGAAGGTGGCATTGTATTGTTTTGTAAGAAACCTCAATAAATGAGTAGTGATTTAAAAAAAATAAACCCTTGCACAAACAAGGTACCTATAACTTAAAAAAGTTATGATAATAGATGGAGCTGCTCGCGTTACAAATTGTACCGTAAGTGCACACTCCCTATGAAACGGAACGTCAAAATTAGACAGTTTGTTGATTGAAGTCTGATGCTGTTGGATTGTTTGTTTGTGTGTCATTCGTATTTCGTAGCATTTTTGATTATAAGTGATGAATAAATTTACCAAAGAAATACTATGTAAGATAGCTTAGCTACTGGCTAGCTTTTTGTGTAAGAAAAGTTGAGTTTGCTGTATCAAGACAACATTTACATCTTCATACAAAATGACGAACCTTGAAGTAAGTCTCAATGTTTTTGGTTTTAGCCAGTTTTTAAGTCTTGAAATTGTATAAAATCATACAATTATCACTGTATTAGTAAGCTAAATTATTAGCTCGTCGTCTGAAATTACTAATTTGTTGATTTTTGAGTTTTCTCATACATATTTGACTCTGGCCCTAATTTCAAGCTTGCATATTTCAGGCCAATAACAGCAGCAGTGACAGTAGCTCTGGGTCGTCCTCTGACTCCAGCAGCAGTGGAAGTTCATCCACCAGCTCAGGTTCCGGATCTTCTAGCTCCGATTCAGAATCCTCCACCTCTGAAACTCCACAAACAACTGCCGCCCCTGCACCTCCACCAAAATCACCAACGAAAGCAATCGAAGAACCCAAAAAGAAAGAAGATGCAAAGCAGAGACGACCATCCAAGACCAACAAAATATCTTCATCAAGCGACGATGACACACCCAAAGTTGTAAGCCCTAAAACTCAACCACCTCGACGACGCGGCTCGGCCAAACCTAAAGCAGCCGCTTCGGTTCTTGCCAAAGGGAAACCAGCGCCTAGATCCACACCTGCTGGTGCTAAAACCCCTAAGCCAGCATCTAAAACTGCGCAAAAACCTGCAACCAAATCAGATCAGAAAAAGAAAAGCATTTTCTCACCAGATAACAGTTCGGAGTCTGAATCTGAAAAAAGAAGTACTAAAGGATCTCCAGCTTCTCGTCCTAAGAAGAACACTAGGAAGTCAAGCGATGACAAAGGAACATCTTCGGTGACTCCAGAGAATGAAGAATCGAATACAAAAGATAATGCTAAGCGTAGAAGTACTAACAAGCCGAATGGGCCTCCTCCAAAGAAAGCAGTGGAAGAGAAAAGCGCTTCGTCATGTACATCAAGTCAGTCGTCAGTGGAGTCCGTGTCTTCTGACAGTGACAGTGAACCAACACCTAAAAAAGAGCCTCTGAAAACTGGGAAAACTAAACCACCTTCAAGTTCAAGCAGCAAAGTAAGTAGACATTTGTATTATTAAAAAACTCTGCAGCGTTGATTGCTTGTTCAATAAGACAGCTAATTCCAAGGGAATAACAGCAGAAATGGTGTTAACTAAAGAACACATACATTTAGTTGGATATTATTAATACATCCACAACAACAGGATGCTGCATGCCTATAAAAGTTATAACTATAAAAGCTCTATTGTGTCTGGCAGACTGTCTGTTAATTTTGAAAAGCCCAGATCTTTTGCTGTCTCTACTAAGCCAACCATTCATCTCTTCGATACTGTCTATATGCCTATTAAACCTTCCCTATGTCATTAATTGTAATGGTGTCACAGGATTGCTCGGCTGACCCCGGACAAAGTGTGTTAAAAGGAGTAAAGGTTTTGAATAATAGCCGAGATGGGCATTTAGTAGGATATATTTTATCAGAGCCGTGTTTACACCATTAACACCTGAACAATATACATAGGCCAAAGGCCTCTGATAAAACTAAAAAAAATAGCTCAGAACGGTGGATACTGGGTCTGGTTCTATACAAAATTGCTATCTAAGAAATTCAGTACATTATATGACTAATAAAGAAAAACCACCTTGTCTTTGCTTTAAACTATATCAAGAAATCCAATTATTTTTGCTAAATTAATAAATTAATACCCGTATACAATTAAATTTTAAATTTCAAATGCTACTAAATTGAAATAAGTTTGGAATCTAAAGTTTATTAACACTTAGCTGAGCTCCCAGGACTGAATCAGCTGACCAACGAAGCCTCTTTAACAGCTAACTCGAACTCCAACAATTTCACGGAGGAAGACGTTCCGTAGAGGTTTTTCCTTTCTTCATAAGAACGGCCAGGGCAAACTCCAGAAATAAAGCCCCGAGCCAAAAGGTGAAGCAGGAGAAGAAGAAAAAAAAGAAGAAGAAGAAGAAGAAGGCCACCGAGGTTACTAAATGATGCTGCCTTACATGTTTGCTGAACCAAGCCTCAGCTCAACATACTAATGTGCCAAGAACAACCTGGACCAATACTTAACAATTGCTGTATTTTATTACTTAGAGTTTTTAAAACAAAATCATGATAAAAAAAATATGTGCCGTGGCTGAAACTAATTCACCAAGGAACAGGCATGACTCTGGGGCACTTTTGTAGGATTCTATGGGGTCAAGCCCCGACCCGGAGACAATACAATACCAAAATTTATTAACTTTTTCTTCACGCCATACTACTTTTGCAGCGTCAGACCCCAGAGTCCTTTCAAAACGGAAATCAACCTCCCCAGGAATGTAGGGATACCAGGTTCAAAAATCTCCCATTTTCTCGAACCTTCCAGAACCTTCTGGATCCTTTGGCACTTCCGGTTTACCTGAATATTTCTCAATGTCTAATATTCTGATGGACCAGAAACCCACCGCCAACACTTCCTACCCTATCCCGTAATTTAGACAGAGTAAAATGGCGAATACTGTTTTAATCAAAGTTATTACTCCTCTATCTAAACTAAGCCAAAATACTGAACTTTACCAATATCTGAATTTACCAAAATTTATCCAACAAGCATACCAAATCCTTAAAGTTCCCACCTTTTGGAGAAAACTCCCTAAACAGCAACCCTATACTTGTCAAAACACGAAGACACAGACAACACAGCTGTCACAAATCCACTTTCTTTTTGGGCAAAGGGATCAAATGCCATACATCCAAAACATAACACAAAATGTACTATCCTTATTAATAACCAAAATTTCACAACGTTACAATGGGTAGGTTTTAATAACCCTTCCTTCTTAAATATTTACACATTTTTTTATTTCTTAAAATAGCATACAAAGCGTTTCTTAAACCACTTACAGCCAAAAAAGATTTTGTTAATTTGCAGAACAAATTTATCTCCGTTTAATTTGTTACTGAATACTTAAAACAACTTCAAACACTCCAAAAGTTGGGTTGATTTGCAACTTTAGAGCTTAAATGTCTTTTTTTAACTTACAGCAAGAAAACACAGGCAAAAGCAGTGAGTCCGGAGATTCCAACATGCCCAGAAAACTGACTAGATCTCTATCGGCGCGTGTTTCCAGACTGGCCACTATTTCCCGAACTACACACAATGACACTGATTCCGAAGCTGATGAGAAGAGCAATGATAAAAGGTACCTACAATAAATAAATAAAAATAGTCCTCCTAGCCGATTTCGACCACCGCGGCCAATCTCAACAGAGATTAGCCAACTACGCTAAAAATAATGTATGGAAATATTTTCATCCACACTTCCATACTAAAATTATAAATCCAAAAGTAACTCACTCTGTCTGTCTGTTACTCAATCACGCCTAAACGCTCAATACTACTGAACCAATTTACATGAAATTTGGTATATTTTGATACCTGCAAAAGGACTTGGGCAGTAGCCTTACTACCTATTACCGCACGATAATGACACATTCCCTTGATAAAATTCTAGAGGGCCGATCGCTTTTTGAATGAAATTTGGAAAGGAGATAGTTTGAGACTTAAAAAGGACATGAGTTACCTTTGACCGCGGGAAAACAACGCATTCCCATGGAAAAATTACTTTCCGGGAAATCTAATCGCTTTCACTTTTAAATTACCAAAGATTTGAATTATATTTGGATTAAATTGATATTTAAAAAACTACCCAATTCGGACAAAGTCGCGGGTAAAAGCTAGTAAATTTTATATTTTAGGTAAATTGAGCTTGTTACAAGCGATGATAGAAACCACAAGAGAGTCTATTAATCTTAATGCACTTAATAATCATAATAATCATAACCATTTATTCCTTCATAAACATAGGTACATACAGAGGTTGTGGGTTGTTTAAATGCGAGCTCTATGTTTCACCTTTTCAGGTATATGAAGTATTTACATTTCAACAATAGTATTTAGCATAATAATAATAGTAGGACAATATTTTATAATTGAAATTATATGTACATAGGTATATGTATGTAAGTATATATAGGTATATGAGAATTTAAATTTTAACAATAGTATTTTTGCATTTTAATAAAAGAAGAACATTATTTTTCTATTATATACATTGAATAAACTAAACTAACTTATTTTTTTAATAAACTATAATTTTAATCATTCATTATTTTATTACTATTAACATAATATACTAACTCTTAAGAAATTATACAAATTTAATTATTTATTTAACGCCTTACGTAGCATTATTTAATTTTCACGATAATTTTAAATAGTTATTTATGCCTTCTTCTCTTCTTTGCTACATCAAGCTTATCACCCTAAAAGTGAACTTGTAAATATTTGACATTAAAATCGTTGTCCTTATCAGCAGTATAAAAGACATAAAGAAACCTCTGAAAGGCCGGCCGCCGGTGCTGCACTCCCCAGTAGCAAACTTGCCTCCGCCAGAACCCACTGAGAGGCGGTGCCCTGTGAGAGGGTGCGACTCTAGTGGACATCTTGGTAAGTTGATGGAATCAGGCGTTACTTTGCGGAAATCTATGACTAAAGCTGAAAAAGAGGATTATTTTACTTTAAACGATGCCAGCGCTGGAACGCGAATACATCCAACTGTAACCACCTGAAAAAACTTAGAACTGGAAGTAGCAGGACTTACAATACAACTCACAACGACACAGAAGATGCAGCTGGAATCACAACACTGTCACCAACAAAACACTCGACGCGTTCTCTTTTTCAGCTTTAATCTTGGTAAGTTTTTTAATGTGAGAAATTTCGAAAATGGAATGATCTCTGTCACTATACGACCATACTCTAAATCGAACTCATGCAGTACAGTCGTAACTTTTGTTAGATCGCGTTCTATTTCTGAAAGATTTTTTTTTTACATTTTAAGAGGAGTTTGTTGTAATCTTGCTCCTGCTTTTGATACTCTAGGCTACCCTATGTTCCTTTACAACCTAGAAAGGTAGCTAGACCCCCCCCCCCCCCGGATCCAGCCACATTAGCCATATTCTAGCTTGAATATGGCTAATGTGGCTAGCAAGGCCCCTCGGCACTTCACGTGGGACGCGTGCCCGATCTACCACAACGTGACGGGCGCGTTGTGCAAGGCGGGGAGCGAGTAACTCACAGCATCCTTCTTACATCTAGCTCAACAGCCACACAAGCCATATTCTAGGCAATAGGCACTTCTTCGCAGCATCCATATGCCATAGTCATAGCCTTTGTTAGAACGTTCCCTCATCAATCTAGCTTCAATTCTCTTTCGTAAGGTGGCAATGCCCTCCGGCACTTCACGTGGGACGCGTGCCCGATCTACCACAACGTGACGGGCGCGTGGTGCGTGGCGGCGAGTGAGGAACTCGCAGCATCCTTACGCCATAGTCATAGCCTTTGTTAGAAAGTTCTCTCATAAATCTAGCTTCAATTTTATGTCGTAAGGTGGCAAGGCCCCGCGGCACTTCACGTGGGACGCGTGCCCGATCTACCACATCGTTACGGGCGCGTGGTGGTTGGCGGCATGCAAAAAGCGCTAAGCGCTCTTTCGCCATTGTAACTTTTCCCTATCTCATGATTTTGTTCGAGATTAGCTTGCCCCAAGACTCACCAGGCTTGAGTAAGGTTTCTACCTACCTTGAATTATACGTCTGTCCTTCCAAAGGTGGCAAGGGCCCTTACGCCTTTGTCCAACAGCCACATTAGCCATATTCTAGCTTTATTCATTCTCCCAAGCTGGCTAGGCCCCCCGGCACTTCACGTGGGACGCGTGCCCGATCTACCACAACGTGACGGGCGCGTGGTGCAGGGCGGGGAGCGAGAAACTCACAGCATCCTCCTTACGCCTTAGCTCAACAGTCACACTAGCCATATTCTAGCTTCAATATTTCTCCCAATGATGGCAATGCCCCCCGGCACTTCTTCGCATCATACTTACGCCATAGTCAAAGCCTTTGTTAGAACGTTCCCTCATAAATCTAGCTTCAATTTTCTGTCGCAAGAACGCGTGCCCGGTCTACCACAACGTTCCCTATCTCATGATTTAGCTTCTAGATTAGCTTGCCCCAAGACTCCCAAGCCTGAGTCAGGTTTCTACCCTGCTTGAATCATACGTCTGTCCTTCCGATGGTGGCAAGGCCCCTTACGCCTTTGTCCAACAGCCACATTAGCCATATTCTAGCTATATTCATTCTCCCAAGGTGGCAAGGCCCCCCGGCACTTCACGTGGGACGCGTGCCCGATCTACCACAACGTGACGGGCGCGTGGTGCGTGGCGGCGAGCGAGGAACTCACAGCATCCTCCTTACGCCTTTGTCCAACAGTCACATTAGTCATATTCTAGCTTCCTGACTGCCTCGTTGGTGTAGTGGCAAAGTTTCTGCCTTACATCCGAGAGGTCCTGGATTCAAATCCTAGGTCGAGCCAAAATTGTTTCCGAGATTTTCTGTCATGAATTTCTCAAAAATAGCTCGGAGTTGGGAAGTTGGCGATGTTACACCCCCGTGCCTCGGTGCGCACGTTAAGCCGTTGGTCCTGCGCCTGATCTATCCGGTCATGTCGGATTGCCGTCTCACCGAACTTTGAGAGTGATGGAACAGTGAGTGCACCTGTTTATTGCGCTCACACTTGTGCACTATAATATCTTCTGCGTAGTTGGTTTATCTCTGTTGAGATTGGCCGCTGTGGTCGAAATCGGCCAGGAGGACTATTATTCTAGCTTCAATCTTTCTTCCAAGGTGGCAAGGCCCCCCGGCACTTCACGTGGGACGCGTGCCCGATCTACCACAACGTGGAGAGCGCGTTGTGCGTGGATGGCGAGCGAGGAACTCGCAGTATTCTTTCGCCATAGTCATAGCCTTTGTTAGAACGTTCCCTCATAAACCTAGCTTCAATTCTCTGTCGCAAGGTGGCAAGGCCCCGCGGCACTTCACGTGGGACGCGTGCCCGATCTACCACAACGTGACGGGCGCGTGGTGCGTGGCGGCGAGCGAGGAGCGCGCGGCGGCGGCCCCCACGCGGCGCCGCGCGCTGCAGGCGCTGCAGCAGCGGCCGCGGACCATGCCCACGATCGAGCAGAGGGCTTATCAGTTGAAGGTTAAGGTGAGTTGAAAAACAAACAAACACAAAACTAGAAGTCAGTTCTTTGGACCATTTTTACCTTTTGGCTTGAGCAGTTAACACGAATGCGTAGCGCAGTCGGGTTATAAACGGTGGAGGGCTGCGTTGTATTATTTCTTATGTTTCCCATTAATATCAGGAACTCAGCGCTCCGTCAGCTCTTCTGCTGCTGAGCACTCTTTGCTGAACTGTATGCTTACTTGTTAAATTGAAGATGACAAAATTCAACAACCGTAGGTGTTGTTGTGTGTTGTGACGCGTTTATGTGTCGCAT
Organism: Pyrausta despicata; assembly: GCA_963921415.1. Taxonomy (NCBI): domain Eukaryota; kingdom Metazoa; phylum Arthropoda; class Insecta; order Lepidoptera; family Crambidae; genus Pyrausta; species Pyrausta despicata. The sequence continues at coordinate 14,816,830 of OY992851.1, read as the reverse complement.
TCGCTTTCTGCATGCACAACACACTGACAACTGAAGAAACAACACGAAAGCTTCCACAATCTTCAGTTGTAATCCATCTGGTTATCCGGTCGCTATACACATAAATCATAACAATCGAAAGGCACACTTGCTGTGGACCAGGCTCGTCATACATCAAGTACTCGTTAATCCTATAATATGTAAGCTAGGTTTATGTTTAGACCTTTCCCTTTTAGTAAATTTAGGGTGTTATTTTTGTCAATTAAATTTATACCATATTCCCAACCAGGACATGCGCTCGAAGTGGAAAGGCAGCCAAGAGTTGCGCGAGAAGCTGGTCAACAACGAAGAGATTACGGAAGAACGAGAACCGATACTGGATGGTTTCGCGCCGGATTATGATCTCAGATTGTTTAGGGAGGCGCAGGCGCTGGCCGCCATCAAAATCGAGGAGGAATTGGGCGACATCCTCACCGATAGGGGGACTAGGTAAGAGATGAACAAGTCATCTAGATTTATTTATTTAAGCTTTGTTGCACAACAAAACATTGTACAAAAGGTGGACTTAACGCCTTAGGGCATTCTTTACCAGGCATACCTTTGGGCTAAGCAGAAATGATTAGTGGGCGGTGCGACAAAATAAATAAAAGAGAAAACACAAAAATAGTAATACCAATAATATGACACATGGGATTAAATATGAAATATACAAACTATTTATATAACATATTTAAAAATACACATAAAATATACTAATATACACTAAATAAATAAATAAACTTGACGTAGTGTTAAAGAAAGATCTATGATTGCGATAAAGTAGGAAAGTGGGTGCGAATGAGTCTCTTGAATGATAGTTTGCTGGAGGCCTGTTTTATATTTTCGGGTAGAGCATTCCAGAGCCTGATGGCTTGAATGGCTTGAAAGAACTAGCAGCAGCAGTAAGAACTAGCAGTAAAGATACTTAACGTTAAACTAGCTGTTCTAAAACAGGTTCTATGTGTTGCTTTTTGATTTATTGAGCGTAATCGCTTAAATAGTCGTCGTTAAATGAAAAAGAGTTCCATATCAACAGCTAAATGATAAGAGAAAAAAATCAAAACAATCTCATGATCTATGCGATCTATGTAGCTGATATTACAAAATTTATTTCGTTTATTGCCATGCATGCCCAATTTGATCATAAAAACTTGTCAAAAAAATACTTATTACATTTAATAGCTCTTTAGAATTGTTTATTCAAATACTTATAAATAGCACAATACATGGTTGTTTTGAAGACTCCTTTTTAAGCTGATTATGCTTGTTGTAGAAGAAACCGCTCTCTAAAAGCCTGTTCAAACATTTATTATTTTATTTATATTATCAGAATTAATACACTAAAGCCACACATTCAAAAATTTACCAAATCGAATTTAAATAAGATACTAACTGTGGCTCTTGTTTTCTGTCCAGATTTGTAGTGATGGGCAAGTTCATGATGGAAGTTTGGTACCAATCCCCGTACCCAGGAGACGCGGCGCGAGTGCCAAGACTGTTTGTGTGCGAGTTCTGCCTCAACCACCACACGTCGGCTACTGGTGCTGCCAGGCACAAGGCCAAATGTGTGTGGCGACATCCACCCGGCGACGAGGCAAGTCTCCTTAACTACTCACCTCTTGTACAGTCTCAACTACCATACGTCCGCTACTGGTGCTGCCAGGCACAAGGCCAAGTGTGTGTGGCGACATCCACCCGGCGACGAGGTAAGTCGACTCACCTACTCACCTCATGTACAGTGTCAACTACCATACGTCCGCTACTGGTGCTGCCAGGCACAAGGCCAAGTGTGTGTGGCGACATCCACCCGGCGACGAGGCAAGTCTACTTACCGAATCACCCCATGTACAGTCTCAACTACCACTCGTCGGCTACTGGTGCTGCCAGGCAAAAGGCCAAATGTGTGTGGCGACATCCACTCGGCGACGAGGCAAGTCTACTTACCTACTCACCTAATGTACAGTCTCAACTACCATATGTCGGCTACTGGTGCTTACAGGCACAAGGCCAAGTGTGTGTTGACATCCACCCGGCGACGAGGCAAGTCTTGAAATTATATCATAGCTCGTTTTCGTTTTAAAAGTTAACGGCGCATCGCTCGCATGTTTATAAGTGGAGGCGAAGAAAAGGCGCGTCGCATTGGTGTCACGCGCCGCATCTAGGTTTTCTTTGGAAATTAATCGCAGTGCGATCACAGGAGGCCCAGAGATTTACTCATCGCGCGCCACCGCGACCGCGCCTCTACTCAGCCTTCAAATTAAAATTATTGTGTTTTTATGAAATGTGGTTTCTTAAACGTTAATTATAGAAGCGACATCCGGAGGATCGAAAATAAACCTTAATTCGCACATAAATATTTACAGTATTTTGCACCTACAACTCGTGAAATTAATATTTGTTGTTCTTCATCCTCAGGAGCATTTAAAGAAATTCTGATCGATGAGTTAGTGTCACGGTAGCTCAATTGGTTGAGCAATCGCCCGGCTTGTAAGAGGTGCGGGTTCGAGTCCCGCCTGTGGCAGTTTGTATTTTCCTAAAATGTGTTTTAATTTCACATTGTAAAGTGCATTGTAAATGCTAAAAATATGTATAAACATAATGATTACAACACATTTATCTCGTGCCTGAAGGGTTGGGAAAGAATTTGACAGACTTGTGTAGTGCACTCTATTGAACATATTTTAAAGGTAGCACTGCTCCATGAACAGGTGTACAGAAAAGACAACCTGAGCGTGTGGCAAGTGGACGGGCGGAAACACAAGCAGTACTGCCAGCAGTTGTGCCTTCTCGCTAAGTTCTTCCTCGACCACAAGACGCTGTACTACGACGTCGAGCCGTTCCTCTTCTACGTGATGACCAACGCCGACGACGAGGGCTGCCACGTGGTTGGATACTTCAGCAAGGTTTGTTTGTGTGGTGACAACTGCTGTTTCGCTATTACAAGAAGAAATTAGCAGAAGTATGGACATATTCGTCCGGCTACTCAAGACTAGATGGCGCTGTTTCATGTCTCGGGAAGTTGACTCTTAAGTCACCACGTGGACGGATACTTTAGCGAGGTCAGTGGGTGCGTGGTGGCATCTGCCGTTTTGCTATTACAAGACTACATTAGCAGAGATATGGACATATTCGTCCGACTACTAAAGACTAGATGGCGCTGTTTCATGTCTCGCGAAGTTGACTCGAAATAGGCATGATGGCGTTTAAAAAACATAGCCCCTTTAAAGTTAAAACAACCAGTATATTTCCAAAAAGCTGAAGAAACCAATTTTTAAATTTGGACAAATACAAATCATATCTGTACAAAATCTATGAAGGCGGACCGTTTGGACAGATAACAAAATATGTCAACGATTGGTGGTGTCATCTAGTCTATTCACACGTGGACGGATACTTTAACAAGGTTATAGCTAGTCGACTTCTCGAATGACACGCTTGAGGTGCTTTTAAGCGTATGAACGACATTTACCGCTTCGCTATCACAATACAAAGTAGTGGCGTGGTCGACAGAGGCAATCTAGTTCGGCTACTAACGGCTAGACGGCGCTATTGGCCCTCTGCCACAGATGAATCGTGGTGTTTAAGATTTTTATTTGGATATACCACACTATTCAAATAAAGATAAAGCAAATCAAGTATTTAAAGCGAGTTTATGGTTGGTGTTATGAACTCTATTAGATAGTAACACTGATAGTATTTCAGTACAAATGCAATGGCTTGTAGGCGATGCAGCAACACGGCAATAGGTGGCGTTATGCCTCTATAAAAGCCATACAAAGCCATCGCAAACTGTATCTGTGGTATAGTTATTATTACCATACATACTTATATAGGTGGCCCATACTTATAAAGGTGACACAAATTTTCTTCAAATTCTTAACAACTAGATGCACCTGAAAACACACCATATATGTTTGCGATTATAAGTAGGTTCTCATCTCCACCATCCCTTTACTTTAAGGAAGATCATAGAAAAGAATTGGCCAAACGTTCTCGAGTCATGCGCTTACCAACACATTTTGCGATTAATTTTTATAATATAGATTCAAAGTTGAAAATTGAACTCTGGCAAGGTGTCACCTGAATTCTATTACTTTCGGACAATATTTTTGTCCCTTCATTAATGGCAAGAACCTAGTTATTTTGTGGATGAAAATACAAGTAACGAGGACTATGTTACAAAAAAAAATATATAAAAAAGGGTCAAGTCGAAAATTCTAAAATTTTCAAGAACGAAATTATCCACCTCCAAATGTTTATAACCGTAGTTCAATAACGCCAATTAAATCTGAAGATTCCGCTTTCCTTTTTCAGTCTTTTAAACATGAAACGACGAAAACTATAACCATAATCCAACTTGACCACACCGCATAACCAAAACGCAGTAATTGCAAATCAGTTTACACATCTACGCTACAACTTACGGTGTTGTACTTCATTCAGGGGGCGCGTCAGCTGTAAGGTCAACGACCTCGTCGCCGACGCCCCATTTACCCCTCTATTACCCAACCCACACCCCACCTACGAAGTCTGGAGTTTGATTTTTTTCCAAAAATTCTAATGGGATCTTCGAAGACGTGTGAAATAACACGATTAATCCATTATCTGGTATTGGTATTGATCTTGGATTTGAGTGGTAAAACTCTGAAACGGAATGTGCAAATCTTTGAATTTTAAATGCATTTTACATACCTGAAACCCTATAAAATATCTGAAGACAGTGGATGGACTTTCTGTATGATAATGTTATTAAAGGTAGAAGTGTAAAGTTCGATCGATACATGTACAAACTATCTACTAGGCACAAAATCAACCCTACTCTTCGTTTTTACGTGATAGCAACCCGCTTTTTCAACAGTTACCTGAATCGTCATTTATCTACCTAAGATATACATTCACAATTGTATTTGGCTTATCAGCAAAAAAACTTATTTTAAGAATTATCACTTACAAATGGATTTAATCGCCCCACTTCGAGAGATACTATTTTTTTGACAGATGAATAAGTCAAACTAATTAAAGTTAATTCTTGAAACGCTATACGATTTTTTGGTATGGCTTTTTTATTTATAGTAAGTGGTTTGCCCTCCCAAAGATACATAAAAACTAAAGATATAAAATCTAGCTTAGTTTATTGAAACGCAAAATTGCAGATAAAGCTACTGACGATAGGTAATTTAACAGTTTTTTAAAGGTTAGTAAGTTATTGAGACCGACCGTAATAGAGACCTACGTCATTTGTTATATCACTACGTTTTTCCCAAAATTGAAATTATTGAACGAGTGATTCGCAAATTGCATTTCTTTGTGCTGCCCTCGATTCGAGGCGTGTGCGTGACAATCGTCATACTGCATCTAGGTACAGTACAGATTGTTCTGGACAGAAAGAAATAAAGAAATTGTTTTATTTGCTTATGAAAAAGCTTACTTTAACGATGTTAACATTATTATAAATGTGTTGTACAGTTCAACTTTTCCTAATAGTCAAATGTATAGTCAACACTCATACACATAGCACATCAGGCTATCCATTTTTGTTGCAAAATCGACCTTAAGGCAGTGTACCCTACGTGACGTGAAAATGCCAAGTATGTGAATAGGCCGTGTAACGAACACAAATAAATACATAATAATGATAAAGAATTTGTGTCTAGAGATCATTTTTCTACACCTCTGTTTATGACAGGAGTGTGAGTGAGAGTTCATACTAGACGCCTGAATGTTTTACATAAGATATAACAGGACTTCAGTCGCTTGATTTTAAATCATATAACTTACTCCATGGTATCGTCTGTACTGGGTGATTTGTTGTTAAATATACTTCAATATACTCCAAGCCGCTGTTTTGTTTTCGTATATAAAACTGTTTTTATTTTAGTGAAAAAGAAATCCCATCAAAAACAATACTTGTCAAAAAAACCAAGTCTCGCAACTCAGTTGTTATGTGATAAAAAGTTGTGAGATCCATGTAATACCAAGTCGGTTATTAATTTATTCAGTCTCTACTTAAGTGACTTTCTGTCTTAATACGTCCAGTCTCTAAGACCACGATCGTGGTCCATAACAATTGAAAATCAATTTTATTGTGTCTGGAATCTCCGTAAGGATTAAGTTGTTACTTAATAATTAACAGCATCTTATAGTGACGTATATCAATATTAAAATTCTTGAATGTTTTATATAAATATATCGAGACTTGGCCATCGCACTAAATAATTGAATTTACATGTGTTTTCAGGCGATTGAATTTACACGTGTTTTCAGGCGATGGCCAAGTCTCGATATATTTATATAAAACATTCAAGAATTTTAATATTGATATACGTCACTATAAGATGCTGTTAATTATTAAGTAACAACTTAATCCTTACGGAGATTCCAGACACAATAAAATTGATTTTCAATTGTTATGGACCACGATCGTGGTCTTAGAGACTGGACGTATTAAGACAGAAAGTCACTTAAGTAGAGACTGAATAAATTAATAACCGACTTGGTATTACATGGATCTCACAACTTTTTATCACATAACAACTGAGTTGCGAGACTTGGTTTTTTTGACAAGTATTGTTTTTGATGGGATCTCATTTCTTTTTGTATTTTGTGGACAGTTCTATTTTTTTCTTTTCGGTACCTTCTACTTATTGTATGTATGTATATCTACCAGCAACGAATTTTCTTAAAGCCCTCTCTCTCTGACTTATGAACTTTTCTTGTTTTTGTAGGTAGCCTTCCGTTTTCTCTTTTCCGGTACTACTTCTTGAGCTTCAGCTACAGTTTTTCTAAGAGCCCACTCCCTGTCTCTATGCGTTTTTTGATGTTACAATTTTTGAAAAATCTGGACGGTAAATGCTTCTTAGTCTGTTGTATTCACAAATTGAGGATTCCTGCGCTTTAATACTTCCAAAGTCGACATTTTTATGCAGAAATACGATTAGGTAAAAAGAAATTTAGTAATACTTTAAGTACTAAAGTATCAATATTTCATTTAAATTATTTATCCGAACAACGACAAAAGTGTAAGCAAATAATATCAGTAAATTGTAAGCAAATAATATCAGTAAACCGATGAGAGTAGCCTTTAGTCGTCAAACTAATATAGCAATCGAAATCATCAATGAAAATCGCTAACTTATAGGTAAGAATTCTGGGCACATCCGAACAGCATTGGGTCGCTCGCGCGTATGAGCGCGGCTGCTGATCTCTCGGCGACATTCACCTTTCCGCGCGCCCCGCCACTGTCCCCACCCCGCGGCCTCGCGCTAGCAGTTAGCACAGCGCAGCGCGTAGTAACGCCTCGCGCTCACTCGCTATAATTATAGCATAGCACGGCAGCGCGTGGTATATAATTATACAACCTTACGCACACGTAATAAGTACGAATACGCACGTAGGTTCCTTTTTTTGCTTTAATAAATAATTTAATATACGTGTTTTCATGACGGGAATACCCATTTTTTGCTCGATTTGGCAGGGGCACTACCATGCGCCTATATTTATATGGGACTAGCTTAAACCTGCGGCTTTGCACGCAATAATAATAATAACTGCCGTCGCTACGAATAAAACCAATATTGGCTGTATGGGCTTAATCTTTGCGGTCTTTTCTAGATTTTTTAGTTTTTCCTTGATTCATACACCAAACACTACTTATATTCCAAATTTGAAGCTTCTAGGTCTGCTAGAAGTGCCTTAGACTTTTGATGATCGGTGAGTCAGTCAGTCAGTCAGTGAGTGACAAAATTAAGAAATTTGACCCGTTATAATTCCTAAAATACTGGTTCAAATTGAATGAAATTTGAAATATACGTGTCTTTACAATGCCTGCATGGTTACTAAAAATTTCAGTCTTCTAGTTTTATCCACAACGAAGTTACAGGGGGTCGAAAATGGTCTGAATTGCTTCGAGAAAAGGATGGTACGGCCGTGACGCTTTTTTGCTCGATGTTGTTTTTGATTGTGCCCCCAGATTTTGAACAGGAATTTTTTTAATGCTATAATATACCAAATGAAAATTCACTTTTAAACCCCTGACGAGAGACGAAAAATAGAGGTGTTTATAAGTTTGACCCCTTTTCTTTTTGTGTGTGGCTTGGTAGCTCCTGAACAAACAATTTAATCGCGGTGTTTCTTAGCTGTGACAAGTCAAAATCCATCCCGCCATTGAAGCTTACCAGCTGTTTTCTTCTGGCTCATGTCTTTGTCATGTCATCATCATGTGATTTTGTTATCCGGTCGTTCTAAAAAGTAAATTACCATCGAAAGTTTTTTAAAACTATGTCGCCGTAATGATAGTGAAACCAACACATTAATAATTTAACAAGCAAAATACCAACAAAAGGTTTGTGTTACAACAAGGCAATGCAGTTACCTTCAACACAGTTAAACCAAAATATAATTATCTATAAATCTAAACTAGTCTCGGTGTTAATTACTCGCGTACAGTGAACAATAAAGTTGTTAGTGCCAAAATGTGTTGCGGTAATGTCACTTGCCCCTGTCTGTCTGTTTATTAGTAGCAATTAGCTGCTGTTGAATATGGATGAATGAAGGACGTAAAGACTGCGCAAGGTATAAACAGCATTTGTTGTATGAAAATAGTAATAGAAAAAAATGTACAGTATTTTCAAAAAAGTCATCTCCTTTTTCTCTATATATGACTGGGAAATCTTATGCGCCTGTAAAAAGCAATATATTATGTACAGCAGTATAAATTGCTGACATAGCAAATCAGACTGCCCATACTTTTATGCGCTAACATTCCTACGACTGAACCCAAATCTTTTTTTGCTATGAATGCTACGAGCGTAGCATTGCGTTGACAATGCTGCGCCGAAGCACGGCGTCGTAGCAGGGTCCCTCCTTTGCTAAGCATGGAACTAAGTTCCATTTTGGCAATGTTGTTTTTTTTTTTTTCATTTTAATTTTTTATCATGCACGTCTTGAGGATTGAATTCGATGAAATTTAATGATTTCTTAAAACAGATAATGATAGCTTCATTGAGAATTGAAATCAAAATGAAGATTTAATATTATTTTTGAGTTGTACGTTTTGGCTGTAACTTTCGTTGACCTCCTATTCGAATTTAGTTATCGCCACCTTTCTTAAACAACTTAAAAACTGTTTACAATAATGAAAGTTGTTTCAACCAAAGTATAATTTAAATAGTTTCTACATTATGAAAGAAAATAACGTTCATTAACCGAACCGAATACATTCAACACTAGGCAATTGAGAATTCCCATGATTTCTTTCACTTTAATGAGGCCTGCATAACCTTGCTACGGTGCTACGGTAGCCGTACTACGGCGTAGTAGCCCGTAGCCACTCGACTACGTGACTATGGCGCGTAGCGTGGCTAAGGGCCTACTCCAGTGAACTTACGTTTTGCTGCCTCGACGCTCTCTTTAAGAAGTCGGTTTTGCGTTTAAGCTGGTTGGTTTTAAGCGTGTTAAGTATGTGGAGATTTTGATTCAGTTGTTTTTTTTAGTTCCATTTGGAGAATAAATAAAAATAAATATTTTACAACAATCACACCAATTCTCTAGTCCCAAATTAAGCTACGATGCTTGTGTTATGGGTACTAGACAACGGATAAACATACTTAAATACTTTTTTTTGTAAATAAATACATATTACAGTACAAACACACATGCTCATGCACACATATGCTTGTACTGTGCGGGGATCGAACCCGTGACCCTTGGTTTAGAAGTCCGACATGTAAACCACTGCACCAAACGGTCGTCAAACTCTTGGAATCTCATATGTCTATAGAAACGTAATTATTGTCGTACAAATGCTGAATATAAGACATAATATCTGGACGCAATGTTGATGATATAACATATTTGTTTTCATTAAGCTTTATACTTTCAAGATATACTTAAGTTAGATAAAATTCTAGTGAAAATTCTATGTTACGAGTACCTAAAATTAATTTAATCAATTTAATAATCATCGTCTAGTCTAGAGTTCCAGGCTCGATTTCTCAGCAAGTCCAAAGGTTATCGATAAGGTATCCAATCTTACGGGTGATTTAATACACTTTATCGTGCGCTAATCACTAAAGCGATCGTCTGTCGCTATCTCGGATGCGATCGATCCGCCACATCTCAGTTAATATGCGCTTAATTTACGTTTTTATCAATTTTAGGCTTATTAAATTGTATATCGATTGGTAGCCTAAAAAAATATATACAGGGTGTTACAAAAAACGGGTTATGGCTTAAGGATGTTGTTGTCCCCGTATAACTCAACAACTTTCTCAAATAAACGTAAGGCGAATTGTCCAAATAAAATTATTGGACCTTTCATACTAAACTGTCTATCAGATGATCGATTTACTATGGGAGAACCAATTTCTTTTTGAAGAATTCTCCTTAGAGTTCTTTGGGAAAGTTGTTGAGTTATACGGGCACAACAACACCCATTAGCCATTACCCGTTTTTTGTAACACCCAGTATATACGACTACTTTGAGAATCCTTTATATGTGTTGACATTTGTCCACATTAACAAATTCCCAGAAAATTGCTCGCATAACAGAAACAGCAAACTTACTCTATACCTCTTGTTTGTATTGTAACCTGCTGTTTTTGAGGTTCCGTACCCGAATGGTCGGCTAAAACAGAACCTGTGACTTCGCTGTGCGTCTGTTTGTCTGTCACCAATCTGTATCTCATGAAACGTAATAAATAAATAAATATTTCACAACAATCACACCAATTCTCTAGTCCCAAAGTAAGCTACTAGGCTTGTGTTATGGGTACTAGGCAACGGTTAAACATACTTGAATACTTTTTTTGTAAATAAATATTAGGTCCTTACATATGAAATTGGCGTTTTGTCGTACTGGCCACTTTGATCACAAATTTTTCCTATTTGGTTAGGAATTCGAAATTCAAATTTATACAGCTATTTCCACATGTAGTTGTGTTTCGTAAACCGTCATTCATTTGTTTTTTTACTTATCTTTTTTCTGTTTGCATCGCTCAATTTACAAAATGGAAAATTTGAAATATCGCGTTATTTACGAGTACGAGTTCCACCGTGGCACCAGTGCTGCGGAAACGGCTCGAAGGGTTAATGATGTGTATGGCGGTTGTGTCGCAAAAGAAAACACAGTGCGTTTTTGGTTCCAACGTTTTCGTTCTGGAAATTTCGACCTGCAAAACAAGCCCCGTGGACGGCCGGAGACCCAAGTTGATAATGAAGAATTGAAGGCTATTGTGGAAGCGGATCCATCGCAAACCACGTCCGAGTTAGCTGTAGGCTTTGGCGTTAGTGATAAAACTGTTTTAATCCACTTGAAGCAAATTGGGAAGATTAAAAAACTTGAAAGGTCGGTTCCTCACGAATTGAGTGAAGCAAACCGGCAAACGCGCGTCAACTGCTGCGTTACATTACTTGACCGGCACAATAACGAAGGGATTTTAAATCGAATCATTACCTGTGATGAAAAGTGGATTCTCTACGATAATCGGAAGCGCTCATCGCAATGGCTGGACCCTGGCAAGCCAGCCAAAGCCTGCTCCAAGCGAAAATTGACCAATAAAAAGTTACTTGTAAGCGTTTGGTGGACTAGCGCCGGTGTCGTTCATTACAGTTTTCTCAAATCTGGCCCGACGATTACGGCAGATATCTATTGTCAGCAATTGCAAACCATGATGGAAAAGCTAGTTGCTAAACAACCAAGGCTGGTCAATCGCTCTACGCCACTGCTGCTTCACGACAACGCTAGACCACACACTGCACAACAGACGGCTAGCAAATTAGAAGAACTTCAATTGGAATCTCTAAGGCATCCACCGTACTCCCCGGACCTTGCTCCAACAGATTACCATTTTTTTCGAAATTTGGATAACTTCTTGCAAGGGAAAAAGTTCAACTCAGATGGGGCAGTCCAAGTCGCCTTCAAAGATTTTATTGATTCCCGTTCGAATGGTTTTTTTAGTAAAGGGATCAATGAACTACCTATGAGATGGCAAAAGTGCATAGATTACAATGGCTCATACTTTGATTAAATAAATATGCTATATAAAAAAATTTCGACTTTTTGTTCCTCCCATACAAAACGCCAATTTCATAGGTAAGGACCTAATAGATAGGACTAAGGACCTATTATACATAGAAAACACCCAGACCAGTACAAACACACATGTTCATGCACACTTATGCTTGTACTGTGCGGGGATCGAACCCGCGACCCTTGGTTTTAGAAGTCCGACATGTGGACCACTGCACCAAGCGGTCGTCCGTCATGTCATGTCCAATAGCTAGACATCTAGTTTTTTTCTATTGAATTACCAAAAGTTACACACATTTTTAGGGTTCCGTACCTCAAAAGAAAAAAACGGAACCTTTATAAGATCACTTTGTTGTCCGTCCGTCCGTCCGTCTGTCAAGACCGTTTTTCTCAGGAACGCGTAGAGATATCAAACTGAAATTTCTATATGATACTTAGGTCTACTGTCCCTGGAAGCTGTAGAAAAATCAACCTTCTGAGCCAACGCAATCACAAGATACAGCCATTTAGGCCGCAAATTTTCGAAACTCGCACGGGAATCAAAACCTACAGGGTACTTCCCGTAAACTTAGAATCTTGAAATTTAGTACGAAGTCACGTCTTATAGTACAGATATAGGAAAAATTACGAAAACCGTGAATTTTCAGTTTCATCATATAAAAAAAATATTTTTGAAAAATATTTTTGTCAATTTTGAAAATTTCAAAGTTACTACTCCTTATCTACAGGTTAGTACGGAACCCTCGGTGCGCGAGTCCAACTCGCACTAGTTTTTTGTCTACAACATAAAACACCATTGATTTTCCGCCCACACGTTTCCCGCTGCGCTTTTTCGGCATAACACTGTAACGGCGAGACGTCGCGGGCGTTGACCCGATCTGGAGTTCCGGGCAGGGTATGTGCACGCGTGTCGCGGTGCAACTAGGAATTTGGACTTTTTACGACTTGCTTTGTAACCGGATTAAGATTTCGTTAAAACTGAAAACAACGACTCTTACCTTGAAGACGGTTGTAGGTGATGTAGAATCATAACGATACATCTTATACTTAAAATAGAACAATGACATATTTTTGTAAGCCCTTTTTTTGTTTAAGTGTGGCTTTAGAGGTTTCATGTTCGATTCTGCATTAAATGTGGGAATACCAATTTCATCATTAACACATAAGCATGTTGAAGTCTTGTGATCTTTAATCGTCAAACAGCCGAGATAAAGTAAATACAAGTATGTTTTCCTGGCTTAAATCAAGAGAACATTTCATTCGTGAAATTCTGATATTTTCATGTTTTTCATCTTAGTAAGTCGAATAAATATGTATGAATAAATATTCATTTCAATCCCTGTACATATTCCTCCTGCCATCCCAATCCGTTCGCGAACGCGACGAACATCAGACATAAATAATCGTATACCTAGTTAGGGCCCTCACAGACTTGCCCGGCTAGACGTCTGTCCGGGTTCAACGACCGGCACCCGGTGCATCCGGGTGTGTAGCGGGACGATTGAGAAATCAGGTGATGTCCACTTGTCGAGATGTTACTTATTTCTAAGGCTGTAGAAACGCTACGTGGCCTACATAATTATTAAATAACCTCTTGAAAATCAAGAGGTACATCGGCGCCATAACCGTCGACCGTTTGGTGCAGTGGTCTACATGTCGGACTTCTAAAACCAAGGGTACTGTGCGGGTTCGATCCCCGCACAGTACAAGCATAGGTGTGCATGAACATGTGTGTTTGTACTGATCTGGATGTTTTCTATGTATAATATGTATTTATTTACAAAACAAAAAGTATTTAAGTATCTAGTACCCATAACACTAACCTCGTAGCTTAATTTGGGACTAGAGAATTGGTGTGATTGTTGTGAAATATTTATTTATTTATAATAAAAAATACAAGCTGACCCAGCAAACGTTGTTTTCCCATATAAATATTAAGGTGGACAACCCTTATTACTAAGGGGTATGAAAAATAGATGTTAACAGTTAAAATGATTCACAGACCTACTCAATATGCTCACAAAATTTCATGCGAATCGGTTGAGCCGTTTCGGAGGAGTACGGCAATGAACATTGTGACACGAGAATTTTATATACACTCTTTTGCAAAAAAAACGGGCACCGAAGGAAATTTACGTTCTAAGGTCGATTTGAGTTAATTAAATGAAATTTATTTCTTTGACGTAGTCTGTATACTTATAATCGTGTAAATTAATGCGCGTGAAGTGAGTTCGGCCAACTAAAAGAGAAAAAAAACGATGGATTCTTTAAAACCGATGTACACGCCCAAACAATAAGAAGTGGTCGGCAATAAAGATAAGATTTTTTTTTACTTTTTTTAATTAAATAAAGTTACAAATGTAAAAACCTAATACCGAATGTGACCTCCTCTTGCCAAAATCACAGCTTGAATCCTTCTGGGCATGCTTTCCACGATGTTTTTAATAACGTTTTGAGGAATTCGTTCCCACTCTTCTGCAATGACTCTTTTTAGCTCCCTGATGTTTTGTGAAGCAGGTTGCACTGATCTTACACGTCTCTTTAGAACATCCCAGACATGCTCAATTGGATTGAGGTCAGGACTTCGAGCTGGCCAATCTAAACGACGGATCCCAACTTCTTGCATGTACGCTTCCACGTCGCCAGAACGGTGCGAGCGAGCGATTGTCGTCCATAAAAATGGAATCTTTACCAAGTGCAGTCAATGTGGGTTGTGCATATGGAATTAGGACTTCCATTATGTACCAATGTGCATTTAATGTTCCATTTTCTATGAAAACTAACTCCGTACGCTCCGTCGAATTAATTGCTGCCCAAAACATAACGGAGCCTCCGCCATAAGGAGTGATTTCTTCGAAACACACTTCCGCATAGCGTTCCCGTGGTCTTCGCAGCACTCGCCGGCGTCGGTCCTCTCCACACAAAGAGATTCTAGCTTCATCAGAAAACAATACTTTATTCCAGTCCTCCAGAGTCCATGAAGCACAGTTCCGAGCAAACTGAAGTCGAGCAACACGGTGCTCACGGAGTAATTTAGGGCCCCGAGCTGGGCGGTAACTCCTGATATTGGCAGCCAAAAGCCTCCTCCTGACCGTCCACAAGCTAACTTCTACTCCTCTTACTTCTTCAAGGCTCTTCTTCAGGTCCACACTTGACGCCTTACGATTCCGCAACGCCTGACTCACCAAAAAGCGGTCATCTCTTGGTTCTGTGCATCGTTTTCTTCCCGAACCGGGTCTTCTTTTGACCGAACCGGTCTCTTGATACCGTTGCCAAGTCCTCTGGACGGTTGAACGACTCACATTTAGCCGCTGAGACACGTAAGTTTGCGAACAACCTTCTTCAAGTAGGGCTATAATTTTACCGGCCCTTATCGCTTTATCACTCATATCAAAAAGTGGTATTTAATGTAAAAATAAAGATTAAATTGTTTAATTTGCAGAAAATGTCCAAAAAGTTTTAAAATATCGTAATCAGTTAAAAATCGTTTCAGCAATTCGCGCTATTAGTAAAGCAATTTTAGAATAATCCACAATAATCATTATTTTTCTTTTATTAATTTCAAATTTTAAATTTGGAACGTAAAGAATCATGCCAGGATGCTTCAAATAACATGCCAATACATCGTCAAATTAATAAAACCTATTTCTTGTTCTTCTTCATTAAAGTAGAGGAAAAAATCTAAAGTGCCCGTTTTTTTTGCAAAAGAGTTTATATTACTAGCTGACCCGGCAAACGTTGTTTTGCCATATAAATGTTAAGGGTGGACAACCCTTATCACTAAGGGGTATGAAAAATAAATGTTAGCCGATTCTCAGACCTACTGAATATGCTCACAAAATTTCATTAGAATCGGTCAAGCCGTTTCGGAGGAGTATGGGAACAAACATTGTGACACGAGAATTTTATATATATGTATAGAGATAAAAAAATAAGTATCTTTTGTGCTTTATTGAGATACTGTGTCTCGAGAGATATTCTCCACTCATTTAATAGGCAGCTGTACCATTCATAAAAACAATGTTACATCACTTCCTACACCGGGGTATGTTTTCTTAATCTTTCTCAATAATCATCATAAGTATTGAGTGTGCCAAACCTGCTGAGAAGAAACTCAAACTCTATTAATTACGCTAAGTAAAGTCAATTCTAGTTTGCTATGTTTACAATTTTATATACCTTTTGCGTCATAATGCCTCTTTCAATTTCATTTCAACTGAATACTACTGGTAATATGACGCAAACGCTTGTTTTGATCCAAGTATGTGACGCAAAAGATTGTATAAATTGAAAAGCCGTTCTAGACATTATTGCGAGATTATATCATAATTGAATTTACGTAACTGTCTACGGGAAATGTGAAAGTATAACTTCATTTCAAGGTAACCAAGCTACTAAGGGCCGACTTTTTAAATTGACAGATAGCCCTATCAGGCTGAAAAATTTCTAAGATGGCTGATTTGAAATGTCAAACTTGCTTATGCAGAAGGTCAAACCGAGTTTCATTTTAAATTCATACAGCATATATATAACAGTCCGATGATTATTTATCTGACTAAAAATTAACTTAATAATTAAATTAATAAATGAAGTGAATAAGAACATCCTAAAGCGCATGGACCTTTCATGGACATCTTCTTAATGCTGATATATTTGTAATTTTATATAGCGATTTGATAAAGTAATTCGACATAATATTTGACATAGTAATTTAATTTTGTGATAAATATCTATTTTATTTATTTTGACGACCGCTTGGTGCATTTGTCCACATGTCGGACTTCTAAAACCAAGGGTCGCGGGTTCGATCCCCGCACAGTACAAGCATAAGTGTGCATAAACATGTGTGTTTGTACTGGTCTGGGTGTTTTCTATGTATAATATGTATTTATTTACAAAAAAATTGGTTGCCTGTAAAGTCGGTATACGGGCGAAAGTTTTACGTGACAACGACTTTGAGTGGTAAAATAATTTTAATGTTAATATTCATTCGTATAACATGAACCGGTGTGTATGCCTATCTCTCTCACTCTCTCTCTCTCGCTCTGTCTCACTCGCTCTTAGGCGGGCTAACCATACCCGAGTCGAAGGGACGCGTGCCTCTCACTCGCTCTCATTGTGAGCGCATAACGTGAGCGGTTCGTAACGCAGTTTCTTGAAGTGTCACCCGGCAAACCAATTTATAAGACGTTGTCACGTCAAAAAAAGTATTTAAGTATGTTTATCTAGCACCCATATATTTGTCTAGCACCCATAACACAAGCCTTGTAGCTTAATTTGGGACTAGAAAATTGGTGATTGTTGTGAAATATTTAATATTATTATTATTATTGAACTTGAATATTGTGTTTTAAAATGATTTAATAAAATTTGCATGCTGTTATAATATGGCTGAAAAAGCTGAATCACAATGTCAAACCTACCACCTAAATGTACTTTTTGTCATATGCAAATAAATTTTCATTCATTCATTCGCAGAAACATCGTTATTTCAAACATGTAAAAAGAAGAAATTGTTCTTTGAATTACAACTGGAGCTCTATCAAAGGCGCTACGGTAAATAACGATCGAAAATCAGTCGCCTCGCTTCAGTATCTAAGGGTCTGATTCTATGTTGCTCTCTTAGTGTTTGTCAGTGAGTTAATAATGACTGACTTGGAATATAAATAGCATTGAACAAGGAGAACTGTACTATCAAATTGTAGCGAATATCGTGATATTGAAGAGTAAGATTCAAGAGATGATGCTGTCGGAGTTCAAAGAAAAACTAGTCCATGATCAAAGCTATTTAATGAATCCATGAACAGTTTTCGAAAAATATTACAAGAAAAGATCCTGAAACAACGTTTCATGCATTGGTCAGCGAATAAAACTTTATAACGTTCTGCGTTCCATCCAAAGATTTTTTGTCTAGGCCTCAAAGTCATTCTAGACTTTATTGCAATATTGCTCAATGTTGTTTCTTAATAGAAACAATATCAATATTAACAACTGAATGTTTTTCTTTCACACGACCGTCCGTCGCGAGTTTTAACTAACCAAGATAAATAACGAAGTTTTGGAAAACGTAACTAGGTATTTCATTTATAGACTTAGGTATCTCAGAATCAGACCCGGCGTTAAACTAAGCTCCCCGTCCCTTCTACGCACACAAACAGGGAAATTGAGATTTATCGGAATACATGTGTGCATGTCTGGAAACCAGGCGTTGGTGTTTGCCATGGGAAAATTGTCACTCCCCCGCGCCACTTGTTCTTTAAAATTAACTATTGCTCTTTTTATTTTGGTCTGGTAACTCCTTTGTTGGAGCAGTGCCTTTGATTTGTAACTTTATGAAGTCTGAAGTTATTGTTTGCGATAAAAGCTTTTGATCTTTTTTTTTACTTTCAAAGGGAACATGTACTTTCGACATCTCATTTTAAACTTATTGCTTAATATCATGAGATTGACCACCCGAGGGGTGAGAAAAGTAATTAAATGAATGATCAAGTACCAGCCTACCTTAATGATAAAACAATTCCTATAATAAATATACTACTTCGACTACAAATTTCTTGCCTTCAACTGCATGTTATTGTTACGTATGGTGTTACTCAGTTATTGAATTTTGTATCTTGTTTAAGTCTTTTCAGTAGATTTGGTATTACTAGTTTATGAGAAGGCGAGTTTTTTTGTAAATTATAATTATTAATTGATCCAAAGGTATTGGTGAGTACATCTTAATTAACCAACTCCAAAAACCAACTTAGGTTACCGTCTCGCCACCTGCTCTTTACTACACAAATAATGCCTTTGTTTGTCTCTCGCCACTATTTGCTAGAGGTCACTCGTTTTATTGCTCGCTCGGATTCGGGAAGCACTCCCCCGGTTCGACGACCTGATGCTCTGTCTGTAAGCAGACTCGTCTGGGCTGCAGGCTTGCTGGCCTAGGGCTGGCTGTTGGGTCAATTGATGAAGTATTCGGATTTAGGTACAGGGACTTTTCGCACTTCTGTACAGGGACTTTTCACAGTTTAGACAGGGACGTTTCGCACTTCAGTACAGGGACTTTTCACAATTCAAACAGGGATTCTTCGCACTTCAGTACAGGGACTTTTTACAATTCAAACAGGGACTTTTCGCACTTTAGTACAGGGACTTTTCTCACTTCAGTTCAGGGACTTTTCGCAGTTCAGTACATGGACTTTTCACAATTCTAACAGAGACGTTTCGCACTACAGTACAGGGACTTATCACACTTCAGTCAGGGACTTTTCGCACTTCAGTAGAGGGACCTTTTGCACTTCCGTACAGGGACTTTTTGCAAAACACTTTTCCACTACTTCAACTCCTCTTTAATCAGGAACTATAGCGTGGCTGGATTAGAAACCTCATCCAGTAAATACAAGCTTGTTGCCAGTTGCCCTCTGATCTACCTTGGGTTTGGGAACCGCCACGGCTGTCGACCTTCAGTAGCAGTTTGTAACTTGAATCCGTTTTATTGTATTTATAGAAAGGCATTAAAAATGAAACGTTATCATTAGATATAAGAGTAAGAAAACCTAAAAGCTACAGCGAAACCTTAAGCTTCTGTTTCTAAGTTGAAATTGACTGACTGCAGATTTTTCTTTAATCACCCCACAGTTTATTAATTCCCGCATGCAATTATGATTACTTACACATTCAAAGGTTGATACTGACTGTTCACACTAACACCTAGGGGTAAAATTAAACAATTTCGTTAACATTATGACGACCACTTTGATGCAATGGTCAAGAAGTTGCCTATTAACTAAGAGTCCGCGGGTTCGATCCCCGCACTGTGGTACGATCCCCGCATTTGTGTGCATGAACTGTTTATACTGGTCTGGGTGTTATATGCATTTATTTAAGCTTATTTGTAATACCACTGTTGATTCTGATATCTGTAACACAAGTACTGAAGCCACTTACCACGGAGTCAGATAAATGTATGTGATGTTGTTGTATACTAATTTATTTATTATTATAAAATGAATTTGCTAAAAACAAAGGGCTACGTTGACAACCCTTGCGTACCTAAGTTGTAAAGTTTCCTTAAAATGTGTATTACTTATGGGGTGGCGTCTGGGAGACATCAGTCTTTGTTGATTGTTTAAGGGGAGTTAGGTATTAAAATTGCTTAAATTGCATTCGAAAACTCGCACTGATCCACCAAATATAGCTTATATACTTGAACAATTGTTTGTATGAAAACCGTCGTCTTGGTTATTTTAGACGCCAAGCAGTTTTGCTCTTGAATATAATGTACTCTTAGCATGAGCATGGAAGATAGACAGTGTTACAGAGATAGTTTATTTCTATTCACGTTGCAAACATGAGAAATTATTTTTACACAGCAAAAAAAAACTGTTTGAGGTAAGAATTGAACCAGCTGCAACAAATATTTTGTGATATATACAGGTTTGCTTTATATATAGATAGATAAAGAACACTTTATTGCACACCACAAAAAAAATACAAAGAAAGATGCACAATTTAGGCGGTCCATTCGCTAAGAGCGATCTTTTCCAGACAACCTTCGGGTTAAGGATATTTTTATTATAGCTTTAAAGCTTCACATGTCACGAAGCCGTAGAAAATATAATTGCTGAATGTTCGCTAAGAATTATAATGTTGCTGTTGTTATTAATTTCTCGAAGAGTTACTCCATAAGATAAAACCCAAGAATATTTCCACCTTGATCAATCAACGAGGTATTGATTTAACAATGACAGCGAATTCAAAATGTAAAATACGCATGTTGGGTTGCAATCTAACGAGATTAGCATATGAAAGCGCTACTTATGAACTGCGGGCTAACAATACCTTTGGCCACCCCTTTTTGTGCTTTGCGTGTACAGTCTATCTACCACTGTTAAAAGATTAACACTCTTATTTTTATCAGACTAGAGAACAATATCAGGAACGTACAAATTACCGCCATATGAATCATCTGACATGAGCCAATAACGTTATTCGTTACACGGTTTACTAGTTGGCATTAGCCGTGATTTATATTTTGCATGCGATTTCTTTTTATGACAGATACACGACTGCGCTAAAGCCTTCTTGATAACACTAGCGAAATCGCGGGCGTCCGCGATTTCGGGTTTTGTCAGGAAAATTTCAGGGTATTTTTTTAAAACTTTTGACTGCACACATATGTTTAGTAACATGTACGGATACTCACATTTGATTTTTAGATATAGGTACTCAAAAAGTAGTGGTGTATATATAGTTTTGTTTTATCTCGGGCCTAAGAATCCAAAGTATCGAAAGCAACTAATAGCGTGCGTAACCAGTGGGGTGAGCACGAACATTATCGTAACGTTTTCGTGTCGTCAAAACGTCAGAAACTGACAGTTTCCCCATACAAATTGACAAGTTAACGAAAGGTAAACGGTACGAATACGTTACGATAGTTGTTCGTGCTCACCCCCAAAGCTAAAACTAAGTGATATTATAAGTCTGTTAATTGCTAGATCGTTGATTCTTTCTCGTACTTTGTGCTTTAGCTTCAATGGTTATGAATTTAATGTTTTGTCAACAGGAAAAGAACTCATTCTTGAACTACAACGTGTCGTGCATACTCACTCTGCCTCCGTACCAGCGGCAGGGCTACGGGCGATTGCTCATCGATTTCAGTAAGTTATATCAGTGAAATGTACCCTGCATAATAATAATGGTGTCGGCGGTGTTACACCCCCGTGCCTCGGAAAGCACGTTAAGCCGTTGGTCCTGCGCCTGATCTCTCTCCGGTCATGTCGGATTGCCGTCTCACCGAACTTTGAGAGTGATGGAACAGTGAGTGCAGCTGTGTAATGCACTCACACTTGTGCACTATAATATCTCCTGCGTAGTTGGCTGATCTATGTTGAGATTGGCCGCCGTGGTCGAAATCGGCCAGGATGACTATTATAATAACAATTATAAATAGTATACAACAACTTAACATACATTGATCTGACTCCGTGGTAAGTAGCTAAAACACTTGTGTTACAAATATCAGAATTAACAGTGGTATTTATTACAAATAAACTTAAAAAATTACATATAACATCCAGACCAGTACAAACACACGTGTTTATGCATACACATTTTTGTACAGTGCGGGGATCGAACGCGCGACCTCTTGGTTAACAGTCAACTTCATAACTACTTGTCTAAGTAACTTATTAGCACTCAGACTTTTCACACCACGAGTGATTGATATCGCGGTCAGAGTAGCCCGATGCTCAATATCACTGCGGAATGAAACACATTATATCTTTTACTACGCACCGCTGCAGCGCTGAAGGCTAAGAGCCAGTACCTATGTCTCCTTCTCACGTGTCTAAGTGACACCACTGTTATACGAATAGTTCCATCAGCAACAGTAGTGACCGCACCGCGGTCTGAATCATGTTTTTTTTTACATTTTAGTAAAATGTTCACTTTAACTTTTGTTTGGCACATTAAAATAGAATATTTATTTATTTCAAAATATCACAGAGTACCAAAATACAATGAAACAGTGCTCATTTATTGTAGATACCAATTTGCTTAGGGCTTCAAAGTAAACACACGGGTAACAATATTTATCCTAAAATTAAAAGTGGGCTAAGGGCTGGCCCTTATCTTATGTGTCATGAATACAAATCTTCATATTATTACAGAAAATAACTTAGATTCAGAAGATAACGTACAAAACGCACATGCGGTCTGAGTAGCGAGCCCGCGCCCTCGCGTTCTGACGTGAAAAGCAATAAGACTTTCGCACCACGAGTGATTGGGAACGCGGTCAGAGTCGCCCGACGCTCAATATCACTGCGGAATGAATCACTTTATATCTTTTATTGCGCACCGCTGGTGGCTAGGAGCTAACCTAAGTCTCCTTCTCAAGTGTTTTAGTGACACCACTGTGGTGAGAATAGCTTCATCAGCGACAGTAGTGGGCCGATTCGCAGCACGGTCTGAATCATGTTTTTTTACAGTCTGTAAAATGTTCATTTTAACTTTTATTTTGCATATTAGAATAGAATATTTATTTATTTCAAAATAACACAGACCAAAATACAATTAAACAGTGCCTAGCTCATTTATTGTAGATACTAATTTAGTTACTAACTACTTAGGGCTTCAAAGTAACCACGGGTGACAATATTTATCCTACTATTAAAAGTGGGCTAAGGACTGGCCCTTACCTTGTGTTTAACGAATACAAGTCTTCATGTTATTATAGAAAAAAACTTAAATTCAGAAGACGGTAAGATTAGCAAACAGCATAGCTCTCCTCCAACGGAATTTCATAAACATATCTCTATAGTCCAGCCGAAGCGTCGAGCAGTGAGTACCTAAATACTCATTAAAATAGTTCGCGTTTAGACCCGATAACCAATAGTTAATGTTAAAATGCAACGCGAAAGTTTAAAATCATATATAGCATAGCTCTAGTCATAGTTTCCATATGAATACTCATTGATTCTCTTTGCACCTCATGATATTTATGTTCGGGCTGAAAGGCAGAGTTCGTTGGCGCCTGGTATTATCGAAGGCACAACGGACGGCGCGTTGTCCTAGGGCCTGGTTGGCCACACGCTACTGCGGTATTGTTTACTAATATACTACCCGAATGTCTAAATCCGACGCAGAGTCGTTTTAGGACATTTTAAGAGACGTTCGTCACGTTGGGTCTGAAAACGTTTAGCTTTAAATATTAAACGATAACACTAGTTAGATCACATAGAACGTTAATACATTTCAAATACATTTCAAAATTGTCATTGTTATCTTTTCAAAAGAGTTTTATACACATCACCGTTTGTTGTATTCGTTGTGACGTTGTTTCTGTTCAACAGATTATGAGTAACAGTTCGTCAACGTTTCAGTTGATGATTAAAATGGAGTCTATCTAAATTCGCCGCTTTTTAGATGGTGATGTGATAAAAGAAGTAGGTAGTCATATTTGTAATTACGATACAAAGATGAGAAAACATCTGTTTTCTGTCTTGCCGCAAGAAATATCCACTCCGCCGTAACCGAATCTCCAATTAACTAACTAACCCGCCACATCACCAACGGACCGTTCCACAACCAAAATACACTTATCATCACCTAATCATCTAAGTAGCCCAATTTCTGCCCACTACCTGGCGGTCAGGGGTTTGTTTTGCCCCAGCCACCCCATGGGGGCGTGGGGCCCGTCGCGACGACTCGGCCGTCGACCCCCGATCGATGGGGCTGTATGGATCGGTCTGCCGTCTAGACTCGGGAGGGGGCTGCGCCCCCAACACGACGAATTGTAGACGTGGAATTTTGATGGCAAGGTTTAATAATTGTTTTCGGTGTAATGTTTGGAACGGTAATTGGGTGTTAGTTTGGAGATACTTGTAGTTGCAGATGAGACAAGAAAAATTGATGTTTTTGTTTAACGATTTTTTGCTTGTTTAGGAGTTGTTTGGACTGGAACAAACCGTGTATTGAACTTATGTCGTCTTTTAAGTTAATACTGTATGAGTTTAGCAACGATAGGATAGAAACACTTGCAATTGCTACCTAGGCTATAAATATTAAAACTACCCACAAAATTAAGACGGATAAAGCTGCAATCAAAGTTAAATTAAATAGTCTATTGTTTTTTTATGTAGCCGTACCATAAACTTAAGTTTTTTTAAAACTGTAATCAATGTTATTGGCACGATTTCAAACCACCAGTTACAAGAGAGCACTCATCGGAAAAATTACGAGAAAACTCTGCCGAGCGAGATGCATTCGTTTAAAAAAACTTAGCATCAATCCAGCAACGCTATGTCCGCTATTAACCCTCATGTTAAGTTTTTAAAATAGTGATGTGTCGATACACATCTATGTTAAAAGCTATATCACAAAATTTCGACAGCTGAGCAGTTTTTTTTTTGCCGAAAACTCGGATTTCGAATGATAAATCCAAAATTGGAAGCTACGAAGAAGGCATTTCGTAATTACATACATATTATCAATGTACAGAATTAAGGGCGCAAAAGGAAAATTCATTTCAGTACACTGTTAACCACGGTCGGTGCAAAACGATCGAAACGTCAGGCAAAAATTTGAGGTGTGTATTTTAATACCTAACCGCGTATCGCATTTAATTCCTTGTTTTAAAATAGTTTAAACATGTAACGTGAAAGTTTAAAATCGATTATCATGACTGAATGTGTATTTTAATATCTACGACAATTATAGATCTTTATTTAACAGTTCGTCAAATTAAATTTATTTATTTGTTGTATTTTAGTATATATAAATTGATGGTATATTTTATACTTAATCTCATGTGTCATATTATTGATATTATTATTTTTGTGTTTTCTCTTTTATTTA
Organism: Pyrausta despicata; assembly: GCA_963921415.1. NCBI lineage: Eukaryota > Metazoa > Arthropoda > Insecta > Lepidoptera > Crambidae > Pyrausta > Pyrausta despicata. The sequence continues at coordinate 14,791,443 of OY992851.1, read as the reverse complement.
TTTTGTCGCACCGCCCACGAATCAGAGAATGCCTTACGGCGTGAAATTCCACCTTATGTACAAAGTTTTGGTGTGCAATAAAGCTTAAATAAATAAAAAAACACCAAGCTGTACTTTTCAAAACCAGCTATCTGTTTATTTAAGCTTTTTTGTACAATACGTGCACATAACACGGCAAAACATTTTAACACGCTTGTATTAGATCGGGGTGTATGTATTTATGTATGAATTCCATTATCCTTTCTAACTAAAAAAATAAAAATAAATCGTTAGTTTTTTATTTTCACAATTGAGCTAAGCAGAAATAAATAGTGCGCGGGGCAACAAAAGGTAAACTAAGCAAAAATTGAGCTATGCCGACATAAAAAGTAGGCGGTGCGTCAAAAGGAAAAACTAAGCAAAAATGGATTTGAATCAAAAGACTGAGTGCTTGTTGACATAGGACGCGTGAGCGCGAAATAACTTATGAAGTTACATACAAAACGTGTTCACACACTAAACGCGCGCGCGGTGTTAGTAGCGAGTTCGCGCCCGCGTCCTCGCGTTCCTGTACGAACAAGCACAAAAACTATCGATACATAGTAAGCCTATCGACCGCCGCCCATCACTATGGTCAAGAAAAAGTATGAATTTAAAGCGTTCCGGTCCGTTTCGGCGCGCGCGCACGCGATTGATTTATCGTTATCGGCCGCGCGGCGCTTTCCTGCCCGAGCGTGCTACTGTTACTCGTTATTGAATGCCATTGGGTGTTTGAATAATGACAGTACAATATTTTCTTCTTAGCGTGTCGATGGAACACGAGGAATAACACCGTGGCAGCCCAGAATTCAGCCACTTGTATTGCGGATCGGCTGCAGTACATTAAATCCGCTGGCGTGAAGGTATTGGGGTACGCCGGGCACGATGTTAAGTGTGCCATAGTTTGCACTGCACCTCAAACACAGTCCACATCGGAGCTTGCCGAAAAACCCTACCTGGCCATCTTCGAGTACGATATGAAATTGCGGTTATGGCGATCAGATCAAGTCGATGTTTTTTGAAGTGAAAACTTCTTTAGCGGCGTTGAGCACTTTTGTGGCATGGGTAGAAACTGTGAAACTCGCGTCAGGTCACGTGATGCTGATCGAAAAACCGTAAGACGGTTGTTAAGTTTTCACTTCTGCCGGCACTCCCGGAGTGCAACCCGTGTTTTTTTTTTTTAGTTTTATGTCATCAATAGGCAGCCAGTGGGTGGACGGTGCTTGACCACTTATTTGGGCACACTGTCAACACATGGCCCGCCTATTGCCACTTCAGTTTGCCAGCTTTAGGAACCCCATCGATAATCCTGGTTCTAGATCGAATAATTTATGAGTTTAAAACGTTTCTGTACCATAGGTTGTCCTTGAAAGTGAAAGCTCTTAGCGATATGACCGCCTAAATTGTACGTATTTATTTATAAAACCCCTATGTAATTAATGTATAATTATTTTGCCGTATAAATTATTGTGGACAACCCTTATTACTAAGGGGTATGAAAAATATGTTTGTCGATTCTTAGAACTACTCAATATGCTCACAAAATTTCATTAGAATCGGTCAAGCCGTTTTGGAGGAGTACCGGAACGAACATTGTGACACGAGCATTTTATAAATAGAGAGATGATATGGGAGTTTTTCAATAAATGTCATCTATTTATGTATTCAGTATGTTGTATGTTAGTATGTTCTGTTCAGCTCTAATCGGAATGCAAATTGAACGTGATATTCTATACCAGTGTAGCTTCGATTAAGTCTTGATTTGTATTTTGTTGCTGGTGCAGCAAAATTAATAAATAAATAAGTCAATAAACTACTTCCTGATAGACAGTAAACTAAGTGTTTGTTTGGATCTCTCCAAGGGAGATAAACCACAGCGTAGGCCGTCCAACAGCAAGAAAGAATGGAATGATGGATGCATAGAATTATCTTGCAAATGTAAGCGCTCGTCCTGGTAATCCATGGAGGCTCATGTACAGCAGTGGACATTTTATGGCTAATAATGATGACGCTTTAATAGTTTCGTGCCTTTTTGCACTAGTATGACGGCCTAAACGCGGCGTGAGATTTCCTTTGTGTAAAATCTATGTTAGCTGTCAAATTTCTTCGGTTTACGCGAACAGTAGACATTGAAAACAAAAATTAAATATCCGTAAAAAGTGTCTCATTTCCATTTTTTGCAGTTTACCACTTGCATACATTTTCGCAAAATGATTAACCGTAGAGAATATCGTGTTTTAAAAAAGGTTACTGCTTGAAAGGTTTTAATACTTAGAATGTACTAAAACATAGTTAAGAAATCCGTCGTAACCGATTTTAGTACTGGAACTGTACTCTTTAATTTGGCCGTTATACAGTTAGTAGCTAAGTAACTGGAAACTAGCAATGTAGATTTTGTTCATGTTTTAATATTTGCGCCAACATACCTTCCTAGCCTTTAATTAGTTATATTTTCCTATATATATTTTTTATATTTATTTATTTTTTTCCTGCAGGTTACCTCCTCACCAAAGTGGAAGGCAAAGTGGGATCGCCCGAGACACCACTATCAGACCTCGGCCTGATCTCATACCGGTCGTACTGGAAAGAAGCCTTACTGCGAAGGTTGTGCTCCGCGCCAGGCCCGACGCTCTGCATCAGGGACTTGAGCAAGGACCTGGCTATAGCCTCGTCTGATATCGTGTCGACTCTGCAAGAACGAGGGCTTATGAAGTACTGGAAAGGAAAGCATATTGTACTGAAGAAACAGGTTGGTGCATTTTTTTGGTCTTACTATTTCTATAAAAGAAAGGGGCAGTAGGCTGGCCATGCCTGTCGCAGAACCGACGAGAGGTGGAGCAGGAAGGTTCTCGAATGGAGACCACGTTTAGGTAAACGTAGTGTGGGACGCCCCGGCTAGATAGACAGATGACCTGAACAAGGCAGCTGGTAGTGACTGGATGCAAAGGGCGGGAGATCGTGCGCTGTGGCGCTTCCCTGGGGGAGGCTTATGTGCAGCAGTGGACTGTAACATGCTGATATGATGATATGGAAGAAAAGTAAAGGTAGAAGAAGTGGGAATCCCTCAAACACCGCTCTCAAACCTGGGCCTGATCTCATACCGGTCCTATTGGAAAGATGCCTTACTGCGAAGGTTGTGCTCCGCGCCAGGCCCGACGGTCTGCATCAGGGACTTGAACAAGGACCTGGCTATAGCCTCGTCTGATATTGTATCGACTCTGCAAGAACGAGGGCTGATGAAGTACTGGAAAGGAAAGCATATTGTACTGAAGAAACAAGTTGGTGCTTTTTTTTTGTTTTTACTATTTGTATCGAAGAAAAGGAAAGGTAGAAGAAGTGGGAATCCCTGAAACACCGCTCTGAGACCTGGGCCTGATCTCTTACCGGTCTTACTGGAAATAAGACTTACTGCGAAGGTTGTCAGGTCCGATTCTCTGCATCAGGGAATTGAGCAAGGACCTAGCTATAGCTTCTTCAGATATTGTATTGACTCTGCAGGAGCGAGGGCTGATGACGTACTGGAAAGGAAAGCATATTGTACTAAAGAAACAGATCGGTGCATTATTTTTTTTGTTTTTATTATTTGTATCGAAGAAAAGTAAAGGTAGAAGAAGTGGGAATACCCAAAACCCGCTCTCAGACCTTGGCCTGATCTCATACCGGTCCTACTGGAAGGAAGCCTTACTGAGAAGGTTGTGCTCCGCGCCAGGCCCGACTCTCTGCATCAGGGACTTGAGCAAGGACCTGGCTATACCTTCGTCTGATATCGTGTCGACACTGCAAGAACGAGGGCTGATGAAGTACTGGAAAGGGAAGCATATTGTACTGAAGAAACAGGTTGGTGCATTTTTTTTGTTTTTACTTTTTATATAAAAGAAAGTGGCAGTGGGCTGGCCATGTCTTTCGCAGAACCGACGAGAGGTGGAGCAGGAAGGTTCTCGAATGGTGACCACGCTTAGGTAAACGTAGTGTGGGACGCCCCCGGCTAGATGGACAGATGACGTAAAGAAGGCAACTGGTAGTGACTGGATGCAAAGGGCAGGAGAGCGTGCGCTGTGGCGCTCCCTGGGGAGGCCTATGTCCAGCAGTGGACTGTAACAGGCTGATATGATGATATGGAAGAAGAGTAAAGGTAGAAGAAGTGGAAATTCCTGAAACACCGCTCTCAAACCTGGGCCCGATCTCTTACCGGTCTTACTGGAAAGAAGACTTACTGCGAAGGTTGTGCTCCGCGCCAGGCCCGACTCTCTGCATCAGGGACTTGAGCAAGGACCTGGCTATAGCCTCGTCTGATATCGTGTCGACACTGCAAGAACGAGGGCTGATGAAGTACTGGAAAGGAAAGCATATTGTACTGAAGAAACAGGTTGGTGCTTTTTTTTTTGTTTTTACTATTTGTATCGAAGAAAAGTAAAGGTAGAAGAAGTGGGAATCCCTGAAACACCGCTCTGAGACCTGGGCCTGATCTCTTACCGGTCTTACTGGAAAGAAGACTTACTGCGAAGGTTGTCAGGTCCGATTCTCTGCATCAGGGAATTGAGCAAGGACCTAGCTATAGCTTCTTCAGATCTTGTATTGACTCTGCAGGAGCGAGGGCTGATGACGTACTGGAAAGGAAAGCATATAGTACTAAAGAAACAGATTGGTGCATTATTTTTTTTGTTTTACTATTTGTATCGAAGAAAAGTAAAGGTAGAAGAAGTGGGAATACCCGAAACCCGCTCTCAGACCTCGGCCTGATCTCATACCGGTCCTACTGGAAGGAAGCCTTGCTGCGACTGATGAAGTACTAAAAAGGGAAGCATATCGTGTTGAAGAATCAGGTTTGTGAATCAGTGTTTTCAGAAATCTTGTGTCGTTTCCTATCTCGGTTACATGGGCTACCAGGCCTTTGGAAGGCGAGCATGGGGCGAAAGCCAACATTTTTAAACATGGATCAAGTTAATGCAGGGTTGGCAGCACTTGGCCGGTTTTTGAGAGAGCTATAGTTTTTCTTACATAGTTCATAATTTGCCGCTTTGTTAGCATTTATAAATTCTATATGTTATTAGTAAATTCCGATAGATAAAGCTTAATTACGCGTATCCAATATACAAGGTATGATCGGCCGATATTTCTGTCACAGTTCAAGCTCTATTCAGATGTCTCAGAATTAGCAAATTTAAAATTCATTAATGACTTAACAATATTTGATGTCTCTACTAGTTCCATATCAACTGTGTTTGAGGTTGAGGAACTTTTTCGCTTGACGCTTCCGATTAGTATTAAGTATATGGTTTTTTTTGTACATATTTCAAGTGCTAATCGGTAACTGTTTGTGTTGTGGCTATATTCTTAGTCAAAAGCGTCACATATCCAACGTTAACTGTTTGTTTGAGACCATGACACGACATTTTTGAAGATTTTGCAAGCTCATGCGTAATGTGTTGTAGGCCTATCTGTTTTTTTATGTCAAAGTTAATGAGTAAAATAAAATTAATGAGGTTTATTACTATGCGGATGCGCATATGTATGCGGATACATACTATAGGAATGTATAATAAAAGATGTTAGAAATAATATTAAAAGATGTACCTTTGTAAAGAAAATGTGTGATGGTAAAATGTTTTTTTATTTTTTTTTTTATGATATCTAAGGTTTTGCGTATTTTCGCCTTTTTTTCGTGTTTGTCTGATAGTTGAAAACCTCCAAGTAAGTATCAAATTCGACATGCTCACTGTTTTCTAAACTTGACAGGGTAAGGAACCAAATTCCCTTTAGCAATGTTGCTTTCCAGTCTATGGCATTGCTGCTGCTGAAAAACTAATGCTAAATCATGAAAAATAGCACTTCTATTAAGTGGAACGCAACATCAATGGGACCAGGGCCCAGTTTAAAGATGCAAGGTGGAAGCGGGCTTCATGAATTTGCAGCAGACGACATGTCATTGTGACATTTCTGGTTTTCTATTTGCTTGTATGAATCGTGTCGCTAACTTCGTGTCGCTAGCTACAGAGGGTACACATAGAAACCAGAAGTGTCGCGACGTAATGTTGTCTGCTGCCACTTCATGAAGCCCGCTGCCAATGGGCATGATGACACCTATCTTAAATATTTTCAAGACCATGGCGTTTAAAAAACAGCCCCTAGAAGTTAACACAACCAATATATTTCCAAAAAGCTGTAGAAACCAATTTGAGACACACAAAACTCAAAAAATATTCGATCAATTGACTCAGATTTCTGATACATGACCGTGACGTCACTTTCATGTGACGTCACTCTCATACAAAACCTATAGAGGCAGACCGTTTTGACAGATAATAAAAAGTATGTCAACGATTGAAAAAAAGAAAGAAAGAAAGAAAAAATATTTATTTGGCACATTTTACAATACAATATAATGAAATTAAAACTTAAACTTAGCAAAGTAAACAAAAATGATTGTAATAGAATGACCAAATTGGTCCCCACTCAGCATTATTGCCACGGCAAGCCATAGCGCTGGTTTTGTGTGGGAACCACTGAGGTTTGGAGATAACTTTGACTTATCAGATTGGTGGTGTCATCTAGCCTATTTGTATCTTAATCCTTGTTTTTGTCCTCAGGAGGTGCTTGAAGAGGTATCCCGGCGCGCCGAGCGCGCGCGCTGCGTGGAGGCGGCGTGCCTGCGCTGGGCGCCGCCCGGCGCGCCCCCGCCGCGCTGACGCCGCGCCCCCGCGGGCCGCGTGTGCCGCGCGCGGCGCCCGCGTCGCCCGCGCCCCCTCCGCCCCCTCCGCCCCCTCCGCCCCTCCAGCAGTGCGGCGCGCGCGCTTCTTTAATATTCCGACCGCTGCACACGTGAGTATCTAACTAATTTAATTCTTGCTGACTGACTGTCTCGTTGGTGTAGTGGCAAAGTTTCTGCCTTACATCCGAGAGGTCTTGGTCCTCGAATGAATTCTTGAAAATTCAGTCATGAATTTCTCAAAAACAGCTCGGAGTCGGGAAGTTGGCGGTGTTACACCCACGTGCCTCGGTGCGCACGTTAGGCCGTTGGTCCTGCGCCTGATCTCTCTCCGGTCGTGTCGGATTGCCGTCTCACCGAACTTTGAGAGTGATGGAACAGTGAGTGCACATGTGTATTGCGCTCACACTTGTGCACTATAATATCTCCTGCGTAGTTGGCTGATCTCTGTTAATATTGGCCGCCGTGGTCGAAATCGGCCAGGAGGACTATTATTAATTTAATTCTTTTTTTATTTAGGATAGGTTTCGAAAAGACATAACACTTACAAAATTCTTTTCGGCTCCGGTCATCGGGCCCCGACCTTTGGAAGTCAGGTCCAATGCTCTGACCACTGAGCTACCGAGAACCTTAATGGAGTCGTTGAATTTTGTAAGTGCTTTTTAACGCTTTGAGCCAGCCCAGACTAAGCCCAACGAAGCTAAGCTGAGTCTACGATGGAGCAAGCTTACCTAGAAGATGCCTGTTCACTCTAGCTTTGAAGATTCCTGTTCACTCTAGCTTTGAAGATTCCTAGGTTGTAATTGCAGGGAAACACTGACGCAGGTAGTGAGTTCCACTCATTTGCAGTGCTCATCAGAAATGTAGATGAGAAGGGTTTGGTCCGTATCAGTGGAACATCGACACGGTACGGATGGTATCCTGCGAATATAATTCTGGATTAAGAAGCTTCACAAGCATCTCCGTGCTACGGAATGCACGTAAAGCTGTTGGTTCCAGTTAACATCGATAGATATTATTGTTAAGCCTAGTCAGAGTCCCTCGGGTGGTTGGTCATTTACCTTGTACACCCCTGCACCAATCTGCACTGAGGCCAACGTGGTGGAGTATAGCTCCTACCACCTCAATTTCGAGGTTAGGCCTGTCCCCAGCTGTGGGATGTATAAAAGCTTATGAGATGATCATGATAAAAGAAGCTTCAGAAAAGGGCTCGGCTCGGGATTGTCAGCCATTGAGGCACGGGTGTTGATTGACAAGCTGTCAGAAGCGAGTCGCCGGTGTGGCCTGAGCCTAATGCAGTAACAACAGCTGAAGAACCAATCGTAATATCACTCAATGGCTAAACAAATAAATCTAGTTTGATCGTAGTTACTATCAATTATTGTGAATCGATGGCCATCAAACCAATTCCATTGATCAATAGGTCGACCACAGGTATGTTTGCTTCACTAAAAATTCTTTATTTTTTGTCAACAGGTGTTGCTGTTAAATCAGCTTCGTTATGGCGGTTAAGACATAATTTCACAAACTTTGCAACCACTAATAGTGCCAGTAGCCAGGACTCAAATAGTGACAGTTCAGATTGTATGCCATTGAGAGCGAGGTCGAGGTCAGTGTCCCAACCAAATATTCGAACGTATCCAGGCCAATCTCTTTTGATAGGTTCAGTACCTGCTTCGCCATTGCCAGAGACAAGCCGCGCGACCAGAGCGAGATCTCCATCTCCAAAAGTGTGGCCACAATATTTGAAAGGAAAATTGCTCCAACTTTTCGGACCGGAAAACTTATCGCCGCGGTCTAGATCTCTATCACCAACACGATCCCCAGTGAATAAAAAATCAATGTCGATATCACCTCGACAATATCTGGAGTCCAACATAATACCACCGGAACCACAAAATAGTCCCCTGAACTGTCTGACGGTTTCACCAAAACCACCATCTCAGTTTATGGAACCTGAGAAACAATTAGATTTACCTCAAAAATCATCATCTTTACCACTAAAGATGCTAACCGTGAAACTAGAGCGATTGGACTTGGTGATGATTCAAAAACAGATGAAAGTCACTCAAAGACGTTCACCAATGACACAAAATCAGATGCGGACATCTCTGAAAAAATTGCAGCAGTCACTAAAAGGAAAAGTTCGTAAGCGGATGCCGGTGTGGCAAATTCCTTTACCGAAATCTACTGAAAACCCGAAGGATTCTGCCCCCCTAGTCTCAGTACCGATGTCCGTGGCTTCGGATGTAGCCGCCCCTGGCATTCATACAAGCTCGATCGTTGGAGCGAATGCGGTCGCTAGACCCGATAATACTAACGAAACGTTAGTTACGGCCTCTGATACCGAAGAGCTAATATCATCTAAGACAGTTTCAGTACAATCAACTTCTACAAACCAATTAATAAATGTCACAACACCACCAAAAACTCTTAAACATCACTCACCGCTTAACAATTACAGCGACAAAGAGATTGAAAAAACTGAAAGTAAGACAATCGAAACTCGAAAACGTTCAACTGCACGAGAAACACAATTGATAGTGTGGAAAACTTCAAAACCTCTAAAATCACCAGATTCCGAAGAACAGATCGAGATGCTGCAAATAATATCACGCTCGCCATACTCTCGGACTCGTTCACCATCTCGAAAGAGATCGTTACCCCAAAACCATTTGGCGTCACCTAAAAAGCGGTCCATAGCCATTCAAGTTAATCCTTGGACGGAACCAGAACTTCCTGGAAAACGTTTATTTCCCACTCAGCTAGATTTTCCGTCTTGCAGTGATCAAATCTCTTTCCGAACCCGTACGTTATCAACTCCTCCGTTAACGAGAAAAAAATCGCCATGCAGTCAAAAAGATTGGCTGTCATCGCATGAGAGATTGTCGTCCGTTCCACCGTCTCCTCGAAAGCAATCACCATCATCAACAAAATTTTCTTCGCCCGCTCAAATGACTTCATTACAAACAAAATCAGCAACCGTACTTAAAGATACTCCGTCTTCACCAATTGATTTTCCAACAGAAACCGTAACCTCATTTAAGGATACTCCGACCTCACCAATTGACTATTCACCACAATATCCGAAACATCAGACATTCTCTGTAAAGACGAAGCCAGAATCTCCAATACTGCCAATGAAATCTCCCAAAAAACCGTTATTATCCCCAGAAAATTATCGTCCTTTGTATCAAAAGCTCTTTTCTCCATCGTCTCCATTGTCATGCGAACAGAAACATAAACCATCCCTTAAGCAGCTATTTTCTCCAAATCGTTCACCAGCCTCTTCAAAATCAAATTCTCAAAAAATTACGTCAAAATCTTATCAAAATACATTAGATTCTCCAAATAAAACATTATCGCTTCGACAAGAATCACATCATACATATAAGCATCGGCAGTCACCCCGAAAAAGGTCGCCTTCTCATAAAAGACCATCTCGGCCACAAAAGAGAAGGTCGAATAAAAAAGCAAGGCCGTCTCCGACTTATTCCCGATCCCCTTCATCGGACTCTCCGAAGCAGTTGACATGTTCTCGAAGGAGTTTGTTCCCCCGCAAGAACTCGCCATCCGCTCGCATTAGTTCCTCACCTTTTTTACCGATCGCTCGACAGCTATCCTCGTCTGCTAAGATCCGATCTATGTCTTATTCGCCGCCCCCTCGAAAGACTTCATCATTCTCACGACAACGTACATCATTCCACAAAAAGTGTTCTACGTCTAAAAGTGTATCCAAATCGTATCGGAGAGATTCGCCGTCGATCCGATCATCATCTTATACTTATTGGTCATCCTCTCGTAAGCGGTCACCTTCCCCTAAAAAACTATCTGTCTTCTCTAGAAAGGAATCAGCGTCATCCCAGAAACAAAATAAAACCACCATGAAGTCATTGTGTAGAAGGCGTTCGCTGTCGCGATCACAGTCTTTATCGAGCCAATCGTCGTCATCTGGAAAACATTGTCATAGATCGCGCAAACGCTCAAGATCTTCCTCTCAAAAGCGACACAAAAAATACCTAAAAAGTCCGTATAGCTCGCGGAAAATTTCCATCACTTCTCGAGAAGAGACCATCGTTCTGTCACCACGAACTCTGCAAAAATGTTTTAAATTTCACAAACTTTGTATGGAGTCTATGCAACCACGCTCGTCCCGAAATCGCTCCGCGTCAAGCAGTTCCTCTAAATCGCGTGAACTTTCACCGAAAAAACGATCTTCACCATCTAGAAAAAGGTTGCAGACCCTCCGTAAATCAACAAAAAAGCAAAGACAAAATTCACCAGATTCTCAAAAATCGTATCGAAAACGGACGGTTTCGTATGAGAAACAATCGAAAGAGTCGCGAAGGAGTTCGCGAAAGCGTTCTTCAGGGGCAAGGAGGAAACTTTCACGATCGCCGTCGCAGTCAAACTCGTTAACATCACGAGATCCTTCATCTTCTTCGCGTTCTTCATCAACATCATCAACTTCAACAGATGATCGGACAACATCATCCTCAAACAGGTCAGAGTCGTCACGCTCTAGCTCGTCAGTCGCTCGAAAATCTAGATCTAGGAGAAAACCACGAACGCCCCAGTTGAAGCGTGCTAAAACACGCCGCGACTCACCTGGCACACCGCCGCTGCCGTCAGCAGCAAAACCTTCGTCATCTTCCTCACCATCGACTCCAATGGGGACTCCACCACATTGTCCTCATAAGCGGACTGTAAGAAGAGGCCCCCGATCTCCCTCTGGACCGCCCCCTTCGACGACCTCGACCTCACAGTCTTCAAGAACTGCTTTCACAGCAAGCAGCAGCGATGAATCTCCTAATTAATTCGACATACCATTCTAACAACCGTTTCGATTCGTAGCTAGAATCCTATCCGAATGAATAAGTAGAATTATAGAAATTGTTAATATCATTGAAGTTAGTAAGCTTACAGAAAAAATGATTAAAAGGCTTTGTTCGCTTTGTAAGTTGGTAAGGAGTAATTAAATAATCGTAGTAACGTGATTAATAAGCCTGGCAAAATAAATTTACTCGTAAAAGTAATACCTTAACCGTCATACTCCAAGGGGAGTAGCGAATCAGTGAGTTTTAACAAAAGACAACTTAGTGCAGCGATAATTTTTATTAGTGCGTGCGAAATGGACAATTTATATTAAGTTTAATTTTTAGTATCTGTAATAATATGTTTAAATTATTGACCTGCCCAAGCAATAGATAGATAATATTGTAAATATTGTTAGGTAATAAGGCTTTCAATCTTTCTCGTCTTGTAATTTATATTAATTAGTAATTAGTCATGTGTCTCTTGAATAGTGTAGGTAATATTTAACTCGACTATTCTAGTTTTGTAGTTTTAAACAATTCTTAAAATCGGTGTCAGTAAAACTTAAGTTAAGAAATAATTGATAAGATTTTTATTTAAATAACACTTTATATCAATGTATAATGAAATGATATTTTTTTTAAAAAATATATTTAATTCCGATAATATCTTATGTATGACAACAATTATATATTTATGAAGTATCTTTCGTTTAATCCTTATTTGGTAGGAAAAAATAATTTTAATATTATTATTATCTTTGTAATAAAAACATGATTATAAATCAGTTCAAATTAGTCTAAGTAGTCCAATTTTAGCTAGTTCAATTTTATTACATTTTAATCTATTTTATTTTTTATTTTTTTAATATATTTTTACTAGACATTTGTACAGCGTCTAATTTTCAATATAGTTGTTGGTATTGGTATTTTATAATATAAGAAAACTACAATAAGTCAGAGAACTTGTAATATCTATGTGGATTTATGTATTCATGTCAATATTAATGTCGATGTTAAATCTTGTTTATTAAATGTATCATCACAATACGTAAATACTCTTATTTTTAAAATTTTATTTTAAAAAAAATAGCTCGAAAACTACTAAAATCGCGGAATATATATGTGGTATTTTCGTGTACACCTGGATGTCAGGTATTTAAAAAAAATGTATCACCTTTCGGGCTATCCTGTGTTAATGTATTATGTATATGGTTATATAAAGCGGTGTTGCATCGCTGTGTCTCACATTATAGTTACAGTTTATAGCCGATATATCTGCATAAAACATTGAATAGCATGAGAAACCCATTGATTTGCTCCATGTCGTCATACTTTAAGATGACCTACTGGTTCAGATGTACCATTAGAATACCTTTTACATTTCTGTTGGTGGGTGGTGACGAAAACTGTCATAGCCCTTTGGGCCCCTTAACAAACTTACATTGAAGAATCGATTACGAAATTCGCTTTCGACTTCGTTTGCAAAATGTATGGAAGTGACATTCGCCTTCGTTAAGTCACGTGACGGACTTAGGGCGAATGTCAGTTTTATACATACATCAAACGATAACGATAGCGGTTTTTGCCATCGTCTAAGCAATGTAAACACTGTCTATGAACGTTCTGTCTACGGAACTCTAGGTGTGCGAGTCTGACTCGGAAATAATTCAAAACCATGTCTTTAATGTACAGATATCTTTTTCACGATTCTCTTGTTCACTATTCGCAAACAATATTTCGGCCAAATCAAATATATTATTAGAATCAAATCATCCAGTGTTTTATTGCGACCTGCAGGCATATGAAGTATTTCTTAATTTTTTGCTAGACCTATCTAAGAACGTCAGAATAGAAATAAAAAAACTTATCAGCGTTCTCCATATTAGTAAGTACCTACCTTAGCATTTTATTTGTAGCGTAGAATTAATTTACCCCCGGAAGTATTTTCAGCATGAGTAAATTCACTTGTCTGTTTTTACAAGCGATAACTAATTTATTCAGTTAATGTTTGTTTTAGTGTAAAGTCGCGTTATCCGATTCATTGCGATGTCTAATTTTTTAAACTTCATTTCTAATAATTTAGCCAGTTATCACTAAAAATACTCTTAATTAAGTGTATTTTTAGAAATTACTTTTTAATACACTAATACTTTTTAGCACAGATGTTCTCAACCTTAAATAATTACTACAAGCCTTTCGCAACAGATTTTTATACAATGAATATCTCGGCATATAACATTATAGTCAGAATGTGTCATCTGTACAACAGCTTGGCCGATTGGAATTTGACATCTTTGACTTAAGGGTATTAATTGAGAATTGTTCAAACTATTAAGATAGTCAATTTCAATCAATTTAGTTATTTGATTATTTACCTATTATTTAATTATTTATATCCATTATTCTCGATTGAATTTAATTTAATGAAAAAATTTTTTAACCGCTACTCAAATGTTTCTGTGCATGCATGAATTGGAATATAATTTAGTTTTTATCGAATATTTTACATAAGCATATTCATTAATTGCATTCTGTGTTGTGTGCCGTTTGAATAAAATAAAATACTTAACTAAATAACGTAACTTTCAAAAAGGTTGGATACCCCTATTTTTTAACCCACTTATGGCGGAGGGCGCGCTTTTTGTGACATCACTTTCTTTTGCGTGTAGCGTTAAGCACGAGAGGCGTGTCATTTTGAAATCGATGATTACTCATTCGAATTAAGTATTAGAGAGACCCACCCAAAACAAATGTTACTTAGCCACGTAAAAATTATGCTCATAGCTCGTTTCTGCATATTGTATGATTTTGCTGATGTCTATGATCGATGTCCAAATTTTTTTTAAAACAATATCTTTATCTTAGATATGTTGGGAGATCTGAAATATAAATAATAATAATAATTTGTTTATTGACCTTATAAACAATCATTCAATGTTAAGACATAACTTACATTACAAAAAGTGGTTATGGTTGGTTGTATCTCAGGATATCAATATATATAATATAACATATATACAGGGTGAAATTTTAGTGGTTGTTTTCCCGCAGTGAATTGCTTCTATATCAGTAGATAAATCAATTGTTTAAGTTATTTTTAAATAAAATCAACAAAATTTTTCAACATTATGTATGGGCGGGCGCGTTTCATGGAGCGCTTGCAGTATGGAGAACAAAAAAAAAAGAACCTCTTTAAAAATTAAAATAACTACCATGATTCGATATTATTACAGAAAGTAATTCGTTCCGCAGCGGGAAAACATCCACTAAAATTTAACGTTGTATATGTATATATAAAATAACTAGTATATAACTATAATATAACTTGGCACCGTTGACATTGGGGTGGGTCTGCAAATTAACCTTTATGATTCTTCTTTTTCTTAAAATTTTATTTAAATATCTTTTATTGTATACATAGTTAATTTTAATTAGTTAGTGTTAGTGCTTCTTTTTTAAGTTAATTATTTACTTTAATATAAATAATTTATTTTAATATAAATAGTTACTAGTGTTTTTGAAAAATTACATAATTGAAATGAAATCAGGGTAAGTCGCTAGCTAGCTTCAATTTTGTTGACAATGTAAGCGTCTAACCAGGGCCGTGTCATGTGTTAATCATTTTATCAGTGCTCTAGGTGTTGGCCTACGTACATTATCGTTAATTGCGCCGTGACGTCACCGACTAATCGCGGTGCTAACGACCGCGTGGCCCCAAGGTCTAGCTCTCTTAGATCGCATTTTTGTCTGCGTGTAACGCCTATTTTTTAGCCGACTGCGGCGGAGAACAAAGGAGGAGTTGTGTTTTTAGGTTTTGTTTGCGTTCAAGTTTGCGCTAGTTCCTGTTGAACCAGTCAACCGATTTTGATAAGTAACACCTCCGTTAGGTTTTGTAATTGGTAAGTGGAAAGAACTTCAGACTGAACATTTTATTGTAAAGCGGCCTGTTTCCAGATAAGCATAGCATAGACAAACAAGCAAAATGACATCCAATTTACTTATTAAATGAAGGTACAATTTAGGCGGTCCTGAAGATCTCTTCCAGACAACTTTCGGTTGATACCTAAAGTAAGTACCTAAGTATTTTCTTCCAAGTATTCGAACAACGGTTACGTTCGTTAGTGGATGCTACCCCGTCCTCTGTAACTTTCCTATTATTTCAAGTTTATGGCGCAGTGGTGGCAGCGCTTTGGTAGTGATATCAAAAGTAAAGCAACCTAAGGCGCGGTCATATTTGGGATGGGTGACAATTCTGATCATATAAGTGGTGTTTATTTACAAGCATCTTCGTGTTTCGGAAGGCACTTTAAACTATTGGTCCCGGTTAATATTGATAGAAAATAGTCGTTAAGAAGCCCTAGGGCGGCTTAATAACATTTGACAGTAAGGTTGGTCACTTACCTTACAAACACCTCTCCACCAATCCGCACTGAGCCCGCGTGGTGGAGTATGGCTCGTACCACCTCATAGTTAAGGTGAGGCCTGTGCCTCACTTCAACTATGAGGTTCTTATAAATGTAGGTGTCGTGGTTTTTATAAATGTATTTAAGTATTTCTATCCGTTATTCTAGTCACCATAGGCACAAGCTAACGCTTAGTTTGGGGCTAGGTGATTGGTGTGTTCGTTGAAACAATAAAAAAAATAGAAAAACAAACACCAACAAAGAACCAATCAACGTTTATACCAACTTTTATCTAGGTCCGCTCATTGGGTGATAGGTTTTTCAGCCTGTACTATGGCATCAACGCCATAGTGTGGACCGGTGGACATTTGGTTCTACACCGTGCTTTGGACAAGTACGCAAAGGTGAAGCTTCGCATACTTAAAAGAGTAGGTAAATATATAAATAAATATACAACAACATCACATACATTGATCTGACTCCGTGGTAAGTAGCTTAAGCACTTGTGTTACAGATACCTATCACAATCAACAGTGGTATAACAAATAGTATATTAATAAAATAATGAATGATTAAAATTATAGTTTATTAAAAAATTAAGTTAGTTTAGTTTATTAAATGTATATAATTAATCAATAGAAAAATTATGTTCTTCTTTTATTAAAATGCAAAAATACTATTGTTAAAATGTAAATTTTCATATACCTATATATACTTACATACATACATATACCTATGTACATATAATTTCAATTATAAAATATTATCCTACTATTATTATTATGCTAAATACTATTGTTAAAATGTAAATCTATACATATAATAAGACTGTAAAAGATCGATTTCTGTACATTGAAGATTTTTATGAAAAATTGTTACAGGGGGTCTTAATTACCGTAATAGAAGCCAAAACAACAATTTTTAAAAATTTTGTGTGTCTGTCTGTCTGTCTGTCTGTTTGTCCGGGCTAATCTCAGAATGTACTGGACCGATTTTGACGGGACTTTTTTTATTTGACTCAGTATCACCTGGAGAGTAAACTGGGATATAAATAATCACGCCGATGAACTTAGGGGGCAGGCAGGAAATTGAATCTCAGAATCTACTAAACCATCCTTGAGTTGCGTACGCTGCGAAAACGGTTCAAGATACCAAAAATATAAATATGAAAGAATTATTCCTCTTGAAATGATCTAAAAAACTGTCTGCGACAGTACATGTCTATGCCCAAAATTACAACTCCACGCGGACGAAGTCGCGGGCACAGCTAGTACTTCATATACCTAAAAAGGTGAAACATAGAGCTCGCATTAAACAACCCACAACCTCTGTATGTACCTATGTTTATGAATGAATAAATTATTATGATTATTAATAAACTTAAATAAATACATATAACACCTAGTTTAGTACAAACAAACATGTTCATGCACACAAATGTTTGCACAGTGCGGGGATCGAACCCGCGACCTCTTGGTTAATACTCAACTTCTTAACCATTACTCCAAAATGGTCGTCTACGAGTAGGTATGAGCTTAGGTTTGCGCTAGGTATGCGCGTAGCAGATTCAGAAGCATAACAAATTATAAGATCTGATGTCTTTTTTACGGTAAGTCATCATTAAGTCATACGCACTCGGCTTGGAATCATTTTATTTGAATGTTGTACAGAGCGTAGCACAGCTAGCTAGCCATTTTTGTTGCAAAATTGCCCGTATCACGAACTCGTAAGATACTGCAGTGTTTACCCAGACTTGCATGCCATCGTACCGTACCTTGGTCATAGCTGTACCGTACCATTAGTCACATTAACCGTAAACTGGCCTAAACCATTTTGCAACTGGCCTAGGTACGGCTATGACCAAAGTACGTCGGGTTCCCCTCTTAACTTGATCAAAATTCACTACATGTTATGAAATGTCAGATTCGAGGCTCTTCAAATGGAACAAAAAGTTGATCCATGGTAAGTATGGGATTAATGATAATGTCATTGTTACGCTGAAGTCTGTTGAATAAACCCCTAATTGGTTAAAACTAATTAAACATCAACAAAAGCGCTATACGCAACACAGTTATGCTCAGTAGGACCGCTCTTTGCCAATCTTACAAAACAGAAAATCCGTTCATTAGGTAAGTACAGGCAGTTTACATTTTGAATAGACTTTTTGGCCTTACTGTCGAATTCATTTGTCAAAATTTTGCAGGTTTACTTAAAACTAAATTTGATTGAAACTAAACAAAACTATATTTTTTTGAAATTGCATTCAATGACGTCAAAAAATTGTTTTAGTGACAAGGCACAATAATGTTAGTCTTATGCTATCCATAGTACACATTCGGTTGTTCAAATATTAATAGAAGAAACAAGTGGTATTGCTCGCAGCTTCTGCAGTTCGTGATCAGCAAGTCGTCTTGAAATTAGTTCTAGAGACCACAGAGTGAGGTGGGAATGGGGGAGAAGTAAAGAAAACATTGATAGTCAGACTATGACCAAGTCTACTGTATCTGAAGTCAATTGGAACAATGTTATGTGCTTAATTGTCTAGTCGCAAGGTCGTAAATAAACCGGTTGTTTAAAAATTATGTTCCGTTTCATAAATCTCTTCTAGTGTTCCATCATTTCCAACGTATAAGTTTTTGCAGAAAACGTGGACCCAGTTAGTTTTAAAATTAAGTACCTATTACTGCTTTCACACATTGAATAATGCGTATTTTGTAATCTCTTTTTACTGTAAGCCTAATTACTTACAATGAATTATGTTGAAAAACTTTTAATATAAGTATGATCAAATGATCTAATACTAATAAAGGCGTTAGTTTTTTGTATCCAAACAAAAATCTAAACATTTTGTTGGTTGATTTTTCGTTGAGACGTTTAATAATTTAATTAGAGAATAAATTAATTATCATTATTTCAACAACAACCTACCTATCAATTATTCCGAATTCCGATAACCTTCGCTAACAAAACAAATTAATTGATACAATATTCTCACTCACCACACGTTCCTTTGTCTGCTGAGCAACTGTAAGCAAAAACTAATCGAACCACCGAAAAATCTTATTTGAAACCTTTTTAAAAGTAAAAACTGGTAGAATTCGCAGGCCGTCTGTGCGTTAGCCTTTTATTTTTCGGGTGGCTCTATCCTTGTTTGTTTTTGTGCGACAGTGAGGGATAGACAAAGTCGCGGGTCGGGTACTGAAGGAGGGGTCCCTAATCTTTGACCTTAAGGTCGTTTCTGTGCCCTAGGTTAGGTCGAGCCGTTGTCTTTTCAATGTGAACAGTTTGAACCCAATCGACGGTTCACAGAAAGGACATCGTCCGACGCATGTTTATTTATAGTGAGATTTATGTCGATGATGCGTTGCCTCTTTTATTCGCCACTTTGATTTCTATGTTTATAATACAGATATTATGTAGTTGTTTAAAATAAAAGTGGTGATTGTAAACCTAAGTAATGACAGACAGTTAAGGTTTTTGCAAGTAAACATTGAGATTTTTTAGGTAAACATTAAAATATAAATTGAGTAAAATGAATTCAAAGCACTGGATTTCTTAATTAATTATTGTTAGTGTAAATGAATAGGAGTCAGTTCTCAATATAAGGACGCAACAATAGAATCTAATATGGAAAAGGATACACTTAAACAATGGAATATTCCAAGGTATGGAATATGCTGTCAAATAAGTCAAATCGAAGCGTTGGCAGTGGCACCCGCATGGCTTTACCATAAGGCCTATATGTGAACAATGTTGATCACTTATTATGTTATTTAGCACGTATATTAATGTATATGAACATATTTATAATAGTTAATTTTACTACTGACTGGTGACTGCACCTTACCACTTTTGTTGGCTGTTGTTCGCATCGCGTTCGATTGGTTATTTTTAATTTGTATTCGTTATAATATGTGGATAGTGTGTTGACTGCATATTTATTAATAAAATAAATAAATAAAAACATTTATTTTTCAGACAACACGATCCATACTGTTGTAAAAATATCTTATCTCCTATGTTAGAACAATTTAGAAAATGTAGTATTTCGCAACAGACTTAAAATGTAGAATTAGTTTGCCAATTAGTGGACAGTCCCCACGATTGGCTATAGCGTTCAGAACACTATTAATAATAACATATGCCTAAAATATTGTACCAAAATATGGTTTGTAGTTGTTTGCTATCCCAAATAAAGAGAAAAAAAACATGGTGAACATTAGTTATCATCATCAACCGTACAGCTTACTTCAGTGGTGTGTCTTGAGCGCAAATTTTGTCAGAACCCAATATCAAAATTTATTTCGCACCAGCCTTCAAAGTAGCGAATGTTTCTTAGTATCTTTATTAATTCCATTTATCTAATTAGCTTAGACTCAACATTAAATTATAATACCCGTTACAGACAATGACAAAAGAGGTCACCTTTCCAGCGTCTTTACCATGAACTTCGCATTAAATACTTCGGATAATATGGTAGAATATTTTCTTGACGACCTAATTAAAGCGTTTGAGGTACGGCGGACGAAGTAAAGGTGAAAAGAGTGTGTTGGAATTGTAAAAAAAATCGCGATAAGATACGGCAATGCGGTCACAACAACGATAGACGGTAATGATTCACATTTAAAACATTTTGATGACGCTTGCGCATGATTTTGCCAGATTTGTAAACATTATTCGGCTAGTGTCGCCTTGAAGTTAAGTTTGAGTGAGGCCGCTACAGCGTTTCTGAAAAATCATTGATGGTGAGGCACTGATTCGTGCGGGGTTACAATTATAGTACTTTGGCTTCCAAAAATCATTGAGCATCAAAGTTGGTGAATGTCACAGGAGTGACGTTGCGGGGGAGGAGGGGGCGGGCGCAGATTCGCGAGGAGGCTTCCGCGGGTGGGGTCGCTGACCTCGCCCCCCGCGCGGCGGGCGCGCCAATGTCAGGGCCGGTGCAGCGCGGTCAGCTGACGTCTGGCGGCGCGCGGGGGCCGCGGCTCCGGCGAGGAGGTGCAGTCGAGCCCCGACCGTGCGCGGAGACACACGCGCTCAGCTCGCGCTCCACCGAACGCGCTATTAATAGCAGGCGGCGCCGCGCGCTACTAAGGCGCCGGGACTGTCCTCACTTAGTCAGGTACCTGAAGTAGCGCGCGGCACCCTCGGCCCAGCAACACGAGAAAACCCAGAGAACCAGCTCGGAACCGCCGCACGCCCATTGTACTTCATCAGGTGCTCTGGTGATGAACGTTCCAGGCGCTTGTTGGAGTACACTTACCGTGTCGGCGGTTGTCGTCCGTGCAGTGCGACACGTGGTTTAGTGAGCACGTGGTGAAGGACCAGCGGAAGGTAAGGCGACGCACAAAGGCGGTGAGTCACTCCACGGCTCGGTTGACGACCTGCGGCTGCACCGCTCCCGCCTGGCTCCACCCTCGCACCTAAATTCGCACACGCGTCCAACCCACACCACATTTGCATTGGTCATCGAACTTCCCACCGAAAGATCTGAACAAAAGCAGCTAAAACTGGTTTCGATGTATTTTTCGACAGCCGGCTCCCGCCGCTGTTTTCCTGTACGACTTGTAGGTCTATAAATTCTGTCTGGGCGTAATGTGTGTTTCAGACGTAGCTTGGGTTTTATTGGTTTTAAAACGAGTGTGCTGTACTGTTGAGTCTGGTTTCGTTTGTAAAGACGGTACAGGCAAAGTTCAAGAACAAAGCGTTTTGCGAGTGTGCAAAGTCGGTGATCTGCCTTGGTGTCGCTGGCCGCGACAGTCGCGGGTTGGCGGCCCCATCATTACCAAGGTGATTCCAAAATTGTTGCCTCATTTCGGTGCGAAAGCACCTTGCACCGATAACTTTGCATACATTTGCGACTTTATGGCGGGACGATAAAGGCATGTTTACCCCGCATACGTGAAAACGTATCGTGGCCAAGATATATAATGCAAACAGCCAATAAAAATACAATTCTCGGGTGGATGACTCACAGGAATGCGTCTAATTGTTTAAGTGAACGCAAAGAATTCTTCGTGTTAGATTTCAAATTAAAGTGAAAAGAAATTGAGTGGCGTTCGGTGGCTTTCTTTGTGTTGCACGCTCGTGTCCGCAGGGTAAAAATGCTGTTAATTTATTTGAACTGGCCGAGCACTAAAGTGTCATCTTCGAGCCTCAATTGGTTCTGCGCGCCGAATCGGTTGTCTGATTGACTTTAATGCCTGCGTTTCTCCGAACGGCTGTCTCGATTTCTACATCGCGCAAGGCTTAGCTCACAAGGACTTTAGTGAATCACAAAAAACTGATTACGCACCGAATTTTGCCCATTTGGTGCTCTGCATTTGTTATTCCAAACCTAATTAAGCTTTTGTTGCCATGTTCTGTTTAAGAATTTTAAAATTATTTATTTTTGTATGTTGCTTTTATTTATTTAAGATTGATAGAACGACTTTGTGGCTGATACAATACTGTCTTTGTTGAAATGATGATGAGTCAGTTCATCTTAAAATTTCCAGATCAAGTCCGCCCAAACTTCTTTTATACTCGTATATATTAATCACCTAACGCTCTTCTAAGTTATATTCCTAGGGTTTAACTAAAACGTGGCTAGTCACACGCTACACTAAAGCATGAAATCGAAGCTCGATTATAATTCGATTCCACGAAAGGAATCTAATCTGCCTTTATGGACAGGCCTTGAATGTTATCGAGTGACATGGCGAACGTGAGGACTGGTCTGCTATTTTTTCTGGGTCAAAACACAAAATCTTGGGAGACAATGACTTACGGATCTCGCTGACTGATGTTTTTGGTCATGTAGACTAGCATTTCTTGGAATTTAGATACCCGCTGGGCTACCGAGGTTCTTGTAAGAAACCAACCAATATTCAGGTTGCTTTTAAAAGGTTTTAATCACACTTCGTGAAATTGGTTAGCGGTAGAAAATGTTCAGAATATGAAATACGGTGTGGTGTGTTTGGATTGGATGGGGTAGACTTATTTCGTAGTGCTAATTTAGGCAAAAATGTATGGACTTTGTAGTTATGATATACTGAACATAACTATGGTTATCTAGTTCTTAAGGTTAACTACGTTTTACAGTTTGATATGTTCTATGTTATTTCGGGTCTGCCATTGTATATAGTTAGTTACACTTTCTTACTCAACTATCCTTTCATAATCTAATGATTAGTTTTCTTTTACTTCGTTTTAACGCTCATATTTTATTTTAATGTGTGTGTTATGATATGATTGTATTGTATTGTGTTTATACTGGTAAATACGAGTAGTATTAAACTAGTTGCTGTGTTATTTTCGTAGGCATCAATACCTAACTTACTTAATGCCTACTGGAAGTAACACCTTCCAAGAATTTTATCTTGAATTTTCGTAACGAAATTTAAGTACTTACTTTGAAGACAGGTACTTTTGTAAGTACCTCAAATTGATCTCATAGATATGTTCATAAGTTTCCCAAACATTTTCTGGAAAGTAGGCATTACAACGTAATGTCAGCGTATGTAAAATCCAATGGAATTTAACTAAGTGTAGACAAAAAGCAATGGTATATAGCTGCATCGTTTACAATTCTCTGGTTACAAATAGAAGCATCACAAATATACAGAACAACAAAACATTCTCCGAATAGGCTCTTTTTATAATGGAATGCAAAATCTATCACTCCGAGTCATGAAAAGAAATCATTTCATTTGTTATATTTTTAGCTATTTAAGAATACTTATGTGTATTTATAAATATGTATTCTTATATAAATTTATTTTATATTTCATCTCGTGTCATATTATTGTTATTTTTTTTGTGTTTTCTTTTTAATTTATTTTGTCACACCGCCCACTAATCATTTCTGCTTAGCCCAAAAAGGTATGACTGGTAGAGAATGCCCTACGGTGTTAAGTTAAAGCTTAAATAAATAAAAACTTATATACATTCATTGAAATGAGAGTCAACGTGCTAACTTCATTAATGAGCTTTATGTATTGCGTTTGTTTAGAGTTTGTTTTTCAGATTTTTTAAGCATAAGGCCGTACGTCGTAACGTTTCGTCGGGGTCTTGCCAGCGCATTCGCCGACATGGCCAATCCTCTAAGAGTGTCAAAGATGGCTGCATCTATAACTACGAACGACATGCAAGCTGCTGAGAAGAGACGTATCAGCATTGCTTCTATGGACCTACGTTATATCAAGGTATATTATTTTGATACTAGTAATTTTACACATACATTTTACATACGCCCTATTATTACTTTTTAGCGTATCTAGGAAGAAATACATCAATCAATTAATTTATTGCCTAAGTTCCATAATCCTGTTACTTAAAGTTTAAATCTGGTATCTGGGGAAAATTAATTATTTTTTTTTGTATTAAAACAAAGTTTGTTTTTTTAAATATTCAAATTTGGACTTGGCCGTTTTACTAAAATATTAACCATTGGTTTGCATGCGTTAAATGTGTAAAAAAGTATACATTATATGAATAAGTAAGCGATTTTTTTATAAAACCCAATATACTTTTTATTTTCTTTTGTATGTTAGTTTGGATATACTATGTAATTTAATGTCATAATTTGAGATAAAATTTTATACTTGGCCACTTCTAATTATTTATTATTTATTTCTAATTAATTTTTATATATCTTGTAAGGCATATAAACTAAATGTGACCCAGACACATACATTTACAAATACAAAGAAGTAGGTAAACAACAGAAAATATTTCTGTTGTTTTTCCTTGTGATTCAGTAGCTAACATTATGTATTTCTGGTATTACTTTGTAATTACTTTTCGGTGTTAAGTATGGCATTGTTTTCCTCCATAGAGGCCGCAGGGTTTTAAATATTGCCTATGATATCAGGTCTCTTAGAGCTTACAAAGACGTAAAATAAATAAAATTATGGATGAATCTTTATCAAGCTGGATAGGCAACTAGACTTAGTTTTATCTTTTGAAGAGAGAAAAAATCATTTTTTTAAATGTAATGCTTTTCAAGTTGTTTTAATGTATTCTATTTTTTACTCTACGCGCAGTATTTCATTTAAAAGTGATAAATTGCAGTTTTTTTTTATACAGTTCTGGGGATATGGTTAATATCAAAACTACTTACAATTTAAAAATTTTCACTGATACGTACGTCATGTTTATGCTATTACTCAAAGATACTTTACTATATTACTGTATCAGCGTTCATGAATCATTGATTTCAAAATTGATTGAGAAAAGTCATTGTATGAGGTAAAAATATAATGATAAACAACCTACTTAACTAAAAACTATAAGTAATTGTCTAAAGGTCGGAAGATCTAAATATCATTCCTTTATTTGACATCTAAAAGTATCATGTAAGTAAATTAGTATTACACAGCTTGTCCAAAAATCTGAAGACTGCTACAGAAAGTATACGTGGCTACTTATCCTACTATTAAATAACATCTTCTCTATCTAATATATAAAATTCTCGTGTCACAGTTTTCGTAGCCATACTCCTCCGAAACGGCTTGACCGATTCTCATGAAATTTTGTGAGCATATTGAGTAGGTCTGAGAATAGGCCAACATCTATTTTTCATACCTCTAAGTGATAAAAAAAAATTAAATGGCAAAACAACGGTTGCCGGGTCAGCTAGTCTCTATATATATAAAATTCTCGTGTCACAATGTTTGTTCCCGTACTCCTCCGAAACGGCTTGACCGATTCTCATGAAATTTTGTGAGCATATTGAGTAGGTCTGAGAATCGGTCAACATCTATTTTTCATACCCCTTAGTGATAAGGGTCGTCCACCCTTAACATTTATATGGCAAAACAACGTTTGCCGGGCCAGCTAGTATAATATATATTTTAACCCCATTGTAAAAATTGGAAAAAAATCGTTTCAGTTTGCAAAGTAGGGGGTAACTTGTTTGCTATTATTTATTTTCTGTCTATGTAATGCTGACCACGGGTAATGAATTACTTGGACGTTGGACATTTAAAATAAATCTACACAATTTTATATATATACAAAAATACACAAAGGAATATGTGCAATTTAGACAGTCTTATCACAAGCAATAGCCTAAGAGCAATCCCTTTCAGACAACCCTCGAATTTAAAAACTGTTAATTCACAGAAAGGTGGATTTTGGTGTAAAAGTAGATAGTGATTAGGTTAGAGAGTAATATTATCAAAATCGGTATAATAAATGGAAGACCTTTCAAAAAAAGTAAAACTCCCAAAATCATTACCTAAATAAATATCCTTTCTAAAATCATTCCCTATCCACCCTTCAGACTTTGCCGTCTTACGCTAAAAGGGTGTATAGCCCTTTCCTACAGCATTTGCGTAACATTCAAGTGGACTGTACTCGGGGCGAGGGCACCTCAATGTTGCGGGTTTGACGTTTGTTTTATGAGTTTGACATTTGAACAACAACAAAGAGTAAGGTCACACGATATAATTAAAGATATCACAGGCCAATGCGACTTTGCTTTGTTCCTTTATTCATTTATATGCTGATTTGTGAAGTTTTAAAACATTTTTAGCCGATGATTTGACGAGATTAATATTCGTGCTTCATAATGTCTTGTTAAACGACCTATAGATAGATAGATAGATTAACACTTTATAGTACAACACAAAACAAAAATTACAGACAAGTTTAACAAAGAAAGATCTACAATTAGGCGGTCCTATCGCTTGTAGCGATCTCTTCCAGATAACCTTTGGTTAAAGGAAAATTTAATTAACAGGAAGGGGGAATTTGAGCAAAATACAAAATATGTGAAGGAAGGCGCGTTTAATTTTTTTTTCCTTTGCAATACAAAATCTAGCGGCTCAATCAAAACAAAAAAATATATCTTGTGCATCTTTCTGTCAATTTGACTGAAAATAAATTAGTGGTGATCTCGCATTACCAAAACATAGGTACGCTTCTTAGCTCATGGTTTCAAATTTTTAGTATGGAAAGTTTTATTGATCCATGTGTTCTGTTGACTTAATGAATTTACAAGAAGATAGCAAGATTAAAGGCGCCTTCTGCTACGGTACCTAAATTAATGCATTTATAATATGAATTAGGCAACTTACTAAAAAAAGTTACCCTACCAGACTCGGTAGAGGGTGTAATAGTTTGTTGGAAAATCTTTAAACTAAATACGGGATCACGCAATCTATGATGATAAGTAAAGATAAGAAATCACCAGAAATCATGTTTGTTTGTTTTATCTAAGTTCGCACGTGTATAAAAAATTTTAGCCCATAGTATTGGATTTATCATTATTTACTAAGATATGACACCATTATCAGTGTATGTAATTAATATATTTTTTTCGTGTCTCTAGGTGCTTTTAATCCAATTAAATGGATCCAAGGTCCGTCTGGCAAAAAGCAAATAACACCAAGGTTAGCCAAAACAAAGACCCGAAAGTCTAGGGCGAAATAAATAATAGTTAAGTGGATACCATTTACATAGATATCGTTAAGGGCGTCTATGCCCTAACTTAAGGACATAAGGACAAATTTACCGTTAAGATCATTAAATTATGCGTGATATGTACCATATTTTAATTGAACTTGTCATGTAGCATTAGTAGAGGTTAGTGTAATCTGACCAAGAGGTCTCCGTAGACGATGTTCTGCACGTTGTTTTTAGAAAAAAAAAACCTTTTTTTTATAAAAACCTTGTCCTGCAATTAAAACAGATAAAAGAGAATTTATTATAATTATTATATTTAATTTAATTTACTAAATAAGTAAATAAAGCCTACATAGTTTACTCTTCTGTATCGTGTAATATTACTTATTGTAGTTAATTTAAAAAAATATTTTTATGTAGATATCGTAGTTATATTATGAACCCTTTGAAGTCATAAATATTATAATATATATATATACATATAGTCAGTTTTCTACATGAGGGGTTAATTGAATCAAATCATATTGAATCCATGACAATCACGGTTCTATTGATGTTGGGTACGTAGGTACCCACTGATCATAATTTAGAGGGCAGAAGCAGTTCTTACCACAAATATTTAAGCACTCATTTACATTTAATGTACTTTAAATATAATAAGCGTAAACTATTACACAAATAAGGAATCCTTATAATTGGCCCTATTTATTGGTAGTTAATTAATATTATGTGTACATATTTTTTAAAACGCTGTATTGTTTCTCGATAAATAAAAAAATAAGACTACACAACCAACTGCCCGACCTGAAAGCTAAACGGAAGAATGACAAAAGACAGTTTAAAAATGCGAAACAATAATATTGAGATGACAATACACAATGCGACGGAAGAAGATGACAGGAGATCCTCTCGATGTGACATGAGCAGATAACTTTAACCTACCACAGTCGAGCATTTTCAATAGTTCAGTGACTACTTAACAGGACTTTTGTGATCAGATTTAAGACTTATCTATAAAAAGGTCATTTTTTACTTTCGTCCTAAAGAGATTTTTGAGAGGGGGTTATAAGTTTGATCACTATGTCTGTTTGTGTGTGTGTTTTTGTGAGTGTCTGTCTCCCGAACGAATGGAGCGATTTCAAAGCGGATTTTAGTTCGA
This sequence comes from Pyrausta despicata, assembly GCA_963921415.1. Classification (NCBI taxonomy): domain Eukaryota; kingdom Metazoa; phylum Arthropoda; class Insecta; order Lepidoptera; family Crambidae; genus Pyrausta; species Pyrausta despicata. Next base: position 14,762,949 of record OY992851.1, on the reverse strand, counting down.
AAGATAATTTATTCACGGTGATTCTCTATTGCTCGTCAAATTCCGTCGAGCCTTTGAAGCCTGGAAAACAGCTAGTGGTTTTCCAGGAGTTTTTTTTAATTCAAAATTGTATTTTTGTGCAAATACTCTGCACACATAGTACTTAGTTACTTAACGCTTAGTAACTTAATGCTTTTGTTGTGCCTTTAGGCTCTACTTCAAATTTTAAGCAATTAAATGTTTGCCAGTTCAAAACCCTGGATAGCTAAGCAAGTCAATATAATTACAGGACTCGGCTAGGGACGAGACGGTAAGTCCCCGTTTATTAATTTGCTAACTTAGTCCGCGACTTCGTTCGGGTGGAAATCCTTTATCATACACAATTATTTATTAATTGCAGCCTATGTTTTATTCTGATGCATAAGCATCATATTATTAAAAAAATCATTAAAATCCATGCTTTAGTTTTTACGTGAAAGAGTCAAAAACATCCATACCTACAAAAATTCACAGAATAAACGATAAATATAAAAAAATCCTACTAATTTATTTATTTAAAACTTTATTGTACGAGAAATATTCGAAGGGTGGACTTAATGCTAAAAGCATTTTCTGCCAATCAATCTCAAGTTCATGCAGAAAAAAGGCAATGGGTGCAGTAAAAATTAAATGAGAAAGGTTAATAATGCAAAAATAAATAAACATAATATAAAGAGATAATTATATTATATTAATATACAAATATTAAATAACAATTAATTAATTAACATGGATAATAAAAATATAATTATTAATAATTATATACCCCTCCACCAAGCCGCAATGAGTATGGCTCGCACCACCTCATAGTTGAGGTGAGGCCTGTGCCCAGCAGTGGGACGTGTATGTAGGCTGATAATGATTAAAAATATATTAAATACATACACTTAGCAATTTTCGAACTTTATTCTTGAACTAATATTATTAGGCTATTATTTTTTAATACTTTACAATACCTATTATAATACCTATTATAAAAATATAAATGTGGGTTTGCTTATTCATACCATGTCTTCGCATAACAAATAGTTTGTCCCGCCGGCGAGTCGCGTTATCAACCGCAAGCTATCTCATACCAGTATTAAATGTCTTCATTTCAATCTGCTTGTGGATATTTCACCTAAAATATAAGCTGTATCCGGTGACTTCGTCTGCACCGTTCTGCCTCAGGGTTGAAGCTTTAAGAAGCTTTTTAACCTCAGACGATATAATAATAACAATATAATATAATAATTAATAATATACAACAACATCATATACATTGATCTGACTCCGTGGTAAGTAGCTTAAGCACTTGTGTTACAGATATCAGAATCAACAGTGGTATTACAAATAAACTTAAAAAAATACATAAACACCCAGACCAGTACAAACAGACATGTTCATGCACACAAATGTTTGTACAGTGCGGGGATCAGTTAATAGTCAACTTCTTGACCATTCCACCAAAGTGGTCGTCGTGGTGATAAAGAAGGGTGTTTAAGTTTGACCCTGTGTATATTATATGTGTTTTGTGTGTGTCTGTCTGTGGTATCTCAGCTCCTTAACGGATGGACCGATTTCAATGCGGTTTTCATTATAATTTTATCACGGTTGTTCATAGCTGTAGCTGGTCGAAATCCCTCCAGCCATTGAAGCTAATCAGCTGTTTTCTTGGCTCATCCGAGTGTTTTTTTTTACTGGATAGTTACTTTTTTTAGTACTATATACGTGTCTATTATATATGACTTACATAAATACAGATCTAATCCGAACTTACTTTGAGGTTTTTTCAAAAACCCTTCTTTTAAATAAATATTCCACAACAATCACACCAATTCTCTAGTCCCAAATCAAGCTACGAGGCTTGTGTTATGGGTACTAGACAACGGATAAACATACTTAAATACTTTTTTGTAAATAAATATGTATTATATACAGAAAACACTCAAACCAGTACAAACACACATGTTCATGCACACATATGCTACTGTGCGGGGATCGAACCTGCGACCCTTGGTTTTACAAGTCCGACATATAGACCAATGCACCAATCGGTCGTCGACTATGCTTTACTCGTTATATGTGTTCTACATACGTGTACATACTAATACAAGGTCGTTATATGAAGACATACAAAAAAAATCCAGTTTCAACTACCTTTCAAGGGCTCACAGACAAATCGCAAACATAAAGGCACTCTCTACTCCGTAACCATTCTTCTGTTATATCAACTCTAGCTAACCCATTCAACCACACGTATAAACTAGCATAAGTGACAGGGATAGCTATCTTTGTAATTACAGACGCTAGCGTACAGAGTACGAACTTTTATGGGGCTGCTTTTTGAGGGGAGCTCAAGTTATACGAATTTATTGAATTCAATCTGTCGTCTAGGACTTATCCTTCCCTCAGGGCTTGGGGTTAGGCTGTAACATGTAGCTAGACAGATATTTGGCGGTCATACTAGATATTAAATTAATATAACGCTGTGTAAAAGTAAAATTAATAGTCTCCTGTTACTCCTTGGTAAAAAAATACATTCTAAAAAATATGAAAGTTGATTAATTTAATGTAGGTAATTAAATTGTTACGACACGGATATCTTTGTCTTGGTCTTCAAGAGGGGTTTGTACAATATAAGTAAGTGTTCCAATTAGAAGTAGGTGTTACCTTCTCCAAATCCACTTAGTTTAGGTAATCTCTGCCCTCGTCATCTTGTACTTAACGGTCATGACCATAAACCTTTAGTAATGATTACCTAAAAAAAAACCTTAAGAGGCATACATTTTGACTTTGACATTGATTTTTAAAGGATATAGGATAAATTGAAAATCGATAAACATTGTCAATGGGCGTAAAGATAAATTACTCGTAAGTGCATAGATCTGTACATTGACAATGTTTAAACGCAATAGATTACTTAATACTTATATACGTAATTACGATATTTCTACTTCGTAGCCTTCGTATGCCTCTGATTTTCGTTATCCTTCGAAAATCAGGTTTTAGACAACTCACTGCCAAAATTTTGAGCTTCGCCTCTCAATCTATCCAATATAATTGAATAAATAACATTCCACAGCAATGATAGAAACCAAATAACATTCAAATGCTTATCTCCCGCGTGACAGAAATTAAGATGGCTGACAAAATTGGTGATACAACGCTCACTCGGACGGAGGGCGTCTCGAGGTTAGAAATAATAGAAAAATCCCCTCCGACCGACGCCCTCCGAGGGAGGCTCGACCTTCCTCAACGACCTTGGACGTCTGAGGTCGGGAGCAGAGGATCGTTACCGTTACTCTGTTGCTAGCCTATCATCCCTTGCGTAAGGCGAATGTTATTGTCGAGGGCTACTTGTGGAGTTAGGCTCGTTGTAGATTTTCGTTGATTTTTTTTACCAACGTTAGTAACAGACTGTCAAATAATTGAAACGTTATGGAAGCGTTTATCAAACTAAAGCTCAGCCAGATGTTAAGCTGGTCAAGCTACAGGCTGTCTTAGCAAAAATGATCATAATAAGTTAGTATCAGTACCAACTACTTATTCGGGACTTAGTTCAGACACTTATTGAAGTTATTTTTACCCGAAAACAGGATGGATTCAGGAAGACCACTAAGCACTTACTTGTTACGAAAAATAATGGATCTTTAAAAGTACAAAGTAGCTTATGTAAGCATATTGAGTAGGTCTGAGAATCGGCCAACATCTATTTTTCATACCTCCTAGTGATGAGAGAAATAATTTATATAGCAAAACAACGATTTCTGGGTCAGCTAGTATATGTATAAAAACATGCTTAATGAATGTATAAGCGAACCACTGAAAATTTTAAGATCCACGTGGGCGAAGCCGCTGTCGGTAGCTAGTCAACTTATAAGAAAGATCGAGCCAATTTTTTATGTTGATTCAAAGCTAACCTAACTTAATTCTAAACTAAAGCTTTGGTCTAGCGTAAAACTCGATTCTTCCAAAACCAATATTTATCTCCCTAGGCCAGTAGGCAAGCAGCGACCAAAATTGTGTAACATTGCCCCAAAGTACTTAGTTACGATCTGTTACCAAGAGTCGCAGACGAAAGTTTCATTCACATAATGTCAGAAATGTTCGGCTGAAACTCATTTTGTTTTATCACATCTAGGTTTACGTAATGGCACTAGCTGCCTATCCCGGCTGCGCGAGAGTGTACAATTATTCCACCCGTGCGAAGCCGAGGCGGGCCACTAGTATTAACCATAGCCTATGTTAATCAGGAATAAAATTCCGTTTTACATTATAATCTATTAAATATGTTTTATTTTGAATTCATTTTCGTACATTGTATTTGGCATTCCGACACAGTTGACTGGTAGACAATGCGTGTAGGCATCAAATCCACTAATTATATAACTATTGGTGTAATAAGTTTAAATAATTTTGATTCCAGTCAGAAAAAGTTTTTATTTAATTTGTAGGAAGAAAGGAAGGAATATTCATTTTAATTAAGTTACTTAATTTTTTAGCATTATCAAAGCTAATTTCTTTATAATGTTAACTGATTGTTAAACAGCTAAAAAGATGTTTCTTTCGGATGTTGTAGGTATCTTACCGCAACATTGAAGAATCATGTCTGGCTGCAGCCTAAAGAGCACTTTAAGGAATTCGGACCAATGAGTAAGTGTCACGGTAGCTCAATTGGCATGATGACACCTATCTTAAATATTTTCAAGACCATGACGTTAAATAAACATAGCCCCTATGAAGTTAAAACAACCAATATATTTCCAAAAAGCTGTAGAAACCAATTTTTAAACACACAAAACTCAATAAACATTCGGTCAATTGACTCCGATTTCTGATACATGACCGTGACGCCACGTTCATGTATTCCCATACAAAATCTATGGAGGCAGACCGTTTTGACAGATAATAAAAAAAGTATGTCAACGATTGGTGGTGTCATCTAGCCAATTGGGAGACCAATAGCCTGGCTTGCGAGCGGTGCGGGTGCAAGTCCCTTTTCTTTATAAGTGTTTTAATTTCACAGTGTATGGAACTGGTATGGATAACGTAAAGAGTCTGCCTAGCTAGACTCATTTTGATCTTAAAAGGTGAATTTTAAAGGTATTTTTTCGCAATTTACTGGCTTTAAGTGATATGTTTAAGAGAAACTTCTTACGTTTGGACTAAAATAAATCAATTAATACAATCGATTCATTTTTGTGTCTTAACGTATAAATTAACCCTACCACCGCTTCTTGGGCGAGTGCTGAGAAGAAACTCAGTCGCTATTGTCATTGCCTCTTTTCAAATTTGATTTATAATAATTGTAATTGCTTACATTCAAATATTTCAATATATATTTTTCATTAAGATAATCTAATTAGCCTAACCGGGCCTAGCAACAACTCCACCTAGAGAATCATCCAGGACGAGGTTTCCAGATTTCATTTGGATCCTGAGACATGATAAGTTAAAAATCTGAGGTTAGTTTCAATCGAATTAACCAATTTGTTACTTCATTAGTTTTATTTCAGATTCATAATTTTTCAGCATATGGAGTCATTTCAGCAGACTGAAGAACCCATTATATAACCCAAATATACAAAAACATCACATACATTGATCTGACTCCGTGGTAAGTAGCTAAAGCACTTGTGTTACAGATATCAGAATCAACAGTGGTATTAGAAATAAACTTAAACAAATACATATATCACCCGGACCAGTACTAACAGACATGTTCATGCACACAAATGTTTTTACAGTGCGGGGATCGAACCCGCGACCTCTTGACCATTACACCAAAGTGGTCGTCTCATAATCGACGAAGGTAATTGAAATAGATGCAACAGTTTAAAATTTTGTCCAAGAGTGAACCTATATAGGTGACAGAAGCACACAATATCATGTAATTATTTTGAAACTCGACGTGAACATAACTTTTCCATAATCGCTTGCCTTGTAATCGTATAACAAGGTTAAATTCGATGTTTTAATTTTCGCTAGTTCATGGTGACCCTATGACCTAGGACAGTGACCTTCAGAAATTCGCTGGTAGAATAGCAACAGGGCCTTAGAGTTTGCGCACACGGGACATTTGCTACTATGTAATTTATCTTCGTAGAAGTATTTTATTTATTTATTTTAAAAAACCAACAGCCACAATATCATATGCTAATTTGTTAAGTACTAGTTTGTAAGTAGGCCAATTCTAGTATTTCCCTAAATAACAAACAGTGTAAAGCTGTGTGACGTAGTTGGTATGTTACTCTGTTTGCTATTTGGTTGAAAACATATCAATTTCTTACCTCAGTTATATACTTAGATGATCATGGGGATATCAGATAAGTTAACTTTCAATTTTCTTTGAGCTTTTGAAACTGGATAACAAGTTTGACAAACCTTTGTTAATACATCATCCGATGAACGTAAGGTTTCTAATCGGAAAAATACATACCGAAAAAAGGAATGGGCAGATGGAAAGTTACGTGTAGGTTTTCCTAGATATTCTTGTATAAACTCTCAGCCAGTGCAACTGTTAAATTGATTTATGTAAATTGATCTGTTTTATGAGGACAAAATTGTTATTTAGGTTTACGACGGGTAGATACATAGATTTGACGCAATAAACCTAAATAAGACTATATTTAGGTTTATTGCATCCAATCTATGAAAGCAATTATGGATGGTGCAATAATGCACTGCACTAAAGCAGAAATTAAGATGAAGTGAAGTGCAAATCTTTTATACAAGCGTTTTTTCTTATCTTAATGGAAAAGTTTTATCTCAATGGGTTCCAATGAATACTTACATATATTTTTTTATAGAAATAACTAAGAAATAAATAAATTTACTTCATATTTAACTCCCCGATCTAACTCTAACAACCTTTAACAGACTTCGAACCCCAAAATAGCACAAACTCTTTCCCAATTTTCGTTAAGGTGATAAAATAAATAAGACCCCAGTTAGGATGTCCCTAACTCAGATAAAGTATCGTGATAAGTCTAAGCCTATTGACTTTGTAATTCGCGATAGGCTGAAAAAAGTTAAATGTTCTCTTTACATAGGTTTATACATAGGTGCTGTAGTGCATCAGCAATGTTCGCGCAAGCGGGAGTTGATGACTTTTACGCCATCATTCGGAAGCGTACGGCTTCAATGCTTAGTAGAGTCCGGCGGAGCGTCAACAGCATCCTGATTGCCATAAAAGATAGGCCCTCATGTTCCCTGTTCAGGCACTGGGTTTACCTGCATGCTCAGGGAACTAAAAACCGGTTTTTTAAACAAATGATTTTAATAAATAAAATAAATGGATCTAGATGTAATTTACTAACATTAATATTTAAGTTTTTATTTTTTGCTACTAACAAAATTGTATAGATTGTTACCCATCCGAAATAAATGATTATTATTATATGTATTTAAGTGCTGACATCCACCTACCCTGTACGTATACCTAGGCATACTGGGTAGGTGGATGACGGCACTGTATTAGGCTACAAGAGTACCTAGGGTATGGTTCTTAACTTGGTCTATAGTTTGCATATTGAAACCGATGTTTTAGTTTACAAAATAATATATATGTTAATGTAGGTAATAATTAAAAAAGCGGCCGCTTAAACCAGGACGAAAAAAAATATAGTTTTTTAAACAAAGGCAGATAAGAAAACGCGCTAATAATTCGATTGCAATAATGGCATATGCAGTAACTTCAGTTGCACAAATACATAGCCTGTTAAAAGGTCTATCTTATAGGTTAAATGTTATCTAAAGTATAAATAAAAAACGTAGACCGCTTCGAAGTACAATCTTAATTAGATACTCATTGCGACTACATTGTCAATGCACAGATCGATGCACTGAACTGAATTTTCCTCCTAGACTCTTAAAATCAATCTTTTCTCCGTAATCAGTAAAAATCTAGATCAAAAACAGGCACGGACCGTTGGCATCCTGACATTCGCCGATCGGCAGACGGTTGAAAAAGGACGAAAGTTTACCTGCGCCCGCGCAGACCGTTCACCTTAGGGCTCCGTGACCTTGCGCGTCCTGGTCGCCTTAGATAAAACCAAACGGAGGAAGATACGGCACGTCCTTACTATTATCAACTTAAAAATGGGCCGCTGACGCACACGCACGCACGTGTAAACGACTCGAAGTACTGACGACTACTAGCACACGCACAAACGACTCGTAGTACTGACGACGACTAGAAGTAGGGCAGTTCTATTGGACTCAGTTTGGATGGTGTAACTTTAAATAATAGTTTCAAAAACTAAAAAAACACGCATTTATGCTAACTATAAAAGAGAAAATAATTTCTGAGTACACGGAATTATTACAGTAGAGTAAAAAGTGTAGGGTGCTTGGTATAGTAGTACGTGAAAATCATCCTATTATTGGCAACTATACGAAGTATGAAAACATCATAAAGTGCATCCCACGCTTTTTGCTCTACTGTAATATAAATACCGTGAACTCAGAAATTATTTTCTCTTTTTTAGTTAACATAAAAGCGTGTTATTGTACTTGTGTGTGTTAAACTATTATTTAGTTAATAAGGATAATGGAAAACTCATATCAAATTATTGCATTGTACCGATGACAATTAATAGGTGTGCAAAGTTTCAAATTAATCCGATTTCTGGAAGTTGGTTAAAATTGAGCACAGAAATTCCGTTACGTACATTCATACATACACACCGACCGACCTAATAAAAGCGTGTTAAAAAAGGAAGAATCTTGACATCCATCATACATCCTTGATCCAACTACTTTCCTGAACTTTCCAGATTTTTCATTTCTTAAACGGAACTTAAGCGGAGCAGCTCCATTTGACTCAGTTTAGTAGGACCACGCGCGATAAGCTAATATATCTGCCTCTTTTTGGTTTGATCAAAGGCTGTCGCGTGATCGGGCGAATTTCAGGCAGGAAGGCTGGATTAGCAAGTGTGGTATGATGATCTTTAATAGGCTAGATGAAACCACCAATCGTTGACATACTCTTTACTATCTGTCAAAACGGTCTGCCTCCATAGATTTTGTATGGGAATACAAAAACGTGACGTCACAGGCATGTATCAGAAATCGGAGTCAATTGAACGGATATTTATTGAGTTTTGTGTGTTTAAAAATGGTTTTTATAGCTTTTTGAAAATATAGTGGTTGTATTAACTTCATAGAGGCTATGTTTTTTAAACGCTATGCTCTTGGAAATATTTAGGATAGGTGTCATCATGCTTATTGGCATTCTCTAATAAATCGGTCAAACTCTTGTGGTCATGTACTTGTAGGCATTAATGAAAACTAAATTTCAAAATGCTGGTCTACTTTAACGGCCAGACGGATTTTGATCAACTATAAATAAAATAAAATTCATTAATTTTAGGTTACTAAGACCCATAATAGTGACAATACAAAAACAAATTAAATTATATAAAAAACATTCAATAATAATTAAAAAATACACAAGGAAAACATTTAAATTAAAAATTAAATTAAAACTAACTAAAACATTTATGATCTCCAGTCAAAATGTCCACAGACATCTAGCTAAGAACCACCGTGATCAAATTATTAATTAACTTATAAATTATAAAGATAATTTATCTTTGCCATAAAAAAACCGCTTTGAAATCGGTCCATCCATTCGGAAGCCACGATGCCACATCCAGAGACACACGTAAACACAAACACCTATACTTATACGAACAGACATAGGCGTCGAACTTATAACACTCTCTTTTTCGTCGGGAGTTAAAAAGGAAGACTATGATAAAAGAATTTGACGGCCACTTTGGTGTAATTGTTAAGAAGTTGACTATTAACCAAGAGGTCGCGGATTCGATCCCCGCACTGTACAAACATTTGTGTGCATGAACATGTATGTTTGTACTGGTGTTGTTATATGTATTTATTTTAGTTTATTTGTAATACCACTGTTGATTCTGATATCTGTAACACTTGCTACAGATATCAGATGCTACTTACCACGGAGTCAGATCAATGTATGTTATGTTGTTGTATATTATATTATTAATATAAAAGAGAATTTAAATATTACTCATTCTCATTAAATCATGTGGATAGAAAATGCTGATGCTTTCATTGCTTAATTATTTTAACTAATATTTGTTTACAAAACAGTTTTTGAAGTGGAAACTTCTTTAGCGGCGTTGAGCACTTTTGTGGCATGGGTAGAAACTGTGAAACTCGCGTCAGGTCACGTGATGCTGATCGAAAAACCGTAAGACGGTTCAAATAAATCAAAAATGCACAACGTTAATAATCAAGTTTTCACTTCTGCCGGCACTCCCGGAGTGCAACCCGTGTTTTTTAGAGTTGTATCTTTTCTGATTCGTGGTTCGTGTCGTGTCTGGGTGTGCGCACATTTTCCATCAATCTATTGATCCATGGGTGTACCGAATGAACATCCTATTAATACTTTTTACTATTTTAATGTTATTTTATGTTTTTTATTTATGTATACGTCGTTTTGACTTGTAAATAAATAAAATCAATTGTCAATTGAACTTTGGTTTACTTGCCCTCTTTTTTTTAACCCGAAAATCCCTAGGTTTTCCCTCAAACTTGCTTCCTTAATAACGAGATACAATACTCATAGATAGATATTTAATTGTTACGTCGTCGATATAGTCCTCTCGGTCCTCAAGAGCAATTTGTTTAAATTTGTGTTTCCTTGTTACCCTTCTTTTATCTGTATTTTATACTATTAAGCTAGTTGCATTATAATATCTTAGTTTGATTATTTAACATTTAATATTAATATTCTTATTACCAAATAAATTAATTTCTACCTGCTATTTTGATTAGCATTTCGCAAAAATACATACGATCTTAATATTGTAGTAGAACAGCCCAGCAGCGGCTGAGGCGCGCGGTGTCATCGGTCCGTTCACCTGCGACCTTGCGTGGTGCGCACGCGCCGACGGGCAGTCCGCCGGAGATAACGCGGGAAGGTCAATCACGCTACTGGACCTAGGCTCCAGTTCTAGTTCACTCGTGACATGTACAATCTATTAAATGTAATGGGAAATTAAAACACACTTAAAGTAAAAACGGACTGCCACAGGCGGGAGTCGAATCCGCACCTCTCGCAAGCCGGGCGATTGTTCTTGCGAGAGCTCTTAGTTAATGCTGAAAATATAGTAACTTACTAATTATAAGATTTAGACAAGTAACATAAGATTAACAAAATTTTACATTTTACTGTGTTTTAAAAATATATTATGTTTTGTGGTGTGAAATACAGAGTTAGAGAGGATAAATCTATCCATCTATCTAAATAGACCAGAAAAACGAATTCCGTCGAAACAGTTAAACTTCTTTCGTTGTACACATGACATCACGTCAAGGAAAACGCTGCGGCATCTTACGAGTAAGATAGATAGATAGATCGATTAACACTTTATTGTACAACACAAAACAAAAATTACAGACAAGTTTAACAAAGAAAGATGTACAATTTAGGCGGTCTTTTCGCTTGTAGCGATCTCTTCGAGACAACCTTCGGCTAAAGGAACATTACATTAACAGAAGGGGGAATTTGAGCAAAATATATATGGATAAACTGAGCCCTGAGCCCGCGTGGTGGAGTATGGCTCGCACCACCTCATAGTTGAGGTGAGGCCTGTGCCCAGCAGTGGGACGTATATAGGCTGATGATGATATATGGATAATATAAAAAACAATTAAGTATAATGATATTATTTGAAATAAAAAATCGAAGCTTGATGTACTTAATAATGGTTATGGTTTTGGCGGATTTTGTTTTTCGTAGTAGGCCTTCAGGTTCAACCTACTTAGTTCAGGACTCAGGTATAATTACAAAGTCTTCTGTCCCTATGTTTAATTTATTTATTTTACTTAATTGGCACGCACAACAGGTAACAACTAAAAAAATTTGAAAGCATGTTATCCTAAGATCCTAGTCTTTGGATTACATGCTTTTTAGGTTTTTTATTTTAGGTATCTTTTATGTACATATTGTATAATGTCCATCAATATTAAAGATTGGAAACAAAGGTTTCAACAACTACCTAGAATATTGTTATCAAGATATATATAGTTATTCGAATTAATTAACTCAATCATGTGTCACTCAGGACACTAAGATAAATCACAGTTTTATTGGTGCGTGTATGAGTAACATTTAGTTTCTGGAATATTCCTAATGTCATGTGTGTGGATGAGGTAGGTAATGTATTGAAATGAGATCCTTTTTACGGATTATTTCTCGATTTATTTACATTTTGTTTTAACCTGACGTTTTGGACCCTTTTCAGCGTCTGTGATCACAGTTAAACACAAAAATGATGTCATTTCAATGTCTATCTACTGTTCGCGTAAACTGAAGAAACAAATATACATTACTTATGTAATGTATTGCTATTAAATAAACAATGCGGATGAGAATATTAACACATGTACGTGTTTGGGTTTAAGTTTGTTGATTCCCTTATTTGAGGATACGCCAACCTTAAAAAAAAACATGGGTCAAACTTCCACGGGTTCACTACTCGGCAGTGTTGAACGTTTGTTTAAATATCAAACTAACATGAAATAGATGTCTACTTTAGGTTGTGATATTTCTGCTGTCATACACTATAAATTTTATTGGCCGTTTTAAATTTATTTGAACAAGCGTTCATATTGCCGAGTTCTTTTGTAGTAAGCCGACAAGTATTTTGCAAGTGTGCAAAAATACAAATGGTTTTCAACTCCGCTACCTATAATAAAACATCGAGTAGAGAGGAGTACATAATAAATAAATAAATATTTTACAACAATCACACCAATTCTCTAGTCCCAAATTAAGCTACGAGGTTTGTGTTATGAGTACTAGACAACGGATAAATATACTTAAATGCTTTTTTTTTGTAAATAAATATATACTATACATAGAAAACACCCAGACCAGTACAAACACACATGTTCGTGCTCACTTATGCTTGTACTGTGCGGGGATCGAACCCGCGACCCTTGGTTTTAGAGTCCGACCTGTGGACCACAGCACCAAGCGGTCGTCATAATATAAGTAACAATAAATATAGTTAATCAAAGATAATTTTCTGGCATCAATAAAACGGTAAGTATTCTGCTAAATGCTAGAAGAAAGCTTGATACGAACGCCGATGAGAGCAGAGACTCGAGATGACGCTGAAACTTTCCAAAGTGAGTTAATTAAATCAATTAACGGCTATCAACGATCCAATAACTAATACACACACACCACTTACTTGCCACATACAAACATTAGACATACATAAATATCACTGTGATGGTAATGGTTAATATTAAAAAAACAAGTTGATGAAACAAGAACATATTTATAAATGATCTTAATCAATGGGTGGGCATTTACAGGCTGCTGAAAACTCAGTTTACGCTCTACTTTACATACCATAAGTTTGTAAATAGTTAGTTACTGTAACATCGGTTCAACTTCTAATATTTCAGTAATTTTAATGTTTATTTCGGTAAGTCCTGAAACACAGCTCGTTGATGTCTTTTCAATGCACTTTGTGTTCAACTATCATAATTCTAGGAATGTTCTTCTAGTTTCATAATTTGTGTCGATCTCTTAATCTTTAACCCCCAAGAGACACGAAAAAGAAAGGTGTTATAAGTGACCCCTTTTCTGCGCTTGTATGTGTTTGTCTGTCGCGTAGCTCTTAAACGAATGGACCGATTACAGTGCGGTTTTTTTCATTCGAAAGATAATTTAATCACAGTGGTTCCTAGCTATAGTTGGTCAAAATCCGTTAAATCAAATCAAATTTTTATTTGTTACTAAATAGGGTGGGTGCGTACGTCAAGCCGTTGTTGCTCGCCAGCTGTTTTTGTCGGGAGTTTTTCTTAAACAAGTAATAGGATTCCTTTATTAACACGAACAAGAACTCGGTTCCAGGTTCTCAGTTTAATGTTCAAGGTCCGAAGAAAGAAAGAGTCCCGATTTGACATCATTTGGGTACGCCGAATCAAACTTTACATACAACAGCCGCGCATATTAGGGCACATGAATGTTTATGTGTCACATTTTTGCATGTCTGTGTGTATTTATAGAAGTGGGCGTCGGGCGAGGCGACCTTGTAGATATCCGAGACCGGCCCCTGTACCACGATGCTGGTGTTGCGATATGATGAGTAACTTTGTTAAATGTGTGGCATATGTTACTTCTTTTAGTAGGTACACAAAAGCAATCGATTTAGTGTGATGGTTGTGTGATCCTTGTTACCTTTACCAAGGGTGATGATTGAAACTTATTTACCTTTTGATTAAACACCGATTTCACTGCTCTCCTTTTAAAATGATTTCTAATATTATTTTCTTTAAAATTGAACGAGTAGTCTTACTTGCAGGCACTCTTCACTTCTCTCACTCTCTCGCAGGATTTCTTTTTATTTTCCATTACGTTTGCTATGCATTAATTTATTATCTAGTAGCTTCCTGTAGAATTCGGCTATCTAATTACCTCTAATAATTAACTACTACTATTTATATTAACCTATGTTCGTCAAAGAAAGGAGGTAAAATGTTTTTAATCGGTCCAGTAGTTTCGAAGCTTATTCAATTCAAACAATTGTTTGTTCTCTTTATAATATTACAGACAAGAAACTTAAAGAAGTCCCGGACCTTCCCACTCCTACGGAACATCCGTATTGCCAGGATCTTGAGATTGGCAACTTCTCTATTAACTGATCAAGTACTCATTAGAAACCGCAATGTATGCTTCACCCGCGCTACGGTCGCGCGCCTCATCAGCGGCTTGGTGCGCGCGCGCCGACCGCCGCGCGGCGTCCCCCGTTCGCCAATTTCGCGCGCGATAAGTTCATCGACTCCGGCGCAGATGCGCGAAGTATGGAAGCGGCGGATGGCGGATGTCCGATGGTTTACGTGATGTGTTGTTTAGGTTTTGGTGTGCTTGGCCTTTGGCGTTAGCTGAGGGGCAGTTTGTTGTTCTAAAGGCAATATGAAAAATTTAAGGAAATGTAGGTTAGTTAAATTAAATTTGGATGTATTTATGTATATCGATTTATTTCATCATGAGCCTAACACTAAAAATAACCTACTATATTTGTTTATAAGCGAAGTGAACTTGAGTTTATAATAGAAACTGCCACCTGGCACCAACAATAAATAATGAAATATTGCAAAGTTTCCAATGTCAATGGGGCAAGAATGTTTTTAAACTAAAGTTTTTTTTATGACAGCAAAGCATTCAATGCTCGTTAAATTTTTTCGAGATATTTATATGTAAAAGTAATCTCGGTGATTTTTATAAAGTAGGTAGCCGAAACATGTGACGTTGCCAAAATGTAGCATTCCAAACAAATATCAAAATAAACTTTCACTAAACTGTGTTTTGATTCTGTCAAACTATTTATTTATCTATATTTACTATAAAATATCTTGAAAGGGTGCTGAAAAGATTTTAATTATTCGGAGTGATAACTGCTCTGCCACATATAAAGAGCATTTTATCTTTGCATTTTTAGCAAAATCGTTTGAACCAATCCAAATACCTTATCCATCAGTCCACTTATTAGCAGTTCCTGATGTCCGCAAGTATTGTGACACCCACATGCACAGTCAATCGTGTTGTGTTGCGGTGGCCTGCGCACACGCCTGCGCCGACCAATAATGTATTGAGTATTTTTAATTTGCAAGATTTAGGTCGGAACAGTTAAAAATGCCCGGAAATCTAGATTTTCGAAATCCCATTGGAATACATGAACTAGTAACACAAGCGATAAAAAAAATCTAACAGGCTAGCCACAGATAAATAGGACACAACTACTTTGTCTGAAAGACACCAATTAATTAACTACTGAATGTTTTAGACAAGCTTTTAACACTGCAATATTTTTTATGTAATCAAGGCTTAAAGCTAAAGATAAAAAACTCAAAATACCTCGACCAATCTTGGGGGACGAAGTTACTCACGTCCGTAGGAATCTCCCTGTCTCAGAACAGGCTACCCTACACGTGTCCCCTGGGTGGTGCCAAACGCGTAGCAACGCCGAGCCACATGTGGCGGTCAATTAACCTGTGAAGGCCTAAACTTAAGGAAGATAAATGCTAAATTTGCTGCCCCTAAAATGGCTGCAATACTACCTTGGGAAAGTAGTACGTGTATCATCTCCTAATCCCCCCTTTTTTAAGGAAATGTCGGATAATGAGAACGATTTTCCGTCATACGATCCGGATAACCCCAGCCGCTCTCTGGTAACCGGGCTGGAGAGTGTGAAATTAGCTACTGAAAACTTCATGGAAGTAAGTTCCATTACAACGAATACCGCGGTATGTTCATTACCAAACCCAGAAGTAACTTCGTGGACAGTAAACCTCCGGAGCACTTGCAAACATTTGCGAAATCTCTGAAAGATACACCCACAGACCCTGCATCCAAACAGCCATGCACTGTAAGCCCCCTCTTGGCAGAAAGTTCCAGGCAGAAACCCTAAGCGGAAGAAAATCAGCGATTCACCAGATAGCATACCCACCAGCAACATGTTCACTCAATTGCCAATTGACTTAATGGAAGAAACCACTGTGACTAGTAGAACTGTGGATAAAAAGCCTAGCAAGCCTCCACCTATAATATTGTATGGTATAGAGGATTTAAATAAAAAACCTGAACTTGTGGAAACTTTTGCAGAAAAAAGCTCATTCACATATCAAATCACAAATAGAGAACAGCTTAAAATCAGCACCCAAGATATGGATGATTGATATGTTTACAAGCAGGCAAAAATTATTGTATGTGACACTGTCAAAGAAACTGGTAAAGTTACAGTTGAACAGGCCCACAGAGTATGCGATGATATAAGCAAGTCCTTAGAACAAAAGGAATACTAATCATCAGCGTTTCTGGACAATCAGCAGGCATTTGACTAAGTCTGGCACCGGGGCCTGCTATGTAAGAGTAAACAAAATCTCCCCCCACTTATACTTCGCTTTGTTCAAATGTTACCTGGAAGATCGCATATTTTATGTGAATGAAGGTGGCGCCACCTCCAAGTTCCAAGATATTGACGCCGGGGTACCACAAGGATCTATTGTTGGTCCAATGGACTTCAAGTTGTTCACTGCGGACTTACCGCTAACCGCAGGAACAACCACAGCTACATTCGC
This sequence comes from Pyrausta despicata, assembly GCA_963921415.1. Taxonomy (NCBI): domain Eukaryota; kingdom Metazoa; phylum Arthropoda; class Insecta; order Lepidoptera; family Crambidae; genus Pyrausta; species Pyrausta despicata. The sequence continues at coordinate 14,745,807 of OY992851.1, read as the reverse complement.
GGTCGACGCTGCTATATTATCAAGCAACAGAGATCCAATACTGGCGTCAGAGAACCTCCAGAAGGGCCTGGACAAGGGTAATGGAGTGCCTCCGAAAATCAAGGCAGGTAACATTCGCCCTCAAAAGAGGAGACAGCGCACTTTTAAAACACATATCTGCACATATGGTTTTTGAAAAATATTTTCATTCTCATTAGGATTAAATCAAAAACTCATGTAGAGTTCAATTTTCTCTCGTTTGATTGAGCGTTGAGTTTACTTGAAACTGTAATTCGTAATTGGGACTCGGTCAGTGGCATCAATTTTGCTATTTTAAGCATTCAGTGCTCTCACTGGATTTACGCTTTACGATAGAAAGAAATCAGGAATTCAAGACTAGTAAGTTGTGTCGGTAATAAATCTTTCCATTTTGGCTGTGACAAACGTTTTTAAACGCTGTCTTTGAAACACAAATGAAAGACATTAACGCAGCATCTTTATTGAATAACAGGTTGAATATGTAATCCGTCTCTTAAACTATGACCGCGTACAGCAATTGCCTAATATCGTAGATGTTATGTTTAGCGACGATTAAACTGGTCTCTTAAGACCCCTAGCAGACTGCCGACTTTCTGTCGGCCGATATTATATTTGTCTTCTTTTAGCAGCATGATAAGTTAAACAGACAAAGATACTATCGGCCGACAGAAAGTCTGCAGTCTGCTTGGTCTCTAAATTTGATATTTTGCCTAGGCAACCTACAGGCGTCTGTGACTCAGCGTGACCACACCGCTCGCGCTGTAGCGCTGCTCGCTTAAGACTAAATCTATTCAGACTTCTTAAGAAATTCTGTCTTGTCTTTGAGAAATTAAATCAAAACTAATAAATAAATTAAGTATGTATGTGCGCCTATCGTAGCTTATAATACCTACTACCTGCCTGTTTGACGACCGCTTGGTGCAGTGGTCTTCATGTCGGACTTCTAAAACTAAGGGTCGCGGGTTCGATCTCCGCTCAATTCAAGCATAATATGTGTGCATGAACATGTGTGTTTGTACTTGTCTGGGTGTTTTCTATGTATAATATGTATTTATTTATAAACAAAAAAGTCTTTAAGTATATTTATGCGTTGTCTAGTACCCATACCACAAGCCTCGTAGCTCTTTAATTTGGGACTAGAGAATTGGTGTGATTGTTGTGAAATATTTATTTATTTACCTGCCTATTATTATATATAGACCCATAAACTATGCCTCCATTACAGATTTTACAGTCATAAAACTAACTAGGCATTGCGATCCCACTGGGACAGAGTTAGTCTTGAGCAAAGTTCGTTGACTCAAATTGCTAAATTTAACCGAAGATGCGTCACTTCAAACCCGTTTGTTGATTAAAAAAAATGGCAAAGAAAGCGCTAAGACGCCGCTACTTTTAGTACTCTTTAGCCACTGTTAAACTGAATGCTACTGTGAAGGGTAAAGAACTTTGGCCGTGAATGAGTTTAGCGAGATTTGGCCTAGGTGCTTTGACATTGAAAAAATGTAAGATCCTATATAGTTTTTTACAAAATGCCGATATTAAGTATGGCATTAAAACCAAACTTGGCTACCACACTTTGAGTGGTTATGAAAGTATTCCTAACTTTTTGCTGGTCATCCGACAAAATGCTAATCAATTGATGTTTTTTTCGCTCTCAGATACGCAACGGAAATCTAGTTCACGAATTGGCTATGAGCAAGTTCACTACACTTTTGTAGGGTGGATATGAGTTTTGACTTTCTCCGAATATTGGGAATACATCAAACCATGTACTTACACTGACAACGGAGACAAATATGGTTAATTTAATTATCAGCTAAGTTACAGCACGTCATGGCTACAAGAGCTTCATCATGATGTATGATATTTTAAGCCATGTGAGTTAAAAACTTTCTTTTAAGTTACGAGCTCTCAAAAATAAGCAATAAATCTCATTTCTAGGAAATAAACCATTTGTGGCCATTGATAAGAATCTCGGCGACATTATATTACAATTTCATTTGTCATGTTTGAGATAAGCTGGAAAAATGGTTTACCAGTTTAATGGCCTTTAGGCCTTGGACCGAGTTGTAAGCTTGTTAATAAAGTTGAAAATAATCTACAACTCCGTAATCCATCGGCAGCTGTCAATTTCTACAGCTTAAGCTAATTACGAACAAAAGCTTATCACTCGTACGAAATGAAAGTGTGTGTTTTATTATTTATATTTATAATACCAATAGGAAATTGGAATTTTCTTCTTCTTTCTCCAATACACAGATGCGCTCCCTTTTTCCAAACTTCAAGCAGTCCAGTAAAAAGGAAATCCGATAGACCTGGCGCACGCAAGACAAAATATGTGAGTGAGATAATTATTATTACAAAACGACCACTGGAAAAATACCAAGTACTATTACAATTGAATACTATCGTTAAAACACGAACAAAAGGAACAGTAGCGTCAACAGTGAGAGTTGTCGTTTGCATAAAATTATCCTATGAGGGCTCAGGGATGTATCGATAAGTGCTGGTAGGGTATCGAATATAAATTTTATGAATAAGTACTCCGTAAAATGTACTTTTACGATCGCATGTGTCACAATGCATTTTTAAAATTTTAACTTTAGGCGTCTACGTAAAAGAGTGTATGTACTATCAAAATCTATCTTACAAATACCAACTTTTTAAGTCTTATAAATTAGGCTTAAAGACCTTTAGGTTACATTTGCAACAACAATTTCACATGTGACTAATATCTACAGTTCCTTAGAGACAGCCCTAACAACTGTCAAGTTGACAAACGGCGCGCATGCGCTGCATACTGAACTCGCACCGAGCGATTTGAAATTCACGCGCCGAACGACAATGGTCATAACGTTTTAATTCTTCCATAATTCCATCGTATGGAACTAATGTCATGTTTTTTACATGTACAAAAATACGAGATGACAGTCTGTGTGGTGTTCGTTACCACGAGCATTTTACATAGAATTTCTTTCAAGCTAAGAGTCTCTACTTAACTACTCAATAAATGCATTGAGCTCTA